>OY743181.1:18631904-21209404 GCA_963555705.1 Ligustrum vulgare
TCCACACCGGCCGAAAGGTTAGAATGCTTCGGTGTAGACCCGTTTAACCCAATCAAAGAATTGCAGATCGGATTGGATTCACCAATCGAATGCAAAGATTTAATTGAAGAGCTTCTTACTTAAAAATCTCGATGTATTCGCATGGAAGCATGGATCGATCCTAAAGAGGCCTGTCACAGGCTCCAGATTGATCCCAGAAGCCCTGGGCATAGGCAAAAGAGACGACCTGTGAGTTCCGACAAGTATGAGGCCTTGAAAGACGAGGTCACAAAGCTATTGAAAAATGGCTTCATCAGAGAGTCCCGCTATCCGAAGTGGGTATCAAACCCTGTTTTGGTTCCAAAAAAATAGTGGGAAACTGAGGGTGTGTATTGATTTTTCAAACTTGAACCAGGCATGTCCAAAAGACAGTTTCCCACTGCCCCGGATCAATCAGTTAGTTGACTCCACAGCAGGGCATGAACTGCTGAGCTTCATGGATGCCTACTCCGGGTACAATCAGATCCCCATGTGTAAATTGGACGAGGAGCATACTTCGTTTATAACAGACAGAGGACTCTATTGCTACAGAGCTATGCCATTCGGCTTGAAAAATGCGGGAGCTACCTATCAGAGGCTGGTAAATCGCATGTTTTCAGAACAATTGGGAAGCACCATGGAGGTATACGTTGATGACATGCTAGTCAAGAGCATGGTCGCCGCGGATCATATCCGCCATTTGTCAGAAGCCTTCGATGTTTTGAGGAAATATCGAATGAAGCTCAACCCAGAGAAGTGTGCATTTGGGGTAGCATCTGGAAAATTTCTTGGGTTCATGGTGAATAAGAGGGGAATCGAAGCTAATCCTGACAAAATCAGTGCTTTGTTAAACATGCAATCACCTCGAAATCCGAAAGAAGTGCAAAGTTTAACGGGGAGAATTGCGGCTTTGAATCAATTCATCTCCAAATCCACTAACAAATGCTTGCCATTTTTCAAGGTCCTAAAGGGGGGAAAGCGATTCCAATGGACACCGGAATGTGAGCAGGCTTTTTCCGACCTAAAAGCATCTTTGGGACGGCCGCTATTGCTATCGAAGCCAAAGGCTGGCGAGCCTCTCTACCTGTATTTGGTTATATCCAAAGAGCCTGTCAGCTCAGTGTTGGTCAGAGAGGAGGACGGGAATTAGTTGCCAGTGTATTATGTAAGCAAAGCCATGCTGGATGCCGAGACGCGCTACCCAAATATGGAGAAGCTTGCTCTCTCATTAATCACAGCCTCTCGCAAACTTCGTCCCTACTTTCAGTCACACTCCATACACGTACTCACCAACTTTCCCATGAGACAAGTGTTGCAAAAACCAGACGTTTCTGGGAGGTTACTGAAATGGGCAATAGAAATCAGCCAGTTCGACCTACATTATACGCCTCGGACCACTATAAAGGGTCAAGCGTTGGCAGATTTCGTAGTCGAATTCACATATCCACCGGAGGTCGATATGGTTGATAGCGTGGATGACAGCCGAGAGTGGAAATTGTTTGTTGATGGGTCCTCGGCTGAAGGACGATCCGGTGCGGGAATATTGCTAATAAGCCAAGAGGGATTTAAACTACACAGTGCGATCCGCTTTGAATTCAATGCCTCAAACAATGTTGCTGAGTACGAGACGTTATTAGCTGGGCTAAGACTTGCAAAAGCTTTGAAGATTAAGTCCGTAGTGGGGAACAACGATTCGCAGCTCGTTGTGAGTCAATTCAATGGGCAATTTTCTGCCAAAGAACCTTCCATGATCGCTTACTTGAAGAAAGTAAGAGATTTGGCTATGCACTTCCGCAAAATGGAGTTACAGCACATCCCAAAAATAGAAAATTCCAACGCCGATACTTTGTCCAAACTAGCAAGCAGCAGTGATTCAGAGTTCCACAATTTGATCCCAGTTGAACAAATGCTGACCTCTTCTATTGAACCGGGACCGGAGATTTTGGCGATAGAAGAGGAGGAATCCTGGATGAATCCCCTGATAGCGTATTTGAAACATCAGACAATACCAAACGAGCCGAAAGCAGGTCGGAAGTTGCAAAGATACGATGCGAAATTCGTACTCTTGGACGAACCACTGTATAAACGGAGTTACACCTCCCCTTTACTGAGATGTGTGGGGCCAGAGGAAGGACAATATGTAATGAGAGAAATCCATGAGGGCATATGTGGCAATCATACCGGGGCGTTATCACTAGCTCGGAAAGCCCTCAAACAGGGATATTTTTGGCCTACTATGCGAATGGACTCCCATGACTTCGTGCGCAAGTGTGATAAATTCCAAAGATACGCAACCATACCACATTAGCCACATCACAAGCTAACTGTGGTGACTGGCCCTTGGCCTTTTGCAAAGTGGGGGGTTGATATTATCGGACCTATGCGTAGGGGCGCCGGTAACAATTGCTTTGCGATAGTGGCAATTGATTACTTCACCAAGTGGGTCGAAGCGGAACCTTTGATGAGAATCACTGAGGCCAACACCACCAAGTTCATTTGGAAGAATATCATATGCAGGTTTGGAATACCCCACTCGTTGGTAAGTGATAATGCGAAACAGTTCAAAAACAGAAGTGTAGATGAACTGTGCGACGATCTGGGAATCAAGAAATTATTTTTATCTCCGCATCACCCACAAGCCAACAGACAGTTCGACGCTGTAAACAAGACCATAAAAATACCCTGAAAAGGAAGCTGGAGTCCAAAAAGGGCGCATGGGTAGATGAACTCCCACAAGTACTATGGGCACTTCGAACCACCTCGCACACTGCCACCGGCGAAACACCATTCTCATTGGCATATGGAGCCGAGGCGGTATGTCCCGTTGAAATTGGGATCCCTTCGCTTCGTCAAATCCATTACGACGAAGAATCACAAAGGGCCGGTTTAGATTTCCTCATGGAAAAACGGAGCGATTCCCAAGTGGTGATGGCCAGGTACCAGAAAAAGATGGCTCGGTACTACAACAAAAGAGTGAAGAGTTGACACTTTAATATTGGGGACTTGGTCCTCAAAAAGGTCCTTCTTTCAACACAGGAACCAGGAGTAGGGACTCTAGGTCCTAACTGGGAAGGCCCTTACAAAGTCTTTGCCGCGGTGCTACCTGGAACGTACATGGTTGAAGACTTATATGGGGTACCTCTATGTAACCCTTGGAACACAGACCACCTTCGACGTTATTTCCAATAAACCGAATTTCTCCTCTATAATTGCAGTATTATCATGTGATTTATCAGCCCACACTGCGACCTCCGCGTAAAAATTGAGTGTGTTGGCAACATAGAAAGGGGTTCATACAAATTCGCTTGCATAGGTCTTACAAAATGTGATTTAAGAAACGTTCAAATGATTGTCAAAATCATATCTAACTGGTAAACATAAATGCCTCGAGCCCCTCAGATCTAAGGGACTATACTCATTCGCCATGTAACAGGGTTGAAAAGATTCAAATTTAGCCAAATATTGTCATATAAACCAAAATTCTTGGCACGTTAAGTTAGTTCATACATACGGAGCGCCCTCTTGTGCGAGGTGTTAAACGTATTCGCAAAATTGTTGATACTCTCATACATACACTTAGACAAAGCGTTCGCAAGAAGAATGTGTAACAAGCACCGTGTAATCAGGAATAAAGGACAAACATAAAAGTTCCTGTATGTCAACGGTTTCAAATTTAAACACAAAATTTCTCACCCACTGCGGCACTAAGATCCGATCTTAGTCAGCCTTCCAGTCCCAATTTGCTTACAATTATGAAAGAACCAACAGATTTAAAGGAACCAAAACGAAGGACTCCTGTGAACTTACACTGCGACATTAACAGAAGTTCATGCAAAGTTGTAAATGTAGGTGTTACAGAGTTTTAAGGTAAAATTGCTCAAAAGTTGGTCAAGATCAGATCTAATTAGCAAACATAGGTACATTAATTGTGTCGGATTTGAGGGATTAGAGCGCACATCTTATCCTACAAATCAAGTGCATTTTACATCTTACAAGACATTTACAATTACAAAGGCATCCGCTCTTGGAAGCATTCATGCGTAAACAATTCGAAATGTTACATTTACAGGCAAAATATGAATAAGTCATTTCATTCATAAAATCAAGACATTTAAAATATAAAATGTTACATTTACAGTATAAAACGCCGTTGGCGCCACAAAAAAAAAAAACTAACTAACTAACTAACAATAAGGCAAAAATAGAAGAGGATCATTGTGGAGGGACGCCTTCTGGAGAGTCCTTTCCGGATGCATCTAAAGGATCTGCAGGAACATCTTGAGACTCGGGGTAGAATGCTTCAATGGAGGACAGGTCCAAAGTTGGAAAAGCTTCCTTCACGTCTCCCAAAGCCATCCTGGCCCCTAAGTTCCCAAAAACCCGCTGCATAGCCTCGTACTCAGGGTCTCTTCAAAGGTGTCTTTGAAGTTCTGGACAGCTCCGACACTCTGGTATTTAAAGCATTCTTCACTCGTGTCGTGACAGTCTGCTCCAGGACTTCAGTGATCCTCGTTTGCATGTGCTTTTCAAAAGAGGCAAGGTCCTCTTCTGCCTTCGCCTTAGCCTCTAGCTCCCTCCTCAGTTTTTCGTTAACTGCTGCCACCTCGGCTTCCAGCCTGGACTTGGCTGCATTAGCGGCAGTCAGAGCCTCAGATGCGATGGACTGTGCGCGGTTGGAGTCATCTAATTTTTTGCACAGAACTGCTAAGCCTGATTCAGAGGACCGGATGTCATGCTTCAGTTTTTCGTTGTCCTCCTGGAGGCGCTTGGCATTGGTCCTCTCCTCGGAGGAAGACTTCCGGGCTATGGCCAGCTGGGACTTTAAATCATTTATCTCCTTTAACATGTTGTCCGCATGCCGGAGAGCAGTCTCAGCATTTTTCTTGTCCATCTGCGCCTCCTCCACGGATGACTCCACCTCGTCAATGAGGGCCAGGGCCCTGGAATTCATGGCCTTGGCGGCGAGCAACTTCCGAGACGGACTGACACTAGAGGAAAAATTGGACCAGCCCTCCGTCCAAAATTGCTCAGTAATAAAGGCAGCCCGGGCTTGAGGAGAACTGGGGGAGTCAAATAGTGTGGGGCTAAAAGTGACATCTTTGGGGAGAATACTGGTTTTAATATGTTTGAGTTCTTCCGCCCCCTCCGGTGTCACTTCGTAAGCCAGTCCTGGAATGGGCACAGTTGGCTCGTCCTCCAGATCTTCAATCGTTGGTGGCGGAGGCACATAAGTGGACTCTTTGCCCTTACCCCTTTTTAGCCTCTTCAATGGGGCGGGCTCCTCCTCAGGTGCGTGCTCAGATATGTTCTCTGGCAAGGAAGGCAGCACCAAGGGACCCTTAGTCTCCCTATCCCTCTTTGATCCGCCTCTCTCCGACCTTTTCCCCTTCCTTTTGGAAATGCCTCTTTCAGCATCTGCCTCCTTTTCCCTGCTGGGCTGCTGGGGACCCACTGGCAGCAGGTTGGGTGGTGGCAGCAGTGCTGGAAGAGGGCCCTGGAGCTGGGCTGTAGACGCCTCAGACACTTCCTTTGCCACCCCAACCTGTAGGTTGGCTAGGATCGCTTTCTGCTTTCTTTCGATTTCACTGTCTTAGTGTAGGGCAGGAGGGATTTTTTTAGCCATGAGACCCTTCAGAGAAATCTTCAGGAACTCTTTGGAACCTAACCAAAAAGAAGGAGTAAAATGAGGCTATAAACAACGGGGACATGAGATATAAAAGCAGTAACAAAGCAAACTCACCCATGGCTCGCATAAGACCGTGTTTGATGAATAGTTTGTTTTGTTGAATAACCCCCTGAAAGGTGCTCTTGTAAGCGAACAGACGCCTAACGGCCGCTAAATCCGCGTCAGGGAGTAGGCGGGCAAAAGTGTCCCCTGTCACAAATCGGAAACATGTTAAAAACCAGCAAAGAAAGATGACTTGAAAATAAAAACAAGTGGCACATGACACTTAAGAACACTAAAGCAAACACAAGACTCACTAGGAAGGGAAAGAGTTCGGGGAACTGAAATTTCTGGACAAGGGTCCACAGGAGAACTTTACCACTCCCCAGCCCCCCAGAACCATTGATTCCTCCAGTTCTTTATAGAGGTAGGTTGGCCAGTAATGACAGGAGGATATGAGCCTCTAGGAGACAAATAATAACAGTCTTTCACATCGGCCCTCACGTCCCTCTCCCTTCTCACTGACTTCTTCAGAGTGTACAAAGTATGAATAATGTATAGTGGGATGGGATGGTCGGGGTTGACCTCTTACCACGCTAGCCAGGTGCCCACGGCCTATGTACATAAGTTAGGTGCCAACTGGTAGGGGCACAAGTTATAGCTCCTAAGCAAGACCCTGAAGCAGGGGTGCAGAGGTAGCCTCATACCGCAGGACAGAGCATCGTAACATATGATCGCTTGGCCTGAGGGAGGGCTGCACGGTCGGAAAGAAGGCATAGGGTGCACTAAACGGACCCCATCTGGCATCCTGAACTTTTCCGAGGCCCCAGCCAAATCAACTCCTCGGATTTCAGTAGCGACCTCGCTGCTCTCCCACAAATCCGGGTTTGGGTCAGGGTCCACATGATATCCTGATATTTTGTTTACCAGGTCCACCCAACCTTCGACCTGGGCTATCTCCTCCTCTGAGAGCCCCAACTCCTCTCTATGCGCCCGAAAAGGGGCCCTGGTGCCCAAATCAAGATCCTGTGGGCCAGAAGAAGAACCCGTTGCTCCCTCTCTCCCCATGTCTCTATCACGTTTGCTTCGGAGTTCTCTTAGCGCGGATTCCTCTTCAGACGACAGAAAGGCCATGTAGTTCTGGTTTCTTTCTTCTTCCCTGTCAGAATCACTCAAATAAATTATACCGCTAGTTTTCCTATTCCTCCTCTTAATCTGCTCCCTAAAGAAGCGGGAACTAAAGACCGATAAAGAGATGGGGCAGAAACTTCTGATGGGAACCGCCATTGCTAACATTTCCTGTGAACCCGTTCCCCCAACTCTTTCCATTTTTTCTTTTGTTTTTAAAGACGGGCCAGACTCATCAAAAAGATAAAAGAAAAACGTGGAATAAAATTCTCAAACCCACAGTGAGAAACTAAAAATAGAAAAGCTTAGCGCATACAAAGGAAAAGAAATTTACCTTCGAAAACTGAATATTCAAGGTTGTGCACTCAAAAGGGGAAACACGCCAAGGGAAAATGTTGGGTAATGGAAACAATTTGCCGGGTGAGTAATCCTAAGGAAGCGCTGGGAGACAAAAAGCAAGTAGAAGATAGAATGCTGCTATCTTTCGTGAAACAAGGTACTGCGAAAATTCTGAAAAGTGGGTAAAGGAGAAATGCAGGAATGAAGGAGGCTTTATAAAGAACCCAATAGTCCCAAATCCTTGATCTTTGAGCCTCATGATTAATTTGACAACCCACGTCTCTTGGGGGAGGGTTAATTACGGCGCAAGCTGCAGAAAGAGAGAGAGAAATCCTTCAGCTGCCAAAGTGTTTACCACGCGCGGTGAAGTGTCCTCCTCCATACTCCTCATTGTTCTTGGAAATAGATACCAGTAGCCCCTTTGTATTAAATGCGCCACCTAAGAAACGCGCTAGTACGATCTAAGCCCCATTTAGGAGGGAAAAATCCGAGGCAGAATGTCGGCTATAATATGGATTCGAACCTTTCATAAGGAATGAGATTATTGACCCCCTAAAAAGCTGCTGCGCTACGTAGTGGCTCCTAGTTAGAGGATGGAGAGGCGATTGCGAGATGTTGGGTGTAGCAGGAAACGAAACTAGGTCAAAAGCTACTGCTGCGAAATCATGGCAAATCCTACACGACCATGAATGATCCCTTCGGATTTGAGGGACTAGTGTTGAATCCATGCCCAAAGAAAAGTACAGAGATCCGCCGAAAGGGCCCAATGGACCTTGACCCTCGGCTAAGGCCTAAAATATCACATTGGGACGAATGCCGAGGTGGTACGTCAAGCAAACCTCTTTAGCTGACCTGGTTAACGACTGGCCGATGTGCTTCATACTCAGCCGGGGCGCTTTATGACGTTGACCAGAAGAGAGATGGAGTCGGTGATGGGACACTGCCTTTACCAAGATGTGACAGGCGTCCATCCCCTACGAAATGTAGCAATGATTACAATCAAAAAGCAATGTTGTCACGTCCAAGAGCTAGGGTGAAGACAAGTGTAAAGTATGCCACGTGTTATGATCCGAGAAAATAACTTCAACCATAAATAGAACACGCTTGTCTCCAAGAAAGGGGTTAGCAATTTCATACTCTTAACCAAATATATATATCTCTCACTCACTTTTCTCTCTTCTAGACATTTACTTCTGCCGCACCCAATATATATGTAAATTCACCTAAAATGAGTACTGACTTTAGCATCGGAGTGCAAATGGGAGCCACCTCGGCCCTCTTTGTAAACTGATTGTTTGTCACAGTGCGCAGGAGATCCACGTGTTCAAGAGGGAGGAGCTGAGACGTGTTGGTCCAAGGTCCAACCGAATTTTGTGGTCAACAAGAACAAAGTGTAAACACATTGTTCGTAAAATTGTCTCAAAGATCAAATGTAAATGTTTTTATATTTTTTAATTTTACTCAATATTTCATTTACTTTAAATTATATCGTTTAAGTTTTATAATACTATTTATAAATTATTTTTTGTATTAATTATTATTTTTTATAATATTATATTATTTTGAAGTTAAAAAAATATGTAAAATGGGTGTCAAATCGAATATCTCAATTATAAGAATATAAGATAACAAGTTAGAGCAAACTGAAAATATATTGTCCATAAAATTATCTCAAAGGTCAAATAGTTCCAAAGTTTCTTAATATGTCTTCCCTCTTAAAAATCAATTACAATTTTTTTTTAATTCGTAAAAAAAAAATGTTGTCAATATCACATAAATATTTTTTTTATTTAAAAATAGAAAATGAAAGAAACTAAAATAGGAGCGTTCATCGATTTATTTTTTCTTTCATTTTTATTTTAATAAAATTCTGAACGTATATCACATATATATCTTTTCACTTATTACAAATTCTATTTAAATTTAATTTTGTTTTCTCACTTTAAACTTTAAGTCAATTTAAATTACAATGTTTATAGAAATTTTCTGAAACGGTAAACATACAAACCGCAAAAAAAAAAAAAAAAAAAAAAAAAAAAAAAAAAAAAAAAAAAAAAAAAAAAAGGTATGTGTAATTGTATATTTTTTGTAATTAATTGTATTGATTTAAATTTGTAAAAATAAATAAATATATAAAATGTTGTCAGTATCGCATAAATATTTTTTCTTTAAAAATAGAAAATGAAAACATTCGTCGATTTATTTTTTCTTTTCCTTTTCATTTTAATAAAATTCTGAGCGTAATTTCCTGAACGATAAACATACGAACCGTAAAAAAAAAAATTAAGGCATGTGTAATTGTACATTTTTTTGTAATTTATTGTCTTCTTTCGTTTCTCATTTTAATTAAATATTCATTTCATATGTTAACATATAAATTCGATATATGTGAATAACAAATGACCGTGCATCGTAAGGGTGTAACTGTAATGACCCGAGTCCTATTTAACGGACTATCCCGGCCTTTAGATGACAGCGTGTTATCCTCACTGTACCAACATGAATCTTTTCAGCATGCTTTGTCCTTACTCGCATCTCCTCGAGAAAACTTTTCAGGAGGTCACCCATCCTAGAATTGCTTCAAGTCAAGCATGCTTAATTGTGGAGTTTTAACGATGAACTTTCAGAAAAGAAGGTGAAAAGACTTGTGTTGGTACAATGGGAAAAACACGCCGTCATCTAACCTTAGACAGCCCGTTAAGTGGGACCTGTGTCGTTACAGTAACACTAGTTGGACATTAAAATAAAAAAGAAAGCATTTGGTAGATCTTCATGTACTGGGCTCAAGAAGATCATCATTTCCACGAATCCAGGAAGTTAATCCAGTACGAGTGAACACTACAAAATAAGAGGAAAAAAAATTTCGACTCCAAAATTATAAGATTAAAAAAAGATCGTATCCAGCCAAATGCCCTCGTCGAGGCTGGATCCATCCATGTTTCAAATGTGACAAATGTGGAAAGGGATTTTATTTTATGGAGAAGGAGTTAAAGAAACAATTTTCTACCCCTGGTTATAAGTAGACATTCTTTCTTACAACATAGATTTTCTGAGTACAACATATCGGAATCTAAGTGAAGTCTCATTGTGTGGAAGATATAAAAGTCCACAACTTTTTTATCTGTGAGTATATATTATCACCTGACTGTTCAACAAAAGCAGAAAAGAATATAGAAGCACATGGCTCGAAGGAATATCACAAGAATCCTTTTAATTTATTCAATTTTGTGATTATGATCAAATATTCTTTCTAAATTTTTTAGAATGAAGCTGGCCAAATTTTGGACCTTTGGTCACAACCTTTTGCCTATTTTGAGTTCCATTATCGTTTTCAATCGAGATGGTCACGACGTACGATTCGCTCTATGTATCACTCTGTGCATAATATGAGGATAGTACCACATGACATTAAATGTTTTACACTTATTCCTTATATTTACTATTTTTCCACAAATTAGAAATTTTGAATTTGAGTGTTTATCGTTCTACCATTTACTGGAAGTCGGGTATATGTCCCCCTCCATTTTCTTATTTTTTTCTTGTTATCTAATAAAAAACTTATTAAAAAAAAAAAAAAAAAAGAATGTACCTCATTTTTGGTGCTTGTTGACCTAAAAAAAAAGTTGTATGATCTGCCAAAACATTAATCAACAAGATACTAAAAGAATATATATCAATGTAAACGCTAATGTGTAAATATATATTATGTGTGTGTGTGTGTATAGAGAGAAATGAAAGAAGAAAGGATAGCGTGAATGGACTCCATAGTCGAAAATTTTCAGTTTAATAGCATGTTTTACCCACTCGAAAGAATTTTTTTTGGAGCTTTATTGTATTTTTGGGCAGTATGCATATATGTATAATCTAGAAAAGAACGAAAAGGTGATTTTAAGTGGAACCAAACACGCTTTCTAATTCCTTAATTAAAGAAAGGTTCAGAACATTTAAAGTATCTAAAATTCACATATCTTATATAGTTTCTATTTAATGGAGAGCCATTGGGACATGTGTGTTCATGCATACAAGAGTTCTTCATGACACCATTTCCCTATTAGTATTGGGGCTTTTTTAGTTTAGACTTTCTACCCGAAATTCTTGAATCTTGTGAATGATACCTTGTAATATAGCGCTTGAACATTAATCTAGAAAATTACTATATCACGATAAGTTTTAATGATGGTCGCAATAACTACATGAGTACGTACGTACATATATACGACATGAGAAATTCATTTTCGATATTTGAATAAACTGGCATGGAATGTGATTTTCCCTAACGGATTTCTTTACGATACATATGATGTTAGTTTTACTTTTACATGAGAGTTTTATATTAACGATCATGAACGTCTTTTTCCGTGAATAGTATAGTTTATAATTTTAGCTGTTGAGAAGTCCTACAAGGGTTTTAAGTATAAATTTTTTGATGTACTTGTTTCAACTTATACGGTTTTAAAAACTAAATAAAATCATTGGTGTTTGAAAGTATTGTTTTCAAAATAATGTAGTTTTGTTTTATTCGTTTCCAGGGTTTATGCGTTTGGACATTAATCCAACACAATGATGAAACATCACCAAATAAAACATCGTCCTACGTTTTCTCGTTTATGAACCTCACAGTCATAATTGACTATCAACTGTAAGAAGACTATAAATAAATTTATCTTCTTGGAATTATTATTCTTAAGAAGAATCATTCTTTGTCGACAAATATTTGAGGAATGAAAATGAACTTTAACCCCCAAAGTCTCCAATATTGACCAATGTTAATAGAGAAGAGACAAAACTAATGCTGTTCCTATTCTTGTTCGGTTCTTTTTAAAAATTTAACACATTTTTTCTTTTCTTCTTTTCAATGACGTATTTATTAATGAAATAATATTACATGTAAATTCAAAAAAGATTCCTTACTTTTTAATCACGCGTTCTCTTAAAATCACTATTTATTTCAAATAAAATCTTTTTAAACAACATCAAATATGAGCGAAGTCTCATTTAATATGTATATGTATATTATTTTAAAAGATTTTTATTTATAAACAAAGAATGTGATGTAGGACAAAATCGACGCAAACTTAGACCGAAAGGAACGTAGCAGAAATTTGCAAATTTGACGTTCGACCTCTGTTTCGAACCCATAATATGTCTATTTTGGATATCTCGAGCTATGACATACGATGAATTTTGGACATTTGAGATCGTACAACAAAAAATTTATTTGATCTAGAATATGTTTTATGTTTTCCTAGATGATTTAGAATATGTTTCTTTGTTTTATTTAGTTAATTTAGATCAGTTTTATACTTTTTCTATTTGATTTAGAATATGTTTCTTTGTTATGGTCATACAAATAGAGGGTTAATTTATTGTTTTTATTCATTCATTGATTAATAAAAATTCTTGAAATTTATTCTCAAGTTGCTTGGTGGATTACAAGTTTATATTTCTTTTAAGGATTTCGCTTAAATTCCTTACTTCCTTTCTACGTCAAGTGGTATTAGAGCGCAGTCTCTCCGTCTCGTTACCTTTTGATCGTGTTTAATATATCCTATGTCAATGATCGATGTTCCGGTTACTAGGGGTGAATTGGATACACTAAAAACGGAGATAACTAATCTGGTAGATATTCGTCTTGAAGAATTACAACGAGTCATATTACAGGCCATGTGGAACAATGTTGGAAATAATGTTGTGGACAATGACGGGGGCGCATGTAACAGAGGTATCAGTGGAGGGGACGATCCGCGGGCTAACAGGGGCGCTGTTAGTATAAGACATGACATTGCCGCTAATGAATTAGATTCGAAGGAGGATATTGCTCCTCCATGAAATAATAACAATAATCGGGAGGACTATCGTGTTAAGGCAGATATTCCCTACTTTGCTGGCAACTTAAGAGTTAAAGATTTCTTCGATTGGCTAGGGGAAGTTGAGAGGTTTGCTTATATAATGGAGGTTTCCGATGAAAAATTAGTGAGGAATGCGGCATTCAACTTGAAGAGTTCTGCAGCATTATGGTGGGATCAATTACAGGCCACCCGTCATAAACAAGGAAAGAATAAAATTCGCAGCTGGAGAAGAATGAAGTAGTTATTACAGGGATGGTTTTTGCCTTCGGATCACGAATAAATTCTCTATCGTATGTACCTGAATTGCGTGTAAGGAAATCGTTGTGTGCATGATTATGCCTTTGAATTCCAGAGGTTGGCAAGCGTAATGACCTTCAAGAGTCTGAAAATCAGAAGATTGCTCATTTTAACAGTGGGCTGAAAGTTTCCATCCAAGAGAAAATTGGTTGCAGATTTTGTCGACATTGGATGACGCCATTAATATGGCCTTACGAGCTGTGACAATGGAGAACGAGAAGAAAACAATCAATTTTCAACGAGTCTCTCAAACTGATCCATCACCATCTAGTGCTCTTGAAAGAGGAAAGCCTGCTCAATCATCCGTTGCAAATAATCAGGCCGCTCGAAGTTTTAAAATAAATACCAAAAATCAGCCTCAGAAGGATAATCCTTATGCCAAATCAACTACATTAATTTGTTGTCGTTGCAACAAACCCGGACATCGGTTGCAAAAAATTTATCTCAAAGAAACTCGTTGCTTTGTTAAAACTTCAAAGCGAAAAACACCCAAATCCACATATGCTTGGCTGGGTGAACAAAGGACCTTCTATTCTTGTAGAAGAGACATGCAGAGTTCCTTTATCCATTGAAAAACATTACAAGGATAATGTGGTATGCGATGTAATCGACATGGATGCCTTTCATGTGCTTTTAGGGTGTCCTTGGAAGTATGACATGGATTCAACCTTCAAGGGGCGTGATAATGTGGTATTGTTCAAGTGGAATAAACATAAAATCGCCTGGGCACCGCTAAAGCAAAGTCAAAGATCTGAGAAACCTCGGCCTGAAAATTTTCTAACACTCATAGGTAGCGAAAAAGAAGTTGAACAGATGGTGAAAGAATCTAGTTGTGCGTATCTGATAGTTGTAAAAGGCCTGATGACTGCAGTGGTTGAAGAGAAAGAAATTCCAGTTGAGGTACAAAATATTTTGAGTAATTTCAACGTTTTGATTTCTGATGATTTACCAAATGATCTGCCTCCTATGGGAGAAATTCAATATCAAATTGACTTTGTACCTATGGCAAGTCTACCGAATTTACTTCATTATCTCATGAATCCAAAGGAGAAACTTAAATTCAAAGGAACAAGACGTTGCCGGTGGCTAATATCTTGAAATTTTTTGAGTTCAAATTATAACTCGGGGTCGAGTTATTTGGAGGTGGAAGGTCTCATGTGGGACAAAATCGAGGCAAACTTAGAACGAAAAGAGACGTAGCAGAAATTTACAAATTTAACATTCGACCTCCGTTTTGAGCCCATAATATGTCTATTTTGGGTGTCTTGACCTGTGACATACGATAGATTTTGGGCATTCGAGATCGTTCAGACAGCGAAAATAGTCTTTTAGTATTTTAATGTTATTTCTATCTTTTAGTTTATCTTGAATTCTTTTTATTTTATTAGATCTAGAATATGTTTTATGTTTTCCTAGATGATTTAGAATATATTTCTTTGTTTTATTTAGTTAATCTAGAATAGTTTTTTTTTTTATGCTTTTTCTATTTGATTTAGAATATGTTTATTTGTTTTATGGCCTTATGACCCTATAAATAGATGGTTAATTTATTATTTTTATTTATTCATTGATTAATAAATTTTTTTTGAGATTTCTTTTCAAGGTTTCATTTGTTAAAAGTTTTGTATTAAAAACATGTTTTTTATATTATTGAAATAAAATATATAATTAAAAGTGGAGAAAAAAATTTGTATGATTAAAAAATAATTTGAGAAATTATGTTGTTTAAAAATATATTTAAACGGTTTGTCAAATTAAGTACTTAAGTTATTAATAGTGTGTGTATAGTGAACCTTTTAATGTGTCAAATATGCACGAGTTTTTGGTGTGAACCCGACCAGGCTAGATCCTTCCCAATTCCTGTTGTTGGTTGACTTGAGCCGCCAAGCAAATTCGACCCTTCGACTGTAATGGTCAAACATTGGAAGGTTCTTAAATTAGGTTCTTCTTTAAGAATTAAAAAAGATTTGTTAAAAGTTTGTGTTTGCATATCCTGTGTTTGGTATGGATTAAAAACTTATTAAAAATGTGTCAAATCAACAATAAATTTAAATGGCATATTTTATTGAATACATAACTTTTTATTATCAAAATCTACTAGTTAGCCTCTCTTTGGTAAAAATCTGATTATAACGCACTTTAATTTTATTGGATCATTTTTTTTAAAGTGAACAATTTCAACTAATAAAAGATTTTTATCCACTCTAGTTTGCTTTTAAAAAAATAGACAAACGAAATATTATCACGTTACTATTTATAAACATTTTTTCAACCAAAGCCAAAACAATGATTTTTTTTTTTTTTAACACATTACAACAATATATATACAAACCCCACCCCCCTCCAAGAAATTCCAACACAAGACCATAGACTTGGTAAGGGATGTCCCCAGTTGGACAGAGCCTTTGATCCCAAAAAAACATGTGATATTTAACTACAATAAATGGGGCATAATCACAACACGGGCTTTGAAGTTGAATAATGCATGGTAATGAGTGCAATTTATTTTTTTCAAATTAGTCAGCTTGTGGCTTATTAGTGTATATATGATAATTTCATGTAGGAATTCAAGATTTTCAAGTCTTGTCAACCGCGGAAAACGAGTGATATCACTACCAATAAAAAAGATCCAGTTTTCAAATGCAGTACTGTTCAAACTTTTGTCCTAATAAAACGACGCCATTTTGATTTGAAGGGAAACAACGTCGTTCTTGGTTGCTCAAATGTGTAAATATGCCGTTTTGAAGCCGTCAAACGCTACTGTTTTTAGTCAAAGAAATGACACTGCTTTGATGAGGTATGAAAATGAATTAGTTGGGGTTAGAGCAGAAAGTTCTTGCAAATCTATCGTTTTCTCTTTTCCGTCGGTTTCCACGCTTTACTTACCGTATTTGATTCTCGTTTCATTTTTCGTAGATTTCATCCAAGAAGCGTAGCATCTCTGTTGTTAGCATGGACGGATCTAGCATATTGCGAGAGCAGTCGACCGCTCATGTTGGATCCGTAAAAAAAAAAAAATTTGCTTATAATTAGGTGTAAAGTTTTAATTTTTTCTCTTATTTTTAGGTGACCGCTCGTGCTCAATCGTGATCCTAGATTCGTCCCTGGTTGTCAGAGGTTTCATTGTCGTTTTTTATTAAACTTTATTGATTGAAGATTAGTTGGGGTTAGGGTAAAAAGTTTTAGTAGATTCATTCTTGTTTTTCATCTTTCCACCGATTTCTATTCTTTCTTTAATGTATTTAACTTCGTACATGTTCCATGTTTTCGTATGGTTTTCTCAACGTTTTCGTCTCTAAATCGTACTATTTTTCCCTGTTAGGGTTAGGGTAGAATATTTTAACAACTCTAATGTTTCTCTTCTTTCCCCCAATTTCTTTCTTTACCGTCTAACTTCATGTGTGGTCTGTGTTTTCGCCTGGTTTTCTCTTTGATTTCGTCCCAAAATCATTGCATCTCTGTCCCCAGAGGCTTCACTATCGATGGCGTTTAAGATCTTTGATCCAAAATTCAATTTCTTTTGATGTTAAAAGAACAAAACCTGACAGACTCTGAATTTTTTTATTTTTTTTTGTAAAAAAAAAATCTTGAGAATACTGGTTATGTTTTAGGAATTTTATTGGTCTTGTTTCGGATCAGCTGCTAGGGAATCATCGTGCACATGCCTGAGGAAAAACAATAGAAATAGTGAAATAAATTGAAATAAAATAAAACAAATAAAGTTCGAATTAATGCTAGATTTCTTAAAAGATTAAATAAACTACAATCTCCGAATATAACGTCAAACATTAGTTGCGTGTTTGTCCTACTGCAGTTGTATGGATCGAACAAGTAATATAGTTGATTGTGAACCCAAATATACGTAGTTTTAGTTCTAGGAAACTAGAATACACTTTTATTCTATCTTATTAATTCCGATTTATTTGATTGACAATAATTTCTCGACAGTGAAGATCAACATTCCTAAATTTAATAAGACAATCTCTCGAGTGAAATTAAACATATTCCTATATGTGACACGTCTATATTTCTATGACGAATATAAACATATAAGAAAACATTAATGGATTTATGAACTTTTAAAATCACATAAAGCATATCAGTATGTTTCTATCCCTATCGAACTTTATGACAATTAATACACGTCTGACGAGTTTTTCAGTATTTTAAATCTAAAAACAAGCCACAATAAATCATATAATTACTAAGTGTATAATTGCATATGCAAAAAGGAATCATATTAATTACTCAAAATCAATAAGATTTCTCGAAGTAAAAAAAAAAAACACTTCATCATGATCTTAAGCCTACCAACATATTGGGACACAACAACAAGATTTAATTGATTTCATCACTTGAAAATAGGTAGATTCATAACTAATATACTATGTGAGTCAGACTCTTTATGATGTAGAGCTAAGGTATTCCACAGTGGAAAAATTAGCATAAGCATTGGTGATGTCAACCCTGAAATTCAGTCCGAACCCCGAATTGAAGTGATACCTAATTACACCCTCAGACAAGTGTTACAAAACCCAGAGATGCCAAGTCGATTGTTGAGGACTAAATTGCTTCCATTGAAAGTGGAGGACCGAAGCTGCATTTAAAAGTCAGGACCTACTTATACGGATCAACTTCAAGTCATGAATAGCGACCAAAAGTCAATCTTTAGTATGTTTTATCGCTGAATAAACTTCCTCTTCACCTAAACGAACTGTAGAATGAAACTCCATCGAGTTTATTCAAAGATGGCTCAGCAGCGGGACAAGGAGTTGGGCTAAAATAGTTTTAATCAACTAGAAAAAGAGATACTACTACCAATCTCTTCATTTTGATTTCAACGGGACTAATAACGAAGCTGAATATGAGGCCTTGATTACATGACTAGGATTAGCCTAGCACCGTGAGTGAGCTCATAAGTGTATTTTATAAATACACTTATTTATATGTTAAAATTAGAATATTATATTATCGTTTTAGAATAAATACTATTTAATTTATGTTTATTTGTTTTCATTTTAGAAAATATCTCAAAAGATGAAGAAATTGATGGAAAGAATGCAGAATTGGATAACTTTTGAAGCTAAATTGAGCTATGGAGGAGTTAATGATGTCAACCACGAAACTTGCATGGTGCCAAAGTGAAGAAATCAGGAGTTTGAGGAATCAATTAAAGAAGTTGAGTATTGAAACGAGCTAATCGAGAAGATTCAGAAATTTGAGGACTAAATTGCTTCCATTGAAAGTGGAGGACCGAAGCTGCATTTAAAAGTCAGGACCTACTTATACGGATCTCAAAGTTGAAATTTGGGCATAAGCCACAACCATGCGGTCGCGCGCCCTTACACTGTGCAATAGTGCGACAACATTAAAATTCAAGCTGAGACTAAAATGCTTAACCGCGCCACAACGGAGGTTTGAACCACGCGATCGCACGCTGTTCCGGCTAGGCTTCGGGATGGGGTTTTTCTCCTTCTTTCACCTAGGTTTCTCCAATACCTATAAATATAACATATGAGACACGTGATCTGGATCTTTGCCTCACCTATGAATATCATACAATTGAGCTTTTCACGTCAAATTCTTGGGAGATCAAGCATAGCAAGGGGCAAGAGTTGATCATCACGTGGAGAATCGATATTTGGTGCAAATTTTCCATTCTCTTATGTTATTTTATATTAACGCTTTTATTTATTGTTTTTGTTATTTAAACATGATGTATAACGAATTTTCATGTTGGGATGAACTATGTAACCTATTTTATTATTTTAATTCTATATTCCGTTATTTTAATGATTCGTACCAATGTATTGATTTATTACTGTGTTTAATGCATGAGTTAACTGGCACTAATTCGTGATTTAATGAGTTATTTTCATAATCTGATATGTGAGTTAATAACTTAGATCAAGGTAATAAATTCGATAATTGTACAAGAGATAGAGATATACTTTTGTTATCATCGCGGTTGTATGTGAATTCTTGTGTTCTAACTTCTAAGTATCTAGATAAGGAATATTCGGACCATCTATAAAGATACATGGTTGACTTATTTAAGTAGAATTGATTTAAAATCTAAAGAGGAATCTCAATATACACTAGTGAATTCGACCAAATGCGTATTTAGAAAATAAAACAAGAATTGGAGTTAATTTAATTGGTTAGGTAAAATCGTGAATTCCAACTACTTTACAACTGTTTTTTAAAACAAAACAAACTTGCAATTTATTTCTTTAGTTAATTTTCTTAGTTTTAATTGAAACATCAAATTCTTCATCTGTTCAAATAGAGTTAGGAGCGAAAATATTTCGGTCTTAATAGCAGTCTTCGTGGGACGATAATCCGACTTGTTTGTTCACTTTATTATTTTTCATGATCCGTACACTTGTGAGTATATTTTGCATCTCAAAATAAAGTGAACATGAGCAAACTTTTTGTACATAGTGACTCTCAACTAATAGTAAGCCAGATACAAGGCAGTCACAACACTAAAGATGAAAAGATTACCTCCTATCACAAATTGTTTATAGATGAACTTGAATTTTTTTTTTTAAAATGGTATCACAAGTTGTAATTTCATACAGAGAGGCTCTCCCTACCTTATTTGTAGCGGAATCGCACTGGAGGATTCTGCCCAACATGTAGATGGTGACACTACCTTTGGAGGTTCTCCCAACTTGTAGATGGTGGAATGCCACTTGAAGGTTCTCCCCAACCTGTAGATGGTGACGATATTGTGGGTGGTGGCCCCATATTTTACTGCCCTTGGCATCCTTTTCTTGACCTTAGTTCCATATTACACGTAGTAAAGAAAAGCTCATCCTAATGGTTCACCTAACTAACCAACAGTTGGGTTACCTGGCTCGTATAATTTCTTTAGTAACTTGTTGGGTGAAATTCTTATTCTTCTGGCTTCAGCTCTAAAAATCAAGTTCTTCTTCTATATCGATCATGTCATTCTGTTTAACTTCTTCCTCTTTACTAGCGTGAGTAATGGTGAAGGGTACTCTTTTTTGCATAGAAATCTTCCTCATCATCTACACTTAATGTGATGAGAATCGAGAAAGTCAAACCTCGATGCGTGTTCCAGTGGGACCCATGACGAGACCCGACATCGAAGAGGTTCAAGATTCGAGGCTAAATAATGTGAATAAGTCGAGAAAACAAGCCGAGAATCAAGTTGGAGCAAAAAAGAAGAAGAAATTGGACTCAGCCAATTTCGGTCAACCGAAAATCATACCGGTCGACCGAAAGTCTGCAGAGATTTTTGAAGGTAGCCTCAGTCGCGTTCGAATGAGGCTTGATCGATCGAAAGTCCCATTTCGGTCGACCATGTGATCGACCGAAACACTCTGTTTCACAAAAATGAGATTTTTGTTGCAATTTCCGAAATTACACATTTTTGCCCATTTTGTACATTTTATACATATTTCTGGTCATTTGTAAAGATAACCTGGATGTTCAATGTGAAATGCTCTCTTGAGAGGCTCCTTGAGGTAAGGATAAAAACCTCCTTTGATCTTATATCTTTTAGGAATGTAATCAACTTTACTTGAGTATTATTATTCTTGTGTTGTTGTTTATTTTCTGCTACCTTGGAATTTGTTTAGTTGATACTCATTGGGCTAGGGTTAGTTAATCCTTGAATTTTTTGTTATATTTAAACTTGGGTTAAGGTGTTTATCGTTTTATTTACCATTTTAGCTTTCTTGGGTTTTGTATTAAATTGTTGTGGGAATTTTCGGTCAATATACCGAAGGGGTTTGCATCATTTGGTATCAGAGTTTGACTCTAATTTGGTAAACCTATCTTTACATTATTGTTGTTATTATACCCAAAAAAAAATCCGAAAATTGAGAAAAATTGGGAAAAATTTATATGCCCATGTGTATTGTTGATTCCATGTATATTGATTTTTGAATTTGTTGGGGGTTTCTATTAACCAAACACTTACAAAGCCTACACTTTCCAAATTGTGTATTCAAGGTGTTTGATAAATTGTCTCAATGAAAATTACTCCATTAATGTTTGTTGTTCAATACCCATATATTGCTAATTACTTGGGGCTATCCAATTCCTATCATTGAGATTGTGTTATCAACATTTTATTCCATATATCACTTGCTCCATACATTGGAAAATTGTTGATCATTCATTCCTTGCCACATTTGAGTTGTTGGGGGCATTCATATATCCACATTATACACATTTAAGGTCATTCAAGATTGAGTACAAAGTGTTTGATAAATTGCCTCATTCAAAATTTACACTCTTTGTGCTTATTGTTCTACATCTATGCCTTATCAATTATTTGTGGTTTGTCAATCCCATTGCTTAAATTGTATTCCTAACATCTTATCTCATATAAATATTGTTCCTTTTGAGTTTAGCAAGCACATAAATTTCACTTGCTATTGTACCTACTTGTTATAATTTTATTCTTTCTTTGTTTGTGATTTCTTTGACTCCACAAGAATTATACTTTGTGGTTTAATTGATTACCTTCCTTGGAGAACTTGAGAAAAGAGATTTTGAGTGGAAAAAAGCAAGAGTGGTGAGCTCATTAGAGGGTAAAAGCCTAAATTGAGTGAAACACGAGTGAAAAATATTCTTGTGAGAATACTTTCACACTTGCACACCATTTCAAATTCCAATACTCAAACTCAAGACTTGAAGTACTTGTTACAAAATCTTTCAACCACCATGGATAGACAAATTAAAGAGATTGGGGGTGAGTTGGAAAATTTAGGAACAAGAGGGGAGAGTACATCAAATAGGGGAGGTGAAGAAATGATGTGTAGTAGAAGAAGGGTGAGGGATAATCTTGGGGACATTGTGTATAGGGATGGAAGCAGAAAACCAAATAGGAAGTTGAATAGGAAAATTAGAATGAATGTTTGGAATAATGAAGGGGATGGTGAACAAAATGGGAGCATGTATAGAAAAAGAGGAGAATAGGTAGATAGGAGTGGAGATGGAATTGATGATAATATTGATATAACAAAAATGAAGAGTCCATCATTCCATAGGAGGGATGATAATGAAGGGGAAGTTGAAGAAGAATGGAGAATGAGTAGAGGAAGAAGAGAGTGGGTAGATAGGAATGGAGATGGGTTGGATGATAGGGGGAATGGAGTTGATGAAAATATTGATAGTGTGCAAATGAAGACTTCATCATTCCATAGGAGGGATGGTAGTGGAAGTAGAGAAGTAGTGAAGGAGATGAATGCTAGGCTACCAAAATTTTTGGCCCATGATAATGAGAGGGAGAAGCATGGAGGAAATACTTTCTACACTAGATGTCTTGTGAGGGATAGGGCATGTAGTCTCATTATAGATGGGGGGAGTGACACGAATTTGGTAAGTGCTAGTAGGGTGGAGAAATTGGGGTTACCGGTTATGAAGCATCATAATCCTTATATATTGCAAATGTTGAATGACTATGGGGAGGTGAGGGTAAGTGAACAAGTTCTTCTTACTTTTCACATTGGTACTGTGACGACCCGAATTCTCGACCATTCGAGTGCCACTAAAAGTGACTCATATCATATTATCGAGACTTAAATAGAAATGTAAAATTATTCAAAAGAATAATTAGAATCCCATAATGGCAAGAATTCTTATGTGTAGCGCTACTAAACTCCGGTCCCCTTAGCATAATCATAAACATATCATATGGAACCCATAACAATCTTGTGAGATTGATTTCATAGCAATGATCCAAACATTTTCATAAAAACATAAGATATACTTACTTGTCATAAAAACATACTTACTTTTCATAAAAACATAAGGTGTATTTACCTTTCATAAAAACATACTTACTTTTCATAAAAACATAAGATATACTTACTTGTCATAAAAACATACTTACTTTTCATAAAAACATAAGGTGTATTTACCTTTCATAAAAACATACTTACTTTTCATAAAAACATAAGATATACTTACTTGTCATAAAAACATACTTACTTTTCATAAAAACATAAGGTGTATTTACCTTTCATAAAAACATACTTACTTTTCATAAAAACATAAGATATACTTACCTTTTAAAAGATTAAAATGAAGTGTAGTAGTAAATGGACCAAAACTTTCTTGACCACCTTGAATTTCTCTTACTTGTGGATTTTGTCAAGAGATTGGAAATAAGTGTATATGTGTAGAGTTGTGTGTAAAAGAGATGGGTTTAAATAGATGTATAAAGTTGGCATATTGTAAACATAATCATTCAATTCTATTAATTTTAACACATCCTTTTCTTAAAGTAAAGCACCATTCATATACTTTTCCATATTTATACAAATATTATGCTCTTCATGATTACATATAATGGAGTCTTATCAACCATTCATATACTTTTCCATATTTATACTGTAACGCCCCGAGTTCTAAATACTCGAAACGCCACTTCATCGTCTCAAACTAAATTTAAAAATAAATATTCATTTAGCGGAAATAATTGAAATTTTAAATTTTTCATAAAATAAAATTCAAATCCTCCATAGTCGTTACCAAAATAAAATTTGACTTAAAAGAAACGGAAATTTTAATATTTGAAATAACACTTAATTATCTCTTTGCCACTTGTGTCCATCACTCGCCACCGCTTCCGAAGTCTGCAAAAATTGTTAATAACGGGGTGAGTATTTCTAAGAAATACTCAGCAAACTCATAACCGAATAATTCACTTAATCCATAAATTGCACATAAACATGTAATCATGCTAACATACTTTTCTCATAATATCATAACATAACACATATTCACATAAGTGCGGAAAGTAGCCTTGTCTTGTCTTAATTCAACATGCAATTATGCATGGAAGTTATAGCGCATATAACATTTCTTCTTCTTCACCATTTTCGGGAGAGCATTTGTCCGTCTTACCCCTCATGGTTAATCACATGAACATAACATCATATATGATTTACATAATTTCAGATTCACATGCAAATCATAGCTAAATAAATTATTGAGTGTGAGTCTACCTCAAAGCTTAACGAGTATATGTATCGAGCGGGAAAAACTTCAAGTCTCTAATCGTCCGTTCGCGTCGTCTAGCCAAAATAAATAAATTTGAATTAGAAATTTTGGAAAATTGAGTATTTAAAATAAAATAAAAGATTGGGGCTAATTTGAGAAATTAACAAAATTAATTTAATTTTTAAAAGGTTTGGGACTAACTTAAAAGATTTGGGACTGAATTAAAATTTTTCCAAAATAAAGGGGGCTGACTCTGATATTTTTTAAAAGCTGCAGGGCTTAAATAATAACTATTAAAAACTTGGGGTCAAAATTTACAGATTTTAAAAGTTGGGACTAAAGGGCAATTTCGAAAAAATCAAAACTTTTAAAAAAGTGAAATATCACTCCTCTCTCTCTCTCTTCATTTCACAACCGAGAGAGAGAGAAGTGGGCGACGGGAGGCGTCGCCTCTCCCATCCCGGTGGGAAGCCGGCGTTTTATCCGGTGGTGATGCCGCCATCATGCGGCGGCGGAGCATGTGTGAGGAGAGGGAGCTGAAGATGAAGGATAGGGGCGATTTGGGTGCGAAATCGAGTGGAGCTCGAATCTGGGGATCATGATTTCCGGCCAAGTTATCCGGCGAACTAGGTAAGCACCGAGTGTGTTCTTGATTTGGGGTTAAATTTTTGGGTTTGATTGTGGGGTAAATCGTTGGTGGCCGATTGGTGAGGTTTCGAGCGACGGTTGGGGTTCGGGTTTGGATTGAGCAGTGGCCGTGATGCTCGATGATGGTGGTGGTCGATTTGTCGTGAACTGGGCAGATTGATGGTTAGGTTCGAATTGGTGTGGAGTGTGGGCAGTGGTGAAATCAATTTGGTCCGCTGATGGTGTTCCGGTTGTTGATGGGAAGTGTGTTTCAGTGTTAGAAATTGGATTAGGTGATGTTGAATTGGGGATGATGTGTAGGCAGCGCTGCAGGTGGTGTCCGGTGGTGAAAGCAGCGATGATGATAATGGTGTTTCTATGTGTGTTTGATGGTGATGGAGCTGATTTGGGTCGAACTGGTGATGATGCTAGCAGTGTTGATTTGGGAGTTTATGCAGGTGATCATCATGGACATCTTACCCAAATGTTGCAGCGTGTGGGACGTGAGGAACACAAGAATGAAGGGAAGGGAAGGTGATCTATACATGTATGGCTGGGCTGAAGCTGAACAGGTTTGTAACTCTTGTGATGAAGATGGAGAATAACTCTGTCTTGAATGGCAATGAAATGGGGAAGACGTTAGGGAAATCTGAAGGGTTGTATTTTTTTTTTTTTTTTGGTTGCTGGTTGTAACATAATTGTATGGATTAAATTTAAAAGTAATAATGGTAAAATAAGAAAATTTAGAAATTTAAAAAAAAATAACTGGGTTCAAAATGAAATAATAATTTCGGACGAATTTAAAATCGCGAATCGGAAATAAAGATTGAAACGGATTTAAATTTCTTTCTTGAAAATTTAATTGGCTAGGCGAACACGTTTTCATCGGGTGAAGTCGTAGCGACAAATTTAAATAAATTTAACTTTTTTTTTTTTTTTATAATGAATTTTCCCCGTCGCTACAACCTTACCCCCTTAAAATAATTTCGTCCTCGAAATTAAACTTACTTGGTCTAAAATTTCTGGATATTTGGCTAAAATTTCCACTTCCTTTTCCCAGGTAGCCTCGTTGCTACCGTGTCTACCCCACTGGACCTTGACTAAGGGAATCTCTTTGTTCCTCAAGACATGCACTCTTTTGTCAACTATTGCCATAGGTGTTTCCTCATAGGATAGATTCCTCTGAATCGGAATCGATTGGTAATTAACCACATGGCTGGGATCATGCACATACTTCCTTAATAGAGAAACGTGAAAAACATTATGTACCGTCGCCAGTTCTGGCGGTAGCGCCAAACGATAAGCCACGTTCCCTACTTGTTCCAATATCTCAAACGGCCCAATATATCGAGGCCTTAGCTTTCCTCTAATACCAAAACGAAAAGTTCCTTTCATCGGGGCCACTTTCAAAAATACCTTATCTCCAACTTGAAATTCCAAGTCTTTTCTCCTCTTATCGGCATAGCTCTTCTGTCTATCTTGAGCAGCTTTAATCCTCAGTCTGATCTTTTCAATAGCCTCTACCGTCTTTTCGATCAATTCTGGACCTAATATCTTCCTCTCACCAATCTCATCCCAATATATTGGTGATCGGCATCTACGTCCATACAATGCTTCATATGGCGGCATACCGATGGTAGCCTGAAAGCTATTATTGTAGGCAAACTCTACCAATGGCAGGTGAGTTTCCCAGTTACCGCTCAAATCCAAAACACAGGCTCTTAGCATATCTTCTAAAATTTGAATAGTACGCTCGGACTGTCCGTCAGTCTGGGGATGATAAGCTGTACTAAAATTTAACTTAGTACCCATAGCCGTTTGTAAGCTCTTCCAAAATCTCGAGGTAAACCTCGGATCTCTGTCTGAAACAATGGATACTGGGACTCCATGAAGTCGAACAATCTCTCTAACATATATCTGTGCCAACTGTTCTACATTGAGAGTCATTCGAATCGGAAGAAAGTGAGCTGACTTCGTGAGTCGATCCACTATAACCCAAATTGCATCATGCCCTCTTGCAGATCTCGGTAAACCCGTAACAAAATCCATAGTGATTTTCTCCCACTTCCATTCGGGTATTTCTAAAGGATTTAACAATCCTGATGGTCTCTGATGTTCGGCCTTAACTTGCTGACAGACCATGCAGCGCGAGACAAATTTAGCAATGCTTCCTTTCATATTCCTCCACCAAAAAGTTTCTCGCAGATCTCGATACATTTTCGTCCCTCCTGGATGAGCTGCATATGGGGCTGAATGGGCTTCGTCCAATATTTCATTTCTGATCTGATCGTCTTTTGGTACACATAGACGACCTTTGAACATAAGTGCATTATCAGGGGCAATTTCAAAATCTATCCTCTTATCCGTCCCTACTTCAGATCTGATCCTTTCCAAGAATTTATCACTAACCTGAGCTGTCACTACTCGTTTTCTCAAATCTGGCTTAATAATCAAGTTTGCAAGTGTACTAGAATTTTGGATTGATGGGACTTGTACTTCGATCCTCATATTCTGAAAATCTAGAATCAGTTGTTCCTGCATTGTTCCCAAGATTGATAATTGTCCAGCATCCTTTCTGCTTAGCGCATCTGCAACTTTGTTGGCTTTACCCGGGTGGTAGAGAATAGTGCAGTCATAATCTTTCACCAACTCAAGCCATCGGCGCTGTCTCATATTCAGCTCCTTCTGAGTAAAGAAATATTTGAGACTCTTATGATCGGTGTAAATCTCGCATTTACTCCCATATAGATAGTGTCGCCAAATCTTCAAAGCATGCACTACGGCTGCTAGCTCCAAATCATGCGTTGGATAATTTTGCTCATATGGCTTCAATTGCCTCGAAGCGTAGGCAACCACTTTACCTTTCTGCATTAGGACACATCCCAATCCATGTTTGGAGGCATCACTGTAAATAACAAAACCGTCAGTTCCATCGGGTACCGTCAATACTGGTGCTGAAACCAGTCTATTCTTCAACTCTTGGAAACTATGCTCACATTGTTCAGTCCATTGAAATTTGACACCTTTTCGCGTCAACCGAGTCATGGGACCAGCTATCTTAGAGAAACCTTCTATGAACCGTCGGTAATATCCCGCCAATCCTAGAAAGCTCCTCACATCTTTAGCACTTGCTGGCGTAGCCCAATTAGTCACTGTCTCAACCTTAGATGGATCAACTTCAATTCCTTTGACCGTGACAATGTGACCCAGAAAACCTATCTTCTCCAGCCAGAATTCACACTTCTTGAATTTGGCATACAGTTTTTCTGCTCTTAATGTCTCCAGTATAATCCTCAGATGTTCCTTATGCTGTTCAGAATCTTTGGAGTAAACTAAAATGTCATCAATGAAGACAATGACGAATTTATCCAAATATTGGTGGAAAACTCTATTCATCAAGTCCATAAATACTGCAGGTGCATTCGTGAGACCGAACGGCATTACTGTGAACTCATAATGTCCATATCGCGTTCTGAATGCTGTCTTTGGCACATCAGATGGCTTAATCTTTAATTGATGGTAACCGGACCTCAAGTCCATTTTTGAGAAAACAGCAGCTCCTTTCAATTGATCAAACAAGTCTTCAATCCGAGGTAATGGATATTTATTCTTTATCGTCAACTTGTTGAGTTCTCGATAATCGATGCACATTCTCATACTGCCATCCTTCTTCTTCACAAACAGAACAGGCGCTCCCCATGGAGACACGCTGGGCCTGATGAAACCTTTCTCTAGTAGTTCCTCCAGTTGGACCTTCAATTCCTGCAACTCTTTCGGTGCCATACGATACGGAGCTTTAGAAACCGGAGCAGCTCCTGGCACTAAGTCGATAACAAACTCTACTTGCCTATCAGGCGGAATGCCGGGTAGGTCATTAGGAAAAACATCGCCATAATCGCACACAATTGGCACTGACTCCAAGGTAACTTCTTTAGTCGGTTGGTCTTGAAGACTAACCAGGTAGCCCTGACAATTTCTCTTGCTTAGAAGTCTTTCTGCCTGAAGAACCGAAATAAGGCGAGGAAGTGCCTTAATCTTCGACCCATAGAATCTGAATACTTCTTTGCCATTCCTACGAAATACGACTTCCTTCTCATGGCACAAGATAGCAGCACGATTTATACTCAACCAGTCCATTCCTAGAATAATATCGAAATCTCTCATCGGAATTATGTTCAGATCTGCTTCAAGTATTTGGCCATCGAAATCTATTTTTACCGTCTTAACCATCTTATCAGTCTCAATAGTTCCTCCCGATGGTAAACTAACCTCAAGTATACTACCAGTTTTCTCTCCAACTAAATCCAGTCTAGATAGGCATGCATCAGAAATAAAAGAATGTGTAGCACCCGAATCAATCAAGATATAAACAGGAATACCGGAAACAGTTAGTATACCTGCGATCACGTCGGAATCTTCGGCGGCATCCATGGAAAACACTCTGGCCCTTCCCTTCTTATTCTGATCCACGCTCTTCTTTTGATCGGTGCCCTGTGCTGGTGGATTGCGACAATCAAAGGAAAGATGACCTGGTTGGCCACATCTGTAGCACACTCCTTTGCCCATCAAACACTCTCCTTTGTGCATTTTCAAACACTTCGGACAAGGTGACATGTTGCCAGTTGCTTGACCTTTAGAGGGTTCTGAGTTCGTCTTCTTATTGGGCACAAAGTTCCTGTTTTGATTCTGATTCGGACCATTCCACTTTCTCTTGCCCTGGAATCTGGTATTCCTCTGACTTCCCTCATTACCAAACTTTATTCCAGCATAAGCCACTGCTTGAGCTTTCTTCACAACCTCTCTATATGTAGGCAATTCGTGAGAACCAACTATCTGTCGAATCTCCGATCGTAGACCTCTCTCAAAACGACGGGCCTTCTTAGCCTCAGTCTCCACCAGATGTGGAGCGTAGCGTGACAACTCCTCAAACTTCTTCTCATAATCTGTTATATCCATATCTCCTTGTACCAGTCGTAGAAACTCCGCTTCTTTATGATCTCGAAGAGCTTGGGGGAAAAACTTATCTTTGATCTCAGTCTTAAATTCTTCCCATGTCAAGGCCGCTTGCTCTTCCTCAGTCCTGGTACGCGATGCTGATTCCCACCAAAATCCAGCTCTTCCGACTAGCATAAACTCAGCACAATTAATCTTCCTGTCCTCAGGGCAAGATATGTGCCTAAATATCTTCTCGATGGTTAGCAGCCACTCTTCCACGGCTAGTGGGCCATTTCCGCCATCAAAAGTAGGCGGACGGTACCTTCTGAATTGCTCAATGATGGGTACCGCGGGAGCAGCTGGGGCTTGCCTCATGTCCTGTACAGCCCTGAGTAAGTCTCTAATAGCAGTGGACTGAGCCGTGGCTCCCTCTTCTAGGGCAGGACGCTCATCCACATTTCTGTTTCCGCGCCTAGACATTTTCCTTAAAAAAAAATGAAACAGAAAAATATTTTTAAGTTCTCGATTCATAACCCATCATCACGATAATATTCTCAACTCAAAAAAAAGAATTTACGGAAAATATCTTTTATTCATAACTTAAAATTCCTTCAAGTGAGGATACATCAAATCAAGAGAATAACTGGAAATGGAAAATGATATCGCTGACAACTATACTATTCCATTCTACTCATTGAGCCAACCATTTCCTCCAGACGGTGGTGCAGCTGGCGGGGAACCATAATTGAACCATGGCGAGTACCCTGGTGAGCTAGGGGTGTAATCATAAATTCCTGACTCCGCGTCAGATACCACTAATGGTTCATCCTCCTCATCGTCGTCAGAGATGACAATTACTTCTAGCGCGGGCGCAGGAGCAGGCGCTGGCGCTGGGACGGAGTCATCGTCATCCGAAATAACAATCACTTCTGGCTCTAGCGCTGGGGCAAGGCCTCTAAAGCGGTCCCAGTGCACCAAGAACTCAATACACATTCTCGGAAAACTTACGTCCTCGCCGAGACGTCCTTTTACATCATTATAAAACTGAGTTGCTTGCTGTTGTTGATCTATTGGAAATGTCGACAACAAATGATTTATGGACTGAGTGTCCGTCGTCCTAAGACCACCGGCTATGGCCCTTCGACGTAAGGAACGGTACCCGAATATATGATCAGACAATGTGGTATGTGGGTCCACTCGGAAGGACAAGTAAGCTGAAAACTCGTTTCTTGGTTCATTCTGTTGACCCTTTCCAGAATGTGCCATATCTAACGAAAATACCAATTTTGCAAGGTCCAGTTTAGGGTTCTTATAATTCGAGGACGGAAATTTATTATGAAAAACATTTCTTAAATTATGCTTCTTCTTCTTATTTCCCATTATGCTCGAACTCGTATTCTATTACTTATTTCGGAATATAATTTCTTTCTTCTTCATCTAAATTTCATAAGATATGCAGCAATTCTCCGAAATAAACATAACAGAAATCATGAACTTCATAATAAAATTCTTTACCTTCGGAATCGGCGGAGAGAATGATGACAGTGGCAAATTTTTGAAAACCTCATTTGAAAACTTTTCTTTTTTTTTTTTTTTGCAAGTCTACAGAAACGTAGACCTTGCTCTGATACCATTCTGTAACGCCCCGAGTTCTAAATACTCGAAACGCCACTTCATCGTCTCAAACTAAATTTAAAAATAAATATTCATTTAGCGGAAATAATTGAAATTTTAAATTTTTCATAAAATAAAATTCAAATCCTCCATAGTCGTTACCAAAATAAAATTTGACTTAAAAGAAACGGAAATTTTAATATTTGAAATAACACTTAATTATCTCTTTGCCACTTGTGTCCATCACTCGCCACCGCTTCCGAAGTCTGCAAAAATTGTTAATAACGGGGTGAGTATTTCTAAGAAATACTCAGCAAACTCATAACCGAATAATTCACTTAATCCATAAATTGCACATAAACATGTAATCATGCTAACATACTTTTCTCATAATATCATAACATAACACATATTCACATAAGTGCGGAAAGTAGCCTTGTCTTGTCTTAATTCAACATGCAATTATGCATGGAAGTTATAGCGCATATAACATTTCTTCTTCTTCACCATTTTCGGGAGAGCATTTGCCCGTCTTACCCCTCATGGTTAATCACATGAACATAACATCATATATGATTTACATAATTTCAGATTCACATGCAAATCATAGCTAAATAAATTATTGAGTGTGAGTCTACCTCAAAGCTTAACGAGTATATGTATCGAGCGGGAAAAACTTCAAGTCTCTAATCGTCCGTTCGCGTCGTCTAGCCAAAATAAATAAATTTGAATTAGAAATTTTGGAAAATTGAGTATTTAAAATAAAATAAAAGATTGGGGCTAATTTGAGAAATTAACAAAATTAATTTAATTTTTAAAAGGTTTGGGACTAACTTAAAAGATTTGGGACTGAATTAAAATTTTTCCAAAATAAAGGGGGCTGACTCTGATATTTTTTAAAAGCTGCAGGGCTTAAATAATAACTATTAAAAACTTGGGGTCAAAATTTACAGATTTTAAAAGTTGGGACTAAAGGGCAATTTCGAAAAAATCAAAACTTTTAAAAAAGTGAAATATCACTCCTCTCTCTCTCTCTTCATTTCACAACCGAGAGAGAGAGAAGTGGGCGACGGGAGGCGTCGCCTCTCCCATCCCGGTGGGAAGCCGGCGTTTTATCCGGTGGTGATGCCGCCATCATGCGGCGGCGGAGCATGTGTGAGGAGAGGGAGCTGAAGATGAAGGATAGGGGCGATTTGGGTGCGAAATCGAGTGGAGCTCGAATCTGGGGATCATGATTTCCGGCCAAGTTATCCGACGAACTAGGTAAGCACCGAGTGTGTTCTTGATTTGGGGTTAAATTTTTGGGTTTGATTGTGGGGTAAATCGTTGGTGGCCGATTGGTGAGGTTTCGAGCGACGGTTGGGGTTCGGGTTTGGATTGAGCAGTGGCCGTGATGCTCGATGATGGTGGTGGTCGATTTGTCGTGAACTGGGCAGATTGATGGTTAGGTTCGAATTGGTGTGGAGTGTGGGCAGTGGTGAAATCAATTTGGTCTGCTGATGGTGTTCCGGTTGTTGATGGGAAGTGTGTTTCAGTGTTTGAAATTGGATTAGGTGATGTTGAATTGGGGATGATGTGTAGGCAGCGCTGCAGGTGGTGTCCGGTGGTGAAAGCAGCGATGATGATAATGGTGTTTCTATGTGTGTTTGATGGTGATGGAGCTGATTTGGGTCGAACTGGTGATGATGCTAGCAGTGTTGATTTGGGAGTTTATGCAGGTGATCATCATGGACATCTTACCCAAATGTTGCAGCGTGTGGGACGTGAGGAACACAAGAATGAAGGGAAGGGAAGGTGATCTATACATGTATGGCTGGGCTGAAGCTGAACAGGTTTGTAACTCTTGTGATGAAGATGGAGAATAACTCTGTCTTGAATGGCAATGAAATGGGGAAGACGTTAGGGAAATCTGAAGGGTTGTATTTTTTTATTTTTTTTTTGTTGCTGGTTGTAACATAATTGTATGGATTAAATTTAAAAGTAATAATGGTAAAATAAGAAAATTTAGAAATTTAAAAAAAAATAACTGGGTTCAAAATGAAATAATAATTTCGGACGAATTTAAAATCGCGAATCGGAAATAAAGATTGAAACGGATTTAAATTTCTTTCTTGAAAATTTAATTGGCTAGGCGAACACGTTTTCATCGGGTGAAGTCGTAGCGACAAATTTAAATAAATTTAACTTTTTTTTTTTTTTTTATAATGAATTTTCCCCGTCGCTACATATACAAATATTATGCTCTTCATGATTACATATAATGGAGTCTTATCAACCATTCATATACTTTTCCATATTTATACAAATATTATGCTCTTCATGATTACATATAATGGAATCTTATCAACCATTCATATACTTTTCCATATTTATACAAATATTATGCTCTTCATGATTACATATAATGGAGTCTATAATTCATTCATATACTTTTCCATATTTATACAAATATTATGCTCTTCATGATTACATATAATGGAGTATATAATTCATTCATATACTTTTCCATATTTATACAAATATTATGCTCTTCATGATTACATATAATGGAGTATATAATTCATTCATATACTTTTCCATATTTATTAAATTAAGATTCTCATAATTATTATATATAATGGAACCTCTCATGCTTGCATATATTTTCTTAATTTCAATAATAAAAATAATTTTTGTATAAATAAATATTGGGATAACATTGAATTAAGTACTTGGACTTAATATACTTTAAATCAAGAGAATGGAGATATTTTTAGAAATTCGGAATTTAATTTAAAATCGAACGATCTCGATTATTTCTTGACTTGGCTATACGAATACGTCGTGGCGTTAACTTAATAAAAATGGGTGAAATAGTAGCGACACGATTTTCTATTAAAATAATTATTAATCGCGTAAAAATTCTTGGTCGCTACAGGTACTTATAGTGACCAAATATTATGTGATGTGGTTCCCTTACACACTACTCACATAATTTTGGAAAGACCTTGGTGATGTGAGCGAAATGTGAATCATGATAGGAGGAGGAACCGGTGTAGCTTCCAAATGGATGGAAAAAAGGTTGTGATCCTATCTTTGAGTTAGGAGGAAGTTCATAAAGATCGAATGAGACTCAAGAAGGAATTTGAGGAAGAAAGAAAAGAAAGGGAAAATAGGAAATCAAAAGAAAAATCACTTGAGGAAATTGATGTCAACACAAGAGTGAGGTCAAGTGAAAAAGAGAGAGTTGGGGCCACGACCCTAGAAAAAGGTGAGGAATTGAGAGTTGGAGCCACGACTCCAGAAAAAGGAGAGGCGAGAGAGGAACTGAGAGTTGAGGTTCCTACCTCAGAAAAAGGTGAGGGAGTGATGAGTGCCACCAAGAAAATTGAGAGAAAAGATCATCCCAAAATGTTCTTTACTCTTGAATATTCTAACACTTCCCTCCCTAGCTTGGTTACTTCTTTGTTGCAGGGGATCGTTAAGCATACTTATCAAAGCAATAAGGAGCTCCAAAGGCATACCGTGTGGAAGAAATTCATGGAAAAATTTTCCTACAACAACGAGTACAACCGAGGTAAAGAAAATGGAATAACCAATGCAACATCGAGGAGGTATGCTCCTAACATTTCTTTGAATTCAAGGTTATTGTGTTTTGAATACATTAGAGGGTTGTATGATCTTGATGTAGATTTGAAAAGTGTGTTGTGGACTTGTGAAAATGTAACATGTGGTAAGGATCATTGTCATGATGAGTGCTTAATTTGTAAATGCAACTTTTTGCATGTGCCCAATTGCATAAGGACCAAATCCTTGTGTGAAAATGTTGCATATAGTACATTTCATAGGCATGTTAAATCCTTATTTTTTGAAAATATGCTTGACATGCATATTTGCTCTCTAAAGAAATTGCTAGTTGGGGAAGTCCATGGGGGAAATTTATTGGAATATTTTGATGATAAAAGGACTTCGCTTCTAACATTTCTAAATGTCCACTCATTTTATTTTGAACATATTAAGTGCATGCGTGTTAATAATCCAAATTTGTTAAACATTTATGGATCATATTGTGAGCGATATCTTGATGAATTCTATGGGCATGATAACTATTTGTTTTGGAAAATTGGATTGTTTCTTTTTAAATGTGACATGTGCAAATTGCTGATAAGAGAGGCACATGATCGTTATTTGATGGGGCGATTTAAAATCAACGGGGTCTCAGGGGTATTATGTGATCAATTTTATTGGCCTAATTTGAATATTGGTGTTAAACATGTTTGCACTTATAGTAAATACCGAACTTGCCAAATGGCTAAACTTAAGTTTTTGCCCCAGAACTCCATACATATTTGCCCATCCTGAGTAAACCTTGGATTACTAATTCTATGGATTTTATAGTAGGTTTACTTGGAACAAAGAAAGAAAATGATACTAATTTTGCGTTTGTTGGTGGGAGTGTTAAAATGTTACATTTGATTGCATGCCACGAAACCAACAAGGCCATCAACATAACTAATATTTTCTTTCGGGAAGTCGTGCATTTGCACGAAGTTGGTGCTAATTATGTGGTTGTTAAATTTGCTTGCAATTTAATTTCTCATCATATTAACAAGTTTTCTCCACTTAAAGTTGCTTGTGAGTTTAACCTATTAACTTTGTTGAACTTTATGCATATGTTTATTGAAGAAAGAGTTGGTTTAGGTGAGCACGAGAATGCACCTTTGGTTAAGCTCCTTTGCAGGAGACTCGGACTTCCAATTGGGGAAATTGGTATGCAATGTGTTTTCAATGCCAACCATGGCGGTAAGCATATTCCATTTGATCCGGGCGGCCGGATGTATTCCCATTCGTGGAAAGAACGACCTCCCGATCAAATAAAATCCAAATTACTACTTTGCGGTGTTGGCACATCTCAAGCTTTTGGCAATGCCTATAAATTAATTTTGCACGGTGAGTATGAACTTTCAGTTACATTTATTGTGTCTGAATTTTCTATTTTTATTGTAGGTGTCGATTTGTGGTCGAATCTCTTTCGAGATGGAGGAGATGATGAGAATCGTGAATGTCGAACTTCATCGCATGAACCTGTGATCCACAATGTTGCAAGATCAAAGTTCAAGGAGTTTCACGAAAGTGCATTCAAGCAAGATTTGAGATCAAATCCTTTTCAAGAGGGAGGGGATGATGAGAATCGAGAAAGTCAAACATCGATGTGTGTGCCCGTGGGACCCATGACGAGATCTGACGTTGAAGATGTTCAAGATTCGAGGCTAAATAATGTGAATAAGTCAAGAAAACAAGTCAAGAATCAAGTTGGAGCAAAAAAGAAGAAGAAATTGGACTCAGCCAATTTCGGTCGATCGAAAGTCCCATTTCGGTCAACCATGTGATCGACCGAAACACTCTGTTTCACAAAAACGGGATTTTTGTTGCAATTTTCGAAATTACACATTTTTGCCCATTTTGTACATTTTATACACATTTCTTGTCATTTGTAAAGATAACTTGGATGTTCAATGTGAAATGCTCTCTTGAGAAGCTCCTTGAGGTAAGGATAAAAATCTCCTTTGATCTTGTATCTTTTAGGAATGTAATCAACTTTGCTTAAGTATTATTATTCTTGTATTGTTGTTTATTTTTCGCCACCTTGAAATTTTTTTAGTTGATACCCATTGGGTTAGAGTTAGTTAATCCTTGAATTTTGGGTTAGATTTAAACTTGGGTTAAGATGTTTATCACTTTATTTACCACTTTAGCTTTCTTGGGTTTTGTATTAAATTGTTGTGGGAATTTTCTATCAATATACCGATGGGGTTCGCGTCATACTGCTTTTCTATTTTCAAATTCTTTAGCCAACGAGTAGTTATTGGCCACGATTGGAGTGACTTTACCAAACTAAAGAATGATTGGATGTTTAGTATCATTCATCTTCTTCAACCTTCTTCCTATGCTCAAATTTTGATTTATCCAGGCATCTTGATTCTGTACCATTATAATATAGTCTCTGTGTCTTCTTCTCCTCATTTGTTCACATTTTCAGGGGCGACAGAATCAATTACATTGATCTCGCTCTGAATATTTGGGCGAAGTATACCATACTTACGGCGCATCAATTGGTCGTAACTCCTCTAAAACCTCCTTTACTGGATTTTAGCCAACTGATCAAAAGGGACAAATTTTCCAATTTGATTATTGTAAGAATGTCATGTGTTGATTCTGTGCAACTGCGGTCTAAATGTTTTCACTTTCTAGACGAAGTTGGGAGTGTTCCTTGAAGGGTTTGGGCGTTGACCTCCTAGGCTTCTGTTTCTTTGAGGATTTTTGAAAGAAGTTCCTTCTCCAGAAGTCTGTTCAAACCTTTTCATCATTTTGTCTCAATTAAGATTTTTCTGGAAATGTACAAACTAGACTTCTTCAATTCTACATGCGTTAGTTACCATTTTACCTCTGTGCTCCAGTTGCTCAAGAGCACTAGGACATGGTTTGCCCTCTTCTTCGTACAAATTTAACTTGAACTTTGACAGATTCAGTTTGGTCATATTAGGGATGACTATGTTCATGCCTACATGATTTGGAAACAGATCTTCATCTACTACCATTTTCTTCTTGTTGTCGAATATAACTCTTCTAAATTCATATAGCATCATGTTCAATTTAATCCTGGATAAGGTCATCGAGAAACGACCGCATCACATTGGGACTGAGTTTTGTCATAGGCTCATAGCGGTTGTTTTCTGAACTTTGGTTAATTTTCTTTTCTTCCAATCGTTCTACCACAGAAGACACATAGCATTTGTTAACTACGTCTTTCTCAGCATTTTTCAGAGATATTCTAACTCAGCTTCTACACCAAAGATCCCATTAGGCGTGTCAAGTTATTGCGCGTGATTTCGTACAACAATTAATTGAGAAACTCAGATGATTGTGTGCAGTAACGAATCTCTTGAGACAAAGTCCCAAAAGGAAGTGCAATTGAGGATAGGGTTGCTGTCTCCATGGGCCTCAAGCCAACAATTACATGAATGTATGAAATTGTTGTGAAAAGTAAATAAAGGAAATTAAATTTTCTGGTTTGAAAGTTGATTTGTTCGTCTTCTAAAATGTCTTAATCTCTTACTTTTATAGTTCTTTAAAACACATCTTTGAAACTCCTGCTTGATCTCGTAACTTCCATTCCATTGTTTCAATGATCACACTACTTGCATTTTCTCACAAACCACTTCCCATAACTTATCCAATAACTTCCTTTTTCCCGTAACTCCCAGACCATGGGGGAAATTATGAATAATTATGTGTAACAATTGCTCCATTATGGGATACGTTTTGCTGGCATCTTGCAAAAGACATCTGCTTCTCTTTGCTTCTGTCGCCTTGGTTGGTTGCACGAATCCTGTCTCGCAATGTTCGCTCTAATTGAGCGTATTTTCATTTTATATGAGGTGACATTTCATCCAATATTGGTCATTTTGATGTTCAAGTGTCAATATCGTATTTGCCTTTATTTTTGGGCGATTTTCTATGTCAACAATTTCAATGCTAAAGTAATAATATGCATCTAATTCAAAATAAAAATACTTTATTCCATCTCATGTTTAGCTAAGCTTAGAAGCTCTTAAAAATGCAAGTTATGTTTATCGAACATATTACAAATTGCTGAAAAAAGTTTTTACTTTTAATGAAAAAAACACTTTTTTTGAAAATAATTATAATTTTATTGTTAAATAAGCAAATCTTAAAGGGGTCATCTAAATAATGCTTACTAGCTAGTTACTGCTAAACATTCTTGTTCATTGATTTTACTTGCACATGAAATCAATATTCGAGTGAAAGAAATAAAATAATTGTGGCATAAATGCTCGCTCACAAAGTACATATAACATGTTAGGTATAAGTAAACAAGGAAACGCATTATCTAGTTTATTAACGTACTTGTTGTGAGAGATTATGAGACGAATACTAAAAGGAACCAACCATTGGTACGTAGAGAGTTCGGAGACGTTAATTAAGAAGGGGCTTAATTAAAGGTCGAATAGAAGGCAAAGAACCATAAGATATACGAAGTGGCCATAGATCGAGCTCGGAGTCAAACATTTGGAAATACCTAATCCCAGAAGCATGGAGTGAATTAGAAGGGCATCGTTAAGTGTGTTAATTGATGCATGAGTCGAGAAGGGCGAGAGTTAAAATGTCAAATTACAACACCAAAAATAGAAGGACATCGTTAATTTGTTAGAAAATTTTATTACAGATAATAATTTATCTATAATCTAAATAATCATCATGTTGGAATTATCAAGAATTAAATAACTGAAGCGGAAGCGTACCTTAATCAAACGTGATTCACAATAAACGATTCGGCGGTCGGATCTTCTAAATCGATACGTAGTCCTTATTATCTCTCTGATGATGGGATGTTAGACAAGATGAACAGTACGTAGGATTCAGGGACCATAACCGACTTTATATACTGAATTGCCAATTAACCTAATCCGGCCCATCATGAATTAGGTAATGGCCTGATATCTACACATAAAAGTCCATACATTTAATTAGATGCATTAAAGCCCAATTTACCAAATCCTTATTAGATCACTTTAAATGGGCTGAACCAAATTTGATAGCCTTTTATTCAATACACAATAATTCACATATAAGCCCACACGATTGATTAAAAATCCTTACAATCTCCCACTTGGGCTATATGTGTAACCTTACAATTGTGTATCAATCATAACCTTATGAGTACTCAGGATTTTGCTATCATTACTGAATGCATCCCCAAACAATCCGGTCCATCAATTAAATCAACATAGGATCAAAGCGGCTTTCGCTACATTAATCGTAACTAAACCTTCAATGGTCACGTATATCGACATAACTGAATGACATGGATCAAGTATGGATGTGTAGCATGGAAATTACATGTAATGTGATCTTCAACATGCCTATTTCCAACTGGTCCAACTTTAGTGAGATCATCCTCAAAAGAGTTCAGAGATAATAAACCTGAAACCTTACAGCTGTAAATAACTTTAACTTTAAACTGTATCCAAAAGGACAATAAATGTGTCTAATGCACCCAAAATACAAACTCTCACTGAAACCGAATATCCTTAAGAAATACAACACCCATATGAGTAATGTACTCATGAAAGACCTTGGGTTGTAATACTTTAGTAAGCGGATCCGCAATTATGGAGTTTGTCTCAATGTGCTCTTATTGACACGTGTCCACTCTGAACTGTATCCTTCACAACCAGGAACTTATGTCAATGTATTTTGACTTAGTTGAGCTCCTGTTGTTACTGGAATATAAATCTGCTGAGTTATTGTCACAATATAACTTTAGTGGTCTTTCTATACCATATAGAATACGCAGCCTTGTGACAAAATTTCGCAGTTATATTCCATAATTAGATGCCCCCAAAATTGCTACAACTGTGCTGCCAAGTGAAAGAAGCTAAAGTATCTATTAAGCACTCCATCCGGAAATAGCTCCTCCAACCAGCAGTTAAATGTAGCCTTATGTGGATCTTTTACTTTCTTGGGATCTAGTAAAAATTGGAATCATAATACCATATGATCTCCAACTGATCCGATTTTCTGTATGTGAGCATGTAATCTTTTGTTCTCTTTAAATACCTTATTACCCATGTTTGGCTGCTTTCCAAATGAACCATCCCAGGGTTACTTAAATATCTCCTTAGTATCCCAATAATGTATGCAATATCCGAACGCATACAAATTTGAGCATACATCAGACTTTCTATAGCTTAACTATATGTGATCATCTGCATTTCTTTAACTTCAAGACAACTTTTCGGGCATTAGTCGAGACTAAATTTGTCTCCCTTAGCGATAGGGCTGTCCCCTGATTTACTGTCTTGCATGCCAAACCTCTTAAGTACTTTATCGATATAGCCCTTTTGTGACAATTCAAGAATACCCCGAGAACAATCCCGGTGTATTTGAATTCCTAATACAAAAGAGACGTCACCAAGATTTTTAATCTCAAAATTCCTTGACAAAAAATCTCATAATTTTATGTGACATACCTATATCATTAGTGGCAAGCAATGATCAACATATAAAACCAGGAAAATATACTTACTCCCACTGAACTTGTAATACACACAACCATCAACAACATTAATCTCAAGACCAAATGAGATAATTACTTGATGAAATTTGTATTACCCTTAACGGGAAGCTGGCTTGAGTACACAATGGATTTCTTTAATTTGCAAACCATTAGCTTTGGGTCTACTGACACAAAGTTTTCTGATTGCACCAAATAGATCGTCACATCAATGTCACCATTGAGAAACGCCACCTTAGTATCCATTTGATGTAACTCGAGGTCAAAATGTGCAACAACCTAACTTTTCTGAAAGAGTCTTTCATTGAAACCGAAGAGAAAGTCTCTTTACAATCAATGTCATCATTCTGTGTAAAGCCCTTAGATATAAGACGAACCTTATATCTTTCCACATTACCTATCGAATCCCACTTGGTTTAAAATTCTATTTAAGACCAATGGGCTTCGCACCTTCTGGTAATAGGACAAGATCCAAAACTTTATTGTCTTGCATATGCTTATACTCCTTATTTACGACATCAATCCACTTTTGAGAATTAGAACCCTGCATGGCCTGATGGAATTGATTGGACCATCTTCCACCATTCCATTATTTTCTTATGTTCTTGGAAAAATACTATTTAAATTATCCGGAATAGCATTTTTTCCCTTTCTCTCGTGGATCTCCTTAATGGCTTTAGTTATTGAGGTTGTTGAGTTTGTACTTCTGGAATTTACTTTATTTTGGATGGGAGGTTCTTCAACATTGTCTAGTTGAGGTTCCGAATATGCTTCTTGATCAATGACATGCATAAAAACTTGCACGTTGTCAAAAGCAATAGTAGGAGTCGAAACCGATCCTTCCTCAACTTCTTCCTTAAAGACAATATCTTAACCTTATTTCTCCCCCCAAACTCAACATCCTCAAAAATGTTGCAGTTCCCGTTTCAAAAGTTGACTTAAGTGTGGGAATATAAAATTAATAGCCCCTTAAATGACTTTTTTTTTTTTTTGCCCTTATCTTTAGAAGTGTTTGCCAAGTAAAAAAAACTTTCAGTTCTGTCCTACTTCAACTTTTCTTCCTCTTGCACACAAAATAGAATGAGCTCATTTAGAGTTCATTTCTCCATTTGATAGTTACAACTGACCTTAAATTGACTGAATTATACAAGAAGCTTGCACACTATGAAATGCACTCATTGAGAGTCCATTTCTACTTTGACGGTTATAACTAACCTTAAATTAACTATATTGCGCAGGAAGCGATATCAATACCAAATGCACGAGCAAGTCATTAGGCGAGTCGAGTTTTAGTTCCTTAAGTTTTGAATCAGTGTTAGACATCTACATGATGTACTCCCTTATTTTCCCATTGCCTTTACACTTTATTGAAATCAAGTTTTGCATAAGCGTGCTTGTTTCAGCCTTACTGTTTTTCGCAAAACGTTTCTTAATTTCGGCAAGGAATTCATTGGCATCATTTACCTCCTCAGATACTATACCACTAAAGGCTTCCAGAATGCCGCACTTAATGATCGTGAGACTCTCGTAATTTAAACAATCCCACTTCTCAAAGTTCCTCATTAGATTAGATGAACTTTCATCCGTAAGAGGAGCAGGTTGTTCAATCCTTAGTACATGGTCTAGATCCATGCAGCCAACGAAAAGTTAATGTTCTTGTTTTGATCCTTGAAGTTTATTCCATAAATACAGGGATTAAATTTGAGCTTGTAGATATACTACTAGCAGAATTTGAAACTGAATAGAGAACACTTAAGTAAAATAGCTCACATAAGTACCTTATTATGCAAATCATACTTTCAAATAATGGTAGGGCCCATCACAAGATACCTAGCATAACATCAATATTTAGTCTTTGGACAGAAATATTGACTTGTAAGTGGTACTCTTGGTGTAGTGATCAAACACTAACAGTAAGACATGTCAACCAACAAACCTTTCTTTGGACCGATTTATTGATCACACGTAAAACCAAATAACCGTCACGTATTTATCACCACAAGTTCATGTGAAATTTGGGCCAATATTGACCTTCCTTTGGGCCTATCAATATCCGCATGAAATAACACACAAACACCTAATTTTCCCTTAGTGCAGTGATCAAACACTGGCAATAAGACATGTTAACCAATAAACCTTTCTTTGGACCGATTTATTGGTCACACGTTAAACCAAATAATTGCCACGTGTTTATCGCAACAGGTGCATGTGAAATTCGAGCCAAATATTGACCTTCCTTTGGGCCGATCAATATCCGCAATGAATAGCACACACAAATACCTTCTAATATTCAAAGTTAATTAATATCCACAAGAGAGGTTGCTTTGGCAACATGTTGCTTCAACTAACTTACTTTCGAATATTATATCTCTCAAAAGATTCTGATGTACCAAGATTTGAAACTGAAATCCATTGATTTGCATCTATATTTGACTTTAGGATTTGAATTATAGAATTCAAAACTTTAGAATAAAGCAATCCTTAAGTTACGAGAGTCTAATTGCAATATTCTTAAACTTTTGATGGCCAATTCTGTAAAATTTTAAGCTTGAAGGACTTAAATTATAATTTTCCCAAAACTTTATTGGCCAATTTTGAGAAATTCCAAACTTTAGGTCTCAATTTGAAACAAAACCAAACTTTAGAGGTCCAAAATATGAAAATTTCAATCTTTAAAAGTTGATTTTGAAAATTTTCAAACTTTAGGAGCCAATTTAGCAAATTCCCAAACTTTAGGGACTTAATTTTTTTAAAAAAAAAATTCAAACTTTAAGGACCAATTTTGAAAATTTCCAAACTTTAGTGACTTAATTAGAAAATTTTCAAACTTTAAGGACCAAATTAAAGAATTTCAGAACTTTAGGTGCTTTGTTAGAAAATTTTCAAACTTAAGGGACTGAAAATGAAAATTTTCAAACTTTAAGGGACCAAATTAGAGAATTCTCAAGCTTTAGAGACCAGTTTTGAAAATTCTCAAACATAAGGGGCTGGATTGAAAAGTTTTCAAACTTCAGGGGCTGAATTATAAAATTTAAACCTTGAAGGGTCCTGACTTAACTGAATTATAACTTTAAGGGCTCAATTCATAAATTTCAGAACTTTAGGGGGTAGAATCCGAGAATTCTAAAACTTTAGGGACTGAATTACAAGATTCAGAACTTTAAAAAAAAAATCCCAACTTAAATAATTTGTAACTTTAGTGGCTGAAATTATAAATTCCATAACTTTAGGATTTAAACTTTATTCTTTAATAAGATCAGAGGACCTGACTATGCAATATATCCAAAAATTCGAAATTGCACATGAATCCTCAGAATCTTCAAATTTCCAACTGAAGCTCCTTGCTCAAAAAATCAGATTTCAGCAGTTAGGGTTTCGGATTAACCCTAACAGCCGCCATCGCCGTCCCCAGCCCTAAAGAACGAGGCGCCTACGCTGGCGCCGTCCGTCGCCTGCAGCGCCATCACCGGCGCTGCATACCAGAACTCAACGTCGCGCGGCGCTGCAACCCACATCGCGCACGACAACGCTGAAATTCGCCGCATGCGACGCCGCTCGCAACGCACAGTGCCCGGCGTCCCCTCCAATCGGATCGATTTCAACATCCATCCAAAACAAAATTGTAAAATCCAACATCCCAACCTTTCGATCACAATACACAAAATCAAATATATACACTGCCATATTCACAGACATAGAAACTGAATCATGAAGTTTAATGTCCTTATTCAATTTCACAAACTCACGCATCTGTATACGCACGGCACTAAAGCAGTAAGCATTTTGAAACATTTACCATAAAATTCTTGATTTCAGTAGGCATGAATATATATACATATAATACTCAAGCAATGGCAGTCAAATGTGTATGTATGTATATGTACTTTCAATTCTTCTGCAGTGACCTTAATTTTGTATATACATGGGCAGAGAAAGTTTTTACATATATACTTTCGAAATCGATCTAATAATTCAACACGATGTTGTCTCTGATACCACTTGTTAGAAAATTTTATTACAGATAATAATTTATCTATAATCTAAATAATCATCATGTTGGAATTATCAAGAATTAAATAACTGAAGCGGAAGCGTACCTTAATCAAACGTGATTCACAATAAACGATTCGGCGGTCGGATCTTCTAAATCGATACGTAGTCCTTATTATCTCTCTGATGATGGGATGTCAGACAAGATGAACAGTACGTAGGATTCAGGGACCATAACCAACTTTATATACTGAATTGCCAATTAACCTAATCCGGCCCATCATGAATTAGGTAATGACCTGGTATCTACACATAAAAGTCCATACATTTAATTAGATGCATTAAAGCTCAATTTACCAAATCCTTATTAGATCACTTTAAATGGACTTAACCAAATTTGATAGCATTTTATTCAATACACAATAATTCACATATAAGCCCACACGATTGATTAAAAATCCTTACATAATTGTGTTAATTGATGCATGAGTAGAGAAGGGCAAGAGTTAAAATGTCAAATTACAACACCTAAAATAAAAATGAGACAAGGAAACAATGATGGAAGTGGAATAAGATTTAAATGGGGAACATGATAAGAAAAATTGATTACCCCTAATCTTGTAGGTTTCACTATTCTAATTAATCAATTTGTTTCCTAACAACTTGTCGACCCCTTATTTATTTGCAGTCATGGCATGATGACAAGAATAGTGATTACACGTACGTGGCAATCCAACCCATCACGGCCTGCTTAGTGGCATTTCGTGTACTTGCCACCTTATCATATAAGCTAGCACCCGATCTCCCAAACAACCAATTATATTATGACATAATAAACCTTGTATCCTCTTATTGGTATGATTTATTTAACCTCCGTTTGGTAATTTTAAAGTAAAATATGTGGTTGAAAAGTGAGGAGAGAAATCGTGTGATTCAAAAGTGATTTGAAAAATTGTATGAATTTATGAACCGTACCAAACAATATATTAATTTAACTTTAAATTTTATTTAGAATAAAAGATTTAGTATACTAAAAATTTTGTCTCATTCTATTTGTTTGAAGTTTGTCCTTTATACTTTCCAGAATATTACGGTGTTATATTTAAAAAAATTATCACCTCAAGAAAAGGTGGCAAAAAGTCCTACAATGGGGTTTCATGTTATTAACTTTCGATTAGAAATGGCTAGTTCTTAAATCTTAGGTATATATTTGCCATAACCCTCTATGATTTCTTTATTAATGGTCGGTCTCCTTCTAGAAAACATGTAATCAAGATTAGTTTTTTACCCATAAAACATTAATGAAAGGACTAGGTTTACAAATTTCTTGTTTTCAAACTACTGCAACACATAATCTTAGGAATTAAGCACAAAATCTATTCCAAATTATTGCACTAATTACAAATATTATAATATTAGAATTCATAACTGGAAATCTTGATTTAGACACTGATGGGGATCTTAGCATGCTTTGTTTTCTAATAGAATATTGGTTGTCATTTTCTTTTTTTGTGGTCCCAAAATTGTGCAATTTGTTTGGGAAAATGAAGGGCTTGAGAAATGGCAAATGGATTGAATATCTGATATGTTTTCATGGATATTATTTGTTTATTTGAAGAAAACACAATGTTGCGATTTTCTTTAATCCTCGACATCATGTCTAATATAAGAATAGGAATACTAAATGTCGATACTTTGGCTCATAAATCTGTCTTATTGTTTTGCTTCATCATTGAACATGGTTCCGTGTATAGAATTCTAGTTGATACTCGTTTCAGTCTTAATATTGAATTTTTCCAATCGAATCTGGTCATGCCCACCTCATATTTGTGAATGGCACGTCACACGTGAATCTCCATAAGAAAGGAGGGAAACAAACATTGTAATAATACCCCTCAAAGATTTGTTATCATGTAAATATTATCTTGGGGTCCCCATTCATGCCCTTGCAAAGATTAGCAAGAAATCAAATCAAATGAACCCCATCAACAAGAATTCAAGACCTTAGTTGAACAAGATGAAATGAAGTGTGATAATCATAATAAACGTGTTCGCTACAACGTAAAACAAACAAAAAAAACATCATTTCATGCTACTCCAAACCATGTCATCATATAGGCTAAAAGAAGACTTTCCATGTTTTGTGCAACACATCCACTCTTTACAAATTGATAAATGCATATTCAAACTTGAATCATTTAAGATTTTTGACAAAATCTTTGAACACGTTTTTTCAGCCAACCAAAAAAATTAGGACATAGGTCCCAAGACAACCAATAGGGAAATAGCTCTTAATCCAAGAAAGTAGTATTCCTTAGGAAATTCACGTGCCATATGGACCTCTTTTGGCCTGCAAATCCTTCTAACCTAATCTACAAATTAGATACGCAATGTTTGCTTTTAAGACAACAATGGTTGTCAGAGGAATATAATCATAAAAATCCAAGTCATGAAGACAAAGTTGAGCCATATACTAGTGATTGTGAACAAACAAAATGCTAGCCAGTTAACACATTCTATATATGGCAGTTTAATCTTTAACATAGTATGGTATTTAAGGAATGATATGTAAAGATTTTGTGTTTCATGGAAAAAAAAGTTGTAGGATTTTTTATTTTTTGAAAAATAATTACGTAAACATTTTTTATTACTAAAATATTGAGCTCGACGAAAAAGCATTCTATTTTTTTATTTTTTTTTCAATTTTTAGTCGTTCTACTGGGCTTCTCTAGATGGATACAACGATATTCCTAGTTATGATAAACCGTTTATAAAGGGTATTTTATAAATGTTGTTTTTAAATAGCGATGTAAAAATATTTTGTTGGTCCATTTTTTTAAAAAGTCAAAAATGATGGACGAGAATCTTTGACTAACCGAAATTATTGACTTTTTAAAAAAAAAAATTGTTCAATCAAATATTGTCATGTAACCGTTTATAAACAAAATTTTACCAAACAGAGGCCTAGATTTTGATATGAAAACTTTTTGATTCCTATACGACTCTTATCTTGTTGATATGTTGATATTGATAATAGTAATTGATAGTTTTTTCAACTAATTGTATTGAATTATTAATTAGGAATATCGTACCCATCTAGAGAAGCCAAAATTGAATATTATGATTGAGGCTTGCTCTAATGTCCTTGAAGGGTACACACCATGGTTTTTTTCAACACAGAGCACCATATGTAATTGATAGTTTTTTTAAGTAATCAGATTGATGAAACTCACCCTTTTGAGATTATTTATTTTAACACGTTACCAACTATTTTGAAATATTATTCAATTCAAGCAAAGTTAGAATAGTTAAATAAACTATTGTCTTTTCTCCATTTTTATTAGTCGGGTGCAACAAACTTGACATAGACAACGATGTTAAACAAAACTTGTACAAAATGTAGTTTCAAAATTAATCACATAGCATTTGAGAAGGTAAGTAAATGGTTCACATGTGGAAACGTAAAACGTGTATATGAGTGAAAGTGTATATGACATATAGACAATTAGTTCATTATCCCTCAATCTTTTCTTTTTGCTAATCAATAAAATTAAATACCTGGAAATTATATTTCATATAAATCTAGCCTCCGTTTGGTAGAGATTAAAATCAAATTTTTAGTAAATTTTGATAAAAGTTAATGAGATGTGTGGTTGATTTTGATAAAATATGACAATATCTATGAAAAAAGAACCATAATACATGTACAATTTTTTGTAATCCCCCGTTCCAATTAAATAGGCTGGTTTGACTGTTCAAGCAGATTAAGAAAACACATTCAATGTTATTGATAAGGTAATTTTATAAAGAAAATTTTCAATTTAACATATTTAAGTATCAAAAATATTATATTATTGGAAGTAATAAATAGAGTTACATTAGGAAACAAAAAAAATAAATACTTCTCAATAAAGAAACTGACATATATAATTGAGACAATAAAAAAAAGAATGACGACATATATAAATGGGATGGAGGGAGTACAACTTTTACTTACAACATTGATGAACACAATCATGTTAGTTCACACATCACAATATCTTCAAAATCAATACATCACAATTTACCACATCATACATTATAGGTAAAGTTGTATAAAAAAATTGTACAAGTATCATAATTCAAAATGAAATTTACCACATCATATATTATAAGTAAAGTTATATAAAAAAGTTGTACACTTATCATAATCCAAAATGAACATTTCTTGCTTGTGACTTTTGTTCAACTTTACTTTTTGTTCAACTTGGTTTACGTGGTGATGGTTTTCTCTTGCGAACAGAAGATCCCAAGAAGGAGAAACCAAAAGGAAAATCTTGAGAGACATCCACCCAAGTGAGCAGTCTTCATAACACACAAGATAAGTTGACTCTTCAACCCAAGACCACCGTTTTAAATACCCTCTTCACCTCTGTCTCTTCTATATAAGAGCTTTTGAGTTTTCTCATATACAACACAAAAAAAGCATCCAAAAACATGAAATTCACATCCAAACAAAACAACATTCTTCCTATCAGAAGCTTCATAATTTTGTTAATAGGTTGCTTGGCTATAAAATTAAGCCTATGCTTCTCTAGTTTTCCATCTTCACTTAAGACCCTAAATGTTGAAGGGCATTACAGTTTTGACAACAATGAATTTGCAGCCAGAGATTTCGGAAACCGGTTCCAGTTCCTTCCCTCAGCAGTTCTGCACCCAAAGTCAGTCTCTGATATTGCCACCATTATAAAACATATTTGGCAAAAGGGTCCTGGTTCCAAGCTGACTGTTGCAGCTAGAGGCCATGGACACTCACTCCAAGGCCAAGCACAAGCACCACAAGGGATTGTGATCAACATGGAATCACTCAGCGTGCAAGAAATGAAGGTCCAGACGGGGCGATTTCCTTATGTTGATGTCTCGGCTGGCGAGTTATGGATCAATATCCTGCATGAATGTCTCAAATTTGGGTTAGCACCAAAATCTTGGACAGATTACTTACATCTAACAGTTGGTGGTACTCTGTCCAATGCCGGGATCAGTGGACAGGCATTTCGACATGGCCCCCAAATCAGTAATGTCCACCAGCTTGAGGTCGTCACAGGTTTGTATGCGAAAAACTAAATTACGGGATGTTTCTGAATTTGAATTTATCAAATCAATCTTGTATCGATTTTTCACCAATGTAGACTTTACTTGATGCAGGAAAAGGAGAAGTGAGAATTTGTTCAGAGGAGCAGAATGCTGACCTCTTTCACGGAGTTCTGGGTGGACTTGGCCAGTTTGGTATAATAACTCGAGCAAGAATCTCTTTAGAGCCAGCACCAAAGATGGTAAAAATTTACCAATCCTGCCAAAAATCGATTATAAGCCTTAACAGAATAGTTTGACAAACTTGTAGCTCAACTGTCAACAGGTGAAATGGATCAGAGTACTTTATTCAGATTTCTCCACTTTTGCCAGAGATCAGGAGCATCTAATAACTGCAGAACACACATTTGATTACATAGAAGGCCTTGTGATGATCAACAAGACCGGTCTCATTAATAACTGGAGATCATCTTTCAACCCTCAAGATCCAGTTCAAGCCAGTCAATTCAAGTCGGACGGAAGGACTCTCTTTTGCCTCGAACTGACAAAAAACTTCAATCCCGGCGAGGCCGATAAAATAGACCAGGTGAGGCATATCAAATCCTATATTTTAGTGCATGGTCACAACTATGCAAATGAGAAGTCCTCAACATTCAAATTTATCATGCAGGAAATTGAGAGCATGTTATCTCAGTTAAGCTACATCCCCTCAACGCTCTTTATGTCAGAAACTTCTTATGTAGAATTCTTGGACAGGGTTCATGCAGCCGAGCTAAAACTGCGATCGAAAGGACTGTGGGATCTCCCACACCCTTGGCTCAATCTCCTCGTTCCGAAAACCAAAATCTACAGCTTTGCTGAAGGTGTTTTTGGCAACATTTTAACGGATACGAATAACGGCCCCGTCCTTGTCTACCCAGTAAACAAATCAAAGTAACAAATTCTCATAACAACTTGTTCGCTCAATCAATTTTTTAAAACTCCATATTTACATATTTTTATTATTTTTCAGATGGGACAACAGAACTTCATCTGTACTTCCAGAAGAAGACATTTTCTACCTTGTGGCCTTCCTTTCACAAGCAGTTCCCTTGTCCACAGAAAATGACGGCTTGGAACCTCTGTTGAGTCTAAACAAAAGAGTTTTAGATTACTGTGAGGAGGCCCACTTGGGAGTAAAACAATATCTTCCTTATTATACCACACAGGAGGAGTGGAGGGCCCATTTTGGTCAACAGTGGGAAGTCTTTGTACGAAGAAAATCAGCATACGACCCTCTAGCAATACTTGCTCCGGGGCAGAGAATTTTTCAAAAGGCAATATCACTTTAAAGGAAAGAGTGGACTTGCAGCAGTCTAAGGAAAGAGTCTCAGGCAAATTAATATAAATATTAGTTCAATATCTCTTGCACCATCTCAGCAACTGTAGGTATAAAGAGAAGGCTAGAAAACCTGTTAAAATTCAATCAAAATTTCATTACATATATAAATTATTTGAGAGGACAGCTAAATTTTCAGTTCTGGAAATAACAGAGTATAGTTTCTTCAATAGTAACTCAATTCCTAAAGCAGTGGTTAAACAAGGACTCTTAAAACCAGAATTTATTAACCATTCTGGTGAATTACGTGCTGTGACAATTTCTACTGCCAATGATTGCTAGAATTACATAAAGACCTCTGCAGAAAAATGAAAATCAAAAAATAATATCGTCTAATTCAATCATATGAAATGGATTAACTTCTTCAGGAATTCTCCTTGTACTGTATGAATTCATTGATGTGATTACATTTTTTCTAACAGATATCTATGCTTCTTTACTTCCATGATCATCAAATAATTTAGTTCTCAAATTCGTAACGATACATTTGTTTTAGTAGTAGAAATACAAGAATAACTTACAACTATGATGTCTCAAGCCATAAGATGGCAATTATAAATGTATAAGCGAGGGCCCTTCAGGTTAATGAAGACTATCAATGATTTAACAGAAGTCACAAAGTTCAATTTGCTACACCTTAGCTTACCCCAGTGTTGGGATTTTTTGGTCCCAAACAAACCTCGGGGGCGATGATGAAACATCGTGTCGAAAATTTAGCTTCGTAGGCCCTTGGCCATGATCGAAGAATTATTTGCCCCAACTAACCACAATATGTGTAACCCAAGAGTGACAGGTTTTAGACTTTGACATTCTATCTTGAGGTGTTAATTGGGTCATTGGCCCTGTTGCTCGATAGGTGGATCCGATTGGCGGCCCTATTTTAATTAGGCTCTCGACCCTATTCCCTAATTAAAACCTAAACCTACCTATTTATTCTAATTAACCCTGACTCTCGGAAGAGACACTCTCTCACTACATAGCCGCTCTCTCGCTTTCTTCGTAACCCGATAGCGTTTGGCTCTTCCTCTCTCTGTGAGAACTTGCAACCTGCAACCCTGCTCCACTTTCTTGGCCTCCGGTTGCTGCCTCCTTATGTGGTTGGCTGCCCCTCTTGCCGCCTCCGTGTGCGGGTTGTTTGCACCGTGTCTGGTGCGTCCGGTTTAGGCTTCTACTGGTGCGAATTCTTGGTGAAATTCTGTGGGTTACGGGTTGCCTCGGAGTGTGTTCTTCCCTGCTTCGTGTGGTGTTGCCGGTTGTAGTTATTGGGGCATTTTTCTGAGCCCTCGATTTGAACTACACGGCTGTGGCATTTATAAAGTTCTAGGGAGTTTTCTCATTCTTGATTCTTGTCAATATTATCATTCCAATTACTTGTCATAGATTGAGATTAATCTTGTTTATCTTTGTGTTGTGCAAGGTTGAATTCTCCACACCCAGGAAAAGGAAAGATAAGTGTCGTGCCATGAGTTTCATTTACTTATTCCAAGATTATCCTTAAAACTCCTTGAATTTTCTCAGTTTTTCCTAGTTGAATTTTATTTTGCTCACGCAACCCCTTTTCATGTTTGTATAAATTCAACTGATAACAAAACATAAAAAGCTCAAAAGAAACACTAACTCAAAGAGGGAACTTTTGGCTATTCATATGTTATTTAATCAGCACGGGAATGATCTAGGTTATGTTTGATTGACCAATATTTTCCATGGAAAATGGAATTTGTTTTCCATTTCCCACTTTTGACTTGTTTGATATGCAAAAATTTCTATGGAATTCATTTTCTTGGCATGGTCACATCATCCCCAATTGCTTGTTTTCAAGGAATTCATTTTCTTGCCAAAGAGGTGGGAATTAGTTTTCCAAGCAAAATGTAATTCACTTTATTTTCTTGCATTTTGGTCCTCAACTTTCTAATTGGCCTTATTTTATTCTTGTTCTTCTTCCAATTTGATACTTTAACTTTCAATTGGGTATAATTAACTGATGGTCAAATTCAAACTTCATTCTTTGATTTGATTCAACTTTTAAATAGTTGCAATTTAGTCATTCAACTTTCTAAATCTTACAATTTAGCTAATTTTTCACCACTTTCATATATTTTAATATTATTTATCCATTAAATAATTTATTATTAAATTATATTTTTCACCAATCAAATTACATGGAAAATATTACCGATCAAATACCAAAACATGGAACTCGTTTTCTTTCCACCCAAATTACATCCTCGCCATCAAACACAACTTTCAATTCCCAAGAAAATAAGTTCTCAGGAATTCAATTCCCTGGAATTCGTTTTCTTTCCACTCAAATTTCACTTTCGCAATCAAACGCACCCTAATTTCCATAGTGGGGAAATGTTATCTTGCCGACCACCAATGTGGTGCATCTTGACAAAAATTGAAAAAAAAATAAATAAAAATTACACTGGGGTATGTTATGTGACAGCACCACATTGGCTGTGGACACGTGTTATGTTGCCCACCAAGGCATAAAACGGAACAATGAGTCAGCATGCCAGAACTGTTTGAGCATTTGTGCAAATAGTTCAAAAATGGAAGCTTCTGTAAGCCAACAGTGCCTTAGGATTAACAAAATGAAAAGATTTTTATGCGACACAAACCTCAATGATCTTCATGCATTAAGCGAGGAACAGTTTGCCTTTATTAGTACCTAAAAGTTCAAACGGTTCTGCTCAAAACTCCAGTAAGAGCCTAATCAAGCATAGTTTCAATTCTTACATTGAACAACATGACTTTTTCACCATAATATTCCAAAGGTTGGTTTTTAAGTAAAACAAAAGAATTGATAGATTTCATAAATCAAACTAATCATCAAATTATTCTAATATCTATACAGTATCTGCACCTGATGACTGCACACTATAAGTGCAGCTAAGAGTGCAACATATTAAAAAAAAAGTGCATGCTATTTATATGTTGTCGTATGGTAAAGCACAGAAATACATCGAGGAAGTTTAATATCTCCTATCTATTATTATAATGTTACCTTTGACTAAGAGTTGCGGTCTTCCTTTAGAACATTTGCATCAGTTGATGCTTTCGTGGTGACTGGCAGTATCAAATAATGTTAGTGACAACGAAAAGATGCAGACACACTGGAAAGAGCATCAATTCAAACTCTTAATCAGTGGCAGCTAGAAAAGGTAAAAACTGATGAGCAACATTCATTATTTAGTGGATTTTTGTTTTCAAATATTCCATTCTTGGTGCTACCTTAACAATTAAAGTAGCATAGCATGATCGTGCATTGAACACCAATAAGGAAAGCAAGTTGCTCCCATTATCACAAAAGCAGAAACATTCATCAATAATAGTGATACAAAGATTCATGAAGATGAGAAAATCCACAAAAAAGGATCAAGTTCAACTCAAGCACTCCTCAGAACCCAAGGCCCAAAGTCAATGCAAAGAAGTTAACACTTTTTGACACAATTTAACAGAATATGCTAGGCCAGAATGCTGAGAAGGTCAAACTAAATTTTCCATTCTCTTAAACTTTCAACTTTGGTAGATTCCAATCATATTGGTCTTATCAAATTTTTCTCCTAAAATTACTGCGTGACTGTACATGTTGAATTGCAAATAGCTGAAAGATTCACAAACTTAATGCACTAAGTTTCATCATCTTATAAATAGTTCTTTAAATTATTGAACCATTTCAAGAAGTGATCTTCCCAAATGTTTACAAGATACTCACATTCTTAGTTTTCAATTGAATTTATTTCTCCATTCACGGATCTTTAAATTTCGACCCTAAACCCGTATTTATGGAATTGATGTTTCTCACCGCTTACTACCATCTTGCACATGCTACCGAAAAAGCTTTAATAGTTTTTCGATTCCTAAGATCTACTCACGTCCACTTTATCTATAACACATTGCCATACGTCATACTTTTATACATCCAAAATGAATGTGAATTTCTTGATAAGAATTGGCAAGACGTCTTAAAAGTTGGAATGCTTGTTTGGTCCTGTAACATTTTTTCAACGTTTCTTTTAAATTCATTTTCAACAATACATTTCAACACATTTTTATGGGACTTATCACTTTTCACACTTTTCAACCATAAAATTCTCCTAAATTTTCTAGAATTTTCAAAAAACTACCTACACCAAACCGACTGTTAATACTGAAACTAACTGACAGCTAAGATTCATTGATAGTTACATCATCCATGTGTGTGTGTGGTAGGAAAGGACTATGGTCTATGTACATGTTTTCCTGCTCTTCTATGTTGAAATCAACTCCTCAAGTGTACATGAAAAGATATGTAAAACATTATATATCAATTAACATACACGTGTATATAAAACATTATACACATTACGTGTTTGTGATGCATCAGAGAAGTGTTCATTTCTAATATCTGTCAATGCAGCAATTAGGGGCTAGTGGTTCACAGCCTTCTTACTAACCCGGACAAGTTCCAACGGAGTGACTATTGACATATTTGGTATGTTGGATTGAACACAAACACAAAAAACAATAAAAAAAATTATAATCATATCTTTCTTCTCCACGACTAACCACAAGAAAATGTGAGTTCATTGATGTGAATGTGATCAATTCTAGCAGGAGTATACTTTCTAAGACCTCCAAACATTAGATTCTTTCAAGTATCCCAGAAAAAGGAAAATTTTAATAAAATCCGGAATTTCAACAAGAATATTATCACCTTTACACAACTAAGTTAGCACGGACCAAATTTCAGATATCAGAACCCACCTTTATTTTCAATACTTCATTGCATTCAAACCCATCTCTCTTAATACTTTCAGAAAAAAAAAAAATCTCTTAATTCATCCAATAACTCGACAAATTGGCTCTGAACTCAAAATAATTACAAGCTTAATTAGCAATAGCAATGATACACCAGTAATACACAATGTCAATGGCAATGGGTATATATATTTTCATATATTTTCAACATCAGAACAGGCACCTAAGGCAGCGACGTTTAATCAGAATGTTACAAGGAAATAATGCATGCGAAATACTTACCCAATTAACGCGGTTCGAAGTTGTGTGCCCAACTGTTCCAAGTTGGCGACTACACTATAGTTGAGGATTCACAGCCTCCTTGCAAGCTTCATCAGAATGATATACGTGCATTCTTTCCATAATTTATGAGATATTCACAATACATTTATCTGTAAGGATTTTAATCAATGTGTAGGTTTAAAGCTTATACGTGAATTATTGTGTATTGAATAAAAGATTATCAAATTTGATTAAATTCATTTAAAGTGATCTAATAAGGATTTTATATATATAGGGCTTTAATGCATCTAATTAATGTATATGCTTTTATATGTAGATATCAGGTCATTACCTAATCCATGATGGGCCGAATTAGGTTAATTGACAATTCAGTATATAAAGTCGGTTGTGATCCCTGAATCGTACGCATTGTTCATTTTATCTAACATCCCATCATCAGAGAGAAAATAAGGATTACGTATCGATTTAGAAGATCCAACCGTCGAATCGTTCATCGTGAACCATATCTGATTAAAGTACGCTTCCGCTTTAATTATTTCATTCTTGATAATTCAGCATGATGATTTTGGATCGTAGATAAACAATTATCTGTGATATATTTTCTAACAAGTGGTATCAGAGCCACCTTCATGTTGAATTATCAGATCGTGCTAATATATTTTCTACCTGATTTTATATAGATTCAGTTTGCTGCCTTGATTTTGAATATATAAAATCTGGTTTTCGAAAATTATGTATTGAGATCTGATTTCGAAAAATAATTCTAATTAAGATTGATATTTCGAATTTTGGTTGGTTGAAATCTGATTTCTTGAAGTTGGGTATATGGATTTATGAATTTAGATCTGGTTTTGAATTTGTGTATGATTAAATCTGTGGATTTGTGTTGAGATTGGGTTTTGTTCGGTTATGGTTGAATCGAATGTGGTCGTATGGTGGAGGTATGGCCCGATTACACACAGAAGCCGTTGAGTCACTGCCGGACGCTGGCTGTGTGGGGCGTTATAGGAAAACAGGCCCGTAATGGTGCTGCGACCTCGGGGGTTCGTCGGTAGTGACGTCCGCCGGTGGTGGCGCGGTGTTCTCCGGATATGGAAGGGCGTTGGCAGCGGTTAGGGTTTCAAAACGCAAGCTGCAAATCGATTTTAAGGCAAGGACTTGTGCTGAAAATTAGAAGTCTTCAAGGGCTCTTTTGCAATATTGGATAATTATGGTTAATTGCATCTCCGGTCCTGTCTTTTGTTATGGATTAAATTTTTAATCCGAAAGTTACAAAATTATTCAAGTTGGCCCTTAAAGTTCTGAATTTTATAAAATCAACTCCTGAAGTTATAAAATTATTAAAGTTTGGACCTTTTAAGATTAAGGGTATAATATTTCAGCCCCTAAGGTTTGAGAATTTTCTAATTCAATCCATAAAGTTTGAAATTTTTTTAATTTGGTCCCTAATGTTTGAAAGTTTTTTAATTCAATCCCCTTAAGTTTGAAAATTTTTTAATTCAGTCCCCTAAGGTTCTCAAATTTTCTAATACAGAACCTAAAGTTCTCAAATTTTCAAATTTGGTCCGTAAAGTTTGAAAATTTTCATATTCAGCCCTTAAAGTTTGAAAATTTTCTAATTTAGTCCTTAAAGTTTCCAAATTCACTATTTTGGACCCTCTAAAGTTTGATTTTCTTTCAAATTGGGACCTAAAGTTTGGAATTTCTCTAAATTGGCCAATAAAGTTTTGGGAAAATTGTAATTTGAGTCCTTCAAACTTAAATTTTTTCACAATTGGCCACCAAAAGTTTAAGAATATTGCAATTGACTCTCTCAACTTAAGGATTGCTTTATTCTAAAGTTTTGAATTCTATAATTCAAATCCTAAAGTCAAAATATATGCAAATCAGTGATTTCAGTTTCAAATCTTGGTACATCAGAATCTTTTGAGAGATATAATATTCGAAAGTAAGTTAGTTGAAGCAACATGTTGCCAAAGCAACCTCTATTGTGGATATTAATTAACTTTGAATATTAGAAGGTATTTATGTGTGTTATTCATTGCGGATATTGATCTGTCCAAAGGAAAGTCAATATTTGGCTCGAATTTCACATGCACCTGTGGTGATAAACACGTGACAATTATTTGGTTTAACGTGTGACCGATAAATCGGTCCAAAGAAAGGTTTATTGGTTAACATGTCTTATTGCCAGTATTTGATCACTACACTAAGGGAAAATTAGGTGTTTGTGTGTTATTTCATGCGGATATTGATCGGCCCAAAGGAAGGTCAATATTTAGCTCGAATTTTACATGAACTTGTGGTGATAAACAGGTGACGGTTATTTGGTTTAACGTATGATCAATAAATCGGTCCAAAGAAAGGTTTATTGGTTGACATGTCTTACCGTCAGTGTTTGATCACTACACCAAGAGTACCACTTACAAGTCAATATTTCTGTCCAAAGACTAAATATTGATGTTGTGCTAGGTATCTTGTGATGGACCCTACCATTATTTGAAAGTATGATTTGCATAATAAGGTACTTATGTGAGCTATTTTGTTTAAGTGTTCTCTATTCGGTTTCGAATTCTGCTAGTAGTATATCTACAAGCTCAAATTTAATCCCTGTGTTTATGGAACAACATTGAACGAGAACATTCATATAGTTTTTGGCTGCATAGATCTAGACCATGCATTAAGGATTGAGCAACCTGCTCCTCTGAAGGATGAAAGTTCATATAATCAAAGGAGGAACTTTGAGAAGTGAGATTGCTCATGTCGCATGAGTCTAATGATCATTAAGCGCGGCATTTCGGAAACCTTTAGTGGCACAGTATTTGAGGAGGTAAATGATGCCAATGAGTTCTGTAGCGCCCCGAATTCTAAATACCCGGTTTGCCACGTCATTTTCTTGCCTAAATTTTTAAATAATATTCTAGCGGAAGAAATCACTGAAATTTGTTTTTGGCAACATTAAATCAACTGTAATGGTCGATAAAATTCGAGAACATTTAGGAAATAATTCAAAATGACTAATCGAGTCATTAATAATACAAAACATTTGACAATGCCATAATTCTTCAAATAATTGAAAATCTCAAAAATAGCCAAAGTTTAGAAATATGGATCATCAAAATAAGATTCTCAATTATTTAACGACTATTGCCACTATCATCCATCATTGGCCACCTTCTCCGAAATCTGCAAATGTTGTTAAAAATAGACATGAGCATTTCATAGAAATACTCAGTAGACTCATCGCCAATTAATTAATCTACAATATAATTGAACACATAAATGCAGGCTCTTTAGAAACATAGGGTGTGGGTAGTCTCTTCTTGTGCATTTAAGCACGTATGTTATGACAAGCATAACAACATAATTATTTCCGAAGAAATACATTCTCGTCTCTTTTCATAAAATTGACTTTCACATAAGTCACATAACATACACATTCACATGCAATCATAATTTAAATCAATTAATAGGGGCGAGTCTACCTTAAACTTGACGAGTGCAAAGTTGAGCGGGAAATGACTTCAATTCCTTAATTCTCCGTACGCTTCGTCTAGGCAATTAGAAAATAAGTTAAATTAGTCTTTTGAAATTTATAGTTTAAAAATGATAATTTACAATTTGGGGACTGAAATTGATGATTTGAAAGATGAGGGACCAAAATGAATATTTTGAAAGTTAGGGGACTAAAATGAATAATTTGAAAGATGAGGGACCAAAATGAATATTTTTCAAACTTGAGGGACTAAAATGTAAATTTTCAAAAGTTGGGTCGGAGTTCAAAACAAATATTAAATTGGGGGATTGAGATAAGAAATTTTAAAATGAAAGGCTTATAAGATCATCCAAGAACTTAAGGACTGAAATATGAGTTTTAAAACTACAAGGACTGATTTAAAATCATTTGCAAAACTTGGGACCAAAGTGCAATTTTTCGAAAACTGTTTTAAAATATATATATATATATATATATATATATATATATATATATATATATATATATAGAACCGTATAGAGAGAGAGAGAGCGGAGACAGAGAGTAGAGACGGGGAGGGAGAGGAGCGGCTGAGGTTGTCTTCCAACCGGCGGTTCGCCGGCGCAACGCCGGCACAAGGTGCGACCAACGGAGAAGGTGGGGTAGGCTGGGTTTTGTTGTGGGGTTTGTGCGAGATGGGTGCGAAAACCCGAGGCTAAACCGGGCTTGTGCGAAGCTTCCTTCGCGATTTCTCCGGCGAAAAGGCAGCGGCGTCGAGTTAAGTATTTGGGCTTGGCTTATTCTGGGTTTTGGGTTTTGATTTTGGATTGCGATTGGAGAGGGCAGTGGAGGTGGTTGGTTCGAAAATGGTGGTGATGGTGATGAGTTGGTGGCGGTTTGTGTGGTGATGGTGCCGGTGGTGATGGTGGAAGTTGTGCTGCAGGTGTGTTACGGTTTTGGGTGGTGATGATGATGATGCCGGTGGAATGGTTTGGATAGGTGTATTTTGGGTGGTTGGTGTCTGCGTGTGGCAGGGTGGGTGGCGGTTGTGGTTGTGGTTTGGGCGTGGCTGGAGATGGAGGGGTGCGATTTGGGTTGAGGGCTGTGGGGGCTTGTGGTTGGCAGTGTGGTGTTGCAGGTGGTTTGGTTTGTGCAGTGTTGTGAGGAAGCGGTGGTGATAAATGGTGATTGGAGTTTTTGAGTTTACCTGGCTGGTTGCTGGAAGTGATGCTGGAAATGGAGTTGAAGGAAGGCTGAGCCTCCAATGTCGTGAGAGAGAGGGAGAGCTGAAGTTGGGGAGGTTGGTGAAAGAAAGAAATGGTGCTGAGTATGAAGTTGGTAGAGTATGGGTTGAGGTTTGGTGATGTTGAGGTAGGGTGTGATATGGCATGGGATTGATGTGATAGGTGAGTTGGTGGTGTGAAATCTTGACAAGTAATGTACGTAGTTCGAGGAAATTCGTACGCTAATCAACTGGGTTGGAAGGGTTGAACTGATAAAAATGAGATTTATGAAACTTGAGATTTAATAAAATTTTGAAAATAATAATTAAAATAAATAATTAAAATAATAAATTTTGGAAATTCGGAATTTAATTTAAAATTGAACGAATTGATATTCTCGACTTGGCTAGACGAATGCGTCGCGACATTAACGTAAAAATGGATGAGATCGCAGCGACTCCGTTTTCATGATTTTAAAAATAATTATTAAATACATAAAATTCTTGGTCGCTACAAGTTCTTTGCCGAAATCAAGAAACGTTTTGTGAAAAACGATAAGGCTGAAACAAGCACGTTTATGCAAAGCTTGATTTCAATAAAGTATAAAGGCAATAAAAAATTAAGGGAGTACATCATACAGATGTGTCAAACTGCTTCAAAACTTAAGGCACTAAAACTCGACTTGTCTAATGACTTGCTAGTGCATTTGGTATTGACATCGCTTCCTGCACAATTCAATTAATTTAAGGTTGGTTATAACAGTCAAAGGGAGAAATAGACTCTCAATGAGCTTATTTCAAAGTGTGTAAGCTTCTTACACAATTCAGTCAATTTAAGGTCAGTTATAACTGTTAAAGGGATAAATGAACTCTAAATGAGCTCATTCTATTTTGTGTGCAAGAGGAAGAAAAGTTGAAGCAAGACAGAACTGAAAGTGTTCACTTGGCAAACACCTCTAAAGATAAAGGCAAGAAAACAAATAAAGAAAATAAAGTTGTTAAGGGTTCAGAACAAAAGAAACCACATAAACACATTAAGGTTGTTTCTTTTGTCAGAAATCTGGACATTTAAAGAATGATCGTACATAGTACCAACTAAAACTGCTGCTAAAATACCTTAAGAACTTTTGACTGGCAGAAAACCTAGTCTAAAGCATTTCCACATTTGGGGATGTCCAGCTAAGGCTAGGCCTTATAGGCCACATAAAGAAATTGGACTCCAAAACAGTAAGCAGCTACTTTATTAATTGTTTTGAGCGATCTAGGGGCTATAACTTTTATGATCCCACACTTTAATCAATTTTGAAACGGGAAATGCAACATTTTTTGAGGATGTTGAGTTTGGGTGAGAAATAAGGTTAGATATATGTCTTTAAGGAAGAAGTTGAGGAAGGATCGGTTTCGATTCCTACTATTGCTTTTGACAATGTGCAAATTTCTATGCATGTCATTGATCAAGAAGCATATTCGGAACCTCAACTGGACAATGTTGAAGAACTTCCCATCCAAAATAAGGTAAATTTCAGAAGTACAAACTCAACAACCTCAATAACTAAAATCATTAAGGAGGTCCACGAGAGAAAGGAAAATGCTATTCTGGATAATTTAAATAGTATTTTTCCAAGAACATAAGGAAATAATGGAATGGTGGAAGATGGTCCAATCAATTCCATCAGGCCATGCAGGGTTCTAACTCTTAGAAGTGGACTGATGTCGTAAATAAGGAGTATAAGTATATGCAAGACAATAAAGTTTGTGATCTTGTCCCATTACCAGAAGGTGCGAAGCCCATTGGTCTTAAATGAAATTTTAAACCAAGAGGGATTCGAAAGGTAATGTGGAAAGATATAAAGTTCGTCTTTTATTTAAATGCTTTACATAGAATGATGGCATTGATTATAAAGAGACTTTCCCTTTGGTTTCGATAAAAGACTCTTTCAGGAAAGTTAGGTTGTTGCACATTTTGACCTCAAGTTACATCAAATGGATACTAAGGTGGCGTTTCTCAATGGTGACATTGATGGGACGATGTATATGGTGCAACCAGAAAGCTTTGTATCTAGACCCAAAGAATATGGTTTGCAAATTAAAGAAATTCATTGTGTACTCAAGTCAGCTTCTCGTTAAGGGTAATTATCTCATTTGGTCTTGAGATTAATGTTGTTGATGGTTGTGTGTATTACAAGTTCAGTGGGAATAAGTGTATTTTCCTGATTTTGTATGTTGATAACATATTGCTTGCCACTAATGATATAGGCACGTCACATAAAATTATGAGATTTTTTTATAAGGAATTTTGAAATTAAAAATCTTGGTGACGTCTCTTTTGTATTAGGGATTCAGATACATCGGGATTGCTCTCGGGGTATTCTTGGATTGTCACAAAAGGGCTATATCTATAAAGTACTTAAGAGATTTGGCATGTAAGACAGTAAATCAGGGGACACCTCTATCGTTAAGGGAGACAATTTAGTCCCAACTAATGCTCGAAAAGTGATCTTGAAGTTAAGGAAATGCAGAAGATCTCATATAGTTTAGCTATAGGAAATCTGATGTATACTGAGGTTTGTACGCGTCTAGATATTGCATACATTGTTGGGATGCTAAGGAGATATTTAAGTAACCCTGGGATGGATCATTTAGAAAGCAGTCAAACGTGGGTTATAATGTATTTAAAGAGAACAAAAGATTACATGCTCACATATAGAAAATCGGATCAGTTGGAGATCATTTGGTATTATGATTCCAATTTTACTAGATGCCAAGAAAGTAAAAGATCCACATCAAGCTACATTTATATGCTGGTTGCCGGTTGGAGGAGCTATTTTCGGAAGGAGTGCTTAGCAAACACTTTAGCTTCTTTCACCATGGCATCAGAGTTTGTAGCATTTTTTGGGAGCATCTAATTATGGAATATTGTTGCGAAATTTTGTCACTGGGCTACGTATTTTGTTCGGTAAAGAAAGACCACTAAAGTTATATTGTGACAATAACTCAGCAGATTTATATTCCAGTAATAACAGGAGCTCAACGAAGTCAAAATATATGGACATAAGTTCCTGGTTGTGAAGAATACAGTTCAGAGTGGACGTGTGTCAATAAGAGCACATTGGGACAAACTCCATAATTGCGGATCCGCTTACTAAGGTATTACCACTCAAGGTCTTTCATGAGCACATTACTCATATGAGTGTTGTATTTCTTAAGGATATTTGGTTTCAGTGGGAGTTTGTATTTTGGGTGCATTAGACACATTTACTGTCCTTTTTTATACGGTTTAAAGTTAAAGTTATTTACAGCTGTATGGTTTCAGGTTTATTATCTCTGAACTCGTTTGAGGATGATCTCACTAAAGTTGGACAAGTTGGAAATAGGCATGTTGAAGATCACATTACATGTAATTTCCATGCTACACATCCATACTTGATCCATGTCATTTAGTTATGTCGATATACGTGACTATTGATAGGTTTAGTTACGATTAATGTAGCGAAACCCGCTTTGATCCAATGTTTATATAATTGATGGATCGGATTGTTTGGGGATGCATTCAGTAATGATAGCAAAATTTCGAGTACTTATAAGGTTATGATTGATACACAATTGTAAGGTTACACATATAGCCCAAGTGGGAGATTGTAAAGATTTTAATCAATCGCGTGGGCTTATATGTGAATTATTGTGTATTGAATAAAAGGCTATCAAATTTGGTTAAGCCAATTTAAAGTGATCTAATAAGGATTTTATATATATCGGGCTTTAATGCATCTAATTAATGTATGGGCTTTTATGTGTAAATACCTGGCCATTACCTAATTCATGATGGGCCGAATTAGATTAACTGACAATTCAGTATATAAAGTCGGTTATGGTCCCTGAATCGTACGCATTGTTCATTTTGTTTGACATCTCATCATCAGAGAGAAAATAAGGATAGAAGATCCAACCGTCGAATCGTTCATCGTGAACCATATCTGATTAAGGTACGCTTCCGCTTTAGTTATTTCATTCTTGATAATTCAGCATGATAATTTTGGATCGTAGATAAACAATTATCTGTGATATATTTTCTAACATGTACAACATTTTTTCCCTACTGAACCTTAATATTTGTTTATTAAAAATCTTCTTTTGTTAAAAATTTTGACCTTCGCCCTTGTTCGGTTCACATTAAGAGTGTGTTTGATATTGTTTAAAATTGATTTTTTTTAAATGAATAGTGATTTCTAGGAGAAATGATGGTTGAGATTTGGTTAAAAAGTAAAAAATTGTGAACTTTATTTTTTATGAATGGTTGAGATTGAATACTGTAGAAAAATATATTAAATTTAATGAAAATCAAATGAGGGCTAAATTTTTCTCTTTTTTCTACGGTACTCAATCTCAACCATCAATAAAAAGTCAAGCCCATAATTTTTTACTTTTCAACCAAATCTCAACCATCTATTCTTCTAAAAATCACTATTCATTTTTTTTTAAAAAAACTATTTTTAAACAATACTAAACACACACTTGATCTTTGATAATATTTTCATCTTATAATTTTAAATAAGCAAAAAATAAAGAAAGAAAAAGCGCAACAAAATAATTTTTCTTATTTTCAAACACAATATTTGGTTAGCTCCCATTGTTGGAAGTCAAATGTGCCATTTAATAAAAATTGAGTACAAGAGTTCGATCATAAAAATTTTGGAACATAAATGTTAGTAAGCAAATATTGAGAAACTTTAGTTCTAACTATTTTGAAGACTAATTTTTTGGGGGCACCATAAAATATTTTCCCACCAGACACCAATGTGGGATACAAGTGTCCCATAGGTACTATAAAATATATGCTATTTTGAAACTGGTCATTTTCCTCGTCTAGTAAACTTAAAATTAATCAACTACTTGTCTCTTCTTCAAAAGAATTGTTGAAATCAACTCATGATAAGGCAGCGTTGTAGCATACCCATTTAATCATAGTAGTTCGTTTAAGAAAGGTTGAACCGCAACTCCAATAACCCACATGCTCTGTCCTGAACCTTGGTGAATGATGTAAATCGTAAAATGTGATTAAAGTGGTGTAGGATTGAGGATTTGCCCTTTAACTTCGTTTGTCAAGAGTATCTTCAATTTTTCAAGAATTGAACCCCCATCCGATAGCTACAAGGGAGGCTGGATTTTTTCACCATCGCCTTTCATCACTTGAGCTATGCCTCGAGGGCATAGTAGCTCGTTTAAGGTTTCAAGTCAAAAAGACACGAATGGGATGATCAATAGCTTTTGATATTAAGCCTCCGTTCAGTAATGTGAGTTTTTTTTATTTTATTATCGCTCCAATTTTCAATACAATTTTTTAACCACACATCTTTTCTCTCTTTGATTTTTAATCCTAAATCTACCTCGAACTACGCGAAAAAAAACTCAAAAACTGATTATAATCTAATCAGAACAGGGACTAAAACAATACAAGTTTTAGGTCATTCATTCCTAGGCTCTAAAACTATCTTTCATTTTTAAACTAGGCTTATATACTTTACTATATGCGTTATTTTCTTGAACATGTTATATAAACTGTACTTGGAGTTTATTATAATTAACCTCCATTTGAGACCCATTATTTAGAGAAAATGAATTTTTTAATAGTAAAATTTTTAGGGGATAATGTGATTAAAAAGTAAGATTTTTTTAATTTTTTTTAAGTGTAATATATAATTTAATAAGAGAATGTGTTTTTACAAATGAGTTTTCATTAAAAGAAATTATTGCTAAGGGTGAATACGGTTTGATTTGGACGGTTTATAACAAAATTTCAAATTAAAATGTTTAAAACGGTTTGAAAATTTTCCAAACCAAACCACTTTTTACGAATTTGGTGCGACTTAAAATCGCGGTTTGAAATTAAATAAATTAGTAGATCCCAAACCAAGCCACATTCTTGTTCGATAATGCAATAATGAACATATGATTAATCTACCGATAGTAAAGATCACAGTTTTCGTAATCGATACACACATTGAGTGAAGGATCAACACTAATTTTGTGGTCGATAACTAAGAAATACCTACTGACCATTACGTAACGTAGATTACGTGTTCTTGGATTTCTTTTTTAGAGATGCAACTCACATTAAGAAGGGGATACTCCGACAGGTTGCAATTACAAATGAGATTTGCTTGTTCAGAATCATTCACATAAATAAGGACAACACATTGTGTTACTGCAAGAGTATTTGTTCTGTTCAGTATGATATGAATATGTGTCGGGGTGGGCAAAAAATCGGAACCGATATGATCGAATCGGAATCGAACCGAAAAAATTAGAACCGTATGGTTTTAAAAAAATAAAATATGAAATCGGTTTGGGAACCAAAAAATTGAAGTTAGAACCAGGTTTTTTATTCTTATTTTTTTATATAGTTTTAATTGGTTGTCTTAAAAATAAAAATCAAAAGAATTTGTAATTTTCTTAGGTTTTTTTATGAAATTTGTTACGTTTTTACCTCATTATAACTTTAACTTCACACTTTGACTTAAATTCTTAGTAAATAAAAATAGAATGAAACTAACTTATTAATAAGCAAAGTTGTAAATGACCACGATAAAATTAATTAAATATTTAAATACATATATAAAACAATTAATAATAACACATTTAAAACTCATGATTCATCCCACAAGTTTACTATACAAATGACTTCTTGTCATGTTTGAAAAAATTTCCAGGCCATTTGTTTCTTATTTTGGTTTATGAATATCTTCTGTTTAATGGAACATATGCTTTCTTCGGGGTGAAAGGATTTTCGAAATTCTTGATTTTGGTATATTAGGTAGAAGTTTATTTCAGGTTATTGGCTCGCTTCCCGAGGTCTGATACTCCTTAATAAGGCTCTCGAAAAATAATTATTATTGTAGAATCGAATTGGAACCGAAATCGAACCAAAACCGAATGGTTTGGTTCTTGCAATTCAATGGAACCGAATAGTCCCATTTTACAATAACCGAAAAGTATGGTTCGATTCCAGTTCTTGAGATACCCGAACCGAACCACCCGATATCCATCCTTAAATATGTGTCATAATAAATTCTCTTCTAATTAGTTTAAAAAGTTTTTCAATAGAAACTGCGTGCCTCATTTTAACTTTTTTGTAGCATTCAATAGTTCTAGTTAGGAATGAGGTTGGACTACTTATAGGAGGTATCAAACGGACATAGATTAGCGCATAACCTTATTTCTGAAAAAATCTCACATTTTTTTGCAATTCACAGAAGTTAGAAATTTTTCAAGAACACGTCCAAATTTTAATAAAAGTTATTCTATAACTCATTTATACTGAAAAAAATCAAAATAACACTCAAAATGACTTAAAAGTTTCAATAACAATTATGCACTCATTTTTTATAATTTGTTTAAAATTTGGCGGGTTATTGTTTCAAACCGCAGTTTCGACAATTGAAATATAAACAACCCGTTTAAAGCGGTTTGGAAAAATTTCAAATTAAACAAAATCATTTCGCGTTTGAAATCGAACAAAATCAAATCAAACTATTTGTTACGATTTGATTTGATTTAATGGGTTGACGATTTATTAATTCACCTCTAACATCAAACAAGGGCTAAAATAGACACTCTTTGAAAAATAGAATAGAAGTCTTACTTGAAGTTAACTTTTTTTGCAATAGATTCTCCACCTTGGCCCCCTCCACTAAAAGTAAATATATATGTATTCCATTTTATACCTTTATTCTATTTTGAAATTGTTATATTATTATTATATTTAAACCATAGTTCGACTCATTATTATGAAGCTTTTAACATAATTCTTTTTTCATGCGTGGTAATACATGAAATTTAAATAACATAATATGTTTTGTTACTAAACTTTTCAGAAAAAACGTTATCTACGTATCATACTTGAAAATTTAAAATTATCTAAATTTTAAGAACGGACTGTCCCAGATAAGTCTGGAAAGTAACCAACTAACAGTAAATTATTTAGTTTTGTTTTATCGCAATACCAGATGAATCTTGCTGATGCAGATTCGTCTGGATAGTAAAACGTAAATGGACAAAATAAATTGTGCAAAATCCTAAATAAACAAGAACACAATAATTTGAGCTTAACGTGGAAAAAACCATAACAGGGAAAGTCTATGGCCCGCATCCTGCGAACAAAAATCAATCACTATATAAGAAACTAGTTGTCTTCCCGTGCGATGCACGGAATATATAATTTTTAAATCATAATTTTGAAAATTTCTTGATTCAATCATATTAAATAAAAATCACAATTTAAATAAAATTTCAATACAAAATATTATTGAATTTGAAATTCATTTTTTTTTTAAAAAAAACTATTAAAAATAAAAAAGTTACATATACACTAAGTATATCGTGCCACTAAAAATTTGGCACTCATTTAAATTTTTTAAATAATTTTTTTTTTACTTTTTTTTACGTTTTTCTCTGAAAATTTGCCCACCTCATCACCTAATTCCCTTTTAATATGTTATAATTTTTTATTAAATATATGTTAATCTGTTGCTTACATATATTTTATTTTCCTTATTTTTTAAATATACTAATTTTTGTCAAAATGATGAAATGATTAAGCCTCCGTTTAGTAATAATGTTTGATTATAAACTTGTTTATTTATGATTTTTAGGTAAAAAGTAATTGCTGAAAATTGGAGAAAGAAAATATGTGTGGTTAAAAACTTGATAAAAAATAATTAATTATTTTTGTAACTTGCATATTGAAGAACCTACTCAATTATTGACATATTATGAGTAAAATTTCAATAATTCTATTTATTTATTTTCAAAATATATTAATTCATTTTTTTCATTTCTAACTTAACAAATTTATATAGCATATATTTATTTATTTTAAAATATAATAATAAAAAATTTTCATTTTCAATGTAACACATTTACAAATATATTTATGTTCAAATAAATTAATCTAATTTTTTCATTTCCTACATAACACATGTTATTGAATTTGAAACTTAAAAAAAAAAAAACTAATCAAAATAAAAAATTCTGTATGTACATTCAGTGTACCGCACAACTCAAAGTTTGGCACTAAATTAAATTTTTTATATAAAATTTCTTTTGACTTTTATTTTCATTTTTCTCTAAAAATTTGCTCACCTTATCACCTATTTTCCTTTTAATTTATTATAATTTTTAATTAACTTTATTTTTTAATATGTTGCTTACGTATATTTTATTCAAAATTCAATATATTAATTAATATATTTTATTTTTCCTTGTTTTTTAAATATACCAATTTTTATCAAAATGATTAAATGATTAAATTTTCTAACAATTTATCATTGGTGGTAAAAAGTTCATAGAAAATAAGTAATTATTTTTGTAATATGCTTATTGAAGAACCTACTTCTTTATTGAACATATTAGGAAGTAAAACTCAAATGATTATATATATTTATTTTCAAAATATATTGATTCAAAATTTTCATTTCTAACTTAACAAATGTATATAACATGTATTTATTTATTTTCAAATATATTAATCCAAAATTTTCATTTTTCAAATGTAACACACTTATATAGATATGACATTTATTTATATTCAAATATATTAATACAATTTTTTAATTTTTTACGTAACACATTTACATGGATATCACATTTATTTATATTCAAATATATGAATCCAATTTTTTCATTTCCTACATAACACATTTATATAGATTTCACATTATTTATGTTCAAATATATTAATCTGATTTTTCATTTTCAATGTAACACATTTACACATAATGCATTTATTACAACTCTTACTAAATATGTACTCCCTCCGTCCCAAAAAGATAGTCCTGTATACTATTTTTGTTTGTCCCAAAAAGATAATCTTATTTCCATATTGAGCATGCATTAAATTTTTCATTTCCAAGTGTACCCTTATTTAATGTATATTGGTACAATGTACATCAACTATTTAACTATTGCATTTTCAAATTTTTTGTTGTAAACAAAGTGAGTCAATTTAAAACAATAAATAAGGGATAAATGGTATAAATGAAAAACATTGATAAAATTTAATTCCCTAACTATATTAACTATAATTTCTTAATCCATGTGAAAATAACCGTGGGACTATCTTTTTGGGACGGAGGTAGTAATAAATAATAATTTTTCCTACAAAAATCTTTTATCTTTTCTTTATTTATTTTTTATTTTTATATATTTATATATAAAAGTAGAAGTGAAGAGAGATAGTCATTAAATGTAATTTTTCCTCCAAAATAACTTTCTTTCCTCACTTCTACTTATATATATAAAGATGAGTTTATACAGATCAATCTAAACTACAGAATAAATATACGCATAGACTTATCAAACATCCAAAAAATAGATCACTCTCTGATCCTTATATGACATGTAATATGAGCTGGCGTCCCACAACTATTCAATAGTTTTTTTTTTTGAATCTGCAACACTTTTTCAGCAACCTCGAACTCCCGTTCGAAAATGATCTAAACCTCCCGTTTGATCTTTACGCTGAAATTATTTCCTTCTCTAAGTGATTGATTCCTCCTTCCAGAGTACCGAAGTCATAATACAATTGGAGCCTTGAATATTTGTGCATCCTACCAAAAATAGGCTTCCTGACTTCTTAAGAAAAACATCCCATCTTTCTTCTATTTAAATGCAATTAAATTACTTATCCTCCAAATTTCATTATTGCAAAAGATCTCTATTACCTGCAAAGTAAAGCAGAGATAATTAGAGAAATGTAAGATAATTATTCTTGAATAAATCTTACCATAAATTAGGATATAAATAAATCATGAAGGACCTTACCATAAGTTAATCATTTACCAATCAAGTGATTAACATAAACTTGGACACCAAGAATAGGAACCATATTTTCGCCCAAATCAAGAACCTTTACAATCAAGATTTTCGGCCCTATCAAGAAACAATCTTACCATATGTAGATAAGCTTGAATATGCTCGGCCCTATCAAGATGATGATCTTACCATATGCAAAAATATGTTTAAATATTTTCGGCAATATCAAGAATAAGCTTGAATGCCAAGATTACTCATAAATAGATCATCAAGAAATTTACCAAAATTACAAGATATCGGGATCATGATTCTAATCAAATAAATATTTCTTGATCATTATCTTCCAACAATAAAATGATTGACATGAAAATAGGAGATAATATTTTCTTCAAGAAATATTTGCGTAACTTAATTAAACTTAATAAATTACTAAATACACGTATTTAGTAATTAAATTAAGTTTTATTAAATTACACATTTGTGAAAAAATAGGAAATGCCAACAGTATTAAGTTAACAACACTCGAACAAATGCTCCTTCATGCAAAATATATTAAATACACCATGAATTTATATGTACTCGTAATAGAAAGACACTATAACAAAATAAATGTCTGCTTAGTCCTCAAGTTTTTAATCATAAACTTTTCTTTTGTACTGCTAGTGTGATCACTCATATATCCATTTGTTATTTTAGCGTAACTACCCAAAGTCAAAATTTAAGACTGGTTCAAATGTGTACCATTAATTAAAATTGTATCACTCAATTTGAAATTTTATAAAACATGTCAAAATTCAAGGTTCTCAATATGAATTTCAACTGATTTCATAAGATTTTGGAGTCTTCAAAAATCAATGGATTTTAATGGATTTCTATATGAATGAAATTTAAATGATTAAGATGGATTTGAAACCATAAATATAAAGGCTAAATTCTTCAACAAATCCGATCATGACCCCTAAAATTTCCAATTCCTCTCTTTTTTCCAATAAAAGATAGAAAATAATAATAATAAATGAAACAAAATATCGCACATATCTCTCTCATTGCACGCTGCCCTTGCCTCCATTCTACTATACCATCCCTATCGATTTTGCCTTTCCTCGTGTTATCTTCGTCAAATCATACCAGTTTTTCTTCAGGGCGAAACATTGATCTGCTAATTCAGTGTTTTTCCTCATTGTTGGGTCAATTATATAATTGTGTCCTTTTGGTTATGTATTATTGTTCGAGTTTTTGTGTGGCTCATAGGAAGGAAATATACATTTTAAATTTACAAAGATTGCGTTATTATTGAATATATGGATGATGTTAATTTAAATAGGTAACACGGGTTATGAAATTGTTTCCCTCCATTTCCTCATATTATTGGTTGTTCGAATATAAATTCAATTATTCCTGTGAACTTGAAGAACTATAAAATGTTTTCAATCATTTGAACATGTTGCATCGAGTCATGTTCTATAATCAATATTATCAATGCATTTAATGCACTTCTAAAATTTGGAAGTGACTTATTCACTTCAATGAATAATTAACCTATTCACTTCATGTGAATAATTAACCATGAATTTGTATCTTGAAAATCAACTTCCTGAATTTTCAAATATACTTTTATGATACAATCACATTCCATTACAAAATTATTCTATTCCAGGCATATTAAATATTTAGATCGCAAAGTATCTATATATTTTGATCAAACAAGTTTCTTAAAAACTTGAACTATATATTTCTGATATATTTAATCATTCGAGGATTATACTGTATGCTTCAGACATCGTATCTGTTTTACATTGCAATTGTCAAATTGCTACCACTAAATGTAAGCTGTGAAACTATAGATAGGTAACGATTCCTATATTTCAAATAGATATTCTCTAATCATTTCACCGCAATCCCAAAGTACAGAGGTATTGATTACCCTTTCTAATCTCACTCATTGGTACTTCAAAGAATACTCCCAGCGTACCGAGTTGATGATCATACATTTTGATATCACTTATTGGTACATCAAATAGTGCAAGCTTGTAATTAGAGTCAATCATCTTTCAATATTTACATTTCTAATAATTATATATTTATTGACACTTATTATGCATTTATCAGGCAAATAAAATATTGCATCTATGCCAGATCTTTGAAACATTCGTTGCGCAACAAGTCGTGTATTACGACTATACCTATACGTATTTTCCTGGCTTTATACTTTTAAGTGTTTGGACTTCTGGTCCCAAAACTTCAGATTTTGTAGTAAGTTTAATGTGTACTTTTTCTAACTATTTTTATGTCGATTTTCTTCGACATATTTTCTTTTATTATCCTCGCTATCATTCATATTATGATGCGGCTAGTTTCACAATTTGCTTTTGCATAAATGCTTTATAAAGTGTATCGACACAATTATCATCTCAATTCGATTTCTTTTCCCCACAAGACATAACTATAGAGATTTCAAATTTTCAATATTTCAAGTACTTGAACCTCTTCTGGATATTTATAATTAATTATGTCAATAAATACTCTCTTACGAGTATATGCCTCATCAATAAGACCATCATAATCATTTGCACTATTTTTATTTATTTGGGGATCTTTATTCAAATCAGATATCGCTACGCTTCAGGCGTACCATACATCAATATAAGATAGAGCATCTGAAGCCAGTACATGAGATTTTATTAATCTCTTATGCATCTTATAGTTATGTTATGTCTTTAACTTTTCGTTACTATTTTTAATCCAACTTCTGGTTCGTATTATCAATCATTATCAGTTGCGAGGATATATATAACATAATATGATGTATTTGTTTGATTTTAATATATTAATCTCCCCCTAATGTTGAGAAAATTGTCCAACCAAATTGACAATCATTTTTTCGACGTTGTAAAATATCATCCATTTGGGATATATGTTCAACCACGCATTTTTCTCAACATTCTTTATATTTATATTCCATTTCAGTGTATTGCGGTGGATCAATTACACTATTAAAAAAATTAGATGAAAAAATTAGGTTCTAATCATAAACCAATTATATGAGGGAGAACTATAATATTGTTGGCATGATGCATAATAGAATTCCCTAAACAAAAAGGGAAGTATTTTGTTCTCAATTAATCGGAGGCATTTAACAAACAAAAATGTTAAACCATTTATTGACATCCCAACTAACACTTATTAAAATGTTGAGATTCGTGTCCACTAGCATTATCAAGACATATTCTTGATTTTATAATCTGAAAATTATGCTCATAATTTAAAGTTTGAGCAATAATTTCTCAAATTTCAGGTTGCGAATACCATGCAATCATCTAGTATATGTATCAAATATATTGGATACAAATTATATTTAGATGATCGACGTGGAGGATGATGAAGCTCCATTTATCACCCTAATTATTTTTAGAAATATAGGGAATTTAATCCATATTTTAGCTAGTGATGGTTAAGAAATTTCATAAGAGAGAACAAATATCATATATGATTCAATTGAAGAATCTTCTGATTCTTCATTGAGTATCCATTTTAATTTCGCACATTATTGATCCAGTGATAGTCCAACTGGTCATGCCAAATAATAAAATCAAATTGAACTTCTGATTCAATATAAAATATAATTCAATGATTAAACATTATATAATCATATATATTATTCAAGTAGTCAAACAAAATCAATGTCCTTATGACATTAGTTATATGTTTTCCTTCAGGGATAAACATGAACTCAAATGATATATTCTTCGAAATATGTGATATTTCGAAAGCACGTTTTTATTGCTCATTCAAAATCAATATGTCAATATTTTTCTAGAATATTGAATTATAATATCGTACTCTTCAAAAGTGGATAATATTATTTTATAATTGTTGTTTTTCTTCGGGAGAAACAACATCTTGCTTCTTCAAGAGCAAAAATGAAATATTCTTTTGGAATATTTTATTAAATAACTCAAATGATATATTTCCAATATTGCAATATTTTGCTGGAATATCGATTTAGATCAATATTCTTCTGAAATATTGATTTAGATTGTTTCTTTTTCTAGAATATTGATATAATATTCTTCTGGAATATTGTACTATATTAGTGAATGTAAAATATACATTCAAATAAATGTTTATTGTAAGTTGGTATAATCAAAACGATATGATAAGATCGAATAACTATACCACTTTTTATGAAAATTCAAAGTTAATAGAATACTAACGTTTACTTTGAGCAGAAAAAAGAAACTATATTATTCGTGAACAAGTAATATAATAAATTGAAATATTTATCATAAAATAAAGTTATTATTCTTCACGAGTAACAACAAAATATTGTCCCAGAATATCAAATTAATAACATATCCCATAATATTAGGCTCTTTGAAAGCAAATTATATTTCGTTTTAATATTTCATATGAGATAAAATTATGATTCTTCAGGAATCATCACAACAGTATATTATTCTACATCATAATAATCTTTTGAATTATTAATAAATTCGATTTTCTTTGTTAACGAGAATACAATATTTATCACATGAGTAATAAAATACTAGAATGTTGAAACGTAGAAATAATGCAATATTCTTCTAGAATATTGATTCGAAACTCATTCAATTATAACAATAATTAATATATATTGTGCTAATTTGGAGAAAAAAAGAATTATTCTTCTGGAATAATTATATTTCTAAAATTACGATTCTTCGATAATAATAAGTCATTATTCTTCTGGAATATTGACAAATTATGCTCTCCAGGTGCAAATAATATTCTTCTGAAATATTGACATTAACGATTCATTTTACCTTTTGAATTAAGAATATTTGTGCTCTTCACGAGTAAAGATAAAATATTCTTCTAGAATACTTATCTAATGCGGGTTGTCTTTCTTCGAGAACACCAACACCATATTCATTTAAAACATATTTTAAATTATGCTTCTTCAGGAGCATTGAGTCAATATTCTTCTGGAATATTGAAATTGTAATATACTGTTCTTTACGAGCAAGTAATATTATATATACAGGATATTACTTGGGTTACAAGAAAAAGATAAAGTATAACGATTACAAGAATATTGGATTAAAACAAACAATGAGATATACTATAAATAAATCGTAAACATGGTTATCCACTCTTTGCTGATTTTGATTCCAAAATTTTAGGCTGATCTTGTGCGTCACAAATGATATAGACAAATATAATTGATATAGGCAAAAAGAGATAATTATAAATTTTCAGAACCTTTTAGAATGAAAATTAATGTGTTGGAACAATATACGTCTTCTTCCGCTAACGAACTTATTTCGATTCTTTAAAAATAATAAATCAATATTCTCTGAAATATTGAAAATTATAATTTATGTCCTTCATGAGAAAATAATATTTTTCTAGAATATTAATTATAATGTTGTGCTACTTCAGGAGCAACAACAAATTATTTATAATAGACAACTATATGGCTAATATTCTTCTGGAATATTAATTATTCGTTATGCTATTTTATGAGTAACAACATAATGAATTATCAATTTAAATCAATAATAACAATAATACTTTTAATTGACATATTTATAATTAATATTTTTCTTAAATATTAATATATTATTGTGCTACTTCAGGAGCATGTTGTATTTTTCTATTATTTCTTCAATAATAGGTTAATATTCTTATGTAATATTGACAATTATAATTTCTAATCTTGTGGAGCAAATAATATTCTTTTTGAAATATTATAATGTCGTGCTACTTCAGGAGCAACAACAAATGAAAAAAATAAATATTCGACAATAACAATAATATATGCAATGAACAGATCTATGATTAATATTCTTCTGAAATATTAATTATTTATTGTGCTACTTTAGGAGCAACGATATAACGAACTATCAATTAAAAAGATTCAACGGTAATATCTGTACAAAATATGGATATTTCTGTTCATCAATTACAAACAATTATTTAATAAACAAAGTAATCATGAAGATGCTAAACAACCTATGCCAATCTCTTCTCAATCAGATGACACACATTGTATTTGGGCTCATAGATGCATCAGCATGGTTATTTCAAAAAGGCCTGACATTGTTTGAGGAAATTAAACATATATGAACAATATGAATTGCAGTTGAACAGTAAAAAAAATTGTATCTCACCAAATTGATTTCGATGTATATGATAGATGATTATGCTTAAAAAAATAACTTCTAACTAATATTTTGATATGTGAGATTTTGAGAAATTTTTCTAACTCATTTTGATAGAGACTCATACTGATAACATGTTATAAACTAGAGAGAAAAAGAGAGAAGAATAGAGTCAACAATAAATTTGTATATTTTATTATGAATCAGAGCCCCATATATATAGGAAAATAAATGATATATATAAGGTAATAATATTAAGGATTTTAGGGGTACAACTGTTATTCATTAATACATATAATATTTACAACAAAGCCAACAATATTTGACCTTTTAACTAAATTCATCATCTATTCTCCTAAAAATCACTATTCGATATAAAATAATATGGTTGAAAAGTGATTTAAAGAAATAAAATTATTTAAAAAATAATTTTGAAAAATGTATTATTTATAAATTTGTTTGTAAGCCTTTGTTTGGTTTTTTTTTCTACGATACTTAATCTCAACTATTCATTAAAAGTCAAGCCCACAATAATTGATTTTTTAAATCAATTCTTAACTATTTATTCCCCTAAAAATTATTATTCAATTAAAAAAAAAAAAGAAAAAAAACTTTTTAAAGCAATACCAAAAACACACTAAACAAGTTTAGCCGTCGGAGCCCCCAGGACAAATCTCCCAGTGGCAAAGGGGAGGGGTGGTAAGTGCTCAGCGCAACAGTGTGCAGAGTTCGATTCCCTGCAAGGTGGAATTGACTTTGTTGCAAGCGGGAGATATTGAGGGATGTTTATATTTACACAATCCCCTTCACCCTGATCACTGGAGACATAACTCGGGTTTACAATCTCAAACCAATGACCTTGAACATGATCAGTTCGAACCCTCATGGTGGGATACACCTTTTTTTTTATTATTATTAGTTTAGCAGTCGGAGGCTTATACAGTTACACTGTTCAACCACAATAAAACAATTATAGTACCACCGCCTGTTTGTTACAAGACAACGCAGATAGTTTTGCCCTTTCTCATTTTCACACTTTTGGCGGTGGGGCATTGTACAGGTGCTTGTTTCCTTCTTGCGGATTTATCTATGTCTGCTGCACTCGGATGTACCACGAATCTTCTTTCTTCGAGACGGTGATACAATCTGAAACGAATGTGAGAAAAAGCCTGGTGTGAACTGGTTAAGCTTGCATTTTTTGTTTTTTTTTTGTGTTTAAGAGTTCAACTTGTTCACTTCTATCATACTGAGTAAAGGGGGTGCATAGTGCAAAACCCTTATGAGAAATTCAAGTAAATTCAGCATTTGGAGTCATAATTATTGAGTGATCGGCATTTGATATAGCTCTTGGAAACATACGATTAAAGATAGATTGGTCGTTGAGTTGAGTTATTAGATTGGAAAAATTGAAGGATTGCGTTTATTTGAGACGACATGGTTGAAACTAGTGAGGGGATTGCTAATAATACTGCAAATACAAATGAATTGGTTCGAAGTGGAAACGGTTCTTTAGAGGAGAAGATTAATGAGATTCGACGATTATTTGGGAAAGCAGATGGCGACCCATTGAGGATTGTTGGGGTAGGCGCAGGGGCTTGGGGTAGTGTGTTTGCCGCAATGCTGCAAGATGCATATGGGAGTTTTCGCGACAAGGTTCAGATTAGGATATGGAGGAGAGCTGGGAGGTCTGTTGATAGAGCCACAGCTGAGCATCTATTTGAGGTGATCAATTCGAGGGAAGATGTGCTGAGGAGGCTCATAAGACGATGTGCGTATTTGAAGTATGTGGAAGGGAGACTGGGTGATCGGATGCTGTATGCAGATGAGATTTTGAAAGATGGGTTTTGCTTGAATATGATCGACACTCCGTTCTGCCCTTTAAAAGTTGTCACTAACTTGCAAGAGGCAGTGTGGGATGCTGATATTGTTATTAATGGATTGCCATCTACGGAAACTCGTGAAGTGTTTGAAGAAATTAGTAGGTATTGGAAGGAAAGGATTACAGTTCCAGTCATCATTTCTTTAGCGAAAGGAATAGAAGCTGAGTTAGAGCCTGAACCACGAATAATTACTCCAACTCAAATGATCAATCGAGCAAGTATGAGTTCTTATCTTTTCTCTCATGTCACATCTGTTTTTTCGCAGATGATATTTGAATTCTTCTGATTAAGTTCCTTAAGACAGTATCTTGCTTATATGTGTTAATACCTCACTTTCCTAGTACTGTAAAATTAGCTTGAATGTTCATCATTGTTCATTTGTTCTCCTAGTACAGTAAAATAAACTTGAAAGCACATCATTGTTCTTTCATATTTTTCTGAGCATGATGTAATTTGTTTTGCCTAATTTGATAAAATGATTGGTTTTTGTACTCCTCCCCATCTATCCTTTGTACTTTTCTTGATTGGGGAAAGTCAATCATGGTAATTTTATAGCTGGAAATAATTGGTCTCACTTAGACGAGGAGAAATTCATTTATGTTTGATTGGTAATTATTGGATAATTCTTGTAAACAAATGTCGGGTAACTAGGTGCTGTGTTTGATTTGCTAACTGTTGCTTGGTGTAGCTTGTGCCATTTTATTTCTATATATTACCATTCAGCCTATAATTTTACTCTTTTTGTAGCACATTCATACAGATTGATGTTAACAAGTTTATCACAGTTGGTCACTATACTGATGGAGAAAGGGACTTTGGGGTTGTCGGGGGTATTATTTTTTCTCTTGTTCATTTTTTACTTGTATTACTAATGAACTATCTGAAAAAAAAAACTAATTTGAATAACTAATTTATGAAGGGGATAGTAGCTCGTGGTACTTACCTTGCTGTGGTTTTGCTGGTTTCATCCAAAATTTCACAAATAAAAAAGATAAGAGATACAAATATATTTTTATTTACTGAAATACAGTCCAAGAAAAAGGTTTTCTTGCTTGTTCAGTAGCTATTTTCAAGGGCCCTATTTGTTAAGGCACCCAAAGATGCATTTAGTTTATTGCACCATCATAGTCTTCTTTGGCCTGTTAAAAATTGACCAGCTATGGATCTTAATATAGAAACATAAGGGTTTACACAGTCATTCTGTGTACTGGCAGTATAAAGATCCTGATTTTTTTCCTCGATGGTTTTCCCATTAAAACCAGGTTATCATTTCTATAGTATTTAACAAAAAAAGGCTATCTGCTTTTGGTTCCCAAGCTGCTGCTCTTTGCTTTTTGGAATGGTTAAAACTATTGTCTTTTACCAGTGAAGCTGCTGCTGTTTACTATTTCTGCTGTGTTTTTTCCTTAACATGGTCTATTAGACCTCTCAAGTGGTATCTCTGTCAGCACTTCAGCCACCCCGGTATCCTTTTTTTTTTTTTATTTGGAAAAGCAAATTAATTTAAGACTGGATTAAGTGAAACAATTTATTATTTGGAAAAGCAAATTAATTTAGGACTGGCTTAAGTGAAGCAAACTGGATTGTCAATGGATGTGACACAGCCTCATATATATGTTGGATACAATGATACTGATGATTTCAGCATATATAAATCTCATTTTTAAAATGGGTAGAGAAAACTTGTTAATGAGAGAGAGGAAAAACTTCACTTGACCTTTCATAGAAATAATACAAGACTGTATGTGCTCCTGTTAGGTTATTTTCATCTTGTTATTTTATATTATATAAATCACTTTTTCTCTCCTATTTTGGGTGTGAAGTGTTTTTGTCCTCTTCCCATTTATGACTTTATCTTTTCAGCTGGGGTGCCAATGGATAACATTCTCTATCTTGGTGGACCTAATATTGCATCTGAAATTTACAACAAGGAATATGCCAATGCTCGGATTTGTGGAGCTGAAAAATGGAGGAAATCACTAGCAAGGTTTCTGAGGCAGCCTCATTTTATTGTTTGGGATAATGGCGACCTTGTTACTCATGAAGTGATGGGTGGATTGAAAAATGTATACGCAATTGGGGCAGGTAAGGCTCCTTTATCTGACATATAGAAGTCAGCTTTTGTGAATGATGAAATTTATCTATATCGATGAGAATGATGAAACTTTTGCTTCGAATTAAGTAATAAGTAGGGTTGAGATTTTCTTCGGTAATTTTAGAGGGGGGTGAGTTATAGTGTGACGTCTAAGTGCCGCCTCATTTTTTTACGGGTTTTTCCTAACCTAAGTGATGTAGCATTAGTGGGAGGAAGATGAAGTTAAGAGAGAAGAGGAGAAGGGGGAAGGGAGAGTGAGGAAGAGAACGATGGAAGCAAGGGAGAGAGGTCACAAGAAACTATTTCATTCATAATATGAGCTTTTCCCTACCAATTATAATCATATAAATAGTAAAATAAACTTAAATGTCAATGGGCTTGGGCTAGCCCAAATATATGTCCAATAAACATAAAATATAACTAAAGCCAAAAAATCAACAAAAGGATGTCCACATCAAATCTCTCGAGGTGGGACAAAACTTGACCCTGTCGAGTGGGTAATATCTTGATCTCTATCATTCTCCTCGGCTGGGAGAACTCCACTTCGACGAGTTAAGATGGATCTTCATACTCCAAGGAGGTCGATCTTTTGTCTTGATCAAATTCATGTATGAACCTTGAATAATAGTATCTGACTGAACTCGTACCAAGGAGGACGGTCTTTATAATGAATCAAACACTTGAATTGAACATATGACATCAACTGACTTTGCAAATCATCACCAAGAATATGACCTGACCAAGGGGGGAAATCTCTCGTTCGAATTAAGTATCGTAAAGGATCTCCAAGCAACAAAAGTTCATGCAACTCATTATTAAAATCCTCAATTTGTTGTGCATAATGAGAGGCACAATGAACTAGAGTTGTAGACAAGCCTGCAGGAAAAATTGATTGCAACATCGAAGGCTCAAGTGAACCCCGATAAGAAAACAAATATTCTATATTGAAAATATAACTTTCATTTAAGTATGATGGCCAGTCAAAATTACTTTTATATGAATGATAAAAAACTCTTTTTTTACGTGTTTAGGAAATCGAGTTAAAGAAACACGCAATAAAGAATAATAATAGTTGTTAAAGCACCTTAATTTATATTGCAAATCAAAAGTAAAAAATTTCATGATTGAAAATTATATGTCGCTTTATCTTAGCATGAAATTTCTGAACATTTGTTACAAAGGTATGAGCTAACATCATATGTCTACAATTAGTAGGAAACAACCTGATGTCAATTGGAATAGTATGCAATCGAACAATAGCTTTGGAAATTGATGTGGAAACCGAGGAAGTTTCATGCAATTGAGGCAACATTAGTACAAAGTCAATGGGAATATTATGCAAAAGAGTAGGCACGAGATCGATGACATGTGAAATGTTTGACTTTGGTGGTAAAGGACTAGGCTCAAAGACTTGATCTTCTAATGGCTCACCTACGACATCCTTATGTTCCTCTATAACTAAGGCTTGACTCGAACATTTAGAGGAGATATGGTCTAAGCCCTCACGGTTGAAGTACTGCAGACGAGGAGGAGCTCTTGAAATTTCAAGAACTTTGCATTTATTAACTATAACAAGTGGTGCATTAGACAGGGGAGATTCTAGAATGGACTTGACAGAAGGAAGTGGTGTCGATGAGATGGGAGGGCGATTGTTACTCCACCTTCCATGCAGAGTTTTAGTGGGTGCGTGTTCTAAGTTGTTAACCCTAGCAGCAAGTTTTCTACTTTCTTCACGAGTAGCAGTCACTCTAGTGTGGATGGTCGCTAATTTAGATTGAAGTTGAACTATTTGTCGAGTGAGGGCATCAAATTGGGAAGGATCCATGATCAAATTATTGGAGCTAGTTGTGACAAAGTAACAATTTTTTTTTTTTTTTTTTTAACTAGACACCCAACATATCAAAATAAAAGCATATTAATACCTCATGAGACTTAAAAGAGTCGAACGATGTCCCAATCATTTTCTTCATGTTGGTACAGCTATCGAATGATTGAGCAATGCAATAGGACAAAAAGAGAGACCTACAAAATAATGTTAGAATTATTATTTTTTTTAACTAAATCATATTGTACACTTTGGGCCCAAGCTAACAATGATGACCCATATGAGGCCCATTTTCTAGAAATACTTTCAAATGGGCTGACCCAAACTTATATTACACAACTATTGAGGCCCAACTAATAAACCTCATCCACCGGCTGAGATCCATTTTCCAAATCGAGAACAAGGCTCCTTTCAATGTCGTCTTCACGGAGCTGCTGGACTCGCGGGTTGCTGGAGTTTCCGGCGCTACTAGAATCGTCGGCGCTGGTCGTCGCCTGTTGGAGTCGCCGGTGTTGGTAGGCTGTTGCTTCTTCTACGGCGAGCGCGGTTAGAACTTTTTTTTTTTTTTCACTACAACGGAACTAGGGTTTTCGAATTTGCCTCCTCTTCTTCTCGGGTGTGAGTCAGTGATGTTACATAATATGGCGGTTGGAGCGGTCGGGTCAATTTGCAGTGGGTGGTGGTGTTTTGTATGAAGGTCTTTCTACTGGAAAGTATTTAGTGGTGGTCATGGAATTAGATGGGTTGCTGAGTGGAATTAGATGGGTTGCTGAGTATGGGTTTTCTCTTTGAGGAAGTTACAACTTTGTTTATGGGTTGTGGAATGATCGGAATGGGCTGCGTTAATGGCGTGGTGGTTACTGTTGGGTGATGGGTTGAAGAATATGGTGACTGAGTATGGAGCAAGAGATATGCATGTTTTGGGGTGCTGGGAAAATGACAGAATTCAGGTTTAGCTCTGATACCAAATTTGATGTAGCATTAGTGGGAGGAAGATGAAGTTAAGAGAGAAGAGGAGAAGGGGGAAGGGAGAGTGAGGAAGAGAACGATGGAAGCAAGAGAGAGAAGCCACAAGAAACTATTTCATTCATAGTCTGAGCATTTCATTATCAATTACAACCATATAAATAGTAAAATAAACCTAAATGTCAATGGGCTTGGGCTAGCCCAAATATATGTCCAATAAATATAAAACATAACTAAAGCCCAAAAATCAACAAAAGGATGTCCACATCAATTCTCTCGAGGTGGGACAAAACTTGACCCCATCGAGTGGGTAATATCTTGATCTCCATCAATAAGAAGCGTAAATTGAACCTACTATCAACCGTAGCAAATTAATCTTGATTCAGCCCGTAGAACATTTAGTGATCAACAAAGAATTATTTTACTTTTATTAAGCCTCTCTCGTTCTGGACGATCTTCTTGACACATATATGATTGGTTTTTTATATGAAATTGAAATGGACAGGTATGGTAGCAGCTCTAACTAACGAAAGTGCAACAAGCAAGTCGGTATACTTTGCTCATTGCACATCGGAGATGATCTTTATTACCCATCTTTTGGCAGAAGAACCTGAGAAGCTTGCAGGTCCTCTATTGGCCGACACTTACGTGACCTTGTTGAAAGGTCGTAATGCGTGGTATGGTCAGAAGTTGGCTAAAGGAGAATTGAGCCTTGATATGGGTGATAGCATCAAAGGCAAGGGAATGATTCAGGTTGAATACTCTTTTAACAAATTGTAATTCTGCTCTGAAATGAAGCAATTTAGATTAATGAAATTTCTTGACTTTCCTTGCTGATAATACCTTCTTTTTACAGGGAGTTTCTGCAGTAAAAGCTTTTTATGAGCTACTTGGTCAATCTCGTTTGGGTATCGTTCATCCCAATGAAAACGACCATATTGCTCCGGTCGAGCTATGTCCGATACTGAAGACATTGTATAAAATTCTAATAGCGAGGTAGTTAAGAATTGTGATGTTCATTAATTAAAAGTGAGTTTGTCTATTAAATATATCTGACTTTTGTTAATCTGCAGAGAGGTGTCATCGGAGGCAATCCTTGAAACTTTGAGAGATGAAACCATGAATGATCCTCGAGAACGCATCGAAATTGCACAGAGCCATGCTATCTACAGACCATCTCTACTCAGAAATTAGTTGGTTTACTACATTTCAATCTGGGATGCATATGGATCATGTATCGCAGTTTAGTATGTTGTACCAATTTTGTGAGTGTGTTTTAATTGTTTTGCACGCCAGTTTAGTGAGTGAAAATGTTGTACCAATTTTGTGAGAGAATGTTTGACTGTTTTGCACACATTTTATTTTGAATCAATTTATGGTTGGCTTTTATACTTTTTACTTTTTTGGAATGGCAATGCACTGACAGTTGCTTTGAACTGACCTGACCAGACCTGAAAAATTGAAAATAATCAAACAAAATCAGACCATGGGTTTGGTTCGTTTCTTCAAAATAATAATAATAATAATAATAATAATAATAATAATAATAATAAATGTTTAATTCCTAGAATCAAGATTCATTTGCTTTTGATTATGGTTTTCATTCCAGAACTAGAATCAAGAATCAAACTCAATTTTTTTATATATATTTATATTTTTTTATAAATCAGTGGGTGAATATCTTATCAAAAAATTCAAATTTAAAATTAGAAATGTGAAATTGATGGAAGTGTTATTTATCATACATTTTACCTCATTTTTTGTTAGATGAACAAAGATTTTAAATCCTAAATTTAAATTCTAATTCATTTTTTGTTATTTTTAATTATAGACATGCATTCACACTGATTTACTTGCACTTCTACATCATAGATATCATTGCGCTCCTTAATCAACATCGACGATATTTATGTTTATTTTTTAGAATTTAAGTGTATATTTCTAACTTATGAATGTGATTACAGATTTTAATTGTATTTGTCATTTGAAAAAAAATAGATAATGGAACTAGAGCCAACAGGTTTGTGCCGTAAAATGTACGAGAAAGTACTCCATGAGTACTTCAAAATGATACTAATTACGCAAAATTTCAACTCTATTTAATACCTCAAATCTAAGCTAGAACTTGGATGCACAAAATTGAATTTTGAAAGAACTCAGGCATGATGTGGCACCTACCACTAGAGACGGCTGTACATCCTCTTTTATAGCTCTAATTAGTCACATCCAACCTAGACCTCCTCCGTGCATGTTTTTGACGACCACAGTTCGCCACCTCCTTCTTGCTACATTTCCACGGTTCCACCTCTTACCTTGCATTTTAGCTATAAAAATAGTCATCAAAAGGAATGAAATCAAACACCGAAAACATGAGCCAAGGAAACCGTTTGTGATATAATAGTATTATTACTCCAAAATTATAGAACTTTAGATTAGAATCATGTTTGAATATTTTGTTAGGATCAAAACATATTAATGTAAAAATATAATCTTGATACCTTAAATGATATTCTAAAGACCAAATATAGTTAGAAACCTTGAAGAAATTCCAAAAACACTTGACAGTGTTGAAACTGACTGCAAGTATCGATACAATGTATCTATAAATGAAACTTGAAGATGAATATATATGTATTGATACATGTTCATGAAGTATCGATACTCTTGTAAAATAGATTAAACAGAACTTCTTTTAGGCACTCCTGGATCGAGGTGAGTAGAATATGTTTACTTACCTATTTGATACAAATTAAAAAAAAAATGTTTATTATGCAATTTCATTACAAGTAAACTGAATATTCCATAGACAACTTCAATATTATTATTATACTATCGCTAACCTTTTCTTGAAGTTAATAGAAATTTATTATCATTATCCTCTTTCTTTGACATGAGTTATACTGTTAAGTTTCTTGAAATCTTTACTTTAAAAGTCAATTTTTTTAAACATGTATCGATACCTAAATTTGAATGACCATTACTTGCATAAAATGGATGTTGATTAAATATTATAACAGGACTGCATGTATCGATACTTGCAACATGAAAATTAATATATCAATCTTATATTTAATATTAGACTTGTAATTGTAATACCTTAAAAGATTTTAGCAGTCCTCAATACTGTTCTTGATGTGTCGTCTACTTGATAATATGAAAGAGGGTGATAAACTTAGCTAACGTGGTCTAAAACCCTAATCAATATTATTAGAGGCAGTCCTAAATGTATCGATACATTGGTATCGATGCATGCAGTGAACAATTTTGTAAAACAATTTTATCCAAGTTTGAATTCGCTGTATATTATTGAATAACACTTGTACTTGTTTATGTGATGTAATATTTGTACTTGATTATGTGATCTTAAATGCTACTTTGTGACTTGTTTAAAGTTATTTCAATGCATTAAAAGAATTTTTGTACTTATCATATGCATGTTATAGAAAGGATTTTCTTGCATGAAATTATAGTCATACTCTATCCCTCTTGTCTTACTTGCCACGGAGTCCAGTAGTTGGATCACAACGTGGTTACGCTTGATATCGAGGAATTAATTTTCTTTGCTTGTAATCCGAGAGTGATTTCCCTACTTGCTATCTGAGAGTGATTTCACTGCTTGATATCTGGGGAATAAATTTTCTGCTTATTATATGCGCCCTCGAGATAATAGTTGATTTGTAATATGAGTTCCATTAAAAGTCATATCTTCTTGAAAATAAATGCATTGACATTAGTCTTGAATACTTGAATATCTTGCACAGAACTTGAGTACTTGAATCAGGGCAGGCCTTGGGGTAAGGCAACTAAGGCAATCACTTTAGGCCTCCAATTTCAAGGGACCTCAAAAAAAAAAAAAAAAGAAAAAGAAAGAAAGGCGCAAAGCACATCCTGTTAAAAAGATCACACCCTTCCTTCATCTTAACCTACTTTGAACTCTCAAACTCAAAGAGAAAGCTGCATACACACTCACATCTTAATAAGTTGAGATCCCATTATAAAGTTCATTTGCTTGATGATTACAAGTATTTGTGGGGAAATAGGAGTGATTGGTACAATGAGAAGACAATTCTGAATGGTGGTCGCCTTGTTGAGTATGATGGTTACAAGAGAGTTCAAGTGGATACTGAGGTCCTTTTATAGAGCAAAGACTCGGGTAGAGATGTTCTACAACTTGACTAGAGGTTGTAAAGACAGGATCAATATGTGCTCAATAGGTTAAAATTGCCTTTTATTTTCTTAATGTCTTTCTATTCGCATATTTTTCCTATTTTTACAGTTGTCTGTGGCCTAATAAATTATGCAAAGGGTATTTGTCACTGTTGAGAAAATATTTACCAGCCTTTCACGTTATACTGCAATGGTTTATTACCCAGTTGATGATATCTAGTTTAAGATTTTCCATTAAACAAATTGCACGCCTCTGTTCTGTGTTCCTCTTCGTATTTTGTGTTTAGTTTTATGATTGTGCTGGTTAGAGTTTTAGCTGTCAACGAAAAGCATGGACAATGAATAGTGCATTTGTTCATGACAGACTTTTCCAGAATTGCAAATGTCAAAATTGATATACTCTCCTAATTGCTACCAGTACAAACTATAAATTGTCTCTACAGTTTTAATGATCCCGTTAATGAATTTAAATTGATCCAAGAGACTTGTTCATTAATCTCTATTAAGTTTAGAGTTAATCAAGTGAAGTTATGTGATCTTCAAACTATATAAAGTCTTCTTTTAAATACGTATGTTTTACTTATTTAAATATTAAGTATTGCTACATTTACCAATATTATATATATATTTAAGGGCCTCAAAATAGTTAGACTGCACTGACTTGAATATCTTGCATTGAACTTAAATACTTGAATATATTGCATTGGTCTTGAATATATTGTATTGATCTTGGATATATTGTACTGGTCTTGAATATGTGACGTTGGATTCTCTACGTTTAATAACACATATGCATCATATTCTACTTATTGGGCAAGTGTATGCTCATTCCACGACATCTAACATTTCAGGTAATTATAGAAATGAAATGAAAGATGTTGGTGCGGTCTTTAAACGGCGAGACAGATAGTGATGCGATAGGTGACGACGTGTGAATTGTGAACACACCACATAAGGTTTCTTATATTTGAACTGCAAAACTCGCTACTTTATTATTTATACTATTTATCTAAAGTATTTTAAAATCAAAATATTTTACATTAACTAGAAATGCTTCAAAAGTTAATATCGTTACTTTTTAAATAAATGAGTTTTGCTTTAAGTAAAATGATTTTGAAATCTTAGTTATGTGACGTTGTTTGCGTTACTAGCTTATGAAAAAAAAGGATAAGAATATTTCCGCAATTTATTTGTACATCACAAGTTGGAATTAGAATTTAAAAAAAAAAGTGTGCGAAAAATTCGCGTGCTTGACAGTCTGTCCTCTCTACATAAAAAAAAAATAATGTAGATGACCATACACCCCTCATGTGAGGGGGTAATCCACATAATCATCTATATTCTCACAAAACATTCCCCATATACCCACGATTGGAAATCAGACAATCACGATCGGAAGCCTCCAAAAGGTTGAAGAGAATAGCATTATTCAAAACCATTTCCATGGACATTTCACAAGAATGTTTGAACAAGAAAGTTTCTAAAACTGTTATTTCTCACTACGAAAAAGCAGTATAATAGTGATATAAGTTAGCATGTTTCAATTTAGTTCTCGTTTGGTGATTGAATTTTGTTTATAAATAAGCCTCTGCTTGGTAAACATTATACAAACTATTGTTTATAAACATTATTTTTGGTGATCGATTTTTGTTTATAAATAAGCCTCTACTTGGTAAACATTATACAAACTATTGTTTATAAACATTATTTATAAATAACGACGTGTCAACATTATATTGATTAATTTTTTTGAAAAGTAAAAAATGGTTGGCGATATATTTTTATCAATCAAAATTGTTATTATTTAAAAAAAAAAAAAAAAAATTGTTCAATGAGATTCTGTCACTTGATCTTTTATAAACAAAATTCATAAAAAAAAAATAAAAAATTACAAGAGGCTAAAGAATTGAATTTGAGTGTTGATGTAAAATGTGGTTAAAAATAATTTTGAAAAAATGTGTATACTTAAAAAAAGTTGCATGAAAATGCAATGTGTGTATATAAACAATGAGTTTTGACGGCGAGGGTAACAAAATCTTATAGCACAATTTTAGGCTCACTTTTCAAATAGGGGTGAACATGGTTTAACTTGAGCAGTTTGTAGCAAAATTTCAAATCAAATGGTTTAAAATGATTTGAAATTTTTTCAAATCAAATTAATCCATTTCATTTTCTAAACCAAACAAAACCATTTTTGCGGTTTGGTACGATTTAAAATTGTGTTTTGTAATTAAATAAATTAGTAGATCTCAAACCAAGCCACATTCCTTTACAATAATGCGAGAATGAATGAATGATTAATCTACCAATATCAAAGATCACAAATTTCGTAATCGATAGACAATATTGAGTGAAGGATCAACGCCAACTTTGGGGTCGAAAACTAAGAAATATTTATCGACCATTACGTAGATTATGTCAAAAGGTGTTCTTGAATTTTTTTTCAAGATGCAACGACATTGGTAAGGAGATTACTCCGACGGTTGCAACTACAAATGAGATTTACTTGTTCAGAATCATTCGCATAAATAAAAGATAACACACTGTGTTACTGCAAAAGTTTTTATTCTATTCAGTATTATGATATAAATATGTGTTACAATGAATTCTCTTCTAATTTGTTTATAAAGTTCTTCAATGAAAACTGTATGTCTCATTTTAACTTTTCTGCAGCATTCAATAGTTCTAGTTGGGAATGAGGTTGTACTACTTATAAGAGGGATCAAACATGCATAGAGTAACACATTGTTTTATTCCTGAAAAAAGTCACATTTTTTGCAATTGACAGATACTAGAAATCTTTCTAGAACACATCCAAATTTTGATAAAAGTTATCATATTACTCATTTTTACTGGAAAACTAAATCAAAGCAACACTCAAAATGACTTAAAGGTTTCAATAACATTCTGAATTTGATAAGTTATTCCTGCACTCATTTTTTTTATAATTTTTTTTAAAAAATTTTGCGGATTGCGATTTCAAATCACCGTTTCGACAATTGAAACTTATACCAAATCGTTTAAAGCGATTGAAATTTTTTCAAACCAAATCAAATAATTTCGCGTTTGAAATCGAACAAAAAAAATCATTTGTTACGGTTTGATTCGGATCGACGTTTTATTTATGAGTTAATTGTTTCAGTGGCCACCGAACTTTATATGCTGTCATGGTTTAGCCCCCCAACTTCAATTTTCTTTCAAGTGCCCATCGAACTTTACATGCTGTCACGGTTTACCCACCCAACTTCTGTATGCTTCCAAGTGCCCACTGAACTTTACATGCTGTCACGGGATAGTCACCCAATTTCAATATACTTCCAAGTGACTACTGAAGTTTCAAATTCTAGTTTCGCAGAGACATGTTCAAGTTTAATTTTGAGGTACCAAACGAGGTCGAAACATCAAGTTCTTGGTACTATTTTCGAAGTACTCCAAGCATATTTTTGCGTACAATTTACCAAACAATAAATAGTTAACCAAGGAGAAAGTTATGACTTGTCAAAATAAGCAACTTAAAACTACTTTTTTGAAACTTTCGATAAAGTGGCTAATTTTGTCAAGCCATAACTTTATCCTCGGTTAACTATTTATTGTGTGGCAAATTGTACGCAAAAGTATGATGTGAGTACTTCTTAATGGTACCAAGAACTTGATGTTTCGACCTCGTTCGGTATCTCGAAATTAAATTTGAACATACCTTTCCGAAACTAGAATTTGAAACTTCAGTGGCCACTTGGAAGCATATTGAACTGGGTAGCTAAACCGTGACAACATGTAAAGTTCGGTGGACACTTGGAAGCATACAAAAGTTTTGTGGCTAAATCGTGACAGCATGTAAAGTTTGGTGAGCATTTGAAATCATATTGAAGTTGAGTGACTAAATCGTGATAGTATATAAAATTCGGTGGACGGTGGAATAATTAACTCTTTTATTTGTTTATCCCGTTTCCAAACAGAAGATACGGAGTCATAGCGTGCAAGGCTGAGGCAAACGGAGGAATTCCGAGGAAGAAAAGAATCATTGACGATGGCACTCGTTGATTATGCATCTTCTTCAGATGATGACGAGCCTCGAATCAAAGGAGAAGGAGAAAAAGAACAACAAGAGCAAGAAGTCAAAGAAATTCTAGGCCCTGAAGTGAAACGATGCCGCGTTGAGGACAATCGTTCAACCCACTTCCGCGAGTAATTCCTAGATATTTTTTTTCTCTCTCTAATTTTTGCTCTGGTTCTGAAACCTAATTTGTTCTCTTCCTGTAAATACAACTAAGAAATATGGATTTGGAAAATAAAAACACTATCAAATTAAATTATCCGCAGCGGTAATGACCTTTGAAGATTTGGTTTAGTTATAGTATTTTCTAGCTTCCTGTTATACTGTTCAGTCTTCTGGTATTTTGGTTTTGGTTATGATGTTCTGTTTAAATATTGGATATACTGGTGAAAATGGGAAAGGGAAAGGAGAAAGAAGAGCAGAACTAAATGCAAAACAAACGGACTTATTTAGCATTATACTAAGAGTTCTGTATGTTGCTTCTATAATTCTAAACTAATGCTGAGAACGGGTTTCTATAATCTCCTTAAGATAGAAATGGGCTTAAGCGGATGAGGATTTTTACGTTTTTGGCTCTATATATTCAATACAGTAAAGAGACTAAAATTATTCAGGGTTGAGTACACTCTGCTCAAGCTAGACCAATTGTATTAGTAAGCACCAAACTAGAGTTAAGTAAGTTATTTTGAGTTACGCTTAAAATTTGTTTGGCAAATGCTCACCCAAAAACATATTATCCATTTTAGTGTGTTCATTCATGATATCGAGCTAAGAGTTAATGGTCTAAAGTTTGGCACAGGTGCATCTTTATGTTTCACTCATCACTTATTGTTTTATTCTCATTGTGATATAAAAATAAAAACATATTACCGTTCAGATTGGTCAGTGCCAAAAGGTGTAGCATTTCAGAAAAGGCTCATGAAAAACTATAAATTTAACTCTCCTCATTCCAGTAATGATTCTTCTCAGTATTACTCTCTAAATTCTATTCAAATTATATATTGTTCATATATTGGAGCAAGGTTTAAAAACGTGAAAAAAGGTACTCGGACGTTTATCCTTCGTGAGATGAGGCGTAAGCCTCATCGTGAATCAAAAAGTTTAGTAAAACTATAAATATATAAAAATAAACATTCAACAACATAAACAAAAAGAATCTCCTCTATCTTCTCCGGTAAGATGCTACTGTTTTTAGAGTAAAGTCTCATTCAATAAGGCAAACAAATCGTCAAGCAAAGTGCAAAACTGCATTAAGCAGCAAGTCAACAACTAAAAAGAACAAGTGGACAGCCCTAGTCATTTATGAGGCACACGCCTCTTAATTAATGAGGTATACGACTTGAGGCTTAAGTCTTAATTAGTTGAGGTGTAAACTTCACTGAACCCTTAAAAAATATGGGTACTGAGTCGTTTTTACAACGCCTTAGCTTTAGGCGGGCCTCAAAGCGAGCTTTAGTTTCATGGACCGCTAGTTCGACTCTCGAGGTTTATCGCTTAAAGTTAGCCTACCTCTCACTCATTGACCGAAAAACCCGAACAACTAGCACACACGCACATTAATGGGTAGGATGTTAGGGAAAATATTTGCAAATATGATCATATCATTAGATCGATTCTTGGTACAATAGGTTAATCGTCTAGCTTTTGGACTTGTCATGTCGAATGGGGAGATAAATATTCTCATTGTGTGACATTCTCCCCCATTTGAATCTACTTACGCCATCGTAGAGGAAAGTGAGTTTCGCATCAACATGCATTCCTCAATTGCAAGAATAAAAAGCATTATCCCCCCATAGACGGGGCATCCACTCGGTGCTTCCTCGCACTACATACAGCCTCCGACACTAACTTTCGCCATCTGCCCTCAAAGCATTGGTACTTCGGTGGACGGCCTCCAAACAACCGCGCCTCCAGTACATGTCGGAACATATACCCACTATTTCTCATGGGCCTTGCAGTATAAACTCCACAAAAACCTTGAAAGCGTAGTTTTAAAAAAAAAAAAAAAAAAAAAAAAAAAAAAAAAAAAAAAAAAAAAAAAAAAATCCGCTTCAGCACCTTGAGACCCGCCTCAAGCTGAGGCACTAGAAAAACGCCTCAATACCCGCATTTCATAAATGCCGAGTGATTCGACTGATTGAGACATGCGCCTCACAAATACTTGGCCCTCCACTTTTTAAAACAAAAAATTCACATAATTTGCATATCTAATTTAATCAAAATTTTATATTAAAACTTAAATTTGTTATTTATTTTGCTATAAATAAAAGCAAACAATTTAAACTAATCATTAAAAGGGGAAAAAGAAAATTTTATTGATACTTTATTTGATTTGAGTTGCTATTTCTCTTTATTGATACTTAGCCTGGGTTTGGTCTAGGAATTTATTTACAACTTCCCTCAAAATTCATATTCAACAATACATTTTTGTAGGACCCACCACTTTCACACTTTTTCATCTTTTTTTAACTACATGTTCTTCAAAAAATCTAAATTTCCTCCAAAATACTCGACACCAAACAGGCTCTCAATAATTTGTTGGTTTAAAGACTTTTACATTTTGTTTATGTTATTGAATTTTTTTTTATTTTTTTATATATATTTCTATATTTTTATTAAATTTTTAGTTCATGATGAGGCTTATGTCTCAAAGTGCCTCAAGACTTATATCTCGCCTCACGAAGGAAAAACGCCTTGGTACCTGTTTTCGCTTTTTTAAACTATGCTTGAACGGCATCGACGCAATCACGCAACGCTTGCCTAGCACACTCCTCCGTGTTTTGCATGTTTGTTGGCATGATTCATGATCCAAAATCTTTTCTCTGCAAGAATTCATGTCATTGATCTCCCATGAAATCAACAATGCATTCAAGCAGTCCTGCTCTGATACCAACTTTCACGGACCGTAACTTTGACTCCCGAGGCTTATCGCCTCAAGGTAGCCTACCTCTCATTCATTGGTCAACAAGCCTGAAGAAATGACACACTCGCACTCTGATAGGTAGGATGTTAGGGAAACTACTTACAATATAATGATCATATCATTAGAGTACCTCTTGATACAATAGGCTAATCATCTAGTTGTTGTTGAATTGCCGTGCCGAATGAGAAGATAAGCTTTCTCACTACGTGACACTCAGTAGCTTTTTTTTTAAAACCATGATTTTTTAGGTCAATTACATGAGTCATCATAGAGTGAGATCTTTTTTGGGTCCAAACAAAACATTTAATTTATCGTGAACAAGTGCCACCTGTACTTTTTTTGTGGGATAAAGAAACGTAAATCATTTTTTTGTGTTTTTAGTGTTCCCTTTGCTTTTCCTATGGGTTTTCTGGGAATCAAAAGCAGATATTTAGTCTGTTATTTTTGGTCAGTAGACATGAATGTAATTATTGTCGTGTACTTTATATGTGATTTTTCATTTCTCCAATGTGTTAATTGTTAAGTGATCTGGAGTATGATAAAGTGGCCTGGTGGAGTACTTGAATTTATCCGAACTCCGAAGGATGGATTCTTCTTAACAACTCTAACAAAGAAAAAAGGAGAAATTGAAGTTAGCTTTGTTCAGTGCGATGCATGATTATCATTGCTATTGCAGTTGGAAGGTTGATATAAGATAACTATATTGTTCACCCCTATCTTTTGTCCTGTTACACCTGTTGCTTTTATGAGTCTTATTAACCTTTCATTACATGCTAAGTCAAGATGCCACTGAAGTTGCTCCAGGGGGGGCACAAACCCTTATACAAAAGCTGTAAGCGTATAAGTTCTCTCTTCCCAATTTTTGAGAAATAATCCATAAGAATATCATATCCAGATAATCCAACTTCTGAGTTGCAAAGTTGTCTCTTCACACATCAAAAACCATTTTTTTATGCTGTCAGTTTTTTAAGCGTTCTTTTCCATCTTTTCTCAACTTCTTATTGAATTTCTCCCTATGTGTAAAGCTGGTACTTCTGATTCTTCTTATATACAGATTTTTCGTTTCCACTCTTTTCACTTGGCCTCTTGTTGATATTTACAATAAGCCTCCTGCTTTTCTATGGTCTGACCCACCAGAAAACTTTCAGAAATTCTCCCAAAAGCTTCATTATTTCCCCCTTTTTGGGGGGGTGGGGGGGTGGGGGACAGCTCCCATTTTTCAAAACAGGATTCAACTCCAACTTTTTTCTCTTGCCCTGTTAGTTCAAGAGATCTTAGCAGCCCTTCCTGTCTAAAAAATAATGAGTGCCGCACCCACTTTCAGATCTAGATCTTTTGATGTCACTGAATTGAGTTTTTGCCACCTGTTTTATCTCGCTTTAATTCTCTCAATACCATTTCCCATCAGATTTCAAAGTCTAAACAATTGTGCAGTTGGATCTTCATCGCACTGCAAAATGACGTTGAAAAGGAAGCAAGGCATGGTTTAGACATATTTGCAATATTTTTTAATAAGTCATATGCATCCTTGGGAGTCGCAACATTCGTTATTCAAGTCATGATTAAACAAAATTTGATGTCCATGGTTTCTTTGACATGGTGCATCAATAAACACCGAACTTAGCTCTATTTTACAGTCTTTACTGCATCTATAAAAGCAGTGCTTTAACTGAATGACCACTATCTTTGTTCACAGATATGTTTGAATTTCTGGTACTTAACTCTGTAAAAGTTACTTTCATAGGGGACCATTGAATGCTATATAAATCCCATCCCCTCCCCCCCCCCCCCCCCCCCCCCCAAACATGCTAAATATGCTTAAAAATGATCTAATTTGCCTTTATACACACTCATTTAAGTTCCTTTTTTTTTCCCCATAATTACCTGTAGACCACTATGATTGCAATCATTGCATTAAGGTACTGATGTTGCACATTGGGATATAACTCCAACAATTTGCATTGTGTTACTACAAAAGTATATCTAAAGGTGTCAGTTTGTTATGCAGCTACTTTAAATTGCTTTAACTGTTCATTTTGAGCACTTTCATATTATGTTGCATATGGTCTCTTTTTAACCTTACGCTGTAAGAATTAAGAGATAATACGAATAGGAATTGATATTCAGCAATGTCCAAGTCTGGAACTTGAAAATTCAATGTTTGATGCTGCATGTTACATTCAGTGGTCATGATACCGTGTAAAGCACACATGTAGTCTATTTTTAGAAGTCTGTATTTTTATTTTTGTTCTTGCCAAATCTAAAATATGAAGCTACAATCTAGTAAAATGCGCGTGCTTTTAAGCACCAGCTCATCATTTTAGTTATGTATATCAACAGATTTTAAGGTTCGTGAACAGATCCTATTTCGGATATTTTTTCCGTTTTTTTTTCCCTTTTCTTTTGTTTGAGGTGAGTGGCTGTCAGGCATCCACTATGTCAATTTCTATTAACACAATTGAAGGAACTTGAGTAAGATATAAATAAGATCAATAATTTGAATAAAGATAATTCGTGCTGGAGAATATTGTGGATTATAATATAGGTTGTGACTTGTTTGTGGGATTGGTATTTAATCTTTTGGATATCATTGGATGGATCAGGATTTTGACAAATGCAAAATTTCCTTTTCATTCTGACTTTTCTGATTCTGTAGGGACTGAACTGAAGGAGTAATGATATTTTGTAGTTTTGTAGATTGTAGATCTGGATCTTTTTCAGTTGTTTTTATGACAATACTCCTGCTTATATATATGCTAAGTTTCTTTTCTGGGCATGTAGGAGTTTAGGGATGTCATTGACTAAACAAACAGAGAAATTTTCAAATCAGCCAGAGTCATCTGGACTGAAACTTCCTGATGCATCACTCCTCTTAGATTCACCTGCTTTGCCATCTCATCTTGCGACTGCCTCAGACCACTCATCTCGAGTTGTAGCTGCAATGGGTGAAAGCACATCTCGGAAGAGAGACTTAAATGGTTCTCCCACAAGTCATCTTCGTAGTAAAGTCCCAAAGGGAACCGTGCCACATTCCAAGAATGTTCCAAATACAGTAGGTGGTCATTTACTTCCACCACAGCTTACTGGAAGGTGTGTACTAAATGTTGATTATTGCTGAAGGAGTTTTGTTTACATTTAGCTTAGCCCAAATCATAATCAGACTCATCACTCATTTCTTTATACAAATCAAACTGTGACTTATCTTTATAAATTTTACATCCGATTTCAAAATGGTTCGAGCATGTAATTGTGTGTGACACATCTTGCGTTGCTCATTCTTCTGGTAAATCATTATCAAATTTATCGGTTGACACCTGCCAGAAGGGAGTTTGTTACACCTCTTCAGATACCTGGCCATTTAGCTAATTGGAATGAGTAGTGTAGATGTTTCATGTTTCTTATGTTACAATTTAGCATTACTCTTTTCTTGGGCATACCTATATATCATTCCAGTCAGTCTGAAATTGTAATTATGTTTTTTTTTTTTGTTTGGGTAACAGGACTTAGATTTCTTATTTTAAGTATGAATGTCTATCTGTCGTAAGCTGTCAGCACCGAAGAAAATAATTGTCTATATATTAGTATCTTTGTTGGTTTCGCGTTCCTTAATATTCTTGCTATCATATTATTGATTTAAAGGCCGAAAGAACTATGTCCCCATCATATTATTGATTTAAGGGCCGAAAGAACTATGTCCCCCTCTTAACTATCTCCTATGTTGAGATAAGATGTAGTTGATGCAAGTTTTCGCTAATAATTTTATTTTTAATTTTGTTCTTATTTGTGAGACACATTGTCCTAGGATCACGATTCTTTATAGTATGCTTCTCACTCCCACTGTCCTGATATCATAATAACTTGTACATTTTTTCTGAGTAATTGCAATGCTCAACTCTGTTTTTGTTTTTTCGCAGTTGTTTGAACCCATAAAGCTCTATCCTTAAATGTAAATGTAATGTGCTTGGCATGGCTTTTTGTTTCAACAAATTTACCCATGATCAAATGGATATTTGCAGGAAAAACGTTGTTACAGAGGACATAAGCAAGCTCTTTGTAAGAAGGCATGGCGATACTTGATCACACTGTATGTACAAGTTGGTGGTATATTGTAATGTTACTATAGTCTTCATGTTATGTCAGTTTAGAAACGCTATGAATTTAATGGTCATTCATGTAAGACGTTATGAATATTTTCCTAAAATGTAACCATTTTTGTTACCCAGTTTTTGTCTTTTAAACCAAGTTTTGTGGATGTGACTGATATTTGATACATTTGCATTTGCTGATCAAATTTCAGCGAACTTTTTAATTCACTGGTAGTGAGAACGTGTAACGTACTGCGTATATATAGGATAAATGATATACGTAATAATTGAAGAACTTATATTGTTTTTAAAATTAGTTGAGATAATTGATATTGATAAAGGAAAAATGACCCCCTTTAAAAATTTAAAACATTTTTCTATCTGTTTTTAAAATACTTGTTTGCAGTTTTAATCTATTCACATTATTAACAATTATGTTTGTATATTTATGTTTTAATTAAAAAAAAATGTGTATTAGCTTATTTAGTATATTAATATGTATGTTAAATTTAATATAATAATTTGGATATTAAGAATTATATTAGATTAAAAACAATATATTTAGAGTAAGAGTTTACATTTAAAAAATATTGAATTAGCTTCTTGTAATAACATTGAATTCGATTATGATTATGAGTTTTATTAGATTAAAAAGTTACATTTAAATAAATATTGAATTAGATTATTTGATTAGTTGATTATGCCTGCTTTTCAATTTTATTATTTCATGTTGTCACTTTATAATTGTATAGAAACTAGTATGTCATTTGATATTGTGTAGTATGCCGTCTGATCGTAGTTGGATGTATGTTCAATTAGAGAATGAGTTTCTTTCAGAAATATTTCTTGTTGGACTTGAGAAATTTATTGAAATTGCTTATTCACAACCTGAGGTTGTCGATGTGGTTAGATATTCATGCATTAGATGTCACAACACAAGGTTTCTCCAATAGAATGACATAAAAGTTCACTTGAGCAAATATGAATTTATTGGTACATATAGAATTATAAATTCCAGTGTTTAGAAAATCAGATCGGACCGGCCGGTTCGACCGGAAAACAGGTCCGGTTCATCCCAAAAATCGGCCGGTAAAAAACCGGTCGATTCAACCGATTTTAAATCGGTTCAACCAGGAAACCGGTTAAAAATCGGGAAAACTCGGCCGGTTCAACCGGTTTTCGTTTATTTTTTTTTTATTTTTTTTTGTTTTAAGTTATTTTGTATATAATTTTATTTTCTAAATGAGTAATTATTAGTTTATTTGTAAAATAACTTGTTTTTTAGAATTTTTGTGATTTTTTAATAATTTTTATATTTTAATTGAAACCGGTTCGATCCCGGTTGGACCTTTTGACACTTGACCCGTTGCCTTTTCCGATTCAAACCGATTTTCGATTTTCTAAACATTGGTAAATTCTGAACAATTTAATACTAATCCATCGGACTTGAGTGAATAATTGTCCGCACAAGGTATAATTGACTAAAACCTGTTGGATATTGGTTAATAAATCGAGAATTGAAAATCGATTAAAGTGACTTTGTGTCGACTTCGGCCTAATACTTAAAAGCTCGACTCAATCCGTTTAGGCAAAATTGTTTGCCACTTCGTCGCTTCGGGGCGCACAAACGGGGATCGAGCTGCCCGGTCAGGTCGCGAGGGTCGAGGGGGCAGCGCCCCCGAAAGAGAAATTTGATTTCTTTGCATGAATTGAAGGGTATATTTGGCATTTCGAAAACCAATATCGGATGAATGAGAAATTACGGAAAATGACGAAAATCAGGTCAAAATGTTTGACCGTGCGACCGCACGGTTAGTAAACCGCGCGATCACACGTCAAATTAATATCCGGTTTTTTAAGTAAAACCGTGCGACCGCACGGTTGTCCGGCCAGAAGGTACCTTTTCATAAATGTGCATTGTTTGGAAATGGTGCATGATTTGGGTCTCAACCACTTCGTCCACACCCTTTCATGATCTATATATAGGACCCTTTGGGTGTCCTATTCCTCACTTTTGATATGCAAAAACACCTCTCATCTTCACTTGTCTCCAAAATCAAAATCATTTCATTTGTTTTGATATTCTTTCATTGCATCCTTTGGAGTACATAAGCCCATATTTGGTTCGTTGGACTTGTGTTTTGAAGTGCTACAAACACAAGTGAAGCCGTTGTATTTTGGGAGTCTATTGCCGTTATCCGTAGGCACCGTTGCGGGGCAAATTCGACTTAAGGACAAAGAGTTCAACTCTTGCCTCGGCTTTGTCCTTCTTTTCTTCTTCTTCATTGTTTGTACTTTCATTGTCGTTACTCTGTCCAAATTTCGGCTCGAATTTACAAACTTTCATTATTTGACGTCACTATTCACAAATCCACCCAACAAAACCTTCACAAAATGGTTATGGATGCAATGAGCCTTGAAGTGTACAATGCATTTTCTAATCGTGATCGGCATGAGCTAGAAGAACATATGTCAAATGCGGAAGCTACAGACTTCTTCTGGATGATTTATACTGCATTTGCTCCTTCAATTTGGGCTTAAGTTGTCATTGTGCCAAGGAAAAGCGATTTTCAACGAGAAATGATTGATAATTTAGAATAAACTATACCCATGCTATTTTTAAAGGTCACTTGAGAAATTTTTTTGAATTATTTTACCCTCGTATTTTAATAATAATTTTATATTCACCTTTAATTTTAAATAATGTACATTTTTTAATATTTTATTTCTTTTTATTTTCGTATTGTCAGTAAACATATTTTTTATATATTTACAATCTAAACCCTTTACTTTCTCACTAAAAATCTTTTAAATAAAAATAATAACTCTCATGTAATGTATAGTTTCCTTCAATTAAAATGAGAAAAAGAAAAAATATGTACTTCTTGAATTAATTTTTTTATATGCAAATAATAATTTAAAAAAAAAAAAAAAAAAAAACCTACTTTTAAAAGCCCTTTAAAGGGAGAAACTTTTTTGGATTATTTTATCCTCGCATCTTTTTAATAACTTCATATTCACCCTTAGTTTTAATTAATGTACATTTTTTACTATTTTATTTCTTTTTATTTTAGTATTGTCAATAAAAATATTTTTCATACATTTACAATCTAAACTCTTTACTTTCTCATTAAATTTTTTAAAAATAAAACCAATAACTCTCTTATAATTTATAGTTTCTAATACATTATTAAATTAAAATGAGAAAAAGAACAAATGTGTACTTCTATAAATAATTTTTTACATGCAATGCTTACAATAATTTTTTTTTTTAAAAAAAAAATACCTCTGAAAGATCTTAAAGGGAGACACTTTTTATTATTATTATTATTATTTTACCATCAAACCTTTTAATAATATCATATTTACAGTTAATTTTAATTAATGTACAATTTTTTTAACATTTTATTTTATTTTATAATCGTATTGTAGATAAAAAAAATATTTTTCATATATTTACAATCTAAACTCTTCACTTTCTCACTAAAAATCTTTTAAATAAAACTGATAACTCTTTGATAATTTAAATTTTATAAACATTCTTCAACTAATATGAGAAAAAGAAAAACAAAATGTGTATTCCTTGAATTAATTTTTTTACTTTTATACCAAAAAAAAAAAAAATAGAAAATCATTTTCACCTTATATATTAAGCATTTTATTCTTTATTAGTTATATTCCAATTTTAAGTTTTTTTGTCAAATATTAATATGACGTTAATTATATTTTCACCATACCCATAGAAATAGAGTGTTGTGAAGATTACATTTTTCTAATATTTTATTTCTTTTTATTTTCGTATTGTCAATAAAAATATTTTGCATACATTTACAATCTAAACTCTTTACTTTCTCACTTTTTTTTTTTAAATAAAACCAATAACTTTTATATAATTTATAGTTTCTAATACATCCTTCTATTAATATGAGAAAAAGAAAAAAATATGTACTTCTTAAATTAATTTTTTACATGGATATAATAATTTTTTTTAAAAAAAATACTTCTAAAAGTCCTTAAATGGAGAATTTTTTTTTTTATTATTTTATCCTTAAACCTTTTAATAATATCATATTTACTGTTAATTTTAATTAATGTACAACTTTTTTAACATTTTATTTTATTTTATAATCGTATTGTCGATGAAAAATATTTTTCATATATTTACAATCTAAATTCTTCACTTTTCTACTATAAATCTTTTAAATAAAACTAATAATTCTCAGATAATTTAAAATTCATAAACATCATTCAACTTGTATGAGAAAAAGAAAAAAAGAATGTATATTCCTTGAATTAATTTTTTTACTAGCATACAATATATATATACACAGGGAGGATATGATGCTCACAGTGGGCACTATAATCCTTACCCACTATACATCTAGAACTGACATGTGGTAGGAAAAAAATATTTTTTCAATATGACAGATCCACACAAAATGTGGGTAAGGATTATGGTGTCCATTGTGAACACCATATCCTTACTTTATATATATATATATATATATATATATATATATATATTAAAAATCATTTTCACCTTCTATATTAAACATTTTATTCTATATTAATAATTTTCTAATTTTAAGTTTCTTTGTCAAATATTAATATGACGCTAATTATATTCTCACCACACCCATAAAAATAGAGTGTTGTGAAGATTACATTTTTTAATATTTTATTTATTTTAATTTTCGTATTGTCAATAAAAATATTTTTCATACATTTACAATTTAAACTCTTCCCTTTCTCATTAAAAATATTTTAAATAAAACCAATAACTCTCAAATAATTTATAGTTTCTAATATATCCTTCAATTAATATAAGATAAAGAAAAAATGTGTACTTCTTGAATTAATTATTTTACATGCATAAAAAGAACCACTTATAAATGGCCTTAAAGGGAGATTTTTTAAAAAAATTATTTTACCTTCAAACCTTTTAATAATATCATATTTACAATTTTTTAACATTTTATTTTATAATCGTATTGTCAATAAAAAATATTTTTCATATATTTACAATCAAAACTCTTCACTTTCCACTAAAAATCTTTTAAATAAAACTAATAACTCTCAGATAATTTAAAGTTCATAAACATCCTTTAACTAATATGAGAAAAAGGAAAAAAATGTGTATTCCTTGAATTAATTTTTTTACTTGTATAACAAAAAAAATTAGAAAATTATTTTCATCTTCTATATTAACATTTATTTTTATTAGTCATATTCCAATTTTAAGTTTCTTCGTCTAATATTAATTTGACGCTAATTATATTCTCACCACACTCATAAAAATGGAGTGTTGTGAAGATTACATTTTTTAAAATTTTGTTTCTTTTTATTTTTGTATTGTCAATAAAAATATTTTTCATACATTTATAATCAAAACTCTTCACTTTCTCACTAAAAACCTTTTAAATAAAACTAATAACTCTCGTATAATTTATAATTTCTAATACATCCTTCGATTAATATAAGAAAAAGAAAAATGTGTACTTCTTCAATTAATATTTTTACATGCATATAATATTAATAAAAAAAATTAAAAAAAACCTATTTCTGAAAGGCCTTCAAGGGCGAAACTCTTTTTTATTATTATTTTACCTTCAAATCTTTTAATAATATCATATTTATCGTTAATTTTAATTAATGTACAATTTTTTAATATTTTATTTTATTTTATAATCGTATTGTCGATAAAAAAAATATTTTTCATATATTTACAATCTAAACTCTTCATTTTCTCACTAAAAATCTTTTAAATAAAACTAATAACTCTCAGATAATTTAAAATTCATAAACATCATTCAACTAATATGTGAGAAAGAAAAAAATGTGTATGTCTTGAATTAATTTTTTTGCTTGTATAAAAAAATTAGAAAATCATTTTCACCTTCTATATTAAACATTTTATTATCTATAAGTCATATTTCAATTTAAGTTTCTTTGTCAAATATTAATTTTATGCTAATTATATTATCACCATACCCATAAAAATAGAGTGTTTTTAAGATTCACTTCTTTGTTCGGAAGTTAATTATTGAAGTATGATGAGTATAAATTTATTTTTCTAAAATATTAATTGTATGAAAAATTAATTACGTTTTGTTTTCCAATCAATTTAAATTCTTATTGTACTAAATTTTTACGTTGAAATTTCAAAGTGCAAATTTCTTGAGAATATAATTTGTTTACGTTTTAAGGTGGTTTATTTTTATATATTTTTAATTTGTTTTCGAATTTTTAAAGTGAAACTTTTTTTTATAGTTTATAAAAATGTCACGAGGTATGCGTAACCATAAGTTAATATTCTGTAAATATGTATTGTATTTTGTTCACTTCGACTCCTTTTACTATGTTTCTGAACCCATTTTATTATTATGTATTTACTATGTCAAACGATGAAAAGAAATTACGAAGGCATGTTATTTTTTTTGTTACATCAAATCAATGAACACGTCTTATTAAGTTGTAGCAAAATTTGAGAGATTGATTGTGGTGGTTCTATCAATATAAGGAAATGTGTGTGCTATTTTGAGATTCACAACATTATGAATCAATTTGTTGAGCTAGAAATTTGAAGGAACCGATTCGAAACAATTTTCCCGATCAAACATTACTCTAATTAAATATGATATCTTTTGTATCTTGAATAATCATACCTTAGTAAAAAACCTAGATTAGATACATCTTAGTTTTTCTTAGACAATTATGATCAAATGTTGTTCTGTGTATAACTTCACTTGCATGATAAACATTTTTTTACGTTAGATTACAATTGATTTTTTTCATCTTAATTCTATAATCAAGATAAATTGTCAAATGATGTTTATCATTCTTTTTTCACTGCAGCAATTGATTGATTATGAACTATATATGCATATCGAAGAAGAAATACTCCCAACTCCAGTTTCTTCGAATAAGGTAGCATAAGAATACATTTCAGGAGATACAAAATTTAAAGAAGTTAGCAATCAGTAATTAGAAGAAAGATGATGGTATTGTTGATAAGGGTATTGCGTACTTAGAAATTTGAATAATGTTTAGGGTAAATTGAGTTCGATATTAAGATTTTTTAAATCAACACTTTGAATATTTTTTAAGTAAAACATGTAGAAAAATTTGGACAATTTTACTCAAGTTCAAATGCATATATACTTGAATAAAAATATCATGATATCATTACAATATTACGTGCATAGCACGCTGTAAGAACAATTAGACCAGATTTTGGACCAGCCCAAAATTGCAGAAGCCCAGCCGAATAGAGAAGTCCAAAAATTGAAGATTGCTAAATTTAATATAAAGCTCAATTGAATGCACAGCCCAATATAGAAGACCCAATTTCCCGGCCCAAGACCCGATTTTCTCAACCATTCAACAACCGGTTCTATTTCAGCCATTGGATTTTCAAGATTGATCCTGGCCGGCCAACCAAGGGTTAAGTCTGACCCCTCAACTGTCATTTTGACACTTCTTCCAGAAGATTTCTTTGCTCTCTCTCTCTCTCTCTCTCTCTCTCTCTCTCTCACAAGCGATTTTTCTTCTTCTTCGTGGTTTGAGAGAGAAATCTCATCTCACACACTAATTTTTGTGGTTTATACTCTGATTCTGTGTAAATAATCAAAGTTCTTTCCGTTGTGATTTATTTACAGTGATAATCTGTCAACTTTGTGGTATATTTTGTGCGAGATTTATGTTTCAGAGAAATTCTTTCTTGATCTGTTTAAACCTTTTGATACTTGTATTTTTCGCTTTAGATTAATAAAGTTTCTGAGGTTTTATATTCATATCTGACTTTTTGGTAATTTGTCTGTTGATTCTGAGCCTGAAAATGTAACACACGCGTTGTATACTAGTTAGAAGTAAAAGAGACGAATACCCAAACTTCATATTCAAGTTGTTGGAAACAGCTATAGTAGCCTTTCCTCCACCGTAATTCTTGGTAAAATCCTCCATAATCCGCTCAAGGAATGCGATGGGAATCTGTCTTCCAGAAGATTCAACAGAAACAACATAATATGCTATCATTTAAGAAACTAAATATAAACAGACAGTCCACTAAATGAAATAAGAAAAAGTAATTAATAAAACTGTGTAGACAAGATAGAGTCCATGTATTTTATATCTGTTAGAGGTATATGTTGTAGCACTATGTGCAGGTAATGGTGTATCAAAACTAAGCTAATTTTTGTCAATATATGCATATTATGCTAGTGATGTTGTTGTTTGTATTCTAAATAATAAATTCTAAGTCCATCTATGGGCCATGCAATGCCCTGCTTTTATATACAATGCCAAATTTCAGGACAATAAGGCATCTTCGATTTTTGTAAAGTAAATCATAAAGAGATTGTTTCATACCATAAAGAGATTTTTTATACCACTATCTGAGAGATTGTTTCATACCATAAAGAGATTTTTCAAAAGGCAAACATACTAGATTTTATTTTTTCAATAAAACCCAAGGGCTGGTTCATATAAATTTTCTCATCTAGCTCACCATACAAGAAAGCAGTTTTAACATCTAATTGTTCTAATTTCCATTGAAAATGTGTAACTAAAGCTAGCATGACTCTAATAGTAGTGTATAACTACAGGAGAGAAAATTTCATTATAATCTACACCTTCTTTTGGTGTAAATCCCTTAGCAACCAATCTAGACTTAAACCTAACAGGTTCAGACTCAGTTCCACTCTCTTTTATCTTATAAATCTACTTACAGTCTACTATAGATTTACCTTTAGGTCTGGGAACTAAGTTCCAGGCATTATTGTTACTTAAAGACTTCATTTCCTCACTCATGGCCTTAAGCCACTCCTTATGATATTTTCTAGACACAACCTCTTCATAAATTTTAGGTTCAGTGTCACAGAGGTCTTAAAAATTAAGGAATGCAAAGTTAACATTATCAGAATAACCAAACCTCACAGGTTCTCTTATATCCATTCTAACTCTATCCCTAGCTAAATGGTAGTTACTCAAGTCAGTTTGGACTACTTCAAGTTCAATTTCTAAGTCACTTTCCTGAGTTTCTGGTTGAGGAATTTGTTGTTCGGCTTCAACAGTGTCGGATTCAGTATTATTTGGCTCCACCTGAACAATTTCAGTATCAGTAGGTAAGTTCAAATCAGAAATGGGTAAAACATTTTCAGTTTCATAAACAGATGACTCTGCAAGCTCTTTCTCACTAAGGTAAGGCATCTCATTCTCATTAAAAGTTACATTTCTACCTATTATGACCTTAGCTCCACCTAAACCTCTAGCCCACAGTCTGTACCTTTTAGCTCCCAGGGGATATCCTAGAAAAACACATTTTTGTGTAGTAGGATGTAACTTACCTATGTTCTGATGAGAATATGCAGCACAACCAAATATTTTCAAATGAAAATAATCAACAGGATGATCAACCCACATTTCAGTAGGGGTTTTATCATTTAAAGGCACTAAAGGAGCCAGATTAACCAGATAGCATGCAGTCATAACAACTTCACCTCGAAAACTTTTAGGTAGGCCAGAGTCAACCATCATGCATCTAACTTCATCAAGAAATGCCCTATTCATTCTTTTTGCTACTCTATTCTGTTGTGGAGTATAAGGAGCAGTTTTATATCTCAAAATGCCATCTTCGCAAAATTTATCAAATTCAGAATTGCAAAATTGCAAACTATTGTTAGTTTTTAGAGTTTTAACTTTCTTTCTAGTTTGGTTTTCAATTTGAAGTTTCCAAGCCTTAAACTTGTCAAAAGTTTCAAATTTATGTTTTAACAAAAAAATTTCTGAAAAAATCATCATTGATATATAAAAAGTATATGTTGTGCCCCATAGTAGGAATAGGTGCAGGTCCCCATAGGTCGGTTTGAATGTATATAATCTTTGAGGATAAATGTTTAAAATAAACCATAATGATGTTGCCACGTGTCTTAGTTTTAGACGCCTAGGTCTGACAATGCTGGTAAAAGGCCATCAACCGTCATTTCCTTTGAGGGGCTCGAGGCGTCTCTTCAAATTCTGTACTGGTAATTACTGACGCCTTTATATATAGGGGACCCTTACGCGTTTTTTCCCTTCACAATTTCTTCAAAACACTCTGTAAGATTCTGATTTAGTTCCGACGTGGCCATTTGTTCGGCTGGTTTAGTTCACGACCTAGAGTCCAGATCTGTTTTCCTTTCCAGGTATTCCTTCTTATCCTTGAAAAAACATGAGTAACTCCGGCAGTGATAGCGAGGCTACTAGGAATGACTCTTGGGGTGGGGGAAATGAGGAGTCCAGTCCAAACTTAGAGTCTAAGTCGAGTGGGTCAGACGTGAGCGTATCTGACCTGAGAGACGTACCCCGTGAGGCGCAACCACTTAGATCTGCAAACCCTTCCTTTGTTCCTCGACCCATTCCACCCCCACAGAGAAATTCTGAAAGAGTGGGACTGTCCAGTTCTAATCCGACGTTCTGGCAGGCCGGATTTCATCCTTCCGTTGTCTCTAAGTCTGATTTGGATGAATGGCGCTTCAGGTTTAGGATCCCAGACTCAGTACTGTTTTTTCTTCCTAGGAGCGATGAGCGAGCTGACGAACCCCCTGAGGGTTGCGTGGCGGTGAATAAGATGATGTTGGAAGCAGGTCTTAGGTTCCCATTACCCCGTACTATAACCAATTACCTACGGTATTGGGGTTTGGCCCCTTCTCAGATCACTCCTAACGGATGGAGGGTGATAATTGGTTTTTTAGTCATCTGGAGCAAATTAGGGTTACCTCCACCCCGTGCCAGTGAGTTTGGTTCCGTTTACCAACTCCGATCTGACGGGAAGGATTCTGGTTGGTATTATATAATGGTCCGACCCTGAACTGGCGGGAACTTAATAGAGGAACTTCCAGATTCCATTAAGGGGTGGAGGGATCAATGGTTTTACGTAGGTGGCGGGTGGCAAACTTTGGAGCGGACTGAGGACCTGGACTACATTGTTCCCACCCACTACAAACCTTACTGTATGTTTCAGACCTTATTCTTCATGTATGAACTGCCTCTTCTAATATTAATTATCTCTTTTGCATTTCAGGTCCGGCTAATCCCTCCAGGTCCTTGGCATTTGAAGAGCAGTTGCAAAGGGCACGTGAACTTGACCGGCGTGATAGGGACTTCAGAGAATTGATCACTGAAGAGAATCTGTTCAGGGCCGGGCTCACCACTGTACACCCGGCTACTTCTTTCTTGCCTCCTCCACGTCGTAAGTAGTCACTAGCCCGAGCTCATCTTTCTCCTTCATTATACTAATTTCTTGGTCGTTTTTGCAGAACCGAACAAGTCAAGAAAAAGGAATATGCCTCCTTTCGACCGAAGCGCATTCGTGGGCAAGAAAAGGAGGCCGACTACTGGTGGGAAAACTCTCCCTCCTGGCATGGGCCGCAATCCCAGGTCTGGTCAATCCAGTGGGGCTCCAAATTCTGTTCCGAGTCCTTCCAGATCTTCCCACGGCAAAAGGAAGATGGTCGGAGAAGACATGGTGGCTCCACCTCCCCCCTCTAATGATCCGATTACAGTTTCAGATGATCAAGGATCATCCGGTAATGCCGGCCAGTCCGGCATGCAAGGTGCCTCAGATCTGCCACCTCCGGTGTCTGTAGCTGCCGATCCTGCTGATTTCTCCTATTTCGGTATTCATAAGGCCTGGGCTATGGAGATGGCCAAATTGAAGGGAAAACTCCCCAAAGCACTGAGGGATGTTCGGTCCCATAAATGTCCGGGGTCGAACTCCCTGAAAGTCTTTCCCAGCTGCGTCCATAACTCCGTCGATATAATAGTGCGGACTTGGGACAAGAAAAAGGAAGCCATGGCCGCCGAGATGGACTTACTCAACGCTGCCCATGCCACATCTGCTTTCCTTGGACTTGCGCAAAACTATGTATCCCACGTCCGAGCTAAAGCCCATGCCCAGACAGAGCTGCACGACGAATTAATGCGCCAAAGCATTGTTGTGAAGGATCAGAACCACGCACTTGGGCTGGAGAGGGACAGACTGGCTGGGGCCAAGAAAGAGCTTGAGCTGAAGTGTGAGAGCCTGGAACAGAGAAACGGTCTGCTTATGTCCGAACTGGAAAAGATACAACTGGAAAACGCTGAGTTGAAGGCCAAGGCAGCAGCGGACCGGCAAGCTCAAGAAAGGGCAGTGGTGGAGCTTGATCTGGTTAGGAAGGATCTCGAACAGGCCAGATCGGACTTAAGCTCTGCAGTGGATGTGTACAAGGAGTCCAAGGAGTATGAGGTGGATCATACCGATACCTATATCATGGCATTGGAAGATGCCGTAAAAAGGTTTCAGGAGCTCCACCCTGAATTCAATGCGGACCAGTTGAAGGCAGAGCTGGAGAAGCTTAGGAAGGATCAGGCTGAGGCCATGGCTGAACTAGGTTTAAGTACTGCACCTGCGGCTGGGTGAACTTGTAAAAAATATGTCTTTGGTAGTCTGTAGGGCTAGTCCGGCCCAACTTTGACATGAATGAAATTAGTTTTTATGATTATTTTCCGCACTGTTTTTAATAACCGTCAGATCTGATTGTATGGTGAGCTTTGAGTTCGATTCTGAAATAAACTCGCGAACGTAGGACTTTCAGTCCGGTATGTCTTAAACCATTATCTACCCGTTTCTGACCTGGATTAAATATATGTACTGGCCCACTAGCTCGCCTCTGGTTTTACTTAAGATCGTAGAAGCTCGCGACCTTTGGTGGGAAGATCTGGTTCCCCGTTTTGCTTAAGGTCCTAAGGAATTCGTAAACTCCGTTATGGCAGACCTGATGAGCATTTAGCTTAAGGTCCTAAGGAGTTCGTAAACTCCGTTATAGCAGACCTGATGAGCATTTAGCTTAAGGTCCTAAAGAGTTCGTAAACTCCGTTATGGCAGACCTGATGAGCATTTAGCTTTAGGTCCTAAGGAGTTCGTAAACTCCGTTATGGCAGACCTGATGGGCACGTGGCCTTTTTTTTTTTTTTATCAAGAACACTTGCAAATTTAGTAAAATGAATTTATTCCACAGAATATCTAAAGACACATTGACCATTACATTTCTAGTTACAATCATTGATAGTACTTTTTCAGATGTTCCGCGTTCCATGGGTGTTGTAAAGGTTTTCCCTCTAAAGTTTCTATTTCATATGCCCCATTTTGCAAGGTTTTTTTTAATCCTGTAAGGTCCTTCCCAAGATGGGCCAAGCAAGCCAGGTTGAGCTTCCCTTGTGGCTAAAAACACTTTCCTGAGTACCAAATCTCCCGTGTGGAACTTTCGGCTCCTCACTTTAGAATTATAGTACCTAGTGCTTCTCTGTTTGTAGCAAGCATTCTTGAGATCTGAGTTTAACCTCCTCTCCTGAATCAGGTCCAATGTGAACCATAGCATTTCAGAATTTGTTCCTTCTCCAAAATATTGGGTTCGGCCAGTGGGGATTCCCATCTCAACAGGGATCACGGCTTCAGATCCGAAAGTGAGGGCGAAAGGAGTTTCTCCCGTTGCTGTTCTGCATGTTGTCCTGTAAGACCATAGCACCGCAGGTAGTTCATCGGCCCATGCCCCTTTCAATTCATCCAATTTGGTCTTCAGTGTGTGCTTGATAATTTTATTAATTGCTTCCACCTGTCCGTTTGCTTGTGGGTGGCATGGGGTAGAGAAATGATTCTTAATTTTCAGTTCTTCACAAAATGACCTGAACTTTGCATTGTCAAATTGTCTCCTGTTGTCAGTGACTATCGAATGAGGAATACCAAACCTGCAGATGATCGACTTCCATATGAAGTCTGTTGTCTTTTGTTCAGTGATTTTCGCTAAGGCCTCTGCTTCAACCCATTTTGTGAAATAGTCTACTGCCACTATTGCGTATTTTGTTGATCCTCTTCCTGTTGGCAACGGTCCAATCAAATCAATGCCCCACTTTGCGAATGGCCAAGGTGCCATGACTGAAGTCAGGTCTTCCGGGGGAGACCTGATCATTGGGGCGAATCTCTGACATTTGTCGCACTTCTTCACGAATTCCATGGCATCTCTTTTGATGGACGGCCAGAAGTATCCTTGTCTTAGGATCTTGAATGCTAGGGATTGTCCTCCCGTATGGTTTCCACACACTCCTCCATGTATTTCCTCCATAACATATAGGGCTTCCTCTTCATTCAAGCATCTGAGTAATGGGAGGGAAAAACCTCGTTTGTATAGCACATCGTCTATCAGAGTATATCTGGGGATCTGATTCTGAGCTTTCGAGCGTCGTCCTTGCTCTGGGGCATTACTCCCTCCTTTAAGTGCTGGAAGATTTCATCCATCCAGCTCTTATTTGTGTCAACTGCCATCGTTAATACCTCCACTTCCACTAAGGCTGAGTTTTGGACCCTTCCAATAGGTACACTGTCTAAGGTCTCGGCTCCTTCGCTAGTGGCTAGCCTAGACAGAGCATCTGCCTGACTATTTTGGGTTCTTGTTATCTGTATGATATCTACATGGATGAACTTTTCCAATTCTTTCTTGGCCACCTTGTGATAAAATACCATTTTCTCTTCTTTCGTGTTGTAGCTCCCTCGGATTTGGTTCACAACTAACTGGGAGTCACTGTGTACAGTCACCCTGGTTATTCCCAATCCTCTTGCCATTTTGAGACCTGCAATGAAGGCTTCATATTCCGCCTCATTATTGGTTGCTGGGAACTCGAAGCGGAGGGACTGGCAATATAATAATTTCTCGGGGCTGACTAGGACAATTCCAGCTCCTGCACAATTTTCATTTGACGACCCATCGACATACAGGGACCAAAGTTCGTCTCGGCCGGGTGGATCTATTTCTTTGTGGAATTCAGCTATGAAGTCGGCCAGTGCTTGTCCCTTAATTGCAGTCCTTGGTTTATATGTGATGTCGAATTGTCCCAGTTCTACGGCCCACTTCATCAATCTTCCCGAAGTGTCCGGCTTCTGTAAGGTTTGACGCAATGGATAGTTAGTTAGCACCTCCAGTGAATGCTCCAGGAAGTAAGGCCTCAATTTCCTCGAACTCATAATTAACGCTAGTACTAGTTTCTCCATAGGCGGATATCTTAATTCTGCATCTTTCAGGACCTGGCTGACATAGTAGACGGGGTGCTGAACACCATGATCCGTCCTAATCAGAACTGAACTAACAGACCTCTTTGACACTGCTAGATACAATTCTAACGCCTTTCCCGCTACTGGCTTGGAGAGTAGAGGAGGCGAGGCCAATTGCATTTTTAGGTTTTCGAAGGCTTTCTGACATTGCTCCGTCCATTGGAAGTTCTTTCCCATTTTTAGCGCCTCGAAGAATGGTCCACACTTATCTGTCGATTTTGAGACGAATCGGTTCAAAGCTGCTATTCTTCCCGTCAAACTCTGGATTTCTCTTATGTTGGTTGGGGCTTTCATGTCAATCAGGGCTTTGATTTTTTCCGGGTTCGCTTCGATCCCTCTTTGATGTACCATGTATCCCAAGAACTTCCCGGATCCTACTCCAAAAGAACACTTTTGTGGGTTTAGCTTCATTTTGTACTGTCTGAGAACGGTGAACATTTCAGCCAGGTGTTGAACGTGGTCTGATGATTTTATGCTCTTTACCAGCATGTCATCCACGTATACTCCCATAGTTCTACCGATCTGCTTTGCAAACATTCTATTGACCAGTCTCTGGTAGGTTGCTCCTGCATTCTTCAACCCGAAGGGCATCGTCTTGTAACAGTACAGGCCCCTATCTGTGATGAACGATGTGTGCTCTTCATCTGGGCCATACATGGGAATCTGGTTGTAGCCTGAATAGGCATCCATGAAGCTTAACAGCTCATGCCCGGCCGTGGCGTCCACCATTTGATCTATGCGTGGAAGTGGAAAACTATCTTTTGGGCAAGCTCTGTTCAGGTCTGTGAAATCTATACAGAGTCTCCAGGATTTATTGTTCTTCCGCACGAGGACTGGATTGGACACCCATTCTGGATACCTGGCCTCCCGTATAAATCCATTCCCCAATAACTTCAGGATCTCATTTGCGAGAGCTTCATACCTTTCCCCGTTTAGTGGTCGGCGCTTCTGTCTTTTCGGTTTCGCTCCATGATCGATGTTGAGCTTGTGACAGGCCAGATGCGTTGGTATCCCCTCCATATCAACATGAGTCCAAGCAAAAACATCTTTATTTTTTCTCAAAAAGTTTACAAGTTCAGATCTCACCGGCTCCTGAAGGTCTTTCCCAATTTTCAACTGCAAATCAGGCTTGTCTGGGTCCACGGTTATCAGTGTCAAGTCCTCCACTGGCCCAGTCTTGGTTTCATTTTGGTCCAGGTGGGGATCCAATGTTTGGATCTCTTCAACCGGGTCTTTCATCTGGACCACCTCCACTTGCTGTGCCTGGCATGGGCAGAAACTAAGATTGCATTCTCGGGCCATCCTCTGATCTCCCCTTACTACTCCTACCCCACTGGATGTGGGAAACTTCATCACATAGTGGTATATTGAGGTGGCAGCCTTCAGTTCATGTAAAATAGGCCTTCCTAGGATTGCATTATAGTTGGACGGTATGTTGGCTATGACAAAGTCTGCTATTACTCGTCTAGTGCATGGAGGGGTCCCCAGTTCTATCATCAGTGCGATCTGACCTAGCGGTGTGATGTAGTCTCCGGTGAAACCTTGTAGTTTCGTCGTGTAAGGACTTAGGTGTCGTTCTTCCACTCCCATTTGGCGGCAGGTCTTCCAGTATAAGATGTTCACAGCGCTCCCGTTATCCACCAGAGTACGATGGATTTTCACCCCCGATACCGGCATGGTTATGATCAAGGAATCCGCGTGTGGTTTAAGGACTCCTTCAGCATCTCTTTCATCAAAACTGAAAGATTCGTTCTCCTTGACAAGTATCGGAGCCCTTGCAGATAGAATCTGATAGCTATTCCGAGCATCCCTGATGTACTGACGCCTCTGCCTTTTGGATCCTTCTTGGCTTTGACTTCCGCCTACCAGCATGCGGATTTCAGCCGTAGGTATGTCTCCAATTTCCAGTTGACCCTGCTTCTCTTGATCCTTTTGAGACTTTCCTGTATACTCCTTCAGATGGCCTGCCTTAATCAATTTCTCGAGCTCTATCCTCAAGTCTTTACAGTAATCCGTGTCATGGCCCGCTGATCGGTAGTACCTGCAGTACCTGGACTGATTAAGTTCGGATGAGCTGGTTCTTAATGGCCGGGGCTGAGGTAGCAAGTTCCGATCCTTAATGCTCATGAATATGGTCTCAGGTCTGGCTTTCTGGAGGTCTACTGGTGTAGGAGCTGATAAATGGGGGCGAAAACTCCCGAGACCCCGAAAGTCCCGTTTCTTTTCCTGGCTGTACCTGTCTCCCTTCTGTGCTTCCTTCTCCTTCCCTTTATATCTTTCTTGATCTTTTGCTTCTCCCTTGTCTTCCCTCCTGCTGGCTTTCGCCTCTTCAGCTCCAATGGCTCTGTCTGCTCTTGTAAGAAATTCTCGAAAGGTCTTTGGCCCCTCTTCGTGTACTGTCCACCAGAACCGGGATTCCGGCCATAGGCCCGATGTTACTGCCATAAGGAGCGCGTCATCTGACACTTTGTCCGTATCCATGATTTGTTTGTTGAACAGGTCTAGATAACTCTTCAACGACTCAGTTCTTCCTTACTTGATGGTTACCAGCTGTTCCTTGGGGGTAGTCCTTGTCTTTGCAGCCATGAAGTTATAGAGGAACTGAGAAGACAGATCCTTCCAACTTGATATGGAGTGGTCTGGTAGAGTACGTAACCACCTCTGAGCCCTGTCCCCTAGAGTGAGGGGAAAAGTTCTACACATGATGGCATCGCTCACACCTTGTAATTCCATCCAGGAAACATATCGGTCTATATGGGCCACTGGGTCAGTCGTCCCATCGTAGCTGGGTATCTGCGGAACCTTGATCTTGCTAGGTAACGTCTCTTTCAAGATCTCTTTTGAAAATGGGGTGATCCTGGAGGTCGTATACTTGTCATCCTGGCAGTCCTTTTTCTGTTGTTCCTCCAGATCACTGAGTTGTTTCCTCAACGCGTTGAGTTCTTCCCAGTTTCCTCTTTCATCATAGGATGGATCACTGAGATTCAAAGTGGCTGCGTTCTTGGTAGGAGCTTTGAAGTTCCTACCTCGAGTCCGTGTGGGCTCATTATATGGGCTACGTGCGGATCTTTCCGAGTAGTTCGACGTTGCAGGTTTTCTGCTTATTCCCAATGTTGGGCCCTCCCTTGCGGGGGTCGTGCGATCCGGGCCTAATCTGCTGAACACGCTGTTAGTCCTTTTAGGTGATCCCCCACGTGGAGTGCGGGAATTGCTCTCTCCAGTAGAACTTTCAGGCCTGTCGGGCATATAGTTGAGTTTTCGGCGGACTCGTTGGTTACCGGGGGGTGATGAGGTGGTACCGGAATAGCATAAGGGGCCTGAATGTTCCCCGGTGGTTGATGTTGCATCTTTTCTACTGCTTGTGTCAAATTCCGCAATTGACGCATTACTTCAACCATTTGGGAGTCTGAGCAAGGCCTGACTTCCCGATCGGCCTCCATCCTTGTACCCCCCTGCGCATCCGGTTTCTTTCCATGGTTGCTTCCTGAACCTCGTTCATCCATGTTACCTAAAGAGAGAGGATGTGAAGTATTTGAATGAGCTGGTGTAATGGACTGCTATTCTATCACAAAGCGGCCCTCCTTCTAGCGCCAATTGTTGACGGTTGAAATATGAAATATTCCAAGTCAGCAAGAAATAAGTGGATGTTAGTTATGTAATCGAAAATTATATGTGAAAGAGGTGGACCCCAGATCGTAATGGATGACCTGGACTCCACGTAGGTAATAACAGATTGTTTGTAAGAGGTGGATCCCAGATCGTGTGAATGATCTGGACTCCACGTATGATTTGTTGTATGAATATAATATTGGCTTTGAATAGCCAAAGTTCTCCCTCCCCCTTGTGAGCTACCATCTCCTATATTTATAGGGAGAATGGGGTGAGCTGGCTTATTACAATACCTGACTATCTGACATAAGTACATAACTGAACTATTTGGGTTCTTACATAGTACAAAGTAGTTGAGTTTTACTTAATCTAACTACCATTATGTCTGAATAACTGTTTTAACTAACGTGTAAGAAGGTAGTTGGTCTTGTTTCGCCTGAACAGTTACCGACCTCACTGGACCACATCGGAATAACCTTCGGTAACCGACCTCACTGGACCACATCGGAATAACCTTCAATAACCGACTTCACTGGATCACATCGGAATTATCTTCAATAACCGACCTCACTGGACCACATCGGAATTATCTTCAATAACCGACCTCACTGGACCACATCGGAATCGTGTCACTTAATTCATCTACAACCTCCAAAGCATGTTATAATAATATCCGACCTAACATTATCAGTTCGGATATCACTACAGGTCATCATGGAAGACCTGTATTGGAATTTTCGGCTGACGTCGTCACATCGTCATTAAAATTGGACTACTTATCAACAGGTACCTATATTGAAATGTAACTTATAATGTTTTCCGAAGTATGAGTTTCACAATAAGGAATGTTAGACACGGAATCTTTTCCAAAAACACCCTTTTTATTCAAAAGTTTAAGACCTTTAGAATTGACATGAGCCAACCTTTTAAGTCACTTAAGAGTATCATTAGTATCACGGGCAGAATTGCAAACAACAGGTTGATCATTCAAAACAGAGGCATTTACAACAAAGATACCATTTATTTTCTTACCTTTGAAAATAACAACGGACCCTTTAATAATTTTCATAACACCACCGTTAATTGACTATGAAAAACCTTCATCATCAAGCATGCCAACAGACAACAAATTTCTTTTCATTTCAGGCACATATCTGACATTTTTCAGGTTAAGCATACAGACATTATCAAACTTCAAATTAATATCACCCATTCCAGTTATATTACTAGTCAGATTGTTTTCCATGGTCACAGAAACAAAGTCTTTGTTCACAAAGTTACAAAACCAATCCCTCATAGAGGTAATATGAAAAGAAGCACCAAAGTCAATCACCCATTCATTTTCAACTTTACCATGACAGGTTATATAAGACTCACAGTTTTTTGCAGATTGAGAAACAGTAACATTTACTTCAGACAAGTCACATGCAGAAGTAGAAGATTTATTAGAAGTATGGGATGAGACAACATTGACTTCTTCCTTTCCTTTTTCTCTCAAAACATTTTTCTTTTTAAAACAATCTTTGATAAGATGACTAGCCTTACCACACCATAATACTTTCTAATCTAAGGTCTAGACTTACTCCTAGACTTACTTCTATACTTCTTTTTTAAACCATGTTGACTATTTGTACAAAATGTCTATGCAAAGGTCTGTGCTCGCTACAAACACACCGCAAGTGCACGAGTCGCATACAAGTGATAGTGGACTAATTGAGTCCGGTTTATCGATCCCACAAGGATTGTCTATTTCAATTACACTCTAATATAATTAATTTTAACAAGAAAAACACACAATAAAGATTTGTTTGGGAATGTTCTCGTACTAGAATTAAAGTTGCAAATGTAAATAAATAACTAGAAAATGGTGATGAATAGATGATAAAGGAGTGTTGGGATTCTTGATTCCACTTGACCATTACCTAATTGAATTATCAACGAGCAAAATAGAAATGCAATTCATTAATCATGTTAGACCCGATTTTCCAAGCTTAGCCAATTACCTCTCTCGAGTGAAATCAACCCTAATTAGTGGCATTAACCTACTATATCTCTATGTTGATTAAAAACACACCAATTGCATTAAACCTATGTGAAAATAACTCAATGGGTCATCTAGGGTTTTAGGTGTATCTCTATCCTAAACAAGAACCTAGAGCAAATATTATATTGATCTATAATACACAACAATTTCTCAATAATTGCACATCCCATGAAACCTAAGCATAAATGTGGCCACAATAAATGTTAGTCAATAAATACAACAATAAATGTACAAGATAATAAAAAGCTTAAATTCTTAATACAAACATTAAAATCAACTAAGCTAGGTCAAGCTTAATCAATATCCCAACACAAAATAGTTTAGCCCATAGTGAAATAACAATAAAATTCAAGAATTAAATACATCATTTCAACAATAGATTAAAGTAAATAGAGAAATATGAAGATTAAGCAATAAATACTTCCCTCAACCAATGAGCCAAGCTTCAAAATATCAATATTCTTCCACAATGACCTTGGTATTTCTCCCCTTAATCAATATTCATCAACTAAACTATACAAAATCAAGAGAAATTACAAGATAAAAAGAGAGTGAAAAGAGAGAAAAGAGAGAGCCTAGGGTTTCTTGAGTTCCAAAAGGTCAAGAATATCTCAAAATCTCACCAAAAACCACTCAAAAACCCTAAAATTCGCTAAGATCCGCGTATAACAGCTTTTGGGCCGAACTGGGTCGCACCAGATTATCTGTCAATATTTTGACCACGCGATCGCGTGGTTGTTTGACTCGCGATCGCGTGGTTGCCCTTTTTAGTCTTGGGTTGGATTTGTGCATGACTTCGCGAACGCGACTTGCGCATGACCACGCGATCGCGTGGTTGCAGCTTGGTCCTCAAACTTTGGCTCTTTGATAGATTTGACTATTTTCTCCTCAATTTCTTCAAGTATTCATCCATTTAGCTTCTTTCTTGTGCTTTCTCCATGAAGTTGATAGTTAAACCTATTTAACCACAAAATATGCACAATTAAGTAGGTATTTGTCCAAATTACTCAAAAAGTATTACTAAAAATATATGAAATATGCATGTAAAATGCACTCAACAAATACCCCCAAACTTAAACTCTTGCTCATCCCGAGCAAGAATATTCACGTGCATTTACAAAAAAAAAATGATATAATGATCAACAATGCTAGATAGCTCGCAATTTTCCATGAGTGTGAAATTGCCTAATTAATTCACAATTATGTTCCCAAATAATGCTACAAAAATGAGTTTGGCTTATCCGATGTACGATCGGTGTGTGTGTGCATAGCCACTGTCAATCGTCAATAAGATTCAAAAATGTTGATGAGTAAAGAGGTTTCAAGTCAAAAACTATCTCACCATTAGTGGTCAATTATTTCCTTTCCCACTCGTGACATTCATCCCCCAATGAATAATTTTCTTTCCACTCCCGGGAGGTAATTCTAGAGGGTACTTCTCAAATCCCTCTTTCTTTTTCCACTAAAGCATGGGTGTGTTTTACCGACAATCTCGATAATCTAGACATGCAGTGACTATCCACTAATGAGTGCTTCAACATTCAAGTTTATACCAAGCAATTCAAACCCACTATTCATCTAAGCCTTATGCAAGTACAAATGAATGATTTCTAACAACTAACATGATGTTTGCTCGCGACTCCCCCACTCCCTTAAACTTTCTAATTGACCCATGTAGCGAGCTTTAGGTCGGAAGCTCTCCGATTGTTTTAAGATCAAATGGTACCAGGTTTCAAAATACCCCTACGGACTTATTAACTCGAGTCAAAAAGGTTACGAAGTGGGTAGACTTATTAAGCGAATGCAATGATAATGTGCATTTTTTTTTTTTAAGTGTGTGTGTGAGTACCCTACTCATTAAGCTTTCTAATTGACCCATGTAGCGAGCTTTCGGCCGGTGACTCCCAAGTTTCAAACTTAAGGCACCAAGTTTCAAGATACTCCTACGGGCTTAATAACTCGAGTCAAAAAGGCTTCGAGATAGGGCAATGCAATGCAAAAATTAAAATGGGCTTAGAACTCTAGCATACGGTCATTACTTGGCTTATAATTGGCGAAAGATACTCCACACAAAAATTTACTTCCACATGCATGGAATCACCACACGTCTAGGCCGTCTCCTTTACCAGGTCGACCACCCCCAAACTTGTCTTACATTAGGGTTAAGAGGTTTAGAGCATTAGGAAATATTTGATAGGTTGATACAAATAAACAATACAAGCTCACAACCTAGTTTATCTACTTCATTAACCTCTTCGCCCTTCAACAATTCCCAAACTCACCGACAATTGAACATGACTATTGTGCTCAATGTACATATGATCTTACATGGATAAGCATTTAAAGAAAGTAGCACAAGTAGCACAATTGGTCATAACTCATGAATTAACAACAATTTCAAACATCAAAGTCTTATAAGCCGGCACTGCTATCTAGCATGTCAATATTCTCAACAAAATAAACAATTTCAACCATCAAGACATCAAGGGCCGGCAAGGCAATGTAAAATGTTCATAAAGCACATGATCCTAATACCCCCAAACTTAAATCAAACATTGTCCTCAATGTTGACAATGGCATAATAACAAGAAAGGAATGGTTGATGGAACTTCCCCGGATTGATGCGTGTATGATGTTCCAAATTGACCTAAGCTTTGATTATCTTGATACGCCAATCTCCTCCAAACTTGTTGAGGACAAATTTGCTTAGGATTTCAAAAAGAATTTCGAACCTACAAAAGTTGGTGATTAACCAAGTTAGACATAATAAAAATGCAATAAGTAAATATCAACAAGTAATTAAAAGAGTATAAATTTGGGTTGCCTCCCAAAAAGCGCTTGGTTAATGTCGTAAGCTCGACTTTTTGATACAATTACTCATGGTTTGCAAGAGGCATGGATGACTTCTCGTTTTCATAATTACCCCCCAAGTATGGCTTCAAACGTTGCCCATTTACTTTGAAGTTCCCTTTACTTCCATGATACAGTTCAACCGCTCCATGTGGGAAAATTTGGGCAATGGTGAATGGTCTCGACCATCTAGAGCGGAGTTTACCTGGGAACAATCGAAGTCTTGAGTTGTAGAGAAGTACTTGTTTCCCAACTTGGAAGTCCCGCTTCACAATGTTCTTGTTATGCCACCTCTTTGTCTTCTCTTTGTAAATCCGAGCGTTTTCATATGATTCAAGGCGGAATTCATCAAGCTCATTTAGTTGGAGGAGTCTTTTCTCACCGGCCAACTCCATATCAAAATTCAACACTTTTGTTGCCCAATATGCTTGGTGCTCAAGCTCAACCGGGAGATGACATGTTTTTCCAAATAAGAGTCGAAATGGAGACATACCAATGGGGGTCTTGAAAGCGGTGCGGTATGCCCATAATGCATCATCCAATTTCTTGGACCAATCTTTCCTCGAGGCATCCACCGTCACTTCAAGGATCTTTTTCAATTCTCTATTTGAAATTTCAACCTGCCCACTCGTTTGCGGATGATAAGCTGTGGATATTCGATGTTTGACCCCATACTTGGTCAAAAGTGAGTCGAAGAGGCGGTTACAAAAGTGTTTTCCTCCATCACTAATGATAGCTCGAGGGGTGCCATAACGAGTAAAAATATTTTTCTTCAAAAATTTCACCACCACTCGAGCATCATTTGTGGGGAGTGCCACTGCTTCTACCCACTTGGACACATAGTCTACTGCAACTAGAATGTATTGATTAGAAAAGGATGATGGAAAAGGTCCCATAAAATCAATACCCCAAACATCGAATATCTCCACCTCTAAAATAGAATTTAAGGGCATTTCATTTCGGTTAAAGATATTACCCAATCGTTGGCATCGGTCACATTTGGATACAAGTGTGTGAGCATCCTTGAATAAAGTGGGCCAATAAAATCCCGATTGAAGAACCTTTGATGAAGTTTTCACGGCACCAAAATGGCCTCCATAAGGCGATGTGTGACATTGTTCAAGAATCTTCTCCATCTCCTCCTCGGGCACACACCTTCTCATGATTTGATCCGGACCCCTTTTGAACAACAACGGGTCATCCCAAAAATAATGCTTGATATCCGCAAAGAACTTCTTCCTTTGTTGATAAGAGCGGTCCGGGGGAGTGATGCCACTTGCAAGAAAATTCACATGGTCTGCATACCATGGCACACTAGCAGCTTTTAGAAGATCCATGATTTGGAAAATTTGCTCATCCGGGAATACCTCACTTATCTCTTCATCCAAAATTTCCTCGGTTTGCTCAAGTCTAGACAAGTGATCGGCTACAAGATTCTCCGTCCCCTTCTTGTCACAAATCTCCAAATCAAACTCTTGAAGGAGAAGAACCCATCTAATTAACCGCGACTTAGCATCCTTCTTTGCCAACAAATACTTGAGGGCCGAGTGGTCGGTATACACAATCACCTTGGAGCCAATAAGATATGATCGAAACTTATCAAAGGAAAAGACCACCGTTACCATTTCCTTCTCGGTAGTAGCATAATTCAATTGGGTATCGGTCAAGGTTCTACTAGCATAGTAGATGACATGCAAGATTTTCTCCTTTCTTTGCCCCAAAATCGCCCCCACGGCGTAATCACTTGCATCACACATAAGCTCGAAGGGCAAACTCCAATCCGGAGCCACAATAATAGGTGCCGTGATGAGTTTCTCTTTAAGAGTGTTAAAAGCTTGAAGACACTCTTTAGAGAAATCATATGTGGTACTCTTCTCAAGTAATGAACACAGTGGCTTCGTGATTTTTGAGAAGTCTTTGATAAAAACCTCCTATAAAATCCCGCGTGCCCCAAGAAGCTTCTTATGCCCTTTACCGAGGTTGGGGGAGGTAATTTTTCAATAACTTGAATTTTTGCCTTATCAACCTCAATCCCCTCACTTGAAATTCGGTGCCCAAGAACTATCCCCTCTCGAACCATGAAATGACATTTTTCCCAATTCAAAACTAAATTGGTATCCTCACATCTTTTTAGCACCATTCTCAAATTATTCAAACAATCATCAAATGAAGTACCAAAAACGGAGAAGTCATCCATAAATACCTCAATAAATTTCTCCACCATGTCGGAGAAGATAGCCATCATGCACCGTTGGAAAGTAGCGGGGGCATTGCAGAGACCGAAGGGAATCCTCCTATATGCAAAAGTTTCATATGGGCATGTGAATGTTGTCTTTTCTTGATCCTCCGGGGCTATAGGAATTTGATTATAGCCCGAATACCCATTTAGAAAGCAATAATGAGAGTGACCCGCCAATCGCTCAAGCATTTGATCGATGAATGGAAGGGGAAAATGATCCTTCCTAGTAGCATTGTTGAGCTTGCGATAATCAATGCAAACTCTCCACCCAGTCACTGACCTTGTTGGAATAAGCTCATTATTCTCATTCTCTACCACTGTGACACCTCCTTTCTTCGGCACTACTTGCACCGGGCTCACCCATGCACTATCCGAGATTGGATAAATAATACCCGCATCAAGCCACTTCACCACTTCGGCTCTTACCACTTCCTTCATGTTCGGATTTAACCGACGTTGATGCTCCACCGAAGGTTTGAAATCATCCTCCATCAGAATTTTATGCATGCATAACGAAGGGCAAATACCTCGAATATCCGAGATGGTCCATCCAATAGCCTCCTTGTGTTCCCTCAATACCCGAAGCAATTTATCTTCCTCCACTTCATTCAATAAATTCGAAATAATAACCGGAAGGGTAGAAGATTCCCCCAAGTAAGCATACCTCAAATGAGAAGGAAGAGGCTTTTACTCGAGGGTAGGTGCCTTCTCGAAAGATGGTAGGGGTGGTGAAGAACTCTTTTTCAACTCCTCAAAGTAGGGGGCCCTCTTGTGCTGATATTGTAGTGATGCCTCCAAATAATGAGCCATTTGTTCAACTTCATGGTCATCATCCTCAATAGTTAAAGAGTGGGCAATGCAAGACTCCAATGGATCTTTAGAAATCCCACGGTTGAAGGAATTTACCACTAGATGATCAATTACATCCACCCGAAAGCATGAATTTGATTCCGAAGGATATTTAATGGCCTTCAACACATTGAAGGTGACTTGCTCATCTTGCACCCTCAAAATCAATTGCCCTTCTTGCACATCAATAAGAGCTCTCCCGGTTGCTAGAAATGGCCTCCCCAAAATAATTGGAATGTCGTGGTCTTCCTCCATGTCTAGAATAATGAAGTCCCCCGGAAAGATGAATTTATCCACCTTCACAAGAACATCCTCAATGATTCCCCGAGGATATTTGATAGACCTATCCGCCAATTGTAAAGACACGGTGGTTGCTTTAGCTTCTCCCAATTCCAATTTCCTGAAAATGGACAAAGGCATCAAATTAATGCTAGCACCAAGATCACATAAAACTTTACTAAAATTAACATCACCAATAGTGCATGAAATATTAAAACTCCCTGGATCTTTAATTTTTGGAGGAAGCTTGTTTTGAATGATAGCACTACACTCCTCAGTTAGCATCACCGTCTCATGCTCTTCAAGCCTTCTTTTATTGGATAAAATATCCTTCATGAACTTGGCATAGCTTGACATTTGAGCCAATGCATCGGCGAAAGGAATGTTGATGTGTAGCTTCTTGAACACTTCCAAAAATTTTCCAAATTGACTATCAAGCTTTTGCTTTTGCAACCTTTGAGGAAATGGAATAGGAGGCACATAAGCCTTGATCGGTGTTGGGGCCTTTGATGTGGAAGCTTCCGGCTCACTTTCCCTTGGCACTTCAACAATTGGTTCGGATGCTTGAATAGGCTCATTTTCTTCAATGGGAGCCTTGTTTGATTGAGTTGTTGGTTGTGGGGCCGTGATCTCGAGAAATTGCACCCCGCTCCTTGTTGTAATAGCTTGAACATTCTCCCTAGGATTTGTCTCGGTGTTGCTAGGCAAAGCTCCTTGTTTCCTTTCCGAGAGGAGTTTAGCTATTTGGCCCACTTGCTTCTCCAAATTTTTCAAAGAGGCATCATTGTGTTCTTGATATTGCAATTGATGATTTGCTAGCTTGGTGATAGTCTCTTCCCATCCCTCTATCTTCTCTTGTGGCTTTGGATTCAACACATTGTGATTGTTGCCATAAGATAGATTAGGATGATTTCTCCAACCGGGATTATATGTAGGAGCATATGGATTGAACCCTTGGCGTTGGAAATTTTGAGCATAAGCAACTTGCTCGATAGATGAAGAACCACTTGCCACCAATGGACACATAGAGCTTTGATGATTAGCCCCACATATATCACATACCGGAGGGGCTTGAACCATATTGACGGGCCGAGAGGTTGAAGTAGATAACCCTTCCACTTTCTTGGCTAAGGAATCAATCTTTGACAAGACAAGTGCATAATCATCACCCCCCTCGTGCACCACTAGAACTCCTTGGTGCACTTCTATCCGGCCACATTGCACTTTGTTCACTCATGATCTCAAACAAATCATAAGCCTCTCGAATGCTCTTTGTCTTGATGGACCCATTAGAGGATGAATCCACATTTGAACGGCAAGGAGGAGTTAACCCGGTATAGAAGTGGTTGACTTGTTTCCCCAATGTAATCCCATGATTTGGGCACTTCGTAAGCATGTCTTTGAATCTCTCCCAAGCTTCATGAAAGCTCTCCATCTCGAATTGTTGGAATGTTGTAATATCATGCTTGAGTTTAGCAACTCTAGATGGTGGGAAAAATTTTGTAGTGAACCTTTGGACAAACTCCACCCAAGTCGTGATACTCCCCGGAGGCAAAGTGTCAAGCCATTCTCTTGCTTTATCCTTCAAAGTATGTACAAATAACCTCATCAGGATTGCCTCCACATTCACACCCTCATAGTTGAAGTTGCTACAAATCTCTAGGAACTGTACCACATGAGCATGTGGATTTTCATCGGTCCTCCCATAGAATCAGATGGTGTTGGAGAATAAATTGATGACATCCGGTCGAAGTTGAAAATTTGGATGATTGTAGAAGGGATAGACAATGCTTGATTGATTCTCGACAATAGGAGGATTCATGAAATCCCCAAAAAGCATGTCTTCTTCATTAACAACGGGCTCTTGAGCTCTAGCCGCTTGAGGAATAAAACCGGGTGGGATTCCACCCCTTGGAGGAATTGCAGCTGGAGCATTAAGCTCGATGTTAACTCTTTCTCCTTCCATCCCAGTAAGAAGTTGTCTCCTAGCTTCCCGTTGTTCCCTTAACCTACGTCGAAAAGTTCCCTCGATATCCGGATCTATTTCAACTAGATCAAGACTTCTACTTCGAAGCATGCACAATCACAACCTAGAACAACACAAGAAATTAGAAGATTTCTTACACAAAACAAAAGAAAATTTGTACAAGAAATAAAAGTAACCAATAGTTAAAACTAATATCAACTAAAATGTAATTTAAATAGAAACAATCCCCGGCAACGGCGCCAAAAACTTGTTCGCTATAAACACACCGCAAGTGCACGAGTCGCATACAAGTGATAGTGGACTAATTGAGTCCAATTTATCGATCCCACAAGGATTGTCTATTTCAATTACACTCTAATATAATTAATTTTAACAAGAAAAACACACAATAAAGATTTGTTTGAGAATGTTCTCGTACTAGAATTAAAGTTGCAAATGTAAATAAATAACTAGAAAATGGTGATGAATAGATGATAAAGGAGTGTTGAGATTCTTGATTCCACTTGACCATTACCTAATTGAATTATCAACGAGCAAAATAGAAATGCAATTCATTAATCATGTTAGACCCGATTTTTCAAGCTTAGCCAATTACCTCTCTCGAGTGAAATCAACCCTAATTAATGGCATTAACCTACTATATCTCTATGTCGATTAAAAACACACAAATTGCATTAAACCTATGTGAAAATAACTCAATGGGTCATCTAGGATTTTAGGTATATCTCTATCCTAAACAAGAATCTAGAGCAAATATTATATTGATTTAGAATACACAACAATTTCTCAATAATTGCACATCCCATGAAACCTAAGCATAAATGTGGCCACAATAAATGCTAGTCAATAAATACAACAATAAATGCACAAGATAATAAAAAGCTTAAATTCTTAATACAAGCATTAAAATCAACTAAGCTAGGTCAAGATTCATCAACATTCCAACACAAAATAGTTTAGCCCATAGTGAAATAACAATAAAATTCAAGAATTAAATACATCATTTCAACAATAGATTAAAGTAAATAGAGAAATATGAAGATTAAGTAATAAATACTTCCCTCAACCAATGACCCAAGCTTCAAAATATCAATATTCTTCCACAATGACCTTGATATTTCTCCCCTTAATCAATATTCATCAACTAAACTATACAAAATCAAGAGAAATTACAAGATAAAAAGAGAGTAAAAAGAGAGAAAAGAGAGAGCCTAGGGTTTCTTGAGTTCCAAAAGGTCAAGAATATCTCAAAAACTCACCAAAAACCACTCAAAAACCCTAAAATTCGCTAAGATCCGCGTATAACAGCTTTTGGGCCGAACCGGGTTGCACCAGATTATCTGTCAATATTTTGACCACGCGATCGCGTGGTTGTTTGACTCGCGATCGCGTGGTTGCCCTTTTTAGTCTTGGGTTGGATTTGTGCATGACTTCGCGAACGCGACTTGCGCATGACCACGCGATCGCGTGGTTGCAGCTTTGTCCTCAAACTTTGGCTCTTTGATAGATTTGACTATTTTCTCCTCAATTTCTTCAAGTATTCATCCATTTAGCTTCTTTCTTGTGCTTTCTCCATGAAGTTGATAGTTAAACCTATTTAACCACAAAATATGCACAATTAAGTAGGTATTTGTCCAAATTACTCAAAAAGTATTACTAAAAATATATGAACTATGCATGTAAAATGCACTCAACGGTCTGCCCCTAACAAATAACCCTTCTCCTCTCACATTTTCTTGGTTTTGCCACTGGATATTCAAATTTTTGGTTTTCAGAGAGTTAATAACAATTTCAGAAGTGAGGGTATCCCTACCATATTCAATAGCATTTCTCACTTCTTTATAAGTGTTAGGTAAGGTATTTAAAAGGATAATTGCTTGGTGCTCATCTGAAGATTTTTCACCAGAACAAATCAAATCTTGACAGTTTCTGAAAATGATCCAGATTGGTTTCAAGATCAACAGATTGATCCATCTTGTGATAAAAAAAATATATATATATATTTTTAGAAGAAAGATTTTGTTTGGAAGAGACTTTGTATGATAAAGTTTTTCAAGTTTATTCCAAAGTTCATGTGTGGTTTTGCACTCAGAAAATGAGGCTTTACAAGTTGATCCTCCAACTTTCACTTGTATCAATTTTACCACAAATAGCTTCAAGGACCATAAAAAAAAAAAGATAAAGAGTGTTAGGGATGGCAATAGGGGCAGAGAATACCCGAACCCGACGAGGACCCACCCCGAACGGAACGGGGAATCCTAGACAAAGACGGGGATGTGGATGAAAAAATATCCCCGAACCGGGGACGAGGCGGGATGGGGATGGCCGTCTTATCCCCATCCCCAATTAACAAGTTGCATTAAAATTTAAAAAGTTAAAAAAGGAAGTCCTATATTATCTGTACAAAAGTCCTATGATGTTAAAATTTCTTGCACCAAAAATTTATTATTTATCAAGTCATAAACTTTAAATACTTATTTTGAAAAAGTTACTGATTATTAGTTATTAAGCTTATCGAGTTGTATTTTCTTATCTACTCAAATATTAAATAAAGACACAAATAAAGATGAATATATATTCGATTAATGTCCAAATAAAGTGTAAAGATTATTAGATTTAGAAAATGTTAGGGTTACTCCTGCATGTTTTCTTCTATTATCTGCATAAAATTATTTTTAAAAAAAAATGAAAATGTAAACGGGGTTTTCTCATCCCCGTCCCGTCCCCAATAAAATGGGGGTGGGCTGGAACGGGAATAAAAAATCATTAATAGGCCGGGCACACGGAAAGGAATCACTTTATCAAGGAAAATCATTGAATGGATGAAGCGTTAGATCTTGTTTTTTGTTATGTTCTCCTTATTTTCCTTGATAAAGTGACAAGAATATTATAACATCATATCTTCATTGTGTATTTATTTATCAAGAAATTCTCACTTTGAATGTTGTGGTAAATATATATTAGATGTTGAAAATTGTTGAGTTATGTTTGCTTAATTCTAGTGCTCTATTGATTCTTCTGGTTGATCATTTTTTGTCAAATAGACCTTCAAAATTTAGGAGCAATGAAAGCATTATTAAAACGCAAGTGCAGATTTACAATTGAAAATGGTAAAAAAAAAAAAAAAAAAAAAAAAAAAAATTAATACATTTTCAACAGAAAGTACAATCCATTTGAAATCTCCGACGGATCATTCCATTGATAAATTACAATAAATTATGTTACCGTTGGAAGTATCATTGAAGGTTTTTTTCAACGGATATCATGATCTATTGATGTTTCCAACAGCTATTTCCGTTGGAAACAACGATCAAGCCCTCGTTCATATTCTCCAACGGACATATATTTCTGTTGCAAATTACCAACGATCAAGCGATCGTTGGTATTTACTGTGGTAAACTTTTGACATCGAGAGTTACATCAAAGAGATGTCCAATATCCATTTTACATTGGTGAAACCCAATACCAACGAAATAAGAGGCTTTATCAATGGATTTGTCCGTTGGTAAAATTCAGAAATCTTGTAGTTTTTCTAAACTGCAAATTATTAGGAACTATTTGTCCTAAGCTACCAAAAAGGCAATTGAAGCGTTAAACTATATAAAGTGATGTTTTTTTTTTTTTTTTTTTTGCCAAATGTATGAATTGCTTATAAAATATTTTATTATTATATTCATTACGGTTGCATTTGTCGAGAGAAGTTTTTCAAAGTTGAAGTTGATAAAATTCTACGTACCTTCGATCAACAATATCACAAAATATGTTGAATGAATTTATCATAATATCTATTTAAAAAGAAAATATCTTGCAGTCGAAAGAAAATATTTGTTTTAGAATTCTCTGGCCATGATCAACAAGATTTATTTTTCTAAACTGCAAACTATTAGAAGCTATTTGTCAAAAGATACCAAAAAAGCGATTGAAGCGTTAGAATACATAAATATTATAGCCAGATGTTTTTCAAATGTATGAATTGATTATAAATAAGTATTGTTGAAGTCAAATCACCAATTATTTTTATCCACATATTTTATGAACCCGTAACTTTTCAATTTTTCACGATTTACTGAACATTTAATTTAAACATTTTAAAGTTTTATATTACTTAAAATGTTATATGGTGTGCAATATCAACGAATCATTGGCGATGCTCAAAGATTGTTCCTTCATAGGGATGACTCAAAAACGAAGACCCGCCCTGAACAATGAGAGGATTACCATCTAAATTTAGTCTATTGATCATGTATGAAATTTACTATTAAAACATGTCATGGATATGGATCAAGTGTGTTAGAAACAAGGCCCATACCCAACTCTCATACCCTTCATTTGCTTAAAAATAATTAAAATGACAAAATCCAAAAAGAATGAAACCTAAACTGCTTCATTTCTCTAATTCTTTCTCATTTGAAGATTATATTCAAAAAATTTAAAATTTTGCCTAAATTCGCTTGTAAGATATGAGATTTTGCTTACAATTCCATTCTTTTCACTTCTTAAAAGATAAACATAAATTATGTAATGAATTTTCAAATGGGTATAGATACTCAATAATATCCGCCTTCAACCCACTTTTCTTAAACAGGTAAATGGGTCGAATATGACTATTACAAATGTATATATATTTTTTTAACCAAAAGGATTGAAAAAGACGATTTTGAGTACAAGTTACATTGATTGACCAAGAAGACAATCAATTTATCAATACAAAAACAATATGCCCATCAAAGTATCCAACACTGTACAAATTGAAAATAAATACGAACATTAAATGGACATAAAAAAAATAAAAAACAAGCTGCTTATCTATATAACAAATGGTAGAGACGACTTGGACACCTTAAATTGGCCACTCTTCGTCCTCATCTCTTCGAACTCGTCAATAAAATAATATACTTAAAAAATCTCAATAGTCTCCTTCTTAACATACACAAGTTCGGTACTAAACCAAAAATCATCTTCCATTCTATTTCATAACATCGTCTTAATGCATCATATCTAAAAATGCACGTTTTGTAATTGTTGAAACTTGAAGACTTAAGACAAAACGAATCAGTTTATTAACAAGATTATAACTCATTGATTTCCTTGTTAGTGCTAACAATTGGCACACATCGAGAAGCGTTGTTAAATTTTTAAATTGAAAGTTACGTTGAATGAATGTATTGAAAATTGAATAATGAGCATTGTTTCTAACTAAGTCTAAGACTATTGTATCATTGAATTTTAGACTTTAAATTATTGGGTCAAAATATGTCAATTGAAAGAAAATTTAAAAATTTTGCGAGAGCAAACGAAAATGTTACGAGGACGAAATTTAAAAATACACTATAAATTGACTAAAAATAGTGGACCAATGAAAAATGTTGGAGCCCCCCTCTTGCTCCTATGATGAATTTATCAAACCCGACACATTATCATCGCCATTCCCTCAGCAAAATTCGAACAAACTCGAGCCAAAACCTCGCAATAATTCTATAGGAACATTAATTTTTAACATTTTAAAGTGTCATTGCAATAAAACACTTTCTCATTGAATAATGAAAATGTGCATTAAATAATGAAATTATCACCAAATGAATCATTACCCAATGAAAAAGTGACACATCACAATATAACTTTAAAATGTTCAAAATTAATGTTCCTAACGAATTACTTAAACCTCAAGGTCGACCCTGGGAAATAGTTTGCTAATGCATGTGCTGTGAACATAGAAAGGAGGCAAACACGCACGCACGCACCACCATCCCCGAAAGATTCCTTCTTGCACCCTTTGTCATAGGTGTGGTATCAAATACACTTTTAAAATCAATGGCTCATATTTCTCTCTCTCTCTCTCTCTCTCTCTCTCTCTCACCCACCCACGGCACACACACATAATGTGATCTGATCTAAGGGACAGTAAATCACATGGGTGTTTGGTGGTGGAATCCCACATTGTCAGACAGTCCCCCCATGTGATGTTGTCACCCTCCTTTCTTTTCCCTCCAGGCTCCATCAAACTCAAAGGCAGCAAAAAGACACACACACACCCAACCCCAGTTACCCCACCCTCTCATAATCATATCATAATATATATATAGACAAAACTACTAATCTTCAAATATTATAATCTTGGATTTTCTTGCATCAGGTCTGCTGCGTCTGCATCCATATCTATATACAAGTTAAGAAAGATTTAAATCCACTTCCTAATTTTCTTTTTTGGATTATACAATGGGAAATAGCCATCAATAGTGAGAAAAGGGAAGAAATTACAGACCCTGAAATTCACTTACTTCAGACATTTTTTTTGATTTCACTTTAACTATTTCCTTTTTTTACCTGTGTCCCAACAACTTTCTTCAACTACAGAAATGAAAAGAGAAGAGAATGGATGGCTCTGTCTGTCCCACTTTCTTTACTGCCTTTTAATGTATGATGATAGTAAGTAGTATAGTATTTGCAACTAATGCTGGCTGCTCAGACCTGACTTGGAACTTGATTTAGCAGATCATCATCCTGTAGAAGGATTTAAAACAAAATGCTAAGAATTAAGCTAGAGGATCCAAAAAAGTGCACCAAATTGATGTAGGCCGTAGATTTCGAGGTGGATGTGATGGGCGAGTGTTCAGATAGGTGGTGCCAAGTTTGCAGGTCGGTGCACTGTTCAGTTCATGTAGCACAATTGAAATGCTAAAACCAACCTCAGTAAATGGGCCAGGACCAAGATAAAAGTACTAAACAAAAAGGATAAATTATTACTTACCTTCCTAAGACAAGATTCTAGTCCTACATTCCAATGGCCTCATGGCCAGAAGGAAACCTGTATCAGTTATGTGGGTATTTTCTTATATGAGATGAGAAATTCGAGTAATTAACAGTAATCGAGTGAGTCATAAGTATTGAGTAATTATACCTAGGCACTTGGAAGTAACACGATTTGAATGGAGCCATGTCTAGAGAAGAACTAGCAGGAAATAAAGACGAACTGCTCAAACTATTGTTAGCAGGAGACGACGTTGAAACCTTATCGGACTCTCCGGTTTCCTTAGAGAAAGCTGTTGCGTAGTCTCCGGCAGCTTTTGGAGACGCAAAGGGGCTATCAGGGAGGTTGTGCTCCGAACTACATTCAAAATAATGAAGAAACTTGATAATTCAGAGCATTAGAACATGAAGAAATTTAATGCATACACCAAATTCCAAACAAACAGAAAACAAGGAGGGGTCCAGTACCTTCCTTGAAAATGACTTTCTTTATTGGGATTTTCTGTGCCTTCGCTATTTTCATCCTTGAGAGAAGAAGATTGCTTCTCTGTATCAGTAACATTTACTGGATTTTGCACTGCCAGAATTGAACCATTTTCTGCAACAGCATAATTCCAACACCAAAAGATTTATACCATCTTTAAACAACCATGAAACTCAATGTCTAATGAATGAAAAGTGAAATGAATAAAAATGGCACCTTCTTTAGATTCTGGGCTGCTGCGGTCACCGGATAGAACGACGTTTTGGTTGAAAAAACTCGGAGACTGTTTCGGGGATGAAATAATGCCACCGGTCGAGAGTGTTCGGTGGTGGCTATTCCTCTTGATGTCAAGAAGTTGTAGACCCATCAGTCTCCTATTTTGGAGCTCAATTGCTTGCTGCAAATCTGCTTGCTCCTCTAATTTTCTTTTCCATAACATGTCAGCATTGTTATAGAACATCCTTGAGCCTAAATCCGAAAAGAAAATACTATCTTCATCAAACATGAACTATAAAATCTTCAAGTAAAAAGGGATCAACTTAGGAACATGCTACTTTCTTTTAGAAACCAACTGCATTTAAGGCATGATGCATTGCTTTTTACTTAAAAGAAACCGAAAAATTGTTAGTGCAGGATTCGACGGTTCTTACCTAGCTGAAGATCATAAGAATCTTTCGGCTCCAGCCCGGTAGGGCTACTACATCCCGTGTACTCTCCCCTCTCCATCTGAGGCTGTTTTCTGCAAGTATCATCAACTATAACATTAATGATCCGTAAGATAATTGGGCTACCAGATATAAATTAAGGCTTGGAGAGGGGGACTAACCGGTGTTTCTCGGGGATTTTGCCCTTCTCCTTGTATGGTTTGACGAGTACCCGAGCATCACACACGAAGTGGGGATTGCCCTTTGCAAGAATGAGCTTTACAGTCTCTGGATAAACAAATGTGACAAAACCAAACATCCGTTTCTGCTGATACGGAATCCTCACATCTTGAACTGGCCCGTAAATACTTCAAAATGAAGCAAATTGTTTAATGATTAAACTCAATTCCTCAGCAGCTCAGTTAGCTAAAAATGGAATAATTCACCTCGTTCAAGCTCAGCAAGAAATTCATGCACCTGAAATAGTTGGACACGTCTTCTTCCTTGAATGTGCTGTCAGCTGGAAATGTCAAGTAAATCTGCCTTGAACCAGGACAAATCATACCAAAATCGCCTCTTTCGATCCGAGACCGACTAAATTTGTGCATATCGTCACCAATAAAGGCTCTACAAGTTCAAAGCTAAAATTATTTACTTCAACAAAATTATGAAGCAATAAATGGATCGAGTAAAAAAGTTCATGCCTTGGACTCTCAGCTTGCAGTTGCTGCTGGAGAAGCAAATTCATGCATCTATTTGTGGAGTAAGGGAAATTAGCAGAAGCCATGAGTTGAGAGGCTGCGGCCAGCCTTTGTTGATGCATAGACTTGGATCTAAGCAGCTCTTGGCACTGCTCCAACATTTCAAACTTGCTCGGTGAGCTAGCCATGGCGGCACCATCCGCATCATTCTCGCTATGGATAAACCTGCAACTGGTGCCATTCTTGCAGTACCCTCTAGCAAAGTAAAGACAAGGTTTCCATCCGAACCCTCCACCGAGATCATCTGGGCCCAAACAGATATCACTCACTGAGCAGCTGCGGCGGTGAGGCGAGCCGTTGACTGAGTCACCACCCCAGTTCTCGGAGGCACCACCGTAAAAAGGGAATAGAATCCCTTCACCGCCTCCATTTCCACTTGGGCTAGAGGTCAAATCTTGCTGTGGGTAGAACATATCAGGGCTTTTAGGCATCAGTGATGGAGAGCTATCGTTGAGGAAAGAGAGCTGATCTTGTAAATGAAGCTCATCAATCAGATCAACTTCTCCAGTTGCATAAAAAGGAGGCGCAGCAGAGTTCATAGTAGTAGATGGAGTGGTTGCATTACATGCAACTGGTACAAATAAATCATCAGAGAAGCTTGAATTAGCCCAAGAAGAAGCTGCAGTTGAAGACTGGCTAGGCATACTGAGAGGAGAAGGAAAATTTACTCCACCAATAAACCTAGCAGAAGAATTAGTAGCTGAGAGAGAGAAAGAGTTGCTGAAAGGTGAAGGAGAAGGACTTGAAGGTGTTGAATAAGTATTTGATGATGCTAAACCAAAATCTTGTTTAGCTTTAAGAATCACGGAGTGAACCAAAGATTCAGGGCCAAAAGCCAAACGGATCATTTCTTTCTCACCGTGATCTTGTAACAGGAGAATTCCCATGATTTTAGAGGCATTTTCTGGGTACAAACTTTGGATCCTTTGGAAAACAATCTTTGTTGCTTCATATGCATCCATGTTCTTCTATTTCTGGGGTTGGTAGTAGATTCCACTCCAACCCTTCAAACCTACCTTTTTTTTTTTTTTTTTTTCCTTTCAATCACTAGCTACTCTTTCTTTGAGTAAAGAAAGACAGAATGAAAAATCCTTTCTTGTTCCAAGCTAAATCTACCAACTGCAGTAGTTCACTAAATATTTTCTCTTGTTCCTGCAGAAAACCCAGAAAGGTAAACAAGAGGAAAAAAAAAACAAGGAAAGTATGGTGGTTGAATTTCTCTATAAAGAAAGATTAAAACCAATGAAAAAACAAGAAGAGAGAGAGAGAGTAGTATCTTTCTCGTCAATTTTCTATACCAAAATTAAATAAATAAATATAAATAAAAGAAGTTGCTGTGAACTCTAAACTCTAAAGTACTACTTACCCATCAAAGATCTCAAATCCTTCATCTTTGTCCACTGTAATCAACTTAAAATAATCGACAAAAACCCACATTCATCATTCTATTTCTGTATTCATTTTTTCCTCTTTCAACGTGTGGTTTTGAGCAATGGAAGTTACTGGAAAAGCCAAAGCTCCGTCTTCTATCTATGCAGCCTGCAGGATTTTGCAGCAGTTCGTTTGACAGCAACAGCAGGGAGCACAGGAGGACCATCAATAGCACAATTAATTCCAAGAACCCTCCACTACCGTTGATAAGAAAGCCCAAGTGGAAGTACAGAACACTAATGTCTGATAAAAGTAGGCTTGATTTTTAAGCTCGCGTCTGAAAGAAATTGTGCCATTTTTTAAAAAGACCTATCCCAAAAGTTGTAATGACCCAAAAAATACCTCAAATATTTGGTCAAAAATGTCTAATTTCACTTTAATAAGTCATGAAATGTCTCTTTTTGGATAAACTACACAGTTTATAATCCAGATTTTTTGCAATTTCGAGGTAAAGTCAATGATTAAAAATTGAAGGAAAAAAATGTGTGATTAAAAAGTGATTTAAGAAATTATGTAAATTATAAATTGATTTATAAACCCTCATAATTACATTCCCGAACAGTGATTTTTGTGTTTAGATAGATACTTTCTTCTTTTGCCTCCTTTTTCTTATAAATATTGTTCATAAATAGTGATACGTTTTTTTTAAAAAGTCACAAATGGTGGTGAGAATTTTTGACAAATCAAAATTGCTAATTTAAAAAAAAAAAAATAACAATAAGATGTTGTTGCGTGATCGTTTATAAATAAATTTTGTAAACAAATTTTACCATACTAAGGCTTATATGTTGGATTGGCTGTTAATTTTTATTTATAGATAAAGAATGTGAGTTTTTTGAGGAACAATATGTGGTTAGAATGTAATTTCGAAAAAATGTGTGATTAAAAAGTGTTCGAGAGAATGTGAAGGAAAAAAATGTTTATACATGAATTATTGTTCAATTCTCAATATTGAAAATATTGAAAATTATAAATCTATGAAATTTTAGATTTTTAGCGTCGAATAACAATATTTATTCACAATAATAGAATATTTACTGAAAAAAAAGTGATTTGATTCATGTCGTTTGACTAAAGCTTCTGTGGAATAAATTTTTGTTAAATCAACCACATATTTCAGGAGATTCATAATTTTTCATAACGATTTAATCATATGTTCTTCAAAAATCCAAAATTTTTCACATAAAATACCACACCTAAACAATCTTTAAATCCTTGCAAGAAAATAAAGTTTGTATCTAACAAGTCGATTTAAGGGGGTTTATTCAATTGAGATTTTGAAAGACATTTAAATACTTTTTTTAATGGATTTCATTGAATTTTATTGATTTTTATGGATTTGTATAAACTTTTAAAAACTTTTGTAGACATTTATTTAAAAGACTTTTATAGACTTTTAAAGACTTTTGTAGATTGATTTAAAAGACTTTCATAGACTTTCAAAGACTTTTATAGATTTTTATTTTTTAATAATTGAAAATTTTGAACATTATAGATTAATTTTCGTATGGTGTGAATGTTAATCACTAATAATAATTATATTACAAAAAAAAAAAAACGACGTGAGAGATAAATAGTTTTAGGACAAAAAAACATTTGTGATTAAAAAATGAGGAAAAATTAAAATTATGTTTGATATCGACATAAAAATTTTACTATGTTCATAAATCTTTTTGAATATACAAAGTTTTATAAATTTCAATTGACTTTTAATTAATATTCTTGAATATACAAATCTCTCAAGAGAGATTTTAGAATAACATTGCTTAATTATTATTATTTTTGATACAATTTAATTATTATTGTTCTATATAATTTTAGTTGGATTTATTTTCATAGAAAGATTGAAAGAAAAAAAAGATGAAAAAGAATAGAGCCAAAATATAAAGAAAAAATATTAAAATATATTAAAATATATTTGTTTAGTCATAGGTTTCTAAAAATTAGTATGAAAGCAAATCACAAGTTTAAAGTTTCTAAAAATAATATGAAAGATGGGAGAAAAATATAGAAGAAACAAAATTATAATTTAAAAGATTTTTTTTTTTTTAAAAGTCTTTCAAAATCTTGGAGGTTGATGAGAGACAAATTAAGAGATTTTGTGATTGTACTTTCTGTTTAAAAATTAGTACATAAAGGATTTCGTAGGAGTTTTTAAAAGTCATTGATATTTTGAATAACACATGATTTTTAAAGACTTTATATAATACATCATGACTTTTATGGACTTTTAGAATATCCATTAAAATCTATATTAAATACCTCAAGATTTTAATGGAATTTCTAAAGTCTAAATTGAATACACCAAAACTTTTCAAATCCTTTAAAATCTTTGAAAGTCTTTTAAAATCTATATTGAATAAACCCCCCTTAATCTTGAAATTTCACTAACAATTTCAAAGAAGTAGAAGCAACTAATTCCGATTGTGATTTTGAACTAAAGCTTCAAACTTGCCACGGGAATGAGGGTACTTTTGGGTTTGTCTACAAGTGTCGGGGGAACTATATAAATGAAAGAATTCCGGCAAAAGAAATTATTTCCTATTTCATGGATACTAAAATTAGATTTTCAGCGGACTTTGATAAAAATTGATAATGTGTGGTTGAAAAGTTGTAAATCCTAAGAAATGAGTTGTTAAAATTAATTGTTGATTTAAATTTTAATCAATACCAAACGTAGACTTAACTTATGGCATGTTTAGTAAAAGTTTTTTGTTTATAAATAAAGAATATTATGTGACGTTCTGTTTGTATTTTATTTTTGTTTTCAAATTTGCTGAAAACGCGTTTTGTTTGTCATTTCTGAAAACTGTTTTTGAAAATGAAAAGCCGAAAAACACGTTCTGTTTGACATTTTGCAGAATACTACTTAAACTATTTTTAATTAATTTGCTTGCAGAATACTACTGACTCAAACTTAAATTTCCTTTCACAATACACTGAAAACATGGTTACATGCAACACACTAATATGAACATTAAGATTCTATATTAATACAGCTTGGTCAGGTTTGGGATTTGAGGAAGCTCTAATTCTATTAAAATTTAGAAAATGCAAGTTCTTTCAAAATCACCAAAGTGCATTTATCATGGCATTTTTTGAAATATAACAATAAGAATTTTCACTTAATTTTTTTTTTTTTTTTTGTAATGTTGATATTGAATTCAATAAAACTTTATTTAAACTTAATTCTAAGTTATGGTAATTCTCCAAATATATAAATATATATATATATATATATATATATATATATATATATTAAGCTTAGTTCCAAGTTAAAATAATTCTTAAAAGAATCCCAAAAATGCGTTTTCCGCGTTTTGAATATTTTTTGATAAAATACACACAAAACGCTCAAAACGAGATTTTGAGCGTTTTGTGTATGATACTGTAAAAAATCCTAATATTGACGTGTCAACATCTGATGATACTTGATCGTTGGAAAAGACCAATGAATTCGCCTTGGTTGACCTGGAAAAAAAGGCGACGAGGATTCCCCCTGTCGCCCCTCCGGTGTGAGAATTAGTTTTCTGGAGAAAAGTAGAGAAAGAATAATTTACTGAAAAACATAAAGAATAATGAATGAATATATGTGATCAAAGAAACTGTATTTATAGGGCTGAAAAAGCCCATAACTTCCTTTATTTAAGGAAGGAGTCATTTTGTTATAAACTTACCTTTTAAGAAATATTCTTTACTTATAAGGATTCAGTTTCCTTTTTGTGAAGGGTTTCCTTGTGGATCATGTATTGCCTTGATGCTCAAGTATATGGCCCATTAACGAGGCCCAGTGTTGAAAGAGATTGGGAATCCTGCCAATACGGGCCGTAGGTCGGGAAGAACCGATCTTATCTTCAAGTGTTAAACTGAAGCAGGAGGTCGGCCACGTTATTGTTGAACAGCGAGGAGGTCGGCCACGTGCCGACCATGGAGTTCTCGGCAAGAGGTCAGTCAAAGGAAGACCATGACATCAAGAGGTCGGGTCATGGAATTCTCCTTAATTTCAGGGAGTAGGAAAATAATACCAATCATTGGCCCCCATGCGCAGATATCGGCACAAGATTTCTGGGCGCATGACAGCTATTACATGTGATTTGCCAACTCACCATATTTATTATTTTAGTCATAAAAGAAGTGTCTTACAGTGTTGACACGTGGCAGGAGGTAATTTTTGGATTTTGGAATTTTTCCCGCCTAATTTGTCTATATATATGTGGTCCCCATAATCTCATTATGTTTACTTTGCAAATTTCGGAGAGATCAGAGAACTCGTCGGGCAACCTACACAGACCTCTACTCCAACAAAAGTTTTCTAGCATCTTAGGTAAGCTCGGCCTACCCCGACCTCTCTAACTCTTTTATTATTTATTATAGGAAAGTATGGCTAGATGTATGACAGTGGAAGACCTTAGGGAGGTAGAAGATTTAGATGAACCTCTAGAGGTCTAGCCATTAGGATTTTACGAGCCCCCACCTGATTTTGATGAGGGCGATTCTGATAATGGGGAGGAGGTTGAGGACAATTCCCGGGAAGTGAGGGAACCTAGGCGGACAGAGCTCGAGCTATCAACCCATTATAACAAAATGAAAGAACATATGATCGAGGTAGACATGAAGAGATACGGATTAGTGGATAGATATACCGTCAGGGTCCCGGATAGGGACGAGTATTCTTATCATTGTCGGGAAGGGGAGATAGTCGTGTATCATGAGGCCTTACTGGCCGGGCTTAGGTTCCCCTTGCACCACTTTTTTGTAGATTTCTTACTGACCGCGAGCATATTGTCCTGTCAACTTGCTCCTAATAGGTGTAGGATCCTTGTATATTTTTACATATTGTGTAGGAGCTTAAGGATAGAGCCTACCGTTAATCTTTGCAAATGTTTGTTGGAGCTTAAGTACTTGCCTCGATGCAATAGTTTTGTGTATTTGTACGGGAAGGGTAGGTTTGAGGTTCCATGGGTCCCCTGCTTCATAAAGTATTGGAAAGAAAGGTTTTTCTTTATCAAACCTAAAGAGGGCGAGACCCTATTCTGGCCAACCTTCAGAAGACCCGATGTAGATAACTTTAATAGGATGGGTAGTCTGAGTGAAGAAGCCGTGACAGAACTTATGGCTGATGTCGTCCGGGTGTGTGACTTTGGTTTGCTGGCTGAGGAAGCCAGTAACTTAGCAAATAGTGACATTCTGGACCAGGCCGGTCTTGACCTTTAGCCCGATAGGGTTCGGCCTCTTAAATTACGTAATTAAAAATGCCCTTTGCTTTATGCTTATCTTCGTGAATTTTTCAGGAGGCTTTAATCTTCTCATCCTTGTTTCATGAATGGCTTTTGACTCCGAGGTTTTGAAGCAGGCCGCACTTGCCAAGGCTCAAAGTGCCCGAGCGAAGAGGGCAGTGGACGGAGTGACTAGGAGGCGCCCTCAAAAGAGGGGAAGGGCCAATACTTCAAGCTCGGGACAAACATCCCGATCTCAAGAAGATATCCTGCCACCAAGGGAGGAAAGGCCTCCCAGGGTTCGGGCACCTCCTCCTTCCGACTCCGAGCTCGAGGCGACAATCCATCTCTGGCCGACTGCAGGAGGAAGATGCAAGACTCCCTGCATCCAGACCTCGTGAAAAAATACCAATATGAAATCGGTTTGGAGCGGGGAGTGGAGCACATAATGAGCACGGCTCTCCAGGTAGTTCTTGAGATTTTGCTGTCATTCTTTAGTGGATATATATCTTTACGCAAAATTTTTACAAGTTATTTTCCCGATCTTCAGATGTTGAGCATTACGCGGGGAGCTTCCAATCAAATCTTTGAGCGAGGTGAGACGGCGAGTCAGTTAGTTAACTCCGTTCAATACGAAGCCACCCGGGCCAACGCTGCCGAGGATGAGCTTTGCAAAGTTAAGGCAGACCTCGAGGCTGCTTTCCAAGAGTAGGACAATGCTCGGGCTGAAGCTAGGCGCTTCGTAGAAGAGCTCGAGTAGGCTCGGGTGCGTGAGCCTAAACTCCAAGCTTCTGCCATAGAGTCCTTCAAAGGCTCAGAAGACTACAAGCTTGCCTTGGGTAACTATGCTTTGGAGTCTTCCTCTCAAGCAATAAAACAGGCAAGGGCTTGGTGCCTTCTGAAGATGCCCGAGTTAGGCACGAGCCCAATGGCCGCTTTCCCACTAGGTGTGGATGATCTCGACCTCAGCCCCTTTGAGGAGGAAGATGACGCCGATTGAGAAGTGCTCGAGGAAGCAAAAGAGGGGTCTGACCCCGAGGATTGAAGTCATTGTAAATCTACGTTGTTATGCCCGGGGTATGCCCCGTATACTTTTGTAAAACTTAATGAATGAATGAATTTGGTTTTTAAGCCTTTTCACGAGTTGCCTTTAAATATTAAGTAGCATTGATTCCGCATCAAGATTAAGTTTCAGACAATTTACTAGTAAGACCGGGTTAGTCCAACCCCTTTTAGTCGATTCACTCAAGGATAAGATCGAGTTCTTTACTTGTCGAAATTGCGAGAGTTGTTTGATAAGATCGGGTTATGCCGACCTTTAGGGTCCGTTTGTCAAGATGGAGTCGAGTCCATAACAAGTAAAATTGACGCAGATCTAATTATTTTAAACTTCTTGTTGGGAAGTAATTTGTAACGTCATACCATGAGACCTTGTAAATTATTCGTGGAAGAATAATTTGTAAAGTTTTACCATGAGACATTGTAAATTATTTGATGGGAAATAATTTGTAACGTCTTGCCATGAGACCTTGTAAATTATTCGTGGAAGAATAATTTGTAAAGTCTTACCATGAGACATTGTAAATTATTTGATGGTAAATAATTTGTAACGTCTTGCCATGAGACCTTGTAAATTATTTGATGGAAAATAATTTATAACGTCTTGCCACGAGACCTTGTAAATTATTTGTGGAAGAATAATTTGTAAAGTCTTACCATGAGACATTGTAAATTATTTGATAGGAAATAATTTGTAACGTCTTGCCATGAGACCTTGTAAATTATTCGTGGAAGAATAATTTGTAAAGTCTTACCATGAGAAATTGTAAATTATTCGTGGAAGAGTAATTTGTAAAGTCTTACCATGAGACATTGTAAATTATTTGATGGAAAATAATTTATAACGTCTTGCCACGAGACCTTGTAAATTATTTGTGGAAGAATAATTTGTAAAGTCTTACCATGAGACATTGTAAATTATTTGATGGGAAATAATTTGTAACGTCTTGCCATGAGACTTTGTAAATTATTCGTGGAAGAATAATTTGTAAAGCTTACCATGAGAAATTGTAAATTATTCGTGGAAGAATAATTTGTAAAGTCTTCCCATGAGACATTGTAAATTATTTGATGGGAAATAATTTGTAACGTCTTGCCATGAGACCTTGTAAATTATTCGTGGAAGAATAATTTGTAAAGTCTTAATAATTTGTAACGTCTTGCCATGAGACCTTGTAAATTATTCGTGGAAGAATAATTTGTAAAGTCTTACCATGAGACATTATAAATTATTTGATGGGAAATAATTTGTAACGTATTGCCATGAGACCTTGTAAATTATTCGTGGAAGAATAATTTGTAGAATCTTACCATGAGACATTGTAAATTATTTGATGGGAAATAACTTGTAAAGTCATGTGAATGACCTTGTAAGTTACTTCAAGATCTGATCTTTGTAGTGCTCATTCTTTGGAAGAAGTACTTTTATTGAAGGGGACTAAACGATGGGCCTCGTTAAAACCTTACCCAGAAAAATCCAATGGGAAAAAATCTGGATAAGGAAAAAGAGTACCCGTCCCTGACGCTGAAAGAAAGAACAATGGGCACGCATGCCCGACCTTAACAATCATTAATGGACGTGCAAGTCCGAAAGTAAAAAGAATAAACATGGGCGCGCAGACCCGATTAGACGACTCTGATATCTAGGAAGAGGTATCTACTTGTAGTATGACTTCAAATTCTTAGCATTCCATGGCCGAGGAAGTGGTTTCGAATCCATTGTGCGGAGGCTGTATGATCCCTTTCCAACCTTTCAGATGACTTCGTATGGTCCTTTCCAAATAGGCTCAAGTTTCCCTGGTTGATGACCGGCAGCCTCATTGCGGCGAAGGACAAGATCTCCCATTCTGAATTCCCTCTTCTTTACTCGAATATTGAACTTCTTAGAAATGGCCTATTGGTAAGCTGCTATTCTTAATGATGCATCTTCCCTGACCTCTTCCAGAAGATCCAGACTTTTTCTCTCTCCCTCAATATGGTCGGATGATCCTGCGGTCATAGCACGGAAGCTCGAAATTGTTACTTCTACTGGGATAGGGGCTTCCATTTCAGTAGGCAAGCATGAACGGGGTCTCCCCTGTCGAAGTCTTAAACGTGGTTCAGTTGGTCCAAAGTATTTCTGGAAGGAGATCGGGCCAATCTCCCTTGGCACTGTCCAGGCGAGTCCTCAAGTCTTGTAAGATGAGCCTTTTTGTAACTTCAGCTAACCCATTACTCTGTGGGTGCGAAACAAAAGTCAACCTGTGTTCTATTCCAACGTTCTTGCAGAATTGCTTGAAGGTTTGGCACTCAAATTGATGCCCGTTATTTGTTATTAATGTCTTAGGAAGACCAAAACGGTAGACTATTGATTTCCATACAAATGCTTCCAACTTTTGTTCTGTGATTACGGCTAGCGGTTCGACTTCCACCCACTTAGTGAAGTATTCCAAGGTAACTGCAAAGAATTTGACCTGACCCCGGGCTATGGGGAAAGACCCTAGTATGTCGATTCCCCATTGAGCTAAAGGATATGGGCATATAATCGAGGTTAGCTCTTGATAAGTGTGCGTTTTACACACTTATTGTACTTTTAAATAGACAATTTAATTGACAAATTGAGCAAATATCTACTTATATATTGTGTTTATCTTGTACAATTAGGTACAACCTCAATTGGAAAGCAAATGGACAAGATTGGAGTGCAGTCAGGCTAAAAGAAGAGCAAATTTGATGTCCAAGGACCTAATTGAAAGAAATCAAAAGTTTGGGGACTTAATTGCAACATCTCAGAAAGATGGAGGACCTACCTTGCAAATATTTCAGGGGCATATTTGTAATAAAAGTCAAAATTCGAGGACTAAATTGAAGAAGACCAGAAGTTGGAGGACTTGGATGGCAATTAATTGAAGGACCAGACCACAAACACTCAGTCAGCTGAACCACGCGATCGCGTGGTTAAGCACAGGCAGCGATCGCGAATCAAGCATATATTCCAACCCGAGAGTTTTCAAGTTAGCCACGCGATCGCATGGTCAAAATTTGGAGCAATAATCTGGGCCGACCCGGTTCGGCCCATATGCTATTTTTCGCGGATCTACGCGAAAAGAGTGGTTTTTAGGGCATTTTTGAGAGGGTTCAAAAAATATCATCCACATTATTCAACCACCAAACCCTAGCCCCCTTCCCTTTTTCTCTCTTTTTCTTTTCTTTTCTTTTCCTTTTCTTTTCTTTGTTTTTGTTTTGTTTGTAATTTACTTTGTAGATTATTTTTGTTTCTAAGTTACTAGCACCATTGAAGCAAGGAAGCAAGAAGTGAGGTGAAGATTCAAAACATTATTGAAGGAATTTTGGAGCAAAAATCAAGGGAAGTGATTTATTTCATTATCTTGTATTTTTAATCTTTGATTTCTATATTTTGTGATTTATTTTTGTAAACCTCAACTTTTGTGCAATATTTATATAATGGGCTAGTTATTTTATGTTGGGATGATTGATGTAGCTTAACTTAGTTTAAGTAATTTTAATGTTTGTTTATTAATGTTGAGCTTATTTCATGTGTGTTTGTTGTTGAGATTATTCCATGTGTTTGATTGATCACCAAATATATGTTTTGTGAAGTGTATGATAATCGAGAGATATTATGCATTTTAGACCAAATAACAAATGCTCTAGGTTCTTGTTAAGGATAGAGATATACCTTAAACCCTAGATGATCCATTGAGCTATTTTCACAAAGAGTTAATGCAATTGATTGGACCTTAATCGACATAGAGATATAGTAGGTTAGACCAATTGATTAGGGTTAATTTCACTCGAGAGAGGTAATTAACTAAGCTTGGAAAATCGGGTCTAACATTGTAAATGAGTAATTTATTAATTTGCATGTGTTGAGAAATTACTTAAGCGAGAGTTAAGTAAAATCATGAATCCCAACTATTTTATCTTTCATTTTCCTTATTTTAATTTGGTTTAAAATTAGTTTCTTTAATTTAGAATTTATAAAAATCCATCTTTTAATTGTGTGTTTCCTTTTGTTGTTAGAATTAAATTAATTAAAGTTATATAATCTAGAGTATACATTCCTCGTGGGATCGACAATCCGGACTCAAAAAGTCCACTTTATTACTTGTACGCGACCCGTGCGCTCTCGGTACACTATTTTGAGCGAACAAGTTTTTGGCGCCGTTGTCGGGGAATGTTTTTACTTTGATTATTACTTCAGTTAATTTTAGTTTTAACAATTTGTAATTATTTTTGTTTTATGTTTCATTTTGTTATTTTTGGTTAACCACCACAACTCTAATCTTTCTTACGTTTGGTTTTCTTTCTATGCATATTTGATTTTAACATTGGCAAAATAGGAAAGCAATTGCATTGAACAATCTCAACATGGGTGATGAATACATGCTTGAAGAATATTCAAGTTGTGAAATTTGTTACAAGATGCATTGTAATGGACAATGTTTGTTTTCGGGGAATGATTTGATTACGTCGAAGCTTATTAAGTTTAGACAATATTTGAAATGCCGAAAACAAGCATTTGATACATTGGATGTGAATTACATGCTCTTGGGAGATTGTGTACCGGATGATTGTGATGAGGATATCACTCTTGTGGGAGATGGTCCTCCACTATTGAATGAGAACGTACTTGCAAAGTATTACAATGAGCTTGCCAATTTGGATGAAGATGATATGCTTATGGGGGATGCCATGTATTGGGAAGGATTCCAAATGTGAGGGTATAACCCACTCTTGGGAATTAATAGGAAAAACTTGTCGTTGCCCATGGATTCAAATTTTGGATCGGTCATTCAATCCGAGGAGACATCAACTAATGGAGATGAGCTTGAAGAGAATGATAAGTTAATCACAAAAGAATCACTTGGAGAAGTGGCAATTAATGAGCAAGAGATTAAATCAAATTCTCTCAACTTCATTAACTGTCCAATAATTGATTTTGTGATTAAGCCACTTGAGGAGGAGCAAGTCTACATTGTTGAGTTCGAATTGGATGGAATAGGCAAGTCCCATAACATTGGAAGGGGCAAGGTGCAAGTATTTCGAAGTAATGAAGATTGGGAAAAAGCCAAAAGAAGCAAAATGAGCAAGGCATCGAAAGCTATATTTAGAGTGCCATGAAGAACTTATGCGGAGAGTCGAGCTAATGACTTTAAAATAAGCGTTTAATGGGAGGCAACCCATTCTCTATCCTTTACTTGCTTTATTTTTATTTTTTGCATATTATTTACTTTCTTGCATTTTATTTACTTTCTTGCAAATAAGTTGGTTAGGCCAAGTCTCTATCTTCTACATTTATTTTCCTCAAGATGGGTAGTGTGAAATAGCTCAAATGCATTCTCATTTAATTCTAGCATATACTCATATCAAATTTCCAAAGTCAAATATTTGCTCAAAACTCATTTTTAAATCACTTGGTTCATATTGTCTTTTATCTTCAAGTGTGATTTAATATTGATGTGGATAGGCAAATTATATTGGATTTATGAGTTAGAATTGAGATGTTGAATGTAATTTTAATTTTTGGGTCATTCACTATTTAATATCTACTCTTTTCTTGTGTTTTCATAGGATGCTCACAAGGTGTTCGATGAAATACCTCATTGGAGAAAGTTGTGTTCAATCGATTGGAGGCTTCAACACAAGTTTGGGGGTGGATTGTTGGTGATTGCAATGAGAGTTCACATGCCCAAGACCACTTATTAGTGCCCCACCACTTCTTGGGATGTTTAGTAACTTCTTTCCTCTTACTTTGATTTTATTTTACACATTGAGGACAATGTGCATTTCAAGTTTGGGGGTGATTTCCTATTGTGTATTGACATGTTAGATAGCCTTGCCGTGGCTAGGATTACTTAGATGTTTAGAATTATTATTGATTCATGATTTATGACCGTATGCTACTTGTGTCTACTTTTACAAAATGCTTATCCATGCAAGATCATAATTATCTTGAACACAATAGTCATAATCGATTGTTGGTGAAGTTTGGGAATTGTTGAAGGGTGAAGAAGTTAATGGAGTAGAAGAATTAGGTTGTGAGCTTGTATTGTTAATTTTTATCAACCTATCAAATGTTTCCCAAAAACTCTAAATCTCTTTACTCTATTGTAAGACAAGTTTGGGGGTGATCGACCCGGTGAAGGAGACGGTCTAGACGTGTGGTGATTCCATGCATGTTGGAAATAAATTTTGTGTGGATTGTATTTCGCCAAATATAAGCTAAGTAATGACCGTATGCTAAATTTCTAAGCCCATTTTAATTTTTGCATTGCATTGCCCTATCTCGAAGCCTTTTTGACTCGAGTAATTAAGCCCGTAGGAGTATCTTGAAACTTGGTGCCTTAAGTTTGAAACTTGGGAATCACCGGCCGAAAGCTCGCTACATGGGTCAATTAGAAAGCTTAATGAGTAGGGTATTCACACACACACTTGAAAAAAAAAAAAAAAAAAAAAGCACTTCATCATTGCATTTGTTTAATAAGTCTACCTCACTTCGTAGCCTTTTTGACTCGAGTTATTAAGTCCGTAGGGGTATTTTGAAACCTGGTACCCTTTGATCTTAAAACAATCGGGGAGTTTCCGACCTAAAGCTCGCTACATGGGTTAATTAGAAAGCTTAAGGGAGAAGGGGAAGACACGAGCATTCATCACGTTAGTTTTTAGAAATCATGCATTTGTACTTGCATAAGGGCTTAGATGAATAGTGGGTTTGAATTGCTTAGTATAAGCTTGAATGTCGAAGCACTCATTAGTGGAGAGTCACCGCATTTCTAGGTTGTCGAGATTGTCGGTAAAACACACCCGAACTAGAGTGAAAAAAGAAAAGAGTAATTTGAGAGTACCCTCTAGAATTGCATCCCGGGAGAGGAAAGAAAAATATTTATTGGGGATGAATGTCACGAGGGGGAAAGAAAAAGAATTGACCACTAATGGTGGGTAGTTTTGGCTTGAAACATCTTCACTCATCAATATTCTCGAAACTAAATTGACAATTGAAAGTGACTATGCACACACACACCGATCGAACATCGGATAAGCTAAACTTCTTTTTGGTAGCATTGTTTGGAATCATACTTTTGAATTGATTATACAATTTTACACTCATGAGTAATTTGCAAGTTATCCAACTTTGTTGATCTATATTTCACGTTACTTGATTGCACTAGTAGATAATTTTGCTCGAGACGAGCAAAAGCTCAAGTTTGGGGGTGTGATAAGTGTGCGTTTTACACACTTATTGTGCTTTTAAATAGACAATTTAATTGACAAATTGAGCAAATATCTACTTATATATTGTGTTTATCTTGTACAATTAGGTACAACCTCAATTGGAAAGCAAATGGACAAGATTGGAGTGCAGTCAGGCTAAAAGAAGAGCAAATTTGATGTCCAAGGACCTAATTGAAAGAAATCAAAAGTTTGGGGACTTAATTGCAACATCTCAGAAAGATGGAGGACCTATCTTGCAAATATTTCAGGGGCATATTTGTAATAAAAGTCAAAATTCGAGGACTAAGTTGAAAAAGACCATAAGTTGGAGGACTTGGATGGCAATTAATTGAAGGACCAGACCACAAACACTCAGTCAGCTGAACCACGCGATCGCGTGGTTAAGCACAGGCAGCGATCGCGAATCAAGCATTTATTCCAACCCGAGAGTTTTCAAGTCAGCCACGCGATCGCGTGGTCAAAATTTGGAGCAATAATCTGGGCCGACCCGGTTCGGCCCATATGCTATTTTTCGCGGATCTACACGAAAAGAGTGGTTTTTAGGGCATTTTTGAGAGGGTTCAAAAAACATCATCCACATTATTCAACCACCAAACCCTAGCCCCCTTCCCTTTTTCTCTCTTTTTCTTTTCTTTTCTTTTCCTTTTCTTTTCTTTGTTTTTGTTTTGTTTGTAATTTAGTTTGTAGATTATTTTTGTTCCTAAGTTACTAGCACCATTGAAGCAAGGAAGCAAGAAGTGAGGTGAAGATTCAAAACATTATTGAAGGAATTTTGGAGCAAAAATCAAGGGAAGTGATTTATTTCATTATCTTGTATTTTTAATTTTTGATTTCTGTATTTTGTGATGTATTTTTGTAAACCTCAACTTTTGTACAATATTTATATAATGGGCTAGTTATTTTATGTTGGGATGATTGATGTAGCTTAACTTAGTTTAAGTAATTTTAATGTTTGTTTATTAATGTTGAGCTTATTTCATGTATGTTTGTTGTTGAGATTATTCCATGTGTTTGATTGATCACCAAATATATGTTTTGTGAAGTGTATGATAATCGAGAGATATTATGCATTTTAGACCAAATAACAAATGCTCTAGGTTCTTGTTAAGGATAGAGATATACCTTAAACCCTAGATGATCCATTGAGCTATTTTCACAAAGAGTTAATGCAATTGATTGGACCTTAATCGACATAGAGATATAGTAGGTTAGACCAATTGATTAGGGTTAATTTCACTCGAGAGAGGTAATTAACTAAGCTTGGAAAATCGGGTCTAACATTGTAAATGAGTAATTTATTAATTTGCATGTGTTGAGAAATTACTTAAGCGAGAGTTAAGTAAAATCATGAATCCCAACTATTTTATCTTTCATTTTCCTTACTTTAATTTGGTTTAAAATTAGTTTCTTTAATTTAGAATTTATAAATATCCATCTTTTAATTGTGTGTTTCTTTTTGTTGTTAGAATTAAATTAATTAAAGTTATATAATCTAGAGTATACATTCCTCGTGGGATCGACAATCCGGACTCAAAAAGTCCACTTTATTACTTGTACGCGACCCGTGCGCTCTCGGTACACTATTTTGAGCGAACAGCTCTTCCGCGGGTTGATGTTACCGGGCTGCGAATCTTTGGCACTTGTCGCAAGCTTTTACATAATTAAGTGTGTCTTTCTTCATATTTGACCAATAGTACCCGTATCGTATTAATTTCAGTACTAGAGTTCTTGCTCCCTGGTGTCCCCCACAGATTCCTTCATGAACCTCGGCCATAGCAAGGGCTGCTTCTTTCGGAGTTAGGCATCACAGGTAAGGAAGTGTGAAGTTTCGACGGAACTAGGTATTCTGTAACAAGGTATACCTCGGGGCCCTTTATTTAACTCTTTTGGCTTCTGCTTTGTCATCTGGCAACTTTCCTGATGTTAGATATTCAATTATCGGATCCATCCAACTGGGCTTTTGATCTGAAATATCCATGACCTCGGGTTGCTGTGCGATATTGGGCTCATGAAGAGTTCGTACGAACACGGTCCTCTCTAAGTTGTCTAGATTGAAAAAAGTAAGTCTTGATAGAGCATCTGCCTTTTGATTGGCGGACCTCGGAATTTTGTCTACGCAGCAAGACTTGAACTTTCTTTACAAGTCCAAGACCATCATCCTATAAGATGACATTTTCTCATCTTTTACTTCAAAAGTGCCATTTACCTGTTCTACCACCAATTGTGAATCACTCAGGACCTTGACATGCTCGACCCCTAGATGTTGAGCTGCTTGAAGTTCGGCAATCACGGCTTCATACTTTGCATCATTATTAGTCGCCGGGAAGTCAAACCTTATTGCACATTGAGTTTCCATCTTGCCATCATCTTTCTTTAGTATGATTCTGGCCCCCAAGCCTGCGGCATTCGATGCTCCATCTACTTCCAAGGTCCATGTGTCCTCTTCCCTGTCATGACCTGTTGGTCCCGAGGTCTTGGGGCGAGTTCGGCAACGAAGTTAGCCAAGACCTGTTCTTTGATGGAAGGTCGAGGTTTAAACTCAATGTCATATTCCCCAAGCTCGATTGACCATTTGAGTAGACGGCCAGATACGTTTCGTTTCTGCAAGATTTTCTTTAAGGGCTGATTTGTGAGGACAGTTATGGCGTGGGCTTGAAAGTATGGTCTTAACTTTCTGGAGGCTGTAACCGGAAAGTGTGAGCTGCTCCGCCAATGTATATCGGGTTTCTGCGTCCAACATCATCTTACTGAACTAATATACCGGTTTTTTAGCCTTCTCTTCCTCTTTAACCAAAATGGTGCTCACAGCATGATCGGACACTGCTAGATACAAGAACAGATTGTCCCTTGGATTTGAATTTACCAATATTGGAGGAGTACCCAAGTATTCTTTCAACTTCCTAAAGGAGACCTCGCATTCCTCGTCCCATCTGAAGTCTTTGTTTCCTCGAAGAGTTTTGAAGAAGGGAAAACATTTTTCCGCTGCACTTGACATAAATCGGCCCAATGCTGCTACTCTCCCTGTCAGCTTCTGCACTTCCCTGATATTTCGAGGAGGTTCCATTGATGCTAGGGCCGAAATTTTATCTGGATTGACTTCGATACCTCCCTGAGTGATCATGAATCCCAAAAACTTTCCCGAGCCTACTCCGAAGGCGCACTTTGCTGGATTCAATTTCATCCGATGTTCTCTAAGTGTACTGAATATGTCCTCAAGGTTAGCAATGTGGTCTTTCTTTCTTGAGCTTTTTATGACCATGTCATCAACGTAGACCTCAATGTTAAGTCTGAAGTATCTGGAGAAGACCATGTTTACCAATCTTTGATAAATAGCTCCAGCATTCTTTAATTCAAACGGAATGACCTTATAGAAATATATTCATTCATCTGCCATGAAGGAAGTTTTTTCCTGATCTTCCTGTGCCATCCGAATCTAATGATATCCCGAGAAGGCGTCTAGGAAGTTGTAAAGTTCGGAGCCTGATGTTGAATCCACCAATCTGTCGATCCTGGGAAGAGGATAACTGTTTTTTGGACATGCTTTATTCAAGTCTGTGAAATCTATACAAACTCGCCACTTTCCGTTTGGCTTCTTCACCAAGACCACATTGGCTAGCCATTCTGGATATTTCACTTCCTTAATGAATCCCGCTTTTAAGAGTTTATCTATTTCCTCTTTGATTATCTGCCTCCTTTCTGTGGCAAACTGTCTTCTTCGCTGCTTTACGGGCTTCTTGTCGGGCATGACGTTAAGCCTGTGTTCGACGAGTGCGGGATAAATCTCGAGCATATCTTCAGCACTCCATGCGAATATGTCGATATTTTTCTTTAAACATTGTGATAACTCCTCTTTCATTAGTTTGGGAGCTCTTTCCCAATTGTGAAGATCTTCCCTTCTGAAGTTTTAACTTCTTCCAACTCCTCTACCGGCGACATTCTTTCTTGCACAGGAAGTTCTATTGATATTAGATCTGTCTTACCCTTTCCAATACAGCTGATATAGCAACTTCTGGCTACCGATTGACTTCCTTAAATAGTTTCTATGCCTGCGGAAGTTGGGAACTTGATCGCCAGGTGATATGTCGATACTATAGCTCTTAGGCTGTTCAAGAAGGGTCTTCCCAAGATAGCATTGTAGGCCATAGGAGTCTTGACGACCTGGAACGAAGTCATCTTTGTTACACGTTTCTCTTCTGATCCCAATGAGGTGGGAAGGTCAATAAGGCCTTCAGGTTTCACATTTCCTCCACCAAACCCAGTTAGGGGAGTAATGACCTGTCGAAGTCGATCTTTGGTGTATCTGGTTGAAAGCTTCTAAGGAAAGAACATTGACTGTGCTTCCATTGTCAACTAGCACCCTCCTAACATCAAAATTTGCGATTGTTGCACTGATGACAACAGCATCGTTATGAGGATACGAAATTCCTTCCATGTCAGCGCTGCTGAAGCTGATGCTGCTTGAAAACTCATGGTCATGATATCCCGATCGCTTAGTGCCCGGGCATGATTTTTGCGTGCGTTATTCGAATCACCTCCAGACGCTTTTCCTCCAACGATAAAATTTATGGAGCCAGCGGATCTGTTTTTCTCTTCCCCTTTCTCATGCTCTTTATCGTCTTTCTTTATGTAGTGCCCTAGGAAACCCCTTTTTATGAGGACTTCTATCTCCTATTTTTATGTTCTGCACTCATCCGTGGTATGGCCCGGACTCTTGTGAAAGTCACAATACTTATGTCGATTCTTTTCGTCGATTTTCCCCTTGATAGGCTTGGGCCAACGCAAATCTTCACGTCCCTTGATTTTCATGAGAATATGGGATCGAGGTGCGTTTAGCAGAGTTAAACTCTGATGCCCATGGCTATTCCCCTTCGAGTTAGTTCGGGAAGAATTCTTCTCATCCTCCAGTCTTGACCTTTTATTCCCCTGCCTTATTGATTGTGAAGACTGTGCTACTGCCCCTACCCTTGATCTTGTGCCCGAACTGACAAAAGTGTTTCCTCCATGTTTATGTACTTATCGGCTCTTTTGAGAAGCTTCGTTACATTCGAAGGCGGGTTCTTGGATAGGGACATTCTGAATTCCGAACCTCGAATAGCCAAGGTCAGGGCGGAAATGGCTGATGATATATGGAGATCTGGAATCTGAAGTCTTTCAGCGTTAAAACGAGTCATGAACTCTCGCAGTGTTTCATTCGGTCCTTGCCTTAACTGCATGAGGGAAGCGGCGGTTTCTTGATCCTTTTGCCACTTTCAAAGAATGCTGTGAATTTCTCAATAAGATCGGCAAAGGAAGAGATTGACCCTGGAGTTATTGTAGAGAACCAGTCTCGAGCTGAATTTGTTAAGGTTTGTGGGAAGGCCTTGCATAAAATCTGATCGGGAGCATTTTGCATGCCCATGACATCAGTGTAGGTATTCAGGTGGTTGTTTGGTCTGTTGTTCCATCGTATTCCTTTATCCGGGGATATTTAAATCGGTCTGGCAAGGGAAAAAATGTTATTTCGAGAGTAAAGGGGGTTCTTCTTACGAATGAGGTTCGACCCTGTGTATTCTGTCGTATCCCGTCAACAATTCCTTCCTAAATGATTCTTGAGAGCTCTTGTTGTGTCAAGTTCGCAGATCCCTCAGTCATGGGATGGGCACCCTTGATTCCCGGGGAGTTGTCAGCCATAGGATTAACTGGCCGAGGATCTTCCCTAGGAATTGTGCCTGGAGTGTTCGGGTCGGGTTGCGCTTGATGATTGTTCCGTTGCTGAAGAGCCTGAAGGAGTTCACGGAGCTGCTGCTGAAGTTCGTTGAAATCTTCTCGACTAACAGGCTCGTTGTCTGGTGTGATTTCTGGGTTCTGTTCTTCCCCAACATCTTCAAGGGGTGGAGGATTATCATCCTCAGCTGAAGTGTTGGCCGGAAGGGATTGACTAGTGGATGCGGAGGGACGGGATTGACGTCTATTAACCATGGTTGATTGTATCTCTTCCCACAGACGGCGCCAATTGATATTGTAAAAAATCCTAACCTTGACGTGGCAAGATCTGATGATACTTGATCGTTGGAAAAGACCAATGAATTGGCCTTGGTTGACCTGCAAAAAAGGCGAGGAGGAATCTCCCCGTCGCTCCTCCGGTGTGAGAATTAGTTTTCTGGAGAAAAGTAGAGAAATAATATTTTACTGGAAAACGTAAAGAATAATGAATGAATATATGTGATCAAAGGAACTGTATTTATAGGCTTGAAAAAGCTCATAACTTCCTTTATTTAAGGAAGGAGTCCTTTTGTTATAAACTTACCTTTTAAGAAGGATTCTTTACTTATAAGGATTCAGTTTCCTTTTTGTGAAGGGTTTCCTTGTGGATCATGTATTACCTTGAGGTTCAAGTATATGGACTATTAAGGAGGCCCAGTATTGAAAGAGATTGGGAAGCATGCCTGATGTGATCCAGCCAAGGAGGTTCAATCCTACATCGGAACTTGGGGGCGTTGCTGGCGAGTTTATAAGGGTTGGGGCAAACCTCCTCTCATAGGCACGCTTTTGGGACGAAGTTAGGCAATTTCCTAACTATTGGTATCAGAGCCAACCCTCTTGGGTCGGTGTGGCGGGGGTCCTCTCTTGGACAAGCCGCGATACCTCTCAATTCGAGCCCTCACCATGGATCCCATTCGGGACGAATGGTCTTAAGAGGGGGAGAATGATGTGATCCAGCCAAGGAGGTTCAATCCCACATCAAAACTTGGGGGCGTTGCTGGTTGGTTTATAAGGGTGGGGCAAACCTCCTCTCATAGGCGCGCTTTTGGGACGGAGTTAGGCAATTTCCTAACGATTCTCCACTCCTATCTACCCATTCTCCTCTTTTCCTATGCATGCTCCCATTTTGTTTACTATCCATTTCATCATCCCAAACATCCATTCTAATTTTCCTATTCAAACTCTCATTTTGTTTTCTAACTCCATCCCTATACACTATGTCCCCAAGATTATCCCTCACCCTCTTTCTACTACACATCATTTCTTTATCTCCCCTATTTGATGTACTCTCCCCTCTTGTTCCTAAATTTTCCAACTCACCCCCAATCTCCTCAATTTGTCTAGCCATGGTGGTTGAAAGATTTTGTAAGAAGTACTTCAAGTCTTGAGTTTGAGTACTGGAATTTGACATGGTGTGCAAGTGTGAAAGTTTTCTCACAAGAATATTTTTCACTCAATTTAGGCTTTTACCCTCTAATGAGCTCACCACTCTTGTCTTTTTCCACTCAAAATCTCATTTCTCAAGTTCTCCAAGGAAGGTAATCAACTAAACCACAAAGTATAATTCTTGTGGAGTCAAAGAAATCACAAACAAGGAAGAAGGAATTTAGAACAAGTAGACACAATAGCAAGTGAAATTTGTGTGCTTGCTATACTCAAAAGGAACAATTAATATGTAGGATAAGATGTTAGGAATACAATTTTAGCAAGGGAATTGAATAACCACAATTATTAGACAAGGCGTAGATGTAAAACAATAAGCACAAGAGTGTAAATTTTCAATGAGACAATTTATCAAACAACTTGTACTCAATCTTTGACTGACCTAGAATGTGGATAATGTGAATATATGAAAACCCCCAACAACACAATTGTGGCAAGGAATGAATGATCAACAATTACCCAATGTATGGAGCAAGTGATATATGAGATACAATGTTGATAACACAATCTCAATGATGGGAATTGGATAGTCCTAAGTAATTAGCAATATATGGGTATTGAACAATAAAGCACTAATGGAATATTTTTCTTTGGGATAATTGATCAAACACTTTGAATATACAATTTGGAAAGTGTAGGTTTTGTAGTGAATGAATTGGAATTCCCCCAACAAACTCACAATTAATATACCCAATACATGAAATCAACAATACACATGGACATATAAATTTTCCCCAATGTTTCTCAATTTTCGGATTTTTTTTTTAAACAACAATAAGGTAAAGATAAGTTTACCAAATTAGATCCAAGCTCTGATACCAAATGATGTGAACCCCTTTAGTGTTTGAACAAAAAATTTCCACAACAATTTTTGTATCAACCCAAGAAAGCTAAAAAAGGTAATAAATGAAGAATCTTGACCCAAGTTTAACCCAACCAAAATCTAAGGAAAGTTAACCCTAGCCCAATGGAGAGATTAAGACAAATACCAAGATTTGTGGAATAAACAACAACAACCAATACACAAGATAACTCTCAATATATAAGTTGAAGTAATATTCCAAGAAAAGTTACAAGGTGAAGAAAGGATTTACCTCTCTTAAATGCTCTCAATGGAGTGTCTTCAATGTTCAAAACTACCTAGGGTTTGAAATCTTTACAATAGATATACAAAGAGAAAAAGAAGAAGTTTGCGAAATTGCACAAAAAACCCCGCATTTACATTCGGGAAACTTTCGGTCGAACACCTGGTCCACCGAAATAGCACTTTCGGTCGAACACCTGGTCGACCGAAATAGCACTTTCGGTCGTACAAAGCTCAGCCGAACCCTCTTGAGGATAGCTCAAAAATCCTTGCAGAGTTTCGGTCGACCGGAGTGATTTTCGGTCGACCGAAATGTCCCGAGTATCCAAAATTAGGCAATTGACCTCCATCTTGTTTTCTTCCATGCGGACTTGATTTCGGAGCTTGAAAATGAGTCCCGCCATCGACTCTTGGACCTCTTTAGCCTTAGATCTTGTCATAGGACCCACCGATATTGTCATCGAGGGTTGACTTGTTTGACTTTGACTCGATTGACCCCCTTAATTCTCATCAATGCCAATACGGGCCGTAGGTCGGGAAGAACCGATCTTATCTTCAAGTGTTAAACTGAAGTAGGAGATTGGGACGAATCCGACCGTGATGAGACCGGGCATTTCGCTGAGACGTAGCCCGTTATTGTTGAACAGCGAGGAGGTCGGCCACGTGCCGACCATGGAGTTCTCGGCAAGAGGTCGGTCAAAGGAAGACCATGACATCAAGAGGTCGGGTCATGGAATTATCCTTAATTTCAGGGAGTAGGAAAATAATACCGATCAGTGTATAATTTTTTTTTTTTTGTTTTCCAAAATGCGTTTTTGAAAATGGTAAAGAGAACGCGTTTTTAGTGTCTTTGAAATTAAAAACAGAAAATAACCTTAAAACAGCAAAGAGAACATGGCCTTATGTTTTCTAGATAAAATATATGGTTAAAGTTGTTTGTGAAAATGTATGTGATTAAGAAAGTGATTTAGAAAAATGTGTTGTTTATAAACTTGTTTATAAATAAGTTTACCAAATGGAGGCTTACAAAAATGTATGAATAAAAAAATAATTTATACACTGTTCGACATTATTTTTGGAATCTTGTTGTTTTCGAGGTAAAATTTGTGATTAAAGAGTGGTTTCTAAAATGTGTGCAGTTAAAAGTAGTATTGAAAATTGAAATGCGTTATAGGGTGTGTTCGACAGCTGAATTCATTTTATAATGTAATTTATTTGTATTTTCTATCTAAAATATGTTATTGAAAAGTGCAGAGAGAGTGTGGTCAAAAAATTATTGAGAAAATTGTGCATATTATAAATCTTTATCTTTATCCTCCTCCTCCTCCTCCTCCTCCTCATCATCATCATCATCATCATCATCATCATCATCATCATCATCATCATCATTATTATTATTATTATTAATATTATTGTAAAAGTAGAAGTGAGGGGAGGGAAACATAAAAAGTCATTTCCCGTCAAAATGCATTTGCAATTTTTGAAACATAAATAAAATAAAATAAAAACTCATGTAGATTAATGTCGTATTTAAATCTGTGTAGACAGTATGGTGCAAAAACTTCCAGTAAAAATTTTTCATTTTTGCGAATTTGGAGTTGAACATAAGGTCTTAATTCTAAAGTTCTGATATTGCGTATCGATACATGTATCGATACCAGCAATTTTTTTTTTTTTTTTTACCATTAAGCGTATTATTTGATTTTCTAATCTTATAATCTGTTACCTATTTTATAAAATATTGGGAAAACATTTCATGATAATAAATACATTAAATACTTTAACTACGGTTATTGATACTTACATTATGAACCGGGTGGTGAACTAGTTTGTGAAATTGTACTACTTGTCTTCTATTATTTGTCTTAAATCATTAAAAGCTAGTTTAGTTAAGTATCTCTTGATTTTGTACAAAGTTGATCATATTACAAATATTTTAACTATTGTATCGATGCATGTGAAGTTCTTTGACAAATCATGTAATCATTTTTATACATAACTGAAATAAGAGTATGATATGCCAATTTATAAGGATAAAAGTTCTTTTGTATGGTTTCAAGTCAGAAAGCAAGAAGTTACCTAGTTTTTTCTTAATGTATCGATATCATGTATCGATACATATAAGTCAGTTATTATTTTTTGCATTTGAAAATTGACGCCAAAGTTCGTTAAACATAATCATATCATAAGTATCGATAAATATATAAAAATAGCGGATAAAAACACACATAATTTACATAGATTCTTATTCTTATACAACTTATAAGGGATTTTACATCATTCAAAATAAATCACGTATTTTTATTAAAACTTAACTATATATTAGTAAAAGTATAAACATTGGTATACAAAAGTTCAAAGGTGTGGATGCCAAAATACTCCGTTTCGACCTTGGTGTACTCATAACGGGAGATAGCTGGGTATTCAGGCAGGTAGCTCCAAATTTTTGTCTCCATGATATACATATACGTTTGTCCGTCATCAGAGATTTTCCAACTGTTTGAAGTAGCTTTGATAAGCTACGATCAAGTATCTGCAAGTTTTAAAACATGAAAATATGAATACAAAATATTCAACAAGTAACAAATTTTATTTAAAAATTAACATGATTTCATGAGGGCCCGTATCACAAGTCAAATGTTATCCCGAGCACGCAGGATTTCAAGTAAGATCTAAAACTCAAATACAAGCGTGATATTTCACACGTATTTCAAGTAGGAAGAATTTACTGTAGTTCAAGCGTATCCATAATATGGTATGTGGCACACATAATTTTCCATATAAATTTTTCCATTTCTACTATCAATATGTTGTTTACAAATTTGGTCATTTTGCTGCAAATATCGATACATATATCGATACTTGTTGAATCAGATAGATTTTCCATCTATCGAGTTAACCTTTCCTTTCATATGTTAATGTATATAAAATTGAAATAAAAGATATAAATGGTAAATAATTTAAAACTGGTGAAAATCATCTATACATTATAATGAGATAAGTAGCATAATCAATTATTTAATAATTCATTTAAGTTTGAGATTGAAGAGCATAAAATATGATAAATCTCCCTCTTCATGTATCGATACATGACAGTTAATTAGTTACTGTTAGTAGTTGAAAGTTAGTTGGTTAAATAAAACTATACAAGTATTGATACATAAAAACATAACTTTTATAAAACACACATAATTTACATATCTACTTTACTTTAAAGCCGTATACGAGGTTTTTACAGTCATTAAAATAAAACCCTGTATTTTAAACTAGTTACATATTTGTAAAGTTAAAAAAATATGTACACACCAGCTCAAAAATATTTATATCATGGTACTCCACTTTCATTTTTGTATATTCATAACGAGATAAGGTTGGGTGGTCTGAAGGATAGCTCCATATTTCTGTTTCCGTAATATACATATGAGTCAATCCATCCTCTGAAGCTTTCCACCCATGAGAGACGGATTTAAAGTAAACACGATCAAGCAACTGTAATATTTTAAAACATGAAAAATGTGAATACAAATGTATTTAGCAAGTAACATACTTTTCATTTTAAAACATGAGTTTCAAGAGGGCCCGTATTACAAAACATATGTTATCCCATACGTGCAAAAATACAAGCAGGATTTGAAATCCTAATACAAATAGCATGCATTTCAAGTAGGAACGAACTTCCCATAACTCAAACATAACAAGTCAAGCACCATAAAGTGTAGTGTCAAGCGGGATAACATGATGAATGTAATAATGTAAGAAAATACTTTAATAAGATAAGAATAAGTTAAAATATCAAGTAATTTTGTACGAAGTAGCATTTAAGACTATTTTCAAAATTGCAGTATTACTTACATTGTTTAGAACCTGAAAACAAATAAAGAATTAAAAATCAAACTTCTATGATTCTGAAAACTAATGAAAGTATCGATACATATTCAAACCCTGGTTTTTCATGTATCGATACATAGTATCATACTTGAAGAACTATTTTCTGCAGTTGATTTTTGATCTCAATATAATTATTTCCTTATTCCTTGAACTGTTGATTCAAAATCATTGAAGTATTTTCCTATCATTATGAACATGATTCAACAACTATAAATCAAAATCGAAACTACGTTTGAAGTTTTTAGAATTTGAAACAAAACAAATCAAAACTCTCCCAATCTCTCTCTCTTACAATTTTTCACTAAAGATTCCAACGTTTTATTATGTATTTCTCATCTAGAATTAAGGTTCTATTTATAGCACGAATTTGGGAGTGAAATCTGATATTGTTTACTTAAAAAAATAAATTCATAGCTTCATGATCGCTTATACTAGACCAAACAATTCACTAAGGATAGAAGCAAGTGCTACTGAGCTGCATGATTTCGATATGTTCATATTTGACAAGTGACAAGATTTTGTTAATCCAGCGAATTACAACCCGCTATGCATAAAACCCTATCCGACTTCTGCATCGATACATGGATCAAGAATTTCAGAATTTTACTTTTCTTAAAATTGGGGGAAATAGTGGATCGTTACAATACGTATATCAAGATAAGCGCCAAAGTGGCATTTAAGACTAATTATAAGATCCCAGTGTTACTTACCTTATTTGAGACCCGTAAACAAGAAAGAAATAAAAATCAAACTTGTAGCGACCGAGAATTTTTACGCAATTTAATAATTATTTCAAAGTTTCGAAATTTGTGCCGCTGCAATCTCACCCATTTTTAAGTTAACGTCGCGACTCGTTCGTCTAGCCAAGTCGAGAAATATCGAGTTAATTCAATTTTAAATTAAATTCCGAATTTCCGAAATTTTATTATTTTATTTATTTATTTAAATTATTATTTTCAAAATCATTCTAAATCCCAATTTATGTCAAGCTCATTTCAACAGATTCTTTTCCTACCCAGTTAATTCACGCGTATCATTTTTCTCAAACTACGTGCATCGCTTGTCAAGATTTCACACCACCAACTCCCACCTATCACATCAATCCCATACCATACTCTCACATTTCCCAACCCCTCTTTATACATCACCACACCCCACAACCATGATCCACCAAACCCAAGCATCACCTCCAACTCAGTACCACTACACTGGAATCACCCAAACCTCAAACAAATGCAGCAGCCACCTCCATCTCCACTGAACCAGCCATCACCACCGCCACCTTCTTCTTTGTCATCATCATCATCATCATCATCATCATCATCATCATCATCATCATCACCACCACCTCCATCTCCAGCCACCAACCTCCATAGTCACGACCACCATCCACCACCAAGCTGCCAACTTAGCAGCCATCGAACAACCACTCCACCACCTCCAACAAACCGCCCCAACACCACCATCCCCACAATACCCAAACCACCACCACCACCACAACCGGCGAACCACTAACCACCGCACAAACCCATCATCATCATCGCTGCCCAAACCAAAAATCAAACCCAAAAACCTAAGAGGAGAACCTATAACCCCAGAAATCCTTTTTCTTACCTCAATCGCCGTTTTCTTCGCCTGAAATCGCCCCACCTTAAGCCTCGTCTTTGCCTCGGTTTCGAATCTAAACTCGTACCAAACCCCTCAATAACGGAAACCCTTTTTTGTCCGCAGCTCACCGTGCCCTGCGTCGGCGAAACCGCCGGCTGAAGGGCCGGATTTGCGCGAGGTCAGTCGCACCTCCTTCCCCCTCTCTTCTCTGTGTTACGATTGGAGAGAGAGAAAAGAATTTGTTTTAATAAATTTTGATTTTCAAAAATTGCACTTTGGTCCCTAAGTTTGCAAAATGATTTAAATCAGTCCCTATAGTTTTAAAACTTATAATTTCAGTCCTTAAGTCTTTAAATGATTTTATTCAGCCCTTCATTTTTAAAATCGATTGTTTCAAACCCCACAATTTAATATTCATTTTGAGCTTCGACCCAACTTTTTAAAATTTATATTTTAGTCCCTCAGCTTTCAAATTATTCATTATAATCCCTCAACTTTCAAATTATCCATTTTAGTCTCTCACTTTCAAATTATTCATTTTAGTCCCTCAACTTTCAAATTATCCATTTTAGTCCCTCAACTTTCAAATTATTCATTTTAGTCCCTCACTTCCAAATTATTCATTTTAGTCCATCAACTTTCAAATTATCCATTTTAGTCCCTCAACTTTCAAAGTATTCATTTTAGTCCTTCAACTTTCAAATTACTCATTTTAATACCTCAACTGTCAAAGTATTCGTTTTAGTTCCCGAACTTTCAAAATCAGCAATTTCAATCCCTAAATTTTAAGTAATCATTTTTAAACTATAAATTTCAAAAGACTAATTCGACTTAATCTTCTAATTGCCTAGACGAAGCGTATGGAGAATTAAAGAATTGAAGTCGTTTCCCGCTCAACTTTGCACTCGTCAAGTTTAAGGTAGACTCGCCCCTATTAATTGATTTAAATTATGATTGCATTTGAATGTGTATGTTATGTGACTTATGTGAAAGTCATTTTTATGAAAAGAGACGAGAATGTATTTCTTCAGAAATATTTATGTTGAAATGAGAATATATTTCTTACGAAATATTTATGTTGTTATGCTTGTCATAACTTATGTGCTTTTATGCATGAGAAAGAAAGAAGAGAATATCTTGCAAGATAAATGATGATGTTATGCATAACTTATGTGCCTTATGTGCACGAGAAGAAAGAGCAATCCATACCCTATGATTTCAAAGGGCCTATGATTTTCAAAGAGAAGCCATGTGCTTTAATGCACGAGAAGAGCAACCCACACCCTATGATTTCTAAAGAGCCTATGATTTTTCAAAGAAGAAGCCATGTGCTTTAATGCACGAGAAGAGCAACCCAGACCCTATGATTTTCTAAAGAGACTGCATTTATGTGTTCAATTATATTGTGGATTAATTAATTGGCGATGAGTCTACTGAGTATTTCTATGAAATACTCATGTCTATTTTAACAACATTTGCAGATTTCGGAGAGGGTGGTTGATAAGTGTGCGTTTTACACACTTATTTAGTTCCTAAATTAGCAATTTAATTGACAAATTGAGCAAATATCTACTTATAAATTGTGTTTATCTTGTAAAATTAGGTACAAACTCAATTGGAAAGCAAATGGACAAGATTGGAGTGCAATTGAGCTTAAAGATGAGCAAATTTGACGTTCAAGGACCAAATTGAAAGAAATCAAAAGTTTGAGGACTAAATTGCAACATCCCAAAAAGTTGAGGACCAATGTTTACTACTAAAATTCAAGGGGAAAATCACAATAGAAAGCGAAATGATTGCTTAATTGATGAATTTGAGTGAAAATGGATCAATCGCACACAAAAAGTAAAGTTAGGGACCAAAGTGCACAAGTGTCAAAGGTTGAGGACTTGGGCTGCAAAATCAAAGTTTAGGGACTTGGTAGCAGTTTAAAATCTGGTTTCATATTTTTCCAAAGAAGTATTGAGCTGGGCACATAGATCAAGAGAAAAATAGAGTTTGGGGACCATTTTGCTCAACTTCCAAAACTCAAGGACCAAATGTGCAATTTTGGAAAGAATAAGACAAGAGAACATGGCTGGGAATCAAATGAGCTGGAAATGATGGGAGAGTGATGGAGAAACGTTGCTGAGAGACAAAGAAGCATGGGCTGAAATAAAAGAAAAATGCTGGCTGCTCTACATATACACACAAACAGAGAAAAAACGCCGGGGGGAACCAGACCGGGTGAAAAAGCAGGGTGACAGCCTGCTAGTGAAGGTGACAGCTGCTGCCTGTGGCAGGGGTTGTTGCTGCTACTGAAAACCGGCTGGTTGCTGTGAACGAGTCGGCTAGGCACTAGCAGCCGGTTGCTGCTAGTCAGAAAGAGAAGGCAATTGGTGCTGCCATTGACGCCAAAGGTGCAGCAGAGTGACACTGCTGCTACTAGCCGGTTGTCATTACTGGAAGACGAAGCTGCTGCTGATTGGAAAGCAGGTGGTGTATGCTGCTACTGCTGATCTGCCGATACTGCTGGTAGTCTGCTGCAACTAACCTGCTGCTGCTGGTGATCAGCAACTGGAAATTTGCTGCTGTGCTGATTGATAGGAAGCAAAGTGAAAACAGCAGCTGGAAAGCAAGGGACTGCTGCAGGAGGAAGTTGCTGGCTACTGCAGGCTATTAGGTTGCCACTAAAGGAGAAGCTGGTGACTGCTACTGCTGCAGCCGGGGAAGAAGATGACTACTGCTGCAGTGCCATTGCCAGAGGGAAATCCATTACTACTGCTGGACTGCAAGTTCTGAAGGCGGCTGCTGAGATCTGATCTGCTGCCTGTGCAACTAATAACTGGAGGCTATGCTGAGGAAGGAATAAGAAACTGGAATCTGCTACTGGTCTGGACTGCTGAAGCTGCTGCTGATGATAATGGAATGCTGGCAATGGAATTTACTTGCCTTTGACACACATAAGCTGCTGATGGAACTGAACCAAAAAGCTTGAGTGGATTGCATGAACTGATTGCAGGCTAATTCTTGTTATAAAGGTTCAAGGGACTAAATTGCAAATAATTTAAAGTGCAAGGACTGATTTGCACTTTAAGTGAAAGTTGGAGGACTATTATGCAAAATTCCACAATCTTCAAATTCCGGGTTTTATTTTTAATGCTTCTTGTTATTTTTATTTTCTTCCATCATGTTTAGCTAAATTTTGCACGTTGGGATTTATGGAATGATTTTAACCTAGCTTGGATTAATTTTAATATTTGCTATTTGATTAAATGCTTATTTCATGTGTGTTTGTTATTGAGATTATTACATGTGTTTGCTTGATCACCAAATATGTGTTTTGTGAAGTGTATGATAATCGAGAGATATTATGCATTTTAGACCAAATAACAAATGCTCTAGGTTCTTGTTAAGGATAGAGATATACCTTAAACCCTAGATGATCCATTGAGCTATTTTCACAAAGAGTTAATGCAATTGATTGGGCCTTAATCGACATAGAGATATAGTAGGTTAGACCAATTGATTAGGGTTGATTTCACTCGAGAGAGGTAATTGACTAAGCTTGGAAAATCGGGTCTAACATTGTAAATGAGTAATTTATTAATTTGCATGTTGAGAAATTAATTAGGCGACGGTTAAATGAAACCATGAATCCCAACCACGTTTTATCTTTCATTTTCCTTATTTTAATTTAGTTTCAAATTAGTTTCTTTAATTTAGAATTTTCCAAAACCAACTTTTAATTGTGTGTTTCTTTTATTGTTAGAATTAAATTAATTAAAGTTGTATAATTTAAAGTAAACATTCCTCGTGGGATCGACAATCCGGACTCAAAAAGTCCACTTTATTACTTGTACGCGACCCGTGCGCTTGCGGTACACTATTTTGAGCGAACAATGGTAAGTGATGGATGATTGTGGCAATAGTCGTTAAATTGTTGAAAGTCTTATTTTAATAATTTCGTATTTCCAAACATTGAAGAATTTTGAGAATTTCAGTTATTTGAGAAATTATGACATTGTCAATTGCTTTACAATATTAATGGCTCGATTTATGATTTCGAATTGTTTCATAAATGTTTTCAATTTTATCGACCATTACAGTTTATTTAATATTGCCAAAAATGAATTTCAGTTATTTCTTCCGCTAAAATATTATTTTAAAACTTAGATCAGACGATGACGTGGTGAACCGGGTATTTAGAACTCGGGGCGCTACAGCTTGGTTTCAGAGCCAGTCTGGGTTTCTGTAGACTGGCAAAATTTTCAAAATGAAATTTCAAGAAACATTTTACACTATTTAATTATTATTGATGAAGATTGACATTGCCATCACTCGTCCCACCAACTCCGAGGTAAAGAAGTTTATGATGTTTAACGTTATTTCAGTATTTCGGATACTTATTTTAATGATTTATGAGAAAGAATGAAGAGAAAGAGATTGTATCCGAATAAGAAAGAAAGAAAGAAAGAAAAGAGTTTTGGAATATAACGAGAAATCGTATCCAAATCAGAAAGAAAAGAAAAGAAAAGAAAAGAAAGAGAACGAGTGTTCAGCATAATGGGAATAATATGATTTAAGAATGATTTTATAATAAATTTTGTCCTCGAACTTAGAAATGATGAACCCTGGCTGGACTTTGCATAATTGATTTTAGACATGGCACTGTCTACGAGAAGTCAACAGAAAGGATTAGACAATATTTTCGGAATATCTATCGTTTAGACTGACACCTCATGTAAAGATATGTGACCACACTATCGACTACTGTGCCGCGCATTATGAGGCCATGGCTAGTGATTTTAGAGCAACTGTTGCGAGAATTTATTAGTCACTTGTTGTCAACATTCCAGTAAATCAACGAGAAATAGCAAGCCAGTTTTATGAGATTGTGATGAGATGATGAAAGTGTAAGTAATATGATTTTAATGAGACTTTTATGAGAAGAATATGAAATTTGAGATTTAAAGTTTTGATTCTAAATTATTGGGAATTAAGAATTGATATTGTGTTTGAGTAAGTGAATTATTCCTCTATTTTGAGAGAAATTTATAATGTTGTTTGGTCTTGTAACTAAGAAATTTTGGGATTTTGATTTGTGTCATATATTTTATAAGTATGACAATGAGTTGGCATTTGAGCCAATTAATGTATTGAAGGAAGTTATATTGCGATATTGGAAACTATGATTAGAAATTATTACGTTGAGGAATTATGAATTGATTTCTGGGATATTTTTGATGGAATTGAAGTTTGTTGGAATTGTTGTCAATAATTAAATCGTGGTGGTCAGATGTGGAGTATAACTACAGGTTGTCATTGTTGGTTATGAAGTATACCTACGGGTTGGATAAGTCCAAATTACAAGGGAGACTCTGCCCAGAATTTTATCATTTTGAGTTAAGAGCATGGTATGGTAAAACAACCCACTGAAGGGAATTGAGGTTAGACTTACAAGTTCATTTACACCACAAGCGAGATTCAGTAAATGATAAAAAGGGATAATGACTCTTGAGACATTTTTGGCTTATTCTAAGCATAATCATTTTGTAATGGATATAGTTCTATTGAGGTGCTCTCCTTGTCTCACAAATTCAAGAACAAGATGATGTATACAACTATTTGGATGTCAAGGTATACGTAAAGTTATGTGATGACTTGATGCATACATTGGGAAATGTCGAGTTATATTTTGAAAGATAAGTGAGACAAATATTATGGTATTATTGGGAAGAATCTTAATTATTCTCGGGAACGAATTGATTATTAGTATGAAGTAAGCACTCATATTGGAGAATATTATAAACTATGATGGTATGCGATAATACTGTTGATTTATTTTGGAAGTTGATCTGGTAGATGATGTGTTAAAGATTTGGTTATTTACTTGGAATATGATTATTTGGAAAAGTCAGTTATCATGAATGAGAGATATTGAGAGTATTTTATAGTGAGATGCCCTTAAAGGAGTAGAGATTCATTATAGTGAGAAATTGGAGACATGTGATTGAATGATTGGGATTATGTGAGATAATGATGATTGTCATAAGGTCATTTGAATATAAAAGGTACAATAGATGATTATAAGGAATAATGCGATGATGAGAACTGAATGTGATGATGTATTGAGATTATGAAATAAGTTGACTTTTCATGAATAAGTTATGTTATATTTGGTTCTAAGTGGAATTCGAAGAAAGATGAGTCTCAGTCATGGAAATGAATTAGGGTTTCCTCGTAATGTGAATGATTCACTGATGTACTTTAAGTTTTCATTTATGGCATTAGAAGACATGAGGGAAAATTGTTGGATGAAATTGATGATAGAAATTTTATCAGGTTCTAAATTTGTTCAAGTATTGCAGAAGTAATGTATTTGATCGGAGGAAAGTTTACAATGAGATCATACCTTGAAATTTTGGGAAATTGTTACTGATGGTATCTTGGTTAGAAAATAAGAAATGAAATTTTATGTAATTGTCCTTGTGGATAGAATTTGTGGAAGATGGGGATAAGACTTCACCGTTATTACTTATTATGGAGTAGTGTGCAGAAAGAGTGACATATGACAGAATCCAAGATTTATTTAGTTTGAGAGATTGAAATATAATCTTAGTGAGCAGATTGACGTATAAGGTTCACGTGATAGATATGATGGTTATTATATTGAAATCTTAGAGAGATTGATATGATTATTTAAGGTGATGCGATGATAAGTAACATGTTACATGATTACTACAAGATATGGTGACTAGACGATTAATAGATGTTATGGTTATACCGTGAAGAATTGTGTGAATATATATGGAGTCAATTGATCTCATTTTGATGATTTATTGCATTATGGTGAAATATTACCTACGATGGTTTATTCTGATTAATCAAAATCTTTTTATTTTATTTGGTTTAACACTTTAAGATCATTGCAAAAACATTATAGGACATTTTGAGATCTTAACACGATCATAACATGCCCTACATTAAATTATAACTACACACTACCTTTAAAGTTTGAATTTGGAACTTCCTCCCATTTTTAGCTGTATTTCTTTAGTGATTCAAGTGTCTTCTTAGTTCAGAAAACAGTCCTCTTATTTATCATATGAATTTGAGCTAAAATCAGATAATCTCTATTTTTAATAACTCATTTCTAGCCTAATGATTGTCCTAAACTAGCTTGAGGACTAAGGTAAGTTGTAAGCATGTGGTGGATCCCTGCAAGAAGTCGTTACCTTCATGTCTAAGAGGTGGTATCACCTAATTTAATATGCACCAGCAATTTCCAACTCAGACACGTGTAAGTCCTAACTGGGTTTTAATGTCCACGTGTATATATACATGAATTTGGGTTTTTTGAATAATTAATTTTCTGAAAGTTGGGAAAAATAGTAGATTGTTAAAGATAATATTGAGATCATAAATTTTTTTTTTTTTTTTAGAATTTTGAAAAAAAATGTTAAATATAAGAAGCAAAAGCTGAAATTATATGAATTTACATTTTCAATAAAATTAACAATTACTCACAAAAGCTATTGAAATCTACGGTCATTTTTTATTTAAATAAATAAAATGACATTTACTATCCAGATAAGTTTTTAATAATTTGGATTAGTTATGTAGTTTTTAAAATTTTAATAATTACGTTAATAGAATATTATTATTTAAGCATTTTATATTTGTATTGATCATGTAAAAGCATTAAAATTTTATCAATATTTATCGAAATAGATATTGAAAAAAATAATTTTCATTTATCACATGTGATAAATACTAATTGAATTATAATTTATAATAATGGGCCAAAAGAACACACTTATTAGAATATTTATAGTATAGGGAAATATTGGTGGGGACCCACATGTATGTGAGAAGATCAATAATTACCGATTCGGGGAGATCATTCCTCTTAGAGCATTCGCATTAGACATATTAAAGTACATGTTAGATCATCTCTAATAGACTCTTTAAATTCAAAATTCTCTTTAATTTAAAGAGTATGGTCTTAAAATAATACTTCAACAGCCTCTTTAAATTAACTTTTAAATTTAGAGAGTGGGTTTGGCTTTCCAAATTTGGAGAGCCAAACTCACTCTCTATTATTAAATACATTGGAATATTTCACTTTTCAATACCCTCTCTCTTTCTTTATTAAATATCATGCACAATTATCAACCCCGTTTTCAACTACCCTTGTATCCATCGTCCACGCTATATTCGTATGTGTGTATATTTGTTTTCTGTGTTTGCAATTTTTTTTCAACATGAATTTTTTTTTTTTTTTTTTTTTTTGGGAAACCAGCAACGTGAATTTTGTAATTGATAGGGATGAAAATCAGTACAATAGCTCAAATGAGAATACTTGACAGGGAAGAGGTTTATTTAGAACTAGAGGAATAACAAAATTTGAGGGAAAAAAATAACGCTCTTTGGAAAAAGAAAAATATAAAGGAAAAGATAAAGAGGCTGTTGGAGTAATTTAAAAAAAACCGCTCTCTAAATTTATAGATTCTCTCTAAAGTGTGAAAAATGCTCTCTAAATATAAAGAATCAGCTGGAAATGCTCTTAGTAGAATAAATTAGTAAGATGTTGAAGTAATGCCTACATTGGATGTTAAAACACATTAATATCTTTTTAATCACATGTTAACTTTATTGTTAAATCTAAAAAGTGTTTTAACATGTGACATGACATTTTTATATTTAAAGTTCTCCAATTAAAGTATTGTATTTCATCCCACTCCTAACACCCACCCACCCACCCACTTACTCACCTAATACCTCATTTATTTATTTTCTTCTTTTTCTTTAACGTCGATAAAAAATAAATAAATTATTTTTGTTGATTTCATATTATAGGATTTAATGAAATCTTCAATATGAGTACCATATTGATATATAAGTTTTTGTTAATTTAAAAACAAATAATTAATTAATTTTTAACTTAGCAAAAAGTTAACACATTCAATATAGCAATTAGTAATAGTTAACATTAAGATATGGACTAACATCTAATTTTTTATTTATTTGACTAGATAACTTTAACATGTCCAATGTAGATATTCTTATAATACATTTACCGAAAACAGGCTAATCATTTAAAACACACTACTGTTTCTTTCATGCGATGCATAGAATCAATTATATACAATTTTATGGTCATGTTTGGTCTAGGAGAAATTCGGCAATTTTTTTTCTTCCTTAAATTCATTTTTAATCATAGATTTTTATGCGACCAACAATTTTATACACTTTTTAACAACTTTTTATTAGATTTAAAATAATAAGTATTAATAACTAATTTCCTGGAAGTAATATAAAATGCAAATATAACTCGTACAAATACCATCAGAAAATCAGATCCGAATTTTAATCTTGGCCACTATTTTTTTTAAAGGTATATATATATTTCATTTTTTTATATAGTAATGGTTTGAATGTGGTTGGTTTTTTTCTGTTATTTTTCCAAAAAGTGAGAGAATCTGATTTTTTTTTTTTCTAAAACCTCGTTATTGCATGGGAGGTTAAATTTTTTTGTTTTTGTCTGAAGATATGTTTTCCTTTCGTTATTTTTTAATTTTGTTAATAGATTTTGATATTTTTATTTCTTGCAGGTCTATGAAATTTTTTACAGAAAAAAAGATATAATTTATTTTGTAATTTTATTTTCATTCTAACTACATCAACAGATATTTACTATATTCCATTTTTTTCCAAGAAGGATTAATATAGTCTATATCCTCCAATCTCACATAATGTCTAAGCCACGATGGAGTTTTTTTTTTTTTTTTTTTAAAGGTATATGTATTCCATTTTTTTTTATTAACCTTTTAAGTTAAATTAAATGTTTAGAACACATTTTATAAATAAATTCCCAATTTAATTGCAGTTTTTTTTCTTATATTATAATCTGTGTGAAAATCATGGGAAAAAAAAAATCAACAAATAAGTATTTTTATTCACAATTAATCTACTCATTACTTTTTTCCCGTTTGTTGCATTATTATATCTAAAAAGTAAAACCAACAGTGTGTTTGTATGTGATATTTCAACGTTAAAATATTTTCAGAAATGGACTTTCATATTGGATCTTCAAGAAATTGATTTCAATGATAATTTTAAGTCACTCGGTCTTTTTTTTTTTTCCCAGACTGCATTATTTCTTCAGATTAATCGTTTGTATCTAAAAGATCTTGCACCTCTGTGTTAAGAAGGACAAATATAAATAAATGGGTGATGGTGTAGAAAACAAATAGTCAGATGAATATGAAATTTTAGTTCCATAGTTGTTTTTTTCAAAAAAAAAAAAAAAAAAAAAAAAAAAAAAAAAAAAAAAAAATTAAATATTATCATTGATGAACGTGTTCGTATCATAAACAGTGAACAGGCTTTAAATTCATTTTTGAAATTACTACCACCAAGTACCGATCGTAATTTGCATCAATGAATGAGGTGGGCCAGGGGTGCATGTGACATAGGAAAACACACAGTAAAAACAATTTTTTATGGATTCTGCCATTTTTTTTAAATTCATATATTATAATTCCTAAATTATTTTAGCCTGTCAGACTTTTCCAAATTAAAATATAGTAAGTATAAATTAGTAAAACTTAGGCTTAACAAGGTAGAGGGAATGTAAAAAAAAAAAGAAAAAAAAGGTAACTGGAGAGGAAGAAGCCAAATTACGTTGTGTGCGAGTGAATAATTGAATAAGGGACACGTGGAGCAATTGAAGGTGAAGATAATACGGACTTTTATTGTACGAGAATTATGAGAATGCAAGACAAGTACACAAATTGATTATAAAGATGATGAAGTATAGGCTTGAGAATGAATTCGAGAATACAAGGACCTGCATTGTTATGAAAATTAAATAACTAAATAAGATTATAAATGAGAATATGTATAATTCACGTCCCATAATATTTCGATGGGCCAAGGAAAAAATTGGGTGTTCTCCAATCATGTCCTACTTCGTAGCCATTTTTAATTCAGGCCAAAAAGGGATTTCTGTTTGATTTTTTTTTTTAAAATAAATAAAAAATATGATGTTTTGGAGATATAATATATAATCGAAAAGTGTTTTGAGAAAATATTTATAATTAAAAAGTTATTTGAAAAAATATATCGTTTATGCACAAGTTTACCAAATGCTGGAAATGCTGGTTTACTTGATGATGATAGATTATAATCAGTCGAGGTCCTTGGTCCTCCAACTTTTAATCTTATTACACTTTTCCTCAAGCTTTCCATATCTTCCACATACGCATATAGATTAGTGTTCGGAAAAAAAATATAAAGGATGACTAGACTTGGAGGCTTACGAGTAAAAAAAGGCTTTCTAATTTTTAATATTATTTTAAATTTGTAATCTCACACATAACAAACATCTAACATTGTAAAATATTTACTTAATAATATTTATAGTCAATCATACAATTTTCAAGTTTTTTAATTTTTCTTTAGCCAATGTTTGTTTGAAATTTTTTGGCGTATATTTATTTTTGACGTTTGTACGGATAAAATCATTTAAAAACTTGAAATTAAAGTCAAATAAAGGTTTTAACAGTGATTAATGAAATAGATACTAAGTACAACACACTCTCCTTTGAACATTATTTGTGTGAAAATAGTACAGATTTGAAGTAGTTTTATTGTTTGTAAAATTTTAATAATTATTTAAATATAATATTATTTTTTATGCACTTTGTATACGAGAAAAAATTATGTATAAATTTTAAAATTTTACAGATAATTATCGAAATCGATATTGTTAAATAGTAATTTTCGCGCATCGCACAAGAGAAATACTAGTAGATACTAAGTACAACACACTATCCTTCGAACATGACAAGCGGGTAGTAGTGTCCTTAAGAGTGTTGAAAGTTTCTACGAATACAGATATGTGTGAAAATAGTGCACGTTCTCTCTTGCCCCACTTTTCTATCATTTTTTCTGACCTTTTGAAATATTTGAGGTGATGAATCCTAGACGCAGTTGGAGTGCGTGTATCCACTTTGGTGTGGGCCCAATGGCTATAGGATGTAGATTTGATCGGTTCAATTAAGATTTTCGATCTATTATTTCAAATAATATAGCTTGTAATAATAATTTTTTTGATAATATATGGTCAAAAAATATGAATTTTTTTTGAATTTATGTGTAAATTATTTATTGATAAATGTAATAATGATACCAAACCGGGGGCTGTATAATGTTTAGGAGTTATAGTCGCGTGGGTGTATTATGATTCCCAAATAAAGCAAAAGCAATTATTCTACACAAAACTTTGCACTGATGAATGATGATACAAGTGAAGATGTTAGTTGTATTATTGTTCTCTTTTGGGGGAGGTTGTCAACCAATTCATGAGATTTTTCTTGCAATTTTGTCCCAAAGTATAATCACGATATTTTTTGACTATAAAACTCGGCATGTTTTATATATGGTTTTAATTGATTAGACGCCAGTCCGATAACATTTAGGAGATTTATTCAATGTAAATTTTGAGAGACTTTTAAAGATTTTAAAGAATTTGAAAAGTTTGGGTGTATTTAATTTAGACTTTAGAAACTCCATTAAAATTTAGAGGTATTTAATATCAATAATTTTAGATAGACATTTTTTATAGACATTTTTAAGTGACATTGTAGCGACCAAGAATTTTTACGCGATTAATAATTATTTTAATAGAAAATCGTGTCGCTACTATTTCACCCATTTTTATTAAGTAACGCCGTGACGTATTCGTATAGCCAAGTCAAGAAATAATCGAGATCGTTCGATTTTAAATTAAATTTCGAATTTCTAAAAATATCTCCATTCTCTTGATTTAAAGTATATTAAGTCCAAGTACTTAATTCAATGTTATCCCAATATTTATTTATACAAAAATTATTTTTATTATTGAAATTAAGAAAATATATGCAAGCATGAGAGGTTCCATTATATATAATAATTATGAGAATCTTAATTTAATAAATATGGAAAAGTATATGAATGGTTGATAGACTCCATTATATGTAATCATGAAGAGCATAATATTTGTATAAATATGGAAAAGTATATGAATGAATTATATACTCCATTATATATAAACATGAAGAGCATAATATTTGTATAAATATGGAAAAGTATATGAATGATTGATAAGACTCCATTATATGTAATCATGAAGAGCATAATATTTGTATAAATATGGAAAAGTATATGAATGAATTATATACTCCATTATATATAAACATGAAGAGCATAATATTTGTATAAATATGGAAAAGTATATGAATGATTGATAAGACTCCATTATATGTAATCATGAAGAGCATAATATTTGTATAAATATGGAAAAGTATATGAATGATTTATATACTCCATTATATATAATCATGAAGAGCATAATAATTGTATAAATATGGAAAAGTATATGAATGATTGATAGACTCCATTATATATAATCATGAAGAGCATATTATTTGTATAAATATGGAAAAGTATATGAATGGTGCTTTACTTTAAGAAAATGATGTGTTAAAATTAATAGAATTGAATGATTATGTTTACAATATGCCAACTTTATACATCTATTTAAACCCATCTCTTTTACACACAACTCTACACATATACACTTATTTCCAATCTCTTGACAAAATCCACAAGTAAGAGAAATTCAAGGTGGTCAAGAAAGTTTTGGTCCATTTACTACTACACTTCATTTTAATCTTTTAAAAGGTAAGTATATCTTATGTTTTTATGAAAAGTAAGTATGTTTTTATGAAAGGTAAATACACCTTATGTTTTTATGAAAAGTAAGTATGTTTTTATGACAAGTAAGTATATCTTATGTTTTTATGAAAAGTAAGTATGTTTTTATGAAAGGTAAATACACCTTATGTTTTTATGAAAAGTAAGTATGTTTTTATGACAAGTAAGTATATCTTATGTTTTTATGAAAAGTAAGTATGTTTTTATGAAAGGTAAATACACCTTATGTTTTTATGAAAAGTAAGTATGTTTTTATGACAAGTAAGTATATCTTATGTTTTTATGAAAAGTAAGTATGTTTTTATGAAAGGTAAATACACCTTATGTTTTTATGAAAAGTAAGTATGTTTTTATGACAAGTAAGTATATCTTATGTTTTTATGAAAAGTAAGTATGTTTTTATGAAAGGTAAATACACCTTATGTTTTTATGAAAAGTAAGTATGTTTTTATGAAAGGTAAATACACCTTATGTTTTTATGAAAAGTAAGTATGTTTTTATGACAAGTAAGTATATCTTATGTTTTTATGAAAAGTAAGTATGTTTTTATGACAAGTAAGTATATCTTATGTTTTTATGAAAAGTAAGTATGTTTTTATGAAAGGTAAATACACCTTATGTTTTTATGAAAAGTAAGTATGTTTTTATGACAAGTAAGTATATCTTATGTTTTTTATGAAAAGTAAGTATGTTTTTATGAAAGGTAAATACACCTTATGTTTTTATGAAAAGTAAGTATGTTTTTATGACAAGTAAGTATATCTTATGTTTTTATGAAAAGTAAGTATGTTTTTATGAAAGGTAAATACACCTTATGTTTTTATGAAAAGTAAGTATGTTTTTATGAAAGGTAAATACACCTTATGTTTTTATGAAAAGTAAGTATGTTTTTATGACAAGTAAGTATATCTTATGTTTTTATGAAAAGTAAGTATGTTTTTATGAAAGGTAAATACACCTTATGTTTTTATGAAAAGTAAGTATGTTTTTATGACAAGTAAGTATATCTTATGTTTTTATGAAAAGTAAGTATGTTTTTATGAAAGGTAAATACACCTTATGTTTTTATGAAAAGTAAGTATGTTTTTATGACAAGTAAGTATATCTTATGTTTTTATGAAAAGTAAGTATATTTTTATGAAAGGTAAATACACCTTATGTTTTTATGAAAAGTAAGTATGTTTTTATGGCAAGTAAGTATATCTTATGTTTTTATGAAAAGTAAGTATGTTTTTATGAAAGGTAAATACACCTTATGTTTTTATGAAAAGTAAGTATGTTTTTATGACAAGTAAGTATATCTTATGTTTTTATGAAAATGTTTGGATCATTGCTATGAAATCAATCTCACAAGATTGTTATGGGTTCCATATGATATGTTTATGATTATGCTAAGGGGACCGGAGTTTAGTAGCGCTACACATAAGAATTCTTGCCATTTAAGTTCGGTAAAATTCTTGTGTCTCCCTATGTTTATGAGTATTTCGATCATATCCTATGTTATGATGAAAATGATCCATATGCTTTCAAAAGAAAATTTATGCTTGGTATACTTACTGAGATTTTATAAATCTCACTCCACGATATTTACCATTTTCAGATAATTGAAGGTTCGAAGCGGTCAACATGGAAGTGGCAAAAGTGGTTAAGATTGATGAGATAATTATGTTGAACTTTATGTAAGAAAATTATGTTCTATTTTTATTCACAAATAAAATTATGGGATTCTAATTATTCTTTTGAATAATTTTACATTACTATTTAAGTCTCGATAATATGATATGAGTCACTTTTAGTGGCACTCGAATGGAAGAGAATTCGGGTCGTCACAGTTGGTATCAGAGAAAAGAGTTTTAAAAACGATTCTGTAGATTTTTGAAATTTTATTTCTTAAAAAAAAAAAAAAAAAAAAAAAAAAAAAAAAAAAAAAAAAAAAAAAAAAAATCACTATTCACGTGAACAGTAAAACGACGTGCTATTCATGATGAACAGTGAACGAAATCACTATTCATTATAAAAAAAAAAAGTTAAGTTTACATTAACCGGACTCCATTTTCGCTTGATTCCCCTTCCTTGCTACCAATCTATCTTAACCCCTGCTGGATCTTGTATTGAGATATATGACTGCAGCTTATCCAGTAGTTCATCAATAGTAGGAGCAGAAATAAGGAGCCTTCTGGAAAATGGAGAGATGAATCCCTGTTCCACAGCATAATCAAGAAAGGTTAACAAACCATCAAAGAAATTGTTAACATTCAGAAGCCCAATAGGCTTAGTATGGAGATCTAGTTGAGCCCACGAGGTAATGTTAAAGATTTCTTCTAAGGTACCAAAACCTCCGGGCAGGGCTATAAAGGCATCAGAACCATATAGCATACAAGTTATGCGTTCATGGATGGATAATGTTTGAACTTCATGCCCTCGTGTTTTGCCTGCAACATCTACCAAAGGGACAGGTATGACACCGATTACTTTTGATTTCTCTGCAAGAGCAGATTGGGAAACACAACCCATTAGACCACTGCTACCACCCCCATACACAAGAGTGATACCTTTTTCCCCCAGTTTCTTTTCAAGATCTACGGCCGCTTCTAGATAACTGAAGCCTTTCCCCACTTTTGATCCACAAAATACACAAATAGTTTTGATCTGTCGAAGTTTTGGTGCTTCCATCTTTGATAGTATAGAAGAGAAAACTTACGAAGAAGATGTGATTTTGGGATGCCTGAACTATGAAATATGTTTGACTATTTAAAGCCGGAAAAATTTACTGTTTTTGATTGATTATGAAAAAGTAAAGATTTACTTTTGACAAAATCGGCCAACTTTTGACTGTTTTACCAAAGATATCACCTTTCGGTGATTTATTTCCAGCTTTATCAAAACTCGAGAAAGGAAAATATATTTTATTTCCAAAACGCGTGAAAGAAAACAGCAAAATATTTTAAATGTGTATCAAGAGATTTACCTTATATCATTGTTGAACTGCCAGAAGCCTCATTTTGTAAAACAGACTGGCAAACAGGATCTTTTGCTATTATATTTCGGAGACTATAACGATTTTTGTCCTCGTTAAACTGAGCGTATAAGGAGAGAAGTTCACGTTGCACATAACCACTTGGGTGCGTCTCAAGAGTCAGTCGAATATCATCCAAAGACTCCTTACTCAGTCCACCCTTTATGAATTTGATTTTATCATCCCGATTAGTAGAAGAATATCCTACTGTTTTGCAACGAGTATCACAGTTCCAACGAGCACATTTGTAGCAACCATTCAGCCTTTTTGCTCTTCGTTTCTTTGCGAAGGTGCTTTTGCCTAAACCAGGCATGTGCTTTGGAAATGTCATAGGTAATTCACCAGATAGTCGAACCTTTGCTTCGATCAACCAGCGAACATCTTCTGAAACACCATGAGCCATCAGAAACCTCAATCTTTCGAGTCTTATTCGATAAATTTTCCTCAGATCATTCATTGGAAGACTGGAATAATACTTGCGAATGTTTGTAAGAATGATATCCATGTTTTTGATGGATCTAACCTCTTCCCAGCATGAACTATTTAAAAGCATTAAGGATCGGAGGGAATCCGCGTGATATTGATTCCAGCAAGAAAGCGCGGAATAGAATAATGGAAAAGAGGGAACAAGAGTTTATGTGCCGTTTACTTTCTTGATAAAAGGAAGATTTGATGATGACGAGATTTGAGATATGGAATATTTTCTTGGATTTTTGGGTACTGATATTTTGATATAATAATCAAGGTATAGAAATAATACGGGGATACGTGAAAGTGAAATAAGGACTGTATTGAATCAGGATTAATAAGTTTGTGCAAGTGAAAGGAATACCTTACGGGAAATGTTATGATATTTGAGTTAAGAATTTTAATTATTTGGGAGATATTTGTTTATTGAATTTTGCAGAAATTTTGGGTTACAAATATTGGAAAGATAAACTGATGATTATGTTGATATGTGAATAACATGTTTGGGTATATTACATAGAGAATATTCAGGTAATCGTTTTAATTATTTTGGGATATTTGGTGATAAGAAGAAATGACAAATTATTATGGTATGATATGTTAGTAAAGATTTATTGAAATTTTAGAGATATTAATACGAATATTTGAGGTCACATGATACGATGATAAATGACAAGTTACATGAATACTACAAGATATGATGAAATATCACATACGATTGGGAATTTTCATTTTTATTCAGAAGAATTTATGAGTAGACATATGTCTATTATTGATAGAAAAGTCCATGTCTTAAGAAAACAAATTGATGCATTTAGTCAAAGTCCAGTGGGTTAAATATGGTTGGGTTAAATATGGTAGCGATGATGCTACATAAGAAGAAGAAGAAGAAGAGATTCTGATTAAGTGTTCAGAAATCATAAGATCAAGTAAGATTAATTTCGAGGACGAAATTATTTTAAGGGGGTAAGTTTGTAGCGACCAAGAATTTTTACGCGATTAATAATTATTTTAATAGAAAATCGTGTCGCTACTATTTCACCCATTTTTATTAAGTAACGCCGTGACGTATTCGTATAGCCAAGTCAAGAAATAATCGAGATCGTTCGATTTTAAATTAAATTTCGAATTTCTAAAAATATCTCCATTCTCTTGATTTAAAGTATATTAAGTCCAAGTACTTAATTCAATGTTATCCCAATATTTATTTATACAAAAATTATTTTTATTATTGAAATTAAGAAAATATATGCAAGCATGAGAGGTTCCATTATATATAATAATTATGAGAATCTTAATTTAATAAATATGGAAAAGTATATGAATGGTTGATAGACTCCATTATATGTAATCATGAAGAGCATAATATTTGTATAAATATGGAAAAGTATATGAATGAATTATATACTCCATTATATATAAACATGAAAAGCATAATATTTGTATAAATATGGAAAAGTATATGAATGATTGATAAGACTCCATTATATGTAATCATGAAGAGCATAATATTTGTATAAATATGGAAAAGTATATGAATGAATTATATACTCCATTATATATAAACATGAAGAGCATAATATTTGTATAAATATGGAAAAGTATATGAATGATTGATAAGACTCCATTATATGTAATCATGAAGAGCATAATATTTGTATAAATATGGAAAAGTATATGAATGATTTATATACTCCATTATATATAATCATGAAGAGCATAATAATTGTATAAATATGGAAAAGTATATGAATGATTGATAGACTCCATTATATATAATCATGAAGAGCATATTATTTGTATAAATATGGAAAAGTATATGAATGGTGCTTTACTTTAAGAAAATGATGTGTTAAAATTAATAGAATTGAATGATTATGTTTACAATATGCCAACTTTATACATCTATTTAAACCCATCTCTTTTACACACAACTCTACACATATACACTTATTTCCAATCTCTTGACAAAATCCACAAGTAAGAGAAATTCAAGGTGGTCAAGAAAGTTTTGGTCCATTTACTACTACACTTCATTTTAATCTTTTAAAAGGTAAGTATATCTTATGTTTTTATGAAAAGTAAGTATGTTTTTATGAAAGGTAAATACACCTTATGTTTTTATGAAAAGTAAGTATGTTTTTATGACAAGTAAGTATATCTTATGTTTTTATGAAAAGTAAGTATGTTTTTATGAAAGGTAAATACACCTTATGTTTTTATGAAAAGTAAGTATGTTTTTATGACAAGTAAGTATATCTTATGTTTTTATGAAAAGTAAGTATGTTTTTATGAAAGGTAAATACACCTTATGTTTTTATGAAAAGTAAGTATGTTTTTATGACAAGTAAGTATATCTTATGTTTTTATGAAAAGTAAGTATGTTTTTATGAAAGGTAAATACACCTTATGTTTTTATGAAAAGTAAGTATGTTTTTATGACAAGTAAGTATATCTTATGTTTTTATGAAAAGTAAGTATGTTTTTATGAAAGGTAAATACACCTTATGTTTTTATGAAAAGTAAGTATGTTTTTATGAAAGGTAAATACACCTTATGTTTTTATGAAAAGTAAGTATGTTTTTATGACAAGTAAGTATATCTTATGTTTTTATGAAAAGTAAGTATGTTTTTATGAAAGGTAAATACACCTTATGTTTTTATGAAAAGTAAGTATGTTTTTATGACAAGTAAGTATATCTTATGTTTTTATGAAAAGTAAGTATGCTTTTATGAAAGGTAAATACACCTTATGTTTTTATGAAAAGTAAGTATGTTTTTATGACAAGTAAGTATATCTTATGTTTTTATGAAAAGTAAGTATGTTTTTATGAAAGGTAAATACACCTTATGTTTTTATGAAAAGTAAGTATGTTTTTATGACAAGTAAGTATATCTTATGTTTTTATGAAAATGTTTGGATCATTGCTATGAAATCAATCTCACAAGATTGTTATGGGTTCCATATGATATGTTTATGATTATGCTAAGGGGACCGGAGTTTAGTAGCGCTACACATAAGAATTCTTGCCATTTAAGTTCGGTAAAATTCTTGTATCTCCCTATGTTTATGAGTATTTCGATCCTATCCTATGTTATGATGAAAATGATCCATATGCTTTCAAAAGAAAATTTATGCTTGGTATACTTACTGGGATTTTATAAATCTCACTCCACGATATTTACCATTTTCAGATAATTGAAGGTTCGAAGCGGTCAACATGGAAGTGGCAAAAGTGGTTAAGATTGATGAGATAATTATGTTGAACTTTATGTAAGAAAATTATGTTCTATTTTTATTCACAAATAAAATTATGGGATTCTAATTATTCTTTTGAATAATTTTACATTACTATTTAAGTCTCGATAATATGATATGAGTCACTTTTAGTGGCACTCGAATGGAAGAGAATTCGGGTCGTCACAGACATTGTGACATGTCATACATTCATTGGTTGGTAAAAATAAATACCTCATCACTTACCTTTTTACCATCCAATGAATATGTGACATTTCACAATGTCACTTAAAAATGTCTCTAAAAAATGTCCCCCTAAAATCACTCATTTAATATAGATTTTAATGAACATTCTAAAAGTCCATAAAATACAAGGTGTATTAAATAAAGACTTTTAAAAGTCTTGTATTATTCAAAATATCAATGACTTTTAAAGACTTCTATGAAATTCTTTATTTACTAACTTTTAAATAGAAAGTACAACAAAAAAATCTCTTAATTTCTCTCATTAACTTCCAAGATTTTGAAAGACTTTAAAAAACTTTTAAATTGGAATTATGTTTTTCTATAAAAAATTTTTTCTTTCATGTTATTTTTAGAAATCTTAAACTTTTGATTTACTTTCATGCTAATTTTTAGAAATCTATGACTAAACAAATAATTATTTTTCTTCTCTTCACCTTATTATATTTTTTCTCTATATTTTGGATTTCTTCTTTTTCATCGATTTTTTTTTCAGTTTTTCTATGAAAATAAATCCAACTAAAATTTTATAAGATTTTATAGAAAGATAATAATTAAATTGTATAAAAACAATTTATAATTAAGCAAAGTTATTCTAGAATTTTCTCTAGAGAGATTTGTATATTCAAAAATATTAATCAAAAGTCAATCGATATCAATAAAAAATTGTATATTCAAAAAAATTTATGCACATAGTACAATTTTTATGTCAAAATCAAAAATAATTTATTTTTCCCCTTTTTTAATCACAAATATTTTCTGTCATAAAACTATTTATCTCACACTCCGTATTTTTTTTGTAATTCATTTGACATATAATTAATATTAACGATTAACATTCACACAATACGAAAATTAATCTATCAGTGTTCAATTTTTTCAATTATTAAAAAATAAAAGTTTATAAAAGTCTTTAAAAGTCTAAGAAAGTCTTTTAAATGAATTTATAAAAGTCTTTAAAAGTTCATGAAAGTCTTTTAAATAAATATTCACAAAAGTCTTTAAAAGTCTGTACAAATTCATAAGAGTGAATAAAATCCAACGAAATTTATTAAAAAAAGTAATTAAATGTCTTTCAAAATCCTAATTGAATAAACCCCCTTAGGGAAGTTAGGTAGTTGTTATAATTTTTCATTTCAATATTTTTCTGTTTAAATGATTTTTGAGTTACTCTTTTACATTTATATTTGTTACAGCTACGGTAGTCCTTGACTTACCTGTATAATACTCGAATTGTTCCACTGTGAATGAATTTTTGTCCCAAATGACTCGGTGCATCCCATAAATTCTAACCTCCAATCTTATAAAGTTTGTTGAAATGGGAGGAATGGGAGGTAGCCGTGTATTTGGACTCGATCAAGGGTGGTCTTCGATTTCCCATCCACTCTTTCCTTGCCTCTTGGGAATTTTAGTTTATTTACTTTTGATTTGTTTAAAGAATGACTTTACCCCCATCACTGAACGCTTTATGGCCAGTTCTTGAAATGAGATTGCACCACGATTATAATAGCTTAGTCGTTCTTAACACAAAAAATGAATTTAAAACCCCAACGTGTTCGTCATCTCAATCTGGTTGGAAGACCAAAATTTTCTCCATTAAAAGGAATGATGGTCCATTCCCATTTTTGACCTCCTGGAACCGTCCAGATCTTGAAGTTTTCAATAGTTTGATCACCCTTTCCGAGGTTGAAGAAGAGGCCTTTATAATTTTGCAAGAGCTTGATCCCCTTGATGACCACATGAAGGATGTCCTTACTAATGGTGTTCTTATCGAACATCATATTATTTTTCCAAAGGGTAATTCTTGTAGTACCTTTTTCCTTTCTCTTTAATTTTTCTTATTCGTTCCTAACTATTTTTTTCTGGTGTTTTCAGAGCTTTAATTTCAACAAGGTCGAAGCATTGTTGAAGGCTAAATCTGAAAAAGGCAAAGGTAAGAAGAGAAATGTTGATGATATGGATCTTCCAAATGACCTATCTCTTTAACCATTTCCTCCTAACTGCCCCCCCACTCCGGCTTATATTCCAGCCAGTCCTTCTAGAGGAGGTCTAGCGTCCTCTGGTCGATCTGCTTTTCACGTAGAGGAAAATGTTCAAGCCTTTGCTAGTGCTATCGATTTGAACTTGATTGAAGATTTAAAGAAGAAGAGAAGTGTCCACATTCACATTACTTTTTCAGTTGAGATTAGACGCGTTCATAACTTCAAAACCTTTTTCTTCATTTTTTGATGCTCAAGCTTATTTAGTCGTAACTTGTTTCTTCATTTTCAATGTTAGGTGTTGACAACGGAGAGGGCTCTCCTTCAATCAATGAACGACACTTCCAAGAGCTATGCCGAGGTTGTCAACATTAACTTTGAGTCGGCGAAGGAGGTGATCGAGCTGAAAAAGTCCTTGGCTTGAGCAAGATCACCCTGAGATTTATCTTGACAAATTTGAAGTCTTTTGCGCAAGATGAAGCCCTCGAAAATAATGATACCTTGAATCTACCTTCTCATCACGATGATTAAAGACCTATTTCTGAAATCTTGTGTCAACATTTCGCTTTCTGGGATGTAACATTCCCTAGTATATATAATGTTTATTTTTTATGAAATAAAACGATCGCAACATTCCCTTTGCATTATTTAAACTCTTCACAAGTATCTTTGTGCATATTCTTGCTTACACCAGCGTCCAATCACATTTATTATCAAGTAAGGCTCTATTAGCGATGAGATCTTGAATGGCCATTTATTAGCAATCAATGCTCATTTCGTGACGTTCTTTCTTTGGTTGATGCTCGTAACTACGATAACAATGATATCAATATTGATCATCAGTCAAAGAACGTATAGCTCATTTTCTAGCAATAAAAGCTTTGTTTGAGTTTTTTTTTTTTTTTATACCGATTTTGTATTAGCAATTAGTGCTTCATTCGTGATAGTCTTTAATGCTTTTTTTTTTTAGTTTCAATGCTTCGCTAGTGACAAAGTCTTTGTTGACCGTTTTTAGCAATCAATGCTTTGCTCGTGAAGAAGTCTTTGGTGATGGTTTTTTAGCGATCAATGATTATCTCATAACAAAGTCTCAATACTTCACTGGTGCGAAGTCTTCGATGATCATTTTTTAGCTATCAATTCTTCGCTCTAGACGAAATCCTAATGCTTCACTTGTAATGAAGTCTTTGATGATCATTTTTTAGTGAACAATGTTTCGCTCGTGTTGAAGTCTTTGGTGATCGTTTCTTAGCAATCAATGTTTCGCTCGTGATAGAGTTTCAATGCTTCGCTCGTGAAGAAGTCTTTTGATGATCGTTTTTAGCGATCATTGCTTCACTTGTGACGAATTCTTTGTTGATTGATTCTAGCAATCAATGCTTTGCTCGTGATGAATTCTTTGAAGATCGTTTCTAGTGATCAATACTTCACTTGTGATGAAGTCTCAATGCTTCGATTGTGATGAAGTCCGGTCCTTTGCTCATGATGAAGTCTTTAATTTACACTTTTACTATTCTTTTTTAGCTGAAATCCTTTCATTGAATAAACAGAAAGCATAATTACATTTTCCATCAAATAGATAAAGAATTTCTTCTATCCTGATTTTCTTCACTTCGATCATCACAACTAATTGTTTAATCTCTACACTTTCCAAGTAACACCTTCGTGAATCAAATTGATTTTCATTAACCTCTCTGATGCCTCAGGCAGTTGGGAATTTAATCTTTTGATGATAAGTTGACGCTACTCCCCCAATGGTATGTATCAGTGGTCTACCAAAGATTGCACCGTAGGCTATTTTCACATCGACAAATAAGAATTCAATATGCACTGTTGTGGTGGCTTGATACTACCCAAAATAGACTGTCAAGCAGATTGATCCTTCAACCCGTACCACCGCACCTCTAAATCCGTGTAATGGTGTTGTCACAAGGCGTATATCATCCCTCTACAATTTCAAAGGCTTGAAAACATCAAATGTCATTACATTAGCAACACTTCTGTCATCAATGAGGTCCCTCTTCACATCGTAGTTTGCAATATCTCCAGCAATGATTAAGGCATCATCATGAGGATAGGAAATACATTTTAGGTTAGCTTCATCGAACATGTTATTTTTCGAAGGGAAAGATCGTATGTATATTAGATTAACATCAATTGAACGAAAGTACCCCTTTTGTGAATTTTTCGAGTAACCTCTTGAGGCGGCTCCACCTGAAATCACATTAATCAAACCTACTTGAGATCGGTCCTCTTCCATTAAGGTTGGGGCTTGTCCTCTAACGATCGTGTCTGCCAATGTTTTCTCAATGATCCTCATTGGATTAACCTTTTGATTTCATCCTCCAGGACCTTACAACACTCTATATCATGCTTGTGATCCTTGTGGAACTTGTAATTTTTAGTTTTGTCTCACAAATACGACGGTGTTAACATTGGTTGTGGCTTTTGTACATCTTTGCGAGTTTTGATCTGCATCAACAGTTTTATCCACGTTGTATTCAGAGGCGTATAATCAGTCGTACTCGTGTTTGCTATTGGCTTAAAATCGTGTTCTCTCTTCTTCTTTAAAATTGACTTCTCTGTGCTCCTTTCCCTTTTCAACCTTCCTTTTATGATTTTGGATGCATTTTCCTTGAAAGTACTATCCACGTTCAGAGTTTCTTCACAATGAATATATTTTTCATTTCTTTGTAGAAGCTTTTTCATCGTTTCAGGAGTCCTTTTTGATAACTAAGTCCTGAAACCAAGATTCTTCAATTCATTAATCATTGTCGTGATGATGGATAGCATTTGAAGATTCTTAACCCCCAATGCAGCTCGATTAAATTGAGTGATGTATTCTCGAAGGGATTCGTCTTTTTGCTGAACGATGTCCAATAGTGCTCTTTTTTTGTCTGGTTCTACTAGCGAAGAAGGCGGCAAATTTAGTAGCAAAGTCTGAGAATGATGTGACTGACATCGAGGGCAATGTATCATACCAATCACATACTTCTTTTCTCAGTGTCAGGTGGAAAGCATGACACGCGATTACATCACGCATCCCATGTAAATGTATCAAGTACTAAAACACACGTAGATGATAGATCGGGTAAGTTGTTCTGTCATATTTGTCAATCCTCAGAGATTTGAATGAATCAGAGAGTGGTACTGCCATGATTTCCGGAATAATATGATCCTCGCTTATTAGCACTGGCTTAGGTGTCTTCTTTTTCTGTAAGGCAGCTTTTAGTTTCCAATTTAATGCTTCAAGCCTGGTTTCCAGCATTATATCTTTGACTTGTGTGCTCACTTAATTGGTTGTCTGTGCATTGCGTAATGTATGAACACTCTCTACCTGATCAGTTTGATCATTCTTCAGTGGCACATTATGGTCACCTCTTCTTATGTGGTCAATCGAGATCTTTACCTGTGCTTACAGGTTTGTAAATTGATCTTGAGTTACATACGGAGTGTTTGGTGCTTGTTCCCCTACTTATTTTTGCTCCATATCTCTCCTATTATGACAAGCATTCTTACGCGACATGGCTTCAAAAATTCTTTTGTGATTTAAGAAACACTTAGAAACTTTCCCACAGGCGAAACTAAATGACGTGGCATGAATTTGACGACCACCACAACGATTAAACAAGCTTCTTTTGGATGAACTCTTCCTATGCTTTGTACATTAAAAAGTGCGGGGCATTTCCCTCGTTTTTATTCCTGCGTGATAAACAATTAATACTATAGGAAATAGTTGAAATATGAAAATAAAGTAATTGGAGTTTCTCTCTGAAACTTCCAAAGTGTGGGGTATTTATAGGTCCTGATTAGTAACTGACTACTAATGATTTGTAACTGCCCATTATGGAGCATTAACCATCCATCATGGAGCATTAATCGCTCATTAATAGTGGGGTGCCACGTGGATCAAGCTCTTTGCTTGGAACTAGTCGCATATCGTGATAGAGATGATATGAAACAATTGTATATTGTAGGCCTAGTCGTATGAAGTATTGTCCTTGTATGTTGCGATAGAATTCAATCATTTCCACGCTATTTCAAGTCGATCGCACTCAAGACGATCATGTCGTTGGTTCCAAAATCGTATAATGTTTAAGGTAAGCATCGATCCCCTTTTTAGATACGTAAATAGTAGATTGCATGCGCATTTTTAATCACAAATATCAATATATAGTTCATGAACACATCGAATAATGGAATAATAAGGATGTCTTCGTTTGGCAAACCGTTTATAAATAGTTTTTTATAAATATTGTTTATAAATACGATGTAGCAATATTTTATTGATCAATTTTTTGAAAAGTCAAAAATAGTGGTAGAAATCTTTGACCAATCAAAATTTTTTATTTTTCAAAATATGTCTTCTAATGAGATATTGTCACGCGACTGTTTTTAAACAATTTATAAATATTTTTTTCCAAAAGAGGCTAATAGTAAAACATTGAAAGCAATTAGAGAGTACTTGTTTGAGCTTCATTTAATGAGTTTTCAAGAAAAAACATATTTTGAAATAGTAATTCTTTGATGACTGTGTGATTAAAAAGAAAAGAATTTTTTTTATTTACATGTAATATTAATTTATGAAAGAACGTGCAGTTGCAAATGAATTTTGGAAAAATGGAGCCCAAATCGATAGTATTTGTTTAACACAATTTATTTATATGAAAATTATTTTTCTTCTAACCCGTTTTTTATTTTACAACTCGTTTAGACAAGTGTTTGTCATTTTTAAGATAATGATTAGTTTTAGTATAATGTATTATTATAAAGTGGAGAGACAATGAGAGTTGGTACGATAGTAGTAATACTCATGGGATTTTGTGGGTGGAGTGGGACATTGTGTTTATTTTATCTTTTGTCAGTCACTGTCCTTTCTAAGATGTATGTTCCCACAACTCAATAAATGATTGTTGAATTCCTAGTTTTTGCCATTGGTTTTTCCTCCAAAGTGTATTCAAATATTCAATTAAAATAGAACATTTACTAGATAAAAGACAACGATCTAATACTCTAGTAGATCAGACCCGGATCCTCCAAAAACATTAAAGAAATGACCATATGGAGCTGTGAACTTTGGTGATATTTGTTTGATTCTTCACCTCTTTTCACCGTGATTTTTTTTTGTTCATTTTGAAAGAAATCTCGTAACTCCGAATATGAAATGGAGTTCAAATATTTTGTTAGAATAGTATTATTACAACAATATTCAGCTGATTGCATTCGAGCTATTTGAATATCGTAGTTTTTAAGCATATCATTGTTTCCCTTGCGTATGACGTGCATGATCCTGTTGTACTTCCATGATACTTGCAATGATTTTTTAGAATTCTTCTTCATTTTTTCTTTTCCCCATTTTTTTTTATCCCAGTGGATCGTTGGCTTTGATTATCATTAGCATTGTATTTATTAATATCTAGAGAAAATAAAGACAACCCATGAGATGCTGATGTTGGAAAATCAGAAGTTAGGTAATCCACATGCACTGATCCAGAGTATGTTTTCTAGCTATGAAATTTTGGTAACTGCACTTGAACATTTTTCCAAATTTTTCAGTATCCTTTAGAATAGACCACACTTTATCAAATTTAAACCATTTCTTGAGTTTTTTTTTTCTTGGGACAACAATAGTTTAGCTCGATCTACCTGCAAATTGATATGAATAAATTTATTAAATTAAGTGAAATATGACATGTTAAATATCATTGTGTAATAAATGTACTTACAATGTCTTATTTAGATGCTCCACTTTGATTTAGATTTTTCACTTGGCGTATGCATCTCTGTAGTTTGCTAATGGTTATATTGATTGTTGTGTTACGGGACTACAATGATCTCAAAGGTCGATTTTGAGCAATATGGAGTGGTAGTGAACTGTTATACTCTAACTCAAGGCTACTCCAAAATCGATCTTTTGACGGATTAATATCAATAATCGGATTTTGAGAAATACCTAAATATACACAGTACATGTGCATGCCTTCTTAAATACTGTATGAGGCACTCCATTTGTTGATGCTAATTCTTTTTTTTTTTTTTTCTTGGTAAGACAATAATGTTATGCAAATATGAATTGGAGACTCGTAATTTTATACTACCACTAATAGTAGGATAAGATATGATAAGAGAATCTTGTCTAACAGTAGATGAAGGATGTAATCTATCAACAATTGAAATTAATTTACTCAAAACGATGTAATCTTGAATTGATAAGATATGGAGTCTCGTCTAATGGATAAGATCTCGTTTAATTTGATCAACGGCTTGGATTGATTTACGCAAAATGAAGTTGTCTTGAATTGATAAGATATTGAATCTCGTCTAATGGATCAGATGTCATTTAATCTGATCAACGACATGTAGATGAAAATATCCATTTTCAAGAGTTCATCACTCGTCAATGTTAGATTAAAGATAAGGAGGCTCACATTATACTCTGAAATACTTTGTTGAACATTTGTGGGATCAATATACAAAATCTGATAATTAAGTTATGGAACTAAATATATTTGGTGTATTTCTTGTTTTGGATTTGATATGAGTTATAAGGATAGAGTAAATGAAATTACATTTTAATGTAAAAATGACTGCATTTTAAAGTTTTGAATTTGAGATGACCTTATAGTGACAAATGTTGGCGGATAAAATATTAATTTTGAAATTTACTTATAAGTAGTTTTAAGTTTGTTTACATAATAAGATCAATTTATAACACGGCTGGAATGAACTACCATCATTATTAACTCATTTGGGTGGAGAAAGATTGCTTTTTCAAACATGGACAATTGGACATGGGTGTGTGTGGACACTCCGCAATAAGTTTTCCCTTTCATTACCAATGAGAATCATTGTAATGAACCCACAAATCTTGCCTGGTTACGTGCACGTGCTAACACGTGCATAGTTATAAAAACATAATTTATGTTTTGTACGGTTTGTTATCAAATCAAACTGAGGCTTAAACACATTGTAAAGTTATGTACTCGAATTTTAAATCAAAGCCCAACATTAGAGTTAGACTTTGAATGTTTTAGAAATTTTATTTCAAGTAATTTTATAAATGGCATCTCGAAGTCATTGTTCGATCAATGATAATTAAAAAAATTATTTAATAACCTTAAAATATATTAAAAAAATATCGCTATAAATAAGTAAATATTACAAACATCTATATTTGAAGGAAGAAAAATAATAAATTAGGGCATGTTCGATAGGGGATATTTTCCAAGGAAAAATACAAATCTCATCCTATTTTCTTGTTTTTGCCTTGTTTGATTGCCATAATTCACCCTAGAAAGTTTTTTTCTACCTTAAGCACGTGATGGGATTTGCATTTTTTTTCTTGTTAATTGAAACTGTTTGAACACACAAATATTGGATTTTTTTTTTTTTTTTGATGAAATAACTAAGCTTTACCAAATTTTCATGAAAAATAATGTCATTCAAACAACAAAAAATCAGGAAAATTCCCCACATTTCTACGTAGAAAATAAATTCAATCAAACACTTCCAATTAATATTTTTCAAGAAAATATTTTCCATGGAAAACTTTAGCTTGAAAAATATTTTATTTTCACTAATTTTTCATTTTTTCAATCAAACAAAGCCTTAAAGTAACAAGCAAAGTTATTGTTATTATTTTTGGGTCAATGGTTCATTAGTTAAATAAAGTAACAAAATCATCCATTTTAAAAATTGTGTAGTTTATATATCATTTTTCGTAGTTTACCGGACACATACCAAATTATTGTATTAGACTAAAGAATAGAGATGTTTAGAGTAATATTAGTGTTGGGGGAAAAATGTTGGTAAAAAACTTAAGGGAAAAATGTAGGGTGAAATCTCTAAATGAGGTGCCAAATTTGGCCCCCTTTTTTACATTCTTCCCATTCGTAGTTTGTCGAAGACATGCCAAATTGTTGTATTGGACTAAAGAATAGAGATGTTTAGAGTAATATTAGTGTTGGAGAAAAAATGTAGGCAAAAAAACTTAAGGGGAAAAGTGTCAGGTGAAATCTCTAAACGAGATGTCAAATTTAGATTTTAATCGACATCAAATAGAGTTATATCTTTTTATCATTTTTATGTGCCGCCAAAATTGAGGTATCGAAATGAATTAGATCGATCCTATGTTAAGACAAGCCTATCAACCAGTCCCCTTTCTTCGATTTGGCAATATTGGTTAGATCAAATATCAAAATGATTTGGGAATTGAAAATACTCCCAACATATGATTAATGGATAGAAAACAAATATTAATAATATACACGAGTAATTTCATTTTTCTTTTGTTTCCAAAATCTACGACATCTAATGGATTAGTAAAAATTCCCATTGATTGTACTCATCTAATATAGATCCTGTTTGAGATTTTTCAATAAATTATTACTATAACAAAATTGAATTCTTATAGGTTGAGAATAAGGAGAAATGAATTTCCACAAGTTCTGTGATGCTACTCATTTACCGCCCGTTTGATTTAGATTTAGATTTTATTTTGTTTTTTAAATTATGAACGTTGATTATTTTGAAGAAATTGGTTAAAGATGGGAAAGAAAATTAAGGATCTATATGCAAAAACATTTTATTGCGAGATATGAGTGTTTTTTTTTTTTTTTTTCAAATGAGATTTAAAGGATTTGTATCGAATAATCGTTAGAAAATATTAGACAATATAAATTAATTGGCTTAAGCATATAAAATGTTGGAAATGGTGTTTAATGGATCAATTTTGACCAATTATTTGAATGGATCACGATATTCGTTTAATGCGAATGAGGAGTCAAAATTATTCTACTCCGAAAACGTAGATAGCCATGATATGTTTGGATTTTTTGTTAAACGATTTTCGGATGAATGAGAAATTGATGAATAAAGCGAGATGTTGAAAAAACCTTGTTTGAAATAAAGTAGAGCTTTGTCCTACATAAGAAAAAAAAAAATAAGAAAAAAAATTGACTTGTTTATTACTTTCAATTTTGACACTTGAATTCGGGTCTCAAGGGATACAAATAGTGTTTGAAGAATGAAGAACTTAGATTTTATTGGGTTTAGTCCAAAACTCACCCTCTCGTCCGATCGGCTCGGCATGGGTTCGACTTGTGGACCAATTTATGTATATTCATTTCTTTTTACTTTGAGAAAACTAAAATAAATAAATTAGTTTTATTTAATTTTAAAATCGGAATTTCAAAAATCAAGCTAACTGCTCAAGTGGAACTCGAGCGTTCTGAATCTGCTAAAGACGCTCGAGCAGTTATCGAGTGTGATTGATTCAAGTGGTCCTTGAAAATTGCTCGAGTTTGAGTCGACCATGATTCAAGCGTCGTCTAGAATAGTGAGCAGTCATGACTGTTCGAATCAGTGCTAACTTTGGGGCATGTCTTTCCGACCACCACTTTTCAACATTTATAAATAGGCCCCTTTTGTTATGTAACATTTTTGTTTGGTTTATAAATTGATTTATTTATAATTTTGAGGTAAAAAATAGTGGTTGAAAATTGAAGAGAAAATGCACGTGGTTAAAAATTAGTTTGGAAATTGTGTGGTTTATAACAAAAAAAAAAAAAGATTATCAAATGGAAGCATTCATTCCATATCAAATTATCAATTCATATTCACTTGCATTATTTTCAAAACTTTGTATAAGAAGTTCTTTTTTAAGAGAGTGTAAAACTTGTTTCGAGTTTATTGTTCTTGTCAATTTGAAATGCTTCTATTGCAAGGAGAAAGTTGTTGTATCTTGGGAGATGATTGTCAATCACCGTGAGCACAAGGATTGGATAAATTCGTCTTCAAGAAGTTGAACTCTAACTTCGGCATACTTTTTTGAAGTGTTTATTTCTCATTTCTTAATTTCTTTTACTTTGTGATTTCACAAGGAAGGAAGTTTTCGTGATTTACTTATAATATTTTGTTGTTTATATATAGAGTATAATTTAAAATATACGCACTACACACCAACATAAAATGATAAAATACACATATCAATTGAATACTTATTGTAAGATAATTGAAAAGCATACAAATTACCGATAGAAGGTATAGCAACAAGCTTTCTATTTTACAAAAAAAAAAAAAAAAAGAGGGTGATAAATAGGTATTGTATTGCTGAGGATTGTACCACTTGAGCCAAACAAGGAACTAATTAAATGGCTATTTTGAAAATTGCATATTTCCATTTAAAATCGATTAATATAAAAATCAAAAAGAGCATTTCCCATAGAATCTAATATGGATACCTCAAACTGTATAAAGTGACATGAGAAAAGGCTCTTCAATAATGACTTTGTATAAAAAAAAAAAGCTTTAGCAAAGTTTTGCTTCCTTCTACTTTTCATCACGAGCACAAGGAAGGCACTTAACAACTATTTGGAATGTTATTGATACTAAAACATTTATACCATGAATGTGACATATTAAATAAATAAATAAAAAATGATTAATCTAGCAAATATTCAATAGTCAATTCAACTTGCTTCAAGAAGTTTCTATTTTAAGAATTGTAACGTCAAGAATAGTTTTATTTTATTGGTCTACGACAGAGAATTTAAGGTCCTTGAAGTGGATAAACTAAGACGGGTAGAATCTCTTGCTTTCAAGGATTTCTTGACAAAATACTCATTTATATGTTTTTATTACAAAATTATCTTAAAAATAAAATAATTGTTTGACATGTTTGTCCGACATTGGACACTTTGTTGGTCGGTCTATCCACAATAGTGTAAAATAAATAATTGATCGATAAAGTACTTTATTTGTATAACTACTTACTAATCGAATTTTAAAATGTAACTCAATGTTCATTCAAATATCATAGACGTAACTTAGTTAAATATTTCACGTCAACAACTTGCCATTCCAAAAAGCCCCTGAGACAGCTTTAACAATTGGCAACTTGTTATTTAGCGGTTGAGAGAATAAAAAATTTCAATGGACAACTAAAAATGCGTTACCAATTATTTAAGTCTTGTTAGGGGTAGTTTGAATGACAAGTTGTTGACGTGGAGTGTTTTAAATTGTTAAATATTATCATGTCAAATTTTTATCTAAAGTGGACCGTTCGGTCAAAACCTTCAAACAAATTCCATCTCGGTGACTGATGAATTACATTTATGATACTTTAGTAAACATTAAATTACATTTTAAAATTAGGTTACTAAGTAGTTACACAAACTAGTGATCAATCATTTATTTTACTCATTCACAACACAACCACCAAAAAAATTAAATCGAAAAAAATAATAATAAGAAGGGATAAATAAGAACACGTATGGATCTTAGTTTCGATTTAGCTATAACTTGCTCGTGTTCAGTTTACTCAAAGTTCACCTTTGTATGATTTGCAGGATTATAGCTTTCTATTTTTATGTTTCTGAAAACTACGTCGTTTTATTAGTTTTCACTTTCCAAGTGGAATTCTAGACTTCTCTAGTAAGTATAGGAAAAAAATATCCTTTTCTCCATTGAAAAGGATGAGATCATTCCACCTAATATCATAGTGAGCAATCTATTTAAAGTGTGGTTGCATGACACCCTTCATTTGGTTGATATTGAGAAAAATATGTATAAATTTTTCACGCCATCGTGAATCCTCTATTATGAAAGTCAACCACAGCCCTAGCAGATTGAATCCATAATGAGAACATAAAGACCAGATTGTCAACCACAAATGCTGACGCACAGATGTCGCATAATCGAATTCTCATAGGTTCAATTTGCTAGACACTTTATTAATTCAGTGAGTGATACGTAGACCCTGACCAGTTTGGGGCATAACATGCGATTTACATCATCCATCAATTCTCAGGTAAGAGGTGATGGAGGCATCTAAGGTTGTCAGGTTGACTTTCAACATTTTTTTTTTTTAACATGAAGCATGAATGAATATAGCTTATATGGTTTGTTTGATGAGGTAGATTGACACTCACTATCGTGATTATCCTACTCGAGATACAGATGATAACAACGTTTCCATTAAGCATTGGAAACATTTTTCTGCACTCTACACTGGATAAATTTGTGTATATTTATATTTGATAACTGTCTTTTATGTGCAACATGGTGACATACCATAACTAGCCGAAATCAAGATATGGGTATGAAAAATAAGTAAAACGTTGGCTTACTGACATTTAGGGAAATGGAAAAATTAGAAGAAGATGAAATGAAGCAGGATATGCGATTATAAATCTTTTCAAGGCGTTTCGCACATTGCACATGATTAAATGAATGTTTATCTTTTAATGTACAACGTGTCTTCTAAAATTATATAACATTAATTTTGATAGATGAACCTAACCTAAGGGCCTGTACCTTATAGACAGGAATGGATGATATCGAATACTAAATTATCGAGCATGAAACTCAAATTCAAATTATTTTCAGAATTTTAAGAAGGAATAATTGGAAATCAATTATGTGGGATTGCTGTTGAGTGAAGATTTAGAATAATTTATGTATCTTTTCTCAAATTCCACATCTTTTTTAAAAATAAAAATTTCATGATTGATGGTCTATACCGCACCCTATTAAAATGTCATGAATCTTTATCAGACACCTTTCGCACTGCAAGAGTAGCAATCACTTCAAAGTGAAATTTTGTTACTTTACAAAATCAATGGAAAGAAATGCCCTTTTGCTTGCTCAAAGCATATTTATCCTAAATCCCCAACCAATTACCAATCTTTTCAATCAAGAAGTAAATGATTCACACTCAAAATTATATGTTAAGAGATGATATCCATCAGAGCAGAACCTTAGATGTGCCCACAGCATAAATTTAACATGGAATTTAAACCTATGAAGCAAAAAAGAATCCAATATCAATAATCAGAAGAAAAGCAACTTTCTTGAGCATAACAGAAATCCCATATTGAAATATTATACAGAAAGGTAAAAGTCAGTCAAGAAGACAGGATCTTATGCTTCAAACTTTCCAAGCGGAGCAGAGAATCAGAATTTTAAGAAGTTATGAGTAGGGATCCCAATATTTATATGTTTGTTATAAGATTTGAGCATTGATTAAATTGATTATCATCCAGAATTGTCCTCATCTTTATATATATATATATATATATATATATATATATATACACACACATTCAAGCAGGGGCGGAGCCAGGCTCAAGACATGGGGGTGGGCCTGGAGGACTTTTGGGCTGGGTCAATGAAGAATTTTTTTTTTTTTTTTATTTGGCACTAAAGGTTTTTCAGATTTTGGGGGTGGGCCATGGCCCAGTATAGCCACCCCTTGCCGCCGCCCCTGCATTCAAGAGTATTCTATCGTTAGATACAATGCGTATCTAAACAGGCCTCAAGAAATTCTTTTTACTATTCGGTAACTAAAAGGGGAGAAAAATAATTCTACATTCCATGGTTACAGAATCTACACGATCTTATGGACAATAGCAAAGAAGGTCATTTGAACGAGTTGATTATTCCCCTTTCAAGTAGAGGTTTGAAACGAGAGCTCAACCAACTCCACAGAGAGAACCTGGAGCCATGGAATTGTACCCTTACTGATTTTCTAGACTTCTCTCTTTTAAATTCCAAGTCCGCAACAACGTCATAATTGACATCATCCGGGTTCTCAAGCAGAGGCAATGCAACAGAATTGTTTGACTCGAGGTTTCTGATCCAACCACGCAGTAGAAAATTCACAACCTATCAATATATAACGGCATATAAAAGAACATTATGAAGACGAAAAAGCTAGCAAAAAGTACCCAAGATCATTAACAATCACTTTCTTAAGCTCTTTGCAATTTAAAGTTTCACCATGTGCAAGAAGAAACAAAATTAAAATAAAGAGGAATATGCTATTTCTTTTATTTATGTAATTATGTATATGAAAGACAAAATTGGCAATATAATTTTCTAAAATCTCGTAATGTGGACGCCATCATAAAACCAAAAACCCCTCAAGTTTGAATCAAAATACCATATATTAAAAGACCAAATTATCTCCCAACTATCCGCGAGGCTAATCCATAATATTCTTTCATTATATGATCAAACATAAACTAGTCCCAACTAGAAGTTCAAGAGGCATGTAATACATGATGTCTCACAAACATCACAGAAACAGTAAGTAATTCAATATTGACAACTCAAGAAAAAAATTTCCCTTTTAACCATTGAGTAACTTCATGATTTTCTGCACCTGGTGACCCTAAGACTAACTGTTCCAGGACCTATATTGCTCGAATTCAAGTGCGGGCACATATCTAAGCGCTGGACTATTTTTCTTCCAAAATCTAGGATATGGGGACACAGCAAAAATGACATCAAATTTTGACATGGATACATGAATACGTCATTTAAGCTTCAAACTACTTTAGAAGTTTATTTATTTATAATTATAGATGCATTTCTTGGAGATATAAATGACTCTCTTTTGATTTAAATGATATAAAATATTATCTTTTGATTTAAAAGTTCTGAGAACGATCCCGATCCATTATTTCATACCCATGTATCCGACACAGGTACTTCTTAAAAAATAGAGAATCCGAGCAACGTAATCCAGGATTTTAACCAAAACACCAAGTGAGGCCCAAACAAATTAAAAGATTAAAATAATCCATGGTAATAGCAACAAGCTCAGTGTTAGCCATCTTCATCCTAAACCCTGGACCATCTCAGGCACTAGATCAACAAGATAACATACATGATGCAGGTTAAACCATTTCAAATCTTAGTGAAAGACACATGTATCAACCAAAGATAAATCGAGATATGATAAGAGCTCCGTTGCATGGATGCTTCAACTAGATTAACGTGCCTGTGTCCGTCAGCGACATTTCTCAAGACACTCTACTATAGTAATTTTTCTTTTTATATCAGAAATATTATATATTTTTAATTCAAAGTTATTATTAAGCCCCTGTTTGATTTTCATTATTTCAAAACCATGGTTTTCTCTCTTTTCTTTTCAACCTCACATTTAACATTTAACAACAAAATAATATTACACAAAAACTTAGAAAAAATTTCTTACTTTTTAACCACACATTCTCCTAAAAATTTCTATTCAAAACTACAAAAACTCTTTTTAAACAACATCAAACATACCCTAAAAAACAAATATGTACTCATATTTAAAATTTCAACCAAAAAATTAATAACAAGTTAAAATTAAATTTATACATATAAATTAAGAATTTTACCTACGTGCCATATCAATACTTTATTTTAAATCACATAGCGGATATGTGTTCGCATTGGTGCATCATAAGATAAGAGTATCCCATTTCTCCTATTCTACAGCTGCCATTCACATTAGTCTCATCTCTCATCTACCATTGTACTCAAGACATCAAACCACCAAAGTGAATGAATCTTGAGCCTCACCCTCAAGAAGATTTGGACCACTTTTAGGATAATAAATCATTAATTAATAATATACAATAAGCACGCAAGATCGCATCATTGATATGTTCTCTCCCCTGGAAGCCCTTATAAGCCTTATCTTCGTCCATAAATATCCAACATTTTCCAGAATTCAACTAAAAAATAATTACAACACAAACATCACTTCGGATATTTGATTATTGACAGAGAGAACTTGAATTTCCAGATTCCTTTTCAATTAAATAAAAATACAACTTAGTGAATTGCATATGGTCTTCCATCCTTGCTATAGGAACATGGTATGTATCAATAATTTCTTCCTTTCCATAAGAAAAAATAGAACACTTATGCATCAACAATCCTATCAAGTACTTAGATTACATCTGCACAACATACAACCAGTATATGTCTCTCACGTCATTATAAGATGAATTCCCACAAATTTGACCCAACAAAAATCTAATTGAACTTCCGTTGTTTCTCCTAGCCTAAATGACTTGACACATACTGCATAATTGTGACCTCCAGTAATGTATGCATGTGTTAGAGCAATTGATCTTTAAACGTTCGTCAAATTGTCGTCCAAATCAATGAATAGAACAGAACACACTCAAAGAAACAGTTAAAATTATACTTTACATATCTTAATAAGAGAAGACGATCAAATTATGACACACAAGAACTCTTAGAAAATGGCATTTTTTTTCCTTTGCGGAATTGCTCTTCATACTTTTAGGCTGTGTTTGATAGCGATGGTGGAATTTGGGTGGAAAGAAATTGAATTCCTGAGAATTGGATGCTTAATGTGTTTGATTGGTTTAATTTTTTAGGTGGAAAAAGTGAAAAAAAATTTCAACTTTTGTTGTTTGATTGACATTATTTTCCATGACAAATAAAACAAAATTTAGCTATTTTAAAAATTAAAAAATTCATTTTTTAACACATTTGTACTTGATAATAATAATAATGTTAATTTTTGGAAAAAAATAAATCAATTAACAACAACAAAAAGGATCAAACGTGACGAAAAGGGTACAAGATTTTACCTGAAAAATAAAACCTCATACCTGGGCGGGAAAATGAATTCATTGAAAAGGAGGAAAACCGACACGTGAAGATCAAAGGTGGAAAACGAATTGCCTAGAAAATTGGTGCAATCAAACATGGCAAGAAAGAAAAAAATGGGTGGAAACCATTTCTTTTCCATGGAATTGGAGGCTACCTTAGATTAAATTGACAAAGAGATGCATCTAGGATGTGTCAAATGAAAAAAGTTTTTCGTATAAATGTATATATGCTGAATATACATTTATCATTATATGTACCACTATGTGCAATCAAACATGGCAAGAAAGAAAAAATGGGTGGAAACCATTTCTTTTCCATGGAATTGGAGGCTATCAAACACACCCTTAGATTAAATTGACAAAGAGATGCATCTAGGATGTGTCAAATGAAAAAAGTTTTTCGTATATATATATATATGCTGAATATACGTTTATCATTATATGTACCACTATCTATTGGTAACGATAAGTGTATTTTATACACTTATTTATGGGCCAAAAGCAGGATTTTGTATGTTCGTTTGAGAATATTTGTTATTTATTTTGTTATTATTTGTTTATATTTGAGAAATATCTCAAAATCGAGAAAAGCAAAGGAATTAAAGCAAAAAAAGTCAATTAGATGATAAAAGAGATAAATTGTGCAAATGGAAAGTCGATGAAGTCAATTAAGGTGCAAATTGAAGGAAAATTGAAGAAAGAACCAAATTGTAAGAAATCAGATGTTCAAGGACCAAATTAATCAAATTAGAAGATGAAGGACCTGGGGTGCAATAAAAGAATAATGAACAACTTAAAGGAATTCAAAAGATGAAATTGCATATCAACCACTAAACCACGCGGCCGCAAGAGATTATACTACGTGGTCGCATGCCCTGTTCAAAAATCATCAGAATACATTTACGCATTATTGAGCGGCCGCATGAGTTATACTTGTGCGTTCGAGCGCTTATCTGACTAAGCCGCACAGTTGGGATATTTCGCGATTTTCAGCAATTTTTCTCCTCTTTTGACCTAGGTTTCAACTAAACCCATATATACTTGACTTGAGGCACATTTTGGGGTTCCCACTTGTCATATTTTCATGCCAAAACGTTGCCAAATTGTCGAGGGATCCATGCAAAGCCGAATTCAAGATTGAAGATACAAGATACAAGATCAAAAACATGGATAATGTGATATCTTTTCATTCTTCTTGTGAATTATTTTCCATCATGTTTTTAGGCTAAATTCTTAGTGTTAGAATTGTGATGAAATTTTAATATCTTGACTCCATGTTTTGATTTATCATTTAGTTTATGTAATTTATGGGTTTGATGCAATTGATATGTGTTTTTTTTATTATGCAATACTTTGGCCAATTATTGTATGATGTAATAATTTTTAAGTTTGAAAGAGTAGTAAATTATTAGATTTGTATTAATTGCTGCAAAGTTCGACACGGGATAGAAATATACTCCTATATTTTGTATAATCCTAAAAAGTGTTCACAAAATGATCATGCTTTTCTAATTTTGAATTTGTCATAGAAATATAGTCAGTTCACGTTTGAAAAACGTTTTTATACATCACTCGAAAGAGGACTTAAATAACTATAGGAACACGAATTTTCAAAATTCATGAATTGTATTTTAGTGATTTAGTCAAAATATAGATGATAGAGTTAAAATGGATTCATAATTCTAACGTGTTTGTTTTTCATAGTTTTAAATCAAATCTTTTCATTCTTTTTAGTTTAACCGTTAGTTTAGTTTCTATATAAAAATCATCAAATCAAGCTTTCTTTAGTTCCGGACTTCTGGTTAAGGAGTGTAGTCTAAAATACAATTTACACAATCCTCATGGGTTCGATACTTTGACTCAAAGTTAATTACATTACTTGTGCGATCCGTACCCTTGCAGTTAGCAACTGGTAAAAAAGAAGCGGAACAGGTTCTCAATTTGCTTTTCTTACTTTACATTGTTGCCCTAAAATGATGTTTTATTTTCCAATATTACATCAAAGGATATTACCTAACCCTGCCCCCATTAAATTATCTCAAAGCTTATCCAAATTCTTCACATGTTAAATTGATAATTGCTAACCTCTCTACTTGTTTTTCTAGTTTGTAGAAGAAACTCATGGGACCTACAAAGCTAAGAACTAGAAGTCATATTATAGGTGATACCTAAACAAGCGACACATCAATAAAATAATTAGTCCTTTCAATCTCCAACATATGGAGTATATCCATCAGTTTTAACTTTTAAAGGAGAAAGAAATTTATCCATCGAATACCAATTTCTCCACCACGAGATCAATTCTATAAATAGTTCTCATTCTTATGTAAATAGAAAAAAAACTGACTCAAATTATGAATGTCTCTAATTCTAAATCATCAGTATCAAGTTACTTACCTCTGGAACTTCATCATGTGGGCAGTGACCAGCTGGGCTAATCTCATAATATGGAGCTTCCTGCAATTGAGATTTTACCTGAAAACCCCAGATAGGCGTCACCCAAGGATCTTCCTTCCCATACATGAGACAAATGGGTATATCATTCATCTGACACCTACACTTGTCAAACAAGCTGGAATTTCTTAGCTTGGAAGGAAATTTGAGAATTTTATTTAAATATGTGCTACAATGTGAGCTTCTTTGGTACCGACCTAGATAACGCCTCCTTGAAGGATAATTGGCCCTGTGGAGCAAACATGATTGAGGCAAAGGATGCAGGAGCCGCTGGATGTTGTGTTGTCTCAATTATACGAGAAAACACGTTATCGACCCTGGTTGAATGATCTGCATAAACTTGCTTAAGAATTTCCTCAATACTTCTTGGGTCGCTAACTTTCTGCCATCTACAATTAAAAAAAGAAAAAAGAAAAATGATGATAATTAAGTTACACATGGGGCAAAAACTAATGGATTTTGAGAGGAGATCAGTAGCTTTTATCTGCCAAAACAATCATTAAAGCCAAAAACAGGGGGAAAGAGCAGGTCTGTATGCGCATTTTTTTTTTTTTTTTTTGGGGGGGGGGGTGGGGGGGGGGGTGGTCCATAATTTTCTTTCATATAGATAGAAATAAAAGATGAATTAAATCTTAAGATTCTTAAAATCTTAAAATTGAACCCAAAAAAGTAAAGAATTATTCTAGCGTCTTGTGAAAGTTTATAGGAAGGAATCAAAAAAAGAAATGTTAATCAATCAAAGGTCCAATTGATCACCACGCCCGTATTGCAAATATGCAGTTACGAATAATCCAGCCAAAGTAATAGGAATTAGACCTAACACGATTCAAATTAGAAAAACTTCAATCATTTCAATTTTTTGAAAAGGAGAACAAAAAAGAAAGAGGTCATGTCTATACCTAAATATTAATCCGAAGACTTCATGCTCTAACCTAATAAATGTATAGGATCATAGAACTTACAGAACTTCTATTAACTTTCTGACACTGGAAGGAAGAGGAAATGTTCCAGCCCATGGAAATAGTCTTGATAATCTTGGAGATCTTGCAGGATTAGGGAGAAATCCCCAGAAAGGCGTGGAGTTGAGCAAGGTAACACCTTTCACCAACTGGGGGTAGTATGCTGCAAAATAGAGTGCAACAAACCCTCCAAGCGAATTTCCCACAAGATAAACTGGTTCCTTGATGATCTGAAACATTAGCAGAATATTGATTCATCTCTCTTCCAAATTGTTTCAACAATTTTATCTGCAAAATATCCAAAATCGCTATACAACAATATCCTGGGATGATAATTTGCCACCCTTACAGTGCAGAAGTAATACAATGGAAATGATGACAATACATGATGCTAATATACAGCAGTACAATATAATATTACTGCTAAGCCAAATAACACCACTAGAGCTTGTGCCAGAGGCAACTCAAAAGACAGAAGCTAACAGCCATAAAAAAGATGATTCTATAATACAGGTATCCACTTAATTCAAAATTACCAAAATTATATAAAATATCCCTTCAAAACTTATGCTCTTACATCACCTTATTAAGTTGGAGGACCATGTTAGGAACATAAGTCTTCGTTACTTTAAATTCATTGAAAATGTTTCAGATTTCTGACAGAGCATCTAGAGAAAGGATCCATTCCCATTGTGTACGGGATGATTAATGAAAAAAATTTCCTTGGTGAATAAGTCCTAATGAAGTCATGGCGAGTTAGTAATAAGGAAGCCATTACACAAAATATTCACTTGCATGAACTTAAAATACCAGATATAAGCATTGCAGTTTCATATGGATAGGAAATTGTCCTTCAGAATCAAGGAGAACAAAAACATTTCAAACAAAAAAAGTGAATTTGCCTTGGAAGTGAAAACTTGAAAAACATTCATCACCAAAAGTTTCATTTTATCACCTTCAAAACAAATGTACATATCCATTTCTAATTTCTTCAGAGAACAATCGCTATCATTTCAATTTTCAAACTTCTACACACGTTGATTATCTCTTCTCAGGGTTTCCAGAGTTAATACTTTGGGACTGAGGTTAAATGAAAAAATTGGCTGTTTTTATATTTTTCAGCAGATATCGAGAAAATCAAAACTATCATTACCATTAAACTAGTTAGAATTGATAAAGACATCAATGTAAGAGCAAGACTTCCCTCAATATACATGCAGGAAACAAATAAAATGCAGATACCGAGAAAATCAAAACTATCATTGCCATTAAACTAGTTAGAATTGATAAAGACATCAATGTAAGAGCAAGACTTGCCTCAATATACATGCAGGAAACAAATAAAATGAAGTACAAAAAGCTGCGTGTACAAACAAGATAAGCATGAAGTTTTAGTGTACCTCTTCTACAAAATAGCGCACTTGGTCTCTCCACAAGTCCACAGAATAAACAAGTTCTTCCGCCCAAATTTCGCTTTCATCTCCAAAACCCCAAACATGATTTTCCCCATCTAATATAGATTCATTTCCATCTCTACGCCGCAAAGTTGGATCTTCAGATGGCAAGGACATGCCCTGACCCAGAAAATCAAGCGCCCATGTTCTGTAATCACGTCCAAGATCCTTTAGCTGCTTTTCATAATGAAACGAGCCCACGCCAAATCCAGGAAGAAAAAGCACCGGTGGGGAATCTAGATTTTCAGACCCCGATTTTTCATAATGGACCTTTAGATTCGGCTTCCACTCCCAATAACAACTGCTAATGGGAGCTACAGAATCTCCATTGGAATCATCTGGCAAACCAGGAATCAAGACCTTAGGTACTGACTTGCCACGATCAGTCACACTAATCACATCCTCTTCCCCTTCGAGTACGTAAGAGTTATAGTTTTCACTTAACAAGATTGAATTAACATTTTCATCGGTGCTTAGTGAACACACAGTTCTAGAAGGTCGACATCTGTTTAATCTCTTTAACCTTAAAATATGGGAATGACAATATCTTGAAGACCCACAACCAGGTCGAACCACAACACGGAATGGCAATTTTCCTTTTACAATGGGAAGCTTGGAACGACGCAAATTTATGTCATCTATACCACCAAAATTTACCACATGAGAGCAACGTGCAGAATGGCAGGATATAATGTCCATTCCCAGGAGCAGACTTCTGAAAGAAGTAATCATATGAAGTTAAAAAAATGACCAAGTGATTATCAACCTTACACTATAAAGAATGACAAAAATCAAGCTTACCCCTAATGTATACAGTTACATATTTGTTCTGTTTATTTGCTTAGGCTGTTCAATTAAAATCATTTTATCAAACCAACACTTTTAATAGGAATTAACCCACTGTTTCTTATTGCCAGTGTTACAAAGGATTGAGAAAGACATAGAGATCGAGTTCTAGGGACTAGCTCGGAAGGGAACAACACTTGACTCAATGTACTTAAATCACAAGTTGAGATGATAATATTCAGTCATCAATTTTACCTCCTTGACTAGGGTTGTAAATAGGCTCAAGCAGCGCAAAATCAGTAAGAGCTCACCCGTCTAATGCTCGTTCAAGTTCAGTGTTTGACAGTTCGACAAGTAAAGCTCGAATCACTCCTAGTCTCATAAACTTCTCCAGCTTCAGTTGAGATAGATTCATTTTATTAAATTAAACAAAATACAGTAAAGTAACTACTCGAACTCGTGGTGCATAAAGGCTTGCTCATAAGACACACGTGAGAATTCCTGAAAATTCATTTATAAATCAAACCAAGTTGAACACCTCAAAGCTAGTCATTGAAACTCATCTCTCTATAGAAATAAATTTCTAATCACATGGGACGAGGACAACAAACATTCCTCTTCTTAAAACATCAAAAACTTGAAAAACTGGGTTTCCATCGATTGGCTCATTTGCTAATAATTGAAATTAAGAATCTTTTATCAAACGTCTACTGATAAAATTAAACTAAGTTTCTTCTTTACATTTGACACTTCACTATATCAATGTTTCGTACATCTTTCTCATGAATAATTCAAGATTTGGTGCTGGGAAAAAAAATAATAAAAAAATAGAAAGAGATAGTTTGCCCTTACAGCAATTAAATTATTTTGTCCACCGAATCAAATCAAAATCAAGCGGCATGACCAAGAATTCCAGAACCATATAAAATTAGCTTGAAGATTGAATCACTGAAGTAACACAGAAACAAAATTCAAAAAACATATATTACCTGTAAATAAATTTCAAGATTTCATTGAATGAACTTCCAGGATTACAGGAGAAAGTGGATGCCCGCTTTGAGTGAATACACTAATAACGAATTAATAAACAAATACACGAAAGAGAAAGATGCTAGAACACATGTTGCTTGCAACGTGGGCTTTCTTTAAAAGCCTCGAAAAATATCATTAATTGTAATTCACACAAAACAGTCAAGTATAGAAATTGTCGTTTTCTTTCTTTTTCTATTTCTTGGATTATTTATCGTGGAAAAGGTGGAGTACACGAAACGAACATTAGGTGGCCGCGGACCACGTGTAAAAACTGGAAAATTATACGCGCTGAGTCGGCAAGTCGCTGACCTATGATGAGTCGATGATATTAACGGATCGTTCGGAGCAATTTTTTTTTATTTGACTTTTTTTATTTTTTTAATGTAAAATGTGTTGTTAAAAATTAGAGAAAGAAAATATGTTTAATTAAAAAATAATATAAAAAATTGGATAATTTAAAATTGTAATCAATTAAAAAAAAAAAAATACTTACATCATCACTTACCGTCCGTCCCCTTACATATAAGGGTGTTTGGGCCACTTTGTGGCCCCACTCCCCTATATGTGAGAGAACGGTAAAGGGATGTAAGTGATGAAATACTTGTAGTACAATTCTTGTTTGATAAATAACTTAGTTTTATACGATACTCAATTTTTAATCATACATTCATATAATAAAATATTTTGCATGTAAATTTAAAATTTTCTCTACTTTTTAATCACACGTTCTCTTAAAAACCACGACTCGAAAATTTATTTATCGCAAAATAATGGTTATTCAACGTGGGCTAAGGATTTTCTTCAAACACAAGAATTGACATTTTGATCTGATAGGGAGAATTTTAAAAGATACCAGTTTAAATTTTAAGAAATTTGAGATTTTAACTTATTTAAATAGGCAATTCAATATGTTAAAGTCATAATTATATAATTTATGATCACGGTAAAAAATTCACAAATTTTATAAGTCACAAATTATGAAATTTCTCGATTACAAATTATAAAATTATTTGGTCACGACTTAATTCCAATCACAAATTACAAATTTATAAGTCACAACTTTTTTTGATTACAAATAATGAAATTAATATGTCACAATTTATTATTCGATCACAACTCATAAATATTAAAGTTCACGACTAATTTCTCGGTGACAAATCACAAAATTTATAGGCCACGACTAGTTTTTTGATTACAAATTACAAATTTATATGTTACAACTTATTTTTCGGTCACAATATATGAAATTAATTGGTTGCAATATTTCTTGGTCACAAATTACAAATGTTATAGATCACGACTTATTTCTCGATCACAAATTACAAATATAACACGTCACAACTTCATTCTTGATCACGACTCATTTTTTGGTCATAAATTATCGATTTAATTAGTCATAACTGAAAAATTGTGAGTACAAATCTCGAATTTTATATGTCACAACTTATTTTTTTCATAATTCAAAAATTTTATAGATCACAACTCATTTAATGTCATCGATTTCTAATTAATTGATAAAAATTGAGAAAATTGTAAGTCACAATTTCAAATTTAGTCGTAATCATGTATTATTTTCTTGGCACAAATTACGAATTTATCAATTCCCACCTACCCCCACCACCACCACCTATCGCCGCCCCACCTCCACCACCACCACCACCACAAACACTTAATCCCACCTTACAGCCACCACCATCATCACCATCACTGTGAGCTCACCACCACCACTATCACATAACCACTCATTTTCCATCACCACCACATAACCACTCACCACCACCATCACATAACCACTCACTGCCACCACCAACAAACACTACCGTCGCCACCATCGCCTATGTGAGCTCACCACCACCATCACATAGCCACCACACTACGACCACTACCCAAAAAGTCAGCACTTCATATCTCCAACCACCACCGCCATGTTTGACTATCGCCACCAAAACCACCTCCATCGAATCATTATTTCACCCACAACCACTACTTGCATATCACCTGAAAAATTGCCTACACCATCTCACCATCACCACCAACCAACAAAAAGCATCCTAAAATCTAGATGGAAACAAAATGGTGGTATAACGCCTTGAAAGAGAAGAGATGTGAAACGCGACACTATGAAGTGTGACGTTTACAGTCGCTGAAGAGAGATCTGAGCACTATGGCCACTACAACATCGTCGGAAAGTTCTGAATAATTTTAGGGGAGTGGGTAGAGAAAAACCTAGCTACAATACAAGTTGATTTCCGTGACGATGATTGGCCAGTGATCGGTGTCGGATCTTGGGAGAGATGGAGGAGAAAAGTGAATTAGGGTTTTGAATAATATTTTAGCTAAATTTGAGATACATTATTTAGTTAATAATATTGTTTTAATATTTAAAATATAACCATATTCTTGAACCAATAAGGTGCAAACTTGATTTTTTAATTGGTAAGTTGAAAAATTTATGTGGGTGTAATTTTCACTTTATTAATTTTAATAAATTTTTAATCAAGAAAATTGCGGCACAAATTCAGTTTTATTTTTGGCCAAAATATATGGATGATGAAATTATTAGCTTGACCCGAAATTTGTGACAAAATTAGAATTGGATATACACTTGACCCAAGAGATCACTTGGGTGATTTTAAAGGTGAACGTTTTGAAGCAATTTACAACCTGAGATCAATTGGATGTAAAAATGCGATCGTCTGATTTTAATAGCAGCCATTAGGCTTGAACTTAAACCAAGCGATCACTTGCTTTAAAATTCTGGCGGTTAGGCTAGATTCTTGAAGGGTTATTTGACAAATTTTCATGAATAGTTCACAACTTTTCATAAATGGTTGATTTGATTTCGTAGTGGATTGAAAATCTATAAATATAAGTTAAATCTCCATTTCCAAGGACAAGAATTGAATCTATAACATCAAGTTGATTGAATCAAAGTCCAATTCATCCCTACAAACTATTTTCCAGTGATTCCTTTAAGCACTCTAAAATCATGAGGGGGAACTATCATTTGAGGACAACGTTCAAACTTTTCCAAGTCTTAATTCTTAAATTTGTATCCATCTACTTTTATGTTCTTATATTCCTCCTTCTCCATTTTTCCAACAATCTCATACGATACATCAAAATGGAGAACGAGACAATTATGACGACAATGAAATTGATTAATTCAAGACCTCGCTTTGATGAAAAAAAATCACTCATAAGATAAATTGAGATTCTTTCTAATTGCGTTGATGATCTTTTACATATTTGATGAGGACTTGGCGCCACTTATCGAACCAATCGATAAAAACATGGGCTCAGTAAGTGCTGAAAGATAAAAGCGTTAAGAAGATTATTTAGTTTGTCGAGACCACATTCTAAATGTATTATTTGACCAATTGTATGACTTCTACACCAACACCTTTTCGACTAAGAAGATATGTGGTGCACTAAAAAACAAATACAAACCCAAAAAAAAGAAACAAATAAGTTTCTAATATCAAGGTATTTTGATTTTAAGTTCTTAGAAAATATACCTCTTTTACCTAAAGTACAAGAACTTCAAATTATCGTGAATAGGTTGAAGGTGATAAAAATCGAACTTCCCGAAACATTTCAAGTTGGTGCAATCATTGTAAAATTGCCACCTACTTGTAATGGTTATAGGAAGAGAATTTCTCATTGGATCATATTCAAAAGCATCTTCGAATTGAGGAAGAATCAAGGGCACAAGATAGGAACAAAATTTCTTATAATGGATTTTCTAAAGTCAATGTCATGGATAACTTTCCAACAAAATTCAAAAGAAAGGGAAACATATCTTGGTCCTAAAAAGGATCGAGTGAAGTTCAAAAAGAAGTCTATTGACCATGCTATGTTTGCGAAAAACCTGAACAATTTGGTAGAGATTGCATATACAAAAAACAATTAAAAATGAAGGAAATATAAATTCAGTTGAATAGATTGTCACTACAATGGGCAAAATCAATGCAATTCAAAGCAAAACCGCGATTATTTTTTTGGAAATGGCTATTCAAACGATCAAATGGTCAAGCTATGTACTATTGAGATCAATATCAATAAAAAAAAAAATTATATTGTTGATTCATATTCAATATGACATGGTAGATTAGCGCATGTAGAAACAAGTACCATGAAAAGAACGATTAAATGTTGATTAATAGCATGTGAATTTGATAAAATTGATAAATGTAAAACTTGTGTTGATTAAAAATTGATTAAGAAGTCATTTCTTAGTGTTGAAAGACCATCTCATTTACTTGAACTTGCACTTCAACATTTATGAATTAACTGACATGCCAACTAGAAGAGGAAATGGATACTTTATAACTTTAATTGATGATTTTTTTATGTACAATTAGATTTATTTGTTAAAATATAAAGATGAATGCATTTAAAACTTAAAATTTTAAAGTTGAAAATCAATTAGGAAGAAAGTTAAAAACTTTAAGAAGTAACGGGGGATATTTTTTTTTTATTGAATTCAATGTGTTTTGTGAACAACATTAAATTATACACCAAAGTTTTGCTAGGAATGGAAAACGGGTTGGACAGTTTCATGAGTTTGCTCGTTAAAGCTCAGCTCGGCTTATGAAAAAAAGGACTTGAGCTTGGATCAAACAGAAAAATTGGATGTTGGACAGTTCGAATTTGGCTCGTGAAGCTCGTGCAAGCCCAACAATCCAGGAAATGGACCGCGAGCTGGCTCGTCCGACTCATTAACTTTAAAAAAAAAAAAATTAAAGACAGACTACGGTCATGTGACCGTTGTCAAACTTCAAACTGCCACAATGTGTCCGTTTTGTGCATTTTTTATTTTTATTTTTTGTTTTGTTTTGTTTTTTACACTCTTTAAATACCATCATTTTCTTCACAATATTTATAATTTAATCTTCTCTCAATTATCATTTTACACCTCTCTCAAATCTCAATTGCGATTTCCAAGTGTTATAATATTTTATACTTCATACAATCTCATATCCTCTCAAATCTTATATTTCTCACACGACTTTCTTAGCATGTTAGACGATGAAAAGAAAAATAATTTTGACATTCTTAAGAGGTGGAGACTAAATGAGCATCAATACTCAGTTGTTCTATGATAGCAGGAGATCTACTAGCACCTCCAATATCAACTGTTGGAGACTGATTTTAATGCAGGTGGTAGAGTTTTATCGGATTATAGGTCAAGACTTAAAGAAGATATACTTGAGAGCTTAATATGTTTAAATGATTAGCAATTTGTGACGAAAAGGTTACAAAATAGAATAAGTGAGATTATGACCGAGGAATTCGGAGAACAATTGATGCGAACCCCTTCGGTGTGTTGACCGAAAATTCCCACAACAATTTTAATACCAACCCAAGAAAGCTAAAGTGGTAAATAAATGGATAAACACCTTAACCCAAGTTTAAATCTAACCCAAAATTCAAGGATTAACAAACTCTAACCCAATGGAGAGATTAAAACAAATTCCAAGGTGGAGGAAAATAAACAACAACACAAGAATAATAATACTCAAGCAAAGTTGATTAACTTCCAAGAAAAATACAAGATCAAAGAGGTTTTTACCTTACCTCAAAAGGGGGTCTTCAAGACCTAGCTCTCAAGAGCAATACATGAACATCCAAAAGTTCCTTACAAATGAAAAGAAATGTGAATATAATGTACAAAATGGGAAAAATGTGCAATTTCAGTATTTACAAGAAAAACCCCATTTTTGTGGAAATTGCAAGAAAATCCCGTTTTTTTGAAAAATGAGGTGTTTCGGTCGACCGAATTGGTACCCGAAATTATTTCGGTCGATCTCTGGGTCGACTGAAACTGGACTTTCGGTCGACCGCCACTCATCCGAAAGTGACTGAGGCTGGATCAAAATTCCTCTGCAGAGTTTCGGTCGACCGGAATGATTTTCGGTTTACCGAAATTGGCTGATTCCAATTTCTTCTTCTTTTTGGGTCCAACTTGATTCTCGACTTGCTTTTCTTGATTTATTCACATTGTTTAGCCTCGAATCTTGAACCTCTTCAACTTCGGATCTCGTCATGGGTCCCACGTGCACGTACATCGATGTTTGACTTTCCCGATTCTCATCATCCCCTCCCTCTTGAAAAGGATTCGACCTCGAATCTTGCTTGAATGCACTATCGTGAAACTCCTTGAACTTTGATCTTGCAACATTATGGATCACAGGTTCATGCGTTGAAGTTGGACCTTCGCGATTCTCATCATCTCCTCCATTTCGAAAGAGATTCGACCACGAATCGGCACCTACAATAAAAATAGAAAATTCAGACACAATAAATATAACTGAAATTTCATACTCACCGTGCAAAATCAATTTGTAGGCGTTGCCAAAAGCTTGAGATGTGCCAACACCGCAGAGCAGCAATTTGGATTTTATTAAATCGGGGACTCGTTCCTTCCTCCAAATGAACAACATCCAACCACCCGGGTCAAATACAAAGCGCATTCGATCTTGGTTCGGATTGGAAGTACATTTTTCAAGAAGCGCCCTAAATTGACGCTCACCCTGCTCTATTAGGGGCTCAACCAAATTTGCCTTTTCATGCCCTAAACTAGCATCTCCATAAATAAACAAGTGCATCAATCTCAAAAGAGTTAGTAGGCTAGGGCCAAAAACAACATTAAGTGGAGAAAATTCGCTACTAGGATAAACACTTTTATTGCAAGCAAATTTGACAACCACAAATTGAGCACCATTTTTATGCAAATGCACCGCTCCCCCAAAGAAAAGATTCATCATGTTGATAGCAATGCGGGTTTCAGACATGTAGTAAAATGTGAAAGTTTAATACCCCTACCAACATCCACAAAATTAGCATCATTTCTTTTCTTTAGTCTAAGTAAACCTAACACAAACTCCATAGAATGATTAATCCAAGGTTTACAGGGAACGTGCAAATGTGTGTATAAAACTTGAGGTAAAAACTTAGATTTAGCCATTTTGAACGTTCGGTCTTTACCACAAGTGCAAACATGTTTATCACCAATTTTCCAATGAGGCCAATAAAAGTGATCACAAAATATTTTCACGGTCCCCTTGGTTTCAAAGTGCCCAATCAAACAACCAACATGTGTCTCACTCGTTAGAAATTCGCGCATGGCACATTTAAAAACAAACAATCCAACTTTCCAAAACAAATAGTTATCATGCCCATAAAATTCATCAAAATATTGTTCATAGCACGATTCACAAATGTTTAACAAATTCGGATTATTAACATGGATGCCCTTAACATGCTCAATACAAAATGAGTTGACACTTAGACAATTTGGCACACATAAAAATTTGAATTTACAAATGAGGAATTTATCGTGCCAAGGACCTTCATTACATGCAACATTTCCACATGACAAAATTCCATTTGTCAAGTCCACATCAATGTCATACAATCCTTTGATGTATTCCAAATATAATAACCTTGCTCTCGAAGAAGTGTTAGGAGCGTACCTCCTAGATGTTGCATCGGTTACCACATTTTCTTTACCTTGATCGTATTTACTGTGGTAGGAAAATATCTCCATAAAGTTTTTCCACTCGGCATGACTTTTGAGTTCTTGGTTGCTTTGATAAGTCGGTATTACGATCTCCTACAACAAGGAAATAACCAAGCTAGGGAGGGCATTGTTAGAAAATTCAAGAGTAAAGAACATTTTTGTGTGATCTCTCCCCTCAATTTTCTTTGTGGCACTCATCACTCCCTTACCTTTTTCTGAGGTAGTAACCTCAACTCTCGGTGCTTCTCTCGCCTCTCCTTTTTCTGGAGTCGTGGCTCCAACTCTCATTGCCTCTCCTCTTTCTAGGGACGTGGCCCCAACTCTCTTACTCTCATTTTTATTTTCTTCAATTCTCTCAATTGAATTTTCATTTTCATTTTCTTTCTCCTTTTTCTTTTTTTCTTCATTTTCACTTTCTTTGTCTTTCTTTTTCTCCTCTTCTTCCTTCCACTCCTTCTTGAGTTTCATTTGATCTTTATGAACTTCCTCCAAACTCAAAGATAGGATCACAACCCTTTTTCCATTCATTTGGAAGCTACACCGGTTCTTCCTTTTGTCATGTGTCACACTCCTATCACTTTGCTAAGGTCGCCCCAAAATTATGTGTGTAGTGTGCATGAGAACTACATCACATATCACTTGGTCACAATAGGATCCAATGTTGAAGGCAAGAAGAACTTGTTCACTCACTCTCACTCCCCCATCGTCACCCAACCTTTGCAATACATAGGGATTAGGATACTTCATAACCGGTAACCCCAATTTCTCCACCCTACTAGTACTCACCAAATTCATGTCACTCTCCCCATCTATAATGAGACTACATGTCCTATCCCCCACAAGGCATCTAGTGTAGAAAGTATTTTCTCCATGTGTTTCCCTCTCATTATCATGGTCCAAAAATTTTGGTAGCCTAGTATTCATCTCCTTCACTACTTCTCTTCTTCCACTACCGTCCCTCCTATGGAATGATGAAGTCTTCATTTGCACACTATCAATATTTTCATCAACTCCATTCCTATCTACCCACTCTCTTCTTCCTCTACCCATTCTCCATTCTTCTCCAACTTCCCCTTCATTATCATCCCTCCTATGGACTGATGGACTCTTCATTTTTGCTATATCAATATTACCATCAATTCCATCTCCACTCCTATCTACCCATTCTCTTCGTCTTCTACCCATTCTCCCATCTCCTTCAACTTCTCCTTCATTATCATCCCTCCTAATTTTCCTATTCAAACTCCCATTTTGTTTTCTAACTCCATCCCTATACACTACGTCCCCAAGATTATCCCTCACCCTTCTTCTACTACACATCATTTCTTCACCTCCCCTATTTGATGTACTCTCCCCTCTTGTTCCTAAATTTTCCAACTCACCCCTACTTTTCTCCATTTGTCTAGTCATGGTGGTTGAAAGATTTTCCAACAAGTACTTCAAATCTTGAGTTTGAGAATTGGAAATGGACATGGTGTGCAAGTGTGAAAGTGTTCTCACAAGAAAATATTTCTCTCGTGTTTCACTCAAATTTAGCTTTTACCCTCTATTGAGCTCACCACTCTTGCCTTTTTCCACTCAAAATCTCCTTTCTCAAGTTCTCCAAGGAAGGTAATCAACTAAACCACAAAGTATAATTCTTGTGGAGTTAAAGAAATCACCAACAAAGGAAGAAGGAATTTAGAACAAGTAGACACAAATAGCAAGTAGAATTTATGTGCTTGCTATACTCAAAAGGAACAATATCTATGTGGGATAAGATGCTAGGATCACAATTTCAACAATGGGATTGAAAAATCACAAGTATTAGACAAGGCATATATGTAGAGCAAATAAAGAGTGTAAATTTCAATGAAGCAATTTAGCAAACACTTTGTACTCAATATTGAAGTGGCCTTGAATGTGTATTATGTGGATATATGAATAAATCCCCAACAACCCAAATGTAGTAAGGAATGAATGATCAACAATTTCCCAATGTATGGAGCAAGTGATATATGGAATAAAATGTTGATAACACAATCTCAATTATGGGAATTGAATAGCCCCAAGTAATTAGCAATATATGGGTATTGAACAATAAAGCACTAAGGGAGTATTTTTGTTTGGGACAATTGATCAAACACTTTGAGTACACAATTGGAAAGTGTAGGTTTTGTAGTGAATGAATATGAAATTCCCCCAACAAACTCACAATCAATATACCCAATACATAGAATCAACAATACACATGAGCATATCAATTTTCCCCAATTTTTTTTTTCCAATTTTCTGATTTTTTTTTCACAATGCCAAGAACAACAACAAGAAAGTAAAGATAGGTTTACCAAATTAGAGCCAAGCTCTGATACCAAATGATGCGAACCCCTTCTGTGTGTTGACCGAAAATTCCCACAACAATTTTAATACCAACCCAAGAAAGCTAAAGTGGTAAATAAATGGATAAACACCTTAACCCAAGTTTAAATCTAACCCAAAATTCAAGGATTAACAAACACTAGCACAATGGAGAGATTAAAACAAATTCCAAGGTGGCGAAAAATAAACAACAACACAAGAATAATAATACTCAAGCAAAGTTGATTAACTTCCAAGAAAAATACAAGATCAAAGAGGTTTTTACCTTACCTCAAAAGGGGGTTTTCAAGACCTAGCTCTCAAGAGCAATACATGAACATCCAAAAGTTCCTTAAAAATGAAGAGAAATGTGAATATAATGTACAAAATGGGAAAAATGTGCAATTTCGGTATTTACAAGAAAAACCCCGTTTTTTTGAAAAATGAGGAGTTTTGGTCGACCGAAATTATTTCAGTCGATCTCTGGGTCGACCAAAACTGGACTTTCGGTCGACCGCCACTCATCCGAAAGTGACTGAGACTGGATCAAAATTCCTCTGCAGAGTTTCGGTCGACCGGAATGATTTTCGGTCGACCGAAATTGGCTGATTCCAATTTCTTCTTCTTTTTGGCTCCAACTTGATTCTCGACTTGCTTTTCTTGATTTATTCACATTGTTTAGCCTCGAATCTTGAACCTCTTCAACTTCGGATCTCGTCATGGGTCCCACGGGCACGTACATCGATTTTTTTACTTTCCCGATTCTCATCAACAATCGTATTGGCAAGTAGTTATTTAATATTATCCTTCCTAATTACTCTATTATATATGCATTTTTATTTTTCTCTATTTTCAATTATTTATTTCAAACAAAAAATTGTACACGTAGCATTTTGTTCGTATACAATTTTAACTCCGCCTACAAGGAATTAAATATAATTGGTCCCAAGCCCGAATTAAAGGATGATGGTTTAAGTTTTAAATTATTTTCTAAAAAAAAAAAAAATGAGCCAAGACCGACCCACGAGCTAGCCCATTCGACTCGTGAGCACATGGGCTTACGAGCCGACCGTTTTGGAAACGAGCCGGTCCAATCTTCATTCAGATGGGCCGAGCTTACGGGCTCGGCCCGTCGACACCCCTAAGTTTTGCACCACTAACAGTCTAACACCTTAAAAAAATCGGTTAGGAGAAATGAATAATAGAACTTTCTTGGAAATGATAAATGCTATGTTGTTAAATGTTGAATTATCTTTAACTTTTGAGGTGAAGCTTTAATTAGTACTTGTCATATAGTCAATAGGATCCCTATGGAAAAGAATAAGATTTCTTCAAAGGAAATATGGAAATGAAAGAAAACAAATATAAGATATTTAAAGTGTGGGGGTGTCTTGCTTATTTCAAGAACACATATTCAAACATAGCCAAACTGGGTTCTAGATGTATAAAATGTGTTTTTGTGGAATATGCATCAAATAGCAAGGCCTATAGGTTATTAAACTTGGAATCAAAAGTTAATAATTAAATTTAGGGATATGAAGTTCATTGAGAGTTAAAGGCTATCGATAAAAAGAAGGGATTGACTACTTTGATACATGCATCTATGGCTAGAATAATCTCAATCACGATATTTTCGCATTGTCATCTATTCATAATTTGTATGCTTATCAAGTGAGTGTCAAAACAACATTCCTAAATCGGGATTTCTAAGAGGAGGTACAGGGCAGATCAGGGTGATTTGGGCCGGGGTGGATCGGTCTTGATTCGCCCCGATCTGCCCCGTTTCAATTTTAAAAAAGAAAGATTCATAAGTTAATTTTATTTTTTTAATTTTTTTAGATATTTAGTTTAATTTAAATTATCTAAAAAATAACACATTTTTCTTGCCATTTACAAAACTCTAATTTTTGCAATTTCAAGTGTATGTATCCACAAATGTCTTTCAATGTTTCCTATCCTACATAATAAAAGAGCCTTCAGTTTCTATGCCACGTGTTAGCACGAGTCGTGGCTGTCTTCATTTTTTTTCTTCATTTTTCTTCCCAAATGTCATTCTAGAGTGAATGGTTAGAAAACATGGTGTTTGACAGCTTTAACACCACTTCACATACTCCACTTTCCATATTTTCTCTCACATTTTGCCTTAATCTACCTATATATATCTTCTAATCTAACTCTTTAACATATATAATCTAACTATTTTAACATAGATACATATATCAAATTTGTGTTTGAGACTCATTATTTCAAATAATGTATTTTTTAATAGTAGATTTTTGAAAATTATGTGGTTAAAAATTATGAAAATTTTTAATTTAAGTGTAAATTATTTTAGTAAAATATGTGGTTGAAAATTAATTATGAAAAAACGAGTTGTTGAATAATGAGTGTCTAACAAGGGCCTAATTTATCTAACCCTGTTGAAGCCAATTCTCAATTTTCACGATGTTGTCATGATAATGGAAATGAAGCTTGGAGATGGATGTATTTTTCATAAGAACTGTAAAGTTGTAAATCAATTTCATATTTTCATTGTTTTTGTAAGATTTTATATGTTTTCGGGTCACAACTGAATCCTAAAGAAACCACTAGCTTAAATATTGGTTTATGGATATTCTGATTTAAAACATAGTTAAGGTGTAATATATTTGTTCGCACGCCCGAGAAATGCATTGTTGGAACTGGGTTGGAACGACAAGCAGCTCTAGATTCAGGGGCTCTTGCTATAGCCGAACATGAGGGAAATATCATTTATACCAATACTGAAAAGATAATTTTCTCAGGTAATGGAGATACTTTAAGCAATCCATTAGTTATGTATTAACGTTCCAACAAAAATATGACTCTCTTTGTATCTTTGTCTTCATCTTTGCAAACTTCTTATTCGTCGACGCTATTATATATATAATTATTATTGCATTCCGTTCATCGCACTAGCCACCACTAGTTTAGTGTATAAGAAACGAAATCAAAATATTGTTTATCTTACTATTCAATCTAGTAACTTTGATTTGTGTTCTGTTCGGCAACTTGGAGTTAATTTATAAATGATTTTTATTGTTTTTTAGGTAATTAAAAAGTAGTTACGAAAAATGTGTGATTGAAGAATGATTTGAAAAATTGTATTGTGGTGGCAAAATTACACCAACTCCAAGATATTATTCCATTTCAAGAAGTGGATCAGATTCATTCCATAGTACTGCAAGATCCAAAAATCTCAAAGTTACGTCAGCTAGTGGGTTTAATTGGTTAATAAATAAAAAATTACACTATTTCTCAAATATATTTTTAACCACTTACATTTTTTCTTCGCTTTTCAATCACACATTTTACATAGAAAGTACAAGTAAATCGAATTTATAATCTACTTTAACCGCCTAATAGCCTAAAATTAAATCAGTCGGGATTTTTGATGTAGACAATCGTCTACACGAACACTCAAATACAACTGACCGGATTGCAATTCGAAAAGGGAGCAAAGTCTTTATTCGAAATCAACCAAAAACCTTACAACTGAATGCGACTTAAATAATAAACCCTACTGGGCCAACAAACCTTAATGGGTTGGGCTTTAACAATTATTAAATGAAAACATAAAATTACGAACTTAAAAATAAAAAAGTGCAATTATAAAAAAAATAACGTCCTCAAATGGTTAAAACTCATCATACGTCACAGCAAAGTAGTGAGGCTTGTTCAGCTTGTCGAGACCTTTCCGAAAAGTGGTCATAATAGCAATTCTGACACCGTTTACGAATTTTATGCACATTTGAAGTAATTACACACGTCGCTTCACGTTTAATGCTCCCAAACATCCAGAAAGGCTATTGCCTGGTTCTATATCATGTCAACTCGTGCTCCATCAATTTTACTATAGCTAAGCTGTTAAAATCTCTATGTTTATGTTCAGAAAGAAAGACCTCTGCCAAAATAGACATCTCTCTCAAGATTCATGCCAGAGAGGATGAGCAGATAAGGAATCTCGATTCATTAGAGTCATTGAAAATATTATGTTGAATCTTCCACTCCGTTTAGTAAATTGTTTATATACAAATTCGTAAACAACATATTTCACAAAATAACTTTTAATCATGCACATTTTTCGAAATTTCTTTTTAATCACATATTTTACCTCGAAAATATCACATTCTTGATTAATAAACAAAAAAAAAAAAACTTTTCATACAAAGCTAAGGACATGTTGGGTAGGTTGAAAAGAACAAGAAACGGAAAGTTATTTCGACTATTCAATCCAATTTAGTGCAGTCATTTCGACTAATGTGTACCAAACATGTCTTCAATGGCTACGAACATAGCAAATAATTACGAGTTTCATGAACGCATTCATTTCGTCTAATGTGTACCAAACATGTCTTCAACGGCTACAAACATAGCAAATAATTACGAGTTTCATGAACACATTAGTATTAGCCCCTATTTTAATCTGATTCAAAGTTAACATTTAATCACTCATTTAGGAATGGCAACGGGGCGAGTTCGGGGCGGGGATGCAGATCCCCGTTCCCTCCTTGTCGGAGATTTACCATCCCCATCCCCGACCCATCTAAACGGGGTCAAGGTGGGGATGGGGCGAGGATGGGGAAGCCCATAATCTCCATTTACGTCCCCATTTATTATTATATATACTTTTGTCAATTAATGTCTTTTTATAATGATTATCTAATGTCTTAGTTATACAAATTCTTTTCTTATAATATGATTATTTTACAAAATTCTCATTTAATAGCTCTAAAGAATGATTAATATTAATAATAATAAAAAATCATAATAGCTTTTATAGAGTAATACAAATTTAATTATGTTAAGAAGTATGTTTGGGAAGAATGATATGAGACTTGTGAGAGTGAGGGTTGAAGAGTAGTATCAAGTTGAAATGTAGGATTTGATTTTGAAATTATATTTTTGGACGTCGGGTGGTTCATAACATTTTTAATTTGTTTGATTTTTTTTTTTTTTAATTGAACTTATTAATTTGTGATGGTTTCGGAGCGGGGATGGGCATTTGATAGTAATCTCCATCCTCGATCGGTTATACTTTTTCATTCCCGTTCCCGCCCCATCTCCCGTCATTGTCTGATTCCCCGCCCCATTGTCATCCCTAAACACATTAGTCTTAGCCCTTATTTTAATCTAATTCAAAGTTAATCACACCTTCAATGGGATCACTACTTTTTAACTACACATCTCATCAACTTTTATCAAAATTTACTAAAAATCAAATAACAAACGGGGCTTAAAAATATTTCCTTTACTAAAAAGTCAGAACAACTGCATTTTCGGTTCTTGATTAGCTCTCAAAGAACACACAACAAAACTATATCGAGAATGCACCAGTGGTGCATCACAATCCACGCTCGAGCTAATACGTTTTTGACTTAACAGATGACAAATAACACAGGCTATTCAATTGAATGCCAAAAATAATCTACAACAATGTTAGATAACAGAACAAGAAGCTCACACTAGTGAACTTTGCTTGGACTTCATATCAGAGACAAGTCCAAAGAACTTGATTGTGATCACGTTTAGCATTAACTTGGATCAGCAGCCATGGAAACAGAACTTGATCCAGCAATCTTGTGATCTCTTCTGTAGAATGGATTTGAATTCTCTCCAACAGAATCATCTCTCTTTATGCAAGACACACTACCTTTACTGTAACCAAGAACCTTAGACTGATTGAAACTCCGGCTTTGTAATCTCAAACTGTATTCCAGTTCCAGTTTAGATTCTATCCCATCATTCTCACCACGAAACTCAGGCTCCTCATCGGAGCCAGCCATTAAGTCCAACAAATTGCTTCTAAGCCCCAAGTCAGAGTACACTCTCTGCGAGTTTCTCACTACTTCGGCATCGCCACCATCCATAGTCCGGTCTTGAGCCCCCTTTCCCTTTGAATTCGACTCGACCGGTCTCCCGACAGTGTCAACCATCATACAAGGATTAGCAAATCCATTCCACGGACGGGTTGGAACCAGCCTACTCAACCCACTCAAACACACGACTACCTCTTTCATTGTCGGCCTCCTCTCCCTGCAAGATCTCACGCATTTTGCAGCTACCACCGCCAACTGCTTCCTCACGGAAGCGGTCTTGGGTGGTTCAATCCTGGGATCATAAATGGCCAACCATTTCCCTCTCCTAATCAATGGAATAGCCCAATCAACAACTGAAGGCGGCGAATGCCCCATATCAATGGCTTTCCTCCCACTAATTATCTCCAAAAGCAATATTCCAAAACTAAACACATCAGTTTTAGTACTCAGATTATCCGGGGTCACATAACAAGGATCTAGATAACCCATTGTCCCTGCTGGGGGAGTTGATCTTAACCTATAATTATCCACACACCTCAGTGCCAGACCGAAATCCCCCAACCTTGCATTGAAATTCCGGTCTATCAACACGTTGGCCGACTTGATATCGCGATGAATTACCGGAGGACTTGAAGAATGGAGGGTATCAATGGCTTTCGCAGTTTGTAAAGCTAGTTTTATCCTTCTTCCCCAAGTGGGAGGCCGGGAACTTGAATGCAGAACATCATAAAGCGTCCCGTTTCTCATGAACTCCACCACTAAAAGGCGATCTAGGGAATCATTCTTACTGAATCCAACAAGATTAACTAGTCTTGGGCTCTGCAGCTTTGATAGTATATCGATTTCATTCTCAACTTCGTTTGGGTTATCCGTCAGCGACATCTGTGCAGCTCTTGCGGATTTCTTGATGGCCACAAGGCGACCTTGGAGAACCCCTTTGTAAACGAGGCCATGGCTGCCCCTGCCCAAAAGCTTTTGGTCGGAAAAATTGTTAGTGGCTGCTTGAATATCTTTGTAGTTAAATTCCTGGATTTTGATGGGCTTTTCCTTTTCTATTTCAGAAGAGCAATGAGATTTGTTAGAGAAGGTTGAAGGTGGAGTCTTGGAATTGGCAGTTGCTATAGCCGATTCCGCTTTACAAGAAAGATAACCCATCAAGATTATTACAAATCCTATGCATCTATCTCTACAATAAATTTATATCCGCGTTCGTTTGTGTACTACATTTGGATCATGAATTTACTCGAGAATCCGAGATGGGGGGTTTTAATAGGTTCGCAAGTTGGAGTTTGGCGATTGTGGTGGATGGTGCGGAATTGGAATCCGAAGATTTTTGGTTTGCCAGCACTTAACGCAAGCGCCAAGCAGTAACTGTTCAATACACAAAACAATTGCAATAAGTGTGTGGGGGCAAAAGTCCAATTGATTTACAACTCCAATATTGTCTCTTTTCAAAAGTGTGAATAAAAAAGATTCGATAATAGATTTATTATGTTATAAATAATGTATATATGTGAATGACATAACCATTATATCCCTGTAAACTTTACAATATTACGATTGTGCCATTGTCCACTCCTATAAATAGGAGCCTATACTTACCAATTTATTACACCAATTCTTGAAGAGAAATTCTCTCCTCTAAACTCTCTCCATTTCTCTCTCTATGTTGTTCTTATGATTTCGATGATTTTATAACACGTTATCAGCACGAGTCTCTAACCAATTGAGTAATAACGGGAGTATGCTCTACAGTTGCATCTAAATGATGAGCCTCTGTATCAGAAACCTGATTATTACTAACCAATGTTTCCTTTTCTCTCAAACTGAAAAAGAATGATTCTGGCCGATCCAGATATCCGATCGACGATCGGCCACCGCCATCAGAACGGGCTTGTCAAGGAGAAGACTCGCCTAAAATTTGGCGCAGAACCAACGGCTGAAACAAAAGATATCGACCGAAGAAGAAAATCTGAAAAACTGTGCAAAAACAGATATCTGACCGAAAATTGAAATGCTTATTCCGGACGATTCTGAACTCCGATCGACGATCGGACAGCGGCATATCAACGGGTTTTTCTAGGAGAAGACTCGACTGAAATTTGGCGCAAATCCAACGGTTAAAACGGAAGTTATTTTCCGGAGAAGAAGATGCTGGCGGACTGAAAAATGATGATTCCGGCCAAACGGTTGATCTTTTGGAAAATCGGAGACCACCGGCATGTTCAGGACGCCGAGGCACATATTATGGTGATGGGTCAATATTTCCGATCACCGGCGCGTGGCGGCCGGCGGCGGCGGCGCGTGGCGGATCCGGCGATGACGAAAGGCAGTTTGTCCGTTTTGATGAATTGGATTTTTCTATGATCTTATTTTTCTGTTTTGTGCAGTTTTTAAAATATTCCGGCGGTCGAACATGGCGGTTTTCTTAAAAACTGTTTTTGGAGCAATCCTGACGAGATTTTGAACTTCGGACCAAAAGTAAGTTTGTTCTAAATTAAATTTTAAACCTATTGACGGTTTCAATTTATTCATATGAGCAATATATTAAAATATGGACGATTTTGCCCTTAATAATACATACAAGTATAATAATCGTAAATTAACGATTAATATGTGATCAATTGAATTATATTATGCTGCCACCTACATGGTTGGTTTTACCACCTACATGGTTGGCTTTACCCGGTTTAATTATTTCATTATGTCGATTCCGCCTATATGGCCGGTTTAATTGTTTCATCTCGTTGATACCGTCTATATGGCTGGTTTAATTATTTCATCACGTTGACACCGCCTATATGGTCGGTATATCAATTGAATACATATAAACACCTCAGTTGTTGGTTAATTCTAACATATTAGAGGGTTGTTGTCAACATATATACTTGGTGGTATAACCCCAGTATCGTTATTGTTAATATATATATACAATATTATTGTTATTTGATACTTCATTAAATGATACCAGAAGTTATCAATACTAAAGTTAGAAAATATTTTATCAAATGATACCAGAAGTTATCATTACCAAAAGGTTGATAAATATTAATAAAATGTTTTATCCAATGGTACCAGAAGTTACCAATATCTGAATTTGAATGGGTGGATGAAAATTATTCAACAAGAGAATGTTGATGTATGATAAGATAATATCACATGATAGCACGGATATAGCTAATGTGAAAATAATCTCATCAGTATTATGATATGAATGTTAGATGATAAGTGCCTGGAAAAGTTCTTGCACGAGCACTTATATATTCCAGAAGAAGTACATATTTACTCCAGAAGAAGTAAAAATTATCATCTAAACATACTGAAATGATATTATTATTGCTCCTGAAGAAGCATAAACGAGACATACATGCAAAATGCAAAAGGGGAAAACATTTATGATCCTCAAAATTAGAGATGTGTTTCGGGAGTAGCCGTATCCTACCACCTCTGACCTTTTGAGGAAATAAAGAAAAAAGTGTGTTTCAAGAGTAAGAAATACTCCATACTCTACCACTTTAAATCTTTGAGGTACACAAGATTAATACATTGATAAAATCCTAGAAATTTATGGTGTGTCTCAAGAGTGAGAATACTCCGTACTCTACCACCACCTATTCTAGAGTTCACAAAGATAAATTTACATTAACCGGACTCCATTTTCGCTTGATTCCCCTTCCTTGCGACCAATCTATCTTTACTCCTGCTGGATCTTGTATTGGAATATATGATTGCAACTTATCCAGCAGTTCCTCGATAGTAGGAGCAGAAATAAGGATTCTCCTAGAAAATGGAGATATGAATCCCTGTTCCACAGCATAATCAAGAAATGTTAGCAAACCATCAAAGAAATTGTTTACATTTAAAAGCCCTATAGGCTTAGTATGGAGATCTAGTTGAGCCCATGAAGTAATATTAAAGATTTCTTCTAAAGTACCAAAACCTCCAGGCAGGGCTATGAAGGCATCAGAACCATATAACATGCAAGTTATGCGTTCATGGATAGATAAGGTTTGTACTTCATGCCCTCGTGTTTTGCCTGCAATATCAGCTAAAGGAGTAGGTATAACACCTATCACTCTTGCTTTCTCTACTAGAGCGGATTGTGAAACACAACCCATCAATCCACTGCTACCTCCTCCATACACGAGAGTGATACCTTTCTCTCCCAATTTCTTTCCTAAATCCACGGCTGCTTCTAGATACCCAAAACCTTTTCCCACTTTTGATCCACAAAATACACAGATAGTTTTGATCTGTCGAAATTTTGGTCCTTCCATTTTTGAAAGTAAAGAAGGAAAATGTTATTTTGGGATGCATGAACTATGAAAAATGTTTGGCTATTTAAAACCGAAAAACTTCACTATTTACTGGTCGTTTTTCGAAAAAGTGAAGATTTACTTTTGACAAAATCATCCTACTCACCTTTCGGCGATTTAATATTTTTAACCAGCCTTTATCAAAACTCGTGAAAGGAAACAGAAAAAAATATTTTATATGTGCATATATATCAAATGATTTACCTTGTATTAATGCTGCATAGCCAAAGCATCATTGTTTATAACAGCATGGCAAACAGGATCTTTTGCTATTATATTTTTGAGACTATATCTCTCTTTATCGCTGATGAATTTAGCCCATAAAGATAGTAGCTCACGCTGCACATATCCACTAGGGTGCGTCTCAAGAGTCAATCGGATATCATCCAATGACTCCTTACTCAGTCCACCCTTAATGAAGTCTATCTTATCATCTCGATTTATGGATGAATATCCTATTGATTTACAACGGGTATCACATGTCCATCGAGCACATTTGTAGCAACTATTTAATCTTTTTGCTCTTCGCTTCTTTGCAAAAGTACTCTTACCTAAGCCAGGCTTGTGCTTAGAAAATGAATCTGGTAATTCACCAGCTAATCGAACTTTTGCTTCGATCAACCAGCGAACATCTTCTGGCATGCCATGATCCATCAGCAACCTCAATCTTTCGAGCCTAATTCGATAAATTTTTCTCAAATCATTTACTGGAAGATTGGAATAATATTTGCGAATATTTGAAAGTATGATATCCATTTTTTGATGGATCTAGCCTTCTTCCCAAATCATCTATTTAAATGCATTATTCAACGCGTAAAAGAGCGACGGCTCCGCGTGTCAGTGATATGGATTCCATCAAGAAATAATGGAATAAATTATTGAAAAGGTGAGATAATATGCCATTACCTTTTTCGATATAAGGGAAGATTTGGCGACAAGATTGAGATTATGAGATATTTCCTTGGATATTGTACCTGATTTTTCGGTATACTAAAAGTAATAAAGGTATACTGATTTGAACTATATAGAATACTGATGAAATAAATGTTGTATTGAACCAGAAGTTCATACATATGTACAAGTGAAATATCTTATTGAACCAGAAGTTCATACGTACAAGTGAAATATGTATATAGTATGAACCAGAAGCTCATAAATGAAATATACATTGTATTGAACCAGAAGTTTAGCGATATTGTATTGAATCAAATATTCATACATAGAAATGAAATAAAACCGTATAGAACCAGAAGTTCTATAATAAACGGTTAGATTATCAAAAGTTCCAAATTATTTTCTATGAGAATAACTTATTCAGAAATTGTTTATCATACAACAATATTCTATGTCAAACAGGGAATAGCTCAAGAAGCTTTATTATTTGTAAAAGTGCGATATGCATACACTCCACCAAAGCGCACTGAGATATATGATTGAAATTACATCCCTAAAAGAATGACATGTGTTATGGCATTTTAGCCGATTGATAATATTTGAGAACATTATGGTGAAAACACGCCTGAAGCGTAATTATGCCTGAAGCATAATGACTATCGATTCCAAAAATAAATATCTCTTGAATGATTGAAATGATTCCTTTGAGGCTAAATACTCAAAGTAAGTAAAAGGGACATAGTCAAATGATGAGATATTCAGGTACCTGATGATAGAACATATAAAGAGATCTCTCCACGTTATATTGAGATGGAATCGATAAATAAGTCGACTGCATACCCTCTTATGAAATAAGATTGATGAAATCATAATTCTTTGGCCAAGTATGAAACCCTAATGTAGGGATTATTGTTCAAGGACCTGAAGTCCAAATGCTTAAATGTGTAAAGCCAGTAATTATATGTACAAATGAAAAATATTTCACAGTCGTAAAAGACGACTAGTTGCGCGCGAAATTTTTCATAGAACTGGCATGACATATGGTGGATAGACTATAGTCTAAATCACTAGCTTGAGCTCCTTGATATACCAATGAGTGAGATCAAAATGTATGATTCTCATCTCGGTACTTTGGGAGTATTCTTTGATGTACCAGTTGATCGCGGTACGTTGGGATTTCAAGTAAAATGATTGTAGATTATATGTCGAAATTGATATCTATTTCAATGATTGATTATGCTCCTGCAAAATTAGAAATTGCAGTTTATAAAGTGTAAGAACATACATGTATAAATCATTGAAAGATTCAATATGCCCAGATTAGTATCACTATAGAATGATACAAATGACTCCATGATATAATATGTTGAAAGTGAAATTGGAGTGTACTATTTATGACATCTGGGAAATTGATTATTCACTAGAAGTGAATACGAAAATGAATATTCACCAGAAGTGAATTTGAAATTGATTATTCACTAGAAGTGAATTTGAAAATGAATATTTAATTATTCACTAGAAGTGAAAGATGCAATCTATGAAAGTGAATTATAGATTTGATTATTCACCAGAAGTGAATTCTAAATTTGATTATTCACCAGAAGTGAAAAATACAATGAAAAGATTCGTGATTGCACCAATATACATGTAATATTCCATGAAAGGAATAAATACGCGTTGCACTCTTTTTCCCTTAGCTGAGGTTTTGTCCCACAGGGTTTTCATAGCAAGTTTTTTTAATGAGGCAACAGTTGAGGCGTATTGATGAAAATTAATGAGAATAATGCACTCTTTTTCCCTTCGCTGAGGTTTTGTCCCACAGGGTTTTCCTAGCAAGGTTTTTGAGGCATCATCATAGCTATCAACAAGCTATAATTCAGCAACACATTGGTATACTGGAATGATATCAACAAATGAAGAAAATCATACACATCTTATGAAGAATGTTATGATATCGACTACACACAAGAAGATTTTCATATATATTCCAGAAGAAAGATGATATCATTATTCAAAAGGTTCATGAATACTTGATTGCACACTTCAGGGGGAGAATCATGCTGTCATGCTGTACTCTTTTTCCTTCGTCCAGGTTTTGTCCCACAGGGTTTTCCTGACAAGGTTTTAACGAGGCAGCGGCTGTACTCTTTTTCCTTCGTTCAGATTTTGTCCCATTGGGTTTTACTGACAAGGTTTTAACGAGGCAGCACTGAAGCACTAAAGAACTTCAAAGATTCAATACATGATTTGTTCTACTTGAACATTAAGACTCAACGATTGACGATGGCCAATATCAGGGGGAGCAACTGTACTCTTTTTCCTTCGCTCAAGTTTTATCCCATTGGGTTTTCTTAGCAAGGTTTTAACGAGGCAGACAATTGCGTAATATGTCATTCAAGGGGGAGTGTTATAAATAATGTATATATGTGAATGACATAACCATTATATCCCTGTAAACTTTACAATATTACGATTGTGCCATTGTCCACTCCTATAAATAGGAGCCTATACTTACCAATTTATTACACCAATTCTTGAAGAGAAATTCTCTCATCTAAACTCTCTCCATTTCTCTCTCTATGTTGTTCTTATGATTTCGATGATTTTATAACATATTACATATTTTTAGGTAATATGTTTTTCAATCCTTTTACAAATTTAACATAAAGTTTTACACTCATATACATGACATCAATATATTTATTTACTCATCACATCAATTCCAAAATTAATATTCTACAAAAATTCGATCATCAAAGGTGACAAGAGAGGGTGGAAAATTAACATTATTCTTTACTCTTTTTTTGGGATCATAGAGTTGACCAATTTAGAAATTCGATGCTCATTATGATAATGTCACTTTTGAGCCACGATTTTGGCAAAAGTTGAGACAATTTGTCAATAAAAAAGCCCTTTGTTTATTGACATTGTAAAATGAACAAATAGAAATTTTTAGCCGTGTATATTGTAAATTGTAAATACTATAAAAAAAAATAATTTCTTATCCAAAAAACAATTAAACTCTAAAGCGAACACGATTTCATGTATAGACGTTATTTGAATTAAAAAACTTTTAAAAGGAATAAATCATTGGAAATAAGAATTGTTGGATATTGGTTAATAAATCGAGAATTGAAAATCGATTAAAATGACTTCGTGTCGACTTCGGTCAAATACTCAAAAGCTCGGCTCAATCCATTTAGGCAAAGTTGTTTGCCACTTCGCCGCTTCGGGGCGCACAAACGGGGATTGACCTGCCCGGTCAGGTCGCGGGGGTCGAGGGGGCAACGCCCCCGAAAGAGAATTTTGATTTCTCTGTATGTATTGAAGGGTATATTTGACAATTCAAAAACCAATATCAGATGAATGAGAAATTACGGAAAATGACGAAAATCAGGTCAAAATATTTGACCGTGCGGCCGCATGGTTCGTAAACCGTGCGACCACACGTTAATTTATTTTTTGGATTTTTGAGTAAGACCGTGCGACCGCACGGTTGTCCGGCCAGGAGGCACCTTTTCATAATGGTGCATTGTTTGGAAATGGTGCATGGTTTGGCCTCAAACCATTTCGTCCACACCCTTTGATGATCTATATATAGGACCCTTTGGGTGTCATATTCCTCACTTTTTTGATATGCAAAAACACCTCTCTTCCTCACTTGTCTCCAAAATCAATTCATTTCATTTGTTTTGATTTTCTTCATTGCATCCTTGGAGTACGTAAGCCTATAGTTGGTTCGTTGTACTTGTGTTTTGGAGTGCTACTGTGCTATAAACACAAGTGAAGCCGTTGTATCTTGGGAGTCGATTGCCGAAATCCGTAGGCACCGTTGCGGGGCAAATTCGACTTAAGGAAAAAGAGTTCAACTCTTGCCTCGGCTTTGTCCTTATTCTTTTTTTTTTGTTTGTATTTCCTTGCCGTTACTCTATCCAATTTTAGGCTTGAATTTACAAAACCATCATTTTCTTATTTGGGGTCACTATTCACGAATTCCTCCAACAAGAGTAATGTTACTCTATCACACCCGGTGTCACACCGGGTATCATCTCCTCACATGAGGGGTGGGGTCGCTCATTATGAGAGCGGCTTCACGCACTCATATGTAAATGTATGGTACCCAACGTTGTAAAAATTATTTGATAAAGTAGCATTCTGAAAATAATATTTCATATCCATATTAAGTGATGAATTCTAACTTTTTGACTAATGAGTCAATTCATTATGAAAATCATGAATTCCAGTAACAATTGATTGCAAATGGGAATAATATGTTAAGAATTGTCCTCGATCTCTTAGGTCATAAGCATCAAATGCAGTTCAAAGATCAATTGATAAGCAGTGTAGGGAATTTAATCCACGAAATCTATCCATCCAAATTAAATTGAGTCGAATTGGGTTGATTTTTGCAATATTTCGATGCTGTTTGATTTCTAATTCAGAGGAATTCAGTCCGATTTGCATTTTATTGAAGAAATCCATTTGGAACCAACCAAATCGTGAAAACAAATTTTAATTATAATTTATAAACTAACGTGTCCATTCCTCTCTCAAATTATTGTTATATATAACACATTAGTCTTTTCTCTTCACTTTTTATGTTCGAAAGGCTCCACGATTTTTTTTTTTTTTTTTTTTTTTTTTTAATGTCCAAGTATTTTTAAGTTTTTAGCAAATACGTAAAACCCTTGGAAAACCAAGATTGAGTTTGAGTTGGTTTGAATTTACCGACAACTTTGGATTAGTTTGGATTGAAAATTACTCAAACCGGATTGTTCCATTTGATTTCAAGTTAGTTTTAAAATGGGATAAATACATATGTAAGGAGTTTAAAAGATGGAATTTAAAATTTAGGAAACTTATTATTATTTTAATACAAAAATCAGGTTTTTAATTAAAAATATGTAATTAAATAAGTTGAAGTTACAATTATACAATTTATGGTTACAGACACCAAATACAAAATTTATATGTCAAAAATTATTATGGTCACAGTCACAAAGTTCTTAGGTCACAACTTATTTTTCGGTTATAATTCTCGAATTTTGCATGTCACAATTTTTTCTCGATCGCATATCTCGGGTTAATTGGTCACAACTGAACAAATTACGAGTCACAATTTATTTATGGTCACAAATCAAAAATTTTATAGGTCACAATTTTCACAAATCATAAGTTTTATAGATCAGACTTATTTCTTGGTCACAAATTACAAATTTATAAGTCGTAATTTATTTTACAGTTATAATTTATCAAATTATTTTGTCACAAATTATAGATTTAATTGGCCACAATCTATATTTCGGTAGCAAACCATAAATTTTATAAGTTACAAACTATTTCTCAATCGCAAATCATAAATTTCAAAATAATTAGTCACAGCTTAAAAATTTGTAAGTAATTATAAATTTAGTCACAATCTTAAATTTGTTTAGATCACGCACAACTACTCAAATATTTGGTTACAAATAGTCAAATAATTTATCACCAATGTCAAATAGTCATTTATCATTGGAGTACCCTTGCCACCGCTATTAGCTGTCACCACCACCACCACCACCACCACCGTCACCACCATAAATTTGGCACCTACTGCCGCCACAAATCACCAAACATCCTCCACAATCCCTTCATCAAAACCAAATTTTTCCATCACTTCCGAGAGGAAATTCCAATTTACTTTATCATATCGAAGAAGAATATTGTTCGAAATTGATCTTCCTGGTGTAAAACCACTCCGAGAATGTGAAATAATTTTTTGCAGAAGCTTTTTCAATCTCATGGACATCACCTTGGTAAGAATTCTGCTTATCACGTTACATATATTGATTGGTCTGTACTCCTTCCAAGTGGTGGCATTTTCCTTTTTGGGGATTAAGATAATGGTGGTTGCAGCTGCAGCTGCAGGTATTATTTTCCCTATGTAGAAATGAATGAGAGCATCAACCAGATGATTTTTGATAATATTACAACAGCTTTGATAGAAAGATCCTCCAAAACCATCAGGCCCTGATGCGCTGCCTTCATAAATCATTTTCTGCCAAGTCACAAAGTCATCATTACCAATCCTTATATCCACTTCAACACAAATCCGAGCTAGATTGGTTCTAGTCTTAGTAGTTTTCGGTTCATCAATCTTTAGTGGAGATCCAATTGCAACGCCAATAGAATACAGAGTTGCTTTATCATAATAGATCACCAGATGAATCACTGCAAAATTTAACTGGAATTTGTCTGTGTGTAATTGCACCATAAGTACGGGAGGTTTTTTTTTTTTTTGTTTACTTAAATATTCTATTTGATCTTTTTATATTCTATTTGACCATTGTTTGCACTTTGTATTATTTTTACCTAAACATTTTAATTTTGAATGAATTATGAATTCATGTACGACTATTGCATTTTATATTACATGTTGTTTGTACTATACATTCGACCTTCTATTATATTTTCCTAGGCTTATTAAATTTTTAAATTAAATAGTTAATGTAATTTTTATTGCAACAGTTTTCTAAATGTATATTTTTAGATTTGTTTTCCTTTTTTTTTTTTTTACATAAATACAAACAAAAATTATTTTAAATTATTCTCCATTTCCTTGGAATAATGGTTTGTTTGATATTTTTTATTTACTTGTTTCATTATTTTAATGTCTAAATACTCAAATTTTAAATGCATTGTGATCAATTACGTGAGGCTCTTTGGATTCATTATTTCAATGACTAGAATCTTCTTATTATTAGGTTAATTAATTAATTTAGTTACATCTATTCTTTAAAATTTCAACTGAATTAAATAAATCAATAATATTTGTGATAACATATTTATTTCTATAAGATAATTTTAAAGTCTTTTCACGTTTAAAGTCTTTTCACGTTGGCTGAGATAATAAATTAATAATAAAAGAGAATACAAATAATCATTTTTTGAGTTGTGTACCTTTATTTTAGGAGCTGTCATTCACATAAAATAAGAAACTAAACAATCAAAAAAGTATTATAGCACTAAAAAATAACACCCGAACACTGTAATTATAAATATGATTCAATTTCAATTGTGATAAATTACGTGAGACTCTTTAGATTCCTTATTTTAATTATTAGAATCTTCTTTTTATTAGATTAATTAATTAATTTAGTTACATATATTCCTTGAAATTTCGATTGGATTAAATAAAACAACAATATTTGTGATAATAATATTTTATAATTTTTTACTATTCAAATGTTAGATGATAATAATATTTTTGTAGTTTATACTTTGTTATACAACGAATGAACTAAAATAAAATTTTAAATGATTTTCCATTACCCGATTTATTAATTTTCATTTAAATACTATGCATTAGTTGATTATTGTTTAAATCATCATTTTCTTTTTCCAAACTACAGTATCATTTTATTATTTTTCTATTTATTTCATCATACACATGTTCGATATATAATCAAATTTTTTTAGAAAATATTGTTTCGACATAATGTGGTTAACTATTAAGAAGGATAAAGGACTAGTGATACAGTAATAGTAGGACTTAACTAAAGTAAAAGTGAAAACTTGAGGACTAAATCTAAGATGTCGGAAACATGAAGGACTGAGTGGGAAATTACTAAAGGACTAAGTTGCCAACAATTGAGAAAATCAATCATGGGTCAGCCACAACCACAACCATTCCCTGTTTGCCACGGGTTGACCTCGATTTGTGCGTTGATCTTTTATTTTTTCTTTTGTTTATTTTAGTTTTATTTTTATTTTTTGTTTTCGCTCCTGACTTCGACGATGCCATTGAGTTCTAAAACTATATAAAGCCTATCCTAAACTAGAAAAAAGAGTTCTTTATCATATTATATCGTAGAGATCAAATGAAGAAAATAGAGAATTCAAGCAGGAAATTTAGGGTTTGAGTTGGAGATTAAATCTTGGTGCAAGAACTTCTACTTCTTCTAAATTCAATTCCAAAACTTGGTGATGTGTTTAGTTCTAATTTTTTATTTTATTTTTTAATGTGTAACTAATTTAATTTTGGTACAAACGATGTTACCTAGTTTGATTATCTCAATTTAATTCTCAAGTTTTGTGCATTTATCATATGTATTGAATTTATTTACGATCTTAATATATGAATTACTTTATCACTATTCATTACTTTGTGGATTGTAACGAGTTGAGAAATGAATTATATATCTATACCACATTATAAATTTCGACAATTTAATAAACGGGTAGAGATACATGATTGTGTTTGTTGTTATCATTATATGAATTGCTGTTGTTGAATGCATTTAATTAGGGCTTATTCTAACCCAACATAGATGTATGTGTTTGACCTAATTAGATAAAAATAATTTAAACTCGAAAAGGAAAAATTAGATATAATTGTGAATTTAATCAAATTTTACTTTAGAAAGAAAACTTGGAATGAGAGATTGAATATCATAACTGTGGTAAAAATCACCAGTTCCAACACTTTCACTTCAAAAGAAAAGTTCAATCTTTGATTTTTCGTAATTAGTAAATTTCATAATTGCTTGATTATAAGTTTTAGTACGTTAATCAAAAATCAATACCTTTGAATTTCATTAGTCTAGAATTTGGTGAAATAAGTTAATATTTAGATAAAATAGTTTTCATATTATCAACAATATGGACTCTTCAAGTCTACTTTATTACTTGATTGCAATATTGTAGTTTAGATTAATCTTTTATTGATCTTTATAGTTTAATTCTCTTATTTCTCTTTTTATAGAAAAATGTGTTCGTTGTATGCTCATGTCACAATAAAAAGCTCTTGAGCTTCTAGATCCCGAGATCGAATGCGAAGATCTTGAGCTTTTAGATCCTGCGATCGAATGTACTTTCAGACGAAGACGCAAGGAACACAATCAAGAATAGAAAAATTCACAACAAGATACAATGGCTGAAGAACCCGCTTGAATGGATGTGAAATAAGAAGCCGCCAAGGAAGCCTTTGTTGCTCAATTAGCTTTTGCTCACATTCAGCCACCTGATGAAGATGACGACGAGGAAAATCTTCCAATGACACAGTTTCTAACACCAGTTGGAACTCCTAATCGCTTCAGTATTGTTTATCCACCATTTGAGAGGAATGATTTCAAAATCTTAGCTGATCTAATTCATTTTTTAACAACAACATGTAGTTCTTTGGAAAAGCATACGAAGATCCAAATTCTCATATGGCAAGATTTCAAAGGACATGCTTCAACTTCCTGTTTCATGGGGTGAATGAAGATGCTATCAGATTGAGACTATTTCCTTATACTTTAAGGGTACTACGTTAAATGGCTTGACTCGGAACTAGAATCTAGAATTACTACTTGGGAGAACTTGACTAGAAAATTCTACAATAAGTACTTTTCACCTACTAAGGTAGCCAAAATGAAGATAGAGATCTCTACTTTCCAATAGTATAATGGAAAAAATTTCCATGAAACTTGAGGGAGATTCAAGGAGTTGCTTTAAAAATGTCGAAATCCTGGGTATAACAATGGCCTATAGGTACAATATTTTTATTCTGGACTGACAACTCAATACAAACCAATAGTATACTCATCACCAAATGTGTCTATCATCAACAAAAGAGTCAATCAAGCTTGGGATCTGTTGGAATTGATAGCTAAAACTCTCATCATGTTCCCAACTAGCCGAGTACTTCATAAAAAATTAGCAATATACAAGAGCCAAAAAATGTAGCAACTATAAATACTCAAATAACTGCACTAACAAAACAGGTAGAGCTTCTGGTTAAAGACACGTGCACAATGTATACAATGCGTAACTAATTTAATTGTTAGAATGAACAATGTAACCTTGTTTGATTATCTCAATTTCAATTCTCAAGTTTGTGCGTTTATCATAAGTACTGGGTTTATTTCTGATCTTAATGCATAAATTACTTGACCTAATTAGATAAAATCAATTTAAACTCGAAAGGGAAAAATTAGATATAAATGTGAATTCGATCAAATACTATTTTAGGAGGAAAACTTCAAATAAAACAGTCTTCGTGTGATTGATAATTCGAACTGTTCGAGTCCACTTTACTGTTTGGTTGCTATATGTGCAATTGCAATAAATTCCACGAGTCACTTATACTCAAAAACTTTTGTCTAGTTTAAAATCGATAAAATAAATAAATCTAAAAAAAAAAAGGAATTTTCCCCCTTTTTTATGTAGAAAAGGAATTTGATTGTTCCAGTCTAAATCTAGTCAGATGTTTGGGGGGTTTGTCCTCGTCTACTAGCCTTAGAGAGGATGCACCATAAGAAAGAGATAGCTCTCTTTGGTGGCAATTAAAATCATATCTTAATTTAATCAAAGTCAATAAATTAATTTTAACCACACATTTATGGAGCCCACACCTTTTTTTTTTTTTTTGAAGTAGAGCCCACAATTTTTTAACCAAGCATCTTATCATCTTTTATAAAAAATCTACTAAAAATCTCATTTTCATCCCCACCAAACAGGGGCATAACGAACAAACAATGACATTATGATATTACCGTATATAATATTCTTTTAGTCTTGTATCTCATTCTACAACTGCTACATCTGTTCACCGTGTCAATACTTGTTATGCAATCAATCACATTCATTTTTATTGGTAAGCATTTTACCTTTTCTCTTAAAAATGCTACTTTTTTTTATGATAGAAGTTATAATGAGAGTAGCTCTTCCTTTAAGCACAATTTTCTTTGGCAGAAAGGTCACTTTGCTTATGAAATTGCTGCATTTTATACTACAAGGCAAGGTGATGCCCTGGCCCTGCAAATGTAAAATCCTCATTGGTTAGCTCCAAAACCATTTGTTCTCCCCTCAACTATATTATCCCACTACAACATTGTTCTAACAAAGCAAAAAAGGAATAACATGGGGGGTACACAAGGGCATTTATCAGTTGGATTTGCTTTCTTTGTCATTGGACTATGGCACCTTTTCAACTGTATCAAACTCCATGCTCAACATCCTAAATCCTACATAACTATGCCATGGTTCCCATTGTCGAAAACAGTAAGGTACTTGGAGCTTATTTTGATCATTGGATTTTCCTTGGGCTTCATCTCAATGGAGATACTTATTGGTCAACAACCATTGGATCCCGACGGTACCATTCGTGCCAAGTATCTTCGCCACTTTGAGCACTCCACTATGTCCATGTCTTTCTTCGTATATGCATTTTTCGCCGTGCTTTTGGACAAAATCGTGCCACGGGCTCAACATGGCCTAATGCATTTTCTGCAGGCCATTGCATTTGGCCAACAACTACTCATTCTCCATCTTCACTCTACTGATCATATGGGAATTGAAGGCCAGTACCATTGGCTGCTTCAAATTGTCACATTTGTGTCTCTATTTACCACAATTTTGGCCATTGGATACCCCAACAGTTTCTTGAATGGATTTGCTAAAGCTTTCAGTATACTTTTTCAGGGCATTTGGCTAATAGTTACAGGCGTTATGGTCTGGACACCAGATTTAATACCTAAAGGTTGCTTTCTGAAGTCGGATATAGGCCGCGATGTGGTTCTATGCCATGGTGATCGCGCATTGGAACGCGCCAAAGCATTGGTGAACCTTCAGTTCGGCTGGTACGTGATTGGATTAACGATGTTTTCGATGTCATTTTATTTGTTTCTGATCAAACTATATCCAGAAGAAAAGGTGGAATATCAAGCATTAACAAAATTTGAGGAGCAAGAGGAGGAGAGATGTAGTGTTGAGACTCAAAAGAAAAACAAATTCTGCCAGTCAAGAAATTCTTTTCCATTCTAAAAATTGAAACATTTGTTCCATAATTAGGCATGGATTAATGTTGGATTATTACATGTATTAATATTAATATTAAAATGATAATCATCATTGTATATAGTCATTGTTCAATTTCTTGTTCCATTTATCCAAGAAACTTGTACCATGACAGCAAAGAATTTTTAACGAACCAGGTCGCAAACATGGATGCACGCAGTCGACCAAAAATTGTCGTGACTTGACAATCACAAACTCAATAACCGTCAAATTCTTTGAAAATCAGTTTCACTATTTAAACTTCACATAACCACCATTAAATTAAAGCATCATCTCTTTTTCTTCTTGTAAACAAAGAAAGGCCCACCTGCCTTGCCTTAAATTTCAAGATTATGAATATTCAAAGCAAACCGAAAGTGGAAGGTGATTAATACACAACATTAGGCAAAGTTTTAGCCACTTATAATCGGTTCTAACTAATGTAATCAAAGTAAAAATAACTCCCGACAACGACACCAATTTTTTTTTTTTTTAAATAGTTTATCCAAGCGCACAAGTTGCGTACAAGTGATTATGGACTAATGAGTCCAGATTGTTGATCTTACAAAGATTGTTTACACAATTGATAAATTAATTTTAACAAAGCATCACACAATAAAATTTGATTTTGAAAGCATTAAAGCATTTTGAAATAAATGTAAAATGAAGTAAATAAATGATTTAGCCTTTGTTTGGAAACATTTTTTTTTGTTGTTTATAAACGAAATGCAACAAAAATCGGTGCGGTCTCAGCACTATCAGAAATTTCTAGAATGCACTTACCCATTGTTTTAAGCTACATCCTTTCAAATTCTATCAGTCAGATAAAAAAAATTGTGACTTGACATTATTCTACAAGTGACACCTTTGTTTGTCATTAATTTTTTATAAAGTGAAGGCATTTCACTCAGAGGTGGGGTCCACAAATTTCAATGAATTGTACTATCCATCAAATGCATAATACCTCGTGTTGGATGCATATTTTATAAACAGGAATTTTCTTTTTATCCGAACACTGGCTTAAAGATGATGTGAGATTTTGATAAAAGAGTCATGATTCACGATTTCACTTAATGTTCACCCAATTAATTTCTTGACATATAAATTGATAGATTACTCATTAATCACGTTAGACCTGATTTTCTACCTTCGTTAATTACCTACTCGAGCTAAATTAGCCCTAATTGGTTGGCTTAACCTATTATGTCTCTATATCGATTAAAACACAACAAATTGCATGAAATATTAGTGAAAATAACTAAATGGGTCACATGTACATGTCTATCATTTACAAGAACTTAGAGCACTTATTAAATTGGTCTAAAATACAAAACATTCTCTCAACCATTGGAATTAATTAATCTATAGACTAAGCTTCCTCATTCATCTCAACATTGAAATTTTAGCTCATCTCAAAACAAGAGTACACAATATCCAAAATCACTAGTACAGAAATGACCAAAAAAATGAGAAATATACGTCGATTTTTAGTAAAATCGACGCTTATAAAAGGAACGTGGTATTTTTGTAAATATAATCAAAGAACACGCTTCGGTTGTAATTATACAACCAATGCGTAAAGATGACAGTTAAGTTTATAGAACCGACGCGTAAAACCAGTTTACGCGTTGGTTCTCAATGAACCGATGCGTAAACTTGGTGTTATTTATCAAATAACGCACGCATTTCTCTCATTTTCACTCCTCCCGCTTCTCTCTTTCCACTATACATACACTCACCACGCCGTCGCTGCCTCCACAGCCAACATTCCGTCGGTTCCACAACCACCATTCCGCCGCCTCCACCACCACCACCATACTCCTCCCCTCTCTCTTTATCTCTTCATTTAACAAAAATACAAAAATTTAAAACCTCACCCCCCACCACCACCCCTCCCCCGCTACCACGCCTCCCCCTTGAGAGACCCGCTACCTCTTTCCCACCCCGTAAGAACCCACCTCCATCTTGATTTATATACATATATGTTTATGTGTGTGTGTGTGTGTGTGTGTGTGTGTGTGTAAATGTATATATATGTGTTAATTTATGTATGTATATGTATATATATATATATATATATAATTGATTTATTTTGTTAGTTTATGATTAAATTTATGATTTTATATGCTAATTGATTTATATGAATTTTTATTAGCTTAGTTTGGATGTTAATTTTATATAGTTGATTTTGAGTTAGTAGATGGATATATTACAATATTTGAATTATTGGAGTTCTACTGAAATTATGGGATGTTAAGTTATGAAATCTTAGTTTGAGATTTTCGGAGTTGGGAATTGATTTTGGATTAATTTTGGAGTAGTTGATGATGTTGAAGTTTGACTGTAGTTGTGTTTGAGTTTTGAATATGTTGAGGTTGAACATTTTGGTTTTATTGTTGCATTTTGATTCTTCTTACAGGTTGGCTAAGTCCAATTTATATGAGAGATTCTGCCGAAATTTTTGTAGGATTTTGTAACTACACAGAATACAATCATCCTAGTAAAATTATGAAGTTTCCAACATAATAAGTTATCGTATTTGATTTTAATTATTAATATATAGTTGGGTTAAGGTTCTATAATGAAAAATATTAACTCAAAACTAATAAATTTTTTTAATTATCTCTTCACATATAGGTCATTAGATATGGATCGGGGTTGGATGTATGGTAAACGTAATACACATGAATATGTAAAAGAGGTTGAAGAGTTTATGAAATGTGCGGACGAACACAGGAGAAAGAAAGGCGAAACAATGATTTTGTATCCTTGTTGTGATTATATGAATCTGAGAAAGTTTCTTAGTTTTGAGCAAGTGAAGAGCCATTTGATTCGTCATGGGTTTAAGGAAGGTTATACATGATGGATATGGCATGTTAAGAGTATGTTTCCTAGAACGAGCACTGGTGAAGATGATGGTGATCAACAGGAGAATAATTTGAGCAATATTGGGGAGAATGATCAGGAAAATGATGAGAATGATATGATAGACGAAATGATGCGTGATATACAAGGGAAATTTATTGAAAAGCCTCGTGTATTTGATAGCTTGGTCAATGATTCCGAGAAGCCTTTGTTTTCTGGTTGTACTAAATTCACAAAATTGTCTGCTGTGTTGAAATTGTATAACTTGAAAGCAGACAATAGGTGGAGTGATAAGAGTTTAATGGCATTACTGGAACTCTTACGAGAGATACTTCCGAAGGATAACGAGCTTCCTGGTTCAATCTACGAGGCAAAGAAATTGTTGTGTCCAATGGGTATAGAGATCGAGAGGATACATGCATGTCTAAATGATTGTATACTGTATCGAAATGAATATAAGGACTTGCGTCTATGTCCAAAGTGTGGGGCATCACAGTATAGGCAAAAGAACATGAACGATAATTGTGAGGATAAGAAAAGCCCTCCGATAAAGGTGTTATGGTACCTACCCATAATACTAAGATTTAAACGTTTGTTTACCAATGTAAAGGATGCGAAGACCATGCGGTGGCACACTGATGGGAGGAAAGAAGATGGAAAACTAAGACACGTGGCTAATTCTCCTTGATGGAGGAACATTAATAGGTTGTTTCCTGAATTTGGAGGCAAAGATAGGAATCTTAGGCTTGGACTATGTACAGATGGGAAGAACCCAGATGGTAGCATGAGTAGTCGACATAGCACTTGGCCGGTTCTTTTGACTATTTACAATCTTCCTCCTTGGTTATGTATGAAGCGCAAGTATATCATACTGTCTTTGCTAATATCAGGGCCTAAATAACCAGGGAATGACATAGATGTTTACCTAACCCTACTAATTGAAGATTTAAGATTATTATGGGATGAAGGTGTGTCAGTGTTCGATGCACATAGCCAGACGAATTTCACTTTGCGTGCTATGATATTTTGCACCGTAAATGATTTTTCAGCTTATGATGACTTGTCGGGTTATACTAACAAATGACCTAAAGCATGTCCCGTTTGTGAAGAAGACACGATTGATCTTTGGTTGAAAAACTGTAAGAAAAATGTCTTTATGAATCATAGAAGATTTCTCCCTGCTGACCACCCTTATCGAAAGAAGAAGAAGTCCTTCAATGGATAAATTGAGGCTCGAACAGCTCACTTTCCTTTAACAGGAGGTGAGGTTTATGAACGAGTTAAAAATATTGATATTTTGTTTGGAAAACCTTTTAAGCCTCCTCATAAGAGTCTTTGGAAGAAGAGGTCCATATTCTGGGATTTACCTTATTGGCAACATTTATCGATAATATATTGTCTTGATGTAATGCACGTGGAGAAAAATGTTTGTGATAGCATCATTGGGACATTATTGAATATTCAAGGAAAGACGAAAGATGGTATCAAAGTCAGAAATGACACGACAGAAATGGGAATACAGGATCAGTTAGCACCACAAGAGTCGGAAAAACGTACTTATTTACCCACAGCTTTCTATACTTTGTCTAGAAAAGGGAAAACAAGTTTTTGTGAATGCCTGCATGCTATTAAGGTTCCATCTGGAAGCTCATCAAACATCAAAAGTCTTGTGTCGATGAAGGACTTGAAATTGGTTGGTATGAAGTCTCATGATTGTCATGTCTTAATGCAACACTTGTTACCAGTTGCAATTCGAGTCATACTCCTAAAACATGTTAGACAAGTCATTATAAAACTTTGTTTTTTTCAACGCAATTTGCAGTAAAGTTATTGACCCGGAGGCATTAGATGATTTGCAGGTTGATATTGTTATCACTCTATGTTAATCTGAAATGTATTTTCCACCATCAGTTTTTGATGTTATGGTGCACTTACTTGTTTACTTAGTGAGAGAAATTAAAATATATGGTCCGGTGTTCTTGAGGTATATGTATCCATTTGAGAGATACATGGATATATTGAAAGGATATGTGAGAAATCGATTTCGACTTGAAGGCAGTATCATTGAAGGTTATGCTACTGAGGAGGCTATTGAATTTTGTACTGATTACCTAGATGACGTTGAGACTATTGGTGTTCCTAAATCTCGTCACGAGGGAAGACTCGAAGGTAAATGTACGATTGGATGCAAATCAATCGTCCCTAATGTTGAATTGCGAGATAAAGCACACATCCTTGTATTACACTACCTTCCTGAAGTTCATCCATATTTGGATGAGCACATGTCCATCTTAAGGCAGCAGAATCCTTCAAAAGTTGACAGGTGGGTAACTTATCAACATAATGGTTTATTTGAAAAATGGTTCAAAGATAGAGTGATGAAAGAGTTGTCACAAACGTCGAATACCATTGTTGAAACGGTAAAGTGGTTAGCGTACGGCCCTAGGATGATTGTGAGGTCTTATGAAGCATATGACATTAATGCGTATACATTTTACACGAAACATCAAGATGATAAAAATGCGGTGCAAAATAGTGGAGTGACACAAGTAGCACTATCAAGAGATTTTTTAAGTGCTAAAGATACCATGCCAATAGATGCATCAATGTCCTATTATGATGTCATTGAATATATTTGGGAACATGATTACAAGGAGTTCAAGTTTCCTTTCTTCCAATGTAAATGGGTTGATAACCGACGGGGTGTTCGAGTGGATGAATTATGTTTCACTTTGGTGGATTTTAGACGACTCGGTTATCTTGATGAGCCATTCACACTTGCATCACAAGCGAAACATGTATTTTATGTTCTTGATCCTGCCAATACTAAGTGGTCAGTCGTCCTTCAAGGCAAAAGACGAATTGTTGGCATTGGTGATGTGGTAGATGAAGAAGATTATGATCACTTTGATGAAACCCCTCCATTTTCTATTGGTATACAAGATAGTGCAACTTTAGGGGAAGATAACATTGAATCAAATTACATGCGTTGGGATCATGAAGAAGGATTATGGATTGACCGTCGTTCGTGATTATTAATTGTGTGAGTTCATTTACACATTCTTCCTTACAACTTTCTTGTCTTTTTTATATATGCTCTATACGTTGTTAATATTCATTTGTGATCTTGATAACAATAATTTGATATATATTGCTATGTGCAGGTACATGCACAATTGTCTCAATATAATGACCGAGTCTTCAAGCTCTTCAGATGATCATCGTACTGCCCAAACAAAAAGGACAAGAGGGCCAACTATGTGCAAGAAAATGAAGAAGGCGGGGAAGGAAGTGAATGTCATTGAGTTCGATAATCATAATAGGCCGATCAAACCAGGAAATACGAACTTCAAGAATTTTGTCGGGTCTTTGGTCCGTATTCACGTTGATATAAACATCAGTGATTGGCACAAAGTTGACCAGGGCCTTAAGGACATGATGTGGGAAGAAATAAAGGTACTGTCACTTCATACATAGTGAATTGATTAGTGATCGTAACATTTTTTTTTTATAATATCGCATATTATCCTTGTCTTTCAGAGGAGTTCAACATCCCCGATAACTATGCAAAAAAAAAAAAGTGTTTTGAAAGTTGCGGGGATGCGGTGGAAAGATTTCAAGACGAGGCTGGTTCATGATTACATTACACATGACCACCCGAAATATAAATCTCCTACACAGCTTTATGATTTCTTAACTGAAAAGCAATGTGAGTCGTTCAAGAAAGAACTCCAGATGGAGAAATTTAAGGTATAGTTAAATGTACGCATATGATTTATTGAGTTGAAAACTAAACACATGTGATTTTTTTCAGGAAAAAAAGTAAGAAGACTAGGGATAGTCAATTGCGAAATGGGCATCCACATTATTTAGGCTCAGCTGGTTATGCGGGGATGAAGCCACAATGGTTAGTAAGTGACCCACTATCTTCTATCTCTTCATGTGACATGATTAGCTCGTCAATTGTAAGCGAGAATCGTAGTTTAGATTGAGTTCGAGCTAGATCAAAGAAGAAAGAAGATGGAACTTATTACATCCCCAACGAGAAAATGAGGGGGGTGTTTGACAAAATTGTAAGTATATCCTCTCGATTTTTCATATTTTCAGTTAAAATTTACTTAAATACTTATATTTAGTTTTCATTTTTTTACCAGGTTGAAAAGGTTGAGCAGGCCACGCAGGGGACATTTGTGCCAAGTAGACATCATGATATCATAAGTGAAGCTCTTGGTAAGGAGGATCACCCTGGTCCGGTGAGGGGGTATGGCGTCTATATCACCACGAAGGATGTTTACGGCAGGCCCGATGATTACATTAGACGACCGTGTGGGGTCGTTTCAGTAGACGATATTAAGGAGATGATCATGACGGAGATGGAGGATAGTATTTCCGAGCGGGTCAGGCATCAGACCATGTTGGAGATGCAGAGTAAATTTGAAAGTATGTAGAGTGCGTACCGTAGTATGCAGAATAAATACATTGCTATCCTCCAGCGCTTGGGCATAAATGTTGAAGCCGAGGTGGACGTAACTTCACAGCCCCGACCACAACCTCGAAGTAGTTGCTACTTCGTGAATCCAAGTCCATTTGATGGGCTTCAGGTATTTAACGTTAAATTATTGAGTTATTTAATATTATTTATTTTATTTCAACTAAAAAGGGCTGACATAAATGTTCAATCATATATGTTGAAAAATAGAAGCCGATTCCTTATCGTCTCGCCGTAAGTCTTGATGGTGAGAAATAAATAGTGACAAGCAGGATGGTTTATCCATCCGGATCGGTGACTGTGGTGTATCATTAACCACTCTGGGTCGATAATGTTAAGGTGTCTGCTGACCATGTTATAGATGGTGCAGAATGGTTCTTTCTTTCAGTGGTGTATCATTACAATATTTAAAAAAAATTCTTGAAATAGCAAACATACTAACAGTAAAAAATAATTAAGGTACGTGTAATTTGTACATTTTTTGAAATTAATTATTTTCCTTCGTTTCTTATTTTTAATTGAATTCTTATTTCATTAATTAACATATAAATTTGATATATGTTAACAAATGATCGTGCATCGCACGGGTGTAACACTAGTATTGTATAATATAAAAATAATTATCAATTATATATTAAATTAAAACTAATATAATATTTAAATAAAAAAAACTTCTCAAACATTAACTTGTGTCCGTCCATCACAGCTCCATCACCGATCCCACCCAGCCAAAAAATGGAATTTTTTTCTTCCACCTTTCCACACCCCACTCCACCCACAAAGTCACAATTGGTCACACAAAATCATATTTCAATCACAAACCACAGTTATAAATTTAATCGCAAAATTCACAGCAACCCCACCCCACCCCCACAAAGTCACAGTTGGTAACATAAAGTCACAATTTGGTCACAATTTAACCCCACCCACCCTACACTCATGGTCACACAAAGTCACAGTTCAGTTAAAAAACTCAATCAAATTTCTTATTCCAGTTAAGGAATTGTAGTCTAAAATACAATTTGCTCAATCTCTTTGGGATCGATACTTGAACTTACGTCCACTTTATTACTTACAACACCCATGCACTTGCGGTTCAGCGATCAAGTTTTTGGCGCCATTTTCATGGATTGTAGTTTAAATTTATTTTTAGATTACTTTTACTAATTCGGACTTTCTACTTGCTTTACTTTTATTTTTATTTTGAGGATTTTAATTTTTAATTTTAGTTTAGTTACTAGTTTCTCTAATTTTCTTGTAGTTGTATATACTATGTTCGAAAAACGAGGATCTTTTCGAAGTTGACCCAGAAATCGAATGTACGTTACACCGTAGATTAAAAGAGGTTAGAGAACTAGATAAATCAAAAAATCAAAAAATTCAAATGGTAAACAACAACAAACTTTTACCCCCTGTTGATCCAATAAATGAAGATGATATGCTGGTTGGAGACTTCATGACACCTCAAGTGGTTCAAAGTCAATCCAGTATAGTCTATCCACCATTTGGGCAGACAAACTTACAACTTAAAATCAATGTCATCAGTATATTCCAAAATGGACAACAATTTCATGGGCGACCTGATGAAAATTCACATACACATGTGCCAACAATTTCAATATCAAAGTGTGTCTGATGATACTATCATACTTAGGCTATTCCCTTACACTCTAAAAGATAGAGTTGTTGACTGGTTAAATTCTCGCCCCGCTGAGTGTATCACCACCTAGAACGACTTGGTTTTTTTGCACTAAACTCATGCCTCCAGTGAAGGTTGCCAAATTGAGACATGACATCACTGTGTTCCAGCAGCATGATGCTGAATCTTTTGATGATGCATGGAATAGATTTAAGGGCATGCTAAGAAAATGTCCAAACCATGGGATTGCCAGGGGTGATCAAGTGAAGTTTTTCTATGAAGGATTACTTCCGCATTTTAAAAATATGGTTAACTCCTCATCAAATGGTGCTTTGGGAACAAAGACCATTGGACAAGCATTGGAGCTTTTTGAAAGGATAGAAAACAGGGATCGGACATGGTGGTACCGAAGAAGACATCGGGAGTTTATGCTTACACTGCCATATCAGCAAAGATTGACTCCTTGGCTGCGAAAGTGGAGGGCATAGCACTGGTGAGCCATTCATCTAAAAGTGTTAAAGTGACTTGTGAAGAGTGTGGTGCAAACCACGCCACTACAGATTGCCCTATTCTTGTTTGTCCAGTGGAGCAAATTGACTATGTACAAAGGAGTCAACGCCAGAATAATCCATACTCAACTACCTATAACTCAGGTTGGCACAATCATCTTATTTTTTCTTGGAAAGATCACTCAAATGTACACATTGCGCCCCAATTCAACATTGAAGAGAGAAAGCCTGCACTGGAAGAGATGATTGGGAAATTTGTGGAAATGACAAAGCAGTTCATGTCTAAAACAGATCAATTTATGAGAAAAATTGAAACCACAATTCAAAATCTGTAGGCATCAATCAAAAACCAGCATCAAGTGGGGTAGATAGCACAGCTGATCACAACAAGAGCCCATGGTACATTACCTGCAACCACTGAGGTAAACCCAAGGGAACATCTCATGACTATAAATGTGGTGCAACATGAGATAAATGCAATCAATACGTGTAGTGGTATGCAACTTCCTGAGATCCAAATAAAAAAGCCAGCTGAAGTTCCTTAACAGATTGTGGAAAGTGGTGAGAAAATTGTTGAAAAGGAAGATGGCCATGAGGTGAAATCAACAATTAAACCTCATGAATCTCCTATCCCATTTCCACAAAGGCTGAAGAAAACAAGAGAGGATAAGCAGTTCACCAAGTTTGAAAATATACTTAGAAAACTGCACATAAATATCCCATTCATGGAAGCCATCACACAAATGCCAAGTTATTCCAAGCTTCTTAAGAAGATGATGTCTAGCAAGAAGAAGCTTGAAGAACTTGAAGAGGTAACTTTGAGCGAGGAGTGCAGCGCAATCTTGCAAAAGAAGCTGTCACCTAAGCTCAAAGACCTAAGGAGCTTTTCTATACCTTGTGTCATTGGAGACTTAAAATTTAACAAGGTATTATGTGATCTCGGGGCAAGTATAAATCTGATGCCCCTTTCTTTGTACAAGAAATTGGGATTGGGTGAACCAAAGGAGAGCAATATGAGATTGCAACTGGCTGATCGATCAATCTGTCACCTATATGGAGTTGTGGATGATGTATTCGTGAAAGTTCACAAATCCATATTCCCAGCTGACTTTATTATCTTAGATATGGAGAAAGATGAAAATTTACCTTTGATACTAGGTCGGCCATTCCTAGCCACTGTATAAGCATTAATTGATGTAGAAAAAGGAGATGTAGTGCTGCGGGCTGAAAATCAAGAGGTGACTTTCACAATGAGTTAAATGCAATTTAACGTCCATGAACTAGGAAAATTGCTCCAAGATAGATGTAGAGTTGGAATTGGCATATTGGGAGAGGTACGAGTACCAGTTCAGAGGTATTAAAGAGACTTCACTATCCAATCTAAAATCACCTCGAGAAATGTTTGTCAAAGAGTTTAGCTCTAGACTTTAAATGAAGCACTTGTTGGGAGGAAACCCAACTTCTCAAACCCTTTTTCTTCATTTGTTTTATCTATTTGCTTTATTGTTGTTTTGATGCTATGCATTGCATTGCATTTTAGGATCACTTGCATACTTAGAATTCATGTTTAGACATGTTAGTGGCATTGGAAACTTCATTGCACCTATTTTTGCACGTTTTAGCATTTTTAGGATCTACTTGTTTTCAATTTGTTTTGTTACTTTTTATCACAATCTTCCATTTGATCACCTAGTTTAGGATATGAACGTATCATTTAGAAGTTGGTTGTATGCATTTGAAAGCATTTAGGGGTCCAAAACAGGGTCCAAAACTCAAAAAATGAAAAACAATAAGTTACTACCTTTAACACCGTGCGGTCGCATGGTGTGATAACCGTGCGCTTGCACGGTTAGATTCTGGATATAACTGACAATTTGATATATAATGCAACAACTTTCATTTTAACAACTTCTAGCTCGGTTTTCTTCCCCCAATTCATCAAAAATTTAGTCCCCAACTATTCTCATATGTTTGTGCATTATCTCAACTCAATTTAATGCCTTACATTGCATTCAAAACATTAAAAAGTATGAACTTTCTACAAAATTTCACAAAATCAAGCATATACTTTTTGTTCTACATTCTTTTTGTGATTTGTGAATTGTGGATGAATGGTGATGGGTTTAGGCTAGGATTGGAGATATTGTATTGTGAATTGTAAGGTGAATTTTTTTTGGCTAATTCAAGTCTCCAACTCTATGAAATTCCTTGATTTCTTAATATGCATGCAAGGTGTTTGATAAAAATTTTCAATGAGGTTTTTGTTGAGTTTTTGCCATTCTTTTTGGATGATCACATTCACTACATGTTCTACATCATTTGTGCATCATCTATTCTTTGTTTACACTGATTTAAGACATAGAACTCAACTTGAACATCATTGCACCACAAAGCACCTCATTGCAAGGCTATTGCAGGCATCATTGCACAATTTCAGTTTCACTGCACCTACTTTGTTACATCTTTTCATGACCCAAATGAACTCCAAATGTGATGAATTTTTGATATGTTGTAGCCCAAGTTATGTACTTTTATATACCCGTAACATGTCTTGCGAAATTTTCACTTTTTCATGGCGATGTTAAGGGTTGAAAATCAGTGGTCAACCACTTTTCAAAAATTCCAAATTTTTTCGAAATCCTAGTTTAGGTGTGTTGTGTTGATTTGTTTTAGTTCCTACATGATATTTATGCTTCTAATGACAATTATTTCTTGCTTGCAAGGAACATATCATTGTTGGATACCTTGAGCCAAACTTGGAAAAGGAAGTAAATGGTCATTTCATACTTCAATCTTCTCTTCAGTGCCAATGATGAAATCAATTTTTTCCCAGTGATTGAAGTTAGAGGATTGCATTGTAAAGTCAACACTCTTATGTGTCTCCTTGTTTACTTGCTCTTCTATGATCAACTCCTCTTTTTTTATTGAAGTTTCTTCAAGCTTGATGTCCATAATTTGAATTGTTGACATTTGGACAAAGATATCTTCATGGCAACTACTTTCTTCTGGTTGATCCACTTTTTCAAGTTCTTCTTCTTTTTCTTCAGCCGTTTCAATCAATTTGTCTAACTCTTCTGATATTTTCACCTGAATTTCTGGTAACTGTAATGGTTAACTCTCTGACATGCTTACTGTCAACTGCTCCATCAACTTCTTGATTTCATTAATTTCAGCTCGTTGATTTAGCAATTCGTGAATTATCAAATCTTGATTGTCGAAATCTTTAGTATTAGCTTGAACTGCATGTACTAGTGGACACCCCTGCTCTACCATATAATAATTTCTACAACAATCAGCCTTCCATATAGCATCCTTAGGTGCAATAGGGCAATCAAATACAACATGATTTTCCCAATAGAAATCACCCATCAGATACATTTGAACTGTAATTCGGTTAAAGAGCCATTGATTATTGTTCGCTGCCATCTTGTTGTGTTGCCTCCAACTGTCTAAAAATTCTTTCAATACCTGAATAGGAAACAGTTCACAGATTTTAAAAATATTTCCCAAACAAAAACTAAGAAATAAAAATTAAAATAAAGTTCAAACTAAAGAAAGAACTAATTGGTATCGATATTAATTATCAGTCTCCGGTAACGGTGCCAAAAACTTTTTCACTAATATCCCGTGTGCGAGATACACGCGCAAGTGTACGGGTCGTGAGAAGTAATAAAGTGGACATAGGAGTCCGGATTATCGTCCCACAGAGACTGCTACTAAATATCAAATATATTAGCTCTTAGCCCTATTTGAACGGATGAAAGAATTGTGATTTTTAAAACTAAAACTAAAGAAAATTAACTAGAGAATTAAAATTACGAGATTGCTTTTGTTTTTAAAGTTGATTGTAAAGTAGTTGTGATTCACGATTTCACCAGCCAATTAAATCAATTCCAGTTCCAGTTTTATTTTCTAAATATGCATTCATCGAATTCACTAATGTATATTGAAATTCAACCATGTATCTCTACAGAGGGTCCGAATATTCCTTATCTAGATACATAACACACAAGAATTCACACACGACTTCAATAATAACAAAAGTATATCTCTATTTCTTGTTCAATTATTGAATTTATTACCACGTTCTAAGTTATTAACTCACCTATCGGATTATGAAAATAACTCAATATATCTTGAATTTTTGATCAAGCAATTTAAGCATTAAGAACAATAATAAATCAATACATGCAACAAAATTATTAAAAAATGGAATTTGGAATTAAAATAGTAAAACTAAGCTACATCGTTCATTCCAACATAGAGATTACTTACACATCATTAACAAAGAGAAAAAATAATAATAATAAACGTTCATATAAAATAATATAAAGAAAGAAACATTTGCACCAAGTTTTGATTCTTCAATTATTTTCAATTTACGCCCCTTTGCGATACTTGATTTCCCAAGAATTTGATATTTAATTCTCAATTGTGGCTCGTTCTTAGGAGAGGCCAAGATTTGATTATCGTGCCAAGAGGTTGTATTTATAGCTGGAGAAGAGATATAATCGAAAAAGGAAAGCAAATTGTCAAACCCGCGCGCAAGTATTTTTTGGTCTCTGCACAACGTTCAGTGTTTCGATCATATCTTTCTATTTTCTTATCTGATTGAGGTGATTGAAATTGATTTAGAAAGATAACTCAAAGGGATATAATTATTCATTAAATAAGATTTTTCCAATTCGAACGTTTACTGCCCCAAAATTAGGTCTCAAAGTCCGACTAGAAATCTATCTAGAATTGTGCGATTGTAATCAATTTTATTGTAATATTCTTATCATATTTCATTCATTTTTTACTTTTACTTGCATCCATTTGACTCCTAAAAATCCTCAAAGTATCTTCTTGTGATCCAAATCAATCATTGGATATTTGCAAGTTGGTCCCTCATATTTAATTTGCTCTTCAGTCCTTCAACTTTCAATTGCAACAAAATAGCCTCATACTTTCAAATCTTCTCGATTTGCTCGTTTCAATTCTCAACTCCTTTAATTGAATCCTCCAACTCTTAAATTATTCATTTTGGTACCTTGCATGATTCCTGGTTAATGTCATCACCTCCTCAATTGCTCAAATAAGCTCCAATTAGCATTCAATTGTGCAATTTACCCATTAATTGCTTCATTCTTTATCTTTTGGGATATTTTCTGAAATATAAAAAAATAATTACTAATTAAATAGTAATTATTTTAAACCTAAAATAATTAATTCTAATTTGGACATACAAATAAGTGTATAAAATACACATATCACGGGGTAACGTAGCCATTTGACAATGTGAAAAATAAAAAGTCATGTTGTATTGAAAATTATTTAATAAGTTTTTAATATTTTGATAGTTTGTATCTATAATATTTTTTAGTTTTTTTTTTTTTTTTTAAATTTATGTCATTGGTTGTGGTTTCACGTTGTAGACCGTATTAAGATAGTTAGTACCAAATCTAATAGTACTTTTTGGGTAGTGATAAATTATTTGTTATAATCTGAAAATTATATTTTTAAAAGATTAATTACGTTAATAATCATTAAAATTGAATAGTTATACAAATAGTCATTGAATTTTTTTTTATAGTAAAACATTCTATTAATAAAATAATTTACATAAATTCAAAAAAAATTCGACTTTTTAACAACTCCTTATCCCAAAATTTACTGTTACAAACTTCATTATTTGAAGTAATATGTCTCAAATAGGGGCTTAAACACTTATTCTCAAAAAAATCACTAATATAAAACTCATTTTGTGGATAATGAGGGCTCAAACAATGATTAAAATATGCTCATAGGAGAAAATCCTAATACATAAAGAGATAGCACTTCTCAAGAGTAGGTATTAGCTAATTTTCTCACCTAAAACATATTTCATAATATGGTAATTAATACTATTAATTAACTATTTATTTTTCATTTTAGACAAAATTCAGATTTAAAAGAATCCAATTGAATGTAGGTCTCGAGTTTCTTGGTCCCCGTTCATCTCTTGAAAATCAATTACATTTTTTTTAAAAATTCGTAAAAAAAATGTCAATATCACATAAATATTTTTATTTAAAAATAAAAAATGAAAGATGATGAAATACGACTATGAGCGTTCATCAATCTGTTTTTCTTTTCCTTTTTCGTTTTTTAAAACTCTGAGTGTATATCAAAGATATATCTATTTTTATACTTATTACAAATTTTATTTAAATGTAATTTTGCTTGCCAAATTTAAGTTTTAAATCAATTTAAATTACAATATTTAAAGATTTTTTTTGGAACGGTAAATATACAATCTGTAAAAAAATAAATTAATGTATGTATAATTGTACATTTTTTATAATTAATTGTCTCCCTTCCTTTCTTATTTTTAATTAAATGCTCATTTCCTGTGTTAAAATATAAATTTGATATATGTGAATAACAAATGACCGTACATAAGATGAATGTAACACTAATTTTTAATAAAACACACTAGTCTTTGACTTCTCTAGCTTATAACTCAATCAGTGTCTAGCCATACTTCTTTTTAAAAATTATTTTTAAGCTCCCCGCTCTTCGGGGATGTCCTCAGCGTCGAGGAACATGTACTAGGGTGTATGTGCGACTCGTTTACATCATGAGCTGGCACAAAAAAAGCAAGAAAATCGCTTTCCAGTATTCATTATTTCAAAATTATAACTTTCTCTCTTATTTTGAATCACACATTTATCAATAAAATAATATTAGCCAAAAACTCATAAAAAATTCTCTACTTTGTTAATCATACATTCTTCTAAAAATTACTATTTAAAATCACAAAAATTCTTTTTAAATAAAATCAAATAAACACAGAATATAAATGTAACATTCTTTGTTTTTAAACAATTTTCAGTTTTGTTACAGTCAAAATGAGGGTCACAATTTGTCTATGTGATACAATCCTCTCTTTTCACACTTCACGTCATCTTTTTAATCAACAACAATAACATCCCTACATCATCAAATTATCATCTACATTGCCATCACACTTGTGCAATTAATACTTATATTAATTAAACAATTTTTTGGCCGCAGAGAGAGGATTATGTTTTTGTGAACAACTGAACATTCCGAAAGTCCAAGGGAAACTGTCAACGTTAATGACGTCTGAAATAGTACACCGTGCTCGAAGAGTTGTACGTGCCTTGATATCTCAGCACTCAGGAACTAGACAAACGCAGACTTCACTTCTACTCTCCCACGAAAATTCTCAACCTCCCAACCCCAAAATATATCCCACATCCACCGCTGCCCAGCAGAATCAAACCACTACCGAGACGGCGGAGGAGCTATGTTCAGGGACGTGTCGTCATGCAATTCATACAACTATGGCGACGCCCTCTACTGGGACGCCCGTTACATCCAAGATGCCAACTGTGGTTCTTTCGATTGGTACCAGCGTTATTCTGCCCTCCGCCCTTTTGTTCGTAAATACATCTCTCCTGCTTCCCGTGTTCTGATGGTGGGCTGTGGCAATGCTGGTATATTTCAGTTCCCCCAACTCTTTGCCTCGTCCAATATCAACGTGCCACTACATATTGAATTTTTCATTATTATGAAAAAAAAATCTGTACATCAGCTTTTTGCAATTGTATCTTTTTCCTTTTTTTACAATTGAATATGGTTTAACTTTGTAGTTTTTCCCTTTTTCTTTTCTTCTTCATATTCACATAATGAATTAAGTTTTGTTATAAGGGAAAGAGATTTTGAGAAAAAGGTTTTAATTGAAGATTTGGGGAAACTCTGCTTATTTTTCTGGTGCCCAAGTATCTACAGACTTTATTAATTATAATTCAGTGATTTCTTGCCTTTTGGGGTTTTGAATTTAATCTAAATTGTATGTTCTTTATATCAAGCATTGAGATTGCTTATCTTGTCTCATACTTGTCATTTTCATTATTTTCCATTATTGGTGCTATAACAGCTCTTTTTATTTTCTTCACTTTTGGTGCAGATCCAGGCATTTTTCATGAATCCTGTGTTTTATATGTATATGCATGACTTGCATTTTGGTTTTTAAGACATTGCTGATGGGATAGATGATTTGCTTTGCAGTTATATCAGAGGACATGGTTAAAGATGGTTTTGAAGATATTATGAACATTGACATATCATCAGTGGCTATTGACATGATGAGAAAGAAGTATGAGAACGTCCCTCAGTTGAAATGTATCCTCATGAGGATTCTTTATTAGATTTACATGGGTGTTTTTTTGGACCGTTTGTCAATTTTTAAGTCTTCTTGATGCTGGTCCGTTTATCAATTTAGGAAACATCAAATGCTTTTGTCTATTCAGCCCTTTTTTGGTGAAAAACGAGACATGAAATATACTGTAAACAAACCTTTTATTTTTTTATTTTATTTTATTGCAGTGCATAATATTATTTTTGTTTCTTTTATAAGCGTGTCAGTGTTAGAAAAGTTCTAGTACATTTATTGATGCCTTTGTCAAAAGCATATTTGTATTTGTTAATGACAGTTCTGGCAGGTTTCCCCCCTTTTCCATTCCAAACACTCAAATATTAATTATTCTATTGAAATCTTTCCTTATGTAATTCAAAAGACATGCAAATGGATGTTAAAGATATGAGTTTCTTTCCTGACGAATCGTTTGATAGCGTCATAGATAAAGGTAAGTGGCTGACCTATTTAGATTATTTGTAATTTGGTATGGTGTAATGTAAAGAGACAATAAATCTTTTGCCTTTTATGTTTTGCATGAAACTTCTGCCTTGCATAACAGGGACTCTTGATTCATTGATGGTGAGTTATATTTTTAATTTGCCTCCTTAGTAGATCTCCTTCTATAATATGTTCTAATTCCTTCTCATCTTTGTTCCTTTTTTCTTATATATGCTCATGGATTTAAAGTGTGGTACTGGTGCTCCAATTAACGCTGCTCAAATGTTGGGGGAAGTGAACAGGTTGCAGGCACAATAATTTTTTTAAGTTGTTAATTATTCTAATTTGTTATTGAATTGTGATGTTCTTTATTTTTTGTGATTGTTTAGAATCTACTTTTTTGCTTATAGTTACTGTTTTCAGATGATACATATGATAATTTTCCACTTGTAGGCTTCTTAAACCTGGAGGAGTTTATATGCTGGTAAATTTATACAAGAAAATGTTCTCTTGTTGGTTCTTACCATTCTTATAAGCTGAAATAAAGTTTTCTTATCTTCTTGTCCTTTTGTAGATAACATACGGTGATCCTACTGTGCGGATGCCCCATATAAATCGACCAGTTTACAATTGGAAAGTCAAATTATACATTATACGTAAGTGCTTTTTGCTTTTTGTGGAAGTACTTTCAGTTGCATTTTAGATTTCAAAATATTTTGGATTTTCTCCTATTAACAAAGGTATTGTACATTTTCCATATCAATTATCCGTACAAATGAAATGCTTGCTTGGATTGGATTTATTTTGTGATCAGAGTATGTGAAAAAAAATTAGAGTTAGACCCTGAGTTTGAGATATGCAGAATCTGCTTGTTAGTCTATACATTATGTCCTAATTATAGTGCGTCATAAGATTCTATTGAACTCCCTTAGCACGCTTTTGCCTCTTAATGATATTATGATACCCATTGAATCTGAATGGTGCTAGATTTCTTAGTAATAAAACATTTTTTCAATTCTTAACGTAACTCAGTAAATATCTCAGCAAATATTATTATAAACTTATTCTATCTTATGTATTGATTCCAAATATTTTTTTCCATGGAGTTATGATTCTGTTTCTTTTGCTATATTTTTCTGTTTATAGGATACAAGAAACACTTAATAAATATGGACCGTATGCAAATTCACACAAATGCTTAAATATAAATAAATTGAGTTAGAATCATGGGTGAACAAGACTTTCTAAGTTTCTTCTGGCCCTCAAAACAGAAAATCATATAAAAACTGCAAGTTACTTCTGGGTTTTAATGCATCAAACCACTTCCAGGTGAAGCTATCTTCTACTTTACAAAGAGCACCAAGACTGTGAGTTCGAGAACTTCCTATTTTCTGACCAAGTTTTAAAAAGGCTAAATTGGGCAATTAGGTGTTTTGCCTCGACGAGTGAGATGTAAGCCTCGAGATGCATCAAATAGTAAGCCTCAAACTACATTGATAAAATAATTCAAAGAATTATACAAATACAAAATAAATAGGTAATTAAACATCGCAACAAAATTAGAAGCTTATCTTACAACTAGAAACATAAAATGGATAAACAAAGTAGCAAATAATTAATTATAACGTAGTAATCACTACAATGTAATTAGTCCACAACTAGATGTAAAAGTCTAAAACAAATAACTGACTATTGAATACTTTTGCTTACTTGACTTCAAAACGATCCAGAGAAAAAGAAAAAAAAGAATGCAAAGACTATAAGAAGCAAAATATAAAAGAAAGAGAAGAGTGAAGTTACGTGTTCAAACTAGTCATCTGCCACTAAAGAGTTAAAACTTCTTGTTTTTTTTTTTTTTTTTTTGAGGAGAGTGGATTATTGTACTCTAGTTCTAGGTGGCTATATGATGAAACAATTATAGGAGAAAGGGAAAGGGAATAGAAGAAGAGAATGGAGGGAGATAGGAGGAGGGAGGTAGAACGGAAGGGGAATTAGACGGATTGAAATGAGAGAAGAACGAGAATTAAGAGAGAAAATATCAATTATTTCAATTGGCTTAACAATAGAAACGCCATTATTTTCCACAAGAGTAACACAACTAGACTCAATAGGTGATTGTCGGGACTGGGGTGATAGACCTAGTAGTTCCAGAAGTTGGACTGTTGGTAAGCATCATCTAAAGATTGAAATGCAAGAATATCATCACGCAAGATTTCAGGATGCAAATCATTGATAAACCTAAAATGCTATTTTTTGGGGAGCTAAATAGATACCAAAACTGTGTAATAACTCTTCGAAATGGACTAGATACTCTAATAGTGGAAGTACCTTGTTTACAGTGAAAAAAATATTGATCTAATTGTTTTTTATAGTGCACAGAAGCATTAGAGGAGTCCAGTCCTAAATCTATTGCACAAATTGCTATCCAAATGCTATCCCTTTTTCACCATCTCCTTATATGAGCTGCCAGTCAATACCAAGAAAAAATGGCAAACTATGTTGCTTTATGTCTGAGGAAAATACAAATCCAATTCAAATGATAAGCGGACTGCCCAACAGATTGAATGTGAAGGTATGGTGGAATCTGCTTGATCTCTGTCCGTGTCCCAAGTGTTTGTTCAGTCCCTGTGAGCTTCCAAATTCTGAGTTCTGTTATTGTTCTTCTAGTAATGGCTTTTGATGGTGCTACAGCGGCAGGGTTAGCTGTAGGAAATATGTGGACGGTGGTGTGAAGGCGAGAGGCAATCAATGGTGGTGGAGTCGGTTGATGGCGACAGGCTTTTTAAGGTTTTGATAGGCGACTGTGTAATTTTGAAGGTCACAGGCGGTGGAAGGATGTGGCAGGGAGAGGCCTGGGTGTATGAACCATGGGATCGGAGATTTTGGTAATATGGGCCGGATAAAGGGTTATGGCTTTCGGAATATGGATGAATGGTCCAGGTTTGGATTATTGAATTGGAAATTATGGATATTTTGATTGATAGGTTTAGGCCTGAGAATAATGGGTTACGGGGAATTGTTTTAAATGGAGAAGGTTTTGGATGGATGATGTTTAATGGGATGTGTGTGTATAGGGCTGTGGATTATTGAGATGGTTGCTGGGTGTACATGTAACGGGTATTGGGCTTGTGGGCAATGATTATTCTGTAGGTATACGTGGTGTGTTTGGATATTTTGTTTATTGACGTGGTTTATGCTTGGGTATTATGTGGGTGGGTGTATTTGTTTAGTGGGTTGGGCTTGGATCAAGGTTTTGAAGTTGATGGGTTGTACGTATGGTTATATGGCATAAAAGAGATGTTGTTAGAGTTCAAGTTTTTGGGTATTGAAGAATAGCAGCAAAACGACGAAAAATCAGCAACAAAAAGAAACATTTTTTTTTTCCATTTTCGAATAACAATAAGTGTAACATAAATACTGCTGGTCGGTGAACAGTTTCAGCATATGCGAACTAAGAACAAATAATTAAAAACTAGTTGGAAAAACTGCTGCTGCTACAATTTTTTATTTTTATTATTACATCGTTCTGATGTGTTTGTGTATAAGGTGGATTTTGTGTATTTGGATCACACTGATTATGTTGGTGGATACGGAGATCGGTAGCGGAAGGAAGGTGATGGTTATTTGGGGATAGTGCGGGCGGTGGTTGATGTGGTGATTGTGCTTGTGATTGGCGGTGGTTGAATTTTTTGTTGATTTGTTATAAGGTTGGTGGTGGCTGCTGGAGTAACACTTCTGTCAAAGGAGAGTGCTACGGTCTGGTACCAAATTGATACCGGAAAAAATGAAACAATTATAAGAGAACGGGAAAGGGAATATAAGAAGAGAAGATAGGAGGGAAGGCGAATTAGATGGATTGAATGGAGAGAAGAATGAGAATTAAGAGAGAAAATATCAATTATTTCATAAATCAAGGTTGTTCTTATTACAATGCAAAAGCCCCCTTTATATAGGGTTTAAATTATTCATAATTGAAGTAGGAAAATCAATGAAATCAAACCTAATTATATTTCTAAAAGTAAATATCTAATTTGGTAAACTAAATCAAAATAATCTCTCATGATACTCTATCACTAGGGCACATCTGATGCTTCACTCGTTTTCTTTTGAATCTCTAGTTCTTTGTTATTTTATTCCCTAGTTTTAGGGTTGAGTTGTGTTTAAAGCAGCCCAAAGCCAAAAAGGCGAAGGTAGCCCATCAATCATATGATTGGGCCGAACCCAATAAGCTCGTGTGGGAAACGAGCCAGGCCCGCTCGTTTCCCACACGGCCTGCTTGGTTTTGGCTCGTGAGCTCGTTTGCTCACGAGCCAAACGAGCCGGCCTGAGCCCGTCGGCATTTTTCCCCTTTTTTTTAGACTTAAAAGAGTTAAAGTGGAAAATTGAATTGGATATTGAGATATAATATTACATTATATGACATTTGTAACATTAAGAATACTAACATTTAATTTAGGCTTAAAATGTAACATTATCGTAAGTCCAAAGTCGATTAAGAATTTAAAACTTAAACCTCATCCTTTAATCTAGGCTTTGGACCGGCTACATTTAATTCCTTGTAAACGGAGTTAAAATTGTACACAAACAAAATTCTATGTTTACAATTTTTTTTTTTTTTTTAAAGAAAGAATTGAGAGTAGGAAAAAAGAAAAATGCATATAGAGTAAAACTGTAAGGACAATATTAAATAACTACTTACCAATACGTTTGTTCCCCGAATTCCTCGGCCATAACTTCACTTATTCTATCTTGTATCCGTATCTTCGCAAACTCCCAATCATTTAAACACATTAAGCTCTCCAGTATGTCTTCTTTAAGTTTTGACCTATAGTCAGATAGAACTCTACCACCTATATTAAAAGCAGCCTCTGATGCTACAGTTAATACCGAAGGTGCTAGTAGATCTCGTGTTATCACAGAAACAATTGAGTATTGACACTCGTTTTGTCTCCACCATTTAAGAATGTCAAAATTATTTCTATTCATCGTTTAAGAAGCTAAGAAGGTCGTGTGAGAAATACCTAGGTAATTCGCTCGAAATTTCATCTGAACTATTAGGAAATGCACTAGAAGAACTAGAATCATTAGGAAATGTACTAAAAGTTATCTTAATAGTCATAATGTAGGAAAGTAAATCATTGTTTTCATTTGGTATCACATTAGGGGTGACAGCGGTTCTTCTAATATTTTTACCTGAGCATTGATCTCGTACATTTGATATAAACATTTTTCTAAATCTGAACATGTTATCGGGGTCCCAAAAATTAATTTATTTGATATTATCATTATGGTGTGTTTAGTTCCCTCTAAATTTATCCTAGGGTCCATTGCCGTTGCTAATGGAAACAACGTGGGTAAATCTTCCCAATATTTTCTAAATTTAGCCTCCATTGCTAATAATTTGACAAAAAATAGAAAATGATTTTTACTTGTTAAAATTATTAGCAATGCAATAAAAATGCTTCAACACCAAAGGACTAGTGGGATAATAAATACTGGATAATTCGTTTGTAGCATTGTAAAAGGGTTTTAAAAACGTTTTAACATGAAATACAAGTTCCCAATCGCTGACTAACAAATCAAAATGTGGGCCGTGTGAGTGCCGACCGTTGTAATATTGACATATTAAATCCTCATAACCTTGACAACGTTCAAGCATTAAATAAGTTGAATTCCATCTATGTCCTACATCCTATGTTGTTCGGATTTGGGCACGGGTCTCGGGTACGAGTAAGGATCCGAGTGTTGGATCCTTCTTTTTTCAAAATCTAAGATACGGGGACACGGTTAAAAAGAGTCCAAATTTTGGATACATGTGCGTGGGTACGACTTTCAAATTTCAATTATTTATTTATTTATTTAATTAAACTGCTAATTTTTATTTAATTAACTCATATGTTGCCAAAATTGCATTTAATTAAAATTAGGGAGGACTTTATATGGCATTTGAAATGAAAGTTTTGAATTTAATTAATTATATTATATATATAATGGAGGGACTTAAATTGAAATTTTACAAAAGTTGAAATAATTTAAACATTGAAAGTAAACTCACGCTCTCACCCACCCTGAAGTCTGGCATACTCGCCTCCCTCTTCCATTCTCCTCTCCCTGTTGATTTCTCTTCTCGTCGGCGCCGGTACCACCACCATCCCGGTAAGCCCTTCTTCCTCCAGAACACACTTCTTCTTCTTCTTTTCATTTTTGCCTTGCCATGTCCGGTTGAAAAGTGACGGGTCCGGCCCGTATGTCATACCCATACCCGTGTCGCGTCATGTCGTGTTAACACGGGTACACCGGCCAGAAAGGAGAGTCCGAGCATCACAGCCTACATCCGTAACAAATGATCGTGCAGGCTTACCGTGTTCTATACAATGTGCATCAAAAGCATGTTTTCTAGAAGGTGCTATCATAATGAAATTACAAGCATACCTAATTTTTTTCAATTCATCTTCTATAAGTTTAAGGCCATCTTGAATTATCAAATTAAAAATGGGGTACACACAACGAACATGAAACAAGACTTCACCAAATTCAGCATTTTTGTGGTTAGCTAATCTATCTACCACTGCATTACTATCACAACTAAATTCTCTAAAAATTGCAAGCAGTACATTGAGAATATTTGTTTCATTATGTGGGTAATCAATAACTTTAAATGTTATAATTCTTTTGTGCATTATCCAACTATTATCTATGTAATGACAAGTAACAGCTATGAAAGTTGTAACCTCTATGATTATTGCTGGTCCATAAGTCTGAAGTAAATGATAAGTTATCATTATATTTATTTAAAGCATCTATAAATGTTTTTTTTCTCAAAATATTTAACAATGCAATTAGCTTGTAAAATATTTCTAGAAAAGGGCTTGTACCTAGGTTGAAGATACTTCTGAACGAAAGTCGTGAAATGTGGACTTTCTACAACTGAAAGCGGAAACTCACCACTCGATATGAACATAACCATCCCTTACCGGCGCGCTAGATCTTGTGAGTAGACCTAATTACTTAGACACGATTGATCAAACTGTAGTAGTGATTGGTTTACTTCAACCGAGTCATGTTTTTCGACATTGTTTGTAGTGTCTGTTGAGATGTGTTGTGTCACCACCTGTTTTCCAAGAGAAAAGTCCGCCACAATTTTTACATTTTGCCTTCATTATTGGATATCTTTCACCATCTTTAGCAGTTGTTTCAACCATATTGAAATAATCCCAACACTTCGCTTTTAGCTTCCTTTTCGGATTTCTATTCGAGCCTACCGTCGTGCCACAACTAGCGGATCCATATGCAGCAGCAACATCTTCATCAATGTCATCCAATGTAATAGGAGTTGTACTATTTTCGGCCTCATTTTCCGCATCCACCAAATTTTCGGCAATTGGAATATCGTTGAGATCAACAAATTCATCAACAAATTGGTTAGAAGAATAACAATGAGATTGTGAGTGTGCCATTAGAATTGAAGATGAAAATAAAACATGAGATTTGAGAGGAGATTGTATGAAATATTATAACATTTAGAAATTACAATTGAGAGAAGTGTAAATAGAATGATAGATTAAGCGGAGATTAAAAGTGTAAAGATTTTGGTGAAAATCATGGTATTTATAGAGTTTTTAATTAAAAAAAAAAAAGTGGGAGACAACGGTCACCAAAAATGGTCACAATTGTGACCATTTTACAACGGTGTCATAACGAGCCAGCCTACGAGCCGGAAAAGGCTTGTTCACGAGCCGAATTTGAATTGTCCAACATCCAATTTTTTTGTTTTTCTGTTTGATCCAAGCCTAAGTCCGTTTTTTCACGAGCCGAGCCTCACAAACATTCCCTGCGTGATAAAAAAAAAAAAAAAAAACCCACAAAAGTGAAGACTTCGAGTTCACACCTTAGCTGCCAAGGATTGTGCTATGAGGCATGTGGTCAGAGCCTCAAATTGTACGGTAAAACAATACGAACATTCGAGAAATCTTCAGTGCTAAATGCTAACCAACAAATTTGTCCTTCCCGAAAGGGTAATTATATTCACATCATAGATTTTGTTCATTACACCCCATTTTAATCCAATTGAGATCCTCAATCTTTGCTCATTATTGTCTTTATTATATTCCGAACTTTTATTTTTCAATGCATTCTTATTATAAAAATTCATTAATTAGCACATTATCTTTAATAATGGTTATGGTACAAAAGTTCATTAGAAAGACGCCTACTTTTCCATTATAATTTTAGAAAAAAAAATAAATGCAAAAGTATGATGAATTATTTTTTCTTGAATTCAAAGTATGCCTTAATCCAAGTTCGGTTTTGTGGACTGATCTTATTAAAGGAATGATTTTGCTAACATGTTCAATCTGTGCCATTTTCCTGGAAGTAATGATTGTTACCCTTTTACCATTGGACTTGGTTATATGGAATGTTTTCTGCCGTACTTAGACCAGAGAGCCAAGTTCTTTCAATATGGTTCTCTTAAGTGCTCTGCTATACTCATTAACGACGTCACTTACCAATTACCATACAGTCAAGCCATTATGATGATTGCCATCCTATGCGAAGTATCAACCTTGTTTACTATAACTAAAATAATGAATAAAGAGACTCGTGACTATGTCAGGGCATTGTGCTGTGCTCTCTCAAAACCCATGCTCCAATCAACGACTAAAGTCCCTTACCAATAATAAGTTGCTTCAATATGCTGACAGTTGCGCCTTTTATAATGCAATTAGATATGACTGTGGTCATAACCCTGTCCAATCTTTTGTTACTTGTCTGCTATGCCTTGACTTCGGAAACGGTCATAGGTTTATAGGTTCTGGTCCTCACACTTTTGTTAAATAGCATTAGTTGCCCTCCATAAAATGGAGAACTTGTTGGTTCAATCAGTAGATCACGAACTCTTTTTCTGCCTTTATCACCTAGAATCCAAATCTATTACTGCACGTGATCGAACGCAGCTGCTTCATTTCAGGATATCTTCTTTTCTGTGAACATTGGCTTGCATTATATTTAAACTTCTAAGCTGTCCTAGTTCAAACAAAATTTTATAATTGTGTGTTTACGCACCAGAAAATAAGTGCTCTGCAGTTTCTCCATTTTTACTAAGTTACTGTCTGGTAATTGCTAAATTGAGACGGTGTTAACAAAATTATTATGTTTCCATCCCATTCTGCAGCTAGACCTGGATTTGAAAAGCCTGCTGGTTCCACTCCAAAATCATACTTGGAGCCTGTTCCTATGACAGAGAAAGGTCTACTTCCGGCAGATTACACTTTGGAAGATCCTGACTCCCATTTTGTATACGTGTGTAAAAAGATTGATGGGCAGCCAACTCTTGTCAGTGGCAGAACTACCAATAGTTGACTGATGATACTCTACAGAGATAACAGATAGAACTTACTTGGTTATGTATGCACTGATTTTACTTGTAAACTACTAAAGCATTTCAAGCCAAACTAGCCATGAGAAGCCTTTGATTGTATTGGCAGGCACTCTGAGGATGATTTAGTTCTTCATAATTGGATTGAAAATTGTTGTGGCAAAAGGTTTATCCAAGTAAAGAATAATTGATTGCTGGTTTGTACCAGCTTCTATGTACCTAAATGAATTAAATAAAGGGCATAAACATACTTCCTTTTAGTCAATGAATTGCATTATTTCTTTTAGTTGCTTATTTTGTGATATACATATCTGTGCCATATGTTGATTTTGCTATGTTAAGAAATGATGAAGTGAGTCGTGTAGGATAAGTCGGGGAATATAAAAGAAGCAAGTTGGTCGTCAACATTTCATGTGTATGATCAGGAAACTGGCTTTAATAGAGGTGTCTTTTATGTAGCTATTCGTTTTAGCTCTTCATCGAACTTATAGTTTCAATGATTTTTTAATTGTGCATGCTCTTTCAGGCTCTTTCGTTCTTGCTAGGGTTGATTTGGATTGTCTCGATCGGAGATCTACAGATAATACATGTAATAAATAAATTATATTTCAAACAGGTTAAAGTATACATTTGATAAGTGATTGTATGTCACTTCCCTTGCATCATTTGAAGATGGTGAAATTGACACAGTAAAATTGTAATAAATAAATAATATTTCAAACAGGTTAAAGTATACATTTGATAAGTGATTGTATGTCACTCCCTTGCATCATTTGAAGATGGTGAAATTGACACAGTAAAATTGAAATGGGCTTTAGAACAAAGATGGAAGCGAGCCCTTTGCTGCGAGGTTGTCCACAGGCCCCAGTTTCTAGACTCTTAGGCCTAGTACTGAAAAATTAGAAAATGGTACATTCCTTAATCAAGGGAAAATTTATACAAATAGCCATAACTCGTATCAAATAACTAATTTCTACTTAGTTTTATTTGTAATTTTTACTTTGCACACCACTTTCCGTTCTTATGTTTAATTATACCGGTGCAAGACGTAGCTTTTTCGGCTTTTCTCCATTCACAATATCGAGTTGTCTCAACGTTAGGTAGACTAGTTGTCAATACATGATTGCATATTTCAAGTCTTTTCTGATGCAAAGCTTGAGCTTAATCTCGATCAGATTTGATATAAGTTCGCACTCAATTAACTCAAACTTTCTTAGAAGATCTTTGTCATACTACGTTGACATAAAAGTAGTCCGTCTTTTGTTCTATCTATCTCGAGCCTTGCATAATGATTTATTTGAATTTCAAGTGACTAATTATTTCTTGTTCGTTAGATTTTGACTACATTCTCCATTGACAATGAGAGCTTCAAAACTTAATTTTGATAACACATTTTATATCTCATTATAATATAGCCTCTCCTCGGCGGAGGGAATGGAGAGAATTGAAATTATTTGTTGATTTATTTGTATTTTTTAGGTAAGATGTGGAGTTAAAAATTAGAGAGAGAATGTGGATGGTTAAAAAATAGTATTAGAAATTATGTAAATTAAATTTTGAGCATTTTTTTTTTTTTTTTTGTCTTTCCCCATTTAAATCAAGTAGCCGAACATAGATATAATTTCAATAATTTATAATTTTATCCCAACAAGGAAGACATGCAAATAACCTATAGAATAAAAGATGATGAACTTTAATGGAGGGCTAATTAAACCCAATCATACCTTTAAATTTAAAATTTTTAAAATTAGGTAATTATAAACTATTTTATTAAATCAGTTATTAATTCACTAAATCCAATCTAAACCCAAACCGATCTCTTCATCTTTCATCTCTCTCTTCACACCAACCCATTTATCTATGGGATCGCGGTATCCAATCCCTATGACGACACCTCCCAACACAACAATCATGTAATGTTACAATTCTTATGCAGCTCCTAATCATATTCTTCTCGATAAACAACTAATTGAATCGATTCATGAAAGTTTCTTACTAGATTTTCTGGATAACTCTTCAAAGAGCAACGGAGCAGTAGATTTTCTGATAACATGAATCTGAGATGCAGCTTATGGCGTCGAAGATATCATTCAGATTTACACATCGGTTATTCTTCCCGCATTTGAAAGCAATAAAGGAAGAAATCATGACAACTTTTATAAAGTCTTGCAGCAAGTTCTAGAAAGAATTGACTCTATAAATGTACGTGTCACGGCCAAATTCTTGAGATTATGAAGTAGATGCAGCAACATAAAAGGGATAAGGGGTGGTTGTGCTTCATAGTTGGTGGTGGTGATATTGAGACGGCGGTGGTGAAGTGTTGAGGCAATAATTAATCAATAATGCTACTTTCCCAACTTAGCTTACAATATGCTTCACAATGTCATTTAAAATTACCAATGTGTCCCTGGCTTCAGACAAAACAACTATTACGGTACCAAAAAAATTCAGAATCTCCTTATTTCCCTCTCGGCTTCATTTACAGCTCCTAGCTTCAAAATTCAGAATTTTCCAATTTCCCAAAATTAGCGCTCCTCCTCCGCCTTCGACAGCCCAAAATCAGCTCCTCCTTCAACCGAGCTCTCCCTTTCCAAACTGAGGTAAAAAGATTATTTCTCTCTCCATTCTCTGTAAATCTTCGAATCAAAGTATTGAAGCTTATTTAGTGTTCGTTCAGATTTCGATTTTCATTGAAGTGTGTAGCATAGGAGGGGGAATTCAGAAGGAGATCTGCGCTGTGACATTACCGACGGTACGTGCTCCGATTTTCATTATTATCTCCGACAATGAAGAACCCAAAAGCTTATATGAAGTACGAAATTACAGTATGTGTGCGATTTGTGTATGCAAAATGTGGAAACCCTACAATATTTTATAGTTATTTATCGGATGATTCTGGAGATCCTGAAGCTCATATGAATGATTTTGAACGGTTTATGTGATTTGTCTCTGCTAAATTTCGAAACCTACCTCATTTGATAGTGCTTTGTTGGTTGATTTTGGAGTTATCTATATTTTTCTATTGTTTGTGGTCGAAATTGATTTGTAGGGACTAGGCTGATTGTATATTCATTTCAAATTTGAGGAGATAGTGGAAATCTATCAAATTTCTGGAATTTTTGATATGGAATTCTGTTAAAATTTCAAAGTTGGACGAGATAGTAGGTACATGCATTCTGCTGATTCTACTCGACCGACAGTATAAGCATTTCATTCTTGTTTCATGTGCACTAGCTTGATGTTACATTATTGTTATCAGAAATGTGAGATAATTTTCTGCAATTTGTTTGATATTTGACACATTTGAGTTGATAGGAACACAAGATGAAGGGGAAGAACTATGGAATTTGTCATGGTTGTCGAAAAGCGGGACATTGGTTGGGTGAATGTCCGACAAAGATGATATGCCCAATTTGTGGAGAAGGATTAATCAGATTGCTTGAGGTTGAAAAGCCGTCTTCCAAGTACTTGGGGAAGTTGTTCTATTCTTGTTCTCAGACGGGTTGTCGATTTTTTGTTTGGGAGGATGAAATGTCAAGTAGTCGAGCTAAAGTGAAGAACTTGGTTAATGAAGAGACGGATCAGTTATCGCAGCTACTAAAGACGTGTGCATGTATATCAAATGAAGAGAAGGTGGAAGTCACCGTGGTGAGGTTTTGTTCGAGTGAAGGAAGCTGAACTGATAAAGGCAAGGAGGAGGTGGAATAATGAGACATTGAAAGTGGAAATATGTTTGTAAATTTTGTACCATCATATGTAACCAATGGGTGTTTTTCCAATCTAATTTTAGCTACTAATGGTGTTTCATGTGTTTTGTGTCGGTTTTAGAACTTCATGTCTAGTAGTACCGCGTCTATGTTAGAAATGTTTATCGAAAAGCTTTGATGGTTTGAATTGTTGAACCATAAGCTCAGTGTAATATGAATTTCGAATGTAATAGCAAATATGTTCTTAAGGAATTTCCTGCAAACCATGATAGCAGCACTCACCTTTCTCGTTCAAGCTAAAGGATCTCATGGTTTTATTTTTAGTTAACCATTTCATGAAACTCCTCCCAATTTAAGTAAAGAAATGAAAAGAAAACAATCCAACAGGTCGAGGGAAAGAAAGAAACGAAATTACAAATACAACCATGATGAAATTAATAAACACCACCATGACATTTATTAACGAAATAAGTTTTCCTACAAAATCATATTACATAAACAAACTCAACAAAAGTTGTATCACATAATAACATTCAACATACAAAATGGATCAACACAAGGAATTCTCCATCTCATTCACGGATTGGTCACGGAATCTCTATCAATATTACATAATAAATCTCAAAATACAAAATGGAACAATTTTGAACTTTCCAAAACTTTCATCGGCCTATTATCCGTCTAGCGGACGATGCGGTGCATAGGCAGGCATAATAACTTGACTCCCCACAGTAGGCGTAATTCAGTTGACCTCTCCTCCCCATGGTTGTGATTGACCTCCCTGTATATTAAGAATTGTGAAGTGCATTTATTTGACGAAACAAAGTTATGACAATCTATGAAAACATTTATATTTAAGTACCATTACGTGGTCGAAGGACGTAATATGTGAATCCAATTTTTGGGTCGATGTGTGCCCTCTATGTGATTTTGGATGTCCCTGAATGAGATTCCTTAGACTGAATCAGTAAATGTACATAGATAAATTTATGAACAAATAAAAATCTAAGAATACATACCTTTGTTTTCTTAGTTTTGGTCTCCAGGGGACCTTTTCTCCGCAACTCCCAGGAGCGCCCTTTGTTTTTCTTGATTGAGGATCTAGCAATAACTTTGTTGATGTCTTGTCCACAGTGCCGCAGTCAGAGGGCAATTGAATGTTGTCTTGTCCAATAATAATTGCACTCGTACGCATTTCTATCCAGTCAAGAAACTCTTGGATGCGATCTTCATCATCCGCTAACAAGTTAGCCATTTTCTCGAAGGCTTTACATACTTTGTCATAGCGTAACTGAGCTGGAGTGCTAACTGAACCATCGTAGTTACTCTTCACCCTAGTGTATGCTCTGACAACATCTCGTCTCCAACGCCTTTGTATGTAACTATCCGGAAGCACTTTAACATTTTCTCTAATTAATACCGAGAGGGAATGTCTACAAATGATACCTCTAAATTCGAACAAGTGACAACTGCATACAATTTGACATTTCTCCCTCTCGTAAATGACGGTGAAATTCTTCCTCTTTTGAAAATCATCTACTATGATATCCTCACGAATGACATATCTAACACCACCATATCCATCCTCGATGGACATAAGATCGCAATAGACCTTACCCAAGAGCTTTGCTTGGAATTCTTTGAATTTTGCAATCGTGTAGACGACTAGGAATTGTTTCTCCAAATTGAAGCTAGTCGAACAAGGCACCATTTGAGCATATGATTTGAAATCTGCGTAGAACTCTTTCTCAACTTTACTTCTCAAAGCCCGCTCATACTGCTCAACAAACTGCTTCAATTTTTTTTTCAAATGGACATAACCGTCGAAAAAAGCATTAACACTCTCACTTCTTTGTGTGGTTGACATTCCGGCCCAAAACATAGTTTTCAAAAAACATGGGACCCAACGTCGTCTCTCTCGGTACAAACCGGTCAACCAATCATGCTCATGCAAGTCATACTTATCAAGCATCGATCCCCAGCCATTTTCAAACTCATCTGGAATTTGGGAATCATATACTACTTCATGTACACTATGCATTATTGATTTTTTGTGTGGGTGATAACCAAATTTCTCGGGAAATTTCTTCAATATGTGCCATAAACACCACATATGTTTCATATTCGGAAAGACAATTTCAATAGCATTCTGCATAGCTTTGTCTTGATTGGTAATGATACCATCAAGGCCTACCCCATCCATACACTCCAGCCAAGTCTTAAACAGCGAAACGAATGTCTCTGTCTCCTCACTACATATCAAACCACATCCCAACAATGTCGAATGACCATGATGGTTCACACCAACAAAAGGGCCGAATGGCATATCATACCTATTTGTCAAATACGTTGTGTCGAATGTAACAACATTCCCAAATTCCTTGTATGCCAATCTGCACCTGTTATCTGTCCAAAACACATTCTTCAAATGAAAATCATCATCTACATCTAAGCTGAAGAAGAAACCAGGGCAATTCTTTTGCATTTTCAAAAAATAGGATTGTATTGCTATGGCATCACCTTCTCCGAGTCGTAATCTCCGAACCTTATCTATGTAATTTCTACAATCCTTCTCGATGAATTTTAGTTGTTCATATCCTCCAACATCAACGAAAGCTGAATTGAAGCTCTTGTGCATCAGAATTCTAGCTATGTCGTTTACTTCAAGCTTTCGTTTCACCTGGTCATTAAGTTGGCGATTACATCGATACAACCGTGATTTTGTTGGACTTGTCCTATGATTATGTTGAAGACAAACTCTTGTAATATGAAATGTGCCCGAAACATCTGAGCAAATTGTCATCTTCGCCTTACACCCCGTCTGCATTGTCGGGTGAGGTTTCATACAATTGCTTGTACTAGCCTTTCTCCCTTCTCAACTACAAGCGAAAGTGGCATTGGTGAAGTTCCCATCTACGCCCTTTTTGGAGTTTTTTCCCCCACGGGAAACCCCACCTTTCTAGCATACTGCCTATAGAATTCAGACGCCTCATCGTAAGTAGAGAACTCCATCCCAACTTTTGGAGTAATAATCTCAGTAGCCTCCTCCATCATTTCATTATTCAACCCAACCCAATCACCCGAAATTAGCTGATTATTCTCCACAAAATATTCGTCCTCGCATACTTGATTAAAATCAACATTTAGGGATAGATTTCCTGCCCAATGTTCACAAATAATATGACAATTTATGCAATTTGTAAATTAAACGACAAGAAATAAGACCGGAATTACAACAAGCAATAATGCAACTCTATATGTAATAATGAATTTAAGCAAGCAATTTATGCAACTGAAAATTAAGTTACAATAATGCTACTTCACTAGTAAGCCTACGGATTTAGATACAAAAATTTACATTTACTAGCATCCATTAGTGGCCCAATTTCATTGTCGTTAGTTTCATCTACTTCTTGTACAATGAAAATGGAAAGTCTGCTAAAATCTCCTAAAATATGCTAAAATCAAATTTAAAAGGCAAAGGTATTGAGCAACATCTATTTCAAAAGTCAAAAGCTTCATTTTTCAATCCAGATTTCGGAAACCAGGAATTACATAAATTAAACAAAAGTCAAAAGCTGCATTTTTCTTACCAAGCTCCTTTTCCACGTTGCACCAAAATTCCCTTTCTTTCAGATGTTCCTGCGACGTAGGAGTATGTAGGAGTACCGACCGATGTTGTGCTGCAAATTTCTAGCTTCGGTAGGTCACGAAAACGAAGTGCTAGCCCAGCAGTCCAGTACTCTTGTTGGTAATGCAGAGAGCTTCATTTACTGTTTAAGGGATTTGTTTTCATTTACTAGTGTTAGGGATTTGAGAAAATAAAGGGTTGGACCGAAGGTTTGATTCATAGCATGTTTTTAAAATTTTTTAGTCAAATTCTCGCGATATTTTGTTTCCTTATTTCTCGCGATAGTTAAAGGACAATTGTGAAGCACATTGTAAGCTAAGTTGGGAAAGTAGCATTATTGATAATCAATAACAATTACGAATTACACTAATGTTTTATAAATTAATTAATTATAATTATAATTAGTGTGTGTTTGGTATTGTTTAAAAAGAATTTTTTTAAAATGAATAGTGAATTTTAGGAGAATGGATGGTTGAGATTTGGTTGAAAAGTCAAATATGGTGGACTTGACTTTTAATGGATGATTGAGATTGAGTACTACAAAAAAAAAAAAAAAAAAAAAAAAATTTAAAGATAATCAAACAAGAGCTTAATTGTAAAATATAATTGATTACAAAATTTAATAAAGTTGCGATTGCAGTTGTTCAATTAATTTTAGGGGAAAAAAGGCTATTACGTTTTACTAATTCATTAGTTACAATTGTAATTAATTATAACCTGCAATTAAGTTACAATTGCAGTTGTAATTAAGGTAAACTAGTTACCTACCCGTGCGATGCACGGAATATATAATTTTTAAATCATTATTTTTGAAAATATCTTGATTCAATCATATCAAATAAAAAAATAATTTAAATAAAATTTCAATACAAAATGTTATTGAATTTGAAATTTTAAAAAAGACAATTACTAAAAATAAAAATGCAACATGTACACTAAGTATATCGCGCTACTCAAAATTTTGCACTCATTTAAATTTTTTATATAATTTTTTTTTACTTATATTAACATTTTTCACTGAAAATTTGTCCACCTCATCACCTATTTCTCTTTAAATATTTTATAATTTTTTATTAACTATATTTTTTAATGTGTTGCTTACATATATTTTATTTGAAATCCAATATATTAATTAATATATTTTATTTTTCTTTATTTTTTTAAATATGCCAATTTTTGTCAAAATAATGAAATGATTAAGCCTCCTTTTGGTAATAATGTTTGGTTTATAAACTTGTTTATCTATGATTTTGAGTTATAAAGTAGTTGATGAAAATTGGAGAGAGAAATATGTGTGGTTAAAAAGTTGATAGAAAATAATTAATTATTTTTGTAACATACGTATTGAAGAGCCTATTCATTCATTGACATATTGAGAAGTAAAATTTCAATAATTTTATTTATTTATTTTCAAAATATATTAATTCAATTTTTTCATTTCTAACTTAACAAATTTATATACCATATATTTATTTATTTTAAAATATATTAATCCAAAATTTTCATTTTCAATGTAATACATTTACATAAATATGATATGACATTTATTTATATTCAAATATATTAATCCAATTTTTTCATTTCCTACATAACACATGTTATTGAATTTGAAACTTAAAAAAAAAAAAAAAAACTAATCAAAATAAAAAATTTCGCATGTACACTCAGTGTACCGCGTCACTCAATGTTTGACACTTAATTAAATTTTTTATATAAATTTCTTTTAACTTTTATTTACGTTTTTCTCTAAAAATTTGTCCACCTTAACACCTATTTTCCTTTTAATATGTTATAATTTTTAATTAAATTTATTTTTTAATATGTTGCTTACATATATTTTATTCGAAATCCAATATATTAATTAATGTATTTTATTTTTCCTTATTTTTTAAACATACCAATTTTTGTCAAAATGATGAAATGATTAAATTTTCTATCAATTTATCATTGGTGGTAAAAAGTTGATAGCAAATAATTAATTATTTTTGTAATATGCTTATTGAAGAACCTACTCATTTATTGACATATTAAGAAATAAAACTTCAATGATTTTATTTATTTATTTTCAAAATATATTGATTCAAAATCTTCATTTCTAACTTAACAAATTTATGTAGCGTGGATTTTTTATTTTCAAATATATTAATCCAAAATTTTCATTTTCAATTTAATACATTTACATAGATATGACATTTATTTATGTTCAAATACATAAATACAATTTTTTTCATTTCATACATAACACATTTACATAAATATCACATTTATTTATGTTCAAATATATTAATCCAATTTTTTCATTTCCTAAATAACACATTTACACACACACACACACACACACACACACACACACACACACACACATATATATATATATATATCACATTATTTGTCTACCCTTGCGATGCACGGAATATATAATTTTTAAATTATAATTTTGAAAATATCTTGATTCAATCATATTAAATAAAAAAACATAATTTAAATAAATTTTCAATACAAAATGTTATTGAATTTGTAACTTTAAAAAAGACAAAATGATGTGTTCCGGACTCTCGACAATCGGAGTTATAGCAGGCTTGACGGGAAAATTTAAATATTCAAGCCAAAACAAGAATTCAACAGGTTAGACGAGCTTTGAAGATCAAACCGTGTCCAAAAGAACCAGAAAATTAAGCAGCAGGCCTTTTACGACCGTAACCTTTGGAATTACGACCGTAACACAGCTATCGCAATTTTTGGGCAGAACGTGACTTACGACCGTAATCAAATTCGTCACGGTCGTAACTGCGGTATTTACGGCCGTAAATGAGTAGCGGCCAGATTTTGCGGGGATTTTTAATTATTTTGTTTCTTTTTTGGTTTTTAGGTTATTTGTCCATTTTAGTATTTTAGCTTAATTAGAATTCTATTTTGAGCCAGTTAGGGTTGATAGATTTTAGTTTTGCCTATTTATATTCTATTTCCATTCAATGTAATCTCAGAGACTTCGATTTTGATAAAAACAGTTTTTATTGAGGATTCAATACAGGATATAGGTGGATTCCTATGTTTTTCGAACTTATCAAGTATTTCTTGTGGCATTCAAACATCGAACTTATCAAATATTTCTTGAGAATATTTGTGGCGTTCAATCAGAGACTTATCTAGGAGATTGGGCAATTCCTTGTGGCGTTTCGAAAGTCTTGGTTCTTTATTCCGCATCGTCGAGCCATCGCGTCGTGAATATCGGGCCTGATTCATCTGTCCAACCATAACCTGGGTTCGGAACTTTCCGGCGTTTCTTCCGCGCTTCTAATCTTATCATCTGGTATTAGAGCTGGACTCTGAATTCATGTTTTTCTATCCAGTTTAATTCTTATGTTTATCATCGAGCCTGTCATAAGAATTATCCATATCTTGTTGTTGAGTCTTTCTTTCCTTGAGTGTTCTTCGTGCCAGTAAATTTTTTTTTCCAGTTTTGATCCATATAAAAATTCAACAAAAATTCAAAAGTGTTTATTTTGTTCGATTCTTATCCAAATCCTGTTCCGTTCGTTTTGTTGTGTTCATGTAGAATTTTCGGATTTTTTTTAAAAAAAAATTATTATTTTTTATTATTATTTAATTCCGAAAATTCATTATTCAAAAAAAAAAAAAAAAATCATTCCAAAATTCAAGAACCACTTTCTTGAGTTTTTTTAAATTTCTTAGTATTCATTTCCTTCCAAGTCAATAAAAGTCGTTCTTGCTATTTGATGTCTAAATTCTCTTCATTCTTGAATTTTTTTTAACGCCACATAAAGAATGGATTATGATCCGGGCTTTTTATTCCAAACTAGATGTTATGTGGATCATAAGGGGTGCAGTTTGGCGATTGATGGAAAGTGTTTTACTAATTTTGTTAGTAGCACCGTTGTTGAAAAATTAGGATTGCCCCTAGAACCACACTATAAACCTTATAGGATGTCGTAGATGAGGGAGTTTGAGAATTTCAAAGTAACCAAACAAGTTTTAGTGCCTATCACCCAGGGATTATATAGTGAGGATGTATGGTGTGATGTAGTGCTATTAAAATCTTATCATATTTTATTGGGAAAACCATGGAGACGGAGGAGGGAGGCTGTTTATGATAAGAGTATGCACATATACAAATTTGTTAAGAAAGGGAAAACATGCGTACTATATGGGTTGACATTAGAGGATGCACTAGAAGATTCATGAATGGTAAGGAAGGAGAGTGAAATGTGGTGTAATAGGAGGCATCGTGGGGATAAGGATATTGAAAAGAAGGAGGGGGAGTTTAAATTAAAAACGGATAATCAAACTCCAAAATTTGATGAGAAAAATGTGGAGTTGGGTAGTAAGGAAGTGATTAAGAATGAAATTGTTGATGATGAGAGGAATGAATTGGGAGTTGAGGTGGAAGTTCAAGATTTGAGCGTTGAATTGGAAGATCCACATTTGGGTAGTGATGAGGTAGTGCACGAGTATGGTGATAAAAGTGTGGAGTTAGGAGATGTGGTTAAGTTTGAAGATGAAAAATTTGAACAAGAAGTTGCAAAAGAGAAAATAGGCGAAGAGAAGAGCCTCATGGTTCAAGAAGTGGAGTTGGTGGTGGTTTATCATGAATACAAGGATCCATACCTTGTACCTCATGAAGCTAACATGTCCCTCCCCATTTTTTTTAAATCTTTTTTGCAGGTTAATTATGTTTGGAAGCTTCAACCACACTGCGTATGGCAAAGGGAGTTCAAGCTCCATCTCTTCCATGTTTTTCAATCAAAGGAGCATAATTTATTGAACTCATGGCATGGAAGCAGAAATTTTCTGTTTGATCCAGGGGGAGCAGTTGCAATCAGGAACAAAGCTATGATTCGGGACGAATCATCCTAAAGAAGGAGGGTATGATGTGTTTCGGACCCTCGACAATCGGAGTCATAGCAGGCTTGACGGGAAAATTTAAATATTCAAGCCAAAACAAGAATTCAACAGGTTCGACAAGCTTTGAAGATCAAACCGTGTCGAAAAGAACCAGAAAATTAAGCAGCATACCTTTTACGGCCGTAACCTTTGGAATTACGGCTGTAACACAGCTATCGCAATTTTTTGGGCAGAACGTGACTTACGGCCGTAATCAAATTCGTCACGGCCGTAACTGTGGTATTTACGACCGTAAATGAGTAACGGCCAGATTTTGGGGGGATTTTTAATTATTTTGTTTCCTTTTTGGTTTTTAGGTTATTTGTCTATTTTAGTATTTTAGCTTAATTAGAATTCTATTTTGAGCCAGTTAGGGTTGATAGGTTTTAGTTTTGCCTATTTATATTCTATTTCCATTCAATGTAATCTCAGATACTTCGATTTTGATAAAAATAGTTTTTATTGAGGATTCAATAAATGATATAGGTGGATTCCTATGTTTTTCGAACTTATCAAGAATATTTCTTGTGGCGTTCAAACATCGAACTTATCAAGGAGATTAGGCAATTCCTTGTGGCGTTTCGAAAGTCTTGGTTCTTTATTCCGCATCGTCGAGCCATCGCGTCATGAATAACGGGTCATGATTCATCTTTCCAACTATAACTTGGGTTCGGAAATTTTCGGCGTTTCTTCCGCGCTTCGAATCTCATCACAAAACAATTCAAAATAAAAAAAATACTACATGTACATTAAGTATATTGCGTCACTCAAAATTTGGCACTCGTTTAAATTTTTTATATAAATTATTTTTTGCCTTTTAATTACGTTTTTCTTTGAAAATTTGTCCACCTCATCACCTATTTTCCTTTTAATATGTTATAATTTTTATTAACTATATTTTTTTAATGTGTTGCTTACATATGTTTTATTTGAAATACAATTTATAAATTAATATTTCCTTGTTTTTTAAGCATGTCAATTTTTTTAAAATGATGAAATGATTAGCCTCCGTTTGGTAATATTAATGTTTGGTTTATAAATTTTTTTATTTATTTTTTATATAAAATTTCTTTTGACATTTATTTACGTTTTTCTCTAAAAATTTGCCCACCTTATCACCTATTTTCCTTTTAATATGTTATAATTTTTAATTAACTTTATTTTTTAATATGTTTCTTACATATAATTTATTCGAAATCCAATATATTAATTAATATATTTTATTTTTCCTTATTTTTTAAATATACTAATTTTAGTTAAAATGATGAAATGATTAAATTTTCTACCAATTTATCATTTGTGGAAAAAAGTTGATAGCAAATAATTAATTATTTTTGTAATATGCTTAATGAAGAACCTGCTCATTTATTGACATATTAGGAAGTAAAACTTCAATGATTTTATTTTTTATTTTCAAAATATATTGATTGAAAATTTTCATTTCTAATTTATCAAATTTATATAGCATGTATTTATTTATTTTCAAATATATTAATCCAAAATTTTCATTTTTAATGTAACACATTTACATAGATATGACATTTATTTATGTTCAAACATATTAATTCATTTTTTTTATTTCCTACGTAACACATTACATAGATATCACATTATATATATTCAAATATATTAATTTAATTTTTTCATTTTCAATATAACATATTTACACATAGTAGATTTATTGCAACTCTTACTAAATATTTAAAAGTAGAAATGAGGAGAGAGAGTCATTAAATGCAATTTTCCCTCCAAAATGACTCTCTCTCCTCACTTCTACTTTTATAAATGGTACCTGATTAAAAATATTTCAAATCTAAATGTTTTGTAATAATGAACTTAACCCCTTTCATGAAAAAAACATAACCAAGTATACAAGGTAAATATACTCGATGGACAAGAATATTAAAAGAAAAAAAACTTTTGAAAGTTATGTCGTTTGGTGTGGGTTTTTTGAAAATGAATTTTATAAAAAAGGTGATTTTTTTTAAGGACGTGTGGTTAAAAATTAGAAAAATATTATAAATTCAATTGTGTTGTAAAACTATTATAAAACAATATAGAATAGAGAGAATGAGAGAGAACTTCTTATTATGAATGTTTTTAATGAAATGAAATAACCCCCTATTTATAGGAGGGGACAATGGCACAATCGTAATATATAAATTTTACAGGGGTATAATGGTAATGTCATTCACATATTTATATATATATATTTATAACACTCCCCCTTGAATGATATATTACTCAATTGTCTGCCTCGTTAAAACTTTGTTAAGAAAACCCAGTGGGATAAAACTTGAGCGAAGGAAAAAGAGTACAGAAGCTCCCCCTGATGTTGGACATGTTGAATCAACAAATCATGTACTGAATCTTGAAGTTCTGAAGTGCTGCCTCGTTAAAACCTTGTCAGTAAAACCCAGTGGGATAAAATATGAACCAAGGAAAAAGAGTACAGCTGCTGCCTCATTAAAACCTTGTCAGGAAAACCTAGTAGGACAAAACCTAGACGAAGGAAAAAGAGTACAGCATGATTCTCCCCCTGAAGTGTGCAATCAAGTATTCATGAACCTTTTGAATAATGATATCATCTTTATTCTGGAATATATATGAAAATCTTCTTGTGTGTAGCCGATATCATAACACTCTTCATAAGATGTGTATGATTTTCTTCATTTGTTGATATCATTCTAGTATAACAATGTGTTGCTGAATTATAGCTTGTTGATAGCTATGATGATACCTCAAAAACCTTATCAGGAAAACCATGTGGGACAAAACCTCAGCGAAGGGAAAAAGATTGCAGTATTCTCATTAATTTTCATCAATACACCTCAACTGTTGGCTCATTAAAAACCTTGCTAGAAAAACCCTGTGGGACAAAACCTTAGCTAAGGGAAAAAGAGTGCAACGCGTATTTATTCCTTTTCATGAAATATCACAAGTATATTGATGCAATCTCGTATCTTTTCATCAAACATATCATTCATGATGAGCTTTATATAAATCGTTCATAGCTCATTTATGATGTCATATCATGCTATATTAAGCAATGTTATACTAATTTATCGGTTGCATCTTTCACTTCTGGTGAATAATCAAATTTAGAATTCACTTCTGGTGAATAATCAAATCTAGAATTTACTTTTGGTGAATAATTAAACATATTCATTTTCATATTCACTTCTATTGAATAATCAATTTCCCAGATGTCATAAATAGTATACTCCAATTTTACTTTCAACATATTATATCATGGAGTCATTTGTATCATTCTATAGTGATACTAATCTGGGCATATTGAATCTTTCAATGATTTATACATGTATGTTCTTGCACTTTATAAACTGCAATTTCCAATTTGCAGGAGCATAATCAATCATTGAAATAGATATCAATTTCGACATATAATCTACAATCATTTTACTTGAAATCCCAACGTACCGCGATCAACTGGTACATCAAAGAATACTCTCAAAGTACCAAGATGAGAATCATACATTTTGATCTCACTCATTGGTATATCAAAGAGCTCAAGCTAGTGATTTAAACTATAGTCTATCCACTATATGTCATGCCAGTTCAATGAAAAACTTTGCGCGCAACGAGTCGTCTTTTACAACTGTGTAATATTTTTCATTTGTACATATAATTACTGGCTTTACACATTTAAACATTTGGACTTCAGGTCCTTGAACAATAATCCATACATTTGGGATTATATACTTGAGTATTATAATATCATCAACCTCATTTTCATAAGAGGGTATGCAGTCGACTTATTTATCGATTCCATCTCAATATAACATAGAGAGATCTCTTTATATGTTCTATCATCAGGTACCTGAGTATCTCATCATTTAACTATGTCCCTTTTACTCACTATGAGTATTTAGCCTCAAAGGGATCATTTCAATCATTCAAGAGATATTTATTTTTGGAATCGATAGTTATTATGCTTCAGACATAATTACGCTTCAGGCGTGTTTTCCTCATAATGTTCACAAATATTATATTATATCAATCGGCTAAAATGCCGCACATGTCGTCCCTTTAGGGATGTAATTTCAATCATATATCTTAGTGGGCTTTGGTGGAGTGTATGCATATCGCACTTTTACAAATCATAAAGCTTCTTGAGCTAATCCCTGTTTGACATAGAATATTGTTGTATGATAAACAATTTCTCATAAAAAATAATTTGAAACTTTTGATAATCTAACCGTTTATTATAGAACTTCTGGTTCAATACGGTTTTATTTCATTTCTATGTAAGAATATTTAATTCAATACAATATCGCTAAAATTTTGGTTCAATACAATGTATATTTCATTTATGAGCTTCTGGTTCATATTATATACATATTTCACTTGTACGTATGAACTTCTGGTTCAGCAAGATATTTCATTTGTACATATGTATGAACTTCTGGTTCAATACAGTATTCATTTCATCAATACGTATTTCTGTACAGTTCAAATCAGTATACCTTTATTACTTTTTATACCGAAAAAAATCAGGTACAATATCCAAGAAAATATCTCAATCTTGTCGCCAAATCTTCCCTTATATCGAAAAAGGTAATGACGCATTATCTCATTGTTCTTACCTTTTCAATAATTTATTCCATTATTTCTTGATGGAATCGATATCACTGACAAATTTCTAAGATTTTATCAATGTTTTAATCTTGTGTACCTCAAAGATTTAAGGTGGTAGAGTATGGAGTATTATTACTCTTGAAACACACATTTTTCTTTATTTCCTCAAAAGGTCAGAGGTGGTAGGATACGGCTACTCCCGAAACACATCTCTAATTTTGAGGATCATAAATGTTTCCCCCTTTTGTATTTTGCATGTATGACTCGTTTATACTTCTTCAGGAGCAATAATAATAATATCATTTCAGTATGTTTAGATGATAATTTTTACTTCTTCTGGAGTAAATATGTACTTCTGGAATACATAAGTGCTCGTGCAAGAACTTTTCCAGACACTTATCATCTAATATTCATCTCATAATATTGATGAGATTATTTTCACATTAGCCATATCCGTGCTATCATGTGATATTATCTTATCATACATCAACATTCTCTTGTCGAATAATTTTCATCCACCATTTCAAATACAGATATTGGTAACTTCTGGTACCATTGGATAAAATATTTTTATCGACATTTACCAACTTTTTGGTAATGATAACTTCTGTTATCATTTTAGTATTGATAACTTCTGGTATCATTTAATGAAGTATCAAATAACAATAATATTGTATATATATATTAACAATAATACTGGGGTTATACCACCACATATATATGTTGACAACAACCTCTAATATGTTAAAATTAACCAACAACTGAGGTGTTTATATGTATTTAATTGATAGACCGACCATATAGGCGGTGTCAACATAATGAAATAATTAAACCGGCCATATAGGCGGTATCAACATAATGAAATAATTACCTTTCATGAGTGAGCGAGTCATATTTTCAAATCCAGTCAAGGTATTCATAATAGTCCAATCCGTTACGATGATGAGTCATATCCAGTTAAGTTATAAATCCAGTCCATAATAACTCAATCCATCACGGTATGACAACTATTATGTTACTTTTAAATCTTTTTAATTTATCGTATTGATCACATAGTAGTGTTAAATAATTTAGAATATATATTTTATTAACACTTATCATCATATTATTAATAATGATTAATCAATTTCGTTAAATCACGATTAATATATTTTAACGTATCATCAAGGGCAAAATCGTCCATATTTTAATATATTGATCATATGGATAAATCGAAACCGTCAACAGTTTTGAAATTTAATTTAGAACAAACTTACTTTTGATCCGAAGTTCAAAATCTCGCCGAAATTGCCGTAAAAATAGTTTTTACGACGCTGCCACGTTCGACCACCGAAAAATGTCCAAAACTGCACTAAACAGAAAAGTAAGACCATAGAAAAATCAAGAACGTTGATATGAACAAACTGCCTTTTGATGTCATCGCCGGAATCCGCCACGCGCCGGCGCCGGCGGCCGCCACGCGCCGGTGGTCGGAAAAATCAACCCATCACCATAATGTGCGCCTTAAATTCCTGAACATGCCGGTGGTCTCCGATTTTCCAAAAAGACCAACCGTTTGGCCGGAATTAGCATTTTTCAGTCCGCCAGCATCTTCTTCTCCAGCCAATAACTTCCGTTTTAACCGTTGGATCGGGGCCAAATTTTAGTCGAGTCTTCTCTTAGAAAAGCCCGTTGATATGCCGCTGGCCGATCATTGATCGGAGTTCAGAATTTTCCGGAATAAGCGTTTCAATTTCCGGTCAGATTTCTATTTTTGCACAGTTTTTCAGCTTTTCTTCTCCGGTTGATATCTTTTGTTTCAGCCGTCGGATCATCCCCAAATTTCAGGCGACTCTTTTCATCGACAAGCCCGTTCTGATGGCGGTGGCCGTTCGTCGATCGAATATCTGGATTGGCCAGAATCATTCTTTTCATTTCGAGAGAAAATGAAACATTGATTAGTAATAATCAGGTTTTTGATACAGATGTTCATTATTTAGATGCAACTGTAGAACATACTCCCGTTATTACTCAATTGGCTAGAGACTCGTGCTGATAACGTGTTGTAAAACTATTATAAAACAATAGAGAATAGAGAGAATGAGAAAGAACTTCTTATTAGGAATGTTTTTAATGAAATGAAATAACCCCTATTTATAGAAGGGGATAATGGCACAATCGTAATATATAAATTTTACAGGGGTATAATGGTAATGTCATTCATATATATATATATATATATATAACAAATTGTAAAATTATTCTATTAAAAGCATATTTGATTAAAAAAGAGTTTGAAGAAAAATTAATTTTAAAAGAATTGTATCAAACAAGGACAAAGAAAGATGTTATATAATTAATATTGGTCAAAAGTTATACAAAAAAAAAAAAAGGGAATATCCGAATGGGTAATTATATTCACATAACAAAATTTTAAATTTGACCCACATAATTACAGAATTTTTTTCAATATTTGTTGATTTTTGTTTTTATGTCCTCAGACTTTTTCATCATCACATTATTACTCTCTCTTAGAGCATATATAATGCATCACACGCAAATTTCATGGATCTCACAGTAATATCTTTTTTTCCCTCTCTCTATCTCTTTCACTTTTTCTCACATTCCTACTTCACACTTTTCACAATCACATATTATACTTCACATTTTTCACTATTTTCTATTAATTTATTTAAAAGTGTATCCATCTCTCTCTCATCCCTTTGAAAATTTACTTTGCACATTCCTATTGTGGATGTTTTGGCCTTCAATTAATAAACATGTTTTTATCTTAAACAATGATTTTTATCCAAACCATTAACGTGCTTTGAAAAGAGGAGCATTTTCGTATTAGTTGTTTATTTTCGTTATTTAGCCCCTGTTTGGTAGTACTAAAATTTTGGATTTTAATTTAATTTAAAGTTAATATTTAATCTTAACCATACTTTTTATGGGATTCACAATCGATTTGTCTAGAAATATACAAACTTTTTAACTATATATCTCACCAACTTTATTAAAATCTGCTAAAAATTTGATTTTTATCAATATCAAACGGAGGTTTAATTGAGGATTGATGATACAAATTAAAAGAAAAATTGAAAATATAGATGCGAATTTAATGTAAATTTTAAAATAACAAAAGTTTAGAGATATTCATTACAATTAAAATGTGTTGTAGGTAATAAAATAAATAAAAAATAAATCTATTTGTACCGATTTTGTGTACAGATCGTCGTCCAGATAGTCATGCTGACCGTAAATCGAAAAATGATGTGATGTATAGATAAATATGGTGTTGTCATGTGTTTGATCTGTATATTAATCTTTACACCAACATGTACGAATAGCACGACTAATAAAATTGTGGTGTGAATATATTTATCCAAAGTCAAAAGTGTCATAACTCCATTCTTCGTATGTCAAAAAGCAAACATCAAATTACAATTATACTCTCCTTCCACCCATTATTTTTCCATCATTATTTATGGCAAAACCTTTAACTAGAAATAAATGCCATATAAATTTCAAACAATTAAAGGAAATTGAGAAAATCACAAGCAAGATTCTGAAAATAATAATTACCCATTTAATGAACAGATAAAGATGTCACAAATTAACAATAAATATGGAAATAAACGACTTTCTGACCAAAAAACCCTCGCCAAATTACAGAAATAGATATTGGGATTCTTCAAGAATTTGATATACCGTATGTATTTATACGCAAAGAACTGTATATATATATATATATATATATATATATATATATATATATATATAAGCATGAAAAGTGGAAAGTGGGTCCCACGGTGAAACCCAATAAAAGCAAAGCCCGTGCTTAATGTGGCAACAACGAGTCGGGAAAAGAGTCATACACAGTGTACAATAGCCATGCAAAAGCTTGCCGTTTCGGTGCCATTTGGTGCCATATAAATTGAAAAGAATACGCCTCTCTGTATTCTTCTCCTCTCTCTCTTTCACCTTAATTAGCAACCCCTTTTCTTTTCCTTTTTTAGTCAAAAACCCTCTGAAAACTTCCATTTATATACATGCATGCGGAGATAAACTGTTGAGCAGAAAAGATTGAAGAGGAGTTACTCTTTTGGGATCTTGAATACGTTAATTTTGTGGGTTTTTGGAGAGAAAAAATGGGTCGTGGAAAGATCGAGATAAAGAAGATCGAGGACTCGAATAGCAGGCAAGTTACGTTCTCCAAGAGGCGTCAAGGTCTGCTGAAGAAGGCCTATGAACTGTCTGTTCTTTGTGAAGCAGATGTTGCAGTCATTATTTTCTCCAACACTGGGAAGCTTTTTGAGTTCTCCAATTCAAAGTAATTGCTTTTTTCTTATGGGTTTTTCCGATTTTTCTTTTTCGGTAAATATATATTTTTATTTCTAGAGGGTTTAAATTAATGACACTAAATGGATTTTTTAATGTTTTATTAAATAATTCTGATGTGGATTTTGTAATCCTCAACATTGCATGTAGATTTTTGATTTGTTAATAGTGTGGATATTGTTAGATTTTTTGGAGTACAGATTTATTTAATTAATATATTAAAAAATTATTAAAGAAAGGGGTTTTTTTCTCAATAATTTAATATTTATTTTGAGTTTGATTTTGTGAATCTTGAATATTGGAACTAGAAATTAGTGAATTAGAGGTTTGAAAAGTAGAGAGGTAATGAAACTTGGAACATTATACACAGATCAAGAAGGCCAAAGTGCCAAACTTGTGGTTGCTAAATGAATTCATGTCTCTCCTAAATCAATGAATCAAACAATTTAATTTCTTTAAGAAATAAATAAATTGAAGCCCCCACCATCTTTATTTTTTTCCTATTTATATGTTTTTATGATGCAGCATGCAGACCATACTTTCTAGATACAGAAAGAGTATGGACTCTAAACAGGTTTCTACACCGGAAATGAAGCCGGAGGTATGCTACTCTCAATTTGCCTAATTTTGGCCTATCTTGGCTTTGCTCCCTTCCCTCAGTTCTGTTTTGCTACCTGTTTTTCTCTGTCGGCACAAATCCGATGATATTAAAGCCTACATATCTTTATTACACGCAAGCACGTTTGTGCTAACACAATCCACTTGTAAATTTAGGAGTGTGTTTGGTATTGTTTAAACATAGTTTTTTTTAAAAATGAATAGTGATTTTTAGGAGAATGAATAGTTGAAATTTGGTTGAAAAGTAGCTTGACTTTTAATGAATGATTGAATGAATGATTGAGATTAAGTACTATAAAAAAAAAAAAAAAAAAAAAATTTTTAGTGAATATCAAACAAGGGCTATATGTCCTTCAAATATGTATTTGATAAGACAGAGTAATTGAGCATATTCAACATTGTGAATCTGTAGTTCCAATTAGTTACAGAAGCTATGCCTACTTCTATGCATTGCACCAGTAACTTTATAAACAAAGTGTGTACTTTAGTTAAAGTACCTATTTTTTTGGTCTATCTTTGTTGAGTGGTTAATGTTGTTTTGTACAATTTATCAAATGAGTTGAGTTTTCTCCGTAATTCCTCTTTAAGTTTTACCAAAAGCAGGACCCAAAGGAAATGGAAGTTCTCAAAGAGGAGATAGAAAAGCTGGAAATGAAGCATTTGTATGATTTCCTTTGGTTATCTCAATGTCAATCACTAATAGCATGATCTGTTGGGAGGATTAGATAGCACGGATTATAACACGAAAAATTGTTGAGTGCTATCCAATGCTCGTACTAGACATGCACTAAATGTTTAGGAAATCTGACTTTCATTATATCTATTGCCTTTGCTGTTTAGGCGATTGTTGGGTAAAAACCTTACTGACATCGGCTTACAAGAATTGAGAGAGCTAGAACAGCAACTAAATGAAGGGCTCTTAAGCATAAAGGAGAGAAAGGTTAAGCATTTATCTTTTTTTTTTTTTCCACGTGTATTGGCTTTCACCACTCCAATTCTGTATCATGGAATCTACTCGATCATCAGATTATAAGTTCATAACCCCAGCCCGAAATCCTTAATAGCATCAAATGGTATTAGCTTAGTCAATATATGTGTTGAGTTCTAAAGACATTTTGGCTCCATAACAGAGTGTTGTACATTTTCAGGAACAAATATTGAAGGAGCAACTTGCACAATCAAGACTGCAGGTAAAACCAAAATCCATGAATTTCCTCTTTTTCACCAGTGGATGAGAGTGAAACTATAAATTTTGTTTTCACCAGTGGATTTCCTCTTTTTCACCAGGGGAGAAAACTCATTATATGTTATGGAATTTGTAGTGATGACATGTTCTGCAAATTTAGTCATCTTTTTCTTAGTGTAATCAGTTTCTTTCCTATGCAGGAACAAAGAGCCATGCTGGAGAATGAGACTTTACGCAAACAGGCAAACCGAGTTTTTGTTTATGCAGATGAATAATTTCAATAGCTTGCTCTTTCGTTTATGAATTTCGCATAAGACTATTACTTTGGCTTGACATTAAATGTAGGTTGAAGACCTTCGAGGCTTCTTTCCATCCACCAGTCCTAGTAGTCAGCCACTTTCTATTGAGAACAATCCAGTGGATGCTGCCATCAGATTAGGCCCTGTAACTCCTGAAACAGCAAGGAACGTTGGACTTGTAGATGACTATTCAGACACCACCTTGCAGTTGTGGTATTATATTCCCTTGAATCTGCCTCCCCCATTTGTTCTACTTTATTTTTGAATCTTTTCCATCGATTTTTTTTTTTTTTTTTTCACATCTACCTTTTGTTGTTCAGGCCCCCAACTGGGGGTTGTCGAAAGAAGAAAAAGACACCTGATGGAGAAATACAACCAATCAACTGAAAGACACAAACCAGTATACTGTTATCTTTATTGTCTCCTTTCATGTGCATTAGGATCAGTTCGTGAGATATTAATTATTTAATCCTAAGTACTTGAATGAAGCTATGTTGAAGCATCATTCACAAGTGTAATATCTTTTTCATGACTTCAAGTTGATTGAAAGGCCGATTTAGTTGTAAACGACGTAATTCACAGTTCTGGTTTCCAGAAGAAAAAGAATGTTATAGTAGTCCCTGAATGGTTTTCATAACTTGTTTTCGCTTTTTATTGTGTCTGCATAAGAATCTATGTCTTTTATATTTATACTGCTTATGTGCAAGAATCATATCCTATGGCGTCTCTCTCTTAGTCGAAGGTTTTCGAGCAATTGATTTCTGGTAGATAAAAGCTGAGAAAACAAAGATTGTATTTGCTTTTCGATTTCCCGCAGTGAATTCTCTAGTACGACCATTCTTCTCCTCAGTTCCTTGGCTTGGCGGCCTCCTTGCATCTTCCAGTAGATATTTCCGCTGCAAGGTGCATGGATGCATCATTTACCTCTCTCACCACTTCCATGGCACCTGGTTTTTCATTAACGTCTTTGCAAAATCTTGAATTCAGGCATTTTGTGTTGGAAAAGTTGAAGTTTTCCGCTGATTTTCTTGTTTCCAAGCTTGATAATATCGCATCAAGCACCCAAAATTCAATGCTCTTCATGGCTGAGAAAGCTTGAAGAAAGACAAATTCCTTTCCAAAACAAGATTTTTCTTCAATCCCAGATAATAATCCTACAACTTCAAAATCCTCTACAAGTTTGATACTACTACATTTTGGCTGGATTTGCAGCAGATTTTCCTTTCCAGAAGAAAGGAATTTTTCAACCAGGCCCAAAGCATAGAAAAGGGAATCTTAGCCTGATTCAAATGGGAAATGGAAGAGGTATAATATGTCAATGGACTGTAAACTGTATTTGAGAAACTCTTCTGGTGTAGTCTATTTCCACCGCCAGCGTAGCAAAATCCTTGTTTATCATATCCAACGCCCTAAAACATTTCTGAACCCATTTCAAGGATATAAATTCTGGTCCTACCACACACAGCCGGAGCTAGAGGGGACGGTCCAGTCACTCCGAGACAATTTCTAGTGTATTTCAATTTTCGCCCGCGTAACATTTTTCAACGTTCTGCAGGTGTCGCCCCCAGTAATTTTTGACTTTTTTCCTCTGCCTTTTTTGTTTTCTGGTTTTTGAAGTCTGATAACTGATGAGGCATTTTGGGAGGAGGCGGGCTCTTTCTTCACTAGTTTTTAATTGTGGGAAAAACTCACAACTCCTACTTTTTAAAAGTAAAAAACTAGTTATTTTTTATTTTTATTATTATTTTTTTAAAGGTGTTCAATAATAATAAATAAAAATAATTATCACTTATATATTAAATTAAAACTAATATAATATTAAATATAAAATCCCAAATAACACCTACCCACCCCACCCCACCCCACCTACAATCGGTCACATAGTCACAATTCGACATAATTACAAATTTAGTCTCAAAATTCACCTTACCTTGCCTACACACCCACCAACCCACAAAGTCATAGTTTTATCATAATTACTAATTTAGTCACAAAATTTACCTCACCTCACCTCACTCACAAAGTCACGGCTCGAACACAATTATAAACTTAGTCGGAAATCAAATTTTGTAACTGATAATTTAATTAAATGGGTCACATTCCATAATCATCAAAGTAGCACAAAGTCACAGTCGAAACAAATATTTGTTATAATTACAAATATAGTAGCAATTAGGGTTGCAAGTGCTTGGATTGGAAAATTCGATTCCGTTCGATATCGTTCCAAAATTTTCAAAATCTGATTTCGACTTGTCAAAAATTCGAAAGTTAAGAATTCCAAAATTTTCCGAAAAATTTAGATTAGAATTGGAAAGAGTTTCAAAATTCCAAAAATTTCGAAATTTCGATCCTAACGTTTATGAAGTATTCCGAACATATTCTAATTCAAAAATTCTTGGAATGTTGTGAAAATGTTTTCACAATTATAGGATTTTGGTTATGGAAAAATAACATTTTAGATGATGTGGATATAATGGCCACGTACCTTATGGAAATTAGGCTGCGTTTGATTGCCATTATTTTCTAGGGAGGATGGAAAATTTTAACCACATTCCATCTTTTGATCTCTTTGATTGTAAAAATTTTGCTAGGTAAAATAAGTTCCTACTTTTGGTCACGTGATCTGATTTTCCTTCAAATGCTAGAAAACATATTTCCAGAGAAAATGAATACCAGGCAAAACACACTCTCAAAATTTCTCACCCCTAGACTACCTCTCCTTCCTTCTTAGTTGTCGTTGCCAACAAGCAGGGAGTTCAACACAGCACCTGAAATCTGGATTTCTTTGTGTAATATCTCTGAATCACTTAGCAAGTTCATTCCGATCTTTGGACTTAGCGAATCAACTAGTTTCAATGGCGTAGAAGAAGGTAATTAATTCCTCAATTTCTAGTCTGTTTGTGAATCTAATCCCTGCGAGATTCTGTGTAGGTTTAACATTTTTGCTTTTGGTTCAGTAATTTTTCCAAACAACCCAAAAAAATCCAGATCTCCGAGTTCAGAAAACTTGGTCTTCCTTTTGAAATCAACTGGTGCAAGGTAATTCCAAGGCATTGTTTTCCTCTTTTGCTTCTTGTCTAGAAATAAAGTGAATTTCGTGTTGGATGGAACTTTTTCTTACTTGTCGTTCTTGAAAGTTGGGTGGAAATTTTATTTTATTAGCATTGATTCCACTGCACAATGGGACTTTACGTTTTTGGTTTCTTTCGGTCTAATAGGACTAGAAGTTACTGCATTCATACGTGTTGTGATTTTTCCTTACCGATCTGCTGCCAAGAAGTGAAGTTGCTGGAAGAAAATAACAAAGAACAAAAGTTGCACAAGAAACCACTTTTATACGAATTCAATCCGGATAGAATAGTGCTTGAATGGGGATAGACTATTGATTGAATGGGGATAGCAGGAAACTAAGACCAGTTTCCATAGCCGGTCTTATTATCAAAGAGGACTAAACACTATGGATTTCAAACACCATAGAAAACACACGAGATTTCATATATGATGAGAACCCGGGAGGGGGTCCTCGTCGTAGCTCGCGGAATAACGCTTGGAAAGTTTCGAATCCAGGTTGGAACGGACGGTGACACTACAACCCGAGCCTCACGACGTAAGAACCATGGGTATATTAAACCCAAGAACCGTTACGATGCGGAAACAAGAACCGTAATGATTTGAACGCCACAAAGGATGCTCACGCCTTTGATAAGTTCGATTTGTTGAACACCACAAATATCCCACAATATTTGATAAGTTCGAAGTTTGTTCAATTCCATAATTCTCTCTTGCAAGTAACAAAAAGCTATTCTAGGTTGTACAGAAAAATGAATCTTCTTTTTCTCAATCAAACTTTCTCGATACAGATTTTTCTCTCTCTTTTCTTCTAGTCATCTATCTCTATTTATAGACATAAACTTCTAACTAACACAGGCTCCAATCAGTTGAAGAATTGTTAGAACCAATCTGTATAAACCGTATTAACCGATTTCAAGAGGCAAGAGCCCCACAATGTGGACAAGAAACAAGATGCCGTCATAACTTTCTCAAGTAGTGTTTCCCATGGTTCAAATTATGTAGTTACCAGTTCACAGGATGAGGTACAACCTTTAAAATTAGATAACAGCTCATGTGTCTTGTATATTCAAGAAAATAAAGTTTTGATGTTTTGAACAATGTTTGAGGTCCTTTTATGAAAAAAGCTTTGATGGGTCAATGTCAAAGACATGGTCTTTTAGGAATTGAAAGAACCTCTTTGAAATTTGCTATTTTATGGAAGTTGAAAAAATTAGGCTAACATAAGCAATCATGTTTAATTATTTTAATCGGTATCAGTTCTGTTTATTGCTCTTATGAAGTGTCATCGATTTGGTGGACTATATTTATAGGGTTGACAGTGCTTAGAAAAGCTTCTCTTTTATGAACAACTTGTGGAACATACAAATCCCTTCTTCTGTTTCATTTTCCAATGATTTATAAGTTATGCGACTCTGTTATGCATATGCCAAAAAGGGAGTTTCCAAGAAGGAGATGAAGTTTTTAGTTCCTACTCCACAATTTTCATTCATTATTTGTAGACTATGGAAGATTCATTGAATAGAAGAGTTAGGAAGCAGGTGTTAGATGATAACATCAAGGTGGAGGTTTCATCATCACCTCCCCCATCTGATCAATGATCAGGGGTCGGCTTCACCCAGATCTGGATGTCTCAGAGCCTTCTTTCGAAGAATCCGATTTCATGTTGCAAAAATACCCTTCGTGGAGATAGATTGGGCAGCTTTGTAATAATATGCCATATGCTTTTAAGTACTTTCTTTAGTTTGGTTTATTTCTAGGTTCTTTATGTTGTAATCTAGGTTTAGTTTGGAGACAGTTGTGGGCTCTGCAATGGTTTTTTTGACATATGCAGAGACCTAGAGTCTTTTATGTTTGTATATGTAGTACAAAAGTCCTTTTTTTTAATCGAAAAATGTAAATATGTATAGATAAAATAAAAAATGACACATATACGCTGGGCATACCCAAGTGTGTCACAAAATAATAATTGAGTTCCAAACGAGACCCCGCTACTCAATCCTCAAATTTGGACGCAGCCAAGAAGAAACAAAAAAGCAACAATCAAATCTTCGACAAAACAAATCGAGTCTAGACATAAGACTCGTCGGGCATACCCGACAGAAAATCTGCGAATTTGCTACATCAAGTAGACATATCCAAATATCAAATTACAGCTTCTCCAACCTTACCAACAAATGTAAAAACAAAGAAATCCGGTCATACCCAGTAGAATGTAATATCCAAATACAAATTCAGTGTATGCTTATATCGCATGGAATAAAAACATTAGGATACAAGAAAATAAGACTTTGTATACATGTGTTTTAGTACCTTGTATGATTCTATCATGATTAAGGGTAACTCCCTCAAATATCTCCAAGTTCCTTGCTGTCCAGAGCTGGTAGACAGTGCATGCAAGGCTGATTCCCTCTATTTTGATCCACTTTAATGCACTCGTAAGTGTAGTCATTTCCCTTAACATCACCATCCAACTACGGATCTCATTCCAGATTGCCCAGCTAGACCTGCACTTGAAGAACAGATGCTTGACAGTTTCGGGCCTATCATTACATAGCCTGCAAGTTTTGTCAATGTCCAGATAATGTAATGCATCCTTCGTGAGCAGTCTTCCCTTGATAGCCAACCAAAGTATAAAGGAGTGCTTAGGTGTGAAAAAGTCTTTCCAAATATCTCCAGCCCATGGCACCTTTGTACCTTTCGGCCCCAAGTATTTGTATGCTAAGTTTATGCTGAATTTTCCTCCAAAAACCCACGATTCAAGGCTACTTCCAGCCTGTTGAACTGACCCCACGGATCTGGGGCTATGCGTTTGAGTATTGGCGACTCCCCTCTTCTAGGTAACCATTCCCAAACATTGGTGATGCTTGGATATCTATGATGAAGCCAATGAACCCACAAAGATTCTTCTTTATTATGTATGTTCCATTGTGTTTTGGATAACATGGCCAGGTTCCACCCTTTGATGTCCCTGAAAAGTCTAGTTACAGTAGCAACCACAATTTCCAGAATGGGAAAAAGAGATAACCAGAAGCATTCAACCCCTTGAAGCACTGATTTAATTAATTCAACTCTACCAGCATAAGATAATGAAGCACTTTTCCATGCATTAATATAAGCAAGTAGTTTGTGTTTGTCAATGAAAGGAGCATAATGACCAACCTTTAGTGTTGCTGCAGTAAGGGGAATACCCCTAAGTAACGAAAAGGCATGTCCCCATGCGGGATGTTGGTGATTGAAACTAACTCCTCCAACTCCTGCCCTCTGACTCCAACCATGTATAGAGCTGACTTTTCATTATTAGCTGTAAGGCCTGAGCACTCTCCAAATATGTTCAAACAATCCATTAGAATAGAGACTGAGCTGGCTTCTCCTCTAGCAAAAAGCATGAGATCGTCCGCATACGCCAAGTGGGTCAACCTCAAGTGTTTACATTTCGGGTGGTATTTGAACTGCCTCTTAGTAGATTCAACATTTGCAAGTCTCGAAAAGTATTGCAATCATATCACAAATAGGTACGATGACAAGGGATCCCCTTGTCGCAGCCCCTTTTTCCCCTGAAAGAATCCCACAAGTCCTCCATTCAATGCAATGTAGTAGAAAGTGGTGCTAAAATATTTCATGTTCCAGTTTACAAACTGATCTAGGAAGTTCAACCCCAGCAACACATTACGTAAAAGTCCCCAATTGACCGAGTCACAGGCTTTCCTAAGATCAATTTTCAAAAGACATCTTAGGGAGATTCTTTTCCTATTATAATTTTGAAGAAGTTCTTGCGCGAGGAATATGTTCTCGGTCATAACTCACCCCCACCCCCCAAAGGCTTCTTGTGCTCGGTCAATCAATTTCTCTAAAATGGGGGCAAATCTTGAATCTAAGATCTTTGAAATGATCTTATAAAAAACGTCGCAACAAGAAATAGGCCAAAAGTCACCAACCGTAGAGGTGTGATGTGATTTCGGGACCAGTGCAATAATATTGTGATTAACCTGTTTCAAAAGCTGTCTAGATTGGCAGAATTCTTGGACTGCATCAATAATATCATTACCCACGATATTCCAAGCCTTTTTGTAAAAATCGGATGTGTAGCCATCTAGGCCAAGGGATTTATCCTCATCAATACCAAATAACGCATCCTTGATCTCTTGGAAAGAGAAATCTGCATCAAGCCCTTCCTGCTCCTCCATAGATAAAGCTTGACTTGATGATATCACATTTGGGTCCATCTGTGTACAAATCTCCTCGGTGCCTAGGAGGTTAATATAGAACCTAAGGAATTCCTCCCCTACTTCATCTTGTGTAGTAGTTAAGCTCTCATCCTCCCTACCGAGAACCACAATATAGTTTCTTCTCTTATTTCTTTTCAAAATAGCATGGAAATACTTCGGGCCTTATCTGCCCTGCTGGAAATATGCGAGAAATGGTTCTAATTGAGCAGCTTTAGGTGCCTCTTAAGTCCTTTTAGTTTTCTTACAAAGTACGAACTGCTTAGTTCCATTCCCCACATGTTGCCAATTTTTTGCAACAACCCTTTGAAAATCCCCATGTGCATGCAGACCACATGTTGAAGAATCGAAAAGGTTTCTGCCTCTTAGGTATTACCTGAAACACCGTTGCAATACATGGAGAGTGGTCAGAGAGGCAACCTACTTGGGGGAAAAGAGCATGTCCAAGAATGCCATCTATCTGCCACTTGTTATTCACCATAAACCTATCAATTTTGCTCCAAGTTGTCCTATTAGTCCATGTTAAAAAACATCCTCCCGACCTCAAATCCACCAGTCCAGCCATAATGCAACCATCAATGAAGTCATTCATCTCGTATGTAGTAACCTCTAACCCATTAGCTTTCTCATTTGTACTCAAAACATTATTGAAATCCCCAGAAAGAATCAAAGGCTTATAAAGACAGGATCCAAAATTCATTATATTATCCCAGAGGGGCCTCTTGGTGACAATAGTGTGAAGAGCATAAACAAACGATGCGAAGAATTCAAAAGTAGAAATCTTGCACTTGATTTTTGTGTGTATAACCTGGGGGTTTGCCTCCCACACCTTAAGGTATACCGTGTTCGGATTCCACATGAGCAAAATTCGTCTCGTAGCATGGGTGTGGAAGTTGTCTGTACACTTCCAATTGTGGAATTTGTTCTTCATTATTCTTTGTAACTAGAACTGCCATCACATCAATCTCGTTTGATCTCAAAAAATGAGCAACACCATTTTTTTTTCAGGGAGTGGTGGAATCCCCTTATGTTCCAAGATGCTATCTTCATGTGGAAATGACTATTGCATTTCCTTTCTTTCCCAATTTCCTTGGTGGTACTTGTGGTTTTCCCTTAAGTTTTTTATCTGCCTCTTTCAAAGTTTCAGTTGCTACACCCTTCTCCCCACTCTTCAAACTTGTTAGCTTTGTTTTCTTCTTAGTATTATGCACTTCACCCGGGGTCTGATCTTCAAAATTTCCAACACCTTCCCTTTTATTTCCTTGGTCCTCCCTGTCTTTATTGGCAGCTAGCTGCTGGGGAGAACCTGGGTTGCAATGTCTAGGATCTCCCGATGCATCATTCTGGTCCAACGCATCAATAGCTATTTCCACATTAACCATTTTGGTGTTGGCTATCTACAGCCCCATTTTCCCGTACGATTATGTCTCCAATAGGAATCTGTGAAGTGTTGCCTCTATCTTGCTCATCCTCCTTTTTTGGAACTAGCCCTGTTTTCTCCTTGTTTATACCAGGAAGCTCTCGGGTAATGTTATATCTACAACCTTCTGTAGAGTGCCCGAGCATGCTTCACCCTTTACAAAATTTTGGTTCAGCTTCATACACCACTTCTTGAATTCTGATCTTCCCATTTGGCAAAATCATTTTGATACCTCTTCTCAACTCTTTAGACACATCCACTTCCACTAGTACTCTAGCAAAGAATATTCTTTCCTTTGATACAGTAAGTTTTTGTAGCGTACCCGGTCCTCAAGGGCTGCCGGCCGTCTACTCATAGTCTTTCCACTCCCCCCTGGTCGTCCTGCTCCTCAAGGGCTGACAGCCTCGTTTCCAGGAAGTGGATTTTTACCTTCCGCAGGATTCGAACCATGTACCTAGGGGTTTAGTACAATGATTCTTAGAATCCTACTACCATTAGACCACGCGGTCTAATGGTAGCAGGATTCTAAGAATCATTGTACTAAACCCCTAGGTACATGGTTCGAATCCTACGGAAGGCAAAAATCCACTTCCTGGAAACGAGGCTGCCATCCCTTGAGGTACAGGACGACCAGGGGGAGTGGAAAGACTATGAGTAGACGGCCTAGCGTACCCGGTCCTCAAGGGCTGCCGACCGTCTACTCATAGTCTTTCCACTCCCCCTGGTCGTCCTGCTCCTCAAGGGATGGCAGCCTCGTTTCTAGGAAGTGGATTTTTGCCTTCCGCAGGATTCGAACCATGTACCTAGGGGTTTAGTACAATGATTCTTAGAATCCTGCTACCATTAGACCGCGTGGTCTAATGGTAGTAGGATTCTAAGAATCATTGTACTAAACCCCTAGGTACATGGTTCGAATCCCTGGGGAAGCAAAAATCCACTTCCTGGAAACGAGGCTGCCAGCCCTTGAGGAGCAGGACGACCAGGGGGGAGTGGAAAGACCATGAGTAGACGGCCGGCAGCCCTTGAGGACCGGGTACGCTACAAAAAAAGGCGTGGTCTAATGGTACCAGGGATTCCATGAAGTTTGTACTTAACCCCTGGGTACAAGGTTCGAATCCCTGGGGAGGCAAAAATCCACTTCCTGAAAACGAGGCTGCCAGCCCTTGAGGGGCAGGACGACCAGAGGGGAGTGGAAAGACCATGAGTAGACGGTCGGCAGCCTTTGAGGACTGGGTACGCTACAGTTTGTCAGAGCATATAGGGTTCCCTATCTTGGATGATATTTTTCCAAGTGCTTTTGCATTCCAGTATTCAAGAGGAAGGCTCGCAAAGTTGACCCAGATTGGAATACACGAAAATTCCTTGTTAAATTCGAACAGATGAGGCATATTTTTCAGTAAAAGTTCTCTACCAAAAACAAAGTATGGACCATTTGATAGGACTTTCCTTCTATCCTCTTCATGTTCAAATTTAAATATCAACTGTCCATTGCTATGCATTTCCACTTCATATACCACATTCCATTACTTACAGATGTTTTTAACCGCGTTCATACTAGGGAGCTTGGCAGCAAAATTACCAATAAAACAATAACCTCAGTCTTCAAGTTTTGTCATCATCATTTTCCATATACAGATCCTCATCCTCTACATAACTACTTCGAAGAAGTGGGAATCCATTCTCTGGTTTACGGTTGTCTTTGAATAAGTTAGCCCAGGGTGCCTTAGATTGAGATCCTACTCCCTCCATCACTCCTATACCTTTCCCATTACCACCTTCCAAGGAGTTAGAATTAGTTCCCTCAGATGCAGTATCATTCTCACCCAAACTCCTAGATAAACTAGGGGATTCCGTATCCTCACAGCTTTGTTCCTCCCAATGATTTTCAGTCTCAACATCCCGAATCGAAAGGCTAGTAGACCCTTTCAACACACCGCTATCTTCCATGATCGAATCAACAGGAATGCCCACCTCTTCCCTGATAATTTTAAGTGGGTTGTATGTAACCTTGTTCTTCTTCTTCTTCTTCTTCTTCTTCCTAACCATAGTGAAAGTTAGGAAGCGTTCCTCCCAGTTCACCAGAAGAACCCCAACAACCAAAACTACAAAGCAGATCCCCTTCAGCTACAGATGAATCTTCGTCTCCAAAAATCAAATGTACCCGCAAACCACAAATCCTTAGAAAATGGTGATTGAACAGTGAATAAAATGGTCCAGTAGAGCACGAGAGAGAGAAGGGTTTCTCTCTCTAGTTGAGAGCGTCTCTCTCTAACTCTTTTCAGACTGTACAAAAGTCTCTTTATTTTGGTCGCTTGTGGTTTTTTTCCATGCTAGACTAATGGAGATTTTCTATGTTTTTCTTGATCTTGTAACTGAATGTAACTAGTTTGTCGGTGTACCTTTTTTATGCTAAACTAATCGAGTTTCCTTGTAATAACATCTAGATGATGTGTAAGGTGTGTTTGTATACTCATTTTTGTTAATTTTATAATATTGGCATTTCTTATTTTTCACAAATGTGTAATTTAAGAAAACTTGATTTAATTGCTAAATAAGAGTATTTAGTATTTATTAAGTTTAATTAAATTATGCAAATATATCACTCATTTTCGAAATTTATGATATTGTTGGAAAGATTATGATCAAGAAATATTGGTTTAATTGGGATGTTAATCTCGAATTCTTGATCTTGATATCTCATGATTTTGGTAAAATTCTTGATAATATATTTTTTGATTATTCTTGACACTCAAGCTTATCCGTAGATATGGTAAGTCTCATCTTGATAAGGGTCGAGCTTATCTACACAAGGTAAGATTGTTTGGAGGAAAATATTGGTTGTGAAAATCCTTGTGTAGGCCGAAAATATGGTGCTAATATTTGAGATCCTAATTTATGGTATGAGAGATCTTGTGCAACAAGGAAACTTGGGAGTCAAGTAAATCGAATTTCACTATAAAGAGGAGAAAAACGGGATGTTTTTATACAGACGTGAAGATGCAAAAATCGTGTGGTGCAAAAATAATTAAAGCTTCAATTGTGTTGTGACTTTGGTACTCCGGGAGGAGGATTCAATCACTTAGAGAAGGAAAGAATTTCAGCGTGAAGATCAAACGGGAGGTTTGGATCAAGATCGAACGGGAGTTCGTGTTGCTGAAAAGTGTTGCAGATTCAAAAAAAACTACTGAAGAGTGGTGGGATGCCAACTTACATTACATGCCATAGAAGGATCATGGAGTGATCTATTTCTTGGATGTTTGATAAAGTCTATGCGTAGATTTATCCTGTAGTTTATATTGATCTGTATAAACTCTTTCCTTATATAGTGATTGGTTTTTGTCCGCAGGAAGCGGGCCATGGGTTTTCCCTGTTAGGAATTTTCCCACGTTAAGCTCAAATTATTGTGTTCTTGTCCATTTACTATTCCGCACAATTTATTCTGGTTGTTTACGTTTTACTATCCAGACAAATCTACATTAGCAAGATTCATCTGATACTATGCTAAACAAAACTTAACGATTTACTGTTAATTGGTTACTGTCCAGACTCATCTGTGACAGTCTGTTTATAAAATTTAGACAATCTCAAATTTTCAATTGGTATCAGAGCGGGTTCACTTCTAGAAAGCGAGATCCGGTTGTCTAAATGGAGAATTCTGTATCTCTTAGGCCACCTCTGTTAACTGGTAGTAACTATGCATATTGGAAAATTCATATTAAAATTTTTATTCAATCTATTGATGAACGTTGTTGGACTTCTGTTCTTGAAGGATACACAGCACCCACTGTCACTGCTGGAGGTGTTGTTACAGCTATAGCTAGAAGCGCTTATACTGCAGATGAATTAGCTAATGCAAATTGAAATTCTAAGGCACTTAACGCTATTGTTTCTTTAGTTGATCCAGGTCAATTCAGACTCATCTCCTCCTTAAGGACTGCCAAGAAAGCATGGGATGCTTTGTGGATATCAAACGAAGGAACCAATACTGTCAAAACCTCCAAGCTGCAGATGATCACTCTAGAGTTTGAACAACTATCTATGGATGAGAAAGAAGACTTCAAAAGCTTCTATGCCAGATTGAGTGATCTCATCAACTCAGCTGAAGCTCTTGGGAAAACCTATTCAAATGAGCAGATTGTACAAAAAATTCTTAGATCTTTACCAGATAGGTTCCATGCAAAAGTGACAACAATTGAAGAAAGCAAGGATCTTTCAACCATGCGAGTTGAGGAACTTGTAGGGTCATTGATGACCTATGAGTTAAATCTGGCCCGAAGAAAGAAAGACAAATCACCAGGGATTGCCTTCAAGACGAACAATGCAAATCCAGACGACTCTGGCGAGACTGATGAAGATGAAAATTTCGTACTTCTCACCAGGCAATTTAAAAGGTTCCTCAAGGGTAAACAAAAAGAAAGGTCCACAAATCTTCAAAGCCAGAATCAAAAAACACAAAAACAATGAAGGAAAAATAATTTCTATCCAAAAAATAATACTAACTCGTCTGAAGGAAAGCCTAGGAGTCGAATCCAATGCAGAGAATGTGAAGGATATGGACACATAGCAGCTAATTGTCCCAATACTCAAAAGAAGACCAAGGGAAGGAAGGCCATGAATGTTACATGGAGTGATGGAGACTCAGATGAATCTGAATCAGATTGCATCAATTTCGAAAAACAGGTAACTACCCTTACTACTTTACAGCTATCTGGTATTGAATCTGGTAACTCTTCTTATGTAGATGAATTCGGGCCAAATACTGAAAACTTGAGAAAGGATCTTCAAGATGCAGAAGAGAAGATTCAACGGTTGCAGGCCTTCGCTGAGCACAGCAGGGAACTACAACTGGACGTTTCTGCAGTCTCAGATGATGAACAAAATGAGGTAAGCAGGTTAAGTTCAGAACTTGCTAAAGCACAAGACAAAATCAAGAAGCTGGCACTTGGATCCGTCCAACTTGATGAAATCCTGAACAGTGGTAGACCTGTCAGAGTAAAAACAGGTCTTGGATATGAAGGTAAAGGTAAAAATCATGACCATAAAATAAACTTTGTAAGAGAATCTGGATACATGTACATGGAACAGAATAGAAATCATACAGATGCATCTACCTCTCATCATCATCAATACAATGCGGTTGGGACTCAAAAGTTACATCCATCCAGGAACTATGCAAGAAGACAATTTCAGCCGAATCTGTACAAGCCAGATGAGTCTTTCCATCAGAACGAAAAGAAATTTCAACCTCGACAGAGTCGGCAGGAAACATCTGTTTTCCAGGTATTCTGTAATTTTTGTGCTAAATCTGGTCATGATGTATTTAGGTTTTATGAGTACTTGAAGTTAATCGATTCACACAAAAGAAGACTTGTTTCTAGACAAGAAAAGAAAATTTGAACGAATGATTATGTAGTTCAATTATCTTTGAGTGCTTTGATTTCTAACACATGATATTTTGATAGTGGATGTTCTAGACACATGATAGGTGATCTCTCTCTACTAACACGTTTTGAAAAAGGCGAAACAGGTGCTGTTACATTTGGTGATGGCTAAAAGGGAAAAATAGATAGATCTGGTATCATCAACATCAAGGGATTGCCTACATTAACAAATGTCTTATATGTTATAGGGCTTAAGGAAAATTTGATCAGTGTAGGATAATTGTGTGATGATAACTTTCTTGTCATGTTTTCAAAAGAATATTGAAAGGTTTTAAGTTGTGACAAGCAGTCTAACCCTTTAAAAAGTGTTTTGTTTAAGGGAGTTAGATCTAGAGACAAATGCTATATACTTGAAGTCACATAACTTGCAATTCTGTTAAGACCAAAAATGAGAAACTGTGGCACAACAGATTAGGGCATCTAAACTACCATGATCTCATGAAGCTGACCAGACTACAGGCTGTGAGAGGCTTACCCAGCATAAACAATGTTCCAGATGAAATCTGTGGTGATTATCAAAAGGGTAAGCAAATCAAAAGTCAACACAAATCAAGTACATCTATTAATACCTCTCATATACTTGAACTAATTCACATGAATTTGATGGGTCCTATCCAAAATGAAAGTATTGGTGGTAAGAAGTATATTTATGTGTGTGTTGATGATTTCTCCAGATACACCTGGGTCATGTTTATTCGGGATAAATCTGATACCTTTGACAATTTTGCTAATCTTTTTCAGAAATTGAGCAATGAAAAGGCAGACGAACATGTAAGAGTCAAAAGGATTAGAAGTGATCATGGAAGAGAATTTGAAAACTTCGAGTTTGCTGATTTTTGTATCCAATATGAGATCGAGTATGAGTACTCGTCCCCAAAGACTCCTCAACAGAATGGAGTGGTGGAAAGGAAAAATAGAACTCTACAAGAAATGGCTCGTGTCATGCTAAACAGCAACAAACTGCCCACGAAATTTTGGGCAGCAACCATAAACACTGCTTGTTATATTGTCAATACAGTCATGCTTAGATTTGGAGCAAACCAAACTGCATATGAAATTTGGAAGGGTAGAAAACCTAGGGTTGATTACTTTCATGCCTTTGGAAGTAAATGCTACATTTTAAAAGATAGAGAACGCCTAGGAAAATTTGACTCAAAATCAGATGATGGAATATTTTTGAGTTATGCTGAAAATAGTAGGGCCTATAGAGTTTACAATCTTAGAACCCAAACCGTTCTTGAGTCAATTAATGTGAAAGTGGATGATACTAATTGTGTAAATTCAGATTTGCAGGTAGCAGATGGTGATCAACTGGAAATTTCACCAAAAGAAAAAGCTGGAACCGAAAAATCAGAAGAAGAACAGCACCAAGCTGGAAGTCTCAATGATACTGAAGAATTCGATCAGGATAAGTCTGGGCACCCATTAATATCTGCAGATCGAGACGAATCTGATTACCCATATACACCTAATATTGCAGAATCAGAAGCATCGAAACTACCACCTACTAGAATTTAAAAGGCTCATCCATTTGATAACATTCTCACTGATATGTCTAAGAGAAATGTGACCAAAAGAAAATTTGCTGAGTGGGTAACATCTGTCATATGTCTCAAATTGAGCCAAAAAATGGCAAGGAAGCTTTGACAGATGAACACTGGGTACAGGCTATACAGGAGGAGCTTAACTAATTTGAAAGAAACAATGTCTGGGAGCTGGTTCCACGTCCTAAAGAAGGTAATGTAATTGGAACCAAATGGATCTTTAAGAATAAGTCAAATGAACAAGGAAATGTGGTAAGAAATAAAGCCAGCTTGTTGCTCAAGGCTATACCCAAATTGAAGGGATAGATTTTGACGAAACATTTGCTCCGGTAGCCAGACTGGAATCCATCAGACTATTGCCAGCTGTGTCCTGCTACATCAACTTCAGAATATTTTAGATGGATGTCAAAAGTGCCTTTCTAAATGGTGTGCTTAATGAAGAAGCTTGTGTGGAGCAGCCCCAAGGATTCACAGATCCATCTCACCCGAATTATGTCTTTAAACTCAAAAAGGCGTTATATGGGTTGAAACAAGCCCCCAGAGCTTGGTATGAAAGGCTCACATCATTCTTGCTAAGCAACGGATACAAAAGGGGAGGAATTGATAAAACTCTTTTCATTAAGCATCTAAATCCTGGACTAACTATAGCTCAAATATATGTTGATGACATAGTATTTGGGTCTACATCTAAGTCCAAAATTAATGAATTTATAAATACAATGAAAAGAGAATTTGAAATGAGTATGGTTGGTGAGCTAACATTTTTTCTTTGTTTGCAGGTACAGTAGGATGAATCTGACATATTCAATCTCAAGCAAAGTACGCTAAAAATCTGGTGAAGAAATTTGGACTTGAAGATGCAAAGGCAATGAGAACTCCCATGGCAACTACTCTAAAACTTTCAAAGGATGACAGTAGTAAGGATGTAGATCCATCCATTTACAGAAGCATGATTGGAAGTCTTCTGTACCTTACTGCCAGTAGGCCAGATATATCCTTCAGTGTTGGAGTTTGTGCAAGATATCAAGCAAAACCTAAGGAATCTCATGTTGCTTCTGTGAAAAGAATCATCAGATCTGTAAGTGGTACGTTGAATTACGGAATTTGGTTTACAAGAGATACCACTGCCCATCTTGCAGGTTTTTTAGATGCAGACTGGGCTGGGAATGTGGATGATCGAAAGAGTACATATGGAGGTTGTTTCTACATTGGGAACAATTTGGTGGCATGGCTAAGTAGAAAACAAAATTCAATGTCACTTTCCACAGCCGAAGCTGAGTATATAGCAGCTAGTAGTTGCTATACACAACTCCTTTGGATGAAACAAATGTTGGAGGACTATGGAATCTCTACAGAACAAGCCACTATGTATTGTGACAACACTAGTGCCATCAATATCTCAAAGAATCCAGTCCAGCACTCCAGAACAAAACATATTGACATCAGACACCACTTCATCAGAGAATTGGTGGAACAAAAGATTATCAATCTGGAGCACATACAGACTGATCTACACCTGGCAGATTTGTTTACTAAGGCCCTCGATACTGTCAAATTTGAAAGCCTTAGGAAATAAATTGGAGTATCACCTCCTTCTGAATAGGAACATGCATATTTCATAAAAAAAAAAAAAAAAACGCATTTGTTTTTCTTTTTTCATTTTGGTTAACTTATCCTATTCTTATATTAAGTAGATCATGTTTTTGCTTGCAGATATATCTGAGTGCTTGTGGCTGATAACGAGATAGATACGCCTGGCTAATAGCAGTCAACATTATCTCCGGATGAATCTAACTAGGACTCAAATCTGGACAACCCTAAGGATAAGTCACTGCTGTCTATGTCATATGGTTGTTACTGGATGAGATTTCATATTCTGTGTGTAGACCTATGATCTAAATCTTGCTTATAGTATTGCACGCATTTTTCTTATTATCCAAGGACAGGGCTAGTGGAAAAGAAGGCTGCATATCCAAGAAAAGTTCATACCATTTAGCTTCAAAATATGATTATTTGAGATAAATGTGGTAATATTGTAGAAGTAAGGGGAAAACCTAGTAAGATAACTTCTGGGGATTGTGTGAATCTACCAATCCAAGCCAAGTTCATACCCATCTTCTAACCTAAAGGGGAATATACTGTAAGATAACTTCTGGGGATTGTGTGAAACTGTTTCCACCTCCAAAAGACATTGTCATACTATAGAAAAAGTCGGCAAGCCGGATTTGAGAAAATGCACTTCTTAAAAAAAAATTGATCTGTCTTATTGTGCATTATGGTGATAAATCGATAAGTCAGGGCAATCATATGATTTTTGATAGTATGTGGATGACTAAGGATTGCTCGGATCACACACGCACATTAATCAACTTATTTATGTATGTGGTGGATAGTATACTGCCAGATGTATCTGACTCAACAGATGTCAACAAGTGCTCAGACGTGTCTCAGGTATCCAGATGCATTTAGATTTTTCTTATTCACGAATTTTTAGATTTTATTCTGAAAATCTTTATTTTTAAGGCAGTATATCGTGGGCTAATATGTGCAAATCTTGCAGAACAAGTCAGTTGATTGTGGAGCCCAATTTCTTTAATTTAACTGTTTCCTAATTTTCAACAGATTATGTTTCTATGTTTATTTATTTTTAAGGAAAGAAGTTGACAAGAATCAGGATTCTCCAGTTACCATAATAAACGCCAATTCCTTTTATATGAGAACCCTTCTTTAACCCAAAATCCTCACGTCTTCATAAACCTCACGTCCCAAGTTCCAAAAAAAAAAAAAAAAAAAACCCCAATAATCTCTCAACAAAACCCTAAGTTCCGTCTTCCTCTCTCTCAAAATTCTACACCCATTCCAAGACATGGCTCGAAGCAAGCAAATCGGAAGGAAGAGAGTCACCAGAGGCGGCGGTGGCATTGAAGAATCACCTCAACCAGACCCATCGGGGATGGGAACTCCTAGCGGCGCCATTGTTCCTGTATCACCATCTGGCACCAGCCCAACGCCGACTTCACTCTCTACCGCTGGTCCTACTCCAACACCTGCTCTCCCCATGGCCCAAATAAGCCGGAACACGCCAATTCTTCCAAAAGGCATGGGCGTAACCTTGGCACCCATATCAGGTAATCTTGGGTCCAGTCATATCTCTCCTTTAGATATTCGTAGTGAACTACAGGCAGCACGAAAACTTGCTGCCATGAGAAGTGCAAGAGATACGAAAATTGGGGATGAAGAAGGTGGAGATGAATCTAATGAAACTGAATCTGGTGATGATCTGGAAAAACCAGAGGAGCAGGAAGAGTCTGGGGAGGATGAAAAATCTGAGGAAGACAAGGACGCAGACGAAACTATGGATGAAGCACCACTAGTAGAGCCAGAGGAATCTGAGGATGAAGACGAGTCTGAGCAGTCAGAAGAAGAGAATGAAAAGGAGGTTGTAATCCCAGACAGAAAGGGAAAACAAAAAGCAGAAGCCACTGCGAGTTCGAAGAAGAAAAAGGGTGACACAGCTACGGGTCCAGTGAGATACAAGTTTGATGTATCTTCATTCGTCTGCACCTCCATGCAAACAGCAAGAGGTGTGTTTACCCAATTCAATTTCAAATTTTGGTCGTCTAAGGCATACACTGATTTCCAAAAACACATTTTGGGTAAACGATTGCATTATGAATCTAGAGTGACTATAGGTGAATTTGATGATTTTGAGATTGATGATATTGTGTCACACTTTGGGTTGAAGAAATTGACTGATTGTAAGGGGGAGATCAATGAGACCTTAGTCAAGGAATTTTATGCCAATATCCCTATTGACTATAACTCCAAAAAAATGTCTTTTTACACTTCACTATTTGTTAGGGGACAATTAATTAAAATTTCTGCAAAAGAACGTAGAAAGTGGTTAGGATTGAATGAGGATGTGACTGATGATGATGAATATATGGAAGCCACTAATGATGAAATTGCAATGGAGTTATCAGGGGGTAAAATCACGTGGCGGGTTAAGGATTTAAAACAATTGCCTAGGTCGGAGATGTCCAAGAAATAACAAATTCTTCACAAAATTGTAAAGGCAAATTTTGACCAACTCATCCATGACTCAAGCTTTAAGAGAGAGTCTGCCAAAACCTTGTTTCTCCTGGGGACTAAACGAAACATAGACCTTGCTGCACGAATCTGGAACTCAATCACTGGTAGGGGCTCGGGGAGTGGCCCTCGATAGGGGAATACTTATCTATTGGTTTACCCTTGGATTATTTCAAAGTTTCTGAGTGATCAGGGTGTCCAGACACTGGAAGATGATCTGGTGATCACCCCCAAGGTGCTGAACAGGTCCAGATGCAGAAAAACTCTGGAGGGACAGATCGCTCCCAGGAAACAGGTTGTGGATGAGGCTGCTGGGACTCAGGATACAGCTGGTACAGATGTCAGGATACACCAGCTGGAAGCGGAGAATGTTGGGTTGAAAACAGACATATCTGAACTCAGTGTGCATGTCAAACGTCTTGAAGACACGCTAGATCAACTGCTTGGAGGGTCTTCGACAGTGGAAGCCAAGGAAAAGAGGACGGTAGCTTCCAAAAAGCTCCCTGCCTCAAAGAAGGAAAAGAAGACCTGAGCCTGATCTCCACCCTGCCAGTTCCATCTGATCATTTTCAATGCTTTTGAAACATTTTTCTTATGTTTTGCCTTAAAACCTACTATTCTTATGATCACATTTAGGTTGTGAATTTTGCATGCAGGTTTTGTGAAACTTATGGCTTCTCCCATTTCTCCGAAAAGGGGGAGTAGCATTTTGGTATGGGCATGTCTTATGTGTTGATCTCCTTTACATGCATTAATTGATTGTGTTTATAATGATGCATAACCTGAGGGGGAGATTTTTGATAGGGGAGCTTGTTGATTTCTTGTGATCATTAAAAAGATGATTGGTTTCGGAAAAATAGAAAAAGCTAAAGAGGGAGATTGTTAATTTTATATTATTGGCATTTCCTATTTTTCACAAATGTGTAATTAAGAAAACTTGATTTAATTACTAAATAAGAGTATTTAGTATTTTATTAAGTTTAATTAAATTATGCAAATATATCACTCATTTTCGAAATTCATGATATTGTTGGAAAGATTATGATCAAGAAATATTGGTTTAATTGGGATGTTAATCTCAAATTCTTGATCTTGATATCTCATGATTTTGGTAAAATTCTTGATAATATATTTTGTGATTATTCTTGACACTCAAGCTTATCCGTAGATATAGTAAGTCTCATCTTGATAAGGGTCGAGCTTATCTACACAAGGTAAAATTGTTTGGACGAAAATCTTATGCTAGTCACTTCAACAAAAATTTTTCTTTTCAAAATCCACATGTGGTGAGATTTAACACCTCACATTAGATTCACACAATACGCTCATAGTGTTTAGGGTGTAAAGTCTATATGCACCCTCAGGTCAAAGCATAGAAAACGCTTACCATAGGCTTGCTAATATATCACATTGGAGCCACCAATGGTTTTGAATGCAAAGTATGGGTCTTAACACCGGTTGTAATGGGGCTTGGGTAAGGTGGGATAAAAATGATACATTTTTGGCGATCTTCATTGAAGGAATTATATGAACTTCGTAAGAACTCACTTAAAATTCATGTATTTCAATCATATCACTCCATACCCCAGTGTAGTTTATATCCTTTCACCTCTCGTGAGTATCCCCTCAACAACTATCAATGAATTACAACATGGGTGTTAATTTCAATAAACTTGAAGGTACGAAATATAGACCAAACAATTCAAACCACTCATAAACACATGTAATGGGAGTAAACACTCTCACAAGGTATTTCTCTCTTCGCACAAAGTGTATAAGGGTGAGAATTTTCACTCAGCTTACTGCATGGAGAATTCATTGCCACAGACTGCTCAGATGTCATGACCGGAGCTAACAATAACACAAGTACAAAGTAAAGGTCTTTACTTGGTTGTAACGGAGCTTCGGGTCAGGTGGGATAAAAGGAAAACATTTAGGCTAAGTTGAGAGGAGAGTTCACAAGCCGATTTGATTCAAAATGATAATCTCTTCCTCCACCTTTCAATGTAATTTTCCATAATTTCCTAGCATCCAGTCGATTCAGCCCTTAACTCTTATTATGCACGTGGGGTTTATTCTCTTCACATGATTTTTTTTTTCAACTTGATTTCTTTTTGACCCCATTATCACTTAAACATTGAATAGGACCAAATGAAAGCTCCCATTTTTCTGAAGGTAAGACTGTCTCATACTTCTCAATCAATACAAGCTTGTGAAATTTCTCTCTTGTGGATTCAAGATAGAGGTAACATGAAAGAACGGGAATCCATGGCTTGTAACGTGGCAACAAAATTTCAAAGACAGGCTAAAGCTCAAAGAGGCTTCTATTGGTACATGTATCATGGTAGGCTCTTTAAGAAGGCCAAATTGGGTTTCACCTAATGCCTTTACTATATTTTTGTACTTGGGTCAAGAAACTACAACGACATGCACAAGAGAGCACATCCAAGAATAAACAAACCATGCAGGACACACATCAAAGAATAAGAGCTTAATATAAAAATAAGAATAGCTCATAGGCTCAAAAGCTCACGAATTACGGTTTATATGTGTTGCTCCCATCCATTTATGAGATATAGGTCATTGCTTGGTCCTAGTTTCAAAATCAAATTAATGCTAAAAAGAGTGGAGTTAGGTCAATCGGAGTGGTGTTACAACACATCAACTTTGGTTTGAATCAATTAGGTATAGATTGCAACTCGACCCCTTTATCCCCAACATTTCTTTCACATCATAAGTCTTTGATTTTCAATGTCTTTTATCCTCAACCAAAATTATTTGAAGCACAAGTGAATAAGCCCATATATTCCTTCAATGCAATGTTCAAGATAATGGAATATTAGCAAGGGATAGGAGTTCTCATGGCTTGTATTGTGGTTAATTTTCAACAAACCATGGCTCAAAAGTGGCTTTCTAGGGGTATATTTTAAGGTAGGCATTTTAAGAAAGCTAAATTTGGTTTCACCTAAGTGCCCTTCACTATTTAGTGCATTCAATTACCAAGAGGCATCTCAACATGCATAACAGAGCAAGTTCTAGAAGAAACCAACTACACTTGACAATCACACAATCAAGGGAATAGAGTATGTCTTAGTGTTAAATGTAAATACTTAAGAGGCTCAAAAGCTCACAAAATAGGGTTAATGTGCATTAAATCCCACACACCCTTCATTCAATCCACCATCAAGAACAATCAATCATCATGTAGTAAATGAAAATTCAACTACTCATGCAATTCCCACTGTGCCTCAACTCATCTCGATAATTCACAGTAATTCAAATCATAAAGGGATAGACATTGCCAAAATCCAAAATTAAGAAGAGAATTTTCAAAAAATTTCTTTGAAAACTAGAGCAAACATGGATTATAATAGAAATTGAGGTGCACTAAAATGAATCAATGTTTAAAAACTAAGCAAATGCACACATCAAAACCCTCCCCCACACTTAATCCATACATTGTCCTCAATGTAATAAAATCATAAATTATGAAAACTAGAAGAGAATAGGAATAGAGGACTCCCTTGCAGGTTGAACGGGAGATGTCGATGTGAAGGCGGGCGAGAAAACAAACTTCCTAAATGGCATTCCTTGTTAGTCCATTTACTCGAGATCCATGACAAAACTCTTCCTCTACAGGTCCCAAATCATGGTATCGGCCCATACAAATCCCATAGCAAAATCACGGTGTTCCCACAACTTGCACAAGTGTTGTCACATTCCTACGAACCGGGTGTAGCGATTGAGATTGTGAAGGAGTGTTGAGAGGTGATTTACTGGTTTTGAGGGAAAGAGAGAAACAGAGGTTGAAGCTATGAGTGTCTGATTTTCGAATTTTTTTTTTTTGTAATCCGAGATGCACTTTAGGTAAGACGTGGGCACGCCTTATTCCAAGTTGTGAACAATGACCTTGTAATCCGAGATGCACTTTGGTTAAGGCGCGGGTATGCCTTATTCCAATATTCTTTAAATCCATTGTATTCTTCATAGAGCGTGCCCACGTCCTAATGAAGATTCATATCTGCCCAAAAATCAAAATAAGGTCAATTTCACTTAAAAAAAAAAAATGGATATCATGAAACAAATAATAGTATATAAGTGAAAACAAAAATAAAAACAAATTTAAAAATAAAAATAAAATTTATTGCTCAAACTAAAGAAAAACTCGGGTTGCTTCCCGGAAGCGCCTTTCTTTTACGTCTTTGGCTATACTCATTTTTTTCTTTTTTCAACCATGATCAATTGGATTCCCAACGCTCAATTTCGTCACATTCTCCATTTGGAGACCTTCATAGAAAGGTTTATATCCATGATCATCCACCTGGTGATGCTTACCATTGGCAATTCTCAAGCCACCTTTTCCACTACCTTTGAAAACTTTCTGTTCTAAACAATCAACAACATCAATAAAATTGACAGAATTAGCACCATTAGGACAATTTATGGCATCACAAATATTGAACTTAATAATTGTACCATCAAACTCCATTGTGAGTGTATCATCATGCACATCAATTTTTGTCCTAGATGTTTTCAAAAATGGCCTTCCTAGAAGAATTGATGTAGAATTAAAAGAAGAGTCTTCATCCATATTAAGTACATAAAAATCAGCAGGAAACACCAAATCATTTACTTGTACTAAAATATCTCCTAAAACTCATTCGGGATAAACATTAGACCTATCAGCAAGTTGCAAAATCACACCCGTTTCTTTTAATGGACCAATATTCAAAGATGAATAAACCGACAAGGGCATGATATTTTTTGAAGCTCCTAGATCTAACATTGCTTTCTCAATCCTTACTTTACCTATTTTGCAAGGGATAGTGAACATACCTGAGTCCTTACATTTTGGAGGACAGCCGAAACATTTTCTCCCATACTTACTTTTTCATTTCCTTTCAACTTCCTCTTGTTGGTGCACAACTCCTTGAGAAACTTAGCATAACGAGGTACTTGTTTAATTGCATCAAGTAAGGGAATATTTACCTCAATTTTGAGAAAAGTTTCAAGGATTTCCTTCTCGTCTTCCTCTTTCTTGGATCTAATCAATCTTGTAGGGAACGGAGGGGTTGTCACATAAACTTTCGGTGGTTCTCTATTAAGGCTTTCAGACTTATCAGATTGATGTTGTGGGATAACTTCATTTTCATATTCTTCCCCTGAATTGCCTTGCTTCATCTTGATAGATTCTTTAAATTCCTTCCCACTTCTCAAGGTAATTGCACTAACATTTTGTTTTGGGTTGACAATAGTTTGGGAAGGAAATTTACCTTGGGATTCCAATCTACTCACAGCTGATGCCAATTGACTCACTTGATTCTCCAAGTTCTTAATGCCCGTCCTCGTCTCCTGTTGAAATTGTTGTGTATTAATTGCAAGTGATTTAACAATTTCTTCTAGAGACATACCTGAACTTGAAGAGGGTTGTTGTGGTTGAGGAGTAGGTTGTCTAGGCTGGAATTGTGGCCTGGTTTGATAACTAAAGTTGGGATGATCCCTCCATCCTGGGTTATAAGTATTTGAATAAGGATCATAATTCGCTTGAGGTGGGCCTAGAAATCTTCCAACTGCATTAGCTTGTTCAAAAGAATCATCTTGAAGAGTAGGACACTTATCAGTTGGATGAGCAGTAGCAGCACAAATTCCACAAGTTTTAACCTGTTGCATATTTCCTGCAGCCATTTGTTGAACAAGAGAGGTTAGATTTGCTATTTGATTTTCAAGAGAAGATACATTTACCTCAGTCACCCTTTTTACATGAGTGTCTTGTCTGAATCCAAACTGCTGTGTGTTAGCAGCCATGATAGAAATCAAATCCCTAGCGGCAGTTGGGGTTTTATTCACTATAGCTCCTCCGCTAGTTGCATCCATCATCTTCCTCTCCATTGGTAACAATCCCTCATAGAAGTATTGAATGAGTAATTGTTCTGAAATCCCGTGCTGAGGACAACTTGCATACAACTGTTTAAACCTTTCCCAATATTCATGCAAGGTTTCGGTATCTCTCTGTTTGATTCCACATACCTCTCTTCTGATGTTTGCAGCTCTTAAGGCTGGGAAAAATTTGTTAAGAAATAATCTGACCATTCCTGTCCATGTAGCTATAGAACCTGGTGGTAGATAGAACAGCCAATCTTTCGCTTTGTCAGCTAGTGAGAATGGAAAAGCCTGCAGTTTGATTTGTTCTTCAGTCACTCCTTGTGGTTTCATACTTGAACACACCATGTGGAATTCCTTCAGATGTTTGTGGGGGTCTTCATTCTCAAGACCATAGAATTTGGGTAACAAATGGATCAGTCCAGATTTCAATTCAAATCCCACGTCTAAGATCGGATATTGAATGCAAAGTGGCTGTTGATTTTCAGTTGGTGCAGCCAATTCCCTTAAAGTTCTTTCCTCATTGGCCATTTTTTCTGTCTGTCTCAAAATCACTAAATGATGAATCAATTGAGCTTAAAAGAAATAAAAAATAAATAAAATAAAATAAATAAATAAATTAAAAAGAAATTAAATCTATTTAACACCAGCCCCCGGCAACGGCGCCAAAAATTTGATGGGTGTCGAATCCAACAAATAATAATATGTTCTCGCTCTTGTAAAAATAGATTGCAACAGTGGTGAGCAAGGTCGAATCCACAGAGACTGGTTAGATTTAATTTTTCGGGAAAATTAAAAGCAATGAATTAAAAACATGGGGGTTTGAATTTTTGAATGTGAAATCAAATTATAAGTAAACAATTGCAGAATTAAATTAATGAAAATATCAAATTAAAAAAATATCCAGCCCAAGGTATAATCTCAGTAATGATTCACGATATTGATCATAGATGCAAAAATAAAATCCTTAAATTATTCTCTAAATTGGTTGTGGTCATTGATACGATCTAACAACCTATCTCTCTTTACTTTATCGATAATCAAGAGACGCTTGTTGATTATTTTCCTAATCAATAAACAACTCTAGATACGATCATAGGATTTAATTTACCAATAGCATTAATTTCTAGAGAGACGACTAATTCTAACTAACAAATTCACACGCGTGATTTATTTAAGCTAGGTTATATATCTTCATAACATGAGTCAAAAATCAGTCTATAATTAACTATGTTATTTGCCACTTGTATTAGAAAACCTAAACAATTACGGATTTAGATTCATAATTGGCTAAGTATCGTTTTGACAATTAAAACAACGTGCACTTTGTATTATCAATCAAAATAACAACTTCAATTCATAAGCAAAAGACATATAAATAGAGAACAATTAAAGAAACAATTAAATTTAATTAGATCTCACAATTTTTGGTGAATCGAAACTTCGAATAACCTTGAACTGGAATAATGAATTTAGCTATCCATAAATATTACGAATTAAAAACCAAAAATAATTAAAAATAAAAATAAACAAAAAAAAAAAACAATGGGAAATTCAAAGTGATAAACCGTAGCCGCTAGGTTGTTCTCAGTTCCTTCTTTTTTTTTCCAAACGTGTTGCAGCCTCCTCTTTTGCCAAAAGTCTCCTCCTTCTCTTTTTTTTTTCTTTCCACGTGCACTCTCTCCCAGCAATCTCCAACCCTTTTTGTCTTCATTTTTCTTCCCTTTTTTTGTCTTCTTTTTCTTTTTCAACTCTTTCCTTACTTTACTCATTTCCAATTATAATTCTTTTATTTTTTCCTTTGTGGTGCCTTCTTTCCTTAAATATATATATGTCAACTTTTCTTTCTTCCAATTTAACATATTCCTTTAATCCACTCTTAGGTCAAAGTTGTTCCACTTTTTGGCCCAAGTCTCCTCCAATTAAATTGTGTTGTTAGGCCTTCAAATTTCATCCACCAAAACTGTGTAAAGCCCCTTAATAATTTGAGACAGCTCACTTCCACAACAATAAGGCATGCCCACGCCTTATGTCAAGTGCTCCTCTGATTGTGTTCTTTTAAATTCCAAATTTCTTCTTCCTAATTTGTGATATTTGAGTCAAATTGATCTCAAATCCCCACCTAATTCACAAAACATAAAATATGATTAATATTCAAAATTTAAGCATTTAAAGTCATTGAATTAAGAAGAAGAATCACTAATAAAACAACAATTATGCACCCTGTCAGTTGTGAAAATCCTTGTGTAGGCCGAAAATATGGTGCTAATATTTGAGATCCTATTTTATGGTATGAGAGATCTTGTGCAATAAGGAAACTTGGGAGTCAAGTAAACCGAATTGCACTATAAAGAGGAGAAAAATGGGATTTTTTATACAGACGTGAAGATACAAAAATCGTGTGGTGCTAGAGACATTCACGTCCACTTCATTAAGAAGTCTTGAAGCTTTATTTTTGTGTGGTGCAAAAATAATTAAAGCTTCAATTGTGTTGTGACTTTCGTACTCCTGGAGGAGGACTCAATCGCTTAGAGAATGAAAGAATTTCAGCGTGAAGATCAAACGGGAGGTTTAGATCAAGATCGAACGGGATTGTACTCAAAATCGTCCATTTCAATCCCTTCGATTCAAAAAAAATTCGGGGCCTCCACACTCGAATCCTCGAAGGGGGCCTCCCCTTTCCACTCCCATATTTTCGTCCCGCAAAATGTAATTCCTAGCTCCACCAATGCTTCCACGTGCTTCGACAAGATTCGCTATTTTGGATCAAAAACCATTAGGACTTGAGGTGTGATTTCCCAGCCTGGAGGAGATTTGAGTGAACGACCAAGGCTTTGTACCAAGAGTGACAATTTAAAGTTGTCTAAATTTTATAAACAGACTGTCACAGATGAGTCTGGATAGTAACCAGTTAACAGTAAATCGTTAATTTCTGTTTAGCGCAGTACCAAATGAATCTTGCTAATGCAGATTCGTCTGGATAGTAAAACGTAAACAACCAGAATAAATTGTGCGGAATAGTAAATGGATAAGAACACAATAATTTGAGTTTAAGGTGGGAAAAACCCTAACAGGGAAAACCCACGGCCAGCTTCCTGCGGACAAAAAAAAAATCACTATATAAGGAAAGAGTTTATATAGATCAATCTAAACTACAGGATAAATCTACGCATAGACTTATCAAACATCCAAGAAATAGATCACTCTCTGATCCTTCTATAGCATGTAATGTGAGTTGGCGTCCCACCACTCTTCAATAGTTTTATTTGAATCTGTAACACTTTTTCAGCAACCTCGAACTCCCGTTCGAACACGATCCAAAACCTCCTGTTTGATCTTCACGCTGAAATTCCTTCATTCTCTAAGTGATTGAATCCTCCTCTCGGAGTACCGAAGTCACAACACAATTAAAGCCTTTAATGTTAGTGCACCACATGAAAAATAGGCTTCAGACTTCTTGAATGTAGTGGACGTGAATGAGTAAGCACCACACGGATTTTAGTGTTTCTCACGTCTTGACTACTTGAGAAAAAAAAATCCCGTTTTTCTTATATTTAAATGCAAATAAGTTATTTGACCTCCAAGTTTCCTTATTGCAAAAGATCTCTAATACCTGTAAAATACAGTAGAGATAATTAGAGAAAGGTAAGATAATTATTTTTGAATAAATCTTACCATAAAATATGATATAGATAAGTCATAAAAGATCGTACCATAAAATAGGATATAAATCATGAAGGATCTTACCATAACATACACTTGGATACCAAGCATAAGAATCATATTTTCGTCCAGCTCAACAACCAAGATTTTCGACCCTATCAGGAATCAACCTTACCATATGTAGATAAGCTCGAGTGCCAACAATAATCATAAAATAGATCATCACGAAATATACCAAAATCACAATATATCAAGATCAAGATTTCGAGATTATGATCATAATCAAATCAATATTTCTTGATCATTATCTTTCCAACAATAACATGATTTTCTCGAAAAATAAAAAATATATTTTTCTTCAAAAAATTATTTGCATAATTTAATTGAACTTAATGAATTACTAAATACATGTATTTAATAATTAAACTAAGTTTTCTTAAATTACACATTTGTGAAAAAATAGGAAATGCGAATAATATAAAATTAACAATCTCCCCCTTTGGCTTTTTCCATTTTTCCGAAACCAATCATCTTTTCATAATCACAAGAAATCAACAAGCTCCCCCTATAAAAAATCTCCCCCTCAAGTTATGCATCTTAATCAACGCAATCAACTAATGCATGTAAAGGAAATCAACACATAGAGAGTATTAACCAAAAAGATCAAAAAGATGATATGACATGCAAAATGCTACTCCCCCTTTTCGGGAAAAGGGGAGAAGCCAATTGGTTCACAAAACCTGCACGCAAAATCCACAACCCAAAGTTGATGACAAGAACAGTAGTGTTAAAGCAAAACATAAAAATGTTGTTTCAAAAACATTAAACATGATCAGATGGAACTGGCAGGGCGGAAATCAGGCTCAGATCTTCTTTTGCTTCTTTGAGGCAGGGAGCTTCTTGGCTGCAACATTTCTCTTTTCTTTAGCTTCCACAAGAGCCACATCTGTCGAAAACCCTCCAAGCAGCTGATCTAGTGTGTCTTCAAGTCGTTTGACATGCACCCTGAGGTCAGATATGTGAGCCTTCAACCCAGCATTCTCTGCTTCTAGCTGATCAAACATGGCCTCATTACCAGCTGAATCCAGATTCCCAGCAGTTTCATCCACAACCTGTTTCCTGGGAGCGGTCTGTCCCTCCGGAGTTTTTCTGCATCTGCCCTGTTCAGCACCTTGGGGGTGATCACCAGATCATCTTCCAGCGTCTGGACACCCTGATCACTCAGAAACTTTGAAATAATCCAAGGGTAAACCAATAGATAAGTATTCCCCTGTCGAGGGCCACTCCCTGAGACCCTACCAGTGATTGAGTTCCAGATTCGTGCAGTAAGGTCTATGTTTCGTTTAGTCCCCAGGAGAAACAAGGTTCTGGCAGACTCTCTCTTAAAGCTTGAGTCATGGATGAGTTGGTCAAAGTTTTCCTTCACAATTTTGTGAAGAATTTGGTATTTCTTGGACATCTCCGACCTAGGCAATTGTTTTAACCCCTTCACCGGCCATGTGACTTTACCCCCTGACAACTCCATTGCAATCTCATCATTAGTGGCTTCCATAGACTCATCCTCATCAGCCACATCCTCATTCAATCCTAACCACTTTCTAAGTTCATTTGCAGAAATCTTAATCAATTGTCCCCTAACAAACAGTGAAGTGGTAAACAAACATTTTTTAGAGTTAAAGTCAATAGGAATATTTGCATAAAATTCTTTAACCAAGGTTTCATTGATCTCCCCCTTACATTCAGTCAATTTCTTCAACCCAAAGTGTGACACAATATCATCTATTTCAAAATCATCAAATTCGCCTAAAGTCACTCTAGATTCATAATGCAGCCGTTTACCCAAAATGTGCTTTTGGAAATCAGAGTATGCCTCAGACGACCAAAATTTAAAATTAAATGGGGTAAACATACCTCTAGCAGTTTGCATGGGGGTGCAGAAGAATGAAGATATATCAAATTTGGATCTCACTGGACCCGCAGCTGTGTCACCCTTTTTCTTCTTCAAACTTGCAGTGACTTCTGCCTTCTGTTTTCCCCAGTGTTTAAAAAATCGGACCGGACCGGCCGGTTCGACCAGGAAAACCGGGAACCGGCCAGAAAATCGGTCCAGTTCATCCCAAAAACCGGCCGGTAAAAAACCGGTCGGTTCAACCGGTTGAAAATCGGGAAAAAACCGGCCGGTTCAACTGTTTTCGTTTTTTTTTTTTTTTTTTTTTGTTGGTTTAAGCTATTTTTGTGTATAATTTTATTTTCTAAATGAGTAAATATTAGTTTATTTGTAAAATAACTTGTTTTTTAGAATTTTTGTGATTTTTAATAATTTTTTATATTTTAATTGAAACCGGTTCGACCCAAGTTGTACCTTTTGATCCTTGACCCGTTACCTTTTCCGGTTCGAACCGGTTTCCGATTTTCTAAACATTGGTTTTTCCTTTCTGTCTGGGATTACAACCTCTTTCTCAGTCTCCTTTTTTGACTGCTCGGACGCGTCTACATCCTCAGATTCCTCTAACTCTTCTGGTGGTGCTTCATCCCCAGACTCTTCTGCTTCCTTGTCTTCTTCAGATTTTTCATCCTCCCTAGACACTTCCTCCTCTTCTGGTTTTTCTTTTTCATCACCAGATTCAGTTTCACCAGATTCGTCGCCACCTTCTTCTTCCACAACTTTCGCATCTTTTGCTTTTTTCTTAGTTGCGAGTTTACTTGCTCCATGCACCTTACTGGGAATATCCAAGGGAGAAAGATGACTTTGGCCAAGATTACCTGATATGGGTACCAAATTTACGCCCATGGACAGTGGAATGATTGGTGTCCCTCTGCACAATTGAGCCATAAGGAGAGCAAGCGTTGGAGTAGTACCGACGGTAGAGAGCGAGGTCGACGTTGGGCTGGTGCCGGATGTTGGTACAGGTACAATGGAGATGGCGCTTGGAGTTCCCATCTCAGATGGGTTTGGTTGAGATGAAGCTACATTGCTACCGCCGTGTCTGGTGACTCTCCTCCTTCCGGCTTGTTTGCTTATGGCCATGTCCGGAGTAGTTTTCTCTATTTTTTATTTATTTTTTATTTGAGAGAGAAAGGAAGACGGAAGGTAGGGTTTAGATGAGAGAATTTGGGGTTTTGAAACTTTGGGACGTGAGTTTTTATGAAGAAGTGTGAGGGTTTTTGGGTTTAAGAGGAATTCTCATAGAAAATGAATTAGAGTTTATTATGGTAACTGGAGAATCCTGATTATTGCCAACTTATTTCCTTAAAAATAGATAAACATAGAAACAGAATATGTTGAGAATTAGGAAACAAATATTTTACCAAAAATTGGGCTCCACAATCAACTGACTTGTTCTGCAAGATTTGCACATATTAGTCCACGATATACTGCCTTAAAAAATAAAGATTTTTAGAATAAAATATAAATTTCGTGAATAAGAAAAATCTGAAAGCATCTGAATACCTGAGACACGTCTGAGCACTTGTAGGCATCTGTTGAGTCAGATACATCTGGCAGTATACAATCCACCACGTACATAAATAATGTTATTAATGTGCGTGTGTGATCCAAGCAACCCTCAGTCATCCACATACTTTAAAACATCATATGATTGCCCTGACTTATTGATTTGTCACCTAGTGCACAATAAGACCGATCAATATCTATAAAGTGCATTTTCTCAAGTTCGGCTTGCCGACTTTTTCTATATTGTGGCAATGTCTTTTAGAGGTGAAAACGGCTTCACACAATTCCCAGAAGTTGTCTTACAGTATATTTCCCTTTAGATTAGAAGAAATGTATGAACTTTTCTTGGATTGGTAGATTCACACAATCCCCAGAAGTTATCTTACTCGATTTTCCCCTTACTTCTATAATATTACCACATTTACCTCAATTCATCATGTTTTGAAGCTAAAGGGTATGAACTTGGCTTGGATAAGCAGCCTTGTTTTCCACTAGCCCTGCCCTTGGATAATAAGAATATGCGTGCAATGATATAAGCAAGATTCAGATCATAGGTCTACGCACGGAATATGAAATCTCATCCAGTAACAATCATGTTGACTGCTTTCAGACGTATCTGTCTCGTTATCAGCCACAAGCACTCAAATATATCTGCAAGCAAAAACATGATCTACTTAGTATAGGATAAATGCAATAAAAAGAAAAGAAGAAGGAAAAATGTTTTTTTTAAATGTATGTTCCTATTCAGAAGGATGTGATACTCCAATTTTTTTCCTAAGGCTTTCAAATTTGACAGTATTGAGGGCCTTAGTAAACAAATCTGCAAGTTGTAGATCAGTCTGTTTGTGCTCCAGATTGATAATCTTTTGTTCCACCAATTCTCTGATGAAGTGGTGTCTGATGTCAATGTGTTTTGTTGTGGAGTGCTGGACAGGATTTTTTGAGATATTAATGGCACTGGTGTTGTCACAATACATAGTGGCTTGTTCTGTAGAGATTTCATAGTCTTCCAACATTTGTTTCATCCAAAGGAGTTGTGTACAGCAACTGGCAGCTGCAATATACTCAGCTTCGGCTGTGGAAAATGACACTGAATTTTGTTTTCTGCTTAGCTATGCCACCAAGTTATTTCCAATGTAGAAACATCCTCCAGATGTACTCTTTCTATCATCCACATTCTCAGCCTAGTCTGCATCTAAAAAACCTGCAAGATGGGTAGTCGTATCTCTTGTAAACCAAATTCCATAATTCAATGTACCACTTACATATCTGATGATTCTTTTCACAGCAGCAACATGAGACTCCTTAGGTTTGGCTTGATATTTTGCACAAACTCCAACATTGAAGGATATATCTGGCCCACTGGCAGTAAGGTACAGAAGACTTCCAATCATGCTTCTGAGAGAGATGGATCTACATCCTTCCCACTGTCATCCTTTAAAAGTTTTAGAGTAGTTGCCATGGGAGTTCTCATCGCCTTTGCATCTTCAAGTCCAAATTTTTTCACCAGATTTTTAGCATATTTAGCTTGAGATATGAATATGCCAGATTCATCCTGGTGTACCTGCAAATCAAGGAAAAATGTTAGTTCACCGACCATACTCATTTCAAATTCTCTTTTCAATGTATTTATAAATTCATCAACTTTGGACTTAGATGTAGACTCAAATAAAATGTCATCAACATATATTTGAGCTACAGTTAGTCCAGGATTTAAATGCTTAATGAAAAGAGTTTTATCAGTTCCTCCCCTTTTGTATCCGTTGTTTAGCAAGAATGATGTGAGCCTTTCATACCAAGCACTGGGGGTTTGTTTCAACCCATATAAAGCCCTTTTGAGTCGAAAGACGTAGTCCGTGTGAGATGGATCTGTGAACCCTTGGGGCTGCTCCACATAAGCTTCCTCATTAAGCACACCGTTCAGAAAGGCACTTTTGACGTCCATCTAAAATAATCTGAAGTTAATGTAGCAGGATACAACTAGCAATAGCCTGATGGATTCCAGTCTGGCTACCGGAGCAAATGTTTTGTCAAAGTCTATCCCTTCAATCTGGGTATAACCTTAAGCAACAAGTCTCACTTTATTTTTTACCACATTTCCTTGTTCATTTGATTTGTTCTTGAAAATCCATTTGGTTCCAATTACATTACCTTCTTTAGGACGTGGTACCAGCTCCCAGACGTTGTTTCTTTCAAATTGGTTGAGCTCCTCCTGCATAGCCTCTACCCAATGTTCGTCTATCAGAGCTTCCTTGATATTTTTTTGATTCAATTTGAGACATATGACAAATGTTTCCCATCTCGACAGCAAATTTTATTCTGGTCACATTTCTCTTAGATATATCAGTGAGAATGTTATCGAGTGGATGAGCCTTTTGAATCATGGCGGGTGGTTGTCTCGATACATCTGATTCTGCAATATCAGGTGTATCTGGGTAGTCAGATGCGTCCTGATCTGCAGATATTACAGGGTGCCCAGACTCATCCTGATCGTGTTTTTCAGCATCATTAAGAATTCCAGCTTGGTGCTGTTCTTCTTCTGATTTTTTAGTTCCAACTTTTTCTTTTGGTGGAACTTCCAGTTGATCACCATTTGCTTCCTACAAATTCGAGTTCAAGCAATTAGTGTCATCCACTTTCAAATTAATTGACTCAAGAACGGTTTGGGTTCTTAGATTGTAAACTCTATAGGCCCTACTATTTTCAGCATAACCCAAAAATATTCCATCATCCGATTTTGAGTCAAATTTTCCTACGTGTTCTCTATCTTTTAAAATGTAACATTTACTTTCAAAAGCATGAAAGTAATCAACCCTAGGTTTTCTACCCTTCCAAATTTCATATGCATTTTGATTTGTTCCTGATCTAAGCATGACTCTATTGATAATATAACAAACAATGTTTATGGCTTTTGCCCAAAATTTCGTGGGCAGTTTGTTGCAGTTTAGCATGACACGAGCTATCTCTTGTAGAGTTCTATTTTTCCTTTCCACCATCCATTCTTTTGAGGAGTCTTTGAGGATTAGTACTCATGCTTGATCCCATATTTGATACAAAAATCAGCAAACTCAGAGTTTTCAAACTCTCTTCCATGATCACTTCTGATCATTTTGACTCTTACCTGATCGTCTGCCTTTTCATTGCTCAATTTCTGAAAAAGATTAACAAAACTATCAAAGGTATCAAATTTATCACGAATAAACATGACCCGAGTGTATCTGGAGAAATCATCAACACACACATAAATATATCTCTTGCCACCAATACTTTCCTTTTGGATCGGACCCATAAAATCCATGTGAATTAGCTCAAGTATACGAGAGGTATTAATAGATGTAACTGATTTGTATTGACTTTTGATTTGCTTACCCTTTTAACAATCACCACAGATTTCGTCTGGAATGTTTTTTATGCTAGGCAAGCCTCTCACAGCCTGTAGTCTGGTCAGTTTCATGAGATCACGGTAGTTTAGATGCCCTAATCTGTTATGCCACAGTTTCTCATTTTTGGTCCTAACAGAATTACAAGTTATGTGACTTTCAAGTGTATAACATTTGTCTCTAGATCTAACTCCCTTAAACAAAACACTTTTTAACGGATTAGAATTCTTGCCACAACTTAAAACCTTGCAATATTCTTTAGAAAACATGACAAGCAAGTTATCATCACACAATTGTCCTACACTGATCAAATTTGCCTTAAGTCGTATAACATATAAGACATTGGTTAATGTAGGCAGACCCTTGATGTTGATGATACCAGATCCGTCTATCTTACCTTTTTGGCCATCATCAAAGATAACAGCACCTGTCTCGCCTTTTTCGAAATGTGTTAGTAGAGAGAGATCACATGTCATGTGTCTAGAATATCCACTATCAAAATACCATGTGTTAGGAATCAAAGCACTTAAAGACAATTGAACTACATAAGCATTAGTTCAAATTTTCTTTTCTTGTCTAGAAACAAATCTTCTTTTGTGTAAATTGATTAATTTCAAGTACTTATGACACCTAAATACATCATGACCAGATTTGGCACAAAAATTACAGAATACCTGGAAAACAGATGTATCCTGTCGACCCTGTCGAGGTTGAAATTTCCCGCCGTTCTGATGGACAAACTCATCTGACTTGTTCAGATTCGGCTGAAATTGTTTTCTTGTATAGTTCCTGACTGGATGTGAGTTTTGAGTTCCAGCAGCATTGTATTGATGATGATGAGAGGTAGATGCATCTGTATAATTTCTATTTTGTTCCATGCATTTGTATCTAATTCTCTTACAAAGTTTATTTTATGGTCATGATTTTTACCTTTACCTTCATATCCAAGACCTGTTTTTAAGCTAACAGATCTGCCACTGTTCAGATTTCATCAAGTTGAACAGATCCAAGTGCCAGCTTCTTGATTTTTTCTTGTACTTTAGCAAGTTCTGAACTTAACCTACTTACCTCATTTTGTTCAACATCTGAGAATGCAGATACGTCCAGATGTCGTTCCCTGCTGTGTTCAGCGAAGGCCTGCAGCAGTTGGATCTTCTCTTTTGCATCTTGAAGTTCCTTTCACAAGTTTTCAGTGTTTGGTCCAAATTCATCTGCATAAGAGGAGTTACCAGATTCAGTACCAGACAACTATAAAGCAGTAAGGGTAGTTACCTGTTTTTCAGAATTGCTGCTGTCTGATTCTGATTCAGATTCATCTGAGTCTCCATCGCTCCAAGTAACATTCATGGCCTTCCTTCCCTTGGACCTTTTTTGAGTATTGGGACAATCTGCTGCAATGTGGACATATCCTTCACATTTTCTGCATTGAATTCGACTCTTAGGCTTTCCTTCATATGAGTTAGCATTATTTTTGGGATAGAAATTGTTTTTCCTCCATTGTTTTTGTGATTTTTTATTCTGGCCTTGAAGATTTGTGGATCTTTCTTTTTGTTTGCCCTTGAGGAACCTTTTAAATTTTCTGGTGAGAAGTACGAAGTTTTCATCTTCATCTGTATCTCCAGATTCGTCTGGATCTTCACTGCTTGCCTTGAAAGCAATCCCAGGTTTTTTGTCTTTCTTTCTTCGGGCCAGATTTAACTCATAGGTCATTAATGACCCTATAAGTTCCTCAACGCGCATGGTAGAAAGATCTTTGCTTTCTTCAATCGCTATCACTTTTGCATGGAACCTGTCTAGCAAAGATCAAAGGATTTTTTTTTTTACAATCTACTCATTTGAGTAGGTTTTCCCAAGAGCTTCAGTTGAGTTGGTGAGATCACTCAATCTGGCGTAGAAGCTTTTGAAGTCTTCTTTCTCATCCATAGATAGTTGTTCAAACTCTAGAGTGATCATCTACAGCTTGGAGGTTTTGATAGCATTAGTTCCTTCGTTTGCTACCCTCAAAGCATCCCATGCTTCCTTGACGGTTCTTAAGGAGGAGATGATTCTGAATTGACCTGGATCAACCAAGGAAATAATAGTGTTAAGTGCCTTAGAATTCCAATTTGCATTAGCTAATTCATCTGTAGTATAAGCACTTCTAGCTACAGCTGTAACACTACCTCCAGAAGTGACAGTGGATGCTGTGTAACCTTCAAAGACAGATGTCCAACAACGTTCATCAATAGATTGAATAAAAATTTCCATACGGATTTTCCAATAAGCATAGTTACTATCAGTTAACAGAGGTGGCCTAAGAGATGCAAAATTTTCCATTTAGACAACTGGGTCTCACTTTCTAGAAGTGAACCCGCTCTGATACCAATTGACAATTTAAAGCTGTCTACATTTTATAAACAGACCGTCACAAATAAGTCTGGACAGTAACCAATTAATAGTAAATCGTTAAGATCTGTTTTAGCGCTATTCCAGATGAATCTTGCCGATGCAGATTCGTCTGAATAGTAAAACGTAAATGAACAGAATAAATTGTGCAGAATTGTAAATGAACAAGAACACAATAATTTGAGTTTAACGTGGGAAAAACTCTAACAGTGAAAACACACGGCCCGCATTCTGCAGCCAAAAACAAATCACTATATAAGGAAATAGTTTATACAGATCAATCTAAACTACATGATAAATCTACGCATAGACTTATCAAACATCCAAGAAATAGATCACTCCCTAATCCTTCTATTTCATGTAATGTGAGCTGGCGTCCCACCACTCTTCAGTAGTTTTCTTTGAATCTGTAACACTTTTTCAACAACCTCGAACTCCCGTTCGAACACGATCCAAAACCTCCCGTTTGATCTTCACGCTGAAATTCTTTCATTCTCTAAGTGATTGAATCCTCCTCCCGAAGTACCGAAGTCACAACACAATTGAAGCCTTTAATGTTAGTAGAGGTGGCAAACGGGCCGAGCCGCTCGTCGGCTCGCGAAAACACGAGCCGAGGGCGGCTCGGCTCGTCAAACGGACGAGCTCGTGGGCGAGCCAATCATTTTAGTTGAACCACGAGCCGAGCTCGGCTCGTGGTTCAACGAGCGGCTCGTTGGCACGAGCCACGAGCTCGTGCCAACGAGCTCAACGAGCCGGCTCGTGTAAAAAAAAAAAAAAAAAAAAAAATTTAAACGTCGTTTTTTTACGTTGAAAACTAAAAAAAACATTGTATTTTTACTTATTAAGTTATTAATAATTTATTTAATACATAACTTATTACTTATTAATATTATACTTATATTTATACTTATTAGTATTCAAGATTTCAAATATTTTAGTTATCGAAGATTGTCGACTAAATAAATAAACTTAAGATGGTAAGACAAGATTGTTTTTTTTTAAAAAAAAAAAAACGGTAAGAGAGGTTTTTAAAAAAAAAAAAAAAATCCGAGCTAAACGAGCCGAGCTCGACTCGGCCCAGGAGCTCGCGGCTCGTGGGCCAAGCCGAGCTCGGCCAGGGTTAAACGAGCCGAGCTTAGGCTCGGCTCGTTTAACCCGAGCTCGTTGCTCGGCTCGTCAGTTTGACGAGCCGAGCATTGCGAGTCATGGGCCGAGCCGGCTCGGCTCGGCCCATTGCCACCTCTAAATGTTAGTGCATCACACGAAAAATAGGTTTCAGACTTCTTGAATGTAGTGGACGTGGATGAGTAAGCACCACATGGATTTTAGTGTTTTTCACGTCTTGACTACTTGAGAAAAAAAATCCCGTTTTTCTTATATTTAAATGCAAATAAGTTACTTGACCTCCAAGTTTCCTTATTGCAAAAGATCTCTAATACCTGCAAAATACAGTAGAGATAATTAGAGAAAGGTAAGATAATTATTTTTGAATAAATCTTACCATAAAATATGATATAGATAAGTCATGAAAGATCATACCATAAAATATGATATAAATCATGAATGATCTTACCATAACATACACTTGGATACCAAGCATAAGAATCATATTTGCGTCCAACTCAACAATCAAGATTTTCGGCCCTATCAGGAAGCAACCTTACCATATGTAGATAAGCTTGAGTGCCAAGAATAATCATAAAATAGATTATCACGAAATATACCAAAATCACAATATATCACGATCAAGATTTCGAGATTATGATCCTAATCAAATCAATATTTCTTGATCATTATCTTTCCAACAGGCAACAATAACATGATTTTCTTGAAAAATAAAAAATATATTTTTCTTCAAAAAATATTTGTATAATTTAATTAAACTTAATGAATTACTAAATACATGTATTTAATAATTAAATTAAGTTTTCTTAAATTACACATTTGTGGAAAAATAGAAATGTCCGTAATATAAAATTAAGATAAGAGTACTACCAACCAAACAAACAGAAATCAGAAAGAAAGTTTTTGATTTTTTGGAATAATATTGTGTAAATTTGTGTCAGCTTCCGATCTAGATTATATTTCATATAACTAGTCGATTTTTTTCTGATTTTTTTTTTCCTTGCAACTAGTTGATTATAATTTATCCCACTTAGACGCCATCTTGTAACTGTAAAGGATGATACTCTATTACATTGTTAAAACAAAAAATATACAATTCATTCTCTCATAATTTCTACGATTTGTATGAATTCTTGTGGTTTAGGCAAAGGATTGTTTGTAAATATAAATTATAAGCAGATGGAACAACATATGAAAGCTTGAAGCAAGATCAGTGGATTGATTGGGTGGTCAGATACTGTGTGAATTTTTAGTAAAGCTGGCAACAATTTTTCTCCAAATTTTGGTATCTTGCTTCAGTCCAAAAATTTATTAATAAAATAATTAAAAAAATGATACATTTCTTTAAGTAGTGATAACTCGAGTTCTACTAGTTGAAAAATATTTTTTTGAGCCTAACATACCTTAATTAACTCGATCATCAAAATGAGACCACTATTGATATACTTTTGACAACTTTTAAAATACTTAAATATTGACTCAAATAGCGTAGATGACATTTTTTTAAAGAAAAAACCTCTATTTGGTAAATATATTAAAAAACATGTTTTTTAATATCTCAATTTCTCAAATCACTTTTTAATTACACATATTTTCTCTCCTTATTTTTAATCACATATTTACCTAAAAAACATAAAAAAAATATTTTTAAATACAGAAACTTTAATAAATGGAAAACTTTAAAAAATATGTTTTTAAACAATACAATTTTTTAAATCACTTTTTAACTACACACATTTTCTGTAATAACCCGACTAAGAAAGTTTAAAAAAATTATAGGTACTACTCATACCATCAAGGTGTACCTTTTTTTTCGAAAGTCCATCATTAGAAACTCCACAGTTAAGCGTGCTTGGCTTGTAGCAATTCTATGATGGGTGACCTCCTGATAAGTTTTATCGAGGAGTGTGCGAGTAAGGACAAATCATGCTGAAAAAACTCGTGTGGTACAGTGGGGATAGTACACCGTCATCTAACGGCCGGGACAACCCGTTAAGTGAGACTCAGGTCATTACATTTTCTCTCTTCACTTTTAATTCGTATTTTACCTCGAAAATCATAAAAACATGTTTTTAAACATAAAACTTTTAACAAATTTCTAACTTTAAAATAGTGCGCCCAAAACGTGATTTTCGACGCTTCTATTTGGTAAATTGTTTATAAACAATTGTTTATAAATACTAGTTATCTAAACGTGCTTTGTACGTTATTTGTCCAAAAAATGATTTAATAAATTATATTGTTTAAAAACATATTTTATTATAAACATTAAAAAAATGATTTAACCTTTATTTGATTTCCATTATTTCAAATTATAATTTGGATTTTAGAAATCTAATGGTTAAAAAGTGGTTTGAAAAGTAAAAAACTGTGAGCTCGACTTTTTTGGATTGTTGAGATTGATATACTGTAAAAAAAATTTGTATTTTTAATGAGAAATAATGAGAATCAAACAAAGGCTTAAGAAATTATGTTGTTTAAAAACATATTTTTTAAAAGTTTACCATTTGTTAAACTTTTTGTATTTAAAAACATCTTTTTTTATATTTTCTAGATAAAATATGTTGTTAAAAATAATAAGAGAAAATATGTACTTAAAAAGTAATTGAAAATTTTGGATATTAAAAAATATATTTACCAAACAAAGACTTTATATATATATATATATATATCGTCTAACCTATTTAAGTCAAATATTTAAGTATTTCAAAATTTATTAGAAGTATATCGATATTGGTCTCATTTTGAAGCTCTCATTAAATAAAGTATGTTAGGCTTGAAAAAAATATTTTTCGACTAGTGAAACTCGAGATATCATTATTTAAAGAAATGTACCTTTTCCTTTATTATTTTATTAATAAACTTTTGGATTGAATCAGGATATCAAAATTTGGAAAAAATATGTGGGCCAACTGTCATGATTGAAGGGCTAGAATGTGGACTCTGTTGGATCATTTACGGGGGTTATCTTCACCCTTGTTGACGAGGGTGAAGAAATCTGTTCTCCTTACCTGGCTTTATAATTTTTTCAAATAATGTGATTTTAAATATTATTTTTAAAAAATATATGATTAAAATATATTTGAAAAATTAAAAAAGATATGCCTGATTAAGATGGATAATTGAGATTGAGTGTTAAATAAATTTGATTTTCAAACTAGTTGTCTACCCGTGCGATGCACGGAATATATAATTTTTAAATCATAATTTTGAAAATATTTTGATTCAATAATATCAAATAAAAATTAAAATTTCAATACAAAATATTATTGAATTTGAAACTTTAAAAAAGGCAAAATTATTCAAAATAAAAAATGCTACATATACACTAAGTATGCCGCACTACTCAAAATATGATACTCATTTAAATTTTTTATAAATTTTTTTTTGGCTCATACTTACGTTTTTCTCTAAAAATTTATCCACCTCATCACCTATTTCCCTTTAAATATTTTATAATTTTTTATTAACTATATTTTTTAATGTGTTGCTTACATATATTTTATTTGAAATCCAATAGATTAATTAATATATTTTATTTTTCCTTATTTTTTAAACTTGTCAATTTTTGTCAAAATGATGAAATGATTAAACCTCCGCTTGATAATAATGTTTGGTTTATAAACTTGTTTATTTATAATTTTGAGGTAAAATTAGTGGTTGAGAATTGTAAAGAGAAAACATGTGCGGTTAAAAAGTTGATAGAAAATAATTAATTATTTTTGTAACATGCGTATTGAAGAGTCTACTCATTTATTGACATATTAGGAAGTAAAATTTCAATAATTTTATGTATTTATTTTCAAAATATATTAATTCAATTTTTTCATTTTTAACTTAACAAATTTATATATCATATATTTATTTATTTATTTTAAAATATATTAATCCAAAATTTTCATTTTCAATGTAACACATTTACATAGATATGATATGACATTTATTTATGTTCGAATATATTAATCCAATTTTTTCATTTCTTACCTAACACATGTTATTGAATTTGAAACTTATAAAAAATAAAAATAAAAAATTCTGCATGTACAGTCAGTGTATCGCGTCACTCAAAGTTTGACACTTAATTAAATTTTTTATATAAATTTCTTTTGACTTTTATTTACGTTTTTCTCTAAAAATTTCCCCACCTTATCACCTATGTTCCTTTTAATATGTTATAATTTTTAATTAACTTTATTTTTTAATATGTTGTTTACATATATTTTATTTTTTCTTATTTTTTAAACATATCAATTTTTTTCAAAATGATGAAATGATTAAATTTTCTACCAATTTATCATTGGTGGTAAAAAGTTAATAGTAAATAATTAATTATTTTTGTAATATGCTTATTAAAGAACATATTCATTTATTGACATATTAGGAAATAAAACTTCAATGATTTTATTTATTTATTTTCAAAATATATTAAATCAAAATCCTCATTTCTAACTTAACAAATTTATATAGCATGGATTTTTTATTTTCAAATATATTAATCCAAAATTTTCATTTTCAATTTAACACATTTACATAGATATGACATTTATTTATGTTCAAATATATTAATACAATTTTTTCATTTCATATATAACACATTTACATATATATAACATTTATTTATGTTCAAATATATTAATCCAATTTTTCATTTCCTACATAATACGTTTACATAGATCTCACATTATTTATATTCAAATATATTAATCTAATTTTTTCATTTTCAATGTAATACATTTACACAAAGTATATTTATTATAAATCTTCCTAAATATATAATAAATAATAATTTTTCCTACAAAAAAATATTTATTTTTTCTTTATTTTTTATATATAAAAGTAGAAATGAGAAGAGAAAGTCATTAAATGCAATTTTGATGGTACATTTGTCGAATGAAAATCAGGGCTTATCGAACCTTTTTTTGCCCCCCTTTTAATTAATATTCTCACCTTTTCGTTTACTTCTCAATTTTCTTTCTCCAACAAGAATTAGAATTATGAAAATTTTCATAAATTCAAACTATCTTAAAAGTGTGGATGAGTGAGAATATTTTGATTTTCCATTTTATCCTCACATTCTTTTCCTTTTTTTAATAATACCTTAGTTCATTTATTGAAACTTATTTATATTTTTATTTTTATTTTAAAAACATTAATTTATCTACGTTGACTAAATCGAAATTGATTATCCAATTAATATTAATTTAGTGTCGTAATTTTTTAATTTACTTTTAGAATATTGTCTCATCAAGTTTCATTTCCCGTGATAACTCCACTGAATATTTCAAAGAGTGCGTTTATGCGTTTACTAATTTTTTTCTATTATTAATTCAAACAATTATGTTTTAGTTATCGATAAAAATAGATTTTTTATAATTATTTTCAAAGTAGGGTGCGTGTGAAACTTTTTATTTTTATACTTACTTAAATTTTTATCAAAATCATCAATTAATTTTTATAAAAAGAAAAATACATATATTTTAAATTATTTTCTAATTGAGAATATAAAATAAACAATTTCAAACTCTTTGGGGGAAAAAAAAAAGATCAAACTGAAATTTTAATTTTAATTTATATAGTCTCTATTTGGTGATGATTAAAATAATATTTTAATAGATTTTGATAGAAATTAATAAAATGTGGTTGTAAAGTTGTATGTTCGATGAAATGTATGATTAAAATCAATTGTTGACTTTAACTTAGATTAAAATCTTATTTTAATTTCTCTCAAATGAGTGCATAATATTAAACTTTTTTCCTTAAAAAATATGTTCAAAAATTAATTTAGTGTATCCACAAAGTTTTTTTTCACATTTTTTCACGACTTACCATTAATTAATATTTTTTTAAAGAAATTATTGATTTGCCTAATATTTTATGATACCATATTACTTCTTAATATATTACACGCGATTTATTTATTAAGTAGAATTTTTTAATAGTTGTTTGATATATATTTCGAAGATCTGGACAAAAATTTTCAATAAAATATTAATATATTAAGAATTGAAGTCATTTACAATTTTCCTCTAACAATATCAATTACGTAAATTATTTTCAAAAACAGTATTAGTACTTAAAAAACGTCACTTTAACATTCATCATAAACATGAGATGTGCGAAACACGTGCTTACTACTAGTAGCCATAAAAGGAAGATTATTTCCCAAATTATTTAACCCAATTTCTTCACAATTTCTTTAATAAATTAAATTTGTTAAATTATTTATGTTTTAATAATATATCTAAATAAAAACAGTTTGAAATTTTAATTTATTTTAATTTTATAATTTCAGACGGAATTTTCATAATAAAAAGTGAAGAGAAAAATATATAAATTCAACACATCGTGAGCAACAGCCTAATATACGTAACAATGACAATGGATTGTGACGATGAATGGGGGTGGAAGGAAGACAGGTAGGCAGGCAATAGTGATTTATGATGGTGGTCTCATACAAATCTACATTGCAATGGTGGTGGACAGTGGTGGCTAAGATTACAGTGGATTGTAGTAATTGATGGCATTGAGATAAACTTTCCATCAACATATTCAGGATTGTCATAAAATTTGGTCGATAACTTTTCCACAGCACCGTAACATTTTAGCCTAACAAATGACATAAAGTTGCTTGTACAAGAACATAAAGTATAAGCATATGTAAAGTATAAGCATATGTAAACCTAACTTCAAAAAACCAAGCGATCATTTGGTGTAAAGGTCGGCGATGCCTTGGTTATACCAGATCGCTCTTTGGATGAAAAACATGTGGACACTCAATCGCTTGCTTGATTATTCCATGTGATTGCATGGAGTAATCTTTAGCTACTTCTTCTAATTTCATCATTTGACTTGAACTTTGGCTTCCACTAACTTGTACAGTTGTACTAGGACCTTCTTTTATCACTCCATGCTTGATCTTTGGAGCAACCAGAGTTGTGCTTGAAGCTTTGTTCCTTGTAGCTTGATCTCTCATTCGTTGTCCTATTTTGGATCACATCACCCACAAAGAAAAAAAAAGAAAAGTCAAGAAGTTAGACTACATTTCTCCACACAAAATTTTCTAGCCACATGCTCTAAAATATATAATGAATAATATCATTTATTTATATGAGCAACTACTACATAGAAAATTCCAATTTTAATTCAATCAGGGCCAAATACTTTTTTCTAATGCTAAAAAGGGAAACCTAAAGATTTATTCAAGTAAAAAAAAAAACTCAATCTTTATTTTATGAGGGTGTCCTCAATATGGAATTTAGTAGAATTTTTTATATTCATGGATTGTCAATCATTTTATAAATTTAATAAAATTTCATAGGATCTCTTAGGTTCTAATGGTTTTATTCCACAAATTTTAGCGGATTTCAGGAGATTTTGATGAAATTTGTTGAAAATGTCGTCTTTATGAAATTTAATGGACTTTAAAATTTCATCTACTTTTACCTCTGTCAGATAATTTATTTATTAATTTTTGTTATACAATTTGAACGTGAACTTGAGATAGAAGTAAAAAAAATTAATATAATTTCTTACTTAATCACTAAAAAATTAAAAAAAAAAAAAAAAAGAAACAAAAATATTTGAACTGTGTCGTTAAAAAATAAAATATACAACATTGTCTAGTTTTGATTAAAAAAAATCAAGCATTTCATGTAGAATAATCATCTTCTCTTCTTCATATTAATTTTTCTAAATCTTCTTGTTGTTGTTGTTGTTGTTGTTGTTTTTGTTCATTTTTATTTTTGCTTTTCAATTGAAATTTAATTATTCAAAAATCGGCAAAATATAATTTTTTCCCCACTTTTCATTCTCTAATTCAACAATATCTTTATTCGATTACAGAAATATCAATATATATAAAATTAATTTTTCGACTATTCTCAAATATAGAAGGAATGGAGTTGAAGAAACTTTTCTGGGTTGTCGAAGATTTGAACATGGTCTTTGGTTGGTGTTGGAGTAATTTGGGTGAATGGTAAGGGTGGGATAATGGAACTCATGGTCGGGTTTATTGAAGAATTTTCCTTCATATTTATGGTTTCAAATCTATTAAAATCATTTTAATTCTATTTATATTAGAAATTCAATGAAATCCATAGATTTTTAAGGACATTGAAATCTTATGGGATTAATTGAAATCTATATAGGGGAACTTAAATTTTGATAGATTCTATTAAATTTCAAATTAAGGATACGTAGAATGTTACGAAATTCTAAAATCCTTCAAATTTCATATTTAGGACACCTCTCTTGATTCTTTTTTGCAATAGAAGTCATCCAAATTCCAAAAAATTCTAATTGACTTTTTATTCGAATACATGACACAAGTATTGTTTGAAATAATTTTGTGGGGATAAGCCCTTCTCTAACATAATTTAAATCAGCACCACTGTCAATTTAAGCGGTTGTTTTAATGGTGAACGACTTATTAACTACAAGAGTAATCTCTACCCACCATCTTTGGATAATGACCTTTTGAATAGTCGAAAAAAATAATTCATCCTCCATTTTTTCTGATTCATTGGGAGGAGCAATATGCCTTGTAGTTTCTAGCTAATGAACTTGGCTATTTAGATTTCTTAAATCTTCAGCTTCCATTTGGATTATTTTTTCGTGCAGAAAAGTTACTTCTTTCTTGAAATCTTTAATCTTTTTGTGTAGTTCCCCTATCGTTATAGGTTTTTCTTTAGAGAACTCCATTCTATAAAAAAGTTCTTTCATAGTTAAGCACTCTAGGATCTTAGAGTGTTTTGTTTTGTATTCTTTCTTCCTTAGTGTAGGTTTTAAGCATCTTTTCAATAATGTCTCTTTTTTCCATGGGATCAGAAATTTGATCAATCATTTCAAGAAGAAATTTTTGATCGTCGGATATAACATTAACTTGAAGCCCATTCATATTCATAATGGCTTCTATTGATGCATTTTTGCAAGAGCATTCTATTGAGCTCTCTTTGTCAGACGAGCTAGTCGCATAATAATCCGATTTATTAGATTTTTTTATAATCGCTACACAAACTTGATCTTTAAGATCATCTGCTGTGTCTAAAGCCTCAATTTGAGATATTTTGAGTTTAAGATCATCGTCCATCCTTAGTTCTTGGATTTTTTTCAGACCTACACTTTGAAGCATAATGTAGGGACAATCTACACTAGACCTTCCTAAGGGAGGGGGAGGGGAAGGGGAAGAGGAAGAGGGAGGAAAAATCAAAACTCCCAAGATTCCAAAAATTTTTTAAGCCAGACATCAAATAACAGGACTAGATCACAATCCTTAAATCAAGGACAGATATTTAAAGAAGCACTGATTGAGTAAAAAGGTAAATCAGGAAACCTATGAAAAGGAACTTTTCGAAGTAGTATTGCTACTAAATGAGGGAGATATTAAATTTAGATCTGACCCTTTCGATATTGCCAACACATATTTAAATTACCCAGAATACTTCTGTACTTCAAGTAACAGACACAGACAGTTCTATGAAGAAATCTTAACTCAGACTAGCTCTATTGAATTTGTCCATAATGACAAAAACTAAAAAAAAAAATTGGATTCAGTAAGGCCTTTTTCCTGAGAGTTATAAGTCTGAAAGACTGTGGATTAAATCCTAACGTTGATAGAACAATCGTCATTACTGGATCAGACGAGAGAAAATTTTATATACCTTATAATTATTGGGATTATATTGAAGTATGGAATAAAGCATCCCTTTATCAAAATCGGCTTAAAAAGCATACTTGGTTCTTCATGTTTAGAAAGTCTTTTGATCTTGATCCTGTTCCAAATTGGTTCTTTGAATGGTTCATGAATTATGGGCCAGAGGTAAAAATATTTCCATAAAATTTAAATTCACTTTATGAATGTTTTAAACTGGTTCAATTCAAAAACTATGTCTAAAGCTTCTTCAACCAATAAATCACACCCTCTTCGTAGGTCTAACTCATCTATACCCGAGTTCTTAGGGACTAGACGACCACTACAACCCGAAGACTAGACGACCACTAGAACCCGAATTTGTTGGAATAAGAAATTCATTTTCTAACATTCCCCACGGGGTTATAAGGACAAAAGAAATAGCGACTCCCCAACTTCTTCAAAAATGAACTTTTCAATTAACACTATTCACACTATTGAAAAGTCAATACTTGAGATAAATAGAGAAGAAATTTATAAAATATTTTATGAAGGAAGAAAATCGAAGCTTTAGAGAGTGGTTCTTTAAAAGATATTTATCTAATGAAAAGAGAATAATACAAAGCCAATACTATTCTTTCTTAGAAGAAAACTCTATTGTCATACCTTTTACTGAATGGTTTAACTCGGTAAGACCCTTAATAGGAGTTATAGAAGATCCACAGAAATTTTGGAAGGAGGAGGATAAAACTATATCCCCAACAACTCCCATGACTATTAGAAAAGGAGATTTAATTCTTGAGACAAATGGATTTGATAAAGTTTTTAAAAATGAAACTATGGTCAAAACCACTTATTTGAACCCATTAATAATGCAAAAAAATTATACTAATCTTTGTCTTCAATTCATAGCTAAGAAAAATGGAAAGAATTGAAGATAAAGAAAATGTTGAATGTTCTAGAAATGCTAATATTGAGCAACCTGTTTTCAAGCCTACTATAGAACATATTGAAATGAAGGTTAAAGTCCCCAAAGATGATCTGATAGATGCATTAAGTGCTCGATTAAAATCCCTTGACCTTAAAGATAAGGAGAAAAATGATAAAGAAGTCAACACCCTAAATAGAGAAAGTTCACGAAGTTCTGATTCTGAACAAACGATGATTCTAGAAACTTAATTAATGTTGAAAACATTGGAAGCCAATTCCTTCCAAATGAGACTGAATTAATGTAAATTCAAACAACTAGAATTCCTCATAGGACGTCCAAAATTGGAAATTATTATCCCAGACCTTCACCTATTAACATAGGGTATGAAGAAAATGATCAATATGTTCAAGCGTCTTACTCTAGTGGAACCATATACGAATGGAATTTTGATGGTCAAACTGAATGCCAAATCATTGATACCTTACAAAGGATGACTCCTTGTGCTAATATGTATCGTAGTAATAACGAAAATCCTATGGCGGCATAAATTTTTACTCAAGGATTTACTGGCCAACTTAAAGGTTGGTGGAAAAAGGCTTTAAAGATAGAACAACGCCAAGAAATCCTTGGAGCAACAAGAACTGAGGTTGAAATAGAAAATAATACCCAATATACAGTTATTAAACCTGATGCTGTTATGACTCTTCTATTGACAATTTCGAACATTTTATAGGAGATATAATACCTCTTAGAGAAGTTAGTAGAGGATAGCTTATGAACCTTAAATGTAGGTGTCTGGCCCATTTTAGATGGTATAAAGATACTTTACCAAAGGGAAGACGCTGCAAGTAATTTTTGGAAAGAAAAGTTTCTTGCAGGACTACCAAATTATTCGGTGAAAGAGTAAGAAATAGACTCCTCAATAAAGATGGGACTAACTGATAAGCGTATTTTATACACTTATTTGTATGTCTAAATTAGGAGTAATTATTGTCGTTTTGGAATATTTTCTATTTAATTTGTGTTTATCGTTTACTTTTCAGAAAATGTCCCAATTAAAGAAGAATGAAGTAATTGATGAGAAAAGTGTATGATTGGATGTTGATTGGAGCTAAAACGAGAAATTAATAAGTTTGTGACGTCAACCGGAAACATGCTTGGTGCCAAAGTGACTAAATCAGAGGTTGGAGGACCTAATTGAAGGAATTAAGAGCTTAAATGGGCAAATCAAGAAGAAGATAAAGTTTGGGGACTAAATCGCAACAATTGAAAGTGGAGGACTACGACTGCAATTAAAGAACGGGGACTAACTTGTTCAGACGCGAAAAGAGCAAAGTCGCGATTGCTGGTTGCAGACCACGCGATCGCGAGAAGGTGTTAAATTACAACCCGAGAGTTTGTGGGTCGTCCATGCGATCGCCGGCCATAAGCCTGCGCGATCGCGCAGCTTTCCGGCTGGGCCGTCTGTGGGCTTTTTCTCGCGATTTTCAACAGAGTTCTCTTGTTTTGACCTAGGTTTTCTCCAAAAGATATATATACAACATAAGAGGCACGAAAATTAGACTTTTGCCTCTCCATAGAACGAGCCACAACAGATATTTCAACATCAAATTCTTGGAGATTCAAGCATAGCAGAGGGGCGTGAATTGAAGATAATTGAAGAATTGAGACTTGGTGCATGCTTTCCTTTCTTCTTATTGTTTTCAATGAACGTTTTATTTTATTGTTTATGCTTTTTAATCATGATGTGTAACTAAATTCTAACGTTGGGATGAACGATGTAGCCTAGTTAATTATTTTTAATGCCATATTCCTTGTTTTAACGCTTTAATGCATGTGTTGATTTATTATTGCGTTTAATGCGTGAATGAACTGGCCACTTATTCATGATTTCATGTGTTATTTCCATAATCCGAGAGGTGAGTTAATAACATAGATCTAGGTAATAAATCAGGTAATTGAACGAGAGATAGAGATATACTCTTGTAATTATTGCGGTCGTGTGTGAATTCTTGTGTGTAATGCATCTAGTTAAGGAATATTCGGACCCGCTGTAGAGATACAAGGTTGACTTATTTAGGTAGGATTGATTTAAACTCGAGAGAGGAATCTCAATTTAAATTAGTGAATTCGACCGAACACACAAATAGGAAATAAAACTGGAATTGGAATTGATTTAATTAGCTAGGTGAAATCGTGAATCCCAACCACTTTACAATCATTGTTTTAAAAACAAAACAATTTCACAATTTAATTATTTAATTCATCTTTTTAGTTTTAATTTAAAACCACAAATTATTTTGTTCGTTCAAATAAGGTGTAGAACTAAAACATTTCGGTACTTAGTAAACAGTCCTCGTGGGAACGATAATCCGGACTCTAAGGTCCACTTTATTACTTGAATGCGATATCGTACACTTGCGATCTCAAATGCACAACACTAACTCCATCAAATTTGACAATTACACATACGGAGAATTAATTGCTGAATGTACAACAGAAGGATTAGCTTTATGCAATGACTTGAACATAAAGAGACAATTAAAAAGTTCAGGAGTTATTACTCAACAAGAACTTGGTCAATTTTGCGATAAATTTGCGTGTCAAGTGGATAAACCTAAAGAGGTCCTTAAAAGGAAGACTAAAGGAGAAAAACATGCGAGAAAGAAAAATCATAATCGATCAAATTCCCAAGAAAACTATTCTCCGAAAGGAAACTTTCTCAAAAGAAAACCCTTTCCCAAAAGCATAATATTTCTAGAATCAAAAGCTGGAAATGTCATAAAATGGGGCAGTATGCTTCAAAGTGTAGGTCTGAAAAAACCCAAGAACTAAGGATGGACGATGATCTTAAACTCAAAATATCTCAAATTGAGGCTTTAGACATAGCAGATGATCTTAAAGATCAAGTTTGTGTAGCGATTATAAAAAAATCTAATAAATCGAATGAATTAGATTATTATGCGACTAGCTCATATGACGAAGACGAAGAACTCAATAGAATGCTCTTGCAAAAATGCATCAATAGAAGCCATTATGAATATGAATGGGCTTCAAGTTAATGTTATATCCGACGATCAAAAATTTCTTCTTGAAATGATTGATCAAATTTCTGATCCCATGGAAAAAAGAAACATTATTGAAAAGATGCTTAAAACCTACAATAAGGAAGAAAGAATCCAAAACAAAACACTTCAAGATCCTATAGAGTGCTTCACTATGAAAGAACTCTTTTGATAGAATGGAGTCCCCTAAAGAAAAACCTATAACAATAGGGGAACTAAACAAAGAGATTAAAGATCTCAAGAAAGAAGTAACTTTTCTGCACAAAAAAATAATCCAAATGGAAGCTGAAGATTTAAGAAATCTAAATAGCCGAGTTCATCAGCTAGAAAATACAAGGCACATTGCTCCTCCCAATGAATCAGAAAAAATGGAGGATGAATTATTTTTATCGGCTATTAAAAAGGTCATTATCCAAAGATGGTGGGTCGAGATTACTCTTGTAGTTAATAAGTCGTTCACCATTAAAAAAAACCGCTTTAATTGACAGTAGTGCTAATCTAAATTGTGTTAGAGAAGGGCTCATTCCCACAAAATACTTTGAAAAAACTTCTCAAAGTCTAACAACAACTAATCGATTAAATATGAAGGTAAAATATAAGTTACCTAATGCGTATGTTTGTAATGAGAGATTATGTATTGAGTCATCCTTCAACATGGTTAAAAATCTTTCTCAAGAAATAATCCTAGGAATTCCCTTCCTAAATAAAATAAAACCTATAACAATTGATGACAAAGGAATAAATAATACCTTAAAGGGTAGGAAAATAATTTTTAAATTTGTCTCCAAACCCATAGTAAAAGAAATCAATGTCTTAAAGGGACAAGAGAATTCTAAACTAAACTAAATTTCCTTAAAGAAGAAATAAAAATTTCCAAAATCAAAGAGTTATTAATTAAGCCTGAAATATTAAACAAAATTAAATGTATAGAAAGTAAGTTCACTTTTGAGATTTGTAGTGACCATCCTAATGCTTTCTGGGCCAAGAAAAAACACGTGGTATTTTTACAGTATGAAAATGATTTTGAAGAAGAGAAAATTCCACCCAAGCTAGACCCGTCCAAATGAACAAAGATGTGCTAGAATATTGTAAAAAGGAAATTCATTCTTTAATGGAAAAAGGATTAATTAGACCTAGTCTAAGTCCATGGAGTTGCTCTGCTTTCTATGTAGACAATGCGGCAGAAAAGGAACGAGGGGTGCCTAGACTAGTAATTAATTATAAACCGTTAAACAAAGCCTTAAAATGGTTAAGGTATCCAATTCCTAACAAAAGAGATTTACTATCAAGGCTAAGTGGAGCCCATCTATTCTCGCAGTTTGATTTAAAATCAGGATATTGGCAAATTCAAATTGATGAAAAGGATAAGTATAAAACAGCATTTATGGTACCTTTTGGTCAATATGAATCGAACGTTATGCCTTACGGATTAAAAAATGCCCCATCCGAATTCCAAAAAATTATGAATGAAATTTTTACTCAATTCTCTACATTCATCATTGATTATATTGATGATATCTTAGTATTCTCACAGGATTTCGATCAACATTTTAATCATTTAAATGTTCTATTAGATGTCATTAAGAAAAATGGCTTAGTTATCTCGGCAAAGAAAATGCAACTATTTCATATAGAGGTAAAGTTTTTAGGTCACCAAATTAAAGAAGGATCAATAATTCCTATTGATAGAAGTATAGAATTTGTTTCTAAATTTCCAGACAAAATATTAGAGAAAAAACAGCTGCAAAGATTTCTGGGAAGTCTTAATTACATTGCATACTTTTACAAAAATCTTGCTTATGATAGCAAATTACTTTATGATAGGCTTAAAAAGAAGCCTATCCCTTGGACTGATGCCCATACTGAGCCAGTAAAGAAAATAAAGCTTAAAACGAAGCAAATTCCCTGCTTAGCTTTGCTAATCCCATCATAATACAAGGTCGTAGAAACCGACTCATCCGACTTGGGTTACGGAGGGATCCTTAAACAAAAGAATCCTGAAAAGGATAACAAAGAGGAACTCATCAGATATACTTCTAGGACATGGAATAATACCCAACAAAACTACTCAACTATTGAAAAAAGAAATCCTTTCAATAGTAAAATGTATTTCAAAATTTCAAGATGATCTTTTAAATCAAGAATTTTTACTTAGAATAGATTGTAAGTTTGCTAAGGAAGTTTTACAAAAAGATGTAAAAAATATTGTTTCAAAACAAATTTTTGTCAGATGGCAAGTTATTTTGTCTGTATTCAATTTTCATATTGAATTAATCTAAGGAGATTCTAATTCTTTACCTGATTATTTAACAAGAGAATTTTTGCAGGGACAACCTACACTAGACCTTCCCGAGGGAGGGGAAGGGAAAGAGAAAGAGGGAGGAACAATCAAAACTCCCAAGGTTTCAGAAATGTCTTTAGCCAGACATCAAATAACAGGACTAGATCACAATCCTTAAATCAAGGATAGACATTTAAAGAAGCTCTGATTGAGTATATAGGTCATTATCAGGAAACCTATGAAAAGGAACTTGTCGAAGTAGTATTGCTACTAAATGATGGAGATCTTAAATTTAGATCTGACCCTTTCGATATTGCTAACACATTTAAATTACCCAGAATACTTCTGTACTTCAAGTAACAGAACCAGACAGTTCTATGAAGAAATCTTAACTCAAACTAGCTCTGTTGAATTTTTCCATAATGACAAAAAACAAAAAAGAAATTGGATTTAGTAAGGCCTTTTTCCTGAGAGTTATAAGTCTTAAAGACTGGGGATTAAATCCTAACGTTGATCGAATCATCGTCATTACTGGATCAGACGAAAGAAAATTTTATATACCTTATAATTATTGGGATTATATTGAAGCATGGAATAAAGCATTCCTTTAATAAAATCGACCTAAAAGGCATACTCGGTTCTTCATGTTTAGAAAATCTTTTGATCTTGATCTTGTTTCAAATTGGTTCTTTGAATGGTTCATGAATTATGGGCCAGAGGAAAAAAATCTTTCCAGAAAATTTTAATTTACTTTATGAATGTTTTAAAGTGGTTCATCATTTCTTAAAAAATTCTAAACATGCCAGTTTCCACACTAAGGCCCTTATGGCCTTCTTTTCAAAGTTTAATCTCTCTTGGATTTGGACGTGGACATTTAAAATTGATGAAGATGCAAATGGTTTTCCACCACTTTGTCGAGCCTTCCATTATAGATGGTGGTATAAACTTGATACTCCAGAGAATGTTGCAAAAATCTCTAAATCCTGTAAGGTTTGGAAGATCTCTTTAAAGGAAATCAGGCAAACCCTATTTTTGAAGAGAAGACAAATTTTGTCGAAGACCAACCTTAATCAGTAAAAAGGGCAATTATTAAAGATAATCCGTAGATATCTCCCTTAGAATTGAAGAAAAATATTCTTGAAGTAATGTTCGAAGATGAAGACGCATCCATGAAAGCTATTAAATCAGATCAAGATATTTCAATGAAATCGGTAAAATCGGATAAAATTGCTTCTAAAACAGAAGAGTCTGGTCCTAGTTCTTTAGAGGGAAGAGAAAAAATTCTTGATGATGACGACGACGACCTCTTAGACGACACAAATATGGAAGATTACTTGGGCATGGCAGACCTTTATTCTCAAGACTCGGGACAACCCAAAAGGAAGGTAAAAGGAATTTTTATAAAATGACAAAAGAAACTCTCCATACTACATGTGAATACTTGCCATGGGAGTTTGAGAAACCTTAAAGTTCCTCGTGATTCTGAAGAAGCCAAGTTATGATTCTGGCAGACAACTTCTATGCACTTTAGACAGATGGAGTGCCCACGCATTAAAAACAAATAAAATTTTGTGCCAGAAAATTTCAAGACATGCAAAACTTTATATTAAGTTCATGTGAAGATTCTCCAGCCCTTGTCTCGGAGTGTATCTAGAGATGTCCATTTTCTCCTATATAAGGAGGTTTTGCTTTGTCCTTCAGGCAGAGCTTTTTATTTGAAGGATTCTCGAGTCCTAGGTGTTAAGAAGTTCTACCTTTCTTGTAAGAGTTGTTGTAATGCAAGTTCACTGTATAATATTTTTGTGAAGAAATAAAACATCAGTCCTAATATTCTGAGTGCAAGGAAACAATTCAAAAGTGCTGAGCTTACCTTCGTTTTGAGTTGATTAAGATTCTGCTCCCCATCTTTGAAGTTGGATCCTTGTAAGTTTTAATTCTGACCTTCTTATTTTATGATAACCATGAATTAATTTTCTGTTAGAATTAATTTAATTTTTCAAAAAAAAAAAAAGAAGAAGAAGAAGACATATCCTCAATTTGAAATTTAATATAATATATCAAAATTTAAGTTCCCCAAACTCTAAAATCCTTAAAATTTCATATTCGGGACACCTCTCTTGATTCTTTTTTGCAATAGAAGTCATCCAAATCCCAAAAAATTCTAATTGAATCTTATTCGAATACATGACATAAGTATTGTTTGAGATAATTATCCCAACATTTAGGTCCCATCAAAGCCATACGAGATCGAGGAAAGTACTGAGACATTGAAGAGAAGCAAAGCCCTCGAATAAGAAAGTCGGCTTTCGTCTCCAACAACCATTGTGGAAAAGGAGGAGGTGATGATGGACTTGTGGTGCAGGTGAACTCGAGAGAAGACGACGGTGGTTGCTGACTTGCTGTAGAGGTTAGAGAGAGATCGATTTTGTAGAGAGAGAAATGATATTTAATTTTTTAAATAATATTTAATACATGATTATTTAAAGAAAAATAAAAACACTTGACTCTTGAAATCTTTATCTTTATCTTTATATATATAAGTAGAAGTGAGGAGAGATGGTCATTTTGGAGGGAAAATTACATTTAATGACTTTCTCTCCTCACTTCTACTTTTATGTAAAAAAATAAATAAAGAAAAGATAAAGATTTTGTAGGAACAATTATTATTTATTACATATTTAGTAAGAGTTGTAATAAATGTAGTATGAGCAAATGTATTACATTGAAAAATGAAAAAATTAGATTAATATATTTGAACATAAATAATTTAATATCTTTGTAAATGTGTTATGTAGGAAATGAAGAAATTGGATTAATATATTTGAACATATATAAATGTGATATTTATGTAAATATGTTACGTAGGAAATGAAAAAATATTATTAATATATTTGAACATAAATATATATCATATCTATATAAATGCGTTACATTCAAAATGAAAATTTTGGATTAATATATTTGAAAATAAATAAATACATGCTATATAAATTTGTTAAGTTAGAAATGAAAATTTTGAATTAATATATTTTGAAAATAAATAAATAAAATAATTGAAGTTTTACGTCCTAATATGTCAATAAATGAGTAGGTTCTTCAATAAGCATATTACAAAAATAATTAATTATTTTCTATTAACTTTTTACCACCAATGATAAATTGGTAGAAAATTTAATCATTTCAACAAAAGTTAGTATGTTTTAAAAAAAAGGAAAAATAAAATATATTAATTAATATATTGGATTTCGAATAAAATATATGTAAGCAACATATTAAAAAATAAAGTTAATTAAAAACTATAACATATTAAAAGGAAAATAGGTGATAAGGTGGGAAAATTTTTAGAAAAAAACGTAAATAAAAGTCAAAAGAAATTTTATATAAAAATTTTAATCAAGTGCCAAACTTTGAGTTGTGCGGTACACTGAGTGTACATGTAAAATTTTTTATTTTGATTATTTTTGTTTTGTTTTTTTAAAGTTTCAAATTCAGTATTAATATATTTGAATATAAATAAATGTCATGTCATATCATATCTGTGTAAATGTGTTACATTGAAAATGAAAGTTTTGAATTAATATATTTTAAAATAAATAAATATATACTATATAAATTTGTTATGTTAGAAATGAAATAATTGAATTAATATATTTTGAAAATAAATAAATAAAATTATTGAAATTTTATTTCCTAATAAGTCAATAAATAAGTAGGCTCTTTAATAATTATGTTACAGAAATGATTAATTATTTTTTATCAACTTTTTAATCACACATATTTTCTTTCTTCAATTTTCAACTACTACGTTTTACCTCAAAATAATAAATAAACAAGTTTATAAACCAAACATTATTACCAAACGGAGTCAATATTTCATCAATTTGACAAAAATTGGCATGTTTAAAAAAAAATAAGAAAAGATAAAATACATTAATTAATATATTGGATTTCAAATAAAATATATATAAGCAACACATTAAAAAATATAGTTAATAAAAAATTATAACATATTAAAAAGGGAAATATATGATGAGGTGAGCAAATTTTCAAAGAAAAACGAATATAAAAGTAAAAAAACATATATATAAAAAATTTAAATGAGTGCCAAATTTTGAACGGGCTTGTCGAGGAGAAGACTCGCCTGAAATTTGGGGATAATCCAACGACTGAAACAGAAGATATCGACCGAATAAGAAAAGTTGAAAAAATCGAAACTTTCAAAGCAAATTCACGCCAAACCGTAAGTCCAAACGATGATTGGACACCAGATCCATGACAACGGAGATGGGACGATCCTCCGGCACCGGCGCGTGTCGACGGCGGAGTCACCGGCGCGGCGGCGTGTGAGGCGCTTGAAGCCCACGCGCAGACGTCGACTCGGCGCGTGGCTGAGAATCCGGCGATGACGTTAACAGGAAGTTTGTTCATATCGACGTTCTTGATTTTTCTATGGTCTTACTTATCTGTTTGGTGCAATTCTGGACATTTTTCGGTGGTCGAACGTGGCGGCTTCGTAAAAACTATTTTTGAAGCAATTCCGGCGAGATTTTGAACTTCGGACCAAAAATAAGTTTGTTCTAAATTAAATTTCAAACATATTGACGGTTTCGATTTATCCATATGATCAATATATTAAAATATGGACGATTTTGCCCTTGATGATACGTTAAAGTATATTAATCGTGATTTAACGAATTTGATTAATCATTATTAATTATATAATGATAAGTGTTAATAGAATATAAATTCTAAATTATGGACCGAATTTATACCTTAACTGGATATGACTCATTATCGTAACGGATTGGACTATTATGAATACCTTGACTGGATTTGAAGATATGATTCGCTCACTCATGAAAGGTAATTATTTCATTATGTTGACACCGCCTATATGGTCGGTTTATCAATTGAATATATGGAATACTTTATATATATTAATATTTTATATTATTTCAGAAACACCTCAGTTATTGGTTAATTCTACATATTGGAGGTTGTTGTCAACATATATACGTGGTGGTATAACCCCAATATTATTATATATACAATATTATTGTTATTTGATACTTCATTAAATGATACCAGAAGTTATCAATACTAAAGTTAGAAAATATTTTATCAAATGATACCAGAAGTTATCATTACCAAAAAGTTGGTAAATGTTAATAAAAATATTTTATCCAATGGTACCAGAAGTTACCAATATCTGTATTTGAATGGGTGGATGAAAATTATTCAACAAGAGAATGTTGATGCATGATAAGATAATATCACATGATAGCACGGATATGACTAATGTGAAAATAATCTCATCAGTATTATGAGATGAATATTAGATGATAAGTGTCTGGAAAAGTTCTTACACGAGCACTTATGTATTCCAGAAGAAGTACATATTTACTTCAGAAGAAGTAAAAATTATCATCTAAATATACTGAAATGATATTATTATTATTGCTCCTGAAGAAGCATAAACGAGTCATACACGCAAAATACAAAAGGGGAAAACATTTATGATCCTCAAAATTAGAGATGTGTTTAGGGAGTAGCCGTATCCTACCACCTCTGATCTTTTGAGGAAATAAAGAAAAATGTGTGTTTCAAGAGTTAGAATACTCCATACTCTACCACCTTAAATCTTTGAGGTACACAAGATTAAACATTGATAAAATCCTAGAAATTTATAGTGTGTCTCAAGAGTGAGAATACTCCGTACTCTACCACCACCTATTCTAGGGTTCACAAAGATAAATTTACATTAACCGGACTCCATTTTCGCTTGATTCCCCTTCCTTGCGACCAATCTATCTTAACTCTTGCTGGATCTTGTATTGGAATATATGATTGCAACTTATCCAGCAGCTCTTCGATAGTAGGAGCAGAAATAAGGATTCTCCTAGAAAATGGAGAGATGAATCCCTGTTCCACAACATAATCAAGAAATGTTTGCAAACCATCAAAGAAATTGTTAACATTTAAAAGCCCAATAGGCTTGGTATGGAGATCTAATTGAGCCCATGAGGTAATATTAAAGATTTCTTCTAAAGTACGAAAACCTCCGGGCAGGGCTATGAAGGCATCAGAACCATATAACATGCAAGTTATGCGTTCATGGATAGATAACGTCTGTACTTCATGCCCTCGTGTTTTGCCTGCGATATCAACTAAAGGAACGAGTATAACACCTATCACTCTTGCTTTCTCTGCTTGAGCGGATTGTGAAACACAACCCATCAAACCACTGCTACCACCCCCATACATGAGAGTGATACCTTTCTCTCCCAACTTCTTTCCTAAATTCACTGCTGCTTCTAGATACCCAAAACATTTCCCTACTTTTAATCCACAAAATACACAGATAGTTTTGATCTGTCGAAATTTTGGTCCTTCCACCTTTGAAAGAATAAGGAAGGAAAAACTTATGAGAAAATGATATTTTGGGATGCATAAAACTGTGAAAATCATTGGCTTTTTAAACTTGAAAAACTTCACTATTTACTGCTCGTATTTCGAAAAAGTGAAGATTTACTTTTGACAAAATCACCCTACTCACCTTTCGGTGATTTAATATTTTTAACCAGCCTTTATCAAAACTCGTGAAAGGAAACAGAAAAATATTTTATATGTACATATATATCAAATGATTTACCTTGTATTAATGTTGCATAGCCAAAATATCATTGTTTATAACATCCTGGCAAACAGGATCTTTTGCTATTATATTTTTGAGACTATAACGCTCTTTATCGCTGATGAATTTAGCCCATAAAGATAGTAGCTCACGCTGCACATACCCACTAGGGTACGTCTCAAGAGTCAATCGAATATCATCCAATGACTCCTTACTCAGTCCACCCTTAATGAAGTCTATCTTATCATCTCGATTTATGGATGAATATCCTATTGACTTACAACGGGTATCACATGTCCATTGAGCACATTTGTAGCAACTATTTAATCTTTTTGCTATTCGCTTCTTTGCAAAAGTACTCTTACCTAAGTCAGGCTTGTGCTTAGAAAATGAATCTGGTAATTCACCAGCTAATCGAACTTTTGCTTCGATCAACCAGCGAACATCTTCTGAGATGCCATGATCCATCAGCAACCTCAATCTTTCGAGCCTAATTCGATAAATTTTTCTCAAATCATTTACTGGAAGATTGGAATAATATTTGCGAATATTTGAAAGTATGATATCCATTTTTTATGGATCTAGCCTTCTTCCCAAATCATCTATTTAAATGTATTATTCAACGCGTAAAAGAGCGGTGGCTCCACGTGTCAGTGATATCGATTCCATCAAGAAATAATTGAATAAATTATTGAAAAGGTGGGAACAATGAGATAATGCGTCATTACCTTTTTCGATATGAGGGAAGATTTGGCGACAAGATTGAGATATGTTCTTGGATATTGTACCTAATTTTTTCGGTATACTAAAAGTAATAAAGGTATACTGATTTGAACTGTACAGAAATACGTACTGATGAAATGAATACTGTATTGAACCAGAAGTTCATAAATATATACAAGTGAAATATCTTGCAAAACCTGAAGTTCTATAATGATTGGTTAGATTCCAATTCAATAATGAGATTTATGAAGAATGCAAAATGGCATTCATTAAAGAACCAGAAGATTGTTTAGGTTAACAAGTTATCATTGCTGCTTATTATCAAAAGCAAATTAATTATATAACTAAGAAAATGAATGAATGATTATTTGTTCAAGTAATGATATTACGAGCAAAGTGATAAATGCTAGCATGAATATATCTTAAAGTCATTAATGATTTTACGAATTAGTTGAGATAATAGAATATTATATTGCTGATGATTTAGCAGATTAAAAGCCTCAAGTTATTTGCTATGAGAGTAATTTGAATATAAATATTTCTCATGCAGCAATATTTTACAAACATGTCAATACTATGAAATAAAGATTTGCTTGTGAATCTTTATGATTTGTAAAAGTGCGATATGTATACAATCCACCAAAGCGCACTTAGATATATGATTGAGGTTATATCTCTAAAAGAATGACATGTGTTATGGCATTTTAGCGATTGATAATATTTGTGAACATTATGGGGAAAACACGCATGAAGCGTAATTATGCCTGAAGCATAATGACTATCGATTCCAAAAATAAATATCTCTTGAATGATTGAAATGATCCCTTTGAGGCTAAATACTCATAGTGAGTAAAAGGGACATAGTTAAATGATGAGATATTTAGGTACCTGATGATAGAACATATACAGAGATCTCTCTATGTTATATTGAGTTGAAATGGAATCGATAAATAAATCGACTGCATACATAAACAACCCTCTTATGAAAATGAGGTTGATGAAATTATAATACTTTGGCCAAGTATATAACCCCAATGTAGGGATTATTGTTCAAGGACCTGAAGTCCAAATGCTTAAATGTGTAAAGCCAGTAATTATATGTACAAATGAAAAATATTACACAGTCGTAAAAGACGACTCGTTGCGCGAAATTTTTTTCATTAAACTGGCATGACATATGGTGGATAGACTATAGTCTAAATCACTAGCTTGAGCTCTTAGATATACCAATGAGTGAGATCAAAATGTATGATTCTCATCTCGGTACTTTGAGAGTATTCTTTGATGTACCAGTTGATCGCGGTACGTTGGGATTTCAAGTAAAATGATTGTAGATTATATGTCTAAATTGATATATATTTCAATGATTGATTATACGAATCAGAAATTGTGGATTATGAGATGCAAGAACATACATGTATAATCAATGAAAGATTCAATGTACCCAGATTAGTATCATTATAAGATGATACAAATGACTCCATGATATAATATGTTGAAAGTGAAATTGGAGTTTACTATTTATTACATCTGGGAAATTGATTATTCACTAGAAGTGAATATGAAAATGAATATGTTTAATTATTCACCAGAAATGAATTCTAGATTTGATTATTCACCAGAAGTGAATTCTAAATTTGATTATTCACCAGAAGTGAAAGATGCAATCGATAAATTAGTACAACATTGCTTAATAATAGCATGTTATGACATCATGAGCTATGAACGATTTATATAAAAGATCATCATAAATTATATGATTGCACCAATATACTTGTGATATTACATGAAAGGAATAAATACGCATTGCACTCTTTTTCCCTTAGCTGAGGTTTTGTCCCACAGGGTTTTCCTAGCAAGGTTTTTAATGAGGCAACAGTTGAGGCGTATTGATGAAAATTAATGAGAATAATGTACTATTTTTCCCTTCGCTGAGGTTTTGTCCCACAGGGTTTTCCTAGCAAGGTTTTTGAGGCATCATCATAGCTATCAACAAGCTATAATTCAGCAACACATTGTTATACTGGAATAATATCAACAAATGAAGAAAATCATAGACATCTTATGAAGAATGTTATACAAGGAGATTTTTATATTCCAGAAGAAAGATGATATCAATGTTCAAGAAGTTCATGAATCCTCAATTGCACACTTCAGGGGGAGAAACATGATGTACTCTTTTTCCTTCGTCAAGGTTTTGTCCTACTAGGTTTTCCTGACAAGGTTTTAACTAGGCAGCGGCTGTACTCTTTTTCCTTGGTTCAGATTTTATTCCACTGGGTTTTACTGACAAGGTTTTAATGAGGCAGTACTTCAGAACTTCAAGATTCAGTACATGATTTGTTATACTCGAACGTTACACTCAATGATTCACCATGGCCAACATCAGGGGGAGTTTATGTACCCTTTTGCCTTCGCTCAAGTCTTATCCCACTGGATTTTCTTAGCAAGGTTTTAACGAGGCAGACAATTGCGGAATATGTCATTCAAGGGAGAATGTTATAAATATAATAAAATAATGTGAATGACCAATTACCATTATACCCTGTAAACTTTATATATTACGATTGTATCATTGTTCCCTCCTATAAATAGGAGCTATTTCATTTCATTAGAAATATTCCTAATGAGAAGTTATCTCTCATTCTCTCCTATCTCTCTGTATTCTCTATTGTTTTTTATAATAGTTTTACAACACTCTATTTCAATTCACAACCAGTTCGACAGTTGTTATAAATAATAATAATTGGTATTATTTATATTTTTTAGGTAAGATGCATGATTAAAAATTGAAGAAAAAAAATGTGTGATTAAAAATTAGTATTAAAAATTGTGTTTATTATAAACAAATTTTCCGGAACACATGCTACTATTTGATAACATTGATTGGTTTATAAACTGATTTATTTATGATTTTGAGGTAAAAAAATAGTGGTTGAGAATTGGAGAAAAAAATATGTATGGTTAAAAAGTAATTTGAAAAATTATTTAGTTTATAAATTGAGTTATAAATAAATAAATAAAAAAAAGGTTACCAAACGGAGATGTTTGGTAAATAATTTTTGTTTATAAACAAATGATGCGATGCTTTTAATGTAAAATATGTGATTTGAAAAAATGTGTATAATTAATAAGTTATTTGAGAAAATATATTGTTTATAAATTTATTTACGAAAAAGTTACTAAGTCCTGTGATATATAAGAGTTGAGAATGGGACACTTTTTTTTACGCCTGAGTTTGGACTCGTAAACTAAAATTAATTTCATTATAATTATTCTAAGTATTTACTTCAATTTTTGTTGTGTTACTTGCAAAAATCCACACTTTTGTACGTAGATTCCATGATTAAATTGATTGATCACTTTAAATTGTTATTTTGTTATCTATTTAGGTTGGAGGATACTGGATACACACAAATTTACAAGCTAGATCGAGTGAGGTTTTGATTTAGCAAGCTTTTTCTTTCATATATGTTTGCTGCAAGCTTAGCATTTTCCCCTCCTTCGCCTTGCACCTCCGTTTGATAATTAAAATAAACTGATTTATAAATCAGTTTATAAACTACAAAATTTCTTAAACTACTTTTCAATCATACTCATTTTCTCTCTCCAATTTTCAATTATTGCTTTTTAACATGTGTTTGTGAAGGATATATGGTACCTTTCACGGATACCAGATCAAAATTGGAAATTTTCCATTTCAAACTACCACATTATGTAAAGAGATGAGTATGGACAAAGAATATGATAGACTCAATGACATCCGATAAGATTGAAGGTGGGTTCTTTTTGTCTATCATTACAAATTATAATTCAATTTATAATATACACAATTTTTCAAATAATTTTTTTGTTGAAAATTGCACATCAATTCCCTCTCTAATTAACTCCACATGAACTTTTGATATTCAAGAAATAATTGAGCCAACAAGAAAATAAAACAACAACGCAAAATTTACAGATCGTTAAAACTTTTTTCACTATATAAAAAATTGTTACAATTATATAGGTTTCGCACTCACCAAACCCTCTAAGAATTGTAGGAAAAAATAACCAAACTTTATCACATCTACAAATTTCTACTTCTTTGTACAATCTACAAAGAATCCAAGAAAAATCAAGATGCTAGATTATATTTTTCCTCACAAAACAATCTAGTCAATGTGTTACAACAAAAGATAATAATATATGATTTATATAGAACAAATCATGCCATGACTATATTTCACTTTGACATGGACTGTGGAATTGATTTCCTTTGTTAATTGCTCTTCTCAAGATTTAATACACCTAGGACACATAATCAATAGCAACAAATTTTATAATTTACTTTCCATTAGGATCATATCCTAATCAATTGAATTACAAAACTTATTCTCCAATTAAAATTAAAATCCTCCAACTTTGGAAATTTGAGGCAATTATCCAACAATCTCCACCTTGCCGAAAACGAGCCAAAATTTAATCATCTCTTTTGTTCACAATACTTGGGAAATAGACAGGTAAACTTTTGACACACTTTGACGGTCTCAATTCTCAAACCATAGAACTAACATACTCCATCATATGAGTATAACCACTCAGAATTATCAACGAATTCCGGGTTTTCATAGGCTCGTGTCGAAACAACATTGCTGAAAAATTATGGTGCAACTCTCAATTTTTGGCTTCCCCTGAGAACTCATCAGCCATCGACATCAATTTCACCACACATCTTGAATAAACGCTAAAACAATGTCCGTGTGCAAAAAAATGTACATGCACGTAAGAAAACACATCATCTATCATGGCAATTGAAGCGATGACTCATTTTACTAAAGTACATCATTACCACCCTCCACTAGGAGAGTCGCATTGTCCACCCCCGAGCAGTTAGCTGAGTTTCCTCCACCTTTTGGACAATTTCTTATCACATGAACAGATTCTCCACAATTCCAACATATTACCTTCTTCTTCACGAAGTTATTTCTCTTCCACTTTTCAGTAACAAACAAAGTTTTTTCAGATGAACTGTCACTTCAACGTAATCAACTTACTTGTAACTTCTGGAAAAACTAACATTTTCTTCCCGTACATCAAAATCAGCTTGATGTGCTCAACCGTGGATGGAAGAGACCAGATGAGTCCCAATGCTTTATCCTCATCATCAATTTTAATTCGAATGGATTCCAATTCAAAAACAATCTCAATGAGAACACTAAGATGGTCTGAGATTTTCGTATCTGCATTCATTCTCAAAGAATGAAACCGCTCCTTCAGATACAAACTATTGACAAGCTCTTCATCTGATACACTCTTCCAGTTTTTCTCACAGTTCCTGCGCAGCAGATATCCCATAAATATTTGCAAGAACATTCTTGGTCAAAAAAATTAATACAATGCTAGCAGTCTTCAAATCCAAATCTTCTCAATCTTCATCACTCTTACTGGATTTAGTTTCTTTGTTAGAACTTAGGGTTGATTTTCTCTTCAAAGCTTTCTACAGTCCCGTCTGAATCAATACATCCTTGAATTCCACTTGCCACAAGTCAAAATCGATCATCCATCAAATTTCTCCATGTTGTACTTGATAAACATATTTTCTTTTGCTCCCAAAAATCTTCAAACCACCTGATGCTCTGATACCACTTGTTGGGAATTAGACGTTGATTTCCTAGGTAACTGCGCCATTTTTTAGAATTACACACAAATTCCATCTCTAATTAACTTCACAGGAACTTTTGATGTTCAAAAAATAATTGAGCCAGTAAAAAAATAAAACATCGACGCAAAATCTACGGACCGTCAAAACTTTTTCACTATATAATAAATTGTTACAATTATATAGACTTTGCACTCACCAAACCTTCAAGTATTGTAAGAAAAATAACTAAACTTTATCACATATATCAATTTCTACTTCTTTTAAAATCCACAAAGAATCCAAGAAAAAATCAATATGCTAGGTTACATTTTTCCTTACAAAACTGTCTAGTCAATGTGTTACAATAAAAGATAATAAAACGTGTATTTATATAAAACAAATCACATCAAGGCTATATTTCACTTCATGATGGACTATGGAATTAGTTTCCTTGGTTAGTTGCTCTTCTCAAAATTTAATCCACCTAGAACACATAATCAATAGCAACAAATTTCATAATTTACTTTTCATTAAGATTTGTATCCTAATCCAGTTGAATTATAAAACTTATTCTCCAATTACAATCAAAGTCCTCAAACTTTGACAATTTGAGGCAATTATCCAACATTTTTAACTACAAACATTTCCTTTCTTCACTTTTCAATAACATATTTTACTTGAAAAATACAAATAAATCACATTATAAATCATAAGAAGTCGTCGGACAGAGCCCAATAGAAGATATGTACATTTCAAATACATATTTGTGTTATTTAATATTATATAGCTCATTTATCCAGTTCATTTATGCAGTCGTGTCTAATTTGACATACTTTTGACAAATTATTTTTAAACGTGTTTTTAAACAACATATTTTTACAAATTATTTTTTAATCATACACATTTCCTATCTTCAATTTTCAATCATACATTTTACCTAAAAAATATAACATTCTTTATTTTTAAACAAAAAACTTTTAACAAACAGAGCTGCACAGAAGTAAAAGGGAAAATAAAGAAATTGATTTATAAATTATTTATTCATGGTTTCATTTTCAACAATAAATTTTAATTAATGAACTCATAAATATTATTCACTTATTTACTACACATTTTTATATATTTAAACATCATTTTGTTTATAATTTCTTTTCAAATAGAGACTTGAAATGTACAAACAAGAAAAATAAAAATTTGTAAAACAGCCTTTCATTTACGAGTCAAATTTTGATTCAAATCTTGAACATAATAGAACAATTTCAAGAAGCCTCCTAGAAACTAGCAACTTTATTTTTTTAATGTCAACTTTATTCTTACAAGATAGCTGAAAAGAACGTAACCACGTAATGAAATAATAAATTATCCTAAAGTTAGATCGTGGCAATTAAATAATGGTGGGACATACAGCATCGTATATCCCAAAAGCAAAATTCCAAATAATGACACCCTTTCAAATCGAGCACTCTCATTAGGTGGCCTTTAACCCCACCTACAACAATAATTCAGTATGAAAAATGTTACATACAAATTTTAGACATTAACTCACACACTATTTACACGAGGTGAAATTCACAAATATTTTATTATTTCGTAGGAATGAGCCTCACCCCATGTGAGAGTGCATAAGGAAATGTGTAAGTGGGTGAGTAAATGTAGCATTATTCATATAGTATTGGACAGGACAATGGACAAAACTTTCTCCGATTGTGTTCGATCTTTTTCAGTCCAATGCATCGTCGATCTGTATGCATCATGTATCGACTACTCTTATCTGGCACTTCAAATAAATTGATATATACCCGAGCCCGTGTAGCGTAAGACTTGGAATATACACTCAACTTATCTTGTGAAACGCCGGGGAATTCGAGGTGTCGGTACTGCGACATCGCGGCCAGATTTTAGCAATTCGATACGTTCCGGTATAACTTTATCGAACAACCTTTCATCGGGTTTCTCGGCATAGCAGACATAGTAACAACTTACACATGCCTGAGGTAGTGCCATTGCAATCCTAGTCTACAAGCACATTATCAATATAATTATGTTAATCAACCAACCAACAGTAAAGAATTAAAATATATCCAAGTTGATCACAAGATTTGAATTTATTATTGTTAAAAGGATTAATTAATTATTAGAGAGATGGCACCAACCATTAGGTAACCGATGAAGGCGGCTAGGGCGGAGATGGTGGCCGTGTAGCGGTGGTGCACGGTGGCTGTCCAAACAGCCACCATAATTGTACATATTGAGGCACTGCAAACTCCAGTGAGAAAGCAAACGGCACTTGTAATATCAGAATCAACAATTGCTTCCATTTCTCTCTTGAGAAAAAGCTCCCATGTATCTTGTGATGCCTTCACAAAACCTTTTCCATATGCAGCAATCTGCAAAAATTATTTATTATGTGTCATATAAATTAATTCCCTCCTCCGGTGGAGCGCGAAAAAGATAGGTAAATTCATTTTTCGATCGTGTCCATACCTTAATCTAATCAAATCTAGTACTACAATTAGAACTGTTCTGAGATGACAAAATAAGATTATACCTGAACATAAGCCCAACCATTGCCTCGTTTGAAGATCGATTCCATGACTCTGAGGCAGCAATGTGCACAAGAAAACATGAATTCATCTTCTCCTTCGATCAAATTCAGGCCGCGTGCCACGATTCTCAGGGATTCAATCGTAGGAACGAAAAGGGAACCGAGGCAAGCACTTCCAAGATTGTTAGATAAAGCTCGTTGGAAGCAAAATTTAGTACTAGATTGCATTCCTCTTAGGTAATACAGAGCAATCACCCTACTCACTGTTAAATTAGCCACATTCCTCATTACTTCAGCAGTCCAACACAAGCTCAATACCAGAGCAAATATAATCAATGGAGGAACATAAAAATTCAATGATCCCATAACTGCGAAAATCCAAAACGACATCCACAAAAATCCAGCACCAAGCATTAAATAAGTGGGGTGATTTAAATCGGGAAATTTGGACACGGGTTCAAGAGCTTTGATGAAAATCTTGGAGCAAAAACTAGTTCTTTGTGTAACCCAACAAGCATATAATCCATTACCAATGGCGAATGCGATAAAAAGGACTGCAACGCCGCTGGTTGCAGGCCTTTGGAAGCAAATCAGAAGGATTCCGGCCGATAAAGTGAGGACAAAAGAACCCCAAATTATGATATGAACCATGAATTTAGGCCATACTCTCACTGCCTTTTGCCAAAGAAATGCTAATGTAATGCTAAGAAGAGAGGCAGCCTCAACCTGTGGCAGAAAATATCTCAACAACTCTTTCTCTTCTCTTTGAGCCCTCCCTTCTTCTATTAGGCCTTGCACTCCTTTAAATATAAGAAAACCCACCACCCCAATTGCAATAACCATATGTACGAGGAACACAAACAGAGAAATTTTGTTTGTGTATGATCTTGAATTCATTGTTACCACTGCTTGTTGCTGGTCAAAAAACACCAAATCCCAGAAATTATTTTCCATCAAAACTGAAGAAAAAAAAAATAATATATTTGTTGAACGTTGAAACTTACTTGAGGGGTAGGTGTAGAGCGAGCCACAGGCTGCTGCACCGGAGGAGGAGAAACGGAAGGAGAAGAGCGACGAGGAGGAGGAGAAGAGCGACGAGGAGGAGGAGAAGAGTGATGAGGAGGAGAAGAGCGACGAGGAGGAGGAGGGTGCTGCAAAGGAGAAGGAGAGGCAACTCTTGTTGAATTTTCTACGACGAGTCTTAAAGGATTTGTAGCACTCAATCTTTGCATTCTTGACATATGAAATTCACTTGGGGGATGAATTTGAACTGCTTGTTCTTGAAAATTCGTCCCACCTTTCTCCAAATCCTTTGATTCTTCATCATATTCTTCTTCTTCTCCCACTGTTTCTTCTGAACTTTCTCTAGGAACTACCTGCACAAATTAAACCATATCAATGAAAGAATATTCAAGAACAAACACTGGAAGAATTCAGCAGAGGTGGTGGAGGGTGGATGACATACGGGTTCCAAGGCACCCATCGATGGTGTCGGTGGAGGAAGCTCGTGTAGCTGACGGCACTAAAGGGAGGTTTGGATTCTGGTAGACGTTAGATCTTGTTCTCACGCGTTGACTGATGCAATTACACTCGTACCAATAATTCTTCAATTTTTTTCACGACATCCGTTTTATGTATTTATATTATATTGACAACGCCCCGGACATTGCTGAAGTAGCGAAAGGCTCGCTTCCAGTTATCGAATGAGAATTCGATTCCTAAAAATGATAAAGGTCATTGACAAGCACAGTTAAAAGATAAGTCCTCAAACCTGTATCATTTAAAGTACATCTTGCTATTTATCTCTTTTATTAAGGTTCGAAACGGGACTGTGAGGATCTTTGAAATTTCGGTTCAACCTTTTTTATATTGACAACGGTCAGGTAGATGGTGTGCCGTAAACGTCCCGATCAGCCTAGGTGCAGGACTGCAGGTTCACGGTTGTTTTACATGCACGATTCACACGTGGTGAAATTTGTGAGATTCCGGATGAGGTATCTGAAGTTCAGAAAGTCGGGGTTGGCGGATTAAAATTGTTGAAATGTCAAATACTAATTTGTAATGCCGAAGATAAATATTTTTTACTAGCTTTTTTAATAAAGTAAAAGTTGAATTTCAACTGGGGTCCCAAGCTTTGCTGGCCGTGCAAGACACTATTATCATCTACCAACTTTATGTCATTTTTATTAAAGAGGGAATAGCATACATGTGAAAATGGTGTTTCTGATTCTATTCATCCCTTTGGATCAAATTTATTTATTAGGAATAGCAATATAGCTCGCTCGAGCTCGACTCGAAAAAGGTTCGAATTTAGCTTGGCTCGTTGTTCAAGATTTCAGGCCAAAGTTCGAGTCGAGCTTTTTTTTTTTAAGAACAAGCCTTTGCTCGAGCCAAAAAAAAAGGCCTACTTAAAAGCTCGAACCTTGAAATTTGATCTGAGCTCGACTCGGCTCGTTGTATATATACGTTTTTAATAACAAATTTATGAAATTTTTTTATAAAAATAAAATAAGATTTAAAAGTTCTGAACTCGACTCGGTCCGACTTGACTCGAAAAAACTCGAGCTTAAAGATCGAATCAAGCCTTAATTTTGAGGACAAGCTTTGGCTCTTGGCTCGAGCCAAAAAAGTCCGCTCTCTAAAAGCTCGAGCCTTAGACTTTGGCTCGTAGCTCGGCTTGATTCGACTAGTTGATATTCCTAATTTATATTGATAGAATTATAGTCAGTCATGTTAATTAATACAAGACTGGACTAAAGATATGTTACACAAGTCAGTAATTTATTATTGGTAAAGTAGGCGGCTTACATACTCTAACTAACAATTCATCTATGAACGGTTGTTAATATATATCTCCTATAAACGATAATTGACAATATTTCTTTAGTCATTTTTTAAAAAATAAAAATGATTGGCGAGTGTTGACATTATCATGTTTTTTGGGGTGCTTATAAATTGTCAATATACGGTATTGTCCACCAAATAAGTGATTTTATTTCACGCTAGATGTACTACCAATCAAGGGGGCCTTTGAAATTCTTAAATTCCGTAGGTTCAAAGTTCGAAATTCTCTGGGGACGCATCCACTTAGTGTGGAACAAAATCATCTATTCGGTGGACAATACAGTGTGTTGATGACCTGTGAGCACCCCAAAGACTTGGCAACGTCAACAGCGAGAATATTTGATCAACCAAAATTATTGATTTTTCTTAAAAATTGTCTAATGACGTGACTATTTATAAACAAAATATATAAACAAAAAGTTGACAAACGCCCTCTTAAATATTGTAGTAGACATTAATGCCTTTGCTTGGTAAATTTTTTTTATTTATAAACAAAGATTGTGATATTTTTTAGGTAAAATATGTAGTTAAAAAGTGATTAAGAAAATATATGAGATTAAAAATGGTTTGAAAAAATGTATTGTTTACAAATTTACCAAACTGAATTTTACGGCAAATATTTTTTTTTTTAATTACATGTAACTTGATATTTTATTTGGTGTATAAGCAAGTGTTTGGTAAAATTGTTTATAAAAAAAAATTCTTCACAATTCTAAAAATCACTTTTTAACCACAAATTTTTCGAAAAGAATTTTTAATCATACATTTTACCTTAAAAAACTCAAATATCTTGTTTATTACCCACTCCGTTCCAATTATATAGGTTGATTTGATTTTACACATAAATTAAGAAAATATATTTAATGTCATTGAAAAATTAATTTTTGTAAAGAAAATTTACAACTTACCTTTAATTTAATATCAAAATTATTATTATTAGAAGTTATAATTAGATGTGGATTATTAATCAAACAAAATTAATAATTCATAATAAAGAAATAAGTTTATATAATTAGAATAAAAGAAAATGAAAATATATTATATAATTGGAACGAATTGAGTAATAAAAAATAAAAACCAACAGCCAAACAAAAGCTAACTCCCCATAAATTCTGTTGTTTTTATAGATGTCTTGATACTGTCATCGTCCTCTCACATAGAAGAGGTAGGGCTCACCCCTGCAGTGGGTTTATCAAGAAGTTGTAGTTGTATGAGTTGGATCCACATCATAGTTGAACTTGAACATGATGTCAGAGCATCTCTAACTCTTACCTATTTTTTTTACAAACGACAAAAACTACTTATGTGGAAAACTAATATAATTTGTCACATACATATTGATCGTTGTTGCATAATATTAATATCATTGCGACATGTACAAAATAGATATTATCTTATTGTAGATACTTTAATACAAATTGAAATCAATTTTATTACATTTACAATGAGCTTGACAATTAGATTACGTGGCACAATCTTATTTTTTTTAAAATCACATCATTTTTTAAAGTAACAAACACAATATTTCCACATCACCAAATTGTCATCTTCATTGTCAACATAATTGTGCAAGCAAAATTCGCACGAAAAACTGCACGCATGACCCTACAGTTAGAGCTTCAAGTTTTGATGGCATGTGTAGCGACCGAGAATTTTCGTGATTTTATTCAAATAAATATTTTTAAAAGCGTGTCGCTTCGACCTTGCCCATCATTTAGTTATTTTAGTTTTAAACGCGTGCTCGTTCAGCCAGTTAAGTGGAAAATTTAATTTATTCAAATACTTAGTCAAATTTTAATTTTTATCAAATATATTTCAATATCACAGTTTATTTTCAAAGTCCAAATTTCAACTGTTTTAATCCAATCCAACTGATCGAGCCCAGATATTTTTTTACCAATCATTCAAGCCCATTTAAAAACCCAATAAGCCATCTCTTGGTCCAACCAATTCAACAGCTTCTTCCTCCCCAAGTTTTTCCTTACACAATCGATACTCATTTCCAAAATTCTTATAATTTTTCCATAAACCAAGATTTAACATAATCTACCATGTTTAACACCTAAATCAACTATTAAATACATCCCTCACCTCTTTCCCCTTCGACATACCAGAGCATCAATCATCATAGCAGGCTAAACCAATCACTAGCCTCAACCTCAAACACTACACCCGTTCGAACACCACCATCATCATCCAACCATTTATGAACTGCAATTTCAAACCACAACCTGCAACTCAAGGTATGCACTTCCCTATCTTCATTCTCACAACCACCACAGACACAAATTTTACCAGCCCCATAGACGACTTTCAACCACCAAGCCTCCTTTGTGAGTCCTCTGCCGACTTTAACCACCACACCATCACCCTCATTCGTTTCAAATCCAATTAATGGAATTTGGGGCAATTGAAGGTAGTTCTCTTCAATCCAAACAATGGATTCGAAGAAGGCAAGAAATTCATACTTCACATTGCCCAATTACAATCACCTACGTCGGCAACCACCATACCCGCGACCACCTACTGCCACTTCAACACCTCGTCACGCAGACTCCAAACCAACCCAAACCATCGGAATCCATCGCAGCCTCCAACTCGCAATTTCATCACCCCCGCACCGACTGCATCACCTACTTCCCAACTCCAATCCGACCCCAAATTCACAAAATAGAACCCAAAACCAAGAATCAATTTACCCAAGAGCCTTACCTCGAACTCCGCCCCTTCGTTGCCGGTATTCTTCGCCGGAAAATCCAAAAACGAGCCTCTGTCCTTTGTACCAAAAATCAGCCCAATAAACCTTCTTTTTCGCAATGCCCTACCCATACCCGTCGTCGCCAAGTAATGGCGGCACTGCCGCCGCCTGCGAGCCGGCGTAAGGACACCGGTGGGCGTGACCGACGACGCCCGTCGCCGCGACCTCCCTGCATCTCTCTCTCTCTTGTCTGATTTGAGAAAGAGAGATAAATAAAATGTTTTTATAAAAATTAAGTTTTCAAAATATCCGTTTCAGCCCCACAGTTTGATATATTATCTTATTTCAGCCCCTATTTTAAATTAAGTCATTTCAGTCCTTCCATTTTAAAAACCTCTTTAATTCAATCCCTGCAGATTTAAAATCTTATAAGTCAGCCCACTAATTTTCGAAAAGCCCATTTTAGTGACCAATTTTGAAAGTAATAAGTTTCAGTAACTGTTTGTTTAAAATGTTTTATTTCAAGCCATAAAGTTTTAAAACTTATTATTGCAGTCCTTAAGTTTTAAATGATTTTAATCGCCACTCCATTTTTAAAATCTATTATTTCAGCCCAATAATCTAATATTCGTTTTGAGTTTCAACTCAACTTTCAAAAGTATTCATTTTAGTCCCCCAAGTTTTAAAATAATCATTTCAGTCCCTAAAGTTCAAAGTCATTTAAATCAGTTTTAAAGTATTAAATTGGACTTATTATTTTAAGTTATGATGGACGAGGCGCTTGGACATTTAGAAGAACAACGTGAATTTTCTTGCTCAACTTTCAGACTCGTGATTTGAGGTAGACTCGCCCCCATTAATTAGTTTAAATTATAATTGCATGTCTTATGTGAAATTACGTGATTTATATGCTTTGATGCATGAGACGAGAAAAGAATATCTCTTATGAGATAAATGAGAAATGATGATGTTATGCATAACTTATGTGCCTTAAGTGCACGAGACGAGACTACCCACACCCTATGATTTTACGAGCCTTGATTTTGAAAATAAAATAGCCCAAGGATATGATGATGATGTCACTATATGATTGCATAATTACGTGTTCAATTATTCTGTAAATTAATTATTGACGATGAGTCTACTGAGTATTTTTCGAAATACTCATTCCATTATTTTAACAGTTTTTGCAGATCTCGGAGAAGGCGGCGAATGAAATGGGAGCGGTGGCAAATTAAATAAATGATGATGTTATTAGACAATTTTACGAATGTTACTCGTTAAATTATTTATCGTTAATTTCATTTAAATAATTGAGACACAAGTTTTATGAATTGTTTTATATTTAAATTAATCAAATTTCCGCTGAAGTTTTCAAATGATGAATGTGATGCTTTGAATTAAATTTATTTTTCGCAATAAAATCAGTTTTAAAGGACGAAGTGGCGTCCCAGAATCCGGGGCGTTACAGCATGGTTCCGATATTAACATTTGGTAGCATTCTTTTATTATGTCTCTCTTCTTTAACACAATCATTATAATTATAAACGACATAATTTCTCAAATTACTTTTTCACCACACATTTTTTCACTTCACTTTTTAACCACATATCTTACCTCAAAAATATAAATTAATAATTCTAGGGAGACATTTTTTGAGGACATTTTTAAGTGACATTGTGACATGAAGCACTTATTGGGTAATTAAAAAGTAAGTAGTAGAGTAATTATTTTCACCATCCAATTAATGTGTGACATGTCATAATCCCTAAAACATACCTCTCTAGAATTACTCATTATAAATAAACCAATATATATATAAGCTACAATGAAAGAATAAAGCCTATTGAACGGTTGTGGTTTGCATATAAACCCTTGATTGGTTTTTATTAGATTTTTTTTTTTTACAATATTCAATCACAATCATTCATTAAAAGTCAAATCCATAATATTTGACTTTTCAACAAAATTTCAATCATCAATTCTCCTAAAAATCACTATTCATTTAAAAAAAACACTTTTTAAACAATACCAAACAAACTCTAAATCAAGTTTTGAGATTTTTTAAAGTAAAATGTGTTGAAAAATGGCTAAAAAAAATGTAGTGTTTATAAACAAGTTACCAAATAGAGAAATATAACATATCACGTCGAACACCCACCTCGTTCTCTCTCTTATATCCTCGGCATGGATGGATGTAAGGGGTTGGGAGCTTAGTCGGTCGCTCGTGCTGGATTCGCAATTTTTTTTTTTTTTTTACCTAATAATTTTGACGTCAAATTTTTTTCTCTCTTAACCTTATAATGACTGTTCGTGCTGGATCACTTTCTTGTATTCGTGACTAACCCTAGGTGTGAAGATGTTGAAACTTATGTGGGTTGAGACCCAACACATCTTATTTTGGATATACAATCATATCACGTGTGTGTGTGTGTAGAACCATCCCCATTGAATTGTGAGTGGAATAAAATTCAATACAATGCCCAATGGCCGAAGCATACATGATAAATTCAAGATCGAGAACCGTCAAATGCACCAAAAAGTTCCCCTTTCAACTGTACTTTTTCCCTTTGTTGCCAGGTACTTTCCCTTAGTCCTTGTTCCAAAGGCAATTTTTAGGACACAATTCTAAACGAACTCCAAGGTGACAAGTCCCACATTTGGATATTTCAATCCAAAACTTCCCCATGAAAGAATATTCATGAACAAATACTGGAAGAATTCAACAGTGGTGGTGAAGGATGGATGACATACGGGTTCCAAGGCACCCATCGATGGCAGGGGTGGAGGCGGCCCGTGTAGCTGACGGCACTAAAGGGAGGTTTGGATTCTGGTAGACATTAGATCTTGTTCTCATGCGTTGGCTAATGCAATTACACTCGTACCAACTAATATATATAGAAATTACACGTCTCATACGACCTATGGACATTCGATAACGACCTATGGTTATTCGATTCGATCACTCCCTAACAGTGTGATAATGATCAAATTATGTCATCATCGACTAAACTATCAACGACCACAATATACGATGAATGATAGGTGTTCCCATCCAATTAATTATTGACACGTGGCAAGAGAGAAATCCGAGCCACGTGAAAACTTCTTTATTAATAGGCGATTATTACGCCTTAATTAGCGGTCATTATCTCTTAACTGGAAATCCTTATCCCTTATAGGTAGTATTTATCCCTAAATAAGTGTCTATCATTCCTTGATGGGCGATGATGGTTAAGACATAGAATCATGCTACGTTGTCAGATGGATTTACCGACTGACTTACCTACCATACACTTGACAAACATCCATCACTTTATCCATCACATTATCTTTAAAATCAACCACCATAATTGGGTCAACATATAAATTGGTAAATCATTAGGTAAATCAATCTGACAAAGTAGATTAATCCTAAGACATATAAATACCCCCACTTTGAGGACTCCATACAGGTTACAAATTACCTCTCTCTTCCTCTTTATATATATATCTCTTAAGAATATTTATATATCTTCCTCTTGTGTCCTGATTCTCACGCAGGAGGTAAAACTGGGAGTTTTTCCGCCTTCTTTTGTGGGTATCAATGGTCTATGGTAACCAAATAGGGGGCTTGTCTAATAAACGAAGTGGTGGACGAAATCGATCATCATCATTTGGCGCCATCTATGGGAAATCGATCAAAAAATAATGTTGTTCAAAGATCGATTTTTAACTAAATAAAAAATTCAGAAAATCTTGAAGATTTGGAGACAAAAAGAAACAAGATTTTAGGCGGATTAAGGAATTGAATCGAGGAATCTTTTAAAATATCTACTGGGGCTTTTTATTGGAGTAATTACCACCAAAAAATGTTGATTATTTATACCGTTTTCTTCCACTAGAGAAGTCAGCCACCAAGATGAATAAAGTGATCGACCAAGATTTAAATATCCCATTGAAAAAGAATTTTCAAAACAATGGCTCCTAGTATGGAAACAGTTACAGAATCCGACAATAGTGCAAAGCAACGTGATGTCGCAGTATGCCGTCGAAGCCATTGCAAGCAACGACCATAAATATTGAGGCATCTAAAAGCTATGATAACCCCCCAGCGACATCAGTCGAAATTTCAACGAGGATTCACTTCTTCGGAGAACTAAATTTCATTGTGCCGAGGGTCGTGGCCACCACCTATGACACCGTGTATCCCAATAGAAGCTTCAAATAATTCTAGTGCTGGTCGAATCCATGGGTCCGACAAATTTCCAAGTCGATCAATCTATTCGAATTTGGATGAACCTTGGGTTATTTGGAATTCATTACTAAATTTTGATTCGTTATCCTCTGATGAACGTTTTGGTATGCGAGATGCTAGATGAAACGCTACAAGCCTACAACCAAATTATTTCTTAATCAACGGTTTGATGAAGTATGTAAGTGAACTTGTTAAACAATTTACTAACTAAAACAAATAATTCGCAGATTGTAAGTAAAACAGTTTACTAAATAAAACAAAATTTACAGTAAGCAGTAAACAAAATGTGCTTGAACAGGAAATAAAATGGAACCTGGAGCCGGGGCCTATGTTCAACACAGTTTCCTTAAAGCAATATTCGCCCTCTCACCGAAGTAACTCGAGCGCTTGCTTCCCAGGATACAGCGGCCGGAACTGCAGCCGTGCAGTCGAACGAAAAATGTGCTTGAACATGATAACAAAGGCTGGAAGAAGGAAGACAGGAAGCTGGACAGAAAGTGCAGAGAGATTTCGAGTCTGTGGTGGTCTTGAATTGAGGAATTTGTTCAATATATATAGGCAAGGAGGAGCCTCTACCTCTTAATGCTGTCATAATTCCTCCATTTGAATTCAGACGTTTTTTGAACGTTTTTGGAATTACGAAACCCTGTCTTTACACTCCATTTGAATTCAGACGTTTTGGAACGTTTTTGGAGTTGCAAAATAAATTTTCAGGTTATGTTTTGAATGGAAACCGTAAAAGAAAATTCCAAAACGTGGCTTGCACTTTGTGGCCAATTTTTAACTCGTTCGGTCCGACATTCGTGTACGTAGGTCGCGCCCGCACACAAGTTCAAGGCTCAAAGGCCAAGTCGGTCCAAGATTTGCACTCCCCCTGCAGGCGCGTAGGCCATGGAGGAGTCTCTATGCAACAAATGGTTACACCTTACAAATTTTTAACCATATTAAATTGGTCAACAACCTCATTTCTATCCTATGTGGGATAACATTTAAGCATTCACAATATTTCCACATTTTTTCCATTTTCCAATGTGGGATGGAACTATTATTTATAACCTCCACTTATTCCCACATTTCCATTTCTAACCAATGTGTGATTGTAATCCCTTTTAAGGCTCCTCTTCAAATCCCAAATTTTAATCAATGTGGGATCAATTTCACATTCACACAAGTGAAAATCAATTGTCACCAATATATTTTCCAACAAAGTATACTTGACAACGGCCATTAGAGCAGACAAACTCGTGTCACAAATCTACAGCCAAAGCACAAACAAGAGCTGCGGGAACGAGAAAAAAAGGGGAATTCCATTCTCATTTTTGTTCTTATCTACATAACCTCAGGGAGCAATTGAGATCGTTTCAACACTTTGACAGCTATGTCCTCATGCAATCGTAGTTCTGGTGGCCACCATCGAGGTCATGACAGGGATGATCACCATCGAGGCCCATTTATTGGCCTTGTCATTCTCAAACCATGCAAACATCAGGTATATTCTAACTCCAATTGTTCCTGCATGATTTACGATGACTACTGAATTAAGGGATAATAAACTCTAAATGTGATTACTTATCTTGGTCGAATTTGAACAATAATGCAGGAGTCGAACTCAAAGTGAATTGATTACCGAATCTTAAGTTATAAGGTGCATTACTATAATTTTGCATGCTATATTTGGTGATAATTTTAGATTTCTTCGAAAAATCTTAGATAAAATTATCATAAACTGAAATCTTTAAGATTTGAAGATTATTGCCGATTTTACTCGATTCCTATTGGGAATTATGATCATGTATAGCATATACACGATGGGATTTCGCAACTGACTGGGATGATAAGGTGGTTAAGTGATCCGTGTTCTGTCATAATAAATGTGACTCATATTTTGCTTAAGTGCATTCAGTCAAAAAGAAAAACCATAAATTAAAATTGTTGCTTCGTATTCATAATTGAGTCATCTTATCTGTCCTGATTTCTTATTAGAATTGGAAAACAAGTTTAAGTAAATAAGAGGAAAAATACAGCAGCAATACTCTAATGCTTTTCTCGAATTTGCTTGTTGCCTTGGGGCTATTAACAGGTTCTATTATTGATACAAGCTATAAGTCCTCACCAATCTGAGGCTAGTTCCAAAACCCTCCAATCGTTGAAAGCAATCCTATATGTCACTATTCGAGGCTCGCTCATTTTTTTTTATCCTTCGAGGCAAGCTTTAAGACCTCAAATCATTGAAGGTGCTCTAAGCTCGTGGTTGGGTTATGTATAAGAGATGGATGCTATAACAATGTTGTTAGCACATGCATTTCTGATCATCTAATGAATGAAGCATTAACCATCTCATTTCTAGGATTGAAAATGACTGGGGGAGGAGGAAAACAGCGTTGTTTACCCCAGAAATAGTACTAAAAGCATTCGATCCTAAAATATCTTTAACATTAATGGAAGTACACCTGGAAATGGTTGTAGGAGGGGACAAACTCGTGTCACGATCTGCTATCAAAGCACAACCGAGAGCAGCGAAAATGAGACATAAAGGGGAGTAGTCATTTTAATTATTCCAGTTTCATTCCTACCCTCATTGGCATGGTTGGGATTTTCTTTGTCAACTGCTATCTGCCTTTAATTTTTCACTACATTTTGCAAAGTGTTGCACTTGAGGCTTACTTTGGATGAGCCTCTAGTCACCAAAGTATTTTACTTCATAATTATGCTTTGCTAAGTATGATCCAAGTGAGCCAATTGCTGAAATTTTTTAACAATCAATTTTCCAGCTGCCAACTATTAGAATGTAATCATATATTTGACGACACGAAAAAAGTAAATATATAAAAACTATTTTCAACAACAAGTGACCTCATGAGAACATTGAATTTAAGAAGAATTTAGTGCTCCAAGTGATTCTTGGTACATGTTTGAGAGGAATCGGGAAAAAGAAATCATAGGGTTACTTTTAGTCTAACTGGACTTAATAAGCATATTTTGATATGGTTCGCTTGTACATGCATGATAATAATTTCTCTAGTCATTTCTTGATTATCTTGAAGGCGTGTTAACTTGGCAGAATTTAAATTTAGCACACAGTAACTTGAACGTGGTTATCCATGGCATTTGTCTGCTACACATTTGAGCTACCTGTACATGACCATTTTTTTAAAAATTTTTGCTTCAAATGTTGTTTAAGCAGCACCCAAGCTCGTGGTTTTCTTATTATTATAATAGACAAAGTTATTTCTATCAGCATCCACAAGTTGCCCCCTTTATTAATTTACACGGTCATTTTTATGGCTGGTACATTAAATTTGAGGTTATCAATTTGACAATCTTCAGTCCATACCAGCTAGATGCTTGAGCTTGAAATGCAAATTTTAAAAGGAAGTGATATCATGCCAGATTTCTATTAGCACAAGGACATGAACAAACATGGCAGAAGCTAGTTTGGTCAAAGTGTTAAATTTCATTGACACGTATCTTTATTTTCTGCCAGCAAGAATTTTACATTAATTTAGTGTGGCCTGCGTAGGTTACATCCTAAATAGTCTTGAACACACGTTGTCAAGTTAGACTAAAATTATGGCCTGCACTACATTTGCTCCATGTTAGTCATCAGTATGCTCAAAATTAACAAGCTGTGTATTTTACGTGGTTTGATTGGAGTTCCTTTAGATTAAATTATGTATTTTAACCTTGTCTACTTGAAGATTAAACTTTTACAGAGTTGGCAAGGAAAATTTGAAGAGAATGTGCAGATTGTGCTTTAGTTGCCTTCTTTATTTATCTCTTAAGGCTACTGACTACAACTTGGGGAGAAAATTCAAAATTACGACTATGCACACTAAGGCGATCCAAGGCTTGTGGTTTTCTTATTATTCGAGACAAGTTCTAAGACCTCACACTCTCTAAGGCAGGCATGTAAGATCTCGCATCATTGAAGTTATTCTTCGAAGAGGAAAAACAAGGCGATAAGCCTCAAGGTGACGAGCCTTAGTATAAAAAGGAGACGGTGAGTCTCTCTGCAAGATGATAAGCCTCAACATTAAGAACAAGGTTATGTGAAAGAGTTGCGGTTCGAAAAGGAGCACTAATGACCTGATTCTAAAAAATTCGTCACGCGCGAAACATGGATCAACAAAGACTTTGTCATGAGCAAAGCATAAAAACTTTGTCACTCGCGAAGCATTGATCGCTAAAAACGATCATAAAAGACTTTGTCACGAGAAAAAAATAAAGACTTCATCACGCACGAAGCATTGATCGCTTTAAAACGATCATAAATGACCTTATCACGAGCAAAGTATAAAGACTTCGTCACGCGGGAAGCATGGATCAACAAAGACTTTGTCATGAGTAAAGTATAAAGACTTCATCACGCGCAAAGCAAAGAACAATCTCAAAGACCTTGTCATAAGTAGAGCATTAAAACTTCGTCATGAGCGAAGCATCGAAGTATACAAACGATCAATTCCAAGACTTCATCGCAAGGGAATATTCGATCGATAAGAAACGATCAGTGAAAACTTTGTGACAAACAAAGTGGTGGACGAAATCGATCAGGCGTTCACGGCTAGAAAACAATCGAAAGATCATGATTCTCTAATACGAGAATAATGATCCTTCAAGGGGGCTATTGATACATACAGAAATTACACATGATATACGATCTATGGACATTCGATTACAACTTATGGTAATTCGATTCGATCACTCCCTAGCTGTGTGGAAATGATCAAATTATGTCACCATCGACTAAACTATCAACGACACACGATATACGATGAACGATCGATGATCTCATCCAATTAATTATTGACATGTGGCAAGAGGGAATTCCGACCCACGTGGAAACTCCGTTATTAATAGGCGATTATTGCGCCTTAATTAGCGGTCATTATCTCTTAACGAAAGATCCTTATCTCTAGGTAGTAATTATCCCTAAATAAGTGCCTATCATTCCTTAATGGGCAATGATGATTAAGACCTATAAATACCCCCACTTTGAGGACTCCATACAGGTTACAAATTACCTCTCTCTTCCTCTCTATATATCTTCCTCTCGTATACTGATTCTCATGCCAGAGGTAAAACGGAGATTTTTCCCACCTCCTTTTGCAGGTATTAATGGTCTTTGGTAACCAAACAGGGGGCCTATCTAATCAACGAAGCGGTGGATGAAATCGATCCGCATCACCAACCATTCTTAAATCTTTTCACGACATTCGTTGTATGTGTTTATTTATCTTGACAACGGTCACGTAGGTGGTGTGTCGTACACGCCCCGATCAGCTTAGTTACCTAGGTGCACGATTGCAAGTCCACGGTTGGCTTTTAAATGCACGATTCACATGTGGTGAAATTTCGTGAGATTTCGAAGGAGGTATCTGAAGTTCAGATAGTCATGATTGGTGGATTATTAACCATTTGTTTGGTAAACATGTTTTTAAAAATATTTTTTATTACTCAATTTCTCAAATCATTTTTTAATAACACACATTTTCTCTCTCTACTTTTCAAACACATATTTTACCTAAAAAAAATGTTTTTAAACAAAAAACTTTTAACAAACACAATTGTTGAAATGTCAAATAATTTGTAATGCCCAAGATAAATATTTCTTACTTTCGCTATATAATAAAGTAAAAGGTAAATTTCAACCGGGGTCCCAATCTTTGTCAAGAGTTGCACCTAGAATTACAACTTCTCAAAATCTTGCCAAATCAAAATATTAGAGATGCAGGCTATAAATTAGGCTCCGTTCAGTAACAATTATAATAGGTATAATTTCTCATATCACTTTTTAATTACATACATTCGCTCTATCCAATTTTTAATCACACATCTTACCTAGAAACTCAAATAATACACATTATAAATCAAATTCCATTTATTTCAGACGTCAAACGGACCCTTATTTGTTTTAAGCCAGTAGAATCATTTGTTCCCCCCTTAATTTTATTGGCGTCATGGTCGTTTAATACAAATTTTGACTTTTTAATGGTTAAATGGACAGTTTCCATTATTTCTGGATCGGTCTGGCATAATTTTGAAGTTGGAGGATCAAAAGCTTCATAGATTGGAAATTCAAATGCCACTATCGGTGTTGTTTGCTGGCCGTGCAAGACACTGTTATCATCTATTAACTTTTACATTTTTTTTTTTTTTAAAAAAGAGGGCATACATGTGACAATGGTGTTTCTATTTATATTTGATAGAATTACAGTCAGTCATGTTAATTAATACAAGTATGGACCAAAGATATGTTACATAACATAAATCAATTATTTATTTTTGGTAAATGACGACGGCTTATATACTTATTTAACAATTCGTTTATGAATGGTTGTTAATAAACATCGTTTATAAACAATGACAATAAATATGATTTGTCGAAATTTTTGACAAGCCAAAATTTTTAGATTTTTTAAAAAAAAATTCTAATGACGTGATTGTCTATAAACAAAATATATAAACAAAAAATTGATAAACACCCTCTTCAATATTGCGGAAGACATTAATGCCTCTGCTTGGTAAAATCTTTTTTTATTTATAAACAAAAAATATGATATTTTCTAAATAAAATATGTAATTAAAAAATAATTTGAAAAAAATTGTACGATTAAAAAATAGTTTGAAAAAACGTATAATTATAAACTTGTTTATAAATAATTTACCAAATTAAATTTTTATAATTTTTTTTTTAATTACATGTAACTTGATATTTTATTTGGCGTATAAGCAAGTGTTCGATAAAATTGTTTATAAAAAAGATTTTCTTCAAGTTTTTTAAAACACTTTTTAATCACATTTTTCGAAACAAATTTTTAATCATACATTTTGCCTTGAAAAATTCAAAATTCTTGTTCATTAGATAGTGAAAATAATTACTCGACTACTTACATTTTTACCACACAGTGTATGTACACCATATTGTAATGTCAATTAAAAATGTTCTAAAAAAATATCTCCTTTAAATCACTCTTATTAATAACAATAAAAACCAACCGCCAAACAAAAGCTAGCGCTCCATAACTGCCCTCTCACATAGAGGGGGTAGGGGTGAACCCCAGTACCCTACGGTGATTCTATCCTTTTCTAGAAGTTGTAATTGTGTGAGTTGGATCCACATCAGATAGTTGAACAAGTTGTCAGTATCATCAGCATTCCAAATATTTTAATACAAAATTGCAGCACTGCTACCGCATGCACAACCCTAGAAGCAGAGCTTCAAATTTTGATGAGACCTGCCATTTGTACAGACCCTGTACAACAAGAATTTTCCAATTTTGATAGCATGGTTCTCATATAACACTTGGTAGCACTCTTCATTAGCCTCCCGAACAAAAAAAATTCTCAAGTTAACACACATCTTACCTCAAAAATATAAATAAACCAATATATAAATACTACAGTAAAAGAACAAAGCCTAACGATCAATTGTGGTTTGTATATAAATCAAGTTTTGAGATTTTTAACGTAAAATGTGTTGAAAAATAGTTTTAAAAAATGTAGTGACCGAAAGTAATCTGAAAAAAATGTGAATAAAAAAACTTGTTTATAAACAAGTTTACCATAGATCCAAATTAGTGAAAACCACAATTAAAATGTACCAAAACAGACTTCTCTGACTTATGGGAACTGTCAAAACTCTGTATCTGCTACATTAAGCAACATGATCCTTACAGCATTAATAGCCTTGAAATCTACTTCTTTGCACCGCTTGATGAATCTAGTTGCGGTTTAACAATACTTAACTGACCTCCATCTTTGTTGGCAACAGTGGCAGCTTTAGCCTCATTGCAGTAATTAATAAACTTGCTCAGCTCCTGATATGTAAAAAGATCCAAAAACATAAAACAACAAATATCAGCTTCACACAAGAGGACAGGAACTCAAGCATCAAAATATCATCCATAATCTTGAGTTTTTACACAAACCAGTTCAGAGATTGAATTGTATCATTATTTATTCTCATATCATTATAAGAGAATCTCTTCAGTAATTTCAATGGTAAAAGATGGCTTGCTATCGGGTAAAAAAAAAAAAAAAATCTGTTGTTATCTGATGACTATCAATCCACCTTTACTATATAAAATATTGTTACCAATGCTGTTGATAACATATTTTTATGCAATATGTTTGGAACAATTAATGCATCACAGTCAAACTCCGTTACTCTTGTAGCATACCACTTTCACAAAGACAATTAAATGTAATAGTGATTAGCATACTATAATAACTAAGGGCATCTTGGATTGTCTTGATTTTCCATGGGAAATGGAGATTTTTACCAATTTTCCATCTTTTAATCTGTTTGATGGGAAAAAAATTCAGTCCAAATATTTCCTATTTTCTCATCACGTGACCTGAGTTGGTGGAAAATCTTTTCTCCCAGTTGAGAAGAACAAATATTGTCCTAGAAAGTCTGAGTTGGTGGAAAATCTTTTCTCCCAGTTGAGAAGAACAAATATTGTCCTAGAAAGTCTTTACGATGGAAGGAATTAGACCACTTAAAAATTTACAAAATAGGCAAACTACGCTAAAAATGGAAGGAATTAGACTACTTAAAATAAATTATTTTAAAAAAACTGTATTAATTATGCTCATAAAAATATGAAGACAATTGAAAGTCAGAAATTCATTCCAAAGACAGGGGTTGACAATCCCGATCTGATTTTTTAATTTTTTAAAATTTATATTATTTGGTATTTTATGTTATGGTTATTCATTTAGAGCGTTTCAAAATCTGTTAGACAGCTTGCCAGGCGGCTATGATAAATATGTTATGGACGAAGTTTAAAAGTCGAAAATTATTTTGCATGAATTATTGAACGAAAAAATAAACCATGATTTATTGAATGCAAAATAAACTTTTATTATGAACTATGTGTTTGTTGATCAAACAACAAATAACACTATTTTCCTGAAAAATAATGTCAATCAAACGGCAAAAGTTGAAAAGATTCACATTTTCAACATTGAAATTAAATCAATCAAACACATATAATTGCATTTAGCCAAGAAACTAATTTGCAAACAATTCAATTTCCTGGAAATTACTTTCCTTCCACCCAATTTCCATATTTTCAATCAAATGGACCCTAAATCTAATCTAATAAAAGAATAGCCAAATTGTGGTGTGCAAATTGCACAAGAAAATTTCTTACATCACACACATGGTTCAACCGGCGGCTATAGCCTATAAGAATTTTTTAAGACTCAAGTTAAAGCAAGATGTATCCTCCAGTCTAAGGGACTGGGATAGTGGTCATCCATTGATTCTATCATACACATGTATGGTTATAGAAAGTAAACTAGGAAAACTGGAAGAAGGAAAAAGTATGTCAAACTTGATAATTATCAACTGTAGTAATTCATAATATTTCGAGAACGTATCAGAGAAACTAGTTTATAATCTACTAAAAGCTAGAGAAGTCAATTGGCATGGCCCAGTCAGCTTGTCCTGGGAAACACTGTGCATGGGGTGCAGAGAGCTCAATAACAAGTCGGTACACCATATGGATGTGGCCAATAGGGCTATAAGCAAAAACCGGAAAACCGAAAAACCAAACCGAATCGAAACCGCATTTTAAAAACCGTCAGTTTGGTGCCACGTGGACCCGTCAATGAAATGTTTTGAATCTAACCAAACCGGTCAAGAGTGGTTTGGTTTAAGTTTGAAAATTTTAATTACGGTTTAAAACCAAACCAGACCTGCGAAAAAAAAAAATTTGACCAATATATCAAATTCAATAGTTATATGAGTATGCTTGTTAATTTCAATTTTCTATTACATATATTACTCATGATAGGCATAATTTTATTTATTTAGTATTATTATTTTTTAAATAGGCCCAATAATCATACAAAACCCAAAACCTAATTTTAATTGTATTAGGCTATTAGCATACTAAAAGTCTAAGCCAACAGTACACGCATTATAGACCTAATTCTAAAGACAAGTCAAAATTACATGCAGACTGTTCATCTTCTGCAGACTACCATTGTTATCGCTGCAAAGTGTTTTCAACAGGAAACTGCCGGCGATGTGCTACAGTAAATCCGTCCAATAAGTTATTATTTCTTCCCTAAGATTTTTGTCAAAGTTCCTCTTCTTCTTCATCAAAAATTTTATGGTCCAACATGACGCAAGGCAAACTGAAATTATTTTCTTTCCTTTCAATTTTCAATCTGGATTATTGTAAAGGAAGTAAATTATTAGTTAACCTTGTTTTATTAGTATTATTATGTTTTTGGTCCAACATGACAGATTGAGGTTATTAGCATCAAATATGCCTTCTGCTGATGTGCACGATATAAATGTATATAGGAACACAATTTAACTTCTTTGACAGGTAATTGGAATCATTCTTTGACCATTATTTAGACGAAAGAAAAAAAAGGTTAAAAAATTAAAATGTGATCAATTATGAAAAACAATTACTGGGGTGACAGTAGCTCGAACTCTCAACCCACAACCAACTGCTATAATTCGTGCTATAATCACGTAATTAATAAGCCAAATATTGCAAAAAATCAGTTTTTTAGCATTTATAATTGAATAATTTGTGGATATTTTTTGTTGATGTATAATTTGGAATAATTTGATAAATGTGTTGAACGATAATATAAAATCTTTTTTTTTTCAGCATATAAATTGATTGACACATTTAAATAATTTCTTATAATTATTTGTTGTGTAGAATAACAAATATGAATCATATTAATCTTTCTGAAGAAGAAAGTTATCTTAAGACAAATGTAGTTGTTGATGGTGTAGATTCCATTATTAAGGAAAAAAAGAAAGCTAAAAGATCTGATGTCTGGGATCATTTTAAACTACAAGATGGAAAGGCAGAGTGTATTTATTGTGGGCGGCTTTATAAGTACGAAAATAAAAACACGGGGACTAGTACATTGCGGAATCATATTGAGTGCATATGTAAGAAATATCCATATCAGGTTCTAGATAGAAAGCAAAAGACCATGAGTTATTACGCTAAGTCTAAAAATGATACCGGTTTGGAGGGACAAGTTAAGTTCAATCAAAAAGGGACTAGAGAAATGATTGCTAAATATTTCTTATTGGCTGAGTTACCATTTAGACATGTGCAAGATGAAGGTTTTCAATTATATACAAAGTACTTTTTTCCAACATATGAATTCTCTTCAAGAGTTACAGTGGCAAAAGATATATAGTATATACCAATTGTTCCTCTACGAAAAGAAGAATTTGAATAAAGAATTGAGTACACACAGGGTTTGTTTAACTACTGATTGTTGGACATCCATACAAAATGTTAGTTATATGTGTTTGACTGCTCATAGTGTTAATGATGATTGGATGCTTCAAAAAAGCATTATAAGCTTCATTCAAGTCCCCAGTCATAAGGGTAATATGGTGGCCAAGGAATTGATTTCTTGTCTTCGAGATTGGGGAATAAAAAAGATTTTTTGTGTGACTGTCAATAATGCATCATATAATGATGTTGCAATATCGAAATTGAAAGATGATTTTCAGGAGAAGAAACATGGTCTAATTCTTGGAGGAGAAATGCTTCATATGAAGTGTTGTGCCCATATTCTTAATCTCATTGTTTGTGATAGTTTAAAAGAAATCAGTAGTTCTATTTCATCTATTCGCAATGCAGTGAGGTTCACTAGGTCTTCTCCAGCACGATTAAAAAGGTTCAGGGAGAGTTGCAATTAAGTAAATATCAAATCTCCAGCTTCGTTGTGTTTGGATGTGACTACTAGATGGAATTCTACGTACTTGATGTTAGACACTGCAATGAAATTTAGAAAAGCATTTGGTGCTTTGGAGAGTGACGAGAATTATACAAAGTATTTTGATGAAGAGAGAAGAGGTGATGAAAGAAGTGGTCCACTTACTCCATTTGATTGGGATCAAGGACAAATATTTGTAAAGATTCTTAAGACTTTTTATGATATGACATTGAAAGTTAGTGGCTCTTTGTATGTAACATCCGACACATTTTTCCAGGAAATTTGTGAAATTCATGTGGAGTTAAATGAATTAACTAAAGATCCTAAAAGTTTGATGGGGAAAATGGCTATTAGCATGCGAAGAAAATATGATAAGTATTGGGGCATTTCTAAACCCACCCCTTCAATATTTAAAGCAAGACTTAATTGGGATGCTAGGTTGTTGGAGAAAAATGATTTTGTAGATTACTTGTCCGACTGTTGTGAAGATCTCACTAAGGAGCCATTTGACATTTTATTGTGGTGGAAAATAAATGGTCCTAAGTATAAGATTGTCTCCCAAATTGCCAAAGATGTATTAGCAATTCAGATTTCTACAGTTGCTTCTGAGTCTGCATTTTCAACTGGAGGTCTGGTACTTGATTCCTTTAGAAGTTCATTAAGTGCAAAGATCGTTGAGGCTTGTATATGTGGAAAACATTGGCTACAAACTAAGAAGGAACCTATAGTGATGCGCCAATATTTGGATGAAGTGGAGGCATTGGATGACTCAATGAAAGTTGTGTCAAGTGATTTATATTTTCTACTACCCTATTTTTTAAAATTCTCTTATCTATCTTATCTAATACTATGACGATTTAATGAATGCATTTTCCTTATTATGCAGACGATGAATCGTGTGTGACAACAATCAATGTTTGGGTATGCATGAAATTTAGTTCGTAACAACAGACAATGGTAAGCTTATGTAATTATTATGTTGATTATATACTATGTCCAATAAATAAACTTCTTTTTTTTTTTTTTTTTTTGTGGCAGGTTAGACTCTCTATCTAATCAACAAACCTCTTCTTTTTTTCTAGATATGATGATCACTGAGGTCTTGTTGGACATCATGATATTGTTTTGGCCTGATAGACCTGTATTGTAACATTGTCCTAACTTTTATTTTGTAACAACTTCACATAAAAAGGCGGACAAAATAACTATATTTTGATTTTACTGTATTCCATTTTGATTTAGTTAGTATTTAAATTTATAGTAGACTTATTTAGTTTGTTTAGATTTATTGCAAATATAAGATATATAAGTGTATATCGAAATCAATGAACAAGTGGCATAAAGTATTAAGACAAAAACATTTATGGTGAAACAGGCGGTTTAAAACCGGACCAAACCGTTAGGTTTAGATTTGAATTTTTCTCAAACTGTTCTTAAACCGTTTTTAATGGTCTGGTTTAGGTTTTATATTTTCTCAAACCGATTTAAATGGTTTGGTTTGAAAATCTGTTAAAAACCAGTAAAACCGGACCGCTTACACCCCTAGTGGCCAAGCTAAGCTATCTAAAATAAATTTATACCCAAATGAACAATATTTAAAGATGCCTCAAGCTTTAATTATTTGTCAAAATTACACCCATTACGCAATAAAAATTATCATGTGGTAACTTCAACTATTATTCAAGTGCCACAATTAAAGAAGTGATGAATAAAATTACAAGTTCTGTGTTTTTTAATTGTTTTAAGAAGAAAATAGGGATTTGTAGTTTGATTGAGAGAGAGAGAGAGAGGGGGGGAAGGGGGGGGGGGGCTTAAAGGACTGCTAACGTCTTAATTCAAATAAATAATTGTTTTATTATTTATTTATTTATTTTTGTTTTTTAAGATCTAGGAGTAGTATACTTTCAAGAATGAGGACTCTGACAAGTTGGAAGACGAAGTTTGTATTCACAGGGAAATTCAGTGGTACATGTCAAACTTCAAAACCCAAGGTAGATTGAAGGTTTGTTTCAATATTCAAGATAACTTCAACAAGCTTTATATCCTACTCTTCATCATCGTCATCTCACTTGATATTCTTCGTTCTCCAAAATGGAAATTTCAAAATGTCCTTCAAATCACTATAACCATCCAATCTTTAACTGAAAAGGTAAAGACACTATTCACATGAAATTGTTCAAATAATTTAAAAATTGTTTCCATTGTCCATGGAACCAGGTGCAACAGTTCACGTCACGACCAACATGAGAAAGAGTTCAATTTATAAAAGTGTATCCTTGCAAAACATCTAATCTCAGAAAACAAATTTAGACTTATTTTTTATCTAGTCTAGAGATGTAACTAGATCAAGCCAGCCACACTAGCCCAGCTTCGCTTGTAATCTGGAAAGTGCCAGCCAACAGTTCACCATTTTTCTACCTTACACCACAAAATCATGCTTGATATGAAGATTTTAAGATGCTAAGCATCCGTTCCTCATTCCCCACCCCCCCCCACCCACCCCACCCCACCCCACCCTATTTGAAACTATAATACTAACCCCCAACCATTTTCTTTACTTCAAAACTATAATCTTATTCTCTGCTTATTCATTCTATTATTATAAAGTTCAATCGTATTGTTTATGAAGAAAAATTGGAAGATAGATTTTAACAGTAACCTGTAGTGTCTACAAACTGTAATTCCAATAAATTATAAAGTTGTATTTTTCTTAATATTTTCCATCTTGATAGCTCGAACTTATTTTCAAAAGTTTGGGAGAAAAAGCGCAATCAAGCCTGGCCCACGAAGGGGTTTATTTCTTAAAATCCAGCTTATTGTTATGTCTAGTCGAGTATTGCATACAAAAGATGTCCTTGTGCTGTCATGCAAGAAGCATGTGTGGCTGGGCTTATAAGATGGTCAAACTATCTTATAAGCCCAAAGCCCAGCCAAACATACTGCTTAATTGTAGGATTACTTATTTTCAGCCTAAATCTCAATAAGCCATAAGTTCGGCCCAGCCAACTTATTCAAACCTACAAGTAAAGTTGACCAAATGATTAACCTATTTACCCTATAATAATCATTTCTCATCCAAACAACTTAAAATAATAAACAATTAACATCTGCGGACATTTCTGTTAATGTTCATATAAAGCGTTCATCCTAATTTGTAATCAATATACGAAAATGGAACCCAATTACTGCATTAAAAGACGGGTAGCTATATTGATACCACAATTTCTTTCAAGTGTACAACATGTTAATTGCATTAAAAGTCCTAACTTTTTACTTATTGACATAATTATGTCCAGCTTTTCTCGTCGCATTGTTATTATCAACCTTCCATTAATTAACACATCTTGTCTCCCATGAAAATCTTGTCCAAAAATTGTGTTAAAAAATTACAAAAAGAATTTTTTTGTCCTCTATTTAAAAAATAAAAAATACAAAAGCACAATTGAATACTTGCCCCTTATTTTAGAGGTCACAAGAAGAGTTTTTGGACAAATTTTCATCAGAGATGATATGTGGTAATTAATAGAAGATTGAGAATAAAAATATGATTAAAAATAGTTGGAGACATAAGTACGACTAAGTAAACATTAGGGGCATTTAATGCAATTATAATGCAGTGTGAATATAATTACCCTTAAAAGATCATTCAATAGTCATAATTTTTTATTTCATAAAGAATTATGGTACGATTATAATTTTTATCGTGGAAGAATTCCCAAAAAATTTGGGTTTTGCTTTATATCTTTCATTTAAACACTAGGAGGAGTCAAGGACATATATATAATTTGACAACTACTAACTGCTTATAAGCGCAGGTGTGCTTATTGCACTTATGAGCATGATAATCCTAATATGTAAACCTTTTATAAAGCCTCTGTTTGGTAAAATTTGTTTATATATTTGTTTATAAACGGTTACATGACATATCTCATTGATCCATTTTTTTTTAAATGTCAACAATTTCTACTGGTCAAAGATTCTCGCCTACTATTTTTTTACTTTTCAAAAAATGAACCAACGAAATATTATCACGTCACTATTTATAAACAATATTAATAACAACCATTTATAAACGGTTTACCAAACAAAGGCTAAGACAGCTCAAACTTATAAGCCCCCAGCCAAACATGCTCTAGACTCTAGACAATCCTGATAATAAAATAAGCCCAGTCCAATTGCACACAAGACTTTTTAACTTGAAATGAAAAACGAAACACTTGAACCATGAACTTGACAAGGAGTCAGAGCAATTTGAGCAAACAAATGGGAATTACATGACCAAAATTCACTGATGGTGCATAAAGTGTCTTCTCCACAGCCTTCTGAACACAACACAGATATTTTATGGCAATACAAGCAAATCCCAAAACAACGAATGAAATTCAAAACCAACATAAAGTTAAATTCTTTACTCCGATTCCCAAAAATATTTTAATCAACTATTGAATAACATAACCCATCCCGCTTTTTGTTTCATAAACATTCACACGCACTTTGGCTCCACTCAAACCGATTTTTCTTATAGCGAGACAAGGTAATTAACACAATAAATCTTCTCTTCAGAGAAATTAAAACTATATATGAGTACCAATAAACTACACATAATTAGTGACTTAAGAACTTAAAGCAAGAATTTAATACAAATTTTCCAAAATTAAACAAAAAAAGAAAGCGCAAAGCTCACCCGATCAGCATCCATCTCTTTTGTGACTTTCAAGGGCTTCACCACTTTCTTACCTTCAATTTAATAAAAACAATACATTAAAAACAGAAAATTTCATCCCACTCTTTATTTATTTATTTGTTTGTGTGTGATATTGAGACTGCGTTACCTTTTCGAGTATGAGAGGGCTTTCCATGGCGATTTGGAGGGATAGATTTCTTTTTCTGTTGGCCTTTGAAAAGAAGTCCCTTTTGCGTCATTTTTTTGTTCGTGTCAGTTTGAACTTCAGGCAGATTCTCTTTGAGATCTAGGGTTTTGCTTCAGCTCTCCTTCGAAGGTTTGAAGAGTAATATATTTATTTGAGCATCAATCCTCAACGTATTGCTCGGATGGTAAGTTCATCCTTAAACTCTATAGACGCAAAAATATTCCCCAAGATAAGCATTCAAATCTGAAATCTATGTTAAATGGTCAAAAATAGATATCACTAACTTCACAAAGTATGAGGATTGTTGGGTATTTTGGTACCAATCAAACCTCGGGAGCGATGATGATACACAATGTCGGATTAATTATACTTCACGGGTCTTTTGGCCCATGATCGAAGATAATAGTATTGTTCAATCTCCATAATTAGGCAGCCCACATACAAGACGTGCTAAGAGATTAACTGTCCACTTCGAGGTTTTAATTGGGTCTCAACCATATTACTCGATGGGTAGGCTTCAGAGACGATCCACTTAATTAGGGTTCTCTACTTGACCCAATTAAGTCTAAACATATCAAACTCGACCCCCTTTCTCGGCTTTAGATAGAACACTTAGACATTTCCTAATCTTTTCTCTGTGAAAAGCAGCGCCTCTCTTGGTGAGAACCAACCCATTCCCTCTCTTCCTCTCTTGGTGATTGGAAATCTACCCACCTTCTTCGTGACTACCGACTCCTCTTTGCTGCCTCTGTTCGACCATGAATCCACCCTTTTGTGGCTGTGTTGTTCGGTCTCTCTTGCTGTGTCCGATTCTTGCTGTGGTCGTGTTCTTCGTACCTTCTTGTTCGCTATCTATGGTTCGGTTCTTGTTGTGAGCCTGTGTTCGATTTTGGCTCTTGCTGTGGCCGGTTCCTTGTGGCCGTATTATGCAGCTTGTGTTCAGTCTCCTTCGGTGTAGCCTCTATTTGGTGTGGTTGGGTGTGAAGGTAGTGTGTTGGGTGTGGTTTAGGTGTTGTCTAGGAGTGTTCTCTACCCGTACTTTTGTGGTGTTACCATAGTGGAGTTTGGGCAAAATCTAAGCCCTCATTTACATCTTTCAGTCGGCTACTTTGGTGCAATAAATAGAGTTTTTATCACTTACTTTTATTGCTTTAATATTGATTCAATTATACATTATCAACCTATTGTTTATTGTGACTAATCTTGAATTACTTGGTATTTTTGCAAGGTTATTTTCTCTACAAGGATCATATCACATGACTATTGTTAAATTATAATAAGATTTTGAGGACCGCTAATTCATTTTTGAAGGCCTGTGATCATCTTAAACATTACATAAGAATCAAAGTGCTAACGAGGCTTCGGAAGTTTTATGCCAGTCTTAGAACATCTCCAAAAGATTCTCAGTTGATAAAGAAAATCTTATGTATAGTTGAAAACATCTTTAAATTAAAGGAATAGAATTTTTAGAGAGTGAGTTTGTCTTCGAAGAGCAAAATCACACTTTCATTTAAAAGGTTGAAACATAGTCTCTTGAAGTTAATTTCTACGCTTCAACTATCGAAAATAGAAAAGTCTGTCTTGTATTAGAGAACTTCTTGAAGATGTCTTTTGTATTGATGTATCGAACTTTATATTCATTATGTTTTTATTCTTGACTTTCTATTAATTAACAAAACTTAATTTTACATACGATTTTCATCCAAGAGTTTGTCACAAGTGTATAAAAAGACAACTTGTTGCTCATTTTGCTGAACCATTTAATCTAAAAGGACTTTAACTTACAAAGTGGACAAATCCGATGATGTGAATCCTTGCGGGAAACACGAGGAAACTCGTGGAAATTGTGATTACAATGTCGGAAATGATGAGAATCGTAACAAGCTCGACAGAAAGACCAATTATTCAACCCAAACAAGACTTCAACGGTATGATCGAGGGGCTCCAAATCGAGCATGACATTTGAAAAGAAGATTGAAGGCCTAAATTCAGGTCAAATAAGACTTAAGATGCAATTAGGAATAAAAAAATCCACAATGATTATAATTCGAGTTTTTAGTCAAAGGTTGAGATCCTTTTTTTTTTTTTTTTTTTTGTATAGAAAATATTTGAATTTGAAAATTACTGTATCTAGAAGAATTGTAACCCTTCAAGTCATCTTTCCAACGCACTTTGACTCATTTCAATCCAACATTAGGAAAGAAAGTTATGACCAAAATATCAAGTGATTCCGAGAACTATAATTTCACAACCCGAGAGCTGTTTAGGCTAACCATGCGATCGCAAAAATTAAAGTCATGCGGTTGCATGGTTAAAAATTTTGGGGTTGTGGTTTTTTTTTTATTTTTTTTATTTGAAGTCCGTCTTAGGCCCATTAATGTTGGCTAGCATTGTTATTTTCATTGTAACTTAGATCATCATAACGATTTCTTTATTTTCATTCGTTCTTCTTTAAACATGTTGAACTTATCAAATGATTAGGCAACATTTATCACGTTCACCCCTTTGTTGTTCTCGTTTCCTCATTTCAACTGGTTTAAGGTTTCATATACATTAGATTCTTGAGTCGTGAAACTCGGGTCGCATTGTTATCATCTACAACTTGAATTTAGAACTTTCCAGCTTTGCAATCACAATTTCTGCTTTTTGTTCGTGCTTCCCACAAGAAATCACATCAATGGAGCTCTTGTCCCCTTAGAGACTATTTATTTAAAGTTTATCTTTAGGGAATCTCCAGTGCAACTCTAAAATGGAGTTGCACGCCATTTTACAGTTGATTTCTTGCTCCAACCGGACTGCAATTGGAACGTCATTTTGCAGATTGTGTGGCGTCCCATTGTACATATGCCGCGATTTTTGAAGTTTTTATTTATTCCAGTTTTGTCCTTTTTTTCTACACCAACTTTGTTTCTTCCATTCATGTCCATTGCTCATTTTTTTGTTATTATTTTGTTTGGTTAAGATTTATTTATATTCTTTTTTTTTGTTATTATTTTATTAAAATAATGAATTAATTTAATCTCATATAAATAAAAACTAATAATAATATTAAAATAAAATTATTCATGATTAAAATTAAAAAGTTACATAATTGGTGAACATAAATGAAAACCGTAAAATCACGATACGATAAACATGCTTGAAAGTTGGAACAGTGACATCGACATTGAAAATGAAAATGAAAATACGTACGAGATAATTAAAGATAAAAATCTAATAATCAGGTAGATTGGATCCAGATCCTCCAAGATCGTAAAAAAAAAAGACATATGGTGGAGCTGATGAACTTTGGTGATCCGTATTCGATTCTACACTTCTTTTCAGCATGATTCTTTTTTGTTCATTTAGAAAAAAATCTCGTAGCTCCGGATCTGAAATGGAGCTCAAATCTCTGGCTAGAATGGTATTGTCAGAACAATATTCGGCCGATTGCATTTGAACCCTTTGAATTTCGTAATTTTTCAGTCTGTCCTCATTCTCCTTGCGGATGACTTGCGCGAGTTCCCATTACTCTTCCATGATACTTGCAATGATTTTTGAGGATTCTTCTTCATTTTCCCGTTTTTCCTTAGCTTTTTTTTTTATCCCAATGGGTCGTTGGCTCGGACTGTCACTTGCATTGTCTTCATTAATATCTATAGAAAATGAAGACAATCCCTGATATGCTGATGTTGGAGAATCAGAAATTGGAGAATCCACATGTGCCGACCCAGAGTATGTTTTCTAGCTATGAAAGTCAGGTAACTCCACTTGAACATCTTTTCCAAATTTTTCACTATCCTTAAGGATAGGTCACACATGATCAAATTTAAATCATTTCTTGAATTTCTCGTCTTGGCATAACAATATTTTAGCTCGGTTTATCTGCAAATTGATATGGATAAATGTACTACATTAAAGTGAATTGTAACATATAAATCGAACTTTTGTAAAAATGCACTTACAATGTCTTGTTCTAATACTCCGCTTGGATTTAAATTTTCCACTTGACGTATGCACCCACGTAGTTTACTAATGGATGCATTGATCAATGTGAAACGAGATTGCAATGATCTCAAAGGTCGGGACTGAGTGATATGGGGTGGTAATGAACTATTATACTCTAACTCGACGCAGCTCCAAAAAGATATTTGGACTGATTAATACCAACAATCTGGTTTCGAAAAATATCCAAATATACACGACACAAATGAATGTATTCTTCAACATTGTATGAGGCACTCCACTTGCTGATACTCAATTTTTTTTTTTTTTTTTGTAATTGCTAAAGGGTGATATTGTTATGGAAATGTGAATTGGGGACTTGTGTTTTTATAATGTGATTGATGTCTTGGATTGATCTGATTATACAATCTCATCTAACGACTCAGAGCTCTTGTTATCTGATTTATGGCTGGGATTGAATTGTGATCTTTGATGTTATCTTGACATGGTAAATTAATTAACCTAATCTAACGGCTTAGATCTCATACATTCTGATCGATGGCTGGGATCGAAGTACGTAAATCAAAGTTATCCTGCCATGATAGAGATATTTAATTTATTCTAACTGCTCAGATCTCTTGTGATCTGATCAATGTCTGGGATTGAAATACATAAATCAAAGTTAGCCTGATATGACAGAGATATTTAATTTATTCTAACGGCTCAGATCTCTTGTAATCTGATCAATGGTTGGGAGCGAATTACACAAATCAAAGTTATCCTTACATGATATAGATAAAGAATCCATTCTAACGGCTCAGATCTCATGCATTTTGGTCAATGGATGGGATTGAAGTACGCAAATCGAAGTTATCTTGAATGAATAAGATGGAAATCGTCTCATCCAACGACTTATATCTCCCGTAATCTGATCTACGATTGAGATTGGTTAACACAAATTAACCTTATCTATGGAAATACAATTATAAAAGGTGAGTACCTAGTATACAATCCATCATTCATATCTAGCACCTCAAAATTCATATATCTATTTACGTCTTACAAAAATGAATTTCAATGTTGGCGGATCTTCCAATGTAAATGACAGTGTTCATGACGAAGATGAGCAGATCACGAATGACCTTGAGGCACTTGACGCCCGTCATGATGTCGTGGTTCGCATGTATTTGAATAACAACATCCTTCTAACTGAAATGGTCGAACAGCAACAAACTCCACCAACACATGGTGGCTCGATCCCTGGGCACATTGTCATAAATAGCGATAGAGAGTCTGCCCATGAACGATTGTTCAAAGACTACTTCGCATCGAACCTACAGTACGACAAAAGGTTGTTTCGACGACGTTATCGCATGTCAAGAAATTTGTTTTTACGCATAGTGCAGTCTGTGGAGTCGCATGATAGTTACTTCGTATAGAAAAGGGATGGACTGGGTAGGCTAGGGTTGTCATCTCTTCAAAAGATTACTGTCGTCTTTCGGATGCTGGCATATGGCATTGCGGCGGATGCAATTGATGAGTATTACAAGATTGGTGAGACAACAACTATTGAAAGTTTGAAAAGGTTTTATCGTGCAGTCGTGGAGGTATTTGGAAGCCGTTATTTGCGTTCACCCAATGCTAATGACATTGCACGGCTTATTTACGTTAGTCAACAACGTGGTTTTCCCAGAATACTGGGTAGTCTTGACTGTATACATTGGAGGTGGAAAAATTGTCCAACTGCATGGGCAGGCTAATACGCAGGACGGAGTGGATCACCAACCATTGTCTTAGAGGCCGTAGCGGATTATGATATTTGGATATGGCACGCATACTTTGGTATGCTAGGTTCAAACAACGATATTAATGTTTTAGAGGCCTCCCATCTATTTGCCAACCTCGCAAAAGTATTGCTCCTCCCGCTAATTACGTCATACAGGGACGCGAATATAATATGGGTTACTATTTAGCTGATGGTATATATCTGAAGTGGGCCACTCGCATACAAACAATTCATGAGCTACGTGGGCCGAAGAAAAAATATTTCGCAACAAAACAAGAAAGCTGTAGAAAAGACGTCGAACGAGCATTTGGGGTTTTACAATCTAGGTTCAAAATTATTGCAAGACCGTCACGATTTTGGAAAAAAAAATCTTACACGATATCTTGACCGTATGTATCATTATGCACAACATGATCATAGAGGATGAACGTGATGTTGAAGCACCTATTCGAGATTGGGTAGAAGCGCCGAGCCCACAAGTTGAGATGATTGTAGATGAAAATGTCTATTTCCAGGAATTTCTCGCTCGTCATCGTTAAATTAAGGATAAGTGCTCACATTGCACTCCGAAATGCTTTAATTGAACATTTATGGGAACAACATTCAAATTTTGAGAATTAAATTATTGAAATAAATATATTTGGTGTATTTCTCGTTTTATTTTAATGATCAAATAAATATTTCAAATAAAATAATAATAAAAGTATGTTCAAAAAGGAAAATAAAAATATTATGTTTATTTTGTGTGAAATTTGAAGTTTTGGGTTGGATATGAGTTATATAATGTTTATTTGGTGTGAAATTTAAAGTTTTGAGTTGGAGATGAGTTATAAAGGTAGAGTAAGAGAAACTACATTTTAGTGTAAAGCTAGCATTTTAGAGTTCTTGGTTGGAAATGGCCTTAACACCCCATAACTTGCAGACCACCAGATATAAATCATGTAGCCAAACAAATACATATTTGTACCAGCAACAAGAATGATATGAGCCAATTTATACCACCTGGCTTGTATGCATTTGCTACAGTGAGGCAGCAAATTGGTTATGTTGCCAACAAGTGCATAATTCTACATTCAAAAGCTATGTTTACCTGCCACTCAAATTTTAAGCTTTTAGAAAATGGTTGTCTTCATAACCTCCTTTCGTGTTTCATATTTATTTGTGCCGCCTTTTGTTATTTACTTGCTCAACTGGCTGGAACACACGTCACCAAAAATCATATTTTCTTGTGTTCTTGTCAAAAAACAACTATGTTGGAGGACTTAGAAGCGGGCCCAGGAACATATTCTCCCTTGTGTCTCATGAATTGTAAGTGGTAAGTTGAATTTGCTGAGCTAATTGAAGAGGTTGCTGAATGACTAATTGACTACAGTCTGTTCTAAGATTGCAAAAAAATGTAAAGACTTGCTGTCAAGAACCTGGCCTTTATTTTCCTCTGTTAGGAGAAAAGAGGCCCCTGTTTTTATTTGATTTGTGGCTGTGTCATTTTTTGTTGTTTTCTTATGACTTTTCTAGCGGCGCCGGCGCGCATGCGTTACTGCCCAATAAGAACATAAAAATGTACTAAGCAGAGCCTAAACATGCTGTACAAATAATGTAATCACACAGCTCCTATAATTTGCATAATCCTTGCACGCTTTTGTCTGAGTAAGAACATTAAGAAGAGCAGAAATCAGCACTTCTCAAAGTGATGAACTTCAGCTTACAAAGTAGACTGAACACATCCCATTATCAAATGGCAAGAAAAGAACTTCAATTAAAATAAAATAAAATAAAATATCTGCCAAAGAGAAGAACCACTTATATCCTCTGTACTGTTTTTATTCACGTTCCTTTTGGATTCCGGTCCAGCGTGCATAATCCACCCACCTGCAAACGATAAAAGTGTAATCTGAGAAAAAATTAAAAGAGAAAACGAATCTATATAAGAACAGGATAATAATTTAATGACAAAATGGCCATGTTTGCAAGAAATGAAAAACTTACATCAGTGACCCCAGAAAAGTATTGCCAGTACGAACAACAAAACAGATTGCGCTAAGTACAAGCTTCTGATTGTGTAGCAAGGGTTCTAAAATTCGTTGTTCAATAACTCCAGCAAGGATTTGGTACCTATGAAGAAAAGAACATCAGATATATAAACATGTAATGAACTGCAGCAGCATAGAGTATGGCCATAATAATATAAATATATTTTCCCGAATGTTTATCTTCATGATACAGAATGTCAGAATGGTACCTAATGTTGCTTGAAACAGACATGTAGACGCCATATGCAACGCTGGTTGATAATATTGGCACATCCTCGGCTTCAACAGCAAAAGATTTATCAAAAGCCTTCCGTGCGTTAATTAACAGATTGGTTATACCTGTGCCAACCTGCATATAACATGATGTGAGGAAAAAATGCATGACACACCTATCAAAACAATGTACCGGTAGGTTAAAAAGTAAGTCATGGAATGACTTACTGCCTACTAATGCCACAAATTTAAGAAACTGTCTGCAAATAAGCTCAAGTTATAATAAAGTTCATGGTGGTAATGCAAGAAGAGATCAGTGCATTCACTTGTCCTTGAAGAGGAAGGTGGACTGCAATTGCTTTTATTACCATCACTCCATATAACAGAAGTATATTACTTTAATCATAAATGACTTAATGTTATGAATATATGTTGGTTCATATCTTCAACAAGCTTTTCAGCGAATATAAAGAGGGCACGGGAGGAAATAGATGCAAAGAAATAATTTCATACAGTTGGAATTATTGAACGACACATTGTCTACAAGATCAAACAATAAGATAAGAAGAAATGAATTTTTATTTATATCATAGTTTCACAACACAACCTGACTCGCAAGCCACATTCATTACTTCTATCAATAGCCAATTTCACTTGCTCTTTTATACACCCCTCCCCCCCCCCCCCCCCCCCAAAAAAAAAAAAAAAAAAACACTCCAGTGACCATTTATATCCACTACGAAGATCTTATTCTCATGGGAATCAACTTATCAATGTCTTCAAAAAGGAAAGAAGGACTAACCTTCGTGTTATTGTCAATTACAGATCTTCAGATTACCTTTTCACACTGTGTTTCAAAGAGGCACAAGTATCTTTATATTGTAGGCTAAAAAAACCATTCTTCCAAATCCCATCAACGTCGAACCTTTGTAAAAAGGCTTGACTCGTTTTTGAAGGTCTTCAAATGAATTGTATACGTTTGAAGTATACAGAAAAAAACACTTAAGCAGCTAATTTAGAGTAAAAGAAATAAAGGATGCTTAAAAAGTTAATTTTCCCTTAATAGCTTCTAATCAGACAGATTATATGCAGACCCTCTTGATTGCAATGCCTATTTTTGAGGTGACACCTTTTTTGCACAGTGGAGCTGTAAATACTCACGGGTTGGACCCCATGAAATGCATAAGCCAAAATTTCACCCATCACACTGATGTTCCTCATAAAGACTCATGGCGCTCAAAAGTGATCAAGAACTTGTATCTATTAAACTGTGGACTTACCAGAGATGCACTGGTTCCAACTGCAAATAGCTTAGCCCCATTTCTCTGTGGGACAGTTCAGATTACTCTTAGATTCACTAAATTCATAATCTAGATACCTAGTTTCTAATTTTTTGTGTTGTTTGAATTAATAAATTAGCATACCACTATGGCTCCTATCCTCTGTAAAAATGAGTAGGATGTACCAGCCAATGCAACCTGCATCATGTATAAAAACAGTTTCATTCAGTAGCCTGCACAAGATTTTGCTTCCCTTCAAACGTAAGTATACATAAGTAAACATAATTTAACGGTATATATTAAAACAGAACCTGAAAGGCATTATCAGGGCATCCATAGAAGAACTTATTGAGAGATCCAGCACTAGTTGCAATAGCCGGTCGTAGAGAAACAGTAGGGGCAGGAAGCCAAACAAGCATGAAATCTGCAATAATGGCCATTATCTGAAAAATAGATTATTAGTGTTTGCAGGATTGAAGAACAAAGGAAATTCAGAATTGACTAATGAATCCACAGATTTTTATTTATTTATTATTTTTTTGTACAACTATTTACATTCATTGTGTATAGAGAATTTCCTTCTGTAGAAACTGCAGAAAATAGTTGTAAATAGCACACTCTTAGGAGCTAATTGTATAATTGTAATTAGCATGATTTTTTGGAGCTAATTTTATAGTTGAATCATAATTCATAATTAACATAATTGTAGGAGTTGATTATAGAATGTTGATTATGGTAGCAATTATAGAGATAAATCATGGGAGTTAATTAGGTTTCCTTTATACCTATATAAATGCAACCTTGTAATGTTTCATTTCATGGAACAAAATTATGTTTTTCAGCATGGTACAGTAGGTTCTACCTTGTTTCCATCCCGTCCGGGCTATTTTCAGACTGGTTCCTCTCGATTTGCATTTTCAAGAAGATTTGGGCCATTTATTGGCTGAATTAGATTTATATCACGGTGACTAATTCATTTTTTTCCCCCTTCCAATTCACGTTGTTTCAGCTATTTTTCCAGCTGATCCAACCTTTTTTTTTATTATTATTCAAGTTCTCAAGGCTTGGTTTTTTCATTTCTTTGCCATTTGCGGCAAGTGAAATAAAAATTGCTACAAGCTTATGTTGTGATGATACAGTCAACTAGTCAAGTATTTCTTCCACAACTTCAATTGCAGCTTCTCTTCCAAGTTATTCTTGGAAAATTGATTCTGGAGCCACAAACCATATGAATAGCCACTCTATTTGTCTCCTACGCTCCATGTTCAGGAAGGCAAAAATCGAAAGTGGAGCCTTGGAGGATGGTTATCATGTGTTGTTGGAAAATTGATGTAGGACAATTGGCGTTAGAGTTTGAAGAAGTGGAGAATCATAGGAATCTGAGAAGTTATTGGTTGATCTTAAGGATCGAGTAGGGATCAAGCAATAAGTAAAGAACATTTCCCATCATTACAAGTGGTCTGTGCTTCCTTGGAAGGGGAAAACTTAGAAGGAACGTGATGCTTCTAGAATTGGGTATAGAGAATCTCACTGATACTGCATCAAGAAGTCATATCAATCGGTGGCTTCCAGTGCTGTTCATAAATTCGGGTACCAAAAACTAAAGAACAAATGCCACTTGACAAGGATAGCCTGTTATACTTTTGAATTACGACAATTCAACACGTTCCATTTGGCAAAGTGGCCCTTTACAACTAACTGGTAGATGGTTAAACCAATTAAAGGAAACAATATACTACACAGTAACTTAGTGCTTGTCCCCATTATTCATTGTTCCCTAATTGCTAGAAATTCATTCAAAAATACATCTTTTGAAAACATTAATATATAGTTGAGTCCAACAAAAATGATGTCCATTCTCAATAATCATTTTCTGGTTTTAACTTCCACAACAAAGGGAATGTTCATTAGTTGCAACCTTTCATTGATGATAACAAGTCATATAATTTATACTTCTTGCAAGTGAACTGAAACCCCAAAATATAGTGTAGACAATCATACCACATCAGCAAAGACGAAATCTAGCTCCTTGGTGAACTTTTCTCTACGCTTTTCCAATTCTGCAGCAGTCTGGCATGCAGATAGGACATATCAAACACAATGAAACTTTCAGAAATTGCTTCGTTTGCAAGATAAATAGAAAATCAATAAAAACCAGCAAAAGAACCAAACGTTAGATTTTCAGTCATGCTATTCTATCAACTTCATTTTACCACACACTGGGTGCCACACCCTCACATAGGGGGTGGGGCCGCTAATTATTAGACCGGTCCCGCACCCACCCATGTGAGAGGGGGCACCTAGTGTGGTAGAATTGGGTGAGTAAAGTAGATTAATTCTTAGATTTTTAATGAATTTTCAGTCAAAAATTTATAAATTGATACATGTCAAGATCGAAGAAAATCTTCCCATTTTATTTTGCATCAATTTTAGTTGTACTTCGTCACACAAGTCCTCGTGATGAAATTCCAATATTGCAAAGATTCGTCAAAACTCCATCCAAATCTCTGCATCTCGCTTTTAGAATTATGCTAGATTCCCCTCAGCGCTCACCCCGGGATGACCTCCTACTCACATGGGTGTGGGGGCCACACACTGTGGCCCCCACACCCATGTGAGTGAGGTTATCCTCGAGGTGAACGTCGAGGGGAGTGTACCCTCGCTTTTAATAGAAGACCATCTACCCAAATTTGAATAACATTTCGACATTAATACTTTTATAGTGATTTCCCATTGTCATAAAAGCCATTTTAGCAAATCATCATTCAAGATTGACCAATATTTTTTCCATAATATCCATTTTGAGGGCATAATTGATCAGTCAAGGCCATCCAAATTTCAGATATGATCCAAATCCACATCAAATAACCACATTCCTAAGAATAAGACATGTCATATTCTGATCATTCTTATTAATACTTTATTGACTATATAAGAAAAATTCAAATATTTGATTTGATCCCTAAAACAAAGATGAAATTAAAAAGCACGAACCTTTGTAAAGATCCCAACACCACACTCTATAGCAACTTTAGTCAAGAAAAGATCATCTGCAAGTAACCTTTCCTTAAATCCTCCAAACTGGAGCAACCACCGGAACACCGCAGACTTCTCGAGCTCGAAGTACCGCTGTACTATCGAACCCGGAATCCTCCCGGCTTCAATGGAGGCTGCCAAATCCTTAGGAATGCTATCCAATGATCTGCCCGCCTCGATCAAGGCCATGATTGCATCTGCCTTGTTTCTTTCGCCTGCATCTCCCTCATTATCATCTCCACCTCCACCTCTGCCCCCACTACCTCCACTACCAGAACCGCTTCCACTTCCGCCGTCACCACCAACTTCTCCACCGTCAGTATTGCTGGAGAAGGTAATAAAGGAGATACGACGAGTGGGTTGTAGGGGTCTGAGTTTAAATGAATTGGCAGAGGAGAGCGTCAGACTGGTCGTATGGGGAGTGGCAAATGGATAAGTGAGGGAGGACGGAGAGTGGTGGAGGTGTGGAGTTGGTGATATGATGAATTGGGTTGTGAAGTATGCAAAAGTGGAAGCTGCCGCCATGATGAAGGTGGTGCTTTCTCTTCTCTCTCCTCAGTGCACTTGAGAGAGAGAGAGAGGATGGTTCGTTAGTTTTTGGGTGGTGGTGAAGTGAATGGTAGAGCTGTTACATTTGACAGTTGACTTAAAAAGTAGGAAGTGATTCGGATTTGGGTAGTTGAGCAAAGCACAGCCATGTATTCTAAATTCTGATTATTGCCTAAGCGGCACATCTGGTTAATAGGGATGGCTTGTGGAACTCAATTCCATTTGGGGCATTTCGGTCCAAATAATTGGGTCCGTGAACGGATTTAGCGCGAGTCCTTCGCCTGACAATAAATTTCACCATTCCAACATGAGGTTCTTCCTCATAATACATTCATATGCTTAATGTCCATGTAGAACTGGTACCGAATTTATCAAATGTCAATTAAGCTTGATTTATTTAACATGGACATTTTCACACATTTATAATAGAGACGATTGAGATGAATAATACTAATACCCTTTTGTTATGCTAGATGTTGTGTCAAGTATTTGCACATTATTTTGTACTCTTAATTTTCGTCAGTTGAACGACTTGTTTAAATCAATTTGAAGTGATCTCAATACTTTGTAACATTTTTACCTACTCGCTTGCATATATATATATATATATCTTCTTTAACATCATTCAAGTCAAGACTACCTCCCACATCCAAATCTTCTAGAAATGAAAACTTCGTTGAGATCGAAAAATCATCTTGAGATTGTGGTTTTAATCGGTGATTGTCTTCGAACAAATTCTCGACAAATTGACGAAGATCCATGTGCGTATGTTGAAATTAAAAAAAAAAAAAGATGAAATATGTAGATTATAGTATGAAAGAATGATGAAATATCTAATGTAAAAATGAAATATTAGTAATTAATAATTGAATTGAAATATGTAAATTGAAAATTTAATTAAAATTTGGATTGAATATAATATAAGAGAGTAGAGAATATATATTGTAGAATTGGTTATGAAAACGGAGTGAAACATGTTAGTATTTATAGATGAAAAATTGTAAAAAATTAAAAGAAAAATAGTTGTGACCATTGAGGACCAAACAACCACACTGAAAGAGTAAGCGTCACAGCAATCACAACTGTAATGCCTCGAAAAATTATAACGTCCATATTTTCTCATGATTACGTAATAAAATTATTTTAAGAATTTATTAAATTGTTATGTAATTTAAAGAAAAAAAAAGGAAAAATATTAATAAAATGAAAAGTTACGAAAGGCATGTTTAAACGTATCTCTTTAAGAGACTCGTTTGATCACTTTCAACCTCCATGTATGTGATATATGTATAGATAAGTTCTCAAATGAACTTCGAGACTATGAAATCAATTTTAAAGTTTAATCAACGGATGGTCATCAATAAATTTTTAAAGTTGACACTTTACCAAATGGTTAAGAAAAATAGTTTTCAGTGGCTTACTTCGGCAAGTCATAACTTCTTCCTCAATTAACCATTTCTCGTGTGGTAAATTGCACGTGAAAGTACGCCTTAAGTACTTTGAAATGGTACCAAGAACTTTAAATTTTGACCTAATTTACTACCTCGAATCCAAACCTAGACATGGCTCTCTGAAGCTGAAAATGTAAAATTTCCAGGCATAGGGTGTCCACAGACTTCCACACTACATTTGCACCTTTCAATACTCACCCTATCTATAATTGATACCTCCAGCTTGCATATAAACTAGGTAATAGCTCCAGCTTAGGAAGATGAAGTTGAACCACGTCCTAGCCAATTGGAAAGAAGTAATCTTATGCAACCGTGGTTTTTTTACTCTTCCTACTTCCAAATATTCCTATAAATATCTATAGTTTTTGAAATCAGTTTTTCACACTAAAAATTCAGCAAGAACTTGGAGAGAATAAATCTTTCATTCCAAAATCCTAGGTAAGGGAATTCTTGTTAAAATTATGTTCAAGTATGTTTCAATCTATCATTTTCATTGGAAAACATGTTTTATCAAGGTTCTTCATCAAAGTAAATGATTTTGGATCAAAGCAATTAAGATTTTTGAGTTTCAATTTTTGGAAATATGTTTGGTGTCAACACCTGGACTTTCGTGTTGACTCCAAACGGAGACGGTGAACACAGTGTCGACATCATGTCGACGCCTATGTAGGCACAAAACTTATTTTGAGTTCTAATCTTGGTGTTTTGGTATTCTATGATTTTCATGCTGATTTGTATCATATTATCATAAAAAACTATGAGTACTCAATACAACCTTATATGTGGCAACATGTTTTTAATGCAATGGATTTTGATGGATAGTGAATCGTAAAGAAAGATTTATGCATGAGGATTATAGTTTTGAACTCTAGTCCTTTGGTAATCACTATGTTATATGAGATATTAATGTGTGTCGTGAGGACCTTGCGATTCGAAGGTTTTGATGTACGACACGGTGATTGAGTAGCTTTGTTGGAGTCGAATATTATGAAAAATGACACGATATAGAAGTCCTAAAGGAAGAAATAGTCATGTGTAATCTGATTTGTCATGGCCATGGCATTGATATCTAGTTTATGAAAATGTTAAGTGTTTTGGAGTAGATGAGATAATATATAATTGGACCTTGAAAGCATGATTTTGAAAGGGAAAAGTACATAACTATACAATTAAAACTTTCACTTTTTAAATATTACATACTTAAGATTTTTTTTTAAAAATCAGGTATTAATCACTTAATTAATTAATACAATATATTATAATAATTATAATGAGTTGTCAAATAAAGACTAATATTAAATAATAAAATCAAAACAATACATAATCCACAACAACTCCATCCCAACCCAACCCCGCACTCGCCCCACCCACCCTCCAGGACCCCACCCCACCCCACCCACCCACCCACACACCCAATAAAATAATTTTTTTCCTTCTACTTTTCCACACTCATCCCCACGCCCCACACCACCTTACCCACCCCACCCCCACTCCTCCACAACCCAAACCCACCCACCCGCCACCACTCACTCACTCACCCACCCCACCCCACCCCACCACACCACAAGAATGATTTTACTTCTATTTTTTTCTCATCTCACCCATCCACCCAACCACACCCCACCCACTAGTCCCCATCCCATCACACCCACCCACCTATCCCATCCCAGCCCACCCCACTCCAAAAATAAGTTTTTTTTATAGATATTTTTTCACCCTTCCCCACCCACCCCACCCCACCCGACCATACCCTACCCCACCCCATCCCACCTCACCAACAATGAATTTTTTTACTACTTTTCCACAGTTCGCCCAGACCCTACCTTATCCTACCCCGCCACCCCCACCCACCAAACCCAAAATTAATTTTTTTCTTCTAATTTTCGACTCCCCAACCAGCCTCTCCCCAGACCCTACCCCAACCCACCTCATCCAAAATGATTTTTTTTACTACTTTTTCATGACTTGCCCAGACCCTGCCACGTCACCCATCCCCAACCCCACCCCACTCAAAATTAATTTTTTTTCTCCTAATTTTCCACACCCCTCCCCGACCCTACCTCGCCACCCACCGACCCCACCCCACCCGAATATGATTTTTCTTCTATATTTTCACACCCCACCCTAACACCCCCACCACAACCCACCCCAGCACCCCCACCACAACCCACCCCACCCAAAAATGATTTTTCTTCTATTTTTTCACACTTCACCTCAATCGCCACATCCTATCCCACTGCACCCTACCCAACCCACCCTACCCCCATCCAAAAATGATTTTTCTTCTATTTTTTACATCCCACCCCACCCAAAAATGATTTTTCTTCTATTTTTTCACTCTCCCCCCAACCGTCCCATCCCACCGCACCCTGCCACCAACCATACCCCATCAAAAAATTATTTTTCTTTTATTTTTTCACACTTCACACCAACCACCTCATCTCAGCCCACCCTACCCCACCCCACCCACCCACCCACGCACCAACCAACGCAAAAAATAATTTTTTTCTTTTACTTTTTCCAACCCCCAACCCGACCTTGACCCAACCCTACCCACCCACCCACCCCACTCCAAAAAATTATTTTTTTTTCTACTTTTCCCCACCCTATCCCCACCCACCCAAAAAATGATTTTTTTCTTCTACTTTTCCAACCTCTACCCCAGCCCACTAACCCACCCCCCGACCCTACCTCACCATAAAAAATGATTTCTTCTACTTTTTCTAGCCCCACCCGACCTCTACCCCACTATCCCCACCCCCAAAATCACAATCAATAACGTAAGTTGACACGAGATCCCAGTTAAGTCACACAAGGTCACACGGAGTCACAATTACAAATTTAGTTGTAAAACCCCACCCCTCCAAAGTCACAGTTGGTCACACAATGTCAAAGTTCGGTCACACAAAGTCGCAGTTTGGTCAAACGAGGTCACAGTTAGGTCACAGTTAGGTCAAACGAGGTCATGGTGTCATGGTTAGATCACACGAGGTCACAGGTCGATCACATAAAGTCACACTTCGTTCTTACAAAGTCACAGCTCGGTCACACATAGTTATATTTGAAACAATTGTAGGTCACATCACGTCCTCGTTCAATGGTCACACCAAGTCACAGTTGGTCACAATTTATATATTTGATCACAATGATCCATAATTGATTACATATTATTTATTTAGTGGTCATAGTTACCTAATAATTGGTCATAGTCATCAATAATTGATCACAATTTATTTATTGATTGATCAAAACTTACTTATTTTTCTTGATCACATTCGCACAAACTCACAATTAGTCAATATTTTGATCACATTTACCTATAATTGATCAAAATTATCATATAATTGGTACGTATTATTTATTTATTGGTCATAATTTACACGTTTCCTCAATCACAATTAGTTAACATTTTTGTTACAATTACCTAATATTTGGTCACATTCCGTATTCTTAGTTTTCTTGGTCACATCCCCCATTTCTCACAAGTCACAATTAGTAAATATTTTGGTCACATTTACCTAATAATTGGTCACATCCCGTACTTGATCACACAAAGTCACGATTTGAACATACAAGGTCACAGTTCGATCACTAAAAGTCTCAATTCGGTCATACAAGGTTATAGTTCAATCACACGATGTCATAGTTCGGTCACATGTGTTACCAAACTATGACCTTGTGTGATCAAACCGTGTCTTCGTGTGACCAACTGTGACTTTATGTGATCGAATTGTGACTTTGTGTGATCGAATTTTTCAACTAAACCAATTGTGATCTAACTGTGACCTCGTGTGACCAAACTATGACCTTGTGTGATCAACTGTGACTTTAGGAATGTGTGGGTAGGTGGGTGAGGTTTTTCAACTAAATTTGTAATGTGACATTGTGTGACCAATTGTGTGACATGTTGTGACTTTGCATGTGGGGGTAGGGTAGGGTGGGGTGGGGTGATCGAATTATTAGGTAAGTGTAACCAAAATGTCGATTAAATGTGACTTTGTGTGACTTATGACGAGTAGGGAATGTGACCAATTATTAGGTAATTATGACAAAAAATGTTAACTAATCATGAAAAAAAATGAGTAAGTCGTGACCAATAAATAAATAATATGTGACCAACTATAACTTTTTGTGACCATTGTACGAGGAAAAGTATAAGAAAAAAATCATTTTTGGGTGGGGTCAGTTTGTTGGGTGGGTGGCGGGGTAGGGACGGGGTGTGAAAAATTAGAAGAAGAAAAATCATTTTTGGGTAGGGGTGGGGTTGGTGGATGACGGGTATATGGTCGAAATGGGGTGTGGAAAAGAAAAAAATTATTTTTGGGTGGGGTGGGTAGTGGCGGGGTTGTTGGGTGACGGGCATAGGGTCGGGATGGAGTGTGAAAAAGTAGGGAAAAAAATCATTTTTGGGTGGGGTCAGTTGGTTGGGTGGGTGGGGTGTGAAAAATTGAAGAAAAAAATTATTTTTGGGGGGTGGGTAGGAATGGGATGGGTGGGTGCAAGGGTAGGGTCTTGGTGGGGTGTGAAAAAGTGGAAGAAAAAAATCATTTTTGGGTGGGGTGGGATCGATTGGTTGGGTGGGTAGCTGGTAGGGGCGGGATGGGTGTAGAAAATTAGAAGAAAAAAATCATTTTTGGGTGGAGTGGGTGGCGGGGTAGGGTGGAAAAACATAGAAAGATAAAAAAATTCATTTTGTGGGGTGGGGTGGGGTGGGCAGGGTGGTGTTGGGGTGGGGTTGGTGGGGGCTTGAAAAAGTAGAAGGAAAAAAATCATTTTTGGGGTGGGGTGGAATCGGTAGGGTGGTGTAGGCCTGGGTGGTGGTAGGTGAAAAAGTAGAAGGAAAAAAATCGTTTTTGCCGTGAGGTGGGGTAGGGTGGGTGGCGGGCAAGGTGTGTCGTGGTCTATGGCTGTGATAAGATCAATTTGTCACTTTGCGATGAAGTGGGGTAGGGTCGAGTTGAGTGGGGTTGGGTTGGGTTGGGGGGATGGGATGGGGAAGTGTAGGAAAATATCGGGAGAATATAAAAATAAACTTATTTTTTGGCTGGGATATGATATGAGTGGTGAGGTTGGGTTGGTGGGTGGGGTCAGGGGATGTGGCTAAGGTGAGATCAATTTGTCACTTTGCGATGAGGTGTGGTAGGATAGGGTAAAGTGGGGTTAGGTCGGGGTGGGGTGGGTTGGGTTGGGGAAGTGTAGGAAAATATCGAGAGAAAATAAAAATAAACTTATTTTTGGGGTGGGGTAGGATATGGGTTGTGAGGCGGGGTGGGTGGTGGGGTCGGAGGATGTGGTTATGGTGAGGTCAATTTGTCACTTTAAGATGAGGTGGGGTAGGGTGGGATGGGGAATGATAGGAAAATATCGAAAAAGGAAAAAAAATAAAAATTACTTTTAATGTAGGGTGGGGTGGGGGTCTGTGGCTGGGATAAAATCAATGTCACTTTGCGATGAGGTAGGGTAGGGTCGAGTGGAGTGGAGTGGGGTTGGGTTGGGGTGGGTGGGATGGGATGGGGAAGTGTAGGAAAACATTGGGAAAAAATAAAAATAAACTTATTTTTGGGGTAAGGTAGGATATAGGTGGTGAGATGGTGTGGGTGCGCAGGGTGGGTGGGTGGGGTCTAGGGATGTGGTGAGGGTGAGATCAATTTGTCACTTTGCGGTGGGGTTGAGTAGGGTTGAGGTGGGGTGGAGTGGGATGGGGAAGTGTAAGAAAATATCGAGAGAAAATAAAAATAAACTTATTTTTGGGGTGGGCAGGGTGGGTGGGTGGGGTCGGGGGATGTGGTTAGGGTGATATCAATTTGTCACTTTGCAATGAGGTCGGGTAGGGTCGGGTGGGGTTGGGATGGGATGGGGGTGAGATGGGGAATGATAGGAAAACATCGAAAGGAAAAAAATAAAAATTATTTTTGCTGTGGAGTGGGGTGGGTGGGTGGGGTAGTGTGGGGGTGGGGTGGAGTGGTGGTAGGTTGTGACGTCAAAATTTGAAATTTTAATTTAATATTATATTAGTTTTAATATAACTAGTAATCGCACCCGTGCGATGCACGGAATAAATAATATTTATTGAATAAGTTGTAAAAATACAATGTCCAATAAAAATTATACAATAAAAAAATAATAATAATATCTTGTATCCACAAATTGTGAATAATTTGTAATTTCATTTCTCCCTATAAGATTTCTCACTTTAATGCATAAATTGTATATTCAATATACAATCAAAAAAGAAAAAAAGAAAAAAAAAGTTATGAATTGCATTTTTTTTAACAGTTAATTGTTCATTCTTTAGTTTTCTTAATTTATTTATTCATATAGAATTGATTATTCAAAAAAAAAAATATATTATGTTCATTCACAACCACATATTATTTAAAACTAATTTTTTCACAATTGCACATACTACTTTTTAACCACACATTCTAAAAAAAGAAAATCAATATTCAACCACTCAATTGATTGATTTGACAATTATTTTATTTTTTATACTACATTCTTTCACTTTCAATCATGCATTTAAAACTATTTCTATAGTTTATATCAAACTTACTCCTATTCAATGGTTTCAAATATAACATGACATTTTATTTTTCACGAGTATTAAAAATGGTCATGTTACACACGCACACACTCACTCACACAAAACTATTTTTTGTACATGTTAAATAACTGTATTGACCATATTTTATTTTTAAATAGAATAAGTTTGATAAAACCTTATATTTTTATTTTCTGTAGAATTCAATGAATCAATTGTTAAAGTCTGTAGTATATATTTTACAAATTGATGTTATTTTAAATTTATAAAAATTAAAAAATAGATAAATGAACAAAATGAGTAAATTTATAAAATTAATTTCAAAATTACCAAAGAGTTTATCGAAACCTAAAGTTGTAAAAATTAAAATGATTCAATTGAATTTATTTAGAAAGATCGGATATCTATTATTTCTTTTCATTTGATAAGAAAAAAGATTTGAAATTAATCATTTATGTCAAATTGAAGTTAGGTAAAAAATGAGAGATATCATTTTATGACTAAATGAGATAAATTAAAAAGATTGGATATTGGAAAAAGTAAAAAGTATAAATAAAATTTTTACCTTTATTATTTGACACAATTTTATGAATGATATATTTAGAGTTTACTTTCATTAGTTAGATTGTATTGAACTTCTCGTTAAAATCTTGAATTTGACACCTATATTGCATATTTTTTTACTTCAAAATATTACAATAATTATCAAAAGAATAAAAATAATATACAATTTGACATTTTTATAGATTTTTTATTTTTTACAAATCAATAAGTCATTTATTACATGTCACTTATAATTAATTTTGCATTAATTGAAGTTTCCTAATTCAATTATTAAAATAATTAATAAAACTACAAAGTTTCCTAAAATAGCAGGTAAAAATGGCGGGAAACTATGTGCGAATTTATGTGACGGCTATGTTGTTATTATATATACTAGTGCATCACCCGTGCGATGCACGGATATTGTATCGTACAAAATATATTGTAAAATTAGTGAATAATTTTGGTATATTGAAAAGAGTAATCCTACAGGTACAGGCCCTGTACGAATGCAATTTTCCAATTGAAAATACAAATTTGATTTGTAATAAAATATGTCAACACTTTTCTTTTAAGTTTAGTATAAGCATCATAAATTCAATACTACACCATTTTAATCCATAAATAAAAATAAGTGAGATATTGAGGATGCTATGTTTGTCGGATACTTTAGTATTTTACTTAATACATTGGTAAATAATACTAAAGTATTCGCCAAATATAAATATATTGTGGAATGTATCAATTATTTCTCATGATTTATGCCTCTCGTATTTATGTTTTTCCAATTTTGATTCAAAAATATAAATCACAATAATTATAAATGTGTGCTTAATCTTAAACCCACAAATATTTGTATTTAACCAATAAAAATATATTTTTAATTATAAAATCAAGTAGTCAAAATAATAATTACATAAATTTAGCAATTATCATGATATGACAAAATGCTACGTTGGTGACAAAAAAATTATAACGAAAATGGTATACCATATAATCTTCAAACAACTATTAAAATTAAGAATGATTAAAAGAATATTATTCGCTTTTAACCACAATTTTTGCAATTTCCTCACGTATTTAACATTTTATCTAAATTTCTTTCAGAAACATCAATCACAGTAATTATAAGCTTTTGTTTAATCTTAAGAGCAAATATTTGTATTTGACCAATAAAAATGATTGTTAATTTCAATAATTTTTATGAGTAATTGTCAACTTCAAAGAAAATCCAAATTTAGTAGTTTATTTAATGGTGTATCATGTTTTTTATTTAATATTATGGATACAATATTGATTGTGTGGAATGTATTAATATATTTCTAATGGTTTATGCATTCTCCTCTCGTATTTAAGCTTAAAATTTTTCACTCAAAAATAAGAATCATAATAATTATAAAAGCGTGCTGAATCTTAACCCACAAATATTTGCATTTGACCAATAAAATTATATTTTCACCTATAAAATCAAGTGGTCAAAATAACAATTTCATAAATCTAGCAATTATCATGATATAACAATCGACAATGTTGGAGTAAAAAAATTATAGCAAAAATCGTACCATATAACCTTTACAAAACTATTAACATTAAGAATTATTAAAAAAAATTATTCATTCTTAACCAATAATATTATAGTTTTACATATAAAATCAAGTAGTTAAAATAATACTTACGCAAATCTTGCAATTATCATGACATGGCAACCGGATAACACTGAAGGTCAAAAAATTATACCGAGAATTTTAGATCATATAATTTTTAGACAATTATTAAAATTAATCTTATATTTGTTTTATTCAAAAAAATGTATTAATACTAATTAATACTTAAGTTCGGCCAGCAAAAAATTGCATCGAGCATTTAATATGAAATGGGAAAATGAAAAGCCATTTCCCATCCACACCTCATTAATCAATTCAACATCAACAAATGAAAAGTCACTGGCATGACACGTCTTCCACCTATTCCAATACATATTCAAGTTGATAATTAATGTTAAACAATTGTATCGAAAATCAGGAAAAAAAAAAACACAAGAAAACAGAAGGTTTCCAAAAAAAAATAAGTGACAGTGGATGGGAAATTTTTTTTACGACTGTTGTGGTTTAATATATAATATAGATATATATAATAAAATAATAATAATAATATAATAATAATAATATATTAAGATTTCTCCCGTACACAAAATGCATAAAAAATAATATATTAAAATAATTAATAAAATTTTACAAACAATAAAACTACTTCAAATTATAATAGCTTCTTTGAGTAATAAAAATCAATTTATATATTTAAGTAGTAAATGGTTATTAAGTTTTCCACATTTTTTCACAAAAAAAAAAAAATGAAGTTGTTGTTCGATAAAAAAATGATATTATTTTTTATCGAAAATAACAGATATTTGCACATTGTTTGGAGTTGCGTTTTTAAGTATTAAAATGAACATCCTTAATAATTTCAATTTCATTTCTCATTGCACTAAACGCATTATCAAGCCCCTGTTTGGTACCTATTATTTTTAAATCTCATTTTTTAAAAACTCATTTTCAACCACACATTATACCAATAAAATAATCTACACATAAATCCAAAAATATTCTCCAATTTTTAACTACACATTCTCTAAAAAATTTACTATTCCAAATCACATTATTTCAAATAATGGGTTTCAAACAGGGACCAAATGCAGTCAACGCGTTATCCATAACATAGTAATTAATTTCACTATGTAAAATGATTTCCATAATACCATTCAAATGTATATCAATGTGATGACATAATATTTAGTTTTAGTTTCAATAAATTATTAATTATAATCAGTACCTCTTACGTTGATGCAAGCAAGTTTAATTCAAATAATTAAAAAAATGAATAGTCACCGTTTTCTAAAAAAAAATTACTGCTTTCTAGAAAAAAAATCTATTAAGAAGTGTAAACAAACTTATTTGTCACTAATATTTTTAACTAAACAAAAAAGAACAAATATTAAAGTTTAATAAAATATAAATCTAATTAATGCACAAATAATGTAAGAAAAAGTAAAGCTATTTTTGTTTTTCAAAGTTAATGTGTAGTTTTCCAAATGTATTAATTTCTTTATAAAATTTATTTTTTATAAAGAAATTAATGATGAATATTAATGCATTTCAATTTTTGGAAAGTATTTTAGACTGGAAAACAAAAATGATGTACGGAAGTTGCAATTTAACAATATGAATTTTGATAAGTGCTTGTTAATTTTTAATACTTATACATAATTTATCCAGTATACAAAATGCATAAAAAATAATATTATATTAAAATAATTATTAAAATTTTACAAACAATAAAACTACTTCAAATTATAATAGTTATATTAAAAATTTTTATAATTTTTTTATCATCAACTCTTTATTAATTTCTACATCTTGTCTTTTGAGACGATTTTTGTTCAATATATTTGTTTTGTTGGCGAAAAACACTTATTTATTTCTCATATTTTTAAATAATCAAAATAAATAATTAATACAAAAGTTAAAAAAAATATTTGCACATCCTTTCAATGCAAATTAGCAGAATATTTGAATAGAAATTGTGATTAGAAATAAAGTTTATTAATTAATTGAATGTTATAAATAACAATGCGATTAAAAAAAGTTAAGGATATAAAAGCAAAACTAAACAAACACCGAAGATCTATCTTGCAATTAAACTATGGTGTAAATTTTAAAAAATGTGTTGTATGAATATAGTTCCCTAAAATAATATATATATATATATATATAGACAACCTAATAGCATTCAATACATGTAGTCAAGTGCCTATTTACAATGCATTACACACTTTCCCACATTAAATGTCTCATTAATTGTCAACAACTCATTTCCCAATTCCGGAAATTCAATTGAAAAAAAAAAAAAAAATTTCAAAAATAGAAACTGAAAATGGGCGGGAAAAATTTTGACGGCTGTTCTGCTTTAATATATAATATAGATTAAGATATATAGTAGATAATTATGTTTATCTTAAATATATCATTATATTTATTTTTAATTATTAAACACCTAATTAAATGAATTAATACCTGAATTTTAAAAAAAAAGATTTCCTTCACATGATTTTTGAATTGCATCTTTGAAACACAAGGTTTTATGTAATTTTCCCATTTTGAAAAGAAGTATGCATGTGTATCGTTTACTCATTGAATTATCAAATTCACATTTTCTATGTTTTTCCTAAATTGTAGATGTTGCATTTTGACAACTTTGAAGTAATTTCTCATGACTATATAAATCAGTTGACGGATTACATTATATATGTGGTGGAAGTGCATATGTTGAAGTCATATCGTGACTTCCCAACTTTGACACATTTTCTGCGGTTCCATTTCTCTGTTGATTTTTTTGGTAGTGAGACTTTGGAGTATGAGTATTTGGATAACTTTCTAGGAGATGAACATTAATGTAATTGTTGTTGTTTTATACTTTGATGAAAATAAGATATTTTGAGTATTTAGTAAATCCTATTTTCTAAAAGATGTAAAAACGCTCGAAAAGGTATATATGCTATATTTTATGTTTTGACAAAAATGAGTTTAATGTATGTTTCAATATCCAAAAACTAGGGTCCCGTTCTCTTTGCTGTTTTGAGCCCGTTTTGAGTTTTCGATTTTTGGAAATATCGAAAACATGTTCACTTTGCCCATTTTCAGAAACGCGTTTTCTAAAACACAAAAAAAAATACAAAGGAAACTCAAAACGATTTTATTGCGTTTTGGATATTTTGTGTTAAAAAATCCAAAACGACCAAAACGAGCGTTTGGGAATTTTTTTTTTTTTTTAATAAATGTGAGACACTTCCTTCACTTGAAGTTCTTTTCTCATTATATATAGATCCATGTTAAGATTTTTTTTTTTTTTTTGTAATTTTTTATTTATTATTAATTTTTTTAAAATGCGAGACACTTCTTTCATTTGAAATTCTTATGTTATTTTGTCATTATCTATAGATCCATGTTAAGATTTTTTTTTTTTTGTAAATTATTTTTATTTATTTATTTTGGTAAAAGTGAGACACTTCATCACTTAAAGTTTTTATGTTATTTTGTCATTATATATATAGATCAATGTTAAGGTTTTTTTTTTTTTTTTTTTTTTTTTTTGTAAAAGTGAGACACTTCATTCACTTGAAGTTCTTATGTTATTTTGCCATTATATATAGATCCATTTTAAGAATTTTTTTTTTGTAAATTATTTATTTATTATTATTATTATTATTATTATTATTATTATTATTTTGTAAAAGTAAGACACTTCATTCATTTGAAGTTCTTATATTATTTTGTTATTATATATATCCATGTTAAGATTTTTTTTTGTAATTTTTTATTTATTATTATTATTATTATTTTTGGGTAAATGTGAGACACTTCCTTCACTTGAAATTCTTATATTATTTTGCCATTATATATAGATCCATGTTAAGATTTTATTGATATGTGGTTAAATTTTTGTTTAGCTGAAACAATATTAATGATGAATTTATTGACATAGAGAACTAACTGATTTATTAACATTAAAATTAATGTAATTCAACAAATCAACCATTTTTTACAAATAAAATATCACAAAATAAATATATAAAAAATTACAAAGTAAACGCATTTTTTAGTTTTCTATTTTTGAAAACAGTTTTCCAAAATCACAAAGAGAACATGTTTTCAGCAATCCCAAAACAAACAACCAAAATCCAAAATTCAAAACAAAATCTAAAACTCAAAATCCAAAATCGAAACACAAAGAGAACGACCCCTAGGTTTTTCACTATTACGTATCGACAACAAAACGCTAAATGTCAACACCAAAATAACTTGCCTCGAAAACAGTATAGGTATGTATCTACATTTCCTGTATTGGCGTTGACACCAAAATGCCTGCAATGCCTCAATTTCTTGTGTCGACACCTAGGGTTTTCCCGCGCCAAAAAGTTTAAATTTTTCACATTTTTCTACTTATTATCATTTAATAACGTATAGGAGTTTGAGGTCACCACAAGCATGGTATCAAAGCTCACGTTTTAAAAGAGGTTCTATAGACTTCACATACATATAATACTCGTTGATTGAGATCCAAACTTGAGAGGTACGTTTGTACTTTGTTTTGTAATTGTTAGTTTGTTTATTATATGCATGCAATAATTTGTATTCTTATAATGAAAATTCAACATACGAATAGAATAGGTAAACAAAACATAAAACACATAAAAGGCTTAAGCCTTTCAAAACAAGAACATAAAGCCTTGAAGGGCGAAAGTAGCAACTCTGAAGGGCACTATGAAGAGATCAAATATCGAAGTAAAAGACTAATTTTATTTTTTACTGAAGCTTACTCAAAATGAAGTACAAAGCCGGTATTTATGTACCGGATGAAGAACAAACATAACAGCCAACTTAAACTTATTTTCAACTAAGTAACTAACTATCAAACAGACACAAATTAAGACCAAGAGAATAATTGCATGAATAGTCCTGTGGAAAGAAAGTGTAAAACATTGAGTAAAATTCTATATCCCCCCCTCAAGTGGGACGTTGATGGAAGTCCATCAATGCCAACTTGGACAGTAAGAACCTAAATTGCGGAGCAGGTAATGACTTGGTGAAAATATCAGCAATCTGATCATTCGTAGAAACATGGCGTGGAAGAACAAAACCAAGCTTGAACTGATTTCTAACAATGTGACAATCTATATCAAGATGCTTAGTCCTCTCATGAAAAACCGGATTGACACAAATGTGTAGAGCTGCCTGGTTGTCGCACCAAAGAGGAATCGGAAGAGGAACAGAAATATGAAAATCCTGTAAAATGTAATGAATCCATTGTAATTCGCAAATTGTTGTACCCAAACTCCTGTACTCTGCCTCAGCTGAACTTCTGGACACAGTGGTCTGTTTTTTTGTTTTCCAAGATACAAGAGCTCCTCCAAAAAATATGCAATAGCCAGTTAATGAACGTCGAGTGTCAGGGAAAGTCGCCCAATCCGCGTCACTGAAAGCCTCCAGAGCAAAAGTGTTAGTGACATGAAAAAATAACCCCTTTGACAAAGTACCTTTAATGTATCTTAGAATGTGCAACGCTAAATTCCAATGTGTGATGGACGGACTCTGTACAAATTGACTTAACTGCTGAACACCGAATGTAATATCTGGTCTGGTAAGTGTGAGATAGAGCAAATGACCAATGAGTCTTCTGAATTGCTCAGGATCTGAATGAGGTTCTTGGTCAGAAGCAAAAAACTTCTGGCCCTTAGGTAATGGTGTAGAAGTACTCTTTGCACCCAAAAGACCAGCATCAGTGACAAGATCAAGGGCATATTTCCATTGATTTAAATATGTTCCCTCTGTGGATCTAGCAATTTCAATACCAAGAAAGTACTTGGCATAATTCAAGTCCTTGGTAGTAAAAACCTTGTTCAAAAACTCCTTAACTCGGTTAATTCCCAATTCATCAGTTCCAGTAATAAGCAAATCATCAACATAAACAAGTAAAGCAATGAAGGAAGAAGAATTATGCAGAGTAAACAAACAATGATCATGTTGGGATTGTTAAAAACCAAATGTAATGAGATGTTTACATAATTCAGAGTTCCACTGTCTGCTTGCTTGCTTCAGACCATATAACGATATTTTGAGCTTACAAACCTGACCCTCAGTAGCTTTATCATATCCTTGAGGTGGCCACATATACACCTCCTCATCCAACACGCCATGCAAGAATGCATTGTTTATATCAAGTTGGAAAATAGGCCAAAAATTAGCAGTAGCAATGGCAATGAATAATCTAATAGTAACTGGTTTGGCTACTGGTGAAAAACTCTCAAAGAAATCAATGCCAGGTACTTGATTAAAACCCTTTGCAACTAACCTAGCTTTACATCTATCCAAGGTACCATCAGCCTTTAAAACTTTGCTTTAAAAACCCACTTACATCCTATTGGTTTCTTACCAGATGGAAAGGTAGTTAAATCCCAAGTTGCATTTTTCTCCAAAGCATCAAGTTCTGCCCTCATAGCTTCTGTCCACTCTTTCTTTGTGCTTGCATCCTTGTAAGAAGTTGGCTCTTGGATAGTGGTGATATTGGCCAAATAATCAATATATGTAGGGTGAAAATTTGGTGAATTATAATAGGGAAAAGTGTTAGGGGTGAAGGATGAAGTATATTCAGAAGGTTGGGAAACAATGGTGGGAATATTATCAATATGGCTAAGGTTGGACACAAAGTCTTGCATCCATCTAGGGGCAATTTTTGTCTTGGTGCTTTGCCTGATGAAAGGTTGATTATGGTCTGAATTATCAGTAGGTGGTGTTTCTGGAGGAGTTTTTGGACCATTACTGAGATCATCAGTGGCAATAGGCAGACTTGCAGGAAAATCAGAAGCTTCATCAGTGTTATGTACAACTTGGATGTTTGTCTCAGCATGACTGGTTTCTGATGTGTTTTGATCAAAAACTAGAATTGGAAGTGGTGAATTTTGATTTGGGATAGAATTGTCTTTATAGGGAAAAACATTCTCGTGAAAAATGACATCCCTAGAGACATTTATCTGATGTTTTTCAAGATCATAAACTTTGAATCCTTTTTGACCATGACTATAACCTACCAGAATACACTTAAAACATCTAGGGGAGAATTTATCCTTGAAAGGTTGAGTGTTAGTAACATAGCAGAGGCATCCGAACACTTTGAGATTATGATACAAAGGTATTTTGTTGTGGAGAATTTGAAATGGTGTTTTCCAGTCAAGAATTTGGGTAGGCAACCGGTTAATAATGTATGTAGCCATCAGAATAGACTCTCCCCAAAAGAATTTTGGCAGGTTTGCTTGAAACATAAGAGCTCTTGCAATTTGCAAGAGGTGTCTATGCTTCCTTTCAACAACACCATTTTGTTGAGGTGTGTAGACACATGTTTTTTTATGCACTATACCTTTGTCAATAAGGAATTTTTGAAATTCTGAATTAACAAATTCAGTACCATTGTCTGACCTTACACACTTGATTTCTTTGTCAATCTGAGTTTTAAGAAACTGGTGGAAGGCTTTGAAGGTATGTAGGACTTGAGTTTTGTGTTTGAGAAGAAAGGTCCAAGTTGCTCTACTTAGATCATCAACAATGGTCAAAAAATAGTGTGCCCCTGATATAGATGGCCTTTTGTAGGGTCCCCATAGATCAATATGAATCAATTCTCCTACCAACTGAGTTTGTATCACACTTTTGGTGAAAGGTAACCTAGGCTGTTTTGAAATGGCACAAGTATCACAATGTGGAATAAAATCATTATCACAAACATTCAAAATTTCTAAATGTTTCATAGCCTTTTCAGAAACTTGTCCAACTCTTTTGTGCCACAGATTCAAAGATTTATCTATAACAACATTTGAAGACACAGGGAAATTATTACACTGAGGGAAAATAGAATTACAGACTGAAGCTTTGAATTTATTTAGAGTTGATGGAGTAAAAGAAGTCTGGTCCAGAATATATAGATTTCTGACAAGTCTACCAACTGCCTTGATTTCTTCAGTCTGATGGTCCTGTAAAAGTCAATGGTCATCAAAGAATGTGAGTTTCATTTTTGAAGTTTTTGTTAATTTGCTGACAGACAACAAATTAAATTTGAAGGTTGGAATATGCAAAACATCTTTCAGGGTAATGGTAGGATGAATGTGAACATCTCCAATGTTTGAAACAAAGTTAATGGATGCATCAGGAAGATATACAGGTATGGCTGTAGTGCATTGTTTGGGCTCCTTAAAGAAGTTTAGGTTGTTGCACATATGATTAGATGCCCCTGTGTCTAATATCCAAGAACCTACTTCTAACAGGTTTGAAGCATTGAAAGAAAGAATGACATCAGGTTTGAGTACAGAACCTACAAAGTCATCAAAGTGAGCAAAGTTAATCCTGTCACTTCCTGTGCTTCCTTTCATCATCTTTACCAATTCCTGTTGTATCATTCCTGATAGATTAGATTTCTTCACCTGATCCTTCATTTCCTGGTCAGTTTGTAACGGTGTATCAACCATGTTTGCTAAATATTTCATAGTTCCAGATCTGTTTGGATTTCTTAATTGCTTGAACCAATCTAGATAGCCTATAATTTTGAAACAACCATCCTTGTTATGACCATTGACCTTGCAGTGGGTACAATACAACAACTATTTCTCCCTTTTTATCATTTCGTAGCTCTTTCCTCCCATAGGTCTGACTCCCTGATCTTTCTTCAAATTATTTGTCTTAGAAAACATGGCACTCATTTCAGTTTCATTTCCAAAGGCTATGTGTACCTCTTTCTATTTTTCAATCCTTTGGATCATAGCATACGCCTTGTTAATAGCAGGTAAGGGCTCCATGACTAAAATCTGGCTTCGAACTTGTTCATATTCCTCATATAATCCCATGAGGAATTGCATCAATCTATTAAACGAAGTTATATCTGACACTGCTTTAGCTGAGCCACATGTGGATTCAGGTAATGGCATAAGATATGTCAATTCATCCCACAAACCTTTCAATTTTGTGTAGTACTGAGATATGGATTGATTACCTTGTGTTATTGAACAAATCTCCCTCTGTATCTGGTACAACTGTGGACCATTACAGCCACCGAATCTCTCCTCTAGTTCACTCCAGAGCTCCTTAGCAGAAGTAGTGTATAAAAAAGCTTCAACTATGTCTTTGGAAATAGAGTTTAAGATCCACGAAATTATCATGCAATTGACTCTATTCCATTTTGAAAATTGAGGTGAATTTTTAGCTGGAATTTCAATTGTTCCATCAATGAACCCTAACTTCATTTTGGCACCAAGTGCAATTCTAATCGATCTAATCCAAGCCAGAAAGTTCTTCCCCGTAAGGGGCACAGTAACAAGTAACATACTAGGGTGATCTGAGTTACCTAACTGAAGTGGATCTCCTTCATCAGCTTCGCAACGACCTCCATTTTTCTGAGAATCAATACCTTCTCCTAACCCGTCAACCATCAGTAATGGAATTTGAGTGTTTAATCACAAGTAACCAGTAAGCATCAGATCCTATCTTCAAGATCTTCTGTCTCTGATACCATGAAGAGATCAAAGATCGAAAAGAGATTAAAGATCGAAGTAAAAGACTAATTTTATTTTTTACTGAAGCTTACTCAAAATGAAGTACAAAGCCGGTATTTATGTACCGGATGAAGAACAAACATAACAGCTAACTAAAACTTATTTTCAGCTAAGTAACTAACTATCAAACAGATACAAATAAGGACCAAGAGAATAATTGCATGAATGGTCCCGTGGAAAGAAAGTGTAAAACATTGAGTAAAATTCTATACACTATAGCATACCTTGAATGGTAGAGAGACATAAACATAACATCATAAAAATTGAAATGAACAAGGGGATACATCAAAGGGGAGGGAAAGCCTACTCATCACCACCATCATCTTGAAGGCCTTCATCCTCAATACCATCAAGTCGATCCTCCATTCGATATTGACGAGCTAAGAGCTCATCTATCTTTTCGCACATCTCAATTAAGAAAGAATTTTGTGCATAAGTCAACCTAACAATGTTAGCTCGAGTCTTGACTTGAAAACCTCAAAACTCAGCCAAGAAAGCATCAAACTCAGTGGATGGGGTATGTCCCCGTTTTGGGGTTTATTAATGGACAGACCCCCAAAGTGGGAGGGGGTATATCCATACCCCATTCAGGGTTGTATGAATCCCGACCTCATATATGCGAAAGATCTCCTACACGTCTCTGAAAGGGTCTGAGTCTAGGTCTGGATCCAGGATTTGTGGGAAAATATTTTTGCTTTTTAATTTGAATTTGAAATTGAAATTTGAATATTTTTATTTTTATTTTTTTTACATGAAGGATATTTTATCTTTTGATATAATAGAGGATAAGGTTGCTATATTGCTACTAGGAATTTTTTTCTACAGCACAATTTAAAAAAAAAAATTCTTATTTACTAAAATAGGCACAAATAGAATGACAAACGTCCTTCTAGGTTTTCTCTTACTAATCTTTATGAATGCCAAAATCTTTAATATTTCAAATATTCTTCTTCTCCCTCTTTTATTTTTCTATTTTTTTTTTAAATCATTTAAGATCCTTTAAAAGTCTGAGGTAACAGTACATGAACTTTTCTTCATTCTCTAATGCCAGTGTTTGCGTTTCTTCACTTCAACTTCCTTTCTCGATAGAGTTAACTTGCACGAATTCAATCTTTGCATACTTAGCCTTGAGATAATTTTTTATTCAATCTCTCCGCCTCTTGTAACCCAGAAATTGTGCTATTGAATATTTCTAACATTACATTTTTTATTTATAGGCTTACCAATGTAGACCTTATTTATGTTCCCAAATCCCATGTCTACAAGAGAAAAGCATTACGTAAATAATGAGCACACAAAGAAATTCAATTGTAAACATAAATGAAAAGTCTATGTAATAGCAGAATATCAATCGATGGTTGTTGGTAGTCGTAGAGAGAGAGAGAAGAAGGGATTGGAGCGATATAATCAGTAGGGGAAATGAAGATACAATCCTATTGTGTACGTATTTTTTTTATTACTATTTTAATTAATTATATTAGGGATATATTTGTAATTTACTTTAGAGTAGTTATAAATATTATATTTTACTTGTTGTATAGTTATAATATGGTGTAGAAAATTATTATTGTAGTGGCAATAAAATTACCATAGAGGATATTGTGATGAATGGAAGAGTAAGGCCCTATTAGGCAATTGAGTGCCACCATTTACTACTTTTTTTTAGAAGTAAAATATGTAGTTAAAAAGTGATTACAGAAAATGTGTGCGATAAAAAGTGGTTTGAGAAATTGTGTTGTTTATAAGCATCTGTTTGACAAACTATTTAAAAACCTGTTTTTAAACAACGCAATTTTCTAAACTACTTTTTAACCAAACACATTTTCTCTATTCATTTTTCAACCATATATTTTACCTCAAAAATATTAAAAAATATGTTTTTAAATACAAATTTTTTAACAAACAGAGGAAATCATTTGTTTGATAAGTTGTTTACAAACAAATTTATAAATAATATATTTTCTCAAAATTACTTTTTAACTATACATATTTTTCAAAAACACTTTTTAACCATATTTTATTTCGAAAACATCACATTCTTTATTTATAAAAACATATTTTACCTTGAAAATATAAAAAATATGTTTTTAAATACAAAACTTTTAACAAATTTTGTTTGGTAAAATATTTTGATTTAGAAATAAAGAATGTGATACTTTGGGGGTAAATATGGTTAAAAAATGATTTTGGAAAATGTGTACGATTAAAATGTTATTTGAAAAAAATGTGTGATTAAAAAGTGGAGATAGAAAATATGTCTACTTAAAAGCATTTTTTTTTTGTTTACCGTGCATCTTTCGGCGGCTAACCATCATAATTTTTGTTTGTTTGTTTGTTTGACTTTTTGATTTTTTTAAGGTAAAATGTATGATTAAAAATTGGAGAGAGAGAGAGAGAGAGAGAGAGAGAGAGAGAGAGAGAGAGAGAGAGAGAGAGAGAGAGAGAGAGAGAGAGAGAGTATATTTGGTTAAAATTTGTATGAAAAGTTTTGTAATTTAAAACATGTAATCATTACAAAAACTCCGTTCTTCTGCAATCATTACATTTATAAACCAATTTATAAATAATACAATTTTCCAAATTACTTTTTAACCACACATATTTTTTCTCTCCAATTTTTAACAACACATTTTACCTAGAAAAAAAATAATAAAAAAAAAATGGTCAAACGAAACCGGCGAACACTTCGGGTCCGAACGCAGTGCCTCTCCCATCCATTTTTACCGTCTTATCATCAATTTCCAGATGGATAGACGGAGACAAATTTTATAGGATCACAATTTCTTCAGTGTACTCAACAATGTCATACTCTAGTGCGCCGTCCACTGTCAAAATCCTCTCAGTCCATTCCCATGAATTCGACCACCCTACCTGATGTAGAACAAATGGCGGAGTGGATTGAAGAATAATTAGATCGTAAAGGACTAGACCGCAATTTACAGATTTGGCGAAAATAGTGTTTTATTATTTTAGTGTTATTTTAGTTTATCTTGAATTCTTTTTATTTTAGGTTTTATGTTTCCCTAGATAATTTAGAATATGTTTCCTTGTTTATTTTGGTTAATCTAGAATAGGTTTCTTGCTTTTCTAGTTGATTTAGAACATGTTTCTTCTTTTATGGCCCTATATATAGAGGGTTAATTCATTATTTTATTCATTCATTGATTAATAAAATTTTGGAGATTTATCTCAATCATCTTGGTGGATTCCAAGTTTTATCTTTTAGGGATTTCGTTTAAAATTCCTTGATTGCTTCCATCCTGCGTCAAGTGGTATCAGAGCGAGGATTTACCTTGTTCAATGGCCAACAACGAAGTCGGACGAGTCCCTCGCGAAGCTGGTCACAGGGAAGCCGATACAGATGTATGGGCAGCAACTGGAGAGCAATGTCAAGTAGTGGAGAGATTGGAGGGCATGCTACAACAACTGTTGATGTGTCTACCTAACTCCAACGCACCCGTTGACAATGCTCCTGCCCCTACCAACCGAGATAGAGTTGAGGGAGTTTCCCTTGGCTATCCTGGAGGAGGGCGCAACCCTAGGGCCGCTAGGGATGTGCAATATGACGATACTACTGATGAAGATTCTGAGGAGGACTTTGTGAATGAACCAGGGAATCGATAGCAGAATCAGAACCAATCAAATTATAAGATCCGTGCAAATATTCCATTATTCCATGGGAAACTACAGATCGAGGAGTTTCTGACTGGATATCGGAAGTTGAAAGATTCTTCGACTTTACGGAGGTTGCAGAAGAACGACAGGTGAAGTTGGTATCATATAAATTGAGAAGTGGTGCCGCTGTCTGGTGGGAGAGATTGCAGATGGACAGACGCCGACAAGGAAAGACTCCCATAAGATCTTGGAAGCGAATGAAACAACTTCAGTGAGCAGGTTTCTGTCTCTCGATTATGAGCAGATGTTATTCCAGAACTTTTAGACATGTGTCCAGGGAAGCAAGTCGGTTGCAGATTATACTGAGGAGTGGTATAGACTTTCAGTACACAATAATCTTAGCAAAACAGAAGGGCAGCAAGTCTCCAGATACTTAGGAGGATTGAGGTCATCCATTCGTGAGAAAATTGGGTTGCAGGTGGTTTGGACAGTTGATGAGGTGTATAACCTAGCCTTGAAAGCAGAATTAATGGAGAAAACTTCCAGTCGTTTTTCTACCTATAAGAAGGACGTAAGTGAGTCATCTACAGCAACAAATAGAGGCAGGTTCACAACAGGGGATGTACAGGTTAAGCCAAAAACTGGACAGACCCAGAGGGGTTCCGTGCCAAATAATAAACAACCTGGGGGATGTCAATTGATAGTCGCGAAGGAGGTCCCACGAGTAGCAAATCCTTATTCCAAACCAGGAGGTTTTAAGTGTTACAGGTGTGGCCAATAGGACATCGTTCGAACGAATGTCTAGCCAGGAGGCCAGTAAATTTTGTAAACAATGGAGAAGAGGACGAGTTAGATCAGTCTAAGGAGGAAGGAGGGGCCACGGATAAAGCATTAGATAGAGTAGAAATTGCAGAAGAACATGGTGAACATGTAAGCTGCGTAATTCAACGAGTTATGTGTTCGAAAAAATTAGAAGATCCACCACAAAGGAACAACATCTTCAAGGCGTGTTGTAGTGTTCAAGGGAAAGTGTGTGATTTAATTATTGACAGTGGGAGTTGTGAGAACTTCGTATCAAAGAGGTTGGTAGAACATCTAAAGTTGCAGGTGGAAAAACATTCGAAGCCATACGTGATTGGGTGGATTCAGAAGGGTCCTAAAGTAAGTGTGACTGAGGTGTGTAGGGTTCCTATTTCAATTGGACAACACTACCGTGATGAAGTGGTATGCGACGTGGTCGACATGGATGCTAGCCATGTGTTATTGGGACGCCCTTGGCAGTTTGACGTGAATGTAACCTATAGGGGACGCGACAACATTTATATCTTTAATTGGGAAGATAGGAAGATAGCAATGGTTCCAAGAAGAAGTTCAGTTGATGGTTCAAACAAAACTACAACAGGAAATCAATCATTACTCTTACTAGTTACTTCAATACACGAGTTGGAAGCAAGAGTTAAAGAAGCACAGGAAGTGCACGTCATAGTAGTGCAAGCACTAGTGGTGGAAGGGAAGGAAGAGTAGACAGTGGTGGTACCAAAGAAAGTGCAGAATCTGTTGGAAGAATTCAGTAAGTTGGTATCAGATGAATTGTCGAATGACCTCCCACCATTGAGAGACATCCAACACCATATTGATTTGATTCCATGAGCAAGTTTTCCAAATTTACCACATTATCAGATGAGCCCAAAAGAAAACCAGATTTTGCAGGAAAAGGTGGAGGAGCTTATGACGAAGGGGTTTATTCGAGAAAGCATGAGTCCATGCGCTGTTCCCGCTTTACTAGTACCAAAGAAAGATGGAAGCTGGAGAATGTGTTAATAGCCGGGCAATAAATAAGATCACGGTCAAATACAACTTTCCAATTTTGCACCTGGATGACATGCTGGACATGTTGGAGGGTTCAAAGGTGTTTTCCAAAATTGATCTACGGAGTGGCTACCATCAGATTCGGGTGAAACCAGGTGACGAATGGAAAACAGCTTTCAAAACAAAGAATGGGCTCTATGAGTGGTTGGTGATGGCTTTCGGGCTATCTAACGCCCCGAGTACGTTCATGCGTCTTATGAACCGGGTGTTTCGACCTTTCATCGGAAAGTATGCAGTTGTTTACTTTGACGATATATTGATTTACAGTTGGAATGAAAGTGATCATATGAAGCATCTTCAGGCTGTTTTGGAGGTATTATAAAAAAATAAGCTATTTGTTAATTTCAAAAAGTGTAGTTGGTTGACAGAACAGTTATTATTCTTGGGGTACGTGGTCAGTTTGGAGGGAAAATTGGTGGATGAAGAAAAGGTGAAAGCCATTCGTGAGTGGCCTACACCAAAAACAGTGGGAGAGGTAAGAAGTTTCCATGGGTTGGCAATGTTTTACCGTCGGTTTATCAAAGATTTCAACAGCATTGTAGCACCTATAACAGAATGTTTGAAGAAGGGTAAGTTTCATTGGGGTGAAGCAGCAAATACAGCCTTTGCAGCGATCAAAGAAAAATTGTGCACTACCCCGGTTCTTGCATTGCCCAACTTTGACAAATTATTCAAAGTGGAGTGCGATGCTAGTGGAATTGGAGTTGGGGTAGTTTTGTCACAGGAGAAGAAACCAGTAGCATTTTTCAGTGAAAAATTAAGTGATGCACGTCAAAAGTGGAGTACTTATGATCAGGAATTCTATGCCATCGTTCATGCTTTAAAATATTGGGAGCACTACCTGATTCAGAAGTAGTTTGTTCTATACACTGATCATCAAGCATTAAAGTATCTAAATAGATAACGGAGTTTGAGCAATATGCATGCTCGTTGGTTAACTTATTTGCAGAAATTTCCATTTATTTTGAAACACAAGTCTAGAGCTTTGAACAAAGTAGCTGATGCCTTGAGTCGACGTGCTAGTTTACTGGTAACAATGCAACAAGAGGTTATTGGGTTCGAATTTTTGAAAGACTTTTATTTTGGGGATGAAGATTTTATTGAGTTGTGGGAGAAGTGTATTTAGAAAAAAAAAGAAAAGAAAAGAGAGTTTCACGTCATTGATGGTTACTTGTTCCGAGGCAATCAGTTGTGCATTCCTCGGAGTTCCTTGAGGGAGAAATTAATTCAAGAATTACATGGTGGTGGCTTGAGTGGTCACCTGGGGCGCGACAAGACTAGTAGTGGAGTAATAGAGAGGAATTATTGGCCTCAACTAAAGCGTGATGTGGGAAATTTCGTTCGGAAGTGTTTCGTGTATCACACTGCTAAGGGGCAAGCACAGAATACTGATCTCTACATGCCTTTTCTTGTACCTAATGGAATATGGGAGGATTTATCAATGAACTTTGTATTGGGGCTTCCACGAACTCAACAAGGGGTCGATTCTGTCTGTGTGGTAGTTGACAGATTCTCCAAGATGGGACATTTTAGACCATGCCGGAAGACTTCAGATGCATCTCATGTGGCTCAGCTATTCTTTCGAGAAATTGTTCGTTTACATGGGGTACCACAATCCATCACTTCTGACAGAGACTCCAAATTCCTTAGCCATTTTTGGGTTACATTGTGGCGACTGATGGATACTACGCTCAAGTTCAGTAGTACTACACATCCACAGACCGATGGTCAGACTGAGAACTTGAACCGCACGTTGGAAAATCTGATTCGTAGTATTTGTGGTGACAAGCCAAAACAGGGGGATGTGGCACTAGCTCAAGTTGAGTTCACTTATAATAATGCATTTCACACTGCTACAGGTAAATCTCCTTTCGCTTTGGTATATTTGCAGCCACCAAAGCATGCTTTGGATCTGGAAAAACTCCCCAAGGTTGCTGGAGCAAGTGTGGCAGCCGAGAACATGGCTGAACAAGTTCGGGATGTTCAGGAAGAAGTTAAGGCTCGGTTGGAAGAGAAGAACGTAAAATATAAGGCTGTTGCCGATGTGAAGAGGTGTAAGAAATTGTTTGTAGAAGGTGATCAGGTGATGGTGTTCCTGAGCAAGGAAAGGTTTCCCGTGGGTTCATATAACAAATTGAAACAGAAAAAGCATGGTCCATACAAAGTGATCAAGAAGATCAACGATAATGCATATGTGATAGATTTACCTGATAACATAAATATATCTCGCACCTTCAAGGTAGCTAATCTTTATGAGTTTTGTGATGATGTTCCACTTTATCCAGATTATAACTCGGGGTTGAGTTCTTCGGAGGCGGAAGGGACTGATGTAGAACAAATGGCGGAGTGGATTGAAGAACAATTAGATCGTAAAGGACTAGACCGCAATTTACAGATTTGGTGAAAATAGTGTTTTATTATTTTAGCGCTATTTTAGTTTATTTTGAATTCTTTATTTTAGGTTTTATATTTTCCTAGATAATTTAGAATATGTTTCCTTGTTTATTTTAGTTAATCTAGAATATGTTTCTTGCTTTTCTAGTTGATTTAGCTTGCTTCTGTCCTGCGTCACTACCACCACGACGTCTTCTTTTCTCTCCTTTAATCCACCTACTGCAAGAAAGCCACTATTCTTTAGTTTCGCTAATAATTTCTCGCTTTATCCTCTTGTGATACAGTGTAGCAGGGTGTCTGATAATGGGCGTTACTCGAAATCACTTGTGGCGACGGCGTCTTTGGCTACTGAAGCTGAGGTGGCGGAGGAGGAGGTCGTGGAATAGCAGGAAACGGACGATGGGTTTGTTGCTGTTGTGACATAGCCCAAGAAAGGAAAGGCTACATTGCCTTTGAAGAGGGACAAAGTATGTTTTGTAAATATTTTTCTTTAATTATGTGTTTTTGGGAGATTACACGTGAGGAATTAGTGGCCAATAGCCGGATCATCCGACCCATTTTTCAAAATACCCTTTGACCCATTTGTAAGTAAAAAAGAAAAAGTGAAAATAGTTTATTATTGACAAAGTGTAAAATATCCTCATACTTATTCATAAACACTATCCTTTGAGTCCCTCGAAAAGCAAAGTGGACTCCACCATTCTAGCCTTCAGTCCGTTCAAGAGAAGAAGAAGACTCCGGGTTGTTCAAGAAAAAGATCTATTCATCATAATCTTCAAACATTAGACAAGGTTAGATTACATTTTTAACTTTGATTCCAAGATTTATAGCTTAAAGTTTGAAATTTTTCTTATGTAAAATCGAGTTTGGTATATTTTGTTGTACAATTTATTGACGGAGCTCACCGGAAATGGCGAGCTCCGTCGTGGTCTAACGCCCAGCGAAGAAGAAGACTTTGGTCCGGCCGGTCCAAAACATTTTGGTTCGGCCGGTCCAAAACATTTTGGTCTTTGGTCCGGCCGAACTGTTTTGGCGGCCGAACCAACCAATCTGTTTGGTGAACCAATTAAATTTGAATAAAATTCATTTTGTTTAATTAATATCGATAATAAAAAAAATATTATAGAAATTATTTTTGTAATAAATGATAAATAATGTTAAGAATTAAAAAATTATTTAGAATTTTATAATTTATTTAAAATGTAAAAGAGGTAAATATTTTCATTACTAATGATAATAAATGTGAACTATGATTTCATAATTGTAACAAAAATTTAATAATTTCACAATGTTGGAAAATGTAATTATAATTTCATAATTTGTTAATAAAAATGAATTAATAATTTCATAATAATTAGAAATAAGATATGTAATTATAATTTTATAATAAAATAATAATAATAAAGTTTTTCCTTTAATGTTTAATTTTCCTACTTGTTCATTTACGTGCGGTAGTGTACAATGTAAAATGGTTAAATTTATTGATATTGCGGCATACTTTTTTGAACTATGATTTTAACATTTGAAATTATTGCAGGATGGAGTATGCTGTAAATCTTGAACTGAGAGAGCGTCCAGCTAAAGTTTCCCACTACAGGAACTTAAACTGCTTTACTACAGTTCTAAAAAGCCTTGATGAGCCTCATCGAGATATATTGAAGCGATCTTGCCTATGGCAATTCAAAGAATTGACCACGATGCAATTTTCACCACAGATTATAGATTCTCTGGTACTTCGACTTCTGAAGTCAGTAGACGGTGATGTGTTTAGTTTTTGCTTCGGGGATGGCAAGATAGTCACATTCTCGACTTTTGAGTTTTCCCTCATCACGGGATTAAAGTGTGGTGGCCAAAGGGACCCAAAGCCCCGGAAACTCTCAAAATCCAGGCTTCATCTCAAATACTTCGAAGGACAAAGGACCATTACAAGAGGGAGTTTGGGAAAACTTTACTGACTTGTCCTGATATGTTGGACAAATTGAAATTAAGCACGATCTATATTCTCGAGAGCTTCGTGAAGGGAAAGCAATCAAAGAATGGTATCAACTTATATGCTTTGGAAGCTGTTGATGATATACTAGTCATAGAGAGGATTAAGGGGACTTCCAAACAAGGTGTTAGGTAAATTTTTTCTTACAATCGTATTCTAGTATTTAATTAAATTCTTAACTATGTTTATTTATTTCACTAACTTTTTTTTAACATACAGTTGCGATTGTGGTATTTTTGCAATAAAGTATATTGAGTTCTTGAGCATCGGACGAGATGTAAGAATGATCAATCAAGAACATATACAGAAATGAAGGATTAAATTAGTTGCTAATTTATATATGTACAATTGTGATCCATAATAATTTGAAATGTAAAATTGTAATTTTTTATATGTAATGTATATTTATTTAATTGCAAATTTTTTTATTACTATTAAAATTACTATTGCACATTATTAAATTACATCTCGGTTGATTCGTTAGTTCGTGTTGATTACAAAGCTTTGAAAAATTGTTGGTCCGGCCAAACCGACCTTGGTCCGGCTGGACCACAGTGGGTCCGACCGGACCAAGGTCGGTTCGGCTGGCTCGACATGATTGGTCCGGCCGGTAATGTCTAGTTGGTGGTCCGACCGGACTGACTACTTGATCCTGCTGATGAGGTTTGGATTTAGGTTTTAGGGTATGTGAAATAATTTTTAATTTAGAGTAAATTGTGTGATTATTACTAAATAATTGTGAAAAAAAATTTATTCATTTCACTTTCTCGAGATTGCTTTCACAAAATTGTACAAGGCACGTGCCACATGGATAATCGAAAATCATTTTTATCTTCATCTGATTCTCCATATTTACAGCTTCACTTTAGCAGAATCAAACACTAAAATAGAAAACTAAATTACTAATGACATCAGCAGATTAATTTTCCGTTTTAGTGTTTGATTCTAAGGAATGAAGTCATAAAGGTGGAGATCGCAGAAAGTTGAAAATGGATTCCAATAATCTATGCAGCATATGCCTTGACGAATTCTGTGAAAGTAATCCCGCGAAGGAGAAATGTTCATGAATTACTTATCTTATCGAGGAATAGGATAAATGTTTCTTGGAAAAAAAAAGATTGTGGGGCACCACAAACATTTCATTATTAAATAATACCGAAATAAAAAATTTATGCATTTCACCTTAACTGGATTGCTTTCACAAAAAGGTCGAGACACATGCTACGCTGATTATTTGAATCAATTTCCATTTTCCTTCGGTTCTTCACCTTTATAGGAAGATGGAAATGGATTAAGATAATTGGTATAGCATGTGCCTGGACTTCTTTTGTGAAAGCAATCCAGCAAAGGTGAAATGCATAATTTTTTTTTTGTTTCGCAATTAATTAATAATCACACGTTTCTGATGGCCTGAAATATCTTTTTTCCCCCAAGAAACATTTATCATATTTCATCGTATGATAAGCAATTCACGAACTTTATTATCATCCAGCAAACTAGATAATTTATTATCAACCAACACTACAATTTCAATAATAGTTTTAATAGTGATAAAATTAATTATTCAAAGGAATCTGACTAGTACAAGTTTGGCGAGTATGACTGACTACGCCGCACCTGTCGCACTTTCGCGGTCTGGAAAAATCTCCAGTAGATGGTATTCTAGAAGTACGTACATGTCCAGGATTACGTCGGTGGACATTTGGTGGCAGTAAATTATCAAGCGGGAGTAAGTGTTCGGGAAGTTCCCACTCAGCCTCATTTGGTAGAGGAAATATAGTTTCAGCATATGCTTCTCTCCAAAAAGCAATCGTGTAGTACTCAGTTGATAATGATTGTGGTGAAAAGCCTCGATGTCTAGCAACTGTAACTGCATGAGCGCATGGAAAGCTCTCAAGATGAAACTATCTACACGTGCACGTGCTGTCATTCAAGTCCACAAATAACCAACATTACGTCCGCATACGACGTTGAATCAAAACTGATCCAGTGGCTCCACGCCCAACCTTCTAACCAGGTCTAATGTCTTGAAGAGTTTGATTTCCACGGCAGGGGTGAGATAAGATGTGCATGATTGAGATTCCTCGCGTCTATCGTGAAACCAAACCTGTAACTTCTTCCTAATGTTCTCAATCATTTTCAGAATTAGTAACTCTCGATCCTTCTTAAATAATGCATTCAAAGACTCTATGTTATTTGACGTCATCATATTGTATCGACGTCCTGAAAATTGACACCGTGCCCAATATTGAATCCCCAACATATCTATTAAGTACCCCGAGGCATCCTTACTCTTGTTATCTATTTCGATCATGAACTTGTTATAATCTTCAAAAGTGTAAGCCTCCGCCGCTCTCTTAAACAAGGAAACGATTCCACTGCCACGGTACTTCGTCTTCAAATTGCCTAGTAAATGGTACATGCAATAACCATGGTGTGCGTCGGGAAAAACCTTAGATATACCTTTTATGATAGAATTTCCCCGATCAGTTATAAAAGCTGGTTATCGACATCTCAATTACTTCCCTCAACTTTGAGAAAAATAAATTCATCGCTAGATCATTTTCGCTATCCACTATGCCGAGTGCAAGAGGGTATATTTGAATGTTGGCATCTTGACATGTAGCAATAATCAACTTGCCTTCATATCTAGCTTTTAGTGTTGTACCATCTAATAGATTTAGAGGTCGTATCGATCTTCTAAATCCATTTATGCATTGTCCAAGAGCCATGAAACAATACTTGAAGTGATTGTCGTCGTCAGCCTCAATAAAGAATGTCGAACCAGGATTAGTTCTTGACATGTTATGACAATACGTGGCTAATTTCGCATAACTTTCCTCGGGTGAAACCATTAAATCATCTAACGCACATTCTTTAGCCTTCCAGGCCTTCTGGTAGCTCATGGTCATCCCAAAATCTCTCTGCACATCGTTAATGATGTCTCTAGGTCTGTAAATAGTCCTTAGGTCATCAAACTTATGCATTATCTGTTGTCCCATAAACCATGAACGCGCTTGTCTGTGATCATTTCGATGAATGCCCACTTGACAAGTATGTTCTCGTGCATACTTGCGAACTACAAAAAATTGATTGGCGCCCATCCTCGTTGCTCGCAGATGCCAACTACAATTATCATCAACACAGACAATTGTGTAGGTACTCCTTTCTGACTTCTTCACTTTAAACTCAAAATTGTGCTTAAGTGCAATACTGTACACCGCTTCTTGGAGATTAGTATTAAATAATTGCTGGACTTCCAAATCTTCATCATCTGGAACCACACGTGAACAATTAGTTGATCATGAACTTGGCCCAGCATGTGAGTTCTCGAAGTGCTCATGTCGACGTCTGGATAAATCAATCAGATCATTGTTTGTAAATGGAATATCCTCCTAATTTTCTCCTACTACATCGTGACCTCTATGGGTGACAAGAGAATCATGGCGTATAGAAATTGTATCAGGAATAACATCGTCATCCTCACGAGCTATTTCTAATGTGTCCCAAATATCATTCTCATTCTGATCCCCACAATCGAATTCTTCATTCTGATTATCGGGGGTATCCTTTCGTACTAAAGTTACACAGAGAGGAATAGTTTGCTTTTTATTCGCCTCAATTAACCATATAATTTGCATATCAGATGTAACAAACAAGGGTGACAATGCAACTGTAGAATTCGAGTTATATAGAAATCCAAATTTCATATCATATTCAGATGGATCAACTTGGAGTTGATCTTGTAGTTTACTGTACAAGTCTGTAAATGACATACCTGGTGTTAACAAAATTACAGAAATATTTTGATTACTTGTATATTTCCATGACCATCGCAGATTTTCGTCAACAATAAGTTAGGGAGAATTAAAATAATAAATTTTCAAAACAATAAGTTAGGGAGAATCAAAGTAACAGTGATAAAAAATAATTTAAAAAAAAATAGTCGGTCTAGTCAGACCATGCCTCGGTCCGGTCGAAAATGATTGGTCCCGCCGGACCAATCATTGGACCGGCCAGACCATTTTCCTTCTATGTTCTATGTCTCTCGTAGTATGAATTTTGTTGAATTAAGCATTCTTGATTTCTTTATGTAGTTATGATTTTGAGTGCAGGCTATAGAGGAATTTAAGAAGGGGAAAGTCGAATATAGAGCTGATAAAACAGGGATTGTTCACTTGCCTTTTGGAAAGGTTGATTTTTCAGAGGTAGATCTCATCATAAACTTTCTTACTGTTGCGGTATGCTGTAAAATTTGATCATTTTTTCTTTTAACCTGTATAATTTCTCGTCGAAATGCATCCAAAACATATTTGATTCGATCTGTTTTAATTTTTTCGAAATCAGTAGAAGCAAACAAGCCATCCGAAGCTAAAGGTGTGTATTGGAAAAGTGCTCATATATGCTCGTCTATGGGGCCATCAATTCAGTTAAACATAAGGGATATGCTCAAATTCGAGCCCCATCAAGTGCTTAGATTATACAAAAACTCCTGTAAAGATTTTTGGCATTCGACTAACTTGCTCTTACAAAAACCTCTCCAGCCACTACCATTTCTTGGAAATTGTTCACTAATTTAATTCACAAGACTTCTCAATGTTGGGAGCCAACTTTCCTGCAGACAGATTATAACCAATGGGACATTGTCGAGATACAATATCTAGCTATTTTTTGACAAATGGTAAGAATTTCCTAATTAATGTTAGACATTGTCTAGCATTAATTTAATAATTTTTATCCAAATAAAATATTTCTCTTTCATTTTTCTTGAAAAATAATAATAATTTGTCACATATGCACAATGAACGTTGTTGCACTGAAGAAGTTTTTTGATGTTAAATGTCAATGTCTTTGCCACATATACATAATAGACATTGTTCCATTGGAGATGCTCTAATTAGAATACAATGTGATTCTATATAAAAATCTTACAAAAAGAGACAAATCAAAAGGAAACATACTACAGAGGAGGAACGGGGTTACAGATTCTAAACTAGCAGAAACATGACTCCATAGCGGGACCTGGACCAACGATAGTGATTCTCTGGGGTCCAGACATCCATAATTCCCAATCCAAGGACCTGATCAGTTTCTTTAGAGCCAATATACTGAAAAAGAACATCTCGACATTAGAAAGATTCTTAAAATATCGAAACAAGTGCTCAGAAATAATCTTCTTCCATAGACTACTCATTCCAGTTTTTTAAGCTGCTCAAAGTTTACATGAAGGAACACGAGTACTAAAAGATAAATCAGTAAGCATGAAGAATGTTCCAATCCAAATTGACTTGTCAAAACATCTTTGACAGGAAAAGCATGTTTTGATAGCACTTGATGCAGTGTAGTATAAATAATTCAAGTGAAAAACCTTAAAAGTAATATAAAAATTGGAATCTGTTATAAACTAGAGAAAAAGAAATAAGAATAAAAACATCAATAAATTTGTGTATTTTATTATGAACTAGAGCCCCATATATATATACAAAGTAATAATGTCTAGGGTTACATGGGTACAATTGTTATTCACCAATACAAAATAATACTTACAACACTCCCCTTTGAATGATAAATTACATAATATCTGTTTCGTTAAAACCTTATTTAATAAAAATCCAATGAGATAAAAATATCAAACGAAGAAAAAAGAGTACAGTTATTCTTGGGCTATTAAGATAAATAATGCCTCGTTAAAACCTAGCCAAAAAAACCAAATGGAACAAAACATTGGCTAAGGAAAAAGAATACAACTACTCCCTTAGTGTTGATCACTATAAATTATCGAGTCGATGCATCACAATCTTGTGAACTGATTTCTTGAGTGTAGATGTTGACAGTGTTTTTGTGGATAAATCATTGTCACTTGAGTGAATTTGTTAAAAGTCTCGAAGCATTTTGATGTCGTTAAAATTTTGTCAGAAAAACCCAATGGGACAACATCTGAATAAAGGAAAAAGAGTACATCTATTTCTCCTGATTCAATCTGTATTGAATCATCAATATCTTGATCTCTTCAGGAGTCTCGTATAGGAGAATATATCAATAGATATTGAGAACAACTACTGCATTAAAAACCTTGATAGGAAACCCCCCTGTGGGACAAAACATCGACTGAGGAAAAAAGAGTGTAGTGCATGTTAGTTCCTCCTCATGGGAATATTACAATTATTTTGATATTGCATATAATTATTTCAATTGTTAAACGGTGCAATATCGAATATGTTCACCAAACATATATAAATAACACATATCTCATATTATTTGTTCTTCAAATATAAATTCAATTATTCCTTTGAACTTGAAGAACTATAAAATATCTCAAATCATTTAAACATGCTACATCCAGCCATGTTCTATAATCAATATTCATCGATGCATTTAATGCAGTTCTCAAATCTAGAAGTGACTTATTCGCTTCAGGTGAATAATTAACCATGAATTTGAATCTTGAAAATCAATTTTAACATTTTTCAAATATTATTCACAATAATGGTATATCTCAATTTCAACACTTAGTTATATAGAGTCATTTGTACCGTTATTCATGTAATCAAATTTTATACTACTACCAATCATATTCCATTACAAATTGAATATTGTAAAGGCATATTAAATATTCAAATCGTAAAGTATATGTATACTTTGATCAAACAAGTTTCTTAAAAACTTGAACTATATATTTAAGATATATTTAATCCTTCAATGATTATATTGTATGCTTCAGGCATCGTATGTGTTTCACATTTCAATTGTCAAATTGCTACTACCAAATTTAAGCTGTGAAACTTTAGATAGGTAACGATTCTTATAATTCAAATAGATCTTCTCTAATCATTTCACCGCAATCCCAAAGTACCGAGGTATTGATTACTTTTTTAGTCTCACTCATTGTTACATCAAAGAGCCCAAGCTAGTAATTAGAGTCAATCATCTTTTAGTATTTATATTTCTAATAATTATATATTTATTGGCACTTATTATGCATTTGTCAGGCAAATAAAATATTGCATCAGTGCTAGATCTTTGAAACATTCGTTGCGCAACAAGCCGTATATTACAACTATACATATAGGTATTTTACTGGCTTTACAGTTATAAGTGTTTGGACTTCATGATGTGATCCAGACCACGGATACAAGCCCGCACAAAGATCCGTTGAAGATCAAAGGAGGACCGATGACTCGATTGCAAGCAAAGAGGGCCAATAAAGCAATAGACAAGTTAGTTCAAGAAACAATGGCCAAAACAATGTTCGTGTCATCAAAAGAAGCAAGTTCCATGTTGGGACCGAGCCAAAACGAAGATTGGATCAACCTCATTCAAGCCGACGAAGAAAATTGCAATTTTTCAAAATTCACGGCCGTAACATATGGGAGCTCACGGCCGTAACCAACCTACTGTTGAAAACTGTGATTTGAAGAAAATTGGACTTACGGCCGTAACGTATATTTGTCACGGCCGTAAAAAAGATTTTCAGAAATTTGGCTTACGGCCGTAAAAATAGTCTCACGGCCGTAATGTTGGAACAGAAAGGGCCTTACGGCCGTAAAGTGAAGATTCACGGCCGTAAATTCATATACGCGTGATTTTAGCAATTTTATTTATTTCCTTATTTTTAGGTATTTGTTTCCTAGTTTAATTAAAACTCTTAAACCTAGTTTTGACCCTATTTATAGGGATGTAATTTTCATTATTCATTACACACAACTTTGATATTATAATTGAGAGGCTATTTTGCTTTCATATTCTTATTTTTCATTGAATAAAATCCGAACTTACGAGTTAATCTTGTTTGTTCAAATCTCGGTGAGAATTATTATTGCTTGTGATCAAGAGGTCAATATATCCCAGTGATTGTATTGGTTGCTTGATCCAATTAATTTTAATTGGATCCATAAATCGTGGTTCTTGGCGTTCTTGGATCGATTTCAATATTTTGTGGGTTGCGTAACTACAATTGCTACGTGGTTTGCATCACTTCAGGTCCAAAAAATTCAAGTTTTGTAGTAAGTTTAATTTAGCCTGAATGCATATTTTTGCCAAATATTTTTATGTCGATTTTCTTCAACATATTTTCTTTTATTATCCTCGCTATCATTTATATTATGATGCGACCAATTTCGTAATTTGCTTTTGCATAAGTGCTTTATAAAGTGTGTCGATAAAATTATCATCTCAATTCGATTTCTTTCCTCACAAGACATAACTATAGAGATCTCAATTTCTCAATATTTCAAGTACTTGAACCTCTTTTGGAGAATAACAATTAGTTATATCAATATACACTCTCTCACGAGTATATACCTCCTTTATAAGACTATCATAATAATTTGTTCTATTTTTATTTTTATTTATTTATTTTTGGAAATACCTCAGCTTGAAAATCCAAGCCTGGGGTATGAGTTTTATTGACTTCAATAAGAACTTACATAAAGCGAGGGGGGACATATGAACCTTACCTCAAAAATATACAATCAATGCAGGTTATGGTTCTATATGTATGCAAAGGCATTAGGATTTAGGAATACTACTTCCTTTACAATGAATCTAATAAAAAGGAATTTGATAAACAAAAATTAAAAGCTTAAAATAAAACTCTAAAATTGTCCACGAATATAAGCTAAATCTTGAGCCTCTAAATTCAACATAGACTTTAGAGATCTTGGAAGACTAGTCTCCCCAAATTCCTTAAAATCCCTAACACGAATGCCTTCATTTACCAGCCAATCAACAGGTTTATTACCTTCTCTAACAATATGGAAAATATGAGATGAAAATGATTTACGACAGAGGTGTATATGACCCAACAGAGCTTGTACCTTCCATGAGCCTCTATCATAAGAAACACAATGAATTGCTACTATAGAATCAGATTCAATTAATACGTGGGAAAGACCCCGAGAGAGACATAGCCATAATCCATCAAGTAAGGCCCTTAGTTCGGCTTCTAAGCTAGAGCACACTCCATAGAAATTGAAGAATCTAGCTATAGCACGACCGTTATTATCCCGAATGATGCTCCCTCCAGCCGCTTCGCCTGGTTTACCTTTAGAACAACCATCCTCATTAAGTTTCATCCATCCTAGTTGAGGCTTGATCCACCAAACTACAAACGGGCGCTTAACTTGAGGCATGGATAGGGAGACATTAAAAGTTGAAGACAAAGAAAAATCACCCTTCCAATGTTCATATCTAAAGCTTCCCCCTTGATGAATGAGATAAAGGAGATTACGAATCTGCCAAATGATTTTTCCTGAGGACATGGGGACTTCACCAAATTTTGCATCATTACGAGCTACCCAAATAAACCAAAAGATAAAAAGAGGGATAATCAGCCAAACATGGCCAAAAGAAACGTGTTTACCCAAAAATCGCCATGTTCGGAATGCATATGGATGGAATCTGCCAAACGAGTTTGGACACCAAAAATATCTCCAAAAAGCTCCACATACGCTGAGAAAATTCATAAGAAATAAAAAAATGGTGGATGGATTCTAAATTTCCACAAGCTACACACTTAGATGCTAAAGAAATCCCCAGATGAGCTTGAAGAACCTCATCAACACTAAGCCAATTTTGCCATAACTTCCAACAAAAAAGCTGATATTGTGTGGGATTAAACGATGCCACACAAATTTGTAAGATGATTGGATAGTTTTAGAGTCACACAAAGAATTTCATAGGATTTTTGTGTTAAATTTCCTGTCTACTGACTCCTTCCACATAAGAGTATCGTTACGAGATGAGATCATTGGATTTTGAGAGATCTTAGCTACCCATTCATGAGAAAAGTTCGGAAGAAGTTTATGTAAATTCCACTGCCCATGAATCAGAAATTCGAGTACCTTTGCATTGGAATTTTGAAGGTGTGGGAAAATCGTAGCCAACTTATAATCTCCCATCCAACAATCATGCAAAAAAAAAAAAAAAAAAACAAATGACCGGAGCCAACTTTCAATCCAAGACATTCCTCTGTCCATTCCACTACAGATTGCAGGCGCTTCGAAGCTAGAGAAGCATTATAAGGAATGGAAAAAAGAGAGTGAGGAGAATCATGAACATACTTAGCTCACATTAAACGAGCCCATAGAGAGCTTTGTTGGCAGAATTACCACCAAAGCTTAACCGAAAAAACCTTTACCATATCCTTCAATCGGCGAAATCTCAAACCATCTTCTTCAAAAGGAAAACATGTTCGCTTCCAAGAAGTCCAATGGATGCGCTTTTCACTGTTAATGGATCCCCAAAGAAAGTGAGCCATAAGGCTTTCAATTTTTTTAGTCACGAGTTTGGGGGGATTGATAACTTGGATCAAATGAAGAGGCATGGAACAAAGAACTGATTTGATTAAAGTCATGCAGCCATGAAGTGACAAAATCTGGTTGATCCATCCCTCTAGCCGCCCTCTTATTATTTTCAAAAGATCATCAAACAAAATTCCCTTTCAAGCACCTTTGAATAGGGGAACACCAAGATATATGAATGGTAGATTTTGCTGACGAAAACTCGTGATACAAGCTATCTTATGAGTCTGAGCAACTGGAGCTATTGAAGAAATAATAAAACAACACTTTGAACAGTTGACAAGCTGGTTAGAGAAATCTTCATACAACGTGATGAAAGAAATGATTTTTTCAATAGCCACTTTTTGACCATTTGAGGATCTTTGTTTGAATCAGATGTCACTATGCTTCAAGCATGTCATATATCAATCTAAGATAGAGCATCCATAGCTATTATATGAGATTTTATTAATCTCTTATGCATCATGTAATTATGTTATCTTTTGAACTTTTCGTTCATATTTTCAATCGAACTTCTAGTTCGTATTTTCAATAGCGAGGATATAGATAACATAATATGATGCATTTGTTTGATATTCAGCTACTAATCACCCCCTAATGTTGAGAAAATTGTCCAATCAAATTGACAATTAATTTTCACCTTTAAAAAATATCACCCATTTGGGATATACGTTCAAATCAAGCATTTATTCTCAGCATTCTTTATTTTCCATTTCCGTGCATTATGGTGGATCAATTACACTATAAAAAAAATTAGATGGAAAAATTAGGTTCTAACCATAAGCCAATTATAACAGGGAGAACTATGATGTTAATATGATGTGTAATAGAATTCTATAAACAAAAAGGAAAGTACTTTATTCTCAATTAAATTAATTGGAAGCGTTTAACAACTAATAATGTTAAACCATTTATCAATAACTCAACTAACACTTGTTGACATTTATGTCTACTAGCATTAACAAGACACAATCTTGATTATATAATCTGAAAGTTATGCTCATAATTTAAAATTTGAGCAGTAATTTCACAAATTTCGAGTTGTTAACACCATGCAATCATCGATTATATGTATCAAATTTATTAGATACATATACTATTAGATGATCAATGTGGAGGATGGTGGGGCCCCATTTATCTCCCTAATTAATTTTCAGAAATATACGAAATTTAATCCCTATTTTAGCTAGTGATGGTTAATGAAAAATATTTCATGAAAAAGAACAAATATCATATAAGATTGAATTGAATAATCTTCTGGTTCTTCAAAACACGTGTTACTTCGAAAGCACATTTTTATTGCTCAATCAAAATCGGTATGTTAATATTCTTCTGGAATATTGTAATATCATACTTTTCAAGAGAAGTTAATATTATTTTATAATTGTTATGCTTCTTTGGGAGCAACAACATATTAAATTTTAATATTCAATGTGAAATAAGATTTTGCTTCTTCATGAGTAAAAACGAAATATTCTTCTAGAATGTTTTATTAAATAATTCAAATGAGATATTTCTAATGCTGCAATATTCTACTGGAATATCGATTTAGATCAATATTCTTTTGGAATATTGATTTAGATTGTTTATTTTTCTAAAATTGTGATTAATATTCTTCTGGAATATTGTACTATATTATTGAATATAAAGCATACATTCAAACAAATGTTTATTGTAAGTTGATATAATCAAAACGATATGATATGATCGAATAAGTATACCACTTTCTTTGAAAATTCAAAGTTAATAGAATAATAACATTTACTTTGAGCTGAAAAAGAAACTATGTTATTCGTGAACAAGTAACATAATAAATTGAAATATTTATCATAAAATAAAGTCGTTATTCTTCAGGAGTAACAACAAAATATTGTTCTAGCATATCAAATTAATAACATATCTCATAATATTGAGTTCTTCGAGAACAAGTTATATTCCGTTAGAATATTTAATGTGAGATAAAATTATGATTCTTCCGGAATTATAACAACAATATATTATTCAGTACCACAATAATCTTCTGGATTATTAATAAATTCAAAAATTCGAATTTCTTTGAGAACAAAAATGCAATATTTATCACATGAGTAATAAAATAATATTCTTCTAGGATATTGAAATGCAACAATAACGTAATATTCTTCTGAAATATTGATTCGAAGCTCATTCAATTATAACAATAATTAATATCTATTGTGCTCGTTATGAGCAAAAAACGGATTATTCTTTTGGAATAATTATATTTCTAAAATTGCGCTTCTTCAAGAATAAAAAATCAATATTCTTCTGAAATATTCATAAATTATGCTCTCCAAGAGCAAATAATATTCTTTTGGAATATTGATATTAACGATTTGTTCTACCTTTCGAACTAACAATATTTGTGCTCTACAAGAGTGACGATAAAATATTCTTTTGGAATATTTATCTAACTTGGGTTGTATTTCTTCGAGAACACCAACATCATATTCGTTTAAAATATACTTTAAATTATGTTTGTTCAGGAGCATTGAGTCAATATTCTTCTGGGATATTGAAATTGTAATATACTGCTCTTCACGAACAAGTAATATTTTTCTAGAATATCAATAATGTTGTCCTATTTCGTGAGCAACAACATGATACATTATCAATTCAAAATTTATGAATGAACATCTACAAATATTTAATCAGCTTAAAGAATATTAATTACCATATAAACATGATATATAAATTTATATATAAAAATTATTAATTAATTACCAAACATATATTAGGAAAAAGAATCTCTATATATAGAAGTCAACAAAATTAAATAAATCTTTTATTGTCTAAATCTTTTAACAATACGCAAAAAATACTAAACATGTACGTGAATTTCATTTATTAAAATTAGAGGTATAACTAATATGTGGTAGAATCAAAAGACATAAATCTAAATAATTTATGTGGGAACTCAAAATAACGTAGTGATTGCTAATGATAGGTTGAAAGAGCGAAAACAAACTTAATGGTACAGACAAACATAATTGATATAGGCAAAAAGAGACAATGACAAATTTTCAATACCTTTTAGAATGAAAATTAATGTGATGGAACAAGATATGTCTTCTTTCGCTAATGAACTTATTTCGATTCTTCAAAAAATAATAAATCAATATTCTTCTGAAATATTGAAAATTATAATTTATGGTCTTCATAAGCAAATAATATTCTTCTGAAATATTAATTATAATATTGTGCTATTTTAGGAATAACAACAAATTATTTATAATAGACAATTATATGGTTAATATTCTTCTGGAATATTAATTATCCGCTGTGCTACTTCAGGAACAACAATATAATGAATTATCATTTTGAATCAATAATAACAATAATACTTATAATTGACAGATTTATAATTAATATTCTTCTTCTAGAATATTAATATATATACTGTTATACTACTTCAGGAGTTACAATAAAATAAATCAATAAATTTGTAATGGACAAATTTATGATTAATATTCTTCTGAAATATTAATATACTATTGTGCTACTCCAGGAGCAATAACGTAATTTAATAATAAATAAATACGCCCAAAAAATCTTTACATCCTCCCGATTGGAATCTGAATCACCAAGTTTGTATAAAAGTTCAATGATAGTGACAGATTATCTCCTCCAATAATGAGAAACTATTTTCAATTTGAACCACCAAGGTGCTTCTAACTAATATTTTGATAGGTGAGATTTTGAGAAATTTTTCTAACTCATTTTGATAGAGACTCGTGCTGATAACGTATTAAAACTAGAGAGAAAAAGAGAGAAGAGTAGAGACATCAATAAACTTGTATATTTTATTATGAACCAGAGCCTCATATATATAGGGGAGAATAGGGATATACAAAGTAATACCGTCTAGGATTACAGGGGTACAATTGTTATTCACCAATACAAGATAATATTTACAACAGAATCCACAAGGAACGAGGAATAATCTCAAAATTTATTAATTGAATGAATGAATGGATAAAAACAAAGATTTAACCATGTATTTATAGGGTCATAAAACATAATCTAAATCAATTAAGAAAGTATAAAACCTAATCAAAATCAACTATGAAAAACATTCAACAAAAGACAAACAATTCCACTAGTTGTTTTACGTCAAGCAATACGTGGAGTAACTCCCGATATAGCAGTAAAAACGAGACGTATAGATGGATCAACTCATCAAGTTCCCATTGAAATAGGACCCACATAAGGAAAAGTACTTGCCATTCGTTGGTTATTAGCGGCATCCTGAAAATGTTGGGGGAAAAATATGGTTTTCAAATTAAGTTCCGAATTAGTGGATGCTGCCAAAGGGAGTGGCGATGCCATATGCAAAAAGGAAGAGACTCATAAAATGACAGAGGCAAATAGAGCTTTTGCAAATTTTTCGTTAATCCATGAACAAGATCTATACATCTCGATCATCTTGTTGATAGAGACTTCTTAATTAGTAATTGGGATTCTAGGTAAAAAAGAGTTATAATTTTTTATTCTTTCTAAAATTAGATTTTAGGTCATCAAAGAAAACTTCATTCTTATTTACTTTGATTCTGATAAACTAACTACTTGTTTGCTACAAATAAACTAATTGAATTTTTGTGTGCTCTACTTGATTGAATTTTAATTCAAAGGCAAGAAAGCGTGGAACTCAAATAACTCACTCAGAGCGCTTTTTAAAAGATTACGTGGTACGATTAGGTCAAATAAGCCCTTCTGGAATGGTCAGTCTGGTTGGTTCTTTGCACCTAGTTTTGGTGTAGCAGCTATATTTCGATTCATCCTCTTTTTTCAAGGATTTCATAATTGGACGCTAAACTCATTTCATATGATGGGAGTTTCCGGTGTATTGGGTGTTGAAAGAATTCGAAATAAAGTAAATGATATAAAATAACACTACAATATTAAAAGGCTGTTTTCAAGGCCTAAACGAACTTATCGTTTCCTTATCAAAAAATGTATTACGGGACCAAATATGAGTTCGAGAGCAAAACTTGTATTTTACGATTTTATCCTTTTCAATTCAATTAATTATTCCTCAATACATTCAACTAATTTTTCTGCACCACTTACTAAATGCATGAACAAAAACTAAATTCAATTAATTATATTTATATATTGATTAGGTGGCAAACAAGTGCTTGCTTGCACGTAATTTTCGATGTTTAATTTACACAAGAATTTTATGGTGGCACCATAAAAAAAATATCCACTTGACGTGTGAACATTAAGTGTCAAAGTTCAAACAAGGCCCAATAGATACCACCCGACAGTGACACCTCAATAGAGTGTCGACACGTGACCCTGAGCACCATAAGCCCCTTAAATTTTTCATTAATTTATAATATATTTGAATAATTATCACCTTCAAGTGACGTGAGCCACTCGTTTCATTTGAAGACAAAACAGATTTTCAACACAACCGTCTAAATTCCAACACCTACTCCACTCTCATTTGCTTTCATTCAGTCTTTTTCATTCTTCAATCGTCACTGCAAACGTGTAATCAAAGCATCAATCATCCTTATTAACAGTCATCGATACTTTATAGTTTACACAGACACAGTGAAGGAGAAAGTCATCCAGTTCCAGAATGAGTTCTGGCGTAGGGAAGGTGGTGTGCGTAACAGGGGCTTCGGGATATATAGCTTCATGGCTGGTTAAACTTTTACTTGACCGTGGTTACACTGTTAAAGCCACCGTCCGCAACCTCAGTCAGCCCCCCTCTCTCTCAACGCACTTACGCACATGTACACAGAAAATAGTGCATCTCACTGAGAAAAGTCACTTTTTATTTGGAGTTTTTGCACATGGCATTCTAGATGAATAGATTCTGAGTTTTGCACTCGTAGATCATATATATGAAATTTCCAAGTATGGGCTGTATGGCTAATGAGAGAGAGAGAGAGAGAGAGAGAGAGAGAGAGATCGTGATTGAATTTGTATTTCTTGTTTTTCATGCTTATAAGATTTGAAAGTTTACATTCAAGTTAAATAATTACTTACGGGTAAAAATTATTCTATAAGATTGTGATAGATCATACTGCAACCCCATACTAAGCTTAAACTAGTATGCCAAGTAAAGTTGCCGATCTTCCAAAATGCCCACAAAAAGTAATTTTCTTGGAAGTATATTGGCATTATGAGGTCTTGAAGTTACCCATCTATACACGTCAGGGCTTTTGTAAAACAATAATGCTACACTCATCGGATCCTTAACCCCAAGCTTGACCATCCACTCACATGGGGTGAGGCCGCTCATCAGTGATGAGTGCGTATCACCCATATAATCCGTGGGTGGTTAAGTATGAGGTGAGAATAAACTAATATTTCATAAAAAAGTGAATCCTTTTGCGCATGTGAAAGGGTGTACTCAAATGTATGTGAATAAATATTTTCTCTCTCTAAAACTTTAACCTTTTAGACGAGGTGTTTCATGAAAAATGAGTGAAACATTAATTTGACACAATAAGAATCCAAATACAAGAAAAAGTTTCTATTTATATTTCGATGAATTTTATTTATTTATTTATTTATTTTTTGAAACATTTGTGCAACACAGGCGACCCAAGGAAGGTTGAACACTTGATAGCCCTTGAAGGAGCTCAGGAAAGACTACATTTGTTTGAAGCCAACTTAATTGAAGAAGGATCTTTCGATACTGCAGTTGAAGGTTGTGAAGGTGTCTTTCATACAGCATCGCCTGTTTCCTTTTCAGTCACTGATCCCCAGGTTCCCAATCCTATATATATATATATTTATTTATTTTTTATCTATTTTTAAGTTTTAGCACACAGCGTTAATTTTTTCATATAGTTGAACTATCTGGATGTGATTTTCATAAAAGGAAATGGAGAAAGTAAAGGGTATGGAGCTCATGTAGTCATTTTCTTTATTTTTACCTTTGAAAAATAAGATTTGGACATTGAACTCTTGATCACATTTAGGCCTGACATCTGAATAAAGCATGGAAACATATCATCTTTCAAATTTAGTATAATCGTTGTCCATCCATGAATATCGACTGTAATTATCTTTATTGTTTTATAATATTTCGGTTCTTACTATTTATAGTTCGTGCCAGGTGAAAGTGTGTGTGAGTTTTCATGAGTGATTCCATCAATTGTTATAAACATAGTAATTAGTAAACCATGAAATGCCACTGTACATTATACATTTGAGTGCCTCGGTAAAGTATATCTTCATTGAGCACCTTAGAACATGTTTGGTAATGGGGAAAAAATGATTTTCGGGGAAATGTGTGGTTGAAAAATGAAAAGTGTAAAAAGTGATGAGTCACATTGACATGTGAGTTTGAGGAAAAAAAAAATGAAAAATAATCACATTAGCAAAGAGGCTCTTAGAACCAAACATTGACAAAAGAAAATCATGGCACTTTTTGGTGACTTCTTTCGGCACATTCAGAATCATGAATGAAATATTACTTTCTTTTCATAATCACTGGGCTTTGATACCTGCAAAGAATTTAAAAAAAAAAAAAAAAAAAACTGAACATATTCATGAATCTCATAAAGCTTATATGAACAGAAATTTCTCTTTTACTGTGTATATATCTTCTTTTGCATATGGGGTTGTCTACTAAAAAATTATAGAAAATCATATATTCAGACATCTTCTTGCACAATTCAGGCAGAACTGCTAGAACCTGCTGTAAAGGGAACAATTAATGTTCTCAAATCATGCACAAAAGTTCCATCAGTTAAACGCGTAGTGGTAACATCTTCTATGGCTTCAGTAATGTTTAACAGAAATCCTCTAAACCCTGATGTTTTAGTTGATGAAACCTGGTCATCAGATCCAGTATTCTGTGAGGAAACAAAGGTGCGTATATTTCCTACTAATCTGTTTTGGAGTTTTTCTCCTTTCCTTTTATGCGAATCAAGGAAAACTTCATTTTTTAATTTAATAAGAGGAGATAATTCCACATAAATGGAGATTTATTTGTCCTTAGGTTCATTTCAGAACCCATTTATGTAAGATACAAAAATGTTTTTTTTTACTTGTGCTGATTCAGTAATTTTGAATTACCGAGTGGCGGTAAAAAGAACCTAGCATCTTTCCCGTGAATAGTTTTAAAGAGTTACTGCTTAATAAACTATTGGTGGTTTCAGCAATGGTATGCTCTTTCGAAAATCTTGGCAGAGGATGCTACAAGGAAATTTGCTGATGAAAATGGCATTGACTTGGTAACCTTACATCCTGGATTTGTAATTGGTCCACTGTTGCAGCCAACTCTTAATTTAACTTCTGAGGCTATTATGAACCTCATTAAAGAAGGTATTCTTTTTATGGGCATTATGAACAATGACACTTATAAATATTTCTACGCTGATTTTAACATTGTAACTCAAACATTTAGTTAAGTTTGTGTTTATTTCATATGAAAATCAAAACAATCTTTTTTCCACTGATACTTAAGATGCACATTGAAATCAAAACGATCTATTGACATTGAGGCCAGTGGCGGATCTAGCGCGAAAATTCAGCTCTAGCGAGAATTGACCGTGGACGTTGACCGTTGACCAACAAATTTGACCGTTGTCCAATGTCATTGAAACTTTTTTTTGTTAGGTATTGGACTTCTAATCACTCGAAGGGCGGTGAATTTCACCCCAATTTGTGTAACGTTTACAATATTCGACATGATTAAATTAATAAAATTTTGAACCCAAACATGAAACTTTCGTTTAGGTTGAAAAAAAGTTCTACAATCTGTAAAGTCAATAATCACAATTCACATACCAAATCAAATATTCATCAAATTTCAATAATCACAATTCAAAAAATCAAATATTCACCAAATCTTAACAACTCAAATTTCAAAATTCACACAAAGGGGGAATATGGGATTCACAAGTGACCTCATTGCAAACTCTTTAAAACTATAATTCCAATTATTCGCCAAATCTCAATTTACAACCTCTAAATCAATAATCATAATTCACAACTCTAATCAAATATTAATCAAATCTCAATTCACAACCTATAAATCAATAATCACAATTCATAAATCTAATAAAATACTCACCAAATCTCAATTCACAATTTACGAAAGGAGAATATGAGACTCACAAGTGACCGCATTGCAAAAATTTAAACTTAACATTTATGCATAATTTTCAAATAACAATTCAATTATAATTAGTTAAGATTTAGTCATTACCTGAAAATTCAAAACCTGGGGACCGGTCACCACCACCATTGTCTCACACCACACACACAGGCCACAGCCAACCTCCACTGTCTGTCGACACCAAACCTGGGACAACCTCCAATCCACTGACCACCAGCCACACAATCTTCAATCTGCCCAAATCTTGATTTCCCACAACTGCCTCCCAACCTTCCATCAACACCATCCAAATGCACCATCAATGAACCTATATTGCCGTCTGCCGATCGAACCACAACCACAATCACTGATTCACTGCCCCAACAACAACCGCCGCAGCGCCGCTCCATCAATCCATTTCCCAACTCCAATAAACCCAATCAATCAACTCAAAATCAAACCCATACCAAAAAAAGTGACCAAGAAACCCAATTACTTACCTTGACCGGATTCTTGGTCGGCCGGCAGCGAGGTAGCGCGGCCGCGCTACCTCGCCACACGCTGGCTCCGCCCCCGATTGAGGCATCTTGCACGGGGGCAATCATGCTAGGATGGAATTATAGTAATGTTTTGTTAAGCCCACGTATATGAAACGTAGCATCCATCTCTTCAATTAATTTTTTAACTACTAAATTATCTATTTCACATTTTGTAGGAAAAGAATTTTTCAAGGATGGTGTCTATAGATTTGTTGATGTTAGAGATGTTGCTTATGCACATATTCTAGCATTTGAGAATCCTTCAGCAAGTGGCAGATACTGTCTAGTTGGAACAGTGACGTATTCTTTTGAAGCTCTAAAAATTATACATCGGCTTTACCCCTCTCTCAACCTTCCTGCGAAGTAAGTATTTAATATGATAGTTACAAGTTTTCATGCTCTTTTTTGAATTATTAATATTAATATTTCGTCGCAAAATTCCTCCACGCAAGTTAAAATTCTTAGATTTGGTTTTCACAAATCAAGGTAATAGAATTATATACTGCTACATAGATAGATAATATCCTGTGCATAATGCACTTGTTAAGATGAGCTGTTTCTCTGTCCTGTGAGATTCTAACCTATCTTAGACTTTGATTGATGAAGAGGCAAAAGGGAGCAAAAAATGGAATGTTGGGATCAAATGTAGACGATATAGTATAAACTTGGGATTTTAGTAATATAGACTGTGAGTTAAGTTCTTAGATAGGTCAGCTAATCAATTTGAAAGAAAGGGATATTTTCTTGGCATGTAAGGCATCCTATACTGGACAAGACAAGACAAGACAAGACACGACTAGACAAGACAAGACTAAAAGAAGATATGCATGCAAAATATTTATTTGTTGGTTAAGAATTGTTGCACTTTCTAACATTCTAATGTTATTGCAGTACTATAAATAATCAGGCTGCTACCCCTCCTTATCAAGTATCCAAAGAGAGGGCAAAGAGTCTGGGACTCAATTTCACTCCTCTTGAGGTCAGCCTGAAGGATACTGTTGAAAATTTCAAGGAGAACAACTTTCTCAGCTTCTAACGTTACAACGTTGTCCATATGGTTTGCTTGTATTATTGTGTAATAAGAGCTCATTTTAATCTTCCTTGTAATAAAGAGTTCATGAAATTATTGCTTAGTGATGTAAAAGCTGTGAAGTATTAGGTACATATGGTAGAGGATGGGAAATTCTTTATTACGGTGATAGAAGTTAATCTAATTAGCGACATGATAACTGATGGCTAGATTCTAGTATTCGAATGTACGTACTAGTAATTGACTCGGATAAAGAAGAATCAGATCGATCTCCTTCCTGATACACAGCACGTTCAGATTTGGATATTTGTTCCATCTTTCATTGAAATCCCTGTTCCCAACTTGAGGACTACCAAAAACAATAGCAGAAATTAATTAATGCTGATAAAATTGCTAAACTTGCACCAAGACTATGCCCGGTTAATGTTAAGCTCAGATTTTCATCTTTATACTGGTCTCTCATTGCATTAATCTTGGCCAAATTAAAGCTGTTCTCTTGCTCTCAATTTTGTGAAAGATGAATTGGGATCATTAGAAACATAAATTGTAAGCAACCATTCATCACTCTTGGCTCATCCTCATCCTCATCACTACTGCTACTGTCATCTGGGTTCTTTTTTTCCCATGGTTTAGGTTGCAGTAATGGCTCGGCTGACTCTGGTCTAGCTCCCAACACGTACATTGATCCATTCGTAATTCCTTGACATACCGCGCCAAATGACATAAGCTTTCCTACGGCCTAACATGCGGCTAACTTCATTGGAATTTAAAACTGAAACCTAAATCAAACCGTTCAAGGTGACTTGAAATTTTTCCAAATAAAATCAAACCATTTGATGATTTATTTGTTTATCCCTATTTATAACCTTCAAGTGATGTGAGCCATTCGTTTCATTTGGAGACTAATGTCAAAGTTGGGAACAGATTTTCAACACAACCGTCTAAATTGTTGGGTATTTGACCCAAATTAATCAAGTGCCTAGTGAAACATAATGAGTGCCTAGCTAAAACAAAGGATGGTGGAGCTAATTATGATGTCTATGAAATGATAATTAGTATAGGCTAATTATGACATTGTGTGGTCCAATAAAGCATGTCATAATTATCATTTGTTAATTATGATGGTTTTGGTGTTAAGAGTTTTCACGGTGAATTCTCCTCTATAAATTGAGGAGAAATCAAGGAAGAAACTACCACCACAAACAGGTTGGTCTAATTAGTGACACACTGTGACCAAAGAGAGAAAATTGTGAGCCTAGCATATTGTGCAGTTTCTTGTAACTCTTTGTAGTGTAAATCAAAGGGTAGAAATTATATGTGGTAAAGCTCGTTTGTTGTATTTTCTCTATGGTCTGTGGGATTGGGTTGGTGAGTGAAAGTCTATATATTTGTAACAATTTAATATATAGTGAAAAGCTTTGGCGAGGGTCCGTGGACGTAGGCAAGTTGCTGAACCACGTAAAAAAAAAATTGTTGGGTATTTGACCCAAATTAATCAAGTGCCTAGTGAAACATAATGAGTGCCTAGCTAAAACAAAGGATGGTGGAGCTAATTATGATGTCTATGAAATGATAATTAGTATAGGCTAATTATGACATTGTGTGGTCCAATAAAGCATGTCATAATTATCATTTGTTAATTATGATGGTTTTGGTGTTAAGAGTTTTCACGGTGAATTCTCCTCTATAAATTGAGGAGAAATCAAGGAAGAAACTACCACCACAAACAGGTTGGTCTAATTAGTGACACACTGTGACCAAAGAGAGAAAATTTGACTGTAGAATCAATTTTGACATATGGGAGTCATGAATGTGTTGATTCTATTTGTATTTCGCAAAGTTTTTGAAAATTCCAGCCCTGGAATCCGGAAAAAAAAGAAGAAGAAGGAATTGTCCAAAAGGTGGAGATTGTTGGGTATTTGACCCAAAATTCAACAAAGGCATGATTATGTCAACTACTTTTGTTTTGCTCTTTCGGCGGTACAGAGGAGTAATCAGACATTGTCTCTTGATGAAAGGAAAGAGACATGTTACTTTCATGATTAAAGGTAAAAGAAAATGGGCTACTTTTGACTAATTGTGAAAGTTGATATGATTATCCTATTCTTGAATTGTTGCAACCACGTGGTTGGAGTATTATAAAAGGGAGTGCATATTGCTTTGTTGAATTGTGCTGCAAGAGGCAGTGCCGGGTGCCTTGAGAGAAATTCTTGATGGCCATACTGTGACCAAAGAGAGAAAATTGTGAGCCTAGCATATTGTGAAGTTTCTTGTAACTCTTTGTGGTGTAAATCAAAGGGTAGAAATTATATGCGGTAAAGCTCGTTTGTAGTATTTTCTCTGTGGTCTGTGGGATTGGGTTGGTGAGTGAAAGTCTATATATTTGTAACAATTTAATATATAGTGAAAAGCTTTGGCGAGGGTCCGTGGACGTAGGCAAGTTGCCGAACCACGTAAGTTTCTGTGTTCATATTTATTTTCTTGTTTGCTTATTTTACTTTGAACATCAAAATATCCTGTGGGAAAAGTAAAGTAAGAATCGACGTGTCAGAAATTCCCAACAAGTGGTATCAGAGCTACAGGTGGTTCAAATAATTTGAAGAAAAAGAAAATATGTCAAGTACGATGTGGAGAAATTTGACGGGTCTACACAAAGTTTTTGAAAATTCCAGCCCTGGAATCCGGAAAAAGAAGGAATTGTCCAAAAGGTGGAGCGGACTCGGCAAACTGCTCGAAGGACAATGCGACTCTCCTGGTGGAGGGTGGTGGTGATGTACTTTTGTAAGATGAGACTTCCTTATGGCATGAAACCAGTTTCCATGATAGAGGATGTGTTCTTACTGGTGGGTACATGTGTTTGCACACGGGCATTGGTTTGGCATTAATGCAAGGTGTGTGGTGATTTGATGTCGATGACTGATGAGCTCCCTAGGAAAGCCAAACATGGGAGTTGCACCATAATTTTTCAGCAAATTTTGTTTCGACATGTGCCGATGAAATTCTCAGAGTTCGTTGATAATTCTGAGTGGTTATACTCATATGGTGGAATATGGGATTGTCAAAGTGGAAAATGCTTGCCTGTTACCCAATATTTGAATTTGGTTTTGGCTTGGTCGAATTTGTGTCAAGGTGGAGATTGTTGGGTATTTGACCCAAATTAATCAAGTGCCTAGTGAAACATAATGAGTGCCTAGCTAAAACAAAGGATGGTGGAGCTAATTATGATGTCTATGAAATGATAATTAGTATAGGCTAATTATGACATTGTGTGGTCCAATAAAGCATGTCATAATTATCATTTGTTAATTATGATGGTTTTGGTGTTAAGAGTTTTCACGGTGAATTCTCCTCTATAAATTGAGGAGAAATCAAGGAAGAAACTACCACCACAAACAGGTTGGTCTAATTAGTGACACACTGTGACCAAAGAGAGAAAATTGTGAGCCTAGCATATTGTGCAGTTTCTTGTAACTCTTTGTAGTGTAAATCAAAGGGTAGAAATTATATGTGGTAAAGCTCGTTTGTTGTATTTTCTCTGTGGTCTGTGGGATTGGGTTGGTGAGTGAAAGTCTATATATTTGTAACAATTTAATATATAGTGAAAAGCTTTGGCGAGGGTCCGTGGACGTAGGCAAGTTGCCGAACCACGTAAATTTCTGTGTTCGTATTTATTTTTTTATTTGCTTATTTTACTTTGAACATCGAAAGATCCTGTGGAAAAATTAAAGTGGGAATCGACCTGTCGGAAATCCCCAACATAAATTCCAATACCTACTCCACTCTCATTTGGTTTCATTCAATCCTTTCCATTCTTCAGTCGTCACTGCAAACGTGTAATCAAAGCATCAATCATCTTTATTAACAGTCATAAATACTTTACACAGACACAGTGAAGGAGAAAGCCATCCAGTTCCAGGATGAGTTCTGGAGTAGGGAAGGTGGTGTGCGTAACAGGAGCTTCGGGATATATAGCTTCATGGCTGGTTAAACTTTTACTTGACCGTGGTTACACTGTTAAAGCCACCGTCCGCAACCTCAGTCAGCTCTCTCTCTCTCTCTCTCTCTCCCCTTAACAGAAAATAATGCATCTCACTGAGAAATATAACTTTTTATTTGGAGTTTTAATTTGCACTTGGCAGTTGGCATTCTAGATGAATAGATTCTGAATTTTGCACTCGTAGATCATATGTATGAAATTTCCAAGTTATTCTAGTTCACAGATTTACATGTATGGCTAATGTGATAAAGACAAAAGCGAGAAAGAACAGTAACAGACTATCAAGATTCGTCAGAATTCTGAATGAATCATCGAGATTGAATTTGTATTTCTTGTTGTTCATGCTTCCTCGCTGCATAAGCTAAGCTTTGAAAGTTTACATTCAAGCACATTTACTTATGATTAAAAAGTATTTTTTGAAGCTTACCTTACCTGCAGGCTCCTTTGTGAAGATATGTTGAGAGAGTTTTTTTCAGATTTGATAAGTTTTGCTACGAGGAGATGGCTGACTAGGGTGCGAAATTAACTCTTTTAGTATCCTGTTTGAGCCTCATTAAAATAACTCATTTTTTCTTAACTCATTTTAATTAACCACTTATATATTCTACAAATAAAATAATATGCATGTAAATCCAAAAAAAAAATTCTTACTTTTTAATTAAACATTCTCCCAAAAAAAAAAAAAAAATCACTATTACAAAATTTCTTTTTGATTAAAATGGGGCTCAAACTACAATTATGGGAAAATTATTTTGGGTGGTTATATTATTTTTTATACCACATTTTTTAAAATAGTCCTTATTTACAAATATAGACATTGATAAAATGACATAATTACAACCTTTTAAATTTATCTAATCAATTGTTTTTTGAGAAAATCTCTTCCTAATTTCTATCCACACTACAACCTTCCTCCTCCTCCTCCTTCTCTTCCATCTCCTGCTCAAGTGTCACCATCTTCATCGTAAAAAACTGTTTCTTGAAAATAATTAATGACTACAAAAAAGCAATAAATTCAAATTCTTAAGAATCATAAATCCTTAAAAAATTATCTATGACAAGAATTTTGCAAATGATCCTATAATCTAAATCACGTTCATCATTGGATGATTTCATAACTAGGAATCATGACAAAACATTTGAGGCAAGCAACCTATCCAAACCCGCGTTTATCACCGGATGATTTCATACCTACAAGAATTTTGTGACTTCATTTCTTACGAAAAGTTTCTCCAAAACGCAAAAGGATCATCATTATTGAAGAAGGGATTACTTCACGTGAACATTTATTCTTCTAAGGTTTCAAATCTTTCTTCAACAACCCGTCGCATTCATTGTTTGGATTCTTGAAGAGAGATTCTGATTTTGAGAGGTTATTTGGTTATAAAATTTAAATATTGATATCAAAGAAATTGATGATCTAATGGAGTCTAAAGGTGGGAAGAAGTCTAATGGTAAATTCCTGAACATGTAGATGCACCATTGTTTACTCGCTTTCAAATGAATCTGTCGATTTTAATATGAAAAAATGAATTTGATTTTCTCTCTCCATTATTTTGAGATTTTGAAACTTCTTGTTGAAATTAAAGTTTCGATTAACATAGAAAATTCCGTCATTGAGAGGAGAGAGGTGGAAGATTTTCTATAATTGAGATGAAGAGAAATAGAAGGCAATAAAATGTGGTGCACATTGTACTTCATCTTTTCTTTTTTAATTTCTTAATTGAATTACAATGTGCATATTTGTAAATTTATGGTGGTGTATTTATTAAAATTTTGTTTAATTTGTTGTGTATTTATAAAGTGGTGTATTAAGTAAATAATGTAGTGGTAATAATAACCCAATTATTTTATTTATAGAATATTGTGGATTGGAAATGAGTTTAGAGAAAAAGAATTTTAAAGAGTGGGACTCAATCAGGGACAAGTGGTGAAATTGGATGGTAAATTGCTCCAGAATTCTTATGTCATGTTTTGTATAGAACGTGACATAGAAAATGGGCAAAATTTAGCACGTCTTAGACATTTGATGAAAAATGAATTCAGTAAAATTTATACTAAAAATGTTTTCGTCTTAACAAGTTAAGCTTTTAGATAAATTCAGAATAATGGAGGAAAAGGATTTAACGATTACTTTCTAAAATTGGTTTCCAAAGGGGAAATTAGGTCAAATATTAATTAACTATAGAAATTCATACTATTGATATGCTTGGCAAGCTCCACTTCTCTTTGTACTTGAAAACATATGAAGAAATCAAAATTTCTAAACAAACTTATGACAGTTTATTATTTGAATATGTCTTGATGATGCATATTTTGGTGCTTGATCAAATTGAAATTAATCTAATTGTTGAAAAGAAAACAAAATTAAACGGTGGGCATTGAGTCATTGACAACAGAACATGTTAAAACAATTTATTGATAAGTTTGCAAAATCTTGATCCTATAATTTCTTCATGTTAACATTTTCCCTTGCTCTCAAAATGTTCAAGTGCCACCAAGGACCCTAGTTGTAAGATTTTGATAGATCATACTGCAACCCGATACTATAGCTTATATAAGTATGCGAAGAAAAAGTTGCTGATCTTTTTACAAACGAATTATTGAAGAGAGAAATGAAACTTGCTTTGTTATTGTACGTTCAAGAAGATGATTCAAACTGGATTACAACTTGCTTATATATAAGCAATAGACGTCGAAGCAAACATTTAAGATTAACAACTAACTACTAACAGTTAACTACCAATAACAACAAACAAACTAACTAACTTTAACTGCTTAACTAATTGCAAATGACCATCACTTGATGGTTTAAAACTCCCCCCATCAGTCCCATCTTACTGATGAGTTCCTTGAATTGTGCAAGGTGCAAGGCTTTTGTAAGAACATCAGCTACTTAGTTCTTGGTTGACACGTGCAAAGTTTTCAGCTTTCCTCCTTGTACTTTCTCCCTAACTATATGAAAATCTATTTCTATATGCTTTGTTCTCTCGTGGAACACGGGATTTGCAGCTATATTCATGCATCTTGGTTATCATAATACAACACTGGTGGCTTGGGGTGAATGATGTCAAATTCTTTAAGTAAGGACATTAACCAAGTTATTTCACATGTAGCATTAGCCATTAATCTGTACAGTGCCTCAGCGGATGACCTTGATACTGTGACTTGCTTCTTTAATTTCTAAGAGATGAATCTCTTAAGAATGTGCAGTAGCTTGATATGGATCTTCTTGTGTCTACACAACTTCCCCAATCTGCATCTGCAAATGCTTTCAACTGTACAACATTAATAGGAAAATATGCTTCAGCATGAGCCTTCAATTGAGTCTCTGACTTTGATGGATAAAAAAAGTCCTTGTCGTGGTGTGGACTTTATGTACTGAAGCACCCTGTGAGCAGCTTTTAGATGTGGTAGCCCTTGGATTTGCTAGGAGCTGACTTAACTTATTCATTGAATATGAAAGGTCTGGTCTGGTGATTGTGAGATATAATAGCCTCCCTATCAGCTTTCTATACATGGCAGCATTTTTCAACAACTCTCCATGATGTGATTCTTGTTGGGGAATCACGGAATCTTGCGGAAATTGTATAAACACTTGGAAAGTTCCAAATCCAGATTGTTAGACGATAACAATATGACCCGACACTCACGACTCAAGAACCAAGAATGTATCAAATCCAAGACCCGTTAAGATGCGGAATGAAGAACCATAAAGGGGTGAACGCCACAAAGGTTGTCAAATCCTTTGATGAGTTCAAGGGGTTCAATCAAGAACGAAGAAGAATAGGGATAAACTCACCTAATTCAAGCAATCTCATTAATCATAAAAGTTGTCTTTTTACAATGACAAAGAAACATAATATAACCTAAAAACGCGTTCAAAATTAACCCTAGCCGCAAAAACACAAATTAAAACGCGACGGAATTTACGGCCGTAACATATGGGCTTACGGCCGTAATTGACCCTCGGGGTCCAAAAACTGATTCACCTCTTACGGCCGTGACATGGGTTCTTACGGCCGTAAGTAACATACTGAATAAAATTCCCTAACTCAGTTACGGCCGTAAGTCACTTTCTGCCCCAATTGTGCGATATCAATTTTACGGCCGTAACTCCAGAACTTACGGCCGTAAATGGCCTTCTGCATTCTTTTCTCCTTGTTCTTTGACCCAAATACATTGTAACGGTTTTGGCTCATCTTCCATCCTGTCATGCATTGAAAATGGAGTCTTCGACCGTGCACTTGAATATTCATCCACCCAAGCTTGCATAAACCCCTGCATTGCTTGCTTGATCTTCTTAGCCCTCAACCTCGTTATTGGTCCCACCGGTACATGCAACGGATCCTTACTCGTTGTGCCACTCTGGTCCTCATCATTCCGTCATCTTGGCAAAGTTTTAAATTGACTTCCATTGGGGTGTTTGCTGGTTTGCAACCTAAGAACCCCGCCACATCCAACAATTGTAGTGCATAAGATCTTTAAGATAATGATATCCCTTTTGATGATATAGCAATTTCCAATCCAAGAAAAAATCTGAGTGATCCTAAGTCTTTCAGTTTGAACTTTGAGTCAATTGAAACTTTTAGTGACTTGATAGCTTCTTCATTGTTACTGGCTATGATTATATCATCTACGTAAACTAGTAAAGCTATGAACAAAGTTCCATTCTTCTAAAAAAAAATTAAAAAGTGGTTTGTGCTTGATTGACTGAATCCTTCCTCTATCAATGTAGTGGTGAATTTAGCATTCCACTGCCTGGATGCTTGTTTCAGTCTGTATAAGGACTTGTGTTGCCTGCAAATAGGATTCTTCATGCTTCCAAACTCTGCTTTAGGACTAAAACCAGAAGGGATATTCATGTATACTTCTTCAGGCAGATCACCATGAAAGAAAGCGTTGTTGACATCTAATTGTTGTAAGTACCATCCATTTATTGAAGCTAAGTCCAACAAAATTTTGGCAGTAACCAACTTAGCCACAGGTGCAAAGGTGTCAAAATTGTCTATCCCCCTTCTTGTTGCGTATATCTTTTTGCTACGAGTCTTGCTTTATGCCTTTCCACTGATCCATCAGCCTTATACTTTGTTTTGTAAACCCATTTACATTCAATGGGGTTATGACCAGTGGGTAGATCAACAATAGACCAAGTATGATTATCTTCAAGAGCTTGAATTTCTAATTTCATAGCCATTTTCTATTCTAAGATGCCAGCAGCTTGAGCCTAGTTTTGAGGTTCAGTGGAGCTAGATACTAACATAATAGTCACTCTAAATTCATTAGTGAGCCTTTTATAGGATAGATATTGAGATAATGGATACAAGGTTGGATTATAACTAGTTATGGTTCCATAGTTATTGTCTTGCAGATAGGAAGGTGTTTTGATGGTTCTTTTGGATTCAATTCTGTCAGAATTTGTATTATCAGGTATGATGGACAATTTTCAGTAATGATGATTTGGGAATGTGGATCATTTGAATAGGAATTGTGTATAGGCTCATCTGTGTATGCATTGTATCTAGGCATAGATGGAACATTATAAGGAAATGAGGAATCTAAATCAGTCGAGTGTTTCTTCTTAGAGAATGGGAAGACATTCTCATGAAATATCACATCTCTTGATAGAATTGTAGTCCCGGATTCAATATCCATGAGCTTATTATATTCCTTCATGCTAGGAGGTTAACCAATGAAGACACATGCTCTAGCTATGCTGCTGAATTTTTGCCTATTAGTTAACAATAAGGAAGCATAGTATAAGCATCCAAATGTTCTTAGATGATAATAAATTGGTGCTTTAGAATATAATATTTCAATAGGTGTCTTGGATTTGATCAAAAGGGAAGGCGTTTTGTTGATTACAGGTGCACCAGTGTGTACTGCATCTCCCCAATAATCAAGTGGAAGATTGGATTGAAACATCAAGGCTCTAGCAACATTAAGTAGGTGTTGATGTTTCCTTTCTGCCACAGAATTTTGTTCTGGCCTTTCTACATAGGGGAAGTAATGTGGAACTCCTTTTTCCTGAAAGAAATTTTTGAGGCTGAGTTCCTTAGCATTGTCTGATCTGACCCCATTTATATTTACATTATACTGATTTTTCATCAAGGCAAAGTATTGAGGAATAATTTCATGGACTTTAGATCAAAAATCTTTGTTGAAATATTGTTGTTACATTTCAATGGTAAATGTTTCTTTTTAGCAAAATGACATACAGAAAAATGAAAATCCTCATTCAATCTGTCATTGAAAATTAGAGATTTATCTTGTTGCTGCCTTATTACAAGAGAAGGATGCTCGAGCTTGACATGCCATAGATGTTCTATGTTTGAGGCTGCATTTACACATAATTTTCGAAGGAAGTAAACATGTTTAATTCATGGCAAACATGATGTGTAGCACCAGTATCAATGATCCATGCATTATTAGGTATAGAGGAGGATATACCAGAGAAATTTGAGACAGATGGTTGATCTGAATTGTTTTGAGGAGCTGATCCAAGTTGATTAGTGAGGAAGGAAATCAATTGTTGGCACTGATTGGCCGACAGTTGAGTGTCATTCCCTGGTTTTTCATTATTCTATCCAAGTTGTATGGACATTTGATGCGCATATGGTTGATATCTTCCCTTCACATTATCAGCAAGATCTCTTTTGGATTTCAAACCAGGTGGATAGCCATGAATCTTGTAACACTTATTAGAAGAGTGACCAAGATACCCACAGTGAGTACAAACTATCCTTTCCTTCTTGCCTTTACTGGAATTCCCATTATATGTATTATAGGCTGCTGAAGTAGGTTGGAAAGAATAAGAACTATTCATGTCACGTTGTCTCTCCTCCTTAATGATCAAAGAAAATACCTTATTAATTGTTGGTAATAGATCTTGCATGAGTATTTTGGGCTCTAACTTGACTGTAGGAATCGTTTAATCCCATGAGAAATTGAAGGGCATAGTCATGATGTTGTGAATCCATCCATTCCTTTATTCTTCCACATTGACAAGTAGGAACTGGTCTAAATTCTTTAAGTTCATCCCACAAAGTTTTCAGCTTGGTAAAGTAGCTGTTTACATCGTTGGAACCTTGAGAAAGTGCACTAATCATCTGTTTGATCAGAAATAATCTAGGTCCATTACTTTGGTGAAACTGGTCATGGAGATCATTCCACATTTCCATCCCATTGCTAATGTACATAATACTTTCAACAATTTCTTTAGACCATACATGTAATATCCAAGACATTACCATGGAATTGCTGTTGAATAAATTCAATAATGTGGGGCCAAACATGTATAAAATAAAATGTGTGGTGCTATCTCAAGGATTTAGTCAATAAAGTGATCCACTAAAGATTATTCTGAACTAATGGGTATTAAGTGTCGTGAGATTAAATTGTAGAGACGGATTCAATGTTTTAAATTGATGAGGGGTCAATTTAATAACATTGAAACATGATAGTTGCCCTACAACTATTTATACAGGTCATGGTCCCTAATTGAGCGTGGCTTTTCATAATTCTCTGCATCCCCGTCAACAGAGAAGAAACATAAAGAGAAAACAACGAATCAGTTGGAAGGTCATAACCCCGTTCAATCAAACACAACAATGGATTCAGGTACGCTTCCGCTTCAGTTTGGATCTTGATAATTACAGCATGATGTTCATGGATTTTAGATGAACATTCATCTATATCAAATTTAATTTTAACAAGTGGTATCAGAGACAACATCGTGTTGAATTATCAGATCAATTTTGTACGAATATATGTGTAAATTGCGTCTGTGCATATGTGAAACTGATTTCATTAATTCGAAAATATGCATGGATTCAGTCAGATTGATTTCAAAATCATACACTCACACATATCGAAATTGAGAAACACATACACAGCAGATTGGAGAAAATTTGAGAAATATTCATATGCAGCCAAATTTTTTTTTTTCTGTATGCATACAAGCGATTCAATTTTTTTTGGGATTCAGCCGTCGATTTCTCTCTGTATGAATTCATGTGTGCGAAAAATCTGGGTTTACAAAATTGATTTTCAGTTTTTTTTTGATTTCTGCATATTTCGAGTTTCTTGAGTATGAATTGTGGTTGGGTTTGTTGTATATTGTGGTATGTATTGTTGGATTCGGATTTATGGTGGTTATTGGTTGAGGATTCAGGTTGGAATTGGGTAGCCGCGCGCGGCGGAATACATAGTCGCTGCGCGCGACGGGGTTGCTCAGGTACACCGCGTCGCGCGCAGCGACGCAGGTTATTGGCTGCAGCGCCGGTGATGGCGCTGCAGGTGACGGGTGAGGGGCGGCGCCGCGTTCTTGCGCAGCGGGGCTAGGGTTTATCCCAAACCCTAGTTCTTCCTATTTTGGCCCAGGGACCTTGACTGTAAATTTGAAGTGCTGAAGGGCTCCTTTGCAATTTTTGGATATTTTGTGTAAATTGCAACTTTGGTCCTCCCTCATTATTTTAAAATAAAGTTCAAACCCTATGTTTATAAAACTTTTAAGTTGGCCCTCCAAACTTCTGAATTTACAAAATTAAGTCCCTAAAGTTAAGAAATCATTTAAGTTGGGTTTTTAGAATTCTGAATTTTACGATTCAGTCCCTAAAGTTTCTGATTTTAATTAATTGGCCGCTAAAGTTTGGAAAAATTGCAATTTAGTCCTTCAAGTTTAAAAATATTTCATAATTGGCCAATCAAGTTTAATTAAATTGTAATTTAACCATCCAACTTAATGATTACTTAATCCTAAAGTTTTGAATTTCATAATTCAAATCCTAAAGCCTTAAATATATGCAAAACAATCAATTCAAGTTCAATTTTTGGTATGACGGACTCTTTTGAGAAATATAATATTTCGAAGTGAATTAATTGAAGCAACATGTTGCCAAAGCAACCTCTCTTGTGGAAATTAATTAACTTAGAATATTAGAAGGTTTTGTTTATGTGTTGTTCATGCGGATATTGATCGGCCCAAAGGAAGGTCAATGTTTGGCTGGAATTTCACATGCACCTGTGGTAATAAACGCGTGACGATTATTTGGTTTAATGTGTGATCAATAAATCGGTCCAAAGAAAGGTTTATTGGTTGACATGTCTTATTGTCAGTGTTTGATTACTACATCGAGGTACCACTTACAAGTTAATATTTCTGTCCAAAGACTAAATATTGATGTTGTGCTGGGTATCTTGTGATGGGCCTTACCATTATTTGAAATTATTATTTGCATAATAAAGTACTAATGTAAGCTATTTCCATCTTCTTCTCTATACAGTTAATTCATCTGCTACCACAATATCTGCAAATCTTAACTCAATCCCCATGCTTGATGGGTCAAACTTCAAGGATTGGAAAGAGAACGCACTAATTGTTCTCGGCTGCATGGATCTTGACCTTGCTCTCAGGGTTGAGCAACCGGCTTCTCTTACGGATGCAAGTTCACCTGATGACAGGAGGAACTTTGAGAAGTGGGAACGCTCAAATCGCATAAGTCTAATGATCATTAAGCGCATCATTCCGGAAGCCTTTAGGGGCGCAGTATCTGAAGAGGTAACTAATGCCAAGCAATTCCTTGCCGAACTTGAAAAGCGTTTTGCTAAAAACGATAAGGCTGAAACAAGCACGCTTCTGCAAAGCTTGATTTCAATGAAGTATAGAGGCAAGGGGAACATAAGGGAGTACATCATGAAGATGTCTCATACTGCTTCAAAACTTAAGGCACTAAAGCTCGACTTGTCTGATGACTTGCTCGTGCATTTAGTATTAATATCGCTTCCTGCACATTTTAGTCAGTTTAAGGTCAGTTACAACTGTCAAAGGGAGAAATGGACTCTAAATGAGCTCATTTCATATTGTGTGCAAGAGGAAGAAAGGCTGAAGCAGGATAGAACTGAAATTGCTAACTTGGCAAGTACCTCTAAGGATAAGGGCAAGAAAAGAAAAACAGAATATGAAGCTGTTAAGGGTCCAGATCAAAAGAAGACACATAAGGACAAAGAGGGTTGTTTCTTTTGCCTGAAACCTGGACATTTAAAGAAGGATTGTACCAAATACAACGCTTGGCGTGCAAAGAAAGGTACATTTCTTAATTTGGTCTGTTCTGAGGTTAATTTAGCTTCAGTTCCTAGAAACACTTGGTGGTTAGATTTTGGTGCTACTACTCACATAAGTGTTTCTATGCAGGGTTGCCTGTTCTACCAAAAGCCAAATGATGCTGAAAGATTCATCTTTGTGGGCGATGGAAAATCGGTGGAAGTTGAAGCAATAGGCACTTTTAGGTTATTATTGGGAACTGGTTTTTATTTGGATTTGAAAGACACTTTTGTTGTGCTGTCATTTAGACGAAATTTGGTTTCTATTTCCTTATTGGACAAATCAGGATATTATTGTTCTTTTGGAAATTGTCAGTTTAGTCTTTCTTTAAATTCAAATATTGTTGGTACTGGTTCATTATGTTCATACGATAACCTATATTTGCTTGATACTATTGCATCATATAATGAAACCTTGTATGTGGAATCACGTGGTACTAAGCGAAAATTAAATAAAGAAAATTCGGCAAAACTATGGCACAAGCGCTTAGGTCACATCTCAAAAAATAGAGTTGAACGACTTGTGTCAGATGGTATTTTGGATTCCCTCGACTTTACGGACTTTGATGTTTGTATTGATTGTATCAAGGGAAAACAGACCAAAACAAAAAGGTTAGGTGCTAATAGAACTTCGGACGTCTTAGAATTGATACACACGGATATTTGTGGACCATTCCCTACGGCTTCCTGGAATGGTCAACAATACTTTATATCATTCATAGACGATTACTCACGTTATGGGCATCTATATCTTATTCATGAAAAGTCTGAGTCACTAGACATGTTCAAAGCTTTCAAAGCTGAAGTTGAGAATCAACTCAACAAGAAAATTAAAAGCGTTAGATCTGATCGTGGTGGTGAGTACCACGGCAGATATGACGGTTCAGGTGAACAACTTCCAGGACCATTTGCTAAATTCCTAGAGGAATGTGGAATCGTCCCACAGTACACCATGCCAGGTTCTCCTAGCATGAATGGTGTAGCTGAAAGACGAAACAGGACTCTTAAGGATATGGTAAGGAGTATGATTAGTCATTCTACTTTACCAAAATCACTCTGGGGAGAAGCATTAAAGACTGCAGCTTATATTCTGAATAGAGTACCAACTAAAGCTGCTGCTAAAACACCTTATGAGCTTTGGACAGGCAGAAAGCCCAGTCTAAAGCATTTCCACATTTGGGGATGTCCAGCTGAGGCAAGGCCTTATAGGCCGCATGAGGATAAATTGGACTCCAAAACAGTTAGCAGCTACTTTATTGGTTATTCTGAGCGATCAAGGAGCTACAAATTTTATAATCTCACGCTTAAGTCAATTTTTGAAACGGGAACTGCAACATTTTTTGAGGATGTTGAGTTTGGGGGGAGAAATAAGGTTAGAGACATTATCTTTGAGGAAGAAGCTGAGGATGGATCAATTTCGATTCCTACTGTTACTTTTGACAATGTGCAGGTTTCTATACCTGTCATTGATCAAGAAGTACATCTGGAAACTCAGCATGATAATGTTGAAGAAACTCCCATCCAAAATCCAGAAATACAAACTCAACAACCTCAACAAACAATACCATTAAGGCGATCCACTCGAGAAAGGAAAAATGCTATTTCGGATGACTATATAGTATTTCTCCAAGAACATGAAGAAAATAATGGAATGATGGAAAATGATCCAATCAATTTTCATCAGGCCATGAAGGGTTCTGACTCTAAAAAGTGGATTGATGCCATGAATGAGGAGTATAAGTCTATGCAAGACAATAAAGTTTGGGATCTTGTCCCATTACCAGAAGGTGCGAAACACATTGGTTGTAAATGGATTTTTAAAACCAAAAGGGATTCGAAAGGTACTGTGGAAAGATATAAGGCTCGTCTTGTAGCTAAAGACTTTACACAAAAGGAAGGTATTGACTTCAAAGAGACTTTCTCTCCGGTTTCAACGAAAGACTCTTTTAGGACAGTCATGGCACTTGTTGCACATTTTGACCTTGAGTTACATCAGATGGATGTAAAGACGGAGTTTCTCAATGGAGACATTGATGAGACGATTTATATTGTGCAACCAGAAAACTTCGTGTCAGGAGACTCGAAGAATATGGTTTGCAAATTAAAGAAATCCATCTATGGACTCAAGCAAGCTTCCCGTCAGTGGTACTACAAATTTCATCAAGTGATCATCTCGTTTGGTTTTGAGATAAATATTGTTGATGATTGTGTGTATCACAAGTTCAGTGGGAGTAAGCATATTTTCCTGGTTTTGTATGTCGATGACATATTGCTTGCCACTAATGATATAGGCATGTTGCACGAAACCAAGAGCTTTTTGTCAAAGAATTTCGAGATGAAAGATCTTGGGGACGCCTCTTTCGTATTAGGAATTGAGATACACCGGGACCGCTCTCGGGGTATTCTTGGATTATCACAAAAGAGCTATATCGATAAAGTTCTTGTAAGGTTTGGCATGCAGGATAATAAACCAGGGGACACCCCTGTTGCTAAGGGAGACAAATTTAGTCTCATTCAGTGCCCGAAAAATAATCTTGAAGTTAAGGAAATGCAAAAGATTCCCTATGCATCAGCTGTTGGGAGTCTGATGTATGCTCAAGTTTGTACACGTCCAGACATAGCGTTCATTGTTGGAATGCTAGGCAGATATTTAAGTAACCCTGGGATGGATCATTGGAAAGCAGCAAAGAGGGTTATGAGGTACTTGAAGAGAACAAGAGATTGCATGCTTACATACAGCAAATCGGATAAGTTAGAGATCGTAGGATACTCCGATTCTGATTTTGCGGGATGCCAAGATAGTAGAAGATCCACATCAGGCTACATATACCTGCTAGCTGGAGGAGCCATTTCCTGGAGGAGTGCTAAGCAGACACTCGTAGCTTCTTCCACTATGGCAGCAGAATTTGTAGCTTGTTATGAGGCATCTAATCATGGGATATGGCTGCGAAATTTTGTCACCGGGCTGCGCATTTTGAATGGAATTGAAAGGCCATTAAAGTTATATTGTGACAATAACTCTGCAGTGCTATATTCCAATAACAACAGGAGTTCAACTAAGTCAAAGCACATTGACATTAAGTTCCTTGTTGTGAAGGAAAGAGTACAGAGTAGACAGATTTCCATAGAGCATATTGGGACAAACTCCATGATTGCGGATCCGCTTACTAAGGGATTAGCACCCAAGGTCTTTCACGAGCACACTGCTCGTATGGGTGTAATATTTCTTGAGGATATCATGATTTAGTGGGAGTTTGTATTTTGGTTGCTTTATGTTTTGGTTTTGGACACATTTGTGTATTTGGATAATTTTCTGTACAGAAATAAAGTATTCAGTTCATTCTACTCTGTTACATTATGTTTGGTATTGATCTCACCTAAGGAATAAAGTCGGATCAATTGAAAATAGGCATGTTTGGATCACATAACATGTAATTTTCATACTACACTCTCATGATTGATCTATGTCATTTGGTTGTATTGGTATACGTGACCATTGATGGATTTAGTTACGATTAATGTAACGAAAGTCGCTTTGATCCTATATTGATATGATTGATGGACGAGATTGTTTGGAAATACCCTTAAAAATGATAGCACATTTTTGAGCTCATAAGGTTGTACACATTTGTAAGGATACATGTATGGCCCAGTGGGAGATTGTTGGATAAATTCAATAATGTGGGGCCAAACATGTATAAAATAAAATGTGTGGTGCTATCTTAAGGATTTAGTCAATAAAGTGATCCACTAAAGATTATTATGGACTAATGGGTATTAAGTGTCGTGAGATTAAAGTGTAGAGACGGATTCAATGTTTTAAATTGATGAGGGGCCAATTTAATAATATTGAAACATGATAGTTGCCCTACAACTATTTATACAGGTCATGGTCCCCAATTGAACGTGGCTTTTCATAATTCTCTGCATCCCCGTCAACAGAGAAGAAACATAAAGAGAAAACCACGAATCAGTTGGAAGGCCATAACCCCGTTCAATCAAACACAACAATGGATTCAGGTACGCTTCCGCTTCAGTTTGGATCTTGATAATTACAGCATGATGTTCGTGGATTTTAGATGAACATTCATCTATATCAAATTTTATTTTAACAATTGCATCTTGACCAACAATTGTGCAGACAGGAATTTGTAGACGACTGAAGTATAGATCCATCAACTAAACTTAGTTTATTCTGGGCTACCAATGCCATTTTCATTGCTCTACTCCATGAGTTGTAACTGTTCCTAGAAGAGGATTTAAAACAAGAATCAACCCTGGATGATCTCCATTTTTGAGACAATATGGGCTTCTTGAATCTTCTGTAACTTGTTTTTCTGGATCTTCAAGTGGTGCAAAGGAGTTATCATTGTTTCTTCTAGCAAGGGAACCCCCTCTTACCATGAATGAGATTTTCTCTTTCTTCTCTTCTTTGTATTTTGCTATTGCTCTGATACCATTTTACAAACAAATTATTGAAGAGAGAAATGAAACTTGCTTTGTTATTGTTTATTCAAGAAGATGATTCAAAACTGGATTACAACTTGCTTATATATAAGTAAATAGTCAAGATTAACAGGTAACTACCAATAATAGCAAACCAACTTTAACTGCTTTAGTAACTGCAAATGACTTTCAGCTGATGGTTTAAAAGATCTTAAAGTAATTTTCTTAAAAGTAGATTGGTACTATGAGGTTTCACATCTACCCATCTATACATGTCAATGCTTTTGTAGAAAGTGAATCCTCTTACATGTGAAAGGATGTACTCAAGACTAAATGTATGTAAACATTTTAACCTTTTAGATGAAGTGTTTCAAGAAAAATAAGTGAAACATTAATTTCACAGAATAAGAATTCAAACACGAGAAAAAGTTTCTATTTATATTTCGAAGAATTTTTTTTCCTTTTTTGAAATGTTTTTGTGCAATACAGGTGACCCGAGGAAGGTTGAACACTTGATGGCACTTGATGGAGCTCAGGAAAGGCTACATTTGTTTGAAGCCAACTTATTTGAAGAAGGATCTTTTGATACTGCAGTTGACTGTTGTGAAGGTGTCTTTCATACAGCATCTCCTGTTTTCTTTTCAGTCACTGATCCACAGGTTCCTAATCCTATTTTCTTATCTATTTTTAAGTTTAGCACATGGCGTTGATTTTTATCACATTTAGGCCTGACATCTGAATAAATCGTGGAAACATTTCATCTTTCAAATTCAGTATATTCTTTTTTTTATCCATGAATCTTGATTGTAATTTTCTTTATTGTTTTATAATCTTTTGGTTCTTATTGTTTGTAGTTCGTGGCAGATGAAAGTAGAAGTGTCAATTCGGGTGGTCCGGGCCGGATCAGCCTGCCAATATAAAAGCCCGATAACGGCCTGCTTGAAAAATAGCCCGCCCGCTACGGGTTCTGGGTCAGCCTACAAATTTTAAACTATAATCCAGGCCCGCTTGCTGGCCCATTCAGGTCGAGCCCATGCGGGTCACGGTCCATTCTGATTTGGTCCGTATGAATAAAAACATAGATTTTTTCATATTTATAGCAATTTTTTTCTCAAATTTTTAAATACAAAATGATTAAAATAATAAATTCATATTTATACCATAAAAGAATTACATAAAATTTAAATTTTATGTTACAAGAATTACTTCTAAATTTGCAAATTTAAATAAAATATAAACAAAATGCTATATGTATTTCTAATTACTATTATTAAAGAACATTACGTTTCTTCTCTATTAGGGAGAAAAAAAATAAGATTTTGCTTTAAATGTTGTATTAGAATTTGTAGAAAAGGAAGATTTTCAATATTATCACATTTAATAAAAACAACTTTTTTTTTTCACGGGCCAGCGGGTTAACCGCGGCTCGCGAAGGTTTGACCCGCGAAACTCGCAGTTCACAATTTCTTGACTCTTGAATGGCCTCATGGGTCGGCCCGCGGTCCCGATCGATCCGGGCCGATTTTCACGGGTCTGGTCGGCCCGTCCGTCCGTCTTGACACCTCTTGATGAAAGTGTTTTAGTTTTCATGAGTGATCCATCAACTATTTTAAACATAGTAATCAATGAAATATAACTCTACATTATACTTTTGAGTGCTTCGATAAAGTATATCCTCATTGAGTAAGGGACGTTTTTTCTCCATCACCGTTACCTTAGAAACCAAGAATTGACAAAAGAAAGGGTGACTCTCTTTGGGCACATTCAGAATCATGAAAAAAAAAATGAAAAAGTGAACAAATTCGAATCATATAAAACTTAAATGAACAATTATTTCTTTGTGTCTATATATACTAGTACAGACTGACTCATAGTTGTCGGTTGTTCTGGACAATACGCGTCGGTTGTAAAGGTGATGCATTTGACGTCGACCCGTATAGTCTGGATAATGTGAGTTAGTTGTAAACAACACCTGAAGTGACTTTAGACAATTAGAAACCGATGCCTATTCCTTTTTTTTTCAAATTTTTTTTTTAAGTTCACCAATGCTTGTATACCTAATACAACATCACATTCTCCACATCACAAAATCTATCATCACCAACATATATATATAATCGACATATGCATAATAAAATTAAATAAATCAACAAATTTAATTCCAAATTAGTTTTATATTTACAATATTATTAATTAGTTATACAAATGTGTACATGTTCGCATAAAAAACCAAAATTTACATACATTCTTCAATGAAATATTTGACCCATAAATTTCGAATCTCGTTGATTTCCTCCGTTAAGTAGTATTCTTTAAATGTCTATAAAAAATTAAAATGAATTATTGCTTATTTGTTAATAAAATATAAATCCATAAATTAAACAATTCTTAGTATTGAGTAACTTATACATTATCTAAAGAAGTACCGAGTACTTTAAGAATAGTCTATGACTATTTTAAACACGTTTCTCATAACATAATAACCACACTCAGAACCTCTAGGTTGCTGAGGATACTTAAATTTCGTACATTGAAAACTAATATTAGTAATCTAACTAAATAGAATATGGAACTAATTCAGAAATTTGTAGTAACTTTTAAATTTTAGTTTTCATACTGAAACTTTTTTCAAAGTTACAGGGCATTTTGTCCTCTTACCTCCACGTGCCCAAAACATTCTAAAAGTCCTAAAATTTTAATAAATATGAACAAGTTATAAAATAATAATAAAACTCAAAATTCCTACATAAATTTTGCCAGTCTTCCCTCTAAATTGAATTTATCCAACCTGTGGAGAGACCCTTGTATGAAAAACTATCCCAACTTACCAATAATCAAAACACAAACACATTAGTTTCACTTCAACTCTCCAAAATTATTTTATGAAAACTATCACAACTTATCCACCACGCACTAAACAAAAAAGTATGACCAAGGCAATAATTACTTAAATATTCAACAACGCCTTGATTTCTATTTTAGTATTTTATGTCTACATGACTGCACTCAATCCAATAAGTACACCACATTGGCTTGACAACAAATCGCAAGCAACGTCGAGTAATTTCGACGTATTATGAAAGTGTAAATACACCTTTAAATATCAAATAAAAATAATACTAATGGTCTTACTTCTGAAAGTACAGTGCTAGAATGAATTGCTTGAATTGCAGTGTCCCTATGGTTTCAATCATGTAAATCACAACGCTGTTTGCATTAGTTTTCACCCTAATCACCGCAATTTGTGACGGACACATAAACCCAATCGACTCAACACCGAATTGCTCACACAACCCGTGGAGGAACCTAAAAATAATTAAGTCAATAAATAAAATGATAATTTAAATGGAAGTTATAAATTTGTGTTAGCAGTCTTGCATTGTAAATATTTGTAGGATAGATATATTCAACAATTGATTGTAAGTAAGTCGGTGATGTTGTCGACCGTAACCTCTCTCATCTGTATGATGAAACACATTGGCGTCTAGAGGCAAATTGAAATCTTCATACCAATATGCAATCTAAGGACCAGTGTGTAACATCTTGAAAGAACCGATGTCTTTTATTTAAATATAGGCTTGGTCCTAAGAAGAATCGATGCCCTTTTTTTTTCAATTTATACATATGCGTCAGTTGTTCTTAAGCAACCGGCACATATAGTTAAGACATATTTACAAAAATGTCACCGTTCTTTTATAGATGTCTGTTATTCCAAAAAGTGACGTACATTTTTGTTATTTTTTGGGTAAGTCCGTACTACCGATATATCTTCTTTTGCATATGGGGTTGTCTAGTAAAAAATATTGAAAATCCTCTATTCAAACATCTTCTTGAACATTTCAGGCAGAACTGCTAGAACCTGCTGTAAAGGGAACACTTAATGTTCTCAAATCATGCACAAAAGTACCATCAATCAAAAGAGTGGTAGTAACATCTTCTATGGCTTCAGTAAAGAATAACAAAAATTCTTTAAACCCAGATGTTGTAGTTGATGAAACTTGGTTTTCGGATCCAGTATTATGTGAAGAAACAAAGGTGCGTATATTTCCTAGTAATTTGGTTTGGAGTTTTTCTCCTTTCTTTTTATGTGAATCTAGTGATAGAAGTATGAATATGACTCTTGAATCTTAATGATGAAGGCACCGAGGAAAACTTCATTTTTGAATTTAATAAGAGGAGATTATTCCACATAAATGGAGAATGATTTAATGGTATCTTTTTATTGTTTTAATTGGTGAAGTTCCCTTAAATATGGATATAGTATTTATTTGTACTTGAGTTCATTTCAGACCCCATATAAGATAAAAATGTTTTTCGACTTGAATGACTGATTGTCGGTAAAAGGAAGCTAGCATCTTTTCTGTGAATAGTTTTAAAGAGTTACTGCTTAATAGACTATTGGTGGTTTTAGCAATGGTATCCTCTTTCGAAAACCTTAGCAGAGGAAGCTGGAAGGAAATTTGCGGATGAAAATGGCATTGACTTGGTAACTTTACATCCTGGATTTGTTGTTGGTCCTCTGTTGCAGCCAACTCTCAATTTATCTTCTAAGGCTATTGTGGACCTCATTAAAGAAGGTAATCTTTTTATGGGTATTATATGAACAATGGCTCTTATAAATCTTTCTACGCGGATTTTAACTTTGTAAATCAAACATCTAGTATTAAGTTTGTGTTTATTTCAAAAAAAAAAAAAAAAAAAAATTTATCATGGTCAGGTAAAAAATAAATCTATTGACAGAAAATCAAAACAATCTTTTTTTCGCTAATAGTTAAGATGCGCATTGAAATCAAAACATTCTTATTAACAAAAAATAAAAGTCTATTGCCATTAAGGCATCTTGGACGGGGCAATTATCATGTTGGGAAGGCATAGTAATGCTTTGTTGAGCCTCATATGAAAATGTAGCATCCATCTTTTCAATCAATTTTTTAACTACTAAATAATAAAATTTACATTTTGTAGGAAAAGAATTTTTTGTTGGTGGAGTCTATAGATATGTTGATGTTAGAGATGTTGCTTATGCACATATTTTAGCATTTGAGAATCCTTCAGCAAGTGGCAGATACTGTCTAGTTGGAACAGTGACGTATTCTTCTGAAGCTGTAAAGATTATACATCGGCTTTACCCTTCCCTCAACCTTTCTGCAAAGTAAGGATATAATATGGCGGTGACAAGTTTTCATGCTCTTTTATGAATTACTATCTCATCGCAAAATTCCTAATACATGGCTATAGCAGCACAACTCGCTCAAGTTAAAATTCTTAGATTTGATTTATCTAAAATCGAGGTAAGAGATTAAAATGGTTTTTTTTTTTCTATTTACCGGTAATAGCATTATATACTACCACTTAGATGATATCCTGTGCAAATACATTCAGCAAAACGCATGTGTTAAGATGAGCTATTTTTCTTTCCTGTGAGATTCTAACCTATCTAAGACTTGAATTGATGAAGAGGCAAAATGGAGCAAAAAATGGAATGTCGGGATCAAACCTTGATGATATAGCATAAACCTAGGACTTTATTAAGAGAGACTGAGAGTTAAGTTCTTAGATAAGTCAGCGAATCAGTTTTAAAGAAATAAGTCATATTTTCTTGGCTGTAAGGCATCCTATACTGGACACGACATTACTAGAAATGACTAAAAGAAGAGATGCATGCAAAATATTTTTCTGTTGGTTAAGAATGGTTGCATCTTTCTAACATTCCAATGTCATTGCAGTACTACAAATAATCAGGCTGCCCCCCCTCCTTATCAAGTATCCAAAGAGAGGGCAAAGAGCCTGGGCCTCAATTTCACTCCTCTTGAGGTCAGCCTTAAGGACGCCATTGAAAATCTCAAGGAGAACAACTTTCTTAGCTTCTAACATTACAACGTTGTCCATTTGGTTTGCTTGTATTATTGTGTAATAAGAGTTCATTTTAATCTTCCTTTTAATGAAGAGTTTATGAAATTATTGCTGAAGGATACAATGTTGTGAAGTATGAGGCACATATAGTAGATGATGGGAACTTCTGTGTTATGGTGATAGAAATTAATCTAATTAGCAACATGATATACCGATGGCTAGATTATGGAGCTACCAAACGTATTTGTTGCACTAAAGGTGCATTTTCTTCGTTCATTTCCGTTTGTGATGGAGAATATCTGTTAATGTGGAATGCTTCTTCCTTGAAGGTCGAGGAGAAAGGGACTGTGATACTTATATTTACTTCTTAAAATGTCCTTTTGAGGGATATTGTTTATGTACCATATATTAGGAAAAATCTGGTGTTTGATTTTATAGTAGTAAAAAAAAGGGGTTTAACATTGTATTTGAGAGTGATAAGGTTCTACCATAAAATGGTGGTTCCTTTACTGGGAAATGATACTCAGATGAGAGTCTATTTAAATTCAATGTTTCTTTGGATTTGTATGATATGTGATATGCTAGACTTGGATATGTTAATATATATTCTATTATAAAAATAATGATTTTTGAAACATTCTTAAGAATGATAATTTCTCAAATACAAAGTGTGGAATATCCTTAATCTAACTATGCTAAAAAGTCAATTCCTAAAGTTAATAAAACGACTTCAATTTGAAGTTCGATACATTATAATTTATGTGATTTAAAATGATATAATTTTATGTTTGTTATATTTATCTTCTTAAAAGCAAAGATGAAAGTTTTACTAATTTTTTTCATATAAAACCGCAGTTGAAAATTAGTTAAAAAAACTATTAAAAGTTTAAGATTTGACAGGGGATGAGAATATGTTGTTGATTTTGACAAATTTTGTATTGATAACTGTTACGGTATTTTTGGTCACCTGTGGCATATCCTGTAACACAAAAATTGTTTCCTTTCGAAAAAGATTTTTGTCCTAACCTTGCTCGGGCGTGTCCTCAGGGATGCACTCAAAATCCTCATATCATGAGGTCAAGTGTTCAAATCTTTGGGGACGCGAATTTTTGTCACAATATCGGCTGGGCGCGTTTTCAGATATTTAAGCCCTTGACCTTATGATATGAAGTTTGTTGGGGGCATCCTTGGTACCAACCTTAAAAATTTTGAAGATCTTTTTCTTTCTTTGCTTTCTCAACTCCTGGTGGGTTGCTTCTTTTTTACTTAGGAACAAAGAAGATTTTGAGCACGGGTTTTTTTCGCGACAGAAGCTCGACTTTAGGGTTGATAGAGGTAGTAATTGTTTGCAGCTCTCTCATGAGGCACCAACCAAATAACTAGGTTTCAAGCTAGGAGTCCTTTGCCTTGGATCGATCTCACGAGAAGAGCTCCCACCTCGTTAAAATTAAAAGGCATTTTCACTCGTTTACGATATGGCTACGAATCTTCCTTGGCCTTAACCTCTGCACCTTAAGCTGGAAGATTCTGCTTATGACAGAAACAATCGAACTGGTAGAGTGAGTGAGCGAGCGAGCTTGAGCGCATTCCTCTAGACATCCTTAATAAAATGAAAGGTAGCTTCTTCTTTTTATATATATACAAATATAAATGTATAACTCAATAATAAATGTTTACTTGGAGCTCTTCCAAAAACAATAAGTGGAAGTTGGGACGCGTATCTTAGGTGCAGACTGTGAGCGCCCTTTGTACTTTTAATTGCTCTAGTGGTTTTTCCACATCCAGCAAGAGATTGTCAATATTTTAATCATAACCTTCCCTCTCGATGTTTGACTGAGGTTATTCAAAGTGCATCAAATATCTAACTCAAAGGGATACGATTCTTCTAGAAATAGCATTTTCCAAATTCGAATGTTTGCTTATGCGAAAATTAAGTCTCAATCTATGGCTGAAAATCTGAATCCTTGCATTTTTTTATTTTATTTTGATTTCTAATTATATCTCAAGTCTTCTTGAACACAAATTTAATCTTATTGAGCCAAAATACTAGCTACAACACTTTGTCTTCTATTACAGTTCAATAAAACATAACCTTATTTCCACGAGATTTCCAATTAACAAATTGAAAACCTAACATCTCTTTGGCATTCCGGAAAAAATCACATAATAATAAAATGATTACAAAAGATCAAACCTAACATCTATGACACAAAAATCCAATACTACATCTTAGTTGCTTGTCAATCTGTATCTTGCACATCAACTTAACAAATACCAAATGTATAAACAAGTGATACCATATGAACGTAAATGAGATAAATGTAATAAACATCAACTAGCAATATCTAACTGAGATATTAATAATATGTCAAAAATACCAATCAAAAGCATAGTATTATTATACTCCAAATAGGTTTGCTAGAAATAAAATATCAAACTGTAAAACAAAATAAATCAAACAATTACAACCAAAATAAATAAATAATCACTCCATGTAGTAACTCTCCCACTAGCTCATATATTATCCAGTCTTCCTCCCTTTTTGACACGAGCGACGAAGAAAAAAATCAGGAAATATAATTGTGAGTAACATAAAACAGAATGAAGGTAACTTAAAAAAAAAAAGAAAAAAGAATTAAGGTAACAAATGAAGCAATGAGTAATGTACAAAAACAACTTATGCAAACCATGTGATAAAAAATCAATTTCCTTTTAGATAACTATTTTTCATGGATTTTTGAATATGACATTACGTTGTGAAATCACATGAATAGTTAATTGCTTATTTATAAAGGCATAATTCACAAACAATGAAATCATCCCAAACAACTCATTTTAAACTTATTTAGAGTAAATTGTATAAGTTATCCTTATGTAAAAAATGTCAAAATCTCCTGTAAGCAAGACTCAAAACTTTAAATCAATTAGAAAGGGCATGCAAAGAAGTCACTGTTAAATGAATAGTTTTCTCAAATCATGAAAGTCAAAACGAGTGCTACTAGGACCTTTTAATCAAAATAGTTCATAAAAAATTCTTATCGTGTCTTTTTCTTTCTCTCACTTACAATGAGCATATAATATTTTTCTATCTTATGTGCGAATTTCTCTCCATTAAACTAGAGGTGTCAATTCGTGTGGTCCAGGCCGGGTCAGCCCACCAAAATATGAGCTTGGGTGAAAAAAAGATCGCCTGCTGTGGTTTCGGGCTAGTTCAGGGTCGTCCACAAATTTTTAAGGGAAGAATACATAACTAAAGTTTTTAAATTACACATTTTCAAAATAAAGAAACTTAAGGTTTTATTTCAAAAATCAGGTCATAATTAATTGCATATTTTATTATTTATGGTCACAAGTCACAATTTTTTAGGTCACAACTTATTATGGTCACAAGTCACAATTTTTTAGGTCACAATTTATTTCTCGATCACAAATTTCAAATTTCGTAGGTCACGATTTTTTTCAGTCGCAAATCTTGAGTCAATTGGTCACAACTTAACAAATTATGAGTCATAATTTCTTTATTGATTACAATTTTTTCTCGAATACAAATCAAGAATTTTTTAAATCACAATTTTCACAAATCATTAGTTTTCTTGGTCATAGATCATAAATTTTATAGGTCACAATTTATAAATTTCTTAGGTCACGACTTAATTCTCGATCACAAATCACAATATTATAAGTCACAACTTATTTCGGTCACAAATTTCAAAATAATTAGTCACAATCTTAAATTTGTTAGGTCACATATTATGTATTGGTCACAATCACTTAAATAATTGGTCACAAATGTCATTTCAAAATAATTAGTCACAACTCAAAAAATAAAAGGTCACAAATCACAAATTAAATGGTACAATCTCAGTATTGGTCACAATTACAAATTAATTGGTCACAAGTTCATCATATCTTACATCATCCCGACCACAACCACACCACACCACACCACACCATACCACCACCAGTCACCTGCACCGCCATCAACACCAAAACTTAAATCACAACTTATTTATTGATCACAAATCTTGAATTTTATAAGCCGCAACTTTTTCTTGGTCACAAATTTAATTTAATTGGTCACAAATAAATAAACTGTGAGTCACAGTCATCTATAATTGATCACAAATTAACAAATTGTAAGTCACAATTATCTATAATTGGTCACAAATGAACAAATTGTGAGTCACAATCATCTATAATTGGTCACAAATACCCACCCATATACCCCAACCCAACCCAACCCATCGCACCCTACCCCGGAGCCCCCAACCCAACCCAATCCAAGACAACTCAACGCTAACCCTACTCCAAACAGTCATCGCCTACGCCATTGTTGCCGCCCACAGCACCACCACCAGTACACGACTACACCACCACCTCCACTGCAGTGGCCAACTTTGCACCCACCACCGCCACCATCACAAACACCTGAACCACCACAACAACAAACATCTCACAATCAACTAAAACCACCACGGGTCCACCAAAAACACCTCAATCGCCACCACAGTCTCCCGCCACCACCTTCTCCCACCACCACCATGACCACCAAAAACACCTGAACCACGACCACAAACACCTCACCACTAACTACAACCACAGTAGATCCACCACCACCCATTGCTACAACAGATCCGCCACCTATTGCCGCCAGAAAATAGCAGCTCCATTACCATCGCAGCTCCATTACCTGCACCAATCGTCTACTCACCACTAGACAAACTTTTGGAGCGGCGTTACGACAATACAGGCTGCGACCGGAGAGGTTAGAGATGATATCGTCTGGTGAGGGAGAGGTTAGAGATGCATCGTCTAGAGATGGAGAGGTTAGAGAGTATTCTAGACACAGCCGTAGATTTAGTCATTTAGGGATGATATATTATTAATAATTGAAAGTAAACCTGATTTTTGAACAAAAACATTGTTAATCTGATTTTTGAATTGATAAGTTCAAAATCATGTGTGGATGTAATTTCCACAATTTTTAATTACAACCCATGCCCGTCCGCTGTCCCATGTGGGTCGAGCCCATGCAGGTTGCGGTTTGTTCTAACTTGGCCCGTATAAATAAAAACATAGAATTTTTCATATTTATAGCAAATTTTTTTTTTTTTTTGTTAAATTTCTAAATACAAAATAAAAGAAGTGATAAATTCATATTTATATCATAAAATATTTACATAGAATTTAAATTTATAATTTACGTTATATGAATTACTTCTACATTTGCAAATTTAAATAAATATAAACAAATAACAACTAAATGCTAAATGCATTTCTAATTACTACTATCAAAGAAAATTACGTTTCTTAGCTATTAGGCAAAAAAAATAAGATTTAACTTTAGAAGTTTTATTAGATTTTATAGAAGAAAGAATATTTTCAATGTTACGATATTTAATAAAAATAGTTTTTTTTCCTCCTCACGGGTCAGCGGGTTAACCGCGATCCCGAAGGTTTGACCTATGAAACTCACGGTTCACACCTTCTTGACCCATGAACCGCCCGCACGGATCACGGGTCGGTTTACGAACACAGGTCAATCTGGGCCAGTTTTCACGAGTCTGGTCGGCCCGTCCGTCTTGACATCTCTACATTAAACTAACTAAATGACTCATGTAATGAGCTCTCAACCGATGATTCAGCTAACCATATGGAACAAGATTTTAAAGACCCTAATAGACTTAATTACTCAAGTCAAATAGGCTCCAAACAGAAGTATAAGATTGATCTCACTTTTTATTTTTACATTTAAATAAATTATTTTTAATTACATTTCCTTTTATTTTTAGGAGAATATGTTAAAGTTTAGGTCAACTAGTTAAAGATTATTCCATATTCAAAGTCAACTCACCACACCAATAAACGTCATCACAAATCTCACACACGCTGTCAAGACTCACTTCCAAAAGCTTAATGTGTACAATGTGGAAGATACATAAAATAATCTATACCAAGTACTCCAAAAAAGTTCTAAACAAAGTCAATAGAAACTTTATTCTCTATTCATATGTTTTACTCGTACATGGTTACACGATAACATGTTCAATTCAAAAAATTTACGATATAAACATATATATATTTCATATGAATACCTACTTAATGAGATACACAAACGTTCTTACCTTTAAGACGAGTCATATCACAATTTAAAACATCATTCTAACCATAGAGTTCACTCTTCTTACCTCAAATCTTCTTATAAAAAGATGTAGTATTAGTCAGATAAGTCACTAATTAAGTTAAATAATTGACTTGATTAGCTTGAACTCTAACATGAGAAGTGATGTCCTGATTGTTGTTCTAGTAAATAGCTTTTGAAAGTTAGGTCTAATGTGTTCTAACTCACCATGATGGTGACAAATAGGGATGAAACTAGAAGAAGCCACATGTCTCAAGTTTTGAACCTTAAGTTGAAGAAAATCTATTTTGCTTATAAATATTTGTCTTATGTTCTTCTTTTTCTTGGGTTAATTCATTCTTATCATCACAAGTGTTGACTACCTGTAAGCACCCCAAAGGCATGTTGACGTTGACATGCCCTTGGGTTGTTTACGGGTCATCAACAACGGGCTTGAGAGAGAGGTGACAAAAGTAGGTTTGGACATTGTTTGGGTACAAGATTCCCTATAACCTAGACCTCCTCTATTCCCTGTAGGTTTACTAATATTAACCTAAGATATTGTCAAGCTTCATAGATCCACTAGAGAGATTATGAAGTTGTGCTTTAAATTTGTCAAGCTCACTTTCTAATGTCTTAATCTTTTCTTCTAGGGATTCTTTCTCAACCTTCAAATAATATAACTTTCTAGTTGATTCCCCAAGTTTAAGCACCAACAACATTAATCTTCTTTAGAATGGCTTTGTTCACATTTTTATTCTTAAGGGTTTCCCTATACAATTAATTATAGATCTTTTTCCAATCAATTACATCATTAGATTATTCATTTGAAGAGTTATTTTGCTCTATATCCTCATAGCTATCATTGTCACTCTTCACTTTATAAGTAAGCGCCATACAGTTCAAACCCATATATGTGGTTTCTAAAATATCTGAATCTTACGTCGCAAATTCACACATAGATACTTGTTTGAACTCTTCTCGAGAAACAACCATAAAGTTTGCATTAAAACTTTAATATTCCAATTACAATCAACTAATTCATCCTTAGTCTGAGTAGAAATGTAATTAGAGGTAACTACACAATTAACTTTGGTTGATGGTTCTGAACAACCCTTAATGACATTACGCCAAACTTGTTTATCTAAACGATTTAAAAAGGCCTTCATCCTAACTTGTAGTAGGCATAATTACAACCATCAAAATAGGGGAAACATTTAACAGATGACTCACCTAGACTAAATTGGGGTCAACGATAGAATTTAGTCTTTGCTACCTCTTGAAAAGATATGACTTACAATATTGATCCAGAAACTACTAACACTTAGTATACTATTACCCCCAACCAGTAGATCACCAACGACCCTCTTCGGTTGTACTTTCCCCCACTTGAGCAACACTTGGCTCTTTTCTCTCCATATGGATTTTCAAGAACGAACCTCATTCTTCTTCAATTGGGACTCCAGCTACCTCTCCTCAACTCTAAAACTAGGAAGGCTTATTGGTAAAGGATTTTGAGTTTGGTGTTTTATGATTGAACAATCTTGAATTTCAATTTAAGAAATTGTTGTGATTGATCTTGAATAATCAAAGAATGGATCAAGAGATTAGTAGGGTGTTATCTCATAAAATATAATGATCAATTACACTTAAAAACGAAACAAGGCTTGTGTATTTAAAAGGGATACGACTCTTCTAGAATATAGAATTTTTGGAATTCTAATATTTGCTATGCGAAAACTGGGTCTTGACCTATGGCTAAAAATCTGAATGTTAATCCTTGCGTGTTTTTTATCCTCCTTTTGACTTCTAATTTCATCTTGAGTCTTCTTGGTCACTACTTTAATCTTCTTGAGCTCAAATACTCAAGTAGCTCAACTAAAACACTTTAACTTCTACTACACCTGAATAAAATGTGATGGTCTACGAGATTTCTAATTAGCAAATTCAGAATTTAACAACTATCATATTACTTTATTGAAATATTTTCTTAGAGTAAAAATTTAGAGTTCTGGATATCATTTGTTACTTCTGAATAAATGATTTGATCATTATGTCCTAGAGTGATTGAAATAATGACTAACAATTTTGCTTTAGGGCATCATGCTGCCCCGAGTCTCGATCGATAAGTTTTTTTTTTCATTTTTTTGAAATAGTATTTGCAACTAATCTTATTCAACATATTTTTCATCTCATTTATTCTTATAGTTTCCACACACGGTGAACAATGAACATTGTCAAAAGTATAAACCGCAACGTGTAAAGAACGTTGTTAAAAAGAAATCACAATGCAAATTGAGCATTGCTAAAACTCAACCACAACGCGCATCTTCATCTTTTGTAACATGCAATGAATGTTGTTGTTGTATCCCTTCCCACTAGGCAACATTGAGACTTGCAACATACATACGAACTGGGTAAAAAAACTTTTGCAACATTTTTTGCACATTGCAAAAGACTATTTTTATTGTAGTGCAATCCTACTCTATTAGGTAGGTAACTCTGTCGATCAACAATCTATCACTTGTTTTCTCTTTCTACTGGGTGATTCTCCTCCCTGGCTAAGCAAAAAGTAAATGTTGTTCGCTCACTCCAACAGTTGTAGGAAAACTTGTTAAATAGTGAACTTAATATGTGTAAATAATAAATTAAATTATAGTAAAACAATTAGTTAACATAAAATACAAGTAAGCTAAATTGAAAGTAGACAGAAAATCTAGTGAATGTCTTAGTCGAGGCTTGTATTCAACACAGTGTCCTTAAAGCAATATTCGCCTGCTCACCTAAGTAGCTTGAGCACTTGTTTCCAAGGATACAGTGGTGTGAACAGTATCCTTGCAGTCAAACTGGATATAGTGTCGAAACTAGATCACCAAGTGAATAGAAACATGACTGAACTCAGGCCGAATAGCAGAAGGAGGAAGAGAGGATTTTCGGATCAGCGTTGTGTGTCTTGCTCGATAGAAATATCTGTTGAATAAATAGGCAATGGAGAATCCTTTGCACTTAATACAACCATTGAATGACCATAACTCCTGTCATTACACTGCCTTTATTTTCCAGGCGTTTTGGAGTTATGGTCTAAATGGAAAAAAAAAAAAGGTTTTGGAGTTATGATTTAAATGGAAAAATGCAAACGAAAATTTCAAAATGTGGCTTGCACTTTGTAGCCAATTTTTGGTTCATTCTTGTATGCAGTTTGTGCCCGCATATAAGTTCAAGGCTCAAAGGCCAAGTTGCTCTAGGATTTGCACCCTTTACGAGCCCGTAGGCCATGGAGGAGTCTTTATACAATAAATTGTTACATCTTACAAACTGATAACCATATTTAAGTTGGTCCACAACCACTTCTTTATCCTGTTGGGATATCTATTTAAGCTTTCCCCATAAGCTTTTGCATTTTCACATTTTGACCATTTCCAATGTGGGACGACATTATTATTTATAGACTCCACTTACTCCCACTTTCTCATTCCTAAAAAATGTGAGATTGTAATCACTTTTAAAGCTCCTCTCCCAATCCCAACTCTCATTCAATGTGAGATTCAATTTGACATTCACTAGTGAAAATTCCCTTACCCTAAAATATATTTTCCAACAATCCCACACATGAATGGAAATCGATAGAGACACAAAATATTTGGTGTCAAAGTTCCACAGTCGAAACCTATATAGGATAGGTAGGAATTACCCTTTGAATCCTCCATTATGAAAATACATTTACTTTACTAGTTGATCAATATACGCGATGTCTTTGAACTGTTCTACCTCTTGTGTAAGCGATGATGTACCTCACACGAGATTCTTCCTAACATAATTTTAAACTTAGTTCCCATGTGTATGTTCTTCTGTGACTATGAACATATGCATGTTTCAGTAAGAGTTATTAAGAATTGATCCCCACAATTCCCTTCAAAGTGGCCTCACTTCTTTCTCACATAGGTGATTTCTTGATTAAGAGTAACTCGCATTACTCTACTCAGATTCAAAGATGAATAAGAATCATAAAAATTCTATTGCTCATCCTCTTCCCAATGGCATCACTGTTAATGCATGAATGGGCATGGGATAATTCTCCCATAACGATCTTATTAAGTATTTGCAATTAGGCTATCCTATGGAACTTATATCTTGGGATCTCTAGTCAATTGGGTTAGGTTTCCATTGCAATGACTTATTATTTCAGAGGCTTAAGTCCCAATCCTCTAGAAGACTTTCCAACTACCTCTGGATTCAACCATTTGTTTAGTAGATCCACAATGTTATCTTTTGACTTTACATAGTCAACAAAGATAACCCCAGTGGGGAGTAGTTGTCTTATAGTATTATGTCTAAAACGTACATGTCTAGACTTACCATTATATATATTGCTTTGTGCCTTCCAATTGCTGATTGGATATCACAATGTATACACATTACTGGCACAGACTACGACCATCTAGGAATATCTTCTAAGAATTGACATAGCAATTCAGCCTCTTCACCATACTTTTCAAGGGGTATAAACTTAGATTCCATAGTGGATCTGGCTATAACTTCGTGTTTAGAGAATTTCAATGATATTGCTGCACATCTTAATGTGAATACAAATCTACTAGTAGACTTTGAGTCTTTAATATCAAATATCCAATTAGCATTGCTATATGCTTCAATAACTGCGGGATATCTGGTATAAGACAACTCATAATCACGAGTATATCTCAAGTATCTTAGTACTTTTACTATTACTTTCCAGTAGTCAAACCTTGGATTACTAGTATATCTATTCAGCTTGCTAACTGCATAAGCTATATCTTATATTGTACAACTCATTAAGTACATTAGATTTTCGATTATTCTAGAGTATTCAACTTGAGAAATACCATCGCCTCTATTTTAGATAGATGTTCACTTGTATCTATTGGGGTTTTCTAGCTACTGCAAAATCATCCTTATTAAATTTCTTGAGAATTTTTCCACATAATGTGACTGGCTTGGAACAAACCTATCTAATGTTCTTTATGTTAGCCCAAGAGTAAACTAACCAAGAGGGGGGTGAATTGGTTTATAAAATTTCTTCGATAAATAATCTCAAACTTAAAAACCAATAGGTACAAGTATGAGTACTTAGTGTTACAAGTAACTAAACTATCAATGTAGTGTGCTATATATGTGTAAACTTAATTGATAAGGAAAGTATAGCACTTAGATATAGTGTTGCACAATATAAATTGATAGAATAGAGTAAGTGCAATGTAAGTAAGTAAAAGGGATAAGAGAGTACAAACGCGATTTATGGAGGTTCAATCAACCAACGTGATCTACGTCCCCCGTTACCGAGCTCTCCGTCACGAGCAAGGCCAAATCCACTATATTGGTAACTTACAACAAGGAGTACCAAATCTTTAGGAGACTTACAACAAGGAGCGCCTACCCTTTACAATCGAGTTTTCACAAGGCTCTCGAAACCAACAATCGAGTTTTCACAAGGCTCTCGAAACCACAAGATTTAATGAATTGAATTTACAATTGAAATAACTCTCTTGACAAATGATATACTCGAATTAAGTACCGAGAGAGTTAGGCTAACACTTCAATAGATAGCAATGAATTAAGCTCGAGTGTTAGAGAAAAACTTTGATGTAAATGATAATGAAAAGTTCAATGCAATCAAACAAAGTTTTTCAAATAATCTCTTGTTAAAATGTTGAATCAAATTAAGTACCAAGAGATGCCACACTTGAATAATTAACAATGAGTTAAGCTCAAAGTGTTTAGGCAATGGAACTTTGATGAATCAAATGATAATGAAAAATGTAGCACAAATAATCAAAGTTCCTTAATTGGAATTTCTCTCTTTTAAAAGATTGAAACAAGTTTAGAACAAAGAGAGACTTACACTTCAATTCCAATATAGTGTGAAGATGTTGAAGAAGTTTGAACAATATAAAACCAAGAATCTTCACAAAACTTTCTTCCAAAAACTTTGATGAATTTGATAAAACAAAGTTTAGATCAATCAAAGTTTTCTAATAAAGATAGATAAATATAAATCAAGTAAGAACAATGAATTTTTCACAAGAAAGCTTTTCTAAAATCTTTTCTATCTTCTTGAAATTGAATTTAAATGAGATGGCTATTTATAGATCAAGAATTTGAGCTTCAGCCAGTTTCGGTCGACCGGTCCATACTTTCGGTCGACCGAAAGTAAAAAAAATAGCCGTTGCATTATAGCCGTTTAAACTTTCGGTTGATCAGATTTTTCGGTCGACCAGAGTTTCGATCGATCAAGTATATTTCGGTCGACCGAAATATGAAGATTTTGAATTTTTGTTTTTATGTCAAAAAGTTTATTTTTCCAAAAACAATTTCATGTTATGATTTGAAAAATCATTTTTATGCAAGTGATGAATTTTCAAGTAAGTTTCTTGATGCATAAAAATCATTTTCGAGCTCGTTGAATTTCATCGCCAAAGATTGAGAGTGTTATACCTTCACATAAGTTAAATCAACTCTAATATTGTATGCTTGAATTCTTGATCTTCATGTCATGCTTTTCAACTTCAATTTTGATCTTTGAATATCTTCAATTCTTTCATGATTTTCTTTGCGTCTCATGTGCTTGATCACATAGTTTTGATTTATATCTTTGAGAGACGATTTGAACATAGAGTGCTTTGAATATTTATCATTACATGAAACACTTGAAGCACACTTGTTAATAATACAATATGTTCTTATTTGTTAAGATCAAAACAATAAGGTTAAGTTAACCATAGGTCAACAATTTCCCCCTTTTTGATTATGACAAACAAGATGATTTGTAATGATAATATAAGCAATTGAAGCATATAATCAAAGTATAGGGAAATGAGAATAATTGATAAGTTCAATTTTAGCATATATTCCCCCTATCTTATATAAACCAATGAGGTATAATCTAGCATATAATATAATCATTTTCATGCATATAGATTATCCAAAGTCAAGCAAATCAAATCATCTCACCATATTTTCCCCCTTTTGGCATAAGCAAAAAGGTGGCATCTATCCCTTAATCATGAGCATAGGTGTGATAAGCAAAATAATGGGGCACAAATAGAATATCTTGATTGTAATCATATTCCCCCTTAGTAAAGCATTCCCCCTTTGTAAAGCATTTGTAGCATGAAATGAGTTAAAGGGTATTACAATGCATATTGTTGAAGTATCAAAGTATTTTCAACTCAGTGAATAGGTGGATCATTTGTGGATGAGTTAAAAAGTTTAAGAACATCAAAACAATTTTGGTCAACAATTATATCACTCTTTTAATCAAAGCAAAAAATGAGTGATCAAAGTAATGTAGTACAAGAGTTTTATGAAGAAAAGAAGATGATTTCAAGTTATTTAGGGATTGTATATGAAAATTTTGAAATTTAAAAAAATCCCTTATTTCAGCCACTTTCGGTCGACCGAAAGTATGTTGGTCGACCGAAACTCTGCAGAGTAAAAAGAAAGGTGGCTGCAGTCATGTTCGGCTGACTAATGGTCGACCGAAACTCTGGTTTCGGTTGAACACTTGTTCGACCGAAAAGACACTTTCGGTCGACCGAAATCTGCAAATATTGAAATTTTCATGTGATTTCGGTTAAAACATGTATGTAACATAAAATTTTGAATAAAATACATATTAGTACCATGTTTCATATTCATACTCATACCTCTTTTCAATGTAAGAAAAATTTTATGAAGTGCAAGAGATTTTAATACCAATTGTGTAGATTAATAGATCTTTAAATCATTGATCATTCAAAGTCCAAGATGTATCAAAGAAATTTACCTCATCCTCAATAGTCATGAAGCATATGTTGGCCATTTCATCTTGACTCTCATCTTCATCTTGCTCATCATCACTTTCATCTTTTTCTTCTCTCTTTTGGATTCGATGATTCTTGCGAACTCCTCTCCACTTCTTGATAAGGATAGCAAGATCATCAAGTTCCTCATCACTTATATTTGAGTTTGATGCGCATTTACCATGTGATGATTTAAGAGCAATTTCGCGCTTGGCCTCTTCTTTTCCTTTTCTTGTCCTCTCCTTTGTTTCGGCATTGTTGAGTTCAAAAGTCATCGACGTTCCATAAAGCTCCTCCAATGGATGTGTGTTGACGTCTATTGTGTTTTCGATTAACATCCTTAATGGATTCCATTCTTGGGAGAGAGACCTAAGAATTTTACTCACAAGTTCACCGTTAGTAAATTTATGATCAAAGCCTTTAAGACCATTGACAATATCGGTAAAACGAGTAATTATGCAAGTAATGGGCTCATCTTGCTTCATAAAGAAATTTTCAAAATCTTTAAATAAAAGATTTGTCTTAGTTTCTTTCACTTTGCTTGTACCCATGTGTGTGATTTCTAATGCATGCCAAATATCAAATGCGGAATCACATGTGCAAATACGATTAAATTCATTCTTATCCAAAGCACAATAAAGTATATTTTTGGCTCTAGCATTTAAAGTCAATTTTCTTCTATCATTATCATCATATTCCTCTCTAGGTTTTAAAATAGTTTGATCCGGTTTTCCATCAACCTTAATAACTTTAGTAAGCTTATGAGGACCTTCTTCGATGACTTCCCAAATATTATAATCTATTGATTGAACAAAAATCATCATTCTAGTCTTCCAATAGTTATAGTGTGTACCATCAAAGAAAGGAGGACGATTTGTAGAATGCCCCTCAAGATTATGGTTAGCCATTTACTCAAGATTGTAAAATCTTTTTAAAAATGAGCACCTAAGCTCTGATACCAATTGTTAGCCCAAGAGTAAAGTAACCAAGAGGGGGGTGAATTGGTTTATAAAATTTCTTCGATAAATAATCTCAAACTTAAAAACCAATAGGTACAAGTATGAGCACTTAGTGTTACAAGTAACTAAACTATCAATGTAGTGTGCTATATATGTGTAAACTTAATTGATAAGGCAAATATAGCACTTAGATATAGTGTTGCACAATATAAATTGATAGAATAGAGTAAGTGCAATGTAAGTAAGTAAAAGGGATAAGAGAGTGCAAACGCGATTTATGGAGGTTCAATCAACCAACGTGATCTACGTCCCCCGTTACCGAGCTCTCCGTCACGAGCAAGGCCAAATCCACTAAATTGGTAACTTATAACAAGGAGTACCAAATCCTTAGGTGACTTACAACAAGGAGCGCCTACCCTTTACAATCGAGTTTTCACAAGGCTCTCGAAACCAACAATCGAGTTTTCACAAGGCTCTCGAAATCACAAGATATAATGAATTGAATTTACAATTGAAATAACTCTCTTGAAAAATGATATACTCGAATTAAGTACCGAGAGAGTTAGGCTAACACTTCAATAGATAGCAATGAATTAAGCTCGAGTGTTAGAGAAAAACTTTGATGCAAATGATAATGAAAAGTTCAATGCAATCAAACAAAGTTTTTCAAATAATCTCTTGTTAAAATGTTGAATCAAATTAAGTACCAAGAGATGCCACACTTGAATAATTAACAATGAGTTAAGCTCAAAATGTTTAGGCAATGGAACTTTGATGAATCAAATGATAATGAAAAATGTAGCACAAATAATCAAAGTTCCTTAATTGGAATTTCTCTCTTTTAAAAGATTGAAACAAGTTTAGAACAAAGAGAGACTTACACTTCAATTCCAATATAGTGTGAAGATGTTGAAGAAGTTTGAACAATATAAAACCAAGAATCTTCACAAAACTTTCTTCCAAAAACTTTGATGAATTTGATAAAACAAAGTTTAGATCAATCAAAGTTTTCTAATAAAGATAGATAAATATAAATCAAGTAAGAACAATGAATTTTTCACAAGAAAGCTTTTCTAAAATCTTTTCTATCTTCTTGAAATTGAATTTAAATGAGATGGCTATTTATAGATCAAGAATTTGAGCTTCAGCCAGTTTCGGTCGACCGGTCCATACTTTCGGTCGACCGAAAGTACAAAAAAAATAGCCGTTGCATTATAGCCGTTTAAACTTTCGGTTGATCAGATTTTTCGGTCGACCAGAGTTTCGATCGATCAAGTATATTTCGGTCGACCGAAATATGAAGATTTTGAATTTTTGTTTTTATGTCAAAAATTTTATTTTTCCAAAAACAATTTCATGTTATGACTTGAAAAATCATTTTTATGCAAGTGATGAATTTTTAAGTAAGTTTCTTGATGCATAAAAATCATTTTCGAGCTCGTTGAATTTCATCGCCAAAGATTGAGAGTGTTATACCTTTACATAAGTTAAATCAACTCTAATCTTGTATGCTTGAATTCTTGATCTTCATGTCATGCTTTTCAACTTCAATTTTGATCTTTGAATATCTTCAATTCTTCATGATTTTCTTTGCGTCTCATGTGCTTGATCACATAGTTTTGATTTATATCTTTGAGAGATGATTTGAACATAGAGTGCTTTGAATATTTATCATTACATGAAACACTTGAAGCACACTTGTTAATAACACAATATGTTCTTGTTTGTTATGATCAAAAAAATAAGGTTAAGTTAACCATAGGTCAACACTTTAGATATTAACTCCAAGAGTAACATCAACTAAACCCATATCTTTCATATCAAATCTTGAGTTCAGAATTTCATTTGTGGATTTAATCATCTTATCATTATAGCCAACGATAAGCCTATCAATAATGTAAAGACATAAAATGGCATAGCCAATTTTAGTATCTTCGGCGTTCATACATTTGTCACATTCGTTGATTTTGAGTCAACTTTCCATCATGACATTATCAAATTTTTCATGCTACTATTTTGATGCTTATTTTAAGCCAGACAATGACTTCACTAGTTCAAACACCTTGTTTTCTTGTCCTGTTGCAGAAAAACTCCCAAGTTAGAAAAATCCTGAGGTTGTTCCAAGTAGATTTCTTCTTCTAAATCCATTTAGAAAAGCAGTTTTGACATCCATTTGATGTATTTCGAGATTGTGCATAGCCGCAATTACTAATATCATCCTAATGGAAGTTATTCTCGTTACTATAGAATAAGTGTCAAAGTAATCAAGGTCTTCTCGTTGCTTGTAACATTTAATTACAAGTCTGGCCTTGTACTAAACGATAGTTTCATTCGCTTTCATTTTCCTCTTGAAAATCCATTTATATCCTTGTGGTTTGCTTCTAGGAGGAAGATCCACTAGTTCTCAAGTATGATTTTGTAAAATGGAATCTATTTTGCTGTTAATTGGCTCTTTCCATTGAGGTCCTTTAGAAGAGCTTACAACTTCTTTAAAGCTTTGGATTCACTTTCTAGCATATAAATCAGAAAATTCGGACCAAAGGATTTTTCCGTTCTGACTCTTTCGCTACATTTTGGTTCATAGTCTCCTTCCTCTTCTTGTACTTGGTCCATTTCATCATATGTATGTTTTGAGGAACTTTTTTCTTCTTTGGACTTGTATGGAAATACATGTTCAAATAAACAAGGATCACATATTTTCCTCTTTCTTTCGAGACACCTTATTTAATAGGTAACTTGCTAATGGTACAACTTTTCCTCACATATTCTGAGGCAACCCAGAACTTAGTAACCACATTCATCATTTCTATCAATGTGTGATTTTTTCATTCAACAATGCCATTTTGCTGAGTTGAGTACGACGCTGTCGTCTCATGTATAATTCCATGTCGCGCACAGAATTCAGCATATGCTGAATTCACCACCTCGGTCTCTTTTTAACACTTTAATCTTTTTGTTGAGTTGGTTCTCAATTTCATTTTTATAGAGAATTTTTTTTTTCTATAGCTTCATTTTTACTTTTAAGTAGATACACATAACAATATTTTATGTTATCATCGATAAAAGTGATGAATTATTTATTGCCATCCCTTGTTTGTACAATTTCTAAATCACACGCGTTAGTGTGAATTAAATCAAGTGGTTCACTATTTCTTTCAATAGATTGAAATTATCACCTTGTTAATTTTGCCTTGCCACAAGTTTCAAAATTATGTTTAGTATCAATGTGAAATGAAGATATACAATTCAAGTTAATTAATCTACACAATATATCATAATTAACATGTCATAGTCTATCATATCACAAATTAGAAGACTCGAGCAAGTAAACTGAAAAGTTGTTCACTTTATTCATTTTGGGCTTAATAGCCATTACATTGAGTTTAAATGACCCATTTGATACATAGTCCTTCCCTACAAACATTCCACTTTTAGAAAAAATAACCTTATCTGATTCAAACATCATGCGAAAGCCGTGCTTGTATAGCACCGATCTGGACATCAGGCTCTTGCAGATGTTTGGCACATAGATCATATTGTTAAGAGTCAATTCTTTTCTGAAAGTCATCTTCAGAACCACCTTTCCTTGGCCTTTGATATCGTAGGTAGCATAATTTCCCATAAATAGCTTCTCTCCATTTTCGGTAGCTGATAAGTGTATTTTATGCAATAAATATTTAAATTAGAATTATTTATTTTCGTTTGAGAGTAAAGTCTACATAATTATTTTCTATTTGTTTATATTTCAGGAAACATCCCAAAATCAAGCGAACTATGCAATTGAAGCAAATAATGTGTATTTGAGTGATAATTGGAGCTAAAATGGACATATGGAGGGTAATACTGTCAAACGGGATTTATTAGAGGTGCAAAGTGCTAGAAATCAAAGTTGGATGGCTCAATTGAAGATGAAGTGAAGTTGGAAGAAAGATTTGAAAGTATAGGGACTGAAATGCAATAATTGGAAGATGGCAATTAAAGATCAAGAACCTACTTAAATAGAATCCGGAACTCGATAGCCTGTGTAGCCACAAAACTTTCTACTGCGCAGCCGGGCTGTTATCCAGCCGGGAGCGAGATCAGGCCCATACGTGATTTCTTATATTGATTGCCTAGGTTTCTTCCACATCCTTTAAATACTACTTATCATGCACGTAAAGGGGACCTTAGCCAAACTTTTGCACACATATTGAAGAGTCTTAATTGGGCATTTATCATTCAAACTCTTGGAAGATAATAGGAGGCAAAAGAAGAGAATTGAAGATTATCAATTGGGATCCAATCTTGGTTTAAGAATTCTATTCTCTTGTTAATTAGATAAATTCAACATGTTTATATTTTATTTCTGCATTTTTAATTATTTTGTGATGAACAGCTAAACTATTAGTTGGGATATTCAATGTAGCATAAGTTTTACGCTATTAATTTCATGACTTGAGTTTTACATATAATTTGAATGTGTTGATTTTATTTTCATGTTTAATGTATGAATGAATTGATCACTTATTCTTGATATCATGAGTGTTTTCATAATTTGAGAGGTGAGGTAACACTTAGATTTAGGAATAAAATCAAGTAATTTGATAAACGATAGAGATATACGTTTATTATTATTGAGATCGCTACATGAATTCATGTGTTTCATACACCTAATCATTACGACCTGCTGTCTAGAGAGGAATTTCCTATGCATAAGTAAATTTGATCGAGCATATAGATATAAGTAAAACTTGATGATTGGAATTAATAGTATTGACTAATGTGAAATCGAATGTCCCGACACTTTTAAACACCACTTAATAAAACTCAAAGTTGAATCCTTTTTATCTGATTTTATTTGCTACTTTAGTTTAATTTAAAATTCCAAATTCACATCAACTTTCTAGTTTTGCTTAAGGATAGTGATCTATAATACAATTTACCCAATCCTTGTGAGATCGATATTCGGACTCTAAGTCCACTCTATTACTTGTACAATCCTTACATTAGCGGTAAGAAACAGTAGCTTCAAAGCTACGAAACATCTCCATGTTGGAGCAAACGTGTCGGGTAGTACCAGTGTCGATTCATCACTCTCTTGTGTTTGAACCCACCAGATTATACCTCTGAGACGACTGCCACAAGGTGCATGTTAGCATCATGTGCGTTGTCATTGACACGTTGGCATCCTTTCTTTTGTTCATTTTTGGAAATCTACACTTCGCAGCTTTGTGACTGAATTTGTCACAGTTGTGGCAATTCCTAGCAAATTTTTTTTGTTTTTTTGTTTTGCAATACCTCCATCTAGTCCCAACTTAAGCCCTTTGTTAGGAAACCCAAGTCTGCCTTTGTTGCTTTTAGAGATTTGACTGTGTTCCAAAACGTTAGTTTTAGCCTTCGGAGGATTGAAAAATCTCTTTTCAAAACCCCTATTGTCTTCCTCAATCAAAATCTAACAATAAGTTCTTAGACATTCATCTGTTTCCGCTTGTGCTTCAAGTAGTTCTTGAAATCTTTCTAAGTCGAAGGAAGCTTTTCAATTATTGCCGCTACCTTGAAAGTTTCACTTAAAATCATCCCACATGAATCTCGTGCAAGATCACTTGAAATTCTTGATCTTAATTGGTGACATTTTTAGAGTCCACCATCCTATAATCCAAGAACCGGCCAACAATTAGTTTCTTGGCCCCTGACATCCTCGGTCTTATATTTTTAGTCCAGCGACTCCCACAGTTCCTTGGCCGTTTTCATAGAGCTATACATGTTTTACAACATGTCTGTGGAATTGTTCATTAAATAGTTTCGGCAAAAGAAATATGAATATTTCCAAGCTTCACCGCACTGACAGCTTGGATATGGAGCCCTCCTCTTAGCATTTTTGTGCATCACCATCTCCATAGGACATTCTTCATATTTTTTTCATTCCTTGGACTAACGAGTTGAATCTTCACGAAGGCTCATCCACCTTTTCACCCACGTGATTTGGTTTACAAACTCAAGTTGGCATCTTCACCACTACCTTGAGTTTGCAGGAGGACGTTAGTACATATGCAAACATCCTAAATCATATCACCCTAAATTAGGTTGATGTGATATCCCTTGATTTATGTATATAAATATAATTGAGAGTGATCGATGCTTATGTAATCAACCTAAATCTCGTCATTCTAAATTGGATTACACATCCCTTGATTTGTGCATAATTATAATTTAGAGTCATCGATGTAATTGTCATTAAGACCTAATTATCTTGCATGTTTGTCTCCTTCCCTTATAAAAGGATGGACCTCGAATATAGCATATTATCTCTTTTTCTTTTTAGTTTCAACAATTTCATATCGAATTATTAGCCTACTATATATAATATATATGAATATATCACCATCAAGTTATGTGAGCCATTCATTTCATTTGAAGATATATTGTCCAAAGTCAGGAACAGTTTTTCAACATAGCCGTCCTGGAGTTGAGACAAATCCATAATCCATAAATGATACATTAAATTCCCCCACCTACTCCACTCTCATTTACTCTCATTCAATCTTTACATTAATCTTCAGTCGTCACTGCAAACGTGTAATCGAAGCATCAAACATCTTTATTAACAGTCACCCACACTCACACTCACACTCACACTGTGAAGGAGAAAGAGAAAGCCATCCAGTTCCACGATGAGTACTGGAGTACTAGGGAAGGTGGTTTGCGTAACTGGAGCTTCGGGATATATAGCTTCATGGCTGGTTAAGCTTTTACTTGACCGTGGTTACACTGTTAAAGCCACTGTCCGCAACCTCAGTCAGCCCCCCGTCTCTCTTTCTTAACACATACACGCACATATAAAGAGAAAACAATGCCTCTCACTGAGAAATATCATTTGTGTTTAGAATTTTAATTTGGACTTGGCATCCTGGATGAAGTATATTCTGAATTTTGTTGCACTCGTATATGAAATTGCCAAGTTGTTCTTGTTCTTATATATGCATGTATTGATGTATATATGTCTAAAGATGCAGAGACAAGATAGAAGGAGCAATAAAGGGTTATCACGATTCGTTGGTATTCTGACTGAATAGACGAGATTGAATTTGTTTTCTTGTTTTTCATGCTTCCTCGCTGCATAAGCTAAGCTTTGAAAGTTTGCATTAAAGTAAATTTACTTTTGAATAAAAAAATTGTCATTTTTAAAGCTTAGCCAAACAGGCTCCTTGTGAGCTCTTGTTTGATTCTTATTAATTTTTTCTCTTTTTTTCTACAATCCTTAATCTCAATCATCCACTAAAAATTAAGCTCACGATATTTGACTTTTCAACCAAATCTCAACCATTTATTCTACTAAAAATTACTATTTATTGCAATGAGAAGATGGTTGCGGTAGACAAGGGTGCTAAATTAACTCTTTAGTATAATTTGTTTTTTAAGCGTTGAGCCCTTTATGAAAAGTTTTTTTTTTTTAGAAGAATATACGATTAGAAAGTAAGAAAAAGTATTGATTTAAATGTGAAATTATTTCATTGAGAGAATATTGTGGGGGTCAAAAATGATTTGAGAGAGAGAGATTTTTAAAAAATGGGACTCAATTTGGGATAGGTAGCCAAATTTTGATTATAATTGCTCCTCGATCGGAATTCTTATTGCTTGTTTTGGAATAGAACAAGTTATCGATAATGAACAAAATTTTGCACGTGTTAGGCATTTGATGAAAAATGAATGTGGTAAGATTTATAATGAATCATTTTTCTTTATAACAAGTTAAGCTTTTAGATGAAGCCATGAAAAAGTTTTGCATTTACTCTAAATAGGTTCCACAAGGCAAATTAGGTCAAATTATGTACAATCATGCTATGTGTAGATTTCTATACAGACAGGGTTTTACCTATCACATTATCTTTAAAATTAACTACAAAATCGTCAACACATTTTCTGTACACCCATTTGTAGAAAAAAATTGTACAAACAAATTTTTCCAATTACGTAACTATAGAAATTCATGTTATTAATATGCTTCTACTCCTCATTGTAGTAGAAAACATATGAAACAAATCAAAATTTCTAAACGAACTTATATAAGCTTATTATTTGAATATCTCTTGATGATGCATATTTTGGTGTTTGATTAAATTGAAACTATTCTAATATTTGAAAAGAAAACAAAATTAATCTGTTGACATTGATAACAGAACATGTTAAAACAATACATTGATAAGAGTCAACAAAATTTGAAATTATAAGAGCATCTTCAATTAGAGATGTCAAAAAAATCCGACTCGACGGGTACCAGACCCGAACCCGCCCCTAATGGGGCGAAAAAAACCCGTCCCGCGGGTTGGCGGGGCGGGTATGGGGCGACTTCCCCCGACCCGGGTGGGTCGCGGGGCGGATACGGGTTTGATTGTCCCGACCCGATTAAATAAATTAATAAAAATTAATAAGGAAAAAAATAAAAAAATACCGAAAAAATTAAAAAAAATTAAACGGGGCGGGTAGGTTGACCCGCCCCGAACCGAAATTAGCGGGGCGAGTTTGGAATTGAAAAATTCTCGCGGGGCACGAGTCGGGGGGACCTGACCCGACCCGAACCCGCCACGTTGCCATCACTATCTTCAATGCTAGACACCTTCAAAAAAGATGATATAGCAAGAGACAAAAGAGATGATGAGAGAGTATGGAAGGAGGAAAAGAGGGAAAAGTAAAGGAGAAAGATAGACATAAAACTGCCACATTTATTGTGGAAAATGTCTTGTATACAGTCTAAAAATGGACGTCATGTTAGATGTTTTTTTTTTCAATAAATGTTGTCACATTAATTTTGTCTCTTCCACATCATCGTCACATTAGTTGAATATTCAAAATAGAAAGCACCATTGGAAGAACATCTCCACTGCTAGATACCTTCTAAAAAGATGATGTGGTTCTAGAGAAAAGATGTGGAGAGAGAGAGAGAGAGAGAGTGTGTGTGTGTGTGTGATGGACACAAAATTGCAGCATTTTATTGTAGAAGGTGTCTAGTACACCCTCTACAAATGGACATTATGTTAGATATCTTTCTACAATAAATGCTACTGCATCATTTTTTTCCTCCCTCCTTATCGCCATGTCAATATTCAAAATAAAAGGCACCATTGGAGATGCACTAAGATTAACACTTCATGTTAATATTTTCCACCGTTCTCGAAATGTTCAAGTACCATAAATGTTACAATAAAACGATTGTAAACTTTATACCAAAAAACTGGTTGCTGTAAGAGTTTTACTGATCATATGCAACCATATAGTATAACATAAATAAATATGTGAAGCAAAAGTTGTCGATCTTCAAAGATATCCTCAAAGAGTAATTTTTTTGAAGGTATTTGTATAAGGTTTTGCAGGTACCCATCTATATATACATGTCAGGCCTTTCATAAAATGTAAACCCTATTGCATGTGAAAGAACGTATTCAAGTCTAAGCCCTTGTTTGATAGATATTAAAATCGATTTGTTAGTAAATTTTGATAAAAGTTGATGAGATGTGTGGTTGAAAAGCTGTGAGTCTCATAAAATATGTGATTGAGATTAATTGTTGACTTTGACTTAGATTAAAACCATATTTTAATCCATACCAAATAGGGACTAAATGTATGTAAATAAATGTGTTTCATCTCTAACAATTTAACCTTTTAGATGAGGTGTTTCATGGAAAATAAGCGAGACATTAATTTGATTCAATAAGATCCAAATACAAGAAAAAGTTTCTATTTAAATTTTGATGATTTTTAAAATTGTTTTAAAACATTTTTGTGCAATACAGGCGACCCAAGGAAGGTTGAACATTTGAGGGCACTTGAAGGAGCTGAGGAAAGACTACATTTGTTTGAAGCCAATTTAATCGAAGAAGGATCTTTTGATTCTGCTATTGATGGTTGTGAAGGCGTTTTTCATACAGCATCGCCTGTTTTCCTTTCAGTCACTGATCCCCAGGTTCGTAATCCTATTTTCTCATCCATTTTTGATTTTTTCATATAGCTAAACTATCTGAATGTTATTTCTATCAAGGATCGGCTCTGTTCGGCAACTAGTTTAAATTGGTTTATAAACCAAATTATAAATTACACAATTTTTCAAACTACTTTTTAACTACATACATTTTATATCTCCATTTTTCAACCACACATTTTACCTAGAAAACACAAATAAACTAAAATTATAATCCAAACCAACTGTCGAACAAAGTAGGATATGAAGCTCATGAAATAATTCATTGGACTTTGACCGCTACTATTGCTTGGAAAAACAAAACCAAAAATTGAAAAAATGCATGATTGTTTGAAAATGTATTTCTCTTATAATGTCTATTCAAACATCTTTTGCACATTTCAGGCAGAACTGCTAGAACCTGCTGTAAAGGGAACGCTTAATGTTCTCAAATCATGCAAAAAAGTAGCATCAATTAAACGGGTGGTGGTAACATCTTCTATGGCTTCAGTAATGATTAATGGAAATCCTCTAGACTCTGATGTTGTAATTGATGAAACCTGGTTTTCGGATCCTTTATTCTGTGAAGAAACGAAGGTGTGTGTCTTTCTTACTAATATTTTGAAGCTTTCCTTTCTTTTTATGTGAATATTATACATGTTTGGTGGGGGTAGTTTTGGGAATTTTTTTTTAAATTTTGGGTTTTGGGGAGAATGTGTAGTTGAAAAATGATTGAAAAGTGTGAAAAGTTATAGGTCGCATAGAAATGTGCAGTTGAAAATAAATTTGAGGAAAAAGTTGAAAAAACATATGGGAGCAAACAAGGCCCTAGTTATAGAAGTACAAATATGGCTCTTCAATTTTAATGAAGAAGACGCCAATGAAAACTTCCTTTTTGAATTTAACAAGAGGAGATAACTCCACACAAACGAGAATCATCTAATGGTCTCTTGTAATAGCTATAATTGGCGAAGTTTCACTTAATCTGGATATAGTATTTATTTCTTCTTAGGTTCATTTCTCATTCCTTATAAGATATAAAAATATTTTTCATGTGTGTGCCGATTAAGTACTTTTGAATTACTGATTGACGGTAAAAGGAACCTGGCAGTTTTTCTGTGAATATTTTTGAAGAGTTTCTGCTTAATAAACTACCGGCGGTTTCAGCAATGGTATCCTCTTTCGAAAACCTTGGCAGAGGAAGCTGCAAGGAAATTTGCGGATGAAAATGACATTGACTTGGTAACGTTACATCCTGGATTTGTTATTGGTCCTCTGTTGCAGCCAACTCTCAATTTAACTTCTGAGGCTATTGTCAACCTTATTAAAGAAGGTATTCTCTGTATAGGCATTCTGAACAATGGCCCTTAAAAATATTTCTATGTGGATTTTAGCTTCTTCCCTTTACAATACTAGCATTAATTCTAAGATATGCAAGATGTGGTATGACTGAGCATCCCCGTTTTTAATAAATCTCTAACTACTAAATGCTCAATTTAGAATTTTTTTGCAGGAAAAGAAATTTTTCGCAATGGAATCTATAGATATGTTGATGTGAGGGATACTGCTTATGCACATATTCTGGCATTTGAGAATCCTTCAGCTAGTGGCAGATACTGTCTGGTTGGAATAGTAACGTATTCTTCCGAAGCTCTAAAGATTTTAAATCGGCTTTACCCTTCTCTCAACCTCTCTGCAAAGTAAGTCTTTAATATAACTTCTTACTCTTTTGTGAATTTAAAAAAAAAAAAAAAAAAAAGCAATTTGAAAGATGTAAGTCATATTTTCTCAACATGTAAGGCATCTTATATTGGACACAACGCTACTGGATATGACTAAGCGAAGAGATACATGTGAAAAATTTATTATACATTGATTAAGAATTGTTGTATTTTTTTAACATTCCATGTTATTGCAGCAGTTCTACAAATAATCAAGTTGACACAGAAAACCCTCCTTACCAAATATCCAGAGAGAGGGCAAAGAGTTTGGGCCTCAATTTTACTCCCCTTGAGGTCAGCCTTAAGGATACTGTTGATAATCTCAAGGAGAACAACTTTCTTAGCTTCTAACTTTACAATGAATGGATTGCATCGTTGTGTAATGAGTTCAAAAAAATTGTGCTAAATTTTAATCTTCCTTGTAATAAAGAAATAAACCTTTTCCTTTTTGTCTTGTTGTACCCTATATATATATATATATATTCTCTCAATTCTTAAGCAAGATTTCAGGATTATGGTCAAATTTGGTTTATTATGTTGGAAATCGAATCAAATTTTCTTTAATTTACTCACAGGATCTTTTTGTTGTTCAGAGAAAATTAGCAAACGAGTTATGCTATTTGTACTTGGGGGTTGATAAAGAAGTTGACATAATACATACATGACGCAATCATATCATTTTACCAATCACATCAACTCCTAAATCAACACACACAATCTCGCCACCTCATTTTTTGTCATACTTCTTGTCAACCTCTAAGTACAAGTAACATTAATCTTTTTATAAAACTCATACCTCGGCTCCCTACGGTGGTGGGGAGGGGGGGGGATGGGGTCCATCCACTATTACCCAATCTCCACCCGCCACGTGACGGGTAGGTTTCATATCTAGTGCCCCTATAAAGAAAACAAGAAAAACCAAGATATCGGGTTACAAAATTTTCTCATAGAACTCTCTAGTCACATGCTCTAAAATAATGAAGAACATTATTTATTTATAGGAGTAACTACTACATAGAAGAGTCAAATTTCAATTCAATCAAGGTCTAAAAAATACTCTTTATTTTAATTCAATTTTGCAATATAAGTCATCCAAACTCCAAAACAACCCTAATTGAAATCATTTTCAAACACATGTCACAAGCATTCAATTAGAATTAGAAGACAATTATACAACATTCAACAATCTCCACCTTGTCGAAAATGAGTCAAAATTTCTATCTTCTCAAACCAGAGAATTAACATAATTTACCATATAGTTAATTCTCAAACCAAAGAATTAATATAATTCACCATATGAGTATAATTACTTAGAATTAACTATAAATTCTAAGAACTTCATTTGCTTAAAACAAACTTGCAGAAAAATTATGGTGCAACGTCTATGTTTGAATTTCTCTAGGAGCTCATCAGTCATCGACATTAATTCCACTATACACCCTGCATCAACATCAAACAAACGTTAGTGTCCAAACAAATGGACCCGTTAGTAAGAACACATCCTCTATCATGACAACTAGCGACATGCCATGATGATGTAATTATCTTACTCAAAGTACATCTTTACCCCCTCCACCAAGAGAAACACATTGTCGGGAAATCAAGGAATTGGGAATAGATGCACATTTAAAAAAATAAATAAAATAAATAAATAAAAATTGGAACCTCTGTTACAAATGTCAACAAAATGAATTTACCTACCAACCATGTCCTGTATGACAAAAATCTTTAAGAGAAAATTACATAAAATGTCCATTTTTACATTGTCATTTGTAAAAATGTCCCAATTTTTAGAGATGTCCATTTTGTTGAATTTTGGACCTAAATGCCCTTACTACAAACTTGAAATTCGAGGACAAAATTTTGACTATAATTTTTTATTGTACTACTCAATGAAAACTTGACACCTAATCTACCACATATATTCAACGAGAAATGTCAATAAAAATTTACTTGGTTCGTTCCATTATCCAACTGTTCAATTTATGTGATTAGGTCTAGGAAACTTTTTTTTCACTTCACTCAACAGTCTCAAAAATCACAATGCGTTGCCATCAGGGCACATCTTCAAATGGTGAAAGGGGGAGGTTGAAAGTCTCCAATCTACCTTGCCGCAGCTATTGTGGTAAGGGTTCAAATTCTGAAATATGGATGAGGTCCTTGATAAGTGAAGTAAAAAAGGCAAGCCTCTCATCCTGCATCCTTGGAGGCATATTCTACGATTTACCTTATTCATCAAGGTCCAGGATAGGATAGGTGGAGACCCCTAAGGTGTGGGTTACACCTTTTACAATGCGTCTCTCTAACTCTCACATTTTGCCTCCCGGCCCTCCCCCGTTCGCTCTTCTCTTGCTCTCTACTAGTAGTCGCACGGCCAACGAAGTGCACCACGCTGCCCAATGCAGTCTCACTCCTCACACAGCTCTCTCCATCTTTGTTTCTCTGGATGTCAGTCTCTTCGATCTCACCGTTCGCCGTCCCCATTTCGCCTCTCTTTCTCTCTCCCTCCCTTCCTCCCTCCCTCCCCCTCTCTCTCTCTCTCTCAATAGCCAAAAAAGCCGAATCGGCATAATCACCGAAGTAAAATACATAAACTGGGGATGTTGGGATCTTTTGTATCTTATACTTACTGTGATTAGGATGCTCTTGTTTAGGTATTTAGGATGATTTTGATTTGATTCATTGTGTGCATATTTGTAACTTATGAAAGCATTGCTTAAAAAATGAATCTGCTTTTGTTTATTTATGTTCCAAATTCCAAGAGAAAAAAATTGGGAATTTTGTAGTTGGCGAATGTAAATTCGGTCGGCAAAGGAATTTTGTTCAATTTGTGTTGTCTTTGATGAGATTATTGATTCTTATGACTAAGAAGAAACAAACATCACGAGTGTTTCAGTATTAGAGCCCGTCTGTGCGTTTCTTTGTTGCATGTGTAAGTTTTCTTTCTCATTGGTTTTCTGGACTTGTAGTAATTGGATATGTTGCTTTTCTTTTGATATATTACTTGATAGAAAAAGATAATTCTTCAAAATAATTAACTTAAAACTTTAATTGTTCTACATTATGGTTGTGATTGGATTATGGTTTAAGATATGTGAAAACAATATTTTAGTTAAAGAAATATTATAATTGATTTTTTGGATTGAATATATAATTATAGATGAGTATAAACAGACACATTTTTTTTTTCCGTACGAGGCTAAATACTATTAACTTTTAGTTGAGACTTGCAATTTATTTAATGAAGTAGAGTTTCTGATTAAACTTGTGGAATACTTGGACAAAAGTTTTCTTGAAATTTCATCAAATTATATTGTTATGATACGCGTTTATTATAATTAATTTCTCCAATGTGATTACATACCTAATTTTTCTATTTTTTATTTTTCATTTTAATTTGTGGGTTGTTTGATTTGCTTGGTTACAGTTGAAATAGTTGGGTTTTGATTTCAGTTCTTTAATCAATTTATTTATTTATTATTATTTTTTGCACTCTGATTTGGTGTTAATGGGATTTTTGTTGGGATCTGTAATTGGCTCAAATATATGGAAATGAACACAGCCAGCTCGCTAGTCGCTACTTTTGAATGCTTTCTTTTTTCCTTATCAGCTTATTGATTGAGTAATTTTATTTTGTTTGTTGATCTCTTTCAGGGGAGATCAGATTGAAGTGGTAAGAGCATGGAACCACCAAGTTAGTATATCATCTTCTCTTTGAACTTATAATTTTCTTTAGAGAGTTGATAGCATCTTCTCTTTGAACTTATAATTTCTATCTTTTTGATTGTTTGATAGCATACTTTTGCCAAAGGAAACATTTTCTTGGTTTGTAACGATGATTGTACTTTTCCATGTTTTTAATGCAAACCAATTCCCACCACTTTGGTGGGAATTGATTTGATCCATCACCTACACTACATCTCATACTAGTTGGACTAATATAATTTTGTTCTTTGCAACTCTTACATTCCCTCAATTCCCATAGAATTTTCGCAGCTACCCATATATGTATTTTTTTATTTTCTTCGTTGTATCTCAATTAGACAAAGTTTTTGTGATTATCACATAGCTGAATTTTTAAAAATTTGAACATTTTGTCTGAACTACAGGGTTTTCTTTCTAATTAGTGGAGCACATTTATCAGTTTTATGTTGGCCAAATAACTGGAAGCGTCATTTTTATCTGAATGTCGACATTTGGATTCTTAATTGAATAGGTTGGGCAATTATGTCATATGATTCTTTTCCAAATCCTGTATAGTGTTTGCTATCTATCTGTATATAGTTTTTTTCTTATTGATTACAACAAATACCTGTTTTGTTACTATGATTGTAGGAATTCATCCATGATCTTGGAACAAATTCTGTCATTCTTGATACATCAGATGTCAAGTGTCTAGAAAAATATGTCTCAAATGTCGAGAACGACATGTAAAAATGTCGAGAACAGTCATGAATGTTGAATATTCAAGTGCAAAATGTCAAGATTTTAGTTCTAACAAATTATCATGTCTAGTTCTATATCAAGTTGGCTTTCCTACATTTATATCAAATTAATTTTAGTTATTTAGTTATAGATTGATTTTCTTAGACACAAATGACACCTCTACAATTTATTTTGTTGCAATATTATCTTCAATGCTTGGATTGGTAATGAGATAGCAAATTGAACAATGCAAACAACACATACAAGTGTAACTAATATTGTTCTAATTGAACATTATAATTGGCCATCCAAATCTAATCCAATAATTTTTCCATCCATATAGTACATGATGCGAACTCCTTTGGTGATTAAACCAAAAATTCCCACAACAATATTTGTATCAACTCAAGAAAGCTAAAAAAGGTAATAAATGAGGAATTTTGACTCAAGTTTAACCTAACCAAAATTCTAAGGAAGTTAACCCTAACTCAATGGAGAGATTAAGACAAATACCAAGACTTGTGGAATAAACATCAACATATACACAAGAGCAAACTCTCAATATATAAGTTGAATAAAATTCCAAGAAATAGTTATAAGATAAAGAAAGGATTATACCTCTCCAAAGCTCCCAAGGAGTGTTCTTCAATGTCTAAAATTACCTAGGGTTTGGAAAGCTTTGCAAGTATATACAAAAAGTGAAAGATAAAAGTTTGAGAAATTGCACAAAAAATCCCGCTATTACATTCGGGAAACTTTCGGTCGACCGAAACTATTTCGGTCGAACACCTGGTCGACCGAAATGGCATTTTCGATCGTACGGAGGTCAGCTGAACCCGCCTGAAGTTACGTCTCAAAATCCTGCAGAGTTTCGGTCGACCGGATGGACTTTCGGTGGACCGAAATGTCCTGAGCTTCCAAACTTAGGCAATTGACCTCGATCTTGCTCTCTTCCATGTGGACTTGATTTTGGAGCTTGAAAATGAGTCCCGCCATCGACTCTTGGACCTCTTTAGCCTTGGATCTTATCATGGACCCCACCGGTATTCTGATAGAGGGTTGACCTGTTTGACTTTGACTCGATTGACTCCCTGGATTCTCATCATCCTCTCCCTCTTGAAAAGGATTCGACCTCGAATCTTCACCTGCATCAAAAGGGGATAAGTCAGAGACGTTAAAAGAAGTCGATACATTGTACTTACCAGGAAGGTTAAGCTTGTAGGCATTGTCATTGATTTTCTCTAGGATTTGGAAGGGGCCATCACCATGTGATTGTAATTTTGATTTTCTTTGAGTCGGGAACCGCTCCTTCCTCAAATGCAACCATACCCAATCACCGGCCTTAAATGTCATTCGTTTTCTACCTTTGTTGGCACTGGAGGCATATTGTTCATTCTTCTTCTCGATTTGGAGTTTGACTTTCTCGTGGAGAAATTTTACCAACTCCGTCTTTCTCTTCCCATCTAAACTACCTCTTTCATCAATAGGTAACGGAATCAAATCCAAAGGAGTTAAAGGATTAAAACCATAAACAATCTCGAATGGAGAAAAAGAAGTAGTAGAATGAACACTTCGATTATATGCAAATTCAACAAAACGTAAACACTATTCTCAATTCTTTAGGTTGCCCTTAAGAACGGTGCGAAGAAGTTGTGTTAAAGTTCTATTAACCACCTCAGTTTGGCCATCGATTTGGGGATGACAAGTTGTTGAAAACAAAAGTTTAGTTCCCAATTTCCCCCACAAGACCTTTCAAAAGTGGCTAAGGAATTTAACGTCTCTATCCGACACAATGCTCCTAGGAACCCCATGGAGTTGCACTATTTCCCTAAAGAATAGGTCGGCTATATGAATGACATCATCGATTTTATGACAAGCAAGGAAATGCGCCATTTTACTAAACCTATCTACAACCACAAAGATGGAATCACTACCCTTTTTTGACCTAGGCAACCCTAAAATGAAGTCCATAGAAATTTCCGTCCAAGGTTCACTAGGGACTGGTAGGGGTGTATATAATTCATGTGGTTCTACCTTGGACTTGGCCTTTCTACAAGTTATGCACCTAGAACAAATTCTCCCAACGTCTCTACTCATTTTAGGCCAAAAGAAATGTTCTTGTAAGATTTCCAAGGTTCTCCTTACCCCAAAGTGACCCATTAATCCCCGCCATGGGCCTCCCTTACCATCAATTCTCTCAATGAGCAATTTGGCACACAAAGTTTACCTTCTCGAAACAAAAATCCCTCATGCCTATAATACTTTCCAAATCCAACCCTCTCACATGATATAAATATACTAGCAAAATCCGCATCAAGCGCGTACAAGTCCTTAATGCTCTCAAAACCCAACAATTTAGCACTCAAGATAGTAATAAGAGCATACCTTCGAGAAAGGGCGTCGGCTACCACATTCTCCTTACTTGTTTGTATTTGATGACATAGGGAAAAGTTTCTACGTACTTCACCCATTTGGCATGCCTCTTGCTCAACTTTCCTTGCCCCTTCAAATGCTTCAATGATTCATGGTCGGTGTGGATGACGAACTCTGTAGGCCACAAGTAGTGGTGCCATGTTTCTAACGATCTCACCAACACATAGAGCTCCTTGTCATAGGTGGGGTAGTTCAGGGCGGCTCTACTGAGCTTCTCGCTAAAGTAGGCAATCGGTCTTTTCTCCTGCATCAAAACTGCTCCAATACCTGTGCCTGAAGCATCACATTCAATCTCAAAAGTTTTATCAAAATTAGGCAAGGATAAAACCGGGGCGGTGCACAATTTGTTCTTTATTTCATTAAAGGCCTTTTCTTGCGCCTCCCCCCATTTAAACCCAACATGTTTTTTGACAACCTCGGTAAGTTGTGAAGCTAGTGTGCTAAAATCCTTGACAAATCGACGGTAAAAAATAGCTAACCCGTGGAAGCTTTTTACCTCGGTGACACTTGTGGGAGTGGGTCATTCCTTAATGGCTTTGATCTTCTCCTAATCGACCTCTACCCCCTTAGTACTAACTACAAATCCAAGAAAGACCACACTCTTCATACAAAAATTACACTTGTTAATGTTAGCATACAATTGTTCTTTTTTCAAAACCACAAGTACACTTTTCAAATGTTCAATATGCTCATGCAAATTTTTGCTATAAATCAAAATATTATCGAAGTAAACTACCACAAATTTCCCAATGAATGCACGCAAAACATGGTTCATTAATCTCATAAAAGTGCTCGGTGCATTAGTGATACCGAAGGGCATAACCAACCACTCATATAAACCATATCTTAATATATATAATAATAGTATAGCAGTCGAAAAATCCCACACATAGTTTCCCGCCATTTTTCTCTGTTATTTTAGGAAACTTTGTTATTTTATTAATTATTTTAATAATTGAATTAGGAAACTTCAATTAATGCAAAATTAATTATAGGTGACATGTAATAAATGACTTATTGATTGTAAAAAATAAAAAAAATCTATAAAAAGATCAAATTGTATATTATTTTTATTCTTTTGATAATTATTGTAATATTTTGAAGTCAAAAAATATGCAATATAGGTGTCAAATTCATGATCTTAACGAGAAGTTCAATACAAGTTAACAAATGAGAACAAACTCTAAATATATCATTCTTAAAATTGCCTCAAATAATAAAGGTAAAAGTTTTACTTATACTTTTTACTTTTTTCAATATCCAATCTTTTTAATTTATCTCATCTAAGTCATAAAATGATATTTATCATTTCTTACCTAACTTCAATTTGACATAAATGATTAATTTCAAATCTTTTTTCTTATCAAATTAAAAGAAATAATGATATCCAATCTTTCTAAGTAAATTCAATTGAATCATTTTAATTTATACAACTTCAGACTTCGATAAACTCTTTGGTAATTTTGAAATTAATTTTATAAATTTACTCATTTTGTTCATTTATCTATTTTTTAATTTTTATAAATTTAAAATAACATCAATTTGTAAAATATATACTACAGACTTTAACAATTAATTCATTCTATTCTATAGAAAATAAAAATATAAGGTTTTATCAAACTTATTCTATTTAAAAATAAGATATAGTCCCTACATGTATTTAACATGCACAAAAAATATTTTTGTGTGTGTGTGTGGGTAACATGACCATTTTCAATACTTGGTGAAAAATAAAATGTCACATTGTATTTGAAACCACTGAATAGGAGTAAGTTTGATATAAACTATAGAAATGGTTTTAAATGTGTGATTGAAAGTGAAAGAATGTAGTATAAAAAATAAAATAATTGTCAAATCAATCAATTGAGTGGTTAAAAATTGATTTTCTTTTTTTAGAATGTGTGATTAAAAGGTAGTATGTGCAATTGTGAAAAATTATTTTTTAAATAATATGTGGTTGTGAATGAACATTAAAAAAAAATTATTTTTGAATAATCAATTCTATATGAATAAATAAACTAAGGAAACTAGATAATGAACAATTAACTATTAAAAAAAATGCAATTCATAAATTTTCTTTTCTTTTTTTTCTTTTTTTTGATATTTTGATTGTATATTGAATATACAATTTATGCATTAAAATAAGAAATCTTATAGGGAGAAATGAAAGTACAAATTATTCACAATTCGTGTATACAAGTTATTATTATTATTTTTTTATTGTGCTATTTTTATCGAGTATTGTATTTTTACAATTTATTCAATAAATATTATTTATTCCGTGCATCGCACGGGTGCGATTACTAGTTTAGTTTTAAAAGCGGTTTTCCATTCATCTCCTTCTCTCATCCTAATTTGGTGGTATCCACTTTTCAAGTCGATTTTATTAAAAATGCAAGAACCATGCAACTCATCTAGCATATCATCTAACCTAGGAATAGGGTGTCGATACTTTACCGTTATGTTGTTAATGGCTTGGCAATCGACGCATATTCTAAATGTTACATCCTTCTTGGGCACTAGTAGCACGGGAACGGCACAAGGACTCATACTCTCTCGAACATATCCTTTGCTCATCAACTCCTCAACTTGTTTTTGGAGTTCCTTGGTCTCCTCCGGATTGCTTCGGTATGCCGGTCTATTTGGAATGACGGCTCCGGGAATGAAATCAATTTGATGCTCGATGCCTCTAATGGGTGGAAGCCCACTAGGCATCTCATCCGGAAAGACATCCTCGAACTCCTGCAACAAAGAAGTAGCTAAAGTGGGGAGGGAAGTGTGAGGGTCGTCAAGTGTAAGGAGGGACTCCTTATACACCATCAAAAGAATAGAATGATTTTCTTTTAAAGTTCTCTCCACATCACCTTTACTCGCATAAAAATTCATTATTTTCTCAATTTCTTTTGCTCTCTTTCTTTTTTCTTACATCCCCTCATTTTTTTTCTCACTATTTTTTTCCCCTCTTTTTTTTTTTCACTTTCTTTTTGTCCCTCACTCAACTCCATCTTTTTTTTTTCTTCTTTCTTTTTCCTCCTCCTCCTCCTTCTTGAGTTTCAATTAGTCATTGTAAACTTCTTCCGGACTCAAAGGTAGGAGTGTTACGGGTTTTCCATTCATTTGGAAACTATACCGATTTTTCCTACCATCATGCAATACCCTCCTATCATATTGCCATGGCCGCCCCAATAATATATGTGTAGCTTGCATGGGCACCACATCACAAAGTACTTGATCCTCATAGGTTCTTATGTTGAAAATAAGTAATACTTGCTTCCTTACTTTCAACTCACCATAATCACTCAACCATTGTAACTTATAAGGATTAGGATGTGGCATTAAAGGTAATCCCAACCTCTCGACCATACTAGTGCTAACTACATTGGTGCAACTCCCCCCATCAATGATGAGACTACACGCTTTGTCCTTCACAAGACACCTAGTATGGAAGATATTCTCCCTTTGCTTAGCCGCCTCATCCACCTTGGCTTGGGTGTTGAGAGACCTAATGGTGACTAAAGACTTGTGTGGACTAACAATTCCCTCCACCTCTTCTTCCTCGCCATCACTATCTCCTCTACATGGCATCCCCTCTTCGTCATCTTCATCTTCCGAGTACCACTCCCCATTTCTAATAATCATCACCCTATTGTTAGGTCACTCTCGAGCATAATGCCCCCGTCCTCTACACTTGAAGCATTCTATATCCCGACTCCTAGAAGTGGTAGGAACAACCTTTGGTTTATTCTTGACGAAGCTAACTTCCTTTCCCTTGGAGGTTTCAATATTGTCCTTAAGTGGTGCCTTATCAATCTTTTCACTCCCCCACTTAGACTTCCAATTGGAACTAGGACCTCCCAAGAATTTTTCTTGCCCCTTTTTCTTAAATTGCTCATTCTTCTTCAATTGAGCCTCCACTTTAATAGCCATGTGTACCAACTCCTCCATCTCAACATAATGGTGTAATTAAACCACATTGGCCATCTCCCTATTCAACCCACTCATAAATTGAGCCATAGTGGCTTCTCTATCCTCCTCTATGTCGGCCCTCATCAAAGCTTTCTCCAACTCTTTATAATAATCTTCAACACCCTTTGTTCCTTGAGTAAGAGTTTGTAGTCTTTGATAGAGCCCCCTATAGTAGTGACTTGGTACAAATCTTTTTCTCATAAGGCTCTTCAACTCATCCCAAGTATCCACACTACCCTCTAAATTCCTTCTCCTAGTGAGTATTAAATTATCCCACCAAGCTAAGGCATAGTCGGTAAACTCCACTACCGCTAACTTAACATTTTTATCCTCGGAGTACCTATGACATTCAAAGATCAATTCTATCTTCCTCTCCCATTCTAAATAGGCATCCGGATCACTCTTCCCATGGAAAGAAGGAATTTTCATCTTAATACTACCAAGATTACCATCCACTCCATCCCTACCCCTAGGGTTCCTCCCATGACCTCGACCTACTCCCCTCAGATTCCTACCTCCTCTATTCCTACTCATGTTCCAATTTTGGTCACTACCCCCTTCACTCTCCAATTCATCATCATCAACATCATCATCCTCATATTCATCTATAGGCCTTCTCCTATCACCCCTCCTAACATTATCATCCCTTGGAGGTGGAACTTCCCTCCTAGTCTCCAACCTCGCTAATCTACCCTCCAACCTTCCCCCCATATCCGCCATAGTAACCGTGAGAGCTTGTATCATATCCCTCAACTCTTGAGTTTGTGCATTAGAATCTTGTCCACTGGAAGTATGTGTATTAGCCATGGAGTGCACAAAATATTTTTGCTCGTGTTTCACTCAATTAGGCTTTTTCCCTCTAATGAGCTCACCACTATTGCCTTTTACCACTCTTCACTTTCTTACCCAAACTTTCCAAGGAACGTAATTCAACTAAATAGAGAATTCAATTCTTGTGTAGCACAAATTCCACAAATAATAAGAGGAAGCAAGGAAGGATTGACACAATAGCAAGTAGAATTTAGTTGCTTACTACTATACAAGGAAGTAAGGATTTGAATTTGATCAACAAGATTTTCAAGGGTATAGTCTCAATAACTCGATGTAAGACACAAGGAATTCAAATAGGAATGTGTTTGGTAATTGAAATGTAGGATTCAATATGGAAACATTCTTGGAACATTTTGTCAAACACTTAGGGTGCAACTTGAATAGTTGAGGATTTTCAAGTGTTTGTTCAAATGTAACCCCAACAAACCTTCAAATTGATAACAACTATAATAAAGGTAAAGATAGGACTACCAATTTTAGAGCCAAGCTCTGATACCAAATGATGTGAACCCCTTTGGTGATTAAACCAAAAATTCCCACAACAATATTTGTATCAACCCAAGAAAGCTAAAAAAGGTAATAAATGAGGAATCTTGACCCAATATTAACCTAACCAAAATTCTAAGGAAGTTAACCCTAGCCCAATGGAGAGATTAAGACAAATACCAAGACTTGTGGAATAAACATCAACAAATACACAAGAACAAACTCTCTATATATAAGTTGAATAAAATTTCAAGAAATAGTTACAAGATAAATAAAGGATTATAACTCTCCAAAGCTCCCAATGAGTGTTCTTCAATGTCTAAAACTACCTAGGGTTTGGAAAGCTTTGCAAGTATATACAAAAAATGAAAGATAAAAGTTTGAGAAATTGTACAAAAAAACCCCGTTATTACATTCGGGAAACTTTCGGTCGACCGAACCGGTCGACCGAAACTATTTCGGTCGAACACCTGGTCGACCAAAATGGCATTTTCGATCGTACGGAGGTCAGCCGAACCCGCCTGAAGCTACGTCTCAAAATCCTGCAGAGTTTCGGTCGACCGGATGGACTTTCGGTCGACCGAAATGTCCTGAGCTTCCAAACTTAGGCAATTGACCTCGATTTTGCTCTCTTCCATGTGGACTTGATTTTGGAGCTTGAAAATGAGTCTCGCCATCAACTCTTGGACCTCTTTAGCCTTGGATCTTGTCATGGGCCCCACCGATATTCTGATAGAGAGTTGACCTGTTTGACTTTGACTCGATTGACTCCCTGGATTCTCATCAGTACATATGACCAAATCATCTGTGCCTCTTAATTTCACATTGGAAGAAGCCCAACTTTTGTTTGGAGTTCCATATGTGAACGAGTTCGGTGATGAATGAGGATCGCCTGTGAACATGGAAGAAATCATTTTTACAAGCTCCGACGAGGACAAATTTAGTGACATTTCAGGTATCTCCGCGGTTGGTGATTAGTAGATGTGATTATCTGCTTTATGAAAGTTTAGGTGAATAAGCATTTTTGTGTCATCGAATTACTATTTGTCATGTAAACGAACTTCTGCACTTAATGCAAGTTGCTTTGTAATGAAATGTAATATGACGTTAATGCAAGTAACTTATTGAACTAATTTTTGTCAATCAAATGGCATTCTCGAGATAAGTCAACATAAAAATAATATTTACAAGAAAGCGTTTGAAATGATAAACAAAAGACGTTCTCAATCATTGCCAATTCATTTATGACAATATCAACATTTGGAAACCGTCTAGAATGTCGTATCGAGATTTCCTGAACATTTGCATTTACCATTTTCTTCAACCATCATTTTTTAGAAACATTTCATTCTCACCATCAAGTTAGACTAGTTTTTCTCTATATCAGGAATTGTTCTTGATTCCTGTAAGTGGCAAACAATAATTTATTCATGTACAGACCCTGCACCTTCTAATGGTGGTGAATGCTTATTTGCTACGCTCGCAAATGTTCTCTCCTGAATCATATTCATCAACAATTATACACAATGCAGCTTGTGTGTACACATAAATGTATTACTGCAAATTCTCATCGTCTACTACATTAGCTGGTGATATATTCATGTTTAGAACTTTGAAATTCAACTGGCTTCGAAATTTTAGTCTATCATTATTGAGCTTTCTCCAAAAGTAAATTGAGAAGTTCTTCGTATCTAATGTCACTTCGAATAACAATGGACGTTGTCCAGTTTTCAAGCCACTTTCAATTGTCATCCATGTTGAGAAAAGCACTACCTGCGAGACAACGAACCTCATTATATATGTCATACCTGGATGCCAGAAATAATATTATGATGAGCTTACAAGAAATAAGCGGACACAAAAAATGCTATATATAAGAATCGTTTGAAATGATAAATATTTGTGAGTTCATTATCGAAAATCTCGACATTTAAAAACTGTCCAGAATAGCATTTTAAATGTCATTCTCGATATTATAAATGTCGAGAATGACAAATCGAGATTCCCTCAACACTTGCATTTATCTTCTTCAATCACCATTTTTTATAATCATCTCATTCCCACCATTAATGACATATTGAATACACAACAACCTTATATTACTATCATAAATGATAAAAAAATAAAATAAAATAAAAAGTGACATAATTTGAGAATAACACAATACGATCATCGTGATATTTACTCCAATATTTTTATAATCTTAAAAATGAGTTCAACTAATTATTTAGTTTGTTTCTCTCCATTTTTTTTAAGATAAAATGCATAACAAATAAAGACAAGGTCTCAATGGAAACAAAAATTTGAGAATAATAATTTTTTTCTGAAATTGTTGTTTGCCAAATAGATTTCACAATTTGTTGGTAAATTTTTTCTCAATAATTGAAACAAGTATTTTCTTCCTTCAAAGTTAAGAACTAGGAATATGAAATTAAAATACAAGTTGGACATATTTTTCTTAAAAATTAAATTTGTTATTACCTAATAGATAATAAGAGGCTTGATCGAATCCAATAGTTATTTTCTACTCTTGATTTGACTTATCAATGGTATAATCATGATATTGGGAATGAAAAATATTTTTTTGTTTCATTAAGGGTATGAAAGTTCATTTACACATAAATTTAGACATTTTTGCAAAAACTATTAATTTTAGACATAACTATTATGACTAGCATGGAATTGGACATTTTTGAAAATTCTCCAATCTTTAATTCTTTTTTTAAAAAAAAAGTATTAAATTGACATTTTACATGTACATTGACCATTTTGCAAAGCTTAGCAAATGTTTGGTAAATTAAGCCTCCATTCAGCTGTTGTGTAGCCGCCAAAAGTTTTGACTATTTTGATTTTCGAGGTAGAATTTGTGGTTAAAAAATGATTTCGAAAAATGTGTATTAAAAATTATGTTGATTATAATTGTTAATTATAACAAAATTGCCCAACGCAGGCTAATAAGTTTTTTTCTTCACAATTCATAACACTTTTTTAACTACACGTACTTTTTGAAATCATTTTTTAATAGTTTAATTATACATTATATATCGAAAATCTCAAATTTCTTTTTTTATAAAAAAATAAAAAATAATCTGAACGCTTTTATCCAAACGACAATATTTGTCAACCACCATTTTGCCTCTCGAAACAAGTATAGGCTAGGGGTGTCAAACGGATCGAGCCGACTCGGCCCATTTACCTTGAGTTTTATCCGACCTATGAGCCGAACCTCAGAAATCTGTATGGGAAACAAACTGAGCCGAGCCGGCCCATTTCCCACACTGGTCCAAGCCGTGATTTTTTTTTTTTTAATTTTATATTTGAAGACTTAAAAGTTAAAAGAGTTAAAATAGAAAATTGAATTGGACATTGAGATATATTATTATATTATGTGACATTTGTAAAATTCAATTTATGCTTAAAATGTAACATTCTCGTAAGTTCGGACTCAATTAAGAATTTAAAACTTAAAATTTATAATAATAACATAATATTGTTGTGTATTTTTTGTTGTTTATAAATTTTTTAATCTAATCATTACAATTTATAAACCAATTTATAAACATAAAAATTAAAAAAAATGTATGAAAACGATCACAAATGTACGAGTTGGCTCATTTTGGGATTTGTTAGGCTTTCACGAGCCGGCTCATGAGCTTCACAAGTCGAACCCAAATTGTCAAATACTCAAATTTTCTATTCGATCCAAGTTCAAATTAATTTTTTTCACGAGCTACGTCGAATTTTTAACGAATTGAACTTACGAACTATCCGACCCGTTTGCCATCAAAGTATGGCTATTATTATTAACGTCTATCTTCACGTGATATGACTTTTGAGCCATCCATCTATTTGAAATCTTTCCCAGTTCATTTCCTTGTGCTGTCGTTCTATCTTGTAATAGGAGCACACAGTGACGAAGAAAGCCATCGAGGATGAGTACTGGAGCAGGAAAAGTTGTGTGCGTAACAGGAGCTTCGGGATACATGGCTTCATGGCTGGTGAAGCTTTTACTTGACCGTGGTTACATCGTTAAAGCCACAGTTCGCAGCCTCAGTCAGCTCCTCTCTCTCTCTCTCTCTCTCTCTCTAAGACTAAAACCTACATTTTATACATTATGATAAATATAATTAGTAATTTAGTATGGATTGTTTGGAGTTTTGATTTGCAATGTGCATCCTAGATATGAATAGATTCTGTTAATTAAGGGATAAAATGAAAACACGGAACAACTTGCAAGTGTTTGGGCTACTCCTCCAACTAATAAAGTTTGGGCTACTCCTTGCTCTTAACAAGGTCGTTTTATTCCCTTGGGAACCTTGCGTTGAAAGTGAGCATTTTCTAGATTTCTTGAGTTTTGCTATGGCAACATTGGTTGCAGCCCAGGTGGCTCCGTCTGGTAACCATACTTTTTTTTTTTTTTTGTTTATAAACCAATTTATAAACTACACAATTTCTTAAACCAGTTTATAACTACGCACATTTTCTCTTTCTTATTTTTTACGATTACTTTTTAACTTAAAATCATAAATAAACCAGTCTGTGACTATATTTTTTTTAATAGAATAAAGTTTTTTTTGAAAAAAATAATAATAAAAAAATTTGGCCAGTCCACGGGACGAGAGTGTGCGGAGGACTCGCCCCACGGACCCAATTGTTCGGGGGGAGGGGCAAATGGGATCAGTCCTCGTGGATCAGTCCTCATGGATTTCAGGTCCATCGAATTTTTTTGCCATCCCAGAACCAATTAACGAACTCTGAGAAAGTCTATCTACTTTAGCCCTATTTGACCCCCATTATCTAAAAACTCATTTTCTATTGCACATTGTTCGAATAGAATAATTTTTGCACATAAATCTAATACTTTTCCCTAATTTCTAATCATACACTCTCTAAAAAAATATTATTATACAACTTTTTTCTTTTAAGAAAAATGGTTTTAAAACACACTATTAATAACCTTGAATCTGGTCTGTTGTCAAACATTCTTTTGGGGTCTTACAGACACCACTGCAGAAAACAAGTTTTTAGTATATTAACGTCTTTCTTAGTATTGTATAAAGTGTTAAATCAATGCAATTTTAGGTTGCAAAGTGTCAATATCATCTACATGAAAGAAATTCATACAAAGTGCCATTATTTCTGCTTTTTCAACCTAAAAAATAGCATTACGCACTCTTGTAAAAAAATGGCAACTTGGCCTAGTTCACAGATTTATCCCAATATGTGAGTCTTCGTTATAGTTGTTAAATTTTTCGTAGGGCGAGATGGTTGGCAAGGGTGATAAAATTGGCATATTGAAATTTTCCATTGTAAGTTGTTCAATTTGGAGAGTAAATTGCTATTTTGAATTCTTATGGCATATTTGATAACCAAACCAGACTAAACTGGACAAAACAAATGACAAATTTTTTTGTACTCTTATCCATCTTAATTGTTCATCTTTGTCCAATTCAACATACCAAACATTACTTTTAGACTATAGAATGTTAAATCAGTGTGACCCTAGGGCTACGTTGCTCGGACTCGGGTACGAGTACATATTTAAGTGTCGGACCATTTCTTTTTCAAAACCTGGGGTACGGGGACACGCTAAAAAGACGCAAATTTTTTGCATAAATGCATGAATACGTCTTATAAACTTTAAATTACTTTAGAAATTTATATATTAATAATAATAGATGCATTTATTGGAAATATGAAAAATTATCTTTTGATTTAAATAATGCGAAATATCATATTTTTGTTAAAAGGATTCGAGAAGAAATTCATACCCATGTTCCATGCCCAAGTGTCTGACACAGGTACTTCTTCAAAAGTGAAGAGTCCGAGCAACATAGCTCTAAGGTACAAACTGCGGATATCACCTAGATAGAAGATGAACAAAGTTGCTGACATTTGACACATATGGATTTTTAACAACTGTCTGTGATATTTTCCTTCCTATAGCTACAACAGTACTTTGGTTATTGGAATTGCGATACCTTCCATGTTTGGATCTGTTAAAATGAGTATGTGCTTATATGAGTGGAAAGTGTTAAACATGACAACTTTTTGCTTCTTGATTACTTGAAATATGTATCTAAATGTAGCAATGCATTAACTAATACGCCGTCTACAATGTTCCTCAGAGTTGAGGCCAAATTATCGGTTAGCTCCTTGCTTATTTTGAATTCGGTAAATTTCAATTTTTAGTTTTAATTAGATTCAATATCTTTTTAATCATATTCGCAACTATACGGTAAGAAACTTGAGTATAACACTGTGGAAGCATAACCTCTACCAAATATGATCAAAAGGATGCTGATCCTGATTATGAACTCCAGGCAACTTTAGTGATACTTGATATAAGCGTCGGTGTGCATTCGTACACGCAGACATATATGTTGAAGACGATATTTAAATAATTAACTTTGTTTCTCTTTGTACTGTCTTAAGCTTTTTAGATGATCCGGTTCAACAAAATATCATAACAGGTAAAGTTCTTTGGTTTTGTGCAATACAGGAGATCCAAGGAAGGTTGAACATCTGATGGCACTTGAAGGAGCTAAGGAAAGATTACATTTGTTTGAGTCCAACTTGACTGAAGAAGGATCTTTTGATTCTGCAGTTGATGGTTGTGAAGGTGTCTTTCACACAGCAACTCCTGTTTTCCTTTCGGTAGCCGATCCCCAGGTCCATAATCTAACTTTCTTATTTACATGGTTAAACTATCCTGCTGTTATTTTCAAAATGGAAATGATGAAGTAAAGGGTATGAGGCTCTTGAATTATATACACATACTTTTGCAGTTTTGGTTGATCTGACTTTTGTCTGGTATTCCAGGCAGAACTAATAGAGCCTGCTGTGAAGGGAACCCTTAATATTCTGAGATCATGCAAAAAAGTACCATTGATCAAACGAGTGGTGGTAACATCTTCTATAGCAACAATAATATGCAACAGAAATCCTCTAAACCCTGACGTTGTAGTTGATGAAACCTGGTTTTCTGATCCAGTATACTGTGAGGAAACAAAGGTGTGTATTTACTCCTTTCTTCTGTTCTGTATCTATTGAAAAAGGAAGTATGATACTTAAGATTAATAAGACAAAGCTTGGCCTGGGGAAAATATTCTCTTGCATTTGATTTCAAAGTAAAATTTGTTGTAATAAGAGAATTTTTTTTTTTTTCAACTGCACTCGAAAAATTCTTCCGTGTTAATGAGTTAAAGAGTTACTTAGTGCTAAATAAATTACTGGTGCTTTCAGCAATGGTATGCTATTTCAAAAACCTTTGCAGAGGAAGCTGCAAGGAAATTTGCGGACGAAAATGACATTGACTTGGTAACGTTACATCCTGGCTTTATTATTGGTCCTCTCTTGCAGCCAACTCTCAATTTAACTTCGGAGGCTGTTGTTAACCTCATTAAAGAAGGTATTCTGGTATGAGAATTAAGGACAACGGCTGCGATCATGTTTACAAAGATATATTTTCTTCATGGGATCAGGTGTAAGTCTTGAGGCCTTTTGAGGTGTAGGCCTCAATGTAAACCAAAAAATATTAAAAACTATTATAATGCCAAATATATTATTAATCAGGCAGTGGACTATTCTCAAAGTGGGTCTACGAGAAATACAACTTTTAATGTTTTAATTGGTAGTGCGATTTTTATGTTTTGTTGGCTCACATATAAAGCAAATTAAATAAGCCTAGAGAATTAAGGACACAGGCCTCACAAGTCTTGAGGTGGTTAAGGCGTATGCTTCCATAAACTACTCACAATCAGTGCCTTGTGGCATTTTTTCCTCACCTCTCAATGAGGCGGACCTCAATTGGGTTCTCTTAAACAATAGCCTTGATAAATCTTTCTTTGTGAATTTAGATTTTGTCCCTTTAGATGTACTAGCTTGATTATAAGATATGCACGGGGTTGTACGAGCATAGGAAATATGGTTTTGTGGGAAATCAAATTGAAAAGGAAAATTCCACATCTAATATTAAGAGCCTGTTTGATGTAGAAGTAGTTGGAGAAATTTTTGCATGTGTGGTTGAAAAGTGTATAAAGTAGTGGATTTCACATATATGTCTGGTTGAAAATTAATTTCAAAAGAAAATTGAAAATTTTTCTTGGACCAAACAGGGGTCCAAGTTTATGAATTTGTGCTTAGTAGTTTCATCAAGATCAGGAAAAAAAAGTGAGGAACAATCACTGCCATTTAAGTTTAGTCATTTGCATTTTCATAATATTATGCTAAAATTTGCCTCTTTAGTTTCTTTGCAAGTCCTTCTACATTTACTAAAATTACGTTTCATGTAGTCAGTTCAACTCTGACTAGTTTTAGATTATTCCCTTTTTTTTTTTTTTTTTTTTTTTTCAGACACCCTCTCTAGAGCTCTAATGTAGAAAATGAGCCTTTGTCTCTAGTCTCACCTGTCCGGGCAGTATCATAGTCAAAAGCAATGCACCAGTAGACCAAATATTGTATTAACATGACTTAATTTAGCCACAAGTAAAGCAAACAGAAACGCACTTGAAGCGTTCTCTTGATGTAGTCGCACACTATTAGCAGAATACTAAAGATTAATGTGAGAATCTGTCTGTTCAATCAAATCGTCTATTTTTTAACCACTAAATGCTCAAAATATTTTGCAGGTAGAGAAGATTGGCCAAATAGATATGTTGATGTTAGAGATGTTGCTTATGCTCATATTCTAGCATTTGAAAATCCTTCAGTCCATGGCAGATACTGTCTTGTTGAATCAGTGACGCATTCTTCAGAAGCGCCAAAGATTTTAAATAGGCTTTACCCTTCCCTTTATCCTTCCCTCAGCCTCTCGGGAAAGTAAGTCTTAATATGCATTAATCAGTTCAAGTTTCTTGCTCTTTTGCGAATTTATATTTTCCAAAATATGCATTGGGAAATTAAAGCCGTGCAATTAATATTCCAAGTTAAAACTTTCAGATCTGGTTTTCACAGATTGAGATACGAGACTGAAATGGTATATATCTAGTCAATGATTATTACATTTTATATACTAATTGATTAGAAGGCATCATTTGCAGATACGTTATGCGTTAGATTAGCCATGTCTCTGTCTTGAGAGATTCTTTCCTATCTAGAACTTGCACTGACTTGATTAAGTTGAAAAAAAATGCAAAAATGAGTATTTTAGACTCAAACTGAGATGATAATAGCACAAGCCTGGGACTTCAGAGAGATAAGAGAGTTCTTAGGTAAGTAAATGGAGCAATTACAAAGAATTAAGTCATATTTTCTTGGCATGTATGGCATCCTGTACTGGACATGACTAAAAGAAGAGATACATGCAAATATTTGTTCAGCGTTTAAGAGTTGTTGCATCTTCCTAACATTCCAATGATATTGCAGTACAACAGATAGTGAGGCTGCCACCCCTCCTTACCAAATATCCAAAGAGAGGGCAAAGAGTTTGGGACTCAATTTCACCCCTCTTGAGGTCAGCCTCAAGGACACTGTTGAAAATCTCAAGGAGAAAAACTTTCTCAACTTCTAACATTACAATGTGTATTATTGTGCAATAAGAGTTCCAAAAATGTGTAAAATTTCAATTGATGGTTTTCAAGTTCATGTTATTTCCTCTCCTATTCTCTTTATTTTTGTTAGTTCTAGAATTCATAATTATGATAGAAATTGGGTTTTACAAGTGGACTTTATAAATCTACTAAAAAATAAGCTCCTGTTCTCTTTACTATTTTGAGGTCGTTTTCTGTTTTTATTTTCGAAAACGCTAAAAACGCGTTCTATTTACCATTTTCGAAAACGCATTTTGGAAAACGAAAAAAAAAATTTGTACACAAAACTCAAAATGCCCAAAATCTCGTTTTGGGCGTTTTGTGTGTATTTCGGATTTTTTTTTTTTTTTTTTAAAGAATTATCTTAACTTAGAACTAAGCTTAATATAAAATTTTTATTTTTTTATTACTTTTTTTAGAATTATCCTAACTTGGAACTAAACCTAAATAATTTTTTTTTTTTAGAATTATCCTAACTTGAAATTAAGTTTAAATAAAGTTTTATTGAATTCAATATCAACATTACCAAAAAAAAAATTAAGTGAGAATTCTTGTTATTATATTTCAAAAAATGCACTGATAAATGGACTCTGGTGGTTTTGAAAGAACTTGCATTTTCTGAATTTTAATAGAAGTTGAGCTTTTTTAAATCCCGAACTTGACCAAGATGTATTAATATAGACTCTTAATGCTCACATTAGTGTATTGCATGTAACCATGTTTTCAGTGTATTGTGAAAGGAAATTTGAGTTTGAATTAATAGTATTCTGCAAGAAAATTAATTAAAAATAGTTTAAGTAGTATTCTGCAAAATTTCAAACAGAACGTGTTTTCCAGCTTTTCATTTTCAAAAACAGTTTTCAGCAATGACAAACCAAACGCGTTTTCAGCAAATTTGAAAACAAAAATGAAAACAGGAAATACAAAACATTTTCGAAAATGAAAATACAAAATAAAATACAAACAGAACTCCACCTAAATTTCTAGTACAACTTCTATTACTTCATACGCTTACTTGTAGTTTAAGTCTCAATAATAAAAAATTAATACATGCTACTCCCTTTGTCTCATTTATATAGGTTGCATTTCATTTTTCTCTTCTCCCAATTATATAGGCATATTTTTTTATTGGGAAGCATTTATTTTGTTTATTTACTAATGTACTCATATTTATTATTTTCATTAATAATAGTTTGATACTTAAATAGGGATAATTTGAGAATTTTCTTTATAAAAATTATATTTTCAATAACATTAAATATGTTTTCTAATTTATGTGAAAATTCAAATCAACCTATATAAATGAGACGGATGGAGTATAACCTTGCTATTTGTTTCTTAGTGGCCTCACACACTTCCAGGGGTGACATCTTGGGTGTGCAAATTACTTCTATTGGTAACACTGTTTGATTTATTATGTGGTTTATTTATAATTTTAAGGTAAAAATTAGTGATTGAAAATTGAAGATAGAAAAATGTATTAGATTAAAAAATGGTTTGAAAAATTGTGTGATTTATAAATTGATTTATAAATTATTTTTTGAGAGTTACAGAACGCATACTTATTTATGTGGTTATATTGGCGACAACTATTTTGGACAGAACTATGTTTTAAGAGCTTGTTTGGTAATTAAAGTTAAAACTTTCAAAATTTTGTTCAAATTCATTTTCAATACTTTTTTATGTGATCCATCACTTTTCACGATTTTCAACCATACATACTCTCAAAAATTCAAAATTCTTACATTAGCTCTAAAATTGACTCAAAAAGGGGCAATGATCAAATAAATCTTATGCCTCTTTCGGATAAAGCAAAAAAATAAATTATAAATCAATTTATAATCTCAATAATTTTTCAAAACACTTTTTAATTCTACAATTTTTCTCTCTCCGATTTTTGTCATCACATGTTACCTCGAAAATTGGAAAAATCTAGTATATAAACCAAACTTCTATTGGAATTCATCCCTGTTCAGCTGTCAATTGTCATTTAAAAGGAATTGAAATTATAATATTGATTTGTTTAGATTTTTTAGATAAAATATGTAATTAAAAATTGAAAAGAAAAAATATATGTGATTAAAAAATAATTCAAAAAATTGAGTAAATTAATTTAGAACAATCATTGCATTATAATTCAATACCCGAACAGACAATTATTTGTCTTTGTATTAATTAACAATTAAAATAATTGAGCCATCCATCTTTCTCTGTCTCAAGACTTAACGAAGGAAAAGAGGCTTAGATTTGAAAAGGCGACAGAGAAGATGAGCGATGCGGGTAAGGTGGTGTGCGTGACAGGAGCCTCCGGCTATGTAGCCTCATGGCTCGTCAAGCTTTTGCTTCAGCGCCATTACACTGTTAATGGCACCGTTCGTGACCTCAGTCAGTACCTCTTTCTCTCTCTTACACACCCAAATATATGTAGCATGCTTTTTTTGATTGACCTACTTTCTTGATCAACTGATTGATACAAATAGTTGGGTTTTGTTTTCATATAACAAATATCAAGGGATGATCAATGATTGCGGCTGTGCTTAGGGAAAGATTTAGAGCGTGTTTGGTTGACTTGAAGTCTTTAAATTTGGGCATTTCGGGAGGTCCTGTAATACTGTAAGCCATCCAACTTTGTGGAGTCATCTTAATTTGATGCGATAAGTCTTCAATTTGATTACAAATCTAATAAAGGCGTAAAAGTAATTGTAGATGTTAAGATTTGAAATTCAATCTTAAAAGTTCAACCTTATTAATAGGATGAGTAACTCAAGTTCTTTTTAAGTTGATCTATATAACTATATTTACATCCGTATTCGATATCCCTTAACATGCCCCCATCAAGTGATGGTTCATCTGAGCAGATCAATCTTTAAATTCGTGTGCTCATTTTCTCAAGTCTTAATTGGATCTTATTGCTCATTAGGGCTTAAATACTAGGTTCTAATACCATATTAAAACTTTAAATTTCATCTTAAAAGGTCAATCTTATTAAGAGGAGAAATCCAAACCTTTTTTAGTTGGTCAATGTTTTCTTCTTTATTCGATGTGAGATGACAGACGATTGATGTGGAAATTAATTTCGGTTGAGTAAAACAAGGTAAATGAGTTATCAAGTGGCGAGAACAATGCATGGTTTGATAAGGCGAAAACGAGTACAAAGACATTTTTCCTTTATAAGGCGAGACATAAGTCTTGAGGCATTTTAAGCCATAAGCCTCATCATGAACCAAAAAAAATTAGTAACAAAAATTAAAAATATGTAAAAACAAACATGCAATATCATAAAGAAAATGTAAAAATATCCGAAACAAATTACTTAGGCCTTGTTCGACAACTTTTTTATAAAATTGTTATAACCACACATTTTCCTAAACCACTTTTTAACACACATTTTTTCAAACACTTTTCAACAACATATTTTACCTCGAAAACACAAAGAATTTGTTTATAAACAACAAATGCAGTTGTCGAATAGAGTGTTAAAGTATCAATACAAATAAATACAAAATAAATCAATAAAGACACGTAGCAACTCAAATTTGACAAAGTATATACAAATTTTCCTTTTTTCCATTTTGTTTTAGGATTAGTTTGAATTGTTTACTTTTATTTATAACAAATCAAATAATTAATTTAAGTTTTAGTATTTTAAAGATTTGATTGAGTTAGCCATTACGTGTAAAATTTATTTTCTGTGTCAATTAATGTGAAATTTTTGGGTTTTAAAAAGTTGCGGGCTAGGCATTTGTGAGGCCCATGCCTTATAATTAATGAAGCATGTGTCATGAGGCGTAAGCTTCACTGAATCCTTAAAAAATACGAGTATTGAAGTGTTTTTCCAATGTGTCAGCCTGAGACGGACCTCAAGGCGTCAAGGCGAAATTTTTATTATTTACTTTTTAACCATGAACAATGCCTAGAGTGTTTGAACCAACCTCATTTTCTTATTTTTCTATTTATTAATGCAATACTCCTATTTTGCTACTTATTTGGGATTCTGTTATTGTTAGTTTTCCCACTTGTGATGATAATTAAGATTTTAGGACTAAGTTGGTTGGTCATGTTTTGTCATTAATAAATCCTACACATTCATTTTTTTATACTCTTGTTTTTCCAAAATCCAAATTCCCACCTGCACTACTTTCTCCATTTTACTTGGTTTTTGTATTTTGTTTTAGCAACAGTTCATTCACCATTCTTCATTTATCCCATCTTTCAACACCGAAATGAAATTTTAGATCTTCAAGTTAAAGATGCTGTATATATTTTAAGTCATATAAACGATGATTTCAAAGAACAGAATCAAGCTAAGAGAGAAATCCTCTATATGCACAGGGATTTCAATTGTCTCAGTATTTATATTTTGACACGACATTCTTGTTTTCATAATTGATGAAACATGTTTTTCAGATCCAGTATTCTGTAAGGAAAAAGAGGTACGCTTAGAGGTGTCAATACGGGTGGTTTGGGTCGGGTTGGACCGCCAACATAAAAGCCCGGTAACGACCCGCTTGAAAAAAGCCTGCCCGCTGAGGGTTACGAGTCGATTCCGGGTCAGCCCAAAAATTTCAAAAGACAACTCAGGCCCGCCCGCTAGCCCATTCGGGTCGAGTCCATGCGGTCACGATTCGCTCTGATTTGGCTCGTATGAATAAAAATATAGACTTTTTCATATTTATAGCAATTTTTTTTGTCAAGTTTCTAAATACAAAATGATTAAAATGATAAATTCATATTTATACCATAAAATATTTACATATAATTTAAAGTTATATTTTATGTTATATGATTTACTTCTAAATTTGCAAATTTTAATAAAATATAAACAAATAACAATTAAATGTTAAATGTATTTCTAATTACTATTATCAAAGAACATTACGTTTTTTTATCTATTAGGAAGAAAAAAAATAAGATTTTGCTTTAAAAGTTGTATTAGAGTTTGTAGAAGGTAGATTTTCAATGTCACCATATTTAATAAAAACAATTTTTTTTACGGGTCAGCGGGTTAACCGCGGCCCGCGAAAGTTTGACCCACGAAACCCGAAATTCACAACTTCTTGACCCGTGAACCGCCCGCACCGGTCATGGGTTAGCTCGCCGTCCCGGGTCGATCCGGACTGATTTTCACGAGTATGGTCGGCCCGTCCGTCTTGACACCTCTAGGTACGCGCATGTCAGAATATAAGTGCTTTCATTTCTTTTGCATTCTCATTCCTTTTTTTCCCCTTCTAGATCTATCACGGAAAAAGGGTACTTTTCAAACTGACGCCCTGAACTATTGGAACATTGCATATGTACTCTAGTTATAGGCCTAAATGGACGATTCTGTTTCAATCGGATGACATTTTTCTCTTTTGGATCTATTTCAATTAGATGACATTTTTTTTTTTTTGGATTTAATATAGCACAAAAATAAATTCAACCGAAAAAGCTTTGCAATTGAACGACTGATATTCATTTTCATTGGCTTCTAAGAGAAGCCATAAAGTTTGAAACGAAGAATCCCATCTTGTTATAAGAACCCCGAGATTTAGTGTTTGGTGAAAGGAAAAAATATGTAAAGGGAAAAGAAAGAAGCGGAAGGGAGGCCTTTCAGTAAAAGAGACAGGAAATATTTATCTACTCATATAATGAATAATGATTGCCAAGTCTATTGAGTCTAATTTACATTTCATTGTCCTAAAGCATAAAATGACCTGCAAGATTAAATGAATCTGATGATAATAAACTTAAAATGCATAGAGAAATGATCTAGGAGAACTACATGTCTTCTTCCAGAAGGCATTTAATGAATGTTTACGTGTCGTTTATTGTCCTTAATAATGTTTTACTGCCATGTAGGTCATCATCATAAATCTATTTTAGCATGTAATTCTGATTGAGAGATGCAACTATGTTTTACCTAATTTTACATTATTTTAAAAGAATATTTCCGACGCAAAGTAAATTCCGTCAGAAAAAAGAATATTTCGGAAAAATTTCCTACGGCAAGTTTTTCCGTCGGGAAAAAACTTTCCGTTGGAAAAGATAATTATTTCCGACGGAATAATTTTTCCTTTGGAAATTTCGTCGAAAATGTAATAATTTCTGATGGTCTCCGACGGTAGCGATTGCCGTCGAAAATTAATCGTCAGTGACGGTATTTTTTTTGTAGTGGTGGTTCCCGCCAAAGAAGATATCAATTTCGACTTTCTTTGTTTACATAATATCATCTTCCTAGTTCCTAGTTGTTTGGAAAAGATGCGAATTAATGTCATCCATGGGAGACGACCAAGGGTAGTGGAGATGGGTTTAATGAATTAACGAAGTTCCATCACCACCTTAGGCTGGTGGCGCCAGTTCGCCGCTCATTTTTGGAGGTTCTGAAAGCTCTGCCGTCGAGGAGGGTGAATTATCCAAGGTTTACTTGGGGTCATGATAATAACCTGGATACAGTTTCGAATATAAAATCTTCAAGAATGATGGTGATCACAAAGGAAAATAAGAAGGGTTTATGTAAAGATTGCAAGAATGCCGAGAAGGAGGGCAGGGTGGGAGACTTTGATCAGGGTGGCCAACTGGCGTTCTAAACCCTGCAATTCCCAAATTGTCTACACATGAATGATCAAAGTCTCCCACTCTGCCCTCTTTCTCTGCATTCTTGCAATATTTACAGAAACCCTTCTTATTTTCCTTTGTGATCGCCATCATTCTTGAAGATTTTATACTAGGTTGCACCGACACTCTATCGGGAGCTAGCGTATCGTGTCCGACACCGACATTCTTCGACACGTGTCGGAGTGCCCTCCTTTGCATTCTTGCAATCTTTATAGGAACCGTTCTTATTTTCCTTTGTGATCGTAATCATTCTTGAAGATTTTATACTAGGTTGCACCGACACTTGTCGGAGCTACACCATGTGCATCAAAAGGAAATGGACGAAGTGCATGCAATTAAAAAATGATAAATAACTTACAAATTTGTTTTCATTGTTATCCTCATTTTGATACAATAAATATACAATGTATTGTTTGTATATAAGACTAAAATAGTAATAAATCAAAAAAAATAAATAAATAAAAATAAAAATTGCGTGCCCCCAACCTGTCGTGTCCTAACTTTTTAAAAAAATCACGTGTCGGCGTGTCAGCGTCGTGTTGTATCCGTGTCGCTGTCGGTGTCCGCGTAACCCTGATTTTATATTCGAAACTGTATCCAGGTTATTCCCATGATCCCAGGTAAACCTTGGATAATTCACCCTCCTTGATGGCAGAGCTTTTAGAACCTCGAAAAACGAGCGGCGAACTAGCGCTACCAGCCTAAGGTGGTGATGGAACTTCATTAATTCATTAAACCCAACTCCATTACCATTGGTCGTTTCTCATGGATTTCTTGACATTAATTCGCATCTTTTCCAAACAATTAGGAAGATGATGTTGTTCTGTGAACAAAGAAAGTCGAAGTTGATATCTTCTTTGGTGGGAACCACCACTACAAAAAATACCGTCACCGACGATTAATTTTCGACAGCGGTTGCTACCGTTGGAGCATACAGACGAATTTTTGACCGTCGAAAATTATTATATTTTCGACGAAATTTCCGTAGGAAATAATTATCTTTTCCGACGGAAATTTTCTTCCAGACGGAATTTCCTTTCCGATGGAAAAACTTGTCGTCGGAAATTTTTCCAATGGAAGTTAATTTTCGTCGGAAATATGCTTTTTTCCGACGGAATTTACTTTTCGTCGGAAATATTCTATGTAACCCAGATCTGAGAATGAATGTTTTATTGCCGTGCAGGTCATACATATAATTTGTTTATTATCGTTCTCAAGATTTTCTTTCTTTCTTACAGGGGTTCAATATTGATTTTTATGTATTTGACAACACTATTCAAATAACCTCCTATTGCCATAATAAATATCTGAATGAAGAATTTCTGTAAAATATTATGATAGGTCAAAAAGGGTAAACTACATCTACGTGTGTGTGCGCGCGTAATCTCAAAGTGGTTTTCAGTTATGTTAATAACCCGCTGCTGCTTTCAGCTATGGTACACCCTTTCAAAAACATTGGCAGAGGAAGCCGCATGGAAATTTGCCAATGAAAATGGCAGACTTGGTAGTGATGAATCCTGGCTTGGTAATCGGTCCACTTCTTCAGCCAACTCTCAGTTCAACATCTGAGATAATTTTGAACCTTGTTAAAGGAGGTATTTTCCAACACAATCAGGATCATGTTGTGCTATATTGATGTAACCATCACATACTTAACTGTTACTACTTTTTCTAGTTTACCTATTTTGAGAGTTTTGCCTCGTATTCAAATATTTGCATAAAATTACTTAAGGATCAATTTTAACATGTTACAGGAAGGACTGAATTTCCAAGTTTTAGGTTTGTGGACATTAGAGATGTTGCTCTTGCACATATTCTAGCCATGGAGAATCCTTCAGCTAGTGGCAGATATGGTCTGATTGGAACAGTAATACCAGCTGCAGAAGCTCTCAATATTTTACAGAAACTTTATCCTCATCCCAACCATCTCGAGATGTAAGTATTTTGCACATATTACATATTTCCGCGACTTATAATTGTACGTATTTTGTTTTTTCATGTTTTACTCTTCGGTTCCTTTTTGTTTCACCAAAGGTGAATGTTTAACAAATCATATATCAAAACTTAGTTTAAATTGCAGAATTGTAGAAAAACAGCTTAATTTGAATGCACTACCTAACCAAGGCTCCCAGGAGAAGGCAAAATTTTTTGGCATCAGTTTCACTCCTTTTGAGGTTAGTCTAAAGGACATGGTTGAAAGTCTGAAGGAGCTAGGAGCCCACGAGCACCGTGGATTATTTCTACTTCAATTGATATGCCCATATAGACAGATAACCTGCCTTCATTGTTGTTGTGGGAAAAGAAAGTTTCAGAAAACGTGTTAGATGTGCATATTCAAATGCAATTAAAAATTACATTTGTGGCGTTGTTTTGTATCCTTTGTTATGAAATTTTAAATTCGATAATGCTAGTTAATATTGCCCTTCTTGAGATATTATGTACACAGACACAAGCAGAAGATGGCCATTCTACTTGTTAAATTTTGGCATGCAAGTTGCTTATTTTTTATGACTTGGTAGAAAATGTATAACTATTTTCTATATTTTGTCAAAGGTTTTCACAGCCATATATACAACTGAAAAAAAAAAGTAGAAGACTCACTATGTTATCAAAAAAAAAAAAAAAGGTGTAGCCCACACCCTGAGGGCCCGAACCGACCACGCCCAAGGCCATTGGTTCGGGAAGGTAAATCCAAGTTATGCCTCCAAAGAGCCAGGGTGGAAGGACTTATGGTAAGCATGAGAAACGCTCAATAACTCTCGCTTGCCACAAGGCCAATTCCACCTTGCGGGGAATCGAACCAAGCACACAGCTGCGCTGAGCACTTACCACCCATCCCCTTTGCCACTTGGAGATGTGCTCTGGGGGCTTAAACTGTGTTGGGTAAACTTTTTATAAAGGTGACTGGCTCCACCGCACTGCGGCCCCATACTCCAGAAACCTCCCTCCGGCCTGGCCCTACGGGTTAGTATACACCGCTTGGCCCTACGCGTATGAGAGATTTTTTGGAGAGGCAGAGTTCCACCTTGCTGGTAAGAGGACTCGAACACGGAACCTCAGCCAGCAATACCTCAGTCTTAACCACTAGGGAAAGAGGACTTTGGTAAAAACTGTGTTGGGTAAACTTTTTATAAAGGTGACTGGCCCCACCGCACTGCGGCCCCATACTCCAGAAACCTCCCTCCGGCCTGGCCCTACGGGTTAGTATACACCGCTTGGCCCTACGCGTATGAGAGATTTTTTGGAGAGGCAGAGTTCCACCTTGCTGGTAAGAGGACTCGAACACTATGTTATCAAAACCAGACTATCGTTTGTTAATGTGTCATTTGTAGCTTTTTCCTTACACTTTCTTAGATATTTCTTATAATTGGGACATTCAGATTTAATGTGACCAAAAATCCAGACACTCGAAACATCTAATAGATTAAGACTTCTTTTCAAATTCACTAGTAGTTTTTTTTCTTTTTCCTCGATCTTTTTTAAATTTATTTTGTTTACCGTTATTTTTTTATCATTATTTCTTCTTAAGGTTTTATTGAATTTCTTAACAAAGTAGGCAAGCTCATTCTCTTTTAGACTTGCACTATTAGTAGTGTCACGATTTTCATCCCTAGTAGTATTTAGAGCAATAGAGATTTTTTCTTAGTGCAAGATAAAGTCAGTTCATAAGTTTGGAGAGATTCAACTAATTCATCTATCTTAATTGAGTGTAAGTTTTTGCTTTCTTCTATGGCTGTAACTTCGGGACTAAACCTCTCAGGCAAGGATCTTAGGACGTTTCTAACAATTTTATAGAAATCTCACTTAGGTTGAAACTAAAATTGATTATATCATTCAGCTTAGCATAGAAGTCATAAAAGGTTTCATCTTCCTTCATTCTAATCTCTTCAAACTTAGTGGTTAGGATTTGCAATTTGGAGTTCTCAACAGTTTTAGTTCCTTGATATGAACTCTATAAAATATCCCAAACCCTTTTTGCACATTCATACATGGATGCTCGTTTAAACTCTTTAGGGAAATAGCCACTGCACCAAACTTGTTCATCTATATAAACTTCCTTATTCTAACATTTTAGTAAAGGTGATTGCTACCATTAAAGTGAGGAACAAATAACGATTGACTTATCTAGGCTAAATATAGATCAAATATCGAAATTAAGCTCTAATACCACTTGAAATAACCTACATTGATCCAACAACACCTAGAGACGAGTGGATATGTGTTTATTGTATAATTCAATTTTAATTACCTAGTTGTTAAATCTAGATAATTTAATAACAATTAATCAGTAAGCACAAAACCAATTTGCACTAAATAAATATACGAAAACGTAAATGACACCAAGATTGAAAACGATGGAAAAACTCTTGAAGAATACGTCAAGAGAAATGACATCTGGACAAACATGTCAGCAAACAATTCAATGGAGTCAGACACATTAAAACACATTAACCCTTAGTTGACTTAGGCTCCTGACTCATAAATCATCGAATACCCTTTTCAGTTGTACTTCCAACATTTTTCAGCAACTTCAAACTCTTTTCTCTACTTGGTGATTCCCAAGAACACACCTTATTCTTCACCAATTGAAACTCTAGTTGCTCTTTTCTAACTTCAGATCTTTGAAAGTTTTTTGGAAAATGAATTAGGGTTTGTATTTTTGAATTACAAAATTGTTTTATGCCTCAATAATTAATATTATATGTGATTGGCAATTTCGGAGAATCAAAGCATGTTTCTTGATGTGAATATAATGTTATCTCAAATCAAATAATGAGCAACCACCCTCAAGTAACAAAATAGGATTTGATTTATATAATAGAGGTTGTTGGAGGAGGTTTAAGTCTTCTAGAACAGTTTAAATCACGAAAATAAGTTAGCCTTACGATCACCATAATTCGTTATATTTATCTCTTCCTCATTAACAAAATTCAGTGGACATTTAGCGTAATAATTAAAATATGAAAGACGGTTGATGGATCGGTGTGCCATTGATCCACGGATTCTCTTCTAAAAACACCTTAAATATTAGTTATGTCAAGATTTTCTTTAGTTATCTTTTTTTTTTTCCGAATGCGTTACTTTATTTTCTAGAGAATGAAACTCTCGTTTGAATCCCTTTTATCATTTCATTAGTTTGGAATATGTTATTTCTGACCATTTTATATTCAAAATAATTGTGCATCATAACCTCTAATTATGCTTAAACATGTCAATGATCGTATGGAAAATCCAGTTTTTCTATATTCTGCAAAAAAGTTGCTTCTATTATTTAACGCACTTTGATTTGTAGTTGACACTCCATTGATTGGCGTGACACGTGGTGATCTTTATATCGAGGGATTTTAACTTTTTTTTTTTTTTTTGGGTTTAATTTAACCCAAAGAAAATGTAATTTTATTTATTATCAATGTAGAGTGAGTAGACTAACACAATGGCACACGAAAACCACTAACCTCTCTTATTATTATTTATAAATAAATGGAGCACTCACCACTATATGCTCTTTTATATTACAAAAAGCAATTAGTGTCTGTTTGGTGTACATAAATTTTGGAGAATTTTGAATTTTTGGTAGAATGTGTAATTAAAAAGTGATTAAAAAATGTGAAAAAATGGTGAATATCATAGAAATGTGTGATTGAAGGGAAAAATGAAAAAAATGATAGAGCACCAAACAAGAGCTTACTCTTTTTCTTAAAATAAAAATAATAATAAATAAATAATTCTAGAATCTTTTAAAATATATATATATATATATATATTTTTTAACGATTTCTCTCTTTTATTACAACAACTAGTATTTTCACCCCGTGCGATGCATGGGAATATGTTTGTAATAGTGATTTCGATCAAAATTTATGAAAATATGTTAATTATACAATCTTATCAAATAAAAACATAATACAATAACATTTTAATATAAAATATTATCGAATTCAAAACTTTAGAAAAAACAAAACTAATCAAAACAGGAAATGCAACATCTACAAAACGAATCAAAATTAGAAAATCCTGATCTTTATGGAATTTTTCTTTCTTTCTTTTAAAAATTATTTTTATTTATTATTTGTTTGTTTGTTTGGCTTTTTTCTTCTAAATAAGTTATTTTTAACTTATTTTTTTATATGTTAAATTATTTTATTTTGAAATATAATATAATATAATATAATATAATAAATAAAATTAACAATCATATATACATATATATATATATATATATATATATATATATATATATAGTATTTAATTTTATCTCCAAATGAATAAATGTTGCTTTATTTCTAGACTAATTTTTTTAGAAAAATTTGTAATGTTTGAAACAATTATTAATTTTTTAAATAAAATCGGTTCGACCTGATTCAATCTTCGATACTTGATATGTTGCCTTTTTGGAATCGAACTGATTTTAAGTTTTCTGAATATTGAGTATTATATAACTCAAATGATATAATTTAAAATGAATGAGATATTAAGGAAAAGTAAAAATATATATATAATAAACTTTTACATCTGATCTTTGTGACTTTTTTACGGACAAAGTGTTTACAGTTTGTTCTTACTTGTTATCTTGTATTAAACTTTTCGTTAATTGTCATTGCATATGACGCATACGAAGTAAATTTTTAATAACAAAGCAAAAAAAAAAAAAAAAAAAAAAAATTAGTTAATTTGATTCCGAACAAATTATATTTTAACTTTTGATGGAGTTTATTTTTTAATGTATTGCTTAGATATAATTTTATAGAATGTTTAATAGTGTTTTCCAAATTAAAACATTGTCATCGCACAATAATAATAATAATAATAATAATAATAATAATATAAATGAACACTGTATTTCAAAAAAATATATATTAAAATTTTGATATTAATATAAATGAACACTGTATTTAAAAAATATATATATTAAAATTTTGAATCAAGTATGAAATTATTCGATCTGAAAGAAAATTATATTCAATCAAGTATGAGATTATTTGAATTGGAAGAAAATCTTTATATTAGTCATTTAGTTTTTCCCCCCTATATAATCTACTAGGAAACGGGTTAATAGCACAAAACGTCCCAACGTTTGACATGTATTGTGCAAAACGTCCCAACGTTTTGATTTTTGACGCTAAACATCCCAACCTTTACAATTTTTGGTAGAAGACATCCTTTATGTCAATTTTAACCCCATTTCACAAATTGAACAGTAAATGTCAAGGGTATTTTCGTTCAAAAAAAAAAGCAGCCCATTCATACTTGGGTAATTGGTACAAAACGTCCCTACGTTTGACACTTATTGTGGAAAAACGTCCCTACGTTTATTTTTTTGGCGAATAACGTCCCTACCTTTATTTTTTTGGCGAATAACGTCCCTACCTTTAAATTTTCTTTTTCATTAGTCCCCAAATTTTACTTTTCTTTCAATTTAGTCATTCCGTATTTTATTTAAAGGTAATTGTCTTCAAACGTGTATAACTTTTGATCTACAACTCCGAATTGAACTCCATTTTTTGCATTGAACTCCAAATTTAACCATCTTTCTTATGATGTATCATGTGCTCATTTATTAAACATTTCGTTTTGACTTTTGTATAGTAGATACTTATTTTGTTAGGGCATAATTGATTGACGTAAATTGATTTCTGTAAATTTTATTGAAACAGTGAAATTTTAATTTTAGTGTGTGTTCGGCGGCCAGCGGAATTTATAAATCGGATTTATTTGACTTTGTAATCTTTTTAAGGTAAAATATTTGGTTAAAAATTGGTATGTTTAGCCCCTGTTTGAGCCATGTTATAATCTCTAATAACTTTCTGAACAACACACATTCTCTCTCTTTCTCCAATTTTTAAAAAGTGATTTGAAGAGAGAGAATGTGTGTTGTTCAGAAAGTTATTAGAAATTATAACATGGCTCAAACAGGGGCTAAGCATACCAATTTTTAACCAAATATTTTACCTTAAAAAGATTACAAAGTCAAATAAATCCAATTTATAAATTCCGCTGGCCGCCGAATACACACTAAAATTAAAATTTCACTGTTTCAATAAAATTTACAAAAATCAATTTACGTCAATCAATTATGCCCTAACAAAATAAGTATCTACTATACAAAAGTCAAAACGAAATGTTTAATAAATGAGCACATGATATATCATAAGAAAGATGGTTGAATTTGGAGTTCAACGCAAAAAACGAAGTGCAATTCGGAGTTGTAGATCAAAAGTTATACACGTTTAAAGACAATTACCTTTAAATAAAATACGGAATGACTAAATTGAAAGAAAAGTAAAATTTGGGGACTAATGAACAAAAATAAAAGTAGGGACGTTATTCGCCAAAAAAATAAACGTAGGGACGTTTTTCCACAATAAGTGTCAAACGTAGGGACGTTTTGTGCCAATTACCCAAGTATGAATGGGCTGCTTTTTTTTTGGACGAAAATGCCATTCACATTTACTGTTCAATTTGTGAAATGAGGTTAAAATTGACAGAAAGGATGTCTTCTACCAAAAATTGTAAAGGTTGGGACATTTAGCGTCAAAAATCAAAACGTTGGGACGTTTTGCACAATACATGTCAAACGTTGGGACGTTTTGTGCTATTAACCCCTAGGAAACTTATAAAAAATACGCAATACAAGGAATGTTCTTAAGTTTTTTAAACTAAAATATTTTCGGGTTATTTAAATGTTGTTCAATACTTTTTATAATATAATTTTATATATTTCTGGAAATAATTTAATATTACTTTACCAAATTAGTTACACTATGATTAAGCAGAGTAATTTTGAAAAAAATCTTTTTTTTTATAAATTTAATAAAATTTCTAAATTACGAATTTTGAACACTTTTTTATAACAATCGAAAATTATTTATTTATTTTTTAAATTATATTTATAATGCTTTTGATCTAAGTTTTTTACTTTTTTTACAAAAAATAAAATAAAATAATGAAGCATCTTTATTTAACAATTAAAAACATATTTGTTTTTTTTTTTCAAGAAAAAAAAATAATAATTTCAAATTGTCCCTTTTTGAATTGGAACGAAGCATCTCTATTTGACAAAATATTTTTACACAGCACATTTTTAAATTACTTTTTAATCACACATATTTTTCTCTCAATTTTTCAACCAATAATTTTTACCTCGAAAACACCATATTTTTTGTTTTTTTTTGTTTTTAAAAATAAAAATAAAAATAAAATTAACTACCACAAAAGTGTAATTCAAATTTACAATTATTACACTTTGAAATTTGAATTGTTCAATCATTACATTTTAAAATGATTCTAATTTTCATTGCACTTTAATGAGTCTTTTTTGGTGCAGTGAACTTTTATTGAGTGCATTGTGATGCTTATGATGTTCAATTCGAGTTTTATACATTAAATAAATGTAAGCTATGAATGAATGATACAAATATGATGTATAACATCTATTTAAGGTGATCATTCAAAAAAAAAATTATAAAATCTCTAAGAAAAACCCATTGTGACATTTAATCGAACACTTGGTGTGCATTGATGAAAAACAAGGAGAATCATTGATTTGGGAACTTGGAATAATCCAATATTTTGTTACCTATAATCAAGAATTCACATACTCCTATTATAGACTAAACCCAACCTCAATCAATTCACAATCCCAAAATTCCACAAGAGCATGAAAAATTCAAAACTTAGGAAAATTCATTGAGGAAAAACGATCATACCTTCAAGCGATTTTTATATGATGTAACCTATTAATTTAACTCAAAGTAATGTGAAATTATTTCACTTGTATGGCACATGAAGTTGGGGTGAATATAAGCTAGAGTGTGTCAATGACCATGATGTGGTGAACTTAACTATTATTATGCAATTATCAAACATCTCAAAAATCAAGTTCAACAAAGGTATAATCTCAAATATATCTTTTCTTGTATACATTTTTCTATCTATTTGGCAACACAATACAAACTGCCCACCAAAACAGTAAAATCAGAACTCCCGGCAACAATATCCCACTAATAATAAAGAATGGCTTTGTGTCAAATACCATATCAAATACAAATTCGATATTTAAACAACCACAATACTCACACTGAGAACACCCTATTAATCTGATTTCTTTAAAGTTTAAAGGGCTTCATATCAAATATCAAAATTTCAACAATATCCATTACAAAATCACATGGACACCATACTTCAAATTTCAGCCAATTTCGAGTCACAAAATCACACTCATACCAGCCTTCAAATTTCACCCAATATTCATTCCTATTCATATTGTACGGTAAAACCTAGGAATTGATTAACAAATGCAAATATCAGATAACTAACTTCAAAATAATATTTCACTACTCCAGTGTATGTAATATGAAAGAAAGGGAAATACATTTACCTGATTTGTCCGAATTTTACACGGGAGATTATACCCAAAATTGGCTCCTCCCGCCGTACGAGTACAAGCCTCCAACTGGAATTTTACTGGCACCTTTCACCCACCAAACTCTCCGGTGACGTGAATTAGAAGAAGTTGATCTGAATATTTGGAGAAGCCACTTTGGAACGTTTCCTTCTCTATTGAATTCTCATTCTCAGACCTAGCAAAGCGGTGTTAAAAAATGAAAGTAAAAGATGAGTTTTGCGGTACACATATGGGTGTTTGTAATTTCGAGGGATTTTTAAGGGCAAAATCAACATTTTACAGTTGTTTGTAAGGCTGTTAGTAAGAGTTGTTTGTAAGTGTAGCATTATTGTAAAATAAAACTCAGTTTTAAAATTGATTTTTAAAGGTATTACGAGGAAGTGCCGAATTGGCCGTGAATTTGACAAAGTAAACGTGGGACAACTTATTCCAGTAATCAGTAATGACAGTTCCAAAAACATAAAAGTCTAACCGTGGGCCATCCATCTTTCTTTGTCTTTTTACAAAGACTGGAGTGACAAAGGAAATTAACAGGTTTAGAATTGAAGAAGAGAGATAAAAGATGAGCGGTGCAGGTAAGGTGGTGTGCGTGACAGGAGCCTCCGGCTACGTAGCATCGTGGCTCGTCAAGCTTTTGCTTCAGCGCCATTACACTGTTAATGCCACCGTACGCAACCTCAGTCAGTTACCTCTCTCTCTCTCTCTCTCTCTCTCTCTCTCATACACACACACACAAATATGGCTGATTTGAGCCCTATTTAGTTGAAATTGAGTTTTGAAGAATGGGAGATCAATCAATCAGTAAATTACGTGAACAAATGAAAAATATGAGTTTTTAAAGAAAAAATTCAAATATGTACTATACGTAGCGTGGTATGTTTTTGTTTGATCGATGCCTCCGTTTGGTAACGTTTTGTAGTTTATAAATCGGTTTATTTATGATTTTGAGATAAAATCTCCGTTTGGTAATGTTGTGTAGTTTATAAACTGGTTTATTTATGATTTTGAGATAAAAAGTGATATTTGAAAATTGAAGAGAGAAAATGTGTGTGGTTAAAAAATTATTTGAGAAATTGTGTAGTTTATATATCCAATTTATTTTGTTTACGCATGCCTACTTTCTTCATCATCTTGACAAAAATACAAAAATAGTTTGAGTTTTTTTTATTTGTTTTTCATATATTAATATTTGATGGATGAATTATGACTATGTGTTCGCTAATCGCAAGTGTAGGATTGCATAAGTAATAAATTGAAATTGAGTTCGAATATCGTTTTCATAAGGATTGTACAAATTGTATTTTATATTACAAATTCTTATCCAGAACTAAAGAAAGTTTTGGTTTGAGGATTTTAGAATTAAAACTTAACTAAAAAGAATGAGAAAATTTGTTTTGTAAAAACTATGAATTGAACATGTTAGAATTATGAATCCACATTAATCATTAACCATGTATTTGACTTAAATATTTAACAACAAAGTATGAGTATTGAAAATTCATGTTCCTATAGTTATTTATGTCCCCTTTCGAGTTATGCATAAACACTTTTTTCTATAAGAGACGAGCCTATATTTCTATAACCAATTCAAACATGTAGAAAAATATTAATCAATTATGAACATTTTTTAGGATAACACGAAATATGAGGGTATATTTTTATCTCCCTATCGGACTTCGTGACAATCAATTCAAGTCAAATAAATTCCTACTCTTTCGAACATAGAAATCTACCACAAACATCAATAATCATGCGTCCACAACCATAGATGAATATAAACACATAATTGATTGCAACAAACTTATAAATTGCATTATATAAATGTAAAGTAAAACATGGAATCAATAATTAATGTTTCATGACAATTCTAACAATTAAAATTTAGTCTAGAAACATGATAGAAAATAAATAACACGATGTATAAAAAAGATATAACCATATTCATCTTCTTGCAATTGTATCTTCAATCTTGATTTGACGTTATATGGATCTTTAGCAATTGGACAGCGTTTTGACATGAATTATATGATTGGGAACCCCAAAAAACATGCCTCATGTCATGTATTTATAGGTGTAGTCGAAACCTAGGTCAAAGAGATGAAAATTCTGTTGAAATTCGCTCAAAAAGCCCATCAGTCGGCTTAGCTGGATAACCATGCGATCGCATTGACCATTTTTTTCCATACCATGCGATCATGCAGGTTTTCGAATAACATGTGATTTCTTCTTTTAGCGTGCTACAAGTTGGTCACCGTCTTTTTATTGCACAGCAAGTCCTTCAACTTTCGATTGTTACAATTTAACTCATAAATTTCTGATTTCTTCCAAATTTGATTTCTTCTTCAATTTTCTTTCAATTGGCCATTTGATTTACTTCATTAAGTCTTGATTTTCACATTTTAGCTCTTTTATCATCCGAATGACTTTTTTTGCTCCAATTCTTTTACTTTCTCGACTTTGAGATTATTTCTAAAATATAAACAAATAATAACAAAATCAATAGCATATATATTCTCAAACGAACATATAAAATCCACTTTTTAGGATAGAAATAAGTGTATAAAATACACTTATCACTATGCTTGGGGGATGATTTAAAATTGGCTGATTTGATTGACCACTGGAAAATTTTCCTAAAAATGCAATTTCTAAAGGTGGCACTTTTGGAGGTCTTGCTCATTTGTTGCAAAAGGTTGTACACGTAACACGATCTCGCGCAATTGTATGGTTTGCAACGAGGACTAAGTACTTAGCTCATGTTTGATAGATATTAAAATAAAATTTTTAGTAAATTTTGATAAAATTTGATAAAATTTGTATTTGTAAAGTTAAGGAACTCATAAACACGTGGTTGACATTAATGTTAACTCTGACTTACATTAAAATCTAGAATAAATTGCTATCGAAGAGGGGCCTAATATAATTTTAAATTAAATTTTAACTTCAATTAATTTTTAATTAAATGTTTACTTCAATCGAATAGTGAGTTTTATATTGACAATCTAAAGTCCATATCAAATTAATTATTCTAACTAATTAACGTGGAAGCATTAAGAAACATAAGTAATTGAACAAATACTATTTTCTCGAATCCCCCTAATTTTATCCACTTTAATTTTAGTTCAAAATTTAGATACAAAATTATTTAATAATTTCTCTTAAGTAGAACTAAAGCTATCATCAAAATTCCTTCATTTTCAATTTTCATTACTTAGTTCTAGTTCTGAATCAAAGCATATGTTTTCTAGCCTACAAATATGAGTTACTATAATACAAGATCTGGATTGTTAACAATAATATTTATCATAATAATCTGCTTACTTTTAATTATTTTTATTTATTACAACTCACTTCGCTAGCCAAAGAAGTGGAGTTTTTATTCTAAATTCAATTTGGATAATTGAATAGGTGGAATACATCATTTTTCAATTCAAAGAATCTCTTATAATATTATATTCATTGGCGAATGGATTACTGGACAACTCGTTATTTATATATTCTTAAATTGAATTATGTTATTTTGTAAGCGTTAAGATTGAACATACCATTGGTTGAATTAATGTAGTGTTGTTGTAAATGTTAAAAGATTTAATTATAGTACGGAATCGAACTGATCTGAATTGGTTCGGTTTCATAATTAACTTTGGACCCAACGACTCCACTTAATCAGTATAGGAAAGCTCGAGTTCGATTTGATTTGATTATCTCTAAAAACGGACCAAATTAGACCACGTTCAGCCCTAGTACTGATATCAACACAACTTATGGCTCAACGTACTAGTCCATTAATGTGCGGGGCTGCGATAATAGCCCTTAGTGGCTTGTGATCACAAGTCCCATACTTTCTCTTTTGTACACTTTAGTACTTGTTTTCCTCTTTTGTTTCAGCTTAAGTTCTTTATGATTTATGCATTTAGTAATTCATCTTTAGATTAGATCCTCTTCATCCCAAATTCATATATATTTGATTCAATACAAGTTTTTTAATTTTGAAATTTAATCCCCAAACTTCCAAATATTGATTTTAACTCTTAAAACTTATGGGTATCATACTATTGCTCCATTAATTCTTAATTGATCAATTTCACTAATGGTTGATCCCCGTGCTTCAAATCAACTCCAATTATGGTAAAAGTTTACCATTTAACTTTGATTTCATCAAGTGCATCCAAAATGGATTTTACTTAAAATTAGCATAATTTAACCTAAATTAAATAGATACATATAATTATCTACGCAATTCTCTTGTTTTTTCCGAAACCCGAAGTCCGAGCTGCACATACCCAGTTCAATAACCATTCTTCACGTACCCCCATACCCCCCCCCCCCACCTCTCTTCTCATTATGGCCGATCCTCAATTTTAAGGACCTATTCAGTCCCAAAATTTATTTGGATCCCGAGCTTTCACTTAAGCTGTGTTTGATAGCGAGAGTGAAATTTGGATGAAAAGAAAATGAATTTCAGGGAATTGAATTCCTGAGAATTGAAAGTTTAATGTGTTTGATTGGTTTAATTTTCTAGGTGGAAAAAATAGGGAATTTTCCAATTTTTGTTGTTTGACTGACATTATTTTTCATGGAAAATAAAGTAAATTTATCTATTTTAATAAAAAAAATATTTTATTTTTGTTTTTTTACACATTTGTACTTGATAATAATAATGTTAATTTTTAGAAAAAAAATAAAATCAATTAACAACAGCAAAAATAATCAAAAATGGTATAAGATTTTCCATGGAAAATAAAACCTCCGAGGCAAGTGGAAAAATGAATTCCATGGAAAACTTAGATAACCAAACAGCGCAAAGTTGAAAAATTACATGGAAAATCATATTTTCCATGGAAAAGAACGCGTATCAAACGCATCGTTATATAATTTAAAAAGTCCAATAATTAATAATTATAATTAATAAAAAGGCCCACCTAGATTTTCTAAGTATTTTGACTCCAATATCTTATAGAGGTCTTTTTACTTGGGATAATTGCATTTTGTACTACTTTTTTTTTCCTTTTTTTTAGAATTTTACTTACATTGATATTTTAATTGATTTTTATTTACTTTTTTTTCTTCTTCAAACCTTACAATTTCTCACCAACACTGTGTCACTACCTCCGTGCTTCCTCCGTTTTCCTCGACGAGCCTCCAACGACCCACTCAGGGTGGGTGTGTTGTTGAAAAACATTATCATTGAATTTTTGTAGATTCTACAACGTGTTTGATGAAATATCTGACCGATGTATCATTAAAATGTTGAAAGTATCAAGATTTGATATTAAAATTCTACCCAATATCAAAAAAATTGAAAAAGTATCAAGTTGTGAATTTGTGATACAAGAATTTGAAAAGTATCATAAGTAAAATTATCAAAAGTATCATAATATGATACTTGTTTTGAAGAACGTAAATTTCAGCCAAAAAAATTGAAATATTAATCAGTGATACTTTTAAGTGACGTAAGTTTCAATTATTCAATTATGATACAAAAAGTTGGGTATTTGTCCAAATACCTTTTTTTTTTTAATTTTTTTTAAAGCTATTTTTCACAAAGTTTCAATGTAGGATTGATATTTATTGGTTTAAAAAAAAAAATACTAAATTATAAGAAAAAACAAATAAATTTACAAGATTAAGGAATCAAACCATTGACATATACCACAAGTACAAACAATGTCTATCAATAGTATTAACAATGCTAAAGTCAACTTGTTGTCTATTATTTTACTTCCAAATATATATAAAAATTATTGATTTTGATTTTTCGAATATGGAGACCTTATGTGTGAGGACCCTAAGCACGGCCTTGCTCGCCTGTGCTCAGAGCTTGCCTGTCAACATCGAAACGAAATTTTATATCCATGAGTTAAAGATTGTTTTAATCTTTTATTAAGAAGTTGAAGTAAAGTAACAGAATCAAGCTTAGAGATTTATGTCCTATATGCACAATGATTTCTTGTTTTCATGATGGAAAGACTTCATATGATACAGGTGATCCAAGTAAGATTGCACATTTGGTGGAACTTGAAGGATCTAAGGAAAGATTACATCTTTTCCAAGCCAACTTAAATGAAGATGGGTCTTTTGATTCTGCAATTGATGGTTGTGAATGTGTCTTTCATGCAGCATCACCTGTGTTGTTCTCAATAACTGACCCTCAGGTCAATCTAACATTTCCTTCACTAGTACAGAAACAGGAATACGCGTCGGTTGGAAAACGGAATACGCGTCGGTTGTAGCGGCGACGTCTATGAAGCAGACGCGCAAAGTCTCGACTTTAGGCGTCGGTTGTAAACCGACGCCCAAAGTCAGTTTTGGGCGTCGGTTCTAATTTAGAACCGACGCCTAAAGTAAAAAAAAAAAAAAACAAAACAAAAAAATTAACTTTGGGCGTCGGTTCTAAATGTAGAACCGACGCCTAAAGTCTTTTTTTTTTTTTTTGACTTTAGGCATCGGTTGTAATATTACAACCGACGCCTAAAGTTTTTTTTTTTTTGCTTGCGGGGGTAGCATCACATTTCTTTCATCCATTCAGCTGCAATATAGAAATTCAATAATTCAAATATTGCAATTTATCCATCTAATAACTAAAAATCAACAATACAAAATTAAATCAATAACTAGTTGAAACACCCATACATATATACAAACACATCTATAATATAAATTACTCATATATATATATATATATATATATATATATATATAAACATATATACATTTATATACATTATATATAATACATATATATACATATTATTTACATACATTATACATGCATAAATATTATCACATATATTTACATACATTATATATATACATAAATAAAAACACACATATATAAAGAGGGAGGTGGGTCTCTTACGAGATGGTGGAGGTGCGCGGCGGTGGTGGAGGTGCAACTCCGGTGATTCGGGGAGAGGAAGAGATAAAGAGCGAGGGGAGGAATGTGGTGATGAACGTTGCCGGGAAATGGAGGAATGGTGGTGGTGGCGGCGGCGGCGTCATAGTGCGGTGGTTCGAGTGAGAGAAAAATAAAGAGAGAGGCGGGAAGAGATCGAGTAGTGAAAAAAATAGAGATGATCTGAGTTTTCTCCGCATAAGTAAATAAAGGAATACGCGTCGGTTCTTTAAGAACCGACGCGGGAAATCGGAGAATGGGCGTCGGTTGTAATATTACAACCGACGCCTAAAGTAAAAAAAAAAAAAAATTTTTTTTTTTTTTTTTTTTTTTTTGACTTTAGGCGTCGGTTGTAATATTACAACCGACGCCTAAATGCAAATATTTTTTTTTTTTTTTTTTTTTTTTTTTTTTTTTTTATAGGCGTCGGTTGTAATATTACAACCGACGCCTAAAGTTAAAAAAAAAAAAAAAAATTTTTTTTTTTTTTTTTTCTAAAGAATACGCGTCGGTTCTTCAAAAACCGACGCGTATCTCCGGTTTTACGCGTCGGTTCTTGAGGAACCGACGCGTATTCTCTAGGTTTAAATTTTACACGTCGGTTGTAATATTACAACCGACGCCCATTCTTTAATTATATTTACAAAAATGCCACCGTCCTTTTATAGGCGTCGATTTTACTAAAAACCGACGTATATTCTTCATTTTTTTTGGTGATTTTTGTACTAGTGCTTATTCTATTATTTCTATGGCTTCATTGTTAATGAAGATCTCAAATCTGCTTTGTTTTATTCTCTCCAATGCTTAGGTACAGGAAATATTTTGTCTCCTTTAATGAATGATATCAATTATGTTCATGAATGCTTGTATAAAGTCTTTGACTTACTAGCTAAGTGTTTGTTTCAGGCAGAACTTATAGAACCCGCGGTGAAGGGAACGCTTAACGTTCTTCGATCATGCAAAAAATTACCATTCGTCAAACGTGTTGTGTTAACATCCTCGATGGCTGCAGTTATGTTCAACAACAATCCTCTAAACCCTGATGATATAATTGACGAAACATGTTTTTCAGATCCAGAATTTTGCGAGGAAGAAAAGGTGTGTGAACATAAGTGCCTTCATTTCTTTGCCATGAATGTCAATGTCTACTCTCAAAAGTGGTTTTTTGGTTGGTTTCAGCAATGGTATTGCCTTTCAAAAACTTTGGCAGAGAAAGCGGCGTGGAAATTTGCTAATGAAAATGGCATTGACTTGGTAGTGATGAATCCTGGCTTGGTAATCGGTCCCCTTCTTCAGCCAACTCTCAATTCAACTTCTGAGATAATTTTGAACATCATTAAAGAAGGTACTTTCTGGACACAATCAGGATCATGAGTGTGGCAATCTTTCAGGCCTAATACAGATTTCATTCCCCTGAATAGAGTAGAGTATGCCCCCTTTTTTGCCCCCATTATTTGGGGAATAATATGGTTTTCAATAATGTTTTTGGAGAATGTCTGGTTAAAAAGTATTTGAAAAGTAAAAAATTGTAGATTTAACTAAGATGGATGGTTGAAATTAAGTATTGAATAAATTTGATTTTAGAAAAATAGGGGACTAAACAGGGATCGTATACAATTGCAAAATCATATAAGATTATGCATATAAATGTCCAAGTGATCTCAATTGCTCTAATTGATGAAGCCATTAGGGATGGTAATGGAGCGGAGGATTCTTGAACCCGACGAGGATCCGCCCCGAAAGAGGCGGGGAATTCCCGACAATGACGGGGACGGGGTGGGATGGGGTTAAAAAAATATCCCTGACTGGAGATGGGAATTGCTATCAAATCTTCACCCACCCCGAAACCATCCCTGATTAAGAAGTTTAATTAAAAAAAATTCAAATAAATTAAAAGTGCCATAAATTACTCGACGCCTAAATATATAATTTCAAAATCAATCCCTACATTTCAACTCTATACTATTCTTCATCTCTCACTCTCAAGTTGCATCTCATTATCTCAAAACATAATTCTTAACATAATTAAACTTGTACCACTCTATAAAAGCTATTATGAGTTTTTTGCATTAATGTTAATCATTCTTTAGATCTATTAAATGAGAATTTTGAAAAATAATCATACTTTAATAAAAGAGTTTGTATAACTAAGACATTATGCCCCTGTTTGGTTTTCATTAAAATTAACTCATTTTTCTACAGTACTCAATCTCAACCATTCAATTAAAGTCAAGCCCACAATATTTGACTTTTCAACCAAATTTCAACCATCAATTCTCTTAAAAATAACTATTCATTTCAAAAAAAAACTCATTTTAACTAAAATCAAACACACTATATATAACAATTATAAAAAGACATTAATGGATGATGATGATGATGATAAAAACAAAAAAAAAAAGGAAATAAACAGGGATTATGGGCATCCCCATCCCGACCCGTCCACATCGCTGTTTAAACGAGGATGAGGGTGGGATGGGGACGAGGACGAGGATGAGGATACTAAATCTCCGATGGGGTGGAGATCGAAATTGGCATCCCCGCCCCCAAACCCGCCTCTTTGCCATTCCTAGAAGCCATCATATTCTTGACTTGCTACTTTTTTAGTTTATCTTTGAGAATTTGGCTTTCTATTCCAATATTTTGCATAAAACTTCGGAAGGATCAATTTTAACCTGTTGCAGGATGGACGGAATATCCAGAATTTTACGTTGTTGATATAAAAGATGTTGCTCTGGCACATATTCTAGCACTGGAGAATCCTTCAGCTAGTGGCAGATACTGCTTGACTGAAAGAGTAATATCAGCTTCCGATATTCTTAAAATTTCACGGAAGCTTTATCCTCATCTCAACCATCTTGAGATGTAAGTATTTTGCACTAATAATATATTTTGTTTCTTTCTTATTTTCATTATATACTCTTCCATTCGAAAGGTGGATGCGTAAGCGTAACTAAATCATACATGCCAATGTGGATCTGGGTTCAATCCAGGACATTGTAGTCTTCATCTATTTCAATACACTTCAGGATTTGAGGGATACTTTTTCTTTGAACAATTGAGTGCACACAACAGAAAAGGAGAATTTAAAAGGCTAAGCTTAAGTTACCATGTATAGCTGAACATGATTTGGAGTATTTTCCTTAAACAACTGTTTTGCAATCATAAGTAATTTATGATAATCAAAGGAAGCTCATTGTTTGTTATATCCTTTTAACTTGGTCTAAATTGCAGTATTGCAAAAAATTGGCATAAGGTCAACCCACGTCCTAACCAAGTGTCACAGGAGAAGGCACAACGTTTGGGCATCAGTTTCACTCCATTTGAGGATAGTCTGAAAGACATTGTTGAAAGTTTGAAGGAGAAGAATTTCCTGAGTTTCTAGGACTAGGATCCCACGAGCAACGTGGGATGTATCTTCGACCAATATAAACAGATATTGTATTTATTATTATCGTGTAAAAAGAGATTGTTTAGTATCATTGAACATTGTATGTGAAGTTTTAAATTCGATAATGTTCAGCATATTTGTCTTCTGGATATATTGAGTACACATCACAAAAGCAAAGTAAGATGGCCATATCTAGAGTCGGAACCAGTACCAATTGAGGCCTAAAGCGAAAAATGTATTCTAGGAGAAATGGGCCCCTTTTGTTCGCGGGAAACTTACAGCCGGATTATTATTATTATTATTATTATTATTATTATTATTTATTTAAGGAAAATATCGAAAATAAGGATAAAATTCAAATTCATACAAGACAAATATACTAAATAATCTGCAAACTCACCATAAAATTGCAAAACATTGGACCATTGGGCCCTAAAATTGGACCATTTTTTGTAGGTTAAAGTAAAAAGGGAAAAATACATATATCAGGTCTTTATAAATTCACAATTCATAATTAAGAAATAGAGGAAATTACGCCCAGGCCGGTACCTAAAGATTACAATTCATTTTTCATATGAAAGGGTAATAATTTCACAAGTCAGGTTTTTATTCTTATCAGAAATCATGATGTTATTATTATTTATTCATTAATTAAAAAAAAAAAAAAAAAAAGCCCTAATTCCTCTCCCACCTTACACCAGTAGCATAAAACCCAATTCCTCCCCCACCCTAAAATTCCTCTCTAGACACAAATCAGTAAACACGATGACAACCTCCCCACCCCTCTCCTCCTCTTCCTCCGACAACCTCCCCTATCCTCACCCCAACGACGATGGCGACCTACCCTCTCTTCTTCTCTGGAGACATCCCTTACAATAGCCCATGTGGTGGTGGGTCTTTGATGGTGTTGGTGTGACGATGGACCTGTTGTGATGGTGAGGAATTGATGGTGGTTAGATGCAGGCCAGTGCGGTGGGTGTGGTGGTGGTTTGGAGTAGAGACCATGACTACTGAGATTTTTCTTAGGTCACATATTGACAATTGTCTCAAGTCACACGTTAAGTCGTCTCAGGTCACATGTTCAATTCTTCAATTCCTCAAGTCACATGTTCATTTTTTAAAGTCACACACGTTCATTTCTTCTCCAGTTCAATATCTCAAGTCACATCCATTCACTGCATCAGGTCACATGTTCATTTTCTCAAGTCACGCGTAATAATTCCTAGGCCACATGTAATAGTTTGTGGTGGTAGTTGTGGGTTTTCACCGGAGATGACGGTGAGCATGGTGGTTGTGGAGGTGGTTGTGAAGGTGACCCACCAAAGATTGTGGTGGTGGTGGTGGTTTGCCGGAGACCATCGTGGTGGTGATCAGTCGATGATTGTGGTGGTGGTTCATCGGAGATTGTGGTGGCGAGTTAGCGTATCAGGATAATCGGGTGGTGTGTTGGTCGGACTTGGATGCACCGATTACCTAAGTTGGGTCATCGGGGTTGGGGTGGATTAGGGATTACACTTATATATATATATATATATATATATATATATATATATATATATATATATATATATATATATAATTAGCACCTGATTAGTGAAAAAATGAAAATTATTTCTTAAGGAAGAATACATGACTAAGATTTTTAAAGTGCACATTTTCAGAATTGAGAAACTTAAGGTTTTATTTCAAAAATCATGTCATAATTAATTATATATTTATTTATAGTTACAAGTCACAATTTATTAGGTCACAAGTTACAAATTTGGTCATAAATTTATAGTCACAGTCACAGTTTTTTAGGTCACGATTTTTTTCTTGGTCACAAATTTCGAATTTCGTAGGTCACAATTTTAATCTCGAGTCAATTGATCACAACTTAACAAATTATTAGTCACAATTTTTATTCGATACAAATCAAGATTTTTTAGGTCACGATTTTCACAATCACTAGTTTTTTTTTGTCACATATCACAATTTATAAAATTATTTGATCATGACTCATTCTTTGGTCACAAATTATCGATTTAGTTGGTCACAATCTATTTCTCGGTGACAAATCACAAATTTTATAAATTACAAATTAAGGTTACAATAATAATTAATTGGTCACAACTTATTTTTGGGTCACAATTATCCTTTATCACCCACCCACCGCCCCAAACCCAACCCCACATCCACAGGTGCCAAATCAACACCATCAAAGCAAATCAACACCACACACAGATCTGCCCCGATCACCACCACACATCCACAAATCGCTACCATGACACCACCAAAACTACCACCAGCCACCACCACCGGGAACGTCCAACCACACGCAAAACTCCCACTATAACCACAAACAAACTCACAAACCACCACCCTCAAAATCCGAACTCACCAAATTGGCGACTCCTTGCATCATCAGTGTTTCGATTAAAATATGCATCTCTCTATTAATAACAGGTATTGCGTGCAGATTTAAGGCTTTCTAGATATGATGGAGGCTGAATTATGTGGGAGACGAGGATCTAGAAAGAGGAATGATCAAGAAAGATTTAGTCATTTATAGATTTTCCAAAGATGTAGGGTAGGAAATGAGGGGAGTAGAGAGAGAACCGAAGAGGAAGGTGGATGGAATATGGATGAGAATTTGAGGTTGTGAGATGTGGAGCGGCTGTCAGTATGTGAACATTTTTTTGTGGATATCTTTTAAGGTTTAGGTTTGAGTTTGAGAATCCACCTGACTTTTGAAAAATTTCTTTTATTTTCTTATTACTGAATTGTAAATTTGAGAACCAGGTCACGCTGTAATTTGCTCATATGATGGGGAAGAATACATGTGCAAAAGTTGCTCGAGATATGGTCAGGTCCGGACCGATAAGGAAGCAAAGGTTTCAAGGCCCAAAGGTCCAAAAAATTTCAGGACATATTTCAATATATACACCGATTCCTATAGTACTGTATGATTTTGAGCCAGCCTACATATATAAGGTGTTGTACACGCTTTTATGGGAGTCTTGATTGAGTTCGTTTAACAAAATTATTCATGAACTGTGATTTTCGTTCTGTGATCTAGTTTATGTTGGAAAAATTGGTGTGCATAAAATATATATTCTAATAACAAAGGGAGTGGTTATGTGATCTACGACTTTTGAATATTAAACCTTGACAATCATGTCAAACTTGGCATGACAAACGATATTCCATGTTCTTGCTAGGGATGGCAACCGGGAACCCACCGGAGACTTCCCATCCCCGTCCCCAAACCCAAAAGTGCATGGCTCTAAAGTGCTAAAAGATTGGCAGTAAATACAGATATGATAATTTCTTTCTTTATGCTTCCCTTTAACTCAACTAATTCGCCATTATATTTCGGACTAATCTCTGCAATCAGTTATACGCTTGTTCTTCGTGAAGCTGAACTCATAGAAATAATGTGTTACAATTGATTTGTTACGAGAGGAATGCAAGGACGCTAGTGACTGTGGTACGAAAACACCAAGGATGTTCAGAACCAGCTTCGTGATTATGTCAAATTCACTTCAATGTTATTCACTACTTTGCCGCGAAGGATCAGTAATAATATCAGTAATATTTCACTTAAAACACAGGGCGTTTGTTGAGTAGAAGAACGCTTGAAATTGTTAACCTTCTTTGTGCAAATTAATAAAATTCAAGAAATTTGCACCATAGATCTTGGTTTCTTAAACCATTAAGTTCTTGGAATATATTGACTGTACATCAAATAGAAAAAAACTACGTGACAGCACAAGAACAAATGATAGAACTTTGTGTTCATCTTTGCTTACTGCAATCTATCATTGAAACGTACAAATGATTTCCAAAATAATACAACAGATAAATGTTTGATACAAGATGAATATACATATTTTGAATGATAAACACGCTACTATTTCTGAGAATCCTCGTATCTATGTGCCTTTCTTTGAACAATATTGGATAGGTCATTCGCTACTTCAGAACAACTCCATTAGAAGAGGGTCACCTGCTGCCATGAGCCTAATCAACTTCACAAAATCAGACTCGGTAGAAACAATCCAGGGGTACACTGCTGGTACTTGAGCAGAGTAGAAATCGAAGGATCTAGTGGATAATGTGTCTGTCATGTAAATCATTTTATTCAGCGAAGGGTCGAAATTACGTGGTATATCCATAGCCATGAAAAACATTGGAACAGCAATCTTGTAGTGGATTTCGAAATCACCAACTAGGTCTACAAGATCAACAAAGTCGGAAACAAAACGCCGAGGAATATAAAAGACCTCAGAACCACACAAAGCAAGGCTCTGCTCATTAGGACTGCTTTCCTTGTAATTAACTTGCAAATGAGCTGGCATTGTGCTCACGACTCTGTTTACCATATTTGATTGCTTTGTGAACCATGTGGCGTCCTTACCATCGACCACAGTCCTAGATGTCGGAACCTGCATAAAATCTATCTGTAAGAAGCAGGAGAGGGGCGGGGAGAGGTGGCATGAAAACAGTCAAGGTTTGCTCAGGATACCTTGTTGGCAATCCACAGCTTAGATCTATCGGCTTGCAACAGATTCCAGTAATTTAAAATTGTATTGTCATGCAGGATGAGGAAACCTTCTGTGCTATTAAACCTATCAAATATCTTTGGCAAGTACCTGCGGCGCCATAAATAGAGTGTAAGCGAACATAATAACAGGCTTTCTCCCTCATAGAGAGATGATTGATAGGTCTTTCGGCAGAAATGGCTAATGAATACTAAATAAATCTGAAGATATAGTCGACGATGAAGAGAAACAGGAAAATAGAAATTTGTCCAGCAACAAGCATAAAGAGAAGTTACATATAATTAATTTGTTAACATTTAACATTTGAGAGGAGATTTACGAGGTAAACATAGACATATGAGCATCGTTAATTTTCCTGAGGTCACATTCAGTTGATTTTGTTATTCTCTCATTACATATTGCTAAACTGCTTATCTAGAACCCATATGATATACTGATACTAGGTTTGCTTTTGTTATCTTCTCCTTTCTGCGTATAGCCGTATATCTTCACAATCATTTCCCAAGCAATCTTCTGACTTCCACTATTATCATGGCAATACAACCCTGCAAGTCTAGAATGTTTCAAATTCAAAGTTCCTCATGTTTTTCTCCCCTATCTCCTCAGATAGTTAAAATTCACTTTTAACTACCGTTTGTAAGGAAGCTTATTTATTGACTCAAAAAAAAAAAAAAAGGTTTTTTTTATGGACTCGTTCAATGTCAACTTGGTTTGTCTATTTCTCAGATACGCAGTACAGTTACAATGTTGTCATTAACCATGATCTGAATCTCATTTCATGTAATATATTGCTGCAATGCTTGACTGAAAATGATTTTGCAAATCTAAGACCTTGTTCTCTTTGCTGTTTTGGGATCGTTTTCTATTTTTATTTTCGAAAACACTGAAATCGCGTTCTCTTTCCCATTTTTCAAAAAAAAAATTATGACACTAAAAACTCAAAACAAGCAAAATGTCATTTTCCACGTTTTCAGTTCAAAACTTGTCAAAATGAGCAAAAGATCAAAACGCGGAAAATGCATTTCTTGCCCAGTTCCTCTCTTTCTTCCTCTTATCTCTTCTTAATTAATGGGTTCTACATCATTCAACTTATTTTCGGTGCAGGTGATTCTCATCTACACCATTATTCAACAATATTTCACCCCATGATTTTGGTCTGGGTTTTTGCTGGGTGTTCGGAGATTCTGTTCATCGCGAGAAAGACGGTGGTTTTTACGACTGGGTCTTCCAAATCGTGGGGTTTTTCTGGACTTGGAAGTTGAATCTTGGTCTCCCATATACGCCCTACATCAACCTTGTCGTTTTGGACCAAATCTATCACATATTGAACCTAGAATTTTGCTAGGTACCATTCGCAAGTTGCTCAATGTTCGGTGTGGAGATTTGAGCTTCGAAGGTCAGTTCTAGGTGGTCTTCTACCTTGGGTCTATCCTTCTCTACAGTTTTTGTGACCGGTTCAGACTGGAGAGCAGTTATACACACATCTCTTCAAGAATTGGATGTAAGCCCCACATTTCTGTCACCACAATTTACATGAAAGTTTTTTGGCTTCTTGATAATTCTCATTTTTATAAATAAGCAATGAGGTGTTTGACTCTTCTTGTAGTTGATTTTTTTGTTGATTAGTTTGGTAATCAAGTTGTTTTGTTAGTTTTTTCTTTATATCTTGTTCATGCCGAGCTACATTTTTTTTTGAGTTGTACACCAGGAGACAAAGGCATGTCATGTGCATCACTTTTCGAGAGTTGCAGAGGGTGATCTGCATATTATATAAATTTATCTTATATTAATTAGGTTTTTTTAACTTATGCAGTTTCTATGGTTCAATTATTTTTATGTTTTTTAAGTATTTCATTGTTTTATTTACTGCTTAAAGAACTTTTGCTAATTGTAAAGCTTTGACTTTTGAATGATATTCAAGTTTTGTGTTATCTATTTACATCTTTTTATAGTGTTATATTATATGGTCGAGTCATATCATATATATTAAAATTGAAACCTATCCCGAAAGAGAAAATTAGCATATAAGGAAGAATAATGTTATTCATGCTCACTATGAGTGTGATATGAATATGTTGATGGCCAAATTTATACTTCAACTTGACCATCTAATACATTAGATTCAGAAGTTGTTGATGTAATCTTTTGATGACTATGAAATTTATTTTATTGAGCTGAACTCTATGTTTGATTAAACTGTTTACATGGATTGGGGAAGTAATCGAAACTTAAACTTTAATGTGGCAACAACAATGAAATAAGCTATTTCTTATAATATCTAATCTAATAAATATTCAAAACACAAGAAATTTTATAATTTAATCAACAAACAAATTAATTACAAACAGTCAAAAAAATATTCTTCAACATTAACAGAACGTGTTTTTCATATTTTTATTTTCAAAAATGACAAACTAAATGCGTTTTCAGCAAACTTGAAATAGCAAATGAAAATAGGAAGTAGAAAATGTTTTCGAAAATGAAAACAGAAAATAAAATACAAACAGAACGCCACCTAAGTTTCAACTGTTCTAAAGCAAAATATGGGGGCGCTAGAACTTATGGAAGGATTTCTAAATCCTTCCTAGGACACTTTTACTCACAATTCTATCATATTTTTCTCCCATGCTCTGTGGGGGAAAAATATATAGTAAAAGGAACCCACAAAGACGCTATCTCCTTTTCGAAACTGAACGCACTTCTTATTATCCCCACCACTTTCTTTCAACATAAAATTGTGTGACATGGTTTAATTGTTAAAAATATGATATCAGATCACAAAGGCAGATATAGCAGACCCTGTGTTCAAGTATAAAGTGGGGAAGAGGGAGATTTTAGGAAAGTGGTTCTCATAAGGAGGAAACGACTGATGGAAATTCACATTTTGGATACATTTTCTGCTGCCTATCATTACCCTGTACTAAATTCCAATGAAGTAAATCTGCAATTTACATTGATTAAAATGCAGTCTCTTCACTACAATATCTGAAAAAGTCCCCTATTGGCCCTTTACTACTACTGAACAATGAGGTAACAATGACATAAATATAGTGAAAGATGATATAACAGATCTTGCATACACTAGAATACAGAAGTATCAGCTAAACAACAGTTAATGTACTGATAGGAGAACACAATGGGGTGGGTTAAGAAAGAAAGAATGAAATTGCATACTTGTATATTTGATCTAACTCGCCTTGCTCAACTGCAAGATCTGTATCAGCTTGTGTTGACAGAATAACCACAGCTTTGAATATTCTGCCATAAAGCAATCTCCATTCCAAAGCAGTTTGTTGCACAGGTCCACTAACAAACATAATCAGCACAATATTGCCAAAATTCTTCTTCCATCGAATAAGATTTCCTATTTCATAATTTACCATCAATGATTCCTCAACCCCGAGATGCGTAGAAGGTAGTTTTGGAGGAACATACCTCTTTCTATTACTACGGTCAACATTTGCCTTTAACTCTGTTTCCATTAACTTTGGCTGCTGATACCCAACTGCAACCAAGTCTTGCAGCCAGGCTACAGTGAATTTCACATCATTCTCATTCCAAAATCCTTCTTCAGCCATAGAATAACTTAAATCTCTTATCTTTTGAAACAATTTATGCTTATCAGACCTCCAAGAAATCAAAAACTTAATTAAACGGCCTACATTTACATGGAGGTCTTTCTCTTCTATGAAAGGGTAAGCTTCAGTTTTGTCGTGCCGATAAACTGTTGGAGGGTAAACGGCAACAAAACCACCAATCTCCCACAATAACCTTTGTGCCCAATAGCCCCTTAAGACATCAGAAGCCATTGTGCTAACTGACACAGGAAGCATCAAAGCCCAAAATGCATTATAATGAAACAATGTATTGAATGAATTTGTAGGCACCATAATATCTCGAGGCAAGGCAACTTTTGGTGTTTGTTCATCGAACCTTATATCAAATGCTACCGAACTTGTCTTCCTAGTTGAATAGAAAACCGAATCAACATCCGGTAAACCATTAGATATGCCCTGCTGTATGTATTGCTTCCCTCCAGAAACTTCAGTGTAAAACTTCTCATGACCAATTTCACCAACATTTTCCAATGGCAACCCCCTCGGCCAAACTGACCTTTGCCCAAAATGTATATAAGGATTCACAACAGTCCTATTTGAATTCCCACTTGTATACTCCAAAATCCTCTGCTGCTTTACAATTACACTCTCTAAATCCAAATCAAAATGCTTCCCAAGCTCCCCATCAATCACTTCCCCACGATCGTCTGCATCAAAGATTCTCCTCGCACCATGCTGGATCGCAAACAGATACCCCACACTCTTCCTAACATAAGATTCGTAAGGCAAATAATCCACCAATCTGAACCCCAAATTTGCTTGTTGTTCCAATGACAAGAATATTGCACCCTTCAAGCTCCAATCTTTTGGGGTTTTGGAGTTGCCTATAGCCAAAACTTGCCAACCCTTTAATTTTACTAGCTTTTGTAGTGGATCTGAGGGATAATCCGAAACTGAGACCACGATCCAGTTTTCTGAATGGAAAGAAGAATAGGGTGAGGACTTATCTAAAATAGGTTTGATTTTATCCAAATTGAGTTTCGGAATGTTTATTTTCTGAGGATTGCTCGAAAGGTGAGATTTCTGGAAGCAAAAGGGTGTTGAAGAGGCAATAGGGTTGTGAAAAAAGAAGAAAAATGCCGCAACGCTGAGTGTTAGGAAGGTGATTATGAGAATTTTGCACGAGTTTACAGAAACCCATGTCGAAAAATCAAGATTCTTGGTTTCAGAAAAATGGTGGGGAATGAAATGTTTGTGGGATTTTGAAGATTTTGCGGATGACTGATCTTGGACTATCATTGGACTGGAATGGATCAAGAATTTCAAATTGTGAAATGGTTGTTTCTCTGTTTCTGAATCTCTGCTCCAGTCACTCTCTCTTACAAGCTTGACTGAACTCTCTGATTTCTTCGGTATAAGCGTAGGCAGCCGGCGGGGAACATTCCGTCTTGTATCTGTTCGGTAATGATTTATAAATGGTTTATAATTTTATACTTAATAATTGTCCGGTGACCACTAAAGATTTAATTTTACACGTCGAGTTTTAATCACTAAATTTATGACTTAATTATTACAATAATTATTGAACTATGTCTACGTCTTCGACTAGTCATTGAAATTTAAAACGTGGAGTTTTGATCACTAAACTTATAAATTAATTATCTCAATAATCATCGAACTTATGTATATTTCATTGACTGATCACTAGAGTTTAAAATGTCGAGTTTTGATCACCAAACATATCAAAATAATGAACGTTAGTAATTGACTTAACTTTTTAACAAAATTAACGTGACAGACGAAATGTACATATGACGTCACGTTACCTTCAACCGATCAATCGCGACACACTAAATTCCAATCAAACGCCCCAAATCAAATTAGAATAGATTAATCGTGACTTTGGTTCGTCTTCAATTGTTTGTTTTCCATTCCGTAACCTAAAACGAAAATCACGGCAGTGAATTATTTATTCCACATATTTTGTTGAGTATCTTCGTTGTTCCATTTGTGGCTTTATTATTGATGCGTGTCGTAATGCACCAAAATAATAATTAAATTCCTTGTTCACTATTACTAAGAATATAGCAGTGGAAGCAAGGGTCGATCCCACGAGGAACGGGAACTAACTTAGTGTTATGTCAATTAGAATCGTAAAGGGGGGTTTTGAGTTGAAAATTGCAATTAATCTAAATAATCAAATAAAGATGTAAAATACCTGGAATAAAAATCGAATAATAAAGAATCCTAGTTCTCAGGTTCGGTTGTGCCCTATCATAATATTGTCATTCCCCAAGCAACGCATGTGCTATTTCCTTTGTTTTTATTTATCACCCGGAATAATTAAAAAGCTCTAATTAATCCAATTCTTCCTTAATAATAATCAATTAGAATTAGTTCTCCAATCAATTTAGAGTGAATGAACAACCTAGAATAAGCTCCCTAGATTTAATTCATTAACTATGTGAAAACAAGAAGAATTAGGTGAACTAAATTATCAATTACATATGCTCGAATTGATTAATCTAGATTGGATTTTCATATGGAAATATAAAATTACCAATTGCTACTATAATTTGGATAACAAGACAAATACGAATTCAATTACCCAAATTAGCAAACATTAACACAATAATTAAAAGACAAAGCCTTAATCAATTAATAAATTGTCTTGACGAAATTAATGTTCATGAGAAATCCAATAAATAAAATATAAAAAACAAGAACTACGTTACGAGTTTGAGGAATGAATAATAGAATAATATGAACACATCGTCCCCCTTGAACTAGGTTGAGAAGACTAGCCGCGCATTGCCATGAAGAATTCCCCAAAAATATTGTCTTGATTCACCTTGATTTTTTGCCCGGAATTTCTTCTCTTCAAACCTTGATATTGGTGGCTCTCAAAATATATTTTTCTTCTCCTTTTTCTTGTCATGAACTTCCCTATTTATAGCCTCAATTTCACGCCCTAACTTTGGGAGCAAGAAATTGAAAAATATGGAAAGAATGGAAATAAGGAAATTTTTGACTTTAAGATTTACGGCCGTAAAGATTCTTTTACGGCCGTGATTGAGTCTCTGCTGATTTTGTATCTTTTGAAGGTTACGGCCGTGACATGTACCTTTACGGCCGTAACTGTGTTTCTGCACATTTTTCACTCTTTGAAGGTTACGGCCGTAAATATGTTTCTTACGGCCGTAACATCTTTTCTGCTTAATTTTGTTTGTTTCAATCATGCACTTACGACCGTGAGGATTTTTGCTTGCGGCCGTAAAGGTATTTGCACCTAAGTCCCCAAACTTCAGTTTTTAGTGCAATTTGGTCCTTTTTTCTTCTTTTCTCCTCTTTTAGGATCCTATACAACATAAAACATAAAATGCATTAATAATACTTAGATAGAATCATATTATGGTATATTCAAGGGCATAAGTGCATAAAATAAACGTGAATATAACACTTATCAAATCCCCCCACACTTGAACCATTGTTCGTCCTCGAACAAAGATTCAACAAGAAAGAAATAGGACTCAAACCACATATTACAATTTAGAGACTTGAGGTTGCAACCCACTTTTCCTTAACAAAAAATTTGTTCCATTGCATGATCGGATTGTGTTAGTGTGTGCTAGAGATGCAACGCCCTTTACTTCCCAACCCAATCATGGCTCGTTATGGTTTATTTCCTTTCACCTCTCGTGTTCACTCACCTCCCAACCATTATTGAGTGGCTACAAGAAAAATAGTTTCGCCCAATTTTAGAGGAACTCATTTGCGTAATCCGAGTTATTCATGATGTGAATTCAGTCAACACAGTACCCCCGACCACATTCGTACCACCAACCCTAGACCAAGCAATTCAAACCACTCATAAGTAAATGTAATGGGAGTTAACACCCTCACAAGATGTTCCTCTCTTCGCACAAAGTGTATAAGGTGTTGAATTTTTCGCTCAGTTCTCTGCATGGATAGGTCCGTACCACAGATTGCCTAACTGTCATAACCGGAGCCAACAATAACACAAGTGCAAAGCGAAGGTCTTTATTTGGTTGTAACGGGGCTTCGGGTCAGGTAGGATAAAAGGATATATTTAGGCTGAGTCGAGAAGGAACTTCGCAACTAAGTCGATTCAAAATAACATCACTTCCTTCACTCTTCTTATGAACTTTATTGTTTCCCACTATCCAACTTTATCCACACTTGACTAACTTCCTTTTCATTGATTTTTGTTTTTTTTTTTTCGAGTATAGACTGTAACTTAGGAAGTCATCAATTTGCACAAGATAGAATTACATTCCCCTGACTTCAGTCCATTATACAACCATCGCCCAACACAAGATACCATCTCCACTAAATTAGACTTAAACCATAGCACAATCCTCAATCAACAAAAGCTTGCGAATCCCTTCTCAATGGGTTCAAAACAGAGATAATGCAAAAGAAAGGGTATTCGTGGCTTGTAGCGTGGCATAAAAATTCAAAGAAGGGCTAAGGCTCAAAAGGGCTTCTATTGGTCCATGTAGCAAGGTAGGCTCTTTTAGCAAGTCAAATTTGGTTTTAACCTATTGCCTTTGCTATAATTTGCACTTGAATCAAGAAGCTACAACGACATGCACAAGAAAGCACATCCAAGTATAACTCAACCATGCAGGACACACATCAAAGAATTACGAGCTTATAAGTATTGAAAATAGCTCTTAGGTTCAAAAGCTCACAAATTATGGTTTTCATGTGTTTCTCCCATCCAATTATGAGTTATAGGTCATTGCTTGATCTACATTCCAATCTAAGTCCATTGGTCGAGGGCAACGGTTGAAAGCATTCAAACCATTACTACTCACAGAGGTATAATAATTTGGGACATTCAAGGTTATATATGAAAGGGTAATCTGTCTATTGTAGGTCGGGTTAACTCGGTTATAGGTATTTGACAATTTTACTTTTCATTTCCAACCTATTGATGAAGTATTGGACGAGATGATCTCTATGTGCTCAATTTATATCCAATTATGCAATGATTTTTTTTTCAAAAAAATGCACCAAAAGTGAGGTTGCTCCCTATCAAAGTATGGTTAAGGATCTAAGTAGCATAGATAGGTAGCAAAAACAGCTAACGGGATCAAAATACCTTTTAAAAATTCGATTACAAAGAGAAATTGAATTAGATAAGCTTACAATCAAATCAATTCCCCCCCCACTTAGATAATTCAATGTCCTCATTGAAAAAGGACAACAATAAAAGGGAAAGCAATAAAAGGGAAAAAAAAAGAAGAAGAAACTCCCTCGGGCTATTGTGGAGGTTGATCGTCTCGAGCTCTCTGCAATTGCCGAATCTGATCCCGAATGGCCCGCTGCTCCTCTAGTAGAAGCTGCTGATCTTCTTGCATAGCGTTCAGCTGGGTTTGGAAGGCTTGCATCATGCCCAGCATCTGAAGCTCAAAAGGGGTAGGAGCATTAGGATGTTGAGGAGCTTCCCGGGCTGCGGGCTCCTTGGCGCCCTGATCACCATCGGAGTCCCCTGATTCATCATCTCCGTGACCCCGCTTCGCAACGATCTGCCTGCGAGCATTCTCCAAACTCGCCTTCGTGAGGCGATTCCCATGCCCCAAGGTGTCGTCACTTACTGCAGCGGGAACTCGTTGAGCCCGGCATAAGGCGGTGATTAAACAAGGGAACGACATGCCTCGCTTCTGTGGTATCAAGCTGGCGTAAGTGGATATCGTATCAAAGATATGCTGCCCCAAGTCAGACTTGATCCCCATGGTAATGGCGTAGTAGACCCGGAGGTAGCGAACAGATACTGTAGTGAGGCTAGTGGATGGGAAGAGACTCCCCGACCCCCACTGGTGCAGGTACCAGGCGTCCCGCTGTAGATCCCGATTTTTGTAGTGCGGAAGGATGACAGTCAGGGAGTCATGGAGTTCAGGCTTCAAAGCCCAACGGAGCACCTCTTGGTCCGGAAAGAAGACACCCGCATTAGACGACATGGGGACCGACCCAGTGCTATTTAACCCCAAATAGTTATCCACCACTTCCTTATCAAATTGGACTCTCTTCCCCGCAACTCTAGTGTGGTGAAAGTCAAGGGAGCCCTCGTCACCAATGTCTTTGTTGAACTGGGTATAGAATTTGTACACCAGCGGGGGGTTCCCAAACGGTAAATCACTCACGAATCTGACCCATCCAAATTCGACGAAGCGGGCCCAAAACTGTCTCGGGGCAATGATGGTGTCAGCGCCCCTCCATTCCTGAAAGTCTTCTGGGAGGAAAAGGCGTTCCTTAATACACAGTTTAGACTGGGGCTTCTCCTGGCGGGGCACAGCCGAGGACTCCCCTGCCACTTGCTTTCCTTTCTTAGTAGGTGGGGCCATAGAAAATCCTGTGAAAGAAGCGAGGAGATTAGTCATTCATGGATAGGGATGGAAAAGCAAATATGCGCAATCCAATAGTGTGTGATGGAAAGGCCGAAATTGAAAATCAAGGCTCTTCACGACCTGTATAATGTACATACAAGCAAGGTATGGGCGGAACCAAGTCGTGGGAAGAGGTGTATAAATAATCGTAGAAACCCCCATATCACACATCGGAAAATAGCTTAAGTTCAAGGACCCTAACATGTGTTCGTTGGAGTGCACGCAACAAGTGCAAGGTCATGCTATATTCGTCAACTGCATGAGACACTATCCAATATGGCAAACCAAAATGACGATGCGGGGTCACAACTTAGGCAATCATAACCAACATAACCATAAATTGATATGTAGAGGGGAAAGAGGATCATGCAATAAGCCCTATGAAAGTATCAAGACCAAGCATTTTCCGACAATCGTACTCCTATGTGACGGAAACACACCTAAACGAGCATAATGGGGTGGTTAGAGATGCACATTGAGGCAAAGAAACACTCGAAATCCTCCTAGGCATTACATCAAACACTTGGAGTGCAAGCTAATAATGATGCCCTGGTTGGTATAATAATCAAAACTAAACCCCAAAACACAAAACACAATCCCAAACAATGCAAAGTCGTTCAATGGACAGGGAAAAATCAAGAACCCATTGGATATAAATACACTACACATGCCAAGAAGAGAAAAAGAGAAAGGGAGAAGAGAAAGAGAAACATACCTTGGGGAACTTGTGAGGAAGACGGAAAGTGATGGATGGGTGCAATAGGGATACTTGAAGAACGAAAATGAGGCGTATAAATGGAAAGAGAGTGCGAAGAAGAGGGGGAGAGGGAGAGTTATGCGCGAGGTCCCTTCGTTTTCTGTTATTAAAAATTTGAAAAACAAGACTTACGGCCGTAAGTCACATTCTGAAAAAAAATAAAATTCAAAGGGACCATTACGGCCGTAAAAATATTTTTACGGCCGTAATAAGGCTTCTGCATAAAAAGAATGAAATGGAGTTACGGCCGTAAAATATTAAATTACGGCCGTAACGAGGCCACTGGAAATTTAAATTTTTTTTTTTTTTTTTGAAATGACTAGAGAAACTAAGATTAACCAAAATGAAAATATGAAAATAAAAAGTTGAGGAGATTAAGAAACTCCCCTATCGGGTTGCCTCCCGAGCAGCGCCTTTGTTTACTATCGTTGGCTCGACTGAGTCCGTGCGAGACTATTGCCCATTGTTGGCGTTTTCCAGTGCAATCACCTCCAAGTTCTCGGTTTGGAACCCCTCGTAGTAGGGCTTGAGGCGGTTTCCATTAACCTTGAACGTTTTATCAGTTTTCAAGCTTTTGATCTCGACTGCACCATGGGGAGAAACATTAATAACGACAAAAGGTCCAACCCAACGAGAACGAAGCTTACCTGGATGAAGCTTGAGCCGAGAGTGAAACAAAAGAACTTTCTGGCCCTTACTAAATCTTTTTCGAGAAATGCGTTGATCATGGAAGGCTTTGGTCCGATCTTTATAAATCATGGCATTCTCGTAGGCCTCATTTCGGATCTCGTCGAGTTCTTGCAATTGAAGCTTCCTATGATCTCCCGCTACTCCCCAGTCCATGTAGCATTGCTTAATGGCCCAGTAAGCTTTGTGCTCGAGTTCCACAGGTAGGTGGCACGGTTTTCCAAACACCAATCGGTACGGGGACATACCAATCGACGTCTTGTAAGCGGTTCTATAAGCCCATAATGCATCTTCCAGTCTGATACTCCAATCCTTGCGGTCTGGCCGAACCGTTTTCTCGAGTATAGACTTAACTTCCCTGTTTGAAATTTCTGCCTGCCCACTGGTTTGGGGGTGATATGCGGTGGATACTTGGTGAAACACTCCATATTTCTTTAGCAGTGCCTCAATGGTGCGGTTGCAAAAGTGTGTTCCCCTATCACTGATCATTGCCCGAGGTATACCGAACCTGCTAAAAATGTTAGCCTTTACAAAATCTGCAACAACCTTAGAGTCATTAGTACGGGTGGCTTTGGCTTCCACCCATTTGGAGACATAATCAACAGCTAACAAAATGTAATTGCAACCAAAAGACGGGGGAAAGGGACCCATGAAGTCAATGCCCCAAACATCAAAAATTTCACATACAATTATGGGATTCTGGGGCATTTGATCTCGTTGGGATAGATTACCTGTTCTTTGGCAATTGTCGCAAGACTTACAGAATATGTAGGCGTCTTTGAATATGGTGGGCCAAAAGAAACCACTATCCAATACCTTTTGTGCGGTCCGTCTTGGTCCAAAGTGGCCCCCACATGCGTAGGAATGGCAGAAGGTAAGTATTGATTTGTGTTCTGATCCGGGCACGCACCTCCGAATGATTTGATCGGGGCATCTCTTCCACAAGTATGGATCATCCCAAATGTAGTATTTGGCGTCACTCCTCATTTTATGCTTCTTTGCCTGCGAAAAATGGGTTGGCATTAGTTTAGAAGTTATATAATTTACTAGGTCAGAATACCATGGGAGGTTCGCTTCAGTCGCGAATAAGCTTTCGTCCGGGAAAGCTTCACGCAGGGGTAGGTCGTCCTCGGCTCTCACTACCCTGCTAAGATGGTCAGCCACTACATTTTCCGATCCTGCTTTATCCTTTATTTCCAAGTCAAACTCTTGTAGTAAGAGTATCCATCGGATGATTCTCGATTTTGCATCCTTTTTCACAAATAAGTGCCTCAAAGCTGCATGATCTGTAAAAATAATAACTTTAGAACCCAATAAATATGATCGAAATTTTTCTAAAGCAAATACCACATATAAAAGTTCCTTTTCAGTAGTGGTATAGTTTGATTGGGCCTGATTTAATGTTCGAGAAGCATAGTAGATCACATGGGGTGCTCTCCCGACCCGTTGTCCTAAAACCGCCCCCACGGCATAGTCATTGGCATCGCACATTATTTCGAATGGAAGATCCCAGTTAGGTGGTTGGATAATGGGTGGTGTAGTCAACCGCTCCTTTAATTGGTTAAAGGCCTTTTTGCACAGATCATTGAACTCAAATGGCACGTCGTTTTGCAACAAATTGCACAGTGGGGATGCAATTTTTGAGAAGTCTTTTATGAACCTGCGATAAAAACCTGCGTGGCCAAGAAAAGATCGTATATCCCGCACATTTGCGGGGTAAGGTAATGCAGATATGAGGTCTACCTTAGCCTTATCGACTTCTATTCCTTTTTTGGACACTATATGACCCAATACAATCCCTTGATCCACCATAAAATGACATTTTTCCCAGTTTAAGACCAAGTTAGTGTCAATGCATCGTTTTAAAATCAAAGTTAGATTATCTAGACATGCATCAAATGAATCACCCCACACACTAAATTCGTCCATGAACACTTCAATAATTTTTCCTATGTATTCAGAAAAAATGCTCATCATACAACGTTGAAACGTCGCAGGAGCATTACACAAACCAAAAGGCATGCGCCTATATGCATAAGTGCCAAATGGACAAGTAAATGTGATTTTTTCTTGATCCTCGGGTGTTATGGCAATTTGAAAATAACCAGAAAAACCATCTAAGAAACAATAATGGGAATGACCCGCTAATTTTTCTAACATTTGATCGATAAAGGGAAGGGGAAAATGATCTTTTCGAGTGTCGGCATTTACCTTCCTATAGTCGATGCATACTCGATACCCGGTTTGCACCCTAGTCGGTACAAGCTCGCCATCTTTGTTTTCCACCACTGTCACTCCAGATTTCTTGGGCACCACTTGCACGGGACTGATTCATTTGCTGTCTGAAATTGGGTAAATCATTCCTGCTCCCAACAGCTTTAAGATCTCCTTTTTCACCACGTCCATCATTGCCGGATTGAGTCTTCGTTGAGCTTGCCTTGATGGTTGAGCTCCTTCCTCAAGCAATATCCGGTGCATACAGATCGATGGACTGATTCCTTTGATATCTGCAATTGTCCATCCAATTGCTTCTTTATGCTCCCGAAGAACCCGAACCAGCTTATCTTCTTCCACTTTGGTGAGGTTGGATGAAACGATTACCGGGAGTGTTTCTCCATCACCAAGAAATGCATACTTCAAATGGGCTGGTAGGGTTTTCATTTCCACTACGGGTGCCTGCAAGACAGAGGGTAGCAATTTGTTAGGATAGTCTGTCAATTGGATTGTTTTAATAGTGTACCTGTGCGGCACGGGTTCCAACGAGTCAAGTGCAATGATTTCATTTTGCAGTTCCCTGCTCATCCCCACATCATCGTTATCAATTTGACTCAATGATTCAGAAATAGCTGTTTCTAGTACGTCCCTGCAATTTAGTTCAAATACTTTTTGCACAGTAGGGGTAATTATGTCAATAAAATATGCAGCATAAATATCATTCGGGTGTTTTATTGCATCATAAATGTTAAATTGCACCACCTCCTCATCAAATTCCATAGTTAATACCCCCTTCCTAACATCGATAGTAGTTTGAGAAGTCCATAAAAAGGGTCTTCCTAGCAAAATAGGGGTGGAATTAGGGGAATGGTCGTCGTTCATGTCTAGGACATAAAAGTCTGCAGGAAATACTAGGTTCCCTACTTGCACTAAAACATCTTCAACTACCCCATCCGGATAAGCATTTGAACGGTCGGCTAGTTGAACAATCACATTTGTTTCGGTCATATTAGCAAGTTTTAATGGATTGTATGTAGACCTAGGCATCACATTTATAGATGCACCTAAATCTATTAATGCACGATCCAGTTTAGTGTTACCTATTTGGCATGGTATAGTGAACATACCTGGATCCTTGCATTTTGGGGGCAGTTTCCTTTGGAAGAGTGCTGACACATTTTCCCCCATTCTTACCATTTCATTTCCCATCAACTTCCGTTTGTTGGTGCACAGCTCCTTTAAGAACTTCGCGTAACGGGGCACTTGCTTGATTGCATCCAACAGTGGAATGTTGATTTCCACTTTCCTGAACATTTCCAGAATTTCCTTCTCCTTGCTTTCCTTAGTCGCCTTCGCTAACCTGCTCGGAAAAGACGGTGAAGTTAGTTTCGCATTCACAATAGGTTCGGTTTTTACCTGAGAGTTTCGTGGAATGCTGTTTTTCTTTTCGACTTCTTTTTCTTCAACCTCCTCCTCTTCACTCGCGGTTGGCTTTGATTGTGGCGCCTCAATTTCTTTTCCACTTCGAAGAGTAATTGCACTTACATTCTTCGGATTCACCTCAGGTTGAGATGGCAACTTTCCTCCTGTTTGTGCTTCCAGTTTGTTGATAGCTGTGGCCATTTGACTCATTTGATTTTCCAGGTTTTGAATGCTGGATTTGGTATCCCGTTGAAATTGTAGAGTGTTAGTGGCCAAAGTTCTCATCATTTCTTCGAGAGGCATACCTGATGATTGTGGCCTTTGCTTATATTGTCCCTGTGGATGGAAATTTCCTTGTTGTTGAAAATTTCCTTGAGGCTTGTTGGAGACGAAACCCGGAGGTTTGTTATCTCCATAGCTCAAGTTCGGGTGGTCCCTCCAGCCAGGATTGTAAGTGTTTGAGTACGGATTGTATTGTTGTTTTTGAAATGGGAAGCCTCCAGCAGCGTTCACTTGTTCACTGTTTTCCTCTTGGAGCACCGGGCACGCATCTGTTGCATGTCCGAAGTTAGCACATATCCCGCATGCTTTGACTTGTTGTGCACTTCCTACAACAAGTTGTTTAACGAGATTTGTTAGTTCAAACAGTTGACTTTCTATATTGGAACTACTTACCTCGTTCACGCGGCGAACTTGCATGTCTCGGGTTGGGTTAAATTGCTGAGTGTTTTCAGCCATGTTGGAAATCAAAGCCCGAGCCTGTTCCGGTGTTTTGTCCATTAAAGCACCTCCACTTACGGCATCTATCATACTTCTATCCATTGGTAGCAGTCCTTCGTAGAAATATTGCACCAGTAGTTGTTCGCTGATTTGATGATGGGGACAGCTCGAGATGAGCTTCTTGAAGCGCTCCCAATATTCATACAGCGATTCACCATTGTTTTGACGAACCCCGCAAATTTCCTTCCGGATTGTTCCAGCCCGAGATGCAGGAAAATATTTTTCCAAAAATAGCCTCTTCATGTCACTCCAGGTGGTGACTGATCCGGATGGTAAACAGTATAGCCAATCAGTAGCGGCATCCTTCAACGAGAATGGGAAGGCCCTCATTTTAATTTGTTCCTCGGTAATACCAGTGGGTCTCATACTGTCACAAACTACGTGGAATTCCTTGAGATGCCTGTAAGGGTCTTCACCAGCATGTCCTCGAAAAGTTGGCAACAAGTGGATGAGTCCAGATTTGAGTTCAAAAGTTTTTCCCTCCTCCACTGTCGGAAAAGTGATACAGAGTGGCTGTTGAGCGACATCTGGAGTGGCCAATTGTTTAAGTGTCCTGTTGTTGAGGTTATGAGCTGCCATTTGTTCTAGTGCTTCCCTTCTTCGCTGTTGAAAAGTTCGCTCGATTTCTGGATCAAATAAAAAATATTCAGGATTAGCGGATCGAGTTTTATGCATATAAATAAATGAATAAATAAATAAAATTTTCGGAATTTCAATTTTTTTTTTTATTAAACCGAAAATAAAAATAAACAAATAAAAATGCAGAAAATAAAATTCTAATTGATTAAACAGAAAATTGGTTAACCGTTCCCCAGCAACGGCGCCAAAAACTTGATGCGTGTCGTAATGCACCAAAATAATAATTAAATTCCTTGTTCACTATTACTAAGAATATAGCAGTGGAAGCAATGGTCGATCCCACGAGGAACGGGAACTAACTTAGTGTTATGTCAATTAGAATCGTAAAGGGGGGTTTTGAGTTGAAAATTGCAATTAATCTAAATAATCAAATAAAGATGTAAAATAGCTGGAATAAAAATCGAATAATAAAGAATCCTAGTTCTCAGGTTCGGTTGTGCCCTATCATAATATTGTCATTCCCCAAGCAACGCATGTGCTATTTCCTTTGTTTTTATTTATCACCCGGAATAATTAAAAAGCTCTAATTAATCCAATTCTTCCTTAATAATAATCAATTAGAATTAGTTCTCCAATCAATTTAGAGTGAATGAACAACCTAGAATAAGCTCCCTAGATTTAATTCATTAACTATGTGAAAACAAGAAGAATTAGGTGAACTAAATTATCAATTACATATGCTCGAATTGATTAATCTAGATTGGATTTTCATATGGAAATATAAAATTACCAATTGCTACTATGATTTGGATAACAAGACAAATACGAATTCAATTACCCAAATTAGCAAACATTAACACAATAATTAAAAGATAAGGCCTTAATCAATTAATAAATTGTCTTGACGAAATTAATGTTCATGAGAAATCCAATAAATAAAATATAAAAAACAAGAACTACGTTACGAGTTTGAGGAATGAATAATAGAATAATATGAACACATCGTCCCCCTTGAACTAGGTTGAGAAGACTAGCCGCGCATTGCCATGAAGAATTCCCCAAAAATATTGTCTTGATTCACCTTGATTTTTTGCCCGGAATTTCTTCTCTTCAAACCTTGATATTGGTGGCTCTCAAAATATATTTTTCTTCTCCTTTTTCTTGTCATGAACTTCCCTATTTATAGCCTCAATTTCGTGCCCTAGCTTTGTGAGCAAGAAATTGAAAAATATGGAAAGAATGGAAATAAGGAAATTTTTGACTTTAAGATTTACGGCCGTAAAGATTCTTTTACGGCCGTGATTGAGTCTCTGCTGATTTTGTATCTTTTGAAGGTTACGGCCGTGACATGTACCTTTACGGCCGTAACTGTGTTTCTGCACATTTTTCACTCTTTGAAGGTTACGGCCATACATATGTTTCTTACGGCCGTAACATCTTTTCTGCTTAATTTTGTTTGTTTCAATCATGCACTTACGGTCGTGAGGATTTTTGCTTGCGGCCGTAAAGGTATTTGCACCTAAGTCCCCAAACTTCAGTTTTTAGTGCAATTTGGTCATTTTTTCTTCTTTTCTCCTCTTTTAGGATCCTATACAACATAGAACATAAAATGCATTAATAATACTTAGATAGAATCACATTATGGTATATTCAAGGGCATAAGTGCATAAAATAAACGTGAATATAACACTTATCAATTATTTTTGACCTAAATCAAATAATCAATTACACTTTTTTTGAGTCAATCAATTCTTTCCGCGAATTAGTGAATTGAATAGTGGATTGAGACGATGATTTCTTTTTGTTCAAATCGATGGATTAGTGGACCGAATTAGTGAATTAATTTGTCTTTCGCCCCCCAAATTTTAAAAGGTAATAATTACATGTTTAATTCTTTAATCTTTAATCTTTAGAGGCGATGATGAGGATATATATAGTGAAAATAATGGCCTCTTTTTGTAAATGATAAAAATGGTAGATGAGATTGGCACTTTATTTATTCATGTTGCTGCGTGACTTCGCCTTCATTCTTAGTTAAACAATAGCTTGTCCTTGCTCTTATTGACTTATATGATTGTGATTCAGTCGATTTTGCATGTTTTTACTTTATATATGTTAGTAATTAATATAGTTAATTTCGTTGGTAAGAATTAATTCAATTACATTTGAAATAAATGAATAATTTTATAAAAAATTCTATGTTAATTAGACCGCGAAAAGATTTAGCCCCCGCCCCCACCTTCTAGTAAAAAAATACCCATTTTGATTAAAATGGGGCACTTAATTTGTAATTCGCTTTAGGCTTCACGACTCACAGAACTGGTACTGTTCCAATTCTCATGAATAAGATTTATAACACTTTGTTCATATATAACTTAAAATAAATTAACCAAAAATTTTACAAAATAGGATGAACTTTTCATAAAAGCACACAACGATTGTCTATATGCATCCATTTATATGTACTAGTGAAGCGTCGTGCATTGCAGCACGACCTCGAGCATTATGTGGAACGATATTGACATATCGATTTAATGATTATGTTTGTATAATATTTTCAACATGTTTTGTTAAAGAAATGATTGGGTACATTTTATTTTTTAAAAGCCATTTTGTGCACTATATAAGCCTCCATGCTACACACCATTTAATATAAAATGCACCCATTGAAAGAAAGTCGGGAACAAACATACACAGAAAAACTATACATTGTTATTGCTTGACCTTGTGAATCCATCAATAAAGAACAGATTCTTCAAGGGAAATATTAGGGATGAAGGAAGATTTTCAGTTTTTACCCCAAGCTCTCCGTATGGGAGCGATTTGTTGGCCAAAAAGTTTACGAATAAATAAGAGATAATTCAATAATATATCACGATCTATGAAGAAAGCCATCAAATAATACATGTGAATGCACAACCATGTCAATCCAAGCAGAGCAAAAGTGCGCTCACAATCCATTCAACGTTGAGTAAAAAATATACCTAAAAGTCTCCTAAGAGCATCAACTATGAATAGGTTAAGGCACAAGTTAGTAGTATAAGTTAGTAAAATGTTACATTTAGTGCCTACAATAGATATGTTAAAATACATGTTAAAGGAATCTTTTTGTTTACAAGTTAACTTCAATGTTAAATTTGGCTAATGGTTTAACTTCATGACTTGGCATTTTAACTTCTTTCCTTCTTTCTTCTATAAATTTTTTAATATCGATAAATAAAATAATTTTTTATTGATTTTATATTATATAATTTAATGAGATTTTCAAAATGAGTACTATATTAATATATAAATTTTGCTATTTTAAAAATAAATATATATCATATTCTTGGATTTAGTTAAAACTTAACATGTCCATTGTAGCAAAAATTAATAGCTAACTTTAACATGCATATGTGTAACTTTAACATGTTGATGTGTCATTTAACATCTCACTTTTTTCTTATGTAGTTAGATATATTTAAAAAAAAAAAAAAGGTTGAACCCCAACCTTAGGGGCCTGAACCGACCCTGCCCTGGGCCCTTGGTTCAGGAGGTAAACCGCAGGTTATGCCTCGTCCATGGTCAGGGTACTACTTATGGAAAGGCCCCTACGTCGGGGTAACTGAGTCACAAGCCACAAGGTCCTACCGCCACTCCTTTCACATCACCAATCACAACACCAATAAATTGGCTGCTCCTGGTTGCTCTTGGCGGGTTTCGAAAACCGAGCACACGGCGTGTGCCAGCCCAATACCGTACATCCTTTACCACTTGGAGATGTGCCCTGGGGGCATGTAATTAGATATATTTAACTTGTCCATTGTGGATACTCTAACCTTTGCATTCACAAAAGAAAAGGGAAGTCAACAAAGAATTCTTAAACAGAGAAGCATCAAGAAAACACAGTAGTAGTTACCTTCCAAAGTTAGGACAATATCTCCAAGAAGAATTGCAGTCTCCATAAATATATGATTACAAGCTCGTGAACAAAATGGAAATGGTTGAAATTCAGTAATAAAACCCAATAACAAAGAGAATTGTGATTAGTGGGACAACTCGTGCAGAAAAACCAAGAATGCACTTGAATGACTAAAAAAAAGTAATAATAATCAAACTTTTGTTAAGACTATAGGCACGAGATATTTCCAACTTCTCTTGGCTAATAACTCCCATTAAAGGTTTTGGAAGAGTTGGTAACTTTAGATATCCAAATTGCTGCAAATCAAGGTAAGTTAAAAAATATACAAAAGTATCATAATGCCTGAAATGTTCAAAAGTCAAATTAGTGTAGGAAAAATAAGTGAAAAGCAGATATAAAACAGCAAATTACAAAGCCTAAGAGTGTTGTGCCATCATTTCAAATATAAGAAATTCTTTGTGGAAGAGTAGCAAATGATACCAGCAAGCAAACAAACAATTTCATTTAATTATTGGTAAAAAACCTATAAAGCATTATTTCTGCACATACAAAATAGCAAACAGTGCTTGATAATTTTTTTACACACATTTGAGACGTGAGGAAGGTAATCCATATGTTCCCTCAAAAAAATCTGGAAATTAGTTTTTTTTTTTTTTTTTTTTTTTTTTTTTTTTTTTTTTTTGTGACTTTGAAACTCAACTATTTGCAACTCTTGGCTGATTTGTTTTTGCATGCTAGCAAATATCGACCCAACTAAAACGCACTGAATTTTCAAGGTTCGCGTGGTATAAGTTTCAGAGAATCCGAGTTTTGGAAACGTGGATGACATGTACAATTTGGAAATGATTTTCCCTTGACCACGATTTTCTTTTATTTTTATTTCAGACTTGTGGGACGAAGATTCTTTCTACGTATACGGAAATTCATTTAAATAACAAATGCAAAAACTTAATTGTTTCATTGAAAGATGCATCTATTTTTTGTCATAGAAGATTATAATCTTATTTGACTTCTTGTAGGTTTAAGGTAATATTATAAACTCATTTCTGCGAGAGTGGCAGATTTGGAGTATTTGCAGGTGAGATTTTGCTTGTAATATTTGCATTCAGGATTTTTTGCTGTAACACGCCTACCTCAACAAATTTTTATCACAAGCCAGCTGAAGGAGCAAAACTAAAATATCATCATCACTTCAATCAGTTTATCAAAAAAATAACCTCAAGCAAATTATCTTGTGCTAAAATGCCATAATTTGTTAGTAGTTGTTAATATTTCTAACTTGATTCTAAGTTATCCTCCCTGACCTAGTCAATCTGTGGAAGTTGGCAAACCTCTCTGCGACTGCCTTCCTCAAAACTGCAAACTGAAATAATGCTGGTGGTATGATTTGTTTCAATCTTTATTGGCAATTCTAATTTGGCTTTAACCAATTTCACAGAATCTCCATCTTCGTCCTACAATCCATATTGTTGACGTCTGTTTTTGTCAACAAATAAAAGTGGTATGATCTCTCAAATTGGTAGTTGGATTGTATGTTTTTGATTAATTTGTCTAAGTATGCAGTTCTTTAATTAAAGAGTCGTCGTTGTAATAAAGTTTGGGATATTATAAGATATCGGAAAGGTAACAGATCGAAAGCGAACTGAGATCAAAGCTACACAAATTCACGTCCAGTTCGATACCGATCTGATAGCCGGTCGAATTAACGAAATTAAATAGCAAGAGTTTGGAGAGGTTTTTTCATATATCATGCCCTTTAATGAGCATTTACTCCTCCTATTTATTGTAGTTGAGGGATTTAAACATAATCATTACAACATATCACTTCTGAAGGGAATGACTGAAAAGGGTGATTGACCCTTCTGACAGACATACATCAAATGATTATTTTGACATATTACAAATAATGATGATTACTGACACATAATACGGCTGATTTGACAATACTACCTACTCCCACATCGTCTTCGTCTTCCGCATCATTGAGGTCGGTTCGCATAATTCACCTCGGTCGAACAAACCACATCGGCCTCACGAATTCACCTCGCTGTCATGCATCACCTCGGTCACGACATTTCATCCCGTATTCAAAAATCACCTCGGAAATGAAAACACCTCGGTCGTGGTATACCACATCGGTCGTGATAAAGGGCATTGAGATTGTGATTCAAACATCATTGACCATTTCATCAATTTGTGGTAACTGTTTGGCCATTGACTATTTTGACTGCTTGATTTATTTTCCACCTCATATCGGTATATAACAAATGTCCCCTCTAGATCAGTTCGAAATTATGAGATCGGATCTAGAAATTCAATCCGTTGTCGAAAATTTTAACATCGGCGTTCGTTCCGTTAATTGTGTAACCCTAGCCACGCGTCATTATCTGATTGGAATGTCAGGTCTCGGATCATGTGTAGCCGCCGTCATTATGACAACGCATCTTGTCATAATTACTGCCGCCCAATTTCTCTCTCTTCCTTCCCTATATAAGGGTTCATTTGCCATTATTTCCACGATTTTTCTTTGACTCTCTCAAAATTCCTGCGAGATCATTTTCTGTTCCGTCCTCCGTTTCTGTTCGTTTTAAAATCCGAGGTGAGGATCATTTATATATCATTTAACATTTCTTTTCTTTTTATATACCTATATATATATAAAAAAAATGAGTGGGGACTTGAGCTCTACCGAAAGTGGCGTGAGGTCGGCGGGTGTAGGTAGTACTGGGGGACCTACCGTGTCTTGGAACGAAAGCGTGGAAACTCAGTGTTTATTTCGAGATGATGTGGAGGAAGGGGAAACCGCTCAGCCTCTCCCGTTAACAATAGTCCCATCTTCTCGAACTATTTCACCTAGTTCGTTCCGACACCCTTCTTGCGCCTCCTTCACCCGACCTGAACCTGGTACCAGCTACAGTTCGGACTTCGCCTGTAAACACTTCCGTTCTAGTGTCATTGAAAACGAACTGGCCATGTGGAAGAACAAATATAGAATCCCGGGCTATGTGCATTTCTTCCTCCCTGAGAGTTTCAAACGAGCCGACCAACCACCTCGCGGCTGCGTGGCCGCAAACTATCAGATCCTAGAGGCCGGTCTACGCTTTCCTCTTCCCTTCATAATTACCGACTTCCTCCGCATTTGGGGGGTCGCGCCAACTCAAATCCACCCCAACGGGTGGAGACATATCTTAGGTTTTATATCCCTTTACAATCAAATGGGATATGGCGACCCCTCCATTGACGAATTCCATTTTGCCTACCAATTCCGGGCTGATGGTAAACAGACGGGGTGGTTCTATGCGATGCAGAGGTCGGTCTTTGAAGGGAAAAAACTTCTAGTAGACCTGCCTGATTCAGTCCGCTGGTGGAAGGAGAAGTGGTTCTTCGTTGGAGGGAATTGGATGAGTCCCTACCGAAGCGAGGGCATGAGCCACATCGTACCCGTTCATTATAGGGAAAAAATCAGTAAGTTATATTTCGTGATAACTTCGAACTTAAAAGGTCTAATATTAATCACTCCATTTTTTTGCAGAGGTGAAGGAACCGGAGCTGGACGAAGGCATAATTGGAAGGATAGTGAGTTTAAAAGACATACCGGAGCCAGATAGGTCGGTAAAAGAGTTATTGACCGATGAGCATTTGTTTGAAGCAAGTCTGACTCACATTGATCCATCAGATTATTATCCTCCACTTCGGAAATGTAATCATTCATCAGGAAAGTTTATATTCCACGTAATTTACGAACTGGATACTTATAAAAGATTTTTACTTTTGGTTTTTCAGCTCGAAAAGGCAGAAAAGGGATGGAATCCATGAAGGCAAAGAAAGAGGCCCATGCCAAAGCTGAAGCATGCAAACGAGCTGCCCAAAAGAGAGCGGCCAGTGGTTCACCGCCTCGTAAGGAGGGGCAGATTCCTCCTCCATCTCCTCAGAAGAAGCATAAATGGGCTGAAATTCCAAAGGGCAGACCTGATACAGTCATTCCTCCTCCTCCTTCGGCTTTCAACGAGGCGGAATCTTCACGAGGGATTCATGCTGCTGAAGGTTCCTACCTTGGCACCGACAGAGTTCGAGCCGATTTGGTGAGCTCGCTGAAGGGGAGTCGCCCAAAGATTTACCGGGAATTCGTCTCTGCTGCCAACTTGACCTCAATTGGGTTGATGAGGCTCCCAGATCGGACCAAGGTGGCAATGGACATTCCGGCCAAAACTTGGACACCTCGGCATGAAAAATATTGCGAGGATATGCCAGTTGACGACCTGGTGGCTACCAGCATGGCGCACCTCGGCCAAGCTATGAATTATCTCACCCGAACACAATCTAGGTTGTCCGAGGTTGCTAGTGATACCAACAAGTTCAAGAAACTAGCCACCGAAGCCAAAGGGATGTTTGAAAACGAAGTGAAGGCTAGGAACGAGGCCGAGGATAAACTGAAGGAGGCTTTGGCAGAGGTGGAAAGGTTGAAGGAAGCCAACAAGGAACTTCAACTGTTTAAGGAGGAGGTGATTCCACTGAAGGAGGAGTTAAAAGACTTGAAGGATGAGGTGGTCGAACTGAAAAAGGTCGAAGGAGGGGCTGCTGAAGGAGTTAGAGGTCGCCAACTGCATCAAGGCAGTCCTTAAAAAAGAGAAATCAGAATTGGAGGCAGCAGGTCAGCTCGCTTACAAAGAGGCCGTGAAAAAGCTCAAAGACTCCACCGAGTACGAGCACGACGTCGATGAGACCTACTATCTCACCTTCAAGGAGATAGTGGAAGACCTGGAAAAGAAACGACCTGAGGTTGACATCACATTCCTCAAGGAAAAGCTCGATCTAATTTACAAGAAATATCTTGAGCTAATGCCAACCGAGGTTGACGACGAAGAAATGGATCTTTTTTCTCCTGCGCCAGAGCTCCAACCTCCGGAAGTTGACGAGGCCATCAATGTGGTGGATTAGAATGAATTCTATGTTTGCAGCTTTTCCTTCTTTCCTTTTTCTTTTTTTTTTTTAATTTTATTTCGGCCTTTGTAGTTTTCTGATTTTTAATGAAGAAAATTATTATTATCAATTCACTCCAAATAATATGCAGAGGTGAATTATAAACGAAGTGAACACTTAAACAAGTTTCAAACGTCAATTCACTCCAAATAAAATGCAGAGGTGAATTATAAATGAAGTGAACACTTGAGCAATTTTCAAACGTAAATTCACTCCAAATAAAATGTAGAGGTGAATTATAAACGAAGTGAACACTTATGCAATTTTCAAACGTCAATTCACTCCAAATAAAATGCAGAGGTGAATTATAAACGAATTGAACACTTGTGCAATTTTCAAACATAAATTCACCCCGAATAAAATGTAGAGGTGAATTATAAACGAAGTGAACACTTGTGCAATTTTCAAACATAAATTCACTCCGAATAAAATGCAGAGGTGAATTATAAACGAAGTGAACACTTGTGCAATTTTCAAACATAAATTCACTCCGAATAAAATGCAGAGGTGAATTATAAACGAAGTGAACACTTGTGCAATTTTCAAACATAAATTCACTCCGAATAAAATGTAGAGGTGAATTATAAACGAAGTGAACACTTGTGCAATTTTCAAACATAAATTCACTCCGAATAAAATGCAGAGGTGAATTATAAACGAAGTGAACACTTGTGCAATTTTCAAACATAAATTCACTCCGAATAAAATGTAGAGGTGAATTATAAACGAAGTGAACACTTGTGCAATTTTCAAACATAAATTCACTCCGAATAAAATGCATAGGTGAATTATAAACGAAGTGAACACTTGTGCAATTTTCAAACATAAATTCATTCCGAATAAAATGCAGAGGTGAATTATAAACGAAGTGAACACTTGTGTAATTTTCAAACATAAATTCACTCCGAATAAAATACAGAGGTGAATTATAAACGAAGTGAACACTTGTGCAATTTTCAAACGTTAATTCACTCCAAATAAAATGTAGAGGTGAATTATAAATGAAGTGAACACTTATGCAATTTTCGAACATAAATTCACTCCGAATAAAATGTAGAGGTGAATTATAAACGAAGTGAACATTTAACTCGGCATATTCTCACCAAAACACCTCGTTTGTTGAATGGAGGTCGGTCATTTATCACCTCGGTATTTTTCACCAAAACACCTCGTTTGTTGAATTGAGGTCGGTCATTTATCACCTCGGTATTTTTCACCAAAACACCTCGTTTGTTGAATGGAGGTCTGTCATTTTCCGCTCCGATGTCTCGCGGGAACCTACTTCGTCTTCACAGATCGCTTTGTAATGTTAATGATGTTCTGCCTCACAGGTACTTACTGATCATCGACTAAGGTCTTTATTTTGCCTCTCAAGGAGGTCTTTCTCGTCTTTGAGACGGATCGCCTTGTGATGTTGATGATATCCTGCCTTAGAGGTACTTACAGATCATCGACCAAGGTCTTTATTTTGCCTCTCAAGGAGGTCTTGCTCGTCTTTGAGACGGATTGCCTTGTGATGTTGATGATATCCTGCCTTATAGGTACTTACGGATCATCAACTAAGGTCTTTGTTTTGCCTCTCAAGGAGGTCTTTCTCGTCTTTTGAGACGGATTGCCTTGTGATGTTGATGATATCCTGCCTTACAGGTACTTACCGATCATCAACTAAGGTCTTTGTTTTGCCTCTCAAGGAGGTCTTGCTCGTCTTTGAGACGGATTTGCCTTGTGATGTTGATGATATCCTGCCTTACAGGTACTTACGGATCATCAACTAAGGTCTTTGTTTTGCCTCTCAAGGAGGTCTTGCTCATCTTTGAGACGGATTTGCCTTGTGATGTTGATGATATCCTGCCTTATAGGTACTTATGGATCATCAACTAAGGTCTTTGTTTTGGAAACATCCATTCAGATTTGCATACTTTGAAACATTAAACTCTTTATTCATTTGATTACATTTTGGTTGACATCAAAAAATATTCACATTCCATTTCACCTCCTGTCCTACTGGAAATATTTCTTCAAGTGTTCTGCGTTCCAGGGGGTGTTGAAGCTGAATTCCGTCAAGTGTCTCTAATTCGTAAGATCCATTGCTCACAGCCTTCTTGATTCGATACGGACCTCCCCAGTTTGGTCCCAGAGGTTCACGCGTCGTGGTCGTCTTTCATAATACCAGATCCCCCATTTGGAACTTTCTCGGTCTCACCCTGGCATTGTAATACCTCGCACTCCTTTGCTTGTATACTGCATTCCTAACCTGTGCTTGTAATCGTTTCTCCTCCGTAAGGTCCAATTCAGCAGTGAGGGCATCATGGTTATCTTTCTCATTGAAGTGAGTGACCCGAAACGATGGCATACCCACCTCTATCGGGATTACAGCTTCTGTCCCGAAGGCCAAAGTGAACGGGGTCTCTCTTGTTGATGTCCTATGGGTTGTCCGGTAGGACCACAATACCCCGGGCAGTTCTTCCGCCCACGTTCCCTTCAGGTTTTCGAGTCTGGTTTTCAGATTGTGCTTGATAATTTTGTTCACCGCTTCGACTTGCCCGTTGGACTGAGGATGGTTCGGAGTGGAGAAATGCTTCCTGATGCCCAACCCTTAACAAAAAGATTTAAACCTTTCGTTGTCGAACTGTTTACCGTTGTCTGTCACAATGGATTGTGGGATTCCAAACCTACAAATGATTGACTTCCATATAAAGTCTGTAGTTTTCTGCTCCGTAATTTTGACCAGCGGTTCAGCTCTTGCCCATTTTGTAAAATAATCCACTGCAACTATAGAAAACCTGTTTCCCCCTTTTTCCGTTGGTAATGGCCCGATCAGATCTATTCCCCATTTAGCGAACGGCCATGGGCTCATCACTGAAGTCAGCTCTTCGGGAGGGTTCCTCATGATCGGGGCGAACCTTTGACATTTGTCGCAGGTCTTTACAAACTCAATCGCGTCCTTCTTCAAGGTAGGCCAAAAGTACCCCTGCCTAATAATTTTGAACGCCATAGCTTGTCCCCCCGTATGGTTCCCGCAAATGCCCTCATGGATTTCTCTCATCACATATTCAGCCTCTTCATTGTCTAAACATTTTAACAGTGGTAGGGAGAAACCTCGCTTGTATAAATCATTCCCAATTAAAGTGTACCTCGAAGATCTAATCCTCAAACTCCGGGCTTTCACTTGATCAAGTGGCGTCGTCCCTTCTCGTAAGTATTGGATAATTTCATCCTTCCACGTCCTCTTCAGAGAGGTTTGCAGGACGACTGAAGGTGACGGTTTTAAGGCGGATTGCGACAAGGTTTCGATCGATATGCTTTCCAATTCAGACGTTCCTTCACTTGTCGCTAAGCGAGCTAAAGCATCCGCTTGACTATTTTTGGATCGAGGGATCTGGATAAACTCTTCATGCCTAAACTTCTTCAGCTCCTCTAAAACCCTTGCTTTGTAGGTCTTCATCTTTTCACCCCTGGCTTCATACGTTCCCCGGATTTGGTTGATTATCAGTTGTGAATCGTTGTGCAGGATAAGGCTATCAACACCCATCGCTTGAGCCATGTCCATTCCCACAATCAGAGCCTCATATTCAGCGTCATTGTTGGTTGCCTCGAATTCAAAACGGTAGGAGCTGCAGAAGAATTGATTATCAGGGCTGATTAGGACGACTCCGGCCCCTTCCCGGTTTCCCGCTGATGAACCGTCAACGTATAACCGCCATGTCCTATCTACCCCCGCACAACAACTTAAGTTAGTTGGTGTGAGCTCCACCATGAAATCAGCCAAGGCTTGCCCTTTGATGGCGGCTCTCGCTTTGTACACAAGGTCAAATTGTCCCCACTCCACTGCCCATTTCAATAACCGTCCAGACATCTCGGGTTTTTGTAGCACCTGCCTCAGAGGGTAATTTGTCAATACTTCAACCTGATGCTCCAAAAAGTAAGGCCTCAATTTTTGAGTCGACATTATCAAAGTATAGGCTAGTTTTTCCATTTCAGAATATCGAAGTTCGGCGTCGCGCAGGGCCTGGCTGACATAGTAGACTGGTCGTTGAATTCCCTGCTCGGTTCTCACAAGGACTGCACTCATTGCCAGTGCGGAAACGACCAAGTATATAGAGAGCACTTCTCCCGATATCGGTTTGGAAAGGACAGGCGGGGACGCCAATTGCTTCTTCAATTCTTCAAAGGCTGTCTGGCATTCTTTCATCCACTCAAAATCCTTGTTTTTCCTGATAATATCAAAGAATGGCCGGCATTTATCCGTAGATCTTGATACGAAACGGCTGAAAGCTGCTATCCTCCCCGTCAGACTTTGCACCTCTTTAATTCTCCTTGGTTCCCTCATCTGTATCAGCTCCTGTATTTTATCAGGGTTAACTTCGATACCCCTTTTGTTTACCAGGTAGCCCAAAAATTTCCCTGATCCTACCCCGAAGGAACATTTCTTGGGGTTCAGCTTCATTCTGTAAGTTCGCAGTATTCGAAACATTTCATCAAGGTGCTGAATATGGTCTTCAGCTTGGATACTCTTTACGTGCATGTCATCGAAATATACCTCCATTGTCTTTCCGATGAGATCTTTGAACATTTCGTTCACCAAGCGTTGATACGTTGCTCCAGCGTTCTTTAAGCCGAATGGCATCATCTTATAACAATAAAGTCCTCGATCGGTCATAAACGAGGTATACTCCTCATCGGCTTCATTCATCGGTATTTGGTTATACCCCGAGTAAGCGTCCATGAAGTTGAGGAGCTGATGTCCGGCCACAGCATCCACCATTTGATCTATCCTGGGGAGGGGGAAACTATCCTTGGGGCATGCTTTGTTTAGGTCAGAGAAATCGATGCACAGCCTCCATATCCCATTGCTCTTCTTTACCAGCACTGGGTTCGCTACCCACGCAGGATAGAAAGATTCCCTGATAAATCCGTTGCTAAGTAATTTCACCACCTCCCTTGCCAGCGCTTCATACCGTTCAGGATTAAGTGACCTCCTTTTTTGTACCTTAGGTTTGAAATCAGGATTAACTTGGAGGTGGTGGCACGCATGTTTAGGATCAATCCCTTCCATGTCCGAGTGAGTCCATGCAAACACATCCGAATTCTTTTTCAGAAAATTGATGAGGTCGGTCCTGATGGGCTCCATTAACCCGCGTCCCACTCTGAAATCGACATCAGGTCTTGCATCGTCAACTTTAACAGTATCCAACTCTTCCACAGGACCTGACTGACCCCTATCCTGCGTACCTCTTGGATCCAGCGTTTGCAGCTCTGTTATCGGCTCGTCTTCTCCACTTGGTTCCACGATGGGACTTTCTTCTTCCTCCATTTGGACATTGTTGGAAGCGAAGCCTAAATTGCACTCCCGCGCAACCCTCTGATCCCCCCTTATGGTAGCCACCCCGTGTGGTGTAGGAAATTTCAGACAATAGTGATAAATTGAAGTTGCAGCCTTAAGCTCGTGGAGGATCGGTCTTCCCAATATGGCATTGTAGTTTGTTATGACGTCTACTACCACAAAATCAGCGATCACACGCCTCTGACAAGATCCTGTCCCCTGTTCCACCAGCAAAGATATTTCACCTTTTAGATAGATGTAGTCACCAGTGAAACCCTGAATCCTTGTTCTCCTTGGACGTAAGCTACGCGGGTCAATTCCCATTTTTTCAAAGGTCTTCCAGTATAACACATTCACAGCACTACTGTCATCCACCAGAGTTCTGTGGATCTTTATACCGCTCACCGGCATCGTGATCATCAAAGCATCTGAATGGAGAAACTGAAAGACTCCGAATTGTCCGGCGTCATTGCATGACTACATACCTGATAGCTATTTCGGGCTTCTCGAGCGAACTCTCGCCTTTTCCTCTTTGACCTGACCTGCACTTGATTTCCGCTCACAATTGTACGGATTTCATCAAGCCGGTCTTTGTCGCGAGGCTCAATCCCCTGATGGACGGCATACTTCTCCTGTTGTTTGAATTGCCTTCCTGAATCCCGTGGTTCAGCAGCGTATTCTTGCAAGCTTCCCCTCTTTATTAACCTGTCGATTTCGAATCTCAAATTTCGGCATTTGTCCGTGGTGTGTCCCACTGACCTGTGGTATTTGCAATACCGGGAGGAGTCCAAGTTATTTGGGTTCTGCTTTATCGGCCGAGCCGGCGGAATTATCCCCTTGTCTTTCTCATTCATGAAAATCACCTCAGTTGATGCATTCAATGGGGTGAGCTCACTTCTTTGTTCTGGATTATATGGACGGAACCTATCCACTGGTTTGTAGTCTCTCTTTTTCCCAAAAGTATTCCTTTTAAATTCTTTCTTATCATCCTTGCTTTCTTTTTTGTCTGACACCGCAGCTGTATTATGATGACCTTCTTTGGAACCTGAAGCCTCCTCGGCATTAATAAACTTCTCCGCCTTGTTAAGAAACTCCCGGTACGTGCGAGGTCCATCCTCATGCACTGACCACCAGAAACGAGTCTGCGTTTGTAGGCCTGACAGAACAGCCATGAGAAGCGCGTCGTCTGATATTCTTTCCATTCCCATGATTTGTTTATTAAAGCGGCCCAGATAACTCTTTAGTGATTCCTCCTTCTCCTGCCTAATGGTCACCAAGCTCTCCTTCGGGGTGGTCGGAATTTTTGAACCCATGAATTGCTTCAAGAACTGGCTACTTAGTTGAGACCAACTCGATATGGAGTGCTGAGATATATTGCGGAACCACCGTTGAGCCCGGTCCCCGAGAGTTAAAGGAAAAGCCCTGCACATTATTGCGTTGCTCGCCCCTTGAAGCTCCATCCATGACATGTAATGATCCAGATGTGAAATCGGGTCAGTCTCCCCATTGTACCCGGCGAGATGAGGCATCTTCATTTTGCTTGGCAGGGGTTGTGACAATATAATCTCTGTGAAAGGTGATGTCCTCTTGGTAGATGGTTCCGTTGATCCCAACCCTTCTTGTTTTGCCTCCAAGTCAGACAGTCTTTTCTTCAATTGTTCAACTTCAGTTTGATCTGGTTTGCTTGACGGAAAAGTCGGTGGCTGACCCAAGTGAAGAGTCGAGCTGCCAGCCGACTGGTTTTCTGGGTTCACTTTCTTCATCGGAGATCTGTCCCCATGTCCTTTAGTACGTACAGCCTTACTCTCCTCTTCTTTTTCACCCCTTCTCGCTTGATTCGGTCCCATCCAACTCAGCGATTTTTGACTCCGTACATAAGGTGTGCTTTCGCCTACCGTACTCCTTGTGTTGTCAGAGCGTCTAGTTTGTTGTTCTTCGAAATGTGAGCGTCCATCGGATCTTCGCAGTTGCGATTGCACTTCATGCTCCTCTTGGTGACGACCCCGATCCTGATTTCTCCTCATCTTTTCCATTTCCCTTTGCATCCTATCAAGTCGATCTAGGACCATTCCCATGTTGGCCTCCGCTGGGGGTCGCGGAATGGCGGACCTCCTGGACATAAGGGAATTCCCTTGCGAATCCTCATCACGATGTCCCCGGTGACTCCCCAAACTTTGCCCGTTACTCATTATGATGCAAGAGCAAATATGTGATTGCTGAATACAAGGATACGGGCCCTCCTTCTAGCGCCAATTTGTTGACGTCTGTTTTTGTCAACAAATAAAAGTGGTATGATCTCTCAAATTGGTAGTTGGATTGTATGTTTTTGATTAATTTGTCTAAGTATGCAGTTCTTTAATTAAAGAGTTGTCATTGTAATAAAGTTTGAGATATTATAAGATATCGGAAAGGTAACAGATCGAAAGCGAACTGAGATCAAAGTTACACAAATTCACGTCCAGTTCGATACCGATCTGATAGCCAGGTCGAATTAACGAAATTAAATAGCAAGAGTTTGGAGAGGTTTTTTCATATATCATGCCCTTTAAAGAGCATTTACTCCTCCTATTTATAGTAGTTGAGGGATTTAAACATAATCATTACAACATATCACTTCTGCAGGGAGTGACTGAAAAGGGTGATTGACCCTTCTGACAGACATACATCAAATGATTATTCTGACATATTACAAATAATGATGATTACTGACACATAATACGGCTGATTTGACAATACTACCTACTCCCACATCGTCTTCGTCTTCCGCATCATTGAGGTCGGTTCGCATAATTCACCTCGGTCGAACAAACCACATCGGCCTCACGAATTCACCTCGCTGTCATGAATCACCTCGGTCCAAAATTCACCTCGAATTACACAAATCACCTCGGTCACGACATTTCATCCCGTATTCAAAAATCACCTCGGAAATGAAAACACCTCGGTCGTGGTATACCACATCGGTCGTGATAAAGGGCATTGAGATTGTGATTCAAACATCATTGACCGTTTCATCAATTTGTGGTAACTGTTTGGCCATTGACTATTTTGACTGCTTGATTTATTTTCCACCTCATATCGGTACATAACACATATAATCCTTGTGCATAGAGACCCAATTCAAGCACCTTGCTCCTATTGTGGAGTAAATACCCATAGTAGAATTGCTATGACATATTAGAACAACTCCTACCACCCAATTTACTCCCCCCGTTCCAGCCAATTCAAATGCACCAAAGGAAGATTCTCGATGAGAGAGCCTTCACTTGGTAAGGTTGCTTCTAACTACAAAATAATTACATTCAACAAACTCCTTTTTACTCAAATTTTCTAATTTTTCAAAACATAGGAAAATGGAAATTGGAAATTAGACAATTTAGACTGCATTTCAGAAATCACAAACGAAACGGAAATCAGACTCACTACTCAAAGTTTCAAACAAATTTTTATATAGCTACTAGTGGTGAGCATGAGCGGCGTGACAGTCGCGAGACTCGCGACCTCGGAGTCGAAGGCGAGTCGCGAAGGGCTGGAGCCTGAACCACTGGACGCAGTCACACAGTCAGCAGCACACTCACCTCACGCAGGCAGCAGGTAGAGCTGGTTACGGAACTCGCGCGCGACGATTCGAATTTCGAGGACAGAAGGAGGCAAGCAGGCGAGAGCGGAGCAGCCAAACGCAGGACCAGGAGGGTTTCTGGAGGGTTTTTTTAGTCTAAAGTTCTAAAATGTGTAATGTGTTGAGATAGACAATCAAGAATTACAAATTTAGATGTGTCAATGAAGAGAATAATCGTCCTAATGCGTTTCGTACTTTTAATAATATTTTAATTAATTTTAAGAAATAAAATATTAAATAAATTTTTATATGAAAAATAGAATTTATTACATAAAAACTAAATATACAAATAATATAAAATATATAAATAATTTTCTTTAATTTTAGAATTACTAACTCAAAAAAATAGAGATTTATGATTGATAATTTTGTTTATATTATACTATTTGTTTCAAAATGTCAAGATATTTTAATTATTATAAAATAAGAAAAATAATATTTAAATAATAGTTGGGAGAGAAAGTCAAACAAATAATGATAAGTAAAAACAATAATAAAAAAAAAAGAACTCAAAAAAATAGAGATTTATGATTGATAATTTTGTTTATATTATACTATTTGTTTCAAAATGTCAAGATATTTTAATTATTATAAAATAAGAAAAATAATATTTAAATAATAGTTGGGAGAGAAAGTCAAACAAATAATGATAAGTAAAAACAATAAAAAAAAAAAAAAAAGAAGCAAAAGAAATTTAAAAAGAAAACAAGAAAGAAAAAGTATATCAGTTCCCATCTTACATCGGATGTTGATGTGGGATGAAACACATATTACCCTTATAAAGGGTCTGGTCAGTGGTAAACTAAATTAAGTTTGCAAAAAGATTGCGTATGTTTACATGCAATCCCCGAGAATAATTTTTTTTATTATTATTTATTTAAATAACACTGGTTCAATTGGTTTCTAACTGATTGGATCAGAAAAATAATGGTTTATTATTGGTTCTTGACCATTAATCACATATTTTTTTTCAATTTATGTTCAGTAAAAAATATTATTCTGCGCATATGAGTAATGCGAGACGTTTTCCCCACTCATTGCCCTAATGCACGCCTAGACGACGTTTATTCCTGCATTTTAGAACACTGTTTTTAGGGAGAGACCAGACCAATGTCACGAAGAAAGGGGAAATGAAAGAAACTGGGTTTTATTTTGTGTTTGGGCCAATGGATAGCAATGGAAAAAGTACGTAACTATAAATCTAAAACTATTACTTAAATCTAAAATTATCACTTTTTTAAACTAACAAACTTAGCCTTGTTTGTTTCTTTTTAAATTTTTCTCATTTTTTACAGTACTCAATCTTAATCATCCATTAAAAATCAAGCTCACAATATTTGACTTTTCAACCAAATTTCAACTATCTATTATCCTAAAAATCACTATTCATTTCAAAAAGACTCATTTTAACTAGAATCAAACATATACTTAATTTCTTTTTTAAAAAAAATCAGGTGTTAATTAATAATTAATAAATATAATATTGTATAATATAAAAATAATTATCGATTATATATTAAATTAAAACCAATAAAAAATTTAAATAAAAAAAGTCATCAAACAACATAGGTCCGTCCATCACAGCTCCAACTCTACCCCACCCCACCCCCACCCCCACCCACTCACCCCATCCTACCCACACCGACCGCACCTCACCCTACCCACCCCGATCTCATCCTACCTCAAAAATGATTTTTTTCTTCTACTTTTCTCAAATCTCACCCTGACCTCGACCCAACCCTACCCCACAAAAATAAGCTTTTTTTTTTCTTTTCTCTCTCTCTCGATATTTTCCCACCCTACCCTACCACTCTCACCCCACCCCACCTCACATCACTCACAAAGTGATGATCACACAAAATCACAATTACAAATTTAATCGCAAATTTCACTCCAATCTCACCCCATTCCACTCCACCCAACTTCAACCCACATCCAAAAACACATTTGATCACACAAACTCACAATTTGATCACAATTACAAATCTAGTTGCAAAATTTACCCCACCACACCTCACTCGACATGCAAATTCATAACTGGTCACATAAAGTCACAATCGGGTTACAATTACAAATTTAGTTGCAAAATCCCACCCCACCTCACCCCAAAATCACAATTGGTCACGCAATGTCACAGTTCGGTCACACAAAGTCGTAATTAGGTCATACAAAATCACACCCCGCCCTAAAACTAATTTTTTTCTCTAAGTTTCCCCACCCACCCCACCCCACCCCACCCCACCTCATCCCACCCAAACTACATTTTGGTCACACAAAGTCATAGTTGGTCACATCAGGTCAATTTGGTCAAAATTACAAATTTAGTTGCAAAACCCCACCCACCAACCCATCTACCCCAAACTCACGATCACATATAGTCACAGTTGGTCACACAAGATCACAATTTGGTCAAAATTACAAATTTAATCATAAATTTAACCCACCCCACCTTACCCCACACAAATCACAAGTCACAGTTAGATTTCAATCACAATCACAAATTTAGTAGCAAATTTAACCCCACCCACCAACCCCACCCATCTGACTGCAAAATCACAGTTGATCACATAAACTCATAATTACAAATTTTATCACAAATTTCACCGTAACTCCACCCCACCCACTAGTAAAGTCTCAATTGGTCACAAAAAGTTATAATTTAGTCACAATTACAAATTTAGTTGTAAAACTCATCCTCACTCACAAGTCACAGTCGGTCACTCAAAGTCACAATTTGGTCACACAAGGTCACAATTCATTCACATAGAGTCGCAGTCCAGTCACATACATGTCACAGTCCGGTCACACGACGTAAAAGTTAGGTCACATAAAGTCACAGTTCGATCACATAAGGCCAGTTCGATCGATCACACAATGTTACAGTTAGTCAATATTTTGGTTACATTTACCTAATAATTAGTTACAATCACCTATAGTTGATCACAATATATCACCTACCCCCACCTTACCCTACCCCACCCCCCACCCATGTCTCTACTCCAACACCCCACCCCACAGTTGGTCACAATTTCTAATCTAGTTACAATCATTTATAATTTATCATAATTATTCATAATTGATCATATATTTTTTATTTATTGGTCACAATTTACTTATTTCTTGATCACAACTAATTAATAAGTCACACAAAGTCGCATTTACCTTAAAATTGGTCAAACCCGTACTCGCCACAAGTTGCAAAAAGTCTCAATTAATCAATATTTTAGTCACAATTATTTAATAATTGGTCACAATCCGTACTCGTCACAAGTCACACAAAGTCACAATTAATCCATATTTTAGTCACATTTACTTAATAATTGGTTACACTTGCTTGAAATTGGTCAAACAATAACAATTCAAGACACCCAACTTGGCAACCAACCCTACCCCCACCGCTCTAACCAACCATCAACCCCCCAACCCCCCCCCCCCCCACAAACCCCATTCAAACCACAACCCAGAACTGATCATCTTCCTGCAATATCCCGTCCCGCCACTGCAGCTGTAGCTACCGCCATCGGCCATCGCCAACAGCCACTTTCACCACAACCTCCACCACTATCACCTTCACCAACACAATCACAATCACAATCACAATCACAATCACAACTTAAAAACACACACCATTGTAAACACAACCACCACCGTCATCAACCCACCGAAGCCTCAATCTATCTCAATCAATCCACCACCACCGCTTGCACTAGCACCTCTCCTGCAACGACGACATCGTTGCTTGAGGCTGCCAGTGACGAGAGCTGCTACATCACGAAGACGTCTTGCTGGTTGTGGAATGCGTGTAGCAAGATGGTAGAGAGAGAGAGGTCGCCGGTTGCTGGGTCGTGGGTGATAGACGGATCTGGTAGGATTTGAAGCTGGTAGATCTGAGGCTACACTGCATCAACGAGATCGCCGCTGCTACAACTTGAAGGTGGCGATTGGTCTCCAGCTAAAAATAGTTCATAAAATATTTAACTATTAAATTTATTAATTAGGTAATAACACTTGATTTAAAAAAAAAAAAAAATATATATATATATATATATATATATATATATATATATATATATATATATATATATATATATATATTCATCACCTTATTCTTAAAATCCGATCTTTAAATGTAGGTCTCCATATAGTTTTTCCTTTAGTTATTGGGTTAAAGGGTTGCTTGGTTCAGTGGACTGGGTTGGTGGAATATATATGGACTGAGCTGAGTTAAAATTTGGGCTGAGTTACAGCCCTACGGGCCCCACATAAATCCACCCATGATTCCATCCTATTCTCAACAACACATCATTCTTCACAAATTATCAAAGCCTTAATTTCCATTAACCGTGTCAAACTTATTGTCCAAGCATCAAAATATGCATTTTAGCAATAGAATGCGGAGACTAGAATGATATATAACGATAGGAATATTGCTCTAGATTCATAATAGAAAACGATAAAGAGAAAAATTATCATCTTAATATTGTTGAGAAAATTAATGTGCATAAACTATATTATACTAACATACTTTTTACGTTCATAAAATCGAACATGATTTTGACTTGCCAAATCTGAATACATAAAGTAGGAATGAGAAATATATGAATATGAATTTGGTCTAGGAAAGTGGTCGACTCTTTATCCTTAAGACGATAATGCATGAACATGTGCTAACGATTTTTCGACAATCGTTTTTCAAGATACAACAATCACGTCTTGTATAGGATCATTCCAAATTACATTCAAATCAATGAACTTACTGGTGTTTTAGACTCTCTTTATATGAAACTCGACTCAAAATAAATGCGAAATTTATTTGATGAATATGCATTAATGTGATATGCAAAGATGAACCGATAAATGAATATTCCAATATTGGGGTCTATAAATAGTTGTTGAAAAGTTATGTATCAAAAGACACAATCCTTATAAAAGACATAATTCATTGGAATTTGTCTCTAATTACTATCAAGTATCAACCATTTGGTTCATGGAATTTTTTTTTATTTTTGTGGTTATTTTGTGTTTTTTTTTTTTTTATGGATTTGTGGTTTAGATTGGTTTGAAAAGTAAAAAATTGTAGGTTTAACTAAGAATGAATGATTGAAATCGAGTTTAAAAAATTTTAGTAAAAATTTTAGATAAAACAAACAGGCTCTAAGATGGACAGTATCAAAAGAAAAGAATACCATGAATCAAATGAGTAAAACATGTGAAAAAACAAAGAAAGTGCAAATCAATGCAGGTAACGTGAGTAAAGAATTGTGTATACTCATATTAATTAATTGTTATCCTTCAGCAATTCAAGGAGAACAGCTTCGTTCATCCATTGCTCCAGTTTCCATGTGCCTCCATATCCAATTGTCCAATTCTCTCATAAACCTGTTTGGGTGTGCATTTATAGCAATCATTGCTATCCATATCCAATGGGCCATTTTTCTCATAAGAATGTTAAATCTGGAGGATGATGATACTTCTGAACGTCCACTTAGTCATAAGATACTACTACTATGGAGGAAGAGCTGTCTAGGTATGTCAAATTTATGTAGATTTGATATTGCATCAGGTTGTACCAACGATATGGATCCCGTCAATGCTAGCAAAGGTTTGAATAGAAAAGCTCGATTTTCGCCATTTCTTTCCTCCTCTATTCTCATTTCTTCTAATAAAGCTTCACTGGTTTCAATACCTATTCAATTTTTATTACAAGTAAGTTATCAGAATTTCTTCGATACAAATGATAGTTCTTAAATTCTCCACATTGGAAAATTTCCAGTATATTGTATACCTGAAAAATAAGCTCCATGCACATAGCCATTAAATTTTTGGTTTGTATGTTCCCCGGTGAAATATACCCTTCCAAGTGGAGCCTGAACAAAAATTTCATACAGAAAAACCAAGTAAGAGATTGCATAAATATGAAGGCTCCACCTCCGAATTGCATTCTTCTAAAAATCTTGACAGTGCTGGAAATATTCCACTAATTTTTCTAAGTAGCTTTTATATTTTTACCTTAAGTTGCTACTTTTGTTAAAAGTAGGTGAAATATTCAACTACTTCGAAAAATATTTTTCTAATTATAAGGTCCCTAAATCACTATTAGAACCAATAAAGAAAAATTAGATTTCAGTTCTAACGAACCAAACACAAGTTTTATTTGGTGCATAAGCACTATTACAAGTTTTTAAAGAGTGGAAGTAGATTCAAACCTTAATATCGTCTATGAGTTGGTGATTCGTGTAGATAGGATAATTGCTGTAGCTACCACGTTGGAAACGATTGTTCCACCAACGTGGCACGAGTATGTCAATGGCATCTGGAATGTCAGATCCAAACATCTTCCTTAGTACTTCCATTGCTTCTTTCTTGGTTTGTAGATCAGATTGAGCTTCAACACGTTTTGATTCTCCATTTGTCAATGTCACAACAAGGATGTTAGACCCCGGATAAGCATTTTCCATATGCTGATAACATAGCAACAGATTAATGCCAAACAAAATTATAAAATGGGTGAAGATGATGTGATTGACATGACACAGTCTCCTTTCACTTTTGATTTAGCACGGATTAAGGATTATTTCTTATACATCCTACCATAACTCTGCAAACCAACTACTCAAAGCAAACAATTCTAGATTCAGAACAGAGGGGCTCGATATTTGCAGATATTATTAGATAGTGACCATAAACAATTTAATTCATATTATCAAAAACAGAGAACAAATTCTGAGTTGATATTATTGTAAAAAGTATCAATCAAGGATGTCTAATTGTTCAGCAAAAAAACAAGGTTGTCCAGAAAATTACTTCTGTTTTATTATGAAATTAGGATAGAACCGGCTTGACATTATATTATCTCACTGTATGTTTCATATACACCAACTATAGAATAATGTATGTTTGGAATTTCTAAAGAAGGGGACTGCTTTTTACAATTTGGTGTCAAATTTGAACACTGAATCTTATTCACAACTCAGCAATAGCGTAAAAGAGTAATTGAACTATATCCTTACAACAAGATTACGTCTAATAACTGAAATATAATTCTTACAAATGAAATTAAAATATCAAGATCAACAAATCTCGTCCTAACAAAAAAAGATGCTATGTAAATAACTCATTTCCATCAATGCACGAATAGGTATTCATGTTTAGCAAGGAAGTTAAGAATCAACAAATGGCTATAGCAGGATAAGGAATAAACTTCATTACACGCACCTGCCAGAATGTGTAGTATCCTCGTCGCTCATTCGCATAGATGAAAAATTCTTTTTCAGGTCCACAAGGCCAGAACTTATGAGGAAACTTCAGGAAGACCTTTGTATACACCATAATGTCACAATTGGTGATGGCCTCTATTTTCCAATTCTGTTTTGTTATTTTTTTATTGCATTAGTAATTAAAAATTCATTTGAATATGATTGAAGAAGATGAGATCATCCATCTTAATCAAATGGACGCCACAAAGAAACAATAAGAAATGCATGAAGTTGTTCATAAAGACTCTCAATATAATTATAAAACCAAGCTGAGTCATACACAAGAGAAACTACAAGAGTACATTAACCTTTACTTTTAAATTATGCTGGCTGCTAAACAGTTCTAACTTACAAGCTATATTCACCATTACATGAAAACTTCTATATCTAGCACCAGTAAGGCACAAGAGAACCAACTCTCACCGCCCCCCAGAAAAACAAATGCTCATAAATTCCTATACGTTGTTGTGAAGTCTTTAACATATTTTTTCCACCACGTATAACACTTCAAATTTATGAATGCACACAAAGACCAAAGTGAAACTGCATCTATTATGGAAACTCACGATTGTGATCAATTCTAATATCTCCGAATTGTTTTTAATTAGTATCTGGGACCAAGAGCTGTTCATCAGTACAGTGCAAGTGAACCATTTAGGTAATCCAACCTTTAGGGGACCCATACAAAGGTCTTTGATATCACACACACACACACACACACACACACACAAAGAGCTGTTCATCAGTACAGTGCAAGTGAACCATTTAGGTAATCCAACCTTTAGGGGACCCATACAAAGGTCTTTGATATCACACACACACACACACACACACACACACACACACACACACACACACACAATGAAGTCGGTGGTTGAATCCTCTACATAATTCTAGTAGGGGGCTGCATATGTTCTAAACATTTCTAGTATGTCGGTGGCTTCATCATCAAATATCTAGATTTTTCTTCAAAAATTGGTTTGGGAAGAAGGGAGAAGGAGGCCAGTGAAAATCCCAGGAAATCGAAAGTCGGTACTGCATCTTCATAAACCGTTAACAATTCAATGACCACATTATTATTGGACCATAAAAATATGATGCTTATTTGTATAGTCAACATCTTCCAAATCTAAGTACATATGTTGAGAACCCCTGTGCATATCACCAATAATGTCACATGAACTCCTGAAAGCTAATAGGAAGTCTAAAGCTCTAAGCCTATCTCAATTGAACTATTTAACTTATTTCGTTTAGGAAAATTGTCCTATATTGATCACTTCGACTCGGAGGTAAACACCCAATGATGGATCCTATTCCCTCCAACAAAGATAACTCCACTATAAAAGTGTATAATGGCATTCGCTCGACATAATGTTTCTTGTATATGATATGATAAATATCAACTGCATAGTTGGAGCGCAGGATTGTACTGTACTAGACAGTTTTAAAACAAGGTTTTGAACCTTTTTTTCCTTCAATATTGTCCAACACTTTTTAATATTGCACTACTGCAAATGTATAGTTTAAATACAACCCATTGTTGTTGGGTGATGAGAAATAATGAAAAAGAGAACTTACAGGCAAGGGTGGGTTAAAGGAGATGAGATGGCTTTGGAGAACACCAATGCTGACAGATAAAATAACGTAATTGGCTTCGTAAATGCATCCATCCTCAGTTTTCACTGAAACTCCATTTCTCGAGTGCTGTAATTCCCGGACAACCTGCTCAAATTTACGAACTGTCAAACAAATCATCAATATGTATTTAAGACTCGTTTTTCAACACAATCAATACTATAAACAACATAATTTCTTAAATTAATTTTTAATCACACATTTTTTTGTTCTCCACTTTTCAACTACACATTTTACTTTTTCGGCGGCTGTTTAAATAGGAAAGAGAAATTTTTTTGTTATTTTCGAGGTAAAATAAGTGATTAAAAATTGGAAAGAGAAAATATGTGTAGTTAAAAAGTGATTTAAAAAATTGTGTAGTTTAATTTGTAGTTTAAACTTTGGTTTAATTGAGCCGTCGAACACAATGATAAATAAATCAATTTATAATAATTAGAATATCACCGAACGAAAAATGCTAAAGTTACCGCGAAAACGTACCGCAAAGTGTACCGCACAGACACATGAAAGTGAAATGACTAGTTCACCATTCCCTCTATGTGTGAGTATGCGGTACAATTCGCGATACTTGTAGCATTATTGATCAACGAACATGGCCTAAATATTTATTCCAATATACAGTGCGCTGCAGTGCATTACTGAGACTTGCAGAGATTTCAAAAAGTCAAACCAAGTAAATCTGTACAAAAGACAACATTTTTTTTTTCTGTCTTCTCTACAGATTTGCAAATCAATTGATCCATTATTGTACCTTCAATACATGTACAAACATTTGTATGATCTTATTATTTCTCATTAACTTATGATTTGTTCTGCGGCTCATAGGCGCCATCTTTTTTTTGTTTTTTTTGTGTTTTTTTGGTAAAATATATGGTTAAAAATTAGAGAAAAAAAATGTATGTAATTTAGTGATTTGAAAAAATGTATAATTTATAAATTGATTTATAAATCAATTTCTTGTAGTTGTCAAACACAGTGTTTGAAATCAACAACTATAATGGTGTCACATCATTTTTCCGTCACCTATTTTGGTGAACATATTTACAAGTAGTATTTTTTATATTATTATAGATAGGGTAATTATATTAACACCACATTTTTTTGTTAAGTGCACCATAATTTAATTGCAAGATAATTCTTAATTTTTATAAATTTTTGCACTTAGATCTCTTAATTTTTTTGTTTTATTTTTATCCTCGATTTCTATTAATTAGCACACTTTATCGCGCTAATGATTGTTAAAGAGTTTCTTAGGAGTGACGAAATTTTTTTATTTACCTCTCTTATATTAAAAATAAGCAAGATAAACAATAATTGCAAGAATTCAAAAAATATTTCTTCCAATTTAATATAATATTTGAAATACAATTGGCTATAGAGATAAGATATATTAATTAATAATTAATTAATGATTAAATATAAGAATACAATAAAAAAATAATAAGAGAATAATTGTAAAAATAAGCAAAATAATGGAGACATATATATATATATATATATATATATATATATATATATATATATATATATATATATATATACACACAATTACTTGATCAACAATTGTATGATTTTAGGTTATGTTTTCTTAAGTTCGAAAGATTAAGAATTCATTAGACTAGCTTCAATTGCCACAAAGTCCGATATGGGATAGAAATATACCCCTATACTTTGTGTTATCTACAATAATATTCACAGTTCTTTAATGTTTTCTTGCACATTCGTATCCAACATAGAAATATAGTTGGGTCGTGTTTAGGAATATGCGTTAATGCTTGTCCGAAAGGGAGTTTTAACAATATTAGGAATATGGATTTTCAAAACCGCGTGAATTATCATTAGACAATTAGAGTAATGCATAATTGATGGAACTAATGTGGATTCTCAATTCTAGCATATTCATTTCATAAGTTTTCACAAATCAAAATTTTCTTATTTCTTTAGTTTAATCTTTATTTTAGTTTTCAAAACAACTTTCTCAAATCAAAATTAATTTCTTGTTCCGATTAAGGTAGTGGTCTAAAATTCCATTTAAAACAATTTCTGTGAGATCGATACTCGGACTTAAAATTCACTTTATTACTTGCACGACCCGTGCATTTGCAGAGCGAACAAGTTTTGAGTCTAGAAGATTACACAATTCCCGCCCTATGACCCGCTATGTCATTGCGAGGCGGGTTTGTGTTCGGAGCGAGGCATCCCATACCCACCTCGTTAATGCCCCGTTTGTATTTTTATTTTTATTTTTTTATTTTTTTGGTTATGTGAAGAATATGTTTTTATTTTTGGCTATGTAAACAACCCGTTTAAATTTTTTTAGTTTGCATGACACACCATGTATAGCTTAAGGAGCGGTGTAAGAATGACTAATGAATTGAGTTCGTATAGGCATTTTGGATGCCGCTATTGAAAGAACCCTTCTAGCTATATTTTCGGTTACTCCAACCATTTACTTCTTTTACTTCTACATTCTATCAATCTATCCTAATTAATGAAATTTTAAATTTTCAATTGAATTTTATTTTATTTTAATTAATATGCAAGTCGGGTTCGGGGCGGGTAACTCAATACTCGCCCCGAACCCATACCTGACTCGAGGAGACAATGTCGATCCATACCCATTCCACCAACCCGTTGGGCAGCCAAAATATGGTTCATTATGAGTGGGTACTCGTCGGATTTGGGTATGACGAGTTTTTTTTTTTTTTTTTTCGCCATCCTGGGACGTGTTTATTACTACTTTAGAGGTCTACTTTTTAAAGAACAAAAATATTAAAGATAGCATGACATGGCACGGGCCAACCATGCTAGTCATGTCATGCTGAAACGTCCTTGTCTCTGTGGACGACTCAAGTGAGTTGAATCAAATACTAACAGCAACACAACAAACAGAAAGAAGAAAGAATGCAATAGGAACAAACCGATGTTTCGTTTTTGTTACTTTTATTTTTGTTCTCTTTCTATATCTTAATATGCCTTCATCTCATTTTATTATGATTGGAAATCTGTAATATTTGCTTTATGCGGAAGTGTAGAAAGAAATTCAAATTATATAAATACCTTGTTGAGTTTTAAGCGTCTGTCCAAGATTTTACCCTCTGAGGTAAAAAGAAAGTTTTCTGCCATTTTATATAGCAAACACTCGTACCCTCTTTCATCAGCTACCAAGAATTCTCTTTCACCAAAATCGACATATGTTGATATTGGTTCAACTTCTGTAAAGTGTAAAGCAAATCCAATTTTCAGATTCACAGGAATTAAGCATATTTTATTTTATTATTACTACTGTGAGATGTACTGTGGCATGGTAAAACTCAAAAAATGAATTGACCTGCCATTTCAAAGTCATGCAGAATGAAGTCTATTGCCAGTTCTATTGGCGTCTTCGGAACTCTGTAAAAATCAGCAAATTCTATCAGGATGAATAACAATTTGGACTAGAATCATCAATGATATAATGTGCTCAACTTTGTAGAATGGAAATGGAAAATGATACGCGATTAAAAATGATACATGGCTGTTTCGGCAAGGATGGAAACATCAGCGTCACGATTGGATTCTTCATTCCTCAGCTTCCTAATGGCCGACTCCACTGCCTTCTTGTATGAATCTGCCGCTATTCCACTGGGGAATATTTTCCCACTGCAGAAAGCAGGAATTACGTATAAAACTAGTTTCATTAAGTTAATAAATTAGCCGATTAGTTAATAAAGAAAAACCCTCCTTAACTAATTGAGCGTCACTTTTCAACACAGCATTTCCTTATCAGATTGATTGAGATCTTAAAAAATCCAAACTAACAAAATATTACATACATTAAATGAGTACTCTGTCAAGCTCAAAACTATTCCAATTTCCAACTAATTATTGTTCAAAAAGTGGTTCATGGATTTCGTGAATTATGAACAATTAAAATCAAATTACTCTGTAAATTACAACTCACAGCCGATTTGTCAATGTTAATAGAATTATTCAAATCAAATTAACTGTAAAATAGAAAAATAATATCCAAATAATTCCGACTCCAAAAAAATAAAAAAAACGCAGTGCAAATGCATCAGTTTGAGAGAGATGAATTAATGAATATATAGAGGTTATAACCTGTTACCTGTCATCATAAATGTTGTAACGAGTGTTGCTGTAATCAGAGAAGCATGTACGAAGGTTCGATTGGCGGGCGAGTTCCCAGACTGGATTGGACTGTTTTCCGCCGACGCCGGCGATCCAACCGGCGCCAAGCTCCACAGTCACACCGCCGAACTCCTCCTTCCTTATTCTCCCTCCAATCCTATCTGTTGCCTCTAGTATCACCACTTCCTCCACCCCATTCTCAGCCAGCAATTTTGCTGCCGAGATTCCTGCAGATTTCAGAAAACGCAATTCAACACAATAAACGCGAAATTATACATCTCTATATCATATATTAATATCCGTATTTACCTGAAATTCCAGCTCCTATTATGACAACGGAGCATCGAGTCGTAGTTTCCATGAAATTTTATCGAAATAAAGAGATTCGTGAATTAGAGAGAGAGAGAGTGAGAGATGGATTTTAATTGTTGAGTTAGAGAGGAAGAATAAAGTCGGTTAATATAGTTGGTAACACGATTCGCCTATCCCTCTCCGAGTTACTTTTTGTTATTCTTTGATTAGATTTCCGGATTTTGGCTTTTAAGCAAAAACATAAATAATTAACCCACTGTTTGTAATATTGTTTGATTTATAAAAAAGTTTATTTATATTTTTGAGGTAAAAAATAGTGATTGAAAATTGAAAAAACAATGTTTGTGATTAAAAAATAATTTGAGAAATTATGTAGTTTATAAACTATCTTATAAACCAATTTATTTGGTTTACCAAATGTATGCTAAGTTCTTTACCCTCATTTTTAAAATTTATTTTCCTTTAATTAATTTTTTAATTGCATATTATTCATATTCAAATTCAAATAAAATAATCTTACATGTATACACTTTTTCTTCTTCTCTTTTTTTAAGTACACGTACTTCAAAAAATTACGCCCATGTTTAGCATCATTACAATTTAGATTTTAATCTTATATAAACTCAATGTTTAATCTTAATCATCCACAACTTTTCAACCAAATATAACTTTTATTAAAATTTACTAAAATCTGATTTTTATCAATATTAAGCAGGGGCTACATTTCATAAGATTTATTCTCAAAAATAACTACAAATATGTTAAAAATTGGTACAAGTTTAAAAGTTAAAAGTCCTTATTCTTTACTTTGCTCTCTAAACGGTTACAAGAATTTGACTTCATGGAACGTGGTATCTCTTTCTTGGGTACATATCATTTTATAACTAATAAATTAGTAAAGTAATACTTGTAGAGCTATATTCTTTTAAAACTCATTTTCAATCAAATATTATTTCAATAAGTATTTAGAAAATCGAAAATCGGTTCGAATTGAAAAAAGTAATGAATCAATGGTCAAAAGGTTCAATCGGGTTGAACCGATTTTAATTAAAACATCAAAAATTATTCCAAAAATCACAAATTATTTTTTTAAAAAAATTATTATACAAATAAACTAATATTTACTCATTTAGAAAATAAAACTATATTTAAAAGTAGCTGAAAACAATTAGAGGAAAAAAAACTGAAAATCGGGTTTAAAAACCCGGCCGGTTCCCTACTTTCGATTAGGAAAACTGGGTTTTCTGGCCGGGTTTTTAGGTGAACTGGACCGGTTTTCCGGCCAAGTCCTGGTTTTTCCAGTCGAACCGGCCAATATCCGATTTTCTAAACATTAGTTTCAATAGAAAAAATTTGAACATAAATTCAGAACTTGCTTTTAATTTGTAATCATAAGTTTTTCAAAAAATCACTATTACAATTTACAAAACTCATTTTTATAATATATTAACGGTGTCAAAACTATGTACAAAATACATACAAAAAGATAAAATGGCGAACCCTACTTGATATATAGCCTAATCATCTATGCAAGTAACTATATTATTATTTATAAAATTAATTGCCAAAAGTAAGCTATGTGTTGAGCTCCCAAGCTCCTTTTCCCAGCAAGATGAAGAAGAAGACCCAGCACGAACCGATCCCAGCCTGTTTGCTTGTTCCTTGTTTGAGCTCAGTTTATGACCACTTAAACACACTGGAACATGGCACCGTCGTCCTCGAGAAATGGCAACCGGATCTAGGCTCGCCGGAGGTAGCAAGATTTCGCCGGAGATATTGGACCTCTCCCACTTCTACCTCTCCACCCAAGAATGTGCCAAGTCTCTTGAAACAAGAAAGGTTTCCCCCTCTTATTCAAAATTCAAATCCCATGGGTAAGTGAAGTCCCAATCATAGGGTGCCATGTGGATTAAGTGGACCACCACTATATTCCACAAATCTTCACCTTGGGCCACCTTAATCCATTACCAATTTCTCCGGTTACAAGTACTATCCATGTGTGTGTGGTCTAATAAATCATCATCGCTCACTCCAGCCAAGTACCTGCAAAACAACTAACCATTATCAATAGCAAGAATTGATAAACACTTGTTGAATTTACCTGCCGCAAGTACCTTTGTCCCAACATCTGCAGGATTATCATCAGTTGCAATTTTAAGCAATGTAAACTCACCTGAAGCTAACTTCTCCCTAATGAAATGATACTTTACCTCAATGTGCTTAGACCTTTCATGATAAACAGGATTTTTACATAACATTAAAGCACTTTGACTATCAGTAAATATCATAGCAGTTTCATTTAAGAAGTTCAATTCACACAATAGTCCTTTTAACCACATGCATTCTTTTACCACTTCAGTGAGTGCAACATATTCCGCTTCAGTGCTGGAGAGTGTAACAATAGATTGCAACTGTGATTTCCATGTGATACAATTATCACCCAAACAGAAAAAATAAGAAGTGGTAGATTTCCTCTGATCTTTATCACCTGCAAAGTCAGAATCTACATATCCCTTAAGCTCAAGCTTATCACTTCTCCTTTCAAACACTAACCCCCTTTTAAGAGTTCCCGCTAGATATCTTAATAGCCATTTTAATGCAGCCCAATGAGGTTTACCTGGGTTAGACATAAACCTGGGTTAGACATCACAGAACCAATGGCATTAGCATAGGGAACATTACTCATTTCTTGCTTTTCATCTTCATTTTTAGGACGTTGTGCAGATGATAAATTTATGTGTACAGCTAATGGTATATTGACAGACTTAGCAAGTTTCATGCCAAATTTGGTTATCACCTTGTCTAAATAAGACTCTTGATTAATAGTCAGTCTATTATCAGCCCTATTCCTTTTAATAACCATGCCAAGAATCTTTCTTGCCTCTCCCAAGTCTTTCATGTCAAATTCCGATTTTAAAAGGTTTTTCATTTTAACAATTTCAGCTTTACTAGAACTAGCAAGCAACATGTCATCCACATATAACAACAAATAAACTTCACAGCCTATCTTACAGTTATTATAATACAAACATGCATCATATTCACTCCTTTTAAAACCAATTTTAAACATATAAGCATCAAATTTCTTATACCATTGCCTAGGACTCTGCTTAAGGCCATACAAGGACTTTCTAAGCAAGCACACAAGTTCCGACTTACCCTTCACCTCAAACCCTTGAGGTTGAGTCATGTAAATCACCTCATCCAATTCCCCATGAAGAAAAGTGGTCTTAACATCTAGTTGCTCTAATTCCCAATCATATTGGACAACTAAGGCTAAGACTAACCTGATAGTTTTATACTTAATAACAGGTGAAAACACCTCATTATAGTCTATCCCTTCTCTTTGAGTAAATCCTTTAGCTACCAATCTAGCTTTATATCTTAAAGGGTCATTAGCTTCTACTCCATCTTTCAACTTGTAGATCCATTTACAATGGACTACCTTCTGATTCCTTGGTTTTTCAACCAACTTCCAAGTCTCATTTTGTTTCAGAGACTGGATTTCCTCCTTCATAGCCTTTTTCCAATTTTCAGACTTTTCACAATTGATCGCTTCCTCAAATGAAGCAGGTTCAACTGAATCTAAGGCTTCACCTGAAACTAAGACATAGTCAATCAAATTAGAAGAGACGTACTTCATATTTGGTCTAACTTGTCTCCTCTCCCTATCTCTCACTAATTGGTAGTTTTCCAAATTAGTACCTGCAGATGTTTCTTGATCAGGGACTTCCGTTTCAGGAATTTCAGGAATTTCAAGTTCAGGTTGCTCTACCATGACTTCTTGTTCCGCTTCTACTTGAGGTTGGGTTTCACTACCCTCTGGATTATCTTCACCTAATCTCTTCACCTCAAAGTCAATCTTCTTCTCAGTACAAGATTCCCCCTTCTCAGTTTGTCTATTTATGGTCTTAAGACAAGGCATATCGAGTTCATTGAACTTCACATCTCGACTGTTGATAACTTTCATGCCCTTACCATCTAAAACCCATAACCTGTAACATTTCACTCCCTCTGGATAACCTAACATGACACACTTAGTAGCCCTAGGGTCTAACTTACCCTCAACCTGATGTGCATAGGCCGCACAACCAAATACTCTAAGGTGTGACAAATCTGGAGGTTTCCCAGTCCACAATTCTTGGGGAGTCTTAAAGTCAACAGTACTAGAAGGTGACCTATTTATCAAATAGGCAGCGGTACAAACAGCTTCACCCCAAAAGCCTTTAGCTAACCCCGAACTAATCAGCATGCATCTAACTTTATTCATTAAAGTCCGATTCATCCTCTCAGCTACCCCATTCTGCTGGGGGGTAGATCTTACAGTCCTATGCCTTCTGATACCTCTATCCTTGCAAAAGGTATCGAACTCAAAGTTGCAAAACTCTAGACCATTGTCTGTCCTAAGAGTTCTTACACTTTTCCCCATTTGTTTCTCAACCAAGGCAATCCAGGACTTGAACTTACCAAAAGTGTCAGATTTGGATTTAAGGGGATACACCCAAACTTTCCTCGAGTAGTCATCAACAATAGATAGGAAAAATCTACTACCTCCATTTGTAGGATGTTTTTCTGGTCCCCACAAATCAGCATGAATGTAGTCTAAGGGTCTGTTAGTGTTGTGTTCACCTATCCCAAAGCTAACCCTGTGTGACTTTCCTAGAACACACGTCTCACAAAAGCTTAAAGGTATAACACTATCCTTTCCTAGTAAACTCTGATCACTAAGACACTTCAACCCCTTGTTTCCTATGTGTCCCATCCTTTTATGCCAAAGATCTGATCTATCTTCATAAGTTGTAGATAATGCAGACTCGTAGGCCTTTAAGGCTTTACCTTCAAGGATATACAATTCATTCCTCTTGGGACCTTTCATAACAACTAGAGAGCCTTTACTCACTTTCATAGTACCGAAATGAGATCTGTACTCATAACCCTCATCTTCCAAAATGCCCAAGGAAATGAGGTTCCTCGCAAGGCCCGGGACATACCTGACATTCAGAAGAGATCTGATCATGCCATCATGCATCCTAATAGCAATATCACCAACTCCTTCCACAGTCTGTGTATAGTTGTCCCCCAAGTACACTTTCCTAGGCTTAACTTCTCTATAGTTATAAAACCAAGATTTAACAGGACTCATATGGACAGTGGCACCCGAGTCTAAAACCCACTCACTGTCAAAATCAATTTCAGACACATTCATCGCTTGTGGTCTATCAAGGGTATTGTCGACATTATCATCATCAAATGTCACAGTCATCATATGAAGACTATCAAAAGCATCACCTACAGCAACTAGGTTCTGATCATCACTCTGCTGAGGTCTATGTTTTTTCTTAAAGTCATCACAGTCTCTTTTGAAATGTCCAATTTTACCACAATAGTAGCATTTCTTAACACTCTTATCCCGAGACTTGGACCTACCCTTCGATTTTCCTCTACCCTTCTTCGTTTGGAAGTGGTTTTCTCTCGACTCTCTCGACTCATTTCTCCCTCTAAAATCACTAAACAAACTCTCTTCCCTCGAGCTGCTACCCCTTGACTCCCTCTTCATCTCGAGCTCCCTAGCCCTTAAAGCCTCAACTACAATATCTAAGGTCACAGTGTCCCTAGCATATGTAATAGCATTCCTAACATCTCTATAAGATTCAGGCATGGCATTTAGCATAATAGCAGCGAGATATTCTTCATCAAATTTCTTTCCATTGTGTCTCAAACACTTGACAAGACTGTTAAACTCACTCAAATTAGATTCAAGATCCTTTCCTTGATCCAATTTATAGTTGAAAAGTTTTTGAATTAAGTGAATCTTCTTCGTTAAAGATTTTGTCAAAAAAAGTTTGTCAAGTGCTTCCCACAAATCTTTAGCAGTCGTATGCTTTTCAACTTGTCCCACTATATCATCAGATAAATGCAATATTATACAACTATGTGCAATTTCATTCATCTCAGCAATTTCATCAGGTTTATCTAACAATGCTTTTGAATAAGTACTAGGGTCCTCAAGTGCTTTAGAAACTCTTTGTTGAATTAAAATAGCCTTCATTTTTTGCTTCCAAATGGAATAATCTCCCTTACCGTTAAATTGTGACAATTCAACACGAGAACCCATAATGCAAATAATGAAAAAATTCAAACAAGTTAACACAAAGCAATTACCCACACTCAAATGCAAGATCAAACCAATTTCACCAAAATTACTCTTCAAGATGATCACACAAATAATATAATAACAAGTAATACACGACAATTTCAAGAAATTAAGCACGTAGTCAAATTCCAATCCTATGTGAGTTCTACCAACAAGCAATGGTTACCGGCAAGGTAACCCCCAACACTATGTAGCCACCTCACAATAGCCTCTAGAATATGAAATACGTAATGAAAATAAGGGATAGCCAATGCAAACCGAGCGGACTTTTCAATGTCCGTATAATCAAGAGTTGATTTTGCAAAATGGACTTCGGAAATGGAACGAGCAGGTCGAGCTGAATATTCTGTCGGAAAATGCCTCGCCGGACCGCCGCCGGACCACCGCCGCCGGAGTTCTACCGCCCCTGCCGGAAAATTCTCAAAAAACACAGAAAGATGCTCCTCGTCGTCACGAATCCAATGGTGGTGACCGTTTCGCGATTGGAGCTCCCTACCGGCCGGAATCGCTGTTTTTCAGTTTACCAACATTTTCTTCTCCGGCGAATAACTCCTGTTTCAACCGTCGGATTGCCCTCAAATTTCAGGAGAGTCTTCTCCTCGAAGAGCCCGTTCTAATGGAGGTGGCCGATCGTCGATCGGAGTTCTGGATCGGCCGGAATCCCACTTTTTCAGTCCGGTTTTCACAGCTTTCTTTCGCCGTTTGCCGCCGTCTCAGCCACCGGAATTGCTCCGCCTTCTGGTCGAGTGTTCTCCACGATGAGGCGGTTCTTTTGGTGTTGGTCTTGCTCCGGTTGGTTGGCCGGAGGTCGGGTTTTTGAAAAAATGGACAGTGATTTTTTCTTTCTCCTTTCCTCCTTGCTTCCAGCGGTCTCTACCTCACGGTTTTTGGAACTTCTTCAACTGCTTCCTTTGCCCAGCTACTTCACCATAGCTCTGATACCATTTGTTGAGCTCCCAAGCTCCTTTTCCCAGCAAGATGAAGAAGAAGACCCAACACGAACCGATCCCAGCCTGTTTGCTTGTTCCTTGTTTGAGCTCAGTTTATGACCACTTAAACACACTGGAACATGGCACCGTCGTCCTCGAGAAATGGCAACCGGATCTAGGCTCGCCGGAGGTAGCAAGATTTCGCCGGAGATATTGGACCTCTCCCACTTCTACCTCTCCACCCAAGAATGTGCCAAGTCTCTTGAAACAAGAAAGGTTTCCCCCTCTTATTCAAAATTCAAATCCCATGGGTAAGTGAAGTCCCAATCATAGGGTGCCATGTGGATTAAGTGGACCACCACTATATTCCACACTATGAATAGTCAAAATCCATTGCATCTATTTAATTTGGAGAGTACTTCCAATACATTCTATAGATTTTAATTTACGTGACCTGTAAATTTAAAGATTTACTCTTTATGTATTAGAGGTGTCAAATGAGTAAATCTTCAACGAGTTTTATTACATCTAGCATAACATTTATCTAAAATAAAAATAAATAAAATGGAGATAGATGTAGATAACTCTATGCACTATAACAACTAAAAAAGTTGTTAAATCAGAATGTCTAACAAAGACGACGACATTTTTTTTTCCCCGTTATCCATAAGCTTGATAAAGTCCTTGTCGGGTATATTGGAGATGATTTATATCCTCCATCAAATTGATGTCGGTGAACCAACAAGCACCAATTACCCAAATAAGAATTTATGTCGTGTCATGGAAAAATACTCTAAATATGTGTGCAATTTGAAGCTCACGTGGAAAATGAGGCATATGATAGTTTTGATTGAAATAATTCGCTTAAAACGCATCGCATGACGTTGGGAGATGTGATCCACTATATAAAAAAATTCGTAAAATGTGTTTGACAATCACCTTCGAATTAATAAATTAAGCCCTTGTTTGGTCTCGTTATAATTTAGGCTCGTTTGGTGAAGTTTATAATTCTAAATTATAATTAGCCCAATTTTTTAAATCACTTTTTAATCGCACACATTTTCTCTCTCCAATTTTTAACCACACATCTTACCTAAAAAACTCAAATAATGTACATTATGAATCAAATTCCATTTATTTCAGCTGTCAAACGGAGCCTTAATATATTGTTCTCTCTTTTACTTTCAATCACATATTTTTCAATACATTTTTATCTCTCTTAATTTTTAATCACATATTCTTCAAAAAATCACTATTTCAAAATATATTTTTTCCCAAAACTTATGAAAACTTCTCATAAGATTTATTCTCAAAAAATCTTTACCAAATCAGAGTTGAATATGTTAATAATTGGTATAAGTTTAAAGGTTAAAGTCCTAATTCTTTGCTTCTCCAAACATTTACGAGAATTGACTTTATGGAACATAGTGTCTCTTTTCTTAGACACACATCACTTATATATATATATATATATATATATATATATATATATAATCAGAGTTGAATATGTTAATAATTGGTATAAGTTTAAAGGTTAAAGTCCTAATTCTTTGCTTCTCCAAACATTTACGAGAATTGACTTTATGGAACATAGTGTCTCTTTTCTTAGACACACATCACTTATATATATATATATAATCTTTTTCAGTCAAATATTCTTTTAATAGAATAATTTTGCACATAAAATCGAAATTTCCTCTTACTTTTTAATCATGCATTTTCCAGAAAATTTCTATTACAAGACTCACTTTTCATAAAAAACCAGGTCCAAATTATGTACAAAAAATATACAAAAAGATAAAATGGCAAACCCTACTAATGAAGGAATTGATATAGCTTAATCAACTATTTGTTCTTCAAGAGCGATTTGATTACATTCGTCGGTTGCTACGTTTCAATATTGGGGCACAAAATACATCTAGGAAGATTTGGGCTTTCAAGAATTCTGTGGCTGTTGTTACTTTATTAGTTGATCATCTCCAGTTTCTTCATGTCAGAGTTGATGATCCTAGACCACCATGGCCTATTTTTCTAACTGTTGTCTGAAACATCTTGTAGGAGAGATTTGTGGACGGGTCTTCACCACATCTCCCTCAGTGTGGATGGACAGTTGATAGTTGGTGGAGACTTTAATGTCATTGCTCGTGATGGTGAGCGCACGGGCCATAACACTGGGATAGAGGTATTTCCACTTTCTCGGATATGATGCTAGATTATAAGTTAGAGGATGTTGGGTTCTGTTGAACTAGGTATACTTGGACCAATTGTCGAGTTTGTAAGAGATTGGATCGAGTTCTGATTAATTCTGTTGTTGCTCACTATGTCGACAGCTTTCGGCTAGGCACTTGAATTGGACTTCATCTGATCATGCGCCTTTACTGATTCATTGGGATGATGAGGATGATTTGAGACCAAGACCTTTCTGATTCCTCAACATATGGACCACGCATTACGATTTTCCAGTCTTTGTCTCTCCGAAGTGGTCACTCCCCACTCATCTCACGGGGATGATTGCTCTCTAGGAGAAGTTCTCCAGGATGAACAGAGTTTACGGTGGTGGAATCGATATGTATTCGATGATGTGTTTCAAAGAGTTAGGGATGTTGAATGTAGGGTTGATGACTTGGAGATACAGTACGAATTCTAATTTTTCATGTAGCCATAAAAGAGTTGGCATCAACTACTGTTACCGAGTAAGGAAACGCAAGGTTGGTGTGGTTCCTCATATGGCTAGATAGATAGTGTTGCACTATGTGACGACTTGTGAGTTATGAACACACCATCAAATAAAATTTATTGTATTTGAGCTGCCATGCATTTTATCAAACTCATTATTTTAATACCAAATACATTGTTCTCTATTTTGGTTTCTGCTATGTGATTTTATACTTCAAATGATACGTGTAGATAATTAGTATTCAAGTCGTGTGCTGAATTTAACATATTGTTTATCTAAAGTATTAAAGTCGAGAACTTTTGTAGATTAATAACTAGAAATGTTTCCTAAATTAATATCGGTAAGTTTCTAAAAAATGAGTTTTGTTTAAGTAAAAGCAAAAATTATATTGAAAATTCAAATATTTATGTCATGTCTAGTAAAGAAAAGTAAAATAACGATGAAACATTTTTTGAAATTTCTCAATACAATCCATACCATTGACTAGTTGGATATTGACTTAAGAAGAATCTTTATTAAGTTTTCCAGAGGCCGAGTTGATACACGTCTCATATTGTTGCAATGAAGGCATACATGGTTAGAGAGGGTAGGGCGTGAGTCTATTGGAAAAATGGTTGAAAAATGGTCAAGTGGGACGTTTTAAGCACAATTTTTGTGGGGTCGTTTGCTTTCTGTGAAAGATCAAAGTTGATTTGTATTCTTCTCTGTGAGATTATCGAAATATTGTATTCATTTGCCAAAATTGATGCTCCGATAAATGAGAAATTGGAGTTCCAAGTGAATTATGTGGAAGATATATTTATGGGAAAAGAGTTAACATTTGCCCCACACAAGAAGATTACAAAAATCAATACCACTTTTTATATAGTTACACTCTAGAAGAGCGTAATAATGTGTAGTATAGAACCTCTCTCCACGTGCACCCAGAGGGCGCAAATCTCAGTTCGAATTAACCTTTGAGGATTGAGCTTGTGTGTAGGGACGACCTACGTACATGAATGTTGGACCGAATAAACAAAAATTCTCCCTCTTGCATGGTCCACATTTTATTATTTCCATAATAAATTTTTTTTTTTTTTTTGCTCCAACAGACTCTAAAACTCCTGAAAATCCTGTGCTTACGGCTGTTAAATAAGGATTAAATCATCAGGTTAATAGTGATATTAATGTGTAACACCTATAACTACCTTGTCTTTTCTGGCTATTTTAACATTAAATCCCTCCATAATTTGGCGCACACACGAAATTACATTTGCATAGTGTTTTTTCCAGTCTGCATAGTGTTTTTTCTATTTTATGTTGAAGTCTTCGTGGTTCTGTTCTGGTTCAATTCAAGTTCGCCTTAGTATAAACTGTAGTGAACAACTTTTGCTGGTTTCTCTGTTGCCTGGGAGACAGAAGCTCGAACAAACCTCGAAGTACGTATAGTGAGGGAGCGGATTTATTTTAAGGACATTGTGTAAAATACAGACCTCGATTCCAGAATCTGCTCACTTTTTCGTTGTTTTAATAACAGATCATTGTTTATTGCAATTTCTAAAGCACTGTTCATTATTTAGTATTTACTGTCATTTCTATGGTCCTTTTTGTTCTTTACGTTAATCAATAAATTATTATTTTATAATTCTATAATTATTTTGTTGCAGTATCAATATTGACACATGAAATGGCTTTAAGCCCCGGCAACGAAGCTGCTGGCAATAATTAATCGTCATTAATGTGAACATTTATTAAATGCGCGTGCAAAATTTATTTTGGGTTGCCATTTTACCACTGATAAGTGTATTTTATACACTTATTTATCTGTCGAAATTAGGATATTATTTTGTTTTTCTCGAATAAATTCTACTTAATTTGTGTTTATTTGTCATTATTTCAGGTTTTATCCCAAAATGAAGAAAAATGAGGAATTGAAGAAATTATACAAAAATTGGATGGAAAAACTCAAAAGTGGAGCAAATTGGAGAAAGTCAAGACTCAAGGATCTACTTATCATATATGAAAAAATTGAGTAACTTCAAGGACAATTTATTTTATTTGGGCTTAGTTTTAATTTGTGTGTATATATATATATATATATACACACACACACACATGTTGCTAAATTAAAAAAAGAGAGGGGGGCCGTAGGTCAGCCGAGTGAGGGAGGCGTAAGAAAATAGGTGAGCCCTGGGTTGAAAGAAAAAAAAAAGACAGAGAGAGGGTGCAGCCGTGGGAATAATTGGAGGAATAAAAGGCCGCAAGCATGGGATATATATATATATATATATATATATATATATATATATATATATATATATATATATATATATATATATACTCATATTCACGGCTAGAGAGACGGATATATACATTGCTGGAATTGATTGAGTGGCTGTGCAAAGTGGTGATAATTGTGGTTGGCAGATTGATACAAAGATTTAGGAGGAAAAGCTTAGGTGGCGTTCTGTTTATATTTTATTTTGTATTTTCATTTTCGAAAATGTTTTGTGTTTTGTGTTTTCATTTTTGTTTTCAAATTTGCTGAAAACGCGTTTGGTTTGTCATTTCTGAAAACAGTTTTTGAAAATGAAAAGCTGGAAAACACGTTCTGTTTGAAATTTTGCAGAACACTATTTAAACTATTTTTAATTAATTTGCTTGCAGAATACTACTAACTCCAACTCAAATTTCCTTTCACAATACACTAAAAATATGGTTACATGCAACACACTAATGTGAGCATTAAGAATCTATATTAACACAGCTTGGTCAGGTTCGGGACTTGAGAAAGCTCTACTTATATTAAAATTCAAAAAATGCAAGTTCTTTCAAAACCACCAGAGTCCATTTATCAATGCATTTTTTGAAATATAATAACAAGAATTCTCATTTAATTTTTTTTTTTTGTAATGTTGATATTGAATTCAATAAAACTTTATTTAAACTAAGTTCCAAGTTAGGATAATTCTAAAAAAAAAAAAAAATCTTTATTTAGGCTTAGTTCCAAGTTAGGATAATTCTAAAAAAAATAATAAAAAAATAAAAATAAATAAATTTTTTATATTAAGCTTAGTTCTAAGTTAAGATAATATAAAAAAAAAAAAAATCTCAAAACGCGTTTTCCGCGTTTTGGACATTTTTTGTCGAAATACACACAAAACGCCCAAAACGATGTTTCGGACATTTTTCGTTTTGTGTACAATTTTTTTTTTTCGTTTTCCAAAATGCGTTTTCGAAAATGGTAAAGAGAACGCGTTTTTAGCGTTTTCGAAAATAAAAACAGAAAACGACCTCAAAACAGCAAAGAGAACAGGGGCTTACACTTTGGAGGAGCTAATTGGTTGGAATCAAGAATTGACTTGAGGCTGGGAAGAATTACTTGGCTGATTGTGAGACTTGTCTTGGCAGTATTGGATGTTGGATTCGGCTGGTGCAATTGTAGTGGATTCTGGTGGATTTTGGTGGTGCAAAGTGATGACAATTCTTCAATTCTATAAAATTCGGGTTTTGTTCGTATTATTTATTGATTTTTATTCCACAAACATGAATAGCTAATTTAATAATCGGGATTGACGATATAGATTTAATGTTTTTAGTTCAATTTTGATTCTCAAGTTGGTGCTTTAATTTCATGTATTGATTTTATTATTACGTTTAATGCTTGAATTGCTTGATCACCAATTCATGATTTAATGATTGTTTTCATAATTCGAGAGGTGAGTTAACAATTAGATCACGTAATAAAATTCGACAATTTCAACAAAAAGATAGAGATATGAATTTGTGGTTACATGTGGTCAATTATGAATTCTTAGGAAATTTAATGCATTTAGTTAAGGAGAACTCTGACCCGCTGTAGAGATACATGGTTGACTTAGTTAAATAGGCCTAATTTGAACTCGAGAGAGGTAAATTAGATATATGCGTGAATTCGACCAAATACAATTTTAGAAAACAACTTGAGATGAGAAATTAAGTTAGAACGTTATTTCGAAACCGTTAGTCTCGATATTCATTCAATAGTTTAAAATCCACCACGTTTGTTTCTTGCTTTCGTTAATTGTTTTTAGTTTAATTTGTTATTTTCATTTTAATTGATTTGTTTATTTCATTGATTTCCAATTACTTGTCGTTTTTGTTTTTATTATTTTACAATTTATTTTCTTAATTAGTTTTGATTTTAGTTTAGGAATTCTATTGAATCGAAGTAAATCGATAGCGAATTAACTAGTCCTCGTGGGATTGACAACTCGAATTCAAAAGTCCACTTTTACTACTTGTTAGCGATATCGTACACTTGCGATTTCACACCAACAAGTTTTTGGCGCAAATCCAATAATGATTGAGTTACTGCAGTAAAAATACATCTTTTAGATGTATCTTAAATTTATGAGTAAGTGTTCATTGATGCAAAAGTGCGACACGATGTGACAATTTGCAGTATGTTCAATTAAATTAAATGAGTCTCATAACAACTTCTTAATTGAAATCATCATCTAATATCACATATATGTTACATAAATGGGTGTTTTAGCACAATTGGTGCTAAATAATATTATTCTAAATTTATATTATCAAATTTCTAGTTTCACTAAAGGCTTTTCTGGTTGAAAACAAAAATATCAGAAATTGAAAAGGATGATGTCATGTAGTACAAATGGTGCTATAACATTGGTGTAAGGTGATTTGTAAGCTAATGAAGAAGCATCTTAAATGTGACCGCAAGTGAGAAAACACTTAGATGTATTTTTCTACTTTTAATGATATTTGCATGTCACCTAGGTTTGTACTAAATAGATTACTCGATTGGAAAAATATGTTCGTTTCTTCGTCACATATGTATCACCAACATTTCTTTAATAAGCACATCTCATTACTCATGACGATTTCCATCCAAAAGTGGTTTAAAAATGACTTATTCTGGTTTTCAAATAAGTTAAAAATAACAAATACGGAAGTTTATCTAAATATTTCCCATATATTAAATCAAGTTTTTGAAAGAAAATCGTTATCATCGAAAATATGCATAAAGTAATAGAAAATTGATGATAAAACCTTGGAGACAAAAGTGTAATAACAAGTTATAGTCCAATAATGCAATTAAAACGTGGTACATTTGTGAAAAATACGGGACGTTGAATATCTATGCTACTTGTAATATGAGCTATAAGGGAGAAACATTTTTTAACCTTTCTACCCTTGATATTTGTTTTATTTATATGTTCGGCCATCCACATTTTTTACTACTTCTAAAAAGGGTTACAAGGGAAAAATATCTTTGGACATTTCTACCCTTAACATTTTATTTTTATATTTATTTATATGTACGCTCATCCACGTTTTCAAAAAAATAAAAAATAAAAAGTCAACATTCCACCATTAACATATAATAACTAATTCATCCTTCTAAAGCGTCCAATTCATTTACACACTTGCAACACAAAATGAAATCATATCATCCATTCGTCATTCTTTTGCTTTCATTTCACTCAAACTTGTATTATATATGGCTCCATTATTACAGAACTTGTAAGTAAACGAAGAGATGATATGTGAAAATCAAATGAAATCAAAAGTTGAGGTGGTTTGGAAAAAGGTTTGAATACTGCGAGGCGGCATGATGCAATAGTGAAGTTGGAGAATATATGGAACAAAAATATAAGTTGCAGATTCTAACCATATTTTATCGGTGGACTTGTCAACTCCATTAGCAAATCTTTTCTACCTCACCATTCTATTTCGTGTATATTTCATATGTTACGTTTTATTATGAAATTTGATCTATTCTTAATTGGATACTTTTTTTCAAATTAATTTCTGGCATTTTCGTATATTTCTGTTGAATTGAAATTGGGGATGCAATTTCTATCCCATTGAAATGAATAATTAAGCATTCTTAAAAAAAATAATAAGTTAATTTCTTTGGTTTGATAGGTCAATTTCAGAGAAGAACAAAATTTTACACAACAATCGGTCAATGATTTAGTTTCTCGGTGACGAAGAAAATATAAAATTTAAAGAAAGTTAAAAGAATGTTGAAATATTTTCTTTTCTTTCTTCTAATTTTAATTTTTAATAAACCTTTATAAATTATATTCATTTCCTTTCTTTTTGATTTTATTTTTTTAGTTGGAATGTAATTATTTTAATTGCTTACTAAATGTCAATTTTGCTTCTACTCTAGAAGATTTTTTTAATTTTTTTTTTCCAAGTTTATACTTTTAGTGATTTTTTGAAGAACCGCAATGATGAAATTTCATGATATAGATTTTAATAATTTGGTTTGTTCAGAATTTGAAAAAACTGTAGATGTGGTTTGTTACGAACATTTGTTAGGTGATAATCTATTTACTTGATTGATATTGTCTTGAGGATAAATCGAATAAGTTTTTTTATATAGTTTTGGCAAATGATTGCCAATTTTCATCAAGTTTGGGGTTTAAATTGGAAGATGATGAAAATAATGTTGTTGGAGGCTATGACAGAATCCCAAAATGGATGAATAAATGATGCTTGACAGTATTAAGATTATTAATCATTTAAGTTTTTTGTTATTACTACAAGTTTTCTGAGTTTTTCTATGCTTTAACTGTCAACATTTTGCTAAGAAATTGTAAGGAAACTCTTAAATGGAGTAAACACTTTAGTGACATTGAAGATTTTACAATTAAAATTTGTGGATATGTGGTAACTATTCGATATCCATTTTTTTCTCTTAGTTTGTCATTTTTTCAATATTTCTCTTTGTGACTTAGTCCATCTCTTTAATATTACATTGATTAAATGTGTTTTGTTTCTATTTTTTTCATTCTTTTACAAATAAGTATCATTTAGCTCCATTTATATATGCTATAAAAAATTTAATGACACTACAAGAATCGCGACAAACAGGGGCGACATTTGTAGCCCCTATAGGCACGATTGTCGCCCCTAACTGGTCGCCCCAATAGCCTCGTGCCTGTTGATCTACAGCCCTATAGATTACGATACCTATAGCCAGTTTTCTTTTCTTATTTTTCGCGTTTTTCGATCTATAGAAGCGACATTGTCGCTCTAACAATGTCGTCACAATTTTCTTTAAACTTATAGGGGCGACATTTGTCGCCCCTATATATACACGATTTTTTTAAAAAAAAAAATTAGAAAACGTTTTTAGAATGCATAATTAATATTTTTTTTACAATGAATAATTTAAATAGTGCTACTAATCCCCCAAACCATCGAGACCATCCTCATCATCATCATCATCAGGCACATCATTTACTTCTTTAGCATTCTGGGTGAGTCGAGCAATAGTCATCTCCAGCTGACGAATCCTGGCATCATACTCCGCGAATCGAGAATCATCTGTACTAGTGGATTCTCGTGGGGCGTGCAATGATGTTGCATCAGTGGAGTCGACACAGGTAGTTGTGCCCTTCAAGATCCTTCCAATTCCACACTCATGGCCGTGTCGCGTCCCTAGGACCTCCCTAACAATAGCACGCTCGTTAATAGGAGTGGAGGGGCACTGAGTCTGTTGAGTCTGCTGCACCTCACAAAGATGATCCTGTGATCGAAGAGAAAATAAATTATTGAAATGTACTAACTGAACAAAAAAAAAGTTAGGCAAGTGTGAAATTGATGTATTTTTACTTACATAGTCCACCTGTGCATTCTTGTTCACCCAATTGCCAGACTTGAAGGTGTGAAATTCTTTGAAACTGTCGATGGGGCTAGGCAATTGCTTGGTTTGAGGGTCCATCTACAAAAAATTATATGAACAAGTTAATAAAAGATTTCGTAATTTACGTAAATTTAATAGAAAATAATATTACCTTCTCGAAACGCGTGGCAGAAAAACTCTTCGAGCCTTGCACGCTAGGATATTTGGCAAGACGTCGATTAGCCACATTTTTTTTGAGACCGAGCCTAGATATGAACATAAAAATTGAAAGTCATGTAAATGTAACATACTATAAATATCAACTTGACTTTTTAAAACATATTACACGTACAATGTAAGCTGGACTTGTAAAAAAGTCAATGCATCTTTGCCACTGCTCCGCAGATAACTCACCGAAAGGGCGAGTCGAGCCGTACAACTTATAATGCTTATGTACATCAGTTTTGTATGCTCTGTAACGATCGCCAGCCAAGCGATCGAGAGCGCTTATGGCCATCTTGTATTCATGATCAGATCGTTCACCTCGAACATCGAAATAAGTCTGCAAGTCAAATAAATATTAAACGAAGTATTAATTGTTGAAAATAAGTATTAAATTAATTACATAAATTAATTTTAATTACTTACTTCAACCATTGCCCGTACTCTATCCCGATCCTCTTTGGGGACCTTACCCCAATCTCTATAGCAAGGGACCACGTTGAACCTCACTTGGTTTCCAATTAAACGTGTGCAATACTTTTGGGAATAATTTTTCACAAACAGGCGCCAACAATCCCGCCAATCTTCTGGGCCAAAAACCCGTCGCCCCTATAGGTTATCTGTAGCAACGACCAATGTTGATTCAGAGACGATAATGTCGTCCCAATAGATTTTTGTATCTATAGGGGCGACATTCTGTGTCGCGTCTATTGGTTAATATTCTATAGGGGCGACATATTTGTCGCCCCTATATAGTCGCCTCTATTGCACGCGATTGTTGTAGTGTGAGTGCGTGCTTAATTTACTTTTACAAGTACAAGATTTTTAATTCTTAAGGCATTTGAAGAATCTTGTTATAGGCACTTGCTAAATTATAGATGGGATAAGCTATTTTGGTTTAATTTCTTTTTCAAAAACAAAATATAGAAAACATGAAGTATAAGTTATTAACGTACAAAGCACGTTTAGAAAATTAGTAATTGATAAATATAGTAAATGTTAAAATTGCGAACAAGTTATTTAGAAAAACCAAAACTCAAATGCAATCTTTCATCTTGACATTCAAGAAATCTACCCTAGAAAAATGATGAGGAAGTTAATTTCGGTTAATTGTGACGTGAATCCGTGAGGGAAACACGTGGAACTCCTTGAACTGTAATTGAAATGCGTGGAAAATTCCAAATTTAGGTTGGTTTAGACTTTAACACTATGAAGTCGGCTTCACGACACAAGAACCTAAGACATATTAATCCTTAGACCCGTTAAGATACGGAAACAAGAACCATAATGGGGGAACGCCACAAAGATTGTCCACGCCTTTGATAAATCCGGATTTGAGTTTGATCAGAAATATTGGACCAAGCAACCAACTCAATCAACTACGATATGTCAACCTCTTGATCACAAGACTTAAAATTCCCACTTGGTTTGTTTGAACGCGACAAGAAACAATTTTTGATAAGTTCTAAGAAATAAAGTAAATCCCCACCTTTAATTGTATTGAATCACTCAATGATGTTTAATCAATCAAAATCTAACTTACAATGAAAGAAAAATCTATTTTATAGGTTCGAGGAAAAAAACAAACCACCTAGTCGTCATTAATGGACCTAAAAATACTTACAATGATTAAAATGAAATTAAACATTAAAAATCGAGAAACCCTAAACTAACTACTCCAAGCGATCGCTTGGAGCTACAAGAACTCTCATGTTGTGAACTTCGCGACTAGGATATTGACATGCTTTTATAAAAGGGGGATCGCTTGGTTTGTAATTTTGCACTCGTGATCTTTGACTTCCAACTTGATTCTTAACTCGACTCTCAATTTGATAACTTGTATTAGTCTTGAATCTTCTTACAGTATGCCCTTTTTGACTTGGAGACCCTCGACCATGCAACTCGAACTCTTATTTGACTTCAAATACTCGATCTGCATATCAAGCCTACTATGATTCTCATCAAATTTCCTTTACGGAACTTGAACCTTACACTGCGTTACAATATGGTACCTCGACTTCAAATTATTTCACATATATATGTCACAAAACTTAAATTGTTGTTTCCCTTCTCTTCTTAAATCTAATGCACTTATAGTCAAATTAACAATACTTACTTACGTGGTACTGGCTATGGAAACATAACGTTTTAAAAATTGCTAGGGTGCTAGGCAAAAAGAAATAAATTTAATTACCTTTCAATTTTATCATGATAAGTTTACAAGATCGATAGAGACTCAAGTTCTTATCCAGAAACCTCAAATAGACCATTGGAAATTGGAATCGTGTCGGCTACTTAAGAAATATATATTCATATAATTAAAAGAAGTGTAGCTTAATTTTAGGAATTTTCATTTTCTTTGTTTATTCAGAACTCTATCCTTAAATAAATAGATTTCTTCAAGGATCGGAGCTCACGTAGCTATTTCAACCTATCATATTTTTTTATTATTGTTTATGTTTCTTTCATTTCTCGTTATTTCATCACACGAGATAGAGTTGTTAATGATCCATCAACCCGTTATGAGGCACAAAAGGAAGAATTTGTCCGACAAGCCAAAAAATATGGAAACTTCACAAAAAACCCTCACAAAGTTTATGTTAAAAATATGGGAAAATCTCAAAGCTTTCGTACGTCTTCATTCCTTGTATAGATAAGACCTACATTATATAGTATATAATTTTGATCATACCCTTTTAAGTTGCATCTGAAGACATGGAAATAGATATTGTACGCCGCAACCCAAGTTTATGGAGGTTTTTTTCATTTTTTTTTTTTTTTTTTCATTTTTAATCTTGTTGCAATTGAATGAAAATAAGAATGTCTTTAGCATGAAGGAACATGCACTAAGGTGTATGTGCGACTAGATCATAAGTTGAGAGAGAGAGAGAGAGAGAGAGAGAGAGAGAGAGTTCTAATATCAAGGATAATTACTGATGAATAGGATAAAATGGAAGAAGGAACCTCATTCACAATCTAAAAATAAGCAAATATCTTATATACTACACACAAAATGTTTATAAGAATTTTATATGACTTAAGAAACTGATGAAGACTAGTAATGAATATGAGATAAAGCTTTGTGACAATGCTATCCTCATGATGTTGATATTGCTACAAATAATATGGGCATAAAAAAGGACAAATTAATATGTCATATGTACACTGATATAGACGTACATATGATATTAAATGTTGAATAAAACTCAAGATAGAATAATTTGAACAAAATTAACTTTTTCTTAATGGTTTAAAATTTAAGGAATACCGGATACAAAAATATTTATTTTTCTTTTCTTATTTATCCATTAATAGTCCATTTTGATTGCACTATTTTGGCTATTTAAAATTTGTGGTCCTTGTCTTTTGTATCTTCTTTGTGTCCCTTTCTATTAATTGGATGTAATGTGTTTTTAATTTATACAATGATTCTAGCATGCACCAAAAACTTCAATGTAATGCATGGAAAAGAAAGGAGCAACTTGATGATGCTAGCTAGGCTGGCATTCTTGTGGAATCTACATCTATACTATATATCTATATTTATACTTACTATATAAAAAGGAAGAATAGTGAATTAGTATGAATGCAAAATTTGGATAGATTTAAATGCATTTATTGACTTTATATATATATTATGGTAAATACTAAACAATGATTAATATTTTTTTTAATAATTTTTAAATTTAATAATTGTGCAAAGATTATATGGTATAATAATTTCTTGATCTTCAATATTGTTCAATTGTCGTATATTTGATGAGTTAAGATTAAACACATATTTATAATTTATTGTGATTTTTGAACGAAAATTGAGAAAAAGTTAAATATATGAGGCAAACGCATAAATTATAATAAATATATTTATATCTTGAATAAGTATCAATATGTGTACTCATAATATTACATCTAACATGAAATACAATTAAAATCTATATTATATATAAAGGGAGAATAGTGGATTAGTGAATATGCAAATTGAATTAGTGTAAATGCAAAATTTGGATAGATGTATGTGTGTGTGTGTATATATATATATATATATATAATATTTTATGGTAAATTCTAAACAATGATTAATATATTTTTAATAATTTTTAATTTTAATAATTGTACAAAGATTATATGATATAATAATTTCTTGATCTTCAATGTTGTTCAATTGTCGTATATTTGATGAGTTAAGATTAAACACATATTTATAGTTTATTGTAATTTTTGAACGAAAATTGAGGAAAAGTTAAATATGTGAGGCAAATGCATAAATTATAATAAATATATTTATATCTTGAACAAGCACCAATATGTGTACTCATAATATTACATCTAACATGAAATACAATTAAAAAACTACAGAATTTGCATTTATCATTCAATGAAGTTTTCGATAATTTGGATTATTTATGCTGTTTTTAAATTTTAATAATTGTTGTAATAAAAAATTATTTTTGTATCTTTTGTATTTGTGTTGATTATGTATAATCATTAAATTTTATGAATGCTTATTTATATTGCGGATAACAATTTCAGTTCATCACACTGGTGGAAATCTATACTATATATAAAAAAGGATAGTTTGACAGAATTTAATTCTTAAATTCTTTAATGAAGTGATTAAACTACAATTTAAACTATGTAATTTATCAAACAACTTTTAATCACACATATTTTCTCTCTCCAATTTTTAACTACACATTTTACCTCGAAAAATAATAAAAAATCTTCTCTCTCATCTTTAATGAGCCGCCGAACACAAATGTCGATCATGTCATGATATGTAGAATCTATTTATTTTGTAATATATAAATTAATAAATGTCATCTAGAAACCCAACACAATTTTGTTAAAAAAGTCTCAATGCTCAATATGACGTTGATATAAAGACAAAGGTTGGCCATCGAATGAGATAGACAAGGACCCGCAACTTCAAGTTTGATGACAATGATGAGACATATAAATAAACTTCCCGTGTCTTGATTCTTTCACTTAAGACGAATCATTCGATTTTTTTATTTTTATTTTACACACCGTTCTTAAGCCGCCATTTTTTTATTTTTTTATCTTGATGTTTTCTAGGTAAATGTATGGTTGAAAATTGAAGATAGAAAATATATGGTTAAAAAATAGTTTAAAAAGTTATATTGTTTATAAATTAATTTATAAATTGTAATTATTACGTAAAAAAATGATGTGTCAATTTTTTGGCACGGTTCTCAATGACCGCTTGTTTGAATGGCTAGCTAGCGGTTTTTTTTTCCACGATACGAAATATGGACATTAACCTATGTTTGAGCCTCATTACCTTAGAATTTATTTCCAGTCATATACATTCCAATAAAATAATTTTACACATAAATTTAAAACTTTTTTTTTATACTTCTTAACAACAAATTCTTATGTTGACGCCCAAAAAATATCCAAAAATACAAGATGCCTAAACCTTGGCCCAAACCAAAAGAGGTTCAGCGTTAAGGGCTCATTATAGGTAAGAAATTGGACGATTGAGCGATTGTGTGACAGCTAAGATATTTGGGCAATAGGGCGAGCGATGAAGCAGTTGGGCGACTAAGCAAGTAGAAGCGATTTTAACGCTTGTCTTATGATCACATGGTCAGTCGTTGACAAAGGTGACAGTTGAAGTGACGAATTGTGGAAGTTACTTAGAGCGACTTGGCAAACAGATGTTACAAGGACGTGGACAACAATTATGCAACGTCAAGGAAGCAAATTAATCCATGTAAGTTACAAGTCAAGACGGCAAACCAAAGATTCAAATATTGGCAGCGGTTGAAGGAAGTTCGTGTATTTGTATATATTGTAATAACTTAGTCATTTAGAAGGACCAATCAATCAAATTTCAACAAGAGAATATGTAATTTCCTTTATCTTTACTTTTATCGTCAAACTTTTAGTATAATTTGTGTGCTTGCGCCCCTTGGAGGTGTTTTATCTTCACTGTAATCTTCATAAATATAGCACCCATCGTTATGACTTTGTCTCAAGAGGTTTGTTCCTTACACATTCGTCTGATCCCCCTTTGGTAATTGTTAGCGAGGTGACTTCCGCGCGGAAAAAGTTTGGCACGCCCAGTGAGACAATTTGGTGTGTTTTTGAAGATACGAAGTGAACCATCATACCTCACAAGAATTCCGACAAGGAAACAGCAAGTCATCATCTCCCGTCTATAATTGAAAGATATGAGGAGAAACAAAGTCCTCCAAGAACAGAGGGAGAGAGTCATAGCCGTTATGAACCCATGACGGATTTGAATCCTGGAACCATGCGCGCGTTGTTCGGTGAACTCACTCAAGACGTGGTTGAACAGGTAAATCTGCAATATGTCCATAATATGGAAAAGTTTATTCAAATAGAGAAAGAACAATTCGATAATATGGCCAAACATCTAAAAATGTTGCATGATAATATGAATAAGTTGACATGTCAAGTTGTTCAATCAACCTTCCCAAATATAGGACATCATTTTCCATCCAGGACGATTGTAGGACATAGTTCCCCAACCTAAAGTCCAAATCAGAAGATAGAATGGCCTTTTGGGCCGTCCACTTCAAACTTGGGGGGGGGGGAATCCAGTGCCAAACCTGGGGGTAACCCAACTTCAAACTTGGGGAGTAATCAAATGCCAAACTTGGGGGGTAACCCAACTTCGAATTTGGGGGGTAACCCAATATCGAACTTGGGGGGAAACCCAACTACGAATTTGAGGGTGACCCAGTTCAGAACTTGGGGAGTAACCCAGTACCTCAGAATAGTGTCCAAAATAATAGACAAAATGTTCCACATTTTAACGATGGAGGGAACAATAACAACAACTTCACCAATGGTAATTGCGCTCCAACTCCTTTACCAAATCCGGTGCCAAACGTCAGGCCACAAGCACCACCAGGGGGAAATCAACCTATAGGATTCCCTTATGATCTCAATGCTTTGTTAAGGGATCAAGTCGCTAAGATGGTGCGAGATCAAATGGCAGTGGGGATGCGTCCTTATGTTAGGCCGACTTACACTAAGCCATACCCAGATTGGGTGGATCAAGCTTATCCGTGGCCTAGAGGTTACAAGGTGTCAGAATTCTCTTTATTCACTGGTTTGGGGGAGGTCTCCACGTTAGAACACATAGGGTGATTCACGTTACAGTGTGGTGAGGTGACTAATTATCATAAGATGAGGCTTTTCCCAAGTTCCTTAACAAGGATGGCTTTCTCTTGGTTCATTAACCTGCCAGCGAATTCTGTGCAAACGTGGCAACAATTAGAACAACTGTTCCACGCCCAGTTCTATAAAATGGAATCCGAGGTGACTCTGGCCAATTTGGCCAATCTAAGGCAAATGCCCGCTGAGTGGGCTGAAAGCTTTCTCCAATGGTTCAAAATGGCCAGGAGTAAACGCTTTGTACCCCTGCCGGAAAAAGAATTCGTTAGAATCGCTCAGAGTTTCCTGAGTTTTGACCTCAAGAAAAAATTTCAGGATAGGGAGGTCCCTAACCTATTTCAATTGAGCGCTAATGTAATAAGATATGAGCGTTTGCTGAGAGAAGAAGTGCAAATGAAAAATTCTAGCAAAGGAACCTTTTATAGAGACCCAAATTTTGATATACACACGGTAGGTGACGGATACATTGACCAGGCCGAAATTTGCTTGGCCGAGCTAGTCAAAGGGGACCCATATGCTTGTCCCCCGTCAGCAAAATCTGGCGCGATAGTAAAAGACGAGCCTATAGGAGAGGAAAATAAGAAGGCTAAGATATTTTCATTCGACGTTCGTAAGGCGGACCTTATATTCGACAAGTTATATAAGGATAAGCAAATCAAGTTGAGCGATAAACATAAGTTGCCAAACCTTGAACAAACTAAGGGCAAAAAATACTGTAAATGGCATAATGCATGGTCTCATACGACTAACAATTGTTTGGTTTTCCGGTACGTGTTGCAGGAAGCCATCGAGTCGGGGAGGATCACGCTTGAGCCTAAGAAAAATATGGAGGTAGACGAGAACCCCTTCCCACAACCGCTTGGAGTGAACATGATGGCAACTGATTTTGGCCAGAAATTGCCAAAGTTCAAACTGGTGATTGATGATGGAGTAGAAGATGAACAATAACGTCCCAATGTTTTTGAACGACTCAAGGGAAAAGAATACCAAGGAGACATGGGTGTCTTATGTGATAGATGTAAGGAAGAAGTGAGTAAGTCTGTGAAAGGAAACAATGTGCAAAGTTTTCACACTCATCCCAGAGTTGCGCCAAGTTTCCAGCCCGATAGGGGGCGAGGCCCGGATACACATGGAAAACCGTATCAAGAAAGGCAACTATGGCCAACAAATCACAGGAAAACATTTAGGTCGCAGCCACTACAATCAAATGTTTGGCATTCATTCCAATACAACGCAAGACGAGTCGTGCCCTTCAATGAGATGACAAGGACACAGCAAAGGCGTTTTCAGAGAAACTACGGCAGAATGATGAGGGGACAACGGGGAATGTTGCCCCTAGATACGCCAAGGCTAACTCGGGAAGCTGACCAAAGTGAATTTGATAGTGACAATGGGAACAACACAGAGGGATCGGTGAAGAAAGCGTCTGGAAGTCTCACTGGGAAATCGAAGTTCGAGCGTAACAAAGAAGAAAGAGACGAAGAAGAACCAGAGCGAGCCGCCACCATTCAGTTCGGGACATTACCCCCAGTTATGGCCAACAACTATATACTGGCCAATGAGTTTAGGAGCAAAGAGGATCTAGGAGAAGAAGGTGGAGAAAATGAAGGAGCAGCCTGTGAGTTGATATGTGAAGAGAGCCAAACGTCCCAAGAGGTAGATTATGAAGAAGAGGACGATGGCATGACAGACATCGAGGAAGAGATCGATTTGGAGGTGGAAGGTAGGAAAAGAGGAGTGTCGCGCAATATGTTGCTAAAGCAGTTGTATCAAGAAGGCGTGCGCGAAGTGGATCTATTGGTCGAGCCCTCTAGGCGAGCGTTTGGTTTTTACGTACTGTACGGAACGCCCAAAAGGAAAATGAGAGGACCACGAGTTGAGAAGTATGGGTCCCCTCCCAAGATACTTCCTCCTCCTACTAGATGTCACACATGGAGAGTTGAGAGATCAAAGTGGGGGGTAAGAAGTATTGCAAGCCGAAGTAACGAAAACAGTCGAAATTAAGGAAGACGGCCAGGAGGTAGAGATCGATGCAGAGGAAAAAGTTATTTTTAGGAAACCCTCCACCAAACTAACCAGGCATCTTAGGCCACTGTATGTGAAGGCCCAGATTAATGGGATTCCAGTGTCAAAGGTTCTTATAGACAACGGGGCCGCCATAAATACCATCCCGTCCAGAATGATGAGAAGACTTGCAAAGAAGGAGGATGATATGATCCCTACCGAAGTTATCCTCACAAGCTTCAACGGAGGGGTGACATCGGCCAAAGGAGTGATGCCATTGGACGTCACTGTGGGAACTACCACAAGGACCACAGTTTTCTTCGTGATAGATGGTCCTACCAGTTATAACATACTTCTAGGGAGAGATTGGATTCATGGGAGCCAGTGTATATCTTCATCTCTCCACCAATGTTTAGTGTTCTGGAATGATCAAGGAGATACAGAAGTGATACAGGCAGATCATAGACCATTCACGGCAGAAGTGAACTCTATAGAGAGATTCATGTAGGAAGGGAATTATGGGCTTGTTAGAGTAGTGCAAGAGGGAGAAGAAACTCAATTCGTCGCACTAAGCAAATAACCATTCTCGATTAACGCCCTAACAGATGTTCAACCAGATGAGGCCAAATATAGTGGCCCTTGAGAAGCCAGTCGTTGGCGTAAAAGTGATTGAGAAATCATGACAAGCAACGAGCGAAGCGGGAATGTGGCCGATATTCGGGCCTCAAGAGCCAGACCAATGACTTTCAATAATAAGTTTGGAGAAAACGCAAAAAAGACAAAAGAGGCAGCAGCATTGACAACGTGCAAGTGCAAGTTGGCCGTTTTTGAGTTGGAGCAAAATGCTAATAGAAAGATCTACAAGGTGGATTGTTTGGAGGAAGAGTTGCTCGCAAAAAGCCTGGACGATGAAGCAATAGGGATATCCAAATAGGGGCACGCTCATGCGCAAGACCCTCTTGTAAAAGTGAACATCGGCGACAAAGGGGAAGAACGCCCAACATTCATCAGCGAAACACTCAGTAGAGAGGTAAGTGATGAATTGATTGCCTTATTAAAAGAATACAGAGATTGTTTTGATTGAAAATATGAACACATGCCTGGTTTAGATAGGAATTTGGTGGAACACAAACTGCCAACTAAGCATAATTTTAAGCCACATAAGCAACCACCTAGGCGTTTTGCCCCTAATGTATTACCTGAAGTAAAAAGGGAAATAGAACGTCTTTTAAATGATGGTTTTATTAGGACGGCCAGGTATGTAGAATGATTATCTAATATTGTGCCCGTGTCTAAAAAGAACTGTAGCAATAGGGTGTGCATAGATTTCAGGAATCTAAATTTAGCCACGCCTAAAGATGAGTATCCTATGCCAATGGTGGATTCTTTTATAGATTCAACTGCGGGGCATGTCATGTATTCTTTCATGGATGGATATTCTGGATACAACCAAATTTACATAGCTGACGAAGACGTGCATAAAACGGCCTTTAGATGCCCAGGGGCTTGGGATGTTTTGAGTGGGTAGTCATGCCCTTCGGCCTAAAAAATGCTGGGGCCACTTATTAAAGGGCAATGAATTTAATCTTTCATGACATGATTGGAGAATTTATTGAAGTATACGTAGATGATATTGTGGTAAAGTCAATGAAAGAAAAAGACCATTTTCAACAACTAAGGCGTTCATTTGGACGAATGAGGCAGTACAAGTTGAAGTTAAACCCTTTGAAATGTGTGTTTGTGTTAATTCAGGAAACTTCCTTAGTTTTCTGGTACACAAGAGGGGAATCGAACTTGACAAAAATAAAGCTAGTGCCATTCTAGAAGCAAAATCGCCTGCTAATAAAAAGGAATTGCAAATGTTCCTAGGTCAAGTAAATTTCTTAAGGTGTTTTATTTCTAATTGTGCAGGGCGAATGAAAGTTTTTTCGCCTCTTTTAAAGTTGAAAAATCAATACGAATTTGTCTGGCGGGAAGAACACCAAAAGGCTTTCGATAGCCTAAACGTATACTTATAAAATCCGCATGTGCTGATGTCACCAATTCATGGGAAGCCAATGAAAGTCTATATATCGGCGGAGCAAGGATCTATAGCTGGAATGGTCGTGCAAGAAGACCAACTGGGCGAGGAGAGAGTGATTGACTACTTAAGCAGATAGTTGACGAAGTGTGAATGTAATTATTCAGCTATAGAAAAACTTTGTCTCGCTCTATATTTGACATGTACTAAACAAAGGGCCTATTTATGGCCTGTAACCGTGTATTTGATATCTAAAGTAAATATAGTCAAATATTTGTTTTCTCGCCCTGTTTTACATCAAAGAATTGGCCTTTGGACATTGGCCCTTTCTGAATTTGAAATACAACACGTACCTCAAAAGGCAATTAAAAATCAAGCTTTAGCCAACTTTTTGGCTGATCATCCTTATTTGGACATGCCTAAGGAGGTTAATTTAGAAGTGGATTCGCTCGAAACAAAGCCCTGGGTTTTATATTTTGATGGATCAAAAACTTACCAGGGCGCGGGGGTTGGTATAGTTTTAATAAATCATCTGAGAGTCTGTTACAAGTATGCTCTCACCTTGGAAAGAGCATGTACTAACAATCAAGCTGAGTACGAAGCATTGATCACGGGGTTAGAACTGTTAGTAGAGCTGAAAGTGAAGAATGTGATTATCCGGGGAGATTCTCAGTTGGTAATATACCAATTAACGGGCGATTTCAAGTGCCAGAGCGATTCTGTGGTAAAGCAACACGAGCTCGCCCAAGAGCTTTTGGAGGAATTTGATCAAGTGGAGCTTCAGTACATAAGCAGGATTTACAACGATGTAGCGAACGAATTAGCCCAAGTCGCTTCGGGTTATTCAAAGGTGGTAAATGCAACAACAACTTGTGAGTACGGAATAATCTTGCCCGCCATACAAAGGAGGATAAAGGAAAGCAACATTCATTGTATACAAACCGGGGACGCGATGGATTGGAGAGAAGAAATAAAGAAATTTTTGAAAGAACCTGGTAGAAGAAACGACAGAAAAATGAAACTGCGTGCATTGAATTATGTCCTCATAGATGAACAAGTATACAAGAAGCGTTCAGATGGGGTGCTATTAAAGTGCATAAGTTTGAGGGAGGTTAAGACCATTATGGCAGAAGTTCATGAAGGGATATGTGGGGCCCATCAAGCCGGCCAAAAAATGAGATGGTTGATTATTAGGAGTGGATACTTTTGGCCCAAAATGGAAGAATCGTGCATACAATATGCAAAGAGTTGCCTAGCGTGTCAAAGACAGGGACCAACCCAAAGAGCGTCAGCCAGGGAAATGACGCCTATTATTAAACCTTGGCCGTTTAAAGGTTGGGCTATTGATTTAATAGGGAAGATTTATCCCCCATCGTCCAAACAACACACGTTCATCATTGTAGCGACGGACTTCTTTACTAAATGGGTAGAGGCTGTCCCTTTGAAAGAGATTTCCCAAAAGAATGTCATCGAATTCATTCGCGACCACATTATTTATAGGTTTGGGGTGCCACAAACCATAATGGTAGACCATGGGACCTCATTGAATGGAAATCTAGTAAATGAGTTCTTGGACGAATTTGGTATCAAGCTCGTTAACTCTACGCCTTATTACGCTCAGTCTAATGGGCAAGCAGAGTCTTCCAACAAAACCCTGAAGAGCATTGTACGAAAAATGTTGGGCGAAAATGTCAGGAATTGGCGTGAATGTTTGAACAATGCCTTGTGGGCTGTCTCCACGAATGAGTACAGTGTAACTCTGTTTCAGCTAACCCATGAATAAGAAGCAATACTACCTATGGAGATCAACGTGCAATCAATTCGAACAAGTTTACAGAACCATTTATGCGAAAGCGACTATGCAGAATTGATGGTTCAGAATCTTTTAGAACTGGACGAATTAAAGTTAGACGTCCTTGATAGATTGCAAGTTCAGAAGCAAAAAGTGGCTAAATATTACAACAACAGAGTGATAGCCAAATTATTTAGCGTGGGCGATTTGGTCTGGAAAACCATACTCCCGTTAGAAAGTAAAAATTCCAAATATGGAAAATGGTCGCCTAATTGGGAAGGGCCGTTCAGGGTGAGCAGTGTGTTGTCTAACGGAGTTTATCATTTGAAGGATCTAGATAACACGAAGCACATAAGATCCATCAACGGCAAATACTTGAAGAAATATGTTCCTTCCATATGGGAGGACGAACAAATATAAACGCATTGTATTTCATCGGGAAAGGCGCGCTATTATCGCACAAGCAAGAAAAAGGGAAAATGAAAATAAGATGCGCCTATAACAAAAAATGTTTCTTTTATTCAAAAAAGTTATGTACATTTTGCAATACAAAAGAAGCCAACGGACCTCACTCGGCAACAATAGGGAAACGAATACTGCCTACCAACTACTACAGAATGAAGACTGCCATCGACTATTACAGAGGACGTCTCTATTACAGACCGATCTTCGTCACCCCAACAATGGCGACATGCTTGTAAACAAGGATGACCCGCCTGATAGGTCTTCCCCCCTCCTCCATATCAACCTTTGTGAAGCTTCCATCCTCGTCTTCTCAGATGCATCCGCTGGAAGCAATCACAATAGGTGAACGGCCAGAGAAGCACTCTCAGCAAGCCGTTGACTGATCATGGAGTGAGAAATGGCCGGAAAGCCCTCCCTACGGGCAGTTCCTCTACATATGATGACCCTATAAAGGGATCACAAGGGAGAGAGACGCCGAAAGGAGCCTCCGCGACCAAGAAACAATTACCTATATCTCCCATACCAAATGTATGTTTAAAGCAGATCATGGGAAAAGAAAGTTAGATGGTTCATATCCGGGAGAAATAGGAACAAAAGACCTGTCAAATATGGGGGAATATACATGATAGCATTGCCGTACAAGACTGGAAGAAAGGGATAAGAGACGTATCTGCAACCAAATCCTCTTTTTATAGGGAAATGATACACCTCTTTATGCGAGAAAAAGAAGGCAGAAAGGTAGAATCTGAACGGTCTATGTTGGAAAAGACGGAAGAAGATTGGAATGCTGAGAGTTTCTGGGAAAAGGGACACATCAAAATGATTAATATGGCATAAAATTAATGGATGAACATTAATTCCGCCATATTGGAGGGTAATTGTTGACGTCCAAAAAATACCCAAAAATACAAGAGGCCTAAACCTTGGCCCAAACCAAAAGAGGCCCAGCGTTAAGGGCTCATTATAGGTAAGAAATTGGACGATTGGACGATTGTGTGACAGTTAGGATATTTGGGCGACAGGGCGAGCGATGGAGCAGTTGGGAGACTAAGCAAGTAGAAGCGGTTTTAACGCTTGTCTTATGATCACATGGCCAGTCATTGACAAAGGTGGCAGTTGAAGTGACGAATTGTGGAAGTTACTTAGAGCGATTTGGCAAACAGATATTACAAAGACGTGGACAACAGTTATCCAACGTGGAGGAAGCAAATTAATCCATGCAAGTTACAAGTCAAGGCGGCAAACCAAAGATTCAAATATTGGCAGCGGTTGAAGGAAGTACGTGTATTTGTATATATTGTAATAACTTAGTCATTTAGAAGGACCAATCAATCAAATCTCAACAAGAGAATATGTAATTTCCTTTATCTTTACTTTTATCGTCAAACTCTTACTATAATTTGTGTGCTTGCGCCCCTTGGAGGTGTTTTGTCTTCACTGTAATCTTCATAAATATAACACATCTCGTTAGGACTTTGTCTCAAGAGGTTGTTCCTTACACATTCGTCTGATCCCCCTTTGATAATTGTTAGCGAAGTGACTTCCGCGCGAAACATCTTAAAAAAAAAAACTATTATTATAAAATCTATTCTCCTTAAAAATGAAGCTCAAATAAAGCCTTAATGACATATTAGCAATCTATCTGAATTAATTAAGCTTGTAGTTCAGTAGTCGTTTTAGTTATTTTTGAAGCTAGGATTTTAACTAAACCGTAAACAACAGTTTCTTTGTCTTTGAAAACAACCCTAGCAAACGACACATAATTAAATTATATATATATAAGAAATATCACTGAAATATAATTTTGAACTCCAATTATATCAATTTAAATAAATCTTGGACCAGGACTGGATACCAAAAGTAGAAATATCAATTTAACTATAAACTTGATGATATATTTCATAAATAATTGATTAAGCAACTAGTAAACCACCTAAAAATGAACGTCGAAAGAGAGAACCCAACTTGAACAATTTAAATATAATTAGTTGATCACAACATTTCTCGCCTTCCATCTAATTAATAAGATTGAATAATACTCATCATTAGGAGTAGTCACGAATAAATATTAAATAGTCAACTATCATCTAATCAACTGATGATAATCACCAATAATGAATAGAATTATTCAACAAGAATAAACATTAAATTTTCTCTTCAAATACCATTAAAAAATTCATTAAATGCATCGATATTCATCCTTGCTACATCGACCAGGGTTATGTGGCTCTGATTTCGTACTGAAAAACTTGAGGCGAGTTACAACTCACACAATGATAATATGGTTGTACAAATACAAATCCAATTGTTTGTCACTCTCAAACCCTTCACACCTACTCTAGAGATTCATCCAAACAAGATTCCATAATGCTATCGCTTTTATGTCATCCAGTGGTCCTTGGCACATAGATTGATTAACTATTTTCGTCTTATTTATGCCTAATAATCTAAATATTCGTTAATTAAATTTAGTTAGATGACTTGTTAGCATATTATTGGGCCACTTATCTCGAGTTCATTCATCAATTCTTATTATAATTTTTTGTTGTACAAAATTTGGAGCTTTGCTATTTAACTATAAGTGGAAAAATGGCAAAATATATTACAATCGCATTCTTCTTGAAGATTAGATAATGGATATGTGTTCAAATCAAAATGGTTTCATTTTAAATGTCGTGATTTTTGTCTTATATGCCATTATTTACTACAATAAGGCGTCCATTAATAATTAATGGAGTTTTGTGACATATATATCACTAGAGTTCTCGCAACACTAGCAATTATAAATTAGATTATTTATATTTTTTAGGTAAAATGTGTTGTTAAAAAGTGCTTTAGAGAATTGTGTTGTTTATAAAATTGATTTATAAATTGTAATGATTCAACTTAAAGAACGGAGGCAGCTATTTTCTTGGTCTGAACCAAATTAGTAAGAATTTATGATTTTGTCGAGCAAAATCAATTATTCAGTATCAATTGTGAAACAACGAATTCTTGATTTCCTAAGTTTTCAAATAATTTTGGAACAATCGTTCTTCGCTCATTCTTTATTCAGCTTTAGTTTTAATTTATTTTTCTTTCTTAATTTAGCATCAGAGAATCCAACCTACCTTATTGTTAACATATAATAAATTATTATACAATGCAAGAATCAATATTTTCTTTCTTGCCACCTTTAAAACTTCAAAAAAAAACTGAGTATTTATGGCTGGAAAATATCAGTTATGTATCAATTGCGCAAATTTCAAAATTGATGGTTATTCTTGAAACACTTATTTGGCCTCTTTTTGGTAAACTTGTTTATAAAAAAACGCATTTCCTTAAATCACTTTTTAACCACATACTCTCAAATCACTTTTCAATCACATATTTTACCTCGAAAACACTATATTCTTTGTTTATAAACAAAAAACTTATTGACTTATTGTCATATATATTGTTACATTGTTATGATATACAAATGCAAGAATGGAAACGAAAAATAAAGAATACACAAATTTTACGTGGAAAACCCAAAAATGGGAAAAGAAGAATTCACTATACGAAAATAATAGTACAAGAGATTGTCCCATTTTTTTCCATAGTTTAGTTTCACAACAAATGTGGCACCGCGAACTTTCGGATGGGGCCAAACAGAATTTGAGTTACTGTTCTCTAACAATCTCTACATTGACACAAATTTCAATACAAAGAAATAATTCTCCAATCTTCAAATTAAAATACTGAACATCTTCCACAAAACTCCTAAGAGCAAATTCAGCAATAATTACCAACCAAGTCCAAACCATGCTCAAAACTTGACTCCCTAACGAGAGTGACTTGGTCAACATATCAGCAAAATTATCTTGGGTGCCAACTTTACTCACAAGAATATCGCCACGAGCGATAACATCACGCACAAAATGATACCACAGATCAACATGTTTTGTCCTCTCATGAAACATCTTATCTTTTTTGAGAAAAATAGCACTCAGACTATCACAAAAGACTCTAGTAATTACAAGTCTTCACTAAATTCACTAAATAATCCCTTAAACCAAAGAGCTTCCTTACAAGCCTATATAATAGTTATCTATTATGACCCAGTAGTAGAAAATGCAACTGTAGTCTGTAAAGTAGCTTTTCAACTGATATGACAACCTCCAATATAAATACAGAACCTATAAGAGATCATTTTTGTCAAGATCTCTAGAAAAATCAGAGCCAACATACCCGATAACTCCATATGAAGTTCTCCCAAAAATTTAAATAAACATTAATAAAGTCACGAGGTAACTGTTTTCCAATGTTCTTTACCCGTATTAGCCATATATCTACTAATTGTACCGACTGCATAGGAAAAATATGGACGTGAAAAAACTGTAACATACATGAGTGATCCAACTATACTAGAATATGGAACTCATGACATAGAAGCAACCTCATCATCTAATTTGGAGACAGATGATAATAATCTGAATGGCCCACCAAAGACTAATAGGTTTGACATTTTGCATATTGAACACGCGTAGAACTTTCTCAATATATCATTTCTGACTTGGGTACCATTTACATGCTTTTCTATCTTTTAGAGTCTCCATTCTAAGTATATTCTTTGCTTCTCCTAAGGCTTTCATCTCAAATTTCTTACTGAGCTGGGCATTGACCTTTCTTATCTCTTCATTATCCTTATCCTTATCTTCTATCAACATAACATCAACATATATGATCACATATACAAATGAATCATAATCGTTCTTCTTAAAGTAGACTCAACTGTCATAACTACTTCTTTTGAAATCATGAGTAATCATAAAAGAGTCAAACTTCTTATACCACTGTCTGGATGACTGATTTAGGCCAGAAAGTGACTTGTTCAGCAAGCAAACATAGTCATCCTTCCATGTAACTATAAAACCCTCTAAATACTGCATGTATTGCTCATCAAGTTCTCTATGTAAAAAGGTTCTCTTCACATCCAACTGCTCAAAGCTAAAGATCGTGCATAGCCACAATACCAAATAAAGGTCGAATTGAACTATGCTTTACAACTAGAGAAAATACATCTTTTAAATCTACACTAGGAACATGTATCTCTTTGCAAGTAGTCCTGCCTTATACATGGCTTCTTTAGCTCCTGGTATTCCTTCTTTCTTTTTAAAGACTCATTTGCAACGAGCAACTTCCTTATCTATAGTTAATCTCACTAAATATCACAAGTAACTGCTTCAGAGTAAGTAGAAGGTGCCATTTTCAAGGCATAAGCAACCAAATATCCTCACCATTCTTTGTGGATGTCTAATATTTCTTATGGAGTTGACTTTAGCAATATTTGAATATGGTGCTGGCATTAGTCGTGATGATGATGGATCAGCACTATCTAGTACTTCTAATCTACTCTGAGATGTAGACTATGGTATAAAGTTTGACCTAAATTAACTGAAACTCAACATGTCTGTTTAATTGATGATGATTTTTATCAAAAGAATCTATAAAAGGTAAGTCATGAAACATTGTAGATAAAATTTCTACTGATTATCACTTTACCAATCTTCAGATACCATAATTTATAACCATTAACAATGGACATATAATCAAGAGAGATGCACTTTCTAAATCCATGTTCTTATTTTCCATTATCAACATGAGCATACACCGGACGTCCAATTTTATTTTTTTTCAAATCAGAGTAACTAGCAAGATTACCAAACTAAGTAATTTAGTACATTGACAACCACAGAGTAAACATTCTCCAGCCAATTCTAGTTGGTAGGCATCATCTCTAAAGTAGAACAAAAAAGACTAAACAATACTGTTTAATTGGACCTAGAGTTAACTAAGGTATTAATAATTTCAAGTTTCATTTAAAATAATTCTTTAATCATCTCCTTCAACCAAGATCTTTAATTGGAAATTGAGTTAGCTCTATTTTGTGATAGTCGGAGAGCTTTACACTTAGCAAACAATCCAGCATTTCACTCGAGCACGAAACACATTTGAGTACAATATCACTTTATAATGAGAGAATGTGGAAGAAGGAAATGTGGATATACAATCCATACTGGAAACAATCTAGGAGATATGATTACAAAATCAATCAACATTGAAGAGTTCATATGGAGTCAATCCTCTATCGGCCTAGTAGAAACGTAAGTAGCATGGAAAGAGCAAGTATGGAAAGGATAGCAGGGTTACAACAAAAGTGACTTTAAGTGGAAGAAATGTTGAATAAATCCACTTTTAAGAGCAACCATTTTTTAAAAGAATATAAATTTAATGTTTCTTTCCTTTTCAGCTACAAGTATTGACAAAGACAGGGAAAAATGATACCTGCTCTATTGAGGTATATCATATGATTTACATCATCTACAAATCCCTAGGACATGGGCGGTACGGTAGTGACTCCTAAGGTTGGAATTTAACCTTTTTTAAGACAAAGAAAAATGGCAGCATCGTTTTTAGCCCTTTTATTTGACAAAATTGGAGGCTGCAGTCTTTGTTGAATCTTCACCTACTTTTTTTCATCCTTTGTTAAATTTCTGGGAAAAAAAATTCACTATAAATAGAGGGCAAGACCTCAAATAAATATGCACCAAAGTGAGAGAAAATAATAGAGAGAAATATATTGATATCTCCAGGTTGTTTCCTTCCTTGTTTTCTCGATCCTATTACAAGAGAGATTAAATATTATTATCTCTTTGTATTTAGAAAGAAGATTGTTGAAAATCGCCTAGTATATTGAAATCCTCCTACACTTGCACGTGACTAGGCATTATTGGTGAACAATGTAAATATTTATGTCCATTTTAGCTGCATTTTCTAAGTTCCAATTCACTTGCTAGCCAACGCGAACCACGCCTTTTTCTAACATGAGTTTTGTGCACGAATCTTGACAGTTTGAAAACAGTATAATACCTGAGAGTTATCAATTTCAATGTCTAATAAACAAAGAAACACAAAGATAGGGCATTGAAAATCAAAAGCAACATGAGTAAACTATTTTACGGTTTCAACACAGGAAAATAAGCACATAAACTAGTCCCAAACAAAGGTTGATTATAATCAAAAGCAATCTATAGTGGCCAGCTTCTTCAGGGTCATGACTAAATAGGGCACACGTATTGTTCACAATTTCATGTCACTATTCATCCAAATGGGGCTTTCGAGCTAAAAAAAAATACACTGCGGTGAAAATTTCCTTCCTGAAATATGAGGTTTTAAGATACAGTTAGTCTTAAATTTGAAAAAAATAAGGATTTGTGAGTAAGATTGTAGAAATAGGAAGCAGAACATTAAAGAATTAAGAATTATCCACTCTCTAATAATTTATAAATAGAATGTTATCTTACTTTCCTCCAGCAACAAGTCCATCTGCTGCTTTCTCCAGGAAAGCTTGAACCCTTTGACTCCCTTTTGGGGCAAGCCCCACTTTTTCAAGAGCAATTACCTTGCAAAACTCCACAAATTATTTTAATGACACAGAACAACATATAAAGTAGAAAATACAAATTAATTAACTAAGACAAAGAATATTTGCACTAGGAAATTTGACAAAGGAAATAGGACAAGGAAATCAGATAGAGGATGTGAAAAATCTTACCATGTATTTGGTAATAAAACGTCCAACTGCGGTCGAGCGAAAATTACTAAGTGAGAAATGACTTTTATCCAGAGGAAAATACCATGAGATGGGTGAGTCTACTGCAAGATCCTTCTCCCATACAACCTTCAGCCAAAAAAGGGAAAACAAAAATAAAAATAAAAATGAAGACCCTTATTTTAACTACATTTCGTGCAATGAAAAGACCTGTAAATAGCCAAGATATTGCTACTCACTTGGAAGCCAGCTTGTTTAAGAGCTTCAAGGCATTGGCGTGTCATCCTTACATCCGGGAGGCCGTTACCTAATTCAATTTCTGCCTGCATACGTAAAGTTTTTACAATTATACGCATTTATGGTTGATGACTTACTATGAAAACTCATAAAGTACCTTGATCTTTTGGTGCTCTTTGTTACTGGGGTCGAATGCATCAGTCATGCACCATTCATATGCAGCGAAACACTGACCCGATTTCAATACCCTATAAATCTCCTTGTAGCACCCAACCTTACACAAGTAGAGCATGTAAAAAAGTAACGAGGAATAAGAAAAGTAGCATTACAAAGAGAGATAGAGAGAGAAAGAGTGGTAATATTCTATGTAAATGACAACTGATTTAAAATTTACATACTGCATCTGGGGCATGGCAAGTTGCGCCTATTGCATATACTGCATCAATACTATTATCAGGGAATGGCATCTTCATGAAATCAGCCTGCATGGTCACTAAGATATGATATCTATAAAGACAAAAAAAGTAGAAAAAAATATATACTTGATCGGAACTTCACCGACTTTGACAAAATCACAAGTGTCATCTACTCCTGCAATCCGGTTTAAAACCTGCCGAGATCAAAGACTAATGATCAAATACTGATGGTATGATAGCGAGGAATTGACACCACACAATTTGAATCGTGATTACTTTTCATTCAAATTCAAATGGATTATATTTACAATGTCAGTTCTAGGAGTTATATTCAAAGTGAATCTTAACTGCAATAACAAGGGTAATAGTAATCTTGCAACTTCAACTGAGTTTTTTGATTTCTGAGTGAGTTATAAGGTGCAGTGAAGATCTATGTTATCTATCTGCCAACAAGCTAAGATATGAATACACACCTTTCCTCTTTCGATCTGATATTCGTTATTGTTAAGGCCTGTAACTACTGTGGAACTGCAAGACATCAAAATTATTAAAATCTATGCCAAGTAATTGCATCAAGCGATAACCTAGCACAAATGACACGCAATCACCTAAAGCACACATGGAATAGCAGAACTCAATTATGTTATCCCAAGCGATTGTCTAAGCCAAATCTTAGAAAATGGTCACCCTAATTCCCCGTAGTCCAGCTTCGCGGTATGGACTTGTGTTATTTTCAGCCCGTGTGTAATTTAATGTTTCGAAATTGTTATTATAAGTATAAGGTTCTCATAATACAATTTCTTATACTATCATATTTTCATATAGTAAATTCTTCCTCCTCTGTCCGTGGATTTTTCTCCTTGTTGTAGGGTTTCTCATGTAAAATATGTGCATTATTTATTTGTTATTGCTATTCCTGCGTTCATATCATATGACAAAAAATCTTTTTTTTTTTTTTTTTTTAATATTTCTCTATTTTGGTAGTTTCCTTGTATTGTAATATTTTATTCCATACTTCAGATCCAAAAATCATTATGTAAACATTAAATTAGACATGATTTATGTTTTATGTCATTATATACTGCATATATGATTGATTGCTTGCATTAAATAATACATAACAATTTTCCAAATTTATTCATCTTCTTAGGTTTCAATATCATCTTCAAGCTTTTAACATAGTATCAGAACAAAAGGATCAAACCATCTAATTTAACCAAACTCTAGCAACTTCCACAACAAGTATGGAATCATCAAACCCATACATTTTTCATCATTCAGATCATCCTGGATCGATGCTTGTTCCAGTAAAGCTAAATGGAGTCAATTATCAATCATGGAGAAAATTAGTGATACATTCATTTACCGTCAAGAATACGACAGGGTTCATCAATGGTTCCGTAAAAGCCCCTTCGGAGACATAAGAACCCATTGCATTTGCTTCATGGAATCTGTAAAACTGCTTTTCATTTTTACGTACAATTTTAAATTCCACGTCATATTTATGTTAATGTTGTTATGAATTTTAAATTGGATAATTTTTATATTTATGATTTGAATTATTTTGCAGTGGAAGGACTTGGACGCCGTCTCGATCAATGTACCAATTAGAAAGTTCATAAATTATTATGTGCAGTTTTATGTGATTAATTGTCTTATTGCCTAAGCATGCTATTTTTCTAATTTTATTGTGTTACATCGAAAGTTGGGGGTAGTTTGGTGGTGATTGGAGAGTAAATAGAACTTATGGGCTAAGTTATGTACATAAAGAGAAATGAAGGACCAATTTACAAATTTCCAAAAGTTTATACTTAAACCTACCCCTAAATCAACCTCACCCTCAGTCTCTCTTCATCCACCTCTCTCTTCGCGTCTCTCTCTCTCGCCCAACACTCGCGTCTCTCCCTCACTCGACCACGACTGCCTCCCCTCTCGGCCTCACTCATCTCACCGTCGACAACATCACCTGCGCCACCACATTGGTAAGACACTGGTTTTTTCCTTCGGCTCCTCACACCCGCGCAACCCACAGCGCACGCAAAAAAAAAAAAAAAACTCACGTGAACCTACTCGGGTTTACACTCATATGAATCACACACAGGTATATGTTGATATCAATGTGTGTATATATGTTGAGTGTGTGTAAATATGTGAAGTTTTTCAGATTTTAAGTTTGGTTAAATTTCGAAGTATACTGTTAAATTGGAGTTTGAGTAGTGCTAATGTGCGTGGGTATTGATATATATATATATATATAATTGTGTGTGTGTGTGTGCGCGCGCGCGCGCGTGGATGTGCAAATTATACAATGGATTTTCAGATTTCTTGACCTCAGTTAGTGAATAATATGTATATATGTATGTATATTTAGAGTTATATGTATATACTGAGATATATATATGATTCTCATGTATACAATTTTCGGATTTATTAATTTATATGGATTAATTTCACATTTTCCAAAATTTATGAATTTGTTAATTCAATTGAAATGTTTACTGTCATTTTTGAGAATTTACAGATTTCGAATAGTTAGCATGCTAATTGGAATTTGTATTTGTGAAATTCAAGTTGTGATGAAGATTTCCTAACTTTAACCTTTGTGTAATTTGATTAGCTAAATTTCAATTTTGGCATTTAAGTTAATCTCTTATTCCGAATGAAGTATGATTTGTGTTTGACGTAGTTTAAGATTCCAATTGATTTGAATGGTAAGTTACATGAAAGTCTCAACCTCATTTAGAAGTGTTAAATATGATTTTTGAACTGAACGCATATTTTATTAATGAATGGAAATAATTAGGAGAATTGGTACATTGACGTGACGGGCATCTGAGACTTTTCCACTTGCAAGTCAAGATAACGATAAATATTAAGGGCAACAAGTAAGTAAACTTCCCCTTATTTTTATCAAAGTTGAATGTAAATGTGAAATTAATGTGTAAACGACTGTCTTGTAACTTACTTGCTTTGATGAATTTCGTTTACTTTATGAAAGTATATGTTATTAAGAAGAATGTTCAAGTATGCACGTTATCATGTCATTGCATCACCAAGCATGCATTGACATCGAAATTGGGAAGTCAAATATTTTTAAATGAAAGAAATGTGTCAAGGTGCAAGTTTGTTCAAAAGTTATGTATCCCAAGTTTTTAAGAAAGAATGGGTGTACTTCTAGTTCATGAAAGATGCGAGTGAGAAATGGGACGCGGGGGACTGGCGTACTCGAATTAAGTCGCTTTGCGACGGAATGTTCAATCGTTTTACGGTGAACTGTTAAACCGCTTTGCGGTGGAAAAGTGAATGTTAAACCGCTTTGCGGTGGATATGTGAATGTTAATCTGGTTCCAAATAAGAATTGCACACTGTTATCTGATTGACTAGAAGATACACCAAGTGAGCTCACGGTGGAAATGAAGTGAAAGTTTTGAAATTAAGTGAAAGTTTTGAAATGTTAAGTGAAAGTTTGAAAATTTTGAAAGTTCTGGAAAGTAAAGTAAATGGGGATACATATACTGAATTTTTAAAGCATTTCATGTCATGAGCATGCATTACATCCATAAAGTTTACTTGCTGGGCTTTAGCTCACCCCAATCCCTCCCCAACATTTCAGGTGATGAAAGATAGGTGATCTGAGGAGAGCATTTGGCGGTAGACTCAGACAGTACTCATAATTCCATTTCCTTTAGGACTGAATCGAGGACTTTCACAAGTTGTTTTTTTTTATTTGTTATTCTTTTATTGATAAATTATTTTGATTAGTTTGTTGGTTTTTAGTTAAAATAAGTTATGGTATTTCCCTGTGACTAGTTTATATCATATTTCATAAGTTTAAAATTTATTTACTTTAAGATGTTATGGTTGAGGAGTTTGGGAATTGATGTTGAAGTTTGATTTTGGAAATTTGGTTGGATGTGGAATGTTGGGTTTGAATGAGTTGAGAATTGTATTTCTAATATGAGTATGATGTCCCTCTACAGGTTGGCTATGTCCCAGTTATAGAGGAGACTCTGTCGAAATTTCTGTAAAAATTTATAATAGAAAATGAAAATGTTGAAGTTTTAAATGATTTGTTTCCGCATATAAAGTGTAGGGAAGTTAGCACGCCTAGGTTTAGAATTTTGAACTTGGGGTGTTACAGAATCAATGTAATAGCATGATCATATCATGGCTTACACACTCTAAAAAACCTGATTTCACAAAGGGAGTGATTCACGCCAAGACAACCTATCAAATATGGGAGAACTTCAAAGATCAATGTTCCCAAAAGAATACACATGCTATCTACTAGATTAAAAAACCTTTTGCATCATTATCACAAGGTAACATGATGATCTATGCCTACTACACAAAGCTTAAAGGTCTATGGGATGAATTGGATGCATATAGAACAAACCCTCTCTATAATCAACATAAGACTCATTTGAAACAAAGAGAAGAGGATCAAATGATGCAATTTCTTATGGGCATCAACGATTCTTCAAGCACTGTTCATACTCATAATGACACCATTTCCCATTGTTCTCTAAGCCTATTATCTTATTATTACAGAAGAAACCAAATGATAGATGACATCAGAAACAACTGAAAACTTCTTTATTACAGCAACTTTTCAAAGACAACAAAACATCAAAAAATCCAAGTTAAAGCATTGTGATCATTGCAACGGATATGTCGACATTATGATAGCTTTCGTACATTAAAATATTCTCGAAAATACTATAATAAGAGAGGCCACATAGAAAATGTGCAAATTTAAGGATGGGGCATGGAATTCCAACAAAACAGGTGGACAAGGGAATCAAAATCAACCATTCCATAAAAAAATTCTTATGCACCTCCAACGGTGAATGCAATCAAGAACTTGCACAATAATGAAACTCTACAACCCAAATGTTCTACGATCTCTCTACTGAATAACTCAAGCAAATTGTATATGTCATATCCATGATGACGCCGAATGGTAATAGCAATACTTTTTCTAATGCAACAAATTTGTCTATACTTTCTAATGTATCTATCAATTCAATTTTTGCTAGCCTTGAATTTTGGATAGTGGAGCAACATATCATATTACTTTAGATTCTACTCGTTCAATCAATCAGAACAATCATCTACACCAATAGTTAACTTACCAACAGGTTGATCGGCCCCCATCACATCCACTTAGTGATAATATTACCCTTAAAAATATTTTATGTGTGACATCCTTCCATTTAAATATAATGTCTATATCAAATTGACATTAAGTGTTGTATCATATTTTTTCTTAACTTTTATATTTTATAGGACTTAGCTTCGAGGAAGATGATTGGCTCGGGTAGACAACGAGGTGGCATTCATTACATGTCTCCAACATAACAATCACCTACTTCATATCAAGTATCTCTATTTCTAACTTATGGCATATGAGGCTGGGACATCCTTCCTCACATCAACTTAAATTAATATCTCATTTATTTCATTCTAGTTCTATTTCATTAGAGAATAAATTATATGGTTTGCCATACAGCTAAGCAAACATGTTTTCATCGCGATTCCTAAGTGGGACCGCATCAGGTGGTATCAGAGTTCGGATCTAAATTCAGTTCTGGATATTTCTTTTTTTTCTTGAGTTTTCTTGTTTTTCTTGTTCTTCTTGCCAGACAAGTTTTCCTTAGTTTTGATTCATAAAAATCATTCCAAAAATTTCAAAAATGTTTTTCGTGTTCGTTTCTCATCCAAATCCCATTCCATTTTCTGCCATACTCGTATCCAAATTTTCTAGCAGATAAAAAAAAAAAAGAAAAAAATGTCTTATAGAGAGAAAGTTGCATCAGCATCTTTTGTGGGTGACAACAAACAACTCAAATGTGTGAATAGGAAATTTAAGCAGGGTAATGATGTGATTGCAGCGATGCAGGTACAATTTGAGAGGTTGATGGCTTAGATGGTGAAACGGGATGCAAAACGTGATCAACGACACCGGGAACAATTTCATAGTGGTTCTAGGATCGGAAGAGGTCATCGACATGGTGTTAGTATGGATGATGAGGGACAGGGTAGTGGAGAATAGTAGTACATCTTCGGTGTCTAGTGTAAGAAGGAGAAGGGATAGAGGAGATATATATGAAAGGGGAAATAATAGGAGACATCGAGGTGATCAAGATGAAGTAGATGGTAATCTAGGTAATATAAAAATATCTATTCCACCTTTTCATGGGAGGAGTGATTTGGAGGCTTGCCTAGATTGAGAGAAGAAAGTAGAGTTGTTGTTTGATTGCCACAATTATTCAAAAAAAAAAAAGAAGGTGAGGTTAGCGGTAGTGGAGTTTACTGATTATGCAATAAATTGGTGGGATCAATTGGTGACGGGTAGGAGGAGGAATGGTGAAAGACCGGTGGATACATGGGGTGAGATGAAAGCTATAATGAGGAAAAGGTTTGTCCCAAGTCACTAACATTGGGATATTTACCAATGGTTACAGGGTCTGAAGTGTAGAGGAGTACCATAAAGACATGGAAGTGACGATGATTAGGGCCAACATTGTGGAGGATAGAGAGGCAACTATGATTAGGTTCTTGGGTGGGCTAAACCGTGATATTTCTAATGTGGTTGAGTTGAATCACTATGTAGAGTTGAAGGACATGATACATATGTCAATGAAGGTGAAAAGATAATTGAAACGGAAGGGGGGCAGTAAGACACTTATCGGGGTTTTATCCTACATCACAACCAAGGCGTAAACACAATGATGATCATGTTCCAAAAGATAGGGAGAAACTTACAACAAAAGGTAAAAATATTTTTGATCCTCAACCGAATAGGGATAGGAATATTAAATGCTTCAAAATGTTTGTGTTCAACTCATATTGCATCTAATGCCCAAATAAAGGGGTGATGATTTTGAGTAATAATGGTGAAATTAGTTCGGAGGATGAATTTAAGGGAATGCCTAAGTTAGTGGATGTTGGAGCTAGTAGTAGTGATGACGATGGATTGACTTATGCTGTGAGAGGTTCGCTTTTTAATCGATGTGTTACTGTTCTAGAGTTAGGGTGGATGAAATTGATGAACAAAAGGACAATCTATTTCATACTAGGTGCTTAGTGAGTGAAAATGTTTGTGGTTTGGTGATTGATGGGGGGAGTTGTACTAATGTGTTTAGTACAATGATGGTTGAAAAATTGGGATTGCCTATATTAAAACATTCTAGCCTTCATAAACTGCAATGGTTGACCGAGTCGGGAGAAATTAAGGTGAACAGGCATATTAATGTCAAATTTACGATTGGGGGTTATAGAGATGAAGTTGTTTGTCATGTGGTGCTTATGTATGTTGGGCATATTTTGTTGGGGAGGTCATGAACACATGGTAGGAGGGTGGTGCATGATGGTTTTAAAAAGCAATATTCCTTTATGACGGGCGGGAAAACGACCACTCTTGCTCATTTGTCTCCTAAATAGGTTCAATAGGATCAAATAAAAATAAAAGGTGAGTTTGAGGAAAAAAAATAAGAGGGTTGAAGCCACGACCTCAGAAAAAGAAGAGGTAAAATGAGTTGAAAATAAGAGAGTTGAGGTCACGACCTTAGAAAAAAGAGAGCTTTTATGCAAAAAGAAAAAAGAAAAGAGAGTCCACCCCCAAAATGAGTTTTTTTTACACAAAGGTTGATGTACAAGGATCCATGACTTGCACTTAACAAATCTCACAAATCCTTCCCTAATTTGGTTAATTATGTTTTGCATGTACCAAAATCAAACCATAAAACTAAAACCGGGGAGAAACCCACTAGCAAGGGTGAACAAGTCAAAAGTTTGGACAAATGCATCAAACAACAGTAGGTCCCTCAAGCCAACAAAAAAGGAAGTTTTTGAAAGGCAGTCCGGAAGTTAATTTGAGGTCGAATCTTTTTCAAGAGGGGGGATGATGTGATCCAAAGTAGGAGATCAAAGGAGAAATCGGGCTATCGGCAATACAACAACGATCTACATGGGAAATGAAGCAAGTTTCATGTTGGAGTCGAGCTCAGAAGACGAATGAAAGAAGCCGAATAAAAGAGGAAAAGTTCGAGGACCAGAACCAAATTCACGGCCGTAAATCAGGCATTTCACGGCCGTAAGCAACTCAGTCACTGTCGTAATTCACGAACAGAAGATTACTTACGGCCGTAAGTATATCCTTTACAGTTGTAACTATCTATTTTTCCAGTATTTCGTGAATTTAAATTTATTTTCCGTTTAGGATTTATTATTTCCGCAAATTAGACCTCATTAGCAACTAGACCTAGTTTATTTCAGTTTTTAGTTTATATTATCAATTTTCACGATTGTAAACATTAACTTTGATATTGAATCAAATTTGAGAGTGTTTTTCTCTTGAAATGTGAGGTATACCATTTTCCTTGTTCTTCAAGAACAAATTGAACTTATCAAGTATTTGTGAAAATATTTATGGCATTTCAATCAAAAACTTATCAAGGAAGTTGGCATCCCTATTGGCATTTCAAAAATCTTGGTTCTTCATTTCGCACCGTCGATTCATCGCGTCGTAATTGTTTAGTCAAGGTCCTATCGTCAAATTCTATCTTTTATTTATTGTCTTTGTTTCTTGATTCTTGTATTCGCTGAATTTAGATCTTTCCTCTTGCTTTCTTGTTTATTCAGCGTTTTCGTCGCATTTCCCAAGTAGGACCGCATCAAATCTTCTTTATGGAAAATAAATAAAAAAACATGAAATATATTACAATCCTTCATAAACTTTGCAAAAACTCAATTCCACGCTTATGTCAAAGCAATTCTAGTTGATAATGGCTTGGAGTTCTCAACGTATGGTTATTTTCAATATCATGGCATTAAACTCCAACGTGGGTCGTTGAAGGCAAACATTGTTATATCCATAAGTTTTCAGAGCTCTTTATTCCCAATCACAAAAACCACTCAAGTTTTAGGGTGAATGTGTCCTAATCGCAGTCTATCTCATTAATAGCCTTCCCTCACCATTGTTATCAAATAAGTCACCATTTGAAATAATTTACAGTCACCCTCCTTCACTTAAACATTTGAGAGTTTTTGGTTGTATATGTCATGCCACCAATGTACATCCATTTTAGAAATTTTTACTCTCGTACTAAGCGGTGTATTATGGTTGGTTATCCCACTGGACAAAAGGGCTATAAACTGTATGAACTAGATAGACATTAATTCCTCATAAGCCAAGATGTGAAATTTCGTGAAACTACATTTCTATTTTCTTCCACCAAAAATTGGTCACCTCATGATCTCACACATCCATTTAACTTTCCTAACTTCGATATAGTTCTCCTAAACTTCATTCCCAACTTCAACAGACATCAAACAAGCCATGAATTCAAAAACACATCTCCAATGCCTACCTCTAGAATACATAATAGCGATACCACACTCATCTCTTTCGGCGTTACAGATAATCAACCAACCATCACCAAGCCACAATCTACCTCTTCGAGTTCTAATACACCGCTACTAAAAAATGAATTGCAGGTATTAAAAAACAACAATATCGAGAGCTTGGTTCCTTGACCTCATGATCATAAACCCATTATCAGCAAATGGGTTTACAAAATCAAATGTCGCTTTGATCGTACTATTGAGCACTATCTACAAGAAAAGGACTCCTCAAGCACTTGCGAAAGAAAGATCTTGGCAATCTCAAATATTTCTTGGAAATTGAATTTTTTTTTATCCAGAAAGGGAATTTTCATGTCCCAAAGGAAATATGTATTGGATATCTTGGAAGACATGGGATTTCTTGGTGCTCAACCAAAAAAATTCCAATAAAGTAAAATTCAAAATCCAATCCTATAGATAAACCATTGTTGAGCGATCCAACTAGATATAGAAGATTGGTGGGGAGGTTGGTATATCTGACTATCACGAGACCTAATATAGTGTTCTCAGTTTGCACCTTGAGTCAATTCATGCCAATTCATGCATGAGCCTAGAAAGCCACATTGGGATGCTGCCTTATGGGTTCTCACATACATCAGAGACACACCAGGTTAGGGCATGTTGTTTTCTTCTACAAACAATCTCACTCTTAGAGCATTTTGTGATTCAAATTGGGTGGGTTGAAGATCAATCACATGTTATTGTATCTTTCTTTTAGATTCCCTTATCTCATGGAAGTCAAATAAGCAGACAAATGTCTCAAGATCATCTGCAGAGGAAAATTATTGAGCCATGGCAAATACATACATGGAGTTAACTTGGATACAATACATTCTACGGTCTTCTCCTACGTCCCTATTTTGTGACAATCAGGCGACACTATATATCGCAGCTAATCCGATATTTCATGAGCGCACAAAGAACATCAAGATAGATTGCCACATCGTTAGAGAAAAGTCACAATCAGACTTAATTAAACGCTCATATATACCTACTTATCTCAAGTTAGCAGATGTGTTCACCGAAGACTTGTAAAATGATCAATTTCAGACACTACGTGGAAAGTTGGGAATTAATGATGCTCACTCTCCAACTTGAGGGAGAGTATTAAAATCCATGCTAAGTAACGGATCCAAGTGATCACCTAGGTTTTGCCCAAGTGATTGACTAGACCAAATATGGAAATAATCGTGATTTTTTCCATCTCTCTCAATTTTGGTTGTTTTCTTGTATTGTGATATTTCATTCCATACTTTAGGTCTGAAAATCACTATGTAATTATTAGATTAGGCGTGATTTATGTTTTTATGTTGATTCTCTTCTATAAATATGATTGTTTGCTTGCTTGTGTTGAATGATACACAACAATTTTTCCAATTTCTTCATCTTCTTAGTTTTTAATATCTTCTTCAAACTTTTAAAAAAACCAAAAGTATATCAAGATGAATAAAGATCTAAAAGAAATAAATAACCAATAACACGATGATTTAAATTCTCGTCTCACCTGAATCGAGCAATTTCTCTTAATGGTCCACCAATTCCACATCCTACATCCAGGACCTTAAGAAAGTAGAAAAATCATCCATTGATTAGCAAATAAATACAAGTCTACGATGATAAGTTCAAGCCAAAAATCGTTTTGTACAATACCTTCTGCCCTGGTTTGAGGCCAAGTTGTAAGGCAATGAAGTGCTGATTCCGTTTAATGCTCTCTAGCAGAGACTCATCCTTCCATCTGTGGAATATAAGAACGATTTTGCTTAGTGATTGTATCGCTTGTGATTCCCTAATAAAGAGAAAACTTAAAGGGGTAAAATTCACCTGGGTGCAAAATGGAATGATTCTCCCCAACCATATTCATAAAAACTTGTAACAAGATCATAGTATTTGTTTACCTGAAAATGTCACTTAAGTGTTTTATTAATCCTGAATTACACAAATTTGAGAAGAAACTATTGTTATTATAATATATAAAATTTTAAAACTACTAGACAAATCAAAGCAAAAAACTCCTCACCATATCAGTATAGTTAGATTTTCTCTCTTCCTCTTCGCCTCCATAACAAACATGATATTTTTCGTACCTAATTCATAGAAGCAAAATACAAACCATAAACACTACTAGAAACTTGGTTATCAGTGACGAATTTGTTGGGATATTTTGTATATAGTGACGCCGAAGAAATATCTGAAATTCGTGCCGACAAATGGACGGAATAACAACACGAAAACAAGAAGAAAGAAGAGAGGACAAAGTTGAGGCAAGAGTTGGACTCTTTGTCCTTAAGTCGAATTTGCCCCGCAAAGGTACCAACTGGTTATGGCAATCGACTCCCAAAATACAACGAATTCAACTTGTGTTTGTAGCACTCCAAAACACAAGTACAACGAACAAGAATTTTGGCTTATATACTCCAAAATGAAATGAACAAGAAAAATCAAATAATGCAACAAAATATGCAAGAATTTGATTTAGGAAGAGAGAAGAGAATGATAGTGGTATTGCATATCATTGGTGTGTTTTTGGAACACCACAATGGTTCTTTTTATAGAGCATGAAAGGTTGTGGACGAAGTGGTGGAAGTCAAACCATGCAACATTTCCAAACATTGCAACTCTTCAAAAAGACACAACTTTTCCGGACAACCGTGCGGCTGCACGGCTTTATGCCAAACAGAATTTTAATTCTTTTGACATGTGATCGCACGGTATTAAAATTGTGCGATCGCATGGACAAAATTTTGACCATATTTTTGTCATTTTTTTGTAATTCCTCATTCATCCGATATTGGTTTCGAAATGCCAAATATACCATTTAATCCATGCAGAGAAATCGATACCCGTTTGTGCGCCCCGAAGCGGCGAAGTGGCAAAAAAATTTGCCTAAACGGATTGAGCCGAGTTTGAGTATTTGGCCGAAGTCGACACGAAGTCACTTTAGTTAGTTTTCGATACTTAACCAATATCCAACATAATTTTTTCCAATGAACATAATTCCTTTGGAAATTAGCAACGAATTAGATAATTTTAAAAATTTCCAACGGATTTTAGAAGTCGTTGAAAATTTCCCATGAAATTTCCGACGGAATAAAATTCGTAGGAAATTTTCGACAGATGCAAAATTCCGTTGGAAACATATTAGCGACAGGTCGACGAAATTTTCGACTGACTTTATTTGTTGTATTAATCATTTTCGACAAAAAATAGACCTTTAATGATGGAAAATCTTTTGGTGAAAGTCAGATTTCTAGTATTGAATAAGTGATTATCATCCAAGTACTAGAGCCTTATCTTCGTTTGATAACACTGTTTGGTTTATAAATTTGTTTATTTATGTCATGTTCGGAGGCTCAAAATCAGCTTAAAAACAAGTTTTTTTACTGTTGCGCACGGATCACGAGGTGATTGGATGGTTAAAAATTGGAGAGAGAAAAGATGTGTGGTTAAGAAGTTTATTTGAAATTGTAGAGTATATAAACCAAAAAGAAAAAAAAAACTATGTTATCCGAACACAAGCTTATGATTTTGAGGTAAAAAGTAATAGGTGAAAATTGGAGAGAGAAAATGTGTGTAATTAAAAAATGATTTGAAAAATTGTATCGTAAAAATGATTCTTTTACCAAACTCGATCCACCTAATCATATCTCCAACACGCGCAGATATTAGAAAGAGGATAGTAATTAATAAGATTACTTGTCAATAGCGGAGGAAACGTCACTCTTGTCAATCTTCGCACCAAGCCCAGTTGCCAAATCCAATGCTCCTGCTCTCGACATCTCAACACTCTCTCAACCCAGAAATCTAAAAAATACAAAAACAAGGTACAGATAGCCAGTATTTTCATCAAGAAACCAAAGCAAACTGGAAGTTATCTTTAAATTCTTGCTAAAGCATGTTCGGCATGGCTTAAAAGCCAGAAAGGGTTTCTTTTTCGCTTTCTTAATTTCTCGTTATCTAACTGAAAAAAATTTGATTTTTTTTGCCTCTATATTGGCTTTTAAGTCGGGCCAAACATGCTCGAAACTGAAGCTTACTCACATTGTAAATGCAGGATCTGCAAGACTTTGACAGAGGAAAAAGCAAAAGCAAATGCTTGTATTTAGAAGATGTGATCTCTAAGATCATGGCTTTACAAGTACAATAACTGAATAACAAGCCAGCACCAAAAATTCAATGTCAACGTTGATTTTATTACTATTTTTAGTTCATGCAGTCGATGATAATTAATCAATCTGAGATGTACTCATCCTACATTTGAGTTGGAGTACACGCAAAAGGTTGCTTCCCAAATCATGGAATGAAATCCAGATCATCCTCAATTACTTTAGATGTTGAAGAGCACGTTGTTACTTACAGTGATAGCTCTGATTCCATTTCTTACAAGGTAGAGGATACCTGTGATACCCCGAATTTTCAAATGACATTTTTGCTTGTACTCCTATTAATAATTGGTATTATGAGTTTTGTGCAAAACTATTATTTAATAGATATCTATTAAATTAATTATTGGATTGTTTTAATATTCATGCATTATTTAATTATTTATTTTCGTGAGTTATTGGATAAGTGTTTTGATGAAACTTAAATAATTTGCACATGAAATCCATTTTAGAATATTAAACTCATGCAATTAGGATATCTCATAAATATGAATTTTATGCATTATCGGTTGTTTGTTGAAGTCCCAATATAATTAAATTAAGAGTCCTATTAGAACTCAAATTATGTGATTAACCTTATCTACTAAACAATATTTACTTACCTGTTTGTATAAGGATTATCGATCACGTCAAAGCCAATTGTATTAATTGAGCACTTACCTGTTGGTACACGGATTATGCACATGACTTAGCACACCAATTGTATTATTTAAACCCATGGGTAGGGGTGGGGTTGGGTTGGGTTTTGATGAAAATTGGGTTGGGTTGGGTTATAAAAAAAAAAAAAATTATTTGGGTTGGGATGGGTTGTGGGTTGGATGACAAACCCAATCCAACACAACCCAATCAAAATTTTAAAAATATAAGATCATTTAAATTTCAAGAATCTTAAATCTATTTTTAATTTGGATGAAACTCAAATATAATTTGAACACATTTTAGCTTTATTAGCAAGTATTTAATTTATTATATTTGAGCTTATTGTATTGTACATAATTTATTTGAGTTAATAATTGATTTATGGGCATAATTTTTTAATTTTCTAAGAATTTTATTTAATTGGACCAAAGCCCAAACCATCCAACTCAACCCAACCCGACCGAAACTTGATTGGGTTGTGTTTGAATTCATATTTGGGTTGTGTTGGGTTGATTTTTTTTCAACCCGACCATAGTGGGTTGGGTTCAGGTTGGGCAAAAAATCGACCCAACCCAACTCACGCCCACCCCTACCCATGGGTTTGCACATGGAATTTATTCCTGTTGATAAATCCAACCTCACAAGACACAAAGTAATCAAGATTAGTCAATAATACAACGGAAGTAAACAATATGATTAGCAACGTAATTGAATCAATACATAAACAATATAAGCAAAAGCAAGTAAATAATCCCCTTTTCACCAAATTAGCCGACTGAAAGGATGAGAAACAAGGGCTCAAATTCAGCCCAATCCCCACAATGGTAACACCACTACAAACGGCTAGAAAACACTCCAAGACACCCCCCAAACCGGTCAAGACCCACTGCCAAACACACAACCAACCAAGGAACGAACCAAGGCTACACAACGAGGAACCACAACAAGGCCGAACAAAGGGACTGCAGAAATGAACCACAAAAGGAACCAAACACAGCAGGAGCGGAACACGCAACACGGTCCACAGCAAGGGCCGAAGAGGTGACTCACAAGCAAGAACCGAACTAGAGGCAGCAAGAACACGGTCACAAGAAGAGCCACACAAGGCGCGACCGAAACAGTAGCTACACCAAGCGAAGCAAGAAGGCACAACCAGCAAGAGCCACACAGAGAGCTCACGGTGGTCACAAAGATGATGGGCAGATTTCCAATCACCAAGAGAGGAAGAGATGTTGTGGATCGTTTCTCACCAAGAGACAAGGGAGGGCGTTGCTTATCACAGAGAGAGAGTAGAGAGGAATGTCGTGTATTAGTGTTCTTCATCGGCCAATGGGAGGTGTGTGGGTAGATATAGGTTTAGGGTTTAATTAGGGAAGCCCTAATTAAATGGGTCGTCTCCGAAGCCTACCCATCGAGCAACAGGGTCGAGACCCAATTAAAACCTCGACGTTGGCAGTAAATCTCTTAGCACGTGGCCTGCCAATTGTGGAGATTGGGAAATACTTCGATCATGGGCCGAGGGCCTACGAAGCTTAAAATCGACACGATGTTTATTATCATTTCCCTTGAGGTTTGATTGGGACCAAAAAATCCCAACAATTCCCACAAGTTTCTGAAATAGAAAAACACGGAGTAAAAGAAACGAAACCGAGAGAGAAACATAATAGAAAAACTGAAAAAGAAAAGAAATACAAGTTCTCGACGCGTTAGAGATTCATTTGGCAAAAGTTTTTAGTCCTTATTACCCAAGTTTACAATCAATTTAACGAACAGATTTCTCTATCTCAAGTGCATTGTATTTTCGCTGTTTAATGTTTTAAGTTTGAGTAATTTATGCATTGTTATGTGATCCGAATTAATAGTAATAAGGATCTTATTGGTAATTATCAAATGGTATTATGTAGATCTACAGAAATCAGCCACGGGGCTAAACCCTAAGTGGAAAATAAGTTTGTCAGGTTTCTATCTCACTAGAAATTATGTTATGTGCGTAATTAGTTACTTACTTTTTATATTAAATTATGAAAATATTAACACGAGATCTATACTGAGTATATTCGTATGTCCATTCCATATTTTAAAATGTTTTAAATATGCTTGATTGATCGAAGTTGGATGTTGAGACTTCTAGTAGAGCCCGTGTTCCAAGAAAACTGGGGCCGTTCTCTTTGTATTTCGATTTTGTATTTTGAGTTTTGAATTTTGGATTTTGGTTGTTTGTTTTGGGATTGTTGAAAACATGTTCTCTTTGTGATTTTGGAAAACTGTTTTCAAAAATAGAAAACTGAAAAATGCGTTTACTTTGTAATTTTTTGATATATTTATTTTGTAATATTTTATATGTAAAAAATGATTGATTTGTTGAATATCATTAATTTTAATGTTAATAAATCAGTTAGTTCTCTATGTCAATAAATTCATCATTAATATTGTTTCAGCTAAACAAAAATTTAACCACATACCAACAAAATCTTAACATGAATCTATATATAATGACAAAATAACATAAGAACTTCAAGTAAAGGAAGTGTCTCACATTTACAAAAAAAAAAAATAATAATAATAATAATAATAATAAATTACAAAAAAAAAAAGAATTTTTTTTTAACATGGATCTATATAATGACAAAATAACATAAGAATTTCAGGTGAAGGAAGTGTCTCACTTTTACAAAAAAATAATAATAAATAAATAAAATAAAATAAAATAAAAATCTTAACATGATCTATATATAATGACAAAATAACATAAAAACTTCAAGTAAATGAAGTGTCTCACTTTAAAAAAAAAATAAAAAAAATCTTAACATGATCTATATATAATGACAAAATAACATAAAAACTTTAAGTGAAGGAAGTATCTCTCACTTTTACAAAAATAATAATAATAATAATAATAATAATAATTTACCAAAAAAAAAAAAAAAAATCTTAACATGGATCTCTATATAATGACAAAATAGCATAAGAACTTCAAGTGAAAGAAGTGTCTCACATTTTAAAAAATAATAATAATAAATAAAAAATTACAAAAAAAAAAAAAAATATTAACATGGATCTATATATAATTGCAAAATAATATAAAAACTTCAAGTGAAGGAAGTGTCTCACATTCAACTAAAAAAAAAAAAAAATTCAAACGCGCGTTTTGGTCGTTTTGGACTTTTTTTACACAAAATATCCAAAACGTAATAAACTCGTTTTGAGTTTCCTTTGTAATTTTTTTGGTGTTTTGGAAAACTCTTTTCTGAAAATGGTCAAAGTGAACGCGTTTTCGATATTTCCAAAAATCGAAAACTCAAAACAGCAAAGAGAACGGGGTCTAAAATTTTCTTCCAATATTTAGTTAGACAATAGTTTTGTAAATCAAAGTTTTATATAATTATTTAGATCTCAAAACCGATGTTAAATTATTTGATTTTTTTTTGTAAGACATAAAATCTAATTATATTATTCCGCATTATTCTTTAAAATGGTTATTACATCTTATTTTAAGTCAATATTTCTTAGAAATGGATGAATGATTTGAGCAACCTTTGAAACACAAATTTCAGGGCGTTACAATTCTTTATGTAACAATATATATATATGCTTGCGAAAGAAATTAAATAATCAATTATATATTTTGTAAATCAAAAGGAATTTAAAGCTATTATGTAATGATATTTATAATCTTCCAACTTTACCGTAATTTTTTTTTTTTCCAGGTGTCCTAAATTATAGACGAGATATCTGTATAGTTGATATTTAATTTTATGATATGATCTTGTTTTAATTTAACTTGTTGTCAACAAATATGAGTAACTCTTATTTATATTATTCTTATTTAATATAGGGGTATAAGAAAAAAAAAATATTTTTAACTATATTAATTATAATTTCTTAATATGTATAAAAATAAAAACAAGCATATATTTATAAGGCGGACTAGGTATTAAACTTAATAATAATAAGGTAAATATATTATCACCATCTTTTTTTTTTTTTTTTTTTGTCCAACCACTTTATAAATACACTCTAATAAAAAAATATTTTTACATAAATATACTACGCCTATGTTACCAATATAGCCTAGTTCTAAGAACACACAAATGGTACATCCCTCTTTCTCAAAGACAAATGAATGATGGAATAATTTTATTGGTGATCACTGAATTTAAACCAAATTACAAAACGGTCATTTAAGTGAAAAAATTTGACATTGGTCATTGAAAATACAAACTATATATTTCACCCGTGATCACTGAAGTTACAAAGTTTCAGCATCGATCACTAAAGTTACAAACTATTTAACCTGTGGTAACTAAAACAAACTAAAATTTATATTTATATTTATTAAATTCATGAAAATACTTTATTGATTGTTTTTAGTAAAATTAATTTTTTTTGAATGATGTTTGACTCCATTTTAAAAATATTAATTTATAAGGATTTATAGGGGTGCACAAAAAATCGCGAAACTGCAAATCTATTCGATCACATTGGTTTGGATCCACGTGGATTCACAATTTTTCTCCTCAAATTGAACTAAATCGTTTCAAAATGGTTTGGCTAGGTTTCGGTTTTCAAAAACCGCTCAAAATCAAACGAACTATTTTTAATTTTTTTAATTAAATAATAATTTTTCAAATATAAATTAATTCTTATTTTGAATTTTAGTAATTAATTATATTATATTGTTTAATTAGTTAATGTCACAATACTATACAATTTATGGTTAAAGTCACAAGTCACAAATTTCATATATCACAAATTATCAAATTAATTAGTCGCGGTTAATTTTTCAATCACAAATTTTATAGTTTATGACTTATTACTCAATCATAAATTATCATATTAAGCGGTTACGACTATTTTTCGATCACAAATCACAAATATTATAAGTTATGACTTCTTCTCAATCACAAATTATGAAAATAACATTCACAACTAATTTTTTGGTAATACCTAATAATTTACAAATTTCTTATGTCACAACTTATTTCTCAGTCACAAACGACGAATTTTATATGTGACAATTTTTTCCTCGATCACAAATATTAAATTTTATAAGTCACAACTTATTTCGTGATCACAAGTTTAAAGTAATTGGTCACAAATTTTATTTTTTTTAAAAAAATTATGATTTCAAATTTAGCCCATGTTTGTAACTTGCACCCACAACATGTCAGCAGTTGCTTGCGATCAGCAACACCACGCTATAGTCACAATCACGGCGATGAGCAACATTGTGCCACAATGTCGTCGTCACTTGTAGCGATGGAGGCGCACCTCTTGCGGTGTCTTCTACTGCACAGTCACTACTATCCAACATAGGTATGTGTATTTGGAGTGGTGGTGATTGTTGGAAGTGGTTCATTTGGAGGGGAGGTGGTGGTTCGATCATTTGGAAAGGATGTGGTGGTTGGTGGTTCATTTGGAGGGCTTGTTAGTAGTAGATCATTTAAAGGGGTGTACGGTGGTTGTGCAGTGGTGTTGTTTTGGTAGTGGCTATGTCGTTGGAAATCGTTGTAATTTCTGGTGATGGCGACGGTGCTACTGTAGGCGGTGGTGCTATGTGGTGGTGAATTTTATAATTTTGTCTTGACTTTTGAACACGAGGGGTGAAGGTGGATTGTTGTGAATGTGATGATGTGGGGGGGGGGGTAGCCACGGCGAGACGGTGGTAGATAGTGAAGGAAAGTAATTACTTTAGTTTGGAAAGGGTGGGGTTGGGATTAAGTGAATTGTATAGGTAATCATGACCAATTCTTAGGTAATTATGACCAAAATGTTGACGACCAAATGTGACTTTGTGCAACTTGTGATGAGTACGAAATGTGATCAATTATGGGTGATTGTGACCAATTATAGGTAATAGTTATCAAAATATTGATTAATTGTGACTTTGTGCGACATGTGACGAATAAGGGGTATGAGCAGTTTTATTAGGTAATTCCGTAATTGTGACCAAAATATTGACTAGTTGTGACTTTATTGGACTTATGACGAGTACGAAGTGTAACTGTTTGATTTGCACCAACCATGAATTTGTGTGACACTTCTATTACAAGAAGTGACCCGTTTAATTAATTTATATGTTAAAAAATTATTTAACACAAATGTGACCAAATATATAGAAGATTGTGATCAAAATATTGACTAATTATGATTTTGTGTCACATGTGAAGAGTACGAAATGTAACCAGTTTAATTAAATTATTGATCACAAAATTTGATTTGTGAGTACATTTGTAATTGTAACTTACAATTTATGTCAACTGTGACTTTGTATGACCATTAGACGTGACTTGTTTTTAACGTAATTGTATTTTTTTTTATAAACCAGTTTATAAGCTACACAATTTTTCAAACCACTTTTTTACCATACACATTTTCTCTCTAATATTTAACTACTACTTTTTACTTCAAAATCATAAATAAACCAATTTATAAATCAAATAGTGTTAACAAACAGAGATATATTACAAATTTTTATTGGTCACCAATGTGACTAATTATTATGTAATTGTAACCAAAATATTCACTAATTGTGACAAAGAAAACAAGTAAGTATGACAAATAAATAATATGCGAGTATAAATGTTCGATTGCGATTATATTTGCAATTACTAATTGTGACCAAAATTTGTGTCGACTGTGACTTTGTACGACTTGTGCCAATTATGAGATGTGGCACGTTTAATTAAATTATCAATCACAAATTTTGATTGCAACTAAATTTTTAAGCGAATTGTGACTTTGAGGCTGGGCTGGGCGGGGTGGCGAATTTTGCGACTAAATTTGTAATTGACATTAAATTGTGACTTTGCGTTATTGAATTGTGACTTTGCGAGTGTGATGTGGTGAGATAATTATTTTTATATTCTATATAATATAATATTTATTTTTATTATCAAAAACCTGATTAGAAAAAATTCTTAAGTTTGTTAAGTTTAAAAACGTGATAGTTGTAGTTATGTAGTTCTTTACTTAATAGTGAAAGGTATGGTGTGGTTGGCTAGTGTCAACGGGTTCAAATTTTAACACAAAATTTTCTTACTCACTGCGGCACTAAGATCCGATCTTAGTCAGTCTTCCAATCCCAATTTACTTACAATTATGAAAGAACCAACAGATTTATAGGAACCAAAACGAAATGCAACAAGTAACATAAAGCATACAGGAATCCTTCCCAACTTTTATTGCCTCAATAAAAGAACACTCACGTTTTTGCAAGGAACACAACAATGGCACAGTTTTTCTCTGTTTGCCTTTGTGACTCTTGCCCAAATAAATACAAAATTCGTTTGTAGTTGACACCCCCAACTGCTAGGGTCAGATTTCAAGTTTTCCCACCAAGAAACCCTCCCAAACTGCCCATATAACTGCCATACATGTGCTAATCCGAATTTCCATGTCAAAGCCTTTGACATTGCCTTGTAACTACCACACTAGAACATGAAGTCAGCCAGCTCCAACTTGCTGCCTTCCTAGTGAATCCGAGTTTGCATGCAACCGAGAGTCGAACCAAAGGTAAACACTGTAACCTGCCAAAGCATGCCGAGATCCTCCCGTGCCATGCCAATCTGCCCAACGACTTGCCATGCACAACAAGCTAATTCAATGCTCCCGAGTTACTCCCGCTCTGCCTTGAACTGTTCCCACGAAATGCACCCACCGAAGTACATTTCTACCAAGGCCTCGACATGAGATCAAGGCGATGCCCATGTCTTAGCCAATCCGAGCATCAAGGTGCTAACAAACCACCCCCACCAGATGAATTCAACGCCCTCGTCGAATGATCTTTCAGGTACTGCTCAATCTTCTTTTCATATTGCCAAAGGGTCACATCACATTCCCAAGTAGCATCTGCCTCGCTACTGCCTTTCCACTGGATCAAATACTCAACTCGCCCGTTCTTTTTACTCATGCCAAGAACCCTGCGATCCAAAATCCGAGCAATTTCCTTCTCAAACTGCGTCCGGACAACTGGAGGTGCTCTCTTTGCCTGCATCCGATCAGCAGACTGATCTTCATGAAAATGTTTCAAATAGCTAACATGAAAAGTAGGATGTACTTTGAACCTTTCCGGCATATCCAACCTGTAAGCAACTTTTCCCACACGTTTCACAATTTCAAACGGCCCATCATATCTAGGAACCAATCCTCGATGCACCACGTTGCTCGAGATTTTCTTCCATATTTGGGGTGTTAGTTTCAGCAACACCTTATCACCCACCTGGAATTCCAGATCCCTCCTGCCTTTATCAACATACTTCTTCATCCGCCTTGATGCTTTAGCTAAGCTATCCCTCGCTTGTTCAAGCATATCCTGTTTATCTTGCACAAAGCGATAGGCTGCAGGACAAGCATTTCGACCAGCATGTTTCGCAACTTTATGGGGAGTTCTTGGTTGTTGCCCCATTGCTAACTCAGCCGGGCTCATTCCAGTAGACGAAGACCGATGAATATTGTAACAAAACTGCGCAGTGTCCAGCAATTCAACCCAATTTCTCTGACTTGCTGTCACATAATGCCTCAGAAATTCTTCCAGCAGTCCATTTATCCGTTCAGTCTGACCATCTGTTTGAGGATGATTGGCTGTGGAAAATTTCAGTTCTGACCCCATCAGATTGAACAACGCAGTCCAAAATCTGCCAGTGAAACGAGTATCCCTGTCACTTATGATATCTTCCGGCAACCCAAAATACTTGATCACATTCTTGAACATAAGTTCAGCTGCACGTTCTGCCTTGCATTCATGCGGTGCAGCCATGAAAATTGCATACTTAGAAAACTGATCCACCACGACCATGATAGATTTCATTTCCCCAACCTTAGGAAACCCGCTAATGAAATCCATAGATATCGATTGCCATGGTCTGTCCGGAGTAGGAAGTGGCTGCAACAAACTCGCTTCCTTCTTCCTTTCTGCTTTGTCTAGTTGGCACACTAAACAAGTCTTCACATACACTTCCACATCTTCAGCCATCTTCGGCCAGTAGTATGACTTGCCCAACAATGCCAACATTCTTTCAACACCGGGATGTCCTGACCATTGAGGATCATGTGTTTCCCGCAATAATTCCTACCGAAGTCCCCCAGCCAAAGGAACAAACAGCCTACCACCACGTGCATAGATTAGATCGTCATCGATCCAATACAGCCTAACAACTCCTAAACTGATTTCTTCCTTCAGTTTGCTGTAAGCAGCATCATTAGGAGCATTCCCACGAATTCTGTCAAGGAGGATCGTCTAGCTCCCTGGTTTATGCAGCCATGTAAAGTCATATTCAGCCAAAAATTCCTCCCATCGTGCCTGCTTTGGAGACAACTTTTTCTGCGTTTTGAAGTAAGTATTTGCCACATTGTCCGTCAGTACACAAAACTTAGTTCCCAGCAGATAGTGACGCCAAAATTCCAAACAGTGTATGACCGCAGTCATTTCCTTCTCATGGGTCGAATATCGTTGCTCAGCATCTTTCAGTTTTCTGCTTTCAAAGGCCACGGGGTGTCCATCCTGCACCAATACCCCACCAATAGCTTTTTCTGAGGCATCAGTATGCACCTCGAATGGTTTATCAAAATCTGGCAGTGCCAACACAGGTTCAGTAGAGACAGCCTGCTTCAGTCTCTCGAAAGCTTTCTGACATGCCTCTGACCACACCCACTTCTGATTCTTCTTCAACAAATTAGTAAGGCAACTCACTTTCTTGGAATAGCCTTCTATAAAACGACGATAATAGTTGGCTAATCCAAGAAAAGATCGAAATTCCGGAACTTTAGTAGGAGCAGGCCAATCCACGATTGCCTTCACCTTCCTTTCATCCATCCGAATTCTGCCATGACTCAACCAATGACCCAGAAATTGATATTCCCTAAGCCGAGAGAATACCCTTCTCAAATGCACCAAGTGATCATCTAGTGTCTCACTATAGATCACAATATCATCCAAATACACCACCACAAATCGATCAAGAAACTCATATAGAACATCATTCATCAAGTCACAAAATGTAGCAGGGGCGTTTGTAAGACCAAAGGGCATTACAAGAAATTCAAAGGAATCGTACCTTGTAACGCAAGCAGTCTTCTGCTCATCACCAGCAGCAATTCTCACTTGCCAATAGCCCGCCCTTAAGTCCAGCTTTGTGAAGAAAGAAGCACGGGACAACCGATCAAACAAGTCTACCGCATGAGGCACCGGGTACTTGTTCTTCACAGTCACCTTATTCAACGCACGATAATCCACACACATCCGCATCGAACCATCTTGCTTTCTTTGGAACAAAACAGGAGCACCGTAAGGGGCTTTCGAAGGCCGTATATAACCCGCATCCAACAACTCATTCAATTTCCTTCGAAGTTCTGCTAATTCTGCAGGAGCCATTCTATATGGAGCTTGAGCTGGAGGCTTCGTTCCAGGCTCTAATTCGATTTTATGGTCAACTGTGCGACGAGGAGGCAACACTTTTGGAAGTTCTGGTGGCATCACATTCGAAAATTCATCCAACACTGTAACAACAGAGTCTGGCACTTCCACAAACTGATCCGGCTTGATTTCAATCAACGCTGCCAAATATGTGGATTCCCCTCGCTTTAACCCGCCATCAACCTATTTCGCTGACTGCACCATCCCAGTCAATCTTATTTGTTGATTTCCAGGAACATTCATATCAAGAAAGACTGCAGAGACAAAGCAAGGATTTGCTTCATCTGCAATAAGTATCCCACGCAAATAAGGCACCACTGAAGCCTTTGCCTTCACGAAGAATTCCACTCCGAGAATCATATCAAAGTCATCAAGTGGAAGGGCCATCAGATTGCACTGTCCCTCCCAACTTCCCACACGAACATCGCATTGAGCCATGCCCTTCAATGGTTGTGCCTCTGAATTTACTGCCTTAATCCGAGAAGTGGCCTGCACCAACTTCAAACCAACTTGTCTACCGTCTTCAAACTCACAAAGTTGTTTGTAGATGCGGTATCCAACATTGCCATCACTGTCTGCCCATTTATACTGATAGGAACATACATCAGCCCATGCATAGGTACTTCCTTCTTCTCAGTAAGAGCATTCACGAGTTGCAGAGGATTGACTCGTGTACTGACTTCTCCCTGTGCAGCACTCTCATCCTCGATCACTAGGGCACTGAGTTTCTCCCGTTTAGGACAGTCACGAGCACGATGTGGCCCATGGCAGATAAAGCATCCACTGCTAAAGTTTTTGCTTTTGCTTTAGGACGAATCACCATCTTTTGATTTAGCATAGTCACTGGTTTTAGCCTTGTGATCATGCTTTTTCCCTCCTTTGGAACCTAGTTTCTTCCCACCATGTTCCTTTTTACTGTCCTTGGTATAGGTCAAGCCAAGTTTGTAGTCAATCAAACTTTCAGCCGCCACAATAGCAAATGCCAGGTCTTTAACACGCTGTCGCCTCAATTCAGTCTGTGCCCAAGATTGCAAACCCAAGATGAAGTTGAATAGCTTATCTTCATCGGACATATTCTCAATATCCAGCAGTAAAGACGTGTAGTCTTTCACATAATCACGTATCGAACCCGTCTGTTTCAGCCTTTTCAGTGCTTCCCTTGCAATCCAAGATGTATTGCAAGGCAGGAACTGATCCTTCAATTCCTTTGTCAGCGTTTCCCATGTTTCAATCCGAGGCCTTCCCACACTTTCGTCATCCCTCAGCCTAGTACGCCACCAAAGCTTCTCATCTCCTGTTAAGTACATGGAAGTAAAGTTCACATTTTCTTCTGTAGGAACACGGGCAGTCTTGAAGTACTGCTCCATATCCCACAGAGAAATTCTCCAATTCCTTAGCATTCCGGGCACCAGAAAATGCTTTAGGCTCAGGCACACGAATTTTGGAAGCCATCGGGTCCTTTGCACCAACCGGACTCGCCACAGCCCGCTTGACCAAGTTTAATTCGCGTTCCATGTCCTCAAAACGTAGTTTCATGTTGTCGGTCACGTCCATCAGATCCTTCATCATGGACGTCTGGTTGACATTCATTTCTTTTGTGAAAGCGTCGAATTGGGCACGTAATTCAGCGAGAAGAACACGCTGATGATGTGCCTGCGTTGCAAGATTAACCGCATCATCGGTCATAGGGGCACCAACGAAATCTTCCAACTTTCCCAAAAAACAATCACATCCTGATCTGCCATCTTTCACAGCAACAACCCAAAACGGGGCTCTGATACCAATTGTCAATGGGTTCAAATTTTAACACAAAATTTTCTCACCCACTGCGGCACTAAGATCCGATCTTAGTCAGCCTTCCAATCCCAATTTACTTACAATTATGAAATAACCAACAGATTTATAGGAACCAAAACGAAATGCAACAAGCATCACAAAGCATACAGGAATCCTTCCCAACTTTTATTGCCTCAATAAAAGAACACTCACGTTTTTGCAAGGAACACAACAATGGCACAGTTTTTCTCTGTTTGCCTTTGTGACTCTTGCCCAAATAAATACAAAATTCGTTTGCAGTTGACACCCCCAACTGCTAGCGTCAGATTTCAAGTTTTCCCACCAAGAAACCCTCCCAAACTGCCCATGTAACTGCCATACATGTGCTAATCCGAATTTCCATGTCAAAGCCTTTGACATGTGCCTAGTAACTACCACACTAGAACATGAAGTCAGCCAGCTCCAACTTGCTGCCTTCCTAGTGAATCCGAGTTTGCATGCAACCGAGAGTCGAGCCGAAGGTAAACACTGTAACCTGTCGAAGCATGCCGAGATCTTCCCGTGCCATGCCAATCTGCCCAACGACTTGCCATGCACAACAAGCTAATTCAATTCTCCCAAGTTACTCCCGCTCCGCCTTGAACTGTTCCCACGAAATGCACCCACCGAAGTACATTTCTACCAAGGAGGTGCTCTCTTTGCCTGCATCTGATCAGCAGACTGATCTTCATGAAAATGTTTCAAATAGCTAACATGAAAAGTAGGATGTACTTTGAATCTTTCCGGAATATCCAACCTGTAAGCAACTTTTCCCACACGTTTCACAATTTCAAACGGCCCATCATATCTAGGAATCAATCCTCGATGCACCACGTTGCTAGAGATTTTCTTCCATATTTGGGGTGCTAGTTTCAGCAACACCTTATCGCCCACCTGGAATTCCAGATCCCTCCTGCCTTTATCAGCATACTTCTTCATCCGCCTTGATGCTTTAGCTAAGCTGTCCCTCGCTTGTTCAAGCATATCCTGTTTATCTTGCACAAAGCGATAGGCTGCAGGACAAGCATTTCGACCAGCATGTTTCGCAACTTCATGGGGAGTTCTTAGTTGCTGCCCCATTGCTAACTCAGTCGGGCTCATTCCAGTAGACGAAGACCGATGAATGTTGTAACAAAACTGCGCAGTGTCCAGCAATTCAACCCAATTTCTCTGACTTGCTGTCACATAATGCCTCAGAAATTCTTCCAGCAGTCCATTTATCCGTTCAGTCTGACCATCTGTTTGAGGATGATTGGCTGTGGAAAATTACAAAGAAAAAAAATGAAAAAAAAAATCCAATGGGTTTTTAATTGGTATGGAATCATACCCGCCTCCAACTCACTTCAGTGAGGTGGGTATATGAGTTTGGTATGGAGGCTAAGATTTTTTAGTGGTAAGGTATGAGTTTGTCAAACCCGACTCATTGTCATCCATATGCTTGACACAGTGGCGGATCCACTGGATCCATGATTTGAATTTTTTTTTTAATTTTTTTTTTCAAGAAAGAGATTTGCTGGACATGGTCTTGGTGGCTTGACTCATTAATAACCCATTTCTTCAAAGTTCAAATCCTTAGACTCGGTTCCTTGCTTGCTCTGCTCGGTTGCTCCCGTCGTAGAATAACGCCCAAAAAAATCCTCACTTTTAACTGAAGGTTCCCAATAAATTCACAAGGGCTTTCATAGTTGTTAAGGATTTTCAATGGCGTTTAGAGTGAAGTTTCTTGAGAAGTGATAACTCAGAGCATTTCATCTATTACAGGTTCTTTTTTCATATTATTTCTTGAAATTTAATTTTTTTAAATGTTTGATCGATTAATGCATTTTTTAAATATACAGTTATGTGTTCGTTTTTAACTTGAAGATGGGTTTACCGAATTATTTGTATATATTGGCTGCGAATTTTCGAGATCGCACTTTTGATCTTTTGGTAGCTTGGATCTGGAATATTTTTTAATAAATAATTTTCGTTTTCTTATTGGTTTTGAGTATTTTTATCATTTTGTGCACAGTACTCCAATGGTCTTATTTAATGATTCTGTTATAATTTTCTTTTATGTATTTGCACACTAGTTTTTAAGGAATATTTTTCAAGTTTATTCAAATTTAACAATCAAAAATGTTTTCTCAAGGGTTCGCGATTATTTATTCTGAATCAATATTTAGGATATTTTGGAAGTAATCTGCAGTCACTTTATTCTTAAATGTATGCTTCATCCGAGAAAAGTATAAGCTCTATAAATGGAATCTGGTGATGTTCGGCTAATCTTAGAAGTTCGCATACATGAAAATAATTTTTAAAATAAAAATTTCCTATAGGCTATGTTTGCTCATGCATTGAGTTTGAATTCAATATGAATGAACTTGTGTCAGATTCAGGGAAACAATCCCTAATTGAGTCATATGATCATAATATTATAACATTAGAGATGATGTTGTTAGAAAATTTATCACAGACAATTATTTATCTATGATCCAAAATCATCATGCTGAATTATCAAGAATTAAATAACTGAAGAGGAAGCGTACCTTAATCAAATATGATTCACGATGAACGATTCTACGGTTGGATCTTCCAAATCAATATGCAGTCCTTATTTTCTCTCTGATGATGGGATGTCAAAAAGAATGAATAGTACGTACGATTCAGGGACCATAACCGACTTTATATACTGAATTGCCAGTTAACCTAATTCGGCCCATCATGAATTAGGTGATGGCCTGGTATCTACACATAAAAGCACATACATTAATTAGATGCATTAAAGCCCGATATATGTAAAATCCTTATTAGATCACTTTAAATGGGTTTAACCAAATTTGATAGCCTTTTATTCAATACACAATAATTCACATATAAGCCCACACGATTGATTAAAATCCTTACAATCTCCCACTTGGGCTATATGTGTAACCTTACAATTGTGTATCAATCATAACCTTATGAGTACTTTGAATTTTGCTATCATTACTGAATGCATCCCCAAACAATCCGGTCCATCAATTATATCAACATAGGATCAAAGCGGCTTTCGCTATATTAATCGTAACTAAACCTATAAATGGTCACGTATATCGACATAACTGAATGACATAAATCAAGTATGGATGTGTAGCATGAAAATTACATGTAATGTGATCTTTAACATGCCTATTTCCAACTGGTTCAACTTTAGTGAGATCATCCTCAAACGATTTCAGAGATAATAAACCGGAAACCTTACAGCTGTAAATAACTTTAACTTTAAACCGTATCCAAAAGGACAATAAATGTGTCTAATGCACCCAAAATATAAACTCCTACTGAAACCAAATATCCTTAAGAAATACAACACTCATAAGAGTAATGTGCCCATGAAAGACCTTGGGTGGTAATACATTTGTAAGCGGATCCGTAATTATGGAGTTTGTCCTAATGTGCTCTTATTAACACGTGTTCACTCTGAACTGTATCCTTCATAACCAGGAACTTATGTCAATGTATTTTGACTTAGTTGAGCTCCTGTTGTTACTGGAATATAAATCTGCCGAGTTATTGTCACAATATAACTTTAGTGGTCTTTCTATACCCGTACAGAATATGCAGCCCAGTGACAAGATCTCGCAGCAATATTCCATAATTAGATGCCCCCAAAACATTGCTACAAACTGTGCTGCCAAGTAAAAGAAGCTAAAGTGTATGCTAAACACTCCTTCCGGAAATAGCTCCTCCAACTAGCAGATAAATGTAGCCTGATGTGGATCTTCTACTGTTTTGGCATCTAGCAAAAAATCGGAATCATAATACCATATGATCTCCAACTGATCCAATTTTCTGTATGTGAGCATGTAATCTTTTGTTCTCTTTAAATACCTTATAACTCATGTTTGGCTACTTTTCAAATGATCAATCTCAGGGTTACTTAAATATCTCATTAGTATCCCAATAATGTATGCAATATCCGAACGCATACAAATTTGAGCCTACATCAGATTTTCTATAACTTAACTATATGTGATCCTCTGCATTTCTATAACTTCAAGATAACTTTTTGGGAATTGGTTGAGACTAAATTTGTCTCCCTTAGCGATAGGGGTGTCCCCTGATTTACTGTCTTGCATGCCAAACCTCTTAAGTACTTTATCGATATAGCCCTTTTGTGACAATCCAAGAATACCCCGAGAGCAATCCCGGGGTATCTGAATTCCTAATACAAAAGAGACGTCGCCAAGATTTTTAATCTCAAAATTCCTTGACAAAAATCTCATAATTTTATGTGACATGCCTATATCATTTGTGGCAAGCAATATGTTATCAAGATACAAAATCAGGAAAATACACTTACTCCCACTGAACTTGTAATACACACAACCATCAACAACATTAATCTTAAAACCAAATGAGATAATTACTTGATGAAATTTGTATTACCCTTAACGAGAAGTTGGCTTGAGCACATAAATGGATTTCTTTAATTTGCAAACCATTAGCTTTGGGTCTACCGACACAAAGTTTTATCATTGCACCAAATAGATCGTCCCATCAATGTCGCCATTGAGAAACTCCACCTTAGTATCCATTTGATGTAACTCGAGGTCAAAATGTGCAACAACCTAACTTTCCTGAAAGAGTCTTTCATCGAAACCGAAGAAAAAGTCTCTTTGAAGTCAATTCCATCATTCTATTTAAGGCCCTTATATACAAGACGAACCTTATATCTTTCCACATTACCTATCGAATCCCTCTTGGTTTAAAAATTCATTTAAGACCAATGGGCTCTACACCTTCTGGTAATGGGACAAGATCTCAAACTTTATTGTCTTGCATATGCTTATACTCCTTATTTACGACATCAATCTACTTCTGAGAGTTAGAACCCCGCATGGCCTGATGGAATTGATTGGACCATCTTCCACCATTCCATTATTTCCTTATGTTCCTGGAAAAATACTATTTAAATTATCCGGAATAGCATTTTTTCCCTTTCTCTCGTGGATCTCCTTAATGGCTTTAGTTATTGAGTTTGTTGAGTTTGTACATCTGAAATTTACCTTATTTTGGATGGGAGGTTCTTCAATATTGTCGAATTGAGGTTCCGGATATGCTTGTTGATCAATGACATGCATAAAAACTTGTACATTGTCAAAAGCAACAATAGGAATCGAAACCGATACTTCCTCAATTTCTTCCTTAAAGACAATATCTTAACCTTATTTCTCCCCCCAAACTCAACATCCTCAAAAATTGTTGCAGTTCCCATTTCAAAAATTGACTTAAGTGTGGGATCATAAAATTAATAGCCCCTTAAACGCTCAGAATAACCAATAAAGTAGTTGCTGACTGTTTTGGAGTCCAATTTCTTTATGTGGCCTATAAGGCCTAGCCTTAGCTGGACATCCCCAAATGTGGAAATGCTTTAGACTAGGTTTTCTGCATGTCAAAAGCTCCTAAAGTATTTTAGCAGTAGCTTTAGTTGATATTATGTATGATCTTTATTCAAATGTCCAGAGTTATGGCAAAAGAAACAATCCTTAATGTCTTTATGTGGTTTCTTTTGTTCTGAACCCTTAACAACTTTATTTTCTTTATTTGTTTTCTTGCCCTTATCTTTAGAGGTGTTTACCACTCTCGGTTCTGTCCTGCTTCAACTTTTCTTCCTCTTGCACACAAAATAGAATGAGCTCATTTAGAGTTCATTTCTCCCTTTGATAGTTACAACTGACTTTAAATTGACTGAATTGTGTAAGAAACTTGCACACTATGAAATGAGCTCATTGAGAGTCCATTTATACTTTGATAGTTATAACTAACCTTAAATTAACTATATTGTGCAGGAAGCGATATCAATACCAAATGCACGAGCAAGTCATTAGACAAGTCGAGTTTTAGTTCCTTAAGTTTTGAAGCAGTGTGAGACATCTACATGATGTACTCCCTTATTTTCCCATTGCCTTTATACTTTATTGAAATCAAGCTTTGCATGAGCGTGCTTGTTTCAACCTTATCGTTTTTTTTTTTTTTTTTTTTTTTTTTTTTTTGCAAAACATTTCTTAATTTCGGCAAGGAATTCATTGGCATCATTTACCTCCTTAGATACTATGCCACTAAAGGCTTCCGGAATGCTGCACTTAATGATCATGAGACTCACGTAATTTAAGCAATCCCACTTCTCAAAGTTCCTCATTCGATTAGATGAACTTTCATCCGTAAGAGGAGCAGGTTGCTCAATCCTTAGTACACGGTCTAGATCCATGCAGCCATCAAAAAGTTAATATTCTTGTTTTGATCCTTGAAGTTTGTTCCATAAATACATGGATTAAATTTGAGCTTGTAGATATACTACTAGCAGAATTTGAAACCGAATAGAGAACACTTAAACAAAATAGCGCACATAAATACCTTATTATGCAAATCATACTTTCAAATAATGGTAGGACCCATCACAAGATACCTAGCACAACATCAATATTTAGTCTTTGGACAGAAATATTGACTTGTAAGTGGTACTCTTGGTGTAGTAATCAAACACAGACAGTAAGACATGTCAACCAACAAACCTTTCTTTGGACCGATTTATTGATCACACGTAAAACCAAATAACCGTCACGTATTTATCACCACAAGTTCATGTGAAATTCGAGCCAAATATTGACCTTCCTTTGGGCCGATCAATATTCGCATGAAATAATACACAAACCCCTAATTTTCCCTTGGTGTAGTGATCAAACACTGGCAATAAGACATGTTAACCAATAAACCTTTCTTTGGACCGATTTATTGGTCACACGTTAAACCAAATAATTGCCACGTGTTTATCACCACAGGTGCATGTGAAATTCGAGCCAAATATTGACATTCCTTTGGGCCGATCAATATCCACAGTGAATAACACACACACACAAATACTTTCTAATATTCAAAGTTAATTAATATCCACAAGAGAGGTTGCTTTTGCAACATGTTGCTTCAACTAACTTACTTTCGAATATTATATCTCTCAAAAGAGTCTGTAGTACCAAAATTTGAAATTGAAATCCATTGATTTGCATCTATATTTGACTTTAGGATTTGAATTATAGAATTCAAAACTTTAGAATAAAGCAATCCTTAAGTTGAGAGAGTCAATTGCAATATTCTTAAACCTTAGGTGGCCAATTATGTAAAATTTTAAGCTTGAAGGACTTAAATTATAATTTTTCCAAAACCTTATTGGCCAATTTAAAGAAATTCCAAACTTTAAGTCCCAATTTGAAAGAAAATCAAACTTTAGAGGTCCAAAATAGTGAATTTGGAAACTTTAAGGACTAAATTAGAAAATGTTCAAACTTTAGGGACTGAAAATGAAAATTTTAAAACTTTAAGGGTCAATTTAGAAGGTTTTCAAACTTTAGGGACTGTATTAGAAAATCAGGAACTTTAAAAGTCCCAACTGAAATAATTTATAACGTTAGGGGCTGAAGTTATAAATTCCAGAACTTGAAGGGTTTAAACTTTATTTCATAATAACCTTTAGGGACTTGGTATGCAATAAACCAAAAAATTCGAAATTGCACAATGAGTCCTCAAAATCATCAAATTTCAGTCAGAAGTCCCTACTTCAAAATCGCACAGCTATGGTTTATAACCCTAGCTGCCGCCGCCACAGCCCACAACCGGAGAAAGCGATCGCCTGCAGCACCATAACCGGCGCTGCACTCCAAATGTACAACGTCGTCGCGCACGACGCTGCAACCCACCGCGCAGCCAAGTCCCGGCTCTGCGCACCCAGCCCGACGACGGCTCCAATTCAAAACCATCCATCATCAAAAATCGACGACACTCGAACAACAGATTATACATTACAAACCAAAAATCAAAGCCCAGTTTTAGCAATCCATATTCAACAACCCCAAATCTGATTCAAAGTCCAATTTTTATTCAATATACCCAACTCGATTTCTTCCAAAAATCCGAATCAGAATGCCAAAATAAAAAATCTAAATGTTCGAACTCCTTACAACGAGAATCATCGACTTGATCCATATTTAATCCAATACCAAAATGAAAAAAAAAAAAAAAAAACCATACACAGTATGCTCAATACGAAATCAAGGAGATCCACATCCAATTGCTCAATATATCCAAATTGACATGTATGGCAGTAAACTGAATGCATATAATACTCGGTAGAAAATATATTTCTTACGCACTATCTGATAATTCAACATGAAGATGGCTCTGATACCACTTGTTAGAAAATTTATCACAGAAAATTATTTATCTATGATCCAAAATTATCATGCTGAAATATCAAGAATTAAATAACTGAAGCGGAAGCGTACCTTAATCAAATATGATTTACGATGAACGATTCTACGGTTGGATCTTTCAAATCAATACGCAGTCCTTATTTTCTCTCTGATGATGGGATGTCAAAAAGAATGAACAGTACGTACGATTCAGGGACCATAACCGACTTTATATACTGAATTGTCAGTTAACCTACTTCGGCCCATCATGAATTAGGTAATGACCTAGTATCTACACATAAAAGCCCATACATTAATTAGATGCATTAAAGCCCGATATATATAAAATCCTTATTAGATCACTTTAAATGGGTTTAACCAAATTTGATAACATTTTATTCAATACATAATAATTCACATATAAACCCACACGATTGATTAAAATCCTTATAGATGTTAGTATACATACTTAGTGAAATATCATTTTCATATATTTCATTACAACATATTCTTTTATTTTTATATTGATGGACTAATTTTAATATTATTTAATTAAATAATAATAATCAATCTCGGTCAACTATCACGACCGATCGCTCTAGCTGAAGTTTGGCTAATCTTAGAAGTTCACATAAATGAAAATAATTTTTAAAATAAAAATTTCCTATAGGCTCTGTTTGCTCGTCGCATTGAGTCTGAATTCAATATGGATGAATTTGTGTCAAATCCAGGGAAACAATCCCCAATTGAGTCATATGATCATAACAATAGAAATGATGTTAGGATGACATAAGAGAAATGTCATTTTCATATATTTCATTATTACAACATATTCTTGTATTTCTATATTAATGGATTAATTTTTAATATTATTTAATTAAATAATAATAATCAATCTCGGTCGACGGTCAATCACTCTAACTAAAGTTTTGTCTTGGATGCGTCCCTACCTATTGGGCCGAATCGTGATTGGGAGGCTGCAACCGGAGCTTGGCCCAGCATACATTTAGCCCAACTAGCATGACGCGGCCACAAGACCCAACAAATATTCTTTTATATTTAAATAAAAAACAATTGTAGAATAACGAGCTCCCCCTTTTCATCTGCGACCAGAAAATCCAGCTGCCGGAGATCAATTTCAACGAAGTACGCTCTCTCTCTCTCTGCGTTTAAGTAAAGATGTTATATGTGAATTATTGTTTATATAATTTATTGTGCTTTTCTCCTTTTCACTGTTTTAAGCCAAATAAAGCAAAGCTCATACGTTCTTGATTCGATTATACCGAGTATAAAATTAATGTTTTTGTTATTCAATGAACATCGAAGAACGAAGTCTTCAGATTTTTTGCTATGATCCCAGATAACATACAGATGTAGGTAAACGGTAAAAAATTAAAAGATTATGTTTTGGGTAAAACAAGCTAAAATAATCTTGGAAATAGCTATTGTTCAAACCGGTAATAAAGAAAATTTGCTCGTATTTTTTTTGCTAATAAAGCTTGCTTTAGTTGAGTTTCGTGTTGAAGCGTCATCAGTAAATGAACATGATATTTCATTCTGCAATGGCATTCTACAATTAGATATTTTGAATGGAAGTAGTTGATGCCAATGTTTTAATAAGCTATTCTTTTAAATTTCTTTACATGATGATCGAATGTTTGAACAGGAGTATTTTGTAGGTTTTTCTTTTCATTGAGCAGTTGAGCTCTGTATGGCTGATGATGATGATTTCACCTTTTGTCAAGTAAGTTCTTATTCATGAACGGGTTTCATTTTTAGACTTTCAAAGTATCTGCGTGTACATATTCGGGGAGAAAGGGCAGTCTAGTTTCTGGTACAATATCACGTTGCATTATGGTTTGATATTTTTTAGTTAAAAAAACTAAAAATAAAAAAATAAAAAATCTGTAGGCTTATGAATTCTAGTCAATGTAATTAGGTTGGGGTTCCCGCCATTGAAGATGGTATTGAGACCCATGATGTTGCTCCGGATGTTAGTAGGATTCAGATAAATGATGACAATGTGAAAGCTGCAGATGGAAGCAGTAATCAGAAAAGAGGTAGTATATGGAAAGATGATACTGTTACTCAGAAGAATGGAACTGTTGGTTCATTGTCTTTTAATGTAATTGAGGCATCACCTAAAATTGAAGTCGATGAGCGACCCAAACCTGCAACAACGGAAGTCCCTGGAAGTTCAATTAAGGCTTCTCAGGCTCAGAAGACTCTTTCAAAGAAGCCCGTGCAGCGAGCCAAGGTTCCTTTTGAGAAGGGGTATAGCCAGATGGACTGGCTTAAGCTCACCAGAACACATCCAGATCTAGCAGGTATTTGCCATTTAGGGAAATATATTTAGTTTTAGAAGATTGACACATTTTACATACTTGCCATCCAACATTGAGGAAACTAAATGCTCATATGTGAAGATTGATTTCCAAATTTCAGTTCTTTATTTGTTGATTTGTAAGAAGAATTCTCTCCTGACGTTGCAATGTTCAAACTATTATTTTTTTGGCTGCCCAAAATTACCCTCAGTTTTAGCCATTCTTTTGGCATTTCAAGTTTTTTGTTCCATATTTTTCTTTCCATCTACACACTTGATGTTTTCTTGTAATAAGCATCTGTGGCAGAATTTTCTCACAATAGGTTCTACAATACCCAACTGCCCACCAATCCCCAACCCTGGAGGAAAAAAAGCTGGAAAGCCCCCCATCACAGTTTGCACACCCAAATATATGGCTGCACATCTTGAAATAACAAAATCAGATCTAGAAGCAAGGAACAAAGGGGGCCGGGATCAGGGCTTAATACTGTTGTTAACTCCTCTGTGATGCTACTCTTCGAATTCCTAAGACTAGTTCTTTATCACTTCACCTCAGGCATGGTTTTTATAGGGAATTTCTTTTTTTTTTTTTTTTTGTGTTTGGCACTATTAGAACCTTCGGCATATGCAGAGGCCATTGTAATTGATCAGGAGCATTGTCTTGCTTCCCATTTAAAATCTTTGATCCTCTAATGGGTGTTCCCAAGAAAAACTGGGATCTTACTAAATGTTGTCCCATTCATGTTTGATTGTTATTTATTATTATTGTGTTATTATGTGTCATTTTAAAACTAAATTTATTTTTATGGGATCAATTATGGCTGAAATGTGGCACCAGACCAACTCAGCATGTTGGATTATAGATTCTTCAAATGCATGCACAAATATTTACTGTTAACAAAAAAGGCTATTATATTCACCACATTACATAACTTGTTTCAGTCCCATGTTACTTGTTTCAGGACTGAAGGGACAGTCAAGTAAGAGACATATATCTTTGAATGAAGTGAGACAGAATCAATCTGAAGGTTCCATGTGGACAGTTCTTAAAGGACGTGTCTATAATATAGCCCCGTACATGAAATTTCATCCTGGAGGTATGCTGAATTTGTTTCATATGTTCGATTTTGTCTGCCTAATCTTTGTGGAGAAACTCTTTTGGAGAATATGTTTCAGATCAGTGGCTTCACTACCATTCTTGTTTATCATATGCCTAAAGGACATTCCATGAATTTCTTCTAAATTACTTGAAACATTTAGGTTATGAAATGTTCTTCCTACTTATATTGAGCAGTTGGTCTCTCCAAGAATTGTTTTTTTAATTCTTTCATAATGATATACCTCTCTTTCTAATAAGTAGAAAGATATTGTCTTGGCTAGAGATTGTTTGAATCAAACTGGACAATCTTCCCAAAACCATTAATATGGTGCCTTTGCCTTATCTAAACCAATTTGTGTGCGGTAAAAGGATATTTATTTTTTCTGCTAAATGAAGTATAACTTATATAATTGTGTCATATGACCCCTTTTAACTTTTGGCACCCTATCTCTTAAACCTACTCAAGTGTTATTCTACCATTGTCAAAGTTTGCATCGTGTGTTTCAAATCTCTTGTATGCAAGCTATGTTTTCTTTTCCTCCTATGCATCATATCCAGTAGTTGCGGTGAGTTTCTTGTATCCCTATATTTCAAGTTCCTGACTCTATAATCCTGAACTAATTTATTTCCCCAACTTAGAGAATGAGAGGCCATGATTACTTTTAGACACCTTCAGGCAACAGTGTGCAGCATCATTTTTGGAGTACACCATGGCTAGCCTTTTCCTATTTTTCATTAAGGTGTGCCCCTACAAAATGTATAGAACTTCTTGTCATAGAGACAAGACCAGTGGTTTCTTTAAAATTCCTTTACTTCTATTCATAAACAGAGAGACCATTCACACTCCAATTTATGTGCCTGTTGCATTTAAACATTATTTTCAATTTATACTTCTAAAATTTTTATTATCATCATTTCATTGGGATTTTCGTCTTTTAAATAATTTGCTCCTATTGTCCCTGGGAACATGCTAAAATTCAATAGTGCAAGAGTTGTCATCAGTACTATCCCAGTTGGAAAAATTAGGATAAATGGTATCAAGATGTAGGACAACCCAATTTGGCTTCAATGTGAACCTTTTAGTCAAAGAAAGACTTGTGTATGCTATCTTATTGATGCGATTTCAATCGGGGAACACGACGAAAACGTGGAATAATAAACACAATGGGAAAGATCTAAATCAGATTGAACGAAAACAATAAAAATTAGACGATACGATTCCAACCTAAACCTTATGACGTAAGAACTGACGATACGGAGGAAAGAACTGGAATTGGTGAACGCCACAAGGATTGCCTAATTCCTTGATAAGTTCATGGGTGAATGCCACAAAGATTCAATCTTTGATAAGTTCAAGTAAATGGACTCTTCAACCTTTCAATGGAGAAAACTCTCTTAATTTAATTCAATAATCATCAAAAACTGTCTTTTACAATGAATAATATTGATAATATAAAGTAAAACTGACCTAAAATTAGGTTTAGCCACTAATGGGCCTTAAAATATGGAAATAATAAACTAAAACGGAAAATAAATCTAAATTCGCGAAATTCTGGAAAAGTGAGGGTTACGGCCGTGAAATATTAACTTACGGCAGTATGTTGCTCTCGGTTTAATAGTTACAGCCCGGACCATATGATTTACGGCCTTAAGTATGAAAAACTTGGAATTCTTCGCCTGGACCCGAGATGGAGTTATGGCCGCGACTTGAGACCCTTATGGCTATGAATTTGATTTTGGACCTTACAATTCTCTCCTTTAACTCGGATTGATCCATCCGTCTTCTCGGATCGGCTTCAACATGAAACTTGTTTCGTTTCCCACATAGATCACTGTTGCATTGCTGATAGCTCGTCTTCTCCTTTGGTCTCCTACTTTGTATCACATCATCCTCCCTCTCTTGAAAAGGATTCGACCTCGAATTTAGAACTGGCCTAATCCTCTTGCAACTTCTGGTTTTGTTGGTTCTTAGTTCATGCTTATACTTGCTTTTACGGGATTGGTGTTCATGCTTGTGCTTTGTGCTATCCTTCAAACTTTTGGACTGCCCCTTACTCTCCTTCAACTTTCTCGGACTTTTGGGTTGCTCATTTTGTACTAGTGAATTTCTTCCCTGTTTTTCATTTTTAGCTACTTCAAGCAAAGCTTCTCTCAACTGGGGAGCTTGAAATCTGATTGCTTTAACGGCTTCTACATGACTTTCCCAACGTGTTTCCGACAATAGCTTCACGTTAGTTTTAACATTGTCTTTCAAAAGTTTCCATCTCTTTGTAGAATTAGAAAACAAAGTATAAATACCTTGTATAGCTCAAAAAAACTTTTTGCTTTAACACAAGAGTTTGCCATATCACAAAGTGTTAGATTAAGACTATGACATCCACATAGCGTATAGAATGCTCTAGAGTTTATATCTAGTAGTTTTTTTTGGACATGTTAGATCCATTATCATCAGAGGAGATATGGTGCCCCCAAGGGTCATTCGTTGTCAGACGGGGCCAGATGGGCCTTGCCTGACAACCCCCCAATAGGGGGGCATCACGTGCCCTCAGTGGCATTTTATAATTTCCACATTATTATATCCTTGTCCTCTTACATCGTTAGTGTCAAGATTAAGAGCCACTAGAGCATTTTGTAATTCTTCAAAAAGCCCTTGTCCAGTTGTAACATCCACTTTTAAAAATTCTACAAAGTATTCATGTATTCTAATTGGATTATTAGAAACATCTACCATCTTAATATCAATGACATTTGTTCTTGATGACTTGCATCTGGAGTACAATCAAGTATCGCTGAAAAATATTTTGCTTCTTTTATTGTCTTAACAATTGCACATTTGATTTCATCATTCAAAGAAATAACAAACCCATTTTGAATTTTATGGCTAAGATAATGATATTGAACCTCATTATTTTCAATACGTCGCATATGTTCCTTCATTACAGGATCCCACTTTGCAATCATTTCAATTAATCCTAAAAAGTTCACATTACTATTCTCGAAAGGTTTCTCATTCGTTCCACGAAATGATAGAGTGTTTTTTGCTAGATATTGCACCACATAAATCATTCTTTGTAGTATTTCCTTCCAATAATGCTTCTCTTTTCTAATTTGTTCTTGAATGTGTTCATCAATTGTTTTATTTTTCTCAAATCTAGCACTTAAATCAATCCAAGTACTCATGTTGTTGATATGCTCACTGCTAGTTTCATGTTCCTGGAGTCTAATACTAAGATGTATCCAGTCATTAAATCCTTCGTTTATTAAACGGCTGTCTCTTGATTGACCTCTTTTAAACAACTTACAACAAAAACAAAAAACTCTGTCAAGATCTTTCGAATACACTAACCACGGTCTGTCACATTTTTCACCATTTCATAAATAATGTGTGTAATAATTTGAAGAGAAACATCTAAACATCTTATCTTTAGGACCCTTTTCAAATGAAAGATCTTTTAAAGGACCATTTACTAACAACAAATCTCTAGATTTTATGTCAAGAGAATCCCAAATTCTTGGATCATATATATTAGACAAAATGGGCCCATGATCACTTAAATCATCTATACCTTCATTTGTATCATTCTCATCATGTACTTCATTTGTATCACCTACATAATGTATTTCATCGTGACCATCTTCATTATTATTATTTTTGTTGAGTTCAAATTCTTCCTCATGATTTGGTTGATGGTCATTTTCTAAATCTTCCGTTGGAGTGTCAATTATAGTATCTTTATCTTACAATTTTCTAACCACGAATCTATCAAGAGCACCTTTTTGAAATTGTATTAACTCTTCAGATTTTCTCTTCTTTTTTTTCCCGTTTGTCACATCCAGATAGCTGTTTTCTAGAAAACATTTTAATGTTTTTATGGAAAACAAAAAACAAACGAAAGAGAAAATGTCGGAAAAATATAATCTGGTTTATAATGAGATAATCTAAATCGAGCACTGGCAGTGAGTGCAGTCGACGAACCAAGCTCACCGAGCACAATCTGAACGACTAAACCGCACTTGGGAATCTGGGATTTGGGAATCACCTAATCAAATAATTAGAAATTAGAAATATTCAAATTTCAACATCAATATATCAAAGATTCAAAATCCAAGCCCAGCATCAACAAATCAAAATTCAATAACTCATCACTCATAAGTATTCAGTTCATAGAAATTCGAATAATATGTCACCAATTCAAAATTCATTCTTAATAAATCAATTAATCAAATAAGCAAGTAACCAGCCTTCATAATCATAAATCACCTGTTCAAGAGACAAGAAATCAGCCTTGCGGATAAACCATGAAATGGGAAACAATTTAAACATACAAGAAACTTCTTTAAGGTTGAAATAAATCTAACATTTTACCTACAAAGTAAGTCGAATACAGCCACAGGCGGTGAGGCACAGAGACACGGACGTGATGAAGGAAGAAGCAGTGATGGAATTCGGTGGTTTTGGAACTTGGAAGACAGTGAGATGGACAGTCGAGGTTGCCAACTGCCAAGCGGTGAATTCGGTGGTTAGTGATGAATAACGAAGAGTGAAGAGGAAGACAGTGACGCAGTGAGATGGATTTTTGATCTCTCAGACTCGATAATCTGGCTTCTCTTCTTGTGGGACGGTGAGAGTGGGAGCCTAGGAGGTTTGAATGATTGAATAGTTTGATTTACAAAGAGAAAGGGAAAGGGGGTTTTTCAGATTTTGGATTTTGGAAGAATGGGGAGCTCAACAGTCGGAGAGGCAACTTCTGGGAGTAGCTTTATTTATCGAATTGTTGGAAGTTTGAACTTGGAATGGAATGGTAGGAGAAAAATGAAAAATTCAGTTTTGTTTTAAAAAATAAAAAATAAAAAAACTAAAAATAAAATTTTTAAAATAATATTTCTTAAAATATTTTTCATTTTGGTGCCATATTCGTCGCACCTCTCGCACGGCCTCAGGGCTGCCTCTGGCTGATAATGGGCATATTCATTGCTAGCTCCACATAAAAGTTACTAGTTTCTTCCAAACACTTTGCTTTCTTCTTTTCAACTTCATGCTTGCAATTTACCTGTATGAATAACCAAGCACCTATTTCCTAACCTTTCCCAAATAGATTTTTACTCAATGAAGTGCTAATGGTACAATAGCTCCACTTATATGGTACTTAGACAATTAGTTGGACATGCTGCGAAATTCCAAAAGCCGGTTTACATTTTTAACATGCATTTCGAGTGCACTGTTTTGATGTTAATTGTCAACCTTTATATTTTTTATCTTTGATTTTAAGAGTTAAGATGACTATAGTGTTCCCTAGTTATTAGTTTTGATCTATTTAAATTAAAAGCCTTGTTTAATATCATTTTGCTTGCTCTTCACTTGCATTTTCCAACTCTTGTCATTATAGGTTTTCTTGCAATTTCTATGTCAGGTGTCGATATGCTGATGAAGGCAGTTGGAAAGGACTGCACAGCATTATTCAGTATCCTTGTATTAGAATTTAAAACCTTTTTATCTATATATTTTCGGCTCCCTGCAGTTGCAATCCTTAAGCTTTTATTCAGATAAGTACCATGCTTGGGTAAATGCAGAATTTATGTTGGAGAAATGTTTGGTGGGTATTTTAGACGAGAACCGTTGAAAGATTAGAAGCATGTACTTCGACTGGAGAAAAAAGAGACAATAAGTCATCTCCTGGGACATTTTTTAGAAGCTTTAGTCAAAAGCAAGACAATCAATAAACATGGTATATGTTGTTTTACTGTAACATTGTAATTTGAATATGTTATCTTGATTATGGACCATTGAACAATATGATTCACTTCGGCCTCTAATGAATTGTTGAAATATAATCAATTACTTGTGACCAACAGGGAATTTCAATGACTCAAGTCTAACTCAAACCACATGGAAATTATGTCATGTTTGGTAATTCTAAACAATCTGATTAAAATAAAAATAAAAAATTAATTTTAAGCACATATTTCATAGGTTCTTCCACAAATTTCATCATCTTTTATCAAAAGCTAATAAAAGTCTGATTTTAATTTCTACCAAAAAGAAGCTATAACTTATTTTGTATGACACGGTGTAGAATTTCAAGCGAAAACAATAATCAACAGGATCATAAATGAGTACCAAATCATTCAACACTAGATAGTTTTATGAGATTACAGAGCTACAGCTTGTGCTCTATCAGTGGCTAAACTATAAATGAAGATGATGAATGCCCACTTCAACAACTCTATTACAAGTAACCCTCATGCGCCTTGATGCATGTAAATTAACTCTTAGCAGCTGCAGATACAATAACTTCGTCAAGAACAGGGCCACAAAGAGTTCCATAGTCATCGATCCTGGTGTGATAGAAAGAGCTGAAGAAAGTTAATCTGGTCCTGATTGATTCTGCTTTGAACTGGAAACTGAATGTCTTAAACATCCCCTTTCCTTCCGACTTGAAGGGTGCTTTCATGGTAACTTTAGCAGCAAATGCTTCAATCATCATCGATCCATGGCAACCATTCTTTGCATCTCCTACTGTCAAAGAGATCTTGTAGACCTTGTTGGGGACTGTCCTGATGATTTGGGCAATGGCGCTCTCTCTGCCTGCGACAAGTTCTACTGCTGCGCGTCCAAATGGGACATTAAAATGCTTCGAGTCTATGAATTTCACAGCCTTGAGTGATTCGATAATCCAGCCAGGAAGTGGGGATGTAAGATCTTCCTGTTTGGGAGGCAGAAGGACACCATGGGAAGAGTTGAACAAGCGATGAGGACCCTCCTCAAAACCATTATTCTTCACCAAGTTATCTGCAACAAGAGAAGAATGCTATAGCAAGTGTTTGGTAAACAAATTAAACTGGTTTATAAATCATTTTCAACCACTATTTTTTACCTTAAAATCGTAAATAAACTAGTTTATAAATCAAATTGGATTTATGAAATATATAGTGCACAAGCCTTTCGTTCTCCCATAGAAACCAAAATCGATGGAATGTTTTTTCAAGTACTCAAATCTCATCTATTGTATTGTTTAGTCCTGTTCTTCACTCCCAAAAATGCTCATTATTAGACAAGAAAAGATCTTACTGCATAGATCTGGGAAAACAAGAAACCTAATTCATGGTAAATTTTTTCAGGGTGGACAGTGAAAATATCAAAATCTGTGGGATCCAATCTAATTCACATGGAAATATCTGAAAATAACTTCATGTTCCCTCAGAAATAACATCAGTTGACATGATTCAGGGGTGTAGAATCTGTAGGTGCAACATTTATGCAGGAAATGGTTTAACAACCAAAGCTGAGCAAGAAGAACATATAGAGACTACTTGTTACCTTTGGTGGGCTTTGGAGGGAAAAGTTCTTTGATAGCAACAGCATCTAAGAGAGGCCCACAAGCAGGATCTTCTTGCTTTCCAGGATTATGGAAAATAACCTTCATGGAATCAGAATTGGCTCTGAATCCCCAGGCGTAAGTATCTCCACCATTGCTGCTGTACAGAGTCTGTAGAGGGAGGTCTCCTGATTGAGGAGGAACAGAAACCCTCAACACCTCATCTTGTGCACAAGTTCTAGATGCACTAAATGTGAGTGCGTATAATGTCCCTTTCTTGACTGGGATTGTTTGGGAAATCGAGGCCTCGTTCCCGAGCCTCACGGCGTGGACGCCGTGGGGGACGGCGAAGTACATTCCGCCGGGCTGTGGCCCGCCAGAAATGTACTCAACTAAGCCATTGGTTTCCCATTTGGGCAGTGCATTTTTGCCTTGGAGCACTGTTTTCTTGATGTCAGTGGGCTTTGGTTCCTCTTCAAAGTTGCCATTCGCGAGGAGCCCTGAGAAGAATTTACATAAATGCAAGAACACAACACAAATATGTCAATTTCTTTCTTTCACTTCCCGTGGTTTCGTTGTGAAAAAAATAAAAATAAAAAGGATTTTTAACTTTGCAGAATATCAGATCTAAACTCTTTCTCTCTCAGATACACACACAGTAGGAGCCAAATTACTGAAGTGATGAAAAAAAAAAAAAAAGCAGAGAGAACAGAAAAGTAGCAAACAAAAAGATACAGATTTGAAAAAAAAAAAAAAAAAAAAAACCTTTCTGAGAAATCCAAAAGAAACAGAAGTAAATGTCCATGGCAAGTATTCCAAAATAAAAACAGAAAAGGGTTTCGAGATTTACCTTCCAGAGGAGCTGATGAAAGAGCAGAGACTGTACAGACAGAACAGAGAGCAATTAAGAGAAAAAACTTCATTGTAAAAATGCCTGCACAAGCCACGAAGAGAGTAAAAAAGGGTTAATACGAAGGAACTTAGGTTTCTGTGCTTTGCATTTATACAGCATAAAGAGTGAATCTGTATGTGTTGTGTGTGAAAATGAAGATGTGAAGAAAGAGTATGGGAACAAGTAGGGTGGTAATTTTGTCTGCTTGTTTCCAACAGTTTCTCCTTAATCCATGCAATTAATGCCTCTAATCAGGAAATCCATTTTTCAATGGAAAATGCTACCCAAATTGTCATTACAATATTTTTGTTTCACTCAATAATATAGTTAATTTCACTCATGGTCACTCAAGTTCAAGCTGATTTTCAAATTGGTCATTACAGTATTTTTGTGATCCATTTAATCAGTAAAGTCAATAATATTACTTGCGCTCAGATCGGTGGCCAAGAAGTTTTTTTTAAGGTTAAATGTGTGGACTATGGTTGTAAATTGGAGAGAGAATCTGTAATTAAAAAGTAATTTGAGAAATTGTGTACTTAAAAAAATGATTTATAAACTATTTCTTATATAGGCGTCGAACACATTGATTTTTCATTTCGAAGCTTGATTGACACCACGTTCGACAGCTCGATGATGACAATTGAAGTGATTGATTCCTTCTAAACAACCGCTTGTTTTAGCTTTGTTATGACCTTTTTTTATTGTCTTTCCTGTTTTTGGTAAAAGTCAAATTTTTATTTATAAACTTGTTTGTAAATTACACAATTTTGCAAATGACATTTTAACCACACACATTTTCTATCTAATTTTCAACCACTATTTTTATCTCAAAATCATAAATAAATAATTTATAAACCAAACAACGTTACCAAAAGGAGGTCATGACAAGCCCCTAGGGCACTGTCCTAGTGTGTAAAGTCTTCAGTCTTGCTTGCAGTTATTGTGGCGAGGGTTCGAATCTTGAAATATGATGAGACCATGGTAAACGAAATCAAAAGGTAAGCCTCCCATCCAGTACCCTAGGAGAAATATCATGTGATTTACCTCCTTTGGACAAGATAGGTGGGGACCCCTAATGTGTTGGCTATACCTTTTCATTATTAGTAAATGATGACAAGATTTAACATGCTGACATCTGTTCCCTAGTGAACTAAAGGTGTGGCCAATTATGAAATATTATCAAAGCCGTTGGAATTAAAATTGAATTTTAATATGAGGTTAAAATTAAGAATTAAATTTTTAACCATGCAATTTTTGGAATTCACGATTTTTCAATCACATTTCATCATTTTTTATTAAAACTTACTAAAAATTTGATTTTAATCTATATCAAACAGGGCTAAGTCTCTTTGATAAGAGATTTTTTTTTATAAACAAGAATGTAATATTTTCGATATAAAATATGTTGTTGAAAAGTAATTTTGAGAAATTTGTGATTAAAAAATAGTAACACTATTTATATAAATATATTTTTTATACTAAGTTTGATAGCACTGTTTGATTTATAAAATGGTTTATTTATAATTTTGAGGTAAAAAGTAGTGGTTGAAAATTGAAGAGAAAAAATGTACGTGATTTAGAGATAGAGAGCGCGAGGAGGGGGGGAGGGGGGGGTCTTTTTGGTAGGATTTCGACTTACCCTTTTAAATTTGAACATGCTTTTTCCACGTACCTTTTTCATGCTTTTGCTCATTTTTTGACTTTTCGTTACAACTTGAAACCTTGAAAACCTAACCTGTCATTTATAAAAAAAAAATTCAAATATAAGTTTAACCATACTTTTATACTCCACCGTCCAAGAAAAATAGATTCGGTTTTTTTTTTTATCACAAATTATAAGAAGCTTTCCTTTTTAAAAATATATTAATATTAATATTAATATTAATATTTAAAATTTTTAATATGCTCCTATTAAATATGTATTGTCATCAACAAATATAAAATATCAATTATTCAATATAGGGTATATTTGGTAAAATGTAAGACTGCGTTTGATAGCGATGGTGGAATTTGGGTGGAAAGAAAATGAATTTCAGGAAATTGAGTTCTAGGGAATTGAATTCCTGGGAATTGAAAGTTTAATGTGTTTGATTGGTTTAATTTTCTATGTGGAAAAAGTAAGGAATTTTTCAACTTTTGTTGTTTGATTGATATTATTTTCCATGAAAAATAAAGTAAAATTGATATATTTTAATAAAAAAATATTTTTATTTTTATTTTTCACACATTTGTACTTGATAATAATAATATTAATTTTTAGAAAAAAAAATAAATTAACAACAACAAAAATGATCAAACGTAACGAAAACGGTATAAAATTTTCCATGAAAAATAAAACATCCCCCCCCCCCTCCCTTGGAAAATGAATTCATTCAAAATAAGAAAAATACCGAATTTCGAGGCAAGTGGAAAAAGGAATTCCATGAAAAACTTATGCAACCAAACAGCGCAAAGTTGAAAAATCACATGAAAAATATGATTTTCCATGGAATTTAAAGCGTATCAAACGCACCCTAAGCAGATTGATAGTTATAACATGTGGATAATTATATTGACACCACTAATTTTGTTAATCACGTCATATTTTTTATATTTATTAAATTTGTCACAAATAAATTGACTTAAATACCCATTCTATTATGCCGTGTTCGGATCGGTTGATTTTTTTGGTTTATAAACAAAATTTTGAACTACACAATTTCCCAAATCAATATTTAATTATACACATTTTCTCTCCACTTTTTAATCATCCATCTACCTAAAAAACTGTGAAAAAAACTGATTTTAAACCAAAAAAAACTTTCGAGCAGAGGCTATATTAGTTTTACTTCCTCTTTATTCTTGTACACTACAAATCTTAAAAACCTTAAATTATAATATATGTATCACTTCTTTGAAAAAAAAAAGTTTTTTACACGTGTTTTCTAAGTACTAAAATTTCATAATTTAAATAAAATATTTTATAATTTTATAACTCTAAGCCTCTGTTTGGCAAAACATTTTTTTTTATATTTTTAATCAACACAATTTCCCAAATCACTTTTTAACCATACACATTTTCTTTCTCAACTTTTCAACCACATATTTTACCTTGAAAACATAAAAAAACATGTTTTTAAATATATAACTTTTAACAAACAGAGGCTAAATCACTTCACTTAAACATAATTTTTAAAATCTAAATCTATATGTGAAATTAACAGCAATGAAGCTTGCAAAAGATTCTCAAGAATATCTATTGTAAATTATCTTTTGATTAGGGGTGAACGTGGTCCAATTTGAACGATTTTTGACATATTTTCAAACCAAACCATTTTAAACAGTTTGACATTTTTCCAAATTAAAACAAGTCATTTCATTTTACAAACCAAACCAAACCAAACCATTTTTCACGATTTGGTTCGGTTTTAATTCGCGATTTTTACCTATCGACATAATATATTATATTTTAGATGTTAAATTAATTCTTATATTTTAATATAAAGATAAAATAAGTTAATATATAAACTAATATGAGAACTAATAATGTTAGATGTTAAACTTATTTGTATTTATTTCCAATTCAAAATAAAAACATGAAATTGAAAAACAAGTATAATTGCATTCTATTTGTTCTCTCTAACTTTCGAACAAATATGACAGGTCATCGTCACCAAAATCCTCAGAAAAATCACTAGTTTTAAACATACCATAGCTAGTCATTATTTTTTGCTTTTTATCTGAAATCATATATGGATACTTGCATAAATGGGTGATATAATTCCATAAAGTACTAGTCCCGTAATTTTTAGTATGATACTTATACAATTTTCCATAATAATTATTTTTTTTCTTGGCTTTCTTCTTGTTGTTCTTAATTTTGTTGTCCAGATTTTAGAATTCAACAAGAAATAAATTCTAAAAAATTAAATAATTGAATGATATTACTTGCAAAGAAATTTAAACATGTGATATTCAAATTCTTGCCCTGATTCGAATCTTCTGATATCGATCAAAAAATCTTTCCTGACTCTACAAAATAAAATCAAATACAGAAAGAAATTAGAAGTACATTTATTGTCTCTGTCTATTTTCTAAGAATCTAATTGACATTAGTGGAGATGAAGTTGGAAGGAAGCAAAGAAAACAAAAGAAAACAAAAAATGATTGAATGAATTAGGAAGTGAAAACGTTTTACTTTTGAATCTCAATTAAATGGACTTTTAGGATTGGAGTATGTTGTTAAAGAGTGGTATGAGTTATAGGTTAATGGGATTTTGTGATTGAGCATTAGACGAGAAGTTTTTTTAAAAAAAAAAACTAGACGAGAACTTTTATTCATTAGATAAATTTGAATTTTATTTTTTTTTGGGGAAAAACTCTAAATTTAAATAAATAAAAATTAATTTTTTGATTCAAAAATTAGCGGTACAGTTTTTAAAAATTGAGACCTAAACCAAAACATTTTGAAACGGTTTGGTTTGAAAATATTGGTGGGTCCACGTGGAACCGAACCAACGATTTCGATTCGGCTTTTAGTTTGACGGTTTTTTTGTGCAGCCTTACTTTTGACTCTCTGAGCGACTGCTATCTATAAGATTTCATAATTTTACTTTCTTTTCTTGAGAGTGGAGTTAATATTTTATGTTTCATTTTGCCATTATTTAATGTGTTTTTATTAGTTTAAATAAATTTATACTCTTTCAATATTGTGGGGAACTACATAAATTTATTAAGAGTATATTAGAGAAAGTGATTGTAAAACTTATGTCTTCAACAATATTAAGAGTAAATATATTGATACCACATTTTTTGTTAAGTACTACACCACATTTTAATTTTAATGAAGATCCCTAAATTTTCCTTACTCTTACATTCACTCTGTCAAGTTTTTTTTTTTTTATCATCAACTCTTTATTAATTTTCATATATTGTCTTTAAAGACGATTTTCATCCAAAATAAATAATTAATACAAAAGTTTTAAAAAAATACTTATTTATCTCTCATACTTTTAAATAATCAAAATAAATAATTAATACAAAAGTTTTAAAAAAAATATTTGCACATCTTTTCAATGCAAATTAGAAGAATATTCGAATAGAAATCATGATTAGAAACAAAATTTGTTAATTAATTGAATGTTAAGAATAATAATGCGATGAAAAAAATGAGGACTTAAGAGCAAAAGTAAATAAATATTGAAGATATTTCTTGCAATTAAATTGTGGTGTTGATATAAAAAAGTGTGGTGTTAATATAGTTAACCCAATATTAATTGACATTTTTTAATCTGTGTATAAATGGGTATCTTTGTGAGATGAAATGAGTATTAATTATGTTTTTTAGCCTGTGTGAAAAGGCAAATGAGCTTATTGGTACATCATCCAAGCACTACAAAAAGATATATATATACATAACAATTTAAGAGCTTAGGTAATGAATGTGTTAGTTCACATGCTATGTAGGAGACAAATTTATATCTATAATGAATGTATTAATACGTTAATTAAGTGCATTTATTATTGACATAAGTTAAATAGTTTTCTATCTTTAACTAGCATTTTTACTAATAGATGTGGGCATACTTGTCTTGAAAATGTCCATTTGACATTAACTTCCTTTTGCATTTTAATTTTATTATTATTTTTTTATCTTTTGCATTTCACAAAATAGAATTGCTGACTAAATTTAGTTAGTCCATTATAATAGTGAAACACTAGGTAAATTTAACATGCAGTGTCAACTAACATTCATTTTATTGTTTATGTGAGAATGTTTAATTAAAATTAACATCCAATGTGAATGCTCTAAATGTAGAAATTTATAGAGACAAAGTTATTTAATTTTGTAAAAAGAAAAATGATAAACAATCAAGTGACGAAAAAAATGTGCTTAGTATTACTGGGACTAAATAACATCGCTCGAAGAGAAAAAAAATGTCAGGGTTTAATGTTTGCTTGGTATCGTTGACATCACTTCTGATGCAAGTCATGTAGCAATTGTAGCTACAAAACTCACACAAGATTGACACGAACTCATGAAAGTCAATACAAAGTTTAGAGATTAATTTAAAATTATTGAACCAAACAACCAACACAATCAATGTGATATGTTGACATCACGATCGCAAGAATTATAAATCTCACCCAATTGTATGAACACCACAAGAATTAAAAACTTGCAAAGTTCTTCAATGAAGAACAATGTTTGAAAGCAAATTTGCCTTTCCAATTATATTAATCTCAAAGTTGTGTTGAAATAATACAAAAAATAAGCATATTTATAGGCAAAGAAATAAAATCATATTAATTAGAAAACTAACTAAATAATGTAATCTAAATTGAAAAGACAATTCCTAATCTCATTAGGAATATAATGAGATAAACCCTTTTATAACAATAAGGGTGAAAATTAAAAAGTTATATAAAAAAAACTAGACTTCTAATTGAACTAAAACTGGATAAATTCAGTAGAAATTGACTTACGGCCGTAAATACTTTGTTACGGCCATAACTTTGGAAATTCAAGAAAGGCAATTTGAAGCAGAAAAACAGTTACGATCGTACGTATTTGAGTTACGGCCGTAGCTGAGTTCCGTTTGTCGCCTATTTAAATGACGTTGATCCACTTGATTTCCGAACTCGAGACCAACATGAAACTTACCTCTTTAGTCGCCAAGAATGTTTTTTTATCCATTATTGCTTGAAGACTTGTATTCGGGTTCTGAATCACATCATTCCCTCATTCTTCAGGATGATTCATCCCGAATTATAGCTTGATTCATGATTTTTCAGTGCACTGCGTAGATCAAAAGGAAAATTCTTGTATCCATAACATAGGCTCAACCAATAGAAGTCCAATACTTGGATTGCATGGAATGGTCGAAATATAAACTTTCTTGACCATATGTGATGTGACTCAATCCTCCAAGTATATTCAACCTACAAGAAATATTTAAACAAGATAGGGTGGGGAATGTTAATTTCACAAAGTACAAGATAATGATCATTGTACTCATGACATGTCATCTCCACCTCCTCCTTTCGAACCACAAGGCTCTTCTTTCACTCTTTCAGTTTTTTCACTTTCTTCCTCAATCACCGCTTCTAAATTTTAATGCTCAACCGCCTCTTGTAATTTCTCATTTTCGTGCTCTTGCTCCTCTTCTTCAATAATTTTACCCTCATGTTCATGCAACTCCTCATCGCTACTCACATATTGATCTTCCACTTCAATGTTCAAATTTTGAATTTTTACTTCTTTATTTAACTCACCCTCCTTCTTCTCAACATTCATATCCCGAAAACTCTTCTTGCAACTCAATCATAGCCTTTCTTTCACTAACTTTTTGTAATTCAACTATATTTTTACCTTTCTGTGCAATCATATTGTAACACCCCAAGTTCAAAAATCTTAAGCCTAGGCATGTTAACTTCCCTTTACTTAAATGCGGAAACAAAGCATTTAAAACTTCAACATTTTCATTTTTCTATAAAAATTTTACAGAAATTTCGGCAGAATCTCCTCTATAACTTGGACATAACCAACATGTAGAGGGGCGTCATATCTACATTACAAATGTAATTCTCAACTCATTCAACATCCAACATTCAACATCCAACCACAATTCCAAAATTAAACTTCAACATCAATTCTCAAACTCCTCAACATAAATAAATTTAAATCATGAGCTCCATTTAACTAATTGGAGGATTGATAAACTACTAAGGAGATAACTTATCAAAAATTAAATCCAATAAACAAATAAAAAAAATGAACTAATAAAAAAATAGCTAAAACATTTATGAAATTCCAATTCAAACCTTATTTAAAATGATAAATCGTGGTACTGTCTGAGTCAACCTCCAAGTGCTCTCCTCGGATCACCTAACTTTCATCACCTGAAATATTGGGGAGGGATTGGGGTGAGCTAAAGCTTAGTAAGTAAACTTTATGCATGTAATGCATGATTATGACATGAAATGCTTTAAAATTCGAAATATGTATCTCCATTTACTTTACTTTCTAGAACTTTCAAACTTTTCAGACTTTCAGTTCACATTTCCAAAACTTTCACTTAACATTTCCATCGTGAGCTCACTTGGTGTATCTTCTAGTCAATCGGAGAGCAGTGAGCAATTCTTATTTAGAACCAGGTTAACATTCACATTTCCACCGCAAAGCGGTTTAACATTCACTTTCCCACCGCATAGTGGTTTAACAGTTCACCGCAAGGCGGTTGAACATTTCGTCGCAAAGCGATTTAATTCGGGTACGCCGGTCCCCCGCACCCATTTCCCACTCACTTCTTTCATGACCTAGAAGTACACTCATTCTTTCTTAAAAAAATTTTGGGATACATAACTTTTGACAAAAATTTGCACTTCGACACATTCCTTTCATTAAAACATTTGACTTCCCCATTTCGATGCCAATGCATGCTTAATGATGCAATGACATGATAACGTCCATGCTTGAACATTTCCTTAAATACATATACTTGTATATGGTAAACGAAAAGCATTAGAATTCCGTAATTAACACGAATGTCAATTAAGCACATAATTCCACATTGAACATTCAACTATGCTGAGAGAAGGGGAAGTTTACTTACTTGACGTCCTTAGTATTTACCGTTATCTGAATTTGCAAGTGGAAGAGTTTTGGATGCCTTTGACGTCAATGTGTCAAATATCCTAGTTATTCGCATTCATTAATAAATATAATTTTTAACTCGAAACACATTTGAAATTCCTTTTAATGCTATCCAAATCCCAACAGAGATCAACACCTCTATTTGATTTACAATTCAACTCAAACGGAATTTAAGCTAAGTCAACATACCATATTAGTAACTAACAATAAAATTTCAGTTCAAAACACATTCATTATCCTTTTTGAACTAACAATACTCCTAAACAACAATTAAAACTTCAATTTAATCCAAATGAGGTTTAAAGTTATGTCAAACACATAGCATGCCATATTTTAAATACAAAAATCCAAATTTCATTACAAGTTAGAAAAATTTCTCACCTTTTAAATTTTAACTCAAATAATTATATCTAACTTAAACCAAAATGTACAAAATACTCAAATAACAATTCTAACCATTTTTGAAATTTTCCCCAATCAAAAATTTACAAATTTCAATCACATAATTAAGCACGAATAGTTAACTAACAAACTTAAATTCATATTTTATCAAAAATTGAAAATTCACATACATTAACTAGTCTAAAATGTACACAAACATATACACACATGTACACACATCGCCCCAAAACTGAAGTTTAACAATTTAAAATTCGAAGTCGAACCAAAAAGTAACATAGATTCTTATACTCATAGTTCTTAAAATTAATAAGTACATTTACAAATTTTCCCAAATCCTAAAATTATATATATATATACATATACATTACCCAATTTTTCCAATTTAACAGTATAATTTGAAATCTTACTAAACTTAAATCTGAAATTGGCTTATAGGATCATGAAAATATACATACATACAATAAAAATACACACACAAAAACTGCGATTTACATACACACACACGGCCGTGGGTGGTGGCCTCCTGTGGGGTGGCGGTGGCAGGGAGTACCGAGAGCGTGAGTTTTCGAAGGAGGGAGGAAGTGTCGGGTGAGAGAATGGCGAGATGAGAGATAGGTTAGGTTAGGTTAGGTTAGGTTAGGTTTTGATATAACTTTTGGTACTTTGCAAAATCAATCCCCAACTCTCATGAATACGTAAATTTAAGTCCACAACTCATAAATAAATTTCATAGTGCCACCAAACCTTTACCAACTTCAATTTATGCAATTTAGGTCGCTTACCACTTAATAACAATAGAAATCAACATGTTTAACAACTAAAACAAACAATTAGACATAGGATTGTACAAAAAAATAATGTATGAACATTTTATTTGGCACATTGATCGTGACGGCGTCCAAGTCCTTTCACTTCAAAATAAGTCAAATATGAACAATAATAATAATCAATTACATAATTTATAATGGTATCAATATAAATTACGTTAAATTTAAGAATGCGCGTAAAACGAAAAAGTGGTATTAGACATATCCTCTTCCAGAAGTTTTAATTGATAATTCAATCTAGATAACGGATTAATCTTTTTCTTCACCTTCTTTTGATCTTCAAGTGCTTGCTCGGTATTAAACCAGCTAAGGTGATTGACTTCCCATCCTTAAGAAGCATATATCGGTTCCTACCTTTTTCATAAATTGCTTTCCTCTCATGCCTCCATGTCCTACCCAACAACATATGACAAGACTCTAGAGACACCACACCACATTACATAATACTTTATCACTATATCTCTCAGGGGTGAAATTCACTAGGACTTATGTGGTCACTTTGAACTCCCCACACTCCTTCAACCATGTCATCCTATAAGGTATAAGATGTGGTAGTAAAGACTACCTCAATTTCTCAACAATGTTGATACTAGCCAAACTAGAGATATACTCCCTATCAATAGTTAAATTGTACAACTTATCACCCACATAACATCTAGTATTGAAGATAGAACCTACACCACCATCCATCCCTTTATGTGGATTTCAAAAATTCAAGAAAACTCAAGAATAATATGATTTAGTCATTGATTAGCAAAGAAGGAATTTATTTTTTGACTCGAAAAAATTAGCTGGATGAAAATAAATTTCAAGAAAGTGGTTCTTGAATTTTTCGGATTTTTTTTTTAATTTTCAAAATATTTATGAATTTTAGAATAAAAACACAAAAATAAAATTTTTTTATTTTTATTTTTTTGAGGAAAATTAACCCAATAATCGAGAAACTTGAAAAAAAAAATCTAGTTTTGAAAAACTATCTTTTTTTTTGTTGTACTAGAAAATTAAACCATGACAATAACAAAACAAACGAAACTTAATTTGGACACTAAAAATAACGACTTTTGAATTTTTTAGGATATTTTTTTGGATCAAAAACTCAAAAATACGAAGAACGAAAATAAAAACTCAAGAACGAAAAAGAAAGATATAACCTTGATTTTTTTGGAGCCTAATGTCACGGACTTGTTGATTTCCTTCAAGAACCATGCGGCCTTAGTGTCTTCAACTTCCGCCCCTGTGGCAATCGCACTAAGTCAGCCTCCCCGATTGACGTTGATGTTAAGAAAAGGCTCCTAGTAGAACACTTTTGAAAGGAACAAGGAAGGAACACAAGAACTTACAAAGAAAGCTTTGTATTGAATAAGGACACTCTTTACAACACTCTTTTACAACTTCACTCTCTTGGAGCAAAGCAAATGAACCTACCCCTATTTATACTACTAGCCTCCTCAAATGGATGGCTAAGATCAAATGGATCAAACGGTCTACAATCCGTCTCTAGAATTCTCTAGCATAATATCTACATTAAAATATACAAAGAATACCCTAGGATTATCTAGAATAATCTCCCAAGTGTAGGACTAGCAATTCTCTTAGAATGTCCTACCATGCACTTGAGAAATCTAGAATATTCCGGTTAGCCTCAAGTCGTCACCATTTTAGATTTCTCGATCGTCTTGTACCAACATCGAGCGGGTCGTGACACTAAGCTCTGATACTAACTACGTAGCAATTCTAGCTACAAAACTCACACAAGATTGACCAAAACCCAAAAAAGTCAATAGATCGAATTTTAGAGAATTAGATATTGATTCAAAATTATTGAACCAAACAACTAACACAATCAATGTGATATGTTGACCTCTTGATCACAAGAATTATAAATATTACCCAATTGTTTGAACACCATAAGAATTAAACTTGCAAAGTTCGAAATTAGTTCAACAAAGAATAATGTTTGAAAGCAAATTTGCCTTTCGAATTATATTAATCTCAAAGTTGTGTCTAAATAATACAAAGAACGGGCCTATTTACAGGCAAAGAAATAAAATCTTATTCTAATTAGAAAACTAACTAAATAATCTAATCTAAATTGAAAAAGCAATTCCTAATCTCATTAGGAATATAACAAGAGATAAAAATGATAAACTTACAAAAAACTAGACTTCTAATTGCACTAAAACAGAATAAATTCAACAAAAATTGACTTATAGCTGTAATTACTTTTGTTACGGCCGTAACTGTGGAAATTCAAGAAAGACAATTTGAAGCAGAAAAATAGTTAGGGCTGTAAGTATTTGAGTTAGGGCCGTAGCTGAGTCCCGTTTTCGCCTGCTTGAATGAAGTTGATACACTTGATTTTCGGGTTCGAGCCCAACATGAAACTTACCTCTTTAGTTGCCAAGAATGTGTTCTCATCCATTGTTGCTTGAAGACTTGTATTCGGGCTTTGGATCACATTAACTTCGTATACAAAAATGAGTTAGAGAGCAATAATTTGGAACTCCATTGTTCTGACTATTTTTGAAATTTCTCTTTTCGTGTTTGATAACACATGTTTTTCATGGAAAAGAATTTCAAAGTTTTTCAACTCTCATAGAAAATAAAAACAACCAACCCACTAGATTCAATTTTCCATGAAAAATAGGATAAAACATGCTTTAAAGTGTTGTACCATGAAATTCAATTATAGGGAAAATTTAGTGTATCAAATAAATATGGTGGAAAATTTACATGAAAAATGGCATTTTCCATAGAAAATGACACCAATCAAACACAAGCTAAGTATTCAGGACGTGTTCATGAAATTGACTGAACCAGAATCTGTATTGCTATGAAATGCCCACAAAATGGAACTCAGATCACCAACGAGAATTTGTTATTTGTTGAGCAATAGTTCAGACTGTATATGATATAAGGCTCAGTTCTGCTTATCAGTTGGCTAATGTAAAGTTGAGAGGTTTTTCCGTATTAATTATACCTCTTTAAAGAGCACTTAACTCCCCTATTTATAGGCAAAAAAGGAGGTGGAGACATAATTATTACATTTCTCAACATCAGTTTGAATTTGACGTCTCTGACAGATACTTTACACATTATTACCTACAGAATTGTCACAAGTAATGACGTATATTGACAAAGACTTCATTGATTTGACATGTTTGCAAGCAATTCCACTTCGGCTCGTATGGAAATACTTGTATTGCATGGAGAATTCTCTAAGTTGTTTATGTAACTTAAGATTGATGACATTTCAAGTCCACAATGTATTTGAGAGACGCCACCAGTCCAGTTATCATATCAAATCACCTCATATCAACTTTCAAGACTGTTTATTCTTCCCAAGCGAAAAGTCAACAATCCAATTCGACTATTTATTGTGCCACGTGTCTTCATCCAGGTCAGTTTGATCAAAGTAAATTGTCACGTAGAGTGCTGACACTTAAAATTAATCTACCTTGGTTCGAGAAACAACAAACGTCCCCTCGAGATCGGTTCGAATTACTGAGGATGGATCTTGAAAATGAACAATCACAAGACATTTATTATTGACACATGTGAATGCAGATTTCAAGAACACGCATGCTACGTGTCCATTGGCAGAGCTGAGGGGGTCTGGTGGGGGCCTGGATCCCCCAGTTTTTTAATAATATAATTTTTATTTTCTAAATTTTTGAGCAATTGGGCCAATTAATTAAAAGAAAAGAAAAGAAATTGTGTAGGCCCAAAACCCACCCCCTTACTCGGCTGCCAAACTTTTTAACCCAAAGGCCAAACCCAATTTGCTTGTGATAATCCCGAGTTCATTCCAGCAGATTCAAAATACGAAACTCTCGACTTGTGTGTTTTGAAATCTGAAATCATCCCTAAATCGATATTTCCCTTAAAATTACAAGTTGTGCAAACTATATCTTCCATCTTCATCCACATTTACCAACCATTTGGAAATTGGTAGCTTTAAAAATTGGGATTTGAGATTTTGAATCTTCGGGACAACGGATCGATCGTTAATGAAAGCTAGCAGCAAAGCTTCAATACAGACAATACTTGAAGACGCATTTGTTTGGCCTTGAGCCTGAGGTAAGGTTTCAATCTAACTTCTTGGGCATTTCATACTTGGTTGAATTTTTTTTCCTCATATTTGATGTCTCGATCTCTGTTGAATCAGTCCTCTTGTCTGTCTGTGATCAAAATATGAAAACTCATAAAAAATGCTTGTAAGAAATAAAGTATTAAATTTTTTTTTATCGTTTTTATAGTCTTTTAACTTTTTGTGCATGCTAATAAGAGCCGCCCCCCTCCCCCCAACTCAAAATTCCTGGCTCTGTCCTCCACGTGTCCCAACTTTGCAATTCCGCATGGACTTTTATCCCTTAAAATTATTCCACTTCGGTTCGGTAAACAGCACAATTTTTTCTAAATTATTTTTAACAAAATATTTTACACGATCAACAAATTTTCCCAACCTTTCATTTGTCAAGTTCTCCAAAAAATAATTTCTACGTGAAAATATTATGTGCCAAACATGCTTTCAATTGATAGATGTAGAAGTTGATGCATAGATTTTTAAGAAAATGGCACCCAAAAAAAAAAAAATTGCATTCTAACTGGAAGCTCAATAATGAATACAACATGTTTGAGACAACAAATTTAATTATTCACATGAAGCTTCAGGGAAAATTCTTACATTAATTACTTCTTTAATCTTCTAAACTTTTTTTATTTTATTTTATTATTAGAGTTCTTTTACATGAACATGAAATTGAAATATGAAAATTAGATGTCTCAACATTGGTTAATGAAAATGTGGGTCATGTGCTTTGTCACATAGGCACATCTTCATCTTCCAAATAATATGTGCCATGTCGATAAGTCAGATTTTCATATCCATATAACAATTTCATTTTTATTATAAAGAAAATTAATTTAATTCTTTTGACCCCTAAAAACACTCTCAAAGCACCTGTTAGCAGAATATTATTGTGGCAATTATTGGATTTATTAATTCTTAAGCTGCTAATTTTGGCAAGGTTGAAGACAATAAAAGAAGAGAGAAACCTTAATTATTTACATGTTATTGTCTTGTAATCAATACTATGCATATTATCTCAATCTATCTAATTTAATCAATGTTTTAATCGTGGTAATTACAAGACAATTTCTTTAGCATGTTTCTCCCTCTAGTTTATTCAATCTACATTAGCCCTGTTTGAGACTCATTATTAATTCAAAATAATGTATAATAATAATAAATTTTTTAAGAATGTGTAGTTAAAAAGTGGAGTTTTTTTTTTTTATGTGTAAATTATTTTTTTTAGTAAAATGTGTGGTTGAAAATAAATTTTAAAAAAAAAAAATAAGGTTTTGATTAATTTGTACCATGTTTGATTCCTTTTTTTCCCAATCTTATTTTTCTCATAAAACTTTTCAACCACACATTCACGCAATAAAATATTTTACACAAATCTATAATTTTTTCTAATTTTCAACCACACAAAAAAAAAAAAAAACACTTTATCTTTAAAATGAGCATCAATCGGACTTAGTTAAACCTCTATTTTGAGATAAAATATGTGGTTAAAAAATAATTTTGAAAAATATTTATTTTATAAATTTGTTTATAAACAATTTAATCAAAATGAGGTTAAGTGAATAAAGAAACTTATGTAAATCATTTGAATGACGGTGTCGAAAAACTTCAATTGATTTTTCACGTGGGACCATGGCGACCAATGAATATGGAAGAATTGGGTCAATAAAGGAGTGGAAGTGGGGGTGGACCCAATTCCCACGGCGTTTTGTCGCAATTTATATGGATCCCACCCCCATGGGTGCCTTCACATTATTACCTGGCAATGTCACCCCTTTCGCTGGCCTCTCAAAGGTGACATTGTGTTCGAGAAATAATGTATCTCATTTTTGAAAAATTATAGATTGTATTTTTCATAGTTTAATTTCACAATCTAAAAGAAACTCTCTTTCTACAGTTACAAGAGGACATCTAAACGGGATGATGAGCTAATTTACAAGGAAAACGATTAGTAAGAATCGATTGATTATTTTTCAAAAAAAAAAAAAAAAAAATCAACTGATTAGAGGGAAAAATCATGAAGAATAAAAGAATATTCTATATCAAATATAATATTTTCTATTTATTTCTTCTTGATGATATGTGATGTTGATGACTAAACAATGTGGATAATTTTGGGTGGCAAAAGAAAATTAGAAATCAATCACGATATCGAATTGGAAATGGGCTATTCAAGATTGACAATTTAAGATGTAATTGGATTTAATATCACATTATTTTATTAGAGCTTAAAAAGCTTAGACAAAAAATTCGAAAAGTGTAAGCTTAACAAGTTGAATTTCAAGATTAGTATTTTTTAACTAGCCTCTATTCGGTGGGCTATGGCAAAGTAATGTTCTAAATTGTTTAAATATGAAAATGATAATTAATATATAAATGCTTGGATTATTTTCTTTATGACCTTTGAAGATGACAAGACAATCCTAAGAGTCAATACAAATTACAAACATTTGCACGACAAATTTATTGATAAAGCAGTACAAGGGGAAGGATTTTGGTGATATCCAGCCTGCAATTTTCTGGATAATTGTAAATTATCTTATAAATACTATTGTTGATGAGTTTTATATAGATTTACAATACGAATAATGTTATTTGTAATCATCCTATGTGAAATTCTATTTGTGATTATTTTATTATTAATATGCAAATTCATTTGATTTTTTTTTTTAATTATAAAAATCATGATATATAAGATGTCCTATAAAATGATTACGGTAGTTAGTTGCTATGAATATTTTCTATTACGATTTGCTGCGCATTTATGTCTATATATATTTGGGAAGTGTTTATAAGCACTAATGTTAATAACATTCTTGGGCAAATCATTTTAATCCATATTCATAGTACAACCCGTTTTCACAACTCATTTTTATTTGTTTACATACACTTCTCAAAAATACTCTTTTTTCTTTTTTTTTTGAAAAATGCTATTTTCACAATGTTAATAACATTCTTGGTCAAATCATTTTTATCCATATCCATAGTACAACCCGTTTTCACAACTCATTTTTATTTGTTTACATACACTTCTCAAAAATACTCTTTTTTCTTTTTTTTTGAAAAATGCTATTTTCACAATGTTAATAACATTCTTGGTCAAATCATTTTTATCCATATCCATAGTACAACCCGTTTTCACAACTCATTTTTATTTGTTTACATACACTTCTCAAAAATACTCTTTTTTCTTTTTTTTTGAAAAATGCTATTTTCACAATGTTAATAACATTCTTGGTCAAATCATTTTTATCCATATCCGTAGTACAACCCGTTTTTACAACTCATTTTTATTTGTTTACATACACTTCTCAAAAATACTCTTTTTTTTTTTTTTTTTTTTGAAAAATGCTATTTTCACAATGTTAATAACATTCTTGGTCAAATCATTTTTATCCATATCCGTAGTACAACCCCTTTTCACAACTCATTTTTATTTGTTTACATACACTTCTCAAAAATACTGTATTTTTTATTTATTTATTTTAAAAATGCTATTTTCACAATGCTATTTTCACAATGTCATCCACATCAATCTTTTCACATTGGGGTGGAGGTCAAAAAAAATTTTGTGACCCCCACACCAATGTGAGAGAATTGTCATCCACATTGTGAATGACATTGTGATTGTAACATTGTTGTTTTTTTTTTAACCACCTTTCACACCATATTGCTCGAGTTTCAAATGTGTGAATTAATATATAATAAATTGTTAACCTTACGATATGCGTGGATAAAAAGTATGCTTCACATACCAAATTCCCGGACATTTCTATCTTGACCTTCAAAATGTGAGATCTTAACCTCTACAAGATATTTTTTTAAATAAAAACAAAACATAAAAGATTGCTCAAAGCCTCAAATGGGTTTGAATTAAATTAACTGATAGGATCCAACCCAAGAATTTATGAAGAGAAAATCCATGAAATGTTTCTAAAGAAGGTTGATGGTCTTAAAGCACATCTACACCTTAAATAAATCTAATGTACAATTACAGACTCTCTCAATGGAGCCTCAATTTGCTTTTACTCATAATCCTATTCACCGGTAACGGTCAGATTTCACCTAATGCATGGCCCAGAAATCCCTTTTCACACTCAGCGAGTGTCATATGTTCTCATCATCTAACAGCCTCTGGAGCGGAGTTGCAATACGATGTATGCAAACAAACTAACTTAGTGCAAGTCATACACAAACCAGCAAAAACTAAGCCAATGACAAGCCCAAAAATGCTCTTGCTTTTTTCCAACTTGACTGCTCTCCTGACTATACTTCCAAAACACGGGAAAAGTCCCCCACATGCAAAGACCATCACGTGGTCAAGACCGCTGTAGTCAATTCCAGCTAGGATCGCTCCAATTGCAGATAATGGACCCACAGAACCAATAAGTGCAGCAGATAAAAGGGACCCGTGCCAGCTGTCAGTTGCACCAAATATGCAGCTAGCTACAGCAGCACCACGAGGAAATCCATGGAGGGAGACAGGAAGGACAATGTGGCGTCCAAGCCCATAGGCTTTAGGTGCAGCGACTCCTAATGCAAGTCCCTCAGCTAGAGCATGGAGGGCAACTGCCCCACAAGATAAGATTGAGTAGAGAGTGAGTGAACTAACTGAGTAGCCAGTGACAGCAGATAAAGTATTTGCTGAAGTCCTCTTGCGAGTTCCAAGCTTCGTGGCATTAGAAGTTGATAAGTGGACGAATCCAGATCCCAGTCCAAGAAGGGTCAGGATGGGGAAAAGTCCCATCTTTGCAGATACAAGTAGTTGCAGAGGTCTCCAGGCACCAAGAACAAAGGCAATGCCGGAGGCCACACCAGTGAGGAAGGCATGCTGAAGATGGAAAACAAAAGCTAACGCAACAAGAGCACTTCCACCCAGTAATGGACCCAGACCAAAAAGTAGTGAAACAAAGAAGCCAGAAGCATCCTCTGGACTGCATCGTAAAGTAATTTTGTTATAAAACTGAAAAGTTATGTGTCATACTGACTTTCTAATTTGACAATTATGTTTCAGAAGGTTTTATGCAACAGAATATAGTGAAATGGAAAGACAGATGTTTGCAACAGCATCACCCTCAGTTAATGTGTAGTTTTACTTGCATCATTTTAATAATTACTAGTAATCGCACCCGTGCGATACACGGAATAAATAATATTTATTGAATAAGTTGTAAAAATACAATGCCCGATAAAAAAAACACAATAAAAAAATAATAATAATAACTTGCATACACAAATTGTGAATAATTTGTAATTTCATTTCTCCCTATAAGATTTCTTACTTTAATGCATAAATTGTATATTCAATATACAATCAAAATATCCAAAAAAAAAAAAAAAAAAAAAAAAAGACAAGAAAAACAGAAAAAAGAAAAAAAGTTATGAATTGCATTTTTTTTAACAGTTAATTATTCATTCTCTAGTTTCCTTAGTTTATTTATTCATATAAAATTGATTATTGAAAAATAAATTTTTTTTAATGTTCATTCACAACCACATATTATTTAAAAATTAATTTTTCACAATTGCACATACTACTTTTTAACCACACATTCTAAAAAAAGAAAATCAATTTTTAACCACTCAATTGATTGATTTGACAATTATTTTATTTTTTATACTACATTCTTTCACTTTCAATCACACATTTAAAACCATTTCTATAATTTATATCAAACTTACTCCTATTCAATGGTTTTAAATACGTGACATTTTATTTTTCACCAAGTATTGAAAATGGTCATTTTACCCCCACACACACACACAAAACTATTTTTTGTGCATGTTAAATAACTCTATGGACCATATTTTATTTTTAAATAGAATAAATTTGATAAAACCTTATATTTTTATTTTTTATAGAATTCAATGAATTAATTGTTAAAGTCTGTAGTATATATTTTACAAATTGATGTTATTTTAAATTTATAAAAATTAAAAAATAGATAAATGAACAAAATGAGTAAATTTATAAAATTAATTTCAAAATTACCAAAGAGTTTATCGAAACCTGAAGTTGTAGAAATTAAAATGATTCAATTGAATTTACTTAGAAAGATCGGATATCTATTATTTCTTTTAATTTGATAAGAAAAAAGATTTGAAATTAATCATTTATGTCAAATTGAAGTTAGGTAAGAAATGATAAATATCATTTTATGACTTAAATGAGATAAATTAAAAATATTGAATATTGAAAAAAGCAAAAAATATAAGTAAAACTTTTACCTTTATTATTTGAGGCAATTTTATGAATGATATATTTAGAGTTTGCTCTCATTTGTTAACTTGTATTGAACTTCTCGTTAGGATCATGAATTTGACACATATATTGCATATTTTTTGACTTCAAAATATTACAATAATTATCAAAAGAATAAAAATAATATACAATTTGACCTTTTTATAGATTTTTTATTTTTTACAAGTCATTTATTACATGTCACCTATAATTAATTTTGCATTAATTGAAGTTTTCTAATTCAATTGTTAAAATAATTAATAAAATTAAAAAAATTTCCTAAAATAATAGGTAAAAATGGCGGGAAACTATGTGTGTGTTTTTTTGGCTGCTATACTATTATTATATATACTAGTAATCGCACTCGTGCGATGCACGAAATAAATAATATTTATTGAATAAGTTGTAAAAATACAATGCCCGATAAAAATAACACAATAAAAAATAATAATAATAACTTGCATACACAAATTGTGAATAATTTGTAATTTCATTTCTCCCTATAAGATTTCTTACTTTAATGCATAAATTGTATATTCAATATACAATCAAAATATCAAAAAAAATAAAATAAAATAAAATAAAAGTTATGAATTGCATTTTTTTTTAACAGTTAATTGTTCATTATCTAGTTTCCTTAGTTTATTTATTCATATAGAATTGATTATTCAAAAATAATTTTTTTTTTAATGTTCATTCACAACCACATATTATTTAAAAACTAATTTTTCACAATTGCACATACTACTTTTTAACCACACATTCTAAAAAAAGAAAATCAATTTTTAACCACTCGATTGATTTGACAATTATTTTATTTTTTATACTACCTTCTTTTACTTTCAATCACACATTTAAAACAATTTCTATAGTTTATATCAAACTTACTCATATTCAATGGTTTCAAATACAATGTGATATTTTATTTTTCACAAAATGGTCATGTTACCCACACACACAAAAAACTATTTTTTTTGCATGTTAAATAAATGTATGGACTATATTTTATTTTTAAATAGAATAAGTTTGATAAAACCTTATATTTTTATTTTCTTTAGAATTCAATGAATTAATTGTTAAAGTCTGTAGTATATATTTTACAAATTGATGTTATTTTAAATTTATAAAAATTAAAAAATAGATAAATGAACAAAATGAGTAAATTTATAAAATTAATTTCAAAATTACCAAAGAGTTTATCGAAACCTGAAGTTGTAGAAATTAAAATGATTCAATTGAATTTACTTAGAAAGATCGGATATCATTATTTCTTTTAATTTGATAAGAAAAAAGATTTGAAATTAATCATTTATGTCAAATTGAAGTTAGGTAAGAAATGATAAATATCATTTTATGTCTTAGATGAGATAAATTAAAAAGATTAGATATTGAAAAAAGTAAAAAATATAAGTAAAACTTTTACCTTTATTATTTGAGGCAATTTTAAAAATGATATATTTAGAGTTTGCTTTCATTTGTTAACTTGTATTGAACTTCTCGTTAAGATCATGAATTTGACACCTATATTGCATATTTTTTGACGAAAAAATATTACAATAATTATCAAAAGAATAAAAATAATATACAATTCGATCTTTTTATAGATTTTTTATTTTTTACAATCAATAAGTCATTTATTACATGTCACTTATAATTAATTTTGCATTAATTGAAGTTTCCTAATTCAATTATTAAAATAATTAATAAAATTACAAAGTTTCCTAAAATAGCAGGGAAAAATGGCGGGAAACTATGTGTGGGTTTTTTTTACGGCTATACTATTATTATATATATTAAGATTAAGATTAAAATTTCCTTCCAATCAAAAAGAAGATGACTAAATGCAGTTTTGTCACGGTTCACGTGCCATGAAATTAAACATCTCATTTTTCCTGAGAACTTCAAACTAAATAATTGCAATGAACTGGAACAGCGAGAAAGAATTTTTTTTAAAGCTTTATGCTTCGCAATCTCTTCAACATTATTTGCCTAAACTATGACAAAATTTTGAAAATGTGAAATAACCCTTTACAATTTATTCTTCATTTTTTTCAAGATTCTCTGCTTTTGCAGAATGAAATATACTAGAGCGACCTAAGATAAGCATACTTCAATGGCCATTACATTGTCGACTAGCAACAACTTCCTGAGCCTTAGTTTGAGATAAGTGGGTCACAGAACGATGATGTTTTAAATCTCTTTCTAGTATGCCAAAGCTAAAAGAATAATGGAACGGGGTTACAGAAGGAAAATCATCCTAGTGTTATTACTCGAGGTCAATGTTCGAGAGTATCATGGGGCGGCACATGATATCACTATATACACTCACTCAATAAATCAATATGAAGTTGCGGTAAGAGTGAGAAGAGGATGCATGCTCACACAGACACAAAAACTTTGGGGGGGGGGGGGGGAGAGAGAGAGAGAGAGTACTTGTAATTGCGGCTGAAATGCTCAAACAAAGAGCTTAGGGCTATCATAAATGCCACGGAAAATGTAGCTGCTGATGCAACATGCGATGGAGAAGATTCCTACAAATCAAATACAGTAACTTTAATTGCAACCCAGTAACAAAATTTATGTTAGAATCAGAAACTATATCATTAGTAAAAATCAGATCCCTCAAGTTAAACGTTTTGTTCATCTTTAAACACTTGGTAACTGGAGATTCTTTCTATCCATAGGCACCAAGCAGGCATCAAAATCATAAAACTGAAATACAGTTTTTCATAAATGAGAAACATTTACCACTGGAATTTCAAGTTGACAGTTGACCTACTCATGACAGTTATGGAAGTAAACTAATATTTATTATTTCAAACTGACAGAATAAAGTGACCTCCATAAAGAGAAAAATCCCCTAAAAGTTGTACATTCAACTGTATTTATATGAACAAAATTATATAGTTCGTTTACTTGTCCAGGAAAAAACTTTATAGTTCATTTACTTGTCCAGCTGACACAGTGATGTAATTCCAGCGTCTATTAACAAGAGGGGGGAGCTGTGAATTATTTTTTTTCTTTTTTATTTGGTTTAAAATAAGACTCCATTGAATAGAAATATGACTTTCTTTTCCTACTAAAATAGAAAGGTATGGATAATGGTATAGCCTCATGTGCAAAAGTAGAACATCATGAGAGGAGAGTTATAGAAAATATCTCCTCAACTGCACTCAAACCATGACGGAGTCAAACCAGATAACTTGCAGCTTTAGCCCATGGAGAAAATAACTATAGCTCTATCCCATAAGCAATTAGGAAGAAGAACTCCACTAAGGTAGAGAGCTTGCAAACTTAATACAAGTAACAATATATGAACACCTAACCTCACAAAGTTTTAAAAGTAAGACTAGCTTTTAATGGGGTCTACTTTGCTTAACTTCATCTTTGTTTGTTAACTCATTTGGTTAATAGCCATCGTGGTTTTGACTTTTGAGGTTATTCTTCCAAATATAAGTGAGAACTTAGCAAGTTACCTTGAATCCATCTGGAAGGACCTCTGCAATAACCATCCAAATCATGCACCCAGCAGCAAATCCCGTAGCAAATGGCAAGAATTTATTGAATGCATCAGCACATATAAATGATGGCACTGCTACAATAGGCTGCATCAAGAAGATAAATCAAATGTCAAGGTATCAACTTAAAATATTCATGCAAGATATAAAGAAAACAAGGGAAACAGAAAGAACTTGGATATCAGTATGCTTTCAGACCAACGAGCTGAATGAAACGCTGATATCATTTTTGCTCTCTCATTAGGTAAATTCACCTGGATACTATGAAGCACTATCGCAGTCCTACCGTGTAAATTGCAGTGTAGGCTAATTCAAAGGTCAAAAATTGGATGATGCATTTGCAATAGTTTCTCGATTTCACAAGCCAACTGTTCAATTTACATATCCACTTATAATATCAATAAGTTCTCTGAATTGCATTCTTTTGGCACAGTCTTCAAAGTTCACCTATTGGGTAAAATTGGTTTTACTTCACGTTTCTGGATTTGTTTCCATGTATTTTTATTGCAAGAGCATGTCTATTTTCTGCTAATGAAGTGCTACATGTGCAGAAAAAATGTTAAATGATAAGTGTGCATAAAAAAAGTTATATAATACATTTCGTGTTCATATTATACACCATAATTTATTGTCTCTCAATAAAGAGAGAGATTTTGTACTAGACACAACTTTATTTTTGTATATTTTGAGGTAACAATGTTCAAAGTATTATGTAGTCTCTGTTACTATCTTGGGAAAACCTACCTTTTCAAGAACCAATATGTAATTTTTCGTCATAAATTTTGTTCCATAAAAATTATAAACTAAAGAAGATGTAGAAAAAAATTGGATTCCCAGCTTTAATATTCTAAACTGTTACATTTTAGCAAATTTTACTGTAACGTGGAATTTGTCAGCATTTATTCTGCCATGACCTTGAGAAAAACAAATTACCTGTGGCAATGATGTAATCACACTCCATAACATAGCATTCTGTGGAGAGACGCCCCTTGATGCAAGCACCATACTAACAGCCAAGCCCTCAGGTATATTGTGCACAGCAATGGCCAAAGTTACCAATATCCCCTGAGATAAACCCTTTGACCCAGCAAATGATACTCCAACACCAGAGCCCTCCCCAAAAGAATGAAGGGTCATAATCCCAATGACAAGAATGACTTTAGCTGCTTCTGCTCCTTTTATGTCCAACATGCTCACTTCACCGTATTGCTCAAGCAGCTGAGTATCGTAAAGTTATAAAGTGCAATGTCAATCCCAATGTAAAAAATCTTGACTTCCAAAAATCAAATGACAGTATTTAAGATGTCTGGCAAGTAAAAGATATTTTTTTTTTTTATAAGAAACTGAGATTTTATTCATAACAAAGTAAAATATATTAAATAATAAAAATCCAGATAGAGGTGTATTTAAATATTGAATAATAATATTTGGAAGATCCATTCCAAACCCCCACCCTTTACCTATAATTCCTCATATAGTGAAGAACTATAGTAGTCCAAAGTTCTATGAAGTGTCCATTGACTTGTTAGAGAAATTTGGTCTTTTGTAAATATATAAGTCCAACTTATGACATTATAGTTAAATCTATATTGATTTTTTCTTTTTTAGTCAAAATACATAAAAACATAGAGTAACAAATTATGTTTAAAACTAAAGCTACTTCACCAAATAAAACACTTGAAAGGAATATGCTTATAGAATCAATGGAACACATATTCCTGTTCAGCCAGTGAAATAACTCCACCCCTCTGACAGAGACTGCCACAACAGACTCTAATGCAAGTTTGAAGGAGCCCCAATAAAACAGTTGTGACCTTAAGATTGCACTATATATATATCGCTTTAATTTGATAATCTCAAATTAAAAATATAAAAACTATAGTAAAATAGCAAAAAATAAATAAAATAAAAAATGCTGGCAGCAATAGTCGATTTTAGAAGATCAAATTAAAAACAGCAAAAAAATGACATCGTAATTTGAATATACAATGTTACTTGTAATTTGTAAAAGCAAAAGCAAATGCAAATAGTAACCAACAATTAGCAACTGAATTTCAATGTAGATGACTTAAAGTTTAAGAGCTTCACCTTCTTACAAAGCCAAATGAAAATGCCACCCGCCAAAATGCCGAACACAACCCAACTGCCACTACCATGGCTCTGTCCTTCTTGTATAAGGTCAAAGCTGGCTGCCAACATTACCCCTGCAGCCATCCCATTGCATATACCGGCCCATTGAGAATCGAGCTCCACAAAGAAGAATGGTATGGCACCTAAACCAGTAGCTGCAGCCATAGCTAGTGTGAAAAATGCAACTGTTGACACTGAAACTCTATTGTTCCCCCCCTTCCACTCATCATCCATTTCATTACTAGTCCCATCAGAAAAAACGTGCTCTATACCTGACCCGTCTATCACACCATTCCCTGCATTCCTTCGGGGAGCAGTTCTTAACTTTTGTGAAGCCTCTTTTTCCTGTTCTGCTTTAACATTATCACTAAATATTGCTACTAAGAGAAAAAGGATCAGGGCCTGTTTAAACCTTAAACCCATCTTCAACATATGTATGCAGTCAGATCATTATGCAACCAGATAATTAAGAGGATTTCAATGATCTGGTTGCAGCGGCATGGAATCCCAATGTTTCTACTTAACCTTATCTACTGCAGAGTCATCATAGAATGTGCAATAGCTTGATTATGATCTTTTCAACTGAATTCCAACTGATATAACTTTGAACTTACCTGATGTCCCTGCTTTGGCACAAAGACTAAACATCAATAAAGCACAAAGATATAGGGATGGACAAACAAAAGAAAGAGGTGATATTATCATTGCTACAGGCGATCTGAAATCAAATCAAGTGTATATTGCACACGATTTTCATGCAGTAGCAAAGAAATGTGGCTGTGGCCTGGGTGATTCATAAGAATTTGATTCTGGTTTCAAGATCAAGTGAGCAATAGCAAGAAAAGCAATTTAGAAAACCAATCCAAAAGTCAAACAAGTAATTTTCCACCTAGGCCTATCATTTGAAATTACGAACAGTTTTCATGATATTTGTATTCTGTTTCCAGCTATGAACAATTTCCCTGATCTTCTTATCTGTTCAACGATGAGGGTTCTTGAGCACCATTCAATCTTGATCAATGTAAGAATGTTGATACACTACAACTGATGAGAATCCAAATTAGAATAATGAAATTAACCAAACTCCTCCATTCGGGATATTTAGGATTTCAATCAAGAATTCTACAAACCCAAAAGCCCTAAAAGATAAAGAAGATATATATATATCCAAAAGCCCTAAAAGATAAAGAAGATATATATATATATAATTGGATCCTGAATTCGTCCAACACGATCATCTTGAATCTACGGAATAAAAAGGTAAAACCAATTCCCTAGAATAGTAACTTATAATCGAAACACATTAAAGAAATCATATATCTATATTCGTTACATGTACATAAACATATAAGTATGAAGAAAAATACCTTTATGATGAGCTAATTCAATCTGAAACGTTCATGGTTTTTTTTTTTTTTTTTGGGAGAATCAAGATTTTTCCTTTACATTTCTTTATCTATTTTTTACGAATTTGTAGGGATATATTTATGTATGGAAGTAAAGAGAATAAGAAGAAGAAGAGTTGACCAACCCCATTTCTCCTATACAGATTATGGCGCATTTATAATTGGTGATGAAGAGTTGAATATGAATTGGCAATGGTGTTCTTCATCAACGACATGTTTGGCAAAGCTAAAAGTAACTCAAAAATACGTAAAAGTAATCATGTATAAAATTTTTGTTTTATTTTATGAGTAAAATAGTTTTTAATTTCTGGGTTAATTAATTTAATTGTAATCCTATTAAAAAAAATTAAAATAAAAATGTGCTACAGGACAGGGCCAACTTATTTTTGATATTATTATTAACTAACAAAAAGAATTATATATATATATATATATATATATATATATATATATATATATATATATATATAATAATGGTACTTATTAATACATAATTAGTTACTTATAAGTAATTTAATCAAGCTAAAGAGACCGAAAATTGGGATCGAAAAGTGCACCGAATTGGTGTAAGCCGTAGATTTTGAGGTGGATGTGATGGGCGAGAGACTAGACTTCCATCAGTGTGCAGATGTGTAACTTTCGATCCACTATTCGATTTTTTTAGCGCAACAATTGTATATTTTTAAACCTATCCAAACATGGACTTGTAAAATAGGTATAGGCTATAGATTATTTGTTACGGGTAAGTCAATTATTCGAATATGTGGGTCAAAAACCGTGGACTGTCCATCGTTTCACGTTTGTGGGTAATTAACTAGGTAATTAATAAATAATTTTTCTCTGAAATAAAATGTATAAATTAATTAAACTCTACATTTCTCTCTCATTTCTCACTAGAAATCTCCAACCATTTCCCTTTCACATTGTTATTACGAATTAATATCAAATATAAATACAATTTAAAACTAATTAATTCAAAAATAAAGCAAAATTTCGAATTTTTAAGATTAATTAATAATTATATTATAAAAATAAAAATAAACTTATAATGATGGTTATAATAAAGATTACAATACTTATAACGAATATTACATTAAGCCCCTTTAAAATTTTTACACATTTTTCTTTTTTTTTTTTTCAATCATACATTTATTAATAAAATAATATTACACATAAACCCAAAAACGATTCTTTGCTTTTTAATCACAAATTCTCCTAAAAATCAATATTCATTTCATATAAATTCTTTTTAAAACATCAAAATGTAAAATTCATATCATATCTGTAATAAAATTACAATACGTGTAATAAAGATTATAATTCTTTTAATCAAACATACTCCATTTATAATTAGTGTCACACCAAATAACATGCATAAGGATTGTAATTTTAACGAATATTGTAATAGTATTAATAATCCATATATTTCATATAATAAATACATATTATAATAGTAAAGAATATAGATCACTTACAAGTTTCACCCATGAATCTGTCGTGTAATATTTTTTTGCCGATCAATATAATTCGTGTATTGCAACATCATCTTAATTATTCTAAAAGTGTATCGTATTCAAAATGTAATTCTCATTGAAACCTTATACTTTGTGTATGTATGTCGGTATAATAAAAACAATGTTGTCGAACTCGACCCAGCCCAAAAATCGGGCCGGTCACATTAAAAACTCAGTCGAGTCAAATCCGGTCAACGCCCGGGAAACCCGGCCGACCCGAACTCGGGTTTGACCCAGGTTTTATATATTTTTTTTAATTTTTATTTGATTTCTAAATATTAATTAATGTTTGGGTCGACTCGGAGTTGACTCCAGGTTAACCCTCTGATCCTTGATTCAGTCTTTCGGCCTGGTCAATGCCCGAATCAGGTCTGGAAACATTGAATAAAACATACACATAATTTTTTAATTTATTAATAATCTGTTCGGCGGACCCTGTGCTGGTTTATAATTTTTTTTTAATGTTTTTTAGGTTAAATATGTGGCTAAAAGTTGTATAAGAATTATGATATTTATAAATTGTTTTATAAACACATTATTGACGCACTGTAATTTTTTTTCCTATTATTCTTTCTTTTCCACCTAATTTTATAATATGTAACCATAGTAGTTTTATAACATATCACTGTCATGTTACGTCGGTCACGAACTTCTTTCCAACGTAAATATGCGTCAGATATTCTTGATGAAGCTGGGTTTCTTGGTTCAAAGCTAGCCAAATTTCCTTATTTATCTCACCATCACAAGGCCCCAAATTACTTATGTAGTTGATGTCCTTAGTCGGTATGTGCAAGAACCACGAAAATCATACCTTGAAGCGGATCATTGTCTTTTACGATATTTAAAGAGAACACCAGGCCGAGGTCTTGTTTTTCCTTCATATAAGGCAATATTTGCCTGAGAGGATATTGTGGTGGAGGTTGGGCTCGGTACCCCAATACGAGAAAATTTGCCCCTACACTTCCTCCACAAACATTACAAAAGGCATTTGTGCCTTTTCTTACAATTTTCATTTTCATGCTAACCTCATAAACCTCGTATAAAAAGGAAAATCGTATTATTATTTTTTAAATTTAACTTAGAAATGACCCAAAAAAATCTGATGGACTTGAAACCCGCGAAGATTGGATCTCATTAGGGGGCCCCAACCTGAACAATAGGGACAATGGAGCAAGTTCGGGTGGCTCCTCCACCCACCTCGCCCCAAACCTACCTTGACAGATCTGCTAAAATGATTTTTTTTTTTTTTTTAATTTTTTATCCCATTAAGAAAAAAAGAAAAAATAATAAAAAAATAATTAAGAAATAATTTAAAAATGTAAACGGGATGGGAGGCCCGCCCTACCCCCGTGACCTACCCCAAAACACGGGGGTGCTTGCGAGTCCGGGGCAAACACAACCCATTGTCATCCTGAATTTAACTGGATAAATTACAAACATCATATGGTGGAAGGGAATGCAAAAAACCTAATCGCTGTTGGGGTCGAGATAATTACCATCAAGTAGGTTATTCAATGAAATTGTCAAGGCACCTCAATTAATCCATTAAACCAAACTGCTCATACTCTAAGAGCATCTCCAATAAGATAATGTCTACTATATATACGTGGCAAAAATATTGACATTAACATTAAAAAACTTCTTCAATAGAACAATATTCACTGTGCATACGTGGAAAATTATTATTAGTTTCCAAGAAAAAATAAAAGAGAGAAATTTACAGAACACTTGACATTACTTCTGTGGATAAAGGAAAAAGATTCAACAAATCTACAATCAAATTCGAACACCAATCAGATGAACCTAAGCTTCATTGGGCAAACTCACTAGATGAAGACACATTAAGTTCAATATATATGTTTCTATTTCCAAATTTGATGTCTTATGGAGATGAAAAATGATGGCCAAAGTACTCTTTAGTGACTTGGTTGTTGGATAAAATTCTACATGTGAGGCCAAACATGTATATAATAAACCAAGTGGTGCTATCTTAAGGTTAGTCAATAAAGTGATTCACTAAAGACTATTTTGAACTAATGTGTATTAAGTGTCGTGAGATTAAAGTGTAGAGACGGATACAATGTTTTGGATTGATGACGGGTCAATTTAATAACATTGAAATACAATAACTGTCCTACAGTTATATATACAGGTCATGATCCCCAATGGAAAGTGGCTTGTCATAACTCTCTATATCCCCATCAACAGAGGAGACATTAAGGAGAAAACCACGTATCGGTTGGAAGACCATAACCCTTTTCGATCAAAAAGTATCATGGATTCCGATACGTTTCCGCTTCAGTCTCGATCTTGATAATTACAACATGATGTTCTTGGGTTATAGATGAATAATCATCTGTATTAAAGTATATCTAACATTGGATTTTCGTATTTCCTGAAAAATCATAATTTCAATTTTCAACTGCAGAAGAAACTAACATTTACATTGAGATTGTGCTTGTATCATTGCATCGTGTCCTCAACCATAATAAGTCATAAGCATATGTTTATGCCATTGTTTGATTCTCTTTAAAATTCTCCCATTTTTCCACATTACTCAATTTTTTTTTATTTATAAGAAACAATCTTTTATTAAGGATATAAGAGCGTCTCCAGCAAATTCTTTATATTTAGAGAGCATTTTTCATACTTTAGAGAGAATCTATAAATTTAGAGAGCTATTTTTTTAAATTACTCCAACAGTCTCTTTATCTTTTTCTCTCTCTATTTTTCTTTTTCCAAAGACCATTAATTTTTTTCCTTCAAATTTTGTTATTCCTCTAGTTCTAAATAAACCTCTTCCCTGTCAAGTATTTTTTCCGATATTTCACCTACAACTTTAAAGTCTTGCCTGGAAAGCAATTTCGGAAGACTATCTCCGATCACTTGCCTTGGCCCCTTCGAATCAACTCCCGTTAGTTTGGGCCTAGCCCATCGGAACCGGGTCAACAAGCATTTAAGCTATTGTATTGATTTTGAGTAGAACAGGCTGGTAGGGTCCTATATTAAACCTCCCTGATAGGTCCTGCAATTGAGATGAGAATGGTGATTCTCATTTGAGCTGTTGTACTGATTTTCATCCCTATCAATTACAAAATTCACGTTGCTGGTTTCCCCTAAAAAAAAAAAAAAAAAAAATTCATGTTGAAGAAAAATTGCAAACACAGAGAACAAATATACACACATATGAATATAGCATGGATGGTGGATACAAGGGTAGTTGAAAATGGGGTTGATAATTGTGCATGATATTTAATAAACAAAGAGAGAGGGTATTGAAAAGTGAAATATTTCAATGTATTTAATAATAAAGAGTGAGTTTGACTCTCCAAATTTGGAGAACCAAATTCACTCTCTAAATTTAAAAGTTAATTTAAAGAGGTTGCTGGAGTATCATTTTAGGACACTGCTCTTTAAATTAAAGAGGATTTTCAGTTTAAAGAGTCTGCTGGAGATGCTCTAAAAGCAACAAAAAGTTACAACAAAATAGTGGATATGCTATCCACCAAAAAGACAAGAAACAAATGTAAAACCCTAAAAGTCGAGTCCAAAACTCTAGGGTACGTGGAAAACAATAGTACATAAAGAACTATTGGGATCTAGTCGAAACAAGTAATTCTCTAATTCACTAAAAATCCCAGCAGCTAGCGGCTCTAGCACATAGGCCTGTGAAAAATACGATGTTGTCCCATATGTCCTCTACAGACCGCTCGAAATTCTCGAAAATCCTACGATTCCTCTCTGTCCAAATCACCCAAGTCGCTGCCATCACAATCAATCTCCAAAGCTCCTTCTTTTCCTTCCAATTACCCCTAAATGACCATTTGATGAGGATCAACTCCGCCCATCTTCTAGATAGAGGGCTCATTTCCCCGAACATATACAAAATTCTGCCCCAAATACTTGTAGCAAATTCACAATGAATTAAAATATGATCGATATTTCCATTTTCCATTTTACACATAAGGCAGAATGAGGGGGAGATGTATAGAAAAGACATCTTCAATTGCAACAAATCACAGGTGTCAACCTTTCCCAAATAAACCAACCAGGCAAAGACTTAACTTTTGAGGGAACCACACCTTTCCAAATGAATTTGAATTGGGGAAGCTAGAGTTACAAGATGGTTCACAAAGGTGATTTAAGAATGATTTACACGAGAAGCAACCCGAAGAATGGCCACTCCAAATTCTTTTATCCGGTGTACAAGTATCGATGTTTGTAGTTTCAAGAATGTTAGAGAGAGAGAGAGAGAGGTGAATTCATCAAGATCTCTATCATTAAAGTTTCTAATGAATACAAGATTCTACTATGGCTTGGAGGGATTTGAAATAGAAACAATATTGCTTATGACCACATATTTATTGTTAGACCAACGAAATAGACGATGAAACAACTCTTGAAGAGTTTGCTCACCCACCCACTTTTCAAGCCAGAAGCGAATTTTATCACCCTTACCAACAACAAATTTGGTGTTTTCCATGAATTTATCACGAACTCTTGTAATGGATTTCCATGGTGCCTGAAGAGTGGAGTTCACTTGAATGTTTGCATCCCATCCGTTTGAGTGAAGGCCATACCTACTTCAAATAATGGAGTGCCAAAGTGAATCTGATTTAATGGGGAACCGCCATAACCATTTTCCCAAGAGTGCCAAGTTCTTCAAATGTAAATTGCCTATTCCCAGCCTACCATACTGTTTTGGTTTTATGACATTATCCCATTTAACCAAATGATCACTATGACTCTCACCTTTTCCTTCCCAGAAAAAGTCTCTCATTATCTTCTCAATCAACTTGACCACTTTCATAGGCATTTTGAAAATTGACATAAAAAGTATGTAGGAATACTCCCCAAGACTGCTTACAAAAGCACAAGTCTCCCTCCTCTTGATAAACTGTCTTTATGCCAACCTTCTAATCTTCTTTCAACAACTGGCTCCCAAAAAGAAAGTGTGCTTGGATTTCTTCCCAAAGGTAGTCCAAGATAGCTTAATGGTCATGCCCCTTAACACAACATTCTATTAGCAATGTTGTCAATCATTTTGAAAATGTTTATACAGCCCCTAACACTGAAATCTAGGGATTGGATATCTGTGGATTAATTCAGAAGTAATATTTCCGGGCTCATGTTTCTCTGTCATTCTAATTTAGTTTTCTGATAGATCCAGTTTTGCACCATTTCATATCAGATGCATCAAACAGATTGTCCCCATGTCTTATTTGAGGGCATGTCTGTATTTAGTTCATCCTAGTCATTGCCTGGTTACAGTATTATAGCTTTCGGATGCTACTCCCCCATCCCCCGCTTAAAATAATAAAGACAAGAAAAAAACACACAGCAGTAAGAAAAAGACACTTAGAATTTATTTCTTTCATCACTTGGTGCACAAGTGCTGAGTGGTACTATTGATTTAATATATCTGTTTCTTGCTTTTCTTTTTGGAGTTTTATAGGATGAAAGTCTTCTATTATATTCTTCACTTTTGAAGAAATACCCATGTCGGACATTCGGGAATGAGATCCTTCTCGGATCCTTACCAAAAAATATTTAAATCAAAAGATAATGCTTCATATCTCGAAGAAATGCATATTTTTATTATTAATACATAAATTTCTAAAGTAATTTAAAATTTATAAGACGTATTCATGCATTTATGTCAAAATTTTGCGTTTTTTTAGCCGTGTCCCAGTATCCTAGGTTTTGAAAAAAAAGGGTTTAACACTTAGATATATACCCGTACCCGAGTCTGAGCAACATAGCTCATAACTAAGTCTCTTGTCACATGTCTATGTACTTCTTTGCTACTTCTCACATCTCAAGCACTAGCATTTCCAACTCCTTTTCCCATCCTAAGTTTTCTGCTTTGATGGTCAAGTCAATGAAACATGTTGGAAGTTCACACTTTGCAGCAAAGTTAGACCACTGATAAAGATCACACGGTGAATTTTTAGCCTAAAAGTTTGACAGCTGCTAAAGGGTTGCACTGCTTTTCAGTGATCACTTGTCAGCATCTTCTATTACAATTTATTTAATTCCATAGTCAAATATTTCATTACTATTTTTCTCTCTTTCTTAATAATAAACAATCAAAGTAAGATAGAAAAAATAAAATGTGCATGTGTAACTTCAAATTATCAACAATATTGCAGAGAAAGTACACTCATCACTCAATAATCGACACAAAACATATGAATACATCATAAAGATAATTAATTGCAAAAATTTTAAATGGTTAAATTTCAAATTATTTGCGTCGCTGTTGAAACAGTATAATAAAGTAAGAGATGCAATTCAACAAGAAATTTTCAGTTTCAACTGCTCAAGCGATATATCCCTCAGGCTCATACATGTCATTGATAAATGAGATTGGGAAAAAATTGAAAACTCGTCTAACGAGTAAAATCGAAGAGTCCGCGAACTAGCACTGGATAGCAAATACCAAAAAAAGTTAACTGAAGTGAGGTCTTTTTGTGGCTTTTCTGTGTAGGATTGCAGTAATAAGATTGACAGAAAATGCCTATGTCTTCACAAGCTTAAACTTCGGTTGCAAGCCTCCAAAATCACATGGCCAACTAGATGTTTGTATTGCAAAAGGAGTCATAGCTTATTATATGAACTATTGTTTATTTGAATGTACCAGTCTATGATAAACTTTGATACGGGTAGAAGCTAAGGACCTTGTTTGGCAACTTTAACTTGTAACAAAATAACAAGTAGCTTCTATACCAACATAGGGGAGCTACTCTTATTAGTTATTAAATTGACAAGGTTCTATAGGATACCTCTTCCAATCACAATAATATGTCAAGTTTGTGTTTCAATGTTCATATTACAATCTGCACAGAACAAAGTTTGTGCATCCTCGAAATATTTCTCATGAAATAATCTAGTGCAAACCAATGTGCTCACACATGGGGTGGGAGGCCTACTCTCGACCCGCGCCTAAGCCATTCCAAGTAAAATCTTCATTAATATCGATTCTACTCACTTCTAGAACTCCAGACACCCTATTAAATAGCTAACTTGGCAATGGCACGAGGCATGGATCCAATAATACACGCAAGTAATCTCGAAAGGCAATTGATCAAGTAGACCAAAAATATGAACTCAGAACAGTAAATTATCTACAAAGTTTGTACACAGGTAACACTTGCACATATAGTTATTACAACAAGTCATCCAGTGGCACCATCAAAATATTCAACGAAAAAGGAACAGAAATTTAATCAAACGAACCATACGATCAGTCAAGAATTTCAAACTCATCATCCCTCAGGTGTGCCAAAAATTTCACTGGCTTCCCACCACGCCCAAGAACCTCATCCGCCACGAACTCCACTTTATAAGGCAAATTAGCTGAAATCTTTTGCCCCTTGTGAACCCCAACATACTGCTTCAACACACCCACCTTTCCCGTCAACTCGTATTCGGGAACTTTAGGCACGTGATAAACCTTTAATGGCACCTTAATCCTGACCTTAGCCCCAATTATAGACTCGGCTTTTTTCACCTCATCATCATTAACACTATCATCGTCGAGACTTACAGAGTTCGTAGTTGTAGCCGAACTGCTAGGGGCCGATGACGATGCAGCAGCCGGTTGATTATCTACAATGGAAATTGAATCTGGGACAGATCTTATGGGGTGAAAATCGATCAAATGTGTCCTTCTACTTGAAGGATATTTGATTTTGGCAAAAGGGGTATCTGGGTTTGGAATTTTGGAGGTGGATATGTTGAGGACCGAAGAAAAGAAGGATGAAGAGATGGTCATGGCAATTGATAATGATGAAATTTTTATGGAAAATTTGTGGGTTTGTGGATGTGGTTGAGATATTTTAGTGCTATGTTTTTGGAAGGGATGATGAGATATCTCGTCGTGAATATGTTCATATGGGACTATGGGAGCTAGGAACGTGGAATTTTGTACGATTTTATCCGATTTCTTATATGGCTGAGGAATTGGGGACAAAATTACGATTCATAAAAAAAAAAAAGGTGTAGCCCACACCCTGAGGGCCCGAACCGACTACGCCCAATGCCATTGGTTCGGGAAGGTAAATCCAGGTTATGCCTTCAAGGAGCCAGGGTGGAAGGGCTTATGGTAAGCATGAGAAACGCTCAATAACTCCCGCTTGCCACAAAGCCAATTCCACCTTGCGGGGAATCGAACCAAGCACACAGCTGCGCTGAGCACTTACCACCCATCCCCTTTGCCACTTGGAGATGTGCCCTGGGGGCACAAAATTACGATTCATGAGTGGTCATTGATTGGACACTGACTTCTTTGGCGGCTTCGGAGTTTGAGATTGACAATGGAACGAGTTCGTGACGAATAACCAGTCTCGTGTCCCATTCCACGAGAAGAACCTCGAACCTATACTCGCCTCATAATCCGTTAAGTCATAACGGGATGTGATGGGTATGGATTCGAGACTGGACATCAAATAACCGTCCTGTCCCGTTAATGTCTCGTTTATTTTTTTAAAAAAAAATTTTGAATAATTTTTTCACTTGTTTTATTGTTACATTTTATCCTCCTAATTAAATAATTTTTTTAAACAACACAATATCAAACAAGATTTTTTCCAACAACTAGTATTCGTACATGTGCGTTGCACGGAACAAAAAAAATCATAAATATTAATTAATGAATAACTAACTAAATATATTCAATAATTAATGAAAATGTGATAAATACATAACAAAAACAATTGAATTCATATATTATGAGAAAGAATATGAAGAAACAAAAAAAATTCAATAGCAAAATTCAATGTAAATTACAAAACACTTCTTTAAAAATAATATTTGCGGTTCATGATTTTAAACAATTACAATTTATGGTCATTGCATACAATACAATTAAAAAGAAATGTGGTATAAAAATGTATATTATAGGAGAATATATGGTTAAAAAGTAGAGAGTTTTTTTATATCATGTATAGAATACATCATTGATAAAATATAGTCAAAAACGAATTTAAAAAAATGATATGTGAATTAATGAATGTCAAACATAAATCAAAGAATGATCACAGTAAAAAAATGTTTTCTCAAAGAATGAATAGACACAATTTCTTTATTGGACTTTATTATATCAATCCTTAAAATTTAGGATATTAAAACTTTCCAATTTAATCGTGCAGAACATCAATCAATACAAGAAAATGAATTGCACGTGTATTAAATTTATTTATGGAAAATAAAAATATTTTTTATTTCTTGCGTTAATGTTGCTCAACGTTACAAATAATATTTTTGTAAATATTTTTAGTAATGTCAAAATATAATAATGAAAAAAAAAAAAACAATTTCTATTTCACAAAAGGAATTTTATTTTTATTTTATTTTTATTTTTTTTATTTTTTTATTTTTTAACATTCTTGAATATTACATAATTTGTCCTTGAAATCCATATAAAAATGATCCAACTAATGAATCAATACATTATAGAATTGATTAAACAATTTGTTAGTACCAATGCACTGATCCTCGTGTAGTGAGAAATGAGTATTAATGCAATGGTGCTGATATAGTTGATATTTAATGATCTTAAGTCAAACAAATAAATGTCATATTTTGACAGGAAAAAAAAATGAGGTCAGCAGTTTTGGAGGGAAAACATGGCCAACTATCATATTATTATATATAATAATTAAGATTAAGATTAAGATTAAGATATCCTACAATATGAATATATTTAAATACTCATCATAAACAACAACGAACAAAAAATAATATTTTTTCACATTATATAATAAAAAAATTAATTATTTTTTTAATATAAGTGGCAGGACGTAGAGATGACAAAAAAACTCGACCCGAACCCATCCCTAATGGGGCGAAAAAAACCCTCCCCGCCGACCCGCGGGGCGGGTTTGGGATGGAAATTGAAAACCCGCCGCGGGTTCGGGTCGGGTCCAACCCGTCCCGTTATTGACCCGACCCGCTATAATATAAAATTAAAAAATAAAATAAAATATTGGAACTCGTTATTTAATTCAAGACACTGTATAAGTTAATCATTAAACTAGAAGAATGAACATGAAGCCATTTATCACTTGGAACTCGTCATTTAATTTATAAAGCATGATTTATTTTTTTATTTTTTTATCATATTGATTTTTGTCTAAAATCAATATGATAAAAAATGGAAGACTTATCAATTAAGGTAGTTGTTGAGCAACTCAATCGCTGCATTCATTTTTGGCATTTCATTCTTATTAACTAAATTGAAAATGGATCCAAGAATTAAAACTTATCAAAAAATTATCATTAGAATACATAACGATAGAGGGGAAAGAGAAGAGAAAAAAAAATCCGAGTCGCAAACGGGTCGGCAGAGGAACCCAACCCGCTCCGAGAAAAACCCGAACCCGACTCGTATCAGCGGGTTCGTGGGGCGGGTATGGGGTAGGTAATGGGTTCGCGGGGCGGGACGGGGAATGGCCGACCCGACCCGAACACGACCCATTGTCATCACTAGCAGGACGGGTCAAACAAAACTCGTCCCGCCCCATACCTGTTTCGAGTTTTTTATTTTAATCTCATACCTACCTCATCAATCAGCGGGGTGACTTTTTTTGCCCTATTAGGGTCGGGTATCCGTAGGGTTCGGGGTGGGGATGATTTATTTGCCATCCCTATTCGGAGTTGGTCGCGGTTGGAACTTGGATGAAAATATCGTATTTTGTTTTGTTGTTTCTTGTTCTTAAAGTTGGAAACTTTTGTAAAAATTAATATAAATAAAAAATAAAATATTATGTGAACCGGATCTTTGTTAGAGGATTATTACTATGTGCTTTGTAATTTCTCCTATTCAATAGAGAAAATTAGTCGAAATAATGTTTGTTTAATTTTTGATTTTATTTACCAAGTATTAGTTTGATGGACTTTTATTTGCATAGAAAATGTCAAATCATGAAAAATATTTTATATTTTTTATATTTGTTTAGTGTTTGATTGGAAAATTTTGTTTTTAAAATTATTTTCTTAGGTACAACCAATTAAAATACAACTACCTCATTTGTTTTGAAAATATTTTCTTATCTATTTGGTGAGAAAACATTTTCCACATTGGGCGGAAAAGTCTTTTGCATCATGTTTGTTCATTTTTGTTGTTCTTAATTGATTTATTTTTTTTCAAAAATTAACATTACTATTATCAAGTACAAATGAGTGAAAAATAAGAAATATATATATATTAAAATAGCTAAATTTTGATTTATTTGTCATAAAAATAATGTCAATTAAATAACAAAACAATGAGAATTTTCTACCTTTTCACTTGAAAAATTAATTCAATTAAACACTTCCAATTGAGCTTTAATTATGTTGCAGGAACTAGTATTTGTAGATTACTAATGCTATTTATGTTCCCCTCAAACCTTATTACTTATATATTGCTATTTGTAGATGACTAATGCTATTTATGTTTCCCTCAAACCTTATTACTTATATATTGCTATTTGAATTAGTTGATCTAATGACAGTTTTGGAATCGTTTGGACCCTTTTAAAATAAGAATGATGATTGCAGGAACTAGTATTTGTAGATTACCAATGCTATTTATGTTCCCCTCAAACCTTATTACTTATATATTGCTATTTGAATCAGACTATCAGTTGATCTAATGACAGTTTTGTAATCGTTTACACCCTTTTAAAATAAGAATGATAACCTCGTTCTTTATATAGAGAATATATTTTTATTATTTTTAACGATTGATAATGAAGTTATTGCACAACGATTTCAAAGTATGAAAACTCGCAAAGAACAATTTTAAATTATTGTGTTTTATTATTAAAATATTTTATATTTTTGTCTTGATATTACCTTGCTTAGTAGATTTTAAACTTCATTCTTATAATGATTGAAAGCATCTAATGCTTCATATTTGTTTTTTTAGCAAATAGACATAATAATATCTTGTACAGTCATCAATGAAAGTATAAAATACTTCTTACCACCTCTAGTTTGCACAAACTTTAAGTCAGATATATTATTGTGGATCAACTCCAAAGACGTTGTGTTTCTTTTAATAGAATGAAACGGAGTTTTGGTTAACTTAACCTTAACACAATTTCACATTTATGATTAGGGTATAATTGCAATGAATGTAGTAAATTTAAATTCATTAATTTACAAGTTGACTTAAAATTTGCATGTCCTAATCGATTGTGCCACAAACAAGAAGACTCAAGTATATAAATAAAATTGTAACTTTTATTATTGCTTGATTTTGGCACAATAGTAAGGATGTTCATTTTGAACATCCCATCACAAAGGTAGCTCTTTTCAATATACATCTCATTCTTAGTGAGTACAAATTTATCAAAAACGAAGACTAACTTAAAACCATTTTTACTAAATAAAGATATGGATACAAGATTCTTGCGAATGTTCAGTACATGTAGAACATTGTTGAGGATGAGCTCTGTAACGACTAGGGTCCCACTTAAAGGACTGTCCCGGCCATCAGATGACGACTTACTGTCTCCACTATACCAGTATGGGTCTTTTCAGCATACTTTGTCCTCACTCGCACACTCCTCGAGAAAACTCTCAAGAGGTCACCCATCATAGAATTCCTCCAAGCCAAGCACGCTTAACTATGGAGTTTCTAATGATGAAATTTCGAAAAAGAAAGTGCACCCGTAGGTATGAGTAATATCTATCAAATCTTTTAAACTTTCCTGGCCTGGGTGTTACAATCACCCCCCTTAAACTCGCGACGTCCTCATCGCGCTTAAACCATCCTAGGATCTATCTGAGGATCAATTGTCAGGCGTTGAGATTCTAAAGATGGTTCATACGGGTTCAAGAGGTGGCTCCCGCCCTATGACATAGCACTTTGTCCCGCATAGTACTTAGTTCTTGATTTTCGGCTAGCGGCAAGCTCTGATACCATTTATAATGACCTGGGTCCCACTTAACGGGTTGTCCCAGCATTTAGATGACGACGTACTGTCCCCACTATACCAACATAGGTCATTTCAGCATGTTTTGTCCTCACTCGCACACTCCTCGAGAAAACATCCCAGGAGGTCACCCATCATAGAATTTCTCCAAGCCAAGCACGCTTAATTGTAGAGTTTCTAATAATGAATTTCTGAAAAAAAATGTGCACCTTGTTGGTATGAGTAGTACCTATCAAATCTTTTAAGCTTTCCTGGCCTGGGTGTTACAAGCTCTTTGCTGGAAGTCATCTTCAATTGTTCTCCACTAATTTGTAGTTTGAAAACATTGCCTTGTCAACACATATGTGGCGAGTAGCACCAATATCTTCCCACAATTCTCTAGGGTTTCCAATGTTGTTACATTCGAAGACAACAGCAGACAAATTCATTTTTTGTATCCCTTCAGATAGGATATCTCCTTTAACCACATTTTCTAGTTCATTCTTCTTAAGCTTGCGATATTCATTTGCACGATTTCCTGCTTTACCACAATTGTAGTAGTTAACTTTTTAGCATTCTTGTTTTTGTCTTTCTTTTATGCATCACTTGAATGCTTCATTTTCTTGTTGATTCTTGAACTAGATTCCACAAGGTTGGCTTTTGCTTGCCCAAACTGTATTATAGTTTTCCTTTCAATCTTTCTATTGTCTTCTTCTATTCTTAGTCAGACAGTAAGATCTTCCAAATTCATATCCTTGCGTTTGTGTTTGAGATAATTTTTGAAATCTCTCCACGGGGGGGGGGGGGGGGGGGGGGGGTTATCAATTATTGCGTCAACTTGAAATGACTCACTCAAAATAATATTTTCAACTTGAAATGACTCACTCAAAATAATATTTTTAGTATGTATGTCATGTAGAAGAACCTACAATTCTTGAACTTGACTTATCACAGTTTTTGAGTCTATCATTTTGTACTCGAGAAATTTACCCACTATAAATTTCTTTGTGCCCGCATCCTCTGTCTTGTACTTTTTTCTCCAAAAATTTCCAAAGTTCCTTCGTGGACTTCATAGCATTATAAACCCCCTATAATATGTTTCTAGTCCGTTCAAGATGTAATTTTTGCACAAGAAGTCTGAGTATTTCCATTCGTTCAGCGCAATGATGAGTTCTCACCTTTTACGATAGGAGGATCTTCCGTGGCGAGGTTCAAGGTGGTGAGATAAAACAATATTTTATGTTGCCACCTTTTGAGATCCACACTGCTAAATTTCTTTGATTTTTTCCATGCCGTACCGAAATAGTTTGAGGCGGCATAACCACATTAGTTGTACCATTTGTGTATTACCAACATTAATACCATTGGTTTCCATTTATGTTACAAAAATAGAAGTTCAACAATTAAAATGAATAACAACTTAATTTTTTATTCCAAAGAAAAGAAGGTTAAGAGAGAAATATAATAAACAATATACAAATCAATGCAAAGTTCGTCTTAAAATTGTTGGTGTGTAGTGTGTATATTGTAAATTATATCCTACAAATAATTAACAAAATATTATATGTAAATCACGAAAAAATCACTTACTTAAAATCACCAAAGTAAATATGTAAAAATGAATAAATAAATACTTCAAACGGTAGGTCGAGGCAAAAGTTCGACTCTTTATCTTTAAGACAAATTTGTCCTACTTGGGTGCTTTCGGTGAATGATAATCGTATCCCAAGATACAACGGACCTCTTTTTGCAATAGAAGCACTTCAAATTGACAAGAACAAATGAACTCGAAACAAGTTTTGGACTCCCTACAAAAAGAACTTTCTATGCAAAGTTTTGGAAGTAATGCAAATGAATATGGAATGATAATTTGATATGAAATGAATAAAACATACCAAAGGGTCCTATTTGTAGATGTTGAAGAGTGGTGGCCGGAAAGACAATCTCCAAAGTTGGCACTGATTCAGACAATCATGATTGCTCACTGTTCCAGATGACGCTCGAATCACGCTGGAAGGTCGCTTGAGTGGTCAACTTGATTTTTGGAATTCCAATTTTAAAATTAAATAAACTAGTTTTTTATTTTAATTTTCTCCAAATAAAAAGAAAGGAACATACATAAATTGGCCCATGATTCCGACCCAAGCCCGTGTCATGCCGGTCGGACGCCAACAGCGGCACGTGTGTGTGAGCTTTGGACTAAACCCAATAGGATCTAAGTCTTCCCTCCTTCAAATACTATAGGTATCCTTTGGGGCCCAAATCCAAATCCAAATTGAAGGTAATAAACAAGATCAATTTTCCTATGTGGGACAAAGTTCCACTTATTGCAAACAAGCTTATTTCAACATCTAAATTTATTTATCAATTTCTCATTCATCCAGAAATAGTTTTAGGAATCCAAATTTATCACAATCATCTACATTCGGAGTAGAATAATTTGGACTCCTCATACTCATGAAATGGATATCAGGACCCACCTGAATACTAGGTCAAAGCTGACCCACTAAACATTATTTCCAACATCCTTTTCTTTAACAAATCCTTTTAAGTATACTTCTTTTGGGATTACTTTAACATGCTCTTACTGTTCAACTTGTTCTTACTCTTTTACTTCAATGCACTGTCCATGTTTTGTTGGACACAAGTGTACAATTTTTCAGTATCTCTATATTGATTAATGAATATGATATATGAGCGTTGTTATTTTTGTGGTGTTCGAACGAATAATTAGCTATCAGGTAAAGGTGCAAACATGAGGTTGGAAGTCATTATTCTGGCCATCAATGTATAATTAATCCATTTCTGTCAATGCTTTGGTATATGATACGATGTCGTCCATGACATATGCTCACTAATTATTGTTATTCTTTAGCTCAAAGTTAACTGTAAATAGACAGGTCATTCGTAAAATATTGACTAAAAAAATGCATCATGAAATTTGAACATTTGTCGTTCGTAAAAATTTCGCAAGCGTACGAGATCGTTGACAAATAATAGATTTGATGAGTTAAAAGTATCGTCTCACAGCGAATAAGTTCTAATTATTGGTTAATGGACTACTATCAATTCAATATATGAAACACAAAAAAATGATTTTTTTTTTTTTTTGGAATTATAGTAATTTTGCACATATGTAAATTGTGGTTTGTAAATATACAGAATGAATGCATTGTATTCGAATCCACCTATTGTTATCTATCTCAATTCTCAAATATGTAATTTAGTTCATTTATGCATTATTGACAATCGAATATAAAGTTTGGTTTGTAAATATATGGAATAAATGTATTGGATTTCGAATCTAACCATTGTTATCTATCTCAATTCTCAATTATGTAATTTAATTCATTCATGCATTCTTGATAATCGATAAAAAGGAGGTATGCAACTTTCTTTTCCAAGACAAGTTAATTCTATTCTAATCACGACCCAGGTTTATTTCTAGTATGAATTAGAATGATTAGCATGCGTTAAATTTTAGATTATCTATATGATTACACATATAATATATGTTAATCTGAACATCTATTATTCATGTGTTAATCTTACCATGATCTAACTTATTGTGAGTTTTTCAACACTACAACAAGTACTAATTATCTAACTAGTGATCAATCAATCAAATAATGCAATGAGAATGCAAGATTAATCAAGAATTGAAAGAAATACTAAACTAATAATCTTGAATTAAAATAAATAAACAATATGTTCATCTTCATCCAATACAAAAATGGATCTAGCCTAGCATGATTTTATGTAAGTTAAAAGAAGAATATAGAAAAATATCATTAGGAACTTGAAATAATGCTAAAGATATTGATCTTGAAGTTCAAGGTTAAAATCTTCAATTTCTTGATGCAATTGAACTTCAATTCTTGCTAGTGTTTGATCTTCTCTCTCAAAATATGGCAATTTGTCTCTTGTTCTTGAATGATTTTATGATATGAATGTATATTAAGAGGCTATAGAGAGTCTTTTCTGATGGTCGCCCACCTTTTGTATATATAGAGGCCAAAGTTAGATCAAAAGTCATCCAAAGTTGTTACCAAAAAGAGTTTCAAGTAAAAAAGGAAATCTGTCTGTTTAGCCAAATTTCGTACAATGCGTACGCATAGTTATAATCCTTGTGCATGCATGATAGACCAGTTGTTGTTGCAGGTGATTCACTTTTGGGTCTTGCATATGCAAGGGTCTCACATGGTTTTATGGTTTTGGGCCAAATTGTAATTTGGTCCCTAAATTTTCAGGAACATGAATTTTAATCTTTTTCGTTCCTTTTTGAATAATTTGACTTTTTTATGCTCCTATTTGCTCATAACACTCTATATTCTCATTGTGCTCCTCGAATCATCTTTAGTTTGTTCGCATTTTGGTCACTGTACTTGAGATTTCATTCATTTTGCCATTTTTTGCTCATTTTTCCCAATTCCATCATATGGGATCGAGTTTCTCCTAACAAACAAAATATACATGAAATTAAGCCAAAATTCATCATAATCAATAACAAGTTCTTTCATTTAACGATCTAGGTAAGTGTACAAAATACACTTATCAAACACCCTCAAACTTGAACATTTATTTGTTCTCAAATGAAATATAGCTTAACCTAAAAAAAAACTTAAATATTGGTTAGATGACATGCCTCTGGTCTCAGGAATGGAATTGTTATGTTGAAACCATAAGTAACTTCAAAATTGCACTACTAAAATCAACTTATACGCATCCGATTGAAAATCGATGTGTGTGTGTGTGTGTGTGAAGACTTGTACAAAACATTAAAAACTCATGATTTGATTCATACTCGACCTGTAGTAGTCCATTATAAATTTTCCTCTCGTGAGACGCACTTTCCTCAAACTTATTATTTTCTCTCTAACCCTGAATATTATTCCTAGGGCTATCCATAATTCAATATTACTTTTTCACTCAGGTTTGGTTGGGTAAAATCAAGGAAAGCAACTACCTAAGTTTGCAATGATTCTCCATTTATTGAATGTCCCAACTTTCAAACATCCACTAGGCATGTCAAACCCACTTGTTAACTAAATCTCATTTATACAATCAAATATCTATTCTCGTTGATGGTACTTCATTCTTTTCCTTCGAATATCTTATGTGCAATACTTCTCTCCTTTAAGCTTTTTAGATGACACCTGAAGTAAGCTTCGGGCCAATGATTCCTAGGTCAGAGTAAATCACAAGGCAACATGTCTTAAAATACCCCTACGAGCTTAATAACTCGAGTCAACTAGGCTATGAAGTAAGGCGTAATATATATGCAATGACTTAATTATTTTCTAGCAGTAACTAATTCAATTGAGTTACTAATTTTTTTATTCAACTCTCCTTTTAATTTTTTCAGGCTATTCTAAATCTCTCGTGTTTTGCTCTTTTCAAGTATTTAAGAGTTCATGCAAAATCCTGACGATATCGGACTTCTTTCAATAGATTCTGAAATCGAAAGAATCTTCAGACAACCTAGAAGAGAAAAACAAAAAATAAGAAACATGACAAACAGTTAGAATCAGACTCAAAATCAGTTCCCACTAGCTCCATGATAAGAATATTTTATACACTTATTTATACGTCAAAATTAGAATAAATTGTTGTCGTTTTAGAATAAATGTTGTTTAATTTGTGGTTATCTGTTTACATTACATAAAATATCCCAAAAACATGAGAATGAAGTAATTGATGGGAAAAATGCATAATTGGATGCTAATTGATACTTAATCGAGCAATTGAGGAGTTTATGACATCAACCGGGAATCATGCAAGGTGCCAAAATGAAGAAATTAAGAGTTGGAGGACCTAATTAAAGGAGTTGAGAATTGAAACGAGCAATTAGAGAAGATTTGAAAGTATGTGGACTATATTGTTGCAATTGGAAGTCGTAGGACTGAAGAGCAAATTAAATATGAGGGACCAACTTGCAAATATTCAATGATTGACTTGGAACACAAGATGATACTTTGAGGATTTTTAGGAGTCAATTGCATGCAAGTATAAGTAAAAAAGGAATGAAATATGATAAGAATATTATCAGAAATTAATTCCAATCGTACAAGATTCTGAACAGATTTCTAGTCCAACTTTGAGACCTAATTTTGGGATAGTAAACGTTCAAATTGGGAAAATCCTATTTAAGGAATAATTTTACCCCTTTAAGTTATCTTTCTAAAGAACTTTGAATCACCTCAATCAGATAATAGAATAGAAAGATATGATCAAAATACTGAATGATGTGCAGATACAAGAAAAGACTCTCGCGCGAGTTTGACAAATTTCTTTCCCTCTTCAACTAGGTCTCTTCACCAACTATATAAGAAACATGTCTTGCACAAAAATCGAACTTTTGACTCACCTAAGAATAGGCCTAAACTCAGGTTCTATCATTCAATTCTTAGGAGATCGAAACTTTGCAAAAGGGCGCGAGTTGAAGATCACGTGGAGAATCGATACTTGGTGCAAGCTTTTCATTCTCTTATGTTATTTTCAATGAATGCTATTATTTACTGTTTTTGTTTTTTATTTATGATGTGTAACTAAATTTCATGTTGTGATGAATGATGTAGTCTAACTTTATTGTTTTAATCCCAAATTCTTTAGTTTTAATGATTTGTTGCATGTATTGATTTATTAGTATGTTTAATGCGTGAATGAACTGGACACTGATTCATGATTTAATGAGTTATTTTCATAATTCGAGAGGTGAGTTAATAACTTAGATCAAGGTAATAAATTCGGTAATTATACAAGAGATAGAGATATACTCTTGTTATTATCGCAGTCATGTGTGAATTATTGTATTTTATGCATCTAGATAAGGAATAATTCGGACCCTCTGTAGAGATACATGATTGACTTATTTAGGAAGAATTGATTTAAACTCAAGAGAGGAATTTCAATTTACATTAGTGAATTCGATCGAATGCATATTTAGAAAATAAAACTGGAATTGGAGTTAATTTAATTGGTTAAGTGAAATTGTGAATCCCAACTACTTTACAGTCGTTTTTAAAAACAAAAAAATCTTGAAATTTTAATTATTTAGTTAATTTTCTTAGTTTTAGCTTAAAACACCAAACAAAATTCGTCTGTTCAGATAAGGATAAGAACTAAAATATTTTGATACTTAATAGCAATCTTCGTGGGACGATAATCCGGACTTGTTTGTCCACTTTATTACTTTTCACAATCCATACACTTGCAGGTATATTTTGCATCGCGAAATATTAGTGGACAAGTTTTTGACACCGTTGTCGGGAACTATTTAATGTTAATATTGACATCAATTAGTACTTACTTTACTTTGAACATTTATTTGCTTTATTTTTATTTCTTAGTTTTTGATTTAGAAATACTTTTTAAAAGATGTGAATTGTTTCCTATTTATTCAAGGACTGAACGAATTTTCAAATAGTTGTAGGCAACACAGCAAGATGACAATGGCTCTAATCGAACAGCAGTTCAAACTTATCTGATGTGTGATTTCTGTTGGGAAAATCATATTGTATTTGATTGCCCTATTGCACCTAAGGATGCTATATGGAAGATTGATTGTTTGGGTAATTATTATATAGTAGAGCAAGGGTGTCCACCAGAACAGTTGTTAGAAATTCTAGTGAAAATATCAGAAGAGTCAGAAAAACTGGTTGATACAATTGAAGAAAAAGAAGAGGAACCTGAAATAGTAGATAAGCTAGAAGAAAATAGCTGTCATGAAGAAGTCATTGTCCAGATGTCAACAATTTAAATCCAGACATCGAACTCGAGAAAACTTCAATAAAAAATGAAGATCAAGTGAAGAGAGTGGAGATGATCACAAGAGCGGACAAACAAGGATACATTTAAGGCTGTAGACTTTACTATACAATCCTCTAACTTCATAATTGACTTCATCATTGGCACCGACGAAATGATTGAAATCTACATATTGAAATTCGAATTAAGCGGAAGTGTCGACATACATGTAATGTGAAAAGTGAAATTTTGGTACATAAATCCAAATTGGATCAAATTCAAATGGCACAAACAAAGAAGGTGATCCAAAGTTTTATATATAGTTCCTTGAACAATCACATTAAAAAGTCGGGCTTTAGACTATAAATAAAGCGCTCATTGGGAGGCAACCCAATTTCTACCCTTTTATTTATTATGCTTTAAGTATTTATTTCATTACTTGTTTTTAGATACATGCATGATAGGACACATTTTAAAGTTATTTTGCATGTTTTCATGTTGAAATAATTTTGCATGTTGACGTATCTTTGCATGTTTAGATATGTTTTTGATTTAGCATGTTTTGTTCACACTAGGATCTTATCATCGTCCCAAGCTCACACACATGATTAGAACTTGGATAGTTTCTTATTGGTGTTCATGTCCTCTAAAGTCATTCATCTTTTGTTTGCGAGCACACCAATCAACACACCCCGAACCAAGCTGGGAAATGCAAGGAAAGAGTCAAATGCATCAAAGTGCTATCAAATGAAAGCTTCAATGGCAACAACACATCTCCATTACACCTAAGAAGTTCTAGTTCTCTCGTCCTCTTGTCTTATTTTGCATAGTTACATTTATTTGACAAATATTGAGGGAAATGTTTCTTTCTAGTTTGGGGGTGGAGAATTTCATTCATATCATTTGTTTTCATATTCATGCGATTCATTCTAAGCTTTCATTCGATTTGTATTGGGATACAAAAAAAAAAAAAAATTGAAAAAATTGAAATTTTTGTTGACATATTTATTGCATAGGATATAGTTTGGAATCAAATTGTGCTTTGGTTTGAATATTGGACAACATGAAAGCATGAATTTTATGAACTAGTTATCACTTGCTAAATTTCATCTTCATGCACACATAGTCATTGTTGGATTATTGCTTGTGTAGGGGTTTGTTTAACACACGTGGGGCGACTTTTTATGCAACTTGAACTTAGGAATGACTTGATAATCCCTAAACTTAGATCATTAGACATCCCGTCCCTCAATTAGAACCAAACACAGCTCAAAAAGCAAGTTTGAGGTGGAATGGTTAGAATATACATGTGTTGATGGGTTGGAGGTCTGTAGTTCTTGATTTTGTACTTTAATTAAAGCAGTTTTGTCAATGGGTATAAACCATAACCAGCATAAAAATAGAAAAATATTGAATGTCTTATTCTACTCTTCAAAAGCCTTTTAGACTCGAGCAAGTAAGATTGTAAGGGTGTTGAAACCTGGTAGCCCTAAACTCAACTGAATTGGAAGTTATCAACCCAAAGCTCATTAAATAAGTCAATTAGAAAGCAAGTACGAAGAGATGGACTTACACATAAGACAATCAAACATCTTTAACTTTTTTTGTCGCCTTTGTGAGTTCAGTAATTAAGTTTGAGGGGTTCTTTGAACCTAGTGCCCTAAAGTCGTCTGGCTTGGAAGTCACCGACCTAAAGCTCGCTACAGGGGTCACACATAAAGTAAATGAGAAAATTATTGTACAAAGATAGTAAGAGACAAGGACATGATAGAAAAAGAAAAGAAAAAAAAAGCCGTCCATAAAAAGAAAAGAAAATTTTGTTTGGTATAGCTTTGTTGACTATAACTATAGAAATAAAGGGTGTGAAATTGGGAATTGCTTACTTTTGACTTATTGTGCGTGCATATTTCTAATTATGATTATTTTGTGTGGAAAAAACAAAGAAAATATTTGAGAAACCACATAGACAAAAATCAGGGATGTGAGAGAAAAGTAGTAAGTTGTGCTAATCCATGAGCAATGAGAGGAAAATCACTAGAATCACCAAGTTGACCACATGGGATTCGGACTTGATTGTACATAATGAGCTATACAGTGTTAAGTATATCTTTTGCATGAGTAGGGGTTTGACATTGGCTATTCACACACACACACACACACACACACGTGAAAATCTAGCATGAGATAACTAGAATTATTTTACTTTATTGTTCAAAACTCTATGCTAAAGTACGAATTGATTAGTGTTATTGAGGCATATGGTAAACATGTTGATATGACAAAAATATTCGTTATTTTTTTATTTTGTTTCAATAGTTTTATTTTAAATTGTTCGATGACGAACAATAATTCTAGTTTGAAAGTATGGTGATAAGTGTATTTTATACGCTTATTTATACATCAAAATTAGAATAAATTATTGTCGTTTCAGAATAAATGCTATTTAATTTTTGGTTATCTATTTACATTTCAGAAAATATCCCAAAAACATGAGAATGAAGCAATTGATGGGAAAAATGCATAATTGGATGCTAATTGATCTTAATTGAGCAATTGAGGAGTTTATGGCATCAATCGGGAATCATGCAAGGTGCCAAAATGAAGAAATTAAGAGTTGGAGGACCCAATTAAAGGAGTTGAGACTTGAAATGAGCAAATCGAGAAGATTTGAAAGTATGTGGACTATATTGTTGCAATTAGAATTCAAAAGACTGAAGAGCAAATTAAACACAGGGACCAACTTGCAAATATTCAATGATTGACTTGGAACACAAGACGATACTTTGAGGATTTTTAGAAGTCAATTAGATGCAAATAGAAGTAAAAAATAAATGAAATATGATAAGAATATTATCATAAATTAATTCCAATCGCACAAGATTCTGGGCAGATTTCTAGTCAGATATTGAGATTTGATTTTGGGGGTAGTAAACGTTCGAATTTGGAAAATCCTATTTCCAAAAGAATTGTATCTCTTTAGATTATATTTCTAATGCACTTTGAATCACCTCAATCGGATAAGAGAATATGAAGATATGGTTAAAATACTGAACGCTTTGCAGATACAAGAAAAGACTGGTGCGTGGGTTTGACGAATTTCTTTCCTTCTTCAACTAGATCTATTCACCAACTATATAAGAAACATGTCTTGCAAGAAAATCAGATGTTTGCCTCACCTAAGAACATGCCTAAATTCAGATTTTATCATTCAATTCTTGGGAGATTGAAGCTTTGCAAAGGGGCGCGAGTTGAAGATCATGTGGAGAATCGATACTTGGTGCAAGCTTTCCATTCTCTTATGTTATTTTCAATGAACGTTATTATTTATTGTTTTTGTTGTTTATTTATGATGTGTAACTAAACTTCATGTTGGGATGAATGATGTAGTCTAGCTTTATTATTTTAATTCAAATTCTATAGTTTTAATGATTTGTTGCATGTATTGATTTATTATTGTGTTTAATGCGTGAATTAATGGGCCACTAATTCATGATTTAATGAGTTATTTCCATAATCCGATAGGTGAGTTGATAACTTAGATCAAGGTAATAAATTTAGTAATTGGACAAGAGATAGAGATATACTTTTGCTATTATCGCGGTCATGTGTGTCTTGTGTTTTATGCATCTAGATAAGGAATAATTTTGACCCTTTGTAGAGATACATGGTTGACTTATTTAGGTAGAATTGATTTAAACTCGAGAGAGGAATTTCAATATAATTAGTGAATTCGACCGAATGCTTATTTAGAAAATAAAACTGCAATTGAAGTTAATTTAATTGGTTAGGTGAAATCGTGAATCATAACTACTTTACAATCATCTTTAAAAATAAAAAAAATACAAAACAAAACCAAGGGAGGTCAGCAGATGCCTTCGAATGCGTCTATTCCCTCATACTTTAAAGGATAGGGCATGAGAATGGCTATGTTCACTACCTCTTGGGAGCATTGTTTCTTGGAATGACATGGTATAGAAGTTTAATATGAAATTTTCCACCATCTCGAGTTTATAAAATCAGGAATGAAGTTCATTCTTTTAAGCAGAGAGATCTTGAGAGTTATCCAGAAGCATGAGAGAGGTTCAAGGAGTATTTCAAGAAATGTCCAAATCTGGACATTCCAAAAAATGCTAAGGTTTAGATCTTCTATTCAGGCTTGGTCCTGAATACCGCAACATGATTCATTCTTCAGCAGGTGGATCAGTGATGAACTTGCACGTAGACCGCGAAAATGATATTTGTAAGAGAATTGCAGAAAATCAGTCTATATGGCCAACTGAAAGGGAAATTGGAAATACTAACAAAGAAATTGGACAACCTAACTCAGAATGTGAACAAGGTTCACCAACAAGAACCAAATTACGAGGGTTGTGGGGGTAGATCATACAATTGTAAGTTGTCCTTTAGCATCCAAGCATGTTTATTAGACTAGGGAGGTCAATTAAGCACATAATTTCCAAAGGCGACAGAACAACCCCTACTCCAACACATACAATCTAGGTTAGAGGAATTACGTTAATGATCAGGGTTAGGGAAATCAAACTCAGGGCAATCCACCAGGATTTCATCCTTTGAAAGATCTAATGTGCAGTACATCACCAAGAGTGAAACCGCATTCTAAAACCAGTAGGTTTCAATAAAAAAACTTAGGAACTCATGTGGAACAGATACCAACTGCATTAGCCAATATAACACAAGGTATCCTGCCAAGCAACACAAAAAAGAACTCACATGAACATGTATTAGTAGTTGAAACTGTGAATTATGCAGTTGTTGAGACACCATCAATTATATCAGCATCACTTGTTCAAGCATATGTGCCACCTATTTCATTTTCTCAAAGACTTCGAAAGTGGCAAAAAGATGAACAACATCATGTAGTTACTACAAGGAGTGGAGTTTAGTTTGCCAGAGATCAAGAGAGAAATCTGCTGAAGAAATTCAACAATCAATCCAAAGGTAAAAATCATTTCAATTCTTTGAAAATGTATGAATTTCTTCTCTTCCTCTCAAACTTTATGAAGATGAAGGAAATGAACACTTGGTCAACAAGAATTTCTTCACTATGTCATTCATAAAACACAAGGTGGTTTTCGAATCTAAAATTCAAAGAAACACTTCTGTTGGGATCGAATGTTACCAGTAACATGGAATCTGTTGTAACCAAACTTGAATATCAGGAAATTGAAGTTATTGGTAACACTCGATCATTCTGAATTTTGGAATTTCAGCTAGACAAATTCTCCTTTAACTTGAAAACTAACTTTTGTATAATGGTTTTTTCTAATTAATGATGTGTTTAACCTCTAGAAGTCCTTACTTTTCAGGTTCTAAATCCAAAGGAAGACTTCCTATAAACAATGAGTAAAGTATATGTGTTGATGTGTTTATTATTTACCTTCAGTTTTTTGAATTACCATCTTCATATTGGAATTTAATTCTTTTACAGTTTAATTATATTTCTGGACAGGTTTTTAATTGTGTTTATAAGATATAAGTTTTAATCGAAAGTTGAACTATGAAACAATATCAAAATTTGCAGAATTTGAAGTTGCTGTTTTGATGTTTAACGGTCTCAAGTTTTCATTTATTTGTAGAAAACTCAATGACACACACACACACACACACATTCTTATATATGTTCAACCAATTAATCAAGAAGAAAGAAAGAAAAGAAGAAGAAAGAAAAGAAGAAGAAGAAAGAAAGAGAGATGTGAGGCAACCCTAAAATCAATTGTCAAGAAGTATATTGAATTAATCATAATACTCAAAACTATATATAAACATAATATAATCTAAACTAGGAAAGCTATAATTAGGAAAGCTACTATAATTATAATAAACTAATTATGCTAATTATTCTAACATCCCCCCCGCAAACTCATGATGATATAGCAAGAAGCAGCGAGAGTTTGTCAAGTAAGAATCGAAAGCGGTGAGTCAGATGGGACTTTGTGAAGAAGTCTGCTAGCTGCAATGAGGAGGAGACAAAAGATAAGGCAATAGTCCCATGCTGAAGATGATGACGAACAAGATGACAGTCAATCTCAATGTGCTTCGTGCGCTCATGGAACACAGAATTGTGTGAGATTTGTATGGCACTCTTATTGTCACAATACAAGGGGGTGGGAGAGGAAAGGTGAACACCCATATCTGCAAGTAGCCAACGTAACCACACAATCTCAGTAGTAGTGGAGGCCATGGCACGATATTCTGCTTCAGTAGATGAGCGAGAAACTACTGATTGCTTCTTACTTTTCCAAGAGATAAGAGAATCACCCAAACCTCCTTTACTGTTTCATACTTAGCCAACTGTGTACCAATACTATGTTCAACGGAATTATTTATCCATGTAAGAATTTTTGAATTGTTTGAATCCCAGGTATCTAACACAGTTGCATAATTTGCATCATTGGTTCCCGGTTTGTCAATTGTTCCACTTACATAACCCCACATCTTTTTACCCTTAAGAAAGTGTTTCATAACATGACTCCAGTAAGCATAATTTTTACCATCCAAACGCACATTAATAGTTTGAAGAGAATCATCAGATGCCATGATAAGCGAAAGAAAACGATACTAACCAACAAAGTGAAGCGGAGCAGTTTATAAAACAAGCGGATAAATTCAAACCAGCCTCACGGAAAGGTAGAAAATGGGAAGTCGATCACTTTTTCGTCAACCGCGTCTCCAGAAACACTTCCACGCGCCGCCACGCGCCGTCGCAGTGTCCGGCCAACCTTCTCACGCGCCTCCTCAAACCGGCGCGTGACACCACACGCGCCACTCCGATGGATGCGCCGACATCTTCTGAGGCAGAATATGGTCTTGGTTCCCCGAAATACCTACTGTAGGTGCCTCGAAAATCATGAAAACAGTGGCGATTTAGGGTTTTGAGGCAAGGAAGAAAAAACTGCGCAATTATTTCATTTTTCAACAACAATCTGATTTAAATGGCTCTGATACCACGTAGAAAACTCAATGACACACACACACACACACACACACACACATATATATATATTCTTATATATGTTCAACCAATTAATCAAGAAGAAAGAAAGAAAAGAAGAAGAAAGAAAAGAAGAAGAAGAAAGAAAGAGAGATGTGAGGCAACCCTAAAATCAATTGTCAAGAAGTATATTGAATTAATCATAATACTCAAAACTATATATAAACATAATACAATCTAAACTAGGAAAGCTATAATTAGGAAAACTACTATAATTATAATAAACTAATTATGCTAATTATTCTAACATTATTGTCAGGATTATTCATGCTTGAAATATGATTTTAAGTGAAGTTATCGATTTAGAAGTTAAATGAGATTTGAAAATTATTTGTGATTCACCTCATGATTTATCTTGCTTATGAAGTTGTAAGTATTAAAACTTAGTTTAAAGTTGATTATGTTGAACTAACTAAATATGAAATTTTTGAAGAAGAAAAGGAAGAAAATTTCAATGACGTTTTGTGGTTAAGAGACGACAAAATGTTAGGTCCAAGACTTGATGTTAGTTTATGTTATGATCGATCCACTTGATTTAAAGTATATTAATACGCTTCAAATGTGAAATAAAAAAATAATATATATTTTCAGCTTCTATAATGTATTTAATTATTGAGATTTTGTGTATTAAATATGGAAAATCTAGACTAATGTCAACTAGAACTTGGTGATTAAAATAAGCTAGAAAATATAAGACAAGGTAAATTTAGTTATTATAACTACACTCTTTTCCAACGTCAATTAGTGGTAGTTAATCAATTAACCAAATTACATGGAAAATTCTAAATTTAACCTAACATGTATAGTAAATTTCAATAATAATCTAACATAATAACAATCATTGAAAAGCTAAAAAAACATAAAACAACATTCATAATCATAAATACATAAACATAAATACCCACAATCCAAAAACAACCTAAAATGCTTAAATAACCTTAAACTTAATTAAAAGTTCCAACACAATAACATTAACCCATAATAAACTAACAATAACATTTAACAAATAGCATAAACATATGAATAATACTCAAAATAAAGATTAAAAACAAGAGAATAAAGAAAACTCCCCATTTTTGTAAAATCTTTGAAGTGAAAACCCAAGATTTCTTCACTTCAAATCAAGTTCTTCCATCAACCATTAATGTCTTCAACAACCCAAGCACAAAACATTAAACGCACAAGAAGTAAATGACATTCTTGATGGAAATGTGAGAAAATAACAATAATCAAAATTTTAAACAACAACAAAATACTTAAATATAAGAAAACATTACTAAAACATAAAAACATTACTTGAAAATTGCATTAAAGAAGTAAATGTTGAGAGAAAAATACAAGAAAATTTGAAAAAAGGCAAGACTTACTTGATGCCCTAGCAAAATCTGATTTTTTCTATTTATAATACCCTAAAAATCATCCAAAAACCCTAAAAATGCTAAAATCCGCATAAAACAGTCATATGGATTGAACCGGGTCGGCTGGGTTGACCTGGACCGGCCCAGACAGAATTTTCTTTTTCTTTTTTTAATTTTATAACCGCACGACGCGGTGCAATTCCGCGGCCAAACTTGGCCTCGGGTCCGTTTTGAGCCGTGGTTCGCGTGCGCGGCTTGGTTCGAGCCACGCGTGGCTCAGCTAGAGGGTGATTTTTCAGCTTAGTCTCTTTCGTAATTGCTATCAAGTCCTCCATCTTTTAATCTAGAGCAATTTAGTCCCAAAATTTTCATATTTCTTTCAAGTAGGTCCTTCTAAAATTGCACTTTTGGTCCTTCAACTTTTGAAATCTTGCAATTTGGTCCCTCGTTTAATTGTACAACTCGTCCAAGACTTCCCGAAAGTGACAAAATGGTCCCCAAACTTGGAATTTCAGCAAAATCTTCACTCATTTTGTGATTTTTGGGCTCAAACTTGGACATTAACCTATTTAAACATAAAATATGCATAAATTAGTAGATATTTGCTCAATATATTCCAAAATACGCTAGTTCAAAGGTATAAAAAGTGTATAAAAATGCACTTAACAAGAGTTATGTGGCATTTTTTTTTGACATGGCAGGGTGACGTGTGAATTTAGGAGGAACTGATTCATCCACGTGTCAACAGTTTGCTATGTCAGCGAACTCCTTCAAATTTAGTTAACAGAATTGAGATGAGTGAGTGATGGATATCACTTTGTGAAGTTCAGTGAGTGTCTAGTCATGTTTTAAAATTCGGTGAATAAGTAGTCACAAAATGAAAGATGAGTGAGTGTTTATTCATTTCACCCAAAAACCCACTCTCTCTCTGTTGAAACCCGAGAGGAGAAGGGAGAGAGTGACGCGGGCAATTGTCGTTCATTGATTCCAGTCGGTCGGCGGTTCTGCCGATGATGGCACTGCTGGTGAGGGCGACGGGAAGGGTGTTGTAGTATGTGCATGTGTGGAAGAAGGAAGGCTGGGGAAATTGGTGCTAAAAATCGAGGATTTGAGGTTCGAAATTTGGGGGTTCGATTTTTGGCTAACTCTGGTCGAAGCGGTCGGAGGTCGAGGTGAGTTGTTTGGTTAGTTTATTTCTTGATTTTGGGGTTCGGTTGGATGTCAAACTGAAGTGGGCAGTGCATTTTTGGAGTGGTTGTTGGTTGTAGTTTTTGGGTGAGATTCGGTGGTGGAGGCAGTAAACAATTCTTGGAAGCTCGGCTGATTGGGTGTATGGTGATGGAGGCTCATTTGATTGGGTGTGTGGAGGTTTGATCGATTGGGTTGTAATGGCAGTGAAAATGTGGATTCTTTGGCTTCGATTTCATGGTTGCTGGAGTTGCTGTGAAGGAGATGGCGAATTTGAAAGCAATGCGTGTAAGTTCGAATTAAAGGCAGTGTGCGTGCGAGAATTGAACTGTGTTATCTTACCAAGAAGATGATTTGTGTGTGAATGTTGATGGAGAATATGTGTATATATATAGATTGGTATGGAGAGTGTTGTAATTAGAATGAAATTGTGATAATATTGGACATGAAAACGTCTGATTTGGAATAGGATTGTAAAGACTTGGGATACAAGAATATTAATGCGAATAAAATACTTTATCAAAAATAAATATTTAAAAGATAAAAGTTTGATTAAAATAAAATTAGATAAGCATAAATTTGAAATTGGGATTGAAAGTAATTTGAGTTTAAAATAAATAGAATTTTGGAATTGAATCCATTTGGACTTAAATCATTTTATTGACTAAAAAATAATATTTGATAAGGCTAGACGAACACGCTTTAACTTAAAATTAGGTGAAATTGCAGTGACACGTTTTTAAGAAATTAAATAATTATTTAAAAATTAACTGAAAAGTTCTCGGTCGCTACAGCCTGCCCTACCAGCATTACGCTTTCTCCTCCGCTACTTGTCGCTGTCACTTCTCGTCCATCTTTCCATAAATGTTAATCCCAATTCAGAGAAAACTCTCTATCAATTTCTCTTCTTTCCCCAAACCCACTTTATTAGTTCCTCTTCTTTCCCCATATCCACCAGCCCCACACCCAGGTTGCCCTGAAAGTTGCTAAAGGTTTTCACTACCTCTTTATCCGTAGTTAATCTGCAACACACCCACGCACAAAAGAAGAAGAAAGATTGAAACTTTAGAACCATATATCTCACAGCTTTCTTGCATTTCTTTGCTGAACACACTCAAGTCCTACACGATTTATGAATGTGAATTTTGAAAATTTTATCATTTTCTTTTGTAAAATGCATATCCCACTCAAACAGAAATGAGAACTCATTGGGACACCAAATCAGAGCATCACACAATTCGAAGTCCCATCTAATTCTAAATCTTGAGTTTCAAATTCAAGCAATAGTTTGTTTGTGATATCTGCTCAACTGTATTTTATTCTAGTGACGCTTCACAAAATCCACACAAGGGTTGAATTAACGTGAATTTGAATTGTGGTATGTGCGCTTCCAATCAAAGATGTATGTTTTTTTCCTAATCCAATTTGCAGCTACCGAGACTTGAGGTATTGAGTTCATATTCCACTCGTTTATTCTGAAACATGATCATACGAATTTTCATATTTGATGATTTTTGAATAACAAAAATCTATGTAATTGCAGAGTTATCCATTTTGGAGAAGTATCAGTACGTGAGAAAGGCACCACATGCAAACCCACAACGAAAGGATCAGGATTCAACATTTTTAGAATCATTGCCCCACATAGGTGTACATACGCCACACCGAAATATCATAAGAGAGGTTCCAATACAAAGCAAGGAGAGATGACATGTCTCGATCCATTGCCAATTCTACTCAATAAGATAAATTGCCACAATGTAAAGTCAAGAAAGTCCATTGTCAAGTCTTCGTCTAATGTAGGAATCTGATTGTAGAGTTTCTAATCCATGGTTTAAGTTGAAGCATTTGAGGCAATGAATTGTGTTAAGCTAATTTAGTGGTATCAAGAATATGTTTATTTTCAACTCGTGGCCATTTTATATTGACTTCATCAATGTTCTAATCCATGTTTTTTAATGCTAAGACCCCAATGAAGGATTCGGTTTACCATTTTCTCAGTCTTTCTAGTCATTTCCTCTTTTCTTTGCCACCCTCTGTGGTCATTCCCTGGATGAAGTGAAGTTCAAATGTTGATTTTTTTTTTAATATATATCTACTTGAGGATATGGTGTCCACAATGGGCACCATAATCCATATCCATCATATATGTGGGTTTTCCATGTGGCAGAAATATTTTTTTGTACAACATGGCAATCACACATACCTGGTGGGTAAGGAATATTGGTGGGAAGATTGGTAACTTAAGAACCACATTGTCCATGCGGATGGAAACTTCAATGTCAATCTCAGTTCACACTCTAGCCCATGCATTGAAGGATGGAACAAAATGCATTTGTTTTCTACTAATTTATTTGATAGGCCAATTATTTGTATTTTATTCTTCTTGTTTAATTTTTTATCAGCTTGCTAATTTAACTCTTTGATGTATCTGGAATTATTTAGTTAGTTTGATGAGTTCATTTATGAACTCAAAGAAGTTTGACAACAACAATATCTATGTCAAACAGTACTTCAATTATATGGGCATGATATGGAGGTTACATATCATAAGATGGAGGTTCTTTTGAACCAAAACATCCACCTGTCGACATCTTTCTAATGATGGCTTTCTCAGAAGGTGCTAAAATGCTTAGAGCCAGAGCTGATTGCACCGTCAAAGATTTAGAAGGTGGGAGTGCCCTTGAAAAGATAGCAAGTGGTGAAATCAGGACTTATATTCTTGAGTTTTCAGTTCAAAAGGCATAATTTAGTGGCCTCAAGTAGATATATTAAGCAATTCCTTCTATAAGCATACATTAGCAGCAAATTTCTAATATAACAGTTACAACAGTTGAAACAGCTCAATAACTACATTCATATTTGATTAGTAATTCCATGGCATCATCTGTTGTTCTGCTAAATGCCATGATAACTTTGTATTTAAGGTGCAGTTGTATTTACAATTCCTTCAAAGTTTTTAGTGGAATGCTGGAAAGAGACATGGTTTTCTAGAATACTATGATCACTGCTCTTATACAAAATGGGATGGATAATGAAGGCTTAATGCTTATCTAAGAGATGTAAAACTAGGGGCTTTCAATTGATGATGTGACAATTACCTTTGGATGCATCAAATCTAAGAGACTAGGTATTGGTAAAGGTCTACATGCTTGATGGCCTAAAACCCGACCCCGTCCAACATTTGATAAAGCTGAGAATCCAAGTGTTAAAGGTCGGCCCATCTGGTTAAGGTCGGCTCATTGATCGACCTTGTCTCAATGGCCTCAATCGCAACTTACAAGATCGGCCTTTGAGACCGAGGTGTGGTAAGGCATATTCTAACTTGGCCCTTCTTGCCCTAAGCCAAGGGCTACATAAGTAGGCCCCACATCTCAATGGGTAGAGGTCATTCCGTATTTGGACTCAACCTAAATAAAAAAAAGAGTCCAAGTCACATAAGGTAAGCTCTTTCAACAATGATTCCTTTTCCTATTGAGAGAAGGATATTTATTTTTGGCTTTATAAATAGATCTCCTTCAATCATAAACATGACATATTCATATTATCATAAGCTTTTCAACTTCTTCTCTTTATTATTTACCTTCTCTAGAAAACTAATTCTTACACCGGAGGGGCGAAGAGGAAATTCATCCCCACCTTTTTTGCAAGTTTATCGATGACAAGTCAAATCATCTTTTCCAGCAATCTCAGAGTTTTTGATCTTGTCATGTCAATGTCAATAATTTTTACAGCATCAATTGGTGAAGTCTGTGGGAAAAGATACAATTAGCCATGATCAATACTCAGCAAAATCGTCCCTTCGCATCCACAGAACCATCGTCCCAACCAATACCGGTTGAGGAAGATAACCCTCCACCTCTCGAAGATATTCCAGAAGCGCAAAGTTAGGCTCCACTTGACGATGAATCGATAAGCCAAGAGGCTTTTAATGAACTCCAACAGCAGTTGAACGATCTTCGTCGAATTCTTCAGTGGCAAGCTATGAATCAAGTTACCCTAGGAATGGGAACTCCCAAAGTCATGCCCAGAGGCAATTATATGCAAGCTAACTCCATAGACATGAGCTCTCTAGGGGTTAGGGAAGTCCCCCAATTACTGAAGGTTCTGAAAACATGACACAACAAAAAATCTCCAGAATCATTCATGAATGGATGGTTGACGGAATCAAGTACAACACACAAGCTCGTGTCACCTTCACTAGGAGAACCCCTTTCAATCCTCAAATAACCGCATTTCTCCTTCCAGTTCAATTCAAGTACCCTCAAATAAAGGAGTATGATGAAACTTTAGATCCGAACAACCATTTGAACACATATACCAATGTCATGGATATGCAAAATGCTTGTGATCATTTATTGTGCAAGGCCTTCCCTAAACGTTGACCAATGCAACTATACCTTCTGGGTCAATCTCCTCCTTCAGTGACCTTACTAAAAAGTTCACAACGTTCTTCGCTAGCAACAAACGGATAAAGAAAATCGCTGCTTCCCTCATCCAACTAAGGCAAGGGTCTGATGAGATATTATGGGATGTCCTTGTTTAAAAACCCGCCAACCAAGGTAACTGAGTTTCTTAAAAGGGCTAAAAAAAACATGGAGGAAACTTTATCGTCGATAAAGGCACAGACCCAAACACAGGGAACAACATTAACACCTTCTTCGGAGCCTTCCAGACAAGGGAGCAAGCGATCCAGAATGAAAGGTCAGAACCTGACACAACGGTGAATTCTTATGGGAATCAAGATACCATCCCACTGAACACTTCCCGATATCTTATTCTGATGGAAATCAAAGATCAGGAAGATCTACGATTGCCAAAATCCATTAATGGAAGGATCAACGACAGCAATCCTGACAAATATTGCGATTTCCATAAAAGTCAAGGTCATACTACAAATGAGTGCAGAATTCTTCAAAAATAAGTAGAGGCTCTCATCAAGAGGGGCCTACTGGGAGACTACGTAAAGAAGGATGACAAAGATCACCATAATCCTGAGAGAAAGGAGTAAGAGAAGAATAGTCCCGTTGGTACAATAAATTTCATTGTGGGAGGTATAGCTTCAGGCGGAGACTTAAATAAAGCCAGGAAAATTATGCTTGAGCATTGTGTAATCAAGTGGTCGAGATCATCAATCACGATCCCGACCTCTTGGCAAGTATCGGTTTTGAGAACACCAACATGGAAGGAATCTCGTACCCTCACGGCGACGCAGTCGTCATCTCGACAGTGATTGCAAACCATGATGTCAGGAAGATACTTATAGATAATGAAAGCGTAGCCAATATCCTTTCCCTCGATGCCTTCAATCAGATGCAACTTCCGAATGATCGACTTCAATGGATCATTATTCCGTTAACAGGATTTGGTGGAGGAATAGTTAGGCCAGAAGACTTGATAGATCTACCCTCTTCATTGGGCTCGAGAGAAAAGCAAGTCACCAGAATGACCCCATTTCAGGTGGTGAGGACCACAATGTCCTACAACACTATTTTAGGAAGACCTTATGTCATAATCTCAGAAGGAAAAACCTTCACCATCAGGAAAGAACTTCTCGGGACACTAAAGTAAAAATAGTCGTAATGCTTGAAAAAAAAACTTGATGTCTTCGCCTGGAGCGCCGAGGACATGCCCCAGATTGACCCCGCTCTTGTTGTATACAAACTTAATGTTAAGCCTGATAAAAAGCCTATAAAGCAATGAAGAAGACAATTTGCCACCGAAAGAAGATAGATTATCCGAGAAGAGGTGGATAGACTTCTGAAGGCAAAATTAATCAGAGAAGTCAAATATGGGGAACAGTTAGCCAGTGTGGAGGTAAAGAAGCCAATGGTAAATGACGTGTTTGCTTAGACTTTACAGATTTGAGAAAAGCATGTCCCAAAGACAGCTACCTCATCTCTCGAATTGGTGGATTGGTAGATTCAACCTCAGGTTTTGAACTCCACAATTTTTGAAACCTCCACAATTTTCTTGATGCGTTTTCAGGGTACATTAGATAAGAATAGCTGAGGAAAACCAAGGACCTCATTTATTGTGGACGAAGATATATATGCTACAAGGTCATGCCATTCGACCTAAATAATGTAGGGGAAACTTATCAAAGGCTTGTAAACATGGTTTTTGACAAACACATAGGACATAACATTGAGGTCTATGTAGATGACATGGTTGTCAAGAGATCGAGAAGGAAAGATCATGTGACCGACCTCGAAAACATTTTCTCCACCCTCCAACAACATTAGATGAAGTTAAACCCTACCAAGTGTGCTTCCGGGGTAGGTTCGGGCAAGATTTTGGGATTCATAGTCACCCAGCGAGGCATTGAAGTCAATCCCAACAAAATCATGGAACCTCCCACACTTATAAGAGAATTACAAAAACTTAAAGGACTGGCGGCAGCCCTAAGCGATTTGCAGCTAGTGGTTAAGCAGATTAATGGGTCGGAGCATGAGCTCTGCTGGACGGACCTAATCATTGAATACTTAACGTCCGAAAATATACCAACTGATAAGGCAGAGGTAAGAAGGATAAAGTCAATATCCGTGGAGGCCATATAAAGAGATCTGGTAACAAAATTGGTAATAAATGAGTAGTACTGGTCAAACACGAGGAAAGACACCATAAACTACGTATAACACCTGCGATAAATGCCCAAGATTTGTAGTCAGCTGAAGAACTCTCCCCTATCATGTGTCCATAACCTTTTGTACAATGGGAAATTGACATACTCGGGCCATTTCCCGTAGCTCACAGCCAGGTCAATTTTTTGGCAGTAGCTGTAGAATATTTCCCAAAATGGGTAGAGGTAGAGCCTCTCGCTGTAATTCCCGAACAAAAATCGAAATTGTTCCATCATATGTTGCTTTGGTCTTCCCAAAGTCTTGATCGCCATGGGAGAGAATTTGAATGTCAAGCCTTCAAACAATTTTGCAAGAATTTGTGGATCGAACACAGGCTAACTTTTGTTTCACACCCGCAAAGTCATTGGATTGGCAGAAGTCACAAACAAGCTTATATTACAGGATTTGTGGACTTGCCTTGATGATACCAAAGGTAATTGGCCCAACCTCCTTGAAATTCTTTGGACAAAACGAACCACGTTCAAAACAGCAATGGGGGAGACCCATTCATGCTAGCCCTCGGTATGGAGGCGGGAGTCCCAATTTAGATAACAATTTCTAGCTTCTGCATAATGTCAACAAGACCTGTCGATCACAACGAAAGTCTAGATCTCTTGGAAGAAACAAAGGAGGATGTCACCCTCAAAATAACCGCCTACAAATAGGCCATGTCAAAGAGCTATGGATTGGAAAGGGGTCTTACAGTCTTAGAAATATGAACTTTAAACCTTTTCCTCGACCTTAGAACATTGAAATTCCAAAGCCCTTCTGTAAGTAGGCATTTTCCTCTACAAAATATCATAGGATTAGTTGCCATTGGGTTTGTTAATTATTGTTGAGTCGGGTTTGCGCACCCACCTATATACTGCAAGAGTCAGGGACGGGAACTCTTTTCCCTCACCTAGATTTTTTCCTACAGGGGTTTTCTGGGTAAGGTAACGAGGCCCAAAAGTCAGTCCGCATATCAATGAAAGTCTTTTTGTTAAAAGAATGATCCAACACAAGTTGAAGAACCCCCCAAAAAATGGGGCGTGCTAAATAAATAATTTACAAGGTCGGCCTAGCAGCATGACTTTCACTAATTATTCTTCCAAATTTACAAAGTAAAAGGCAAGATATTTACTTGTGCAAATAATTCACAAGACTGATTAAAGAGCACGACCTTCACAAATTATTCTATCAAATTTACAAAGTAAAAGGCAAAACAATACCTGTGCAAATAATTTTACAAGGTTAGCCAAAGAGAACCTTCACAAATTGTTCTTCAAAATTTACAAAGGCAAAACTTGTGCAAATAATCTACAAGGTTGGCCAAAGAGTACGACCTCTACAAATTATTCTTCCAAATTTACAAGTAAGAGGCACGACCCTAACTTGTGCAAATAATCTATAAGGTTGTCCAAATAGCGTGTTCTTCCAAATTTACAAAGTAAAAGGCATGTTAGTACATTTTTTTCATTTAAAAATACAAAGTGAGGAGCACATAAACTAATACAAAAAGATTATGACTTCATTCACAAAAATTGGATTACAAGAAGTCTTTGGGGCATCCCTGGGGAAAGAGCCCAGGTTACAAAGGTAAAATAAAATAAGGGTCTACAAATTCTCGAGATTGCTGGCATCATCTGCATCATCTTTGGACTCAATATCCCCTTCCTACTCCTCAAAGCTCTTATGTTCCCAGAGGAAATTGAGCCAAGGCACTGGTGTCAAGATTGGGGGACCTTTAGCCGACACCTAGCCCGAGTTTTCTTCATGCCTTGAGCGTAAGATTCAAGAGCATAGTTGCCTAGTGTGAGCTTATACTCTTCAGACCTTTTAAATGCCTCAATAACCTCCAATCTCACATGAACATCATCTTCCCTCTCTTTCCCTTCTTCAAAAAGTTTGGAAATTTCGTCCTGAGCTTGGTCTTGCTCTTGAATATTAGTGGTCAAATCGGCCTCAACTTTCTTGAGTTTCTCCTCTGCAATCTTTGCCTTCGCAGCCTCGTACTGAACTGTATGAACAAGTTGGTTGGACGTTTGACCGCGTTTGAGGTCTTGAAGAGCAAGAACATTACCAATAGGATTGAGCATGGTTCCATATAGTTCTAGTTCATAGGGAACTGAACTGAACTAAGAAAACAACCAATTGTGAGAGGTGGAGTGAAGATTTCTAGTTTATTGATTTTGAATGAACTGAAGGTTGAATGCTTGACAATCGATGACTTGAAGATGAACGATGAAACGAGTGAAAGAAAAATGATTTCGATCAAAGTTTTTTTATTATTATACTTGTTTTGGTTGTAGCTATTGTAATATTGAATGAGCCAATAGTTGGGTAATGAATCATTCGGCCAGATAACATTCATTAAGATTAAAAATTGATGATTTTTATTTATTTATTAAATTTGTAGTTGTATTCTTGAAAAAATTAAAAATCAATTTCCGGTCCTAAGAACCAAAATTGACACCGAATGGTTCTTAATTTTTAAAACTAGGACCAGGATGCCTCTTCAAGTCCAAATGATGTTGCCTGAGAATTCTTAGCAGGCCTTTGCCGCACAACCTCGTCCTCCATTCTCTTGCCTGCTATATAGCCCATGCTTTGGCTTCAGCAAGCAACCTTAGTGCATCCCACATCAAAAGGCATTCCTGCAAAATGAGCCTGAGCAAAAGGTTAGAACAAAAAAAAAAAAAAAAAAAAAAGGAAGAAGGGAAGTAGTCATGTAGAGTCCAATAATTACACAAATTAAGCGACTAAATCCTACCCGGGTGCAGGTCAAGGTTGGCCTGGTCAATGATATTGCTCGAAACGATATTAGAAGCTTCCTCTGCTAATAGACCAAAATCACACACTAATGGCGTTGGCCATAAGGTCGGACATTGCCTCCTCACTTACAGATCCATTCTATTGAAGCTATCAATGTTAGGCATTCTAAAGGTCGGCCAAAATATCTACCCTCACACGGTTTCACAAAAAAAAAATTCTCCTTCCAATGTTTTATGGAAGAAGAAACCCATGGGACCTTAAAATGACCCTTCCCGCTTAAATACAAGAAACATTACAGTAGGGTACTTCAACTCTAAGATAAAATTCAAAGGTCGACCGTGGGCTCGATCCCTAGACTTCCACATAACACAAAAAAAAAACTAATAACCTCCACCTGTTGGGAGCGAGCTGCCCCACGACTATGCTGGTGATTAAAAGAAAATCAACTAAAAAATGATGGAGGGCGAACCTCATCCCGGCCACCAACATCATGAAAAACTACAAATGCTCCTTCATTATATTCCTAAAGGGCGGGAGCTCGAGGTCGGGTTGCCTCAGTCTCCTCCTGCTCTCGGATTCTTCTCAACTTCCTCCCCATTCTTGGGCGCATCCTGAGCTTCAGGTGCGGTAGGTAAAAACATAAAGGCGGGCCCGAAAGGTTCTTAACCTATGGTCGTCCACTTCCACGACTCTAGCAATATCTTAAAAAATAATATAAAGAGATACTTCCTTCATCTCGTGAAGATAGACTTGTTTATCTTTTTTCACATAAATTAAGAAAATGTAATTAATGTAGTTGAAAATATAAGCCCCTGTTCTCTTTGCTGTTTTGAGGTCATTTTCTGTTTTTATTTTCGAAAATGCTAAAAACGCGTTCTCTTTACCATTTTCGAAAGCGCATTTTGGAAAACAAAAAAAAAAATTGTACACAAAACGGAAAACGCCCGAAACATCGTTTTGGGCGTTTTGTGTGTATTTCAACAAAAAATGTTCAAAACGTGTTTTGGGAATTTTTTTTTTTTTTTTTTTTTTTTTTTTTTTTTTTTTTATAGAATTATCTTAACTTAGAACTAAGCTTAATATAAAGTTTTTATTTTTTTATTATTTTTTTTAGAATTATCCTAACTTGGAACTAAACCTAAATAAAGAATTTTTTTTTTTTTTGGAGAATTATCCTAACTTGGAACTTAGTTTAAATAAAGTTTTATTCAATTCAATATCAACATTACAAAAAAAAAAAAAAATTAAATGAGAATTCTTGTTGTTATATTTCAAAAAATGTAATGATAAATGGACTCTGGTGGTTTTGAAAGAACTTGCATTTTCTGGATTTTAATAGAAGTAGAGTTTTCTCAAGTCTCGAACCTGACCAAGCTGTGTTAATATAGACTCTTAATGCTCACATTAGTGTGTTGCATGTAACCATATTTTTAGTATATTGTGAAAGGAAATTTGAGTTGGAGTTAGTAGTATTCTGCAAGCAAATTAATTAAAAATAGTTTAAATAGTGTTCTGCAAAATTTCAAACAGAACGTGTTTTCCAGCTTTTCATTTTCAAAAACAGTTTTCAGAAATGACAAACCAAATGCGTTTTCAGCAAATTTGAAAACAAAAATGAAAACACAAAACACAAAACATTTTCGAAAATGAAAATACAAAATAAAATACAAACAGAACGCCACCTAAGTTTTTCCTTATATTTTACTAATATAGATCCCTACATTAAATAACGTAATAAATATGATTATTCTATATTTGTTGATAACAATGGATTAATAAGGGCATATTAGAAAACTTAAAAATTCCTAGACTTTCAATAAGGAAAGTGACCTATAATTTGGGATGGATACATAAGGAATATAAGTCTATCTTCACAGGACGGAAGGAGAATAAGTTAAAAATTAATAGTAGTCAAGATGGAGGTCGAGCTTAGAGCTAGATGTACTTTTTGTTGAGGAAGGGGAAAATCGTGCTAAATTCCCGATTATTTCTCTGCTCTCTAAATTTTTTTGCAAAGAAGAATGAGAGCACAGGACCACATATACACATTTGTCAATTATAAATACTTATGCACGGGGCCAATGATCGGCTAAACCTCTTCCAACATTTATAAAGTTGTCGGTCGGCCCAACTGGTTAAGGTCTGCCTATCTGGTTATGGGCTACATAAGAAGGTCCTACGTCTCAATGGGTAGAGGTCATTTCCTATTTGGACTCTATCTAACCAAAAAAAAAAAAAGATATTGCAAGTCACATAAGGTAAAAGCTCTTTCAACAAGGATTAAATGGAGTGGTGGGATTGACCCGCGCCCCAAAATTCACTAGGCGGGACGTGGGTTTGGAGAGATAATTGATAATGTACTAAGTGGAGACATAAAATTTATAATGGGCTTACGTTTAGAGATTGTTGAATCAAAGCTGAAGCAGTTGGATTGTGAACATAGTGATCATCTCATTGCTATTAAAGATATGCAACAATAATTAACTAGTACTCTAATAAATGTGAAGTCCGAAATCTGTAGATTGAAAAGTGATTTCAAATCAATGTTATCCGAATTTTTGGAAAATTTAAGAGAAGACGTTGAGGTGAAGGATAAGTAATCATGGTGTGTGATCCTAATTTGGGATAAGAGGTATGAAATATGATTCTTTTTTTTTTCAATTATATAGTTTGTAACTAATTGTAATTATAACTTTATTAAGGTTTGTAATGAATTACAGTTTGAAATGAATTCCAGTTGTAACTCGATTTGTTGATGGGTTTCATGGATCAATGAACTCAAATTTAGTATCAAATTGTGGGTGGGATTTGAGTAATGTTTGTATGAAATTGAGGGTGAATTTTTTTTGTATGATTTTGGATTGTAATACGGTAGAATCGTCATTTTTAGTACAAAGTTTGAACTTTACCCGATTTTCTAGAATATGTTTTAGATTTAAAACAAGTCTTTAAATTTCTTTATTTGTTTACTGAACCCATTTTTCAAGTAAGGTTGAGAATCATTATAGTTCATAGAGATGGAAAAAAAATTTGACCCGAACTTGAGCGAGTTGCGGGGTGAGGGCGGGTTTTTCCTGCTTCGAGTCCCAAATAATTAATTAAAATAAATAAAAAATAGAGAAATAAATGAAAAATTACTAAAAAATTAAAAAAAGGGAAAAAAACTCAAAGGGGCAGCGAACTGGCCCCAAATAATTAATTAAAAAAATAAATAGAGAAAAAAAGGAAAAATAACTAAAAATTAAAAAATAATAATAAATGAAAAAACAGAATTAAACGGAGTAGCGGGGTTGACCCATCCCATCCCGAAATTAGCAGGGCGGGGGGGGGGGGGTTTGGAGACATAATTGATAATGTACTAAATGGAGACAATATATATAATGGGCTTACGTTTAGAGATTGTTGAATCAAAGTTGAAGCCGTTGGATTGTGAACATAGTGACTGTCTCGTTGCTGTTGAAGATTTGATAAAATAAATAACTAGTTGATAAGTGTATTTTATAAACTTATTTATATGTCTAAATTAGAATAAATTATTGTCGTTTTAGAATATAGGCTACTTAATTCGTGTCTATTTGTTACTTTGTAGAAAATATCCTAAAAGATGAAGAATAATGCAATTAATGGGAAAAGGCACATTTGGATGATAAGTGAAGCTAAATTAAGCAATTGAGAAGTTTGGGACGTCAATCGGGAAGCATGCATGTCGCCAAAGAGAGCAAATCAGAAGTTGGATGACCTAATTGAAGGAGTTGAAAGCTGAAACGAGCAAATTGAGAAGATTCCAAAGTTTGAGGACTAAATCGCAACAATTAGAAGTTGAGGATTGAAGGTGTAATTAAAAGTCAGGGACCAACTAATACAATCAGAAAAAGATGGAAATTGTGCCTAGGGTTCAACCGCGCGATCGCTGGCTTAAGAAGCGCGCGGTCCCGCGAGTACACAATTTTTTCACCCGAGGCTAAAAGCCTTAACCACGCGATCGCTGGATTTTCTATCGCTCGATCGCGTGGGTTCTGGACTGGTTAGCGGATCAGATTTTTCTCGCAATTTTGAACAGATTTTCAGCCCGTTTGACCTAGGTTTCTCCAACACCTATATATAGAACATAAGAGGCACGAATTCTGTACCTTTGCCTCTCCAAAGAACGAGCCACAATAGAGAATTCATCATCAAATTCTTAGGGAATTAAGTATCGCAAAGGGGCATGAGTTGAAGATAATTGAAGAATCAAAACTTGGTGCAAGCGTTTCTTTCTTTATATTATTTTCAACGAATGTTTATTATTGTTGTTTTTGTTCTTTAATTATGATGTGTAACGAAACTATATGTTGGGATGAACGATGTAACCTAATTTTATTATTTTAATTCCAAATTCCATGTTTTAATGATTTTATTGCATGTATTGATTTATTATTGTTCTTAATGCGTGAATGAACTGACCATCTATTTATGATTACTTGAGTTATTTCCATAATCCGAGAGGTGAGTTAATAACTTAGATCAAGGTAATAAATCCGGTAATTGAACAAGAGATAGATATATACTCTTATTATTATTGCGGTCGTGTGTGAATTCTTGTATGTTATGCATTTAGATAAGGAATATTCGGACCCTCTATACAGATAAATGGTCGACTTATATAGATAGAATTGATTTAAACTCGAGAGAGGAATTTCAATATACATTAGTGAATTCGATCGAATACATTATTAGGAAATAAAACTGGAATTGGAGTTAATTTAATTGGCTAGGTGAAATCGTAAATCTCAACTACCTTATTATCGTTTTTGAAAACAAAAGCAATTTCGCATTTTAATTCTTTAGTTTAATTTTATCAGTTTTAGTTTAAAACAACCAATCAAATTCGTCAGGTCAAATAGGGATAAGAATTAATATATTCCGATACTTAGTAAGCAGTCTCTGTGGGACGATAATCTGGACTCTTAGCTCCACTTATTACTCCTCATGACCTGTACACTTGTGGGGATATCTCGTATCGCGAGATATTAGTGAACACTAGTACTCTGATAAATGCGAAGTCTGAAATCTGTAGTTTGAAAAGTGATTTCAAATCAATGTTATCCGAATTTTTGGAAAATTTAAGAGACGACATTGAGGTGAAGGATTAGAAGTCATGGTATAATGATCCTAATTTGGGACAAGAGGTGTGTAATATGATTCTTTTATTTCAATTATATAGTTTGTAGCTAATTGCAATTATAACTTTATTATTAAGTCCTATAATGAATTACAATTTGAAATAAATTCCAATTGTAACTCTATTTGTTGATGGGTTTCGTGGATCAATGAACACAAATTTGGTATTTAAAAACAAGTCTTTAAATTTCTTTATTTGTTTACTTAACCCATTTCTCAAACAAGGTTGAGAATCATTCTAGTTCATAGAGATGGAAAAAAAACTCGACCCGAACCTGAGCAGGTCACGGGGTGAGGGCGGGTTTTGGCTGCCCTGACCTGAACCCACCCTAATTAATTAATTAATATAAATAAACAAATAAATAGAGAAAAAAAAATGAAAAAAATTGAAAAATTTAAAAAAATGCTAAAAAAATGGAAAAAAAAAATTCAACTGAGTCGGGGGGGGGGGGGGGGGGGGTACCTCGCTATTCTTGTGCTTGTGATTTATTACTTGGAAATAAATTATAAACTTGCTAGAATTATCTAATTTTATTTATAATAATATTTATGTATGAGATAATGTTTTAGCGTTGCTAAAATTCCTATTGGCCGAAAATTCTAGGCCTTATTTGTGTCACTTGGTTGGTAAGTGATTCACTTATGGTAAGATACTTTAAATCCATCATTATCTTTTATTATCTTTGCGGCCGCACGGTTGGAAAAAACAGGCGACTGAAGGTTGGCTTTTCGAGGCTGCGACCGCACACTTTTGAACCGTGCAGCCGCACGGTAGTATCGACTGGGCCACTGGTGGGATTTTTACGCGAATTCTGATTTAATTCACCCCTTTTCGCCTAGGTCAGAGGGGGGGCATATATATAGAACAGAACACACGAAATATGGGCTTTCATTCTTGACCTAATACACCACATCAAAGTTCTGGAGAGCGGATTTGTGAAGATTTATCCTAATTTTCTTGAGATTTCCATATTATAGGTGATGAAGTTCTTTCATATTTGTGATTTGCTATTAACCATGTATTTAGGCTAATTTTCCATTGTGCTAGGATTATGATGAAGTCTTAGAGAATTATTTCATGCTTTGGTTTATTTAATTTTATGACAATTGGTATTTTGAGTTATTGATTCGTATTTATTTTCATCTATAATTTTGATGCATGAATTATATGATGTATGTGGTGAATTTTTATGATCGAAAGAGTGGAATTTCACTAGACTTGAATCAATAGTCATAGGGTTCGATAGGGATAGAAATATACCACTATGTCTTATGTGATCTTTTCATATTTTGTTCGTTTAATGCTTTCCTAAATAATTGCATTCATCATAGAAATATAGGTGGATTGTAATTAGGAAAATGCTTAATTCTTGTTCGAAAGAGAGTTTTAGGCATTATAGAAACATTGATCGTCAATAATATACCTTGTCTTGGATTATTTGAATCAAAGTGTGAAATATCAATACTAAGATGGATTCTAAATCCTAGCACTTCATTCACATACGTTTGTTAAACAAATACTGAAAATTCCATTCACTTATTTATTTGATCATTAATTTTAGGTTTCTTTGGTAATTTAGGCTAATCATTTAGAATCTCTTACAAATCACCGAAAATTCATTCGTTTCGGTTAAGGTTAATAATCTAAGAAAATAGAACTAACCAATCCTTGTGGGAACGACATTCGGACTCAAATCCATTGTGTTACTTGTTCGATACCGTACACTTGCGGTAAGAGTCAAAAATTTTGTCGTGACAACATCAACACAGGCTAGGTACATCTCTCAACACCTCTCATATACTTGAACTTATTCACATGGATCTGATGAGTCCTATTAAAAAAGAAAGTATTGGTGGTAAGAGATATATTTACGTTTGTGTTGATGATTTCTCCCGATAGACTTGGATTATGTTTATTCGTGAAAAATCTGATGCCTTTTATAATTTTGCTAATCTTTTACAGAAATTGAGTAATGAAAAGGCTGATAAACAGGTATGAGTCAAAAGGATCAGAAGCGATCATGGAAAAGAATTTGAAAACTCGGACTTTACTGATTTCTGCACCCAATATGGAATTAAGCATGAGTTCTCAGCCATCAAGACTCCTCAACAGAACGGGGTAGTGGAAAGGAAAAATAGAACCCTACAAGAGATGGCATGTGTCATGCTAAACAACAACAAATTGCCTACAAGATTTCGGGCATAAGCTATAAACACTGCTTGCTACATTTTTAATAGAGTCATTCTTAGAACATGAACAAAACAAACTCCCTATGAAATCTGGAAGGGTAGAAAACCTAGGGCTGATTACTTTCATACCTTTGGAAGTAAATGTTACATCTTAAAAGATAGGAAACACTTAGGAAAATTTGACTCAAAATCCGATGAAGGAATATTTTTTAGGTTATGCTGAAAATGGTAAGGCTTATAAAGTTTACAATCTTAGAACCCAAACTATTCTTGAGTTAGTTAATGTGAAAGTGGATGATGCTAATAGTTTGAATTCTGACTTATAGGAAATTGAGGATGATCAGTTGGAAATTCCTCCAAAACAGCACACTGAAACTTAAAAATTAGAAGAAAGACCACTCTAAGCAGAAATTCAAAATAACACTGAAGAATGTAACGTGAATGAATCTAGCTACCCAGACACATCTGTCCGTCCAGATTGATTTGACTACACAGATACATCTGGTGTTGCACAACGAGAAGTACAGAAAAAAATCATCTACTAGAGTTCAGAAGGCTCATCTACTTGACAATATTCTCGCTGATCTGTCTAAAATGAATGTGACCAGAAGAAGATTTGCTGCTAAAATGAGAAACATGAGCCATTTATCCCTAATTGAACCAAAAAATGTCAAGGAGGCCTTGACAGATGAAAACCGGGTACAGGCAGTGCAGGACGGACTAAACCAGTTTGAGAAAAATAACGTCTGAGAATTGGTTCCTTGTCAAAAAAGAAGAAATTGTAATTGGAACCAAATGGATCATAAAAAATAAGCCAGATGAACAAGGAAATGTGGTCAGAAACAAAACCAGACTTGTTACTCAAGGCTACACCCAGGTTGAAGGAATAGATTTTGACGAGACATTTGCTCATGTAGCCAGACTAAGACTGGAATCCATCATATTGCTGCTAGTCGTGTCCTGCTACATCAATTTCAGGTTATATCAGATGGATATCAAAAGTGCTTTCCTAAATGGTGTGTGTCTTTCGACTTAAAAAGGCTTTTTATGGGTTGAAACAAGCCCCCAGAGCCAGGTATGAGAGGCTCGCATCATTTTTGTTGAGCAAAGGATAAAAAAGAGGAGGAACTGATAAAAATTCTTTTCATTAAGCATCTAAATCTTGGACTAACTGTAGTTCAAATAAATGTTGATGACATTGTATTTGGGTCTACCTCTAAGTCTAAAATTGATGAATTTATAAATACCATGAAAAGAGTTGAAATGAGCATGGTCAGTGAACTAACTTTTTTCCTTGGTTTGCAAGTACAGGATGAATCTGGCATATTCATATCTCAAGCAAAGTATGCTAAGAATTCGATGAAGAAGTTTGGGCTTGAAGATGCTAAGGCTATGAGAACTCTCATGGCAACAACATTGAAACTTTCAAAGGTTGACACCGGCAAGGACGTGGATCCATCTCTCTATAGAAGCATGATTGGAAGTCTTCTATATCTTACTACTAGTAGACCAGACATATCCTTCAATGTTGGGGTGTGTGCAAGATATCAGGATAAACCCAAAGGAATCTCATGTTGCCGCTATAAAAAGAATCATCAGATGTGTAAGTGGTACATTAAGTAATGGAATTTGGTTTACAAGAGATACCATTGCCCATCTTATAGGATATTCTAACGCGGATTGGGTTGAGAATGTTGATGATAGGAAGAGTACATCCGGTGGTTGTTTTTACATTGGAAACAACTTGGTGGGTTGGCTAAGCAGAAAACAAAACTCAGTATCCATCGCCACAGCTTAAGCAGAGTTTATTGCAACTAGTAGTTGTTGTACACAATTTCTTTGGATGAAACAATTGTTGGAAAATCATGAGATCTTTACAAAACAAGCCACTATATATATTGATAACACCAGTGCTATCAACATCTCAAAAAACCCTGTCCAAACACTTCAGAACAAAGCACATTGATATCAGATACCACTTTATCAGAGAATTGGTGGAACAAAAGATTATCAATCTGGTGAATATACAGACTGATCTACAACTTGCAGATTTGTTTACTAAGGCCCTCGATATTGTCAAATTTGAAAATCTTAGGAAACAAATTGGAGTTTCACCACCTCCAGAATAGGAGCATGCATTTAGGTGAAGGCACCACAGGTGAAGGCACCACTGTGTCGAGCACAATCGTTGTCACCGCCTCCACTCTGGTCGCTCCTACTCTTGTCGGAACTACCACAACTCTAGCTCAGCCCATTGTCCCACTAAGCCAAGACATCTCCACCATTTTCTACTCATGGGTGTGAATCTGTCACCCATATTTGGTAATCTTGCTACTAGTCATATTTCTCCATTAGATACTTGTAGTGAGTTATTGAGTGCAAGAAAAATTACTGGAAAACAAAGTAAGGCAATTGGGATAAAGCCAAAAGTTGTGAAAAATATGGAAGGAGGAACTGAAGGTGTCGAGGGGACTAACTCAGATAAAGGAAATTCAGTTGAATCTGGTGATTCAGAGTTAGAAGAAGAATTAGGGAAAGTTGAGAAATCAGAAGGCCAAGATGAGTCAGGTGAGTCAGAGGGTCTAGCAGAGAGGAGGAATCATATGTGTAGCGACCGGGAATTTTTAAATTCTTTATAAAATATTTAGAACTCTAAGTGCGCGTCGCTACGGCTTTTCCATTTAATTTAAAGGAGTATTCGTCTAGCCAATTAAGTGAAATTAAACTTATTTAAAGACTTAGTCAAATTTCAATTTTATCAAAAATATTTTAATATCACAGTTTATTTTCAAAAGTCCAAGTATTAATTTTATTAAGTCCCAATTTGAAATATTTTAGTCCAATCCAACTTATCGAGTCCAAATGTTTTTTTTTGTTACCAATCATTCAGGCCCATTTAAAAACCCAATAAGTCATCTCTTGACCCAACCTATTCAACTATTAATTTAATCCCCCAACTTCATTATCGAAACCCACGCAACCGCCTCCAGTAAAGGTATAGTTTCTCTCAATTTCTACCATCGGCAAAGTTGTTATCTGCAAATCCACCACCGCCACAGTCAGCCTAGAACCCTGAGCAACACCACAGCCGTTGCCAAACCACCCAACCACTGTCGCGACCTCATCACCACCACAAACCGCCCCCTTCCCAACTCCCAAATCTGAGCCAAACCCCCAAAAATCAAACCCAAAACCGAATTAAAAACATAACCCATCACTCACCTCAAACTTAAACGGAGTTTTTCGTCGGAAAACCCACGAACACAGCCCGGGTTTACCTCGTTTCTTCGCTCCCAAAACCAGCCCAAACTCCATTCTTTTCTCGCATACCCAGGTTCCTGCTGCCGCTGCTTCGCGCCGACGATCGACCTGAGAGGAGGGCGTCCGCCCTCCCCTCACGCTCCGTCTCTCTCTCTGTCGGAACATAGAAAGAGAGAGGGGTGTATGGATATATATATGTATATTATATATATAAACTTATTTACAAATTGATTCTTTAAGTCCCAATTTTTGAAAGAGTACTTGTTTCAGTCCTTAAGTTTTGAAAACAGCTATTTCAGCCCTTGTAATTCAAAAATATTCTGTTCAGTATGTAACAATTTGGTCCCTGCAGTTCTTAACTATTTCAACCAGCCCCTATTTTTGTAAAAGTCTACTTCAGTCCCTAAATTTTAAATTCAATTCTCTTAAAATTCCATTAGATCCTTATATCTTATTTATTTTAATTACTTTAAATTCAAGTTTCAAAAATACTAATTTAATTAATTTTTCTTGGCTAGACGAATCATTTGGAGAATTAAGAGATTGACGTACTTCCCGCTCCAATTTTTGAGAACTCGTAACGTTAAAGGTAGACTCGCCCCCACTAATTGATTTATATTATAATTGCATGTGATTATGTGGATTTGTGTGATTTTATATGCTTTATTGCATGAGAAAAGAAAAGAATATCTCGTATGAGATAAATTTGAGAATTTATGTTATGCACGTCATAACTTATCTGCTAGCATGATATAAGAAAAGAATGGTTCATTTGTGTTCACTATGTGATGCCTATGAATAAGAAAAGAATATCACTACATTATTTGCATGATTACTTGTCCAATTATCTTGTAGATTAATTATTGGAGTTGAGTCTACTGAGTATTTCATTTTGAAATGCTCACCCCGTTGTTTTAACAAATTTGCAGATTTCGGTGACGGAGGCGAATGACGGGCAATGGCGAAGAATATAATTTGGATATTATTTTTGAAAGTCGTGGATTTCGAAATAAACAATTTCATTTTATTAAAAAATTTTCATTTTAAATAAATTGTAAGAATTATTCTATTTAGATTGAATTATCGCTAAACTTTGATTTATTAAATGTGATATTTAATATTTAGTCATTTTTCCGCAATAAAGTTTATTTAAGAATTTAGAAAAGTGACGTTCCCGCGCTTCTCGGAACTCGGGGCGTTACAATATGAGACAGAGGGATCTGAGGAATAGGATGTTGCAGAGGAATCTGAGGAAGTCGAAGAAGAAGAGACTGTGAAACCGAACACAAAGGGAAAGAAAAGTGGAAGAAACAGTGATTGCAAAGAAAAAGAGTTGAAGTTTACTGCAAAAGACCTTAGGAAGTGGTTATGATTGAAAAGATGATTTTTTCAGATGAGAATGATTCTATTCAGGCCACTAATGATGAAATTGCAATTGAGTTAACAGGAGGAAAAACACCTTGGCCTGATAAAGGATTGAAACAATTGCCTCGGTTTGAAATGTCCAAAAAATATCAAATTTTGCACAAAATAGTCAAGGCAAACTTTGATCAACTCATTCATGAATCGAGCTTTAAACGAGAGTATGCTAGGACCCTTTTTCTCATCGGTACTAAGAGGAATATTAATTTGGCTACTCGTATTTGGAATTCAATTGTTGGTCGAGTTTCAGGCAGTGGTCCTCGTAAAAAATAGAATATGGGTGCTCCAGATAAAGCTGATAAGCAGGACTTTTCTCGACATAACAATAGATTTGGGCAACTGGAGGTAGAGGTTATTGCTCTGAAAGCAAAGGTTGCTGAACTCAAGACCATAATACTAGTGCCTCTATCCAAATACCCCTGAATGTTTTTTGCTGATTCTTTGAATTTTCTATTTCAATTTGTGTGATCTGTAACCGAATATTGCCTATGGTTGTCTTTTGTGCTATTTTGGCAGGTTGCAAGACGTGGAAGGCTTCCTCTATTTCTTCCAAAAAGGGGGAGTAGCAGTTTTTATCATCTTTTGGGATATTTGAAAGACGAGGTAACTTTTTTTTATTTGGATGCTCTTTATGTGGTTATTATTTGTCTCTCGTCGTTACATGCATGAATTGGTTGTTGTGAGCTTATTATGGTACATAACTTGAGGTGGAGAATTTTGATATGGCGAGCATTATGGTTGCATGTTGCTTCTTCACTTGTCTGTGAAAAGATGACTTGGTTTTGAAAAAATAGAAAAAGCCAAAAGGGGAGATTGTTAACTTTAAATTGGTATTTTCTATTTTCACAGGTTTGTAATTTAGTATACCTTATTTAAATATTATATGTTTTAGTAATTTAATAAGTTTAACTAAATTACTAGATGATTTACTTGGATTTGAATTCATACTTATCTCCTATTCTTATGCTTTTGATTTATTACTTGGAGATAAATTTTAAACTTGCCAGAATTATCTCTTTTTATTTATGATAAATATTATGTATGAGATAATGTTTTAGCCTTGCTAAAATTCCTATTGGCCAAAAATTCTAGGCCTTATTTCTTAGAATACAAGGTTGTTGTGTCACTTGGTTGGTAAGTGATTCACTTATGGTAAGATTCTTCTAATCCATCATTATCTTTTATTATCTTACCATATCTCTATTAACTTGTAATTATCTTTGATATATTGTAGGGAATAGAGATTATGTACAACTAGTATTCTTGGAGGACAAGAAACTGGTGTGTATAAAAGAAAGAATGCTGGGGACATCATCTCTAAGTCTTGAAGCTGAAAATTATTAGTGTGTAGAGATTATATACGGCTTCTTCATATTGTGACTTCTCCAATTGCACAAACATCATAAAGACATAGAGCTTATTCATTCATGCAAAAACCAATCTTCAAATTACAAATCTAAAGGTTCTCCAGGAGGAGTATCAATCACTAAAGGAAGAAAAGAACTGTAGGAAAAGATCAAATGGGAGGTTTGGATCAAGATCGAACGGGAGTTCAAAGTTGCTGTATTGTTGCAGTGTCAAGGGAAGCTACTGAAGAGTGGTGGAACGCCAACTCATATTATACGCAATGGAAGTATCAGGGAGTTATTTATTTAATTCATGGGTGTTTGATAAATTTATCCATAAATTTGTCCTATACTTTCAGTGAACTATGTAATATATTTTCTTATTAGTGATTGATTTTTGTCCGCAGGGTGCAGGCATGTGGGTTTTCTCTGAAAGGGTTTTTCCCACATTAACCTCTAATATTGTGTTCAAATTGCTTTACAATTCGCTTAACAATTCTGTTCACGATTTATAATCTAGACGAATATGTGATAACAAGATTCATCTGGATCTGGGCTAATCAAGACTTCACGTATTTCTGTTAATACTATACTGTCCAGACAAATTTGTGGCAGTCAGTTTCATCTTATTTATAGCAATTGTAACTCTATTTGTTGATGGGATTCGCGGATCAATGAACTCAAATTTGGTATCAAATTGTGGATGGGATTTGAGTAATGTTGGTATGAAATCGCGGGTGAAATTTTTTGTATGATTTGGATTGTAATGCGGTAGAATCGTCGTTTTCAGTACCAAGTCTTTAAATATCTTTATTTGTGTACTTAACCCATTTTTCAAACAAGGTTTCAGAATCATTCTAGTTTATAGAGATGGAAAAAAAACCCGACCCCAACCCGAGCAGGTCATAGGGCGAGGGACGCTTTTTCCTGGCGAGGGACAGCTTTTGCCTCCCCAACTCGAACTCGCCCCAAATAATTAATTAAAAAAATAAATAAAGAAAAAAGGAAAAATAACTGAAAAATAAATAATAATAATAATAAATGGAAAAAAAAGAATTAAACGGAGTGGCAGAATTGACCCGCCCCGCCCCGGAGGGGCTGGGAGAGATAATTGATAATGTACTAAGTGGAGAAATAAAATTTGATAATGGGCTTACGTTTAGAAATTTTGAATCAAAGCTATAGCAGTTGGATTGTGAACATAGTGACCGTCTCGCTGCTATTGAAGATATGTAACATTAATTAACTAGTACTCTGATAAATGTGAAGTCCGAAATCTGTAGATTGAAAAGTGATTTAAAATCAATGTTATCCGAATTTTCAGAAAATTTAAGAGAAGACGAGGTGAAGGATTAGAAGTCAATAGATCCTAATTTGGGAACGTAGTGATCGTCTGACTGGTATTGAAGATAACAACAATGTTATCTTATTTTTTTTTATAAATTTAAGAGAAGATGGTGTGGTGAAGAATAAGAAATCATGGTGTATGATCCTAATTTGGGACAAGAGGTATGTACTATGATTCTTTTATTTCAATTATATAGTTTGTAGCTAACTGCAATTATAACTTTATTAAGGTCTGTAATGAATTACAATTTGAAATGAATTACAAGTGTAACTCTATTTGTTGATGGGTTTCGCGGGTCAATGAACTCAAATTTGGTATCAAATTGTGGATGAGATTTGAGTAATGTTGGTATGGAATCTTGGGTGAATTTTTTTTTTTATGATTTTGGATTACAATACAGTAGAATTGTCATTTTTAAGTATCAAGTTTGAATTTTACCTGATTTTGAGAATATGTTTTAAATTGTTGAAGCATCTTTTAAAAGACAAACCTGCCCCCAAATAATTATTTGAGATAAATAAATAGAGAAAAAAATGAAAAAATAACTGAGAAATTAAAAATGGAAAAAAATAAACAAATAGAGAAAAAAGGAAAAATAACTGAAAAATAAAAAAATGATAAAAAAATGGAAAAAAATAATTAATCGGAATTGCGGGTTTGCGTCTCCCCGCCCCGAAATTCCAGGGTGTGGGTTTGGAAAAAATAAAAATAAAAAATCCACGGGGCCAAACCCGCACTGTTACCATCACTACTAGTTGAACTTGAAAAACCTTAAAATATGGTTGAAACTCACTTGGAGAAGGGAGAGACTTGCTAAGGCTCTACTAAGCCCTCATTAATTCTTCTTGATAGATTGAGACTTTTCAAGTACGTTGAGACTTGATTGGGCTCACCTTGATCTTTAGATGGAATTGTACTCAAATGAGGTCAACTCAACTCTTGAAGGGAATTATGCTTGAAAGAGATCGATACTCCTTCGGCTTTGACTTGGTCTTATGATAAAGTATTTTGAACCGAGGTTGAAATTCCCTAAAGCTCGACTCAATCCTTGCTTTATGTTCCAAACAATATGCTGGAGCTTGCTAGGACCGTGTAATAATACAACATATACATAATTGTCAAATGTGATTAGATTGCCATTATATTTAGATGGCTGGGTGGGGCCAGCAGAATTTCCAACCTTTCATTTTTCCAAACAAGGTTGAATTTTTAGTTTACTTGCACTTAAAAATTATTCATTTATTTATTTTAGTTCATAGATTGATTTTCTTATTATGGAAGTAGAATTAATAACTTTACTACTAATACATAAACAACCCAAATACAAAAGACATATAAAAATAATAATCTTAGATGCTATTTGTTGGGATTGATCTATAAACTTAATTTGTCTATTTTAGTACTCAAATTATTGATTTCAATCCTCTTGGTTCAAAAAAAATTCGAGGGCGGGAGAGCGTAGTAGTCAGTCACAATTGCCAAGCTCAAATAATCCAAATGTAGAGTGCTCAGAGTTGCATGAGTTCTAACAAGTGTAATGCAAATAGGAATGACAATGGGTTGGGTCAGGTTTGGAAACTCATACCCTACCTAATAGAGATTTATAATATTCATATCCTACCCATATACATATGTAAGAGGGTGCTGGGCGGGTGCGGGTCGGGGCCGAGTATGCTTTTATATCCATTTAAAACCCGTTACATATTTTAATTTTAATAATTTTAATTTTAACAATAATTGTTTTGGTTTGCAGCGTCTGCCTTTGGAGGAGTTGGTCTTAGGTTGGGATGAGAGCAGTAGGTGAAGTGAATCAGTGAATGATGTGATTAACAGATTATAGAGTACATACTATTAAAAAAATTAGGATGTTAAAATTTAAATACAATAAATTTTTTTAAGGAAAATAATGGGTATATATAGATCGGGAATGAGTTTTTCTACAATATCCATACCCATGTCGGGTTTCAAAATTTATACCCATACCCATAAATCCATTTAGTCGGGTAATCTCTGCAGATTTATATCAGGTACCCAACGGGTTTCGGGTTCGTAGGTATTATTGACATTCCCAAATGCAAAGCCATCAACTTCTTATTATTTTATTATAATTATGTTGAATTTTAATGTTGCATATATTCCATGAATATGCATTTTTATGTTTAATCCGGATGACCATCAATTAATGTACTAAGTGGAGACATAATTGATAATGGACTTACGTTTAGAGAGACCGTTGAATCAAAACTGAAGCAGTTGGATTGTGAACATAGTGACCGTCTTTACTACTATTGAAGATATGCAACAAATAATTAGCTAGTACTCTGATAAATGAGAAGCCGAGGTGAAGGATTAGAAGTCGTCATGGTGTAATGATCCTAATTTGGGACCTGATTGTGAACGAAGTGATTGTCGGGTTAGTATTGAAGATATGCATTAATGTTATCCGAACTTTTAAAAATTTAAGAGAAGACGGTGAGGTGATGGTGATCCTAATTTGGGAGGTATGATTCTTTTATTTCAATTATATATAGTTTGTAGCTAATTGCAATTATAACTTCGGTAAGGTCTATAATGAATTACAATTTGAAATGAATTACAATTGTAACTCTTTTGTTGATGGGTTTCGCGGATTAATGAACTCAAATTTGATATCAAAGGCCAAAAAAACCCGACTCCCAGGTGGGTTTGGGATCGACGACACAACCTGCCACAAATAATTAATTAAAAAAGATAAATGAACAAAAAAGAAAAAAAATGCTACAAAATGGATAAAAAGTTAAACAGCCCAGTGGCCGCCCTGAACATAGCCCAAATAGTTAATTAAAAAAATAAATAAACAAAAAAAAAAAAGGAAAAATAATTGAACAAATAAAAAAAAATGCTTTAATGGAGAATAAAAAAAATTAAACGAGGCGAATGTACCTAACTCGAATGAGCCGTAGGGCCTCCAACCCAAACATGCCCCCAAATATTTCATTAAAATATATAAATAAAAAATAACGGAACAAATAAAAAAAAATGCTATAAAAATGGCAAAAAAATTTAAAAGAGGCAACAAGGCGAGGTACCTGACCCGAAACCCATCCAAGATAACTAATTAAAAGCAATAATAGAGAACAAAAAAAATGAAAAATAACTAAAAAAAATAAAAACTAAAAAATGCTCAAAATTGGAAAAAAAAGTATTAAATGGGCCGACAAGGCAAAAAAAAAAAAAAACTCCGTGGGGGTCGAACCCGCCCTGTTGCCATCACCACTAGTTCAACTTAGAAAACCTTAGAAAATGATGATAATGCAAAAACATGAAAAATAAAATTAAAAAAAATGGAAAAAAAAATTAAACAAGGCGGGAGTATTTGATCCGAACGACTCGCAAGGGCGAGTTTTGGCCGCCCCAAAATGATTATAATTAATTAAAAAATAAGAAAAATAATTGAACAAATAAAAAAAATGGAAAAAAAAAAATTTAACGGGGCAGCGAGGCGGGGTACCTGACTCAAAACCCACACCAAATAATTAATTAAAAACAATAAATAGAGAACAAAAAAATGAAAAATAACTAATAAAATAATAAAAAATTTAAAAAATGCTCAAAATTGGAAAAAAGTATTAAATGGGGGTGATGGGGCGTGAGCGCGTGGGCGCGCGTTTGGCCCAAAAAAAAAATACCGAACTCACCCCGTTGCCATCACTACTAGTTTAATAACCCCCCCCCCCCCCCCCCTCTTCAAAAAAAAAAAAAAAAAAAATTTTAAATAGGGCGGTGTACTTGACGCAGGGGCCATTTTGGCCGCCCCAACCAGAACTCACCCCCAAATAACTATAATTAATTAAAAAAAAATTAACGGGGCGGCAAGGTGGGGGTACCTAACTCGAAACTCACCCAAATAATTAATTAAAAACAATAAACAGAGAACAAAAAAAAAAAGGAAAAAAATAAAAGAAATTAGAAAAAAGTATTAAACTGGGCGACGGGCCTAGGGCACGCGGGTTTGGCAAAAAAAAAAAAACCGCAGGGTCGATCCTGCCATGTTGCCATCACTACTAGTTCAACTTAGAAAACGTTAAAAATTATGATAATGCAGGAGAGAACAAATAAAAAAATGCTAAAAATTTTTGGGGGGGGGGGGGGGACCCGCCGGGGCGAGTTTTGGTCACCCCACCCTGAACCCACCCCCAAATAATTTTAATTAATTAAAAAAATAATTAGAAAAATAACTGAACAAATAAAAAAATGCTATAAAAATGGGGAAAAATTAAACTAGACGGCGAGGCGGGGGTACCTGACCCGAAAGCCTCCCCCTAATAATTAATTAAAAACAATAAATAGAGATAAAAAGGAAAAATAACTGAATAATGCTAAAAAATTGGAAAAAATAATAAACGGGGCGACGGGCCGTGGGCGTGGGTTTGGCAAAAAATATCCGAAGGGCCGAACGCGCTCCGTTGCCATCATTACTAGTTCAATTTAGAAAACCTAAAAAAATGATGATAATGCGTAAGAGAATAAATAAAAAAAATGCTAAAAACTGGAAAAAAAATTAAACGAGGTGGGTGTACTTGACCCGAACGACCCGCTGGGAAGAGTTTTGGCCTCCCAGCCCGAACCCGCCCCCAAATAATTATAATTAATTAAAAAAAATAATTGAACAAATAAAAAATACAATAAAATGGGGAAAAAAATTAAATGGGGGTGGCGAGGAGGGGTGACTTGAAACTCGCCTCAAATAATTTAAAAACAATAAATAGAGAACAAAAAAAAAAAATGCTCAAAATTGGAAAAAAGTATTAAACGGGGTGACCAGTAGTGGCCGTGCGGGTTTGGGAAAAAAAAATCGATGGGGTCGAACTCGCCCCGTTGCCATCACTACTAGTTCGGCTTAGAAAACCTTAAAAAATTATGATAATAAAAAATTGCTAAAAAATGAAGGAAAAAAAAAAAAATTTAAACAAGGCAGGCAGGTGTACCTGACCTGAACGACTCGCGGGGGTGAGTTTTGACCGCCCCGCCCCCAAATAATTATAATTAATTAAAAAAATAATTTGAAAAATAACAGAACAAATAAAAAAATGCTATAAAAATTGGAAAAAAAAAATTAAACGGGGGTGGCGAGGCGGGGTTACCTGACCCGACACCCGCCCCCAAAAAATTAATTAAAACAATAAATAGAGAAAAAATGGGAAAATAACTGAATAATGCTAAAAATTGGAAAAAAGTAATAAACGGGGCGACGGTCCGTGGGTCACGGGTTTGGCAAAAAAAAAAAAAAAATATGCGGTGCTGAACCTACCCCGTTGCCATCACTACTAGTGCAACTTAGAAAACCTTAAAAAATGATGATAGGAACAACTAATTTTTCAATTTGATATCTGTTCACAACTTAAAGAAAACGTTATAAAAGTTATTATTTCATTTTCAGTAAACATTGATGTTTTCAAGTAATACTTAGTTATACAAATTATTTTCTTAAAGTATGATTATTTTACAAAATTCTCATTTAACGGCTATAGAGAATGATTAACATTAGTAAAAAAATCATAATAGCTTTTATAGAACAGTACAAGTTTAATTTTATTAAGAATTCTGTTTGGAGAGAATGAGATGAGACTTGAGAGTGAGAGATGAAGATTAGCATAAAGTTGAAATGTAAAGCTTGGTTTTGAAATTATATATTTGGACGTCGTTTGATTTAGAACACTTTTAATTTGCTTGGATTTTTTATTTATTTATTTTTAATAAATTGAACTTATTAATCGGGGGGGGAGGTAGATCCCCATTGGGTTCGAGGATTCCCCACCCCATTGTCATCCCTAGGGATTGCAAGGGCTCAACTAAGTCGTCAAGATTAATTCTTGATTGAGACTTTTTCAAGTAGGTTGAGACTTGCTTGGGCTCGCCTCGGTCTTTAGATGGAATTGTAGTCAAATGAGACCAACTCAACTCTTGAAGGGATTTATGCTTGAGAGAGATCGATACTCCTTCGGCTTTGACTTGGTCTTAGGATAAAGTATTTTGAACCGAGGTTGAAATTCCTTAAGCTCGACTCATTCCTTGCTTTATGTTCCAAACAATGTGCTGGAGCTTGCTAGGACTATGTAATACATATACATAATTGTCAAATGTGATTTGATTGCTATTACATTTTTAGCAACTTGGAAATGAAATTAATCATATATTAAATTTAATCATTTATATTGATCACACACAAGTCTCAGGTACTAAATGAGAAGGGAAGAAATTACTAAATGAGTCGTGTGTGTGTGTGTGTGTGTGTGTGTGAGAGAGAGAGAGAGAGAGAGAGAGAGAGAGAGAGAGAGAGAGAGAGAGAGAGTTGTAATGTTAAATAATGGTTATTTTAGAAGATAAAGCTTACAATAGCTATTGAGAAGCAAATTACTTACTGTTCATGAAACCGAAATCTGGAAAGCTAGCTGCTGGTAAGATAACAGATCCGGCCCTCAGTTTTACAAATTAATACTGTAATGCTAAAAGATAAAATGAAATAAAAGATGGTAAAAACTAAACCAATGTAGTACATTTCCGTATGGAGTGTCAATGAATAACATTGGAACATGCAGGACACCATTTTAAACCAAACTGACTGACTAGAGGAAGAAGGCAACAATGACTGGTAGAGTGCCAGAAGTCTCATAAGCCAGCCAATAATCACTTACCACAATATAAGGCGACTCAAGACCTCATTAAAGCATAATTCCCCTCTAAAAACGTTGTTGATCCCCAAGTGAGTCTTGACATCGACCATGATTTATCATAAGATTTGAAATGAGTCGAGCTTGTCTCAACTGAGATTGAGCATAATTATCCTCAGTCCAAGTTCAACCCAAGTAAGTATCGACTTCATTTAAACTTAATTTCCATGGGAGGCCGAGTTGAGCCCAAATCTCAACCTCGGCAGAGAATTTTTATCTTGTGGAGTCAAGCCAAAGCAAGTCTCGACTTAGTTTAAAACACGTGTTAGTAAGTCTCAAAGGCCGAGTTTAGTATAAACCTAAAGCGTAATCAAGTCCAAGTAAGTCTCCGTCATGTTAAGTGTCAACTCTCGACTGAGCATAATTCTTCCTAAGGATGAATCAAGCTCAAGCATAAGCAAGTCTTGATTTCCGTTTGAGAATAATCCCTCCCATGGACTTGACAAGCTTAAGGAGTCTCGTCCTTGTTTGAGCATATTAATCCTAAGGGCCAACTCAAGCCCGAGCAAGTCTCCATCATACTGGAGCTTCTTTAAGGGCCAAATCTAGTCCAAGTGACTCTCAACAACATTTTGAAGATTGTTTAAATTAGGATTTTCGGAATCCTAGCCAAATCTAACTATTATGCACACTTAACCGTGATTTAGATAAAGCTAAAAATAAAAACAAGTTAAAATGATCTTACCATGGACAAACTTGTACGTAGGTGCGAAGAGAAATCCTTCATGTTCGACGATTTTTTTTTTTTTTTTGCTTCTTCCTGTAGAACTCTAATCAAGTTCTTGAATATGTAAAGTTCCCAGACTTTTTACTTCAGTGTACTCTCTAGCAATAATATTCACATAATGTGTGAAATGATAAGAGATTACATACCTAATCATTCAAGTGAGTTCCACATTTTGTAGTCATAGAAACACCCACTGCATAACGAAATCTTTAAGCACCACTAGCATATAAACTCGTCCATTCCTTAATTTTGAAGTTATTTAATTTGCAAGAAGGTTAGTATCATATCAGCACATATAAAAGTATCAAAACAGATGTATATCACAAAAATGGAAGAGAGTTGTCCAACATGATTGAGACCAAATTAATAAACAAGAGACTAATGAGCAAAAATTAGGGGTGGAAGAGGATGATGATTATGACCAGAAATAGGCTCTAACGATTAACTCACAGTATGACCAGATGCCAGGATAAATGAATTTGATTGATGCCATACCCACTGCAAAAAAAAAAAAAAAAAAAAAAAGGAGGAATGTAGTATTACCCGAACTTGCATTAGCCCTTCATCCGAAAGTAATAGTACGTAGTAGACTAATGAAGTCTCAGTTGCACTTCCAAATTACAATTAGAAGGGCAAATCAACGCCTGATCGAGGGAGTTTAGAAAAAGAGCAAATGTGAAATCAATGAACTCTTAATAAATATACATACCTAATCATTCCAGTGAGTTCCACATTTTGTACTTATACTTATAGAAACACCTACTACACAACGAAATCTTTAAGCACCATTAGAATACAATATCAAAACAAATTTATATCACAAAAATGGAAAAGAGCTGTGTCTAAAATATTTGACTGAGACCAAATTAATAAACATTTGACTTAGAAGCAAAAATTAAAGGGGGTTGGAAGAGGATGAGATTATGACCAGAAATAGGCTCTAATGAATTAACTCACAGTATGACTAGAATCTGCAAAGATAAATGAATTCGATTGAGGCCATATCCACTGCAAAAAAAAGAGGAAGTTGTCAGTTGCACTTCCATATTACAATTAGAAGAGCAAATCAACTCCTGATTGAGGGAGTTTAGAAAAAGAGCAAATGTGAAATCAATGAACTCTTAAGAATTAATGAAATATACATACTAGATTACTGACTATGAAGAGATCGAGTGAGCTAGTAAGATATAAACAATGAAAACTAAGATAATCTTCCATACACATTGAGTGTTGAGTTCGGACTCCTCATTATCATCTGAATCATTAGTAATCAAACCTGTCCAGAAATATATAAATTCGAGTGCTACTGTGTGAGCACATATGCTGAAAGTTATATCGGAAACCAAACTAGAAAAAATTCCTTCTTCCTCCACCATTTGAGAGTGGAAGCAAGTTCTTTCTCTTGTCAAAAAGGGAACCATAAGCATAACACAAAATCACATATTACATTAAAGATTCAGTCATAAAAAATTCACAGGGAAAAACCAATGAACAAAACAGAACATTGTCATTGCTGCAAGAACAAAAATCCAGACAGATCATCAAATTTCATCCAAATGCAACATCAAAGAATGTAATCATAAAAACAATCGAATTTATGGAAACAAAAAAAACGTTGTCCCTCTAAAAACATAAGTTCATAAATAAACATACATAGAATGAAAAAGGAACCACAAAACCAAACATAAAAGGCACAAATTACATAAGACTTCAGCCCACAGAAAACAAATCCATTGAAACCCAAGATTGATTCACAATCCAAAGAATACATACACTAAAGATACTTCAAGATTCAAGCATAAGGATTTGAGAAATATTAAAAAGAATGTAATCATAAAGACACAGGAATTACATACATGAAGAGAGTACTATCTAAGAAACATTGTTGAAATAAGCATACATAATATACAAAAAGAAACTAGGAAAAATCCTTCAAGATTCAAGCCAATACACCAAAAAGGAAAGTATGCGTATAAATGATGATGATGATGATGATGATGATGATGATGGTGTTGATGGTGATGGTGATGATGATGGTAATGATGATGATGATGATGATGATGATGAAATATATATAAATAAATTAAAGAAAAAAGAGAACCCAAAACTTATCAATATTCAAACCAAACACAAATTCCATTAATGAATTCAGCCCATATATAAAATTCACAAAACAAGTACAAATAAATACAAATACAGTAAAGCACAAATCCATCAATCCATCCAAATGCACCAAAGAATGCAATTGCAAAGACAAAGGAATTACAAACAACTCCTGCTGTGATTTATCAGTCAAGGTACACAATTACATAAATAGCCATAAATTGAATGGAAAAGAAACACCAAACACAACCACTTGAAATCCAGAGAAATCCATAAAATCATCGATTCAACCCAGAAATATCTTAATAGATTCATCCAAATGAACCAATAAAGAACATTATTGTAAAGATGAAGAAATTATAGAAACAAGAGAAAACACAATTGCTGAATCCCAAAATTTAGAGATCCAATGGAAACCTTCAGAGAATTCACAAAACCGAATCCACTGAATCTTATTATCTACTTACCTGTCGGTTTCTCCGGAACCCATCTTCAAATATCATTGTCACTAGTTCTTCTTGATAGAAAAACCATGAGATAACGGCCAGAATATCAGAAAGAACTATATATATGATGATAGCTATCAGAAATATCACAAAAACAAATCCAATGAAACCCAAACGGATCGTCAGTTCGACCAAAGAGTTTGCCTTGAATTGAAACTATACATCAAGATTCATTCTATGCATGAGTAAAGAATATGATAATCATATAGCTAAAAAAGTTATAGAATCGTAAAAAAGTTAACTCACCTGTTTTTTTTCTTTGGTTAATTTTCTGATTCTTATAATACTTGAATCCATCTTAAAAAATGCTTGACTCTTCTTGGCAGAAAACCCCAAGATTCATCGCCCAAAACTGAGATAGAAAATCGCCAAAGGCTCTTTCTCTTTCAAAAACAAGGGATTATAAACAGGTTACAGCATAACGGTCACATTTTTATCAGCTCCATCTTCCATTGTTCGATCAAGCATAAATGAACGGTTGGAATTTTAGAGACTCTTGCCAGTTGTACCTTACAATCCCACCGTTGGATTAAGTTTAATTGTTTTGAAAATACAAAATTTAGTTAGTTTCTTCTTTATTAACCTCCAAAATTATTAATTTATTGAAATTTATTGATGAATATATTGTTACAATTTTTTGCTGAATTTATTAATATCGATAATATGTTATGTTATAAAAATTGACTTTTAATTGTAATTATTCATCAAAATTACATTAACCTTGTTTGATTTCCCTTTTTTTGAGGAAAAATGAGTTTTGAAATAGTATTTTTTTAAAGAATATGTGGCTAAAAACAATAAAGACTTTTAAATTTACGTGTAATATTATTTCTTGAATGACGTGTGATCGAAAATAGAAAAGAGAAAAATGTATTTTGAATTTAAAATTAAATTAAATATACAAAGTAACATGGTTAAACAATAATAATTCAAAAAATTTAATATAGTTTTTTGTGGCTAGGAGTTCGATGGCATTAATAGCAACCAAATTTATAAAAGAGCTATCGTCCATCGATCCCGTCTACATCATCCCTCGAACTACGTACATTTCGTTAAGCTTATTATAAATTAAACAAAACATAAAAGAAATATGATACCAATAAAATGGAAATTTGAGTGGAGTTATTCTTCCGCTAACAATTGGGCTGGCGACTAAATTCAGTATGAATTTCTTGAAATCGATAAGATTTAAACATATTAGTACGAAAATTAGTCAATTTATTTTACGGCATTTAGTCGAGCATGTTGTGTGCATATTTAATACATACCACATCAACGACATCAATAGAAGTAAAATAGTTTGAAAATTTAAAACACTCGTTAATTATTATCAATCACAAGAATTCATACAGAAAGATTAGCTTTGACCCATTGAAGCTAAAAATAACTCCCTCAAATATAACTTAGCCAACCATAATTAAATTAACCAAAATAAAATTCAAATGAAACGATGAATGTCAACCTATACTCACGGGTATGTGTATTTTGTTTTTGAACTAATTAGGGGGTTAACTCATGGAGTTTGAAAACTGATCACTCAAGCATTCAATAGAGGCCATATATATGTGGATGACAGCAATGCAAATATTGACCTCATGAAAAGCTCACAACCATGGGGACTCAACCGTTCTTGCCACAAGCCAACTTAAGATCAAAATGTCAATGTCAATGTAAATGTGACGATTGTGTTATCAAGAGAATTGATAAGGAGTGGTGGAAGAAAATGTTTACATGTTCCAGTTATAATAGTAAAACAAGGGATCTGATGGAAGTATAAGATGTATTGGTAGCAGATATTTTTTTTTTTTTTTTTTTTTTTTTTTTTTTTTTGGGATACGATAAGGAAATCAAAGAAGTAAATAGAAATTGAGGACTTCCAAAATATAAGCAAGGATAATAATTTTCACTTTTAGTCACACTTCAAGCTTACTTTCTTCTTCACATCATTTACTTTCTTTTCAATACGTCTCCATTTTCCTTCTCTTTCTCTCTACTTTTTTTTTTCTATTTTTTTTGTAACTGAAATCCTCTCAAATAATTCTTCAACATTCTCCTCTAGTCTCAATGACTGTCAAATACTTTCTAACTCTACTTTTCTTTCTTTTCATGCACTGAACGTTTGTTTCTAAAATATGGAGCAAAAATAATCATCCCCACTTATACTTGAAAGTAGAAACAAGGTTATGTATTTATGAAAGCAATGTCTGGATGCAATGTCATCTTTAATGTGAAATAAATGAAAGAAATTTGTGGATATGAAGAGATTTGTGATGGGAAGAGAAGATGATAAGGTTAGCTTCAAAGGATCAAATTTTTATTTGACATTGACATTCATCGTTTCTTAAGTATAAACCACCAACAATCCACAATCCGTGTAATGATGCCCAATGGAAGTAGCAATATCAAACAAGGGCAATATAATAAAACCACCAATCACTCAACTCTCATGATGAACAAATAAAATTACTTAAACTTGAGAGAGCTCTAGTTGTATGTGTTGACTATCCATCTTATCACAAGGCTTAAATTCGTGCTTAAAATTTTTTTTTAGGAGGGAGGTCTTTACAGAATAACAAAGATATAATTCAAGACTCAAGATATACACCATTTTAAAACTTTTCGATCACAAAAGAATTAATGCAAAACAAGTACATTTGAGTTACTCTCCCCCCAACTAAAATCAGACATTGTCCTCAATGACTCAAAGAGAAGAAAAATGAACAGTGATTCATAGACTCGACTCAAAATTAAATCAAGATAAAGGAAAAGAGTGTACCTGAGAGGAGGCATATGCATATGAGCATTTATTCAAGAATAAAAAACTAAAAAAAAATAATATGAAGAACAAAGAATAAAATCTGCAAAAAAAAGAAAAGAAAATATATACAAGATAATAATAAGTTAGCTCCAAGAAAATCAGCTGCTGGAATCAGGTTCCAACAGAGGTAGTTCATTAACTTCAGCAGAAAAATTATCCAAAAATGGTTTCAGACGTTGTCCATTAACTTTAAAAATAGTACCAGTTTTTGGATCCAGGATTTCAACAGCTCCATAAGGGTAAACAGTTTGCACAATGTAAGGACCAATCCATTTAGTTCTCAACTTACCAGAAAACAGATGAAGCTTAGAGTCATATAGCAATACTTTCTGAGAAGGAAAAAATGATTTTCTAAAAATTTTCTTATCATGAAAAAATTTCATTTTCTCTTTTGAAATTTTTACATTCTCATATGCTTCCAAACGTAATTCATCTAACTCATTCAATTTCAGTTTCCTAAATTCACCAGCTTGATCTAAATCAAAGTTGAGTGTTTTGATTGCCCAATAAGCTTTATGTTCAATTTCAACTAGAAAATGACAAGGTTTTCCAAAAATAATTCTATAAGGAGACATTCCAAGAACAGTTCTAAAAGCAGTCCTATAAGCCCATAAATCATCATTCAATTTTATAGCCCAATCTTTTCTATTTGGATTCACTATTTTTGTCAAAATGCCTTTAATTTCCCGGTTGGCTAGCTCAGTTTGACCATTAGTTTGAGGGTGATAGGGAGTGGAAATCTTATGCCTAATGCCATATTTCTTTAGCAATGTTTCGAAAGGTTTATTACAAAAATGTGTTCCTCCATTGTTAATTATGGCATTAGGCATACCAAACCTAGAAAAAATATGTTCTTTCAAAAATTTAAGCACAACTTTATGGTCATTTGTCCTACATGGAATAGCTTTTGCCCATTTTGCACATAATCAACAGCAACCAATATATAAAGTTATCCAAAAGAAGGGGGAAAATGACCCATAAAATCTAATCCCCAACAATCAAAAATAACTTAGCCAACCATAATTAAATTAACCAAAATAAAATTCAAATGAATGATAACAATTACTAAATAATGCAATTCAAGTTTAGAAATGAAAATTCAATGATTAGAATATATTTAAAGATCAACTAACATCAATAAGCTAAAAATATGTAAACTAATAATTTAAACAATTCAGAATATAAGCAAAACTATGAATTAAAACTAGAACAAATCACCAAAAACACCAATCTCGACTTCTATTTAATCTGGCGAGCAGTGAGAGACTGGAGAAGATGGAGCTGCTGAGTTGTTTGTTGGTCGAGTGTGAGGAGTAGCCGACTGTGAGAAAAGAAGAGGCTGTTGTCCTATTTTTGTGTGGCTGGGAACGGTGGAGGCTGAGGGAAGAGAGGTGGCTGGCGAGTTAGTTTTGTGGAGAGAAGGAGTGGTTGCGGCTGGAAGAGAGTGAGGGTGCTGAGCGGCCATGAGTTGCTGCTGGTTTTAGGGTGAAAGAGAGAGCTGGTGTGAGTGGAAGTGGCGGCTAAGGTTGAAGGTGAGATGCGGCTGTAGGTTGGTTTCGTCCCAGAGAGAACTCCTCGCCACTGCTGTGTATTGAGAGGGAGGCTGAAGGTCGGTGAAGGGAGTTAGTGGCTGGTAAGAAGTGCTGGCTGCGGCTGTAGGTTGAAGGAAGGAGAGCTGCCTATTTTGTTGAAGGATGGACGGTGCGGCTGAGTGTTGTAGAGACAAAGAATGAGGGAAAGCGGCTGGTGAGGGTTGAAAGAAAGATTGGTACCGTCAGGGGAGGGAGTTGGTTGCTGGTGGTTTTTAGACATTGGTTATGGGCTGGAGAATTGGGCCAAAAATGTAGGTTGAAAATTGGATTCAATATAAGAAATTGTCCAGTGTATTTCTGCAATTAAATAAATGAAATCAATAGCAAAAAAAAAAAATCAATTTAGAGTTTAAGAATTAAAACTGAATCTTTTATAAGTTTTACTCTAAATAACCCAATTAATATCCCAAAATTGCATATTTTTCATTTATTTACCTATCTAAAATAAGTAAAATTGGACAATAATCAATAGGCAATGCTACATCGACATAGATAAATAAAAAACAACATACTTCAAACCATGTGATTTGTAGTATTAAAATTTTGGAGAATGTATAGATAAAAAGTAGGGATTTCTTTTGAGTTTATGCGTAGATTATTTTATAAGTAGAATATGTAGTTGAAAATGAGTTTTAAAAAATATGAGGTTTTAAATAATGGGTACCAAACATGGGCCTAATAAAGCATTTTCCCTTTATATTTAGTCCATCACGAGTCAAGTATGTGACAGAAAAATTGTGGTAGAGAGGGGCATTTAGAAACATATAGGCCTCTATATCTATATCTATCTATTTATTATTATATTTATTTATATATTATAATAGAATAGTCGTCATAAAAATATATGCACAGATCCCGCCAAAATGTAATTTTATATTCTAAATACATTTTTGTAGTTAAATTAATACTTATTACGTATCTAGTAAGAGTTATAATAAATATATTCTATATAAATGTATTACATTGGAAATGAAAAAAATGGATTAATATATTTGAATATAACTGTGTGGTAACTTGTGTTTTTTGGTTTATAAACATGTTTATAAATGACACAATTTTCCAAACCATTTTTTAACCACACACATTTTATCTCTCCAATTTTCAACTACTACTTTTTACCGATATTCTATGAAAATGTGTTACTTTATAAATGAAAATTTTGAATTAATATATTTGAATATAAATAAATATGCAAGAATTTGTGCAAATAAATTATTTTTTTTAAGAGAATTTATGTTAAAACAGTTTGAAGGATCATTAAAAACAAGAATTTTAGATTCGGTCGTCTATTAATCAAATAGTTTGTGAAGGAAAGTAATTGGTGTTAAAATAATTTTGAAGTCCTAAATCCAATTTTCTTGCTTTCTGGTTCATTTTGGCTTGATTGTTGTTTTTGAAGTGGGAATTGTGTCATGGGATTTAAAGATATGTAATTGGAATTGATTTGTTAGCATAAAAAATGACACTGATGCTTGTCATTCTCAACTTAAAAGAAAAATATAGGAAGTAAAATTGAGGAAACTCGAACATGATAGGGACAGACTGACGGTTCAACCTTAATTATTTTTTCCCTTTTATATATGAGGAGAAAATTTGAGAGAATACAAGTAATTTGGGAGCATTTTCCTCTCATTATGTGGGGAAAACTTGAATCTATTCCATTTTGTTTAAAATAATTGGCTCTATTTATATGAAAAAATACAATGATTTATAACAAGTGGCTAATACCTAGTCAAAGAAAATAATGATTCTTTGTCAACTTGATGTACTTTTAGTGGCTATAAGTGACTTTGGTGGGACCTTCCTGTGTTGGACGGAAACTGGCTGCAATTTGTTCATAGCTGTAAGGCAAGTTCAAGGTATCTTATTGATGATCTTTGAGAGTTGTGAAAGATGAGGCCCTCTTTGATATCCCATATTTTCCATGAAAAATGGAACACTTTATCCCATTTTCCATCTTTTGATATGTTCAATAACCCAAATTTTCATAGAATTGATTTTCCAACTTTTCTCGATTTTCCACATTTTTTCAGCTTTTTGATGAATTCATTTTCCCACCACTTTGATGGGTGGAAAACTATTTTCACATTGTTTGGTTCTTTTTGTTGTTGTTAATTGACTTAATTTTTTTAGAAATTAACATTATTATTGTTGTCGTCGTCGTCGTCATCAAATGTGTAAAAATTTATTAAACAAAATTGATAAAAATAGTAAAAATTCTTTTTATTTTCCATGGAAAATAATGTTAATCAAACAAAAAAATTTGAAAATTTCTCCACTTTTTTCACCTAGAAAATTAAATCAATCAAACACATTGAACTTCGAATTCCCAGGAACTAAATTCCCTTTAATTCGTTTTCTTTCCACCCTTGCAATCAAATGGAACCTAAGATATTTAGTTAAGTGGATCCATTTGATATTTTGATACTTGGTTGAATGAATATCCTATCCTTGAGGTAGGTGGAGAGCTAGATCTAGTAGTTGTGCTCTGAGTTCAGATTTAACAAATTTGATGGACCAACTTCAAATATCACAACACCTAAGATTAGATTTTCCCAAAACCTTAGTTTAGAATTCTCAAGCCATCCAGACATTTCCAGGTCTTCTTAGCTTCTAGTTCTTCCCAGGGTCGAGCTCTTCCAAGGTCGAGCTCTTCCAGGACCAAGTCCTTCCTGGTTCGAGTCCTTCCAGGGCTGAGCTCTTCTAGGTTCGAGATCATCCAGGGCCGAACCCTTCCAAGTATCAGGTCCGAGTCCTTCTAGGTTCGAGCTCTTCCAAGACCGAGCTCTTCCAGGTCCAAGTCCTTCCTTGTCTGAGCTCTTCCATGTCCGAGCTCAACCTGGTCTAAGCTCTTCCCAGGTACTGAGGAGTGAGGTTGTATTTTCCAGGACCTGAATACGGAGGTGAGATCCTAGCTCGATCACAATCCCCATGATCACCTATAGTTAATCTCTTGCTGACCTGAAACTTAAAGTATGTCTCTCAAATACTTTAAGCAAACTTGAGTGCCTCAACTTTGGTAACAAAAACTACCCTTAAGGTCTGGGCTAAATGTATTTAGACTTTTTGGCTTACAGAACTCCCTTCCAAGTTTGCAACATTTACACTCCTTGGGGAGTCTTTTAGCCTCACGTGTGAATTTTGTGGAATATTTGGATCCCTTATCCTTACATGGGGATTTTCTGGGTTGTATCACCAGACTGTATGTCGAGTTTTTAACCCCTATTGATTTTTTATGTCTTCTAGGAGGTCTTTCTTCGTATTAGGAGCAAACTCGGGATTTGTTCGATTCTTTGAAATATTAGAGTCCTTGTCATTTGGTTTTGGAGACTCTATAAACTATTTATTCGAACCTGAGATCCTTCGATCTTTGTTGAGCTTCTACTTTTTAGCCTTTTTATAGCTTGCCTCCACCTCTTAGGCTTCTCGACAGATCATCACTTTTTCATGACCTTTGATAAGTTAATCTTTGAGGCATTCTTCATGAACCTAGGTCTTTTGAGAATCTTTGCATGGATCTTTTGGACCCCTTGAGAAATTCTGTTTTTTAGGACATCTGATCTTTCAGTCCTTGAGGTTTCTCTTGTGAAGTGGGAATTTCATTCATCAAAGAAACTTTTATGGAAGTTGATTGAGTACATTTGTTTATTAGTAGTACTTCTGAGGTGCCCTACATTCCAATGGTGAGACAATCCCTCCATGTATTGAGTTCCTTCAATCATCATTTGAAACTCAATCCTAGACTATTTTCAATTCCTGTCAGTAGATATGGTGAGGGTAGAACCTTGACATGCTTCTGACCTTTGAGCTCATTTGTATTGAGTTTGGATCTCCAAGAACCTAAGTTCGGATTTTCCAGGACCCAAGTTCAGATTTTCCAAGAGTTAAGGTCAGATTTCTCATGACCTAAGTTCGGAATTTCTAGGACCTGAGGTCGAATTTCTCAGGACCTGGCTCGTTCTCTTCATGATAGTAAGCGACATCCTCCACAGTAATATATTTCTCAACTCTACCAACGAATTTATGATAAGATGTAAGTCCATCTTCGTGTATTGATCACCAAAATCTTGTCTTTGGGCATAGCCCAGAAAATGCTGCCATCAGAGCAACACCATCAAAGATTCTTCCTTTTATTTCAATTGTTTGTTTGTCGAATCAATCTAAATAACTCTTCGGTGACTCTATTTGTCCTTATTTGATTGACATAAGACATTCCTTTGGTGTTGTCACCTTGAAACCTATAAACTGATTCAATAAAGTTGCAGATAGGTCCTTCAACCTTGCAATAGATTGTTGGGGGAGCACCCTGAACCATCTCTGCGCATGATATCCAAAAGTGAGGGGATCGCCTTGCACATAAGCATCATTAGCACCTTGTACTCCATCCAAGAGGTGTATTTATCTAAGAGACATATTATGTCACTTTTTCCTTCAAACTTAGTTAATTGGGGAATCTTGAGCCTCCCAAGTAAAGGTTATGACAACATGTCTTCCAAGAATGATGAGTGCTTCTTTGTGGTGAATTTATATGTTGAGCCCCTATTTTTCGATTCATGTTCATAAATTATTATTTTCTGTTGATATAACCCTTTTTGGGCTTGTTGAGGTGCTCGAGGATTTAGATCCCTTAAGTGATCAAAGACACTACCTTTACTCCTATGGTTAGATTTTCCTTCTGGTAGACCTTGATTGTTTTTGTTAGCACTCTTCTCCTAGCAGGGTTATTCTTAGCAAAATATGCATTCCTTGCAGTACAAAGATTCTCATGCTTGAGATATGGTGACTTAATATCTACATCTATCGAATTGTGATTGATAGTATTTTAATTTTGCTCTATTCGTATAACAGCATTGACAATGTATTCTAACTTTTTTCGTGAGTATTTCCTTGCGAAAATCCATGTTTGCTGTCAAAGTTTCTCCAGCGTGTTTCCTATGAAAATTAGGAGTGAGTTCCATATTGTGACTCCTTGTTCTACCATAGTTTGATTTAGAAGCCAAAAAAACTTTATACCTTTTTAACTATATATTTTAAAGGGAAAAATCAATAAATAAGGTGATTATAAATACAAATTTCAAAATTGAGATGAAACATTAACAATTTCAAAAATCAGGTTGTAATAAGAATTAATTAATTAAAATAATTTATTAATTATATATATTAAGGTCACAACACTATATCTTTCAAGTCACAAAATACAATTTTTTTTTTTTTTTTTTGTCACAAATAATTTTAGGGTCACACATATAGATTTTTTTTTGAAAGACATTAGATTTATTTTTAAGTCACAATAACAAATTTTTTAGATCAATTCAAAGTCAACAAAATTAAATTAATAGGTCACAAGTGTCAAATTAAATTAATTAATAGAATCTAACATATTTTTATGTCACAATTTATCAAATTATTATACGACCTAATTAATCTGACTTAATTTTAATTAGCGACCTATAATTTTCACCACCACCACAATCTCATTTGTGTTGCAACCTCTGCAATTGCATTTTCCACCTTACCATCATCACCACAACCAAAACTAAAAATAGAGGTTGAAATCAGAACTAGATGAAAAAATAGAAGATAAGTGGCTCCAATGTAGTAGTGGCGTACCACTTCAAAAAATAGTGGTCGTTACTACGAATAGTTGCATCGGCACCGCTGCGAAGTAGCATCGTTGATGAGGGCCACTGCACTTTTTACCACTGTGGAGGAGTCGGTACACCTCAGCGTGGCCGAAGAGGAGAGGAGGGTTGACCCTGCCTCACCTTTCACGTACCACCAACCAACCCATCAACCCAATTAGGGTTGCACAAAAAAATTGCGAAATCGCAAACCGAACCTAACTCGTTGGTTTGAAATCGCATGGACCCATGGTTTATTTCTCTCAAACCGAACCAAACCATCTCAGGTTTAGTTTAGGTTTTGATTTTAAAAAACCACAAAAAACCAAACCAAACCGCTTTTAGTTTTTTAATTAAAAATTAATTTGTTACTGTTTTCATAATAAAAAAGTCAAATAAACTATTAAACTAAAATTCTCATTTATATCTTTTCTAGTTTATATCTTTTTTCGTTTTCATTGCATTTTGATTATCACAGAAAAGACTGTACAAATGTTATATTGTGTCGATAAGTAAACTGTCAAAATGGTTCGGTTTGATTCGGCTTGTAAAATAAAATGGTTTGGTTTGGAAAAATGTCAAACTGTTTAAAATGGTTTGATTTGAAAATATGTCCCAAACCGCCCAAACTGGATCACGTTCAGCCCTAAACTCAATGCCATAGGATCGCACACATCTTCAACAGCACAAACTTGTAGCTGCTAGCGGGTTTGAGGCGGGTGCCCCAGACCCTTGCCCCACCCTAGGGGGTAAGTTTTTTTCCCAAACCCGCTACCTACGCCTTGAATTTTTGGGCAGGGCGAGTCAGGTTCGGGGCGAGTCGGAGAGGGTCTACCCCGTCACCTCGTTTAATTTTTTATATATTTTTTAGTATTTTGTAATTTTTTTCCTTATTTATTTTTATTAATTAATTTATTCGGGGCAGGTTCGGGTTGGGCATGGACAAACCCGTCCCTGCCCCGCGAGCCGCCCAAGTCAAGAGAACTGGGGCAGGTTCCTTTTCCCCCATACTGGGTGGGTTCGGGTCGAGTACCCTTTGAGTCGGGGGGTTTTTTTTATCCATTTCTAGTAGCCGCCTTAGATCCACTTCCACCACTGCCTTCAACAAAAATCCACCACCACATCACCACCAAGGACCACAAATAGATAGACCGCAACAAATACCACATCTGATGTATGCTGCTGCGTAGTAGTTCTGATGCAACGTCTCCGCAGGGGAGAGAGGAGAGGTGCACTACAAGAAATTAGTTCAACAATAATATGCGAATAAAGCTATCTACACATTCGATAGCATTCTTCCGTAAGCTATTACTAATGGAGTTATTAAAATTCTGGCTCCTATTATAGCATTGTTCTGAATGCTATTATCAATTGCTATAAAAATATTTAAGATAACATTTATTTACCATTATAATTTCATTTTAATAGCATTTTTTTTTGCTATGATTTCACTTTTAATAGCATTCTTTAATGGTAATGATTATATCTTCGATTGCATTCGAAGAATATAATACATTTTAAACAACATCTTTAATCTTAACTTTACATATGTTATATAGTCATTAAATAAACATTATAATATAACATTTCACATCATATAAAAAGAATAACATTTGTATTATCAATCAATAGTTCTCATAAATACATAATGAAATATGTTTAAAATGTCAAAATATTTAAAATAAAAGTAATGGTCTAACGATAAAGTCTTATAACATTCCTAAACAACTATTTAAGAAGTAATTTCATCCTGGCTTGTTACTTAATGACATTAAATAAATTGCTGTTCTCATGGCTCCTCTAGCAATATCTCGTCTCATCTATGTAGCTTTGTCACTGTTTTGAAAGTACAAGTAGACTTACTACATAATGGGAAAAAGCGTTAGCAAAAACCAAATCTTGCTCATGTGGGCAAGTACATTTACAAGATTAATGAAAGTTCCTACACCTTGAGTCCTGATGTGATCTGATACGGGGATCACCAAGAACACGCGGAATTAAACGCCGGAAAGCTCTAAAATCCAAGATAGTAGACGGTAACAATGCAACCCCGACCTCACGACGCAAGAACTATGGGTATATTAAACCCAAAATCCGTTACGATGCTGAGATAAGAACCACAAAGGGGGAACGCCACAAAGGTTGTCAAATCCTTTGATAAGTTCAATTTGTTCGACGAGAACACGAAGAAAATTAAGGGAATATCTCACCTTCAATATCATTAATCTCAAGAATAAAAGTTGTTTTTACAATGCTGAATAAAGCCATATATATAGGCTAACAAAATAAAGAAACCTAAATAAACTAGAATTGCAAAATAAACTAAACGCTGAAATTAGGTTTTAATTCGCGGCGCTAAATTACTGCCGTGACTTATGAGTTTACGGCCATAAGAATGCTACGGATTAAAAAATTAAAACATATGTTACGGCCGTGACAATTTGTTTTACGGCCGTAAGCGACCTTCTGAACAAAATTAAAAGTTACAAATTCTGGTTACGGCCGTAAGAATTTGATTACGGCCGTGAGTCCTTCTACTTCAATTACGGCCATAAGATGATATGTTATGGCCGTAATGGCCTTTCTGTTCAATTTTCGCCAACATGATTTTATGGCCGTAAAAGTAGGGTTACGGCCGTGAGAATGCTTCTGCCTCAATTTCTTGTTGTTCTTTGATCCAAATGCATAGTAACAACTTTGGTTCTTCTTCCACTTTGTTATGCAAGGAAAATGAGGTCTTTCCACTCGAACACTCGTCCATCCACACTTGCATAAATCTTTGCATTGCCTGCTTGATTCTTTTGGCTCTTTGCCTCGTTATTGGTCCTACGAGCACGTGCAACGGGTCAACGTTCGTCGAGCCACTCCGGAACTCATCATCCCCTCCCTGTTGAAAAGGATTCGTCCTCGAATCATCACCTGCATCAAACAGAGAAAGATCAGTAACATTAAAAGCCACTCCGGAACTCATCAAGTCGTCAGGTTTAACTAGCATTATAAAAGCTTCCCTTTGCATAAGGAGCCAAGAAGTATATTCTTCTTTCTAAGAAACATACTTTCGTTAACAATAATTGATCATAAACAGAAAGACGTAAAAAAAAGTTTAAACATTATGCACAAAATGATAATTTGAATAATACTTTTTCCTTTAAAAGAATAAAAGGAGAGATAGAGAGAAGTGAATATCAATTTTCACAAAATATAAAACATCCATTCAAGCCATTTACGTAGCTTTCCCATTAGCTTCTTCTCCAATATCAGGCTTTTTTACGATTTCACTTAGCACTTTGTTAAGTAAAGCATAATCTAACCCTTTCACCAGATGTGTGCGTTCCACATCACCTGCATGACATTACAACCCATGTAAGAGAAGGCACTTTCTAGGGAAAAACAACTAAATTAAGAACCAACATCAGTCAAATATTGTCGTAGAAGGAAAAATTCACCACCATGGAATTTTAGTAGACAAATGAATTTCAGAAATGCAAAAAGAAACAAAGAACTATTAAAACATTAACTTACCTGATCAAGATTAAAAAGATTGTAGGTTTCAAAATCCATGTCATTGAGTTCTCCCATGTCTGCCATCACAATCTGGTCTTCATCAACAAATATAACCTGCAGGTCTCAAAATTTATTAAGCCTCTGTACGGATTAAATTCAGTGTTTATAAACCATTTTTTTTCGGATCACGTTAAATCGAAGCAAATATTATCCATCTAATAGACTAATTCAAGTATCAAATCAAAACCTTGAAGCATTACAAAACAAGGAGCTAAAAAGTACTTAAGAACATGTTTCAGCTGGCTTATGCTTAAGAATGCACCAAATGTCTGGCTTGTTACCTTAATCTTAAACCCATCAAATTGTTCCTAACCACAAAATTTAGTGTTTCCTTTCTTGAAAGACAATAAATTTCAACAATTAACTCTATGTAGAGCCCTTCTCATGAAATCACAACATACAATTTTTTCAGTAGATTGCGATGAGCAGTATGGACAAAATTTTTAGATGCTTTCATGTACTCTTGTGATGTCCTAACAAATGCATAAGACAATATTCTAATATATTCACATAAAATATAAATAAAAAAAATACATAAGAAAGTGCTAATTACCTGTTAAGATTCACCCATCCTTTATCCATTATATGTTATCATTAATATATTGTCCTAGTAACACGAAACATTAGGAATATTGACATTTACATTTACATTTACATTTACATTTGTGCTATCGAATTTATACCATAAGTATTTTTGTGAATAATGCTGTCATTCGCTAAACCGCAAGTGCACGGGTCATACAAGTAATGAAGTGGACGTGAGTCCAAGTATCGATACCACGAGGATTATTGTAAATTGTATTTTAGATTAAAAATCCTTAACCGGAACTCGAAAATTGATTGAGTTGAGAATTTTGAATTAAAAACTAGCTAAAAAGAATGAGAAAAGTTGATCTGTGAAAAATGTTGAATTAAATATGTTAGAATCATGAATCCACGTTAACCCTATCATCCATGTGTTTGACTTAAACAATTAACAACAATTTATGGAGAATGAAAATCCACGTTCCCATAGTTGTTTATGTCCCCCCTACGAGTGATGTAAATACTTTTTTTTTACAAGAGACAAACTTATATTTCTATGACCAATCAAAACATATAGAAAAGCATTAACCAATTATGAACACTTTTTTTTTTTTTTTTTTTTTTTTTTTGGGATTACACAAAGTATAGGGGTATATTTTTATCCTCTATCGGACTTTGTGGCAATTAATCAAGGTCTAATAATTTTCAACTCTTTTGAACATAGAAAATTATTATAAACATCAACAATTATGCGTCCACGATCATAGATGAAAATAAAACATAATTAATTGCATCAACTCCATAAATTGCATAATGTAAATGTTAAATCAAAACATGGAATCACGAAATTAACGTTTCATCACAATTCTAATAATTAAAAACCTAGCCCAGATACATGATAGAAAATAAATAGCAAGAAAAGTAAATGGATGTCACCCCGTTCATATTCTTGGAATTATATCTTCAATCTTGATTTTGGCGTGGCTTGGATCCCCTAGCAATTGGACAGTGTTTTAGCATGAAACAAGACAATTGGGAACACCTAATTTCTTGTCCCAAGTCATGTATTTATAGATTTCCTAAAAAAATAGGTTACTTGGAGAGAAAGTCTGTTGAAATTCGCACAAAAGCCCACCAGACGGGCCCAGGAATCAATCGTGTGACCGTATGGTATTGTGGTTTTAGCTTCAGTCGCCTGCAGAGTAGGTCGTGCGACTGCGTGCCTTTCCAGTGTAATGCGATTTTCATCTTTTAATTCAGCTTAAGTTGCTCCTCAAATTTTATTTGCATAGTTGGTCCCTCAACTTTCGATTGTTGCAATTTAGCCTTTTAAATTCTGATTTCTTCCAAATTTGATTTCTTCTTCGAATTTTCTTTCAATTGAGCCCTTGATTAACTTCATCAACTCTTAATTTGCATACTTTGACACCTTTTCATCCAATTGCTTGATTAGCTTCAATTCCATTGTTTTCTCAACTTTGGGGTTATTTCTAAAATATAAACAAATGACAATGAAATAAATAGCACATATTCTTGAATAAACAATTAAAATCCTACTTTTAGGGTAAAAATAAGTGTATAAAATATACTTATCAACACCTCCACACTAGAACTATTGTTAGTCCTCGAACAAAATAAAACTAAACCATAAAAATAAAAATGCAAATGAAATAAGGTTTTTGTTAACTTATTTACCATGCTCTTCAAAAATTCAAATTGACGATTCACTTTAGAGAAGAAATATGAATGAAATTTTTTTTTTCATTCATCCGATGCTCAACTTCATTGTGTGTTTGTGAATATCCCAAAATCTAATGCAAACAGCAAACTCATTACAAATACACTTAACATTGTGTGACTAGTCATGCAGAGATAAGCCCGAATCCCATGTGGTCAATAATGATTTTCTTTTGATTTTCCTTACACTCTCATGGATGATCACAACCTTAATGTTTTTCTCTCAACTCCCGAGGTTTTTGCTACTATTGTGGTTTCTAAACATTTGTATATTGTATTTTTCTACACAAGGCAGTTAGGATTTGACAAGTATTCACAACAGGCCAAGAGTATTCCATCCCCAATCTCACACTCCAGTGTTAGAAATTTCAATCAACAAGGCTTATACTATTTTATTCCATTTTTTTGGACAACCTTTTCTTTTTATGTCCTTGTCTTTTATCTTCTTTGTGCAGAAATTTTCATACTTGCTTTCTATATGACCTCTGTAGTGAGTTTTAGGTCGGTGAGTCCTAAGCCAGATGACTTTAGGGCACCAGGTTCAAAGAACCCCTCAGACTTAATTACCCGAGTCATAAAGGCTTAAACAGAAAAGTTAAAGATGTTTTAGCATCTTATGTGTAAGTCTACTCTCCGTACTTACTTTCTAATTGACCCATGTAGTGAGCTTTAGGTCGGTAGCTCCCAACTCAGTTGAGTTTAGTATACCAGGTTGAAAGAACCCCTCAGACTTAATTACTCGAGTCATAAATGCTTAAACAGAAAAGTTAAAGTTGTTTTAGCATCTTATGTGTAAGTCCACTCCTCGTACTTGCTTTCTAGTTGACCCCTGTAGTGAGCTTTAGGTCGGTACCCTAAACTCAGCCAAAAAACTTGTTCGCTAACCGCAAGTGCACGGGTCACGCGAGTAATATAATGGACATGAGTCCAAGTATTGATCCCACAAGGATTGTTGTAAATTATATTTTAGACTATTAAGTAGTAGGACTTGAACCCTCAATGGCTGGACTGACAACAAAGGAACCTGGTCACTCGCTAGAACCCATATTTCATAGAGTACTTCACTTCCGCTCTCCCTTACACCCTGACACTAGAGGAATGTAACGTAGGAGAGAGCTGACCTAGCAACGACATAGGAAAGATGTGATCCGGTAATTTGTGTAAAAGAAAGATGATCAGGCACTAACACAGCTATGGAAGTCCTTAACTGGAACGAGAAATTTGATTGAGTTGGAAATTTTTATTTTAAACTTAACCAAAAAGAATGAGAAAATTTGTTTTGTAAAAACTATAAAATATATATGCTAGAATTGAGAATCCACATTAATTCCAATATCAAATATGCATTACTCCAATTGTCTAACGGTAATTCACAGGGTTTTGAAAATCCATATTCCTAATGTGGTTAAAACTCCCTTTTGGACAAACATTAACACCTATTCCTACACATGACCCAACTATATTTCTATGTTGAATACGAATGTGCAGGAAAGCATTAAAGAATTGTAAATACTATTTTAGATAACACAAAGCATATGTGTATATTCCTATCTCCTATCAGACTTTGTGGCAATTGAAGCTAGTCTAATGAATTCCTAATCTTTTGAAGTTAAGAAAACATAACCTAAAATCATACAATTAGCGATCAAGTAATTGCATAATAAGAAAAGCACCCATCAATTGCTCAAACCAATGAATTAACTAAATTAAACAACAGAGTAACGCATAAAATCCGGAATTTAATGTTTCATCATAATTCTAACATTTAAAACCTAGCCTAGATACATAATTGAATAAAAATCACAAGAATAATGGATAGATATCACCCTATTCATCCCTTGATCTTTGGTCTTCAATTGTGTTATTGGCATGGCATGGATCCCTCAGCACTTTGACAGCATTTTGGTATAAATTGAGCAAGTTGGGAACCCCTAATTTTGTGCCCCAAGTCATGTATTTATAGATTTCCTTGAAAATTTGGTTACTTGGGGAGAAAGTCTGTTGAAATCAGTCCAAAAGCCCACCAGGCGGGCCCATAAATCAACCGTGCGACCGCACGGTATTGCTGTTTTAGCTCTAGTCGCCTGCAGAGTAGGTCATGCGACTATGCGCATCTTCTAGGTACAACCGTGAGCTTTCCGATGTATGTAATTTTCATCTTTTAATTTAGTTTAAGTTGGTGCTCAAAGTTTATTTGCATAGCTGGTCCCTCAACTTCTGATTGTTGCAATTTAGCCCCTGAACTTCTGATTTCTTCCAAATTTGATTTCTTCTTCGAATTTTCTTTCAATTGAGCCCTTTATTAACTTCGCCAACTCTTGATTTTCGTACTTTAACACTTTTTCATCCAATTGCTTCCTTTTAGCTCCAATTCCATTGTTTTCTCAAGTTTGGGGTTATTCCTGAAATATAAACAAATAACAATGAAATAAATAACACATATTCTTGAATAAACAATTAAAATCCTACTTTTAGGATAGAAGATCAGGGAATTTTTTTAACTTTTTCGAGGCGATGTCAAGGGTTGAAGATCAGTGGTTAATCATTTTTCAAATATTTAAATATTTTCTAAGTCTTAGTTTGGATGTGTTGTGTTGATTTGCTTTAGTTCCTATATAATATTTATGCTTCTGAAAAGAAACAAAAAAAATAGAAATGTAAGTAAATGTAAAAATGCTAAAACATGCAAAAATAGGTGCAAAGAAATTTTCAATGCAACTAACATGCCAAAATTTGAATTCCAAGCATGCTAGTGATCCTAAATGCAATGTAAAGCATCAAAACATCTAGAATTGCAATGAAAGCTAACAATTACCCCTAATGCTTAAAACGTGCAAAATAGAATACTAGAGATACTTAAAGCGCATAACAAGTCATTGTATGCATTCTAACACACTAGTACTCCTAAAATGCAATGTCAAACAACACAACAACTATAAAGCAATAAATAACTCAACAAAAAATAAATTGAATAACTAAAGAAGAAGATTTAAAATGTTGGGTTGCCTCCCAACAAGTGCTTCATTTAAAGTCTAGAGTTAGACTTTGTGGTAAACATTTCAAGGTGGCTTTAGATTTGACGGTGAAGCCTCTTCATCTGCTCTCACCCTGTACTCATACCTCTCCCAGGATCTACTGGTCATTTCCACATCGATCCTGGAACAGTTTTCAATTTGTGGGTCGTAGGTGTTGAATTGCATCATTGTGAAGGTCACTTCCTGATTTTTAGCACGTAGCACTACATCTCCCTTCTCTACATCAACTAGTGCTCGTGCAGTTACTAGAAAGGGTCTACCAAGTATCAGGGGGACTTTTTCATCTTCCTCCATGTCTAAAATAACAAAATAAGTAGGAAATATGAATTTGTCAACTTTAACTAGCATATCCTCCACAACTCCATATGGGTAACAAATTGATCTATTTTCCAATTGTAAAATGATATTGCTACCCTTTGGGTTATCCAACCCCAACTTCTTGTACACAGATAGGGGCATCAGATTTATACTTGCACCAAGGTCACATAAGACCTTATTGAATTGTAAATCCCCTATGATGTAATGATGTGTTCCGAACCCTCGCCAATCGGAGTCATAGCATGCTTGATGGGAAAATTTAAATATTCAAGCCAAATTGGAGCAAAAACGAGGCAAAAGGGATCAGTTTGGTTCTTACGGCCGTAATGTCAAGATTATCATGGCCGTAATCAAGTCACTGATCAAAATGAAGAATTCCAGGTTTTCAAAGTCACGGCCATAAGTATTATGGTCACGGCCGTAATCCTTAAGCAGAAGAATAGTTACGGCCATAAGTGATGCTGTCACGGCCGTAAATCCAGTTTTTCGCAAATAATACGGATTTTTAATTCCTTTTTCGTATTTTTATTCCTTTTCCAGTTTTTAGCTATTTTAGGTTAGTTAGAACTCTATTTTGAGTCTATTAGCGACTTGGGTTTTATTTTGCTTATTTATACGCTTTTTCCACTCATTGTAATCAGATTTGATTTGATTAAAAACAGTTTTATTGAGGATTCAATAAAATTTATAGGTGGATTCCTATATTTCATAGAACTTATCAAGATTATCATCTTGTGGCGTTCATCCCGAACTTATCAAATATTTGCGAGAATATTTGTGGCGTTCAAAACCAGAAACTTATCAAGGAAGCTGGACAGATCCTTGTGGCGTTTCACAAATCTTGGTTCTTTATTCCGCATCGTAGAGCCATCGCGTCGTGAATATCGGGTCATGATTTATCCGTCCAACCACAACCTGAGTTCGGAACTTTCCGGCGTTTCTTCCGCGCTTCGAATCTTATCATATGGTATCAAACCTGGACTCTGAATTCAGGTTTTTATTCTATCCAGTTTAATTCTTATGTTTATCATCGAGTCCGCCATAAGAATTATCCATATCTTGTTGTTGAGTCTTTCTTTTCTTCAGTATTATTCGTGCCAGTAAATTTTTTCAGTTTTGATCCATATAAAAATCCAACAAAAATTCAAAAGTGTTTATTTTGTTCGATTCTTATCCAAATCCTGTTCCGTTTGTTTTGTTGTCTTCGTGTCGAATTTTCGGATTTATTAAAAAAAAATTATTTTTTTATTTAATTCCGAAAATTCATTATTCAAAAAAAAAAAAAAAAAGAGTTATTCCAAATTCAAGAACCACTTTCTTGAGTTTCTTTAAAATTCTTGATATTCATTTCGTTCCAAGTCAATAAAAGTCGTTCTTGCTATTTGATGTCTAAATCCTCTTCATTCTTGAATTTTTTTAACACCACATAAGGAATGGAATATGATCCGGGCTATTTATTCCAAACTACATGTTATGTGGATCATAAGGGGTGCAGTTTGGCGATTGATGGAAAGTGCTTTACTAATTTCGTTAGTAGCACCATGGTTGAAAAATTAGGATTGCCCTAGAACCACACTATAAACCTTATAGGATGACGTGGATGAGGGAGTTTGGGAATTTCAAAGTAACCAAACAAGTTCTAGTGCCTATCACCCAGGGAAGGTATAGTGAGGATGTATGGTGTGATGTAGTGCCATTGAAATCTTATCATATTTTATTGGGAAACCCTTGGAGACATAGGAGGGAGGCTGTTTATGATAAGAGTATGCACATATACCAATTCCTTAAAAAAGGGAAAACATGCGTACTATATGGGTTGACATTAGAGGAAGCACTAAAGATTCACTGAGGGTAAGGAAGGAGAGTGAAAAATGGTGTAATAGGAGGCATCGTGGGGATAAGGATATTGATAAGGAGGAGAGAGAGTTGAAATTAAAAACAAATAAACAAATTCCAAAATTTGATGAGGAGAAGGTGGAGTTGGGTAGCGAGGAAATGATTAAGAATGAAATTGTTGATAATGAGGGGAATGAATTGGGAGTTGAGGTGGAAGTTCAAGATTTGAGCGTTGAATTGGAAGATCCACATTTGGGTAGTGATGAGGTAGTGCACGAGCATGGTGATAAAAGTGTGGAGTTAGGAGATGTGGTTGAGTTTGAAGATGAAAAATTTGAACAAGAAGTTGCAAAAGAGAAAAGAGGCGAAGAGAAGAGCCTCTTGGTTCAAGAAATGGAGTTAGTGGTGGTTTATCATGAATACAAGGATCCATACCTTGTACCTCATGAAGCTAACATGTCCCTCCATGTTCTATTTAATTCTTTCTTGCAGGTTAATGGTACGTGGAAATTTGGGCAACACCACCAATGTCCAAAGGTGTTTCAACTTCAAGTCATTCACGTGATCCCCGTTGCAGGTTAATCATGTGCAATGGCAGGAGAAATTTTCAGTTTGATCCAGGAGGTGAAGTGAAACAGCAGGAATAAAGCTATGATTCGGGACGAATCATTCTAAAGAAGGAGGGTATGATGTGTTCCGGACCCTCGCCAATCGGAGTCATAGCAGGCTTAACGGGAAAATTTAAATATTCAAGTCAAATTGGAGCAAAAATGAGGCAAAAGGGATCAGTTTGGTTCTTACGGTTGTAATGTCAAGATTATCACAGCCGTAATCAAGTTACTGATCAAAATGAAGAATTCCAGGTTTTCAAAGTTACGGCCGTAAGTATTATGGTCACGGCCGTAATCCTTAAGCAGAAGAATAGTTATGGCCGTAAGTGCTGCTATCACGGTCGTAAATCCAGTTTTCCGCAAATAATGGGGATTTTTAATTCCTTTTTCGTATTTTTATTCCTTTTCCAGTTTTTAGCTATTTTAGGTTAGTTAGAACTCTATTTTGAGTCTATTAGCGACTAGGGTTTTATTTTGCTTATTTATACGCTTTTTCCATTCATTATAATCAGATTTGATTTGATTAAAAATAGTTTTATTGATGATTCAATAAAATTTATAGGTGGATTCCTATAATTCATAGAACTTATCAAGATTATCATCTTGTGGCGTTCATCCCGAACTTATCAAATATTTTCGAGAATATTTGTGGCGTTCAAAACCAGAAACTTATCAAGGAAGCTGGACAGATCCTTGTGACGTTTCACAAATCTTGGTTCTTTATTCCGCATCGTCGAGCTATCGCGTCATGAATATCGGGTCATGATTCATCCGTCCAACCACAACCTGAGTTCGGAACTTCCGGCATTTCTTCCGCGCTTTGAATCTTATCATGCAAGGTATAGAAAAGCTCCCTGGGTCTTTGAGCTTAGGTGGTAGCTTGTTTTGTAGGATTACGCTGCATTCTTCATTCAAAGTAACCTCCTCAAGTTCCTAAAGCTTCTTTTTGCTAGACATCATTTTCTTCAGAAACTTGGCATAACTTGGGATCTGTGTGATGGTTTCCAAGAAAGGGATATTTATGAGCAGTTTTCTAAGCATATTTACAAACTTGGTGAACTGCTTATCCTCTCTTGTTTTCTTCAGCCTATGTGGAAATGGGATAAGAGGTTCATGAGGCTTAATTGTTGATTTCACCTCATGGCCATCTTCTTTTTCAGCCATTTTCTCACCACTTTCCACAATCTGTTCAGGAACTTCTGCTGGCTTTTTGACTTGAATTTAGGAAGTTGTACACCACTATGCGTAGTGATTGCATTTATCTCATTTTTACTACATTTATAGCCATGACCTATTCCTTTGGGTTCACCTCAGTAGTTGCAGGTAATGTACCTGGGGCTCTGGTTGTGATAAACTGTGCTATCTGCCCCACTTGGTGCTCTAGGTTCTTGATTGATGCCTGTTGATTTTGAATTGTGGTTTCATTTTTTCTCATAGACTGATCTGTTTTAACCACGAATTGTTCTGTCTTCTCCACAAATTTCCCAACCATCTTTTCCAGTGTAGGCTTTCTCTCTTTAGTGTTGAATCAATGTGTCCGTTAGAATGAACTCTCCAAGAAAAATTAGGATGATTACACCAACCTGGTAAGTATTTGATTATGGATTGTTCTGGCATTGACTCCCTTGTACATAGTCCACTTGCTCCAATGGGCATGCTAGAATAAGGCAATCTGTAGTGGCGTGGTTTGCACCACAGTCTTCACAAGTCATTTTAGTACTTCTTGATGCAATACTCACCAGTGTTATGCCCTCTACTTTCGTAGTCAATGAGTCAATTTTAGCCGATATTGCATTGTAAACATCCACTTCATTAACTCCCGATATCTTCTTTGGTACCACCCTGTTCGATCCCCACATGGCATTTATGTTTGCTATTCTCTCAAAGAGCTCCAATGCTTGTCCGATGGTCTTTGTTCCCAAAGCACCATTCGATGAGGAGTCAACCATGTTTTCAAAATGCAAAATTAACCATTCATAGGAAAATATCACTTGGTCACCTCTTACGATCCAATGGTTTAGACACTTCCTCAGCATGCCCTTAAATCTGTTCCACGTATCATCAAAAGATTCAGCATCTTGCTACTGGAGTACAGTGATGTCATGTCTCAGTTTGAAAACCTTCGTTGGAGGCATGAACTTAGTGCAAAACTTCTGAACCAAGTTGTTCTAGGTGGTGATACTTGCAGCCGGTCGAGAATCTAACTAGTCAACAGCTCTATCTTTTAGAGTGTAAGGGAATAACCTGAGTCTAATGGCATCATTAGATGCACCCAATATTTAAAATGTTGGCACGTCTAAAATTTTTAAAAACATGCGTGTGTGGGTTTTCTTCAGGTCTCCCATAAAATTGTTGTCCATTTTGGAACATGCTGATGACATTTGTTTTAAGTTGGAAGTTTGCTTCTCCAAATGGTGGATAGACTATATTGGATTGACTTTGAATCACCTGAGGTATCATGAAGTCACCAACCAGTATGTCATCTTCATTGATTGGGTTAGCAGGGGGTAAAAGATTGTTGTTGTTTGCCATTTGATTTTTTTGATTTTTGAATTTATCTAGCTCTCTAACTTCTCTTAACCTACGGTGTAACGTACGTTCTATTTTCGAGTCAGCTTCGAAAAGATCCCCGTGTTTCGAACGTAGCATATACAACTACAAGAAAAGTAAAGAACTAGTAACTAAACTAAAACTAAAAATAAAAATAAAAATCCTAAAAATAAAAATAAAATTAAGACTAAAGCAGATAAAAAGTTCGAACTAGTGAAAGTAATCTAAAAATAAATTTAAACAACAATCCCTGATAACAGCGCCAAAAACTTGTTTGCTAAACCGCAAGTGCACTGGTCGCGCAAATAATAAAGTGGACGTGAGTACAAGTATCGATCCCTTGAGAATTGTTGTAATTGTATTTTAAATTACAAATCCTTATCGGAACTAGAAAATTGATTGAGTTGAGAATTTTGAATTAAAAACTAACTAAAAAGAAGGAGAAAAGTTTATTTGTGAAAAAATGATGAATTAAATATGTTAGAATCATGAATCCACGTTAAACCTATCATCCATGTGTTTGAATTAAACAATTAAAAACAATTTATGGAGAATTGAAAATCCGTGTTCCTATAGTTGTTTATGTCCCCTTTCGAGCGATGCATAAACACTTTTTTCTACAAGAGACGAGCCTATATTTCTATGACCAATCCAAACATGTAGAAAAACATTAACCAATTATAAACACTTTGTTTTTGATAACACAAAGCATAGGGGTATATTTCTGTACTCTATCGAACTTTGTGGCAATTAATCATGGTTTAATAATTTCCTACTCTTTTGAACGTAAAAAATTATCAGAAACATCAACAATTATGCATCCACAATCATAGATGAAAATAAAACATAATTAATTACATCAACTCCATAAATTGCATAATGAAATTGGGAACATTTTGGCATGAAACAAGACAATTGGGAACCCCTAATTTCGTGCCCCAAGTCATGTATTTATAGATTTCCTCAAAAATTAGGTTACCAAGCCCACCAGACGAGCCTAGAAATCAACCGTGTGACCGCACAGTATTGCAGTTTTAGCTTCAATCTCCTGCAGAGTTGGTCGTGTGACAGCGCGCCTTTCCAGTGTAATGCAATTTTCATCTTTTAATTCAGTTTAAGTTGGTTCTCAAAGTTTATTCGCATAGCTTGTCCCTCAACTTTCGATTGTTGCAATTTAACCCCTGAACTTCTGATTTCTTCTTCGAATTTTCTTTTAATTGAGCCCTTGATTAACTTCATCAACTCTTGATTTGCATACTTTGACACTTTTTCATCCAATTGCTTTATTTCAGCTTCAATTCCATTGATTTCTCAACTTTGATGTTATTCCTGAAATATAAACAAATACCAATGAAATAAATTGCACATATTCTTGAATAAACAATTAAAATCCTATTTGTAGGATAGAAAAAAGTGTATAAAATATACTTATCAGCTACAAGAAGTATAAAAATTGACAACAAACGTTAATCAATTGCAAAAAATAAAGAACTCAATACTTGGATAATCTTGAATGTAAATGAACTGTATCGTATATAAATTGTGTATTACAACGAATTGCAAAGGCTACTTCTATGGGAAGAGAATCCAAGAGTCCAATTAGAATCAAAAATTGAAAACTAAATATGAAAAGAAAGCAAATAAAATTAGAAAACTTATTAAAACTAGGAAACCAATTCCAGATAAACTTAAAAATTAAAATTGGGGCCCTTCCCATTGTATCATATAATTTACAAAAGAACACAAAATCCTAGTAAAAAAAGTATCTGTTTCTCAATAGCATGGATTTTTGTAGACAATTGATTCAAAGAATTAGAAAAAAGCAGTAGGCACATATATATAGAGTTAAAGGGTTGTTAAAACTTGAAATTTAAAGATCAAAAGCAACAAAAACATTGGGAAGGAGAATAATCTTCTTAGAAATATTAATTCATAATTAATTATTTATAAAAGCGGAACAGAAATTATTGATTTAGAATGAAGAAACCAATCAAATAAGTTTGATCCATAAACACAAAGCTAAAGTTTTTCTTATCATTTCACAACACACTTTTTTAGAAGAGAAGCAAATCACTCAATTTTATTAATAAAGGATAAAATTCCACAATTAGTTAAGGAATCAATACTCATGGTATGACATCAACATACTCTTTTAAACCTTATATATTAAAATCAAATTTGAAGAGTCAATATCAAAGCTCTAACTACTACTATAAGATCGATAGGATTTCAAGATATGTTCTTGCATCCGCAACCTCTATTTCCTTTCTTTTCGGATTTTTGGGCAGCAACAAATTCATGAAAATAAGAAAGCTCCACTATGCCTATTTCCTTTCTTTTCGAGTTTCTGGAAAGCAACAAATTCAAGAAAATAAGAAAGCTCCAAAAAAACAGAATTCAAGAATGAAATCTCTCAAATCCTTAACCAGCAAGTTGTATGCTCCACCGATGTGATGCAATCCACTACAAAATTTTCACTTCAGCACTTCTCGAAAACTATCTCATGGCTAGGTTATGATGGAGGAATTACCGAAGAAGAAGAAGAGAGGGAAAAGGGAAAATTGGAGCGGGAGATATAGACTTGAGAGCGAAGTCATGACTTTGTGGGTTTTTGGAATCGGTTTTAATTACAAATGGTAATTGGGCATGTTAGGAATGCTATTAAATTAGGGCAAATTAGACCGAATCGTGCTATTAGATTTAAAAGTTTTTAAATCAGACATTTGAAAAATATTTATATAAACTCAGGTATCTCTCTACCGTTTATTCATCTTTGACTCTTCGTGATAGTCAGGTCCTTCACTTTGGATTTCAAACTTGGGAATATACTACTCTCCTCTTCCCCTTCTCTCTCTATAACTGCCCCAACACTTGAACCACCAGCGTCGGTGTAATAGCAGTGAGCGCGATCATAGAGGCAACGACAACGCTTTGCACTCGCTGCACCGCCGATTGGCCATGAGCGACACCGTTGGGTCAAGTGTAGTGTAGTAGCATCTTGTCCTGTTTGTTGTGACAGTAATTTTTGTGTTGTTGTCTAAAGTGGTGGTGGTGAAGGTGATGACCGGAAGCGGCATAGTGTGGTTGAAATTGGGTGCTGTGACGGTGGAGGTATGGGGGTCATTGATGGGAATGTGTTGCATTTAATTCTCCGGCTATCTGATCTACAAGCCATCACTGTCCGGACTGCTTGTGGTAAGGAGTTTGAATTTTGTGTTGAGAGAAAACAGAATGTGGGATATGTGAAGCAGCAAATTGCAAAGAGGGATAATGGTTTTTTCGATCTCAAGGATCAGGAGTTTTTCTGTGATGGCGAGGAGCTTGAAGATAGAGGATCATAGACTATATATGTAAGAATAGCGGTGCAGTGATTCACTTGTTGGTTCGAAAATTGGCCAAAGTTAGGACTAGACCTATCGAATTTTCTTTTGAAATTTCAATTGTTGCATCAGATGTGGAGAAGGTAGTTGATGTAGCAGATGTTGTTGTCTCTTGGTAGGGAAAACAAAATGAGGCACTTAAAATTGCACCTTTAAAATATTTGCAAGAAGATTTTGTCTTAGAACCCCCGACTGTTTCCAAGATTTTGTGTCGCCAGTGATTAAGTAACTAATTGATGCCTCCTTTGATGGTTGGGTTTCCATTAACGGAGTAGCTATCATGGTTGGTGATCAGTGGTGGTTGTGGTGGTTTAATTACAATTGTAACTAATTACAAATTGAAATAAAGTTACAAATGTAATTAATTAGTAGTGATGGTTAGTGGTGATGATTTTAGATGGTTATTGTTGGAGGTGATTGGTGGTGGTAATTGGTTAAAATTATAATTAAAATTTCAATTGTAACTAATTACAAATTGACATAGATTTAAAATTGTAATTAATTACAAAATTAAAATAAAATTACAATTTTATTTTCAACGGCGGTTGTAGTGGTGACTAATTACAAATTACATTAATGTAACTAATTCATAAGTTACAATTACAATTAATTACAAATTTGAAATAAAGTTACAATTTTAATTAATTATAAACTGATAACAAAATGTAATTAAGTGATAATTGCAGTTGTAATTGATGTGAATGTAACTAATTAAATTTTGTAAATAATTCACTTAATTTCAACAAAAAGATGTGTCATGTTTTACAATTTTATTAGTTACAATTGTAATTAATCGAAACATTGAAAGAAAATTATAATTGTAATTAATTACAAAATCTGATTAATTGCAGGTGTAGTTAAAATTACAATTGTAACTAATTACAAATTTGAAATAAAGTTACAATTTTATTTTCGATGGTGATTATTGGTGGTAGTTGGTGGTGATTGTTTTGGTGGTGGTGGTGGTTACAATTGTATTTAATAGTAAAATTGAAATAAAATTACAATTGTTATTAATTCTAAATTGTAACTAATAACCAAATGTAATTAAATTGTAATTAAGGTGAATGTAACTAATTCAATTATTTTTAACAAGAAAATATGTCATGTTTTATGAATTGTAACTTAATTGTAAATAATTAGTTAGTTACACTTGTAATTGATCACAAATTTGAAATTAGGTTACAATTGTAATTAATTACAAACAGTCAATATGATTTTCCTGATTACCTGATTTTGGTAATATGTTTTACATTCTTAAAATAACTTTCAAAATGCCTGATATTAAAAAATAAGCCCCTTCAAGTTTTGTATTTGTGTACTTAACCCATTAAATTAGACATATGTTTACTTAGTTTTTCAATTATAGCATTTTAAATTAGAATGCAATAATTAAGTGAATAAAAAGCCCAATATGTTGTAGTGGTGGTTTTACCTCATTGTAGCCAGGAGGTAGAAGAGGTTCGGAGGGAATGGGTGTGGCTGCGGTGGGGGTCAATGGGCTCTGAGAGAGAGAGAGAGAGAGAGAGAGAGAGAGAGAGAGAGAGAGAGAGAGAGAGAGAGAGAGAGAAATAGTTAGGGTTTGAAGTGATATTTTGTGATTTAAAAATAAAATTGAGATATTGTTGGATAATTAATAGAATATTAATATGTAAATTTTTAATTAATTAAAATTTGAATTAAAACCTGATTTTTGAAGTAATATAAGTTTGATATCATTTATGAATTTGAATCTTTAAAAGTAGGGGTAGGTATAATTTCCACTATTTTAAAAGGGGATGACTTAGCATTGTGAACCTAGCCCATAGACGAGCTTTATGCTCAGCCCACATAAGAAAATGAAAGTCCAATATTAGTCCAAATAAATTTATCACATGTCTGAAATTAATTTTAGTTATACTCTTTAATGAGTAATGAGTTGCTTGACATTTTGGTAAAAATGTATGGTGGTTCACACAAGCAACTTAGGTTCGAGCCACCATACATGTTTTTTTTTGTGGGGGGGGGGGGGGGGGGGTTATTTTTAAAAAGGTAGGACTGAATTTCACATTGTTGTTTCAAAAGGATCTAATTAAAAGTTTTAAAGATTTGAGAAAAAAGGGATTTATAAAAGTATACCTAAGGACTTATTTTGTATTTTTTTTTTTACTAATAACCAAAGTTTGAGGACTAAGAACGAAATTTTTGACATTTATTCCATCACCTTCTTCCTTTAGATGTACTCATGTACATATGACTGTTTGTATATTTATACAATGGTTTTAAAGAAAAAAATAACACCAAATGTTTTTTGAATCATCGTTGTGAAAATGATACATTAACTTATCTTTAATCCTCATTTTACACTCTCCGCAAATCTCCATTTAACCAAATCAATAAAACATTGTAATTATCATACAAATTACAGACCTGTTTCATTTCTCAAATATATAGAAATGGTTGTTCAACTTCCTTTCACCCATTCATATATTTCCTACTATAAAAGGGATCTTCTAAGGTATTTTGCAAGTTCTTTGGCTTCACATAACACCACACATGAAAACTTCAGCATTGAGGAAAATTTTAATTTCAAAGCAAAGAAAGGTGGTCAAATTTAAAGTCGGTTCACCGTCGGAAAACAGCATTTTCCAGCCAAACTTGTATATCCAACACTTTTTAATTAAGGTAGGTAGAGGTCATGTGGTTATTCCGTTTTCAAGTTATGAATTTCTCAAAAAATATGAAAGAAATGGTACCTTTGGGTATGGTGCTTTGGCCTTCGGCACTACCATAGATGGAATAATCATTCTCCGGTTCTACGTGTTATGGTTATTCTATAGAATTTGGATTTTGCTGGAAATCCATCTACTTGCGAAGGTTTGAATCTATAGTTGAAGTTTTCTAAATGTAATAACGGAAAGCACCTATGATATCTGTTGAGCTTCAGATCATGGGTTAACTCGCTTTTTACAGGTTAATTTGGTCTATTCAAGGCGTGGATGAAGGAAGATGGTGGTGTAGTGTGTTATGGAGAATTGGAGGACATAAATATAAATATATAATTATACGAGTATTGTTTTCATGTTTAAGATTAGAGGTGTCAATACGGGTGGTCCGGGTCGGGTCGGCCCGTCCACATAAAAGCCCAGTAACGACACGCTTGAAAAAAGCCCGCCCACTGCAAGTTGTGGGCTGGTTCCGGGTCAGCCCACAAATTCAAACTACAACCCAAACCCACCCATTGGCCCATCCGGGTCGAGCCCATGACCGTCGCGGTTCGTTCTGATTTGACCCGTATGAATAAAAATATATACTTTTTTATATTTATAGCAATTTTTTTTGTCAAGTTTCTAAATACAAAATGATTAAAATGATAAATTCATATTTATACCATAAAATATTTACATAGAATTTAAAGTTATACTTTATGTTATATGAATTACTTCTAAATTTGCAAATTTAAATAAAAAATAAATAAATAAAAATTAATGCTAAATGTGTTTCTAATTACTATTACAAAGAACATTACGTTTTTTAGCTATTAGGGAGGAAAAAAAATAAGATTTTGCTTTAAAATTGTATTAGAGTTTGTAGAAGAAGAGATATTTTCAATGTTACCATAATTAATAAAAATAGTTTTATTTTTATTTTTTTTACGGGCCAGCGGGTTAACCGCGGCCGGCGAAGGTTTGACCTGCGAAACCCGCGGTTCACAACTTCTTGACTCGTGAACCCCCGCACGGCTCACGAGTCGACCCGCGGTCCCAAGTCGATCCGGGCCGATTTTCACGGGTCTGGTCGTCCCGTCCGTCTAAACACCTCTATTTTAGATAATAAATTTTTGATGGACATCATTTGTGAATTGGTTTTCATCAATAGAAATTAAACTCATAAATTTCTCGTTACTTATCATGAATGTGTATGATATAAGCTCTGTTTGTTTGGTCCAAGAGAACTCAACAACTTTTTTCTCAAACTCATTTTCAACCATACATTTTTATAGGACCCAACTACTTTACACATTTTTCAAAAATTTCTCCAATTTCTCCTATCCCAAACATGCTCGTAGCTAAAGGTTATTGTTTTATGTTTTGCTAGCTTCTTCCCTTAGCTTTAAAAATTCATATCACACTCGTTACTTGGAATTTTTTGATGAAACTAGTGAGCTTTGATATCTTTATGAGTTAGCTATCCTATAAACTTAAAAATTCAGGTCATTCCAATATCTATGGAAATTGTTATGGCATTTTAAGTAATCTGTATAGATTATTTTCGAGAGTCGTTATGGAGGTTTAGAATTATTTTAGCGCATCATATGTAGTCAATGGAAGCCATTTTTTGATATGTTATACGTTAAGAATTTACCTTCTATAGTTAAAAATTTATAAAATTTCGAGATCGATTACTTGTTGGATAAAATTCAATAATATGGGGCCAAACATGTATAAAATAAAATGTGTGGTGTTATCTTAAGGATTTAATCAATAAAGTGATCCACTAAAGATTATTCAGGACTAATGGGTATTAAGTGTCGTAAGATTAAAGTGTAGAGATGGATTCAATGTTTTAAATTGATGAGGGGCCAATTTAATAACATTGAAACACGATAGTTGCCTTACAACTATTTATACAGGTCATGGTCCCCAATTGAGCGTGGCTTTTCATAATTCTCTGCATCCCCATCAACAGAGGACAACATAAGGAGAAAACCACGAATCATTTGGAAGGCCATAACCCCGTTCGATCAAACGCAATAATGGATTCAGTTACGCTTCCGCTTCAGTTCCGATCTTGATAATTACAGCATGATGTTTGTGGATTTTAGATGAACAATCATCTATATTAATTTTAATTTTAACAAGTGGTATCAGAGCCAACATCGTGTTGAATTATCAGAACAATTTTTGTACGAATATATGTAAAACCTTAATTTTTCGTATGTATATGCGCATGAGGCCTCTGAAATTGAGAAACATACATATTCAGCCTTTCCTCTGTGTATGAACTATGAATTTATATGCAAAACCAAGTCTTGATTTCGAAAATATACATACACAGCAAAATCGAAAATTTTGGAAACATGTTTTAGTTTATGGATTCAGCCGTTCCTTTCCTCTGTGTGTGAATTTATGTGCAAAATTCTTGGAGTTTCAATTTTTTTTACTGCATATTTCGAATTTGGGGTTGAAGTATGAATTGTGGTTGAGTTGTTGTGTATGGATTTATGTTGGTTATGTGGTTGTTGATGGAGAATGAAGGTCGGAAAGGGGTTGCAGCGGCGCTGCGCGCGGCAGATTTCAAGATCGTCGCGCGCGATGTGGGTTGCGGTGGTACACCACGTCACGCGCAGCGACGCAGGTGCTTGGCTGCAGCGCTGGTAATGGCGCTGCAGACGACAGGTTCTTGGACTGGTGCACGGCAGCGCGGCGGTGACTAGGTTAGAAAACCCTAGCTGCTGCGAAAATTGGATTTTGGGTAGGGGGTTTCACTTGTAAATTTGAAGTCTTCAAGGGCTGTTCTGCAATTTTCAAAAATTGTGGTTATTCTTGTTCGTCCTCGAATAAGATAGAATAAAACTAGGGAATCAAAATAGTAAAGAACAAATAATTTTTTTTATGTCAACATGTATACCATATGCCTCAATAATCCAGATCAATTTGTACTTCAGCAAGAGTTATGAACAATAAAGCAAAATAATTCTAGTTATCCCATGCCAGATTTTCAAGTGTGTGTTTGAATAGCCAATGTCAAACTCCTACTCATGCAACGATATACTTTAAACTGTGTAGCTCATTATGCAATATCAAGCCCAAAACCCATGTGGTCAACCCTATTTATCTAATGATTTTCCTTGCATCACTCATGGATGATCACAACTTACTATTTTTCTCTCGAATCCCAAGGTTCCTTCTATTCATGTGGTTTCTAAACATCAAAGTTTGCATTTTTCCACACCAGGTGGTCAAAATTAGCTAAGTCTGTCCAAACAATCAATGGTAAGCGGTTCCCTAATCCATGCCTTTAGTATCAAAGTCTCAATCAACAAGTTTATACCAAACAATTTTTTTTTTGATGACTTTTTATTTTTATTTTCATGTCTTTTACCATCTTTGTGCAATACTTTTCTCATTTGCGTTCTATGTGACCCCTGTAGCGAGCTTTAGGTCGGTGGCTCCCAAGCCAGACGGCTTTAGGGCACCAGGTTTGAAAGACCCCTCAGACTTAATTACTCGAGTCACACAGTCAACATAAAAAAGTTAAAGATGTTTTATTGTCTTATGTGTAAGTCCACTCTCCGTACTTGCTTTCTAATTGACCCATGTAGCGAGCTTTAGGTCGGTGGCTCCCAAGCCAGACGGCTTTAGGGCACCAAGTTTGAAAGACCCCTCAGACTTAATTACTCGAGTCAAAAAGGCATTTGAAGAGTAGAATAAGACCTTCGGCATTTTTCTGTTTTTATGCCGGCAATGGTTTATACTCGTTGACCAAGACCTCTTCAACCAATGACACATTTCAGGAACTACAGACCCTTAAAAGTTCAAGCCTACCTTTACCACTTCTTTCCACCCCCAAACTGCTCTTGAGCAAGTTTAGTTTCTAAGTTTTAAAGGTTGGGATGTCTCATCATCTAAGTTTATGGATTATCAAGTCATTCCTAAGTTCAAATTGCATAAATTTTCCCCACATGTATTAAACAAATTCCTACAAAAGTAATAATCCAACAATGATTATGTGCGCGTGAAGATGAAATCTCGCAAGTTGTAACTAGTTCATAAAATTCTTATTTTCATGCTGTTCAAAATTCAAACCAAAGCAAAATTTGATCCATACTATATCCTAGGCAATACACATGTCAACAAGTTTTTCAAATTTTTCCTTTTTTTTTTTTTGAATACATGCTGAATAAAAAGAAAACTTTAGCAGAAAAATGGACTACCCACCCCCAAACTTAAAATATATATTGTCCTCAATGTATCAGATCATGTATATAAAAAGTATAACTAGGAGATGTTAAAGGACTTCCCTGATCAATCTGAATGTGATGGAGATATGCATTCCCAAAGTTCCCTGATCATCTTCCTGTTGCAGAATCAGTCCTATCAAGGCAAAAATGAAATTCAAGCATTAGAAGTGTTATTGGATCAAGACGTAAAAATAAATAAATAAATAAATCAAACAAATAAATAAATAAATCAAACTAATGAATATAAAGCTAAATAAATAAAAGAGAAGAAAATTGGGTTGCCTCCCGACAAGCGCTTGTTTATAGTCATTAGCTTGACTTTGACATTTTGGTTGCTTAGGGTGGCTTGAAAAGAGAATTTTCAGCCCTGCACTTTTTGCACATGCAGAGATTCTCTTGTTCGTGCTTCAACCTCCACACTATCAAATTGTCATTTTTATCCCTTCCAACCAATCCACCATATCCATTTTCTCTTTTCCTGGTCTTGTGACCTTTCCAGTCTTCCTCTTCTTTGAGGTCAATCCTTTTGCATTCCTCAATATATGAAGGTTGTTTGAGTGCATTATTCATGCTGAAGCTTTATTGTTTTTCCTCCACTCTTAGGATTATTTCACTCCTTTCAAAATCCATTAAAGCTCGTCCAGTTGCTAGAAATGGTCTTCCTAGGATCACCGGGATGTTCTGATCTTCCTCTATATCCAAAATGATGAAATCAGCTGGAAAGATCAGATCTCCAACTTTGATGAGCATATCTTCAATCACTCCGTAAGGGTGCTTGAGTGTCCTATCAGCCAGCTGCAAGATTATTGAAGTTTCATTAGGATTCCCCAATCCTAATTTTCTATAAATAGACAACGGCATTAAGTTAACACTTGCTCCAGAATCAATTAAAGCATTTAAATCGTGTGAATTTCCTATGGACCAAGGTAAAGTGAAACTCCCTGAATCTTTTAGTTTAGGGGGGAGCTTATGCTGTAGGATTGCACTACATTCTTCGGTCAATGTCACTTCTTCATCTTGTGGCAACTTCCTCTTTTTTGTCAACATCTCTTTCAGAAACTTAGCATAATTTGGCATTTGCATTATGGCATCAATGAATGGGATGTTAATATGTAGTTGTCTGAGGGCATCCAAAAATTTCTTGAATTGCTTTTCCAACTTAGTATTCTGCAACCTTTGAGGAAATGGGACTGGAGTTGTGTGTTGATTAACAGAAGTAGGTGCCTTACCTTGTGGAATCTCTAACTGTTCTTTTTCATTTTCATTTGTTGATTCCTCAGATTTAGTTACTTGTTCCTTGTCCATTTGAGTTACTTGATCCCCATCAGTTCCTTTCTTCTTCACAGTGATCTCTGGTAGTTGAACTCCACTCCTTGTAGTAATGGCATGGATTTGTTCATTCTTTGGCTGCTTTCGAAGCCTTTGGGGAAATGGAATAGGCGGAACATATGCTTTAACAGGTGGTGCAGCTGTGATTGAAGGTGTCTCAATAACTGCATAATTTATAGCTTCCACTGCCATTACCTGTTCCTTAGGATTTTTCTCAGTGTTACTTGGTAAGGCTCCTTGATTTCTGCTTGTTAATGCCACAGCCATCAAGCATATTGCGGTATTCAGGATGCAATCCTAAATAAAAGATGTAAACCTGAGCATTTTTTGGTATGTCCAAATTTGGACACTTTCTAAAATAGTCCTTGAATCTCGTCCATGCCTCAGGGTAACTCTCAAGGTCTCGTTGTTTGAAAGTGTGAACTTCATTTCTGATTTGGAGAACTCGAGATGGAGGGAAAAATTTCATGGTGAATTTTTTCACCATATCATTCCAAGATACAATGCTTCCAAGAGCTAATGAGCGTAGCCATTCCCTAGCATTATCTTTTAAAGTATGGGGAAACAAACGCATTCGAAAAGCGTCTGCTGACATCCCTTCGTGACTGATTACATCGCATTGCATTAAAAATGCTTGAATGTGCTCATGCGGATTTTCAGTCGCCTTACCAAAGAACTTGATGTCTTGATGATTTTGAAATAAGTTTATGACATCAGGTCTAAGGTGGTAATTTGCCTGCCCGAATGGTGGATAAACAATAGTTTGTTGTACAGGGGCGGGCGCGGGATTTACATAATCCCCAACCAGCGCTTGAGCATTATCGTGAACTGCTCTGTTGGAGGAATTCGTGAATAGTGACCCCAAATAAGTAAAATGATGGTTTTGTAAATCCAAGCCGAAAATTGGACAGAGTAACGGCAAGAAAACACAAACAAAAAAGAAGAAGAAGAATAAGGACAAAGCCGAGGCAAGAGTTGGACTCTTTGTCCTTAAGTCGAATTTGCCCCGCAACGGTGCCTATGGATTTCGGCAATCGACTCCCAAGATACAACGGCTTCACTTGTGTTTGTAGCACTCCAAAACACAAGTACAACGAACCAACTATAGGCTTACGTACTCCAAGGATGCAATGAAGAAAATCAAAACAAATGAAATGAATTGATTTTGGAGACAAGTGAGGAAGAGAGGTGTTTTTGCATATCAAAAAAGTGAGGAATAGGACACCCAAAGCGGCAAAGTGGCAAACAATTTTACCCAAACGGATTGAGTCGAGCTTTTGAGTATTTGGCCGAAATCGACACGAAGTCACTTTAATCGATTTCCAATTCTCGATTTATTAACCAATATCTAACATGCTCCTGGTTGAATTTGCACTTCTTGCTCATGAGGAGCAAGTGGCAATTGATTTTGATTTTGATTATTTGCCATATCCCTGTTTTCTCTTTGTTCTTTTCTACGTTGTCTAAAGGTTCTCTCTATTTTAGGATCTATTGGTAATAGTTCAGGCTCGTTAAAACCTAGCATATACTACTCAATGACCAATGTGAAGAGAAAAATAAGGAATTATGAATAACCAAAACAAAGTAAAAATAAAAATAATGAAAACTAAAAACTAAAAATCAAAATTTAATTGAATTAAGGTAAACTAATAATTATACTAAATCCGTTATTCCCCGGCAACGGCGCCAAAAACTTGTTCGCTTCGAATCCCGCAAGTGCACGGGATCGTTGACAAGTAATAATTGTGATGAGTTGAGAGTATAGTTCCCACGAGGAATAATGTTTAGTCCTAATTATTAGTTTATCGTCGATTCAATTAATGAAAACAATTAGAATAAAAATATGATTTTGTTTGTCTATCTATTCTAAAAAATTGCAATAAATAAAAATTAAATAAAACAAATGTTTGGGAGTAAAATATGAATGGAGAGCATGTATTGGAATCAGAATCCACTTGTTATCACCTATCTCAATTCAACAATTCGTAGTTTAAATCATTCATGCGTTTCTTGACAATCGATAATTCGCATACAATTAATTTTCTTTTCCAAGACATTAAATCTATCCCAAACATGAAACGAATCTATTCCTAGTCCGAATACGAATGTTTAGAACGCATTAAATCACACAATTATCAATTAGATTGCACATGTCATAGTGTTATTCCTAACATCTAGTGTTCATGTGTTGATCATGCAATGTTCCAACTTATTGTGACTTTTCCAAGACTACAACAAGTAACGGTATATTTAACTGGTGGCCACTCAATCAAATAATAATAACAATAAAGCATGCAAGATCAATCAAGACAATACAAAAAATTATAGAACTACTAGTTATCGAATTAAAATAAATTAATATCAAGTTTCATCTTCATCCAATACAAAAGAGAATTTAGCCAACAATCATAATTGATAAATAATCAATAAAAAAAATTGGTAAACATAACCCGATAGTGCATAATCCGCACGCCAAATTCTCCAATTTGTATCACCAATCTGCCTCCTCTCTCGTTAAATGTGTATGTGTATATATATTATCAAAGAATTTATTCCCCAAGAAGTGATTCCTCTTCCGTCTCTATCTCTTTCCCCCGAAGTCGGCTCCTCTGTGTGTAAATCCCCTTTAATATGTATATATTATATTCTCAAAGATTCTCTCCAATTAACCAACAAATCAGCCGACCACAATTTTAGTCCCTTTCACTTTGTCTCCTCAATTAGGCTGCTCCCAATTCATGCCCAAGCGAGACTTTTTATTTCTCTGTTTTCTCCCACACACTCGGCTGACCTTCTTTCTCTCTAATGCTTCAGCCTCCGACCCCCCTCCCTTCTGCCGTGTGTGTGTATATATATATATATATATATATATATAATTCAAGGCCCAATTGCACTAAGTAGGGTTATGTTTAAAGACTCAATTTCTCAAATAAATCAAATTGGTCCTTGTGTTTTTAATTGTACAATACATGTCTCCATTTATGTCACTTCGAGTTCTTCAATTTTTGGATGTTGCACTTGAGTCCCACTTTGTCCCTTTTTTGTACGACTTTAGTCCATTTTTTCCGTTTCGCATCCAAACGCATTCAAAATTTGATTTTTCCTAAAACAAACAAAATAAATATATAATTAGCAATATCATATTCTAAAACACTTACAATTGTCTAAATTTAAAGCCAAGATAAGTACGCAAAACGTACTTATCAGTTATTTGCACCTAATGCCCCCTATTTGTTTTAAATAATGTTTAAAACCTAAAAGTTATAAAGTCTTTTAAAGTTGGTCCTTAAGACTTCTGAATTTACAAAATCAGCCCATAAAGTTATGTAACCACTTAAGTTGGCCTTTAAAGTTTTGAATTTTATAAAATCAGCCCCTGAATTTATAAAATTATTTAAGTTGGGCCTTTTAAAGTTCCTAATTATCTAATTCAGCCCCTAAAGTTTGAGAACTTTCTAATTCAATCCCTAATGTTTGAAAATTTTCAAAATTGGTCCTTAAGGTTTGAGAATTTTCTAAATTAATCCATTAAGCTTGAAAATTCTCTAATGCAGTCCCCTAATGTTTGAAAATTTTCATATTCATTCCCTAAAGTTTGAAAATTTTCATTTTCAGTCCCTAAAGTTTGAAAATCTTTTAATACAGCATCTAAAGTTCTAAGTTTCTCCAATTTGGTCCATAAAGTTTGAAAAATGTTCAATTAAGTCCTTAAAGCTTCCAAATTCACTATTTTGGACCTCTAAAGTTTGATTTTCTTTCAAATTGGGATCTAAAGTTTGGAATTCTCTAAATTGGCCAATAAGGTTTTGGAAGAATTATAATTTCAGTCCTTCAAGCTTGAAATTTCACATAATTGGCCACCTAAGGTTTAAGAATATTGCAATTGACTCTCTTAACTTAAGGATTGCTTTATTCTAAAGTTTTGAATTCTATAATTCAAATCCTAAAGTCAAATATAGATGCAAATCAATGGATTTCAATTTCAAATTTTGGTACTACGGACTCTTTTGAGAGATATAATATTCGAAAGTAAGTTAGTTGAAGCAACATGTTGCCAAAGCAACCTCTCTTGTGGATATTAATTAACTTTAAATATTAGAAGGTATTTGTGTGTGTTATTCATTGCGGATATTGATCGGCCCAAAGGAAGGTCAATATTTGGCTCGAATTTCACATGCACCTGTGGTGATAAACACGTAGCAATTATTTGGTTTAACGTGTGACCAATAAATCGGTCCAAAGAAAGGTTTATTGGTTAACATGTCTTATTACCAGTATTTGATCACTACACTAAGGAAAAAATAGGTGTTTATGTGTTATTTCATGCGGATATTGATCGGCCCAAAGGAAGGTCAATATTTTGCCCGAATTTCACACGAACCTGTGGTGATAAACAAGTGACGGTTATTTGGTTTAACGTGTGATCAATAAATCGGTCCAAAGAAAGGTTTATTGGTTGACATGTCTTACTGTCAGTGTTTGATCACTACACCAAGAGTACCACTTACAAGTCAATATTTCTGTCCAAAGACTAAATATTGATGTTGTGATAGGTATCTTGTGATGGGCCTTACCATTATTTGAAAGTATGATTTGCATAATAAGGTATTTATGTGAGCTATTTTGTTCAAGTGTTCTCTATTCGGTTTCAAATTCTGCTAGTAGTATATCTACAAGCTCAAATTTAATCCCTGTATTTATGGAACAAACTTCAAGGATCAAAACAAGAACATTAACTTTTCGTTGGCTGCATGGATCTAGACCGTGTACTAAGGATTGAGCAACCTGCTCCTCTTACGGATGAAAGTTCATCTAATCAAATGAGGAACTTTGAGAAGTGGGATTGCTTAAATTACGTGAGTCTCATGATCATTAAGTGCGGAATTCTGGAAGCCTTTAGTGGCATAGTATCCGAGGAGGTAAATGATGCCAATGAATTCCTTTCCGAAATTAAGAAACGTTTTGCGAAAAACGATAAGGCTGAAACAAGCATGCTTATGCAAAGCTTGATTTCAATAAAGTATAAAGGCAATGGAAAAATAAGGGAGTACGTCATGTAGATGACTCACACTGCTTCAAAAACTTAAGGAACTAAAACTCGACTTGTCTAATGACTTGCTCATACATTTGGTATTGATATCGCTTCCTGCACAATATAGTTAATTTAAGGTTAGTTATAACTGTCAAAGAAGAAATAGACTCTCAATGAGCTCATTTCATAGTGTGCAAACTTCTTGCACAATTCAGTCAATTTAAGGTCAGTTGTAACTATCAAAGGGAGAAATGAACTCTAAATGAGCTCATTTTATTTTGTGTGCAAGAGGAAGAAAAGTTGAAGTAGGACAGAACTGAAAGTGTTCACTTGGCAAACACCTCTAAAGATAAGGGCAAGTAAACAAATAAAGAACATAAAGCTGTTAAGGGTCCAAATCTAAAGAAACCACATAAAGACATTGATGGTTGTTTCTTTTGCTAGAAATCTGGATATTTAAAGAAAAAATCGTACATATTACCAACTAAAGTTGCTGCTAAAGTACCTTAAGAGCTTTTAACAGGCTTAAAGCTTAGTTTAAAGCATTTCTACATTTGGGGATGTCCAGCTAAGGCTAGGCTTTATAGGCCACATAAAGAAATTGGACTCCAAAACAGTCAGCAGCTACTTTATTGGTTATTCTGAGCGTTTAAGGGGCTATTAATTTTATGATCCCACACTTAAGTCAACTTTTGAAATGGGAAATGCAACAATTTTTGAGGATGTTGAGTTTGGGGGAGAATAAGGTTAGAGATATTGTCTTTAAGGAAGAAGTTGAGGAAGGATCGGTTTCGATTCCTATTGTTGCTTTTGACAATGTGCAAGTTTTTATGCATGTCATTGATCAACAAGCATATCCGGAACCTCAATTCGACAATATTGAAGAACCTCCCATCCAAAATAAGGTAAATTTCATAAATACAAACTCAACAACCTCAATAACTAAAGCCATTAAGGAGATCCACGAGAGAAAGGGAAAAATGCTATTCCGGATAATTTAAATAGTATTTTTTCAAGAACATAAGGAAATAATGGAATGGTGGAAGATGGTCCAATCAATTTCCATCAGGCCATGCAGGGTTCTAACTCTCAAAAGTGGATTGATTCCATAAATAAGGAGTATAAGCATATGCGAGACAATAAAGTTTGGGATCTTGTCCCATTACCAGAAGGTGCGAAGCCCATTGGTCTTAAATGGATTTTTAAACCAAGAGGGATTCGAAAGGTAATGTGGAAATATATAAAGTTTGTCTTGTATCTAAATGCTTTACATAGAATGATGGCATTGATTATAAAGAGACTTTGTCTTCGGTTTCAATGAAAGACTCTTTCAGGAAAGTCAGGTTGTTGCACATTTTGACCTCGAGTTACATCAAATGGATACTAAGGTGGCGTTTTTCAATGGTGACATTGATGTGATGATGTATATGGTGCAACCAGAAAGCTTTGTGTCAGTAGACCCAAAGAATATGGTTTGCAAATTAAAGAAATCCATTGTGTACTCAAGCCAGCTTCCCGTTAAGGGTAATACAAGTTTCATCAAGTAATTATCTCATTTGGTCTTGAGATTAATGCTGTTGATGGTTGTTTGTATTACAAGTTTAGTGGGAGTAAGTACATTTTCTTGATTTTATATGTTGATTATTGCTTGCCGCCAATGATATAGGCATGTCACATAAAATTATGAGATTTTTTTTTGTCAAGAAATTTTTAGATTAAAAATATTGGTGACATCTCTTTTGTATTAGGAATTCAGATACACTGGGATTGTTCTCGAGGTATTCTTGGATTGTCACAAAAGGGCTATATCGATAAAGTACTTAAGATGTTTGGCATGCAAGACTGTAAATCAGGGGGCACCCCTATCGCTAAGGGAGATAGTTTAGTCTCAACTAATGCCCGAAAAGTTATCTTGATATTAAGGAAATGCAGAAGATCTCATATAGTTTAGCTATAGGGAATCTGATGTATACTCAAGTTTGTACGCGTTCGGATATTGCGTACATTATTGGGATACTAAGGAGATATTTAAGTAACCCTGGGATGGATCATTTGGAAAGCAGCCAAATATGGGTTATAAGGTATTTAAAGAGAACAAAAGATTACATGCTCACATATAGAAAATCAGATAAGTTGGAGATCATATGGTATTATGATTCCAATTTTTGCTAAATGCCAAAACAGTAGAAGATCCATATCAGGCTACATCTATCTGCAAGTTGGAGGAGCTATTTCCGAAAGGAGTGCTTAACAAACACTTTAGCTTCTTTCACTTGGCAACACAGTTTGTAGCAATTTTGGAGGCATCTAATTATGGAATATAGCTGCGAAATTTTGTCACTGGGCTGCATATTCTGTACGGTATGGAAAGACCACTAAAGTTATATTGTGACAATAACTCAGCAGATTTACATTCCAGTAACAACAGGAGCTCAACTAAGTCAAAATACATTGACATTAAGTTCCTGGTTGTGAAGGAAATGATACAGAGTAGACAGATTTCCATAGAGCATATTGGGACAAACTCCATGATTGCGGATCCGCTTACTAAGGGATTAGCACCCAAGGTATTTCACGAGCACACTGCTTGTATGGGTGTAATATTTCTTGAGGATATCATGATTTAGTGGGAGTTTGCATTTTGGTTGCTTTATGTTTTGGTTTTGGACACATTTGTGTATTTGGATAATTTTCTGTATAGAAATAAAGTATTCAGTTCATTCTACTCTATTACATTATGTTTGGTATTGATCTCACCTAAGGAATAAAGTTGGACCAATTGAAAATAGGCATGTTTGGATCACATAACATGTAATTTTCATACTACACTCTCATGATTGATCTATGTCATTTGGTTGTATTGGTATACGTGACCATTGATGGATTTAGTTACGATTAATGTAACGAAAGTCGCTTTGATCCGATATTGATATGATTGATGGACGAGATTGTTTGGAAATACCCTTAATAGTGATAGCACCTTTTTGAGCTCATAAGGTTGTACACATTTATAAGGATACATGTATGGCCCAGTGGGAGATTGTTGGATAAAATTCAATAATATGGGGCCAAACATGTATAAAATAAAATGTGTGGTGCTATCTTAATGATTTAGTCAATAAAGTGATCCACTAAAGATTATTCATGACTAATGGGTATTAAGTATCGTGAGATTAAAGTGTAGAGACAGATTCAATGTTTTAAATTGATGAGGGGCCAATTTAATAACATTGAAACACGATAGTTTCCCTACAACTATTTATACAGGTCATGATCCCTAATTGAGCGTGGCTTTTCATAATTCTCTGCATCCCCATCAACAGAGGACAACATAAGGAGAAAACCACGAATCAGTTGGAAGGCCATAATCCCGTTCGATCAAACGCAATAATGGATTCAGGTACGCTTCCGCTTCAGTTTCGATCTTGATAATTACATCATGATGTTTGTAGATTTTAGATGAAAAATCATCTATATTAATTTTAATTTTAACATTACTATGTTAAATAATTTTTGTAAAATCGAACACGATTCCATTACAAGAGAACTGCCCAATTTTTGTATGGCAGTATTCATGTGAATAGTATTATATGCTTGCTACATGAAAAGTACTTAGAAAGAAAATTCAAAAGAAAAATGTTTATTCATTTGCATGCCGGGTTTTGAACCTCGACCTAGAAGAAACACATTAGTATCCTATCCATTTATCCAGCACCTATTTTCATTTACGATTTTGCTATCCTTTTATTGTATTTTATAGTCTAAAATTTACTCTTATGATAAATTATTATGTGAGTTTAATAAAAATGAAATTGTGTTGATTATATTAATTTGATTATGATCCAAGTTTTTAGTATGATTTTTATACATTTCGCAAAATGTCAAGTTAATAAAATTTCTTTTCAAATAATCTTTAAGTCTAAGGCTAAGATATAAATGCTTCAATGACGTTTCTGTCCATGCGAGTTGGGGCGTTATAGTATGGTATCAGAACACAGTTTATTCAATTATGTAGACGATTTTTTTTTTTGAAGAACGATAAATAAATTCAAGTTGCAATATTTTATTCTCTTACTTTGTAAGTGACGTGTATCCATGTTTTTATTATTTATTATTATTATTTTGGAATTTAAGGAATTATGGATTGTATAGGATATGACGATTTTTAGGAATTTTTTGAATAAACAAAAATATTAATTAGAGTACAAAGTGGATAATTAAAATGAAAAGAAATTAATTAATTAATTAATTACAACACTCCATGGCACCACGCATCCATCGCCTACCTCATCCTACGACTCAGGTATGTCTAACACACCGTTCTTTTATGCAATGATTACAATTTATAAATCAATTTATAAACAATACAATTTCTCAAATTACTTTTTAACCACATATATTTCCTCTCTCCAATTTTTAACCACACATTTATCTAGAAAATACCAAAATAAATAAAAATAAATTGCGGCTTAGGTAGCCAAACGGTTTGTAAATAAGTAAATTCAACTTTTTTTATATAAAAAAAAGAAATTATGATTCTATAGTTAAGATTTCCATTTTGCAATACATTATCTTATGTATGTCATGTGTGCAAAATAGATAAATTTTATGTAAAAGGCATGTATCGTGCTGGAAATTAAAGATGTATGTGACAAATGGCAATGGGAAAACAAAATTCTAGGAGAAGAAATTATGTTAGTCAACAAGAGATAGATATTCAAGCTTAAGTAGACTTTGAGGTAGACGACTCCTTAGATCTTGACAATCATAGATGAAGCGTGCACCAACATTGGCTAGAAGCAAGGAATGTAGGTTACAGGAATCATGGGCTATATAGGCCATTTGCTAGAAACTCTTGCACCTCGTGAGAAACGTATTGGGAACCATATAAAAGAAAACATGCTATCTCAAATTTTAGCAAGTGAACCTAAGTAACTTGACTTTTTAGAATTTTGCAATGCCTGTATTCAAAATTGGGAGATGTTGGTTGGTAATGAATGTTATCTCTCACTCAGGATCAGAGTCAGTAGTGACTTTAGATGATGAAGTTTCATAGCCAATTCGGGCAAATGCTAAAAAAGAGGAAGAGGAAGATCCGACTAGAGGATATGGAAATTACTCTTTTATTTTGAGAAAATAAAGATGATAATAAAAATTTATTGTATTTCTCTCCCTATCCGAAGAATATGTAAGAAAAATATAATTATGTAATCAAGTTGTGAAAGATTCACTTTTCCCTTTCATTTCATGTATTCTAATATTGGTAAACAATTTAATAAAATATATTATTTCTTAGGAAATGGCTCGAGTAAATAAATAAAAACTTGAAAATGGACCTCCTGCAATCAATTCAAGATCTGAACAGGCAAAATTAGACTCCCCCAACACCAACACCAACTCCTAATACCCCTCGCCTCATGCAATGGTAGTAGAGTTATTTCGTAGACATAAGCCACCTATCTTCGATGGAGCAATGTGTCCATCTTTCGACTCATAGCATGCATTGATGCTCAAAATGTAGAGTGTGTAGAGTTTATGTTTATTGGTGATGCAAGTCATTGGTGGGACTCAATGTCCCGAACTAGGAGCCAAGAGCAGCAACTTCCCTAATGTGAGAACAAGTCAAGGAGGAGGTGATGGACAAATATTTTCCTCAATCGCTAAGGGATTTCAAGGAGAGCAAATCCCTTCAGGTCAAGCAGGGTAGTATGCTATGAGCAAAAGTTTGACAAACTCTAAAGGTACGCTCCCCACCTAGTTTTAAGAAGATTTGGAGGTTCGAGCAAGGGTTAAATCCAAACATAAGCATAATCCTTATGTCACATCATTTTACATCATACTGTGAGATGCTAGAATGAGCTCAGGCTATTTGGTATTAGAAAGCTAAAGAAGAGAATTACAGTTGATTGCACGACCAACAAAATAAAAGGATCATTTGGAAAGAGGAAGTGGAATGGTTAAGACAAAAGAAAAGGAAAATGGGCAGAATAAGAGAGCTAATATCGGATTAAGTGCCAGTAAGGCCTTAGTAACTACAATAGAACCGTGTCTTAAGTGTTGTAAGCCACATCGTGATGATTTCTTGTTTGGGAAGAATGCCTGTTCTTGATATGGAAAACCAAGCCATATCGCTAAGGACTGTTCGATATTTGAAGAGTTTTTTCTAAGGGTTTTTGTATGAGATTTTTTTGCTAGGTATTGGAGAACCTCATTTTAAGGGAGGCACTTCTTCTAGCCTAAACCAGTGACATCAAAAAATGACATGGACGCAGGTCATTCGCTCAATTAGCTTGAAATAAAGCATATAGGAAGTAAAAGCGAGAAAACTCGAACACACGGCATGACTAGTGGTCCAATCTTAATAGTTTTTTCTCATTTATATGTGAGGAGAAATTTTGAGAGAATATAAGTAATTTGGGAGCATTTTCCGCTCGTTATATGGGGAAAACTTAAATTTCTTCCCTTTTATTTACAGTACTTGACTTTATTTAAAGGGACTGTGATGTAGGTAGTGGTATGGAGAAGGTGGCAATGATGGTTGGTGGTGCGATCTAGAGGCGGCTGTGACTGGTGGGTTGTACATATATAGGTAAGTGTAGTGAAGGTGGTTGGTGGCTGTGGCAACTGCGGTGGTGGGGTGGGTTGGGGTTGGGTTGAAATTGATTGTGACTCTACATTCGTAATTTGACTAGTAGTTAACACGTGACCTAAAACATTTAAGATTGCGGCTAAATTTATAATTGTGACTCATACTTTTTTAAGTTGTGACCAATTAGTTTGGAATTTTTTATCGTGAAATAAGTTGTTAGCTACAGTTTGTTAATTGTGACCAGAAAATATTACATTACCTATTATAAAATTCGAGATTTATGACCAAGAAATAAGTCATGATTAATTGTGAGAGTTGATAATTTGTGACTAAAATAAGTTGTGACTTATAAGATTTGTTATTTGTGACAAAAAAAAAATCTTGACCAATTAATTCCATGTGACCCTTAAAATCTGTGACTTGAGATCGTAAATTGTAAAATTGTGCCACTAGCCTATTTAATTATCTACTTAGTTAATAAAATATAGTTAATTACATATATTTTTAATTAAAACAAGATTTTTGAATCAAAACATCAAGTTTCTTAAATTTTAAATTATATCTTCAAAACACCTTGTATTCGTATTTTTTCCTAGCTAAATTACGTCTTGTCGTTTTGCTTCTAGACATGGGCCCCAAGTATGAGCTCAAATAACATATTTGTAATTTATTATTTTGTCCCTTTTGATCAACTGTTCTTTGATCCACCCGGTCATTTGTCCTGCATCAAGTTCTGTCCACTGATACATTTGGTACATAAACAAAACAAAAATTTGACTAATGAATGCAATATATTATGAGATTGCAGTTGAACCGATTGAGCAAACTTGAGTTGACCTGTTAGTTCAAAAAGGTCATGGAGAGTAGTAACAAAGGTACACATATTGCCTAATTTTAAAGAGGTTGACTACCTTGCTTCTCTCACATATACGAGCCTCTTTTTCTTTGGTCTATGGAGAAAAATGCAGTACTAGTTTTAATTTTTTTTTAAGCTTAGCCAAACATGACACAATATTATACTCGATTGGGCTTAATCAAAACCCGAGCTTGGTATTCAAGAAGAAATTCGTCTCTTCACCACACCACTAAATTAGTCGCTATACGTGGCATTGAGGAAGACAGAGGCATTGAGGAAGACAAAGTTTCAACTAAACCTCCGGCGAGAAACCAATGGCTCTACCACCGGCATTACGCTTTCTCCGCTACTTATCGTCGTCACCTTCTACGTAACCTTCTTGTCCATCTTTCCAAAACTATCAATCCAAGTTCTCTTCTTTCCCTAAACTCACCAGCCCCACACCCATGTCTCCGTAAAAGGTTCTAAAGGTTTTCACTACCTCATATCTTCGATTAACTTGCTAAACACAAAAGAAGGAATATTTAAACTTTAAATCCTTATAATCTCACAACTTTCTTGTATTTCTTTTCCAAACACATTCACACACGGAAAGACACAGTTCATGAACGTGAATTTTGAAAAGTTTATCATTTTCTTTTGTCGAACACAAATTTCACTTAAATAGAGATGAGAAGTTGGGGAATAGAGCTATTAGCCATTTACTTTATGAATTTGCGGGTTCAAGCTGCTGCAGATCATCTCTAAAATAGCAACCACAAGGATGCTGAATTAGAGCATCACACAATTCAAAATCCCATTTTATTCTCAATCTTGAGTTTCTAATTCAAGCAATAGTTTATTTGTGATATCTGCTCGACTGTATTTTATTCCCGTGATGCTTCAAAAAATCCACACAGGAGTTTAATCATAGTGAATCTGAATTGTGTTCCATGCGCTTCCAGTTAGGGAGGTATGATTTTTCCTAATCCAATTTGCAGTTACTGAGACTTGACGTATTGAGTTCATTTTCCACTCTGAATTTTCTATACATAATTATGGGAATTTTCATATTTGATAATTTTTTAATAATAGAAATCTATGTAATTGCAGAGTTATCCATTTGGACGTATCACTCTATGAAAAAAAAAAAAGTGCCCCACGAAAACTCACAACGAAAGGATCAAGCTTCAACATTTTCAGAATTGTTTCCCGCAAAGATGTATGTACGCCACACCGAAAAAAGATCATAAGATAGATTCCAATTCAAAGGTGAAATATGCCATTTTTGAATGTGATACCTCGTGGAAAACATGATAAAGACGCGGAATAATAAATTGAAATGCAGGAAAGATCTAAATTGAGAAGAAATAAAATAACAAGAATGATAATAAAGAAAGATTTAGACGATAGGACCTTGACCCAAGATTCACGACGTCGGAATTGATGATACGGAACAAGAACCAAGGTTGTCGAACGCCACAAGGGGTGTCTAATTCCTTGATGAGCACTGGGTTGGAATGCTACAAAGATCCAAGAATCTTTGATAAGTTCGATGGGTTATTCCTGAAGAACGAGAAAAGGAATTCCTCACTTTTCTAGAGAAAACTCACAAATCTAATTCAATAATATCAAAGTTGTTTTACAATAATGAAAGGAACATAATATAATGTCAAAACACGCATAAACTAACCCTACCTGTAAAAAGGGTTCAAAATAGAATTAATAAATAATTAAAACGGAAAAAGAAATAAAATTTGCGCAAAACCCTACAGAAATAGACTCTGTGATCATATAGTGATAGTAGGTGCGATCACATGGTACGACCAAATTTAGCTCTACCTGACGTCGAAGCACACATGTGATCGCAAGGTCATTTACACCAATGTGATCACATGGTGCAATCCAGGAACCTCCTTCTAGAACTTCGTCTCATAACTTAAATTTTGGCTTCCACCCATTTGCATTAGTCTTGGACTTCTTTTATCACGCCATGCTTGATCTTTGAATTCACCGAACTTGTGGTTGCACTCTGGTTCCTTGTAGCTTGGTCTCTTCCTTGAGTTACTACCTTGGACCATATCATCCCCCCTCTCTTGAAAAGGATTTGACCTCAAATCTACAACTTGCGCAAGTCTATTGTATCTCCTTCTTTTGTTGGCTTGAGGGACCTATTTATGCTTCAAGACTTTGTTCAACTTCTTGGGATGTTCATCTTTGCTAATAAATCTCTTTCTGGCTTTAAGTTGATGATTTGATTTGGGTACATGGAAAAAGAGTTAACCAAACTAGGGAGGGACTTGTTAGCATGGCATTGGTTCCTTGTATTGATACCTTTGTGCAAAAAAAGCTCATTTTGTGGGTGGACTCTCTTTTCTTTTTCTCTTTGCACAATGCTCTTTTTTTTTCTGAGATCATGGCCTCAACTCTCTTATTTTCTCTCTCAAACTCACTTTTTATTTTTAGTTGATCCACTTGGACCTCCTTAGGTGATAGAAGAAGAAGAATAATTTTCTTTCCACTCATCACAAATGAATATTAGTTTTTAATTCCATGATGCACCACCCTCCTATCATGTTTATATGACCTCCCCAATAAAATATGCCCAAATTGCATGGGCACCATGTCACAAACCACCTCATCCTTGCCCCCCCCCCCCCCCCCAATGATGAATTTGACATTAACCTACTTATTTAGCTTAATTTCCCCCGACTCAGTCAACCACTGCAATTTATAAGATGTAGGATATTTCATCTTAGGCAACTTCATTTTTTCCACCAACATAGTACTAACTACATTAGTACAACCCACCCAACAATCACATAACCACAAACCTTTTGATCCACTAAACCCCTAATGTGAAATATGTTATCCCTTTTTTCATCCATTCCATTTACCTTAACTCTAGAATTAAGGACATGCCTATTAACAAGTGAACCTTTTACAGCATAAGTCAATTCATCACTGTCACTACTACTAGCCCTGATATCCTCTAATTTAGGCATCCCCTAAAATTCATCCTTAGAACTAAGTTGACCATTACGCATAACCATAAGATTGATAGATCTGGTATCATCACTATTAAAGGATTACCTACATTAACCAATATTTTGTATGTTGTTGGAGTGAAGGAAAATTTTATTAGTGTAGGACAATTGTGTGATGATAACCTACTTGTGATGGTTTCTAAAGACTGTTGCAAGGTATTAACTTGTGACAAGAACTCAAATCCAATAAAAAGTGTCTTATTTAAGGGAATTATATCCAAGGACAAATGCTACACACTTGAAAGTCACATAATTTGCAATTCTGTAAGGACCAAAATTGAGGAACTATGGCACAACAAGTTAGGGCATCTGAACTACCATGTTCTCATAAAGCTGACTAAACTACAGGCTGAGAGGCCTACCCAATATTAAGAACATTTCATATGGAATCTGCAGTGATTGTCAAAAGGTAAGCAAATCAAAAGTCAACACATGCTAGGTACATCTCTCAACAACTCTCATATACTTGAACTTATTCACATGGATCTGATGGGTCCTATTCAAAAAGAAAGTATTGGTGGTAAGAGATATTTACGTATGTGCTGATGATTTCTCCCGATAGACCTGGGTTATGTTTATTCGTGAAAAATCTGATGCCTTTGATAAATTTGCTAATCTTTTTCAGAAATTGAGTAATGAAAAGGCTGATGAACAGGTAAGAGTCAAAAGGATCATAAGCGATCTTTAAAAAAAAATTGAAAACTCAGACTTTGCTGATTTCTGCACCCAATATGGAATTAAGCATGAGTTTTCAGCCTTGGAGACTCCTCAACAAAATGGGGTGGTGGAAAGGAAAAATAGAATCCTACAAGAGATGGCCCATGTCATGCTAAACAGTAACAAACTGCCTATAAGATTTCAGGCAGAAGCTATAAACTCTGCTTGCTACATTGTTAATAGAGTCATTCTTAGAATATGAACAAAACAAACTCCCTATGAAATCTGGAAGGGTAGAAAACCTAAGGTTGATTACTTTCATACCTTTGGAAGTAAATGTTACATCTTAAAAGATAGGGAACACTTAGGAAAATTTAACTTAAAATCTGATGAAGGAATATTTTTGGGTTATGCTGTTTTGGGTTATGCTGAAAACGGTAGGGCTTATAGAGTTTACAATCTCAGAACCCAAACTATTCTTGAGTCAGTTAATGTGAAGGTGGATGATGCTAATGATTTCAATTCTGACTGATAGGAAATTGGGGATGATCAGTTGGAAATTCCTCCAAAACTGCACACTGAAACTGAAAAATCAGAAGAATTCCTCCAAAACTGCACACTACACAGATACATCTGGTGCTGCAGAACCAGAAGTTCAAAAAAAATGAAGGCTCATCAACTTGACAACATTCTCACTGATCTGTCTAAAAGGAATGACACCAGAAGAAGATTTACTGCCAAAATGGGAAACATGTGCCATATATCCCTAATCGAACCAAAAAATGTCAAGGTGGCCTTGACAGATGAAAACTGGGTACAGGCGATGCAGGAAGAACTCAACCAGTTTGAGAGAAATAACGTTTGAGAATTGGTTCTTCGTCCAAAAGAAGGTAATGTAATTGGAACCAAATGGATCTTCAAAAACAAGTGATATGAGAAACAAAGTCAAGGCTACATCCAGGTTGAAGGAATAGATTTTGACAAGACATTTGCTCTTGTAGCCAAACTGAAATCCATCAAATTGTTGCTAGCCGTGTCTAGCTACATCAATTTTAGGTTTTATCAGATGGATGTCAAAAGCGCTTCCTAAATTATGTGCTTAATGAGGAAGCTTATGTGGAGCAGCCCCAAGAATTCATAGATCCATCTCACCCGGACTATGTATTTAGACTTAAAAAGCTTTATATGGGTTGAAACAAGCCCCCAAAGACTGGCATGAGAGGCTCTCATCATTTTTGCTGAGCAAATGATACAAAAGGGGAGGAACTAATAAAAACTATTTTCATTAAGCATCTGAATCCTGGATTACCCGTAGCTCAAATATATGTTGATGACATTATATTTGGGTCCACCTCTAAGTCCAAAATTGATGAATTTATAAATACCATGAAAAGAGAATTTGAAATGAGTATGTCCAGTGAACTAACTTTTTTCCTTGGTATGCAGGTGTAGTAGGATGAATCTGACATATTCATATCTCAAGCAAAGTAAGCTAAAAATCCAGTGAAGAAGTTTGGACTTGAAGATGCTAAGGCTATGAGAACTCCCATGGAAACAATACTGAAACTTTCAAAGGATGATACTGGCAAGGACGTGGACCCATCTCTCTACAGAAGTATGATTGGAAGTCTTCTGTATCTTACTGCTAGTAGACTAGACATATCCTTTAGTGTTGGGGTGTGTGCAATATATCAGGATAAACCCGAAGGAATCTCATGTAGTTGCTGTAAAAAAAAAAATTCATCAGATATGTAAGTGGTACATTAAATTATGGAATTTGGTTCACAAGAGATACCACTGCCATCTTGTAGGATATTCTGACACAGATTGGGCTGGGAATGTTGATGATCAGAAGAGTTCATATGGTGGTTATTTTTACATTGGAAACAACTTGGTGGATCGGCTAAGCAGAAAACAAAACTAAGTATCCCTCTCCATAGCTGAAGCAGAGTATATTGTAGCTAGTAGTTGTTGTATACAATTCCTTTGGATGAAACAAATGTTGGAAGATTATGGAATCTTTACAGAACAAGCCACTATGTATTGTGATAACATCAGTGCTATCAACATCCCAAAAAACCCTGTCCAGCACTCTAGAATAAAGGACATTGATATCAGACACCACTTCATCAGAGAATTGGTGGAATAAAAGATTATCAATCTGGAGAACATACAGACTAATCTACAACTTGCAGATTTGTTCACTAAGGCCCTCTATACCATCAATTTTGAAAACCTTAGGAAACAAATTGGAGTTTCACCACATCTAGAATAGGAGCATGCATATTTAAAAAAAAAAAGAAAAAAATTGCTTCTGTTTTTCATTTTTTAATTTTTGCATGCATTTAGGTAGATTTATCATATTCTTGTAAAAACTAATAATTGTAGATCATGTTTTGCCTATAGGATATATCTTAGTGTTTGAGGCTGATAAAGAGATAGATAATTCTAACAGATGTCAGTCAACATGTCTCCAGATGAGAATCTAACTAGCACTCAAATCTGGACAATCTAAGGAATATGTCACTACTGTCAAGGCTGTCTGGTTTGTTACTGATGAGGTTTTATATTCTGTGTCGTAAACCTATGATCTGAATCTTACTTTTAGTATTGCACGCACTCTTTTATTGTCCAAAGGCAGAGCCAGTGGAAAAGAAAGCTTCCAATGCAAGCCAAGTTCATACCCTTTGTTTTCAAATAATTTAAGAAAAAGAAATCAAAAAGAAAGAGGGGGAAATCTGTAACTGGGAATTGTGTGAAATTGGCAACACAAGTCAAGTTCATACCCTTCTTCTAATCTAAAGGGAGAAAATCTAGTAAGATAACTTCTGGGGATTGTGTGAAGCTATTTCCACTTCCAAAAGATATTTCCAGAATATTGAAAAAGTTAGCAAGCCGGACTTGAGAAAATGCATTTTATACAGATATTGATCGGTCTGCTTGTACCAGTGACAAATCAATAAGTCAGTGTAATCATATGGTTTTGATAGTATGTGGATGACTAAGGGTTGCTCGGGTCACAAACGCACTTTAATCAACTTAATCATGTACGTGGTGGATGTACACTACTAGATCTATCTACCTCAACGGATGCCAACAGTTAGGTATTTTTTTAATCTTTATGGCAGTATAAAGTGGGCTAATGTGTGGGAATCTTGTAGAGTAAGTCAATAACTAGTGGAGCTCAATTTTGGTAATTTATTTGTTACCTAATTCTTGAATTATCATGTTTCCATATTTATCCCATTTTTTAAAAGGAAAAGTTAGCGGGATTTAGGACTCTCGACAGATATCCGTTACCATAAGGAATGCAATCTCTTGAATCCTATTGACACTCAAACTTCTCAAATATTTTTTTATTTTTGTTTTTTAAATATCAGCTTCACTTTCCTCATCTCATAATCGAGAAACCCTAAATCCCAAACTCTCAAGAAATCGCTCCAATCTTCTTGAGATCTAATCATGGAGAAAACAAAACAATCTGGGGCAAGAAGGAATACTAGAAGAAGTTCTAATGTTGAAAATGAGGGCTCTTCTTTGCCGAAGAACATGTTAGAAAGCGGTACAACCGATGAAGGCACCACAGTGTCGGGCATAATCGCTGTCACCGCCTCCACTCCGGCCGCTCCTACTCTTGTCGGAACTACCACAACTCTAGTTCAGCTCATTATCCCACTAAGCCAAGACATCTCCACCACCGTTCCACAAATCATGGGTTTGAATCTGTCATCCATATCTGGTAATCTTACTACCAGTAATATTTCTCCATTATTCGTAGTGAGTTATTGGGTGCAGGAAAAATTGCTGGAAAACAAAGTAAGGCAATTAGGATAAAGCCAAAAGTTATGAAAAATATGGAAGAAGGAGGAATTGAAGGCGCAAAGGGGACTGATTCAGTTAAATCTAGTGATTCGGAGTCAGAAGAAGAATTAGGGAAAGTTGAGGAATTAGACGGTCAGGTTGAGTCTGGTGAGTCAGAGGGGTCTAGCAGTGATGAGGAATCAGATGAAACAGAGGGATCTGAGAAACATGATGATGCTGAGGAAGTCGAAGAAGAAGAGACTGTGAAACATGACAGAAAGGGAAAGATAAAAGTGGAAGAAATAGTGACTACAAAGAAAAAGAGGTGAAGTTTACTGCAAAAGACCTTAGGAAGTGGTCAGGACTGAAAAGATGAATTTTTAGATGAGGATGATTCTATTTAGGCCACTAATGATGAAATCGCAATTGAGTTAACAGGAGGAAAAACCCCTTGGCTAGTTAAAGGATTGAAACAATTGCCTTAGTCTAAAATGTCCCAAAAAATATAAAATTTTGCATAAAAATAGTCAAGGCAAACTTTGAAAAATATAAAATTTTGCACAAAAATAGTCAAGGCAGACTTTGACCAACTCATTCATTAATCAAGCTTTAAACGAGAGTATGCTAGGACCCTTTTCTCCTCGGTACTAAGAGGAATATTAATTTAGCTACTTGTATTTGGAATTCAATTGCTGGTCGAGTTTCAGGCAGTGATCCTCGTCAAAAACAGAATATGGGTGCTCCAGATAAAGCTGATAAGCAGGACTTTTCTCGACATAACAAAAAAATTGGGCAACTGGAGGCAGAGGTTATTGCTCTAAAAGCAGAGGTTACTGTACTCAAGACCACATTCCTAGCGCTTCTATCCAGATACCCCTGAATGTTTTTTGATAATTCTCTGAATTTTCTATTTCAATGTGTGATCTGTAACCGAATATTTCCTATGGTTGTCTATTGTGCTATTTTGGCAGGTTACAAGACGTGGAAGGCTTCCCATATTTCTTCCAAAAGGGGGAGTAGTAGTTTTTATCATCTTTTGGGATATTTGAAAGATGAAGTAACTTTTTTTATTTGGATGCTATTTATGTGCTTATTATTTGTCTCTCGTCATTACATGCATGAATTGGTTGTTGTGAGCTTATTATGGTGCATAACTTGAGGGGGAGAATTTTGATAGGGGGAGATTGATAACTTGTTTAAATTGACATTTTCTATTTTTACAAGTTTGTAATTTAGTATACCTTATTTAATTACTAAATATTATATGTTTTAGTAATTTAATAAGTTTAACTAAATTACTAGACGATTTACTTGGACTTGAATTCATATTTATCTACTATTCTTATGCTTGTGATTTATTACTTGGAGATAAATTTAAACTTGCTAGATGCTAGAATTATCTCTTTTATTTATGATAAATATTTATGTATGAGAAAATCTTTTAGCCTTGCTAAAATTCCTATTGGCCGAAAATTCTAGGCCTTATTTCTTAGAGTTCAAGTTTGTTTGTGTCATGTGATTGGTAAGTGATTCACTTATGGTAAGATTCTTCTAATCCATCATTATCTTTTATTATCTTACCATTATCATTATTAACTTATAATTATCTTTGATATTTTGCAGGGAATAGAGATTGTGAATAACTAGTATTCTTGGAGGACAAGAAACTGGTGTGTATAAAAGAGAGAATGCTGGGGACATCCTCTCTAAGTCTTGAAGCCGAAAATTATTAGTGTGTAGAGATTATATACGGCTTCTTCATATTTGTGACTTCTCCAATTGCACGAACATCATAAAGACATAGAGCTTATTCATTCAGGAAAAAAACAATCTTGAAATTACAAATCTAAAGGTTCTTCGGGACGAGTATCAATTAATAAAGGAAGAAAAGATAAAATGGGAGGTTTGGATCAAGATCGAAGGGGAGTACGAAGTTGCTGTATTGTTGCAGTGTCAAGGGAAAGGGAAGCTACTGAAGAGTGGTGGGACGCTAGCTCATATTACACGCCATAGAAGAATCAGGAAGCGATTCATTTAATTCATGGGTGTTTGATAAATTTTTGCATAAATTTTCCTATACTTTCATTGAACTATGTAATATCTTTTCTTATTAGTGATTGATTTTTGTCCGCATGGTGCAGGCATGTGGGTTTTCCCTGAAAGAGTTTTTTCCACGTTAAGCTCTAATATTATGTTCAAATTTCTTTACAATGCTGCATCGCTTAACAATTCTGTTCACGATTTATAATTCAGACGAATCTATGATAACAAGATTCATCTGGATCTGTGCTAAACAAGATTTCACGTATTTCTGTTAATACTATACTGTCCAGACAAATCTGTGACAGTCAATTTCATTTTATTTATAGCAATTGTAACTCTATTTGTTGATGGGATTTTCGAATCAATGGACTCAAATTTGGTATCAAATTGTGGATGGGATTTGAGTAATGTTGATATGAAATCACGGGTGAAATTTTTTGTACGATTTTGGATTGTAATACGGTAGAATCATCGTTTTCAGTACCAAGTTTGAATTTTACAAGATTTTTGAGAATATGTTTTAGATTGTTGTGAATGTGTTTTAGATTTTTGAGAATATGTTTTAGATTGTTGTGAATATGTTTTAGATTTAAAATAAGTCTTTGAATAGCTTTATTTGTGTACTAAACCCATTTTTCAAACAAGGTTGCTAATCATTCTAGTTTATAGAGATGGAAAAAAATCCGACCCCAAACCCGAGCAGGTCACGGGGCAAGAGCCGGTTTTGGCCTTCCCAACCCGAACCTGCTCCAAATAAATAATTAAATAAATAAATAGAGAAAAAAGGAAAAATAATTGGAAAATAAAAAATAATAAAAAATGGAAAAAAGAATTAAACGGAGCGCGAGATTGAATTGAAGGCGGGGCTGGGTGCGGGTTGGGGGAGATAATTGATAATGTACTAAGTGGAGACATAAAATTTGATAATGGGCTTACGTTTAGCGATTGTTGAATCAACGCTAAAGCAGTTGGATTGTGAACATAGTGACCATCTCGCTGCTATTGGAGATATGCAACAATAGTTAACTAGTACTGTGATAAATGTGAAGTCCGAAATCTGTGGATTGAAAAGTGATTTCAAATAAATGTTATCCGAATTTTCGTAAAATTTAAGAGAAGACAAGGTGAAGGATTAGAAGTCATTAGATCCTAATTTGGGAACGTAGTGACCGTCTGACTGGTATTAAAGATAGCAACAATGTTATCTGAATTTTTTATAAATTTAAGGGAAGTGTGGTGAAGAATAAGAAATCATGGTGTATGATCCTAATTGGGATAAGGGGTATGTAATATGATTCTTTTATTTCAATTATATAGTTTGTAGCCAATTGCAATTATAACTTTATTAAGGTCTGTAATTAATTACAATTTCAAATGAATTACAATTGTAACTCTATTTGTTTATGGGTTTCGCGGATCAATGAACTCAAATTTGGTATCAAATTGTGGATGGGATTTAAGTAATGTTGGTATGAAATCGCGGGTGAATTTTTTTTATTATGATTTTCGATTACAATACGTAGAATCTTCATTTTCAGTACCAAGTTTGAATTTTACCTGATTTTGAGAATATGTTTTAAATTGTTGAAACATCTTATAAAATACAAATCTGGCCCCAAATAATTAATTAAAATAAATAAATAGAGAAAAAATGAAAAATAACTGAAAAATTAAAAAATGCTAAAAAAATGGAAACAAAAATAAACAAATAGAGGGAAAAAGGAAAAAAATAACTGAAAAATAAAAAAATGATAAAAAATGAAAAAAAAAAGAATTAATTAGAACTGCGGGTTTAGTCGCCCCAACCCAAAGTTGTGGGGCTTGCATTTGGCAAAAATAAAGATAAAAAATCCGCGGGGACGAACCCGCTCTGTTGCCATCACCATTAGTTGAACTTGGAAAACCTTAAAATTAGGTTAAAACTCACTTGGAGAAGGGAGAGGCTTGCTAGGGCTCAACTAAGCCGTCAAGATTAATTCTTCTTGATTGATTGAGACTTTTTTTAGGTATGTTAAGACTTGCTTGGGCTCGCCTCGATCTTTAGATTGAATTGTACTCAAATGAGGTCAACTCAACTCTCGAAGGGAATTGTGCTTGAAAGAGATCGATACTCCTTCGGCTTTGACTTGGTCTTAGGATAAAGTATTTTCAACTGAGGTTGAAATTCCCTTAAGCTCGACTTAGTCCTTGCTTTATGTTCCAAACAATATGCTGGAGCTTGCTAGGACTATGTAATACAACATATACATAATTGTCAAATGTGATTAGATTGCCATTACGTTTAGATGGCTGGGTGGGCCCGTCAGAATTTCCAACTTTTCATTTTCCAAACAAGATTGAAATAGTTTAAACCCACTTAATAATTATTCATTTATTTATTTTAGTTCATAGATTGCTTTTCTTATTATGGAAGTGGAATTAATAACTTTACTATACATAATCAACACAAAAAAGACATAAAAAAAATAATAATCTTAGTTGCTATTTAGTTCTCAAAATTATTGATTTCAATCAAAAAAAATTTGAGGTAATTATAATTACAAATAAAAATGAATAATGTCGTTAATAGATAGCCCATGTTCGATTTTCATTAAAACAAAATCATTATTTACACTTTTATTTTCAACCATACATTTATTAATAAAATAATATTACACAAAAACTCTGGAAAAAAATTCTTACTTTTTAACCACACACTCTACTAAAAAATAATATTCAAAATCACAAAAACTCTTTTTAGACAACATCAAACACACTCATCAAAAAAAGGCCCTGTACTTTAGCACATCTGATAGATATATTCCATTAGTCCTGCTACAATAGTAGTCAAGGGCGAGTACCCGTTACATATTTTAATTTTAATAATTTTAATTTTAATAATAATTGTTTTGGTTTGCGACGTTTGCCTTTGGACGAGTTGTTTTAGTTGGGATGAGAGCAGTTGGTGAAGTGAATCAATGAAGATTAACAGATTAGAGTAAAGACTATTAAAAAAATTAGGATGTTAAAATTTAAATACAATAATTTTTTTTAAGGTATGAGTTTTTTTCTACAATACCTATACCCGACCCCCATAACAAACCCATTTAGTCGGGTAATCTCTGCAGATTTGTTGATATCAGGTACACAACGGGTTTCGGGTTCATGGGTATTATTGATATCTCTAAATGCAAAGCCAAATTCTTATTATTTTATTATAATTATGTTGAATTTTAATGTTGCATATATGCATTTTTATGTTTAATCCGGATGACCATCGATTAATGTACTAAGTGGAGATATAATTGATAATGGGTAAGTTTAGAGACCGTTGAATCAAAACTGAAGTAGTTGGATAGTGAACATAGTAACGTCTTGCTGCTATTGAAGATATGCAACAATAATTAGCAAGTACTCTGATAAATGAGAAGACGAGGTGAAAGATTAGAAGTCGTCATAGTGTAATGATCCTAATTTGGGACCTGTGTTGGATTATGAACGAAGTCACCGTCTGGTTGGTATTGAAGAAATGTAATAATGTTATCTGAACTTTTTTAAAATTTAAGAGAAGATGGTGAGGTGAAGGATTCATGGTGATCCTAATTTGGGACAAGAGGTATGATTCTTTTATTTCAATTAATTAATTATATAGTTTGTAGCTAATTGCAATTTAAAAAATGCTAAAAAAAAAATGGATAAAAAGTTTAAACAAGGCAGCGGCCGCCCTGAACCTACCCCCAAATAATTAATTTAAAAAAATAGAGAAAAAAAGGAAAAATAATTGAACAAATAAAAAAAATGCTAAAAAATGGGAAAAAAAATAATTAAACGGGGCGGGTGTATCTGACTCGAACGACCCGTGGGGCGGGTTTTGCCCACCCCAACCCAAACCCGCCCCCAAATAATTAATTAAAAAAAAATAAAGAGAAAAATAACTGGACAAATACAAAATGCTATAAAAATGGGGAAAAAAAATTAAACGCAAAAGCGGGGCAGTACCTGACCTGAAACCCGTCCCAAATTATTAATTAAAATAATAATAGAGAACAAAAAAAAAAAAAAAAAAAAAAAAAAAAAAACTGGAAAAAAAATGCTCAAAATTGGAAAAAAAAGTAATAAACAGGGTGACGGGCCGTGGGCAGTGTTTGGCAAAAAAAAAAATCCGCGGGTTTTGGCCACCCCGACGGCCGACCCGAACCCGCCCCCAAATAATTAATTAAAAAGAGAGAGAGAGAGAGAGAGAGAGACTGCACAAAAAAAAAATGCTATAAAAATGGACAAAAAAAAAAAATTTAACGGGGAGGCGAGGCAGTACCTGACCTGAAACACATCCCAAATTATTAATTAAAAACAATAATAGAGTGAAAAAAAAGGAAAAATAACTGAAAAAATAAAAAAATGCTCAAAATTGGAAAAAAGTATTGAACGGGGCAATGGGCCGTGGGCACGGATGTGGCAAAAAAAGGGGGAGGGGGGCGAACCCACCCGTGCCATCACTACTAGTTCAATTTAGAAAACCTTAAAAGATGAAGATAATGCATAAGAGAACAAATAAAAAAATGGAAAAAAAAAAAAATTTAAACAAGGCGTGTATACCTGACTCGAACGACCCGCGGGGCCGAGATTTGGCCGCCCCAACCCGAACCTAGCCCCAAATAATTATAATTAATTAAAAAAAATAATTGAACAAATAAAAAATGCTATAAAAATGGGGAAAAAATTAAACGGGGCGGCGAGGCAGGGGTACTGAACTCGAAACCCGCCCCAAAAAATTAATAAAAAACAATAAATAGAGAACAAAAAAGGAAAAATACTTGAAAAATAAAAAATAAAAAAATGCTCGAAATTGGAAAAAAGTATTAAACAGGGCGACGGGCCGTGGGTGCACAGGTTTGAAAAAAAAAAAATCCGCATGATTGAACCCGCTCCGTTGCCATCACCACTAATTCAACTTAGAAAACCTTAAAAAATTATGATAATGCATAAGAGAACAAATAAAAAAAATGCTAAAAAACTGGGGGGGGGGGGGGGGGAATTAAACAAGGCGGGTGTACTTCATTCGAACGACCCGCGGGGGCGAGTTTTGGCCGCCCCAACCCGAACCTGCCCCCCAAATAATTATAATTAACTAAAAAAAGAATTTGAAAAATAACTGAAAAAAAAATGCTATAAAAATGGGAAAATTAAATTAAATGGGGGCGGCGAGGAGGGGGTACCTAACTTGAAACCCGCCCCAAATAATAATTAATTAAAAACAATAAATAGAGAAAATAAGGAAAAATAACTGAATAATGCTAAAAATTGGAAAAAAGTAATAAATGGGGTGACGGGCAGTGGGGCGCGGGTTTGGCAAAAAAAAAAAAAATCCGCAGGGCCGAACTCACCCCGTTGCCATCACTACTAGTTCAACTTAGAAAACCTTAAAAATGATGATAATGCATAAGAGGAACACTAAATTTTCAATTTGATATATGTTCATGACTTAAAGAAAATAATATAAAAATTATTATTTCATTTTCTGTAGACATTGATGTTTTCGAGTAATACTTAATTATACAAATTGTTTTCTTAAAGTTTATTTTACAAAATTCTCATTTAACAGCAATAGAGAATGATTAAAAAAAAATCATAATAGCTTTTATAGAACAGTACAAGTTTAATTTTGTTAAGAATTATGTTTGGAGAGAATGAGATGAGACTTGAGAGAGTAAGAGATGAAGATTAGCATAGAGTTGAAGTGTAAGGTTTGGTTTTGAAATTATATATTTGGTCGTCAGTTGATTTAGATCACTTTTAATTTGGTTTGATTTTTTTAATTAAACTTATTAATCGGGGGCGGGTTCCCGTTGGGTTCGGGGATTCCTCGCCCCATTGTCATCCCTAGGGAGAGACTTGCTAGGGCTCGCCTCGGTCTTTAGATGGAATTGTACTCAAATGAAGGCCAACTCAACTCTTGAAGGGAATTATGCTTGAGAGAGATCGATACTCCTTCGGCTTTGACTTGGTCTTAGGATAAAGTATTTTGAACCGAGGTTGAAATTCCCTTAAGCTCAACTCAGTCCTAGCTTTTTGTTCCAAACAATGTGGTGGAGCTTGTTAGGACTATGTAATACATATACATAATTGTCAAATGTGATTAGATTGCTATTACATTTTTAACAACTTGGAAATGAAATTAATCATATATTAAATTTACTCATTTATTCACGCATAAGTCTCAGGTACTAAATGAGAAAGAAGAAATTACTAAATGAGTTGTTTTTGTGTGTGTGTGTGTGAGAGAGAGAGAGAGTTGTAATGTCAAATGATGGTTATTTTAGAATACATTTAGTTTGCAATAGCTATTGAGAAGCAAATTACTACTGTTCATGAAACCAAAATCTGGAAAGCAAGCTGCTGGTCAGATAACAGATCCGGCCCTCAGTTTTGCAAATTAATAAAAGATAGTAAAAACTCAATTTCCGTATGGATGCAGGACACCATTTTAAACCAAACTGACTCGAGGAAGAAGGCAATGACTGGTCGAGTGCCAGAAGTCTCATAAGCCAGCCAATAATCACTTACCACAATATAAGGCGACTCACGGATTCATTAAAGCATAATTCCCCTCTAAAAGCATTGTTGATCCCCAAGTGAGTTTTGACATCGACCATGATTTATCATAAGGTTTGAGATGAGTCGAGCTTGTCTAGACTGAGATTGAGAAAAATTATCCTCAAACCAAGTTCAACCTAAGTAAGTATTGACTTCGTTTGAACTTAATTTCCATGGGAGGCCGAGTTGAGCCCAAATCTCAACCTTGGTAGAGAATTTTCATCTTGTGAAGCCAAGCCAAAGCAAGTCTCGACTTAGTTTAAAATACGTGTTAGTAAGTCTCAAAGGCCGACTTTAGTGATCACAATCCAATATAAACCTAAAGCGTAGTCAAGTCCAAGTAAGTCTCCGTCATGTTCAAGCAAGACTAATCCTAAGTAGTCAAGTGTTAACTCATAATTCTTCCTAAGGATGAATCAAGCATAAGCAAGTCTTGATTGCCGTATGAGAATAATCCCCCCATGGACTTGACAAGCTTAAGGAGTCTCGACCTTGTTTGAGCATATTAATCCTAAGGGCCAACTCAAGCCGAGCAAGTCTCCATCATACTGGAGCTTCTTGAAGGGCCAAATCTAGTCCAAGTGACTCTCAACAACATTTTTGAAGATCGTTTAAATTAGGATTTTCGGAATCCTAGCCAAATCTAACTATTATGCACACTTAACCATTTATCTGATCATACATTTACCAATGTGGATTACAAAATGCTTTGATAATGAAAAAAATTGCTGTGATTTAGATAAAGCTAAAAATAAAAACAAGTTAAAATTATCTTACCATGGAGAAACCTGTACGTAGGTGCGAAGAGAAATCCTTCATGTTAGACGATTTTTTTTTTTTTTTTGCCCTCCTGTAGAACTCTAATCAAGTTCTTGAATATGTAAAGTTCCCAGACTTTTTAAGTAAGTGTACTCTCTAGCAATAATATTCACATAATGTGTGAAATGATAAGAGATTACATACCTAATCATTCAAGTGAGTTCCACATTTTGTAGTTATAGAAACACCCACTGCATAACAAAATCTTTAAGCACCACTAGCATATAAACTCGTCCATTCCTCAATTTTGAAGTTATTTAATTTGCAAGAAGGTTAGTATCATATCAGCACATATAAAAGTGTCAAAACAAATTTATATCACAAAAATGGAAAAGAGTTGTGTCTAAAATGTTTGACTGAGACCAAAGTAATAAACATTTGACTTAGAAGCAAAAATTAAAGGGGGTTGGAAGAGGATGAGATTATGATCAGAAATAGGCTCTAATGAATTAACTCACAGTATGACCAGAATCTACAAAGATAAATGAATTCGATTGATGCCATACCCACTGCAAAAAAAGAGGAAGAGCAAATCAACTCCCGATTGAGGGAGTTTAGAAAAAGCGCAAATGTGAAATCAATGAACTCTTAAGAAATAATGAAATATACATACTAGATTACTGACTATGAAGAGATCGAGTGAGCTAGTAAGATATAAACAATGAAAACCATGAAAACTAAGATAATCTTCCATACACATTGAGTGTTGAGTTCGGACTCCTCATTATCATCTGAATCATTAGTAATATATAAATTCGAGTGAACCAATGAACAAAACAGAACATTGTCATTGCTACAAGAACAAAAATCCAGACAGATCATTAAATTTCATCCAAATGCAACATCAAAGAATGTAATCATAAAAACAATCGAATTTATGGAAACAAAAAAAACATTGTCACTCTAAAAACATAAGTTCATAAATAAACATACATTGAATGAAAAAGGAACCACAAAACCAAACATAAAAGGCACAAATTACATAAAACTTCAGCCCACAGATAACAAATCCATTGAAACCCAAGATTGATTCACAATCCAAAGAATACACACACTAAAGATCCTTCAAGATTCAAGCATAAGGATTTGAGAAATATTAAAAAGAATGTAATCATAAAGACACAGGAATTACATACATGAAGAGAGTATTATCTAAGAAACATTGTTGAAATAAGCTAGTATACATAATATACAAAAAGAAACTAGGAAAAATCCTTCAAGATTCAAGCCAATACACCAAAAAAGAATGTATGTGTATAGACGAGATGATGATGATGAAGAAATATATATAAATAAATTAAAGAAAAAAGAGAACATGATACACTCATAAAAGGGAACCCAAAACTTATCAATATTCAAACCAAACACAAATTCCATTAACGAATTCAGCCCATATATAAAATTCACAAAACAAGTACAAATAAATACAAATACAGCAAAGCACAAATCCATCCAAATGCACCAAAGAATGCAATTGCAAAGACAAAGGAATTACAAACAACTCCTGCTGTGATTTACCACTCAAGGTACACAATTACATAAATAGCCATAAATTGAATGGAAAAGAAACACCAAACACAACCACCAGAAATCCAGAGAAACCCATAAAGATCATCGATTCAACCCAGAAATAACTTAATAGATTCATCCAAATGAACCAATAAAGAACATTATTGTAAAGATGAAGAAATTATAGAAACAAGAGAAAACACAATTGCTGAATCCCAAAATTTAGAGATTCAATGGAATCCTTCAGAGAATTCACAAAACAGAATCCACTGAATCTTATTATCTACTTACCTGTCGGTTTCTCTGGAATCCATCTTCAAATATCATTGTCACTAGTTCTTCTTGATAGAAAAACCATGAGATAACGGCCAGAATATAATAAAGAACCCAAACTGATCGTCAGTTCGACCAAAGAGTTGGCCTTGAATTGAAACTATACATCAAGATTCATTCTATGCATGAGTAAAGAATACGATAATCATATGGCTAAAAAAAGTTATAGAATCGTAAAAAAGTTAACTCACCTGTATTTTTTGTTAATTTTCTGATTCTTATATTACTTGAATCCATCTTAAAAAATACTTGACTCTTCTTGACAGAACCCCAAGATTCATCGCCCAAAACTGAGATAGAAAGTCGCCAAAGGCTCTCTCTCTTTCAAAAACTAGGGATTATAAACAGGTTACAGCATAACGGTCACATTTTTATCAGTTCCATCTTCCATTGTTCGATCAAGCATAAATGAACGGTTGGAATTTTAGAGACTCTTGCCAGTTGTACCTTACAATCCCGCCGTTGGATTAAGTTTAATTGTTTTGAAAATACAAAATTTAGTTAGTTTCTTTTCTTTATTAACCTCCAAAATTATTAATTTATTGAAATTTATTGATGAATATATATTTACAATTTTCTTGCCGAATTTATTAATATCGATAATATGTTATGTTATTAAAAATTGACTTTTAATTGTAATTATTCATCAAAATTACATTAACCTTGTTTGATTCCCATTTTTTAGAGGAAAAATGAGTTTCGAAATAGTATTTTTTTTAAAGAGTATGTGGCTAAAAAAAAATAAAGACTTTTAAATTTACGTGTAATTATGTATTGAATGATGTGTGATCGAAAATAGAAAAGAGAAAAATGTATTTTGAATTTCAAATTAAATATACAAAGTAACATGGTCAAACAATAATAATTCAAAAATTTTAATACATTTTTTTTGTGGCTATGAGTTCGATGGCATTAATAGCAACCAAATTTATAAAAGAGCTATCATCCTTCAATCCCGTCTACATCATCCCTCGAACTACGTAAGTTTAGTTAAGCTTATTATAAATTAAACAAAACATAAAAGAAATATGATACATAGGCAACGCTGCATCGACATAGATAAATAAAAAACAACATACTTCAAACAATGTGATTTATAGTATTAAATTTTTGGAGAATGTATAGATAAAAAGTAGGGATTTATTTTGGATTTATGCGTAAATTATTTTATAAGTAAAATATGCAGTTGAAAATGAGTTTTGAAAAATATGAGGTTTTAAATAATGGGTACCAAATAGGGGCCTGATAAAGCATTTTCCCTTTATATTTAGACCATCACGAGTCAAGTATGTGACAGAAAAACCATGGTCGAGGGGTCATTTAGAAACATAAAGGCCTCTATATCTATATCTATCTATATATTATTATATTTATTTATATATTATAATAGAATAGTCGTCATAAAAATATATGCACAGATCCCGCCAAAATGTGCTTTTATATTCTAAATACATTTTTGTAGTTAAATTAATACTTATTACATATTTAGTAATAGTTATAATATATATATTCTATATAAATATGTTACATTGGAAATGAAAAAAAATGGATTAATATATTTGAATATAACTGTTTGGTAACTTGTGTTTTTTGGTTTATAAATATGTTTATAAATTACACAATTTTTCAAGCCATTTTTTAACCAAACACATTTTCTCTCTCCAATTTTCAACTATTACTTTTTACCGATATTCTATGAAAATGTGTTACTTTATAAATGAAAATTTTGAATTAATATATTTGAATATAAATAAATATGCAAGAATTTGTGAAAATAAATTATTTTTTAAAGAGAATTTATGTTAAAAACAATTTGAAGGATCACTAAAAACAAGAATTTTAGATTCGGTTGTCTAGTAATCAAATAGTTTGTGAAAGAAAGTCATTGGTGTTAAAATAATTTTGAAGTGCTAAATCCAATTTTCTTGCTTTCTAGTTCATTTTGGCTTGATTGTTGTTTTTGAAGTGGGAATTGTGTCATGGGATTTAAAGATATGAAATTGGAATTGATATGTTAGCATCAACAAATGACACTGATGCTTGTCATTCTCAACTTAAAAGAAAAATATAGGAAGTAAAATTGAGGAAACTCAAACATGATAAGGACGGACTGATGGTTCGACCTTAACTATTTTTTCCCTTTTATATATGAGGATAAAATTTGAGATAACACAAGTAATTTGGGAGCATTTTCCTCTCATTCTGTGGGAAAAACTTGAATCTATTCCATTTTGTTTAAAATAATTGGCTCTATTTATAGAAAAAAAATATATAATGATTTATAACAAGTGGCTAATACCTAGTCAAAGAAAATGATGATTCTTTGTCAACTTGATGTACTTTTGGTAGCTATAAGTGACTTTGGTGGGACCTTCCTGAGTTGGACGAAACCTGGCTGCAATTTGTTCATAGCTGTAAGGCAAGTTCAAGGTATTTAATTGATGATCTTTGAGAGTTGTGAAAGATGATGCCCTCTTTGATATCCCATATTTTCCATGAAAAATGGAAAATTTTATCCCATTTTCCATCTTTTGAAATGTTCAATAACCTAAATTTTCATAGAATTGATTTTCCAACTTTTCTCGATTTTCCACATTTTTTCAGCTTTTTGATAGATTCATTTTCCCACCACTTTGATGGGTGGAAAACTAATTTCGCATTGTTTGGTCCTCTTTATTGTTGTTAATTGACTTAATTTTTCTAGAAATTAACATTATTATTGTTGTTGTCGTCGTCGTCATCATCATCATCATCATCAAATGTGTGAAAAATTATAAAAAAAAAAAAATTTGATAAAAATAGTAAAAATTCTTTTTATTTTCCATGGAAAATAATATTAATCAAACAAAAAAAATTGAGAATTTCTCCACTTTTTTCACCTTGAAAATTAAACCAATCAAACGCATTGAACTTCGAATTCCCAGGAACTCAATTCCCTTTAATTCGTTTTCTTTCCACCCTTGCAATCACATGGAACCTAAGATATTTAATTAAGTGGATCCAGTTGACATTTTGATACTTGGGTGAATGAATATCCTATCCTTGAGGTAGGTGGAGAGCTAGATCTAGTAGTGGTGCTCTGAGTTCAGATTTAACAAATTTGATGGACCAACTTCAAATATCACAGCACCTAAGATTAGATTTTCCCAAGACCTTTGTTTAGAATTCTAAAGCCATCCATACTTTTCCAGGACTTCTTAGCTTCTAGTTCTTCCCAGGGCTGAGCTCTTCCAAGGTCGAGCTCTTCCAGGACCAAGTCCTTCCGGGTTCGAGTCCTTCCAAGGCCGAGCTCTTCTAGGTTCAAGATCATCCAGGGCCAAACCCTTCCATGAGCTCTTCGAGGTCCGAGCCCTTCCTGGTCTGAACTCTTCCTGGTCTAATCTCTTCCCAGACACTGAGGAGTGAGGTTATATTTTCTAGGACCTGAACACGGAGGTGAGATCCTAGCTCGATCACATTCCCCATGATCACCTGTAGTTATTCTCTTACTGACCTGAAACTTAAAGTATGTCTCTCAAATACTTTAAGCAAACTTGAGTGCCTCAACTTTGGTGACAAAAACTACCCCTATAGTCTGGGCTAAATTTATTTAGACTTTTTGGCTTACAGAACTCCCTTCCAAGTGTGCAACACTTACACTCCTTGGGGAGTCCTTTAGCCTCACATGGGAATTTTGTGGAATATTTGGATCCCTTATCTTTACATGGGGATTTTCTGAGCTGTATCACCAGACCGTATGTCGAGTTTTTGACCCCTATTTATTTTTTATGTCTTCTAGGAGGTCTTTCTTTGTATTAGGACCAAACTTGGGATTTGTTCGATTCTTTGAAATATTAGAGTCCTTGTCATCTGGTGTTGGAGACTCTATGAACAATTTTTCGAACCTGAGATCCTTCGCTCTTTGTTGAGCTTCTACTTTTTGGCCTTTTTATAGCTTGCCTCCACCTCTTGGGCTTCTTGAAAGATCTTCACTTTTTCATGGCCTTTGATATGTTAACCTTTGAGGCATTCTTCATGAACCTAGGTTTTTTTAGAATCTTTTCATGGATCTTTTGGACCCCTTGAGAAATTCTTTTTTTTAGGACATCTGATCTTTGAGTCCTTGAGGTTTCTCTTGTGAAGTGGGAATTTCATTCATCAAAGAAACTTTTATGGAAGTTGATTGAGTGCATTTGTTTACTAGTAGTACTTTTGAGCAATGTTCTAAAATGCGAGATTAGGCGGCGCCTAGGAGCGCCAATGCGCGAGGCAGCTCCAAAACGTGTCGTACGCAACAATGAGCGCAATAATGTGTTTCACACCCAAAAATCGAAAAAAAAAACCGGTATTAAACCGGTCCATCTAGTTAAAACCGACTGAACCGGAAAGGAAAAAAAAAATTAACTTTCAAGGCAACTCAATGCGCGCAATAATGCGTTTCACAGCCAAAAATCGAAAAAAAAAAACCTGTGTTAAACCGGTCCATCTAGTTAAAAATAGACTGAAAAAAAAAATTAATTTTAACTTTCAGGGCAGCTCATAGAGCCTCCCTTTGCAAATGACTGTTGCCATCAACAGCCCTTTTATAAGGGCTGTTGAGTTCCCATCCTATATCTACAACCGACGTGGGATGGGAAATTTGTATAGTTTTTTTATTTATTTTTTAAAATTGTTTGATTCTCATTTTCAATTATTTTTTTTTTTACCATTTATTTGTTTTTTAAACTTTCCTCCTCCAAATAAATTATTTAAATATATTTTTATTTTATTTTTTTATGGATTAAAATATTTTGAAATAAATTAGTGTATAATAAAAAAATTTAACATTCATAAATTTATTTATTTTTTTGAATTGGTAATTAATTCTAAAATTAAAGAATATTGTTGTATGTATTTATATTTTATGTGAAAAAAATATTTTCATATAAAAATCTATTTTATAATTTAAAAATAATTAAAATATTATTAAAAATAGGAAACGCATTAGGACGTTTATTCTTCGCATTGACACGCCTAAGCTTGCGATTCTTGATTCTCGACCTCGACACATCACAACGCATTACGTATTTTAGATTCTTGCTTTTGAGGTGCCCTACATTCCAATGGTGAGACAATCCCTCCATGTATTGAGTTCCTTCAACCATCATCTGAAATTCAATCCTGGACTATTTTCAATTCCTGTCAGTAGATATGGTGAGGGTAGAACCTTGACATGCTTCCGACCTCTGAGCTCATTTGTATTGAGTTTGGATCTCCAAGAACCTAAGTTCGGATTTTCCAGGACCCGAGTTCAAATTTTCCAAAACTTCAGGTCAGATTTGTCATGACCTGAGTTCGGAATTTCTTGGACCTGAGGTCGGATTTCTTAGGACCTGGCTCATTCTCTTCATGATAGTAAGCACATCCTCCACAGTGATATATTTCTCAAATCTACCAACGAATTTATGATAATATGTAGGTCCATCTTTGGGTATTGACCACCAAAATCTTGTCTTTGGGCATAGCCCAGAAAATGTTGCCATCAGAGCAACACTATCAAAGATTCTTCCTTTTATTTCAATTGTTTGTTTGTTGAATCAATCTAAATAACTCTTCGGTGACTCTATTTGTCCTTATTTGATTGACATAAGACATTTATTTGGTGTTGTCGCCTTGAAACCTATAAATTGATTCAAGAAAGTTATAGATAGGTCCTTCCACCTCGTAATAGATTGTTGGGGGGGGGGGGGGGCACCCTGAACCATCTCTGCACATGATATCCAAAAGTGAGGGGAAGCCGTAAGACCTTGTACATAAGCATCATTAGCACCTTGTACTCCATCCAAGAGGTGTATTTATCTAAGAGACATATTGTGTTAATTTTTCCTTCAAACTCAATTAATTGAGGAATCTTGAGCCTCCTAGGTAAAGGTTTTGACAAGATGTCTTCCGAGAATGATGAGTGCTTCTTTGTGGTGAATTTATATGTTGAGCCCTTATTTTTTATTCGGTTCATAAATTATTATTTTCTATTGATATAACCCTTTTTGGCCATGTTGAGGTGCTTGAGGATTTAGATCCCCTAAGTGATCAAAGAACCCCCCCCCCCCCCCCCCCTACTCCTATGGTTAGATTTTCCTTCTGGTGGACCTCGCCTATTTTTGTTAGCACTCTTCTCTTAGCAGGGTTATTCTAGCAAAATATGCATTCCTTACAGTGCGACAATTCTCATGCTTGAGATCTGGTGACTTAATAACTACATCTATCGAATTGCAATTGATAGTATTTTAATTTTGCTCTATGCATATAATAGCATTAACAATGTATTCTAACTTTTTCGTGAGTATTTCCTTGCGAAAATCCATGTTTGCTATCGAAGTCTCTCCAGCATGTTTCCTGTGAAAATTTGGAGTGAGCTCCACATTCTGACTCCTTGTTATACCGTAGTCTGATTTAGAAGCCCAAAAAACTTTATACCTTTTTAAGTGTATATTTTAAAGGGAAAAAATCCATAAATAAGGTGATTATAAATACAAATTTCAAAATTGAGATGAAACATTAATAATTTCAAAAATCGGTTTGTAATTAGAATTAATTAATTAATTATATATATTAAGGTCACAGCACTATATCTTTCAAGTCACAAAATACAATTTTTTTTTTGTCACAAATAATTTTAGGGTCACACATTAGATTTATTTTTAGGTCACAATAACAAATTTTTTAAGTCACAAATAGTTTTAGGGTCACAATTATCAAAATATTAGGTCACACATTAGACTTATTTTTAGGTCACAATAACAAATTTTTTATGTCAATTTCAAAGTGAAAAAATTATTAAATCAATAGGTCACAAGTGCCAAATTAAATTAATTAATAGAATCTGACATATTTTTAGGTCACAATTTATCATATTATTATGTGACCCAATTAATCTGACTTAATTTTAATCAGTGACCTATAATTTTCACCACCACCACAATCTCACCTGTGTTGCAATCTCTGCAACTGCCTTTTCCACCTTACCATCATCACCACCACCAAAACTAAAAATGGAGGTTGAAATCAGAACTGGATGAAAAAAATAGAAGATAAGTGGCTCCGATGCTGTAACAGCGGCATACCACTTCAAAAAATAGTGGTCGTTACTACGATGAGTTGCAACAGCACCGCTGCGAAGTAGCAACGTTGATGAGGGCCACTGCACTATTTACCGCTGTAGAGGAGTCAATACACCTCAGCGTGGCCGAAGAGGAGAGGAGGGTTGACCCTGCCTCACCTTTCACGTACCACCAACCCACCATCAACCCAATTAGGGTTGCACAAAAAAATTGCAAAACCACAAACCGACCCTAACTCGCTGGTTTGAAACCGCATAGACCAGTGGTTTTTTTCTCTCAAATCGAACCAAACCGTCTCAGGTTTAGTTTAGGTTTTGATTTTCAAAAACCACAAAAAACCAAACCAACCCGCTTTTTGTTTTTTAATTAAAAATTAATTTTTTACTGTTTTCCCAATAAAAAAATCAAATTAAACTATTAAACTAAAATTCTCATTTATATCTTTTTTCGTTTTCATTGCATTTTGATTATCACAGAAAAGACTGTACCAAAAATTTCAATCTTGCAGTTTGGGCCATACGTGCATCATAGGTAAAAAAAAAAAAAAAAAAAAAAATGTGCCGAGCAATAAAATTGAACAAGATAATGCAATAATAAATCGTAACTACAATGAATTGCTGAAAATAAAGAGGAGCTCGAATCCTTGATTAGAGTTATCATATCATAAAATGATGTTTAGTGTATATCAACAATTAATAGTCTGAAAATCATGCTCCCACTTTTTAATGAAATTAATCACTCATCATAATGTTTTTATTTTCAATTCAATGTAAAGGTAGCGAGGTAAAGAGTGAATCAAAGAATGTTAACACATTTTATCTTATATTAACTTATACTTTAGCTTTATATATTAAATAAAAAACACGAATTAATTTGACATAAAATATGTTATATTATGTCGATAAGTAAACCGTCAAAATGGTTCGGTTTGATTTGGTTTGGAAAAATGTCAAAGCACTTAAAATGGTTTGGTTTGAAAATATGTCCCAAACCGCCCAAACTAAATCACATTCACCCCTAAACCCAATGCCACATGACCACACACATCTTTAGTAGCACAAACGTTGTAGCCACTAGCTGGTTCGAGACGGGTGCCCCCGTCCCAGGGGGTAAGTTTTTTTCCCAAACCCGCTACTTGCCCCTTGAATTTCAGGGCAGGGCGGGTCAAGTTCGGGGCGAATCGGAGCTAGTCAACCCAGTGGCCCTGTGTAATTTTTTTATTATTATTATTTTTTTCCTTTTTTTTATTAATTAATTTATTCGGGGTTGGTTCAGGTTGGACACGGTCAAACCCGTCCCCGCCCTGCGACCCGCCCAAGTCGAGAGAACTTGGGCGGGTTCTTTTTGCCCCATACGGGGCGGGTGCCCTTTGAGTCGGGTTTTTTTCTTACCATCTCTTTTAGCAGCCTTAGATCCACTTCCACCACTGCCTTCAACAAAACTCCACCACCAATCGATAGACCGCAACAAATACACATCGGATGTGTGCTGCTGTGTAGTAGTTCCGATGCAGCATCTCCGCAGGGGAGAGAGGAGAGGTGCACTACAAGAAATTAGTTCAACAATAGCGTGCGAAGAAAGCTATCTATCAAATTCGATAGCATTCTTTCGTAAGCTATTACTGGTCGAGTTATTAAAAGTTTGGTTCCTATTATAGGATTTTCTGAATGTTATTAATTGTGACTCCTATTCAGTGTTCTAAAATGCGAATTAATTTGTCGCCTATGCGCGACTAGGTGCAATGCGTCAGCCAAACGCGTCGCAATGCAACAATGCGGGGTATAATGCGTTTGAACTGAATAAATCGGTAAAAAACCGGTCCAAACCGATAAAAAAAGGTAAAAACCGATAAAAAAAAACCCGGTCCAAACCGAATTTTACCAGTCCAAACCCGTTAAAAATCCATCAAAAAAATTATTTATTTTTATTTTAAATTAAATTAATAACTCAAAATATGAATTAAAGGGCCAGGCACCTTAAAAAAGGGTGCCACCTCTGAATTTTGATCGAAAGACTGTTGGGGTATATATAAGCAAGTTGAGTCTACATCCTTGTGTTTCTAACCGATGTGGGATTGGTACTGCACCTTCTATTTTCCGTTATTTTCAATTTAGGATTTGATTAAAAAGCACAAGTTGGTGCCCAGCTCATTTGGAATATGCACCCTTAGCTATCCTCCATGTCGTGGGTTCTAGTCTCCACCAGGTAGATTTTTCCTACTTTCTAACTTTTTATTGTGTTATTTATATTTCTTTTCCTTCTTTTTTTTTTTTTAAAGTTCCTCTATTTTGAAAATTATTTTTTCTTTACATTCTCTTTTATTTATTCAAATCTCCAAATGTATAAAATAATCTAGTTAGTAATATTGAAATTTAATAGTTTTTATTTGAAAAACATCTATTAATGTCTTAAAATATTTAAATTAATATTAATAATACGAAACGCATTATGACGCCTATTCTTCGCATTGGTACTCTTAAACTTGTGATTCTTGATTCTCGACCTCGCCGCCTCGCAACGCATTACGCATTTTAGAATATTGCTCCTATTATAGCATTTTCTAAATGCTATTATCAATAACAATAAAAATATTTAAGATAGTATTTATTTCCCATTATAATTTCATTTTAATAGCATTTTTTTTTTTTTGCAATGATTTCACTTTTAATAGCATTCTTTAATGGTAATGATTATATCTTCGATAGCATTAAAAGAATATAATACATTTTAAACAACATTCTTTAATCTTTACTTTACATATGTTATATAGTCATTAAATAAACATTATAATATAACAATTCACATCATATAAAAAGAATAACATTTTTATTCTCAATCAATAGTTCTCATAATTAGTTCAACAATAGCGTGCGAAGAAAGCTATCTATCAAATTCGATAGCATTCTTTCGTAAGCAATATACTGGTCGAGTTATTAAAAGTTTGGTTCCTATTATAGGATTTTCTGAATGTTATTAATTGTGACTCCTATTCAGTGTTCTAAAATGCGAATTAATTTGTCGCCTATGCGCGACTAGGTGCAATGCGTCAGCCAAACGCGTCGCAATGCAACAATGCGGGGTATAATGCGTTTGAACTGAATAAATCGGTAAAAAACCGGTCCAAACCGATAAAAAAAGGTAAAAACCGATAAAAAAAACCCGGTCCAAACCGAATTTTACCAGTCCGAACCCGTTAAAAATCCGTCAAAAAAATTATTTATTTTTATTTTAAATTAAATTAATAACTCAAAATATGAATTAAAGGGCCAGGCACCTTAAAAAAGGGTGCCACCTCTGAATTTTGATCGAAAGACTGTTGGGGTATATATAAGCAAGTTGAGTCTACATCCTTGTGTTTCTAACCGATGTGGGATTGGTACTGCACCTTCTATTTTCCGTTATTTTCAATTTAGGATTTGATTAAAAAGCACAAGTTGGTGCCCAGCTCATTTGGAATATGCACCCTTAGCTATCCTCCATGTCGTGGGTTCTAGTCTCCACCAGGTAGATTTTTCCTACTTTCTAACTTTTTATTGTGTTATTTATATTTCTTTTCCTTCTTTTTTTTTTTTTTAAAGTTCCTCTATTTTGAAAATTATTTTTTCTTTACATTCTCTTTTATTTATTCAAATCTCCAAATGTATAAAATAATCTAGTTAGTAATATTGAAATTTAATAGTTTTTATTTGAAAAACATCTATTAATGTCTTAAAATATTTAAATTAATATTAATAATACGAAACGCATTATGACGCCTATTCTTCGCATTGGTACTCTTAAACTTGTGATTCTTGATTCTCGACCTCGCCGCCTCGCAACGCATTACGCATTTTAGAATATTGCTCCTATTATAGCATTTTCTAAATGCTATTATCAATAACAATAAAAATATTTAAGATAGTATTTATTTCCCATTATAATTTCATTTTAATAGCATTTTTTTTTTTTTTGCAATGATTTCACTTTTAATAGCATTCTTTAATGGTAATGATTATATCTTCGATAGCATTAAAAGAATATAATACATTTTAAACAACATTCTTTAATCTTTACTTTACATATGTTATATAGTCATTAAATAAACATTATAATATAACAATTCACATCATATAAAAAGAATAACATTTTTATTCTCAATCAATAGTTCTCATAATTAGTTCAACAATAGCGTGCGAAGAAAGCTATCTATCAAATTCGATAGCATTCTTTCGTAAGCTATTACTGGTCGAGTTATTAAAAGTTTGGTTCCTATTATAGGATTTTCTGAATGTTATTAATTGTGACTCCTATTCAGTGTTCTAAAATGCGAATTAATTTGTCGCCTATGCGCGACTAGGTGCAATGCGTCAGCCAAACGCGTCGCAATGCAACAATGCGGGGTATAATGCGTTTGAACTGAATAAATCGGTAAAAAACCGGTCCAAACCGAATTTTACCAGTCCAAACCCGTTAAAAATCCGTCAAAAAAATTATTTATTTTTATTTTAAATTAAATTAATAACTCAAAATATGAATTAAAGGGCCAGGCACCTTAAAAAAGGGTGCCACCTCTGAATTTTGATCGAAAGACTGTTGGGGTATATATAAGCAAGTTGAGTCTACATCCTTGTGTTTCTAACCGATGTGGGATTGGTACTGCACCTTCTATTTTCCGTTATTTTCAATTTAGGATTTGATTAAAAAGCACAAGTTGGTGCCCAGCTCATTTGGAATATGCACCCTTAGCTATCCTCCATGTCGTGGGTTCTAGTCTCCACCAGGTAGATTTTTCCTACTTTCTAACTTTTTATTGTGTTATTTATATTTCTTTTCCTTCTTTTTTTTTTTTTAAAGTTCCTCTATTTTGAAAATTATTTTTTCTTTACATTCTCTTTTATTTATTCAAATCTCCAAATGTATAAAATAATCTAGTTAGTAATATTGAAATTTAATAGTTTTTATTTGAAAAACATCTATTAATGTCTTAAAATATTTAAATTAATATTAATAATACGAAACGCATTATGACGCCTATTCTTCGCATTGGTACTCTTAAACTTGTGATTCTTGATTCTCGACCTCGCCGCCTCGCAACGCATTACGCATTTTAGAATATTGCTCCTATTATAGCATTTTCTAAATGCTATTATCAATAACAATAAAAATATTTAAGATAGTATTTATTTCCCATTATAATTTCATTTTAATAGCATTTTTTTTTTTTTTTTGCAATGATTTCACTTTTAATAGCATTCTTTAATGGTAATGATTATATCTTCGATAGCATTAAAAGAATATAATACATTTTAAACAACATTCTTTAATCTTTACTTTACATATGTTATATAGTCATTAAATAAACATTATAATATAACAATTCACATCATATAAAAAGAATAACATTTTTATTCTCAATCAATAGTTCTCATAAATAAATATGAAATATGCTTAAAATGTCAAAATATTTAAAATAAAAGTAATGGTCTAACGATAAAGACTTATAGCATTTCTAACCAACTATTTAAGAATTAATCTCATCATGACATGTTACTTAATGACATTAAATAAATTCCTGCTCTCATGGCTCCTCTAACAATATCTCGCCTCATCTATGTAGCTTTGTCACTATTTCGAAAGTACATGTAGACTTACTGCATAATGGGAAAAAAAAATTAGCAAAAAGCAAATCTTGCTCATGTGGGCAAGTACATTTACAAGATTAATGAAAGTTCTTACACCTTGAGCAGTCAGCTTTAACTAGCATTCTTAAAGTTTCCCTTTGCATAAGGAGCCAAGAAGTATATTCTTCTTTCTAAGAAACATACTTTCGTTAACAATAATTGATCATAAACAGAAAGACGTAAAAACAAAGTTCAAACATTATGCACAAAAAGATAATCCGAAGAATACTCTTCCTTTAAAAGAATAAAAGGAGTGATAGAGAAAAGTGAATATCAATTTCACAAAATACAAAACACCCATTCAAGCCACTTACGTAGCTTTCCCATTACCTTCTTCTCCAATATCAGGCTTTTTGACGATTTCACTTAGCACGTTGTTAAATAAAATATATTACAAATAATGTTATAATAATTAAATCTATCTACTATATACTCAGTAATTGAACAATTTTACAAGATAATCGAGAGAATGGGCTACACACTGATTCAAAATATCCCTTGGAAGAAGAATAACGTGCTCTCATCTCTATCTTCTTGTTATTTCAAGCGAAGATGTAGAAAACCATTTGAGGTTGGGTGTCCCTATGACATATTTCGAGCTTCATACAAACGAGCCAACGCAATGACAGAAGATAATGATGTCGGCCAACTTGGTAAAACATTAACTTTAAAAGCATAATCTAACTCTTTCACCAGATGTGTGCGTTCCACATCACCTGCATGACTGATGGGTGTCGATTCCAACAAATAATAATATTTTCTTGCTCTTATAAAAATATATTGTATTAGTGGTGAGCAAGGTCGAATCCTTAGAGACTGGTTAGATTTAATTCTTCGGGAAAATCAAAAGCAATGAATTAAAAACAAGGGGGGGTTTGAATTTTTGAATGTGAAATCAAATTATAAATAAACGAGTACGAAATTAAGATTTTTGGAAATATCAAATTAAACAAATATCCAGCCCAAGGTATAATCTCAGTATCGATTCACGGAATTGATCATAAATGCAAAAATAAAATCCTTAAACTATTCTCTAAATTGGTTATGGTCATTGATACGATCTAACAACCTATCTCTCTTTATCGATAATCAAGAGACGCTCGTTGATTATTTCCCTAATCAATAAACAACCTTAGATAAGATCGTAAGATTTAATTTACTAATGTCATTAATTTCTAGAGAGACGACCAATTCCAACCAACAAATCCACACGCGTGATTTATTTAAATTAGGTTATATGTATTCATAACATGAGTCAAAAATCAATCTATAATTAACTATGTTATTTGTCACTTATATTAGGAAACCTAAACAATTACGGATTTAGATTCCTAATTGACCAAGTATCATTTTGAGAATTAAAACAACGTGCACCTTGAATTAATCAATCAAAATAACAACTTCAATTCATAAGCAAAAAACATATAAATAGAGAACAATTAAAGAAATAATTAAATTTAATTAGATCTCACAATTCTTAGTGAATCAAAACTTCGAATAACCTTGAACTGGAATAATAAATTTAGCTATCCATAAATATTTGGAAAATAAAAACTAAAAGAAATTATAATAATAATAAAAAATTGAAATCAAACTCAAGAAAAAAATCTCAGACGTATGGTGGCCGGCTCCTTTTCTTTCTTTTCTCCAGCAATCCTCCTCTTTTTCCCAACCAATCTCCCCTCTTCTTTTCTTTGTCTTTTCTTTCCTTTTTTCTCTTCTATTTCATTGCGGTCCAGAATCTTTCCAAAAAATTGGTTAGTTTTCCTTATGTAATCCTTTCTTCCCAAAAATATATATCCCTTCCCTTCTGCCGACTTCAATCCAAGCATAACCCTCAAAATAAGTCCAATAGTTGGGCCCAAAATTTGTCCAAAAATAGAGTCCAATTTTGTCCCCAAAATGTGTTGGCGGAATTTATTCTCCAAAAATTCCTTATCTTCAAAATCTTCATGTCCAGCCCATCAATTTTGTAAGATTGCTGTCTTTCTGAAATGGTAAGGCGTGCCCACGCCTTATACAAATTCCTGATCTAATTGTGTACTTTTAAGTTCCAAATTTCTTCTTCCCAATTTGTGATATTTGAGTCTAATTGATCTCAATTCTTCACCTAATTCACAAAACATAAAATATGATTAACATCCAAAATTTAAGCATTTAAAGTCATTGAATTAAGAAGAAGAATCACTAATAAAACAGTAATTATGCACCCTATTAAATCCCCCCACACTTAGACAATGCTTGTCTTCAAGCATAAACTAGCTCAAGTTAATGAATTGGTTCTCATCATCATTCATTCATTCATCTACCTCCACAATTCAACACAAGGCTAGTCACTTCAACAAAAAAAATTTCAAAATCCACATGTGGTGGGATTTAATACCTCACATTTGATTCACACAATACGTTCAAAATATTTAGGGTGTAAAGTATTTATGTACTCTCAAGTCAAAGCATATAAAACTCTTACCATAGGCTTGATAATATATCACATTGGAGCCACCAATGGTTTTGAATGCAAAGTAAGGGTCTTAACACTGGTTGTAATGGGGCTTGGGTAAGGTGGGATAAAAAGGATATATTTTTGGCTAATTACATTGAAGGAATTATATGAACTTCTATGTAAGAACTCACTTAAAATTCATGTACTTCAATCAAATCACTCCATACCCTAGTGTAGTTTATATCCTTTCACCTCTCGTGAGTATCCCCTCAACAACTATCAATGAATTACAACATGGGTGTTAATTTCAATCAACTTGAAGGCACGAAATATATACCAAGCAATTCAAACCACTCATAAGCACATGTAATGGGAGTTAACACCCTCACAAGGTATTTCTCTCTTCGCACAAAGTGTATAAGGGTGAGAATTTTCACTCAACTCACTGCATGGAGAATTCATTGCCACAGACTGCTCAGATGTCATGACCTGAGCTAACAATAACACAAGTGCAAAGTAAAGGTCTTTATTTGGTTGTAACGGGGCTTCGAGTTAGGTAGGATAAAAGGAAAATATTTAAGCTAAGTTGAGAGGAGAGTTCACAAGCTGATTCAATTCAAAACAATAATCTCTTCCTCCACCTTTCAATATGATTTTTCCATAATTTCCTAGCATCCAATCGATTCAGCCTTTGACTCTTATTATGCACGTGGGGTTTATTCTCTTCATAGGATTTTTTTTTCCACAACTTGATTTCTTTTTGACCCCATTATCACTCAAACATTGAATAGCACAAAGTGAAAGCTCCCATTTTTCTGAAGCTAAGTCTGTCTCATATTTCTCAATCAATACAAGCTTGTGAAATTCCTCTCTTATGGGTTCAAGATAGAGGTAACATGAAAGAATAGGAATCCATGGCTTGTAGCATGGTAACAAAATTTCAAAGACAGGCTAAAGCTCAAAGAGGTTTCTATTGGTACATGTATCATGGTAGGCCATTTTAGAAGGTCAAATTGGGTTTCACCTAATGCCTTTACTATATTTTGCACTTGAGTCAAGAAACTACAACGGAATGCACAAGAGAGCACATCCAAGAACAAACAAACCATGCAAGACACACATCAAAGAATAAGAGCTTAATATAAAAATAAAAACAGCTCATAGGCTCAAAAGCTCACAAATTACGGTTTATTGCTCCCATCCATTTATGAGATATAGGTCATTGTTTAGTCCTGGTTTCAAACTCAAATTAATGCTAAAAAGAGTTGAGTTAGGTCAATCGGAGTGGTGTTACAACGCATCAACTTTGGTTTGACTCAATTAGGTATAGATTGCAACTCGACCACTTTATTCCCTAACATTTCTTTCACATCATAGGTCTTTGATTTTCAACGTCTTTCATTCTCAACCAAAATAATTTGAAGGACAAGTGAATAAGCCCATATATTCCTTCAATGCAAGGTTCAAGAGAAAGGAATATTAGCAAGGAATAGGAGTTCTCATGGCTTGTATTGTGGTTGATTTTCAACAAAAAGGCTATGGCTCAAAAGTGGCTTTCTAGTGGCATATTTCAAGGTAGGCATTTTAAGAAAGCTAAATTTGGCTTCACCTAAGTGCCCATACTTATTCAGTACATTCAATTACCAAGAGGCATCTCAACATGCATAACAAAGCAAGTTCTAGAAGAAATCAACTACGATTGAGAATCACACAATCAAAAGAATAGAGCATGTAGTAGTGTTAAATGTGAATGCTCAAGAGGCTCAAAATCTCACGAAATAGGGTCAACGCGCATCAAATCCCACACACTCTTCAATCAATCCCCATCAAAAGCAATTATTCCAATGGAATAAACAAGAAATCAATTACTCATCCAATTTGTCATTTTTTTTTAGCAAAATAGAGCAACATGAAAGAAAAGAAAATGGAATTAGAATTAAAACAGAAAGTGTAATTTAAGCAAAAGGAAAAAGTATCTCCCACCCCCACACTTAGTTTAAACATTGTCCTCAATGTTGGAAAAAGAACAAAAATTGCAAAAATTTGACGATAGAGGACTTCCCTGAAGATATGTAGCTATGAAATGGATGGTGGCGAAGGCGGGTTGAATCCCATGTGAGCGAAGAAGGCATTTTGATTTCTTTCCATCCTTGCAAGCCGACGCTCAATCCTATCAAACCGATCCTCATTAGGTCCTCTGGCCGACCCCGTGGATGTGGATGCAGAAGCATGATAAGGAATGATGGCCCTTTTAGAGTTTATGGCGGTAGGAATCGTGCGAGTAACCCGAGGTGCAATGGGCCCTGGTTCATGAAATTTGTACATGCTGCCATCCTTCCAAACCAAACCCATGATCTCCAAGTAATGCAAGTCCAGTGGTTGCATCTTGCAAGAAACATGAAGATCATTATTAATAGGATCAATCAAATTTTCGTGAATAGCTAACTGAGTGATCAAAGATCCTAAAATTAAAGGACGCTTGTTAGTCAGAACATTAGCAAATTGTGAGGCCAACTAGTAAACAAGATTCACCTTGATTTTGCTCAACATGCACCACAAGAAATAAAATTCAGATTTTGACAATACAGCTGTCGAGTCTTTCCTACCCGAAAATGTGAATGCAAGAAACCTATGTATGTATTTTAGGACAGGATCACGAAGGAATGAATCTTTGGATTTGCTCGGGTGATAGAAATTAGAGGTGGATAGTGTTCTGTACAAAGAAACTGGTTCAAAATCATCCCTATAATCACATGCACTATTCAAGTATTCATCGGTTTCAGAATAAACCTTGTCAATAAAACCAAAGGCTAAGTTGAAATCAGTGACTGAAAGTTTGAAATCTTTCCCCATGAATCTGAATTGAACCACCCGAGGGCTATTCAATGTGAAATCATCGGGTTTTTCGAATTCAAAAGTGGTGTAAAATTCCCTAACGAGTTCAATGTAGGCAGGATGCTGAATAGAAAAAAAAGTGCGCCAACCTATATTATTAATCAGTTCAAACACTTTCCCATCAATATGCAAAGATTCCATGGTATTTATATCAATGTATTTACAAGGTATGATGTCCTTATCACAAATTCTCCTATATCGTTCTTTGTCCTTTTTCTTAGTGAATTGCAAGCACCCATTTAAATCTAAGTCAGAAGGTGGAAGAATGTGCAAACCTTTACCAATTCGAGCTCGTTTGCGCGTAGGAGGGTTGGCCTCAGCAGGGGCTGATCTCGTGTCTGCAGTGGGAGGCGGTCTCACAGCTTTCTTCGAGCTCCCACGGCTGGATTGAGGTACTTTGTCTCTACCCATAATGCCCAATTCGAGTTGTTGTTACTGCAGGGTAAAGTGAAATTGGATTGTGATTGTGGTGATAGAAAAAAGAAGGGGCTGCTGACCGGCGGTGATTGAGAGGGAAGAGGTCTTGGCGGTGTTCTGGGATAGAGAGAACCGGGTTGAGCCGAAGGTAGAAGGTTAGGGTTCCTGCGATTTAGGGTGTGATGACGGCTGGTGCAGTGCGACGGAAGAGGGAAGCGGGCGATGGTAGGGGGAACAGGAGGAGGCGGTGGTTTTAGAGGCTGGTGGTACAGAGGTGAAGGAGCTTGGGCAACGGGTCGAGAGAAAAAGGGGCGCGACGAAATATGGGGATGGCTGGTGTAGAGTTCGCGACGGTGAAAGAAGAGGAGAGAGAGAAGGGCTGGTGTGAGCGGTGCGATGCGGCGATAGAGAAAAAGAAGAGATGGTTGAAGGCTGTAAAGGCTTGGAGACGAGGACCGGCGGTGGTGGCTGAAGGGAGAAGGGTTGCAGCTACTGGTGGTTGAAGGGGAAGGGTAGTGGCATCGCCCAGGTGAGAGGAGAGTTAGATGCAGAGAGGCGGAGGAGTGGTGGTGATATTGAATTAGAATAGGGTTTTAAATTTTTTTTTTTTTTTTTTTTTTGGAGACTTGTAAATCCGAGCTGCACTTTGGTTAAGGCGTGGGCACGCCTTATTCCAAGTTGTGAAAAATGGCCAAGTAATCCGAGATGCACTTTGGTTAAGGCGTGGGCACACCTTATTCCAAGTTGATAGCAATGACCTTGTAATCCGAGGTGTACTTTGATTAAGGTGTGGGCACACCTTATTCCAAGTTTTTCTCCACTATTTGAACCAAGTGCTTTCTTCATAGAGCGTGCCCACGTTCTAATGAAGATTCATATCTGCTCAAAAATTAAAACAAGGTCAATGTCACCTCTAAAATTACATGAATCATGAAATAAATAAATTAAAATAAACAAATAGATTAAAATAAATAAAGAGATAAAAATTGCTTATTAAAACTAAAGAGAAAAAAATTCGGGTTGTCTCCCGGAAGCGCTTTTCTTTTACGTCTTTGGCTAGACGTTCCCATCGCTCAATTAGTGTAAGTTGGGCATTCTAAATCTAATTGATCAACATTACATACCGGGAAGCCTTCATAAAAGGGTTTTAAGCGATGTCCATTGACTTTAAAAATCTTACCCTTTTCCAATCCTTGAATTTCGACTGCACCATGAGAACATACATTAGTAACAAGAAAATGGCATATTCATCTAGAACGTAACTTACCAGGAAATAATTTCAATTTAGAATGATAAAGTAAAACTTTCTAACCAGTAGAAGTTTTTTTCCTGGAAATCATCTGATCATGGAAGACTTTTGTCTTTCCCTTGTAGATCCTTGAGTTCTCATAGGCATCATTGCGGATCTCTTCCAACTCTTGCACTTGCAATTTCCTTTGCTCACCCGACTCGTCCGTTCTCATATTGCACTGCTTAATAGCCCAGTATGCCCTGTGTTCTAACTCTACTGGAAGGTGACAAGGTTTATCAAATACCAAACGGTAAGGAGACATACCTATAGGAGTTTTGTAGGCCGTTCGGTAAGCCCAAAGCGCATCATCAAGCCATAGACTCCAATCCTTCCTGTCTGGGTTGACAGTCTTTTCAAGTATGGATTTGATTTCTCTATTGGATACTTCAGCCTGTCCATTAGTTTGCGGGTGGTATGCAGTAGAGACGCGGTGGGTAACATTGTATTTCTTCAATAAAGCTTCCATCACTCTATTGCAAAAGTGAGTCCCACGATCACTAATGATAGCTTTAGGCGTTCCAAACCTAACAAAAATATGAGATTTGACCTACAACCACTTTAGCATCATCAGTTCGGGTGGCTTTAGCTTCCACCCACTTTGAAACATAATCCACAGCAAGAAGTATGTAAACATTACTATAATATGAAGGGAAAGGACCCATGAAATCAATACTCCACACATCAAATATTTCACAAACAATAATAGGGGTGAGTGGTATTTGATCTCTACGTCCTATTGTTCCAGTTTTCTGACATTGTTCACAAGATTTGAAAAACATGTATGAATCATGAAATAAAGTAGGCCAAAAAAATCCACACTCTAGTGCCTTACGGGCTGTTCGCTTAGGACCAAAATGTCCTCCACAACCATATGAATGACAAAATTTTAAATTGAAGGAATTTCTTGTTGAGAGACACACCTACGAATAATTTGGTCAGAACAATGTTTCCACAAATAAGGGTCATCCCACACATAATATTTAGCATCACTCTTTATCCTATCTTTTTGAGCTCTAGACAAATCATGTGGTAGCGTTCTAGTAACCAGATAATGAACAATATCAGCGTACCAGGGTATTGCTACTTTAATAGAAAATAGATGCTCATCCGGAAAATTATCCTTTAATGGTGATGGCTCTTCACTTGTGGTTAATCTGCTGAGATGATTAGCAACCAAATTCTCTGTGCCCTTTTTATCACGTATATCTAAGTCAAACTCTTGTAGCAAGAGAATCAAACAAATCAGCCTAGGTTTCACCTCCTTCTTTGAAAACAAGTACTTGAGAGCTGTATGATCAGAATAAATAATCACTTCAGTACCAAGCAAATATTGACGAAATTTTTCTAAAGCAAAAACAACAGCTAAAAGTTCTTTTTCCGTAGTTGAATAGTTGCTTTGTGCATTATCAAGTGTTCTGGAAGCATAGTAAATGACATGATGAGCTCTTCCAACTTTTTGTCTAAGCACAGTACCTACTGCATGATTACTTGCATCACACACGATTTCAAATGGGAGGTTCCAATCAGGTGGTTGGATAATTGGGGCTGAGGTGAGCATATCCTTCAATTTATCAAATGCTCCTTTGCACGCCTCGTCAAATTCAAACACCATATCGTTTTACAATAATTTACACATGGGCTGAGTGATCTTGGAAAAATCCTTGATGAAGCGCCCGTAAAAGCCTGTATGTCCAAGAAAAGAGCGAACTTCCCGAACAGTTGTGGGGTAGGACAAGGATTTAATGATATCAATCTTAGCTTTATCAACCTCAATACCCTTAGAGGACACAACATGGCCTAAAATAATTCCTTGATCAACCATAAAATGACATTTTTCATAGTTCAAAATTAAGTTTGTTTCTATGCATCGGCCAATAACTTTTGTAAGGTTAGTTAAACATGAATCAAAAAAATTACCATAAACTGTAAAATCATCTATGAATACCTCTATGATGTTCTCCACATAATCTGAAAATATACTAACCATACACCTCTGAAATGTAGCAGGGGCATTACAAAGTCCAAATGGCATCCGTCTATACGCAAAGGTGCCGAATGGGCACGTGAATGTGGTCTTCTCTTGATCTTCCGGTGCAACTGGGATCTGGTGAAAACCTGAATAACCATCAAGACAACAATAATGAGTACGACCCGCTACACGCTCAAGCATTTGATCAATAAATGGGAGGGGGAAGTGATCTTTTCTAGTTGCAGCATTTAACTTCCTATAATCAATACACACCCGCCACCCATTTTCAACACGAGTAGGGATCATCTCACCTTCAAAATTCCTAACCACTGTTATACCTATTTTCTTTGGGACTACCTGGACTAGACTCACCCATTTACTATCAGAAATTGGATAGATCATACCTGCATCAAGAAGTTTTAAAATTTCTTTCTTTACCACTTCCATCATTGGTGGGTTCAGTCTTCGTTGGGCTTCTCTAGAGGGTTTACAATCTTCTTCCAGTAATATCCTATGCATGCAAGTGGAGGGGCTCAATCCCTTAATGTCAGCTATAGTCCACCCAATTGCTTGTTTATACTCCCTAAGCACCCGAGTCAATTTCTCTTCCTCCAAGGGAGAGAGTTTCTTGGAAATAATTACTGGGAGCATTTCTCCTTCTCCTAAGAACACATACTTCAAATGGTCTGGAAGGGGTTTCAATTCCAATTTGGGTGCCTGCTCAATAGAGGAAAGAAGTTTTGTGTGAGAACTAGGCAATTCAATTTGAGATACATTATACCTTATCAGTTCAAGCGACTCAAGCTCATGAATTTCCTCTTGCAAATCCAAATCCAACACAATATTCTTCATAGCCTTCTCCAGTCCGTCATGAGTGAGGCTCTTGCTAAGTGCAACATTCAACTTATCATCATTGTTAAGATCAAAAAAATTTTGTGCTAGAGGGTCGATAACATCCATAACATAAACAGGGGACACATCACTAGGATATCTCATGGCTTCATAAATATTAAATTTAATGATTTCACCATCAAACTCCATTGTGAGTGTTCTAGCATGCACATCAATTTTTGTCCTAGATGTTTTAAGAAATGGTCTTCCTAGTAAAATAGGTGTAGGATTAGAAGAATCATTTTCCTCCATATTAAGTACATAAAAGTCAGCAGGAAAAACCAATTCATTTACTTGAACCAAAACATCTTCTAAGACTCCCTCAGGGTACACATTGGACCTATCAGCTAATTGAATAATCACGCCTATTTCTTTCAATGGACCAGTATTTAAAGATGAGTAAACAGACAAAGGCATGACATTTATTGAAGTTCCTAGATCTAGCATGGCCTTCTCGACTCTAATCTTACCTACTTTACAAGGGATGGTAATAATACCTGGGTCCTTGCATTTAGGAGGTAGTTTTTTTCTGGAGAACAGCTGAAACATTTTCTCCAACACTTATCTTTTCATTCCCTTTTAATTTTCTCTTGTTGGTGCACAATTCCTTAAGAAATTTAGCATATCGAGGTACCTGTTTAATTGCATCGAGTAAGGGAACATTTACCTCAATTTTTTGAAATGTTTCCATGATTTCCTTTTCTTCTTCCTCCTTCTTAGATTTGTTCAATCTTGCAGGAAATGGAGGAGGTGTCACGAAAATCCTGGGTTGTTCTTTTTCAAGTACTTCAGGTTGGTCAACATGACGTTGTGGGATGACTTCCTTTTCAGTTTCCTCTCCCTTACTACATGGCTTTGACTTATTAGGCTCTTTCAATTCCTTCCCGCTTCTCAGAGTGATTGCACTGGCATTTTGTTTTGGGTTGACAATGGTTTGGGAAGGTAATTTGCCTTGAGACTCCAATCGGCTCACAGACTCATTTGAGTCTCCAAATTCTTCATGCCTGTTCTCGTTTCCTATTGAAATTGTTGTGTATTAGTTGCAAGTGATTTCACAATTTCTTCTAGAGACATACCTAAGCTCGAAGAAGGTTGTTGCGGTTGAGATGCAGGCTGTCTAGGTTGGAATTGTTGGAACTTTTGGAATTGCGGCTTGGTCTGATAACTAAAGTTGGGATGATCCCTCCATCCTGGGTTATAAGTATTTGAATAAGGATCATACTTCGGTTGAGGTGGACCTGGAAATCTCCCAACTACATTAGCTTGCTCAAATGAATCTTCTTGAAGAGTTGGGCATGTGTCCGTTGGATGACCAGTGGTAGCACAAATTCCACATGCTTTAACCTGTTGCATATTTCCTGCAGCCATTTGTTGAACAAGAGAGGTTAGATTTGCTATTTGATTTTCAAGGGAAGATACATTTACCTCGTTCACTCTTTTTACAGGACTGTCGTGTCTGAATCCAAACTGTTGTGTGTTAGCGGCCATGATGGAGATCAAATCCCTAGCGGCAGTTGGGGTTTTATTCACTATGGCTCCTCCGCTAGCTGCATCCATCATTTTCCTCTCTATTGGTAACAATCCCTCATAGAAGTATTCAATGAGTAATTGTTTAGAATTCCATGTTGAGGACAGCTTGCGTACAACCGTTTAAACCTTTCCCAATATTCATGCAAGGTTTCAGTATCTCTCTGTTTGATTCCACATACCTCTCTTCTGATATTTGCAGCTCTTGAGGGTGGGAAAAATTTGTCAAGAAATAATCTGACCATTCCTGTCCATGTAGCTACAGAACCTGGTGGTAGATAGAACAACCAATCTTTTGCCTTGTCATCTAGTGAGAATGGAAAAGCCCGCAGCTGGATTTGTTCTTCAGTCACTCCTTGTGGTTTCATACTTGAACACACCATGTGGAATTCCTTCAAATGTTTGTGGGGATCTTCATTCTCGAGCCCGTAGAATTTGGGTAGCAAATGGATCAGTCCAGATTTCAATTCAAATCCCACATCTAAGACTGGATACTGAATGCAAAGTGGCTATTGATTTTCATTTGGTGCAACCAATTCCCTTAAAGTTCGTTCCTCATTGGCCATTGCTTTCTCTTGCTCAGTTTCAGAACTACTCGAAGAATTAGTTGTTGAATCTGTAGGGTCAGCTACCAGATTCAATCTGGTTTGTTTATGCAAATTAGCTTCCTTCCTCAATTTCCGAGTTGTCTTCTCAATTTCAGGGTCGAATTGCAACTCACATGTACGAGAACAACGGGGCATAAAAGAAATAAAGAAATTAGTAAAAGATATAAAAATAAATAAATAAATAAAAAGTAAATAAAAAATTAAATCTGATTAATACCAGTCCCCGAAAATGGCGCCAAAAATTTGATGGGTGTCGAATCCAACAAATAATAATGTTTTCTTGATCTTATAAAAATATATTGTATTAGTGGTGAGCAAGGTCGAATCCACAGAGACTGGTTAGATTTAATTCTTCGGGAAAATCAAAAGCAATGAATTAAAAACAAGGTGGGGTTTGAATTTTTGAATGTGAAATCAAATTATAAATACACGAGTGCGAAATTAAGATTTTTGAAAATATCAAATTAAACAAATATCCAGCCCAATGTATAATCTCAGTATCAATTCATGGAATTGATCATAGATGCAAAAATAAAATCCTTAAACTATTCTCTAAATTAGTTATGGTCATTGATACGATCTAACAACCTATCTCTCTTTACTTTATCGATAATCAAGAGACGCTCGTTGATTATTTCCCTAATCAATAAACAACCCTAGATACGATCGTAGGATTTAATTTACCAATGACATTAATTTCTAGAGAGACGACCAATTCCAACCAACAAATCCACACGCGTGATTTATTTAAATTAGGTCATATGTCTTCATAACATGAGTCAAAAATCAAGCTATAATTAACTATGTTATTTGTCACTTATATTAGAAAACCTAAACAATTACGAATTTAGATTCCTAATTGACTAAGTATCATTTTGAGAATTAAAACAACGTGCACCTTGAATTAATCAATCAAAATAACAACTTCAATTCATAAGCAAAAGACATATAAATAGAGAACAATTAAAGAAACAATTAAATTTAATTAGATCTCACAATTCTTAGTGAATCAAAACTTCGAATAACCTTGAGCTGGAATAATAAATTTAGCTATCCATAAACATTTGGAAAATAAAAACTAAAAGAAATAATAATAATAAAAAATTGAAATCAAACTCTAGAAAAAAAATCTCAGACGTATGTTGGCCGGCTCCTTTTCTTTCTTTTCTCCAGCAATCCTCCTCTTTTTCCCAACCAATCTCCTCTCTTCTTTTATTTGTCTTTTCTTTCCTTTTTTCTCTTCTATTTCATTGCGACCCAGAATCTTTCCAAAAAATTGGTTAGTTTTCCTTATGTAATCCTTTCTTCCAAAAATATATATCCCTTCCCTTCTGCCGACTTCAATTCACGCATAACCCTCAAAATTTGTCCAATAGTTGCGCCCAAAATTTGTCCAAAAATAGAGTCCAATTTTGTCCCCAAAATGTGTTGGAGGAATTGATTCTCCAAAAATTCCTTATCTTCAAAACCTTCATGTCCAGCCTATTAGTTTTGTAAGGCTGTCGTCTTTCTGAAATGGTAAGGCGTGCCCATGCCTTATGCAAATTCCTGATCTGATTGTGTACTTTTAAGTTCTAAATTTCTTCTTCCCAATTTGTGATATTTGAGTCTAATTGATCTCAATTCTTCACCTAATTCACAAAACATAAAATATGATTAACATCCAAAATTTAAGCGTTTAAAGTCATTGAATTAAGAAGAAGAATCACTAATAAAACAGCAATTATGCACCCTATCAATGACATTACAACCCATGTAAGAGAAGGAACTTTCTGGGGAAAAACAACTAAATTAAGAACCAACATCAGTCAAATATTGCTATAGATGGAAAAATTCACCAGCACGGAATTTCAGTAGACAAATGAATTTCAGAAATTCAAAAAGAAACAAAGAACTATTAAAACATTAACTTACTTGATCAAGATTAAAAAGACTGTAGGTTTCAAAATCCATGTCATTGAGTTCTCCCATGTCTGCCCTCACAATCTAGTCTACATCAACAAATATAACCTCTAGGTCTCAAAATTTATTAAGCCTCTGTTCGGATAAAATTCAGTGTTTATAAACCAATTTTTTTGGGATTGCATTAAATCAAAGCAAATATTATCCATCTAATATACTAGCTTAAGTATCAAATCAAAACCTTGAAGCATTACAAAACAAGGAGCCAACAAGTACTTAAGAAATATAACCTCTAGGTCTCAAAATTTATTAAGCCTCTGTTCGGATAAAATTCAGTGTTTATAAACCAATTTTTTTGGGATTGCATTAAATCAAAGCAAATATTATCCATCTAATATACTAGCTTAAGTATCAAATCAAAACCTTGAAGCATTACAAAACAAGGAGCCAACAAGTACTTAAGAACATGTTTCAACTGGCTTATGCTTAAGAATGCACCAAATGTCTGGCTTGTTATCTTAATCTTAAACCCATCAAATTGATCCTAACCACAAAATTTAGTGTTTCCTTTCTTGAAAGACAATAAATTTCAACAATTAACTCCATGTAGAGCCCTTCTCATGAAATCACAACATAATTTTTTTTTTCAGTAGATTACGATGAGCAGTATGGACAAAATTTTCAGATGCTTTTATGTACTCATGTTGTCCCAAAAAATTCATAAAACAATGTTCTAATATATTCACATAATATATAAATTAAAAAAAAATACATAAGAAAGTGCTAATTACCTGTTAAGATTCACCCACCCTTTATCCATTATATGTTATCATTAATATATTGTCCTAGTAACACGAGGAATATTGACATTTACATTTACATTTACATTTGTGCTCACGACTTTATACCATAAGTATTTCACTGAATAATGCTGCTTGTTCGTGCAAGTAATAAAGTGGACGTGAGTCCAAGTATTGATCCTACGATGATTGTTGTAAATTATATTTTAGATTACAAATCCTTAACCGGAACTAGAAAATTGATTGAGTTGAGAATTTTGAATTAAAAAATAACTAAAAAGAACGAGAAAAGTTGAACTGTGAAAAACAATGAATTAAATATGTCAGAATCATGAATCCACGTTAACCCTATCATCCATGTGTTTGACTTAAACAATAAACATCAATTTATGGAGAATTGAAAATCCATGTTCCTATAGTTGTTTATGTCCCCCTTCGAGCGATGTAAACGCCTTTTTTTAAAGAGACAAACCTATATTTTTTTGACCAATCAAAACATGTAGAAAAACATTAACCATTTATGAACACATTTTTTTTTTTTTTAGATAACACAAAGCATAGGGGTATTTTTATCCTCTACCGGACTTTGTGGCAATTAATCAAGGTCTAATACTTTTCAACTCTTTCAAACATAGAAAGTTATCATAAACATCAACAATTATGCGTCCACAATCATAGATGAAAATAAAACATAATTAATTGCATCAACTCCATAAATTGCACAATGTAAATGTTAAATCACAACATGGAATCAAGAAATTAACGTTTCATCACAATTCTAACAATTAAAAGCCTAGCCTAGATACATGATAGAAAATAAATAGAAAGAAAAGTAAATGGATGTCACCCCGTTCATCTTCTTGGAATTATATCTTCAATCTAGATTTTGGTGTGGCTTGGATCCCCTAGCAATTGGACAACATTTTGGCATGAAACAAGACAATTGGGAACCCCTAATTTCGTGCCCTAAGTCATGTATTTATAGATTGCCTCAAAAATTAGGTTACATGGGGAGAAAGTCTATTGAAATCCACGCAAAAGCCCACCAGACGGGGCCCAAGAATCAACCATGTGACCGCACGGTATTGCGGTTTTAGCTTCAGTCGCCTGCAGAGTAGGTAGTGCGAACGCTCGTGTCTTCTAGGTGTGACCGCGTGCCTTTCTGGTATAATGCAATTTTCATCTTTTAATTCAGCTTAAGTTGCTCCTCAAAGTTTATTTGCATAGCTGATCCGAAACTTCTGATTATTGCAATTTAGCCCCTGAACCTATGACTTCTTCTTTGAATTTTTTTTCAATTGAGCCCTTGATTAACTTCGTCAACTCTTGATTTGCATACTTTAACACTTTTTCATCCAATTGCTTGATTTTAGCTTCAATTCCATTATTTTCTCAACTTTGGGGTTATTCCTAAAATATAAATAAATAACAATGAAATAAATAGCACATATCCTTGAATAAACAATTAAAATCCTACTTTTAGGGTAGAAATAAGTGTGTAAAATACACTTATCAATATCTCCAAACTAGAACTATTATTCATCCTTGAACAGAATAAAACTAAAACATAAAAATAAAATTGCAAATAAAATTATGTTTTTGTTAACTTATTTACCATGCGCTTCAAAAATCCAAATTGGCGATTTACTTTAGAGAAGAAATATGAACGATAAAAATTATTTTCATTCATCCGATGCTCAACTTCATTGTGTATGTTTGTGAATAGCCAAAAATAGAATGCAAACTCATGTAAAAATATACTTGACATTGTGTGACTAGTCATGCAGAAATAAGTCTGAATCCCATATGGTCAATAATGATTTTCTTTTTATTTTCATTACACTCTCGTGGATGATCACAACCTTACTGTTTTCTCTCAATTCCCGAGGTTTTTGCTACTGTTGTGGTTTCTAAACATTTATATATTGTATTTTTCCACACAAGGCAGTTAGGATTTGACAAGTATTCACAATAGACCTAGAGTACTCCATCTCCAATCTCACACTCCAGCGTTAGAAATTTCAATCAACAAGGCTTATACCATTTTCATTCCATTTTCTTTTGGACAACTTTTTCTTTATATGTTCATGTTTTTTACTATCTTTCTGCAGAAATTTTCATACTTGCTTTCTATATGACCTCTGTAGCGAGCTTTAGGTCGGTGACTCCTAAGCCAGAAGATTTTAGGGCACCAGGTTCAAAGAACCCCTCAAACTTAATTACTCGAGTCATAAATGCTTAAACAGAAAAGTTAAAGATGTTTTAGCATCTTATGTGTAAGTCCACTATTCGTACTTGCTTTTGAGTTGACCCATGTAGCGAACTTTAGGTCGGTAGCTCCCAAATCAGTTGAGTTTAGTGTATCAGGTTCAAAGAACCCCTCAGACTTAATTACCTGAGTCATAAAGGCTTAAACAGAAAAGTTAAAGATGTTTTAGCATCTTATGTGTAAGTCCACTCTCCGTACTCGCTTTCTAGTTGACCCCTGTAGCGAGCTTTAGGTCGGTACCCTAAACTCAGCCAAAAAACTTGTTCACTAACCGCAAGTGCACTAGTCATGTGAGTAATATAATGGACATGATTCCAAGTATCGATCCCAAGAGGATTGTTGTAAATTGTATTTTAGACTATTAAGGAGTAGGACTTGAACCCTCAATGGCTGGACTGACAACAATGGAACCTGGTCACTCGCTCGAACCCATATTCCATAGAGTAGTTCACTTCCTCTCTCCCTTACACCCTGACACTAGAGGGCTGTAACGTAGGAGATAGCTGACCTAGCAATGGCATAGGAAAGATGTGATCCAGTAATTTGTGTAAAAGAAAGATGATCAAGCAGTAACACAGCTATAGAAATCCTTAACCGTAACGAGAAACTTGATTGAGTTGGAAGTTTTGATTTTAAACTTAACAAAAAAGAATGAGAAAATTGTTTTGTAAAAACTATAAAATATACATGCTAGAATTGAGAATCCACATTAATTCCAATATCAAATATGCATCATTCCAATTGTCTAAGCTCCACTACGTCTATTTCCTTTCTTTTCGAATTTATGGGCAGCAACAAATTCAAGAAAATAAGAAAGCTCAAAAAAAAAAAAAAAAGAATCCAATAATGAAATCTCTCAAATCCCTAACCTGCAAGCCGTATGCTCCACCGATGTGATGCAATCCACTACAAATTTTTCACTTCAGCACTTCTCGAAAACTATCTCATGGCTAGTTTATGGTGGAGGAATTATCGAAGAAGAAGAAGAAGAGAGGGAAAAGGGAAAATTGGAGCGGGAGATATAGACTTGAGAGCGAAGTCGTGACTTTGTGGTTTTTTGGAATCGGTTTTAATTACAAAAGGTAATTGGGCCTGTTAGGAATGTAATTAATTAGACATATGTTTACTTAGTTTTTCAATTATAGCATTTAAGAATGCAATAATTAAGTGTATAAAAAGCCCAATATGTTGTAGTGGTGGTTTTACCTCGTTGTAGTCAGAAGGCAGAAGAGGTTTGGAGGGGATGAGTGTGGCTGCGATAGGAGTTGGTGGGTTGTGTGTGTGTGTGTGTGTGTGTGTGTGAGAGAGAGAGAGAGAGAGAGAGAGAGAGAGAGAGAGAGAGAGAGAGAGAGAAATAATTAGGGGTTGAAGTGATATTTTGTGATTTAAAAATAAAATTGAGATATTGTTGGATAATTAATAGAATATTATTATGTAAATTTTTAATTAATTAAAATTTGAATTAAAACCTGATTTTTGAAGTAATATAAGTTTGATATCATTTATGAATTTGAATCTTTAAAAGTATGGGTATGTATAATTTTCACTATTTTAAAGGGGACGACTGAGCATTGTGAACCTAGCCCATAGAAGAGCTTTATGCTCAGCCCACACAAGAAAATGAAAGTCCAATATTAGTCCAAATAAATTTATCATATGTATTAAATTAATTTTAGTTATACTCTTTAATGAGTAACGAGTAGCTTGACATTTTGGTAATAATGCATAGTGGTTCACATAAGCAACTTGGGTTCGAGCAACTATACAGTTTTTTTTTTTTTTTTTTTTTTTTTTTTTTTTTTTTTTGGGGGGGGGGGGGGGGGGGGAGGGGTTGAGAAGGTTTTATTTTTAAAAAGGTTGGACTGAATTTCACATTGTTGTTTCAAAAGGATCTAATTAAAAGTTTTAAAGATTTGAGAAAAAAGGGATTTATAAAAGTATACCTAAGGACTTATTTTGTAACTTTTTTTATATTTTTTTTTACTAATAACCAAAGTTTGAGGACTAAGAATGAAATTTTTGACATTTATTCCATCACCTTTGATGTGATCCGGACCCTCGATAATTGGAGTCATAGCAGGCTTGACAGGAAAATTTAAATATTCAAGTCAAAACAAGAATTCAACAGGATCGACGAGCTTTGAAGATCAAACAGTGTCAAAAAAGAACCGAAAATTATGCAGAAGGCCTGTCACGACCGTAACAAATAAAAGTCCGTAACAAATAAAAGTCACGGCCGTAACCTCCCCTCGAGTTAAAATGCAGAAATTCAAGATTTTCAATTTACGGCCGTAACAAAAATATTCACGGCCGTAACATTCAAAAAATGGCAACTTTACGGCCGTAAGAAGGTTTGTCACGGCCGTAAGAGACGCAGCGCCAGATTTTTCCGGGATTTTCAATTAATTTATTTCCTTTTATTATTTTTGGTTATTTTCCTAGTTTAGAATTTTAGCATAATTAGAATTCTATTTTGAGTAAATTAGATGCTAGGTTATTTTGCTTATTTATACGCTTTTTGATTCATTGTAAAAAAAGACTTTGATGATTAAATAAAAGAGATTGAATGTATTTCAATTGTTTAATGTGTGGATTCACATTACAAATCAAAACTTATCAAGATTGATTATCTTGTGGCGTTCATCCCGAATTTATCAAATATTCGCGAGAATATTTGTGGCGTTCAAATCAGAGACTTATCAAGGAGATTGGGCAAATCCTTGTGGCGTTTCGAAAGTCGTGGTTCTTTATTCCGCATCGTCGAGCCATCGCGTCGTGAATATCGGGTCATGATTCATCCGTCCAACCACAACCTGAGTTCGGAACTTTCCGGCGTTTCTTCAGCGCTTCGATTCACGTCAACCTTCTTCCTTTAGATGTACTCATGTGCATATGACTGTTTGTATATATACAATGGTTTTAAAGAAAAAAAATAACACCAAACGTTTTTTGAATCGTCATTGTGAAAATGATACATTAACCTATCTTTATTCCTCCTTTTAAACTCTCCATAAATCTCCATTTAACCAAATCAATAAAACATTGTAATTATCATACAAATTAGAGACCTGTTTCATTTCCTCAAATATATAAAAATGGTTGTTCAACTTCCTTTCACCCATTCATATATTTCCTACTATAAAAGGGATCTTCTAAGGTATTTTGCAAGTTCCTTGGCTTCACATAACACCACACATGAAAACTTCAGCATTGAGGAAATTGAGGAAGGTAGAGGTCATGTGGTTATTCCGTTTTCAAGTTATGAATTGAAAGAAATGGTACCTTCAGGTATGGTGGAATAATCACTCTCCGGTTCTACGTGCTATGATAATTCTATAGAATTTGGATTTTGCTGGAAATCCATCTACTTGCCAAGGTATGAATCTATAGTTGAAGTTTTCTAAATGTAATAACAGAATGTAACTATGATATCTGTTGAGTTTCAGATCATGGGTTAACTCCCTTTTTACAGGTTAATTTGGTCTACTCAGGGCGTGGATGAAGGAAGATGGTGGTGTAGTGTGTTATGGAGAATTGGAGGACATAAATATATAATTATGCAAGTATTGTTTTCATGTTTTGAGATCGATTACTATGTTAAATAGTTTTTGTAAAATTGAACATAATTCCATCACAAGGGAACTGCCCAATTTCTGTATGGCACTGTTCATGTGAATAGAATTATATGCTTGCTACTGTTCACATGAAAAGTGCTTAGAAAGAAAATTCAAAAGAAAAATGTTCATTTGAACCTCAGACTTAGAAGAGCCGCATTAGTATCCTAGCCATTTATCCAACACCTATTTTCATTAATGGTTTTGCGATCCTTTTATTCTATTTTATAGTCTAAAATTTACTCCTCTTATGATTTATCAGGTGAGTTTAATAAAAATGAAATTGTGTTGATTATATTAATTTGATTATGATCCAAGTTTTTCGTATGATTTTTATACATTTCGTGAAATGTCAAGTTAATGCAATTTCTTTTCAAATAATCTTTAAGTCTAAGGCTAAGATATAAATGTTTCAGTGACGTTTCTGTCCATGCGGGTTGGGACGTTATAGTATGGTATCAGAGCACAGTCTAATCAATTATGTAGACGACTTTTTTTTTTTTTTTTTTTGGAAGAACAATAAATAAATCCAAGTTGCGAAATTTTATTCTCTTACTTTGTAAGTGACGTGTATCCACACTTTATCATTATTATTATTATTTTGGAATTTAAGGAATTATGGAATGTATAGGATATAATGATTTTTAGAAATTTTTTGAATAAACAAAAAAATTAATACAAAGTGGATAATTAAAATGAAAAAAAAAAAAATTAATTACGGCACTCCATGGCACCTCTCATCCATCGTCTACCTCATCCTACAACTCAGGTATGTCTAACTCATCGTTCTTTTACACAATGATTACAATTTATAAATCCATTTATAAACAATACAATTTTCCAAACTACTTTTTAACCACATCCATTTTCTCTCTTTGAATTTTAACCACACATTTACCTAGACAATATCAAAATAAACAAAAATAAATTGTAGCTTAGGTTTCCGAACGGTTTGTAAATAAGCAAATTCAATTTTTTTTTTTTTTTTATATAAAAAAGAAATTATGATTCTATAGTTAAGATTTCCATTTTGCAATACATTATCTTATGTATGTCATATGTGCAAAATAAATAGATTTTATGTAAAAGGCATGCATCAGGCTGGAAATTAAAGTTGTATGTGACAAATGGCAATGGGAAAACAAAATTCTTGGAGAAGAAATTACGTTAGTCAACAAGAGATAGATATTTGAGCTTAAGTAGACTTTGAGGTAGACAGCTCCTTAGATCTTGACAATCATTTATGAAGCGTGCACCAACATTGGCTAGAAGCAAGGAATGCAGGTTATAGGAATCGCGGGCTATAGGCCATTTGCTAGAAACTCTTGAACCTCGTGAGAAACGTATTGGGAATCGTAGAAAATAAAACATGCTATCTCAAATTTTAGCAAGTGAACCTAAGAACTTTACTTTTTAGAATTTTGCAATGCCTATATTCAAAATTGGGAGACGTTGTTTGGTAATGTTATCTCTCACTCAGGATCAGAGTCAGCAGTGACTTTAGATGATGAAGTTGCATAACCAATTGGGGCAAATGCTAAAAAAGAGGAAGAGGAAGATCTGGGTAGAGGATATGGAAATTACTCTTTTATTTTGAGAAAATAAAGATGATAATAAAAATTTATTGTCTTTTTCTCCCTATTAGAAGAATATTTAAGAAAAATATAATTATGTAATCATGTTGTGAAAGATTGACTTTTCCCTTTCATTTCAAGTATTCTGGTATTGGTAAACAATTTAACAAAATATATTATTTCTTAGAAAATGGCTCGAGCAAATCAAAAAAACTTGAAAATGGACCTCCTGCAATCGATTCAAGATTTGAATAGGCAAAATCAGACTCCCCCAACACCAACACCAATACCAACACCAACACCAACACCAACACCAACTCCTAATACCCCTCGCCTCATGCAATGGTTGTAGGGTGATTTTGTAGACATAAGCCTCCTATCTTCGATGCAGTGATGTGTCCACTAGTAGTTGAGGGATGGTGTCTCAAGTTAGAACTATCTTTCGACTCATTGCATGATTCTCAAAGTGTGGAATGTGTAGAGTTTATGTTTACTGGTGATGCAAGTCATTGGTGGGACTCAATGTCCCGAACTAGGAGCCAAGAGTAGCAACTTCCCTAATGTGAGAACTATTCAAGGAGGAGGTGATGGACAAGTATTTTCCTCAATTGCTAAGGGATTTCAAGGAGAGCGAATCCCTTCAGGTCAAGCAGGGTTGTATGTCAATTATAAGCGAAAGTCTGACAGACTCCAAAGGTATGTGATGCGTGTCGCGATGCACCAAAATAATAAATAAATTCCTTGTTCACTATTACTAAGAATGTAGCAATGGAAGCAAGGGTCGATCTCACAAGGAACGGAAACTAACTTAGTGTCATGTCAATTAGAATCGTAAATGGGGGGTTTTGTTTTGAATTGTTCGTAAATGATTTAACTAATAAAATAAAGCAATTAAAATGGTTGGAATAAATATCAAATGTTGACGAGTCCTAGTTCTCAGGTTCAGTTGTATTCTATCACAATGTTATCACTTTCAAAGTAACGCGAGTTCAATTTCTTCTTTCATTTATCACCCGTAAATAGTTAATAAGCTCTAACTATTCCTATTCTCCCTTAGTTGCATTTAATTAGAATAAGCTCTCTAATCAAACATTAGCCATTGAATAACCCAAAACAAGCTCTTTAGATTTAAGACAACAACTATATAGTAGTTAAGAAAAATTAGGGTGAATTAGATTATCAATCACACAAGCTCGTGACAATTAACCTAAGTTGGAATTCTCTATGGAAATATAAAATTTTCACTTGCTACTATGATTTGAACAAAAAGACGATTACGGATCCAATCATTCAAAATAGCAAATATCAATACAACAAGTTAAATGATAAGGCCTTAATCAAATAAAGAATTGCATTGATTGAATTTAAAACGCATAAAAATCCAACAAATCAAAGTGAAGAATTTAGAACTACGTTACTAGTTTGGAAAAGCAATAAACAAATTGATATGAAATACAACTTCCCCTTCGAACTAGGTATGGAAGCTTAGCCGAGCATAGTCATGAAGAATTTCGAAATTTTTCTCTCTTGAATCACCCTCTCGAGTCGCTTAATTTCTCTTCCAATCCTTCAAGCTAGCCGCTCCTCTTTCAATAATTATTTCACACCTTTTTCTGTCCTAAAATTCCCTTTTTATAGCCTCAATTTCGTGCCCTAGCTTTGGGCTCAAGAAATCCCAAAATTATGGAAAGAATTAAAATATGGAAATTTTTGACTGAAAAGTTACGGCCGTGAATTTCCTTTTACGGCCGTAACACGGTTTCTGCATATTTTTCTTAATTTGAAGTTACGGCCTTGACATGTCCCTTTACGGCCGTAACTGTGTCTCTGCATACTTTTCACCATTGAAGGTTACGGCCGTAACTTTTCATTTACGGCCGTAACTCACATTCTGTTGATTTTCCTTAATACGTTGAACACTCTTACGGCCGTGACTTAGTTACCTTACGGCCGTAACTAAATTTGCACCTAAGGTCCCCAATCTTCAGTTTTGAGTGCATTTTGGTCTTTTTGCCTTCTTTTCTCTTCCTTTATGATCCTATACCACATAAAATATAAGATGCATTAATAATACTTAGATAAAATCACATTATTGCTAATTCAAGGATATAAGTGCATAAAATAAACGTTAATATAACACTTATCAAATCCCCCCACACTTGAACCATTGTTCGCCCTCGAACAAAGATTTACAAAGAAAAGAATAGGACTCAAACCGCATATTACAATTTAGAGACTTGAGGTTGCAACCTACTTTTCTTTAACAAAAATGTTCCATTGCATGATCGGATTGTGTTAGTGTGTGCTAGAGATGCAACGCCCTTTATTTCCCATCCCAATCATGGCTCGATATGGTTTATTTCCTTGCACCTCTCGTGTTCACTCACCTCCCAACCATTTATGAGTGACTACAAGGGAAACAGTTTTGCCCAATCCCGGAAGAAATCAGTCGCGTAACCCGAGTTGTTCATGATGTGAATTCAGCCAACATAGTATCCCCGACCACATTTATAGCACAAACCCTAGACCAAGCAATTAAAATCACTCATAAGTATATGTAATGGGTTTTAACACCCTCACAAGATATTCCTCTCTTCGCACAAAGTGTATAAGGGTTTGAATTCTCGCTCAGCTCTCTGCATGGATAAGTCAGTACCACAGATTGCCAAACTGTCATAACCGGAGCCAACAATAACACAAGTGCAAAGCGAATGTCTTTATTTGATTGTAATGGGGCTTTAGGTCAGGTAGGAAAAAAGGATATATTTAGGCTGAGTCGAGAAGGAACTTTGCAAGCTAAGTTAATTCCAAATAACATTACTTCCTTCTCCCTTAATATGATCTTTATTGTTTCCCGCTACCCAACTCTATTCACACTTGAATCTCTTCTTTTCTTTTCTCTTTTTTTTTTTTCACAAGTTGAGTGTTTGACTTCCTCAACTAATAATTTCCTTGACTAAACTTCCTTTTCAAATTTTATATATATATATATATATATATATATATATATATATATATATATATATATATATATGTATGTATGTATGTATATATTTTTCGAGTATAGACTGCAACTTTTTCTCTATTGTTCAAATCATTTTGCAGTCACCAAGTGACACAAGATAGAATTTCAATCCCCTGAATTCAGTCCATTACACAACCGTCGCCCAACACAAGATAACTATTTCAACTTCTTAGACTTAGACCATAGCACAATCATTAATCAACAAAAGCTTGCGAATCCCTATTCTATGAGTTCAAAACAAAGATAATGCGAAAGAAAATGTATTCGTGGCTTATATTGTGGCATCAAAGATTCAAAGAAAGGCTAAGGCTCAAAGGGGCTTCTATTGGTCCATGTAGCAAGGTAGGCTCTTTTAGCAAGTCAAATTTAGCTTAACCTATTGCCTTTGCTATAATTTGCACTTAAGTTAAGAAACTACACAGTTTGCACAGAAAAGCACATCCAAGTATAACCCAACCATGCAGGACACACATCAAAGAATTACGAGCTCATAAGTATTAAAAACAGCTCTTAGGCTCAAAAGCTCACAAATTAGGGTTTTCATGTGTTTCTCCCATCCAATTATGAGTTATAGGTCATTGCTTGATCTTCATTTCAAATCTAAATCCATTGGTCGAGAATAGTGGTTAAAAGTATTCAAACCATGACTACTTCACAAAAGTATAAATATTTCTGTTTGAATTGGGATGCTCCGGGTTATGTATGAAAGGATAATCTGTCTATTCTGGGTTGGGTTGACTAAGTTGTAGACATTTGACAATTTTTTTTTCTTCATTTTCAACCTATTCGTCCAGTTTTAGGACGAGACCATCTCTATGTGCTTGATTTATATCCAATTATGCAATGATTTTTCAAAAAATGAGCCAAGAGTGAGGCTGCTTCCTATCAAAGTATGGTTTAAGACCTAAGTAGCATAGATAGGTAACAAAAGTAGAGAACAAGATTAAAATGGATGCTGACTCAACATGAATTTAACGTTTCGACTACAGAAGGAAGATAAAGACATTAAGCTTACAATCAATTCTCCCCCACACTTAGACAAAACAATGTCCTCATTGAAAAATAAAGCTAAACAGTAGAAGGGGGAAAAAGAAAAAGAAACTCCCTCGGGTCTAATGTGGCGGTGGATCGTCCCGGGGTCCTCGCAATCGTCGAATCTCCTCCCGAAGGGCTCTCTGCTCTTCCAGAATGAGTTGTTGATCCTCTTGCATCATTCATTTGAGTCTGGAAGGCTTGCATCATTTTCAGCATCTGCAGCTCAAAAGGGTTGGAGCAATATAGAATCCTGTAAGAGAAATCAGTAAATTAGTGGAGTATGATAGTAACCTAAAGAAAATGTACTCGAGCAAGTAGTGCGTAATTGTCAAGGCTTAAATCCGAGAACAATGTTGGCATGAAAAGCATAACGTACACAAAAGTTTTTTTTTATGTGTGTGTGTGTGTGAAAGAAATGACTAAATAAAATTAACCAAAAATGAAAATACGAAAATAAAGGGTTGAGGGGGGTAAAGAAACTCCCTTCTCGGGTTGCCTCCCGATCAGCGCCTTTGTTTATTGTCGTTGGCTCGACCTATTCCTTTCTCCTTCAACCGGGATTAGGTGGATTCCCAAAGCTCCACTTCTTCTTCATATTCTGCATTAAGATCTGCAAAACAGGAGGAAACTTCTCATCAGCTACTGGTAAGGTGGTACAAAAGTTTTTACCTGGTTGTGATGGCCCTGGAAAATCGGTAATTATATCTACAGTGTCTTGTGGACCGTCCTTTCCACTAAGTTTGGAATTTTCATGTACTAGAGAATCATTCACATTAACAGAATAAACAGGATCATCATCAAAAAATTTCACAGGATCATAGATATTGAACTTAATCATTTCACCATCAAATTCCAGGGTGAGTGTGCCAGTACTGACATCTATTTTAGTCTTAGATGTCTTTAAAAATGGTCTACCTAACAATATAGGGGTAGAACTGGGTGAATGATCATCATGCATATCTAAAACATAAAAGTCCGCCGGAAACACTAGCCCACCTACTTGCACTAACACATCCCCAACCACCCCATCCGGATAAGCATTGGAACGGTCGGCTAGCTGAATGATAACACCCGTTCCAGTCAATTTGGTAAGTTTTAGTGCGGTGTAAGTGGACCTAGGCATTACATTTATGGATGCTCCTAAGTCTATCAGTGCATGTTCTATTGTTTTACCACCTATTTGACAAGGTATGGTGAACATACCCGGGTCCTTGCATTTCGGAGGTAGTTTCCTTTGAAATAATGTTGAGACATTTTCTCTCATCATCACCTTTTCATTTCCCTTTAATTTTCGTTTGTTGGTGCACAGCTCCTTCAAAAATTTTGCATATCGGGGTACTTGCTTAATTGCATCCAACAGTGGAATGTTGACTTCCACTTTTTTAAACATCTCCAGCATCTCCTTTTCTTTGTTTTCTTTGTCTGTCTTTGCTAACTTGCTAGAAAAAGGTGGAGGTGTTAGTTTAACATTTAAATGGGAGTCAGTTTTTACCTGAGGGTTTTGCGAGGTGTCGTTTCTCTTCCAGACTCCATCCTTTTCATCTTCCTCCATTTCAGGTGCAGCCGGTTCCAATTGAGGACCCTCAATTTCCTTTCCACTCCGGAGAATTATGGCGCTCACATTTTTGGGATTCACTTCGGGCTGTGACGGTAGCTTCCATCCGGATTGTGCCTCCAATCTATTTATGGCAGTGGCCATTTGGCTCATCTAATTTTCCAGGTTTTGAATGCTTGACTTGGTATCCTGTTGGAATTTCATCGTGTTAGTTGCTAACATCTTAACCATATCTTCAAGAGACGTACCTGAATTTTGAGGTTTTTGTTGATATTGCCCCTGTGGTTGGAAAGTCCCTTGCTGCTGGAATAGTCCTTGTGACTTGTTTGGAGTAAAACCTGGGGGTTTGTTATTTCCATAACTCAGGTTGGGGTGATCTCTCCACCCGGGGTTGTACGTGTTGGAATATGGGTTGTACTGTTGCCCTTGGAAAGGGAAACCTCCAGCAGCATTTACCTATTCATTGTTTTCTTCTTGCAATACCGGACAGGTATCCGTTGGATGTCCAAAGTTCGAACAGATTCCACAGGCCTTGGCTTGTTTTGAATTCCTTGTATGAGATTTTTTTTTTTTTTTTTTAAGGTATTGGAGAACCTCATTTTAAGGGAGGCACTTCTTCTAGCCTAAACCGTTGACATCAAAAAATGGCATGGACACGCGTCATTCTCTTAATTAGCTTGAAAGAAAGCATATAGGAAGTAAAAGCGAGAAAACTCGAACACAGGGCAGGGCTGACTAGTGGTCCAATTAAGGAGAAACTTTGAGAGAATATAAGTAATTTGTGAGCATTTTTCTCTCGTTATATGGGGAAAAATATAGGGATTTTACTAACATGTGTCAATACTTAGTCAAAGAAAATGATGATTCTTTGTCAACTTGATGTACTTTTAGCAACTGCAAGTGGCTTCGGTGCAACCGCCCTTATATAGATGCTACCTGGCCGTAAGATGTTCATAGCTGTGAGGCAAGTTCAAGGTATCTATTTGATGATCTTTGGGAGTTGTGAAAGATGTAAGATATTTAATCAAGTCGATCCAGATGATACTTTGATACTTGGTTGAATTAATGTTCTATCTCTTGAGATATGTAGAGAGCTAGATCTAGTACTAGAGCATGCTCTAAGATCAAATTTAACAAATTTGATAGACCAACTTCAAATATCTTCAGTGGCAAAAGAGACGATGGTGGATAGAGGTGGTGCGTGCGGTGAATTGTGGTGGTGTGTATGGTGGTGTAGATGTACTGATTTATGCCAATATGTGTGTGTTAGTTGCGGATTTGTTGGATGGGTTCAATAGCGAAATAGACAATGGTGGTATGTGTGGTGGCTTGTTGTGGCAGAATGTAGTAATTTGCAGATCTATATGTGTGTGAGTCGATTGTGTATGTGATGATCTTAGAATCGCGAATTTGTGTTTGTATGTGTCCATATGTGCATGTGGGTTATAGTGTGTGGATTTGTGTGTGCTTTTGGAAGCGACGACTGTTATGTAGGTAGTGGTATGGAGAAGGTGGCGACGATAGTTGGTGGTGCGATCTAGAGGTGACTGGGACTGGTGGATTGTAGACATAGAGGTAAGTGTAGTGAAGGTGGTTGGTGGTAGTGGTAACTGCAGTAGTGGGCTGGGTTGGGTTGAAATTGATTGTGACTCTACATTCATAATTTGACTAGTAGTTAATACGTGACCTAAAACATTTAAGATTGCGACTAAATTTATAATTGTGACTCATAATTTTTTAAGTTGTGACCAATTAGTTTGGAATTTTTTATCGTGAAATAAGTTGTGAGCTACAATTTGTCAATTGTGACAAGAAAATATTACATTACCTATTATAAAATTCGAGATTTATGACCAAGAAATAAGTCATGATTAATTGTGAGATTTGATATTTTGTGACTAAAATAAGTTGTGACTTATAAGATTTGTTATTTGTGATCGAGAAATAAATTGCGATCTCAATTTATTTATTTTTGAAAAAAAAAAAATATTGACCAATTAATTCCACGTGACCCTTAAAATTTGTGACATGTGACCATAAATTGTAAAATTGTGACACTAGCCTATTATATTATCTACTTAGTTAATAAAATATATTTAATTACATATATTTTTAATTAAATCATGATTTTTGAATCAAAACATCAAGTTTCTTAAATTTTAAATTATATCTTTAAAACACCTTGTATTTGTATTTTTTCCTAGCTAAATTACGTCTTGTCGTTTTGCTTCTAGACATGGGCCCCAAGTATGAGCTCAAATAACACATCTGTAATTTATTATTTTGTCCCTTTTCATCAACTGTTCTTTGATCCACCCGGTCATTTGTCCTGCGTCAAGTTTTGTCCACTGATACATTTGGTACATAAACAAAACAAAAATTGGACTAATGAATGCATTATATTACGAGGTTGTAGTTGAACCGATTGAGCAAACTCGAGTTGACCTGTTAATTCAAAAAGTTCATGGAGAGTAGTAACAAAGGTACACATATTGCCTTATTTTAAAGAGGTTGACTTCCTTGCTTCTCTTAGATATTCGAGCCTCTTTTTACTTTGGTCCACGGAGAAAAATGCAGTACTAGTTTTAAGTTTTTTTTAAGCTTAGCCAAACACGACACAATATTATATTCGACTGGGCTTAATCAAAACTCGAGCTTAGTATTCAAGAAGAAATTAATCTCTTCACCACACCACTAAATTAGTCGCTATCCGTGGCATTGAGGAAGACAGAGTTACAGATAAACCTCTGGCAAGAAACAAATAGCTCTGCCAACGGCATTACACGTTCTCCGCTACTTTTCGTAGTCATCTTCTCCGACCACCTTCTTGTCCCTCTTTCCAAAACCATCAATCCAAGTTCTCTTCTTTCCCTAAACCCACCAACCCCACCATGCTCGATCTTTGAATTCATCGAACTTGTGGTTGCACTCTGGTTCCTTGTAGCTTGGTCTCTTCCTTGAGTTACTACATTGGACCATATCATTCCCCCTCTCTTGAAAATGATTCGTCCTCGAATCTGCAACTTGCGCAAGTCTATCGTACCTCCTGCTTTTGTTGGTTTGAGGGACCTATTTATGCTTCAGCCTTTGTTCAACTTCTTGGGATATTCATCTTTGCTAATAAATCTCTTTCTTGCTTTAAGTTGATGATTTGATTTAGGTACTTGCAAACAGAATTAACCAAACTAGGGAGGGACTTGTTAGCATGACATTGGTTCCTTGTACATCAACCTTTGTGCAAAAAAGCTCATTTTGTGGGTGGATTCTCTTTTCTTTTTCTCTTTGCACTAATGCTCTAAATTTTCTGAGGTCATGGCCTCAAATTTTCTCCCTCAAACTCACTTTTTATTTTTAGTCGATCCACTTGGATCTCCTTAGTTGATAAAAGAGCAAGAATAATTTTCGTTCCACTCTTCGCAAATTTTTATTGGTTTTTAATTCCATCATATACCACCCTCATATCATGTTTTCATGGCCTCCCCAATAAAATATGCCCAACTTGCATGGGCACCACCCCCCCCCCCCCACCCCAAATGGTGAATTTGACATTAACCTGCTTATCTAGTTTAATCCCCAACTCGGTCAACCACTGCAATTTATAAGATGTAGGATTTTTCATCTTAGGAAACTTCATTTTTTCCACCAACATAGTACTAACTATATTAGTACAACCAACCCAACAATTACATATCCACAAACCTTTTGATCCACTAGACCCCTAATGTGAAACATGTTATCCCTTTTTTCATCCATTCCATTCACCTTAACTCTAGTCTAGAATTAAGGACACGCCTACTAAAAAGTGAACCTTTCACAGCATAAGTCAATTCATCACTGTCACAACTACTAGCCTTGATATCCTCTAATTTAGGCACCCCCTCAAATTCATCCTTAGAAAAGTTGATCATTACGCATAACCGTAAGATTTATAGATCTGGTATCATCAATATTAAAGGATTACCTACATTAACCAATATTTTGTATGTTGTTGGACATAAGGAAAATTTTATTAGTGTTGGACAATTGTGTGATGATAACCTACTTGTCATGGTTTCTAAAGACTGTTGCAAGCTATTAAGTTGTAACAAGAACTCAAATCCAATAAAAAGTCTTATTTAAGGGAATTATATCCAAGGACAAATGCTACACACTTGAAAGTCACGTAACTTGCAATTCTGTAAGGACCAAAATCGAGGAACTATGACACAATAGATTAGGGCATCTGAACTATCATGTTCTCATAAAGCTGACTAAACTACATGCTAAGAGGCCTACCCAATATTAAGAACATTCCAGATGGAATCTGCAGTGATTATCAAAAGGTAAGCAAATAAAAAGTCAACACAGGCAAGGTACATCTCTCAATAACTCTCATATACTTGAACTTATTCACATGGATCTAATGGGTCCTATTCAAAAAGAAAGTATTGGTGGTTAGAGATAAATACGTATGTGTTGATGATTTCACCAGATAGACCTGGATTATGTTTATTCGTGAAAAATCTAATGCCTTTGATAAGTTTGCTAATCTTTTTTAGAAATTGAGTAATTAAAAGGCTGATGAACAGGTAAGAGTCAAAAGGATCATAAGTGATCATGGAAAAAAATTTGAAAACTAAGACTTTGCTGATTTCTGCACCTAATATGGAATTAAGCATCAGTTTTTTCAGCCCTAAAGACTCCTCAATAGAATGGAGTGGTGGAAAAGAAAAATAGAATCCTACAAGAGATGGCCCATGTCATGCTAAACTGCTACAAACTGCCTACAATATTTCGGGCAGAAGCTATAAACTCTGCTTGCTACATTGTTAATAGAGTCATTCTTAGAATAGGAACAAAACAAACTCCCTCTGAAATCTGGAAGGGTAGAAAACCTAGGGTTGATTACTTTCATACCTTTGGAAGTAAATGTTACATCTTAAAAGATAGGGAACACATAGGGAAATTTAACTTAAAATCTGATGAATGAATATTTTTGGGTTATGTTGAAAACGGTAGAGCTTATAGAGTTTACAATCTTAGAACCCAAACTATTCTTGAGTCAGTTAATGTGAAAGTGGATGATGCTAATGATGTGAATTCTGACTTATAGGAAATTGAGGATGATCAGTTGGAAACTCCTCCAAAACAGCACACTGAAACTGAAAAATCAGAAGAATGACCACTCCAAGAAAAAATTCAAAATAATACTGAAGAATGTGACGTGAATGAATCTAGCTACCCAGACACATCTGTCCATGCATATTCAACTGACTACACAGATACATCTAGTGCTACAGAACCAGAAGTGCAGAAAAAATTATTTACTAAAGTTCAGAAGGCTCATCAACTTGACAACATTCTCACTGATCTGTCTAAAAGGAATGATACATGAAGAAGATTTGCTGCTAAAATGGGAAACATGTGCTATATATCCCTAATTGAACCAAAAAATGTCAAGGAGGCCTTGACAAATGAAAACTGGGTATAGGCAATGCAAGATGAACTCAACCATTTTGAGAGAAAAAATGTTTGAGAATTGGTTCCTCCTCCAAAAGAAGGAAATGTAATTGGAATCAAATGGATCTTCAAAAACAATTCAGATGAACAAGGAAATGTGGTCAGAAACAAAGTCAGACTTGTTGCTCAAGGCTACACCCAGGTTGAAGGAATAGATTTTGACAAGACATTTGCTCCTGTAGCTAGACTGGAATCCATCAGATTACTGCTAACCATGTCTAGCTACATCAATTTTAGGTTATATTAGATGGATGTCAAAAGCGCTTTCCTAAATTGTGTACTTAATTAATGAGGAAGCTTATGTGGAGTAGCCCCAAGAATTCACAGATCCATCTCACCCGTACTATGTCTTTAGACTTAAAATAAAAATGTTTTATATGGGTTGAAACAAGCCCCCGAGCCTGGCATGAGAGGCTCACATCATTTTTGCTAAGCAAATGATACAAAAGGGGATGAGATAAAAACTCTTTTCATTAAGCATCTGAATCCTGGATTAACTGTAGCTCAAATATATGTTGATAACATTGTATTTGGGTATACCTATGAGTCCAAAATTGATGAATTTATAAATACCATGAAAAGAGAATTTAAAATGAGTATGGTCGGTGAACTAACTTTTTTCCTTGGGTTGCAGGTATAGTAGGATGAATATGGTATATTCATATCTCAAGCAAAGTAAGCTAAAAATCCGATGAAGAAGTTTGGGCTTGAAGATGCTAAGGCTATGAGAACTCTCATGGCAACAACACTGAAACTTTTAAAGGATGACACTGGCAAGGATGTGGATCCATCTCTCTACAGAAGTATGATTGGAAGTCTTCTGTATCTTACTGCTAGTAGACCATACATATCCTTTAGTGTTGGGATATGTGCATATATCAGGATAAACCCAAAGGAATCTTAACAATTATGTTCACGATTTATAATCCAGACAAATCTATGATAACAATAAAGAAGACTTCACGTAGCAATTGTAACTCTATTTGTTGATGGGATTCGCGGATCAATGAACTCAAATTTGGTATCAAATTGTGGATGGGATTTGAGTAATGTTGGTATGAAATCGCGGGTTAAATTTTTTGTATGATTTTGGATTGTAATACGGTAGAATCGTCGTTTTCAGTACCAAGTTTGAATTTTACATGATTTTTGAGAATGTGTTTTAGATTTAAAACAAGTCTTTGAATATTTTTATTTGTGCACTTAACCCATTTTTCAAACAAGGTTGAGAATCATTCTAGTTTATAGAGATGGAAAAAAAGAGTCTGACCCGAACTCAAGCAGGTTACGAGGCGAGGGATGGTTTTGGCCTCCCCAACGCGAACCCGCTCCAAATAATTAATTAAAAAAACAAATAGAGAAAAAAGGAAAAATAACTGAAAAATAATAAATAATAAAAAATGGAAAAAAGAATTAAACGGGGCGGCGAGATTGACCCGCCCCGCCTTGGGAGAGATAATTGATAATGTACTAAGTGAAGACATAAAATTTGATAATGGGCTTACGTTTAGAGATTGTTGAATCAAAGCTGAAGCAGTTGGATTGTGAACATAGTGACCATCTCGCTGGTATCGGAGATATACAACAATAGTTAACTAGTACTCTGATAAATGTGAAGTCTGAAATTTGTAGATTGAAAAGTGATTTCAAATCAATGTTATCTGATTTTTTTATAAATTTAAGAGAAGTGTGGTGAAGAATAAGAAATCATGGTGTATGATCCTAGTTGGGACAGGGGGTATATAATACGATTCTTTTATTTCAATTATATAGTTTGTAGCCAATTGCAATTATAACTTTATTAAGGTCTGTAATGAATTACAATTTCAAATGAATTATAATTGTAACTCTATTTGTTTATGGGTTTCGCAGATCAATGAACTCAAATTTGGTATCAAATTGTGGATGGGATTTGAGTAATGTTGGTAGGAAATCACGGTGAATATTTTTTTTTTTTTTTTTTTTATTATGATTTTGGATTACAATCCGGTAGAATCTTCGTTTTCAGTACCAAGTTTGAAGTTTACTTGAGAATATGTTTTAAATTGTTGAAACATCTTTTAAAATACGAACCTACTCCCAAATAATTAATTAAAATAAATGAACAGAGAAAAAATGAAAAATAACTGAAAAATTAAAAAATGCTAAAAAAATGGGAAAAAAACAAATAGAGAAAAAAAAGGAAAAATAACTGAAAAATAAAAAAAAAAATGATAAAAAGTGGAAAAAATAATTAATCGAAACTGCGGGTTTATTCGCCCCACCCCCAAATTCGTTTGGCAAAAATAAAAATAAAAAACCCATGGGGTCACCCTATTTCCTGTTACTAGTTGAACTTGGAAAACCTTAAAATTAGGTTAAAACTCACTTGGAGAAGGGAGAGGCTTGCTAGGCCTCAACTAAGCCCTCAAGATTAATTCTTCTTGATTGATTGAGACTTTTTGAGACTTGCTTGAGCTCGACTTGATCTTTAGATTGAATTGTACTCAAATGAGGTCAACTCAACTCTTGAAGGGAATTATGCTGGAAAGAGATTGATACTCCTTCGGCTTTGACTTGGACTTAGGATAAAGTATTTTGAACCGAGGTTAAAATTCCCTTAAGCTGACTCGGTCCTTGCTTTATGTTCCAAACAATATGCTGGAGATTGCTAGGACTATGTAATACAACATATGCATAATTGTCAATTGTGATTAGATTGCCACCCAGAATTTCCAATGTTTCATTTTTCCAAACGAGGTTGAAATAGTTTATTGCCACTTAATAATTATTCATTTATTTATTTTAGTTCATAGATTGCTTTTCTTATTATGGAAGTGGAATTAATAACTTTACTACTAATACATAATCAACACAAATACAAAAGACATAAAAAAAATAATCTTAATCGCTATTTAGTTCTCAAACTTATCGATTTCAATCCTCTTGGTTCAAAAAAAATTCGAGGTAATTATAATTACAAATAAAAATGAATAATGCCATTAATGGATATAGCCCATGTTTGATTTTCATTAAAACAAAATCATTATTTACTCTTTTATTTTCAAAAAAAAATATATTACTTTTTAACCACACATTCTACTAAAAAAATATTAAAAATCACAAAAACTCTTTTTAGACAACATCAAACACACTCATCGAAAAAAGGCCCTACACTTGCACATCTGATAGATATAATAGTACATCAGTCCTGCTACAATAGTAGTCAGTCACAATTGCCAAGCTCAAATAATCCAAATGTAGAGTGCTCAGAGTTGTATGGGTTCTAAAAAGTGTAATGCAAATAGGGATGGCAATGGGTTGGCTCAGGTTTGGAAACTCATACCCTATCCACTAGAATTTTATAATATCCATACCCTACCCATATACCCATTTAAGAGCGGGCTAGGCAGGTGCGGGTCGAGGGTGAGTATGCTTTTATACCCATTTAAAACCCGTTACATATTTTAATTTTAATAATAATTGTTTTGGTTTGCGGCGTCTGCCTATGGATGAGTTGGTCTTGGGTTGGGATGAGAACAGTAGGTGAAGTGAATCAATGAATGATGTGATTAACAGATTATAGAGTACAGACTATTAAAAAAATTAGGATGTTAAAATTTAAATACAATAATTTATTTTTAAGGAAAATAATGGATATATGGATCGGGTATGAGCTTTTCTACAATACCCATACCTGGCCAATACCTATGTCGGATTTCAAAATTTACACACATACCATAAACCCATTTAGTCGGGGTAATCTCTGCAGATTTGTATCAGGTACCCAACGGGTTTTGGGTTCGTGGGTATTATTGACATCCCTAAATGCAAAGCCAACTTCTTATTATTTTATTATAATTATGTTGAATTTTAATGTTGCATATATTCCATGAATATGCTTTTTATGTTTAATCCGGATGACCATCGATTAATGTACCAAGTGGAGACATAATTGATAATGGACTTACGTTTAGAGATTGTTGAATCAAAACCGAAGTAGTTGGATTGTGAACCTAGTGACCATCTTGCTGCTATTGAAGATACGCAACAATAATTAGCTAGTACTCTAATAAATGAGAAGACGAGGAGAAGGATTAGAAGTCGTCATAGTGTAATGATCCTAATTTGGGAAAAGAGGTATGATTCTTTTATTTCAATTAATTATATAGTTTGTCGCTAATTGCAATTATAACTTTAGTAAGGTCTATAATGAATTATACAATTTGAAATGAATTCCAATTGTAACTCATTTGTTGATGGGTTTCGCGGATCAATGAACTCAAATTTGATATCAAAGGTGAAAAAAACCGGACTCATGGGTCGGCAGGTTCAGGATCGATGGCCAAACCCAACGCAAATAATTAATTAAAAAAGACAAATGGACAAAAAAGAAGAAAAAAATTTAAAAAAAAGGCTAAAAAAATGGATAAAAAGTTAAACAAGGCAGGGCCGCCTTGAACCTACCCCAAATAATTAATTAAAAAAATAGAGAGGTTTTCACCCCACCCCAACCCAACCGGAATCCGCACCCAAATAATTAATTAAAATAAATAAAGAGAAAAATAATTACACAAATACAAAATGCTATAAAATTGGGGAAAAAAAAAACCTAAATGCAACGGCGAGGCCGTACCTAACCCGAAACCCGTCCCAATTTATTAATTAAAAACAATAATAGAGAACAAAAAAAAAAGGAAAAATAACTGAAAAAATAAAAAATAAAAACATGCACAAAATTGGGAAAAAAAGTATTAAATAGGGCGACGGGCCACGGGCACGGGTTTGGTGAAAAAAAAAATCCGCGGGTTTTGGCCACCCCAACCCGAAACCGCCCCCAAATAATTAATTAAAAAAATAAAGAGAAAAAATTGCATAAATAAAAAATTTCTATAAAAATGAGCAAAAAATTTTTAATAAGGCGGCGAGGCAGTACGTGACCCAAAACCCATCCCAAGTTATTAATTAAAAACAATAATAGAGAACAAAAAAAAAAAAAAAAAGGAAACATAACTAAAAAAAAAAAAAAAATGCTCAAAATTGATGAAAAAAAAAAGTATTAAACGGGGCAACGAGCCGTGAGCACGGGTTTGGGAAAAAAGGGGGGGGGGGGCGAACCCTCCCCTTGTCATCACTACTAGTTCAACTTAGAAAACCCTAAAAGATGATGATAATGCATAAAAGAACAAATAAAAAAAATGATAAAAAATGGAAAAATAAATAAATAAATAAATAAATAAACAAGGCAAGTGTACCTGACCCGAACGACCCGCGAGGGTGAGTTTTGGCCGCCCCAACCTGACCGTCCCCAAATAATTATAATTAATTAAAAAGAACAAATAAAAAATGCTATAAAAATGGGGAAAAAAATTAAACGGGGCGACGAGACAGGAGTACCTGACTCAAAGCCGGCAATGGGCCGTGGGCGTGCAGGTTTGGCAAAAAAAAAATCCCCATAGTCGAACCCGCCTCCCTGCCATCACTACTAATTCAACTTAGGAAACCTTAAAAAAATATGATAATGCATGAGAGAACACATAAAAAAATGCTAAAAAATGGGGAAAATATTAAACAAGGCACCCGTACTTGACTTGAACGACCCGCGGGGGCGAGTTTTGGCCTCCCCAACCCAAACCCGCCCCCCAAATAATTATAATTAATTAAAAAATAATTTGAAAAATAACTGAACAATAAAAAAATGCTATTAAAAATGGGAAAATAAAATTAAATGGGAGCGGCAAGGCGCACCTGACCCGAAACCCGCCCCAAATAATTAATTAAAAACAATAAATAGAGAAAAAAGGAAAAATAACTGAATAATGCTAAAAATTGGAAAAAAGAAATAAATGGAGTGATGGGCCGTGGGGCGCGGGTCTGGAAAAAAAAAATCCACGTGGCCGAACCCACCCAGTTGCCATCACTACTAGTTCAACTTAGAAAACCTTAAAAAATGATGATAATGCATAATAGAACAACTAATTTTTCAATTTGATATATGTCCACGACTTAAGGAAAATAATATAAAATTTATTATTTCATTTTCTGTAGACATTGTTATTTTCGAGTAATACTTAGTTATACAAATTATTTTCTTGAAATATGATTATTTTACAAAATTCTCATTTAATAGCTATAGAGAATGATTAACATTAGTAAAAAAAATCATAATAGCTTTTATAGAACAGTACAAGTTTAATTTTGTTAAGAATTATGTTTGGAGAGAATGAGATGAGACTTGAGAGTGATAGATGAAGAGTAACGTAGAGTTGAAATGTAAGGCTTGATTTATATATTTGGGCGTCGATTGATTTAGACCACTTTTAATTTGTTTTGATTTTTTTTAATTTAAACTTATTAATCAGGGGCAGGTTCTCGTTGCGTTCGGGGATTCCCCACCCCCTTGTCATCCCTAGGGAGAGACTTGCTAGGGCTTAACTAAGCCCTCAAGATTAATTCTTGATTTAGACTTTTCCAGGCAGGTAGGTTGAGACTTGTTTGGGCTCGCCTTGGTCTTTAGATGGAATTGTACTTAAATGAGGCCAACTCAACTCTTGAAGGGAATTATGCTTGAGAGATCGATACTCCTTCGGCTTTGACTTGGTCTTAGGATAAAGTATTTTGAACGGAGGTTGAAATTCCCTTAAGCTCGACTCAGTCCTTGGAAATAATGGTAATTTTAGAATATATTTAGTTTGCCATAGCTATTGAGAAGCAAATTACTTACTGTTCATGAAACCAAAATCTGGTAAGCAAGCTGCTGGTAAGATAACAGACCCGGCCCTCAGTTATACAAACTAATACTGTAATGCTAAAAGATATAATGAAATAAAAGATAAATGTAGTACATTTCCTTATGGAGTGTCAACGATTAACATTGGACCATGCAGGACACCATTTTAAACCAAACTGACTCGAGGAAGAAGGCAACAATGACTGGTCGAGTGCCAGAAGCCTCATAAGCCAGCCAATAATCACTTACCACAATATAAGGTGACTCACGGATTCATTAAAGCATAATTCCCCTCTAAAAGCGTTGTTGATCCCCAAGTGAGTTTTGACATCAACCATGATTTATCATAAGGTTTGAGATGAGTCGAGCTTGTCTCAACTGAGATTGAGAAAAATTATCCTCAAACCAAGTCCATCTCAAGTAAGTATCGACTTCGTTTGAACTTAATTTCCATGGGAGGCCGAGTTGAACCTCGGCAGAGAATTTTCTTCTTGTGGAGTCAAGCCAAAGCAAGTCTCGACTTAGTTTAAAATACATGTTAGTAAGTCTCAAAGGCCGACTTTAGTGACTCTTGATCACATTCCAATATAAACCTAAAGCGTAGTCAAGTCCAAGTAAGTCTCCATCATGTTCAAGCAAGACTAATCCTAACTAGTCAAGTGTTAACTCTCGACTGAGCATAATTCTTCCTAAGGATGAATCAAGCATAAGCAAGTCTTGATTGCCGTTTGAGAATAATCCCTCCCATGGACTTGACAAGCTTAAGGAGTCTCGACCTTGTTTGAGCATATTAATCCTAAGGGCCAACTCAAGCCCGAGCAAGTCTCCATCATACTGGAGCTTCTTTAAGGGCCCAATGGCCCCAATCTAGTCCAAGTGACTCTCAACAACATTTTGAAGATCATTTAAATTAGGATTTTCGGAATCCTAGCCAAATCTAACTATTATGCACACTTAACCATTTATCTGATCATGCATTTACCAATGTGAATTACAAAATGCTTAGATACTGAAAAAAATTGCTTTGATTAAGATAAAGCTAAAAATAAAAACAAGTTAAAATGATCTTACCAAGGACAAACCTGCACATAGGTGCGAAGAGAAATCCTTCATCTTCGACGATTTTTTTTTTTTTGGCTTCTTCCTGTAGAACTCTAATCAAGTTCTTGAATATGTAAAGTTCCCAGACTTTTTAAGTAAGTGTACTCTCTAGCAATAATATTCGCATAATGTGTGAAATGATAAGAGATTACAAACCTAATCATTCAAGTGAGTTCCACATTTTGAAGTTATTTAATTTGCAAGAAGGTTAGTATCATATCAGCACATATAAAAGTATCAAAACAGAAGTATATCACAAAATAGGAAGAGAGTTGTCCAACATGATTGAGAACAAATTAATAAACAAAAGACTAACGAGCAAAAATTAAGAGAGGGGGGGGGGGGTGTTGGGGAAGAGGATGATGATTATGACCAGAAATAGGCTCTAACAATTAACTCAATGCATGACCAGAATCTGCCAAGATAAATGAATTTGATTGATGCCATACCCACTGCAAAAAAAATAAGAAAAATAATAAAATAATAAAAAAGAGGAATGTAGTATTACCTGAACTTGCATTAGCCCTTCATCCGAAAGTAATAGTACGTAGTAGAACTAATGAAGTCTGAGCTGCACTTCCAAATTACAATTAGAAGGGCAAATCAACGCCTGATCGAGGGAGTTTAGAAAAGAGCAAATATGAAATCAATGAACTCTTAAGAAATATACATACCTAATCATTCCAGTGAGTTCCACATTTTGTACTTATAGAAACACCTACTGCACAACGAAATCTTTAAGCACCATTAGCATACGAACGCATCCATTCCTTAACTTTGAAGTAATTTGCAGGTTAGTATCATATATCAGCACATATAAAAGTATCAAAACAAATTTATATCACAAAAATGGAAAAGAGTTGTGTCTAAAATATTTGACTGAGACCAATTAATAAACATTTGACTTAGAAGCAAAAATTAAAGGGGGTTGGAAGAGGATGGGATTATGACCAGAAATAGGCTCTAATGAACTAACTCACAGTATGACCAGAATCTGCAAAGATAAATGAATTTGATTGATGCCATACCCACTGCAAAAAAAGAGGAATGTAGTATTAGCCGAACTCGCATTAGCCCTTCATCCAAAAGTAATTGTAAGTAGTAAAACTCAAATTCTCAGTTGCACTTCCATATTAAAATTAGAAGAGCAAATCAACCCCTGATCGAGGGAGTTCAGAAAAAGAGCAAATGTGAAATCAATGAACTCTTAAGAAATACATAGTCTTACTGACTATGAAGAGATCGAGTGAACTAGTAAGATATAAACCATGAAAACTAAGAGAATCTTCCATACACGTTGAGTGCTGAGTTCGGACTCCTCATTATCATCTGAATCATTAGTAATCAAACCTGTCCAGAAATATAAAAATTCAAGTTCATATGCTGAAAGTTATATCGGAAACCAAACTAGAAAAAATTCCTTCTTCCTCCCCCATTTGAGAGTGGAAGCAAGTTCTTTCTCTTGTCAAAAAAAAGAACCATAAGCATAACACAAAATCACATATTACATTGAAGATTCAGTCATAGAAAATTCACAGAGAGAAACTAATGAACAAAACAGAACCTTGTCATTGCTGCAAGAACAAAAATCCAGACAGATCATCAAATTTCATCCAAATGCAACATCAAAGAATGTAATCATAAAGGCAATCGAATTTATGGAAACAAAAAAAGAACACTGTCACTCTAAAAAAATAAGTTCATAAATAAACATACATAGAATGAAAAAGGAACCACAAAACCAAACATAAAAGGCACAAATTACATAAAACTTCAGCCCACAGAAAACAAATCCATTGAAACCCAAGATTGATTCACAATCCAAAGAATACACACACTAAAGATCCTTCAAGATTCAAGCATAAGGATTTGAGAAATATTAAAAAGAATGTAATCATAAAGACACAGGAATTACATACATGAAGAGAGTATTATCTAAGAAACATTGTTGAAATAAGCATACATAATATACAAAAAGAAACTAGGAAAAATCCTTCAAGATTCAAGCCAATACATCAAAAAAGAATGTATGCGTATAGATGATGATGATGATGATGATGATGATGATGATGATGATGGAGATGATGATGATGATGGTGGTGGTGGTGGTGATGATGATGATGATGACGACGACGATGACGACGACGAAATATATATAAATAAATTAAAGAAAAAAGAGAACATGATACACTCATAAAAGGGAACCCAAAACTTATCAATATTCAAACCAAACACAAATTCCATTAATGAATTCAGGTACAAATAAATACAAATACAGTAAAGCACAAATACATCAATCCATCCAAATGCACAAAAGAATGCAATTGCAAAGACAAAGGAATTACAAACAACTCCTGCTGTGATTTATCACTCAAGGTACACAATTACATAAATAGCCATAAATTGAATGGAAAAGAAACACACAAATACATAAATAGCCATAAATTGAATGGAAAAGAAACACCAAACACAACCACTAGAAATCCAGAGAAACCCATAAAGATCATCGATTCAACCCAGAAATATCTTAATAGATTCATCCAAATGAACCAATAAAGAAAATTATTGTAAAGATGAAGAAATTATAGAAACAAGAGAAAACACAATTGCTGAATCCCAAAATTTAGAGATTCAATGGAAACCTTCAGAGAATTCACAAAACAAAATCCACAGAATCTTATTATCAACTTACCTCTCGTTTCTCTGGAATCCATCTTCAAATATCATTGTCACTAGTTCTTCTTGATAGAAAAACCATGAGATAACGGTCAGAATATCAGAAAGAACCATATATAAGATGATAGCTATCAGAAATATCACAAAAACAAATCCAATGAAACCAAAACTAATCGTCAGTTCGACCAAAGAGCAAAACCTTAAATTGAAACTATACATCAAGATTCATTCTATGCATGAGTAAAGAATACGATAATCATATAGCTAAAAAAGTTATAGAATCGTAAAAAAGTTAACTCACCTGTTTTTTTTTTTTTTTTTTTTTGTTAATTTTCTGATTCTTATATTACTCGAATCCATCTTAAAAAATACTTGACTCTTCTTGACAGAAAACCCCAAGATTCATCGCCCAAAACTCAGATAGAAAATCCCCAAAGGCTCTTTCTCTTTCAAAAACAAGGGATTATAAACAGGTTCAGCATAACGGTCACATTTTCATCAGTTCCATCTTCCATTGTTCGATCAAGCATAAATGAACGGTTGGAATTTTAGAGACTCTTGCCAGTTGTACTTTACAATCCCACCGTTGGATTAAGTTTAATTGTTTTGAAAATACAAAATCTAGTTAGTTTCTATTCTTTATTAACCTCCAAAATTATTAATTTATTGAAATTTACTGATGAATATATTGTTACAATTTTCTTGCTGAATTTATTAATATTGAAATATGTTATGTTATTAAAAATTGACTTTTAATTGTAATTATTCATCAAAAATTACATTAACCTTGTTTGATTCCCATTTTTTTAGAGGAAAAATGAGTTTTGAAATAGTATTTTTTTTTTTTTTTTTTTAAGAATATGTGGCGAAAAACAATAAAGACTTTTAAATTTACGTGTAATATTATTTATTGAATTATGTGTGATCTAAAATAGAAAAGAGAAAAATGTATTTTGAATTTAAAATTAAATATACAAAGTAACATGGTCGAACATTAATAATTCAAAAAATTTAATACAGTTTTTTGTGGCAAGGAGTCCGATGGCATTAATAGCAACCACATTTATAAAAGAGCTATCATCATTCGATCCCGTCTACATAACCACTCGAACTACATACGTTTAGTCAAGCTTATTATAAATTAAACAAAACATAAAAGAAATATGATACATAGGCAACGCTGCATCGACATAGATAAATTAAAAACAACATACTTCAAATAATGTGGTTTTTAGTATTCAATTTTTGGAGAATGTATAGATAAAAAGTAGGGAATTCTTTTGGGTTTATGCATAGATTATTTTATAAGCAGAATATATAGTTGAAAATTAGTTTTAAAAAATATGAGGCTTTAAATAATTGGTACAAAACAGGGGCCTAATAATTCATTTTCCCTTTATATTTAGACCATCATGAGTCATGTATGTGACAGAAAAACCATGGTCGAGCGGTGCATTTAGAAACATATAGGCCTCTATATCTATATCTATCTTTATCTATCTATTTATTATTATATTATTATATTTATTTATATATTATAATAGAATAGTCGTCATAAAAATATACGCATAGATCCCCGCCAAAATGTACTTTTACATTCTAAATACATTTTTGTAGTTAAATTAATACTTATTACATATTTAGTAAGAGGTATAATAAATATATCACTATCACTAACATATTTAGTAAGAGGTATAATAAATATATCACTATCACCATCACTATCACTATCACTAATCACTAATATATAAAAGTATGGATGTGTAGGAATCTTTTAATTATCAATTATATCTTTACTTCTGTTTTTCTTATGTCTATTATACCCTTAATTATATATATATATATATATTCACATAAATAAATGTTGAATGACTTTTCAAATGATTTTGATTTAATTAAACAATAAATTCAATTTTCAATAAAAAGTCCTTATATTCAATGCATATAATTTATAAAATAAAATATGTTTATTGATAACCCTTTTCAATCTTATACCACATTGTAATTCTATGTTTATACAGTTATAAAACTAAATCATTACAAATTTACAACATAAATCAAAATAGACGTATTTTTTTATACAATACAAGATTCCGATAATATTATAGTAGAATTAAGAATCTTACAATAGAAATATTATGTAAAGGGTTAAAATAATCATCATAATTAATAATTGGTAAACTACGATTTATGTTAAAATAAATACATTTTAAAACCAATAACTTTTTTAATAATCAAAATTAAAAATATAGAGTTATTTATTTGGACGCTAACATGACTCAACTTTGAATAAAATAATATACATATTTTTTTTTTTAATCATGCACAATGAGAGATAAGTTATTAAAACATACTTATAGATAAATAAGTATTCAATCTTCACTTATATGATGAACGTAGTTAAGCCCCCGTTTGGTGTTAATTTTAATTTAGATTTTAATCTAAATCAAAGTTAACAATTAATTTCAACCAAATATTTGATGGAACTACAAATTTTTAACCACACAAACTCATCAACTTCTAGCAAAATTTGATAAAAATCTGATTTAAATCCTTATAAAATGAAAAAGAAATTCCACTTGTTCAAATCTGACAAAAAAATGAAACATTTCTATGATTCAAAGACATTTTCAACGTCTTCTTGAATTTTCGTTTTACTACATAGATGTCATGATGTACACTTAATAATTGAGAAAAATTGAAAATGCTTATTACAAAATTACTCATAAGTTAATAAATAAGTGACAGAGTAATTTTCATTTGAATAATTATTTTCACTATTAAAGTTAAAATTAGTAATAATAATTAATTTTACACTATCATAAGAGTTTAAAAAGATTCTACCTAACACGATTTAATATTAATACTCCTTAATATACCTTAATACTATATATCATAAATAATAATGTATTATTTATTATACTTTATATTCTCTGAGTTATAATTATATTTGTATGATATGATGATTTTAATAATTTTAATTTTATATTTCATTACATAGGAGATACAAAATATAAGTTCTTTTATCGTGTACATAAGACGTGCGAAGCATGTGGTGGAATACTAGTTTTACATAAATGTGTTACTTGGAAATGAGAAAAATGGATTAATATATTTGAATATAAATAAATTGGGTATTCTATGAAAATGTGTTATTTTATAAATGAAGATTTTGAATTAATATATTTGAATATAAATAAATATGCAAGAATTTGTGCAAATAAATTATTTTTTAAGAGAATTTATGTTAAAAACAGTTTGAGGGATGACAAAAAACAAGAATTTTAGATTCAGTCGTCTATTAAACAAATAGTTTGTGAAGGAAAGTAATTCGTGTTAAAATAATTTTGAAGTGCTAAATCCAATTTTCTTGTTTTCTGGTTCATTTTGGCTTGATTGTTGTTTTTGAAGTGGAAATTGTGTCGTTGGATTTAAAGATATGTAATTGGAATTGATTTGTTAGCATCAAAAAATGACATTGACGCTTGTCATTCTAAACTTAAAAGATAAATATAGGAAGTAAAATTGAGGAAACTTGAACATGGTAGGGCCGAACTGGCAGTTCAACCTTAATTATTTTTTCCCTTTTATGTATGAGGAGAAAATTTGAAAGAATACAAGTAATTTTGTAGCATTTTCCTCTAATTATGTGGAGAAAACTTGAATCTATTCCATTTTGTTTAAAATAATTAGCTCTATTTATAGGAAAAAATATAACGATTTACTAACGAGTGGCTAATACCTAGTCAAAGAAAATGATGATTCTTTGTCAACTTAATGTACTTTTAGTGGCTATAAGTGACTTTGGTGGGACCTTCCTGAGTTGGACGGAACCTGGCTGCAATTTGTTCATAACTGTAAGGCAAGTTCAAAGTATCTAATTGATGATCTTTGAGAGTTGTGAAAAATGAGGCCCTCTTTGATATCCCATATTTTCCATGAAAAATGGAAAATTTTCTCCCATTTTCCATCTTTTGATATGTTCAATAACCTAAATTTTTCATAGAATTGATTTTCCAACTTTTCTCGATTTTCCACATTTTTTCAGCTTTTTGATGAATTTATTTTCCCACCACTTTGATGGGTGGAAAACTATTTTCGCATTGTTTGGTCCTTTTTATTGTAGTTAATTGACTTAATTTTTCTAGAAATTAACATTATCATTGTTGTCGTTGTCGTCATCATCATCATCAAATGTGTGAAAAATTATAAAAAAAAAATTGATAAAAATAGTAAAAATTCTTTTTATTTTCCATGGAAAATAATATTAATCAAACAAAAGAATTTGAAAATTTCTCAACTTTTTTCACCTAGAAAATTAAACCAATCAAACACATTAAACTTCAAATTTCCAGGACTCAATTCCCTTTAATTAGTTTTCTTTCTGCCTTGCAATCAAATGGACCCTAAGATATTTAATTAAGTGGATCCAGTTGACATTTTGGTACTTGGTTGAATGAATATCCTATCCTTGAGGTAGGTGGAGAGCTAGATCTAGTTGTGGTGCTCTGAGTTCAGATTTAACAAATTTGATGGACCAACTTCAAATATCATTGTACCTAAGATTAGATTTTCCCAAGACCTTAGTGTAGAATTCTCGAGTCCTCCAGACCTTTCCAGGTCTTCTTAGCTTCTAATTCTTCCCAGGGCCGACATCTTCCAAGGTCGAGCTCTTCCAGGACTAAGTCCTTCCTGGTTCGAGTCCTTCCAGGGCCGAGCTCTTCTAGGTTAGAGATCATCCAAGGCTGAACCCTTCCAAGTCCGAACTCTTCCGTCCGAGTCCTTCCAAGTCTGAGCTCTTCCGTCCGAGTCCTTCCAAGTTCGAGCTCTTCCAAGTTCGAGTCCTTCCAGGTCTGAGCTCTTCCAAGTCCAAGTCCTTCCACGTCCGAGCTCTTCCTAGTCTAAGCTCTTCCCAGACATTGAGGAGTGAGGTTGTATTTTCCAAGACCTAAATACGAAGGTGAGATCCTAGCTCGATCACATTCCCCATGATCACCTATAGTTATTCTCTTGCTGACCTGGAACTTAAAATATGTCTCTCAAATACTTTAAGGAAACTTGAGTGCCTCAACTTTTGTGACAACAACTACCCCTAAGGTCTGGGCTAAATGTATTTAGACTTTTTGGCTTACAGAACTCCCTTCTAAGTGTGCAACACTCACACTCCTTGGGGAGTCCTTTAGCCTCACATGGGGATTTTGTGGCATGGGGAGTTTCTAGGCTATATCACCAGACCGTATGTCGAGTTTTTTTATCCCAATTGAGTTTTTATGTCTTCTAGGAGGTCTTTCTTCGCAAAATCTTAGCAAAAAATGTATTTGTTTCTCAGTAGCATGAATTTTTGTAGGCAATTGATTCAAAGAATTAGAAAAAAAACAATAGGCACATATATATAGTGTTAAAGGGTTGTTAAAACCTGAAATTTAAATTTCAAAAGCAACAAAGACATTAGGAAGGAAAATAATTTTCTTACAAATATTAATTCATAATTAATTATTTATAAAAGCAGAACAAAAATTATTGATTCAGAATGAAGAAACCAATCAAATAAGTTTGTTCCATAAACACAAAGCTAAAGTTTTTCTTATCATTTCACAACACTCTTTTTTAGAAGAGAAGCAAATCACTCAATTGTATTAATAAAGGATAAAATTCCACAATTAGTTAAGGAATCGATAATAATGGTATGACAGCAACATACTCTTTTAAACCTTATATTAAAATCAAATTTGAAGAGTCAATATCAAAGCTCTAACTACGACTATAAGATCGATAGGATTTCAAGATATGTTCTTGCGTCCACTACCTCTATTTCCTTTCTTTTCGAATTTCTGGGCAGCAACAAATTCACAAAAATAAGAAAGCTCCACTAAGCCTATTTCCTTTCTTTTCGAATTTCTGGGAAGCAACAAATTCAAGAAAATAAGAAAGCTCTAAAAAAAAAAAAAAAAAAAAAAAAAAGAATCTAAGAATGAAATCTCTCAAATCCTTAACATGCAAGCCGTATGCTCCACCGATGTGATGCAATCCACTACAAATTTTTCACTTCGGCACTTCTCGAAAACTATCTCACGCCTAGGTTATGGTGGAGGAATTACCGAAGAAGAAGAAGAAGAGAGGGAAAAGGGAAAATTGAAGCCAGAGATATAGACTTGAGAGCGAAGTCGTGACTTTGTAGGTTTTTAGAATCGGTTTTAATTACAAATGGTAATTGGGCCTTTTAGGAATGCTATTAAATTAGACTTATGTTTACTTAGTTTTTCAATTATAGCATTTTAAATTAGAATGCAATAATTAAGTGAATAAAAAGCCCAATATCTTGTGGTGGTTTTACCTAGCCGGAAGGCAGAAGAGGTTCGGAGGGAAGGGGTGTGGCTGAGGTGGGGGGTTTGTGGGCTGAGAGAGAGAGTGGATTGAATGTGGGGATAGAGAGAGAAATAATTAGGGTTTGAAGTGATATTTTGTGATTTAAAAATAAAATTGAGATATTGTTGGATAATTAATAGAATATTATTATGTAAATTTTTAATTAATTAAAATTTGAATTAAAACCTGATTTTTGAAGTAATATAAGTTTGATATCATTTATGAATTTGAATCTTTAAAAGTAGGGGTAGGTATAATTTCCGCTATTTTAAAAGGGGATGAAGGGATAATTAGACCATACACTAGTTTTATCCACCTAGTTTAGAAAAATACTGACTTTTCAAAGTAATTAGAAAAACAAGGTGCATTATTGATTTATTTTTCCTCTCTCAAATCTCTCAATCTAAATTGTATCTTTTCTATTTCCATTCTCTTTCCCCTCTCTCCTCTCACGGTTTCCTTTTTTTCTCCAATCTCATGGGTTCCTTTTTTTTTTTCTTTTTCCTCTCTCTCTCTCTCTCTCCCTAAAAATCTGCTTAAACATTTCTCTCTCACAGTTCTAATCAATCCCAGATCTAAATCCTCCATACCTATACCAGATGTTTCTCTTGTTTCACAACATATTCTCATGGGTCAGAGCGTGCTAAAACCGAATTAGGTTATTGCTTGAGAGCCTCGTGGTTCTTGAAATGAGAATCAAATGGCTCGGGTCGTGTTTGCCGTGGGTCACCAGAGAAAGGACGGAGGCGATTTAAGGACATCGATACTTTTGGAGGTATTAGAATAACATGCTCTCTTTCAAGAATTAAATGTATTAGAATAAAATGGAGGCAAATGATAGTGGGAAGCGCCGCCACAAGCCTTCGCTAGAAAGTGTGAAAATGGGTCTTCCACGGTGGCTTCAATTCTGAATCCACGAAAATTCAGCTATCGAGCACGCGGCAAAGGGTTTCTGATTTTTTTATTCTATTTTCGTAATCGATCCTCATTAAGCTTGTCATAGGATTATCCATATAATTGGTCCCCCATGGGTAAGTGATGAACGAATACATACATGTAAAAATTGTTTAGATTTGGGTTGGTATTTTGTAATATTTGTAAACTTGTAACATATCATTACAGCAAGTTTTAGAAGTTAATTTCCCTGTTTGGAGTGTTGGTTTGGGTGTAATAACATGTTATTCTTAGTTGAAATTGCATAAGATCTTTGTGTTGAAATTTTTAAGAACATTACAAGCATTACTGAACATCACTGATCACGACACAAGTCAAAATAGTAAAGCGAGTGTAATAAATTTCTTTTATGCACTGACCACTTTGTGATTGTAAGCACAATTGTAATATTACAGTAAATACAGTTACACTATATTACATGGATTGTAATGTTACATATAACTACAATTACACAACATTACAATGAATCTAACACTGCTTCAAATTTCAACCGACACGAAGAAAAATAGTAGTAATGAATATTACACAACAGTGATCGTAAATTACAACACGTTACATAATATTACAAAATTGCACAATGAGTGTAATATGTAACATTACATAATATTACATGACTGTACCATTACATCACTTACTGAACGCAATCGCCTAAAAATCTGATGCTATTCGCCGGAAAATGGTAAAAGTCGTAAACAGTCGGAAGGAAGAATACTCAAATCATGACTTAGGAAGCAAACCATTAATTGTAGAGTAATTATTGATAATTACAAATTGTCTAATTTAAATCCCTAAATAATTGGTAACAACTTTCCTAAATAAAAAGATTTCTGATTAATGATGTCAATCAAATAATACATTCTCTCTCCTTAGAATCTGGTATTTTTCAAAAGTCATGACAAGAAATTTAGTAATATTACGAATAGTTTGAAAATATGTTATTTTTCAATTACAATATATTACATCTAGGCAGTTACCACTAGTAGAAAAACGCGAAAAAAAGGGTTTAGGCGTCGGTTCGTCGAGAACCGACGCCTGAACCGACGAACCGACGCCTAAACCCGGTTCAGGCGTCGGTTCTGGTGAACCGACGCGTAAACCTTCGACTTTAAGTGTCGGTTCACCAAGATTCTGCCAAAATTTTTATAGAAATCTTAGTTTTTGTATATATTTATTTTGTAACTGGTTCGAATAATTTAATTCAATTTTAGGGCTTTCAAACTATACTGGACATAAGGAGGCATTAGGACAAGAGCCAATACAACGTGGCTAAAAATAAAGGTATGAAAACACATATTTAAAATATATTACAAATCTTTGAATTATTTTCATATTCTATTTAGTGTGATTATTAATGTTAGTTTTCATTGTGAAAATTTCAGTGTCCTCAACAGCCCGAAGGTTCTGAGTGTGGCTACTACGTCATGAAAAATATGTATGAGATAGTCACTGAACATTTTCAGCATCCGTCGTTGGAAAATGTATAAGTTATTGAACATGATAATTTTTAATTATTCCTTCATATTTTATTACAAAATAACTGATAATTCATTTTGATTATTTGTAGGCATTTAAAGAGTATTACTCAACGGAGGAAATTGCTGAAATTCAAAACTTATGGGCTAAATACTTCGTCGATAGGTGTGTGTAAATCGACGTGTATTCAAACTTCTATTTACTCAATTACATGTGACATTAACAATCTTGTAAATATAATTATTTCTCATTTATTTAACATTATTTTAATTATGTCGATTATATACATATTTGATGATGTGCATGTGGAAAATGTTCAGTCCACGTTTAGGTGATTGCAGGTCATGATCGACCTGCAGTGATCTGGATCATTGCAGGTGACGTCCAGGTCATTGCAGGTGACATCTAGGTCATTGCAGACCATGACTTGCAGTGGCCTGGGTCATTGCAGGTCATGACCTGCAGTGGCCTGGGTCATTGCAAGTGACGTCCAGGCCAATGCAGGCCATGGCCTGCAGTGACCTGGGTCATTGTATTTTACTCTATAGACAAATGAATTTCGTGAAAAAAAAAATAAAAAAAATTAGGCGTCGGTTTTGGATTACAACCGACGCCTAAATTTTTGTTTTTTTTTTTTTCAACTTTACGCGTCGGTTTATTAACAACCGACGCGTAAAGTCTTTACTTTACGCGTCTACTTCATACGCGTCGCCACAAAAATCGACGCCTAATCTCTTAAATAACCGACGCGAAAGACTGTTTCTGTACTAGTGTACGTAATTTTCCTGGGGATGAATTAGCATTTTGAACCTAGCCCATAGACGAGCTTTATGCTCAGCCCACATAAGAAAATGAAAGTCCAATATTAGTCCAAATAAATTTATCACATGTCTAAAATTAATTTTAGTTATACTCTTTAATAAGTAATGAGTTGCTTGACATTTTGGTAAAAATTTATGGTGGTTCACATAAGCAACTTAGGTTCTAGCCATCATACTGTTTTTTTTTTTTTTTTTTTTTTTTTGGGGGGGGGGGGGGGGGGGGCGGGGTTTATTTTTAAAAAGGTAGGACTGAATTTCACATTGTTGTTTCAAAAGGATCTAATTAAAATTTTTAAAGATTTGAGTAAAAAAGGGATTTATAAAAGTATACCTAAGGACTTATTTTGTATTTTTTTTACTAATAACCAAAGTTTGATGACTAAGAATGAAATTTTTGACATTTATTCCATCACCTTCTTCCTTTAGATGTACTCATGTACATATGATTGTTTGTATATATATACAATTGTTTTAGAGAAAAAAATAACACCAAACGTTTTTTGAATCATCATTGTGAAAATGATGCATTAACTTATCTTTAATCCTCCATTTAAACTCTCCGTAAATCCCCATTTAACCAAATCAATAAAAAATTGTAATTATCATACAAATTACAGACCTATTTCATTTCCTCAAATATATAGAAATGGTTGTTCAACTTCCTTTCACCCATTCATATATTTCCTACTATAAAAGGGATCTTCTAAGGTATTTTGCAAGTTCCTTGGCTTCAAATAATACCACACGTGAAAACTTCAGCATTGAGGAAATTTTAAATTTCAAAGCAAAGAAAGGTGGTCAAATTTAAAGCCGGTTTACCGTCGGAAAACAACATTCGCCAGCCAAGCTTGTATATCCAACACTTTTTAATTAAGGTAGGTAGAAGACATGTGTTTATTCCGTTTTCAAGTTATGAATTTCTCAAAAAATATGAAAGAAATGGTACCTTCGGGTGTGGTTCTTCGGCACTACCATGGATGGAATAATCATTCTCCGATTCTACGTGTTATGATTATATGATTATTCCATCGAATTTGGATTATGCTGAAAATCCATCTACTTGCGAATGTTTGAATCTATAGTTGAAGTTTTCTAAATGTAATTACAGAACGCACCTATGATATCTATTGAGTTTCAGATCATGGGTTAACTCCCTTTTTACAGGTTAATTTGGTCTACTCAGGGCGTGGATGAAGGAAGATGGTGGTGTCGTGTGTTATGAAGAATTGGAGGACATAAATATATAATTATGCAAGTATTGCTTGCATGTTTTAGATAATAAATTTTTTATGGACATCATTTGTGAATTGGTTTTCATCAATAGAAATTAAACTCCAGAAATTTCTCGTTACTTATCATGAATGTGTATGATTTAAGCTCTGTTTGTTTGGTCCAAGAGAACTCAACAACTTTTTTCTCAAACTCATTTTCAACCATAAATTTTTATAGGACCCAATGACTTTACACACTTTTCAAAAACTTTTCAATCATACATTCAAAAATTTCTCCAGTTTCTCCTATGTCAAACATGCTTGTAGTTAAAGGTTATTGTTTTGTGTTTTCCTAGCTTCTTCCCTTAGCTTTAAAAATTCATAACACACTCGTTACTTGGAATTTTTTGATGAAACTAGTGAGCTTTGATATCTTTATGAGTTAGCTATCCTATAAACTTAAAATTCAGGTCATTCCAATATCTATGGAAATTGTTATGGCATTTTAAGTAATCAGCGCATAATATGTAGTCAATGGAAGCCAATTTTTTGATATGTTATACGTTAAGAATTTACCTTCTTTAGTGAAAAATTTATAAAATTTCGAGATCGATTACTATGTTAAATAATTTTTGTAAAATTGAACACGATTCCATTACAAGAGAACTGCCCAATTTTTGTATGGCACTATTCATGTGAATAGTATTATATGCTTGCTACTGTTCACATGAAAAGTACTTAGAAAGAAAATTCAAAAGAAAAATGTTTATACATTAAGGGTATGTGGTTTGGAGAGGTGATTTAAATTATTTTGTTGATTTATTTGTATTTTCTAGGTAAGATATGAGGTTAAAAATTAGTTTAGGAAATTGTATAATTGGAGAGAGAAAATATGGATGGCTAAAAAGTGATTTGAGAAATTGTATAAATTAAATTTGTTGTCTTTTTTGTCTATTAGTTTATTAATTTGTCAAATTAAATCATTACCGAACGGTGCCTAAGTTATTTTGTGAACATGGGCATGTTGGGATTTGAACCTCGGACGTAGAAGAGCCACATTAGTATCCTAGCCATTTATACAACAGCTATTTTCACTGACGATTTTGCTATCCTTTAATTCTATTTTATAGTCTAAAATTTACTCCTCTTATGATAAATTATTAGGTGAGTTTAATAAAAATGAAATTGCGTTGATTATATTAATTTGATTATGATCCAAGTTTTTAGTATGATTTTTATACGTTTCGCGAAATGTCAAGTTAATACAATTTCTTTTCAAATAATCTTTAAGTCTAAGGCTAAGATATAAATGTTTCAGTGACATTTCTGTCCATGCCGGTTGGGGCGTTTATTCGATTATGTAGAAGAATTTTTTTTTTTTTGAAGAACAATAAATAAATTCAAGTTGCGAAATTTTATTCTCTTACTTTGTAAATGACATGTACCCATGTTGTTGTTGTTGTTGTTGTTGTTATTGTTATTGTTATTATTATTATTATTTTGGAATTTAAGGAATTATGGATTGTATAGGATATGATGAGTTTTAGGAATTTTTTGAATAAACAAAAAAATTAATTAGAGTACAAAGTGGATAATTAAAATGAAAAGAAATTAATTAATTACGGCACTCCATGGCACCTCGCATCCATCGCGTACCTCATCCTATGACTTAAGTATGTCTAACACACCGTTCTTTTACGCAATGATTACAATTTATAAATCAATTTATAAACAATACAATTTTTCATATTACTTTTTAACCACATATATTTTCTCTCTCCAATTTTTAACCACACATTTACCTAGAAAATACCAAAATAAATAAAAATAAATCTCGGCTTAGGCCACCGAACGGTTTGTAAATAAGCAAATTAACTTTTTTTATAGATAAAAAAAAATTATGATTCTATAGTTAAGATTTTCATTTTGCAATACATTATCTTATGTATGTCATATGTGCAAAATAAATAAATTTTATGTAAAAGGAATGTATCGTGCTGGAAATTAAAGTTGTATGTGACAAATGGCAATGGGAAAACAAAATTCTAGGAGAAGAAATTATGTTAGTCAACAACAGATAGATATTCGAGCTTAAGTAGACGAGTCCTTAGATCTTGACAATCATATATGAAGCATACACCAACATTAGCTAGAAGTAAGGAATGCAGGTTACATGAATCGCGGGCTATATAGGCCATTTGCTAGAAACTCTTTCACCTCGCGAGAAACGTATTGGGAATCGTATAAAAGAAAATATGCTATCTCAAATTTTAGCAAGTGAACCTAAGGAACTTGACCTTTCAGAATTTTGCAATGCCTGTATTCAAAATTGGGTGATGTTGGTTGGTAATGAATGTTTATCTCTCACTTAGGATCAGAGTCAGTAGTGACTTTAGATGATGAAGTTGCATAGCCAATTAGGGCAAATGCTAAAAAAGAGGAAGAGGAAGATCCGGCTAGAGGATATGGAAATTACTCTTTTATTTTGAGAAAATAAAGATGATAATAAAAATTTATTGTATTTCTCTCCCTATCCGAAGAATATGTAAGAAAAATATAATTATGTAATCAAGTTGTGAAAGATTCACTTTTCCCTTTCATTTCATGTATTCTGGCATTGGTAAACAATTTAATAAAATATATTATTTCTTAGGAAATGGCTTGAGCAAATAAAAAAAAACTTCAAAATGGATCTCCTCCAATCGATTCAAGATCTGAACACGCAAAATTAGACTCCCCCACTACAACAAAAATGAGCTTTTGCAACACTTAAAAAGCAACCTTCATGAATTAAATGTTGCTAAAGAAAGAGACCTATCGCAACATCTATAAAACGTTGTAAAAGGTTCAAGGAAAAAATTACCAATTTAGCGTTAACCTTATAAACCAAACTCCAACCTAAAATCAAAATCACTTAGCATTTAGAAACAAATGTACATTCTCCTCCACCGACACCTTTGCTCCAGTGTCTGGTTCTCCATGGCTCCTCAATTCTCATGCACACTACACACAGTCGACGGCCAAGCTCCGACCCTTTGTTCATGAGACCAGTACCTCGGAGTCAGAGCAATCGCAGTCGCACCTCTAGCCTTGACGCTGACGCGGTCGTCGGCTACACCTTGTGGGAACTCCATTGCTCATCCACAACCCGCTTGTGAGAGGTTACTGGCTAGCCCTAAATCCTAATTTATTTTCGATATTTTGACTATGGTCTGTGATCTGTGGAGTGTTCTGTGTTCTAATGTTCATTATGTTTAGATTTGATTTTTGATGTTGGACAATGTGATTTACCTCTTGATTATAAATAAATGTGTACTTGCTTTTGATTACAAGGTGGATTCCACGGAGGAGAATGAACTGGAGGAAAAATATGAAGCTCAGGGGTTTCCTACAGTATACTTATTTGTCGATGGGGAGCATAAACCTTATCTTTGTCAACGGATGAAGTAAGTTCCCAGTTTCATCTCCATTGTTTTTTTTTTTTTCGTTACAGACTTTTATGTTTATATGGTGATTCAAATGAGTTATTTTGATCAGATTACAGTTTTGAAGAAAAGACATGCTTTAAAGTGAAAACAGACTTATAAATTTGGAATAACGTAAAACATATGAAATCAGAAGGGAAGATCCGATCAGAAAATAAATATGGATGATAGAGGCGAGAACTTGGCTCTCTGTCCTTAAGACGTTTTTACCCCTCATCACACTGTGCTTACGGTTTGTGGTAAAGCGCCTCCCAAGATACAACGATCGGAACACTTGCAGAAGCAGCACCTCGACTGCAAGACAACGAACCAGAATTGAACACTCTCTGAAGACTTATGCAGAAAAAGAAAAACCGGAAGAAGACTTATGCTGTGCAGAATGAAAATTCGTGATGAATGAAAGCAACAAAGTAGAGGAGAATGTGGCGGTTTTGAGTAGTTTCCATTCAGCCCACTCCATCCAAAAATTGAACTACTAATCACGAAAATAAGACAGTTAATTAACTGTCAAAGAGAGGGAGGGAATTATTTAAATAAATTTGGAACAAAAATTTAAATAATTTCACACGGGCCCGACTCGGCCGGACAGTGGCGGCGGTGCACGTGCGCTTGGCCTCTGGGCTAGTCTAGACATTGTCTAAGACTCCCCTCTTTCAAAGACTATTGGTACCCCTAGGGGCCCAAACTCATTTCTCAACTTTAAGTTTATTAAGTGGTTCAAGGTTGTGTGTGCAACCTATGTGGGATTGGCACATTTTTTCAATTGTTTCCCATTTAGTCCTCATATTTATTGTCCAACTTTCAACCATAATTTCTCATTCATATGGAAATAGTTTTGTACAATTAAGTATTCCACGCTCATCTACTCGGAACGTAGAATTTAATTGAACATTAATTTCGACAAATCAAACATCGGGTCCCACTCAAATTTAAGGTCAAAGTTGACCCATTAACCCACCATTTCCAACGTATTGTACAGATTAAAGAATTACGTAAGATTTCATTTTTGTAGTTTTGCAGCATCAATTTGAGAACGTAGATCAAGTGTAATCAGAAATTCCGAACTGAAGGTTTGAAAATGCTGATTGAATTGGGGAAAGATTCTAGCTTTAAAATATTTTATATTCAAATGAACAAAGGGATTCAGATTCTGCTTTGTCTTTCTACATTGAGGTTAATACTTATTTGAGGGCTAAATCAAGTTTACTCTACTGAACAGATTATAAAATCTTTTTTCCTAGCTGAAGGTTTGAAAATGCTGAATGAATTGGGGAAAAGGTTTTAACTTCAAAAAAAATTTCATGTTCAAATGAACGAAGGGATTTAGATTTTGCTTTGTCATTCTACATTTAGATTAATACTTATTTGAGGGCACAATTGAGTTTTCTTTGCTAAACAGATTATAAATCCTTTTTTGGTTAGTTAAAAAATTTGTCTCATATAATTGAGGAATATGTCAGTCATTATGGTCCAACTCGAGTTTGCCTACTGACTCGGGGTTGCCTGCTGTTGTATAAAAATATATTGGCCTTTGTTGCTGACTATCGAATTTCATGTAACTTGTAAGCATATATCATTAGTCTAGACTATGTTTTGTTAAGATTTTGTGTTTCCAACTTTATTTCCTCCTTGAAGTTCTTCCTTTAAACTAAACAGAATCAGAAAGAAGTTTAATTTTTCCTTAAACCCCCAAGTTCCAGTAAGCCTGTGTGTATATTAGTCCATATACATAGTGTTTCTTATTGACTTCTGTTTTCGCAAATTGTTATCTATCAATCTGGTTTCAGATTTATGCAGCAATAAAAAGGAATTTATGGAATTAAGATGAAGATCATGGTTAGGACTAATGAACTTCCAAGAGAAGCAAAAATATTTTCCCTTTATCTAATTGACCAATATTGTTCCTCAAATAATCTTCAAAACACCTGCCCTTTTCTTGAATATTATGAGTACCTTTTCTGATCACGTTCATCCTATTTTTATTTATTTATTTATTTAGTCCCAATGTCCATTGTGTAACCAAGCTTTTCTATATTTTCAAAGTGTAGCATGTATTCTGCCCTGAAGATTCCCAGCTTTTGCACTTTCCATATTAAGATAAAATGATTTTCTTGTATAAATTAAGGCTATCTCAAGTGCGCAATGCATATCAATTTAATATTCATCTAGGACTGCAAGGTTTAGCTTTTGAAGACAGCTTAAATGCACAATTTAAGTTGGTAATACTTGACATTGTACGTTTAATGAACAATGGAAATTCATACAACAGATTGATAGAACTTGGAAATTATGGGAGAAGGTTATTGGTTACAGAATAATGTTAATTCGAACTTAAATGAATAAATCAAATCTAAGAAAAATCCCTCACTTAAATAAGTATTTACTGTCTTCAACAAAATATTCTTTCAAACAATTATAAAGATTAGATACTTATTTAGGATTTTTTGTGCATTTGAAGACAATCGCATTCCGCAATGTTCTTGTTTGTCATCTTTGCGGGAAATAAAATTTGAGCCTACTATCATGTGTGAACCCCTCGACGAGAAAGCTTCTTTTATTGTCCTTTTATTTTTTGTCCATTAGGGGTCAAGCAAAGAGAATTTCAAGTGGAGGTTGAAGTTATTGGCCATGTGCACCACAAAAAATTTGGTTCAGCTTCTGGGGTATTGTATTGAAGGAACTCATAGGTACTTTTATCATTTGGCTTTCAAATCTATCAACTTAGCATGAGATGCAACTCCAGTTATAAGCTTGTGATCTAAAAACCGAAAGCCACCAAGGCTCTGAAATGTTTGGGACTAGTAATCTTTTTGCTCAAAATTTCTTTTAATTTATTCGTATCGTTTCAGGATGCTTTTGTATGAATTTGTCAACAATGGAAACTTAGAACAGTGGCTTCATGGGGCTATGCGCCAGCATGGAAGCCTTACGTGGGAGGCCAGGATGAAGGTTCTCCTCGGCAGAGCTAAGGCGTAAGTTGGTTTATCCATGTTATTATCTTTTGATTTTATTTTCCAACATTTTATCTATCATTAAATGTGGTACACTTCCTACAGTCTTGCCTACTTGCATGAAGCCATCGAACCGAATGTGGTTCATCGAGACATAAAGTCGAGCAATATATTGATTGATGATGAATTCAAAATTTTTTATGCTCTTGTTTGATAATATGAATTAGTTTTAAATTTGATTTGAGTTTTGATACTTAAATAGTTCCAAAGAAAAAGGCAACAACTTCTACTATTTAGTAGTTTATTAATGTCCTATTTAGTTAGATGGAGTTTATTGTTTAATTTGTGATGTTGAGGAGTTGGGGATTGATGTTGGATGTTGTTTGAGGTGTTTGTTTGATTTTTAAATTATTATGTTGGTTGTGATGTATCTCTAAGGTTGGCTGAGTCCAATTTATAAGAGAGATTTTGTCGAGATTTCTGTAGAATTTCTTACAATAGAAGGAAAGGAAAGGAAAGGGAAGTGAAGGGAAGTTAACATGTCTAATTTTAGGGTTTTAAACTTGGGATTAAATGTCATTTTCCTTGGTAGGAGATTTAGCATCTAGCTGACATCTGTCTTCAGTGCACTTCACGTCTCGAGTCTAGTAGATTGATTTAGGACGAGTCATATCAATTTCTATGAAATCACATTGGAAAGATATAAATTTATTTTGCTTTTAACTCTATTTTTTATTTTTTCTACCATTTATTAAGTAAAGCATGACATTCACTTATAACTTTGCTCAAATTCGTTATAAGTGCAACTTTGAAGATATTCTTTTGGAAATGGACCGAATTTTGCAATCTAAAGGTGCGGTTATATTGCGGGATGAAGTTGATGTTCGCGTAGTAAAATATTTCTTTTGTCAAATAATGATGTTCTTTTGCGATTTTGTTAAACATTATCAACACTTTCTTTTGCGGATTTGTTATTCTGTATTGTGAATTTGTTAAACATTATCAAGACTTTATTTTGTATGGATTTGAAAATTCATAATGTATTTACTTTTGTTTTTTGTTTAAAGTACCATTTTAATGAAGTGATTAGAAAAATTTGGGTTTTATAAATAATTTGTTCGATAATATTTTTTTAAAAAAAAAACATATAGTAACGTTCAAAAAAGTTACAAAATGGTCTACGACAACACTCAATAAATGTTGCAAAATGTTAGGTTAAAAGTTTTTGCAACACTTAAAAAACGTTGCAAAAGGGTCTACGACAACACTCAATAAACGTTGCAAAAGATTGGATTAAAAGTTATTGCAACACTTAAAAAAAGTTGCAAAATGTTCTACGGCAACACTTTAAAAACGTTGCAAAAAGATCTACGACAACACTTAATAAACATTGCAAAATGGTCTATGGAAACACTTAATAAACGTTGCAAAAGGTCTATTGCAACGTTTATTTCAGTATTTTGCAACGTTCAAAAAACGCTGCAAAAGGTTTTTGCTCTACGGCAACACTGCGATTTGCAATACTTTCCAAACGTTGCAAAAGCCTTTTGGAAACATTTTTTGAACGTTGCAAAAGGCTATTTTTGTTGTAGTGCCCCAACACCAACTCCTAATACCCCTCACCTCATGCAATGGTAGTAGAGTTATTTCATAGACATAAGCCTCCTATCTTCGATGGAGCAATGTGTCCACTAGTAGTTGAGGGATGGTTTCTCAAGTTAGAACTATCTTTCAACTCATAGCATGCATTGATGCTCAAAATGTAGAGTGTGTAGAGTTTATGTTTATTGGTGATGCAAGTCATTGGTGGGACTCAATGTCCCGAGCTAGGAGCCAAAAGTAGCAACTTCCCTAATGTGAGAACAATTCAAGGAGGAGGTGATGGATAAGTATTTTCCTCAATCGCTAAGGGATTTCAAGGAGAGCGAATCCCTTCAGGTCAAGCAGGGTAGTATGTTAATTATGAGCGAAATTTTGACAAACTCTAAAGGTTTGCTCCACACCTAGTTTTAAGAAGATTTGGAGGTTCGAGCAAGGGTTACATCCAAACATAAGCATAATCCTTATGTCACATCATTTTACATCATGCTCTGAGATGCTAGAACGAGCTCATGCTGTTTGGTATTAGAAAGCTAAAGAAGAGAATTACAGTAGATTGCACAACCAACAAAATAAAAGGGTCATTTGGAAAGAAGAAGTGGAATGGTTAAGACAAGAAAAGGAAAATGGGTAGAATAAGAGAGCTAATATTGGATTAAGTGCCAGTAAGGCCTTAGTAACTACAATAGCACCGTATCTGAAGTGTTGTAAGCCACATCGTGATGATTTCTTGTTTGGGAAGAATGCTTGTTCCTGATATGGAAAACCAGGTCATATCGCTAAGGACTGTCCGATATTTGAAGAGTTTTTTCTAAGGGTTTTTGTATGAGATTTTTTTGCTAGGTATTGGAGAACCTCATTTTAAGGGAGGCACTTCTTCTAGCCTAAACCGTTGACATCAAAAAATGACATGGACGCGCGTCATTCTCTTAATTAGCTTGAAAGAAAGCATATAGGAAGTAAAAGCGAGAAAACTCGAGAACTGATTAGTGGTCCAATCTTAATAGTTTTTTCTCATTTATATGTAAGGAGAAATTTTGAGAGAACATAAGTAATTTGGGAGCATTTTTCGCTCGTTATATGGGGAAAACTTAAATGTCTTCCCTTTTATTTACAATACTTGACTTTATTTAAAGGGACTCTGATGTAGGTAGTGGTGTGGAGAAGGTGGCGACGATGGTTGGTGGTGTGATCTAGAGGCGGCTGCGACTGGTGGATTGTAGATATAGAGGAAAGTGTAGTGAAGGTGGTTGGTGGCAGTGGCAATTGCGGTGGTGGGGTGGGTTGGGGTTGGGTTGAAATTGATTGTGACTCTACATTCGTAATTTGACTAGTAGTTAATACGTGACCTAAAACATTTAAGATTGTGACTAAATTTATAATTTTGACTCATAATTTTTTAAGTTGTTACCAATTAGTTTGGAATTTTTTATCATGAAATAAGTTGTGAGCTACAATTTGTTAATTGGGACGAAAAAGTACTATACCTATTATAAAATTCACGATTTATGACCAAGAAATAAGTCATGATTAATTGTGAAATTTGATAATTTGTAACTAAAATAAGTTATGACTTATAAGATTTGTTATTTGTGATCCAGAATTAAATTGCAATCTCAATTTTTTTTTTTTTTAATTTGTGACAAAAAAAAATCTTGACCAATTAATTCCACGCGACCCTTAAAATTTGTGACTTGTGACCGTAAATTGTAAAATTGTGCCACTAACCTATTTAATTATCTACTTAGTTAATAAAATATATTTAATTTCATATATTTTTAATTAAAACATGATTTTTGAATCAAAATATCAAGTTTCTTAAATTTTAAGTTATATCTTTAAAACACCTTGTATTTGTATTTTTTTCCTACCTAAATTATGTCTTGTCATTTTGCTTCTAGACATGGGCCCCAAGTATGAGCTCAAATAACATATCTGTAATTTATTATTTTGTCCCTTTTGATCAACTGTTCTTTGAGCCCTGCATCAAGTTCTGTCCACTGATACATTTGGTACATAAACAAAACAAAAATTGAACTAGTGAATGCAATATATTATGAGGTTGCATATTAACCGATTGAGCAAACTCGAGTTGACCTGTTAGTTCAAAAAGGTCATGGAGAGTAGTAACAAAGGTACACATATTGCCTAATTTTAAAGAGGTTGACTTCCTTGCTTCTCTCTCATATACGAGCCTCTTTTTTCTTTGGTTTGTGGAGAAAAATGCAATACTAGTTTTAAAAAAAAAAATTAAGCTTAGCCAAACATGACACAATATTATATTCGCCCGGGCTTAATCAAAAGGCGAGCTTCGTATTCAAGAAGAAATTAGTCTCTTCACCACACTACTAAATTAGTCACTATCCGTGGCATTGAGGAAGACAAAGTTTCAGCTAAACCTCCGATGAGAAACCAATAGCTCTGCCACGGGCATTACGCTTTCTCCGCTACTTGTCGTCGTCACCTTCTACGACCACCTTCTTGTCCATCTTTCCAAAACTGTCAATCCAAGTTCTCTTCTTTCCCTAAACCCACCAGCCCCACACCCATGTCTCCCTGAAAGCTTCTAAAGGTTTTCACTACCTCATATCTTCGATTAATCTACTAAACACAAAAGAAGAAGGAATATTGAAACTTTAAAACCATATAATCTCACAACTTTCTAGTATTTCTTTTCCAAACACATTCACACACGGAAAGACAAAATTCATGAACATGAATTTTGAAAAGTTTATCATTTTCTTTTGTCGAACACAAATTACACTTAAATAGAGATGAGAAGTTGGGGAATAGAGCTATTAGCCATTTGCTTTATGAATTTGTGGGTTCAAGCTGCTGTAGATCATCTCTAAAATAGTAACCACAAGGATGCTGAATTAGAGCATCACACAATTCAAAGTCCCATTTGATCCTCAATCTTGAGTTTTTAATTCAAGCAATAGATTATTTGTGATATCTGCTCGACTGTATTTTATTCTCGTGATGCTTCAAAAAACCCACACAGGAGTTGAATCATAGTGAATCTGAATTGTGTTCCATGCGCTTCCAATCAGGGAGGTATGTTTTTTCCTAATACAATTTGCAGTAACTGAGACTTGACGTATTGAGTTCATTTTCCACTCTGAAATTTCTATACATAATTATGCGAATTTTCATGTTTGATGATTTTTTATTAATATAAAATCTATGTAATTGCAGAGTTATCCATTTGGAAGTATCACTCTATGAAAAAAAAAAGGCGCCCCACGAAAACTCACAACGAAAGGATCAATCTTCAACATTTTCAGAATTGTTGCCCGCAAAGATGTATGTACGCCACAAGGGGTGTCTAGTTGACGATGAGCACTGGGTTATCAGAATTGACGATGCGGAACGAGAACCAAGGTTGTCAAACGCCGCAAGGGGTGTCTAATTCCTTGATGAGCACTGGGTTGGAATGCTACAAAGATCCAAGAATCTTTGATAAGTTCGATGGGTTGTTCTTGAAGAACGAGAAAAGGAATTCCTCACTTTTCTAGAGAACACTCACAGATATAATTCAATAATATCAAAGTTGTTTTACAATAATGAAAGGAAACATAATATAATGTCAAAACGCGCATAAACTAAAAAAAGGGTTCAAAATAGAATTAATAAATAATTAAAAAGGAAAAATAAATAAAATTTGTTCAAAACCCTACAGAAATATACTATGTAATCGTATAGTGATAGTAGGTGCGATCACATGGTACAACCAAATTTAGCTCTGCCTGACGTCGAAGTACACATGTGATCGCAGGTCATTTACACCAATGCGATCACATGGTGCAATCCAGGAACCTCCTTCTAGAACTTCGTCTCATAACTTAAATTTTGGCTTCCACCCATTTGCATTAGTCTTGGCCTTCTTTTATCACGCCATGCTTGATCTTTGAATTCACCGAACTTGTGGTTGGACCATATCATTCCCCCTCTCTTGAAAAGTATTCGACCTCTAATCTGCAACTTGCACAAGTATATTTTATCTCCTGCTTTTGTTGGTTTGAGGGACCTATTTATGCTTCAAGCCTTTGTTCAACTTCTTGGGACGTTCATCTTTGCTAATAAATCTCTTTCTGGCTTTAATTCGATGATTTGATTTGGGTACCTGGAAAAAGAATTAACCAAATTAGGGAGAGACTTGTTAGCATGGCATTGGTTCCTTGTACATCAACCTTTGTGCAAAAAAACTCATTTTGTGGGTGTACTCTCTTTTCTTTTTCTCTTTGCACTAATGTTCTCCTTTTTTCTGAGGTCATGACCTCAACTCTCTTATTTTCTTCCTCAAACTCACTTTTTATTTTTAGTTAATCCACTTGGACCTCCTTAGGTGGTAGAAGAGCAAGAATAATTTTCTTTCCACTCTTCACAAATGAATATTGGTTTTTAATTCCATCATTTACCACCCTCCTATCATGTTTCTATGGCCTCTCCAATAAAATATGCCCAACTTGCATGGGCACCATGTCACAAACCACCTCATCCTTACCCCACCCCCACCCCAAAATGGTGAATTTGAAATTAACATGCTTATATAGCTTAATTTTCTCCGACTCGGTCAACCACTGCAATTTATAAGATGTAGGATATTTCATCTTAGGCAACTTAATTTTTTCCACCAATATAGTACTAACTACATTAGTACAACCCACCCAACAATCACATATCCACAAACCTTTTGATCCACTAAACCCCTAACGTGAAATATCCCTTTTTTCATCCATTCCATTCACCTAAACCCTAGAATTAAGGACACGCCTATTAACAAGTGAACCTTTCACACCGTAATTCAATTCATCACTGTCACTACTACTAGCCCTGATATCCTCTAATTTAGGCATCCCCTCAAATTCATCCTTAAAACTAAGTTAACCATTACGCATAACCATAAGATTGATAGATCTAGTATCATTAATATTAAAGGATTACCTACATTAACCAATATTTTGTATGTTGTTGGACTTAAGGAAAATTTTATTAGTGTAGGACAATTGTGTGATGATAACCTACTTGTCATGGTTTCTAAAAACTGTTGCAAGGTATTAAGTTGTGACAAGAACTCAAATCCAATAAAAAGTGTCTTATTTAAGGGAATTATATCCAATAACAAATGCTACACACTTGAAAGTCACATAATTTGCAATTCTGTAAGGACCAAAATCGAGGAACTATGGCACAACAGGTTAGGGCATCTGAACTACCATGTTCTCATAAAGCTAACTAAACTACAGGCTGAGAGGCCTACCCAATATTAAGAACATTTCAAATGGAATCTGCAATGATTGTCAAAAGGTAAGAAAATCAAAAGTCAACACAGGCTAGGTACATCTCTCAACAACTCTCATATACTTGAACTTATTCACAAGGATCTGATGGGTCCTATTCAAAAAGAAAGTATTTGTGGTAAGAGATATTTACGTATGTGCTGATGATTTCTCTAGATAGACTTGGGTTATGTTTATTCGTGAAAAATATGATGCCTTTGATAAATTTGCTAATCTTTTTCAGAAATTGAGTAATGAAAAGGCTGATGAACAGGTAAGAGTCAAAAGGATCATAAGTGACCATGGAAAAAATTTGAAAACTCGGACTTTGCTGATTTCTGCACCCAATATGGAATTAAGCATAAGTTTTCAGCCCTAAAGACTCCTCAACATAATGGGGTGGTGGAAAGGAAAAATAGAATCCTACAAGAGATGGCCCATGTCATGCTAAACAACAACAAACTGCCTACAAGATTTCAGGCAGAAGCTATAAAGTATAAACTCTGCTTGCTACATTGTTAATAGAGCCATTCTTAGAATATGAACAAAACAAACTCCCTATGAAATCTGGAAAGGTAGAAAACCTATGGTTGATTACTTTCATACCTTTGGAAGTAAGTGTTGACCTATGGTCAATTTGACCTTATTGTTTTGATCATAACAAACAAGAATTTATTGTGTTGCTAACAAGTGTACTTCAAGTATTTCATGTAATGATAAATATTTAAAGCACTCAATGTTCAAATCGTCTCTCAAAAATATAAATCAAAATTATGTGATCGAGCACATGAGACGCAAAGAAGATCATGAAAGAATTGAAGATATTCAAAGATCAAAATTGAAGTTGAAAAGCATGACATAAAGATCAAGAATTCAAGCATACAAGATTAGAGTTCAAGTTCAAGAGTTGATTTAACTTATGTAAAGGTATAACACTCTCAATCTTTAGCGATGAAATTCAACGAGCTCGAAAATGATTTTTTATGCATCAAGAAACTTACTTGAAAATTCATCACTTGCATAAAATATTTTTATCTAAGTCAAGATTGTCTTTCAAAGGTTATTTGATCTTAAATCATGATTATACTATGTTAAACCACTTTGAAAAACAAGTTAGAAACCTAAAGATCGAAGATTTTCATATTTTTCAAAAGTCAACGGTCAACAGTTGACTTTCGGTCGACCGAACTTTTGGTCAATCGAAAGTTCAACGGTTGAATGTGTAACGGCTATATTAATGATTCGGTCGACCGAAACTCCAGAATTGATCAACCGAAAGTTGCTGAATTTGAATATTTTGATCTATAAATAGCCATCTCATTCACATTCAATTTGAACAACTTAGAAAAGATTTTATACAAACTTTCTTGTGAAAATTTATTGTTCTTACTTGGTTTATATTCATCTTTTATTTTCATAAAACTTTGATTGATCTAAACTTTGCTTTATCAATTTCATCAAAGTTTTTGGAAGAAAGTTTTGTGAAGATTCTTGGTTTTATATTGTTTAAACTTCTTCAATATCTTCACACTATATTGGAATTGAAGTGTAAGTCTCTCTTTGTTCTAAACTTGTTTTAATCTTTTAAAAGAGAGAAATTCCAATTAAGGAACTTTGATTATTTGTGCTACATTTTTCATTATCATTTGATTCATCAAAGTTCCATTGCCTAAACACTTTGAACTTAACTTATTGTTAATTATTCAAGTGTGGCATCTCTTGGTACTTAATTTGATTCAATATTTTTAACAAGAGATCATTTGAAAAACTTTGTTTGATTGCATTGAACTTATCATTATCATTTGCATCAAAGTTTTTCTCTAACACTCGAGCTTAATTCATTGCTATCTATTGAAGTGTTAGCCTAACTCTCTCGGTACTTAATTTGAGTATATCATTTGTCAAGAGAGTTATTTCAATTGTAAATTCAATTCATTATATCTTGTGGTTTCGAGAGCCTTGTGAAAACTCGATTGTTGGTTTCGAGAGCCTTGTCAAAACTCGATTGTTGGTTTCGAGAGCCGTGTGAAAACTCGATTGTAAAGGATAGGCGCTCCTTGTTGTAAGTCGCCTAAGGATTTGGTACTCCTTGTTGTAAGTTACCAAAATAGTGGATTTGGCCTTGCTCGTGACGGAGAGCTCGGTAACGGGGGACGTAGATCACGTTGGTTGATTGAACCTCCATAAATCGCGTTCGCATTCTCTTATCCCTTTTACTTACTTACATTGCACTTACTCTATTCTATCAATTTATATTGTGCAACACTATATCTAAGTGTTATACTTGCTTTATCAATTAAGTTTACACATATATAGCACACTACATTGATAGTTTAGTTACTTGTAACACTAAGTACTCATACTTGTACCCATTGGTTTTTAAGTTTGAGATTATTTATCGAAAAAGTTTTATAAACCAATTCACCCCTCTCTTGGTTAGTTTACTCTTGGGCTAACAGTAAATGTTACATCTTAAAAGATAGGGAACACTTAGGAAAATTTAACTTAAATCTGATGAAGGAATATTTTGGGTTATTGATAAGTATATTTTATACACTTATTTATCTGTCAAACATTAGGATATTATTTTTTTTTATTAAATAAATTCTATTTAATTGTTGTTATTTGTTATTATTTCAAGTTTTACCCCAAAATCAAGAAAAATAAGAAATTGTAGCAAAATGCACATTTGGATGCTAAATTGGACAATCGAGATGCTAATTACATCAACGGGAAAGATGCAATGTGCCAAAGTAAAGAAATCAGAAGTTGAATGACTGAAGAGCAAATTAAACATGAGGGAACAACTTGCAAATATCCAATGATTGACTTGGATCACAAGACAATACTTTGAGTATTTTTAGGATTCAATTATATGCAAGTAGAAGCTAAAAAAGGAATGGAATATGATAAAAATATTACCATAAAATTGATTACAACCGCATAGATTCTGGACAGATTTCTAGTCATACTTTAAGACCTAATTTTAGGGTAGTAAACGTTTGAATTGGAAAAATCCTGTTACAAGGAGAATTGTATTTATTTAAGTTATCTTTCTAACGCAATTTGAATTACCTCAATCAGATAAGGGAATAGAAAGATATAGTCAAAATACTAAACGGTATGCAGATACAAGAAAAGACTCTCACGGGTTTGATGAATTTCTTTCCTTCTTCAACTAAGAGCTTTTTTGATAATGGTTAAATTTTTATTACAACTTTTCAAATTCAATCTCAACCAACCATTCTTAGTCAAGCCCACTATTTTTGACTTTTCAAACAATTTTAAACCACACATCCATTTAAAAACTAAAAAAAAAACTACAAAAATCAAAGATTTTCACATTACCAAATAGGCTCTAAGTCTCTTCACTAACTATATAAGAAACATGTCTTGCACGAAAATCAGACATTTGCCTCACCTAAGAACATCATAATTTTGAAATTTCAACATCAAATTTTTGGGAGATTGGAGAAGCCAACTGGAACCAAAAGAAAGGGGCACGACTGGACTAATTTTGGTAGTGCGAGACGATGCTAATTCTTCAAATTTTCAAAATCCGAGTTTTACTTTCATTATTTATATCTTTTTCTCCAAAGAACATGAGTAGCTAATTTAATAATCGGGATTGACGATGTAGATATAATGTGTTTAGTTTGATTTTAATTTTCAAGTTGGTAGTTTATTTTTATGTATTGATTTTATTATTGCTTTTAATGCTTAAGTTGCTTGATCACCAATTCATGTTTTGATGATTGTTTTCATAATTCGAGAGGTGAGTTAACAATTGATCACGTAATAAAATTCAATAATTTCAACAAAAAGATAGAGATATGAATTTGTGGTTGCTTGTGGTCACTTATGAATTCCTAAGTAATTTAATGCATTTTGCTAAGGAGAACTCTGACCTTCTGTAGAGATACATGGTTGACTTAGTTAAATATGCATAATTCAAACTCGAGAGAGGTAAATTAGATACAAGTGTGAATTTGACCAAATACAATTTTAGAAAACAACTTGAGATGAAAAAATTAGCCTAGGACATTATTTCAAAATCGATAACCCAACACTTTGTTTCTTGCTTTTATTAGTTGTCTTTAGTTTAATTTTCTAATTTTATTTTAATTGAATTGTTTACTTCATTAAATCTCTATTTTATTGTCGTTTTTGGATTTTCTTAACATTTTATTTTTCTTAATTGACTTTTGTTTTAGTCTAAGATTATTTAGAATCAAAGTAAATTGATAGCGAACAAATAGTCTTCGTGGGATCGAAAACTCGGACTCAAAAGTCCACTTTTACTAATGATTTGAATTCTAACTTACAGGAAATTGAGGATGATCAGTTGGGAATTCCTCCAAAACAGCACACTGAAACTGAAAAATCAGAAGAATGACCACTCCAAGCAAAAATTCAAAATAATACTGAAGAATGTAACGTGAATGAATCTAACTACCCCGACACATTTTTCCATGTAGATTCAACTGACTACACAGATACATCTGGTGCTACAGAACTAGAAGTTCAGAAAAATCATCTACTAGAGTTCAGAAGACTCATCAACTTGACAACATTCTCATTGATCTATCTAAAAGGAATGACACCAGAAGAATGGGAAACATGTTCCATATATCCCTAATTGAACCAAAAAATGTCAAGGAGGCATTGACAGATGAAAACTGGGTACAGGCAATGCAGGAAGAACTCAACCAGTTTGAGAGAAATAACGTCTGAGAATTGGTTCCTCGTCCAAAAGAAGGAAATATAATTGGAACCAAATGGATCTTCAAAAACAAGTCATATGAACCAATATGATCAGAAACAAAGTCAGACTTGTTGCTCAAGGCTACACCCAGGTTGAGGGAATAGATTTTGTGACAAGAATTTACTCCTATAGTCAAACTGAAATCCTTCAGATTACTGCTAGCCATGTCTAGCTACATCAATTTTAGGTTATATCAGATGGATTTCAAAAGCGCTTTCCTACATTGTGTACTTAATGAGGAAGCTTATGTGAAGCAGCCCCAAGAATTTACAGATCCATCTCACCGGACTATGTCTTTGGACTTGGGCTTTATATGGGTTGAAACAAGCCCCCAAAGCCTGGCATGAGAGGCTCGCATCATTTTTGCTGAGCAAATAATACAAAAGGGGAGGAATTGAAAAAAAACTCTTTTCATTAAGCATCTGAATCCTGGATTACCTCCAGCTCAAATATATGTTGATGACATTGTATTTGGGTCTACCTCTAAGTCCAAAATTGATGAATTTATAAATACCATGAAAAGAGAATTTGAAATGAGTATGGTCAGTGAACTAACTTTTTTCCTTGGTATGTAGGTGCAGTAGGATGAATCTGGAATATTCATATCTCAAGAAAAGTAAGCTAAAAATCCGGTGAAGAAGTTTGGGCTTGAAGATGTTAAGGCTATGAGAACTCCCATGGAAACAACATTGAAACATTCAAAGGATGATACTGGCAAGGGCGTGGATCCATCTCTCTACAGAAGTATGATTGGAAGTCTTCTGCATCTTACTGCTAGTAGACCAGACATATCCTTTAGTGTTTGGGTGTGTGCAATATATCAGGATAAACCCGAAGGAATCTCATGTAGTTGCTGTAAAAAAATCATCAAATATTTAAGTGGTACATTAAATTATGGAATTTGGTTTACAAGAGATACCATTGCCTATCCTGTAGGATATTCTGACGCATATTGGGCTTTGGAAACAACTTGGTGGATTGGCTAAGCAGAAAACAAAACTCAGTATCCCTCTCCACAGCTGAAGCAGAGTATATTACATGTAGTAGTTGTTGTACACAATTCCTTTGGATGAAACAAATGTTGGAAGATTATGGGATCTTTATAGAACAAGCCACTATGTATTGTGATAACACCAGTGCTATCAACATCCCAAAAAACCCTGTCCAGTACTCCAGAATAAAGCATATTAATATCAGACACCACTTCATCGGAGAATTGGTGGAACAAAGATTATCAATCTGGAGAACATACAGACTAATCTACAACTTGCAGATTTGTTCACTAAGGCCCTCAATACTGTCAATTTTGAAAACCTTAGGAAATAAATTGGAGTTTCACCACATCCAGAATAGGAGCATGCATATTTTTAAAAAAAAAAAAAAAAATTGCTTCAGTTTTTAATTTTTTTAATTTTTTCATGCATTTAGGTAGATTTATCATATTCTTGTAAAAACTAATTATTGTAGATCATGTTTTTCCTGCAGGATATATCTCAATGTTTGAGGCTGATAATGAGACAGATAATTTTGACAGATGTCAGTCAACATGTCTCCATATGAGAATCTAACTAGCACTCAAATATGGACAATCTAAGGAATATGCCACTACTGTCAAGGTTGTCTGGTTTGTTACTGATGAGGTTTTATATTCTGTGTCGTAAACCTATTATCTAAATCTTACTTTTAGTATTGCACGCATTCTTTTATTGTCCAAAGGAAGGGCCAGTGGAAAAGAAAACTGTCAATCCAAGTCAAGTTCATACTCTTTGTTTTCAAATAATTTAAGAAAAAGAAATCAAAATGAAAAAAGGGGGAAATGTGTAACTGGGGATTGTGTGAAATTTGCAATACAAGTCAAGTTCATACCATTATTCTAATCTAAAGGGAGAAAATCTAGTAAAATAACTTCTGGGGATTGTGTGAAGTTATTTCCACCTCCAAAAGATATTGACACAATATTGAAAAAGTTAGCAATTCGGACTTGAGAAAATGCATTTTAAACAGATATTGATCGGTCTGCTTGTACCAGTGACAAATCAATAAGTCAGGAAAATCATATGGTTTTGATAGTATGTGGATAACTAAGGGTTGCTCAGGTGTCAAACGCACTTTAATCAACTTAATCATGTACGTGGTGGACTGTACACTACTAAATGTATCTACCTCAACAGATGCCAACAGTTAGGTTTTAATCTTTATGGCAGTATAAAGTGGGCAAATGTGTGCGAATCTTGTAGAGTAAGTCAATAACTTGTGGAGCCCAGTTTTGGTAATTTATTTGTTACCTAATTCTTGAATTATCCTATTTCTATATTTATCCCATTTTTTTAAGGAAAAGTTAGTAGGATCTAGGACTCTCGACAGATATCTGTTACCATAAGGAATGAAATCTCTTGAGTCCTATTTACACTCAAACTTCTCAAATATTCATTTTTTTTTAAAAAAAAAATCTCAGCTTCACTTTCCTCATCTCATAATTGAGAAACCCTAAATCCCAAATTCTCAAGAAATCGCTCCAATCTTCCTTAAGATCTAATCATGGAGAAAACCAAACAATCTGGTGCAAGAAGGAATACTAGAAGAAGTTCTAATGTTGAAAATGAGGGCTCTTCTTCGCCAAAGAACATGTTAGAAAGCGGTACAACTGGTGAAGGCACCATAGTGTCGGGCATAATCGCTATCACCGCCTCCACTCCAACCCCTCCTACTCTTGTCGGAACTACCACAACTCTAGTTCAGCTCATTATCCCACTAAGCCAAGACATCTCCACCACCGTCCCACAAATCATGGGTTTGAATATGTCATCCATATCTGGTAATCTTGCTACCAGTCATATTTCTTCATTTTTTATTCGTAGTGAGTTATTGGGTGCAGGAAAAATTGCTGGAAAACAAGGTAAGGCAATTAGGATAAAGCATAAAGTTATGAAAAATATGGAAGAAGGAGGAATTAAAGGTGCAAAGGGGACTGACTCGGATAAAGGAAATTCAGTTGAATCTGGTGATTCAGAGTCAGAAGAAGAATTAGGGAAAGTTGAGGAATCAGACAGTCAGATGAGTCTGGTGAGTTAGAGGGGTCAGTGAGGAGGAATCAGATGAGACAGTCGGATTTGAGGAATAGGATGATGCTAAGGAATCTGAGGAAGTCGAAAAAGAAGAGACTATGAAACCGAACAGAAAGGGAAAGACAAAAGTGGAAGAAACAGTGACTACAAAGAAAAAGAGGTGAAGTTTACTGCAAAAGACCTTAGGAAGTGATTAGGACTAAAAAGATGAATTTTCAGATGAGGATGATTCTTTCTAGGCCACTAATGATGAAATTACAATTGAGTTAACATGAGGAAAGTGAAAGGATTGAAACAATTGCCTAAGTTTGAAATGTCCAAAAAATATAAAATTTTACACAAAATAATCAAGGCAAACTTTGACCAACTCATTCATGAATCAAGCTTTAAATGAGAGTATGTGATGTGATCCCGGGAGGGGAACCATGATGAACACGCTGAATAACGTCGAGAAAGTTCCGAATCTAGGTTGAAACGGACGATAACACTACAACCTGAGCCTCACGATGCAAGAACCAGGGGTATATTAAACCCGAGACCCGTTACGATGCAAAAACAAGAACCATAATGGGGTGAACGCCACAAAGAATGTCCAGATCCTTGATAAGTTTGATTTGGTGAACGCCAAAAATATCTCACAATATTTGATAAGTTCGAAAGTTTTCAATCCAGAACAATATTTGAGGGAAACCACTCAACACAATTTCTATTAATCCAAGTATATTTACAATGAATTATAAATAAGCAAAATAAAAACTCTAGTCGCTAATGGACTCGAAATAGTGTTCTAACTAACCTCGAATAGCTAAAATTGAAAAAAGGAATTAAAATACGAAAAGGAAATAAAATCCGCGTTATTTACGAAAACCCTAACTTACGGCCGTGACAACACCACTTACGGTCGTAATTATTCTTCTGCTTAAGGGTTACGACCAGGACCATATTATCTACGGCCGTAACTATTAAAATCTTGGAAGTCTTCAATTTTCACCCGAGGATGACTTACGGTCGTGACAAGGTAGCTTACGGCCGTAAATACGGTTCTGGTCCATTTTGACCTGGTTTGATCTTTGAAGCTCTTCGAACCTGCTTGAATTCCTGTTTTGGCTTGAATTGTAGTTCTTTCCGTCAAGCCTGCCATGATTCGTATCAGTAAGCTAGGACCCTTTTTCTCCTCGGCACTAAGAGGAATATTAATTTAGCTACTCATATTTGGAATTCAATTGTTGGTCGAGTTTCAGGTAGTGATCCTCGTCAAAAACAGAATATGGGTGCTCCAGATAAAGCTGATAAGCAGGACTTTTCTCAACATAACAACAAAATTGGGCAACTGGAGGCAGAGGTTGTTGCTCTGAAAGCAGAGGTTACTGAACTCAAGACCACAGTACTAGCGCCTCTAACCAAATACCCTGAATGTTTTTTGATAATTCTCTGAATTTTCTATTTCAATTTGTGTGATCTGTAACCGAATATTATTTTGGTAAGTTACAAGACGTGGAAGGCTTCCCCTATTTCTTCCAAAAGGGGGAGTAGTAGTTTTTATCATCTTTTGGGTTATTTGAAAGATGAAGTAACTTTTTTTATTTGGATGCTCTTTATGTGCTTATTATTTGTCTCTCGTCATTACATGCATGAATTGGTTGTTGTGAGCTTATTTTGGGGCATAACTTGAGGGGGAGAATTTTCATAGGGGGGGCCATTATCTTCACTTGTCTATGAAAAGATGACTTGGTTTTTGAAAAAATAGAAAAAGCGAAAGGGGGAGATTGTTAACTTATTTAAATTGATATTTTCTATTTTTACAGGTTTGTAATTTAGTATACCTTATTTAATTACTAAATATTATATGTTCTAGTAATTTAATAAGTTTAACTAAATTACTAGATGATTTACTTGAAATTGAATTCATATCTATTTACAATACTTGTGCTTGTGATTTATTACTTGAAGATAAATTTTAACTTGCTAGAATTATCTCTTTTATATATGATAAATATTTATAAATGAGAAAATGTTTTAGCCTTGCTAAAATTCCTATTGGCCAAAAATTCTAGGCCTCATTTCTTAGAGTTCAAGTTTGTTTGTGCCACTTGGTTGGTAAGTGATTCACTTATGGTAAGATTCTTCTAATCCATCATTATCTTTTATTATTTTACCATTATCTCTATTAACTTGTAATTATCTTTGATATATTACAGGGAATAGAGATTGTGAATAACTAGTATTCTTGGAGGACAAGAAACTGGTGTGTATAAAAGAGAGAATGCTGTGGACATCCTCTCCGCACGAACATCATAAAGACATAGAGCTTATTCATTCAGACAAAAAACAATCTTGAAATTACAAATCTAAAGGTTCTCCAGATCTTTAGACAAAGATCAAATGGAAGGTTTGGATCAAGATCGAACGAAAGTTCAAAGTTGTTGTATTGTTGCAGTGTCAAGGGAAAGGGAAGCTACTAAAGAGTGGTGGGACGCTGATCATATTACACGCCATAGAAGAATCAGGGAGTGATTCATTTAATTCATGGGTGTTTGATAATTTTTTGCGTAAACTTAAACTATACTTTCATTGAACTATGTAATATCTTTTCTTATTAGTGATTTTTGTCCGCAGGGTGCAGGTATGTGGGTTTTCCCTTAAAGGGTTTTTCTCGCATTAAGCTCTAATATTGTGTTCAAATTGCTTTACAACAATTCTATTCATGATTTATAATTCAGACGAATCTATTCAGAAGATTCATCTGGATCTGTGCTAAACAAGACTTTACGTATTTCTATTAATAATGTACAGTCCAGACAAATCTGTGACAGTTAGTTTTGTTTTATTTATAGCAATTGTAACTCTATTTGTTGATGGGATTCACGGATCAATGAACACAAATTTGGTATCAAATTGTGGATGGGATTTGAGTAATGTTGGTATGAAATCGCGGGTGAGACTTTTTGTACGATTTTGGATTGTAATACGGTAAAATCGTCGTTTTCAGTACCAAGCTTGAATTTTACATGATTTTTGAGAATATGTTTTAGATTGTTGTGAATATGTTTAGAACAAGTCGTTGAATATCTTTATTTGTGTACTTAATCCAATTTTCAAACAAGGTTACGAATCATTCTAATTTATAGAGATGGAAAAAAAACTCGACCCGAACCCGAGTAGGTCACGGGGCGAGGGCCGATTTTGGCCTTCCCAACCGAACCTGCTCCAAATAATTAATTAAAAAAATATATAGAGAAAAAAAGAAAAATAACTGTAAATAAAAAATCATAAAAAATGGAAAAAATAATTAAATGGAGCGGCGAGATTGACTAGCCCCACCGAGGTGGGAGCGGGGCTGGGTGCGGGTTGGGAGAGATAATTGATAATGTACTAAGTGGAGACATAAAATTTGATAATGGGCTTTCGTTTAGAGATTGTTGAATCAAAGCTAAAGTAGTTGGATTGTGAACATAGTGACCATATCGCTGCTATTGAAGATATGCAACAATAGTGAACTAGTACCCCTGATAAATGTGAAGTGCAAAATCTGTAGATTGAAAAGTGATTTCAAATCAATGTTATCTGAATTTTCGAAAAATTTAAGAGAAGACGAGGTGAAGGATTAGAAGTCATTAGATCCTAATTTGGGAACATAGTGACCGTCTGATTGGTATTAAAGATGGCAACAATGCTATCTGAATTTTTTATAAATTTAAGAGAAGTGTAGTGAAGAATATGAAATCATGATGTATGATCCCAATTGGGACAAGGGGTATGTTATTCTTTTATTTCAATTATATAGTTTGAAGCCAATTGCAATTATAACTTTATTAAGGTCTGTAATGAATTACAATTTCAAATGAATTACAATTGTAACTCTATTTGTTTGGGTTTCGCGGATCAATTAACTCAAATTTGGTATCAAATTGCGGATGGGATTTGAGTAATGTTGGTATGAAATCGCGAGTGAATTTTTTTATGATTTTGGATTACATGGTAGAATCGTCATTTTCAGTACCAAGTTTGAATTTTACCTGATTTTGAGAATATGTTTTAAATTGTTGAAACATCGTTTAAAATATGAACCTACCCCCAAATAATTAATTAAAATAAATAAATAAATAGATAAAAAATTAAAAATAACTGAAAAATTAAAAAAAATGCTAAAAAATGGAAACAAAAATAAACAAATAGAGAGAAAAAAAAGGAAAAATAACTGAAAAATACAAAAAAATGATAAAAAATGAAAAAAAAATGAATTAAAATTAAAAATAACCGAAATTTTGAGGCACGCATTTGGCAAAAATAAAAATAAAAATAAAAAATCCACGGGACGAACCAGCCCTATTGCCATCACTACTTGTTGAACTTGGAAAACCTTAAAATCAGGTTAAAACTCACTTGGAGAAGGGACAGGCTAGCTCAACTAAGCCCTCAAGATTAATTCTTCTTGATTGATTGAGACTTTCTCAGGTATGTTGAGACTTGCTTGGGCTCGCCTCGATCTTTAGATTGAATTGTACTCAATTGAGGTCAACTCAACTCTTGAAGGGAATTATGCTTGAAAGAGATCTATACTCCTTCGGCTTTGACTTGGTCTTAGGATAGTATTTTGAACCGAGGTCGAAATTCCTTTAAGCTCGACTCAGTCCTTGCTTTATGTTCCAAACAATATGCTGGAGCTTGCTAGGACTATGTTAACATATACATAATTGTCAAATGTGATTAGATTTCCATTATTAGTGATGGCAACGGGGCGGGGGGCGGGTCGGGGGAACTCGAAATTTTTTGAAACCCGAACCCGCCACCCATCCCGCAAATTTCGGGGCGGGTCGAGGAAACCCTGTCGCCCCGTTTACCCGCCCCATTTAATTTTTTTTCCTTATTATTTTTTATTAATTTATTTATTCGGGACGGGTTCGGGGCGGAACAACCAAATCCGTACCCGCCCCGCGAGTCAGCAGGGCGGGTTTTTTCGCCCCACTAGGGACGGGTTCGGATCGGGTACCTGTCAGGTCGGATTTTTTTTTTTTGCCATCTCTCTCCATTATGTTTAGATGGCTGGGTGGGGTCATCAGAATTTCCAACATTTCATTTTTCAAACAAGGTTGAAATAGTTTACACCCACTTAATAATTATTCATTTATTTATTTATTTTAGTTCATAGATTGCTTTTCTAATTATGGAAGTGGAATTAATAACTTTACTACAAATGCATAATCAACACAAAAAAGACAAAAAAAAATATTAATCTTAGTTGCTATTTAGTTCTCAAAAATGAATAATGTCGTTAATAGATATAGTTAGGGGTGAACGCGGTTCGGTTTGGGCGGTTTTGACATATTTTCAAATCAAACCATTTCAAGTGGTTTGACATTTTTCCAAATCATTTCATTTTACAAACCAAACCATTTTTTGCGGTTTGGTTCAGTTTTAAATCGTGGTTTACCTATCGACATAATATAACATATTTTAGATGTTAAATTAATTCGTATTTTTTAATTTATAAAGCTAAAATAAGTTAATATATAAGAAGATAAAACGGAAACTAATAAGATAAAAGGACATAATACATAATATAGGTTTAACACTCAGAATTGTATCAGTTCAGTTCCAATCTTGTTTCCAAAATGGTTTCCTGGGATAATGCATTGAATCAGTATTAATGAGGAAAGGAAGAACATAATCAATCTAATATTTACATCCATGAAATCAACCAGAAGAAAATACGATATATAGCAAATCATAAAGCATTTAACAACAAATTGAGCTCTCTCGGATGATGTCACACGGTAATAGGTTTAACACACAGAATTGTAATATAATTATTACTCTTGAAAGGTAAAGATATTTCCACAATCACCAGGGACTTAGAGTTAGAGTTAATAGAATAAAGCATTTTGAAAAAATTGTTGACAATATTAGGCAACTATATGTTCATAATGTGTGTGTGTACATTTTAATAATATTGACTTATTTTATTTTCTTTATAATCTAATAAAATTAATTTTTAATTTAAAAATATAAAAGCGGTTTGGTTTGGTTTTTTGCAGTTTTCGAAAATCAAAACCTAAACCAAACCATTTTGAAATGGTTTGGTTCGGTTTGAGGGGAAAAAAAAACCACGGATCTACGCGGTTTCAAACCAATGGTTTAGGTTTGGTTTCTGTTTTTTTTTTTTTTTTTTTTTTTTTTTTTTTTTTTTGCAGCTCTAGATATAGCCCATGTTTAATTTCACTAAAACAAAATCATTATTTACTTTTTTATTTTCAACCATACATTTATTAATAAAATAATATCACACAAAAACTCGAAAAAAAAATTCTTACTTTTTAACCACACATTCTACTAAAACAATAATATTCAAAATCACAAAAACTCTTTTTAGACAACATCAAACACACTCATCGAAAAAAGGCCCTATACTTTAGCACATCTAATAGATATAGTAAATCAGTCCTGCTACAATAGTAGTCAGTCACAATTGCCAAGCTCAAATGCCTATATTAAGAGGGAGCTGGGTGGGTGCGGGTCGGGGATGAGTACTTGTTACATATTTTAATTTTAATTTTAATTTTAATTGTTTTGGTTTGCGGCGTCTACCTTTGGACGAGTTGTTTTAGTTGGGATGAGAGCAGTAGGTGAAGTGAATCAATTAATGATGTGATTAACAGATTATAGAGTACAGACTATTAAAAAAATTAGGATGTTAAAAAAATCAGGTACCCAACGAATTTCGGGTTCGTGGGTATTTTTGACATCCCCAAATGCAAAGCCAACTTCTTATTATTTTATTATAATTATGTTGAATTTTAATATTGCATATATTCAATGAATATGCATTTTTATGTTTAATCTGGATGACCATCAATTAATGTACTAGGTGGAGACATAATTGATAATGGGTAAGTTTAGAGACTGTTGAATCAAAACTGAAGCGGTGGATTGTGAACATAGTGACGTCTTGCTGCTACTGAAGCAACAATAATTTGCAAGTACTCTGATAAATGAGAAGACCCTACGTGAAGGATTAGAAGTCGTCATAGTGTAATGATCCTAATTTGGGACATGTTGGACTGTGAACGACGTGACCGTCTAGTTGGTATTGAAGAAATGTAATAATGTTATCCGAACTTTTTAAAAATTTAAGAGAAGACGGTGAGGTGAAGGATTCATAGTGATCCTAATTTGGGACAAGAGGTATAATTCTTTTATTTCAACTAATTATATAGTTTGTAGTTAATTGCAATTATAACTTTAGTAAGGTCTATAATGAGTTATACAATTTGAAATGAATTCCAATTGTAACTCTATTTGTTGATGGGTTTGTGGATCAATGAACTCAAATTTGATATCAAAGGCGAAAATAATCGGACTCGTGGGTCGGCGGCCGAACTCGCCGTAAATAATTAATTAAATGGACAAAAAAGAAAAAAAATTAAAAAATGCTAAAAAAATGGATAAAAAGTTAAACAAGGCAGCGGCCGCCCTGAACCTACCCCCAAATAATTAATTAAATATTAGAGAAAAAAGGAAAAATAATTGAACATATAAAAAATTGGAAAAAAAATTAAACGAGACGGGTGTACCTAACTCGAACGACCCGTGGGGCGGGTTTTGGCCACCCCAACCCACCCCCAAATAATTAATTTAAAAAATAAAGAGAAAAATAACTGCACAAATACAAAATGCTATAAAAATGGGGGGGGGGGAATTAAACATGGCAGCGAGGCGGTACCTAACCTGAAACCCATCCCAAATTATTAATAACAATAATAGAGAACAGAAAAAAAAAAAAGGAAAAATAACTGAAAAAATAAAAAGATGCTTAAAATTGGGAAAAAAAAAGTATTAAACAGGGCGACAGGTTTGGCAACTAAGAAAATTATTTTTCACACCACAATTATAATTTCTTTGTTTATTTATTAAAATAGGCACAAATATAAAGACATAAATATAATTTTAGTTTTTCTAATCTAATTTCTCTTATTAATATTAAGAACACTACAATCTCTAATACTAATTATCTTCTCCATCTCGCCGCTTTTATTTTTTCGTCTTTGTTTTTTTCAAAACCATCTTCTTACAAAAACATCTATCAATAAAAGTGAATCATATGCTAACTGAAAAAATTAACCGTACTCAATTTTTTCAATCAATTTGGTTTCTCCATGAATTATTTGGCTTCTCCATATTTCAGTCATTTTTTTTAACTTCATCAAAAAAATAATATTTTACTCATAAAATTCATAGGAACTATTTCTCTTTCTTACAAGAATTTCTATCATAAAAAAATGTCGATATGATATTGGTGAAGGAAGTTTATACCAATTCCTAATTTAATCACTAAAAATGTAAATGAAAATTTCTCCAACAAAATATTCTTCTTCTATTTTTTTATTTTTTTTGATAAACCAACAATTTTTTTTTAATTATAAAAAAATCTCTATACCCGATTATTCACTTAAAATAAATGATTTTTTAATATAATGAAAAAGAAATGAATAATTTCAACTATCTCAGGTCTTATTGAAGTCGAATTTGCGAAATAATTATGCTGGACTTATTATTTTTTAATTGGGATAGTGTTATTAGAAAGTCAACATGGGTAGAAAATAATGATTAGTAAAGAGTAGTGGAATTGTTAGGGAGCAAATGAGTTGCAAAAAGTTGATTTGTGAAATGCATTGTCAAATGATAATGGATGGAGAAAGAATCGGCAAGGAGGGAGGTAAAATAAAAATGGTAATATATAACAAGAAAGGTATATGTTGTGTAATTTATTTTTCATTTTTTATTGCAATTGAATTAGGTCGTATTTGTAAATTACTTGTGGTGTATTTATCAAATTGTATTTTATTTGTGATGTTATTATAATTTGGTGTAACATATAAAAATCGTGGTGGCAATATATTTACTCATATTTATATCATCATATCATCAAGAAACAAGAGGTCACTCCCAGCTCCCACGATCTCTCCCCATTTAAAAACCCACCGAGAACCCCAAGAGCCAAGTAAGAGTAATCAAAGGAAAAATCCCATTTGGGCAGTAATCCAAATGGAATTAATTCCCATCACAGGTATGTACTTTTTCATTCTTTCTCTTTTTTAAAACCTATCATTCTTGATCTTTGTTTCACCCCAATTTCATATGTTCACAGTGGAATAAATCGGAGTTGGGGCAACCTGAACAGCCTTTCTATGGCTTAGGGTAACATGTGCTACTCATCAACCAATTTAAGAGTAAATTTCACCACAAATGTCGTGGTATACAAATTTACAATGGAGGTAGGGTCCATACTCAGTTGCGGAGATGTGCATATTTATCAAAGGATTTAATTGGCAAAGGATTGTAGTCGGAGGCAGTAGTGAGGAGTCCCCATCAATGGCCTCTCACAATCGCCTCTAGGTACCCTCTGTGAATGTTGAAGGTTAGTGCTTCGAATCCGTGCATATTTCTACATATTTGAAGCAAATTGTAGAATTTGAGAAAAATTCAGCCATTGGAAGTGAATTCAGGCGAGTAGATCTGATGAGATCCCGATCGGGGAATCTCGTCGAACAACGCGAAATTAAACGAAACAAAGATGGGAAAGATCTAGATCAGATTTAAACACGAAAATAAACAAGAACACAAGAATTAAAATACTGGAAAGATAAAATTGACGATAGGACATTGACCAAGATTCACGACGCGAAGATTGGCGATGCGAAATCGGGATCCAAGGTTTTCGAAACACCTCAAGGACTTTTCAATTTCCTCGATAAGATTCTAATTGGAAACGCCACGAACATTCTCTCGAATATTTGATTAGTTCAACGCCACAAATATTTCACAATATTTGATAAGTCGGATTTGTTCTCGAAGAACACCAAAGGGACTCCTCAACCTTTAACAAGAGAATCCTCTCTTAATTTAATGCATAAACTCAAACTTAACTAAACTGTTTTTTACAATGAATGGAAAAGAATATATATAAGCAAAATAACATAGTTTCTAATTTACTCAAAATATAATTCTAATTAATCTAGAATACTAAAATAGGCAAACAATTAATTAAAAACGGAAAATAATCAAAAATCCCCTAAAATCCGAAAAACCTCAATTACGACCGTGATGAACACTTTTACGGCCGTAAATGGTTTTCTGCTTAAGACTTACGGCCGTGACCATATTTCTTACGGCCGTAACTATGAAATTCTGCAATTCTTCATCTAAACCCGAGGCGGAGTTACGGCCGTGATAATAACTTTTACGGCCGTGATTATAAGAGTTACGGTCGTGACAGATCTTCGTTACGGGCGTAATGACCTTTCTGCCCAAATAACTTCGATCACTCGACTCGGCTTGATCCTTTCGCCTTCTCGGCTCAATTCCAACATGGAACTTGCTTCGTTTTCCATGTAGATCACCGTCATACTTTCGATGTCTCGACTTCGCCCTTCGATGCCTGGTCCAGATCATATCATACTCCCTCTCTTGAAAAGGATTCGACCTCGAATCCAATTTTGGTCGGCTTTTCAAACTCCTTCTGCTTTTCTGGGCTCGATGATCATGTTTATGCCTCGTGCGATCCTTTAGATTTTTGGCCTGCTCATTTTGGCCAATAAATTTCTGCCCCGTCTTAAGTTCTTGGCTTGATTTATGTCCCTGCAAAAAAGATTTAATAGAACTGGGGAGGGATGTGTTAGCGTGAGTAAGTGCAAATAGACTCATTTTTGTGGTAGACTCTCTTTTCTTTTGCCTTTTGCACTCAGTCTCTCCTTTTTCTGAGGTTTGAACCTCAACCCTCTTTTCTTTATTTTTCACTCCCTCTCCTTTTTCTGAGGTCGTGGCCTCAACTCTCTTTTCTTTAATTTCCACTCCCTCTCCTTTTTCAGAGGTCATGACCTCAACTCTCTTATTTTTCCCCTCAAACTCACTTTTCACTTTCAATTGATCTTTCAGGGCTTCAGTTGGAGATAGTGGCATTAGAGTAAACTTTTTCCCCCTTTTACCAAGCTGTATCTATTCGTATACCCATCATGTAGTACAGCCCTTTCATGTTGCCAAGGTCTCCCCAACAGTATATGACTAATTTGCATTGACACCACGTCACAAATTACCTCATCCGAATACCCACCAAAAGAAAATGTCACCAAGACCTGTCTCTTCACCTTAATTTCCCCTGACTCAGTCAACCATTGTAATTTATAAGGTGTTGGATGTTTCATTAAAAATAAGCCTAATTTTTCCACCAACATTGTACTAACTACATTAGTACAACTTCCCCCGTCAATCACCAAGCTACAAAATTTCTCATCCACTAAGCATCTAGTGCGAAAAATATTATCCCTTTGCCCATCCACATTTTCCAAAACATTCGCCTTACGCTTAACGGTAAGAGCATGCCTATCAATAATTATCCACCACAACACTTTTCGCCCCTTCACTATCACACCTAACTTTTTTACGTGGACAATCAAGTGCAATGTGACCCCGTTCCAAGCATTTAAAGCACTTAATACTTTTATCCTTAAGAGGCTTGGAATCAGAATTATTTTTACCTTTGGTTGTCGGTTCCTCCCTCCTTTTGTGAACATGATCACTACTCTCCCGTTTTAATATCTCTTTTCGCTTCAATGTCCTTTCATCACCCCCATCTCCACCTCTAGAATTGGCTTCACGCCCCTTATGCCTCCTAGCCCTAGAATCCGCCTGATGTTGCTCCTTTTCCCATTGAGCAAGTTCTGCTTCCCTTCTATCCATCCTAGCCATCAATCTCTTAAGTTTTACCTTCATGGCCTCCATCTGTTTAAAATTCTTGTGGTCACCTGTTGATGGAGATTTTTCCCTGCGAGACATGGTTGGTTTTCAAAGACAAACAAAAATTCCTCTCGTGTTTATTTTCACTCGTGTATCACACTCAATCCCTTCAAATTTCACCCAAGAACAAACCAAGGATCAACAATCAAGAAATTTATGGAAGATACGAAAAGTAAAAATTAAGAAATTCTCGGAATATTCGAATTTTTTTTTAATCTGCCAGAAATTTGACTACGAGTATGGAAGAAAAAAGGGAATTGGATTTGGACGAACAAGAAAAACACTTTTGAGTTTTTGGGACTGACTCTTATGGATCAAACTGAACAAAATTTATAACTGACACGAAGAACAAGAAAATCAAAAAACAAGAAAATATCAAGAATACCAAGAACTGAGTCTAGATCCAAGCTCTGATACCAGATGATGAGATCCCGACCGGGGAATCTCGTCGAACAACGCGGAATTAAAAGAAACAAAGATAGGAAAGATTTAAATCAAATTTAAACACGAAAATAAACAAGAACACAAGAATTAAAATACTGAAAAGATAAAATTGACGATAGGACCTTGACCTAAGATTCACGACGCGAAGATTGGCGATGCGAAATCGAGATCCAAGGTTTTCGAAACACCACAAGGACTTGTCAATTTCCTCGATAAGATTCTAATTGGAAACGCTACAAATATTCTCACGAATATTTGATTAGTTCAACGCCACAAATATTTCGCAATATTTGATAAGTTGGATTTGTTCTCGAAGAACACCAAAGGGACCCCTCAACCTTTAACAAGAGAATCTTCTCTTAATTTAATTCATAAACTCAAACTTAACTAAACTGTTTTTTACAATGAATGGAAAAGAATATATATAAGCAAAATAACCTAGTTGCTAATTTACTCAAAATATAATTCTAATTAAACTAGAATACTAAAATAGGCAAACAATTAATTAAAAACGGAAAATAATCAAAAATCCCCTAAAATCCGGAAAACCTCAATTACGGCCGTGATGAACACTTTTACGGCCGTAAATGGCTTTCTGCTTAAGACTTACGGCCGTGACCATATTTCTTACGGCCGTAACTATGAAATTCTGCAATTCTTCATCTAAACTCGAGGCGGAATTACGGCCGTGATAATAACTTTTACGGCCGTGATTACAAGAGTTACGGCTTTGACAGATCTTCGTTACGGGCGTAATGACCTTTCTGCCCAAATAACTTCGATCACTCGACTCAGCTTGATCCTTTCGCCTTCTCGGCTCGATTCCAACATGGAACTTGCTCTGTTTTCCATGTAGACCACCGTCATACTGTCGATGTCTCGACTTCGCCCTTCGATGCCTGGTCCGGATCATATCAAGATCTGAGTTGAAAAGCAATTTTTGTGAATGTTCGTGTGTTTTATGTAAATGTACTCTAATTTTTCAAGAGAAATGTATGTTTTGTATTGAATTTTAGCATGTATTTGTCTTTTTTCCTTTAATTCTGGTGCACTAGAATGATTTGTTTTTTTACTGAATCTCATGCACAGTGTGTTAAACTTATCTTCAAGTTGAATGAAATGAGTGGGAAGATGATTGGAAAAAAACCTCTATAATTGGTATGTGGTGTAATTTCTTCAACTTAATACTGGTCCAGCTCCAGCCCATGTCATATTAATTGAATCATGCATTAATTGAAAATTGGCGGACTTTGATGCAATTTCAATTAAGTTAATTGGGAATAGATTGTTATTTGCTAGGTGTCAAAAAACAGACAGAAGTTGAGGAAGTGGAACGCACAGTGGGTTGGGAGAAAGAAAAGGTCAGTATTTTTTCTTCTTCATTTCGGCTATAAACATGTTATTATGATTTGTCTTTTAAAAGTCGTTGGAGGGCAATGACACAATGTTAGTGTATTTTTCTCTTCAGAAAGGAGGTATTTCATGATTCGGTTGTGCTACAAATACCGGGAGAGGGTGCGTACCGCTTACCACACCCTCACCACTTTAATGAAAAAGTTATTTATTGTAATTATTATTATTATTATTATTTTGGGCTTTATAATTGAATAAAAATAAAATTTTGGAGAAGTAGAATGAATTATCTGTATATAGACTTTTTGTAGCATGTTTTAGCTCGTGTTCTTTAATTACAAAATAGTGTATAAATTTAATACTCATATCATATATTATTTACGTGAGACGTGCAATGCACGTACTTACTACTAGTTAATTAGAGAGAGAGAGAGAGAGAGAGAGAGAGAGTGCACAAATAAAAAAATGCTATAAAAAAAGGGCAAAAAAATTTTAACGGTGTGGAGAGGCGGTACCTGACTTGAAATCCGTCCCAAATTATTAATTAAAAACAATAATAGAGAACAAAGAAAAAGGAAAAATAACTGAAAAAATAAAAAAAAGTATTAAATGGGGCAACGGGCTGTGGGCACGGGTTTGGCAAAAGGGGGGGGGGGGGGGCTGAACCCGACCCATGCCATCACTACTAGTTCAACTTAGAAAACCTTAAAAGATGATGATAACAATAAGAGAAGAAATAAAAAAAATGCTAAAAAACAAGGCGGGTGTACATGACTCGAACGACCTTTAGGGGCGAGTTTTGGCCACCCGAATCCACGCCAAATAATTATAATTATTTAAAAAATAATTTGAAAAATAATTGAACTATAAAAAATTGCTATAAAAATGGGAAAATAAAATTAAATGGGGGCGGCGAGGCGGGGGTACCTGACCTGAAACCCGCCCCAAATAATAATTAATTAAAAACAATAAATAAAGAAAAAAAAGGAAAAAAAACTGAAAAATGCTAAAAATTGGAAAAAAAGTAATAAATGGGGTGACGGGCCGTGGGGCGCGGGTTTGGCCAAAAAAAAAATTCACAGGACCGAACCCACCTCGTTGCCATCACTACTAGTTCAACTTAGAAAACCTTAAAAATGATGATAATGCATAAGAGGACAACTAATTTTTCAATTTGATATATGTTCACGATTTAAAGAAAATAACATAAAAATTATTATTTCATTTTCTATAGACATTGATGTTTTCGAGTAATACTTAGTTATATACAAAATGTTTTCTTAAAGTATGATTATTTTACAAAACTCTCATTTAACAGCTATAGAGAATTATTTACATTAGTAAAAAAATAATAATAGCTTTTATAGAGCAGTACAAGTTTAATTTTGTTAAGAATTATGTTTGGAGAAAATGAGATGAGACTTGAGAGAGTGAGAGATAAAGAGTAGCATAGAGTCAAAATGTAAGGCTTGATTTTGAAATTATATATTTGGGCATCGGTTGATTTAGACCACTTTTAATTTGTTTTGACTTTTTTAATTAAACTTATTAATCGGGGGGGGGGGGGGGGCAGGTTCCCGTTGAGTTCGGGAATTCCCCGCCCCATTGTCATCCATAGGGAAAGACTTGCTAGGGCTCAACTAAGCCCTCGAGATTAATTCTTGATTTAGACTTTTTCAGGTAGGTTGAGACTTGTTTGGGCTCGCCTAGGGCTTTAGATGGAATTTTACTCAAATGAGGCCAACTCAACTCCTGAAGGGAATTATGCTTGAGAGAGATCGATACTCCTTTGGCTTTGACTTGGTCTTAGGATAAAGTATTTTGACCCGAGGTTGAAATTCCCTTAAGCTCGACTCAGTCTTTGCTTTATGTTCCAAACAATGTGATGGAGCTTGCTACGACTATGTAGTATGTAATACATATACATAACTGTCAAATGTGATTAGATTGCTATTACATTTTTAACAACTTGGAAATGAAATTAATCATATTTTAAATTTAATCATTTATTCATGCATAAGTCTCAGATACTAAATGAGAAGGAAAGAAATTACTAAATGAGTTGTGTGTGTGTGTGTGTGTGTGTGAGAGAGAGAGAGAGAGAGAGAGAGAGAGAGAGAGAGAGAGCTGTAATGTTAAATGAGTTGAGAAGCAAATTACTTACTGTCCATGAAACCAAAATCTGGTAAGCAAGCTGCTGGTAAGATAACAGATCCGGCCCTCCAGTTTTACAAATTAATTAATACTGTAATGGTAAAAGATAAAATGAAATAAAAAATAGTAAAAACTCAACCAATGTAGTACATTTCCGTATGGGGTGTCAACGAATAACATTGGAACATGCAGGACACCATTTTAAATCAAACTGACTAGAGGAAGAAGGCAACAATTACTGGTCGAGTGCCAGAAGTCTCATAAGCCAGCCAATAATCACTTACCACAATATAAGGTGACTCACGGATTCATTAAAGCATAATTCCCCTCTAAAATCCCCACGTGAGTTTTGACATCGACCATGATTTACCATAAGTTTGAGATGAGCCGAGCTTGTCTCAACTGAGATTGAGAAAAATTATCCTTAAACCAAGTTCAACCCAAGTATCGACTTCGTTTGAACTTAATTTCCATGGGAGGCCGAGTTGAGCCCAAATCTCAACCTTGGCAAAGAATTTTCATCTTGTGGAGTCAAGCCAAAGCAAGTCTCGACTTAGTTTTAAACACGAGTTAGTAAGTCTCAAAAAAGGAAAACACAAAATCACATATTACATTGAAGATTCAGTCATAGAAAATTCAGAGAGAGAAACCAATGAACAAAACAGAACATTGTCACTGCTACAAGTACAAAAATCCAGACAGATCATCAAATTCCATCCAAATGCAACATCAAAGAATGTAATCATGAAGGCACTCGAATTAATGGAAACAAAAAAGAACACTGTCACTCTAAAAACATTCATAAATCACCATACATAGAATGAAAAAGAACCACAAAACCAAACATAAAAGTCACAAATTACATAAAACTTCAGCCCACAGAAAACAAATCCATTGAAACCCAAGATTGATTCACAATCCAAAGAATACACACACTAAAGATCCTTCAAGATTCAAGCATAAGTATTTGAGAAATATTAAAAAGAATGTAATCAGAAAGACACGAAATTACATACATGAAGAGAGTATTATTAAGAAACATCGTTGAAATAAATATACATAAAATACAAAAAGAAACTTGGAAAAATCCTTCAAGATTCAAGCCAATGCACCAAAAAATAATGTATGCATATAGATGATGACGATGACGATGACGATGACGACGACGACGACGATGAGGACGATGAGGTTGATGATGATGATGATGATGATGATGATGACGACGACGACGACGACGACGATGATGATGATGAAATATATAAAAATATAATATATAAATTAATTAATTAATTAAAGAAAAAAGAGAACATGATACAGTCATAAAAGGGAACCCAAAACTTAACAATATTCAAACCGAACACAAACTCCATTAATGAATACAAAACAAGTACAAATACAAATACAGTAAAGCACATATCCTTCAATGCATCCAAATGCACCAAAGAATGCAATTGCAAAGACAAAGGAATTGCAAACAACTCCTGGTGTGCATTTATCACTCAAGGTACACAATTACATAAATAGCCATAAATTGAATGGAAAGGAAAGGAAACACCAAACGCAACCACTAAAGATCCAAAGAAACCCATAAAGATCATGATTCAATAATGGTTATTTTAGAAGATATTTAGTTTCCAATAGCTATTGAGAAGCAAATTACTTACTTACCATTCATGAAACCAACGTAAGCTTGCTGCTGGTCCTCCATCCAATGAAACAAAATCTCTTTCAGACAGCCGCTTATTTGAATTGGAACATCATCTCTTATTTGGGTTGTATCCAGATCTTAACAGATCCAGCCCTCAGTTTTGCCAATTAATACTATATACCTTAATTCTAAAAGATAAAATAAAATAAAGACAGCAAAAACTCAACCAATGTAGTAAATTTTCGTATGGAGTGTCAACAAATAACATTGGAACATGCAGGACACCATTTTAAACCAAACTGACTGGAGGAAGAAGGCAACAATGACTGGTCGAGTGCCAAAAGTCTCATAAGCCAGCCAATAATCACTAACCACAAGATGCCTCACGACCTCATTAAAGCATAATTCCCCTCTAAAAGCGTTGTTGATCCCAAGTGAGTTTTGACATCAACCATGATTTATCATAAGGTTTGAGAGGAGTCGAGCTTGTCTCAACTGAGATTGAGCATAATTATCCTCAGACCAAGTTCAACTCAAGTAAGTAAGTATCCACTTCATTTGAACTTAATTTCCATGGGAGGCCGAGTTGAGCCTAAATCTCAACCTCGGCAGAGAATTTTCATCTTGTGGAGTCAAGCCAAAGCGAGTCTCGACTTAGTTTAAAACATGTGTTAGTAAGTCTCAAAGGCCGAGTTTAGTGACTCTTGATCACACATTCTAAAGTGTAGTCAAGTCCAAGTAAGTCTCTGTCATGTTCAAGTAAGACATTTAATCCTAAGTGGTCAAGTGTCAACTCTCGACTGAGCATAATTCTTCCTAAGGATGAATCAAGCATAAGCCAGTCTTGATTGCCTTTTGAGAATAATCCCTCCCATGGACCAAGACAAGCTCAAGGAGTCTCGACCTTGTTTGAGCACATTAATCCTAAAGTTCAAGTCAAGCTCAAGGAGTCTCAACCTTGTTTTGAGCATATTAATCCTAAGGGTCAAGTCAAGCCCAAGCAAGTCTCCATCATACTGGAGCTTCTTTAAGGGCCAAATCTAGTCCAAGTGACTCTCAACACCATTTTGGTATAATTTTTATCCTTAGCGATAAATATCCAAGTGACTCTCAACACCAAATCTAACTATTATGCACACAACCATTTATTTGATCATGCATTTACCAATGTGAATTACTAAATGCATTGATTATGAAAAAAATTACTGTGATTTAGATAAAGCTAAAAATAAGAACGAGTTAAGATGATCATACCATGGACAAACCTGGGCGTAGGTGCGAAGAGAAATCCTTCATGTTCGACGATCCCCCCCTCCTTTCCTGTAGAACTCTACTTAAGTTCTTGAATATGTAAAGTTCCCAGAATAGCAGTAATATTCACATAATGTGTGAAATGATTAAGAGATTACATACCTCTTCATTCCAGCGAGTTCCACATTTTGTAGCTATAGAAACACCCACTGCATAACAAAATCTTTAAGCACCACTGCATATAAACTCGTCCTTCCCTTAATTTTGAAGTAATTTGTAAGAAGGTTAGTATCATATCAGCACATATAGAAGTATCAAAACAGATGTATATCACAAAAATGGAAAAGAGTTGTGTCTAAAATTTTTGACTGAGACCAAATTATAATAAACAAAAGACTTATGAGCAAAAAATAAAGGAGGGTGGAAGAGAATGATGATTATGACCAGAAATAGGCTCTAATGAATTAACTCACATCACGACCAGAATCTGCAAAGATAAATGAATTCGTTTAATGTCATACCACTGCCAAAAAAAAAGGAATGCAGTATTACCCGAACTTGCATTAGCCCTTTGTCCGAAAAGTAATAGTACGTCGGAGCACTTAAACGAAATCTCAGCTGAACCTCCATATTACAATTAAAAGAGCAAATCAATGTGTGATCGAGGGAGTTTAGAACAAGCGCAAAAGTGAAATCAATGAACTCTTAAGAAATATACATATACTAGATTATTGACAATGAAGATAGTTGAGCATATAGGGAACTAGTAGGATAAAAACCAAAAAACCATGAAAACTAAGATAATCTTCCATGTACGTTGACTGTTGAGTTCAGACTCTTTATTATCATCGGAATCATGACAGATGGAGTAGTGGATATAGGGTAGTACCATTAGTAATCAAACCTGTCCAGAAATATATAAATTTGGGTGCTACTGTGTGAGCACATATGCTGAAAGTTATATCGGAAACAAAACTAGAAAATTTTTCTTCTTCCTCCCCTATCTGAGAGTGGAAGCAAGTTCTTTCTCTTGACAAAAGAGGAACCATAAACATAACACAAAATCACATATTACATTGTAGATTCACTCAGAGAAAATTCACAAAAAGAAACCTATGAACAGTAAATCAAAGAACAAAAATCCAAAACAGATCATCAAGATTCATCCAAATGCAACATCAAAGAATGGAATCATAAAGGCAATTGAATTTATGGAACCAAAAAAGAACATTGTCACTCTAAGAATATAATTTCTTAAATAATCATACATAGAATGAAAAAGGAACCACAAAACCAAACATAAAAGGCTCAAATTACATAAAATATTCAACCCACAGAAAACAAATCCATTGAAACCCAACATTGATTAACTATCCAAAGAATACACACACTAATGATCCTTCAAGATTCAAGCATAAATAATTGAGAAATATTAAAAAGAATGTAATCATAAAACACAGGAATTACATACATGAAGAGAGAATTATCTAAGAAATATTGTTGAAATAAGCATACATAAAAATAAAAAAATACAAAAAGAAACTAGGAAAAATCCTTCAACATTCAAGCCAAAGCACCAAAAAATGATGATGATGATGATGATGATGATGATGATGATGATGCGATGATGATGAGATGATGATGATGATGTGATGATGATGATGATGATGAAATATATAAAAAATATATATATATAAATAAATTAAAGAAAAAAGAGAACGTGATACACTCATAAAAGGGAACCCAAAACTTATCAATTATCAAACCGAACACAACTTCCATTAATAAATTCAGCCCATATAAAATTCACAAAGCAAGTACAAACACAGTAAAGCACAAATCCTTCAATCAATCCAAATGCACCAAAGAATGCAATTGCAAAGACAAAGACAAAGACAAAGGAATTACAAGCACCTCCTGCTGTGCATTTATCACTCAAGGTACACAATTGCATAAATAGCCATAAATTGAATGAAAAGGAAACACCAAACACAACCACTGAAGATCCAGAGAAAATGATCATCGATTCAACCCAGAAATATATTACAAGATTCATTCAAATAAACCAATAAAGAACATCATTGTAAAGATGAAGAGATTATAGAAACAAGAGAAAACCTTTAGAGAATTCACAAAACAGAATCGTATTATTAATTTACTTCTCGGTTTCTCTGGAATTCATCTTCAAAAATCATTGTCTAGTTCTTCCTGATAGTAAAACCATGAGATAACGGTGAGAATTGCAGAAAGAACTATATATACCTGGATAGCCATCAAAAATATCACAAAAATAAATCCGATGAAACCCAAACTGATCGTTAGTTCGACCAAAGAACAAAACCGTGAATTGAAACAACACATCAAGATTCATTCTATACATGAGTAAAGAGCCCCATAATCATATAGCTAAAAAAGTATAGAAATTATCGTAAAAAAGTTAACTCACCCCAAAACTCATCGCCCAAAACTCAAATAGAAAATCCCCAAAAGACTCGTTCTCTTTCAAGAACAAGGGATTATAAACAGGTTCAGCATAACGGTCATATTTTCATCAATCTCACATTCCATCGTTCGATCAACCATAAATAAACGGTTTGAAGAGACTTGCCAGTTGTATCATGCAAGCCCACCGTTGGAAGTTTAATGGTTTTGAAAATACAAAATTTAGTTGGTTTCTTATCTTTATTATTAACCTCCAAAAATATTAAGTTATTGAAATTTATTGATGAATATATTGTTACAATTTTCTTGCTGAATTTCTTAAAATTGAAAATATGTTATGTTATTAGAAATTGACTTTTAATTGTAATAATATCAAAATGACATTCACCTTGTTTGATTCCATTTTTTAGAGGAAAAATGAGTTTTGAAATAATATTTTTCGAATAATATGTGGTTAAAAAAATAGAGACTTTTAAATTTACGTGTAATATTATTTATTGAATGATGTGGATAGAAGATAGAAAAGAGAAAATGTACTTTGATGTTAATATTAAGTATACAAAGTAACATGGTCAAACATTAATAATTCAAAAAACTTGATACAATTTTTTTTGTGGCTATGAATTCGACAGCATTATTTGCGACCAAATTCATAAAAGAGCTATCGTCCTTCTATCCCATCTCCGTCATCCCTCAAACTACGTACGTTAAATTAAGCACAACATAAAAGAAATATGATACATAGGCAACACCGCATCGACATAGATAAATTAAAAAACGATATAGTTCAAAAGATATTGAGTTGGGGATCCAGCCCTTGTTTGAGACCCATTATTTCAAATAATATGGTTTATAATAGTAATTTTTTGAAGAATGTATGGTTAAAAAATAGAGATTATTTGGGTTTATGTGTAGATTATTTTATTAGTAGAATGTGGTTGAAAATGAGTTTTGAAAAAATAAAGTTTTAAATAATGAGTATCAAATGGGGGCTAATAGTGCATTCTCCCTTTACATTTAGACCATCACGAGTTAAGCATGTGACAGAAAGACTGATATGATCTAAGATAGAGATTTAAAAAAGAGATCATGCTACATGGGACAAGACTTCAAGTGCAAGTTCAGTAGCTCAATAGAACGAGCAAAGAGTGATACAAGAAGACTCAAAACTAATGAAGATGGTTGGAAGCCAAAATTCAAGTTGAATGACGAAATTCAGTGAACAGGACAAAAGTCCTTCACGTGATCTCGTGGAGGAAGCCAAAATTCAAGTCGAATGATGAAATAGGATTTTTTTTTTTTTTCAAAGTTTTGCTTCAAGAAATTGCTCGATTTGCAAAGTCGGTATCTAACAGTTTTGGATTTTTGAATAGGCAATCTTTTGGAAGAAAGTATGGTTTCTCTTTATATTAGCATCTCTTTACTTGTGGTTTTTTATTTTTTCATTTAATGCGTTTATTTCTTGATTGCTATCTTAGCGTTATATACTCAGTTAGGTATTTATGGAATGAATTTATCTAATAGCCGAAAGATTTTGTACGAGTCTTGAATAATTTTCAAGTTTTTGATTGGTTTGATGTGCGACTATGCCTTCCAATTTTGTTAGTAAATCATTTTACTCTTTTTGCGATTTTTTCAAGTATTTTTCAAGAATTGCAAATTCTTCCTTTAAACCCCACACAAGTTTGAGTTCTTCAGTGGCTACCTCAAGCAATTTCTCCAATATAAATTTTATGCTTTCGCCAGCTACAGTTTCCAATTTTCTTGCTTTAGAAATTTGGTGTGTGGTTGATTCATGATTGATTTCGAGAAGTAGAGACAGAGCTCGGTACAGATCGAGGTGTTTGTGGTGTAAATTTTACAAATAAAAATATATTACAATCTACGAAAGACTTTCATTAACTACATACAAATAAATTCTTTGAATTTCACAAAATTTTATCACGTCAACAATGTCCCAAAAAATGTCTGCATAGAAAAAAAAATCTATATTTTCAAAGTTTTCTCAAGATTGCAAAATACACAATTGGATTCCCGCCAAAATGTACTTTCTATATTCTAAATAATTTTTTGTAGAAAGTTAATATTTGTTGTATGTTTAGTAAGAGTTGTAATAAATATAGTATGTGTAAATGTGTTACATTAATGAAAATGAGAAAATTAGATTAATATATTTAAATATAAAATAAATATGATATTCTATGTAAATGTGGGAAATGAAAAATTGGATTAATTTATTTTTTATTCTACAATTAATTAAGTCATTTAATTAATTTGTTATATAAGCTTTGTACTTATGTGTGTCGAAGGATTACTTTGATGAAATGAAATGCTTAAACTGATATTAATTTATTTGTTTTCGTCTCATGGTCGTGAGCTTGCAATGAAATGACACATAAACATTATGCGACTTCATGGGTCATTTTGTTCAACATTGGGTGCAGTGATCTTGAATTGGAAATCTGTTATTTGATAATTACATATTAGGAAGTCTTTAGTTTGTGTAATCAAGTTTCTACAATTTTATTTATGTAGAAATCCGTATTCAGTTTCTTAAAAGCTATATTAATTTGTGTTTAAAAAAAAAATGATAATGATAGTCCAAATGTAAAAGGATGTTTCGTTCCAATTTTCAAAAAGAAAAAAAAAAAAAAAAAAAAAAAAGGACAATTTGAAATTGTTCAAATACATTTTTACTTAATAGGATGACTGATTTTAATATATTATTAATCTTATTATATATCCTAACTTCATTTTATTTTTTATTTTTTGTGAAAATGGTGGAATATATTCAATTTTATTTTTCTTGGATAAAAACAATAATATCAATGAAATTTTTAATCTAGTTATTTAAATTTTGTTGTTTAAATAGATTGAAACAAATAGTAATATGATGATTAACTTAATATAAATAAATGTAATATTCTATGTAAATGTTTTACATTGGAAATGAAAAATTGGATTATATATTTGAATATAAATAAATGTGCTAGAATTTACAAATAAATAGTTTTTAAGAAAGTTTATACTAAAAGATTATTTGGAGGATCACACAATACAAGAATTTCAACTCGGTCATCTATTAAGAAGAAACAGTTTGTAAACCAAAGTGGTTGATGTAAAAATAGTCTTGAAGATTTTATTATTTTTTATTTATTTATTTATTTATTTTGCAGCTAAATTCAATTTTATTGCTTTATGGTTCATTTTCATAATTAATATTCAAATTCTAATTTCAATCCAGATAAAGAGTCATGTTAATAATTAAGGATGCGTTCTCTTTGGCGTTTTCCAACCGTTTTTCGTTTTCCATTTCCGAAAACGCGGAAAACGCGTTATCTTGAGCCGTTTTCGGAAAAAAATTTCGAAAACGTTTTCAAAATTTGTAAAGGAAATGGAAAACGTGAAAATCACGTTTTCCGCGTTTTCCGAAATTTTTGCCTTGTAAGTGGAAAATGAGAAAAACGCGCGTTTTCCGCGTTAAAAAAAATAATAATAATTAAAATAATCAAAAAAATTTGAAATTTGTCAAAATTTATCATTTTTAATTACATTATTGGTCCCTGATTTTCAAAACTTGTCATTTTAATCCTCAAATTTTGAAATTTCTTTCGAAAATATCCTAATTTATTTGCAACTTAAGTCCCTCAACTTCAGATTTTGTTGCACATTAGTTCACAAATTTTACTTTTCTTTCAATTTAGTCCTTTTCGTATTTGCTTTATAGGTCATTGTCTTTAAACATGTATAACTTTTGATGTACAACTCCGAATTACACTCTGTTTTTTGCGTAGAACTCCAAATTCAACCATCTTTCTGATGATATATCATGTGCTTAATTATTAAACATTTCTTTTTTACTTTTGTATTGTAGACACTTATTTTGTAAGTGCATAATTAATTAACGTAAATTGATTTTTGCAAATTTTATTGAAACTTAAATTTTAAACGTTATGAGTGCTTACTAGAAGGATGTATCTATATAAAGTATTAAATGGAACGATTACTTTAGAAGGGAAAATTACTACTCAAATGTTGAACGATTACTTTAGAAGGGCAACATGAATTTTTGGACTTTTTTTGTATAACCAAATTGTGTGATAGGGGTTATTTCATTTATTTTTGTTGTGTAACTCAAAATATGATATCTTTATTTCATTTATATTCACAAACAATATGAAATAATTTTCTTCAAAATTTTAAACAGAACGCATTTTCCAGCTTTTCATTTTCGAAAACAGTTTTCAAAAATAACAAACCAAATGCGTTTTCAGCAATTTCGAAAAAAGTCAAAGAAAATGGAAAATAGAAAACATTTTCGAAAATGAAAACAGGAAACTGAAACACAAAGAGAACGCATAAGTTTTTCCGATAATTAGTGTCGAATACCATTTTAATTAAAATTAATGCTATTATTTCGAAAGAAAAAATTTATTGTTATTGGAAAATTAAATTATGACTTCATCTATATCTTAATCTAATTTATTTATTTATTTATTTAATTTTTGTAGAGTTTACAATATGTTAACTAATATACAACGATCATTTAGAAGCAATTTTCGGTTCGAGCTTGTTATCTTTAAACACGGTTCAGAAAAATGTCCATATAATGACATATCGTATAAACAATATCTAGAACATGAACTTAATTTGATAGCACATATTGATTCGTCAACAAATTGACCGATATTGAGTATAGGAGACGAGACAGGACGGGACGTTAGGGGTGATAATGATGGTCAAGCAATAATAGATATGCCGAATGATCTACTGGTAGATGTATCAGATAAACTGGTACAGCCCATTGTCGAGAGTACATATCATTCGTTTACAGCCAACTATGACGATGTCTCGTGTCTGCAGGGGAAGGCTATACTTGTCCCAACACTTGATCTTGTACAAATCATAAATGAGTACATGATTTCGATTAATCGGGCTTAGGGAAGAACTTATTGAGTTCAAATAGTTTGTGCAGGGCAGAGAATGGTAAATGTGTGTTCGAAGATATTCACTCTCCAGAATTCTTGAATTTTATAAAGTGTTCAGTTGTGCCTGCGCATGATTTGACGCTAAAGGTAGGTGTTCCGGTTATGCTTTTGAGAAACATTGATCATGCTGCAGGTTTTTGTAATGGAATAAGACTAATCATTACAAAGCTCGGTCACAACATTATTGAAGCTAGAATCATGTATAGAAGCAATGAAAAATATATGATATTTATCTTAAGGATGTCATTGACTCCATCAGATGCGAGATTACCTTTCAAGTTCAAAAGATGATAGTTTTCGTTGATTGTGGCGTATGTTATGACAATCGATAAGAGTCAAAGGCAATCACTCTCACACGTGGGATTATTTTTAAAAATACCAGTATTTAGTCACGGACTGTTGTATGCAGCAATGTCTAGAGTTACAAATCGGTCTGGTCGAAAGATATTGATATGTAATGACAATGAAAACCAAAACAAATATGACAACAAATGTTGTGTATAAGGAGATTTTTCAAAATATATAATATTTTTGATCAAATAATGCTTATTTTTATTTTATTTATAATATAATTAATCATTATTATTCAACTTGCACTTACTATTGTTATTATTTTCTTATTTTTTCACTCATTATTGTGTTTCAAAATATTTATTTGTTATTCTTGATATTATAAATCCTATGTGTAGCCATTAATAATTAAATTGTATTTTAATTATTAATAATCAAATCATTTGTTATCTTTAATATTAAAAACCATATTTTCTAAATATATATTATATATATTATTATTAAATATTTTAATAAATTAAGCATCTGTTTAGCAACTATTTTGAGGTAAAATATGTGGTTAAAAAGTGGGTTGAAAAAAATTTGCTGCTTATAAATAATTTATAGAAAAAGTTATTGAACAAAAGTTAATATTGAAGAGTTAATGCTTTGATTTTTTTAGTTAATATTATTAATAGAATGATTAATATTTTTTAATCATTCTTAATTTTAATAAATTTTTAAAGATTATAGGGTATAATTTTCGGTATAATTTCGTAATCTCCAACTTTACTGGGTTTTCGTATAATGATAATTGCGATATTGAATTTACAGTCGGCTTTGAGGTTCGTTTTGGGCAGTAGGCGATTGCGTGGTTGGTGGACTGAAGGCAATGTGACTGCAGTCGGTTGATTGGGTTTGGTAGTGAGTTTGACATCATGGTTGTAGCGTCGATTCTTGGCCGGTTGGTATGGTGATGGTGAAGAAGGCAGTCTAGTAATGCAGTGAATTTGGTGTGAAGTTCAAGATTGAAAGGATGAATCATACCTTGTTGAAGTTCTTGAATTGATGTCATGAATAATGAGAGGGGGAGTGTATATATAGATTGGTATGGAGAGTGTTGTAGTTAGAATGAAATTGTAATAAGGTTGGAAAAATTATTATTTTGACTACTTATTTTTGTAAATAAAGTTTTATTGGTTAAATTCAAATATTTTGACTTTTTTTTTTTTAATTATTGTGATTGATGTTTTTGAATGAAAATTAAAAAAATACATTAAATATAAAAGGCAAATGTAAAAGTTATGAGAAATATACTAATACATTTCTCATGCATCAATATTCGTGCACATAATATTACATCAAATATGATATACCATTAAAAAACTACAAAATTTACAATTTCAATGAAGTTATTAATAATTCATAAAAATTATTTAAATCAATAAAAATTTATTATTTAAATAAATAAATTGACGTTTACTATTCAAAGAATTTTTTAATAATTTGAATTATTACTTATGTTATTTTTTAAATTCTAATAATTATTGTAATAGAGAATTCTTTTTTATGCATTTGTATATGAGTTGATTATGTATATGCACTAAAATTTTATGAATACTTATTTAAATTGATATTGTGGATAATAACTTTCGTGCATCGCACTGGTGAAATACTAGTTATATATTATAATAAAATAACCGCCATAAAAATGCACACATAGATTTCCGTCAAAATGTACTTTCTATATTCTAAAAAAATTAGAAAATTAATATTTATTACATATTTATTAAGAGTTTTAATAAATATATTCTGCATAAACGTGTTACGTTGAAAATGAAAAAAAGTGAATTAATATATTTGAATATAAATAAATGTGATATTCTATGTAAATGTGTTATATTAGAAATGAAAATTTGGATTAATATATTTAAATATAAATATTTTTTTAAGAAAATTTATGCTAAAAATTATTTGAAAGATCACCCAATACAAGAGTTTCAGATTTGGTTATCTATGAAGAAAAACAGTTTGTGAAGGAAAGTGGTTAATATTAAAATAATTTTGAAGACACTTATTGCCGCTAATTCGATTTATTGATTTCTGGTTTATTTTCATAATTAATATTTATATTCTAATTTCAATTTCAGATAAATAGTCACGCATCATAATTAAGTCTTGCGGATAATTAGGTATCGAATACAATTTAATTTTAGAATTAATGTTATTCTCGAAAGAAAAAAATTATTGTTGTTGAGAAATTAAATGGTGTCTTCGTCTATATATATATACACATACACACACAAAATGGTATGTATTAAATTTTCGTTCTCATTCAATTTTTTTATTTTTATTTTTGTTGAGCGCGGCTTAGAAAAATGTCGAATATAATGTTATATCTTACAAACGATATCTAGAGCGTGAATATAGTTTGACAATAAATATTGATTTGTCAACAATCTACATGGTAATACAATAAGCATATTTATTATTTGCAATTTCGTTACTAAAATTAGTTTATATATATAAATGTAACATTCAAGTAATTACATTAGAAACGATCAAATTTATGCATCACATGGATGATGCCCTATTAAATATTAATGCCACAATAAATGCCCAAAAAGCTCCAAACTTTTTCAGCATTTTATGCTTTGCCAAATTGCCACGGCGTTCATTAGTTCCGATTCAAGAAAATGCTACAACTACACTCCTCAGTCTCCTCTTCAATTAGCTCGCCTTCCCACACATCAGGTGCCAATGAGCCGTTACCCACTTTGTGGACCTTCAATTAATTTTTTCAACATTTCCACGTCGACTTCTCCAGTTACCATGTCAAAAGGTCGCTCTTCTTTCCGTTCAGAAGATGCAATCCTGTTGCATTTGATTTCAAAGATGGCAAAGGGCAATTTTTTCTTGTTAGTGTTTTGAAAGTCGTTTTTTCTCTATTATTCTATGTTGTGGATATTCGATTTTGGCTTGATTTCTATTTCTGAAGTGGGAATTGTATCATGGGCTTTAAGGATATGTAGTTGGAATTGATCTCTTGACATAAAAAAATGACACGTACACGTGTCATTCTAAAGATAAAGAAAAACATAGGAATAAAAGCGAGAAAACTTGAACATGGTAGGGCCGGACTCGCAGTCCACCCTTAATTATTTTTTTCTCTTTTATATATGAAGAGAAAATTTTATAGAATACAAGTTTGAGAGCGTTTTCCTCTCATTATGTAGGGAAAACTTGAATCTCTTCCATTTTGTTTACAATATTTAGCTCTATTTATAGGCAAAAATATAATGATTTTAATAACAAGTGACTAATATTTAGTCAAAGAAAATGATGATTCTTTATCAACTTGATGTACTTTTAGCAGCTGTAAGTGGTTTTGATGGGACCTCTCTGAGTTGGATGTGACTTGACCACAATTTTTTCATAGCTAAGAGATAAGTTCAAGGTATCTAATTGATGATCTTTGAGAGTTGTGAAAGATTTAAGATATTTAATCAAGTGAATCCAATTGACAATTTGATACTTGGTTGAATGAATATTCTATCTCTTGAGGTAGGTGGAGAGCTAGATATAGTAGTGGAGCATGCTTTGAGTTCAAATTTAACCAATGTGGTGGATTGACTTTTAATATCTTGGCACCTAAAATTAGATTTTCCCAAGACCTTAATTTAGAATTCTCAAGTCTTCCTAGGCCTTTCTAGGTTTTCCTAGCTCCCAATTCCTCCCAAGTCTGAGTCCTTCAAGGGCCGAGCTCTTTCAAGTTCGAGCTCTTCCAGGGTCGAGTCCTTCCAGATCCGAGCTCTTTTAGGTCCTAGTCCTTCCTGATTCAAGCTCCTCCAAGTCCAAGCTCTTCTAGGTCTGAGCTCTTCCCAGGAGCTGAGGAGTGAGGTCGAATTTTCCAATACTTGAATTCAGAGCTAAGGTCCTAGATTGATCACATTCCCCATGATGAACTATAGTTATTCTCTTGTTGACCTTGAACTTAAGGTATATCTCTCAAATACTTTTAGCTAAATTGAGTGCCTCAACTTTGGTGACAACAATTGCCCTTAAGGTCTAGGTTAAATGTATTTAGTGACAGATTTAAATACAAACTATATTTCCATTTTTATAAATCGAATTGGCTTAATATATTTTAATAAATTAATAACAATGTATTTATTAATAAAATGAAATTTTGCCCATAAGTAACATGTCATGTGACTATTTGAAGAAACTTTTAACAGTTTACATTTACATGGATGAGCTAAGGGTTCGTTTGATTTAATATTTTTCGTGGAATATATCAAGTCAAGCAAATTATTTTTTTACTTGTGTATTTGATAATATATTTCATGTACAATTATTTGAATTACGTTATAGACCGTATTTCACAAATTTGCCTTTTTAGTGTTACTAGTAATAAGCACGTGCTTCGCACGTCTTTTGTAAAGGATGAATGACAAGGCAAAATTAATAAAGAGGGCATATTTTTTAAATAAAAAAATGTAAGTTTAAACCAAAATTAGTTTTGAAATTATTTATTTATATTCTTAATTAAAATATAATTATTTTTTCTTATGAATTAAATAATGGTTTTAATAAAAATTTAAGAGTATTATTGACAAAAGATAAAAATATCTAAATGTATTGTAGGTTAAAATAATAACTAATAATATTTAATGAAAATAAATTAAATTGTCAAAGACTTTTATTCTTGTTGTTGTTGTTATTATTGTTGTTGTTGTTGTTATTATTATTATTATTGTAGATGTAGGTTAAATTAAATAAATGAAAAAGATAATAACATGAGAATAATAATATGAAATCATATTACAACATTGTAAATTATTAGATAGTAAATTAATTTAATACTAAATAAATGAGAAAATATAATAATATGAAATTATATTATAATTTTGTAAATTATTATACAATAAATGTAATGAATTATTTAATGTTATTAAATAAAGGTTTAAGGATAAAAATAAATTGAGTATATTATAACTAAATATATGATGGTATCCTAAATATTTAATTGGGAAAAGGGTTTAGTTGATATAAAGGAAAAGAAATGAGGGTAAAATTGGAATGTGAAAGATTCTTCAACATTCATACTTTTTAAAGTAGTGTAGAAGACTATGTTATTAACTTTGTAATATGATTGTCTTTGTCCTACGCATCTGTTGTCGAACTAGTATTGTGCGAAGCATTTATTATCTATATTTTGCATTGTATGTGTCAGGCTTATTGCGTTTTTGGTAAGCCTCTTTTTTGGTAAAAGATATTTGTTTATAAATAAATAATTTGATGTTTTCTAAGCAAAATGTGTGGTTAAAAAAAAGTGAGTTGTGAATACGTGTTGTTTTATATCCAAGGTTTGGTAAATTTGTTTATATGTAACATATTTTTTTTCAAATTACTTTTTAATCAAATATTTTATTTAGAAAATATTCTTTGTTTATAAGAAACTTTTTTTTAAAAACTAAACGGAGCTTACCAAACAAAGCTTTATTTCATACCTTTTACGGTATCTTCCAGCTATTGCCCCCATATACTTTTTTGGTGTTTTACATTTAGTAATGTTCTCAAAAAGCTTTAGGACTTTCGTCTAACTCCAATCCTTGAAGATATATGGATCCATGCTTCTAGTTCTTATTCGAACAGCCAACTCGTTCTAAAATCGAGTTAATGGTGAATAAGAGCTCTTTTGAGGAGGTATATTGATCGCACTTAAGCATGAGCTTGTTCAAATTTTTACTTTGAGCTCCTTAGTTTGAGTCATTCATTAGGAGATTTGTTGGTCCGTTCAAAATTATCGATCTTTTTGTTCTATTTTTTAGGACCTTTCTAGTCCTTTACTTTCTTCTAATAAACTCATGGGATCAGGTTTGTATATTCGACTATGCTTAGGCTTGAGTCCTGCATGACTTATTGACCTTATTGAGCCTCTTTGATTTGGGCATTCAAGTTAACAGTAAATATCATGTCTATAGACTTTTTGGGTTACAGGACTCCCTTTCGAGTGGACAGCACTTACACTTTTTGGGAGTCCTTTATCCTCACATGGGGATTTTGTGGACTATTTGGATCTATTATCCTCCCGTGGGGATTTTCTGGGCTATATCACCAGACCGTATGTCCGGTTTTTGTCCCCTATTGATTTTTTAGGTCTTTTAGGAGTTCTTTCTCGATATTAGTATCGAATTCGGGATTTCTTAGATTCATTGAAATATTAGAGTCCATGTCCTCTCATGTTGGAGACTCTATCAACTATTTATTCAGACCTAAGGTCTTTCGCTCTTTGTTAAGCTTCTACTTTTAGTCCTTTTTATGGTCTGCGGAGTACTTTGCCTTTTGGGCTTCTTGAAAGATCTTCTCTTTTTCATGACCTCTGATATGTTAATCGTTGAGGCGTTCTTCATGGACCTAGGTCTTTGATCGCTCCACAAATGCACGGTTCGCGCAAGTAATAAAGTAGACGTGAGTCCAAGTATCGATCCCACAGAGATTGTTTTAAATTGTATTTTAGACTATTACCTTAACCAGAACAAGAAATTTGTTTAAGTTTGAAAATTTAAATTTTGAAAATTCAAATTCAGATTAAACTAAAAATAAGAAAATTTGATTTGTTAAAACTTATAAAAGCAAACACATTAGAATTATGAATCCATTTTAACCAAATCATCCATGTATTTGACCATATCATTTAAATACAATTTATGGGGTTCTGAATATCCATGTTCCTAAAATATTTTAAGTCATCCTCTTTCGAGTGATGCATAAAAACCTATCTCTAAATGCCAATTGACTATATTTCTATGACAATTAACCAATTAGAAAAGCATTAAAAGTCAATGAACACTATATATGATAACACAAAGCATATGGGTATATTTCTATCCCCTATCGGACTTTGTGAAAATTAAATAGCTCTAATGAAATCCTACTCTATCGAACATAGAAAATCATAAAGACAATCACACAAAAGCTGGTCAAACAATTGCATAATACTAAAGGTACTTATTTAATTGTATCAAACCCATAAACTGCATGCATTAAATAATTGGTAAAAACATGGAGTCAATTAGTTAAAACTTCATCACAATCCTAACACGAGATTTCTAGCCTAAAAACATGATAAAAGATAAATTACAACTATGATAATTGGAGTTCATCACCTTTTTCACCATGTTGTAGAAGAATCTTCAATCATGCGCCAGTTGGTTCCTTGAAAGTTCGACAGCCCTTCGGGATCACCTTTGACAAGTTTGGAACCCCTCATCTAGTGTCTTATGCCCTGTATTTTCCATGAAGTCTAGGTTAATTGAGGAGAAAAACTGTTGAATTCCGCGCAAAAAACCCAGCTGCGGCCCAGTCGGATAACCATGCGACCGCACGGTTCAAAATGTCGCGGCCGCATGACTCTTGATAAGTGTATTTTATACACTTATTTGTATGTCTAAATTAGAATATATTGTTGACGTTTTGGAATAATTGCTATTAAATTTGAGTTCATTTGTTTACTTTTCATAAAATATCCCAATCGAAGAAAATTGGAGCAATTAATGGGAAAACGACAATATTGGATGTTAATTGGAGCTTAATTGAGAAAGTGAGAGGTATGTTGATGAGAACCCAATCGGGGAATCTCGTCGAAAACGCGGAATAACGAAATTTAAAACCTAGGAAAGATCTAGATCAGATTTAAACACGAAATTAAACAAGAATTAAAATACTGGAAAGATAAAATTGACATTAGGACATTGTCCCAAGATTCACGACGCAAGAAATTGACGATGCGGAATCGAGATTCAAGGTTTTCGAAACACCACAAGGACTTGTCAATTTCCTTGATAAGATTCTAAATTGGAAACGCCACAAATATTCTCGCGAATATTTGATAAGTTCAACGCCACAAATATTTCACAATATTTGATAAGTTGGATTTGTTCTCGAAGAACACAAAAGGGACTCATCAACCTTTTAATTGGAGAAAACTCTCTCAACTTTATTAATCTCAAAACTCAAACTAAACTGTTTTTTTACAATCATGGAAAAGAATATATATAAGCAAAATAACCTAGTTGCTAATTTACTCAAAATAGAATTCTAATTAGACTAAAATTCTAAAATAGGAAAATAACCTAAAAACCAAAAAGGAAATAAAATAATTATAAAATTCCGCAAAATCTGGCCCGCTCCTCATTTACGGCCGTGAAGAATAACGTTACGTTCGTAAAGGCCTCTCGGGTCCAAATCTGCTTCAATAGTTACGGCCGTAACTTTCAGACTTACGGCCGTAAGCCTAGTTCTGCTGAAATTATGTATTTTCCCTCGATAGTTGATTACGGCCGTGATAATAGCTTTTACGGCCGTGATTAAATGAGTTACGGCCGTGAAGGATTTCAATTACGGCCGTAATGCCTTTTCTGCACCAATTACTTCGATAACTCGGTTCGGCTTAATCCGTCCCTCTTCTCGGCTCGACCCCAACATAAAACTTGCTCCGTTTTGCACGTAGATCATTGTCATATTGCCGATGGCTGGACTTCGCCCTCCGATGCCTAGTCCGGATCATATCATATGTGATGTCAACTGGGAAGGTTCATGGTACCAAAGTGAACGAATCAGGAGTTGGAGGACATAATTAAAGGATTTAATAGCTAAAATGAGCAAATCGAGAATAATATAAAGTTTGGGGACTAAATCGCAACAATTGAAAGTGGAGGACTAAGGCTGCAATTAAAAGTCGGGGACCAACTTACAAAATCGAGGAAAGATGGAAATCGCGATCGCTGGACACTAACCACGCAATCGCACGAAGGTGCAAAATCATAACCCGAGGCTAAACAACATTACCACGCGATCGCCGGACATATGCCTGGGCGATCGCGCGGTTATCCGACTGGGCCGCATATCAGATTTTTCTCGGGAGATCAAAGCATTGCAAAGGGGCGAGACTTGGAGATACTTGAAGAATTGATAATTGGTGCAATCTTTCCATTCTTCTTTGTTATTTTCAATGAACGCTAATATATTTTGTTTTTGCTATTTAAATATGACGTGTAGCTAAATTCTACGTTGGGATGAACGATGTAGCTTAATTAATTATTTTAATTTCATATTCCTTGTTTTAACGCTTCAATGCATGTTTTGATTTATTATTGTGTTTAATGCGTAAATGAACTGGCCACTCTTTCATGATTTAATGTGTTATTTCCAGAATTCGAGAGGTGAGTTAATAACACAGATCTAGGTGATAAATCCGGTAATTGAACGAGAGATAGAGATATACTCTTGTTATTATTTCGATCGTGTGTGAATTCTTGTGTGTAATGCATCTAGATAAGGAATATTCGGACCCGCTGTAGAAATATAAGGTTGACTTATTTAGGTATGATTGATTTAAACTCGAGAGAGGAATCTCAATTTGATTTAGTGAATTCGATCGAACACATATTTAGAAAATAAAACTGGAATTGGAGTTAATATAATTGGCTAGGTGAAATCGGGATTCTCAACTACTTTACAATCAGTTTTAAAGACAAAACAAATTTCGTTTCAATTTAATTCTTTAGTTTAATTTATTAGTTTTAGTTCACAATCAAAAATCCTCATTGTCTGTACAAATAAAGTTTAGAACTAAAATATTTCGGTAATTAATAGCAGTCTCTGTAGGACAATAATCCGAACTCTCAAGTCCACTTTATTACTTCTCACGACCCATACACTTGCGGGGATATATCGCTTCGCGAGATATTAGTGAAAAACTCTGCAGGTCTGTTTCAGTTGCGAATTTTTGCGACCGTGCGACCGCACGGTATAACATCGTGCAACCGCACGGTTCTACACTTAATTGCAATTTCTGTCTTTTAAATATTACAAGTTGGTCCCTGTCTTTTAATTGCATAGCAAGTCCTCCAACTTTCTATTGTTGCAATTTAGCCCCAGAACTTCTGATTTCTTCCAAATTTTATTTCTTCTTCCAATTGGCCCCTTTGATTAACTGCATCAACTCTTGATTTGCTTACTTTGACACTTTTAACATCCAATTGCTCGATTTTGACTTCAATTCCATTGTTTTCACGACTTTTGGGTTACTCCTGAAATATAAACAAATGACATAGAATAAATAGAAAATATTCTTGAATAAACAATTAAAATCCTACTTTTATGATAGAAATAAGTGTATAAAATACACTTATCAACGCCCCCAAACTGGAACTATTGTTCATCCTTGAACAAAAATAAAACTAAACTATAAATTTGAAGTTAAATTTTTTTTGTTCTGGTTGACTCATTTACCATGAGCTTCAACAATCCAGATTGACTGATCACTTTAGAAAAAGAAATATGAACAACATAAAATATTTTCATTCATCCAATGCTCAACTTCATTGTGTGTGTGTGAATAGCCAGAATCGACTGCAAACTTATGCAAAAATAAACTTGACAATGTGTGACTTTTTATGCAAGAGTAAGCCCGAATCTCATGTGGTCAACAATGATTTTCTTTTGATTTTTCTTACCCTCTCATGGATGATCACAACCTTATTGCTTTTCTCTCATGTCCCGAGGTCTTTTCTATTGATGTGGTTTTTAAACATGTATACATTGCATTTTTCCACACAAAGCAGTTAGGAGTAGACAAGTATGCACGACAGACCAAGAATAATTAACAAAGTGTTAGGAATTTCAATCAATAAAGCTTATACTATTTTATTCCATTTTTCTTTTATATGGACGAATTTTTCTTTTAATGTCATTTCCTTTTACCATCTTTGTGCAATACTTTTCATACTTGCTTTCTATATGACCCCTGTAGCGAGCTTTAGGTCGGCAACTCCCAACTCAGTTGAGCTTAGGGTACTAGGTTCAGAGAACCTCTCAGACTTAATTTCCCGAGTCATAAAGGCTTAAACAGAAAAGTTAAAGATGTTTTTGTGTCTTATGTGTAAGTCCACTCTCCGTACTTGCTTTCTAGTTGACCCATGTAGCGAGCTTTAGGTCGGCAGTTCCCAACTCAGTTGAGCTTAGGGTACCAGGTTCAGAGAACCTCTCGAACTTACTTGCTCAAGTCAAAAAGGCATTTGAAGAGTAGAATAAGACCTTCAGCATTTTTCTATTTTTATGCTGGTTATTATGGTTTATACTTGTTGATCAAAACTCCTTACACTAAAGATGCAAAATTAAAAACTTCAAGTCTTAAATCCATCAATGCATACTCAATCTAACCTTCCCACCCCCAAACTGCGGTTCTACATTTCAGGTCGGGATCTAAATTCCCAAGGTTTGGGATTTTATAGTCAGTTCTATATTCAAAGTGCACAAGTTTATGCCACAAGTATCAAGCATCTCCCTACACAAGTTTTTATTCGAAAGTGGCTATGTGCTCAAATTTGATGAAAGTCCTACATGGATGAACGTTAAGAAAAACATAGTTCGCATGTTGCTCAATATTCTAACTAAAGTACAAAAGTCAATTCAAATCATGTCATAAGCAATAAATAAATCAATAAAAAATTTCAAATTTTTCACTTTTTATGATTTTTTTTCACATTTTTCAATTTTTTTTGAATTTTCTACCCAAAATCGAATGAATGTGTATATGAAAGCACATGAATGAGATTCTCACCCCCAAACTAGAATCATACATTGTCCTCAATGTATTCAAAGCAAATAAATAAAATAAATACAAAATAACAAAGAGGGTTCAAGTACTTCCCGGGTTTGGAGAGATGGTGTTCTCATTTTGAAGCTTTGACTTGAATCTTTGGTTGGATGATATGACCCTGTACTTTCTTGTCCATGCCTGGTCTAAGGTGTTTTCTCCTCATGTTTCATGCAAAAGAACGATAGATAACATTAGAATGTATAAAAATTGCATGAAAACTAAAACAATTCAATACAACACTCCCAAACTAGGACTTAGGAAAATTTTGAAATTTTTGAAAAGTGATCGACCACTGATCTTCAGCCCTTGACATCGCCTTGAAAAAGTGAAAATTTTCCGAGACATGTCCCGGGCATATGAAATTACATAACTTGGTCTACAACATATCAAAAATCCATCACATTTGAAGTTCATATGGGTCATGAAAAGGTGTGACGAAGTAGGTGCAGTGAGGCTGAAATTGGTGTAATGGTGTTGTGATGCCATGCAATGGCTTTGCAATGAGGTGCATTGAAGTGCAAAGATGTTCATGTTGAGTTATATGCCTTAAATCTGTGTAAACAATGAATGGATGATGCATAAATGATGTATAACATGTAGTGAGGGTGATCATCCAAAAAGAATTGTCAAAACTCAACAAAAACCTCATTGAAACATTTAATCAAATACCTTGCATGCATAATAAGAAATCAAGAAATTCATAGAATTGGAGCCTTGAATTAAGCCAAAAATTTTCACCTAATAAACACAATTCAATTCTCCAAGTTCTAGCCTAAGCCTATCACTATCAATCCACAATATTCAATTTCCACAAAAAATTTGAAGAACACAAGAATTATGCATAATCTTGGAAATTGGTGAAAAAATTCTTACCTTTGGATGATTTTGATGCAATGCAATGTATGATTCTGAGTTATAATGATGTACAAACTTAGGGAAACAGTTGGGGATTCAATGTTGGGCGATTTGGGGGAGGAAAACGGGTTTAAAGTGGTTAAAATGAAAGAAGAATGCATATTAAAGAATCTGCCAGTTCTGCCCAGTTTATAACCGTACAACCACACGGTTATACTACCATGCGACAACACGGTAGATTTTGGCAGAGGCCTGTGATTTTTTCATTTTTAAGTTTTGGACCCCTAAATGCTTTCAAGTGCATGCAGCCAACTTCTAAACAATATGTTCATGTCCTAAGCTACGTGATCATGTTGAAGATTGTGATAGAAAGAAACAAAACAAATTAAAATGCAATTAAAACTAAAAATGCTAAAACATGCAAAATAGAATACTAGAATTAATTAAAGCACATAACAACTAAATGAATGCATTCTAAACATACAGTAGTCCTAAAATGCAATGTTAAGCATCTAAACAACTATAAAGCAATAAAAGCAATCAAAAGCAATAACAAAACTAATAAAGAAAAGGGTTTAAAAAATTGGGTTGCCTCCCAACAAGCGCTTCATTGAAAGTCTAAAGCTAGACTTTTTGGCAATTTCTCAAGGCGGCTTTAGATTAGATGGTGTAACCTCATCATCTGCCCTTACTTTGTATTCATACATTTCCCAGTACGCCAATTCCAACTCGACATCTATGATGGAGCAGTTTTCTAGTTCTAGTTCATGGACATCAAATTGCATCATTGTGAAAGTCACCTCTTGATTTTCAGCCCGCAGCACTACATCTCCTTTTTCTACATCAATTAATGCTCGTGCAGTGGTTAGGAATGGCCGAACAAGTATCAAAGGAAAATTCTCATCTTCCTCCATATCTAAGATGATAAAGTCCGCTAGGAATATGAATTTGTGAACTTTCACCAATACATCATCCACAACTCCATATGGGTGACAGATTGATCGATCAGCCAGTTGCAATCTGATATTGCTTTCCTTTGGTTCACCCAGTCCCAATTTCTTGTATAAAGACAGGGGCATCAGATTTATACTTGCACCTAGGTCACATAAGACATTGTTGAATTTTAAATCACCTATAATGCAAGGTATTGAAAAGCTCCATAGGTCTTTGAGCTTAGGTAGCAGCTTGTTTTTCAGGATTGTCCTGCATTCTTCATTCAAAGTGACATCCTCAAGTTCTTCAAGCTTTTTCTTGCTAGACATCATCTTTTTTAGCAGCTTAGCATAACTTGGGATCTGTGTGATGGCTTCCAAGAAAGGAATGTTTATGTGCAGTTTTCTAAGCATATTCACAAATTTGTTAAACTGCTTATCCTCTCTTGTTTTCTTCAGCCTTTGTGGAAATGGAATAGGAGACTTGTGAGGCTTAATTGTTGATTTCACCTCATGGCTATCTTCCTTCTCAGCCATTTTCTCGCTACTTTCCACAAGCTTTTTAGGAACTTCAGCTGGCTTTTTGGCTTGAATTTCAGGAAGTTGCACACCACTACGTGTAGTGATTGCATTTATCTCATGTTGCACTACGCTTATATCCATGAGCTGTTCCTTTAGGTTTACCTCAGTATTTGTAATGTACCCGGGGCTCTTGTTGTGATCAACTGTGCTTCTGCCCCACTTGATGTTCCAGGTTTTTGATTGATGCCTGTTGATTTTGGAATGTGGTTTCAGTTTTTCTCATGAACTGATCTATTTTAGACATGAACAACTCTGTCTTTTCCATAAACTTTCCAATCATCCTTTCTAGTGCAGGTTTTCTCTCTTCAGTGTTGAACTGGGGCACAATATATCCATTTGAGTGATCTTTCCAAGAAAAATTAGGATGATTGCGCCACCCTGGGTTATAGGCATTTGAGTACGGATTATTCTGGCGTTGACCCCCTTGTACATAGTCAACTTGCTCCACTGGGCAAGCCAGAATAGGGCAATCTACAGTTGCATGGTTCGCACCACACTCATCACAAGTCACTTTAGCACTTTTAGACGAATGATTCACCAGTGCTATGCCCTCCACTTTCACAGCCAAGGAGTCAATCTTTGCTGATATGGCAGTGTAAGCATCCACTTCATAGACTCCTGTTGTCTTCTTTAGAACTACCATGTCCGATCCCCACATGGCATTAGTGTTTGCTATCCTCTCAAAGAGCTCCAATGTCTGTCCAATGGTCTTTGTTCCCAAAGCACCATTTGATGAGGAGTCAACCATGTTTTTAAAATGAGGAAGTAATCCTTCATAGAAGAACTTCACTTGATCACCTCTAGCGATCCCATGGTTTGGACACTTCCTCAGTATGCCCTTAAATTTGTTTCACGCATCATCAAAAGATTCAACATCATGCTGCTGGAACACCGTAATGTCATGTCTCAGTTTGGCAGCCTTCGCTGGAGGCATGAATTTAGTGCAAAACTTCTGAACCAAGTCGTTCCAAGTGGTTATACTCGCAGCAGGGTGAGAATCTAACCAGTCAACAGCTCTATCAGGTCTCCCATGAAGTTGTTGTCCGTTTTGGAACATACTGATGACATTGATTTTTAATTGGACGTTTGCCTTCCCAAATGGTGGATAGACTATGCTGGATTGACTTTGAACCACTTGAGGTATTATGAAGTCACCCACCAACATGTCATCTTCATTTATTGGATCAGCAGGGGGTAGAAGATTATTATTGTTCGCCATATGATTTTTTTGATTTTTTGATTTATCTAGTTCTCTAACCTCTCTTAATCTACAATGTAACATACGTTCTATTTTCGAGTCAGCTTCAAAAAGATCCCCATTTTTCGAACGTAGCATATACAACTACAAGAAATTTGAGACACTAGTGACTAAACTAAAATTAGAAATAAAAATCCTAAGATAAAAATAAAATAAAATAAAATAAAACAAGTAAAAGTCCGAATTAGTGAAATTAATCTAAAAATAAATTTAAAGAATAATCCCCGACAACGGCGCCAAAAACTTGATCGCTCTGCAAGTGTACGGTTCGCGCAAGTAATAAAGTGGACATGAGTCCAAGTATCGATCCCACAGAAATTATTTTAAATTGTATTTTAGACTATTACCTTAACCGGAACAAGAAATTTGTTTGAGTTTGAAAATTTAGATTTTGAAAATTCAAATTAAGATTAAACTAAAAATAAGAAATTTTGATTTGTTAAAACTTATAAAAGCAAACGCATTAGAATTATGAATCCATTTTAACCAAATTATCCATATATTTGACCAAATCATTTAAATAAAATTTATGGGGTTTTGAATATCCATGTTCCTAAAATATTTTAAGTCTTCTTTCGAGCGATGCATAAGAACCTATCTCTAAATGTCAATTGGCTATATTTCTATGACAATTAACCAATTAGAAAAGCATTAAAGGTCAATGAACACTATATAGGATAACACAAAGCATAGGGGTATATTTCTATCCCCTATCGAACTTTGTGGCAATTAAATAACTCTAATGAAATCCTACTCTTTCGAACATAGAAAATCATAAAGACAATTACACAAAAGCTGGCCAAACAATTGCATAATAATAAAGGCACTTATTTAATTGCATCAAACCCATAAACTGCATATATTAAATAATTGGTAAAAACATGGAATCAATTAGTTAAAACTTCATCACAATCCTAACACAAGATTTCTAGCCTAAAAACATGATAAAAGATAAATTACAACTATGATAATTGGAGTTCATCACCCTTTTCATCATGTTGTAGAAGAATCTTCAATCATGCACCAGTTGGTTCCTTGAAAGTTCGACATGCCTTCGAGATCACCTTTGACAAGTTTGGAACCCCTCATCTCGTGCCTTATGGCCTGTATTTATAGATTTCCACGAAGTCTAGGTTAATTGAGGAGAAAAACTACTGAATTCCGTGCAAAAAGCCTAGCTGCGGCCCAGTTGGATAACCGTGCAACCGCATGACTCTATAGGTCTGTTTCAGTTGCGAATTTTTGCGACCGTGCGACCGCACTGTTCTACACTTAATTGCAATTTCTGTCTTTTAAATGTTACAAGTTGGTCCTTGTCTTTTAATTGCATAGCAAGTCTTCCAACTTCCGATTGTTGCAATTTAGCCCCTCAACTTCTGATTTCTTCCAAATTTGATTTCTTCTTCCAATTGGCCCCTTTGATTAACTGCATCAACTCTTGATTTGCTTACTTTGACACTTTTAACATCCAATTGCTCGATTTTGAATTCAATTCCATTGTTTTCACGACTTTTGGGTTACTCCTGAAATATAAACAAATGACATAGAATAAATAGCAAATATTATTGAATAAACAATTAAAATCCTACTTTTAGGATATAAATAAGTTTATAAAATACACTTATCAGTCTTTTGATTTCTTTTGATGGACTTTAATCTTTTGGGCCCATTGAGAGATTCTCTTTTTTCGGGACATCTAATCTTTCAATCCTTGAGGTTTCTCTTGTGAACTGGGACTTCATTCATCAAAGACACTTTTATGAAAGCTACTCAATTACATTTGTTTATTAGTAGTGCTTCGTAGGTGCCCTACTTTCTAATAGCGCAAGAACTATATTCTAATGGTGCAAGAACGACAATCCCACCGTATATTGAGTTTCTCCAATCATCATCTGAACTTTAGTCCTGGATTATTTTCAATTCCTTTCAGTAGATATGGTGGGGATATAATCTTGACGTGGTTCTGACCTTTGAGCTTATTTATACTAATTTCGGATCTCTTAGAACCTAAGTTCGGATTTTTCGTGACCTAAGCTCAAATTTTCCAAGACTTCAGGTCGAATTTCTCATGATCTGAGTTCAGAATTTCTAGGTCCTGAGGTCGAATTTCTCTGGACCTAGCTTGTTCTCTTCATGGTAGTAAGCGGCATCCTCCACACTGATAAATTTCTCAGCTCTACCAAATAATTCACAATAAGATGTAGGTCCATCTTTCTTGTACTGACCACCAAAATCTTGTCTTTGGGTGAACCCTAGAAAGTGCTACCATCAAAGCAACGTCATCGGAGATTTTGCCTTCTATTTCAATTGTTTGTTTGTTGAATATATCTAAATAACTCTTCATTGACACAAGACATTCATTTGGTGTGGTCTTTACCTTGAAAACTATGAATTGAGTAAAGAAAGCTACAGATAGGTCCTTCCACCTCATAATAGATTGTTGTGGGAGCATCCTGAACTATCTGTGCGTATGATCTCCAAATGTGAAGGGGAAGGCCTTGCACATAATAGCATCACTAGCACCTTGTAGCTTCATCCAAGATGTGTATTTATCTAAGTAACATATTGGTCACTTTTTCCTTTAGGTTCGGCTAACAGTGGAATCTTGAGCCTCCCAGGTAGAGGTTCTGACAAGATGTCTTCTGAGAATGATGAGTACTTCTTTGTGGTGTATTCATTTGTTGAGCCCTTATTTTTTGACACACCTATGGTTAGATTTTCCCTTTGGTAGACCTCGCCTAATTTTATTAGCACTTCTCCTGGCGGGGCCATTCTCAACAAAATATGCAGTCCTTGCAGGACGACGATTCTCCTGCCTGGGTTCTAGTGACTCAACGTCTACATCTATCGAATAGCAATTGATAGCATTTTGATTTTGCTCTATGCGTATAACAGCATTGGAAATATATTCTAACTTTTTCATGAATATTTCATTGTGAGAATCCATGTTTGCTGTCGAAGTTTCTCCAGAATGTTTCCTCCGAAAATTAAGAGGAAGCTCCATATTCTGACTCCTTGTTCTACCATGGCTTTGATGCAGGAGCCCAAAAAAATTTTATACATTTTTAGGTGTATATTTTAAAAAGGGATCGACTTAGTATCGTGAGCCTAGCTCATAAACGAGCTTTATGCTCGACCCAAATAAGAAAATAAAAGTCTAAGCCTAAAATATATTTTATTTATACTCTTTAATGAGTAATGGGTTGCTTGACATTATGGTAAAAAGGTATAGTGGTTCACATAAGCAAATCAGGTTCGAGCCACCATACATGTTTTTTTTTTTTTGTTGTTGGAAAGAATGTTATATTACTTTTATTATTAAAAATGTTGGACTGAATTTCACATTATTGTTTCAAAAAAGGATCTAGTTACAAGTTTTAAAGATTTGAGAAAAAATGGGATTTATAAAAGTGTACTTAAGGACTTATGTTGTAAATTTTTTATATTTTTTTACTAATAACCAAATTAGTTTGAGGACTCTAAGGATGAAATTTTCGACATTTATTCCATCACCTTCTTCTTTTAGACGGTACATATGGCTGTGTGTATGTATACATATGGTTTTGAAGGAAAAAAATAACACCAAACATTTTTGGAATCGTGATTGTGAAAATGATATATTACCCTATCTTTAATCCTTCTTTTAAACTCTCCATAAATCTCCATTTAACCAAATCATTAAAACATTGTAATTGTCATGCAAATTAGAGACCTGTTTCATTTCCTCAAATATGTAGAAATTGTTGTTCAACTTCCTTTCACCCATTCATATATTACCTACTATAAAAGGGATCTTCTAAGGTATTTTGCAAGTTCCTTGGCTTCACATAACACAAACACACTGAAATTTCACCGTTGAGGAAATTCTAAGGGTGTATTTGATAGGTCAAGATTTTCCAAGGAAAAAGAAAATATATTCTCCAACTTTCAACATTTTGTAGTGTTTGACAACAAATTTTGGCATAGAAAATATTTTCCTCAACTTGTACTCCACGCACCATTTTGTTTGAAAAGGTGGAAAAAAAAAATTGGTTTTAGTAGGGAAAATATTTGGCATGTAAGGTGGAAAATAATTTTGTATCACGTTTGATCAATTTTGTTATTGTTAATTGACTTTTTTAAAATAAAAAAAAAATAACATTATCATTATCAAGTACAAATGTCTTGGAAAAAAAATAATTAAAATAACTAAAATTTACTTTATTTACCATGGAAAATAATGTCAATCAAACAACAAAACTTAAAAAATTTCCAACTTTTTCCACCGTAAAAATTAAATCAATCAAACACTCTCAATTGATTTTCCAGAAAAATCATTTCCAAGCAAAATCATTTCCTTGAAAAATATTTTTTTCCACTCATTTTTCACTTTCGCAATCAAACACACCCTAAATTTCAAAGCAAAGAAAAGGTGGTCAGATTTAAAGTCAGTTCACCATCGAAAACACCATTCAAAGTCTAAGCTTGTATATCCAACACTTTTTACTTGAGGTAGCATGAAATTATTCCATTTTCAAGTTATGAATTCCTCAAAATTATGAAAGAATTTCAAGGTAGAGACTTCTGCCCTTAGCTTCAAAAATTCATATCTCACTCGTTACTAAAAATTTCTTGATGAAACCAATGAACTTTGATATCTTTATGAGTTGGTTATCCTATAAACTTGAAAATCAAGTCATTTCAATATCTGTAGAAATTTTTATGGTACTTTAAGTAAACTGCATGGATTTCATTTTCGATTGGAGTCTGTACAGAGTTTGAAAATTATTTTGGTGCTTCATATGTTGTCAACGGAAGCCAATTTTTTGATATATTATAGGTTAAGAAGTTACCTTCTTTTAATGAAAATTTCATAAAATTTCGAGATTGATTAATATGTTTTGCAAAACTAGTTAGTGAAGTAGAATTGAACACAAATTACATCCCAGGATAGATGCCCAACTTTTGCATGGTACCATTCATGTGAATAGTGTTATATGCATGCTAGTATTCACATTTCAATATATGGGCATGTTGTTATTTGAACCTTCGACCTAGAAGTACTACATTCAGAGACGGAGCTACTACATTCAGAGAGACTGAGCAACAAGGGGCGAGGGTGGTGACAGCTCCCCAACATTTTCACCCCAGAAAGATTTTTCGTTTGCCACCGCAAAATTTTTAATTTTTTTTCAATTGGCAAACATTGACCTAATAATTTAAGTCTAAAACCCAATAATACAAAAGTCTTAGGGATTAAAATTGGACTTTTAGCAAATCTTGATAAAAAAAAAAATTATAATATATATGATTAAAAAGTTGTGGGTTACATGAAATACATGGTTGAAATTGATTGGAGCATCTCCAATGTATTCCATGAATTGCGGCTAACGTAGTAATGGAATAGACGGATTTTTAGAAAACAAAAGTCTAAAATTTACTTTCTAATAATTCCTTCTACATTCAAATAATGTTGATTGTGTGGCCTTTTTTTTTTAAATTTGCAATTAATAACTCACTCACAAAATAATTACAATAATATCCAAAAACTTGAAATTAATAATTTGACTCTAATAAATTATAGTTAGTTTGGTGAATTTATTTATGTTTATAAACAATAATTTTTTAACCACATATTTTTAAATAAAATATTTTATCTCAAAAATAAAAATTTCTTTATTTATAAAGAACAATTACTAAACAAAAGTAAATATCACTTAAAATTTTCTATTACCCATTAAAAAACTAATAATTCATTCACAAAATAATTAAAATAGTTAAAATTAATAACACATTCAACAAAAAAATTAAAAAATAGATGTGCACGTGGATTGAAATATTTTTTTAAATTTGATGAAAGGAATTAGCATTTTTTAAAATTTAAAATTACTAATTTATTAATAAAATAATTTAAAAATTACAAATTGAAAAAAAAATAAAAAAATAAATAAATGTGCATGTTGACTGACATTTTTTTTTTAATTTGATGAAAAAGATTGACATTTTTTTTTAATTTATAATTAATAACTAATTCACAAAATTATTAATGTAATTATAAAACTTTAAAAAATGCTGACTCATCATGTCCCATGGAGTGTCTAGATGTAAACGGAGCACCTCACAATATCTATTTTTTTAGTCACGTCAACTTAACATTGTAATCCATGTTATACATTGCAGATGCAATTTTAATACATTCTGTTTATTTGCTGACTTGTCTAGTTTTTTCTCAATTCATGGAATGCATTGGAGATGCTCTTATTGACTTAAATTAAAAATAGATTTTAATTGGTATCAAAACGGACTTAACTAGAAATACTAGACAACTCATTATTCAATTTTCAATTCGTTCCAATGAATTCATTTAATGTAAATCTTAATTTAAAAATTTGACAACACTTCCCAATGTGTGCCAACTATTGGCATTGATAAAAAAATCAGTAAGTTACAATCTTGTTGATGGATTGATTCACCTTGTCTTAACTCTTCCAATTTTAACGGTAATTATAAAAGAACGTGCATTTTCAGCTACGAGTATCATTAAGGTGAGGTTCCGAAATAGAATGAAAGATGAATTTTGGTCTAGTACTATGCTTGTGTATATTGAGAAGAAGAATGTTGAGACTTTTCGAGTAGATTCTTTTATTGACAAGTTTGAAGAGCTGATTAGCTAAAGACAAGGAAGGACTAATTTAAGATGTCAAAGTCATCTCTACCATTTGTAATATAGATATATAGTTTGTTTTTTTTCTTCTTTTTGATGCCTATATAATGTTCGTATTTGTTTTCAAATTGTATAACGTTAAACACATGGATAAGCAGATTATTTTTGTATTGACAAACTGATTTTGTATTTTTGGTCTATCAATCTAATTTGCATATTTTGGTACTTCAATCCTTTTGGTTCAAACATATAAATTCTAGGTCAAACTGGCTACATTAGTGTCCTAGCCATTTATCCAACAACTATTTTCATTAATCATTTTGCTATCCTTTTACTCTATTTTATAGTCTAAAATTTACTCCTCTTATGATAAATTATTAGGTAAGTTTAATAAAAATTAAATTGTGTTGATTATAATTAAATGATTATGATCCAAGTTTTTAGTATGATTTTTATGCATTTCACTAAATGTCAAGTTAATACAATTTCTTTTCAAATAATCTTTAAATCTAAGGCTAAGATACAAATGTTTCGGTGACATTTCAGTCCATGCGTTAAAGTATGGTATCAAAACACAGTTTAGTCGATTCTTTAGACTCAAATTTTTTTTATTTTTTTTGGAAGAACAATAAATAAATTCAAGTTGCGAAATTTTATTCTCTTAGAGTTTGTTTGGTAAAGGTGATTTTTTTACCACAATTTTTCAAACTCAATCTCAACCCTCAATTCTGAGTCAAGTTCACCATTGTTGACTTTTAAAACAATTTTAAACCACACATCTATCAAAAAACTAAAAAAACCTACAAAACTCAAAAAAAAATTCATTACCAAACAGACTCTTACTTTGTCCATGTTTAAGTGACATGTTTCATTTTATTATTTATCTTTTTTGGGAAAAATTTAAGGAATTATGGAATGTATATGAAATTACGGAATGTATAGGGTATGATGATTTTTAGAAATTTTGTGAATAAACAAAAAAACTAATTAGAGTACAAAATTGGAGAATTAAAATGAAAAAAAAAAAAAAAAAAAAAGCTAATTAATTTCGGCACTCCATGGCACCACGCATCCATCTTCGACCTCATCCTACGACTTAGGTATGCTTAAATAAGTAAATTTAAATTTTTTAATAAAAAAAATTATGATTCTATAGTTATAATTTCCATGTTGCAAGGCATTCTTGTATTTTATGTATGTCTTATGTACAAAATAAATAACTTTTATTTAAAAGGCGTGTATCGGGCTGGAAATTAAAGTTGTGTGCGACAAATGGCAAGGGGAAAACAAAATTCTAGAAGGAATTCTATTAGTCAACAAGAGATAGATATCCAAGCTCATGTAGACTTTGAGGTAAACGACTCCTTAGATCTTGACAATCATATACGAAGCATGCATCATCATTGTCTAAAAGCAAGGAATGCAGGTTACAAGATTAGCGACCGATGGGCTATAAGTCCTAGAAACTCTTGCACCTCGTGAGAAACATACTGGGCAGAGTTTAAAAGAAAACATGCTATCTCGAATTTTAGAAGGTGAATCTAAGGAAGTTGACTTTGTAGATTTTTGCAATGCCTACATCCAAAATTGGGAGACGTTGGTTGTTAATGTTATCTCTCACTCGAGATTAGAGTCAATAGTGACTTCAGATGACGAAGTTTCCCAGCCTGTTGGAGCAATTGCTAATGAAGAGGAAGATGAGGATCCAGAAGAAGACCAAGAGTACAATGAGTAGATGATATGGAAATTACTCCTTTATTTTTAGAAAATAATGATAATAATAAATTTACTGTATTGCTCTCCCTATTTCAAGAATATGTAACAAAAAAATCATTATGTAATCAAGTTGTGAAAGACTCACTTTTCCCTTTCATTTCAAGTATTCTGTTATTGGTATACAATTTAATAAAATATATTACTTCTTAGAAAATGGCTCGAGCAAATCAAAACAACTTGATAAGGGACCTCCTAAAAGTGGTTCGAGATCTGAGCAGGCAGAATCAGACTCCCCCAACACCAACACCAACACCAACACCTAATACCCCTTTCCTTATGCATCGGTAGTAGAGTTATTTCGCAGACATAAGTTCTACCTTCGATGGAGCGTCGGGTCCCCTAGTAGTTGAGGAATGGCTTCGCAAGTAAGAACGTATCTTTAGACTCATAGCATGCATTGATGCTCAAGAGGTCCAGTGTGTTGAGTTTATGTTTACCAGTGACATAAGTCATTAGGGGACTTAGTGTCCCGAACTAGAAGCTAAGAGCAAAAACTAGCCCTAACATGAGAACAGATCAAGGAGGAGGTGATGGACAAGTATTTTCCTCAATCGCAAAGGGATTTCAAGGAGATCGAATTCCGTCATCTCAAGCAGGGTTGTATGTCACTAATTGATTATGAGCGAAAGTTCTACCAACTCTCAAGGTATGCTCCACACCTAGTTGATATAGAAGTTAAGATCTGGATGTTCGAGTAAGGGTTACGCCCATCATAAGCATGATCCTTATGTCACATCATTTTACATCATACGATGAGATGATAGAACGAGTTCATGCTATTTGGTCTCAGAAAGCTAATGCAGAGAATTACAGTCGATTACATAGACAACAGAATAAAGAGCTATTTGGAAAGAGGAAGGGAATGGTCAAGACAAAGGAAAATGGCAGAATAAGAGAGCTAATATCGGATCGAGTGTCAGTAAAGCCTTAGTAACTACAGAAGGACCGTGTCTTAAGTATTGTAAGTCACATTGTAATGAGTGCTTGTACCGATCCGAAAATTTTGACGTCATTTATTGTCCATTATGACGTAATAAAAGTATTTTATAATTATGTAATTATTTTGGAATGAGAAGAATGAAAAACGGGATTTAATGGAAGAAAAATGAAAATATATTAAATAATGAAAGTTCCGACAAAACCGTATTTAAGAGTCCATTTGTTCGAGACTTTTTCTAGTACTTCCGACCTCATTTGATTACATGTCATATATGTATAGGCAAGTTCTCGAAGTGAACTTTGAGAATATAAAAATGGTTCGTCATTCCGACCAATTGTTAGCCCTCTATGAATTTTTAAAGTTAGGATGGTAAATACGGTTAAACCGAAAAAAGTTTTGAGTGATCAACTTCGTGAGACCATAACTTTCTCCACGGTTATCCTTTTCTTACGTCGTAAATTACACATTAAATTAATCTGTGAGTATTTCGAAACGGCATAAGAAAACCAAGATTTCGACTTTGTTTTCTATCCCAAATATGAGCTCGAACATGGCTGACCGAAACTGAAATTCTGCATTTTGTAACTTACATGAACCGACCTCATAACTTTTCCTCTTGACCAAGAAGAACCCACCAACTCCTACTTTATACTTTAGACTTCCACCTCCTTCTATATAGGTTATATGAGTCACCCAATGTAGGAAAGCCACCTCCAGCTTGCATTCATGAGTCACCAACCTAAGCTTGAAAGCTCCATCTTGTTTGGGACGACTCTTGATTTGCATGAATTTGATCTTCCACCTCATGCTTTCTCTTTACCTATAAATACTCTTGCATTTGAACAAAATGAAATCACCACCACATTAAGCCAGGAAACCGTGAGAAAGAAACAGTGTTCTCCTCCGAAATTATAGAATTTAAAGAATCACCACCACATTAAGCCAGGAAACCGTGAGAAAGAAACAGTGTTCTCCTCCGAAATTATAGAATTTAAAGTTATGAGGTGGTTTGATCTTTTGTTGGAATCAAGATATGTTAATTTAATAACATATTCTTGACATCCTTAAGTGAAGTTCTGCACAATTAAATATAGTAAAGCCTTGAAGATAGCCCCAGAATATAAGTTCAGAACGCTGAAATTTCTCCAAGTATCAATATCCCTACAGTATGTACCGATACATGTACAGTAAAAATCAGGACAGACAGCATGTATCAATAAATGTAACAGCATGTATCAATACATGTGACAATATCAATACATCTACAAAGTAAAGAACTTCTTTCCGACACTCTTGGATCGAGGTGAGTGGAATATATTTATTTGTTTACTTGTTGTACATTGAATATATAAAGTATATGATCTCATTATAAGGATATGTTTTACTAGATATAAGTTTGGTATAATCTCGCTATAAGTATTTCATATTTAATCTTAATGTTATTATAATACTGCTAATGAAATGAAAATAAAAACATTTCCGCAATTTTGTTTTATGCGTCATGTGTTGGCCTCGAAATTCGAAAATAAATGAAAAATTCATGAAATTTTTGTGCGTCACAGTGCTTGTTTGGGGAGAATGCATGTTCTTGATATGAAAAGATAGGTTATATCTCTAAGGATTGTTCGATTTTTGAAGATTTTTTTAGGGGTTTTTTTATGAGATTTTTTGTGCTAGGGAATGGAGAACCTCATTTTAGGGGAGACCGTTCTTCTAGCCCAAACTGTTGACATAAAAAAATGGCACAGACGCATATTATTCTCTTAATCAACTTAAAAGAAAATATATAGGAAGTAAAAGTGAGGAAACTCGAACACATAGTAGAGTCAACTAGCAGTCTGACCTTAATTGTTTTTCTCATTTATACGCAAGGGGAAATTTTGAGCGAATACAAGTAATTTGGGGGCATTTTTCTCTCGTTATGTGGGGAAAACTTAAATTTGTTCCCTTTTGTTTAAAATACTTGTCTTTATTTATAGGCAAAAATATAATGATTTTACTAACAAGTGGAAAATACTTAATCAAAGAAAATGATTATTCTTTGTCAACTTAATGTAATTTTAGCAACTACAAGTGGCTTTGGTAGGATCTCCCTGAATTGGATGTGACCTAACCGCAATATGTTCATAGTTGTAAGGAAAGTTGAAGGTATCTAATTGATGATATTTGGGATCCAGTTGATACTTTGATACTTGGTTGAATGAATGTTCTATCTATTGAGGTAGGTGGAGAGTTAAATCTAGTATTGGAGCATGCTCTATTGTATTTGTTTAAAACAATTAATATTCTTATGTAGTTCTCCACATGAAATATTTTGCAACTCCCGTTACACGAAGAATGACTTTGAAAAAATCCGGGAGAGAGATCATTAATGTGGCGGATTTGAACTTGCAGATAAAGATTTCAAGAGAAAATGGAGTAAATATATGATGACTCCTTCTAGACTTAACATGTCTTTACAGTTACCATTACGTGTGCGATATTCAATTGATAACATAATTTAGTTCCTTACTCCAGCCAGATCTTGAGATGCATAATTTTCTAGAGAAGTGATGGTGGAAAAATGTTTATTTTAGGAAGTTGACTTCTTAAAGATGTTTCAGTTGCATCCTCCTTGTTTATATATATATATATATTGGTTTCTATAGAACTTAATGTGCAAACTAACCATATGATGAATTGTGAAAAATGGTATTTCTAGTATCTGCTTATTGCTTACTATTTTGACATTGTACTTGATGTTCTATCTGAAGTTCTACTGGGATAGCATTAGAATGTTCCAAAGATGTATGAAGAAGCATTATTCCAGAATTATTTTTGAATTTTTAAAGTGTCCATGTCTCTGTAATAGGTTCTGGTGTTTTTCACATTTATTGATGTTATTGAGAAATCTGTGAATTATTTTTGTGATAATATTGGCCTTTGGCACCATGATTTATTTTTCAATTATTAAAATATTAAACGACCCTTTCGCACTTTACTTTTTGCATTCTTGGTTCACAATGGTCGATATTTTATTTTATATGTTATGAGTAACTATATTCTCGCTAATGTTATTTATATGTTTTGCAGTTCAATAGTACTTTGTCATATTCAATTGTCTTGAAGTTGAAGCCATCGCTATGGTTAGATCCCACCGGAAAAGTGGTATACTAGTACTCCCTCTGTCTCACTAAGATAGGCCCGTTTTTCTTTTTGGTTTGTCATAAATTATAGGTCACTTTCCTTATTGAGTATATTAATATCTTAATTTTCTAATATATCTCTATTTAGTGTGTGTTTGATATTATTTAAAATAGTTTTTTAAATGAATAGTGATTTTTAGGAGAATGAGTAATTAAGATTTGGTTGAAAAGTCAAATATTGTGAACTTGACTTTTAATAGAAGGTTGAGACTGAGTACTGTAGAAAAAATAGAAAATTTTAAAGAAAAATAAACAAGGGCTTAATATATATTGTTATTCACAAATATATGAACTACTCATTATTCAATCTAGGAATATTTGAGGTAAAATATATGTAAACTTATGGGCCAATTACATAAAATACCACTTAACTTTAACCAAAATTTCAAACCTACAATTAAAGTTCAAAACTTACGCAACATACCACTCAAGTTTAAGTTAGTTACTCAAATTACCACTCAGTTAACTATTTAGGCTACAACATCCAAATTTAAAGATGATGTGATGCGAACCCCTTCGATATATTGACTGAAAATTCCCACAACAATTTAATACAAAACCCAAGAAAGCTAAAGTGGTAAATAAAGCGATAAACACATTAACCCAAGTTTACATCTACCCAAAATTCAAGAATTAACTAACCATAGTCCAATGGGTATCAATCAAACAAATTCCAAGGTGGCGGAAAATAAACAACAATACAAGAATAACAATACTCAAGCAAAGTTGATTAAATTCCAAAAAGATAACAAGAACAAAGGAGGTTTTTATCCTTACCTCAAAGGGGTTCAAGAGCACTTCATATGAACAACTAAGTTATCCTAAAAATGACAAGAAAATGTGTATAAAAGGAACAAAATGGGCAAAATGTGTAATTTCGGTATTTACAAGAAAAACCCCGTTTTTGTAAAACGGAGTGTTTCGGTCGATCAAACTGGTCGACCGAAATTATTTCGGTCGATCACAGGGTCGACCAAAATGGGACTTTCGGTCGACCGTCACTCGGCCAAACGCGACTGAGGCTGAATCAAAAATTTGTCTGCAGAAGATCGGTCGACCGGAAGAAAGTTTGGTCGACCGAACTTGGCTGAAACTCCAAGCTTCTCAATTTTGGCTCCAACTTGATTCTTGGCTTCTTTTCTTGATTTATTCACATTGTTTAGCCTCGAATCTTGAACCTCTTCGACTTCGGATCTCGTCATGGGTCCCACGGGCACGTGCATCGAGGTTTGACTTTTCTAATTCTCATCATCCCCTCCCTCTTGAAAAGGATTCGACCTCGAATCTTGCTTGAATGCACTGTCGTGAAACTCCTTGAACTTTGATCTTGCAACATTTTGGATCACAGGTTCGTGCAATGAAGTTGGACCCTCGTGATTCTCATCATCTCCTCCATCTCGAAAGAGATTCGACCACGAATCGACACCTACAATAAAAATAGAGAATTTAGACACAATAAATGTAACTGAAATTTCATACTCACTGTGTAAAATCAATTTGTAGGCGTTGCGAAGAACTTGAGAGGTGCCAACATCGCAGAGTAGCATTTTGGATTTTATTCGATCGGGAACCCGTTCTCCCCTTGAAAAGAACCATTTCCAACCACCCCGAATCAAATACGAATCGTCTCCTACCATGGTTGACATGGGAAGGACATTGTAGGCCAATCCCCTTAGATGGATGCACGAGTCTCCTGCGAAGGGGCTTAACCAAAGGTGCATTCTTGTGTCCACCTAAACCAACTCTTTCTCCAATAAATATATGCATAAATCTCAACATAGTTAATAGGTTAAAGTCACAAGCAATTTTAAGTGGAGGAAACTTGCTAATATGATGAGCAATTAAAGTGTAAGCAAATTTAACAACCACAAAATTAGCACCAACTTCGTGCAAATGCACGACCTCCCGAAAGAAAAGATTAGCTATGTTGATGACCTTGTTGATTTCATGGCATGCAATCAAACGTGACATTTTAATTCTCCTACCAACAATCACAAAAATAGCTTCATTTTCTTTCTTTGTTCCAAGTAAACCCACTATAAAATTCATAGAAGTAGTAGTCCAAGGTTTACTCATGATGGGAAAATATGCATGGAATTCTTAAGGGAAAAACTTGAGTTTAGTCATTTTACAAGTTCGGAATTTACTACAAGTGCGAACATGTTCAACACCAATCTTCAAAATAGGCCAATAAAATTGATCACATAATACCCCTAAAACCCCATTGGTTTTAAATCGTCTCATCAAACAATCATCATGTGCTCCCCCCACTAGCAATTCACGCATGGCACATTTACAAGGAAACAATCCAATTTTCCAAAACAAATAATCATCATGCCCATAGAACCCATCAAAATATTGCTCACAACATGATTCATAAATGTTTAACAAATTCGGATAGTTAACATGCATGCTCTTACTATGTTCAAGATGGAATGAGGGAGCAGCTAGAAATGTTAGAAGCGAAGTCCTTTTATCATCAAGACATCCCCATAAATCTTTCCCATGGACTCCCCTAACTAGCAATTCCTTTAGAGAGTCAATATGCAAGTCAAGCATATTTTCACAACATAAGGATTCAACATGCCCATGAAATGTATTATATGCAACATTTTCACAGAAGGATTTGGTACTTATGTAATTGGGCACACGCAAAAAGTTGCATTTACAAATTAAGCACTCATCATGACAATGATCCTTACCACATGTTACATTTTCACAAGTCAACAACACACTTGTCAAATCTACATCAAGATCATACAACCCTCTAATATATTCAAGACACAATAACCTTGCATTCAAGAAAATGTTAGAAGCATACCTCCTAGATGTTGTATCAGTTATGTCATTTTCTTTACCTCGGTTGTACTCGTTGTTGTAGGAAAATATTTTCATGAATTTCTTCCATAAGGCATGCTTTTGGAGTTCTTTGTTGCCTTGATAAGTTTGCCTCACAATTTCCTGCAACAAAGAAATAACCAAACTAGGGAGGGAAGTGTTAGAATATTCAAGAGTAAAGAACATTTTGAGGTGATCTTTTCTCTCAATCTTCTTGGTCGCACTCATCACTTCCTCACCTTTTTCTGAGGTAGGAACCTCAACTCTCAGTTCTTCTCTCGCCTCTCCTTTTTCTGGAGTTGTAGCTCCAACTCTCAATTCCTCACCTTTTTCTAGGGTCGATGCCCCAACTCTCATGCTCTCATTTTTGCTTTCTTCAATTTGCTCAATTGAATTCTCTTTTATTTTCCTATTCCCCCTTTCTTCTTCTTCTGTTTCTTTCTCCTTCTCTTTTTCTTCCTCGAATTCCTTCTTGAGCTTCATTTGGTCTTTGCATACTTCTTCCGCGCTCAAAGATAGGATCACAACTTTTTTTTCATTCATTTTGAAGCTACACCGGTTCCTCCTCCTATCAAGATTCACATTTCGCTCACATTGCCAAGGCCTCCCCAAGACTATGTGAGTAGTGTGTAAGGGAACCACATCACATAATATTTGATCACTATAAGTACCAATGTGAAAAGTAAGAAGAACTTGCTCACTTACCCTCACCTCCCCATAGTCATTCAACCTTTGCAATACATAGGGATTATGATGCTTCATAACCAGTAACCCCAATTTCTCCACCCTACTAGCACTCACCAAATTAGTGTCAATCTCCCCATCTATCATGAGACTACATGGTTTATCATTGACTAGGCATCTAGTGTAGAAATTATATTCTCCATGTGTTTCCCTCTCATTATTATGGGCCAAAGATGTTGGTGGACTAGTAATTCTCTCCTTCACTACTTCTCTACTTCCACTACCGTTCCTCCTATGGAATGATGGACTCTTTATTTTCATTCTATCAATATTATCATCAATTTCATCTCCACTCCTACCTACCCATTCTCCTCTTTTCCTATACATGCTCCCATTTTGTTTACTATCCCTTTCATCATCCCAAACATCCATTCTAATTTTCCTATTCAAACTCCCATTTTGTTTTCTACCTCCATCCCTATACACTATGTCCCCAAGATTATCCCTCATCTTTCTTCTACTACACATCATTTCTTCACCTCCCCTATTTGATGTACTCTCCCCTCTTGTTCCTAAATTTTCCAACTCACCCCCAATCTCCTCAATTTGTCTAGCCATGGTGGTTGAAAGATTTTGTAACAAGTACTTCAAGTCTTGAGTTTGAGCATGGGAACTTGACATGGTGTGCAAGTGTGAAAGTGTTCTCACAAGAATATTTTTCACTCGTGTTTCACTCAATTTAGGCTTTCACCATCTAATGAGCTCACCACTCTTACCTTTTTCCACTCAAAATCTCCTTTCTCAAGTTCTCCAAGGAAGTTAATCAACTAAACCACAAAGTATAATTCTTGTGGAGTTAAAGAAATCACCAATAAGGAAGAAAGAATTTAGAACAAGTAGACACAAATAACAAGTAGAATTTATGTGCTTGCTATACTCAAAATGAACAATATTTATGTGGGATAAGATGCTAGGAACACAATTTTAGCAATGGAATTAACAAACCACAAATATTTGATAAGGCATAGATGTAGAGCAAATAAGTATAAGAGTGTAAATTTTCAATGTAGCAATTTAGCAAACACTTTGTACTCAATCTTTAAGTGGCCTTGATTGTGGATAATGTGGATGTATGAAAACTCCCAACAACTCAAATTGTGATAAGGAATGAATGATCAACAATTACCCAATGTATGGAGCAAGTAATATATGGGATACAATGTTGATAACACAATCTCAATAATGGGAATTGGATAGCCCCAAGTAATTAGCAATATATATGTATTGAACAATAAAGCACTAAGGGAGTATTTTTCTTTGGGACAATTAATCAAACACTTTGAGTACACAATTGGAAAGTGTAGGTTTTGTAAATGTTTGGCTAATGGAAACCCCCAACAAATTCAACAATCAATATACCCAATACATGAAATCAACAATACACATGGGCATATAAATTTTTCCCAATTTTCTTTTCAATTTTCGAAATTTTTTTTTTTTGAAGAACAACAACAATAATGTAAAGGATAGGTTTACCAAATTAGAGCCAAACTCTGATACCAAATGATGCGAACTCCTTCGGTATATTGACCGAAAATTTCCACAAAAATTTAATACAAAATCCAAGAAAGCTAAAGTGGTAAATAAAGCGATAAACATCTTAACCCAAGTTTAAATCTACCCAAAATTCAAGGATTAACTAACCCTAACCCAATGGGTATCAATCAAACAAATTCCAAGGTGGCGGAAAATAAACAATAACACAAGAATAACAATACTCAAGAAAAGTTGATTAAATTTCAAAAAGATAACAAGAACAAAAGAGGTTTTTATCCTTACCTCAAAGGGGTCTTTCAAGACCAAGCTCTCAAGAGCATTTCATATGAACAACCAAGTTATCCTACAAATGACAAGAAAATGTGTATAAAAGGAACAAAATGGGCAAAATGTGTAATTTCGGTATTTACGAGAAAAACCCCGTTTTTGTAAAACTGAGTGTTTCGGTCGACCGAACTGGTCGACCGAAATTATTTCGGTCGATCACAGGGTCAACCGAAATGGGACTTTCGGTCGACCGTCACTCAGCCGAACGCGATTGAGGCTGAATCAAAAAAATTTCTGCAGAAGATCGGTCGACCGGAAGAAAGTTCAGTCGACCGAACTTGGCTGAAACTCCAAGCTTCTCAATTTTGGCTCCAACTTGATTTTTGGCTTCTTTTCTTGATTTATTCACATTGTTTAACCTCGAATCTTGAACCTCTTCGACTTCGGATCTCGTCATGGGTCCCAAGGGCACGTGCATCGAGGTTTGACTTTCCCGATTCTCATCATGATGACTTGATGATAATTTTGACCCAATTTTGTAAGATTGTAATAAAAGCCCCCACCACCACCCCGTCACTCCGACCACCCTTATTTTAGCTTTTAACAATAAACTTCTCCAGTCATGCTTGGATAATAGGACTTCGACAAAATGGGCAGATTGGAACCTACCTTCATTCTTTTCCGGTGCGAACAACAACACCGGTTCCCCCCCCCCCCCCCCGAAAAACTAGTGCGAATCTAATGTGATTTTGCACCGGAAAAAATGTGCATGGTGGCGAGGGTTAATGGTGGTCGGAGAGATGGAAAGTTGGGGGTGGGGCTTTTTTGCATTTTTACAAAATTTGGTCAAAATTATTTATCAAGTCCTCATTTTTAAATTTGGACATTTTTTCCTACATGGTTAACTGAATTGTAATTATTTGAGCAACTAATTTAAACTTGAGTGGTATGTTGCGTGAGTTTTAAACTTTAATAGTAGATTTGAAATTCTGCTAAAACTTAAGTGATATTTTGTGTAATTGACCAGAAAATTTACAGTTTTACCATATATATTAGAAAAAAAAAAAGAGAAGAAATAAATAGGCCAATAAACTTGTGTGTTTTATTATGAATTAGAACACCCCATATAAGTATGGGAGAATAGGAATATACAAATTAGTAATGTCTAGGGTTACAAGGGTACAATTGTCATTCACCAATACAATATAATATTTACAATACTCCCCATTGAATGACATATTAAGAAATATCTGTCTCATTAAAACATTGTCTGATAAAAACCCAATGGAACAAAAATATCAAACAAATGAAAAAGAGTATAGTTATTCTTAGAGTGTTAAGATGAATGTTGTCTCGTTAAAACCTCGCCAGGAAAATTCAATGGGACAAAACTTTGGCTGAGGAAAAAGAATACAACTACTCCCCTTAGTGTTGACCACTATAAATCATCAAGTTGATGCATCTCAATCTTGTGAACTGATTTCTTGAATGTAGATGTTGGTAGTGCTTTTGTAGATAAATCAGCTACATCATCACTTGAATGATTTTGTTGAAAATTCTGAAGTTTCTTGATGTTGCTTCGTTAAAACCTTGTCAGAAAAATCCAGTGAGACAAAACCTGAACGAAGGAAAAGGAGTACAGCTACTCCCTGATTCAATCTGTATTGAATCATCCATACAACTACTCCCCTTAGTGTTGATCACTATAAATCATCAAGTTGATGCATCTCAATCTTGTGAACTGATTTCTTGAATGTAGATGTTGGTAGTGCTTTTGTGGATAAATTAGCTACATCATCACTTGAATGAATTTGTTGAAAATTCTGAAGTATTTTGATGATGCCTCGTTAAAACCTTGTCAAAAAAATCCAGTGGGACAAAACCTGAACGAAGGAAAAGGAGTACAGCTACTCCCTGATTCAATCTGTATTGAATCATCCATTTAGCTACTCCCCCTGATTCAATCTCTATTGAATCATCCATATCTTGATCTCTTCAGGAGTATCGTATAGGAGAGTATACCAATAGACATTGATAATAGCTATCTTATTAAAAATCTTGCCAGAAAAACCCTGTGAGACAAAACCTCGGCTAAGAGAAAAAAGAGTATAGGGCATATTAACTCCCCCTTATTGGAATATAACAATTATATTAATATTGCATATAATTATTTCAAATGTTAATCAGTGCAATATCGAATATGTTCATCAATGCATTTAACTCAGTTCTCAAATCTGGAAGTGGCTTATTCACTTCAATGAACAATTAACTTATTCACTTCAGGTGGATAATTAACCATGAATTGCCACGATTTTCAAATATTATTCACAATAATGGTACGTCTCAATTTCAACACTTTGTCATATAGAGTCAATTATACCATTCTTCATGTAATCTAATTTTATACTATCAATCACGTTACATTACAAATTGAATCTATTCAAGGCATATTAAATATTCAGATCACAAAATATTTATATACTTTGATCAAACAAGTTTTTTAAAAACTTGAACTGTATATTTTAGATATATTTAATCTTTCAAGGATTATATTGTATGCTTCAAGCATCATATATGTTTCACATTGCAATTGTCAAATTGCTACCACCAAATTTAAGTCGTAAAACTTTAGATAGGTAATGATTCCTATATTTTAAATAGATTTTCTCTAATCATTTTACCTTAATCCCAAAGTACTGAGGTATTGATTATCATTTTTAATCTCACTCATTGGTACTTCAAAGAATACTCCTAACGTACCGAGTTGATGATCATACATTTTGATATCATTCATTGGTACATCAAAGAGCACAAACTAGTAATTAGAGTTAATCATCTTTCAATATATACACTTCTAATGGTTATATATTTATTGGAACTTGTTATGCATTTCCAGGAAAATAAATTATTACATATATTTCATATCTTTTCTTACGCAGTGCCCAATCTTTGAAACATTCACTGCCCAACAAGTCGTGTATTGCGATTATACAATTTTGCAAATACCTATAGGTATTTTACTGGCTTTATACTTTTAAGTGTTCGGAATTCAGGTCCCAAAACTTCAGGTTTCGTAGTAAGTTCAATTTAGCCTGAATGCATATTTTGGCCAACTATTTTTATGTCAATTTTCTTCGACACATTTTCTTTATTATCCTCGCTATCATTCATATTATGATGCGGCCAGCTTCGTAGTTTACTTTTGCACAAGTGCTTTATAAAGTGTGTCGACACAATTATCATCTCGATTCGATTTCTTTCCCTCATAACGGCATAACTATAGAGATCTCAAATTTCAATATCTCAAGTACTTGAAACTCTTCTGGAGATTTACAATTAGTTATGTCAATATACACTCTCTCACGAGTGTATGCCTCATTAATGAGACCATCTTTCCTAATTGCTCCATTTTCATTTGGAGATTAGAATCGAATATCATTAAGCTAGCTGACCTCACAAGTTAAGATGTAAAGACATCTAAATTAACACGTAGATATTTTGTTAAGAGAACAAATCATTGGAGACCCGCAACACAGATTTTACATGGATAACTATCTGAGCATCAATGGTTAATCTCTAACGTTCGTTGGTGGAATTGATCATTTAACTTGAAGCCATCATAGTACCTTATATGAGGACAATCATACTTTGGTAATATCGAATGTTGCTCTGAAATGAGTTGCTAATACGATGTCGTTCGTGTATGTCAAGAATCATATGAAGGTTATCATTGATCAATAAAGGATTCGTCACTCTTAGATAGTAATAGATTATGATCTACGTTTTATTTTTTTAAGTCGATATCGAGATCCTTGATTAAGGTGAATTCACAAAGCCAAAAATAGTTTAGACATTTATTGACTTAAGAGTGAAATAAAAGATACGATCAATAAACGAGATTGATACATTTCCATATCTTTTAATTGATCAGATCATATTGACGAAGGGATTATAGTTTCATGATAAACGAACAAGTTCTGTTTTGTCACACCACGTGATATTTCCCGTCACATGTATTACCTGACACATTGCTAGACGTCAATCTGGGACAACGAATGTGAACTAATTAATCTAGAAGAATTAATGATTAATTAAAAAAAGAGTTTTAATTAATCTTATATTGATTAAATCAAAATAATAATTCACATCGTTCGACATCATGGTCACGAACCTAAGGGGTCACAAACAATGGGAGAACTAGAAGAATGTAATTAGAATTAATTAATTAACAAGTACTCGACATTTGTATAATTAATTAACTATGTTGTTTATTAATAGGTTCGAGTTAATTAATTAGATTAATTAATTTATGTCCTAAGTTTAATTAATTAGATTAATTAAACTTCATGGACCGGGTCATGTCTAAGTTATGGGCGAAGTCCAATTTGACATATATTAGTAAACAACTAGGGTTCAAAAACGAATAACCTAATTCATTCTTCTCTTGCTGGCACAAGAATAAAGAAACACTAATCTTGTTCTTGTTCTCTCGTGTAGATCACCTTTGGAGGTTGGACAATTGGATAACTATGGTGTGCAAGTAGATTGAAAGAATCAAGATTCTCCTACCCGTCTACAGAACAATCAAGAGGTATTTTTTTTTATCGACATCTATCTAAATACAAAGTAAATCATTGTTTGGGAATTGGAAATATTTTAAATTCCGCTGTGCATGATTAAGTAAATTCCCAACAATTACACTTTGCAAACTCACAAATTCTACCAAAATATAATAAAGTCCACTAAAATCCGTGGAATAGAATTCCATTAGAATCTAGGATATTCTATGAAATTCTATTAAAATTCATAAATTTCACGAGAATCCATTAATCTAAAATATTCCATTAAATTCCATGTTGGGGACACCTTCCTTAGTTTTTTTTCATGAACTTTAATGCCAACTCAATAAAAATTAGTACATCCATATAAACTATTAAAAATGGATAGTTATATTTACACAACAATTTTTTATATCTACACCACATTATAATTGCAAGAAAAGCTTTCAATATATGTTTACTTCTGCTCTTATGCCCTCAACTTTTTTCATCGCAATATTATTCCTAACCTTCAATTAATTAATATATTTCGTCACTAATCACGATTTCTATCTAAATACTTTGAAAATGCGCATTGAAAAAAGTGACAAATATTTTGTTTGACATTTATATTAGTTATTTATTTCGTTATTTAAAAATACAAGAAATGCTCCCATACCAAATATTTTAAACAAATATCGTCTCTATAAACAAAAAGTGAAAATTAATAGTATTGATGATAAAAAAAATTATAAAAAAATGTGGGAACATAAGTGTAAAGTTTTTTTTAGGGAAAAAAAAAAAAAAAAAAAGAAGCTCAAGGACATTCATTATAATTAAAATGTGGTATTAGTTAACAAAAATATGGAAACACTTCATTTGAGTACATTAATAAAATATTGAAAAGTACAGAAACACTATTTTCTAATTAATGAATTGTGTTCAGTGAATAAAAAGTTTTAAAAAAATCGATTAAAATAATTTTTTGATATTAGTTGTTATTTTGTAGATAAAAATCAATCTATTATTATTCAGTCAAGAATGGGGTAATTTCGCAACTTCAAAATATTTGAGAAAATCATTCGTAATTAAGGTAGGAATCTTTGGCCGGACGAAATTGTTAATTTTTCAAACAAAAAAAAATGTCCAATGAAATTTTCACGCGTGATCATCTATAAACGTCACTTTTCAATTATATATTTTATCTCGAAAACATCATTTTTGTTTTTTTATAAACAAAAACTTCAATAAGGTACAATTTTTATTGGGTTTTTACTTTTTACATTTTATTAAAATTATTAAAATATCAAATTTTTAATTTTTTTAAAATATTAAAATAAAAATGCCTGTTAATTTAAGATGTTGAAAATATCTTAAAAAGCAAAAAATACTAGTAATATATTATGTGCGTAATTGAAGATGTTAGCTAGATGGAGGATTTAATTGAAGATGTTGGTAAGTTGTAAGTTGTAAATCAAAACTATTAGCCAATAAGTAAGATGGCGGAACTCAGTTGAAGAAATATATCAGATATTAGAGACATGGGAGACTCAATTGAAGTTTTCCATAAGTGCGGGTCTGAATTGAAATGTCTGGAAAGTCTAAAGACTCCATTACGTGAAGTTTGGACACTAAATTGATGATAATATAAATATGGGTGGCTATATTGCCACCACAAAACTTAATTCTTACACCATATTTTTAAGTGATTTCTTTATTGACTAAAATAGATATAAAAGAAATTACAAAAATATCATTTTATTTTTCTCTCACTATTTTTAAATACACCACAATCTTTCAAATAAATTTATTTTTCTTCTTTATATTTATATGGTGACTATATTGCCCCCAAAAAATTTATTTTTTACACCACAATTTAAAGTATTTTCTTTATTTATAAAAATAGACATAAATAAAATTACATACATATTCTTTTAATATTATCTCACTAAAAATAAATTTTATATACATCACATCTTTCAAATATTCTCTTATCTTCTCTATGTTTATTTTTCTAAATCATCTTGTTCTTCTTGTTATTTTATATTTTTGCTTTTCAATACCAAGTTAATTAGAATAGATATTAATACAATAATTTCATATGAGTTTTCAAATAATAACATCATGCAAACATTAACATAAATTAAAGTTTAGAAATTTAGGTTAGTGAAAGATTTTTATTGTTCAAGGTTCTCTATATTTTGATGTCATCCAAGATTTTGGTTATTTAATTATATTTGATTTTCAATTAAGTTTTATATTCGGTTTTCGAATTCTATAGTTTTTCAATTACATATATTTGCGTGTTCATACTGCATTCCACCTATCGTGTTTTCAGTTGCATCAAGTATTTAAAAAAAATAGTGATTCCAATTGCATCTAGTATTTTTTTTTAAAAAAAAAATGTGCATTAAGTATTTAGAAGCCAACCACCTACTATGTTTATATGAAATTGAATATCAATTATCCATAAAACATCAATTAAAAAATGTGTAACATGGAAATTTGAACATAATTAATTGTAATTAAGGAAACAATGTGTACCAATGATGAGGAGAAATATTGAGAATTTGGAATGATGAGTACACCACAATAATATTTTTTTAAAAAAAGTTTTTATAGGATTAAAAGTATTATTGTAAATTTGTTGTGGTGTATTTATTGAAAATATATTTTAATTGTGGTGTGATTATAATGTGGTGTAGTAAATAAATTTTGTGGTGGTAATATAATTACCCTATAAATATTACGGACTAATAAAATATTAAGCGAGAGTTTGAGGATCTCATTAAAGTTTCAGTAAGCTGAGGGACGTGGAAATAGTTTTTATTAATTAAGTTACTCATTTGATTTTTAAAGTAATATGGAGGACTTAGTTGAATATGAAAGTAAGATAGAGGATCGAATTAAGATTTAAGAAGTTAAGCATCGAATTAAAAGAAATTATTGTTGAGGGATTCGATTGAAGATAATTGTAAAATATGGGGACTCAGCTCTACAAATTGCAGATGTAATCAACTCAATTGCGTTTTTTATCTATCAAGAATCTCCAAACAAGCCCTCAATGTTTAATATAACAGAAGTTACATCCTTAAACTATCAAAAACTACTAATTAGACATCTAGTCAATATTTGCCAATTTTGATCCTTCAGCTCATAAATAATTTAACTAAATCCTCCAACTATAAAGCTTTCAAATTACATCATTCAACTATTCGAAAACATAAATACAATCCTGTATCAATTCAACAACGCGAATTTCATCCTACATCTATTGTTTTTGTCAATTTCATCCTTGAGCTATTATCTAATGTTAATTCGATCCGCCATCTATTCTTTAAAGTAATTTTGTCCTCTACACAAAATTCATAGTCAATTTCATCCTTCATCTATTAAATAATATTAAACTCGTCTTCTAGCTATTCAACTATGAGATTTTCATCCTCCAACTATTATTTAATGTATTATCACTCTTCAACTATTCAATAATATTAATTCAAACCTTCAACTATCCTGTAAAGTAATTCTCGTCCACCTTCTTTGTCTCATAGTTAATTTCACCTTCAACTATAATATAATGTCAAACTCATCCTACATCTATTCGGCTTTGAAATTCTCATCCTTCGGCTATTATCTAATGTTGTTTTGATCCTTCATCTATTAGCTTATGCTAATTTGATCCTCCAACAATTCTTTAAAGTATTTTTCGTCCTCCAACTATACTTCATAGCCAATCTCATCCTTCAACAATTAAATAACGTTAAACTTCTCATTCAACTATTAACTAATTTTATTTCAATCCTCCAACTATTCTGTAAAGTAATTCTTCATCCATCAACTATATTTCGTAGTCAATTTAGTCCTCCTACTATTAATTAATTTAAACTAGTCCTCCATATATTAATCTAGTCATTTTTCATCCTTCATCTATTACCGATTTTTAATTTCATCCTTCAACTATTAAGTAATGCTCATTTAATCCTCCAGCTATACTCTAGAGTAATTTTCATCCTCCTACTATAACTTGTAGTCGATTTCAACCTTTAACTACAAAATAACGTTAAAACCATCCTCCATCTATTCAACTTCATAATTTCAGCCCTTCAACTATTGTCTAATGTTACTTTCATCCTTCAACATTAAACTAATGCTAATTCGATCCTCCAATTATACTATAAAAGTTATTGTCACCCTCCAAATATACATCACAATCAATTTCATCCTTCAACTTTTAAATAATGTTAAACTCGCCTTCCAGCTATTCAACTATGAAATTTTCATCCTCCAACTATTATTTAATGTATTATCACTCTTAAACTATTGAACAATATTAATTCAAGCCTCCAACTATACTGTAAAGTAATTGTCGTCCTCCTTCTTTGTCTCATAGTCAACAATTTCATCCCTTAAATATTATCAAATGTCAAACTCGTCCTACATTTATTCTGCTATGAAATTCTCATCCTTAGGCTATTATCTGATGTTATTTTAATCCTTCATCTATTAACTTGTGTTAATTCGATCCTCCAACTATTCTTTAAAATATTTTTTGTCCTCCAACTATTATCTAATGTATTATCACTCTTAAACTATTGAATAATATTAATTCAAGCCTCCAACTATACTGTAAAGTAATTATCATCCTCCTTCTTTGGCTCATAGTCAATTTCATCCTTCAACTATTATCAAATGTCAAACTCGTCCTACATTTATTCTGCTATGAAATTCTCATCCTTAGGCTATTATCTGATGTTATTTTAATCCTTCATCTGTTAGCTTATGTTAATTCGATCCTCTAACAATTCTTTAAAATATTTTTCGTCCTCCAACTATTATCTAATGTATTATCACTCTTAAACTATTGAATAATATTAATTCAAGCCTCCAACTATACTGTAAAGTAATTATCATCCTCCTTCTTTGGCTCATAGTCAATTTCATCCTTCTACTATTATAAAATGTCAAACTCGTCCTACATTTATTCTGCTATGAAATTCTCATCCTTAGGCTATTATCTAATGTTATTTTAATCCTTCATCTATTAACTTATGTTAATTTGATCCTCCAACTATTCTTTAAAATATTTTTCGTCCTCCAACTATATGACCTTCAACAATTAAATAGCATTAAACTCTTCACTCAACTATTAACTAATTTTATTTCAATCCTCCAACTACTCTGTAAAGTAACTTTCTGTTCTTCAACTATATTTCTTAGTCTATTTAATCCCTCTACTATTAAATAATTTAAACTAGTCCTCCATCTATTCGTCTATGCATTTTTCATCCTTCAACTATAAGTGACGTTGATTTGATCCTCCAGCTATACTCTAAAGTAATTTTCATCCTCCTACTATAACTCGTAGTCTATTTCAGCCTTCAACTACTAAATAACGTTAAACTCATCCTCCATCTATTCAACTTCATAAGCTCAACCCTTCCACTATTATTTAATGATACTTTCATCCTTCAAACATTTAACTAATGCTAATTTGATCCTCCCAAATATCTTGTAAAGTAATTGCCTTCCTCTAAATATACATCATAATCAATTTCATCCTTCAACTATTAAATAATTTTAAACTACTAGTTCTCTGTGTATTCATCAATGCAATTTTCATCCTTCAATTATTATTTATCATTATTTTCGTCCTGCTACTATTTGACAATTAAAAATTACCCTCAAGCTATTTGTTATCATTATTTTTATCCTTCATCTTTTAAAAGTGATGGTTTAATCCTCCAGCTAATTTTTTGTGCAAATTTCATCTTATACTATTTGATAACATTAGTTTGATCCTCACACTATTTTACACACCAAAATTCATCCCCTTTTACAGGGCAATGTAAAATTTATTTCTTGTTGTAACACTATTATAAAAATAATAGAGAATATAGAGAGATAGAAAAGAATGAGAGAGAACTTCTCATTAGCTATATTTCTAATGAAATGAAATAGCTTCTATTTATAGGAGGGAACAATGACACAATCGTAATATATTAAGTTTACAGGGGTATAATGGTAATTGGTCATTCACATATTTTATTATTATATTTATAATACTCCCCCTTGAATGACCTATTCTGCAATTGTCTGCCTCGTTAAAACTTTGCTAAGAAAACTCAGTGGGATAAAACTTGAGCGAAGAAAAAATAGTACAGAAGCTCCCCCTGATGTTGGCCATGGTGAATCATTGAGTCTAACGTTCGAGTAGAACAAATCATGTACTGAATCTTGAAGTTCTGAAGTGCTGCCTCATTAAAACCTTGTCAGTAAAACCCAGTGGGATAAAATCTGAACCAAAGAAAAAGAGTACAGTCGCTGCCTCGTTAAAACCTTTTCAGGAAAACCTAGTAGGACAAAACCTGGACGAAGGAAAAAGAGTACAGCATGTTTCTCCCCCTGAAGTGTGCAATTGAGGATTCATGAACTTCTCGAACATTGATATCATCTTTCTTCTGGAATATAAAAATCTCCTTGTATAGCATTCTTCATAAGATGTCTATGATTTTCTTCATTTGTTGATATCATTACAGTATAACAATGTGTTGCAGAATTCACCAGTACAGAAATAGGAATTCGCGTCGGTTGGAAAACGGAATACGCGTCGGTTGTAGCGGCGACGCATATGACACAGACGCGTAAAGTCTCGACTTTAGGCGTCGGTTTAGACGCATATGACACAGACGCGTAAAGTCTCGACTTTAGGCGTCGGTTGTAAACCTCTACAACCGACGCCCAAAGTCAGTTTTGGGCGTCGATTTCTGTATAAAACCGACGCCCAAAACCGACTTTGGGCGTCGATTTTATACAAACCGACGGACAAAGTTTTTTTTTTTTTTTTTTTGACTTTAGGCATCGATTTTACCTTTAGAACCGACGCCCAAAGTTTTTTTTTTTCCTGGACTTTGGGCGTCGATTTTACCTTTAGAACCGACGCCTAAACATTTTTTTTTTGTGAATATATATTATATGACCTGCAGTGACCTGGACATGGCCTGCATTTATCGAGGTCACTGCATGTCGTGACCTGCAGTGGCCTGCAATGACCCGGTCACTGCACGTCGTGGCCTGCAGTGACCTGGACGTAGTCTGCAATGACCCAGGCCACTGCATATCGTGACCTGCAATGACCCAGGTCACTGCACGTCGTGGCCTGCAGTCACCTAGACGTGACTTGCAATGACCCAGGCCACTGCAGGTCGTGGCCTGCAGTGACCAGGACGTGGTCTGCGATAACCTGAACATGCGCATCACCAAATATATATATATAATCGATATATACGTAATAAAATTAAATTAACAACAATTATACTTACAAATTGTTAATTTATGATACAAATTAAATATATATGTAAGTGCAAGTTTTGATTACGCTTCGATTTATACAAACCTATGAACGAAGTATTTTGCCCACAAGTTTTGAATCTCGATTACTTCCTCCGTTGAATAATATTCTTTAAATGCCTACAAACAATCAAAATGAATTATTAGTTATTTTTTCATAAAATATAAAGTCATTATTAAAATTCTCATTTTCAATGACTTATACATTTTCTAACGAAGTAAGTTGAAAGTGTTCTGTGACTATCTCATACATATTTCTCATAACGTAGTAGCCACACTTAGACCCTCCAGGTTATTGAGGACACTGAAATATTCACATTGAAAAATAACAATGTTAGTAATCAAACTAAATAAAACTTTTGACACAACCTCCCCTAAAAATTGGACTTAACCAACCTATAGGAATAATCAACATATCACAGTAAACCAAAATGTTCATCCTCGACATATTAAAAAATCTAATACAACTCAAATCAAACTTCAACATCATCAACTACTCCAAGTTTAATTCGAAATCTATTCTCAATTCCTAAAAAGTGAAGCTAAGATTTCATGACTTAATATCTCATAATTTCAACTCCAATAATTAAAATATTAAAATTTATCTATCTACTAACTTAAAATCAACAATATAAATTTAACACCCAAATTTATATATATTAAAATTTAATTAACACATTTATACATATTAACATGTAATTATCATATTTATATAACACAAATATATGTATGTATATATATATATATATATATATATATATATATATATATATATATATATACAGATACACAGAGGCTAATTATATACATATATATATATATATATATATAGACACACATACATAAATATCTATATATACATACATACATACACACACAAATATATACACAGTCATATATATACACACACACACACACACACAAATATATATATATATATATATATATATATATATATATATATATATATATATATATATATATATATATATATATATATACACTCAGACACATATATATACACATAAATATATATACACAAATACATATACATACTTATAAACAAAAATGAGAATTGTGTCTTACAATGTAGGAGGTGGCGGCGGTAGAAGAGTACCAGGCGGTGGAGGCGGCGGTAGAAGAGTGAGGGCTGTGGAGGCGGCGAAGTTCACAAGAGAGGGAGAGGCGTGAGAGTAGAGAGAAATTGTGAGAGTGAATTGTGAGAGAGAGAGGCGTGAGAGTATAGAGAGAAGTGTACTGAAAGAGAGAAAGAGGCGCGAGAGTGTGTATGAAAATACTGGGAGAAAAAATTTATAAGAATAGGCGTCGGTTTAAGGAAAAACCGACGCAAGAAACGCCGGTTTCTCGCGTCGGTTCAAGGTGAACCGACGCGCAAAGTCGGCCAGTCCGACTTTGCGCGTCGGTTCTCCATGAACCGACGTGAGAAACCGGCGTTTCTCGCGTTGGTTTAATGAAAAACCGACGCGCAAAGTCGGACCAGCCGACTTTGCGCGTCGTTTTAAAATAGAAACCGACGCCTGTTCCTAGATTTTAATTACAAAAATGCCACCGTCCTATTTTATGCATCGATTTTTTTTGAAAAACCGACGTATGTTCCTCATTTTTTTTATGTCTTTTTGTACTAGTGATTATAGCTTGTCGATAGCTATGATAATGCCTCAAAAACCTTGCTAGGAAAATCCTGTGGGACAAAACCTCAGCAAAGGGAAAAAGAGTACATTATTCTCATTAATTTTCATCAATACGCCTCAACTGTTGCCTCATTAAAAACCTTGCTAGGAAAACCCTGTAGGACAAAACCTCAGGTAAGGGAAAAAGAGTGCAACGCGTATTATTCCTTTCATGGAATATCACAAGTATATTGGTGCAATCACAAATCTTTTCATCAAACATATAATTTATGATGAGCTTTATATAAATTGTTCATAGCTCATGATTTCATAACATGCTATATTAAGCAATGTTGTACTAATTTATCGATTGCATCTTTCACTTCTGGTGGATAATAAAATCTAGAATTCACTTCTGGTAGATAATAAAATCTAGAATTCACTTCTGGTGAATAATTAAACATATTCATTTTCATATTCACTTCTAGTGAATAATCAATTTCCCAGATGTCATAAATAGTACACTCCAATTTCACTTTCAACATATTATATCATGGAGTCATTTGTATCATCCTATAGTGATACTAATCTGGTTATATTGAATCTTTCAATGATTTATACATGTATGTTCTTGCACTTTATAAACTGCAATTTCTAATTTGCAGGAGCATAATCAATCATTGAAATAGATATCAATTTCGACATATAATCTACAATCATTTTACTTGAAATCCCAACGTACCGCGATCAACTGGTACATCAAAGAGTACTCTCAAAGTACCGAGATGAGAATCATACATTTTGATCTCACTTATTGGTATATCAAAGAGCTCAAGCTAGTGATTTAGACTATAGTCTATCCACCATATGTCATGCCAGTTCTATGAAAAATCTTGCGAGCAACGAGTCGTCTTTTACGACTGTGAAATATTTTTCATTTGTACATATAATTACTGGCTTTACACATTTAAGCATTTGGATTTCAGGTCCTTGAACAATAATCCCTACATTGGGGTTATATACTTGGCCAAAGTATTATAATTTCATCAACCTCATTTTCATAAGAGGATTGTTTATGTATGCAGTCGACTTATTTATCGATTCCATGTCAACTCAATATAACATAGAGAGATCTCTTTATATGTTCTATCATCAGGTACATGAGTCTCTTACATTTAATTATGTCCCTTTTACTCACCATGAGTATTTAGCTTCAAATGGATCATTTCAATCATTCAAGAGATATTTATTTTTGGAATCGATAGTCATTATGCTTCAGGCATAATTACGCTTCAGGCGTGTTTTTCTCATAATGTTCTCAAATATTATCAGTCGGCTAAAATGCCATAACACATGTCATTCTTTTAGAGATATAATCTCAATCATATATCTAAGTGTGCTTTGGTGGATTGTATACATATCGCACTTTTACAAATCATAAAGCTTCTTGAGCTAATCCCTGTTTGACATAGAATATTGTTGTATGATAAACAATTTCTGAATAAGTTATTCTCATGGAAAATAATTTGAAACTTTTGATAATCTAACCATTTATTATAGAACTTCTGGTTCAATACGGTTTTATTTCATTTCTATGTATGAATATTTGATTCAATACAATATCGCTAAACTTCCGGTTCATACTATATACATATTTCACTTGTACGTATGAACTTCTGGTTCAGCAAGATATTTCACTTGTACGTATGAACTTCTGGTTCAGAAAGATATTTCACTTGTACATATGTATGAACTTCTGGTTCAATACAGTATTCATTTCATCAGTACGTATTTCTGTACATTTCAAATCAGTATACATTTATTACTTTTAGTATACCAGAAAAATCAGGTACAATATCCAAGGAAATATCTCATGATCTCAATCTTGTCGTCAAATTTTCCCTTATATCGAAAAAGGTAATGACACATTATCTCATTGTTCTCACCATTTCAATAATTTATTCCATTATTTCTTGATGGAATCGATATCACTGACACGCGGAGCCACCGCTCTTTTACGCGTTGAATAATGCATTTAAATAGATGATTTGGGAGGAAGGCTAGATCCATCAAAAATGGATATCATACTTTCAAATATTCACAAATATTATTCCAATCTTCTAGTAAATGATTTGAGAAAAATATATCGAATTAGGCTCGAAAGATTGAGGTTGCTGATGGATCATGACATCCCAGAAGATGATCACTGGTTGATCGAAGCAAAAGTTCGATTAGCTGGTGAATTACCAGATTCATTTTCTAAATACAAGTCTGGCTTAGGTAAGAGTACTTTTGCAAAGAAGTAAAGAGCAAAATGATTAAATAGTTGCTACAAATGTGCTCGATGGACATGTGATACCCGTTGTAAATCAATAGGATATTCATCCATAAATCGAGATGATAATATAGACTTCATTAAGGGTGGACTGAGTAAGGAGTCATTGGATGATATCCGATTGACTCTTGAGACGCACCCTAGTGGGTATGTGCAGCGTGAGTTACTATCTTTATGGGCTAAAATTATCAGCGATAAAGAGCGTTATAGTCTCAAAAATATAATAGCAAAAGATCCTGTTTGCCAGGCTGTTATAAACAATGATGTTTTGGCTATTCAGCATTGATACAAGGTAAATCATTTGATATATATGCATATATAAAATATTTTTCTGTTTCCTTTCACGAGTTTTGATAAAGGTTGGTTAAAAATATTAAATCACCGGAAGGTGAGTAGGGTGATTTTGTCAAAAGTAAATTTTCACTTTTTCAAAAGACGAGCAATAAATAGTGAAGTTTTTCAAGTTTAAAAAGTCAATGATTTTCACAGTTTCATGCATCCCAAAATATCATTTTCTCATAAGTTTTTCCTTCCTTATTCTCTCAAAGATGGAAGGACCAAAACTTCGACAAATCAAAACTATCTGTGTATTTTTTGGATCAAAAGTAGGGAAAGGTTTTGGGTATCTAGAAGCAGCAGTGGATCTTGGAAAGAAATTGGGAGAGAAAGGTATCACTCTCGTGTATGGAGGAGGTAGCAGTGGACTGATGGGTTGTGTTTCACAATCCGCTCAAGCAGAGAAAGCAAGAGTGATAGGTGTTATACCCGTTCCTTTAGTTGATATCGCAGGCAAAACACGAGGGCATGAAGTACAAACCTTATCTATCCATGAACGCATAACTTACATGTTATATGGTTCGGATGCCTTAATAGCTGTAATACCACTTTTCGTTTTACGTGCTTTCTTGAATATCACCCAATTTCTATGATGGTACTATGAAGAATTATTTATTTGACAATTATTATTGATAATAAGTTGAATTATTTTGCAGTGGAAGGACTTGGGCGCCGTCTCGATCAACGTACCAATTAAAAGTTTATAAATTGTTTATTTTAATAGTTTACGTGTAAATTATGTGATTAATTGTTTTATTTCCTAAACATGCTATTTTCTACTTTATTGTGTTACATTCAAAGTTTGAGGAAAAGTTTGGTGGCAATTGGAGACTAAATAGAACATATGGACTAAGTTATATACAGAGAGAAATGAGGGACCGATTTGCAAATTCCCAAAAGATCATACTTAAATCTAACCTAACCTAATTACCTCACCCAATTCTCTCTCACTCGTGGAACTCTCTGTCTCGACTCGTCCCTCACCTCTCGCTCTCTCGGTCACGCATCTTTCTCTCTCTCGCGCCGCTCACCGCCGCTCACCACGATCCAACCACCACACCATCGGTACCTCTCTCACTACCGACTTCCTCCCCGACATCGGTAAGGACTCCGTTTTTTTTCCCCTCCTCCGATAGCACGCACACACGCACACTCGACACAACACGCACGCAGCACACACATATATTTTTTGTATGTATATATTGAGGTATATATGGATTGAATGTAAGTATATATGTATTTTCTCACATTCTCATATTTTCTGATTTAAGCTTACTTGATTCGAATTTTTAAATGGTTAAACTCAAATTGGAACAATATAAATGTGTCTGGGTATGTGTATAGGTGTGTGTGTGTGTGTTTGTTCAATTTCAGATCGATGGGTTTCAGACTTTCGATAATGAAAGATTTACATATATAAATTTCAGATTTTATATATATGTGTATATAAATTTCGATCCAAAGTTTTAGTTAAAGTTTCAGATTTTGATGTTGTTTATATTTTTAAATCATAGATTATCAAATTGAGAATTTGGTTTGGAACCTTGATGAATTATGAAATTTTAATTGTAATTGTATAACGTTAAAGTTGTGAAAATTTGAAGTTTAGTTAACGACCTTGTGGTAAAGTTTGTAATAATTAGTTATTTTTAGATTTGTGAACTTGTTAGAATTTCAAATGTGTTTGTGAACTAAGAGTCATATTTATTGATGAATGTGAACAATTAGGATAATTGGTACATTGAAGTCACGGGCAGCCGATGTTCCTCCACTTGCAAATCCAGATAACGGTAAATGCTAAGGACGTCAAGTAAGTAAACTTCCCCCCTATTTTCATCAAAGTTGAATGTAAATGTGAAAGTTATGTGTAAATGACTGTCGTGTAACTTACTTGCCTTGATGAATTTTCTTACTTTATGAAAGTATATGTTATTGAGAAGAATGTTAAGCATGCACATTACCATGTCATTACATCATCAAGCATGCATTGGCATCGAAATTGGGAAGTCAAATGTTTTTAAATGAAAGAAATGTGTCAAGTGCAAGTTTGTTCAAAATTTATGTATCCCAAGTTTTTTTTAAGAATGAATGGGTGTACTTCTAGTTCATGAAAGTTTCGAGTGGGAAATGTGGCGCGGAGGACCGGCGTACCCGAATTAAGTCGCTTTGCGACGGAATGTTCAACCGTTTACGGTGGACTGTTAAACCGCTTTGCGGTGGAAAAGTGAATGTTAAACCGCTTTGCGGTGGGAAAGTGAATGTTAAACCGCTTTGCGGTGGAAATGCGCATGTTAATCTGGTTCCAAATAAATTTTTACCCACTGTATTCTGATTGACTAGAAGTTACACCAAGTGAGCTCACGATGGAAATGAAGTGAAAGTTTGAAATGTTAAGTGAAAGTTTGAAATGTTTGAATGTTCTGGAAAGTAAAGTAAATGGGGATACATACATGGAATTTTTAAAGCATTCATGTCATAAGCATGCATTCATGCATACAGTTTACTTACTGAGCTTTAGCTCACCCCAATCCCTCCCCATATTTCAGGTGATTAAAGTTAGATGATCAGAGGAGAACACTTGGCGGCTGACTCCGACAGTACCCATCGTCGCCTTAATTAATAAAGTTAAATTTATTCAAGTTATCGTTTAAATTATTTCCTTCATTCATTATTATTGATAATGGTTTGGTTGAAGCTAGTTTTGATTAAGTATGGATAACGTATTTGAGGTTAAATTATTTCTTATTTCACTTGACAATGTCTGTTGATAATTTGGAAAATCTTATGATTGAGGAGTTTGGGAAATGCATGAACTGGTTTTGGCGATGATGAATGTGATTGAGATGTGATGGATGTTTTAAATTTTAAAATGGTTTTTGATGTCCCTCTACAGGTTGGCTATGTCCAATTTATAGAGGAGACTCTGCCGAAATTTCGCTAAAATTTTATAATAGATAAATGAACATTTTAGTTGTGTAAATGATTTATTTCTGCGTTTAATGTGAATGAAAGTTGACACGCCTAGGTTTTAGACTCTTAAACTTGGGGTGTTACATTTTTGGTATCAGAGCTAATAGTTTTATAAGCGATTCTGTAGACTTTTAAAATTTATTTGAAAATGGTTCGGGTACTGAGTCACTCCTCAAGTGCTTCTCCCTCGATCATCTGGTAAGTTAAGTTTTGTTTAAATTATGAAATGTTATTTGATGTTCCAATTATTGTAAATTCTTGCATGTTAATGTGTAATGTCGGAAAGTGAAAGGTTAAGAATGTTATTAGTGAATGTGACATGTATACCTTGATTATGTAAATGAGAAAATGAGATGGTAATGATTATTATAAAATTGGGTAATGTTTAAGTCCCTATGTGAAAGATAAGAAGTGAATGTAAATAGTACTTTGAGTCCCGAAGACTATATCGGCAAGAATGTATATTATATCCAAGTCGGAAGTTGAGAAGTCAACGAACTTAGTATTAAACACTTATCATGTTTGATCTCGGGACTACCCACTCATTTGATACCCCCACAATTATAGGAAAAATTGATTTACCCATCTCAGTAGCTGGAGACCAAGTTTATATTGTCAACGCCATTTGAAGAATTGTTGAACTAAAGTTATGCGTTGAGAAATTTCCCCAATCATGGTGAATGGGAAGGAGTAGATGATAGATCTCATAACACTGAATACCCACAAACTTGATGTCATACTAGGAATGGAAGGATTATTACGGTATAAGGTTTCAATCACTGGCTACGTTAAGGTGGTATTTAAACCTTCGAATGAAACCCTTTTTCGCTTTGTTGAAGTAAAGGTGAAACTTTATATTTCGATATTATCAGTGATGAAGGCTCGTCGATTGATGAATAAGAGTTATTAGGCCTACCTAGTTGCAATAATTGAAGTGTCTAAGGTGAATACTTCTCTCGAACAAATTTCAGTTATTCGAGAATGACTAAAGATATTCTCAGAAGATCTTTGTGATTTACCGCCTAAAAGAGAAATTGAATTCGTCATCAATTAAGTACGCAACTCTAGTATCCAAGGTATAATATCGTATAGCTCCTTCGTAACTTAAAAGAGCTCAAGGTGCAGCTATAGAATCTCATGGACAAAGGTTTTGTTCGAACTAGCTTTTCACCATGGGTTGCTCCTGTGCTATATATACGTAAAGAAGAGAGATGGTTTTATGAGACTTTACATAGAAAATAGAGATTTGAACAAGTGACAATAAAGAATAAATATTGCATTGCTAAGAATTGAGGATTTGTTTGAATTGCTTCAAGGTGTTAGGTATTTTTCTAAGATTGATCTGCGATCTGGTTACTATCAATTGAGGATCAAGGAAGAGGACATTTGAGGACGTGCTTTAGAAAATTAGAGATGAGAGATTATTTACTAAGTTTAAGAAGTGTGAATTTTGGTTGGATAGATTTCCATTCTTTGGCCATATTGTATCAAGGGAATGTATTGAGGTTGACTAGAGTAAAAGTGAAGTAATTCAAAACTGGTTTACGCCCTCTAATGTTAAGGAAGTCCGAAGTTTCATTGGATTAGCGGGTTACTATCGAAGATTTGTGAAAGGGTTTTCCAAGATTGCCTCACCATTGACTAAGTTAACTAGAAATGGTACAAAATTTTAGTGGAGCTCGGATTGAGCAGACCTTGGAGTGTGATGATATGTTTGAACTAATTAATCTTATCTTGATCTATGATTTGTTTATTTCTAAATATGATTAAATGTTGAGGTCATATGGTATGGTGATAAGTGGCAGGTCACATGATTCCCACAAGTTATGGTGAATAGATAGTTAATGAATGATATGATTGTCTTATGGAAGAATAGTGTGATGACTTGATGCGTATATTGGGAAATGTCAAGTCATATTTTGAAAAGATGAGTGAAGACAAATGTTATGGCATTATTAGAAAGAATTTTAATTATTCTTAGGAACTTATTGATTATTAGTGAGAAATGATCACTTATACTGGAGAACATTATAAATTATGATGGTAAGTGATAATACTGTTAATTTATTTTGGAAGTTGATTGGTAGATGATGTGTTAAAGATTTGGTTATTTACATGCAATATGATTATTTGGGAAAGTCAGTTATCATTATTGGGAGATATTGAAAGTATTTTATAGTGAGATGCCTTAAAGGAGTAACCATTTATTCGAAATGAGAATTTAGGGACATATGATTGAAGGTTTGAGATTATGTGAGATAATGATGATTGTCATAAGGTCATTTGAATATAAAAGGTACAAGAGATAATTATAAGGAATAATGCGATAGCTCTTATGGTGAGAACTGAAGGTGACGATGTATTGAGATTATGAAATAAGTTGACTTTCCATGAATAAGTTATGCTATATTTGGTTTTAAGTGGAATTCGAAGAAAGATGAATCTCAGTCATGGAACATAAATCAGATTTCATCGTAATTTGAATGATTCATTGATGTACGTTAAGTTTTCATTGATGATACTAAAATATCATATGAGAGATTGTTGGATGAAATTGATGAAAGAAACTTTATTAGGTCCTAGATTTGTACAAGTATTGCAGAAGTAATGCATCTGATCGGAGGAAAGTTTATGATAGTACATACTATGAAATTGTGGAGATTATTATTGATGGTATCTTGATTCAAAAGTAAGAAATGAAATTTTAGGCAATTGTCCTTGTGGATAGAATTTGTGGAAAATGAGGATAAGACTTCACAATGATTATTTATTATGGAGTAGTGTGCAGAAAGAGTGACAATGGCAGAATCCAAGATTTATTGAGTTTGAGAGATTGATATAAAATCTTAGTGAGTATATTGACGTAAAAGGTTCGTGTGAAGGATATGATGGTTATTATGTCGTAATCTTAGAGAGATTGATATGATCATTTGAGGTCAATTGTGTGACTTTTACTTATAATGGGATTGTATCTTTGGGTTAAGTAAACTTGATGAGGAATTCTATAGGAATCACAAAAGTTTTATTCAGTGGTGATAGGTCAATGATTTATTTATAAAATACTTGGTTAGAGTATTGTTATGATGATTTTGAAAGCATGGATTTTTAAGTTAGTACCTTGGCTTTAGTTTTAAGATGAGTGTATGATGCTGAATACTTGATTACAATATATAAGTATGGGTTACAGGATTTAAGTTGATCCTCCGATTTTAAAAGAAATGTCAGCATGTTCAGACATGATTTCGTTTATAAATCTTTCCAGAAAGATTATGTCAAAGTTTTACTATTTCTACTGTATAATTTGCTATGGACGTCAAGTTTCACTAATTGTGGATTATAAAGTCTTATTTTGGTCAATTTTCTTGATTTTAGTTTTAAGAATGTGATCAATCAATATATATATTAAGGTTGAGACGTTAGAATAGACTCTGTGAAAGGCTGGAAATGGAAAGTTAGTGAATGGATTCATAAGTGGGATAATGTCGGTTGATGATCTCCTACAACAATAGCTATTAAAATTCGATCCGTATTGAGTACTATATGATAGGAAATGTAGATTGCCAGTTCATTGGGATGAAGTAGGAGAAAGAAGATTATTGGGTCCAGAAATAGTACAGCAAACAACAAAAGTTGTTGAAAAGATTCGTCAGCGGATGACAACTGCTAAGAGTAGACAGAAGAGCTATGCGGACAGAAGAATGAAACTTTTGGAAATTACTATAGGTGATATGACTTTTTGGTAGCTCCTAGGAAAGGAGTTATAAGACTTGAGAAGAAAGGGAAGTTAAGTTCGCGTTTGTTGGCCCTTTAAGATACTTGAAAGGGTGGATAACCTAGCTTATTGGGTTGCATTGCCACCAGCACTGTCAGGGTTACATAACGTTTTTCATGTCTCAATGTTAAGGAAGTATATTTCGGATTCCTCCCATAGCCTCAGTTAGGAGTCATTAGATCTTTGTGAGGATCTCACTTATGAGGAGTCACTTGTGAAAATCCTAATGAAAGTAAATACGGAACTTAGAAGAAAGATGATTACATTAGTTAAGGTTCTTTGGAGGAATCATGCAGTTGAAGGGGACTACTTGGGAACGCGAAGAGGAAATGCGTACTAAGTATCCACAAGTTTTGGTAAATTTTAATTTCGAGGACGAAATTTTCTTTTAGGGGGTAAGGAATTGTAATACCACTTTTAGTTTTACGTGCTTTCTTGAATATCACTCAATTTCTATGATGGTACTATGAAGAATTATTTATTTGACAATTATTATTGATAATAAGTTGAATTATTTTGCAGTGGAAGGACTTGGGCGCCATCTCGATCAATGTACCAATTAAAAGTTTATAAATTGTTTATTTTAATAGTTTACGTGTAAATTATGTGATTAATTGTTTTATTTTCTAAACATGCTATTTTCTACTTTATTGTGTTACATTCAAAGTTTGAGGAAAAGTTTGGTGGCAATTGGAGACTAAATAGAACATATGGACTAAGTTATATACAGAGAGAAATGAGGGACCGATTTGCAAATTCCCAAAAGATCATACTTAAATCTAACCTAACCTAATTACCTCACCCAATTCTCTCTCACTCGTGGAACTCTCTGTCTCGACTCGTCCCTCACCTCTCGCTCTCTCGGTCACGCATCTTTCTCTCTCTCGCGCCGCTCACCACCGCTCACCACGACCCAACCACCACACCATCGGCACCTCTCTCACTACCGACTTCCTCCCCGACATCGGTAAGGACTCCGTTTTTTTCCCCTCCTCCGATAGCACGCACACACGCACACCCAACACAACACGCACGCAGCACACACATGTATTTGTTGTATGTATATATTGAGGTATATATGGATTGAATGTAAGTATATATGTATTTTCTCACATTCTCATATTTTCTGATTTAAGCTTACTTGATTCGAATTTTTAAATGGTTAAACTCAAATTGGAACAATATAAATGTGTCTGGGTATGTGTATAGGTGTGTGTGTGTGTGTGTGTTTGTTCAATTTCAGATCGATGGGTTTCAGACTTTCGATAATGAAAGATTTACATATATAAATTTCAGATTTTATATATATGTGTATATAAATTTCGATCCAAAGTTTTAGTTAAAGTTTCAGATTTTGATGTTGTTTATATTTTTAAATCATAGATTATCAAATTGAGAATTTGGTTTGGAACCTTGATGAATTATGAAATTTTAATTGTAATTGTATAACGTTAAAGTTGTGAAAATTTGAAGTTTAGTTAACGACCTTGTGGTAAAGTTTGTAATAATTAGTTATTTTTCGATTTGTGAACTTGTTAGAATTTCAAATGTGTTTGTGAACTAAGAGTCATATTTATTGATGAATGTGAACAATTAGGATAATTGGTACATTGACGTCACGGGCAGCCGATGTTCCTCCACTTGCAAATCCAGATAACGGTAAATGCTAAGGACATCAAGTAAGTAAACTTCCCCCCTATTTTCATCAAAGTTGAATGTAAATGTGAAAGTTATGTGTAAATGACTGTCGTGTAACTTACTTGCCTTGATGAATTTCATTACTTTATGAAAGTATATGTTATTGAGAAGAATGTTAAGCATGCACATTATCATGTCATTACATCATCAAGCATGCATTGGCATCGAAATTGGGAAGTCAAATGTTTTTAAATGAAAGAAATGTGTCAAGTGCAAGTTTGTTCAAAATTTATGTATCCCAAGTTTTTTTTAAGAATGAATGGGTGTACTTCTAGTTCATGAAAGTTTCGAGTGGGAAATGGGGCACGGGGGACCGGCGTACCCGAATTAAGTCGCTTTACGACGGAATGTTCAACCGTTTACGGTGGACTGTTAAACCGCTTTGCGGTGGGAAAGTGAATGTTAAACCGCTTTGCGGTGGAAATGCGCATGTTAATCTGGTTCCAAATAAATAATTGCCCACTGTATTCTGATTGACTAGAAGTTACACCAAGTGAGCTCACGATGGAAATGAAGTGAAAGTTTGAAATGTTAAGTGAAAGTTTGAAATGTTTGAATGTTCTGAAAAGTAAAGTAAATGGGGATACATACATGGAATTTTTAAAGCATTCATGTCATAAGCATGCATTCATGCATACAGTTTACTTACTGAGCTTTAGCTCACCCCAATCCCTCCCCATATTTCAGGTGATTAAAGTTAGATGATCAGAGGAGAACACTTGGCGGCTGACTCCGACAGTACCCATCGTCGCCTTAATTAATAAAGTTAAATTTATTCAAGTTATCGTTTAAATTATTTCCTTCATTCATTATTATTGATAATGGTTTGGTTGAAGCTAGTTTTGATTAAGTATGGATAACGTATTTGAGGTTAAATTATTTCTTATTTCACTTGACAATGTCTGTTGATAATTTGGAAAATCTTATGATTGAGGAGTTTGGGAAATGCATGAACTGGTTTTGGCGATGATGAATGTGATTGAGATGTGATGGATGTTTTAAATTTTAAAATGGTTTTTGATGTCCCTCTACAGGTTGGCTATGTCCAATTTATAGAGGAGACTCTGCCGAAATTTCGCTAAAATTTTATAATAGATAAATGAACATTTTAGTTGTGTAAATGATTTATTTCCGCGTTTAATGTGAATGGAAGTTGACACGCCTAGGTTTTAGACTCTTAAACTTTGGGTGTTACAATAGCCTTACTTGGAGGTTTTGGTATTTTAGAGGAAATCTTTAATATTACCTCATGGGCTCAATTAGATCTCCATACCAAGCTTATTGGGCTTTTAAATGTTAACAATTTCTTTGATGGTTTGCTAACATTTCTTGATTATGCTGTGGAACATGGATTTATCTCTCCATTTTCTAGGAGAATCCTCATTTCTGCTCCTACTATCGAGGAATTGCTGGATAAGTTGCAATCATACATCCCAATCCAAGATCCAGCAAGAGTTAAGATAGATTGATCGCAAGGAAGGAGAATCAAACGAAAATGAAGTTCGGTTAATGTAAATTTATCTTTGTGAACCCTAGAATAAGTGGTGGTAGAGTACGGAGTATTCTCACTCTTGAGACACGCCATAAATTTCTAGGATTTTATCAATGTTTAATCTTGTGTACCTCAAAGATTTAAGGTGGTAGAGTACGGAGTATTATTACTCTTGAAACACACATTTTTCTTTATTTCCTCAAAAGATCAAAGGTGGTAGGATACGGCTACTCCCGAAACACATCTCTAATTTTGAGGATCATAAATGTTTCCCTTTTTGTATTTTGCATGTATGATTCGTTTATACTTCTTCAGGAGTAATAATAATAATACCATTTCAGTATGTTTAGATGATAATCTTTACTTCTTCTGGAGTAAATATGTACTTCTTCTGGAGTACATAAGTACTTGTGCAAGAACTTTGATCAAAACTGCTTATCATAATCATATAACATTTATCTCATAATACTGATGAGATTATTTTCACATTAGCCATATCCGTGCTATCATGTGATATTATCTTATCATACATCAAAATTTTCTTGTTGAATAATTTATTTTCATCCATCCTTTCAACTACAGATATTGGTAACTTCTAATACCATTAGATAAAATATTTTTATCAACATTTACCAACTTTTTGGTAATGATAACTTCTGGTATCATTTGACAAAATATTGTCTAACTTTAGTATTGATAACTTCTGATATCATTTAATGAAGTATCAAATAACAATAATATAGTATATATAATAATACTGGGGTTATACCACCACGTATATATGTTGACACAACCTCCAATATATTAGAATTAACCAACAACTGAGGTGTTTCTGAAATAATATAAAATATGAATATATGTAAAGTATTCAATATATTCAATTGATAGACCGACCATATAGGCGGTGTCAACATAATGAAATAATTACCTTTTATGAGTGAGCGAGTCATATCTTCAAATCCAGTCAAGGTATTCATAATAGTCCAATTTTTGGTCTGAAATTCATCTCGTCGGAATCTGCTCACGTGCCGCCCCGCCGCCCGCCACGCGCCGGTGGTCGGAAAAATCAACTCATCACCAGAATGTGCGCCTTAACTTCCTGAACATGCCCGTGGTCTCCGTTTTTCCAAAAGACCAACCGTTTGGCCGGAATCAGCATTTTTCAGTCCATCGCTTCTTCTCATGCCAATAACTTTCGTTTTAACCGTTGGATCGGCGCCAAATTTCAGTCGAGTCTTCTCCTAGAAAATCCCGTTGATATGACGCTGGCCGATCGTTGATCGGAGTTCAGAATCGTCCGGAATAAGCATTTCAATTTTCGGTCAGATTTTGGTTTTTGCACAATTTTTCAGCTTTTCTTCTCCGGTCGATATCTTTTGTTTCAGCCGTCGGATCATCCCCAAATTTCAGGCGAGTCTTCTCCTCGACAAGACCGTTCTGATGGCGGTGGCCGATCATTGATCGGATATCTGGATCGGCCGGAATCATTCTTTTTCAGTTCGAGAGAAAAGGAAACATTGATTAGTAATAATCAGGTTTCTGATACAGAGGTTCATCATTTAGATGCAACTGTAGAGCATACTCTCGTTATATTACTCAATTGGCTAGAGACTCGTACTGATAACGTGTTGTAAAACTATTATAAAAACAATAGAGAATATAGAGAGATAGGAGAGAATGGGGGAGAACTTCTCATTAGGTATATTTCTAATGAAATGAAATAACTCCTATTTATAGGAAGGAACAATGACACAATCGTAATATATAAAGTTTATAGGGGTATAATGGTAATTGGTCATTCACATATTTTATTATTATATTTATAACATTTCTCAACTTTATGTGAATTCTAAATATGTCTTTTTTTTCTTTAAACTCTATTTAAGTCCTTCAACTTGTAGTAGTAAAGTCCAAATTAGTCCTCTTCTTTTGTAATAGCTCCTATAAATCCTTCATCTTTTGGAAATCTCCAATTAAGGCCTCGATGTTTAATATATCACAAATTACATCCTCAAAGTATCATAAACTACCAATTTGACTTCTAAGGTAACCAAAATACACCATCTTTCATGAAACTCCAAACAGATTCTCCATCTTCCTTATACCTCAAACTTCATCACTCAACTTTACGTGAAGTTCATATAACTCCTCTGCTTTAATGTTTAGCATATTCCAAGTAAGTCCTCAAGTCTTCTTATAACTCAAACCCATTCTTCATCTTTTGAAAATCTCCATTTATGGACTATAAATCTCATTGCATCCTTAATCTATTCTGGAACTCTAAATTGGTCTTTCAAATTACTCATAATTCAAATTGCAACCACCGACTTTACATGCAATCCAAGTAAGTCCTCGATCTTTCTTTTAATTCTATTTACATCCTTAACCTTTCTGTAAACTCCAAACAGGTCATCTAACTTTCAAATATCTTTATCACCGACCTTGACTCCTTAAGGGAGTCTCCCCTACAGAGGTAAAAAAGGCATAATCGCCGATCTTCCCAAATCACTCTGGTCGTCAAAATCTTCAAATTTCACCGTAAATAATCCAAAATACACTAAATTACTCACAAATATTTTTGTATAAATCTCCTCTCTCACCGCAGAGGAGCAAACTCAGCAAAGGAAGACAATCTGCTTTCTTCTTTGGTAATACTCTGAAAATTGGGAACAATAGTCATCATTTCTTGGCACCAATTTCTATTCCGTTGCAGTGATTTCCTCTCAACGTCTTCATCACCAAACCTGGAAGGTAGTATCGGATTTTATTAGTGTAAAAACGGGCTTTATGTGTTGAAATCGCGCTCTTGCTGATTGCTGTGAATGGTTTAATTTCAACTCCTAGTGACAGTGATTTCTTCGACATTTTGATGTGTTTGTGTATTGTTTTCCAGTTGCCTTAAAAACTGGCTTGCCCTCAATTGTAACCTGTGAAATATCCAAGATCAAAACCCAGTTGGCTCAACCCAAGAAGGCTCTTCCTCTCCTTGTTTGACTTTACTCACAAATTAAGAAAACATATTTAATGTCATTTAAAAATTAATTTTTATAAAGAAATTTTTTAACTTACCCTAATTTAATATCAAAATTATTGTATTGAAAATAATAAATAAGGGTACATTGATAAACAAATAAAATAAATATTTTCAAATAAAGAAACAAGTCGATATAATATAATAAGGACAAATGAAAAAAGAAAAACAGCTTATATAATTGGGACGGATGGAGTATTTATTGTTTTGTATATTTTGTGGGACATGTTGGGAATTAAACAACGGTTCCCATTTTTAATCCACGTAATCTTTTTGATATAAAAATTATTTGAGTAAACAAGAAAATAAAATAATAACGCAACATTTACAGGCTTCCAAAACTTTTTCATTATATCATAAATTATTACAATTATATAGAATTTTATTTACCAAACCCCCAAGTATTGTAGGAAAAATATCCAACATTTGTCACATCTACTAATTTCTACTTTTTTTATACAACCCACAAAAATTACAAGAAAAACAAGATGCTAAACTACTATTTTTCCTCACAAAACTTTTTGATCAATATGTTTAAACAAAAGAGAATAATACATATATATAAGTTCACGTGGCAGACAGTCCAATTTCGACTTGGAAAGGAGAGTTCTTGGTCAATAGTAATTCTACTTCTAACAAATAGGCCACCTCATCTTCTAATCCACTAGGACACGCATGGCAGCAAGAAAAGCACTTTTCTTCCAATAGGATATGTAAGCATTATAATTCAATTCCAATTGATTTAATGATTCCACTCGAACAACTATTGAATTAATGACAATTTAAGTCCTTAACCTTTTAGCAATTTGAGGTAATAACCCAACAATTTTCACATTACCGAAAATGAGCCAAAACTCTATCATCTCATTGTTCACAATACTTGGAAAAAAGGGGTAAGCTTTTGACACTATTTGATGGTTTCATTTCTCAAACCAGAGAATTAACACACTTCATCATATGAGTATAACCTCTCAGAATTATCAACGAATTTCGAGGTTTTCATCGGCTAATGTCGAAACAAAAATTATGGTGCAACCCCCATGTTTGGCTTTTCTAGGAGCTCATCAGTCATCGACATCAATTTCACCATACACTTTGCATCAACGCCAAACCAATGCCCGAGTGCAAACACATGCATGCAGTAAGAACACATCATCTATCACGACAACTGGTTTCATTCAATGATGATGTCTCATTTTACTTAGAGTACATCATCACCACTCTCCACCAAGAGAGTCGCATTGTCCACCTTCGAGCAGTTAGTCAAGTCTGCTCCACCATTTGGACAATTTCTTCTCATATAACCAAATTGATCACAATTCCAACAAGTTACCTTCTTCTTCACGGAGTTCCCCCTCTTCCACTTTTCTATAAAAGGTAAATTATTATCAGATGAATTATCGCCTTCGGCTCCACCTAACCTCCGTTCTTTAGAGATCAATTTACTTGTAACTTCTGAAAAATTCACCATTTCCTTTCCGTACGTCAAAATAGGCTTGATGTGTTCAAACGTGGATGGAATAGACTAGATGAGCCTCAATGCTTTATCCTCATCTTCAATTTTAACTTCAATAAATTCCAACTCAGAAACAATCTCATTAAGAACACTTAGATGTTCAGAGATTTTTGTACCTGTGCTCATTCTCAACGAATGAAAGTGTTCCTTCAGATACAAGCAATTTGACAAGTTCTTCGTCTAATACAACTCTTCCAATTTTTCCCAAAGTTCCTTAGCAGTAGTTATTCCATGAATATTTGCAAGAACGTTATTGGCCAAACAAAGTCGTATTGTGCTAGCAGCCTTCAAATTCAAATCTTCTCAATCTTCATCACCCTTGTTGAATCCATTTTTTTCTTTTTCTTTGTCAGAACTTGCGGTTGGTTTTCCCTTCAAAGCTGTGTTCAATCCCACCTAAATCAATACATCCTTAACTTGTACTTACCACAAGCCAAAATTGATCCTCCCGTCAAATTTCTCCACGTCGTACTTGACAGACATATTTTTTTTTGCTCCAAAAAAATTTTCGAACCACCTGATGCTCTGATACTACTTGTTGGGAATTAAAGATGATTCCCTCTTTTTTAATCCGCGTAATCTTTTTGATGTTAAAAAATTAATTGAGCAAACAAGAAAATAAAATAATAACGCAACATTTACGGACCTCCAAAACTTTTTCACTATTTAATAAATTATTACAATTATATAGAATTTCACTCACCAAACCCCCCCAAGTATTGTAGGAAAAATATTCAAACTTTATCACATCTACTAATTTCTACTTCTTGGTACAACCCACAAAGATTACAAGAAAAAACAAAATGTTAGACTACTATTTTTCCTCACAAAACTCTTTGATCAATATGTTTAAACAAAAGAGAATAATGTGTATATATAAGTTCACGTCATCTGGAAAACAGTCCAATTTTCACTTGAAAAGGAGAGTTCTTGGTCAACAACAATTCTACTTCTAACAAATATGTCACCTCATATTCTAATCCACTAGGACATGCATGGCAGCAAGGAAAGCACTTCTCTTCCAATAGGATACGTAAGCATTATAATTCAATTCTAATTGATTTAATGATTCCACTCGAACAACTATTGAATTAATTACAATTTAAGTCCTTAAGCTTTTTGACAATTTGAGGCAATAACCCAACAAAACACAATGAGTGTAAACAAATGAAAAGAGCTATCTCTCTTTTTCTATAATGAAAATCCAACTTCTCATTTATGTTGCCCCCATGGGTAATGTTTAGGGTGAACGAAGTGGGTAGTAATATATTGAGTTAGTAAACTGAATTGAGAGAAATGGCACGGACTTGGCCTAAGGAGGCAGAAGTTTAGATATTTGTGATTAACATCATTGTCACATTACAAATATGTATGTCTTTATCCAATTGGGTTTTCTCGATTGTGAATAAAGATTTGATTACTCGTCTTAATTTTGTCTTTGGTTGAGATGAAATAACCTACATGAATGAGTTGTCCAGGTCAAGAAACGCACTTTACATATCCTCACATGTATCTTGTATTTTCAAATATTGTTATACATAGACATAGCTGCCAAATTGATGAGTAGTTGTGCTTGTGGAAGTATGCTTTCAACTCGTTTATGATTCAAATATCTTCTTTGTCAGTTGAGTATTTTGCAATTTTTCTTAATGTTATTATTCATATTCTTTTTAAAAACATTTTGAAAGGTGAACTTCTTTATTTATAATTCATTTTGTTCCACTGAGAATGTTCAAGTATGTCGTATCTTGTTTTAAAGTATACGACTTGTAATTGATTTGAATAGGTTAAACATAGCTAAAGCAGTGTTTGTATTCAAGTATACTGTATTCGATTTTTAAGCATAAAAGTGATAATTGATAAGATCATATATAGTAGAAATTGATGAATTGAAAACCACTTTGAGATAACTGCAGTCTCTTTAAACGATTGGGATCGTTTTCCATGGAAAACTAGAAAATAACCCCGATTTTCCATGGAAAGCGACTGGGGTTATATTACAGTTTTCCATACAAAATGTCTACAGTCATTTCCAGTTTAGTAGTTGTACTATGAATAAACCAACTTGAAAAACAACTCAACATTCAAACTCACAACATAAAGAATTAATTGTAATAAGTTGAAATCTAAAACATTTATATATAAACGACATGCAATCAATCAAACGCAATATATTAATACTCAAATCTTCTATCAAGCAAAAGGCGCTTGACTTGTACATGCTAGTCGATTGTGCCTTGTTGTACCACATCTGCTACATTTGTGTCCTTTAGGGAACTCTCATGTAGATGGGATCCTTGTAATTTTAGTACGTCTACCTTTCTGTCGGATTGATGGTGACAACACATTGAAAGACCTAAAATTTTTAGGAATTTCCCAAACAACTTCATTCAGCACAGGAGAAACCATTGTATGCTACTCTCCATTATTCAACAGTATAATACAAAGAACGGAACAAGTAAATTGAATAGCTGATCTTTTTATCGCAGCTACTGCATGCTCGCACAGTAAATTTTCTAATTGAAACTATCTAAAGGTACAAGTTTTTTCATCCAAGTTAACAATATAATTCGTGGTTTCGTTCCTTACATCATGCTTGAATTGATCAATTGGCTATGTGACAAGCTTCTTGGCTTTATCAACAATCTTATGCAATTTCTCTTCAATTGTTGGCCAGAGTGCTCGTACATTTTTGTGCATTCACACGCATTTCATAAAATCATTTCTGCAACTTCTTCCTAATACTCTTGATCAATGATAGTATCGGAGTATGTCGATCTTTCTTAAACATCGAATTCAATGACTGCATTATTCAATGTCATGATATTGTAGTGGTTCCCCTGAAAATGTGACATGGCTCAAGTATGAAAACCTGTTTTGACTAAATATTCCCAAGCTTTAATTCCCATTCTCTTAATTTTGTTCATACAACTCCTAAACTCTTCTAAAGTATATGCCTCTATTGCTTTATTAAAAAGTGGGAAAATCTCTATTTTTCGAGTTACGGTCCTTAAATTACCTTTTTAATGATAGATGCAATGACCACAATGAGCATTTTCATAGACATCTTCGACTCCATTGATAATGCTTTGATGTCTGTTAGATATCATAACAAGATTTTCAGTATCACCCATTACTTCTTTGAACTTCTAAAAAACCAATTCCTTGATGCATCAGTATCGAAATCAACTATGTCCCAAGCAAGAGGATAAATCTAAATATTCGTTTATTAACAAGTAGCAACAATCATCGTACCTTTATATCTCTCCGTTAGAAATGTTCCTAATAGAATACAAAATATTGACAGAAGATATTTTTCATTCTATTCATCTTTGTGAATTTGATACAATGTATATATACAAGTCAGTAGCAAAACAAAGATAAGAATACAAGGTGATAATGATGATCATAATTAACAAACTAAGGTGACCCAGCTGTGTTGGACTTGTGTGTAGAATCCGGTTGACTAATCTGTTGAGAACTTCCAACTTTCTTGGATTCAATTGCCTTATCCTTATCATGCCCCCGCAAGACGGAGCTTCCATCAGAGACTCCGATCTTCGACCGTAGACGAACAAATGATGCCCGGGATAAAGATTTAGTTAGTGCATCAGCCAGTTGTTCTTTATTAGAGATATAGGAGACCCCAAATGTGCCATTTGTGATGTAGTTTCGAACAAAGTGATAATCAATGGCGATATGCTTCATGCTGGAGTGAAATACAGGGTTGACTGACAAATAGGTGGCACCAAGGTTATCACAAAAGATTTTTGGACGAGTAGGAGATGGTAGCCTAAGTTCATGAATTAAGTTTTGAACCCAAAGGACTTCAGCCTAGCAAGCTGCAAGAGCTCTATATTCAGCCTCAGTTGAGGAGCGAGCAACAGATTTCTGCTTACGAGAGCTCCAAGAAATAGGATTGCTGCCAAGATACAAGATGTACGCTGAAGTAGAGGTTCGATCATCATGGTTTCTAGCCCAGTCAGCGTTAGAGAAGGCAGAAAGAGTAAGACCACAGTTCCGTTTCAAGAAGAGACCGTGATGGAGTGTATGTTTTAGATATCGGAGTACATGTTTGACTGCAGTCCAGTGCACCTCAGAAGGTTGATGCATGAATTGAGATAACTTTTTGATAGCGAAGGAGACATCAGACCATGTTAAGTAGAGATGTCAAGACGGACGGGCCGGCCAGACCCGCGAAAACCGGCCCGGAACGACTCGGGACCACGGGCTGACCCGTGACCCGAGCTGGTGGTTCACGGACCAAAAAAGTGTGACCGGCAGGTTTCGCGGGTTACACCTTCACGGGCCACGGTTAACCCGCTGGCCCGTGAAGAAAGAAAAAAAAATTAATTTTAAAATTTTTTTAAAAAACTGGAGGGAGCGGCTCTCTCCCTCCACTTGCTGCAGGCAATATGCCTGCAGCAAAAAGCATGCAGGCGTATTATTTTTTTATTTTTTCATATTTTAACGATAATATTCAACATTTCATCTATAAATTGGAGTGAATTGGTATAATTTATCTCATTTTCAGTCCACTATCTATCTTAAATCTTACAATTTTATTAGTCATTTAGCTCTCTGCAGTCTGCCCTTATTTTATTATTCTTGTCTCTTGTCTGTAATTACATATTTTCAACAGCACAACTGCACAAGTATCATCATCTCTATTCTCTACACTATTATATTTTTTTCTTCTCACTAAACAGTTTAATACTATTGTATTATTATGTCTTCTCACGATTTTTCTTCTCAAAAAAATATTTTCAATGATATTTGCTCCCCAATAAATTTAGAAGATGATAATGTTGTAGAAGTTGGATCATCTCAAAATTTAAGGAAAAAAAAACAAACATCAGAGGTGTGGCAAATTTTTACAGTAAATGAAAAAGATGGTACAGCAGTATGTAATATCTGCAAAAAGGCTTATGTTTGGAGATATGGTCAAGGCACCGGCACGCTACGAAGACACAAAGAAAAACATCTAAATGAAACAGGACATTTGGATCCTAAACAAGCTCAAATTACTGGTTTTACTAATGCTAGTGGATCAGTTACTTTTACTAACTTTGTTTATTCGCAGGAACGAATGCGAGTTGGAATGTCGGAATTTTTAGCAGCTCGTGAGATGTCATTCACATTTGCAGAAGATCGGTATTTTGAAGAGTTTCTACAAAAATACATTCAACCTTCTTACAGGAGCGTAAGTAGAAATACTGCTCATTTTGATTCTATGAAATTATTTCATACAATGGCTGAGAATTTAAAAAATGAACTTAAAAAAATTGATGGAATTATTTGTTTCACATCTGATTGTTGGTCTGGACGAAATCATAATGGTTATGCTTGTGTTACAGCACATTTTATTGATAATAATTGGTTATTGCATAAAAGAATTATTGCTTTTCGTTTACTTGAATATCCACATAATGGTGTAAATTTGTGTGAAAATTTATTACAAGTTTTTAATGAGTTTGGTGTGTTAAATAAACTATTTAGTGTTACCTTTGATAATGCAAGTGCTAATAATTCATGCATTGAGCTTTTAATTAGAACGATTACACCCCTATATGATTCTAAATTATTTCACATGCATTGTGTTTGTCATATATATAATTTAGTTGTGCAAGACCGTTTAAAATTAATAACATCACAAATAAGTATAATTAGACAATCTATTAATTATATTTCTTGTTCAGATTCTAAACAACAAAAATTTGCAAAAAATTGTAAAACTCTTGGATTGAAAAGAAGAAAATTTGTTGATGATGTTCCCAATAGACGGAATTCAACTTTTTTAATGTTAAAATCGTGTGTTGGCTATACTGATGCCATTAATGCATTTGTTAATTCAAAACAAAATCAATTTCAGGTAACTGATTCAGACTGGGAAAAAGCATTTAATGTTATGAAATTTTTGAAACCTTTCTATAAGGCAACAAAAGCTAGTTCTGGAGTTTATTATCCAACTAGTAATCTTGTACTTTTACAATTAGTAGAAATTGCTGGACAATTTTCATCATTTAGAGCCGATCCATTTTTCTTTCAAATTATTTACTCAATGGAGGAAAAGTTTAAGAAATATTATGAAAACATGTCACTAATGTTTCCAGTGGTAGCTGTAATGGATCCTCCCATTAAGTTGTTTGGAGTTCAATGTGCTTTAGAATCACTTTCTGAAACATTAGCTTTTAACATAAATATTACAAATCGAGAATTGGAAATTTTTATTAATGAAATGTATAATAACTATTTTATTAAATATGATAATAATGAAAATATTCCTTTATCTACAAACTCTAGTACAACTTTTAAAGGCAAATCTTCTTTTTTTCTCCCTAATAGCTAAGAAACGTAATGTTCTTGGTTCTTCATCTACAACTTCAACTGTAAATCCAAATACCACACCTGCTGAATTGGATAGATATTATCAATTTGATCATTATAGTTTAATACCTGAAAATGAAGTGGATAATTTAGATATCTTACGATGATGGAATTTAAATGAGCGCTCATACCCTGTATTATCTAAAATGGCACGAGATCTACTAATAGTTCCAGCCTCAACAGTGGCATCCGAGTCTGCTTTTAGTGCATGTAACAGGGTATTGGATGAAAGAAGATCTAGACTTAAAGAAGATATTTTGGAAGCTCTCATTTGCGTGAAAGATTGGATTTTCGCGGATCGAAGGATGCAAAATAAAATCATTGATGATATTGCTGAAGACTTCAAAAATCCTGCAGTTCCTGAAGAGTGAAGATTGATTAGGAAACAAATATATAATTTTTGAATAGCTAAATTATAGTTAAGTAGGTGTCAACCTAGTTGAGATGTACTTAAACTATAAATTATAGTAAAAGTAGGTACCAACCTAGTTGGGATGTACTTAAGCTATAAATATTTAATAATAGTACTTAAAAATGCATTTAGCTGTTATTTGTTTATGTTATATTTAACTTTGCAAAGTTATAAATAATTCATGTAAACATTTCTTGGTATAAATATGAATTTATCATTTTGTTCATTTCTTAATTTACATTTTTTATTTTACAATATAATATATATATTTTGCTATAAATATGAAAAATTCTATAATTTTATACTTTTATTCATACAATGAACAATCATACGGATACGGGCCAAACCGGAACCAACCGCGACCCACGACCCGTATGGGCTCAACCCGGATGGGCCAGCGGGCGGGCTTGGGTTGTAGTTCAAAATTTATGGGCCAGCCCGTAACTCGCAGCGGGCGGACTTTTTTCTACGCGGGCCGTTACCGGGCTCATACGTTGGCGGGCCGATCCGGCCCGGACCACCCGAATTGACACCTCTAATATTAAGGATAGCTATTGAAGGGCTCCAACTATTTGACGATAGATTGTAGCATCAGCTGGGGGAGATTGATCATGACGAGAAAGAGAAACTGAAGTGGACATAGGAGTTGTGCAACCTTTAGCTCCAGACATGTTTGTTCGTGTGAGAAGATCGCGAATGTAACTGTGTTGAGACAAAAAAAAAAAAGACCAGAGGAAGTGGGAATGACTTCAACTCCAAGGAAGTAATGAAGAGAGCCTAAGTCTTTGACAGAGAAATGACAAGACAGAGCATTAATAAAGGAAGTCACAGCAGCGAGATCATTGCTAGTGACGAGGAGATCATCAACATAGACAAGAAAATAAATAGTGACAGATGGTGTAAAGTAAAGGAAGAGGGATGAGTCACTAAGGAAATTATGAAATCCATAGGAGATAAGGAAGGCCTTGAGTTCATTGTACCAAGCTCGTGGAGCTTGTTTAAGACCATATATAGCTTTCTTGAGATGACAAACATGAGTGGGTTTATCAGAGTCGATGAAGCCTGGAGGTTGGCTCATGTAAACATCATCATAGAGAGTACCATGGAGGAAAGTGTTATTGACATCGAGTTGATGAATGGACCAACCCATATGAAGAGCAATACTGAGAATAAGGCGAATGGTAGTAGGTTTTACAACCGGGCTGAAGGTGTCGTGAAAATCAACACCAGGACGTTGGTGAAATCCCTTAGCAACCAGACGAGCTTTATAGCGGGATATAGAGCCATCAGGGTTACGTTTAATATGGAAGACCCATTTGCACTCGACAATGTTTTATGAAGGAGGTACAAGATTCCAGGTTCCATTATGAAGAAGTACATTAAGTTCATCCGAAATAGCTTGACGCCAGAAAGAGGATTTAACTGCCTGAGAGACACATGTGGGTTCTAGAGAATCTGGAAGAGGATGTTTTGTAGAAGTGAGGTGTAGTATTTTGGGTTTGGAAATATTATTTTTGGACCTTGTTGTCATAGAGTGTTCATTAGTGATTGCACGAACAGGGACTGCTTGGGGAGTAGTGGTTTCAGTTGAAGAAGAAATGGACAGGGCAGGAGAGGCGACAGGAGCAACCTCTGAAGGGGGAACCATAGCAGATAGAGACTGCAAGGGCCGAACTGGAGCAGCATGTGTACACGAGGTAGCCAAGTTTGAAACAGGGATGTGTTGGACAGGTGGTAAGGTAGAAGCGGCCAAGTGTAAGGGTGATTGTAAGGCAGAGTCAAATGCAACTATATTAGACAAATCTGTTGTAACTGGAAGCCATTGATCTGAGATGAGAGAAGAGGAGGATTCGAAGGGAAATTTAGAGTATGGAAATGTAGTTTCCACAAACCGAACATGACGGGAAGAGTATAGTCTGGAGGATGTTGGCTTAAAGCACAATTAATGCACTTTGATTTTCAGCATAGCCTAAGAATACACAGGGCTTGGATTTTGGTTCTAGTTTGGAAGAAGTATAAGGTTTGAGCCACGAAAAACATAGACAACCAAACACCCTGAGCTTCTCATAGTTAGGAATTGAGTTTAGTAAAACAGTGTGGGGAGATGAATTATTGAGTATAGGAGTTGGCAATCGATTAATTAGATAAACTGCAGTGCGAAAAGCAAAGGTCCATAGATTGGTTGGAATAGAAGCATGATGCAAAAGTGTTCGGAAAGTTTCAACAATATGACGATGACGCCTTTCAGCCGAGCCATTATGTCATGGTGTGTGTGGGGGAGTTTGCAAGTGTGTGATCCCAAATTTGTCAAGAATATTTTTAAGGCTAATAAATTCTCCCCCACCATCGGAGTAGAGTGTAACAATAGATCTCTTGAATTGATTTTCAACTTTAGATTTAAATGACTGAAAGATAGCATAAACGTCAGATTTTAGGCGCATGGGATAAAACCATATAAATTTTGTGTAGTGATCAACAAAAATTAGGTAATATTTAAAGCCATCAATGGAGATTAGAGGACTGGGGCCCTAAACATCGCTGTAGATGATATCTAGCGACGAGGGACTCTAAACACTAGATAATCCAAAGGGAAGTCTATGACTCTTATTACATAGACATGACTCACAATGAAAATTGAATCGAAAAGGAGAAGACATCGACATTATTCCAGAACTAACTAAAGATTCTATTGTCTTGATAGAAGGATGGCCTAGTCTTGCATGCCAAGTTGTTGGAGATGAAATGATACTAACAAGAGCTGTGGGTGGAGAGCGTTGCAAGGTAGGAGAAATGGATTTGTGTGGCCACTCATACACATCATGCTTGTTTGGTCCCCGAAGGAGTGGTGCCCCCGTGCGCAAGTCCTTCACAATAAAAGAGGAAGGGAAAAACTCGATAGAAGTATTATTACATTTGCAAAATTTTGAGACAGAAATAATGTTATGATGCATAGCAGGTACATGTAAAATAGATGATAAAAGAAATTTAGAGGCAAGAGATGTTGAACCAGTGTGAGAAATAGGGAGGCCGGAACCATCACCAAGAACAATGCTTTTGGGACCATCATATTCCTGATGAATGGACATGTTAGAGAGATTGGAAGCAACATGATGAGATGCACCCAAATCAACGATCCAATTTTTGGAGGAAGGAAATGAAGCATGATTGATGGAAGGTCGTGATGGTCTCAGATGAGGAAACAATTTCCAGCATTTGTTGGATGACCTAACATATTGCAGTATTGACAGACTACTGTAGAGTCTCTTGAGGGATGGCGAGGGCCAGGAGAATGTTGAGAACCAGTTGGCTTTGGTGATGGTAGCAGTCCTAGTGCGTTAGATGGAGGTGGCTTCTTGTAGCGATAGGAGTTTGGCTGTCCGCGATGAGATGAAGGTGTAGGAGATTGAGTGAAGTTAATTACTGGAACAGAGGCTGAAAGAATAGAGTCAACATCATGGAGGAAGAGTTCATGATCTATAAGCTTATAATATAACTCTTCAAATGGGATAGCAGCATCACGGGTTCGAAGAGCAGCAATGAGTTCTTTAAAGGCTGGACCAAGTCCTCTAGTGTAATAAATTAAGAGGTCCTCATCACTGGGTGGGGCACCTAGGGTGCTTAGTTCATCAGCAAGAGCTTTTATTTGTAAGAGAAAATCAGACACAGATTGGGTGCCACGTGACATTTCAGAGAGTTTATCTTTCAGATGTATAATGTCAGATTGTGATCTTTTGGCAAAGATGCGATGAAGGCGAGACCAAGCTGCTGCACTGGTGGTAGAGGATGGCACTAGGGGAATGATTGACTCGGTTAAGGAGGCAAGAATAGAGTGGAGAATCAATTGATCCTACCTTTTCCATATTATATATGACGGATTCGGTGTGGAGTTGGATGTAGTATCATCAGTTTGTGGAATTGTTTATGGTGGAGCAGTTTGCGGAAGTGTTTATGGTGGAGCAGTGGAGGTACCATCAATAAAACCAATGAGACCAAGGCCATAGAGGAGGGTAGTGAACTAACCCTTCCAAGAAAAATAGTTGGAGGAGGTGAGTTTGAGAGGAATTTGTGTATGAGTATTAATTTGGATGAGAGGATTGGAAATGGTGTCATTTGTTGGTGTAACAGTTTCTGAGTTGGTGTTGCTGGAATTACTCATAGTAGAAGATGAAGAGAGAAAACGACTGACAGAAAGAAAAAAAATAAAGGAAGATTTTGAAGATTTTGATCTCGTTATAGAGTATTAGGCTCTGATACCATAATAGAATACAAAATATTGACAGAAGATATTTTTCATTCTATTCATCTCTGTGAATTTGATACAATGTATATATACAAGTCAGTAGCAGAAAAAAAGATAAGAATACAATGTGATAATGATGATCATAATTAACAAACTAAGGTGACCCAGCTGTGTTAGACTTGTGTGCAGAATCCGGTTGGCTAATTTGTTGAGAACTTCCAACTTTCTTGGATTCAATTGCCTTATCCTTATTAGTTCCATCTATGACAACAACCGTCCACATCGAAGAGTGAAATCTACAAATGTAAGGTCTGAGGGTCATAAAAAATTACTTGAAGTTGTTGTCACTGTCAATCTCTAAAGATAATGCCATTTCACGATCAGTTGTTGACAAGTTATGAGAATATAATCCCAATTTAGCTTAATTATCCTCAGGAAAACCTCTTAAAACGTCCAAAGCACATTCTCGTGACTTCTGTGTCCTCTGATAACTCATGTCTACCCCGAGATCCTAACAGATGTCTTTGATGACGTTTGCAGGTGTATATATAGTGTTGAATTTTGAAACTTAGGCATTATGTGTCTTCCAACAACTCATGGTCTTGCCTACCTATGACTATTTCTGTGAATGCTCATAGAGCAAGTATGTTCACGTGTCTATTTGCGAACTTAAAAATAATCACAATGTTTCAATTTTGTTTCTCGCAAACATCATTTATAATTTTCATCTATGCAAACAATTGTATATATCCACTTATTTGATTTCTTCACTCTGAATCCAAAGTTGTACTTCATTGCAAGCGTGTGGACTTCCAACATAAGATCTTTTTTTCATGTGGACTTCATTGCATCTGCGGGAATCACATATGATGTAAGACTTGAAGCGACAAGTTGCACATTTGTAAAAAGATTTTCTTCTCTATTTATTTAATTATTTATTTATCTTGAAGAAGAATCTTGGGTATATGTATAGAGAAAACAACTTTGTTACAATTTTCGGAAAGAATATCAACATTATTGTTTGGGGCTAACTCCAACCCATTTCAATCAACATTCTCAATCCAATCTACTTCATTATCATTATACGCTTGCATTTTAAAGTGAAGATTACCACTTTCACTATGTGTTCCACAATCTACTTCATGGAGTGAATCATTGTTCTCTTCTTGTGGATGATCAACTGGACGTTTGCTCACAAGTGTTATACAAATGGGACAATGAGAACCTTATTTGTTAATAGATAGTAACCATTTCACTTGCTTGTCTGAAGTAATCTTGATTGGAACAGAAAATTGTCCATCTCCAGGGATAAGAAATCTCATCTCAGTTTCATGCAAAGATGAATCAACATTACAAAGACCTAGCACTTCACAATATAGATCATGATATGAAGTATTTGATGATATTGGAACTCCTTCTATCATTTCATCACTTTCACTTCGTCTTCATGTCCATTTTCCTTGATCGTCACTAACAAAAGTCACCAAAATAAAATATAGCAATCCATGTTGTTGAATCCATATATGTAATTAGAACAATAATATTATAGAATGCCAATAAATAATAGATCATAGTATTTTAAAAGATTACAATCATTTAAAATGCTGGATAAGCAGTTTTAAAGCTGTAATTTAAAATTACCCTTCTTCTGTTATTAAAACAACCCCTATCGTCGTTTTAAAAAACCGCGGTTGTTTTAAAACATATGTAATGAATATGCAACTAAAAACATACGAGATTATGCTTTTCAAAGCTATTTTAAATTGAAGAATTCATTCAAAAACCAAATAAATAAAAATAACAATGAATGTAGGAACAAATAGAACCAACACGAGATCAAAAAACAAATAAAGGTGAAGAAAAACATACCAATATAAAAATATAGAAATGGAAGGATTTGTTGTCTTGAATTTGATTATTTACACTTTTGAGTAAAACTATATATAAAGAAGAATGATATTAGAGATAAACCGAAGAAGAAGAAATGGGAGATACATAATAAATAAAATGTGGAATCGAAATGAAGAAGAAAAATGTCAAATTGGAGTAACGGTTAGTCAGAATACGAAAAATGAGTATTATGGTCATTTTAGGTTAGGGGCATATGAGACATTTTAACAATTTCAATGATAATTGAATTGTACTATTCTACCACCCAAAATTTGTCAGACTGGGTGCCACACTCTCACATGCTTGTGTGTGGGACCGTCCTTATAATGAGCGGCCACAGCTCCTATGTGAGAGGGGGTGGCACCTGGTGTGGCACACTGTATGGTAGAATAAAATTACTCATGATAATTTAGACATTTTAATCTTAATGAGTCCTTAAAAACTTATTTAGAGGAAGTTAGGCCTAAAAATGTTTTGGATGGCTTAACTAGATTTTTTTAAAAAAATATCCCCTATTGAATTTTAGGAAAATTACATAAAATCTTGTATTTCAAAGATGCAATTCAAAAATCATGTGAAGGAAATTTTTTTTTTTAAAATTCAGGTGTTAATTCATTTAGTTAGATGTTTAATAATTAAAAATAAATACAATAATATATATAAGATAAACATAATTATCTACTATATATTATATTAAAACTAATATAATTTTAAATCAAATTTTCAAATTTTGACGTCACAACCTACCACCATCCCACCCCACCCCACCCCACCCATGCCATGCCACCACCCACTCACCCCATCCTACTGACCCACCCCACCCCATACCAAAAATAATTTTTATTTTTTTCCTTTCGATGTTTTCCTATCATTCCCCATCTCACCCCCAACCCCACTCACCCTACCCCACCTCATTGCAAAGTGACAAATTGATCTCACCCTATCCACATCCTCGTCCCTACCAACCCATATCCTGCCCACCCCAAAAATAAGTTTATTTTTATTTTCTCTCGATGTTTCCCTACACTTCCCCACCCCACCCAACCGTAAAGTGATAAATTGATTTCACCCTCGCCACATCCCCGACCCCACCCTGCCAACTCACACCATCTCACCACCCATACCCTACCCCACCCCACCCCAAAAATAAGTTTATTTTTATTTTCTCGCGATATTTTCATACACTTCCCCAGCCCATCCCAACCCCACACCACCCGACCCTATCCTACCTCATCGCAAAGTGACAAATTGATCTTATCCCAGCCACAGACCACCACCCCACCCACCTTACACCAAAAATAATTTTTTATTTTTTTCCTTTCGATATTTTCCTATCATTCCCCATCCCACCCACCCCACCCCACCCCACCTCATCTTAAAGTGACAAAGTGATCTCACCCTAACCACATCATCCGACCCCACCACCCACCCTGCCTCACAACCCATAACCTATCCCCCCCCCCCCGAAAAATAAGTTTATTTTTATTTTCTCTCGATGTTTTACTACACTTCCCCAACCCAACCCACCCCACCCCAACCTAACCCCACTTGACCATACCCTACTCCACCTCACCTCACCTCATCGCAAAGTGACAAATTGATCTCACCCTAGTCACATCCCCGACCCCACCCACCAGCCCCACCTCACCACCCATATCCTACCCCACCCCAAAAATAAATTTATTTTTATATTTTTCCGATGTTTTCCTACACTTCCTAATCCCAACTCCACTCCACTCCACTCCACTCGACCCTATCCCACCTCATCGCAAAGTGACAAATTGATCTTATCCCAGCCACAGACCACGACACACCTTGCATGCCTCGCCGCCCACCCTACCCCACCTCACCGCAAAAACGATTTTTTTCCTTCTACTTTTCCACCTACCACCACCCAGCCCGACACCACCCTACCGATCCCACCCTACCCAAAAAATGATTTTTTTCCTTCTACTTTTTCACGTCCCCATCAACCCCACCCCAACACCAACCTGCCCACCCCACCCCACAAAATGAGTTTTTTTTTTTTTATCTCTCCATATTTTCCCACCCTACCCCGCCACCCTCCCCACCCAAAAATGATTTTTTTTTCTAATTTTCCACACACACCCCGCCCCCGACCCTGCCAGCTACCCACCCAACCAATCGACCCCACCCCACCAAAAAATGATTTTTTTTCTTCCACTTTTTCACACCCCACCCAGACCCTACCCTTGCACCCACCCCACCCCACCATACCCACCCATCCCTTTCCTACCCACCCCCCAAAAATGATTTTTTTCTTCAATTTTTCACACCCCACCCACCTCGCTCCTGACCCTACCCCGCCACCTACCTAACCAACTGACCCCACCCAAAAATGATTTTTTTTCTATTTTTTCACACCCCATTCCGACCCTATGCCCGTCACCCAACAACCCCACCACTACCCACCCCATCCAAAAATGATTTTTTTTCTTTTTCACACCTCATCTCGACCCTATACCCGTCAGCCACCAACCCCATCCCTACCCAAAAATGATTTTTCTTCTTCTAATTTTTCACACCCGTCCCTACCCTGCCACCCACCCAACAAACCGACCCCACCCAAAAATGATTTTTTCTTATACTTTTTCTCTTCCAATGGTCACAAAAAGTTATAGATGGTCACAGCCTTTAATATAATTGGTCACAATCATTTATAGTTGGTCACATATTATTTATTTATTGGTCACAACTTACTCGTTTTTTTTTTCATGGTTAGTTATTATTTTTTGTTATAATTACCTAATAATTGGTCACATTCCCTACTAGTCATAAGTCACACAAAGTCACATTTAGTCGAAACTTTGGTTACACTTACCTAATAATTCGATCACCCCACCCCCACCCTACCTCACCCCCACATGCAAAGTCACAACATGTAACACTCCACTCGACTCGACCCTACCCTACCCTACCTCATCGTAAAGTGACAAATTGATCTTACCCCAGCCACAAACCACCACCCCACCCCACCTCACTCCACTCCACTCGACCATACCCTACCTCATCGCAAAGTGACAAATTGATCTTATCCCAGCCACAGACCACCACCCCACCCCACCCCAAAAATAATTTTTATTTTTTTCCTTTCGATATTTTCCTATCATTCCCCATCCCACCCACCCACCCTACCCCACCCCACCCCACCCCACCTCATCTTAAAGTGACAAATTGATCTCACCCTGACCACATTCTCTGACCCCACCACCCACCCCGCCTCACCACCCATATCATATCCCCCCTCAAAATAAGTTTATTTTTATTTTCTCTCGATGTTTTACTACACTTCCCCAACCCAACCCACCCCACCCCAACCTAACCCCACTTGACCATACCCTACCCTACCCCACCTCACCTCACCTCACCTCATCGCAAAGTGACAAATTGATCTCACCCTAGTCACATCCCCCGACCCCACCCACAACCCCACCTCACCACCCATATCCCACCCCACCCCACCCCAAAAATAAGTTTATTTTTATATTTTCCCGATATTTTCCTACACTTCCCCATCCCATCCCACCCCACCCCAACCCAAACTCCACTCAACTCCACTCCACTCGACCCTATCCCACCTCATCCCAAAGTGACAAATTGATCTTATCCCAACCACAGATCACGACACACCCTTCCTGCCTCGCCACCCACCCTACCCCACCTCACCGCAAAAACGATTTTTTCCTTCTACTTTTCCACCTACCACCACCCAGGCCGACACCACCCTACCGATCCCACCCTACCCAAAAAATGATTTTTTTCCTTCTACTTTTTCACGTCCCCACCAACCCCACCCTGCCCACCCCACCCCACAAAATAAGTTTTTTTATCTCTCCATATTTTCCCACCCTTCCTCGCCACCCACCCCACCCAAAAATGATTATTTTCTTCTAATTTTCCATTCACCCCGTCCCCGACCCTACCAGCTACCCACCCAACCAATCGACCCCACCCCACCAAAAAATGATTTTTTTCTTCCACTTTTTCACACCCCAACCAGACCCTACCCTTGCACCCACTCCACTCCACCACACCCCACCCCACCACACCCAACCCCACCCCACCCCACCATACCCACCCCATCCCATTCCTACCCACCCCCCAAAAATGATTTTTTTTCTTCAAATTTTCACACCCCTACCCATCCACCTCGCTCCTGACCCTACCCCGCCACCTACCTAACCAACTGACCCCACCCAAAAATGATTTTTTTTCTACTTTTTCACACCCCATCCCGACCCTATGCCCGTCACCCAACAACCCCACCACTACCCACCCCATCCAAAAATGATTTTTTTTCTTTTTCACACCCCATCTCGACCCTATCCCCGTCAGCCACCAACCACACCCCTACCCAAAAATGATTTTTCTTCTTCTAATTTTCACACCCCGTCCCTACCCTGCCACCCACCCAACAAACCGACCCCACCAAAAAATGATTTTTTTCTTATACTTTTCCTCGTCCAATGGTCACAAAAAGTTATAGATGGTCACAGCCTTTAATATAATTGGTCACATTCCCTACTAGTCATAAGTCACACAAAGTCACATTTAGTCGAAACTTTGGTTACACTTACCTAATAATTCGATCACCCCACCCCACCCCCACCCTACCTCACCCCCACATGCAAAGTCACAACATGTAACACTCCACTCGTAAAGTGACAAATTGATCTTACCCCAGCCACAAACCACCACCCCACCCCACCTCACTCCACTCCACTAGACCATACCCTACCTCATCGCAAAGTGACAAATTGATCTTATCCCAGCCACAGACCACCACCCCACCCCAAAAATAATTTTTATTTTTTTCCTTTCGATATTTTCCTATCATTCCCCATCCCACCCACCCACCCTACCCCACCCCACCCCACCTCATCTTAAAGTGACAAATTGATCTCACCCTGACCACATTCTCTGACCCCACCACTGTAACACCCCGAGTTCCGAGGAGCGCGGGAACGTCACTTTTCTAACTTCTTGAATAAACTTTGTTGCGGAAAATGATTTAATATTAAACTATCACATTTATTGAATAAAAGTTTAGCGATAATTCATGTTAAAAAAAATAATTCATACAAACTTATTAAAAATGAAAAAAAAATTCTTGATAAATTAAAATGTCTCGAAATTCACGACTTTCAAAAATATTATTAAATTTGTAATTGTCGCCATTGCCCATCACTCGCCACCGTCACCGAAATCTGCAAAATTGTTAAAACAACGGGGTGAGCATTTCAAAATGAAATACTCAGTAGACTCAACTCCAATAATTAATCTATAAGATAATTGGACAAGTAATCATGCAAATAATGTAGTGACATTCTTTTCTTATTCATAGGCATCACATAGTGAACGCAAATGAACCATTCTTTGCTTAAATCATGCTAGCAGATAAGTTATGACGTGCATAACACAAATTCTCAAATTTATCTCATACGAGATATTCTTTTCTTTTCTCATGCAAATAAGCATACAAGATCACACAAATCCACATAATCACGTGCAATTATAATCTAAATCAATTAGTGGGGGCGAGTCTACCTTTAACGTTACGAGTTCTCAAAAATTGGAGCGGGAAAATACGTCAATCTCTTAATTCTCCAAATGATTCGTCTAGCCAAGAAAAATTAATTAAATTAGTATTTTCGAAAATTAAAGAACTCAAAAAAAAAAAATGCTGCTTAAAATAATCAGGGACTGGAATAACATATTTTTAAAATTAAGGGATAGAATTTTAAAATATTTGATCTCATGGCCGAAATGACACATTTGAAACACTGGGGGATCAAGGTGCAATTTTCAAAAAAAATCAAAATATTATTAACAAACATCATTCTCTCTCTCTGGTTCACAACGCAGAGGAGAGAAAGGGGGTGCGACTTCAGTCGCACCTATCAAATCCGGCGCCATCGCCGACGATCTGCCGGCGTAACGCCGCCGTCCAGTGGCGGCGAGTGCGCAGGACAAGAAGAGGTTAGGTCTAAGGGGTTTTGGGCTGTTTATGGGTGCGGTTCTTGAGGCAAACCGAGGGGGAATCCGAGGCTGTTCGTGGGTTTCCGGCGATGGTTCGGGAATAAGACGGCGGTGAGGTAAGAAATTGGTTTTTCTAGGTTTATTCCTTGCTATTCTTGGGTTTTGATTTGAGTTTGGAAGAATTTTGGGAGGTGGGCTGTGGTGTGCGGTCGAGGTGTTGTCTCGATGAGGGTGGCTCGCGATGGTGATAATGGTTCCGTCGGTGTTGGTTGATGGCGATGATGGTGGTTCGTCGGTGAGTATAGTGGGTATGGTCGGGCAGTGGCGATTGAGGTGTTGAATTCTGTTGATTGGGTTATGTGGTTTGCAGATTGGTAGGGTGCGTGATGGTTTGGGTTGCAATTTGGTTGTTTTGGTGCACGATTGGGGAGTAATGGAGATTGGTTTGCACTCGGCTATGGAGGTTTGAGGTGTGTGTGTTTGGTTCGTTTCTGTAGAATTGTGGGTGGTTGGACATCGTGAATGGAGGCTCGATCGGCAAGGACACCGACTGCCAGTTTGGTGGAAGGTTGGTGTGGGATTTGCAGTAAACTGGGCAGGCTGACGATGAGCTCGGTGGTGATGTTGCAGAAACAGAAATTATCGATGATGATACCTGAATTTCAAAAGCTGAGTCGTGAATAATCTGATCATGCAGAAGAGTTTAAAATAGCTGGGGATTAGTTTTGGTTTCAAACTGGACTGCAGAACGATTATATGTGATAGGATTGGTTGGTTGAGGATTGGTTAGGATGGTGATCATGATTTGTAGAGATAATGATGAATTTAAAATTTGAAGTGTAATTATAATGATAAACTCAGTTTTGAAATAAAATTATCTGGTGATTTTATTTGAATAAAATAAATAGATAATTAAATAAATAAATGAAATTTGGATTATTTTAAAAAAAGTATATTTTGAATTTATTGGACTAAAAATTAAATTTGACGGAAATTTATATTTTTTTGGCTCAAAATTTACAACTTGGCTAAACGAACACTCCTTTAAATAAAAATTGGAAAAGTCGTAGCGACGTGCATTTAAAGTTTTAAAACATTAACTTAAAAAGAAATGAAAATTTCCGGTCGCTACAACCCTACCACCTTAGAATAGTTTCGTCCTCGAAATTTAAAAACTTACTTGGTCTAAAATATCTGGATACTTGGCCAGAATTTCTTCTTCTTTTTCCCATGTAGCCTCATCGCTACTATGTCTACCCCACTGGACTTTAACTAGAGAAAATTCTTTATTTCTTAGGACATGGACTTTTCTATCAATGATGCACATGGGTGCCTCTTCATAATGTAAATTCTTCTGAATTGGGATTGACTGAAAATTCACCACGTGACTGGGGTCGTGAACATATTTTCTCAACAGAGAGATGTGAAAAACATTGTGTATAGCTGAGAGTTCGGGTGGCAATGCTAAACGATAAGCCACGTTACCTACTTTCTCCAATATTTCAAAAGGTCCGATAAACCGAGGCCTTAATTTCCCTTTCTTGCCAAAACGAATAGTACCCTTCATAGGAGAGATTTTCAAAAACACTTTCTCTCCAATCACGAACTCCAAGTCTTTTCTCCTCTGATCGGCATAGCTTTTCTGTCTATCCTGGGCAGCTTTAATTCGCAATCTGATTTTCTCGATAGCCTCTACAGTCTTTTCAATTAACTCGGGACCCAATATCTTCCTCTCGCCAACCTCATCCCAATATACCGGCGATCGGCATCTTCGCCCATACAGTGCTTCATACGGTGCCATACCAATGGTAGCCTGAAAACTGTTATTGTAAGCAAACTCCACCAATGGCAAGTGAGTCTCCCAATTTCCGCTCAGGTCTAGCACACAGGCTCTAAACATATCCTCTAAAGTCTGAATGGTGCGCTCAGACTGCCCGTCTGTTTGTGGGTGGTAAGCGGTACTAAAATTTAATTTAGTCCCCATAGCCGTGTGTAAGCTCTTCCAAAATCTCGAAGTGAATCTCGGATCCCTATCTGAAACAATAGATGCTGGAACCCCGTGAAGTCGAACGATCTCCCTGATGTAAATCTGGGCCAAGTGATCTATACTGAGAGTCATCCGCACTGGAAGAAAATGTGCTGACTTTGTAAGTCGGTCTACAATAACCCAAATGGCGTCATGTCCCCTCACTGTTCTTGGTAAGCCTGTTACGAAATCCATGGAAATTTTCTCCCATTTCCATTCCGGAATGTCTAAAGGATTTAGCAGTCCTGACGGTCTTTGATGTTCAGCCTTGACCTGCTGGCAGGTCATGCATCGTGAGACGAACTTGGCAATACACCCTTTCATATTCCTCCACCAGAATGTGGTACGCAAATCTCGATACATCTTTGTTCCTCCTGGATGAGCTGCATATGGAGCTGAGTGGGCTTCCCGCAATATCTCATTCCTGATCTGATCATCTTTCGGTACACACAGGCGACCCTTGAATAATAGTGCCTTGTCAATTCCGATTTCAAAATCTGCTCTCTTGCCAGTTCCAACTTCGGCTTTGATCTTTTCCAAAAACTTATCACTTTCTTGAGCCATCACGATTCTGCTTCTCAAATCTGGTTTAACTGTCAAATTTGCCAATCTGCTAGAACTTTGGATTCCTGGGTTTCTCACTTCAATTCTCAAATTCTGAAAATCCCGGATCAACTGTTCTTGTACTGTTCCCAAAACTGATAATTGACCCACATCCTTTCTGCTTAGTGCATCTGCAACCTTATTAGCCTTGCCCGGGTGGTAAAGAATGGTACAATCATAATCCTTCACCAGTTCCAGCCATCGACGCTGTCTCATGTTCAATTCCTTCTGAGTGAAGAAATACTTGAGGCTTTTATGGTCGGTGTAAATCTCGCATTTACTCCCATATAGGTAATGCCGCCAAATCTTAAGAGCGTGTACAACGGCTGCCAATTCTAGATCATGCGTCGGATAGTTTCTCTCGTATGGCTTCAACTGTCTCGAAGCATAGGCAATCACCTTACCTTTCTGCATCAACACACATCCTAAACCATGTTTCGAGGCATCGCTGTATATCACAAAACCCTCAGATCCATCCGGCACTGCTAACACTGGCGCTGAAACCAGTCTTTTCTTCAATTCCTGGAAGCTTCGTTCACACTGCTCCGTCCACTGGAATTTTACACCCTTTCGTGTCAACTGAGTCATGGGACCCGCTATCTTAGAGAAACCTTCTATAAATCGCCGATAATATCCAGCTAGTCCCAAAAAGCTTCTTACATCACCGGCATTTGCTAGCGTAGTCCATTTACTCACTGTCTCCACTTTTGACGGATCAACTTCGATGCCATTGATTGTAACAATATGACCCAGAAAGCCTATCTTCTCGAGCCAAAATTCACATTTCTTAAATTTGGCGTATAACTTTTCTGCCCGTAGTGTCTCCAACACGATTCTCAGATGTTCTGCATGCTGTTGTGAATCTTTAGAATAGACTAGAATATCATCAATGAAAACAATAACGAACTTATCCAAGTACTGATGGAAAACCCGGTTCATCAAGTCCATAAATACTGCAGGTGCGTTCGTAAGACCGAATGGCATCACCGTGAACTCATAGTGTCCATATCGAGTCCTAAACGCTGTCTTTTGTATATCCGTAGACTTGATCTTCAATTGATGGTAACCGGACCTTAAGTCCATCTTTGAAAATACCGCAGCTCCTTTCAGTTGATCGAACAAATCTTCGATTCTGGGCAGGGGGTACTTGTTCCTTATCGTCAACTTGTTCAATTCCCGATAGTCCATGCACATTCTCATACTGCCATCCTTCTTCTTCACAAATAGCACAGGTGCTCCCCACGGAGACACACTTGGCCTGATAAAGCCCTTCCCTAGCAGTTCTTCCAGTTGGACCTTCAGTTCTTGTAATTCTTTCGGTGCCATACGATACGGGGCTTTCGAAACAGGGGCAGCTCCTGGTACCAAGTCAATAGCAAATTCCACTTGCCTATCAGGCGGAGTACCAGATAGGTCTTCTGGAAATACATCTTGATAGTCACACACAACTGGCACTGACTCCAATTTGATTTCCTCAGCGGGCTTTCCTTGGAGGTTAACCAAATAACTCTGACAGTTTCCCTTAGCAATCAGCTTTTCGGCTTGCATAGCCGAGATAAGGCGAGGTAGTGCTTTAACCTTCGAACCATAAAATCTATACACCTCATCCCCATTCTTCCGAAATACTACTTCTTTCTCATGGCACATGATCGCGGCACGGTTAGAACTCAGCCAGTCCATTCCTAGGATAATGTCGAAGTCCTTCATCGGAATAATATTCAGGTCTGCCTCAAGTACTATCCCATCAAAATCTATTCGTACAGCCTTGACTATCCTACTAGTATCAAGAATTTCTCCTGACGGTAAGCTTACTTCAAGCACACTACCAGTTGTCTCTCCCATTAAATTTAATCTAGTTAAGCATGAGTCAGCAATAAATGAATGCGTAGCACCCGAATCTATTAGGACGTATACGGGGATACCAGAAACAGATAAAATGCCTGTTATCGTCGCTCATATAATTAATTTGAGCATGATATATGAAATTAAGTAATATGAGTATATGAATGCTGAAATAATGGTATACCTGTAATCACGTCGGAGTTCTCAACGGCGTCCATGGCAAATACCCTAGCCTTCCCCTTCCTGTTCTGGTCAATGCTCTTCTTCTGGTCTGAGCCTTGAGCAGGTGCTGCGTTGCAATCTCGAGCAAAGTGGCCCGGTTGGCCACGTCGATAACAAACAACTTTGTTGCCAAAGAGGCATTCTCCTTTGTGTGTCTTCTGGCACTTTGGACATGGTGGGAGGAAACTGGTCACCTGACCTCTGTTAGGTCCTGTATTCTGTCTCTTATTGAAATTCCGGTTCCTGTTCTGATGGTGACCCTGCCATTTCCGTTTACCTTGATGCACTTGATTGTTCCGACTGCCTTGGGTGCCAATCTTTACACCAGCAAAAGCCACAGCCTGAGCTTTCTTCACAACTTCTCTGTAAGTGGGCAGTTCATGTGAGCCAACAATCTGCCTGATATCCGAACGTAGACCTCTCTCAAATCGGCGTGCCTTCTTAGTCTTCTTATTTTTTGGGAATGACAATATAAGTTGGAGGATGAACTGAGCGTCAGTCATCCTAAATCCGCTGGCCATGAAGTGATGGCGCATGTCGCAGAAGCTAAGAATGTGGTCTGAAATCCATCTAGATGGTGCCATGTCTAAAATCGAATTATGCAAAGTCCAGTTAGGGTTTCATTATTTATTTAATTCTAAGGACGAAATATTTTATAAAAAAAAATGTCTTAAATCGTACTAATTCCCATTATGCTCCAAAACTCGTTTCTTTCTTTCTTTCTCATTTTTCGGATACTAGTTTTTCTAATTCTTTCTCATCTTTTCTTTTCTTTTCTTTTCTCGTCAAAATCTCAAAACATTTATTCTCAAGTATCCGAAATAAATTAATAAAGTAAACATACTAAACTTCGTTACCTTCGGAGTCGGCGGAAAATGATGGCAATGGCAAAAAGTCGTCAAAACATTATTTCCTATTATTTTTAGAAAAATTTATTTTCTTGTTCTTTTTTTTTTTTTTTTTTTTTTTTTTTGCAAGTCTACAGAAACGTAGACCCGCTCTGATACCACGCTGTAACGCCCCGAGTTCCGAGGAGCGCGGGAACGTCACTTTTCTAACTTCTTGAATAAACTTTGTTGCGGAAAATGATTTAATATTAAACTATCACATTTATTGAATAAAAGTTTAGCGATAATTCATGTTAAATAAAATAATTCATACAAACTTATTAAAAATGAAAAAAAAATTCTTGATAAATTAAAATGTCTCGAAATTCACGACTTTCAAAAATATTATTAAATTTGTAATTGTCGCCATTGCCCATCACTCGCCACCGTCACCGAAATCTGCAAAATTGTTAAAACAACGGGGTGAGCATTTCAAAATGAAATACTCAGTAGACTCAACTCCAATAATTAATCTATAAGATAATTGGACAAGTAATCATGCAAATAATGTAGTGACATTCTTTTCTTATTCATAGGCATCACATAGTGAACGCAAATGAACCATTCTTTGCTTAAATCATGCTAGCAGATAAGTTATGACGTGCATAACACAAATTCTCAAATTTATCTCATACGAGATATTCTTTTCTTTTCTCATGCAAATAAGCATACAAGATCACACAAATCCACATAATCACGTGCAATTATAATCTAAATCAATTAGTGGGGGCGAGTCTACCTTTAACGTTACGAGTTCTCAAAAATTGGAGCGGGAAAATACGTCAATCTCTTAATTCTCCAAATGATTCGTCTAGCCAAGAAAAATTAATTAAATTAGTATTTTCGAAAATTAAAGAACTCAAAAAAAAAAAAAATGCTGCTTAAAATAATCAGGGACTGGAATAACAGATTTTTAAAATTAAGGGATAGAATTTTAAAATATTTGATCTCATGGCCGAAATGACACATTTGAAACACTGGGGGATCAAGGTGCAATTTTCAAAAAAAATCAAAATATTATTAACAAACATCATTCTCTCTCTCTGGTTCACAACGCAGAGGAGAGAAAGGGGGTGCGACTTCAGTCGCACCTATCAAATCCGGCGCCATCGCCGGCGATCTGCCGGCGTAACGCCGCCGTCCAGTGGCGGCGAGTGCGCAGGACAAGAAGAGGTTAGGTCTAAGGGGTTTTGGGCTGTTTATGGGTGCGGTTCTTGAGGCAAACCGAGGGGGAATCCGAGGCTGTTCGTGGGTTTCCGGCGATGGTTCGGGAATAAGACGGCGGTGAGGTAAGAAATTGGTTTTTCTGGGTTTATTCCTTGCTCTTCTTGGGTTTTGATTTGAGTTTGGAAGAATTTTGGGAGGTGGGCTGTGGTGTGCGGTCGAGGTGTTGTCTCGATGAGGGTGGCTCGCGATGGTGATAATGGTTCCGTCGGTGTTGGTTGATGGCGATGAGGGTGGTTCGTCGGTGAGTATAGTGGGTATGGTCGGGCAGTGGCGATTGAGGTGTTGAATTCTGTTGATTGGGTTATGTGGTTTGCAGATTGGTAGGGTGCGTGATGGTTTGGGTTGCAATTTGGTTGTTTTGGTGCACGATTGGGGAGTAATGGAGATTGGTTTGCACTCGGCTATGGAGGTTTGAGGTGTGTGTGTTTGGTTCGTTTCTGTAGAATTGTGGGTGGTTGGACATCGTGAATGGAGGCTCGATCGGCAAGGACACCGACTGCCAGTTTGGTGGAAGGTTGGTGTGGGATTTGCAGTAAACTGGGCAGGCTGATGATGAGCTCGGTGGTGATGTTGCAGAAACAGAAATTATCGATGATGATACCTGAATTCCAAAAGCTGAGTCGTGAATAATCTGATCATGCAGAAGAGTTTAAAATAGCTGGGGATTAGTTTTGGTTTCAAACTGGACTGCAGAACGATTATATGTGATAGGATTGGTTGGTTGAGGATTGGTTAGGATGGTGATCATGATTTGTAGAGATAATGATGAATTTAAAATTTGAAGTGTAATTATAATGATAAACTCAGTTTTGAAATAAAATTATCTGGTGATTTTATTTGAATAAAATAAATAGATAATTAAATAAATAAATGAAATTTGGATTATTTTAAAAAAAGTATATTTTGAATTTATTGGACTAAAAATTAAATTTGACGGAAATTTATATTTTTTTGGCTCAAAATTTACAACTTGGCTAAACGAACACTCCTTAAAATAAAAATTGGAAAAGTCGTAGCGACGTGCATTTAAAGTTTTAAAACATTAACTTAAAAAGAAATGAAAATTTCCGGTCGCTACAACCACCCACCCCGCCTCACCACCCATATCATATCCCCCCTCAAAATAAGTTTATTTTTATTTTCTCTCGATGTTTTACTACACTTCCCCAACCCAACCCACCCCACCCCAACCTAACCCCACTTGACCATACCCTACCCTACCCCACCTCACCTCATCGCAAAGTGACAAATTGATCTCACCCTAGTCACATCCCCCGACCCCACCCACAACCCCACCTCACCACCCATATCCTACCCCACCCCACCCCAAAAATAAGTTTATTTTTATATTTTCCCGATATTTTCCTACACTTCCCCATCCCATCCCACCCCACCCCAACCCAAACTCCACTCAACTCCACTCCACTCGACCCTATCCCACCTCATCCCAAAGTGACAAATTGATCTTATCCCAACCACAGATCACGACACACCCTTCCTGCCTCGCCACCCACCCTACCCCACCTCACCGCAAAAACGATTTTTTCCTTCTACTTTTCCACCTACCACCACCCAGGCCGACACCACCCTACCGATCCCACCCTACCCAAAAAATGATTTTTTTCCTTCTACTTTTTCACGTCCCCACCAACCCCACCCTGCCCACCCCACCCCACAAAATAAGTTTTTTTATCTCTCCATATTTTCCCACCCTTCCTCGCCACCCACCCCACCCAAAAATGATTTTTTTCTTCTAATTTTCCATTCACCCCGTCCCCGACCCTACCAGCTACCCACCCAACCAATCGACCCCACCCCACCAAAAAATGATTTTTTTCTTCCACTTTTTCACACCCCAACCAGACCCTACCCTTGCACCCACTCCACTCCACCCCACCCCACCCCATTCCTACCCACCCCCCAAAAATGATTTTTTTTCTTCAAATTTTCACACCCCTACCCATCCACCCCGCTCCTGACCCTACCCCGCCACCTACCTAACCAACTGACCCCACCCAAAAATGATTTTTTTTCTACTTTTTCACACCTCATCCCGACCCTATGCCCGTCACCCAACAACCCCACCACTACCCACCCCATCAAAAAATGATTTTTTTTCTTTTTCACACCCCATCTCGACCCTATCCCCGTCAGACACCAACCACACCCCTACCCAAAAATGATTTTTCTTCTTCTAATTTTCACACCCCGTCCCTACCCTGCCACCCACCCAACAAACCGACCCCACCAAAAAATGATTTTTTTCTTATACTTTTCCTCGTCCAATGGTCACAAAAAGTTATAGATGGTCACAGCCTTTAATATAATTGGTCACAATCATTTATAGTTGGTCACATATTATTTATTTATTTATTGATCACAACTTACTCGTTTTTTTTTTCGTGATTAGTTATTATTTTTTGTCATAATTACCTAATAATTTGTCACATTCCCTACTCGTCATAAGTCACACAAAGTCACATTTAGTCGACATTTTGGTTACACTTACCTAATAATTCGATCACCCCACCCCCACCCTACCTCACCCCCACATGCAATGTCACAATTATCATACAATGTCACATTACAAATTTAGTTGAAAAGCCTCACCCACCTACCCACACATTCCTAAAATCACAGTTGGTCACACAAGATCATAGTTTGATCACACAAGGTCATAGTTTGGTCACACGAGGTCACAGTTAGATCACAATTGGTTTAGTTGCAAAATTCGATCACACAAAGTCACAATTCGATCACATAAAGTCACAGTTGGTCACACGAAGGCACGGTTCGATCTTACAAGGTCATAGTTTGATAACACATGTGACCGAACTATGACATCGTGTGATTGAACTGTGACTTTGTATGACCGAATTGAGACTTTTGTGATCGAACTGTGACCTTATATGTTCAAATCGTGACTTTGTGTGATCAAGTACGGGATGTGACCAATTATTAGGTAAATGTGACCAAAATATTTACTAATTGTGACTTGTGAGAAATGGGGGGATGTGATCAAGAAAACTAAGAATACGGAATGTGACCAAATATTAGGTAAATGTAACAAAAATGTTAACTAATTGTGATTGAGGAAACGTGTAAATTATGTCCAATAAATAAATAATACGTACCAATTATGTGATAATTTTGATCAATTATAGGTATATGTGATCAAAATATTGACTAATTGTGAGTTTGTGCGACTTATGATAAGTGCGAATGTGATCAAGAAAATAAGTAAGTTTTGATCAATCAATAAATAAATTGTGATCAATTATTGATGACTATGACCAATTATTAGGTAACTATGACCAATAAATAGGTGTGACCATTGGACGAGGACGTGATGTAACATACAATTGTGTCAAATATAACTATGTGTGACCGAACTGTAACTTTGTAAGAATGAAGCGTGACTTTATGTGATCGATCTGTGACCTCGTGTGATCTAACCATGACCTTGTTTGACCTAATTGTGACCTCCTGTGACCTAAATGTGACCTCGTTTGACCAAACTGCAACTTTGTGTGACCGAACTTTGACCTTGTGTGACCAACTGTGACTTTGGAGGGGTGGAATTTTACAACTAAATTTGTAATTGTGACTCTGTGTGACCATGTGTGACTTAACTGCGATCTCGTGTCAACTTACGTGACTGACTGATTTTGGGGGTGGGGATGGTGGGGTAGAGGTTAGGTGGGGCTAGAAAACGTAGAAAAAATCATTTTTTTATTGTGAGGTAGGGTCGGGGTTGGAAAAGTAGAAGAAAAAAATCATTTTTTTTGTGGGTGGGGGTAGGGTAGGGTAGGGTAGGGTGGGGTGGGATGGGTGGGTCGGGGAGGGGAAAAGTAGAATAAAAAATTATTTTTTGGAGTGGGGTGGGTGGGTAGGGTGGGGTCGAGGTCGGATTGGGGATTGAAAAAAGTAGAAGAAAAAAATATTTTTTGGGTGGATGCGTGGGTGGGGTGGGGTAGGGTGGGTTGAGATGAGGTGGTTGATGTGAGTGTGAAAAAATAGAAGAAAAATAATTTTTCGATGGGGTATGGTGGGTGGCTCGGTGCGGTGGGATGGGGTGGGCGGTTGGGAGAAGTGTGAAAAAATAGAAGAAAAATTATTTTTGGATGGGAGTAGGGTGGGTGGGATAGGATGGGGCGATTGAGGTAAAGTGTGAAAAAATAGAAGAAAAATCATTTTTGGATAGGGTGGATTGTGGTGGGGTTGCTAGGGTGGGGTGTGGTGGGGTGTGAATATAGAAGAAAAAATCATATTTGGGTGGGGTATGATGGGGGTGGAGTGGGGAGTGTGGGTGGCGTGGTAGGGTCGGGGCGGGGTGGATAGAGGTGTGGAAAATTAGGAGAAAAAATTTAATTTTGGGTGGGGTGGGGTGGGGTAGGGTTGGGGATGTGTGGCGTGGTAGGGTCGGGCGAGTCGTGAAAAAGTAGTAAAAAAATTATTTTGGATGAGGTGAATTGGGGTAGGGTCTGGGGCGAGGCTGGTGGGGGAGTCGAAAATTAGAAGAAAAAAATTAATTTTGGGTGAAGTGGGTGGGGTTGGGGTAAGTGGCGGGGTACGATATGGTAGAGTATGGGCGAGTTGTGAAAAAGTAGTAGAAAAAATCATTTTTGGTGAGGTGGGGAGGGGTGGAAAAATATCTAAAAAAAAAAAAAAAAACTTAATTTTGAAGTGGGGTGGGCGTTGTTTGTGGGTTGGTGTGATGGGGTGGGACTAGTGGGTGGGTGATTGGGTGGGTGGGTGGGTTGGGGTTGGGTGGGTGAGATGAGAAAAAAATAGACGTAAAATCATTCTTGTGATGTGGTGGGGTGGGGTGGAGGAGTGAGTGGTGGCGAGGTGGTTGGGTGGGTGGGTGGGTTGGGTTGGGGAGGAGTGGGGATGGGGTGGGTAAGGTGGTGGTGGGGTGGGGTGAGTGAGGAAAAGTAGAAGGAAAAAAGTTATTTATTGGGTGGGGTGGGGGGTGTATGGATGGGGTCGGGTCGGGTGGGTGGGTGGTTGGGTGGGTTTTCGGGGTGGTGGGGTGAGTGCTGGGTTGGGTTGGGATGAAGTGGAGTGGAGTGGTTGTGGATTATGTATTGTTTTGATTTTATTATTTAATATTATACATTTGTTTGGCAACTCAATATAATTATTATAATATTGTATTATTTAATTAACTAATTAACACCTAATTTTTTAAAATAAAAAATCTTAAATTTGTTATATTTAAAAATGAAAATTTTAGTTGTATAGTTATGTACTTTTCCCTTGAATTTTACCAGCATATATTGCAAGTGAAATATTTAGGATAGGGTGGAAATAAAGAATATTTGTTGCAAGTCATGTGAATTTCAATAGCACTCATTTTTCATGGAACTTGGAAAAATTGTTTTCATTTTCCAACTTTTTGATTGTTTGATAGTACAGATTTTTTGGGGAATTCGTTTTCTTGGTTTTGGCACGTGATGGGCATTTTCTTGGTTTTTCAAGGGAATTCATCTTAGATTGCATTTGATAGCGATTGTGAAATTTGAGTGAAAAGAAAATGAATTTCAGGGAATTGAATTTTAGGGAATTAAAGTAAAGTAAAGTTTAGCTATTATAATATTTTTTATTTTCATTTTTTAACAAGTTTGTACTTAGTAATAATAATGTTAATTTTTGAAAAAAAAATAAATCAATTAACAACAACAAAAATGATCAAATGTAACAAAAATAGTATAAAATTTTCCATGAAAAATAAAACCTCCCCTCCCTTGGAAAACGAATTCATCCAAAACAAGGAAAATACCGGATTTCGAGACAAGTGGAAAAATGAATTCCATAGAAAACTTAGGCAACCAAACAGTGCAAAGTTGGAAAATCAAGTGGAAAATCATATTTTTCATGGAAAATATGTCGAATCAAACGCACCCTTAAATGAAAAAATTATTTTCCTTTTATTTACTTTTTTTTTCGATTTGAATTTTTTTGGTTAATAAGGATATGGTTTGTAAAAACAAATATTTAGAAAAAATTTAACTAAAATAACTTAATTTATCAAAATTTTCATGGAAAATAATATCAATGAAATAAGAACACTCAAAAAATTTCTCACTTTTTCACCTTTAAAATTAATCCAATTCATCACATATACTTTCAATTTTCTAGAAAATAAACTTCCTGAAATTCGGTTTCTTTTCATACAAATTTTATCATCGCAATTAAACGACCCTTAGCTAAGTCACACCATTATTAGAAAACTTAAGTATTTACTATCCGTTTGGTAAACCAAATAAAACAGTTTACCATATAATTTTTCAAACTATTTTTTTACACATTTTCTTTCTTCACTTTATAATCACACGTTTTACCTCAAAATCATAAAAATCTTGTGTTACCAAAAAAAGTTAACTTTCTTTCGAAAAAAGGAGACCATACTGGCCATACACACCTTGCCTTATCCATTTTTTCACACATTGTTTTCCAAAGGAGATATTTCTTCTCCAAATCAAGTCAAATGCACTTTTCGTCTTCCCAAATCATTCATTTCTATGATCCACGAACTTCAAAAATTCCCATACTATTAACCCTTTTTAATTTCCTACATGGCTGCCCTATCAATATGCCATATATATCCAATTCTAGATCATCAGCTCAATTCCATAAAAAATTCAAGAAAAATCGTCTCAGCTTGCAGCCAAAAGCGCGATCCGTCTAACGCAAAAACGAAGAAGGGAAGTAAAGAGAAGAATAAGGGAATAGTGCAGCATATGGCGAAACTTGGAGGGGTGGTGATGGATAATTTGAGTCCAAAGCAGAAGGGTGATTGGAAAGACGTAACCCTAATGAGCCTCTCATTTGCTGTATATGTGTACATGTCACAAAAGATTGTTTGTGCTTACTGTGCATGGATGTCTACTCTCAGATAGTAATAATTTTCTCTCTTTTTTATTCCAAAATTCTCGATATAGGAATTTGGGTTCTCGTATTTTATTATTATTTGGGTAATGTTGTAACATATTTTGGCTTATTTTATGCTGTACTGTATCAGTATAATCCAGCCAATTGGAAATTTATTCCTCAATATTGTCTACCCTTCGTGGTTTGCAGTTGTCCGATTGAATCATTGAACAGAAAAATGACTAGAAGAAAAGCGTACAGATATTTGTTGGTTAAATAGCAATTCAGATTGGACAGCCTAAGCTGAAACAAAAAGCAATCCAAGTACTTTGTGAATCGAAAATTTGACACCCACATAGATAGCAGAAATCTATTTATTTACTCATTACATCAACTCAAAAATTAACCGTCCACAAAAATTCAATCGGCAAAGGCAGGTGGCTAACTAGAATTATTCAACAAAAAGTGCTCAAGGATCCTTTCACTATTTATTTATTTGCCAAAACTGCAATTTTCGATGTTCAATCATATAGTTGACCGTCACTTGTACATCTATATATACATTAAAAAACATGTAAATTACTAAGTACTCCCTCTAACTGCAACGATCAGGAGTGCAGAACTAAGGGGACACTGTTAATGCTTTATGCGATTGATTTGCAGCTCTTCAAATGAAAAAAACGGCCACCCAAAAAAAATTGATGAACACAAATGACTCGATGAAAACCTGAAACTGCCTATTCAGGTTAAAAAAAATAAAATAAAAATGTTTACTGCCAAACTTTCACGATAAATTGCGAACAAATAATATCAACTCCCAGCAGCCTTCAAAAAGTTATCATATGGACTTGAAGTTGGCAAGAGGAAGAAATCGGGCTGACGCTGAAATTCAGATGGACATGTCATTGGAATGGTGCCAATAGATGGTGTCTGCAAAATAGCATATTCAGAGACGTTAAAATCCACAGGAAATGCTGCACAAAATAATGGATCGAATGTTATGTATTTGACAATTTTAAGTCACCATAAAATTTTATTGTTCCAACATAACAAACTCAGGGAGAGTAAGACTGTAAATTCAGTAAATGTTCATGAAGTCATTGTAGTCTCGTTTTCAGAAATAACTCACCATAAAAAATCTGGATTCATAAAATGGATTGTTAGCCTGGGCGTCGTCCTGGCCGAAGAAGCTGACTGGATTTTCTTGAATCAGCTGTGCACTCATGAAATTTGACATTACTTGCTGCTTTTCGATCTGAAGAGCCTCACAGTGGCTTGCCATATCATTATATGCCATGTGAGAGGGATCTGAGACTGAAAACCGTCCAACCTGCTTCGTCGACTCCGACACCTGCAACAACATCAACTTAGGGACTTCAGGAAACACATTCAGTACAAATGATGCGATGCTACCAAAATGTATCCAAATTTCTGTGTTCCAGTAAAGATTTAACACCCAATTTAAAGGTTGGAGTCATAGACATATATTTTCAATCTTCAGTAAGTTGTAAATATTAAGGTTTGTCGTCAGCTATTTTATCCAAGCGCTGATTGCAAGAATAACAGGTCAGTTCATACAGCTCATAATTCTCAATTATTCATTTCTCAAAATCCATTGAGAACCAAGTAGTCTTCTAACACCTTTATACAGCATTTGACTAGATATCTAAGTTCTTCAACACTTCCCATAGTTGACTTTTTATTCGAACTTCCAAGTCAAAAGTATAGTTTCCATATTCACTCTACATCCTCAGCAAAAGAAGTAGTAATATGGAACATGAAGCATAATGGAGTACACTGTGTGAGAGGTGTAAAAAGCAAATTTACTTCATTTTCATAACCAAAAAAGAAGAGTATGAAACCATTATTGTGCAATTTTCTGTATTAGAGCAACCAACTTAATGTCAAAAAATAGAAATAATCAGTATAGAACCCCGAGGATCAACAAATTTAAGCCAGATAACACAATTTTGAAACTGCCCAACAAAAATCAATTTAGAAAAGAGAATAAATTGATTTCAAAAAATGAATCTCATCCAGAGTTGGCCAGACTTCTAAAACAATCTTCCTTACATATATATTGTTAATTAATGAGCTGTCAAGATTACAAGATATTTGATTACATACTTTCTAAAATAGAATTTCTAAATCTAAGGGATTGTCTGTACATAACAGATTCATATTTTTCTAGATTAGGAGATTACATTGTATTTTACCATATTTATATGGCTATAGTTCTATTAAAAATGGACGACACAAAACCTCAATTGAGGCATCCAATTAAAATCACTTTGACAGGGTTTCAGAGCCCTCAAAGAATTTTTTCGATTCTTTTCCGATATTTGAAGTCATTGGGGATTAATTTTGATCCATTGAATAACCTTGGTTAGATCTTGGTGCTAGCATTATCTGCTTGTTTCTATTTGGTGTTTTTCATCTGGATTGTGGCAATCAATTCTTGGGCTACCAACGTCTCCATTCGGTGTTTTCATCAGGAGAATCGGGAGTTGGTTTTAAGTGATTGCAATCTCTCTATTGCACAATCGTGATTTGTTCTTGGTCGGACTACCTGCGTGTAATTCTTCTTAAGCTGTCAATCTCCTGTTCTGCATCTTCTTTAAGCTGTGACGATCTCCTCTTATTGCCGAAGATTTACGTTGTCGATGATTGTATTGGATTTTTGTTTCGTTATTTGTTTTCTATGTTTCAAACTTTTGTTGTCTATGTCAAAACACAATTCTCTAAATGTATTAAGATCTTACGCTCTGATTCTAGAGGAGAATATATGTCACGTGATTTTCAATCCTTCTTGGCGTTCCTCATGATCATAATTCCTTACACTTATGATGAGATCATGGGGCGGCTCGACCGGAAAATCAACTATTTCGAGCCGAACAATTTTGAACATGCTTTTGAAAGACTCTCAGGGCGACAATGAAGAAGATTCGAGGCCAAAACAAGTTAATGAAGTCAAGAAAAGAAGCCAAGAATCAAGTTGGAGCCAAAAATGAGAAGTTTAGAGTTTCAGCCAATTTCGATCGACCGAACTTTCTTCCGGTCGACCGATCTTCTGCAAGGAATTTTGGATTCAGACTCAGTCGCTTTTGACTGAGTGGCGGTCAACCGAAAGTCCCATTTCGGTCAACCCATTGATCGACCGAAACACTCCGTTTTACAAAAAACGGGGTTTTTCTTGCAATTTCCGAAATTACACTTTTTACCCATTTTGTACATTAAATACACATTTCCTTTCATTTGTAAAAAAACTTGGATGTTAATGAGAATTGCTCTTGAGAGCTAGGTCTTGAAGACCCCCTTCTTGAGGTAAGGTTAAACCTCTTTGATCTTGTATTTTCTTGGAAGTTAATCAACTTTGCTTGAGTATTATTATTCTTGTGTTGTTATTTATTTCCGTCACCTTGGAATTTGTTTATTTCTTTCCATTGGGCTAAGGATTGTTAATCCTTGAATTTTGGGTTAGATTTAAACTTGGGTTAATGTGTTTATCCTTTATTTTACCAGTTTAGCTTTCTTGGGTTGGTATTAAAATTGTTGTGGAAATTTTCGGTCAACACACCGAAGAGGTTCGCATCATTTGGTATCAGAGCTTGGCTCTAATTTGGTAAACATATCCTTTACATTATTGTTGTTGTTATTAAAAAAAAAAAAAAATTCCGAAAATTGAGAAAAATTAGGGGAAATCTGTATGCCCATATTTATTTGTTGAATTCATGTGTTGGGTATATTGATTGTTGAATTTGTGGTTATTTGAATGCCCATTTTTATTTTTTCTTGATCATCATATATTGGGCATTTGAATTGTTTAACTAATTGGGGGGATTCCATTGCAACCTACCACTTGAAGTTCCACACTTCCCAAAATTGGCCTACCAAGTGTTTGAATCCACTTTTCTCAATACAAAGCTTTCCCTTGATGCTTACTTGTGTATATATTCACTCCTTGTGATATTGCACCCTTGAGAAATTGTCCTACCATTTCAAGGCCTCCGTTAGTTCTTGTGACTATCCTTTCTTATATCTATTGCTTATGTGGTGCCATACTTCACAAGAATAATAAAATTTTATCGTTGTAGTTGATGACATTCCATGGAAAATTTGAGTGAAAACACGAGAGAAAATTCTTTGTGAGGACATTTTCCACACTTGCACATCATGGCTCGATATTTGAAGGAGGTGGAAGGGGGATGGAGTAGGTTGGATAAATTGGAGGCTAGAATGGGAGTTAGAAGAGGAATAGAATGGGGTGATAGGACTAGAAATGGGATGGATGAGAATAATAAATTGGTGCAAATGAAGCTTCCATCATTCCATAGGAGGGGTGATCGAGAGTTGGAGGGAATTACTAGACCACCAAACCCTTTGTGCCATGCTAATGAGGGGGAGAAACGTGAAGAGCATCCTTTCTATACGAGGTGCCTTGTGGGAGATAAACCATGTAGCATCATTATAGATGTAGAAAGTTGCCACAATTTGGTGAGTGCTAGTGGGGTGAAAGAGTTGGGGCTGTCGGTGATAGCGCATCCTAATCCTTATATGTTGCAAGAGTTGGGTAACGATGGGGAAGTGAGGGTGAGTGAGCAAACTCTTCTTAGCTTCAACATTGGGACTTATCATGACCTAGTGTTGTGTGATGTAGTTCCCTTGCATACTACTCACATCATGTTGGGAAAACCTTGGCAATGTGTTAGGGATGTGGAGTATAATACACGGAGGAACCGGTATAGCTTCATAATGGAGGGGAAGAAGGTTGTGATCCTCTCTTTGAGCTTAGATGAAATTTGCAAAGACCAAATGAAGCTCAAGAAGGAATATGAGGAGGAGAGTGCAAAGAGTGAGGGAGAGATGGTGGTTACATTGGAGGAAGAAGTACCCCTAGATAAGAAAAATGAGAAGAAGGAGGGGGATTTAGAATTAAAGATCATTGATGACACTCCAAATTCTCTTGTGGGCGAACAAAATGTTGATAAGGGGATACATGAGCTTAAACTTGTTGAGGATGTTGGGGAGATTGAAAATGGGGAGGATTCGATGGAGAGTGAAGGGGAAGAGATGGTGGGAGTTGAAAATATTGAAGTATTGGATGCTGGAGACGAGGAGGAGTGCCTCATGGTGCGGGGAGAGGAGTTGATCGTGATGAACCACGAGTATGAGGATCCCTACCTCGTGCTTTGTGTTACTAACATTTCCCGCCCCACTTTATTTAAAAAAAATTTCAGGTTGGCCATGACGAGGGGTTCGTTCCACATCACTTGTGCCCGAAGAAGTTCATGGACCGGTCTTTCCTTTTTGTCCAAGTCGCACAGTATTTTTGGTTGATAGCCAAGCATGAAGACCATACATTTTCGTTTAATCCAGGAGGTGCATTGAGGCCACAAGAACAACTCCATGATTCGGGTCAAATCATCCTAAAGAAGGAGGGTATGATGAGATCATGGGGCGGCACGACCGGAAAATCAACTATTTCGAGCCGAACAATTTTGAACATGCTTTTGAAAGACTCTCAGGGCGACAATGAAGAAGATTCGAGGCCAAAACAAGTTAATGAAGTCAAGAAAAGAAGCCAAGAATCAAGTTGGAGCAAAAAATGAGAAGTTTAGAGTTTCAGCCAATTTCGGTCGACCGAACTTTCTTCCGGTCGACCGATCTTCTGCAGGGAATTTTGGATTCAGACTCAGTCGCTTTCAGCTGAGTGGCGGTCGACCGAAAGTCCCATTTCGGTCGACCCATTGATCGACCGAAATAATTTTGGTCGACCAGTTCGGTTGACCGAAACACTCCGTTTTACAAAAAACGGGGTTTTTCTTGCAATTTCCGAAATTACACTTTTTACCCATTTTGTACATTAAATACACATTTCCTTTCATTTGTAAAAAAACTTGGATGTTAATGAGAATTGCTCTTGAGAGCTAGGTCTTGAAGACCCCCTTCTTGAGGTAAGGTTAAACCTCTTTGATCTTGTATTTTCTGGAAGTTAATCAACTTTGCTTGAATATTATTATTCTTGTGTTGTTGTTTATTTCCGCCACCTTGGAATTTGTTTATTTCTTTCCATTGGGCTAGGGTTTGTTAATCCTTGAATTTTGGGTTAGATTTAAACTTGGGTTAAGGTGTTTATCCTTTATTTTACCACTTTAGCTTTCTTGGGTTGGTATTAAAATTGTTGTGGGAATTTTCGGTCAACACACCGAAGGGGTTCGCATCAACTTATTTGGATGTGTATGTTTTGTTTACTTACCTCCCACTGAACGTTATAAATTTGCTTTTCAATCTACTCGATGTGCATTTCTTCGATATAATAATTCTCATAAAAGTTGTGTGTTATGATGCAAATACTAACAAAATTCGTATTTCTCGAAATATTTTTTTTTGTTTAAAAATCATTATCTCTTTCCTTGTCATAACACTTCCATTTCTTCTTCTATTTCCCTACATTCTTTTGATGATGTATTTGGAATAGTTAATCGTTTCAAGCCAGGTATTGTGTACCAATGTCGTCGTCCATTGCCTCTTGCTATCTCCAATTTGACTTCTGATCCTGTTTTACATGGGCCTCGCCAATCTACTTGGGTTTCACGACCACTAGATAGGTCGAGTTCTCACATTCTGCTCTTCAGGACACTCTTTATAATACTTTTGTGTCTTCCTCTTAGGCTTCTACTCACAAATGCTGGAGACATCCGATGGAATAGGAACTTCAGGCTCTTCAGAACAATCACACTTGGGACATCATTTCTTGTCCTAATGGGTTAAGCCTCTTGGGTGCAAATGGGTTTACACGATTAAATTGCGTGCTGATGGAACTATTAATAGGTATAAAACTTGTTTGGTGGCTCTCGAGAATCGACATGATTATGGTCTTGATTACGAGGAAACGTTTGCTTATGCGGGAAAGATGACTAAAGATCACATAATTATAGCCATTGCCATCTCGAAAAGATGGCCGATTCGCCAAATGGATGTTAAGAATGCATTCTTGCATGGTGATGTTAAAGAAGAAATATTTATGACTCCTGCACCCAACATGTTTCATTCTCCCTCTTCAGAGGTTTGTCATTTAAAAAGGACTTTATATGGTTTGAAACAAGCACCATGGGCTTGGTTTGAGAAATTTCGCTCTACTTTTCAATACTTCACTTTTACTCATAGTCAATACGACTTTTCCCTTTCTTTCGCCTAACTCCTACTAGAATTGTTCTACTTCTTGTATATGTAGATGATATTGTGATTCGTTTGCTTTCCATATGAAAGATCATGGTCCCTTACAACACTTTCTTGGACTTGAGGTCCAACATTGTCCAAATGGCACACTCCTCCATCAGCATAAGTACACACAAGATCTGCTATCATTAGTCAGTCTTCAATAATTCGGTTCTTACACCTATGGAGGTCAATTTGATGTTAAGCTACAAGAGTGGCAATCTCTTATCTGATCCCTCGATGTATCGTCAATTGGCGGGCAGCTTGAATTATTTAACCATTACCAAACCTAACATTTCTTTTGTTGTTCAACAGATTAGTCAGTTTATGTAAGCTCCTTGTTAGACACATTTAGCTGCTGTCCGTCATCTTATTCGATTTCTTAAAGGTACTTCTGGTCGTGGTTTCCTTACACTTGGTGGGATTTAGTGATGTAGATTGGGTCGATTATGTTGATACTCGCCGCTCTATCACCAGTTGGTGTGTGCTTCTTGGTGGTGCACTTATTTCTTTGAAAAGTAAGTAGGCTGGAGTTTCGAAGTCTTCCACTAAGTCTGAATATCGGGCTATGTTGTCAACTTGTTCTGAAATGGTATGACTTCAGGGTTTGTTGGAAGAAATTGGCGTTCCAACACTTTTCACTACTTCTCTTCACACTGATAATGCGAGTGCTATTCAAATTGTTAGTAATCCGGTTTTTCGAGAGCATACTAAGCATATTGAGGTGGATTGTTATTCTATTAGCGAAGGTCGTCACGTGATTTCCCTTCCTCACATCTCCACATAAAATCAAATAGTTGATGTATTTACTAAAGCTTTATCTCGTCTTGCCAATTTGACGCTTCTTGATCGTCCAACATCAATTTGAGACAGGAAATCAACTTGTTGTCAAGATTACAAGATATTTGATTACATACTTTCTAAAATAGAATTCCTAAATCTAAGGGATTGTCTGTACATAACATATTTATACTTTCCTAAATTAGGAGATTAGTTCTATTATAAATGGAAGACACAAAACCTCAATTGAGGCATCCGATTAAAATCACTTTGACATATATCACAGATAGAAAACAAAAGAGAGAAAAATTGTTCTAGATGTATCAGTACTCTAGGAGACTATTGACATATAATCAGTTGCAAGGTAATGGAAAGTATTGCTTTAACATTTGCTGGTAAAACCTAAATAATCAATGAGTTTTTGGTTCTTCCTATAAGGACATTGGAGATTTTCTATAACATTATATTTTCATTCACTCAATTATTTCACCAGCAAATTTAAAAAATATCAGTATGTATAGGAGCTTCTTTAGGAAATTTTTATTCAATTTGTCATCACTGATCTGTAGCAGGGTAAAACTAGATACATAGCACAAATCTGAACTCCAATACTTAACATCCCGATGGAAACTAAAGGTATTGTAAAGATTCTTCCAGCTTATTTAAGTCTGCAATGGACTTATTGTTGTACACTTACTTAAATTATAATTCCACAATAGAAGATGCCAAAAAATATAGAATGTTTCAACTGTTGTGCTTAGTGAGGGTTGAATACGTTCATTCCATCAACTGATACTTAAAATTAATGCTAGCACGCCCTAAAAAGTAACTTTTTATGGAAATAAGGTTTTATTCTTTGTTGTGGTTGTTGAATGACCATACTCTCCAATAAGAGCTAATGTGATAATCTAGAAGCAAATCATGGCTTCCATCTTTTAGTCTCAAACTTTCGTTTCATTTTAGTTCTTATCTAAAATAAGTTACTTTTATTGGAGGCACTTACTCCCAAGCAGGGGTGGAGCTACTTATGGGCAAGGTAGGGCATTTTCCCTACCAACACCTTTAAAAAAATAAAAAATAATAATAATAATAAATGAAATGGAGGTCTCGGCACAGTCAGTGTTATCTTCTCATGACTATTTTCAAAATAGAAAGTTGCAGTGGAGGTCCCAACCTATATACAGGCATTGTTGTGAGGTAGTCCTCCCTACAAGCAAAGGCGGAGCTAGTGAAAGCCATAGCTACCGACATGATATAATTATGTATATGTATATTTACATACATGTGTGTGTGTGTGTGTGTGTGTGTGTGTGTGTGTGTGTGTGTGTGTGTGTGTGTGTGTGAGAGAGAGAGAGAGAGAGGATATTCTGTGAAAAATTGAGATGTGTGTGGGACAATATAAAAATAGAGTGATAAAGAATGAGTGTGATAGATGAGAGAGAGTCATTGCTAGTGCGGTCCATGTTGCTCGGACTCTTCATTTTTTAAGAATTACCCTTCTTGAACACACAGATAGGGAATAAGGGTATGAGATTCTTTTTGGATCCTTTAAACTAAAAGATGATACTTTATATTATTTAATTTAAAAGAGAATCATTTATATCTCTAAGAAATGTATCGATAATTATCAATATATAAATTTCTAAAGTAATTTGAAATTTATAAGACGTATTCATGCACCAATGACAGTTTTGTATCATTTTTATCCATGTCCCCTTATCCTAAATTTTGGAAGAAAAAAGTCTGACACTTTGATATGTACCCGTATCCGATACTCATACTGATTGAGTGTAGTGAAGTCATTTTAAACTCAACAATTTTGTATCAGAATGTTGCTCCATATTTTTTGCCCCCCCAACATGTAATTTCGAGCTCCGCCACTGCTCCCAAGTCCTAAATAATAGTTTTTAAATGCCTATAACCCACATTGGTGTATTTATAGTGCTTTTCATTCTCTGGTGCAAGGCTTTCTAGAGTATCTTTGTATCTCCTTCTAAAAGCATCCTTGTCCTTTATGTAATTAATAAGAAAATAATTTAAAAGACACAGTTTATTGGAAAGAGAATGTACTGTGTGCTCCATTTTGTCATAATTAAAACTAAAACAAGAGGAAAAACTGTAACTTGGCTGATTTTCCCCCATAAAGATTTCGGCTGCATGGAACGAGAAAAACTTTAAGAGACAAGGAAATAATAAACCAATGGAAATGCCAACATACCGAATCCATAAATTGATCTACACTCAGGAGACAGGGAGTTTCTATTGTCAAATGGGAGCAGGGATCTGTCCAATTTACCAATAAATCCGTTGGACAGTCATCATCTATTGTAAACATTGGATACTCGGCCTGCTGATTTACAGTATTAAGTAAATAACTACGGTATCTAAAATGGAGAAAAGTGAACTGTAATATTTGAATGTTAAGTACCTTCTCAGAATGTTCATTTTCGTTCATATCGAATTGGTAGATTTGCCCGGGGGTTTCTGTAAATAGCTGAGCTCCCAATGGACAAACATCATCAGGAAGAAAATCTTTAAGCAACTGCTCCTTTATATTTGATGATTCAGTCTGCGCATAGAACTCCAAAGTTGAATAGGGTACCATCCTATACGATAAAAATGGTGTAGAGCATGTAAACAGGTCAAAAATTGTACATTGGATAGCTTCTCCAAATTCTTCACAATCTTGGAAGCAAAAGATTCTGTAGATTGATCCTCACTAATTTTAATTACTGAAAGAGACTTTAGGGCATTTTCGTCATCCTCTTTTGATCCATAAGCATTCACCTTAGGATCTACTAATTTAGCCTGCAACTTGCTGTCATCTACCAGCTGGAGAAAAGGATCAACCTGTTGAAGCATTCTTCAGGTTAGGTGAGTTTAATGCTCCTGGTAAACAAGTCATTGGGTGAACATAATATTATCTATGCTTATAATTAATTGAACCACTGTGCATCTAGTGAAGAAGATCCAAAGCCTGTGCTAAGCACAAATCACTAAATAATGCTGCTCCACGTACTGTTTTCTCTGTCAATGCAGACTTGGCAGAAGTGAGAAGAGGGATGAAGTTGTAGGCTTTCGATAAGAAAAGTATCATATATGTTGCCAAAGTGAAAATAGACCTGCGGCGAGATGGCTGAAGCGGTCCTGTGAGCATGTGAAAATAAGATTGATTTAGGGAACTCAACTTTTGGTAAAGACAAGAAATGTCGTCAAGTTAATAAAAGAAGGAATATCAATGTTTTGCTATTGTACAAGGAATTATCTATATGTTCAAAACAGAAATGTGCCAGAGTGAGTAATCCCCTGACAAGGAAAATTTAACGTCCTTCATTTATCTTCCATAAGGATCAGAGGTTCTCCTTAGTCAAGCTAAATCTAACACAGTAATTGCAACTATTGATGAGTAGAAAACCATTGACACTACTAATTCAATGTTTCTTAAACATAAACAGTTTTAACAAGTGATAATTTGGAGAGGGAAGAAACTTGCCACCAAGTAATATGCAACTTTCAAGTTCATGGGGAAGGAGGGGGATGAGATGTAAGATGGTAAAATGGATGTAAACTTATAGCCTCATTTCATAACTTCTGCAATTGCTGGACCAAATAGCATATTAGTCACAATTTTGTATGTAGTAAAAATGAAAACAAGGGAGTGAATAAACAATTTGTTCATACTTCATCATATTCCCAAAGAGAATAAATGCTTTCACGCAGACAAAACATACTAAAATTCAAAAGAAACCATAAGAACCTACCTCCTCGAAGAGATATGCTCCTTAAGGAAAATGCTAACTGAAAACTTCGAATAAGAATATCTTTACCGGATTTCTACATGAAAACATTGGAAGGCAGCATTAAAAGGTAGGCAAAGAAAATCATAACCAAGATTATGATTCGTGACGTTAAACTGATTCATGTCATGAGTACAGGAAAGTAATGTTCACGTCAAAGGACCACCTTTTACAGGAGCAAAGATAAAAGCATCTAAAATAGAGGTGAATTTAATTTTAAAAAAAAATGACAGAAAGCAACATAAGTTTTCAGATTCTGCCGAGTGAGATTCAGTAAGCAAGAAAGGCTATGGGATAGCATGAAACGACTATAGACTTCTCTTTTGACCTTATATACTCAAAAATAGCTCTCTTGCAACAATAACTTTGTGTGCTGGTTGTATCAATGGAGAAAAGAACTCTAACCTTTCATGTTATGGTTGAAATCATTTTTATCTCTTATTATTATTTTTCACATATATAAGATAGGCTCCAGCAGCTTTCTACTCATATCACCTGCATATCTCCATACTTTTGATGATTCCGTGTGAGCCAATTTCCCTTCTCATCTATATCCTGTTCAACCGCCCCTCACTTCCATAACCAATATTATTGTGATGTAGTTAAATATTTCATATTCAGTAAAGTTTGATAAATCTCCAAGATCCACATTATACCTTATTACTAATTTGTTAACATAATTCTTCCATCCTTTTATGTCTCAATTTAAAGAAAATTCCCATTCCTCCAGAAATTCTGGAGGTAAGGATCTATGTTCCTCTCCCTATTTTATTCCCTTTATTTATACAAGCTCTCACCTAAGCACCAGTGGATTTAAATTTAATAATAATGTTGAAATACGAGGATGAAAATGTAATTGTATTTCTTGATTATGAATGTGTTACAAAGTAAGGTATAAATAGAAACCTAAAACACATAATTGCCTACTAGTCCTTACACTATTCTAAACTAGTATCTTGATCCTTACAATATTAATACAATATTTCAACACTCCCCCTCAAGTTGATGCAAAGATAAACATCAACTTGAAAATAATGTAAACAACAAACTTGAACTACAACTTCAAGTAAATAACAAAGTGCTCCCCCTTTCTTCTAATTTCAATAGTCTTCTTGGACGATACCATAACGAATGATCAATTTGGATACATTAAAATCCACAACCCGTAAATAACGGAATCCTTAATCCGGACACAAAGGAAAGCCAACAGAAGGAGACGTAAACCAGTCAAGAGAATTGCCTGATCATCAAGGTCGACCTAACAAAGAAACTGATCTTACGAATAAAAGGCTAATAAAAAGACACCAAGAAAGATAGGGAAATTGGAAAGCTAGGGGCTGAATTGCACAAATTGAAAGACTGGGGACTGAAATGCAAATTCTATAAAATCAAGGACCAGATCAAGGGACCAAAATGTAAATAATGAAAGTTCGGGATTGAAAAGAACTTTCAAGAAAGTTTAGGGACTATATTGATGAAATAAAAAAGATAAGGGGCTGGAATTGTAAAATTTGAAGGTTGAAGGGCTGAAATGTAACTTTTGGAAAGTTGAGGGTCCAACTTGTTCAAATCGAAAACTTTGAGGACAGAATTGGGCAATAAACAGCCCAACAAGACAACAACCCAATAATGGGTCCAATATCAATATAAGTCCAATAAACCAACTCAACACTCCCCAAACTTTAGGCCCAAATATAACAATCTAATAATCAGCCCTTAATCACCAAGCCCAAATACATACCAAAAATATCCAAATATAATAAAAACAATCCAAATGGAGGCCCAACTAAATATATCAGCAAACACCTTTTCCCATCCAACCCTATTGCACGTCTACGCCTCTCTCTCCCTCAACAGCCTACAACCCAGCCACCACCATCATCTTCATCACCACGCCTCCATCTTCTCCAACTTCCCAGCCGCCGCCACCGTCGGCAGTCAGCCCTCATCTCTACCTCACTAATGTTGCCATTCTACCACCAGCTCCATCTTCTCTACTGGTACTCACCCGCCTCTCTCCACCACTGGGGCTTCACATTGCTACCAAGCAACCACCATCTTCTTCTCTCCCCCTTCTTCGCAGTACATACAGCCCAGTCCACCGGCTCCACCAAATCACTTTAGTCCAAAACCAACCAGAAAACGAACACTCCACCGCCTCTGCAAATCCGCCACACCACCTGGTCGCTGCAACACAGCGCCCTTCTGGCGACCCATCTCAACCACCCACATCAACGTTAAACACAACAACCTGGTCGCTGTGCCTGTAACACAACGACCTTCCGCAAACCAAGCACAAAACCCAACGCTAAACATCAGCACCAGAAACAGCCAACTCAGCCGCAGCTCCAAGCAACGAGCCACACATTCAACAGCCACTCAACACCATCGCAGTGACGCAGCTAGCTTCATCCCTCACCGAGAACATCCAACACCACAAAATGGAACTCCTTTTAGAATGGCAAAAAAACAAAAAAACAAAACAGACATAACTTGGCCGCGAGCGGCCGTGCCTCTGCTCGCCGGAGGCGAACTCACGAACCCTAACCAAGATTGATTTATTACTCTGATACCATGTTGAAATACGAGGATGAAAATGTAATTGTATTTCTTGATTACGAAAGTGTTACAAAGCAAGGTATAAATAGAAATCTAAAACACATAATTGCCTACTAGTCCCTACACTATTGTAAACTACTATCTTGATACTTACAATATTAATACAACATTTCAACAAATATAATAATAAAAAAATAAAAATAAACAAATAAATCACTTGATTCACATCCTTAATATGGTTAACTTGGTTCAAATTCCTTCGTTGAAATATCTTACATACAATTCTCTCTAGACCATTGCTCTTGGATAGTCAAATGACTATTCTATTTCCACTCAGGAAGCTAAATAACTCTCTTGCCTTCCCATTTGGTTAACTAAACTTCTCAACAGCCTCGTTTTCATAATTTGATAAGTTCATAGGAATTATCTTTCAGTCTTATCCAAGATGGAACTGTGCTACTACCAATTTCTTATTTAAGTGCATTTCTGCTCTTGAACTATTGATAGGAAATGAAGATAAGAGCAAATGTAGGATTTTAAAGTAGAGTTTGATTTAAATTATATTTGTTTGGATTAGATTAGTTTTAATATTTTGATAAGGTTCTAGATTATTAGAAATTCTTTTGATTCTAGCTTCTTTTCCCTATATGAATGGGGCTTATTCATTGTAATGCATAGGACTTTGATGAACTGAATAAAGATATTTCCTCTTTCCTGAAGTCTTCCCTTCCCTTCCCTTCCCTTCCCTTCCATTTTCAATCTCGTTTTTTATTCATTGCAATCCTATTTCAACTCTTCTAGTCTAATATGCTACATTTCAAATACATTTAGTCACTTCATTCTAAACCAAGTTACCACCATCTACTTCTATATCTCAATTTGGGATTCCCAAATACTTCCTTCAAACCTCTTTCTTAAAAGTTATTCATAGTTCAATATGTACGTTCTACCTTTTGTCGTATCAACTCAAGCCCCTTTGTTACCTTTTTCCCATTTAAAAATATACTAAGAAATATCACAACTAAAGCGGTAAGAATCACAACCTATTTCTCAAAACAATGCTACAATATCAAGCACCATTAACCTATATTAAGGAGTAAGGCTTTCATAAAAAATATTCTTAAATCGCAACATAATAACCTACCGAACTTTAGAGTAAGGAGTATATCAATTCGACTATAATTTGATCCATGAAGTTATTAAAGTCTCTTTTACATATTTCCGCGTACCAAATCAAAAGAAATCCTAAAGTTCATGTTGAAAATAATATTTAAATGGAATACATGTGGACTCATTAACTGGTATCACAGCAGTCAGAGCTTGAGTGCAAGTCTTTCCGCTACCCATTTAATGAATTGTGCACGTGTTAGGCTTTATTGGGGAAAAAATAAAACACATCTACATGTGAGAGGACACTTTGAAGATAATTTTTAAATAATATACGGTTGCCTTATATTAGAGCTCTACCGTTAATATCAAGTGGTTCAACAATACAAATCGTGTTGCCTTTTCATTCTCATCTCCAAAGCCAAAATTTTCATGTACTTTGCTGTTCTTCTTGGGAAATATAAAATCTAATTCGTGTTTCCTCATTCAAGAGACATGTCTTTGACAATGCAATAAGAGAAAACTATACATTTTTAGTGAAATTAAATGCGGAGAACCCCTTAGAAGTATTAGCTAACTTAGAAGCCAATAGGATGATCCCAAATCATGGCTGGAGGAAAACTTGTCAATTGTCATAGGACCAAGAATACAAAGAAAGATATTTGCAAGATACTTCAGCAAAAATAAGAATGTAAGAAGACATTAAACCAAGTTAAGTGCATTAAAGATGAAAACCAAAGAGCTTGTTTATCAAGAGTTCACAGAAAGATGGAGAAATTATTTTTGACAAACTATTTAGTGAAAGGAATAAGTGGATACTGGAGATTTGACAAACTACATCATGGATAGGAATGTTAACTATACTAGAAGAATACGTGGCCTCAAAAGTGAGAGGACATGAAGAGGATGGAGATGAAAAGAGTAAGTGCCCGGATAGAACTCATACCAAAGTATATAAGTGTCTAAAATGATACCAGTATTTTATTTTAGAAACGTTCATCCTATGAGATATTAAAGACTAAAAGGATGCAGAGGTGAATTGAGAAAAGTGTCTTGGTTTGGTGCCTATTCATAAGAATAAAGGGGATTTCATACAAATAAGAACGTATTAATATCACAAGCCGTACAGTAAAATCATTTGAGAGATTGGTAGTATATATTAAGGTTTAGTTCTAAGATATCAGGTTCGATTTTATGCTAAGAACTTTCAAGGTCATTTACCTGCTTAGGTTATTGATGGAAAAGTAGAAAGAAAAAAAAACCAAGATTTTGAAATTATTTTGATCGATTCCAAGAAAGCTTACAGATCCGTTATCCACGGAAAGTAATATAGAGAGAAATATTTTTGTTAAATATTATTGGACATATGTAAGATAGAGCAGATGTGAAATATAGCACCGGTTCCTTGGAGACTGCTTCATAAGGTTCTTCCTTAAGTCCTTTTCTTTTCACTTTATGCATGAATGAGCTTAAAGACACATCAACAACTAGGTTTCCTAGGTTTATGTTCGTCAATGACATAGTTTTCGTGGATGAGTCCATGAGGTGGTTAAATTGTAATCTAACAGAGGTTTTTCGAGGTGTTATAATCAGAAACACGCTGGAAGACAGAAGAACACGAGTTGATAATTCAGGAGTCTTAGAGAATGGGAAGATAATACACAGTGGTCATTACAGAATGGAAAGTGCACTTGGCAATGCATAGTAATATCTGGGTTACGAAGATTACCTTGTTTCTTGAAAATAATATCACCAAGCTGTATGTGTTGGCAAGTGCTTCATAGTTCTCAGGAGTGTTCAAATGAGAGACTGCCTGCACCCAGATGGAAGACAACAAGAGGCTGATCTGTCGGGTTTTCAACTTAAGAGAGATCCCCTTCTACATTGTAAATGGATATTATCAGGAAATATAGGAAACATACAGCATTTCAGTATGGTTTTAAAATAAATACTCAAAGTATTTAAGTTTCAAGTACCGGTTCCTTCTCTAAATTACCCATTGTTACAGGCATTGGATGTCTTCTTATGCTAGTATTTCGGCTATAACTGGATGTCAGCCGATTTAGCATGGATGGACTGTTGAGCATTATTTCGCCATTATTTAAAACTACATCTGTTTGATCTGAATTTTTTTGGGAGCACTGTGGTTCTTTCCTCATCTTCTCAAACAGAGCAGCTGAAGAAGAAAACACAGAAACAGTTCTAGACAGTGTCCTCTGAAAATCAGCAGGTTTAGTTGAGGAGCTGGTAGAGCTACTAGGAGGGCAAACAGATGATGGAACAAGTACAACTGAAAATACACGATGTGCCCCAAGCCTTGTCTCATGGTCTGGAGAGACCATGGCGAGCAGTATTTGATGGAACAAAGCCTCAGGGAAAGCCTAAGCAGCGAGAGAAATAATTGAGGTGTTAAATAATTTCAACAATAGATGATCAAGCATACTACGTGAGATAGAAACAGCCTTGCCTTATTTTGATACAATATATTTGGCAAGAATGCCACAATCTGAGCAACACGATAGACAGCAGAAAGTGTGTTTCTAGCCATAACTGTTATATTCGAAATACTCTCTAACATCACTGACATCACATCAAGAATGGGGCCAGCATCTCCAACCTGGCTTGAAGAGGAATTCACTTTTAGATTCGCTCCATATATTAAATAGGAATTTCTCTGGTCGCTTGCATTGAGGTGGGGGTCTTTCTTATACGAACATAGCTAAAGATCAGTTTATTATCACTGATAGTATTATCTTTAACATATTGACAACTGCATCAATTTTTCATAATTTACACTTCATTTACCACACTGCCAAAGTAATTACTGTAAAGTAATGGCGAAAACGTAACCTTGTAAGACAATTGAACAAGGCACTCATCAACAGCTGCATGAAACTTCCTGTTCCATTGAATTATATCTTCCCCAAGTGCTGTGTCATCAAGAGAGCAGTGTATGCTTTTGCGCAAATGTCTCATCATATCACTAAATGCACCAATAATTGTCACAGATGGTTGGACCTTTGTCGCCTTTGCCAGAGTGGTAGCAACTTGAACGATATCTACCTGCATGTTGGGGTTTTTCAAGACATTCTTATGATCAAGATGCTTGATTACAGTAGATAGCAAGAAATGAGTATTATGTCCTGCAAGTCAAATTAACAGTTCAATGATTATTAAAGAAACTGAAGGCGATGATAAAAAGAAGGAATAAGCCCTAAGAAGCTCATTCATAAACATGCTGAAGTTTGAAAAGTTGAAGACCAGAGTTCTCCATTATTGATTGCATGTCCATCAAAACAGCAAGGGCCAGACCCTCATCAGGTGACCAGAGATTGCCCTGATCGAAGTAACGGAATAACGCTTCAAGAACACGACGTATAGTTGTAGCCTCCCTGGCCAACCTTGCCATGTTATTCAAGCATACTCTCGCCCAGAATCTAGGACTTCCTGTATCTTCCCTGTTTACCAGAACAAAATCCATGTTAGGTATACCAAATCGACAACATAGAACATAAACATGACTCCAGTTGTGACCACCTTGGGAAGAGGAATTACATTGTAACATAGTCTCTCTCATTTACAATCTTTCTCCAAGAAATAGCCCTATTCATGGCATCCGTTGGAGAATTTTGATTTTCAACTCTATGCACCTCTTCTTGATTACCGTTTGTAAGATAATCGGGCTCCTTTTCTGGGCAGTGACAATTTTCCAGGACTGCAGAAACAACCTGATTTTTGTAAAAAAAAAAAAGCGATTACTTAACACAGTAACAAACATTACATATTCATTAGGAGATAAAAAATGCTGAGGAGATTTCCTTATAAGAGAATTTATATTAGTGACTTGGCATTTTAGCAGAGTTTTCTTGATGACACAAAAAATCATTAAAGAAATGGGAGAATGCATGTGGACTTTAAGTACACATGCCAGCATGAAGGGGAGGGAGAAAAGAAAAGGAGAGAAGCGGACACGTGTCAAGAATAAAGTACGAAAGATGAAGAAAGAAGGGATCCGGTTAAGCATCTAAATCTTTATTATTTTCTTCAGCTGCAGATGTAATGATAGAGGATGAGGAAAATTGAATTTTTAGAAAGCAGAAATAATAGGAAAAGAAGAAGCAACACTGTCATCCAAATTGGTATATATCCTTTCATAACCAGCATATACTCATTTGAGACTCCCTACTATCATTCAAATATTCACAATGAATTCATAAAAGTCAAGATATTTAGAAGAATCTAAAACATCGAGAATAAAAGTAAAGTAGCTTCAAGCTTGGAAATAAATTTGTGAAGTCTCAAAAGTTATCTTAATTTGCTCTTTCCACCGAGTAATGTGAAGCCAAAGGGAACGGGTAATAATTGTTAAATGTATAAGATCATAGGCCATATATCATTGAAAAGAAAAGAGATGGTACCATGGAACTCCTACAAGTTCCTTTTGATAAAATTGTCTTCACGTGAATTACTAAATGAATATATGCTCATAAAACAGAATCAGTTGCATGACAGATGAAAAAATCTAGATGTTTAATATATTCCAAGGATGTGCCACAGTTTAGGTAATCATGAACGTACAAATAACCCTGAAGTAACTTACATTGTCAAAGTCCGCTGAGATGTGAAAAAATTCACCCATGAACCATATCTGTCCATCAAAATTTTAAGGAAAAAATGTCTCAGAGTCCACAATATATAAATCAGTTTCAGTTTGCACGGAAAACTCCAATGAGAAAATAAATAACAAAAAAATTAGTTTATAGAAAAAATGTCAACTATTCAAAACATAAGTCAAGTAGTAGAAACATGCACGCCATTCTTGAACTGCATATTTCGGGAACATTCTAAATGACATACAATGAATTTGAAACTAGTGAAGGTATATGATGTACCATCAAGTGCCAACAGTCCCCAATAAAGCTCAAAAGAGCATTATATGAGCAAAAAATTAATCTCATTTATTTTTTAAGAAGTCACATTTTTTCACATATAAGCATGCAAAAACTTAAGTTATACAAGAAGGTCATTGACAAAATTCTGCACCAACAAGATATTGATCAAATGAATTTCGAGGATAAGATCTGTGAGGATACCTCCTCAGTTTCATATTAGAAATCTGAAAGCTACTATATAATCAGTTAAAAGGTAATATTTAGAATAGCATAAAAGCATGTAAAGAATTTGTTATTCCACCTACAAAAAAGAGTTGTCTTCAAACAAGCTGTTAATGTCTTGGTTGCTATGATTGACTGGAAAAAAAACAGAAAATACAAATTTCTGACCCATTTATCTTAAAAGTGATACTTTAAGCTTTAAAACATTGTTTCTATAGCTCCTCAAGGTGAAAGGCCTTGATACCCAATTTATCCTTTTAAAAAACTCCTTAAAAATGAAGTAATGTTCAGTTATTTTTGTTAAGCGATACAAGATTCTCCAGTGAGGATAGAACCAAGCAAGCAAACCTTGGGAAATGGGGATTGTTAAGGATATTTTTGGGATATTATTACCCACTAATGCTCTTTCTAGTAAAAGTGTTTCAATTGGTACTTGCACTTTGCTGAATATCAGAGATGTTAAAGGCAGCTTACTGTAGAAGACAGTGTTTGCAGGCCAGCACAACGAAGTTGCAGTACCCTTTCATCATCTCCTATCTCTTGAGCTAGAAGACATAGTTTTGGGATCAATCCTTCTAGATTGAACATATAGGTACCATCCTTCTGCACTATCAAATGATACCACATAAGCGAATTACATCCATATAAGTGTTCACGGTATTAGAGAAACAATAAAAATGAACCTGGTTATTTATAAAGTCAAATAGAGCTTGGCAGCCGACAACCCGCAGCTCGTCATGCCTTGTTTGATCCAGCAAGATATGAATAATACTGAGAAAGCTACCCGCAAACAATGGCCTGTGTACAATACTCCGTACTCATACCAGGATTCAGCAATGAATAACCAAATGTATTGCATCAGAATTTCTCAAACAAAATAGACCTTTTTCCAAATAATTCTCAGTTTTACATAAGAAATTCCAAGCACCAAAGTAGAGAGATATTGAATACAAAACCTACTTCATTTTTTTGCTTTACGTCATTACTAGAATTTATTATGAGATGAGGTCGTAAATACTTCCTTTCTTGATTGATAATTGCAGTATACTTTAATAGCTGGATATCCCAAAAAAAACATGCAGAAAAAATGTAAATCACGAATCTGAGTTGCAAAATTGAATATTACTTGTATAAGTGAATTGGCACGGGAATACATAAATCAGAAAAATAAAAAACTTGAATTTCTTCAAGTCAAAATGAGCATCTTGCAGACTTGCCAATAAAACATGACAAAATGGTCAACAATTGACCAAATTAATTTAGTATTGTCTATCTCGTCTCAAAAGCTAAATCTTAATTGAAGCCAGTGCATTTGCTAGGACAATTGAAATATACTCAATTTAAAAATAAATGAATAAATAAATAATAAAATTAAATTAAATTGATACTAGGAACTTGTTTGGTGTAGAAGAAACTGAAGAAGTTTTTGAATATGTGGTTGAAAAGTGTGTAAAGTGATGGATCTTATAGGAATGTGTGGTTGAAAATGAATTTGAGGAAAAAATTGCTAAATTTATCCTGACCAAACAGGCCTGAAGGTCATTAAAGCTGTGAGCTTGTCTTCCTGAGTACACTAACCATTTTACGAAACAAAGTTTTCACGTAAGTTGCCTTTCTAAAAGTGGGACTTTTCATATATGATGAGATCTTCGATACTTTGGAAGAAAATATTTTCATCTTCCCTCAAAAGGAAGGTTCTAAGTGTAGCGACCGAGAATTTTTACGCAATTTAATAATTATTTCAAAGTCTTGAAAATCGTGTCGTTGCGATCTCACCCATTTTTAAGTTAACGTCACGACGCGTTCGTCTAGCCAAGTCGAGAAATGTAAAGTCAATTTGATTTTAATTAAATTCCGAATTTCCAAATATTATTGTTTTAATTATTATTTTCACATCATATTAAATTCCAATTTTCATCAATATCATTTTATCAGTTTAATTCTTCCAATCCAGTTGAATTCGCGTGAGAATTTTTCCTCCTGCTGCGTGCATGGTTGCCTTGAATTGCGCACTCTACCCAACCCAATAAAATTCCCATACAAATATTCTACGCAACCCATCCTTCCACCACCCTAAGCCCATACTCTATTGCTCTCACTTCACCCAGCACACTCCCTCCTTATACACTGCACAATTCCACCATTCGCCTCAAACCAGCATCTTCCCCAGCTCCTGTTTCAACCTACAGTCCAGCAAGGTAACGCTCCCTCCCCCTTCATCAACCATCACCAAACCTCAATCACCACTGCCCCCAACACCACCATTTTTCAGCGATCAATCTACCCTACTGCAACCAACTCCAAACCGCCCCTGTGCAGCACCGTCTCAGCACCACCAATTCCAGCCCAAACCACAAACCTGCACTCCAACGCACCTCCACGGCTTCATCGCAAACCAACCTCACACAGCCGGAAATCACACCCAGCATTCACCATCATCATCACCCTCTGCAGTACCGCCACCGTGCAGCCACAAACTTCACTGCTGCCGCCTAGCTCAGCCTCGACCACCGCCACCTCCAACTCACCTCCATCCCCATTACACCACGCCAACCCAGCCAACCTGTACAACAATCATCATCATCACCAAGCTCCACATTCACCACCACCATCAAGCCGCCGCGACCCCAACACAGACACACCCATCACCGCAACCACTACCCTCTCCAATTTTCCCAAAACAAACCCAAAATCAAAACCCAGAAATAGAAGCCCAAATCCTTACCTCGACCGCCGCCGCCTGTTCGCCGGAAAATCGCGTTTCGAGTCCCTGTTTGCACCCATTTTTCACACCCATTTCGCACCTAAACCCCACAAGAACCCAGCCTACCCACCCTTGTCGTTCGCTGCACCCGGCGCCGGAGTCGTCGCCGACAATACCGTCGCACCTCCCCCTCCCCGTCTCTCGCCCTCTGCCTCCGCTCTCTCTCTCTCTCTCTCTACCTTGTGAGAGAGGGGGATATGATGTGTATAGATATATGTATATTTTAATTTAGAGTTTTCGAAATTACAATTTAGTCCTTAAGTTCCAAATGATTTTAATTAGCCTTTCATTTTTAAAAATCTATTATTTCAGCCCTATTGTTTAATATTCGTTATAAGCTTCGACCCCACTTTTGAAAATTTACATTTTTGTCCCGCAAGTTTGAAAAGTATTCATTATTAGTCCCTCAACTTTCAAATTATCAATTTTAAACTATAGATTTCAACGGACTAATTTAACTTATTTTCAATTTGGATAGACGAAGCGTACGGTGAAATAAGGAATTGAAGTCATTTCCCGCTCAACTTTACACTCGTCAGATTTAAGGTAGACTCTTATCTACAAATTTACGTTTTTCAAAAGTGCGCATCAATAATTATTTGATTTATAAGTTTAGCATATATGATTTTGTGTTCATGAGAATTACTTGCTTAAATGCATGAGACTTGAACATTTTCTTTGTTCATGAGGATTACTTGCGTAAATGCATGAGACTTGAACTTTTATGTTCATGAGAATACTGGTGATCGTTAGACACCTGAGACTTGAATATCATGATTATGTGTTTTAATTTATAACGTTAAATGATTATTATGCGCGAGCCTACTGAGTATTTCTATGAAATGCTCACGTCTATTTTTAACAACCTTTGCAGATTTCGGAGAAGGTGGCCAATGATGGATGATAGTGGCAATAGTCGTTAAATAATTGAGAATCTTATTTTGATGTTCCATATTGCTAAACTTTGGCAAATTTTGAGATTTTCAATTATTTGGGAAATTAGGGCGTTGCCGAATGTTTCGTATTATTAATGGCTCGACTCGTTAGTTTGAAATATTTCATAAATGTCATCGAATTTTATCGACCATTACAGTTGATTTAATATTTCCAAAAACGAATTTCAGTGATTTCTTCCGCTAAAATATTATTTTAAAAATGTAGACAAGAAATGACGTGGTAAACCGGGTATTTAGAACTCGGGGCGCTACAGCTTGGTATCAGAGCCAGTCTGCGTTTCTGTAGACTGGCAAAATTTTTCAAAATGAATTTCAAGAAACATTTCACACTATTAAATGATGATTAATGAAGATTGTCACTGCCATCATTCGTCCCACCAACTCCGAGGTAAAGAGTTTATGATGTTTAATGTTATTTCAGTATTTCGGATACTTATTTTTAATGATTTATGAGATATAGAAGAAAAGAAAGAGATAGTATCCGAATAAGAAAGAGAAAGAAAAGAAGAACGAGTGTTGAGCATAATGGGAACAATAATATGATTTAAGAACGCTTTTATAATAATTCCTGTCCTCGAATTTAGAAATGATGAACCCTAGCTGGACTTTGCATAATAATTATTTGGACATGGCATGATTGATGAGAATTAGATTAAGTAGTAGTGAACGTGGATTTTTCGTTTTAAAAGGGAATGTCGAGGCGTGTAATCAGAACCGCTTCGAATCAGACGACTGATGAGCAGACTGCTTCGGGACAGGGTCCCACAACACAATCTACAGTTATCAGAGACTTGCTACAAGCTGTCCAGGATTTGAGGCAAGCCCCAGCGGGTCCCCCGGTCCCAATTATCGAACAGTTTCGGAGGTACCGTCCCCCTACCTTTGATGGGGGCGATAACCCCTTGGCCGTTGAGGAATGGCTTCTGACGATCGAGAGGATATTCCGACACATCTCTTGCCCGGAGGACAAGAAGGTCTTATGCGCTGAATTTATGTTGGATGGTAGAGCCGGCTTCTGGTGGGAATCTGCATCCCGGACCAGGACTGCAGCACAGCAAGCAGCTCTCACTTGGGAAGAGTTCAAAGTTGAAGTCAGGGATAAATTTTTCCCGCAAGCTCTCAGGGACCACAAGGAGACTGAATTTTTACATCTGGTTCAAGGAGAGCTAGATATCACCGATTATGAAAGAAAGTTTGAGGAATTGTCTCGCTATGCTCCACATTTGGTGGAGACTGAGTTCAAGAAGGCACGACGTTTCGAGAGGGGCCTGCGCTCGGACGTTAGACAGATTGTTAGTTCGCATGAACTACCCACTTACAGGGAGGTAGTGAAGAAAGCTCAGGCAGTGACTTATGCGGGTGCACCAGTTGGGAACCAGGGTAACCGTAATGAGCAGAGATATCAGGGTAAGAGGAAATGGCAGAGTCCAAATCGTAATCAAAATCAGAACAGGAATCAGGCGCCTTATAAGAGGCAGAATTCAGGACCCACGGGAGGACCTTTGACTAATTTTACTTCCCCTTGTCCTAAGTGCCAGAGGTTACACCGGGGAGTGTGTCTGGCGGGTAAAGATATCTGCTACAGGTGTGGCCAGTCGGGTCACTTTGCCTTAGACTGTCCTGCTTCGTCTGCCCAAGGTTTCAATCAGAGGAAGAACGCGGACCAGAATAGAAGAGGGAAGGCGAGAGTATTTGCTATGGATGCAGCTGAGGATTCTGACGTGATTGCAGGTACACATGTTATATCCTAAATCCCTGAGCATGTCTTAATTATTTCCCCATAGAGTACTTTTCCATTTTGAGCATGTTAATATGGTAACAGGTATATTGTCTATTTCTGGTATCCCCGTATATGTCCTTATAGACTCAGGAGCTACGCATTCGTTTATATCTAATGTATGCTCAGAGAGACTGAACTTAATAGGGGAAGAAACTGGTAGTACATTAGAGGTTAGCCTACCTTCCGGAGGTACTATCGATACTAATATGATAGTCAAATCGGTACAAATAGATTTTGATGGCCAAATATTGGGAGCAGATCTGAATATTATTCGCATGAAAGATTTCGATATTATTTTGGGTATGGATTGGCTCAGCGCCAATCGAGCTGCGATTATGTGTCACGAGAGGGAAGTTGTTTTTCGCAGGGATGGTGAAGAAGTGTTCAAGTTTTATGGATCGAAGATCAAAGCACTTCCTCGTCTTATCTCGGCTTTGAAGGCAGAGAAGTTGTTAGCCAAGAACAATTGTCAGGGCTATTTGGTTAGCCTTCAAGACAAACCGTCAGAAGTAGTTACCTTGGATTCAGTGCCAGTAGTATGCGAATATAGTGATGTGTTTCCAGATGATCTACCAGGCACCCCGCCTGATAGGCAAGTGGAATTTTCCATTGATTTGATACCAGGAGCTGCCCCTGTATCTAAAGCTCCTTACCGCATGGCACCGAAGGAATTGCAAGAACTAAAGGTTCAGTTAGAAGAACTGTTAGAGAAGGGTTTCATCAGGCCAAGTGTATCTCCATGGGGAGCACCCGTTCTGTTTGTAAAGAAAAAGGACGGAAGCATGAGGATGTGCATTGATTACCGAGAACTCAACAAGCTGACAATAAAGAATAAGTATCCCCTTCCCAGGATTGAAGACTTATTCGATCAGTTAAAAGGCACGGCTATTTTCTCGAAAATTGACCTGAGATCGGGTTATCATCAGCTGAAGATCAAGCCAACCGATATACCAAGAACAGCGTTCAGAACGCGATATGGACATTACGAGTTCACAGTAATGCCTTTTGGTCTCACAAATGCCCCAGCAGTGTTCATGGACTTGATGAACCGAGTATTCCACGATTATCTTGACAAGTTCGTCATTGTTTTCATCGATGACATACTAATTTATTCCATGGATTCCGAGCAGCATGAGGAGCATTTGAGGATTGTGTTGGAGATATTAAGAGCCGAGAGATTGTATGCCAAATTCCAGAAGTGTGAATTTTGGCTCGAGAAAATTGACTTCTTAGGTCATGTTGTTACAGCTTGTGGCATCGAGGTTGATCCCTCTAAGGTCGAAACTGTAATGAATTGGCCAACACCAGCAAATGTTGGAGATGTGAGAAGTTTCCTTGGACTAGCTGGATATTACCGACGATTCATCGAGGGTTTCTCGAAGATAGCGGGTCCTATGACTCAGTTGACCAGGAAGGGAATTAAATTTCAGTGGACCGATCAGTGTGGACAGAGCTTCCAGGAACTAAAGAACAGACTTGTATCGGCACCCGTGTTGACCATACCAAATGGTTCAGATGGGTTCGTTATCTACAGTGATGCGTCCAAACATGGATTAGGTTGTGTATTGATGCAGAATGGGAGAGTGATTGCATATGCTTCAAGACAGTTGAAACCATACGAGAAGAATTACCCGACACATGATTTAGAGCTCGCAGCCGTAGTGCATGCTTTGAAGATTTGGAGACACTATTTGTATGGGAGTAAATGTGATATTTACACTGATCATAAGAGTCTCAAGTATTTCTTCACTCAGAAGGAACTCAATATGAGACAACGTCGATGGCTAGAGCTGGTGAAAGATTATGATTGCACCATTCTTTACCACCCGGGTAAAGCAAACAAAGTTGCAGATGCTTTGAGCAGGAAGAATGTTGGACAGTTATCAGCTCTGGGAACAATACAAGATCAGTTGATTCGAGATTTGCAGAATCTAAGAATCGAGGTACGAGTCCCATCAGTTCAAGGAGCCCGCAGGTTGGCAAATTTGACCGTTAAACCAGATTTGAGAGGTCGGATTGTGGAAGCACAAGGAAGTGATAGATTCTTAGAGAAGATCAGATCCGAAGTTGGAACTGGCAAGAGAATAGGCTTCGAGATTGCCTCCGATAGAGCACTTATGTTTAGAGGACGTCTCTGTGTACCGAAGGATGATCAAATCAGAAAGGAGATTATGACAGAAGCTCATTCAGCACCTTATGCTTGCCACCCAGGAGGAACAAAGATGTATCGGGATTTGCGTAATACCTTCTGGTGGAGGAACATGAAGGGTTGCATTGCAAGATTTATTTCACGATGCATGACCTGTCAGCAGGTCAAGGCCGAACATCAAAGACCGTCAGGATTGTTAAATCCTTTGGATATACCAGAATGGAAATGGGAGAAAATTTCCATGGATTTTGTCACAGGGTTACCAAAATCAGCAAGAGGGAATGACGCCATTTGGGTCATTGTGGATCGACTTACAAAGTCAGCTCATTTTCTACCAGTCAGGATGACTCTCAATATGGATCAGTTAGCGCAGATATATATCAAAGAGATTGTACGACTTCATGGAGTACCAGTTTCCATCGTCTCGGATAGAGACCCGAGATATACTTCGAGGTTTTGGAAGAGTTTGCACGTGGCAATGGGTACTAAATTAAATTTTAGTACTGCCTACCATCCTCAGACTGACGGACAGTCTGAACGCACTATTCAGACGCTGGAGGATATGCTTCGAGCCTGTGTGCTAGACTTGAGTGGCAGTTGGGAGAATCATCTACCATTAGTAGAATTTGCCTACAATAATAGTTTCCAAGCTACTATTGGTATGGCACCATATGAGGCATTGTATGGACGGCGATGTCGATCACCAATCTATTGGGATGAGATCGGTGAGAAGAAATTATTGGGTCCAGAACTTATTGAAAGAACAGTTGATGTTGTTGAGAAAATCAGACTTCGGATTAAGACCGCGCAGGATAGACAGAAAAGCTATGCGGATCAGAGAAGAAAGGAATTGGAATTCCAGATTGGGGAGAAAGTATTTTTGAAGATAGCCCCGATGAAGGGCACTTTTCGTTTTGGGAAAAGAGGAAAGTTGAGACCCCGCTTTATTGGACCATTCGAGATATTAGAACAAGTAGGGAGTGTAGCTTATCGTTTGGCTTTACCACCAGAACTGGCAGTCGTTCACGATGTGTTCCATGTTTCTCTGCTGAGAAAGTATGTCCACGATCCTAGTCACGTGGTCAATTATCAGTCTCTTACGGTTCAGAAAGATTTATCCTATGAGGAGACACCCATGTGCATAGTAGATAGAAAAGTCCATGTTTTAAGAAACAAAGAGATTCCGTTAGTCAAAGTCCAGTGGGGTAGACACAATAGTGATGAGGCTACTTGGGAAAAGGAAGATGAGATCCTAGCCAAGTATTCAGAAATCATAGATCAAGTAAGTTTAAATTTCGAGGACGAAATTATTTTAAGGGGGTAAGGTTGTAGCGACCGAGAATTTCTACGCAATTTAATAATTATTTCAAAGTCTTGAAAATCGTGTCGTTGCGATCTCACCCATTTTTAAGTTAACGTCACGACGCGTTCGTCTAGCCAAGTCGAGAAATGTAAAGTCAATTTGATTTTAATTAAATTCCGAATTTCCAAATATTATTGTTTTAATTATTATTTTCACATCATATTAAATTCCAATTTTCATCAATATCATTTTATCAGTTTAATTCTTCCAATCCAGTTGAATTCGCGTGAGAATTTTTCCTCCTGCTGCGTGCATGGTTGCCTTGAATTGCGCACTCTACCCAACCCAATAAAATTCCCATACAAATATTCTACGCAACCCATCCTTCCACCACCCTAAGCCCATACTCTATTGCTCTCACTTCACCCAGCACACTCCCTCCTTATACACTGCACAATTCCACCATTCGCCTCAAACCAGCATCTTCCCCAGCTCCTGTTTCAACCTACAGTCCAGCAAGGTAACGCTCCCTCCCCCTTCATCAACCATCACCAAACCTCAATCACCACTGCCCCCAACACCACCATTTTTCAGCGATCAATCTACCCTACTGCAACCAACTCCAAACCGCCCCTGTGCAGCACCGTCTCAGCACCACCAATTCCAGCCCAAACCACAAACCTGCACTCCAACGCACCTCCACGGCTTCATCGCAAACCAACCTCACACAGCCGGAAATCACACCCAGCATTCACCATCATCATCACCCTCTGCAGTACCGCCACCGTGCAGCCACAAACTTCACTGCTGCCGCCTAGCTCAGCCTCGACCACCGCCACCTCCAACTCACCTCCATCCCCATTACACCACGCCAACCCAGCCAACCTGTACAACAATCATCATCATCACCAAGCTCCACATTCACCACCACCATCAAGCCGCCGCGACCCCAACACAGACACACCCATCACCGCAACCACTACCCTCTCCAATTTTCCCAAAACAAACCCAAAATCAAAACCCAGAAATAGAAGCCCAAATCCTTACCTCGACCGCCGCCGCCTGTTCGCCGGAAAATCGCGTTTCGAGTCCCTGTTTGCACCCATTTTTCACACCCATTTCGCACCTAAACCCCACAAGAACCCAGCCTACCCACCCTTGTCGTTCGCTGCACCCGGCGCCGGAGTCGTCGCCGACAATACCGTCGCACCTCCCCCTCCCCGTCTCTCGCCCTCTGCCTCCGCTCTCTCTCTCTCTCTCTCTACCTTGTGAGAGAGGGGGATATGATGTGTATAGATATATGTATATTTTAATTTAGAGTTTTCGAAATTACAATTTAGTCCTTAAGTTCCAAATGATTTTAATTAGCCTTTCATTTTTAAAAATCTATTATTTCAGCCCTATTGTTTAATATTCGTTATAAGCTTCGACCCCACTTTTGAAAATTTACATTTTTGTCCCGCAAGTTTGAAAAGTATTCATTATTAGTCCCTCAACTTTCAAATTATCAATTTTAAACTATAGATTTCAACGGACTAATTTAACTTATTTTCAATTTGGATAGACGAAGCGTACGGTGAAATAAGGAATTGAAGTCATTTCCCGCTCAACTTTACACTCGTCAGATTTAAGGTAGACTCTTATCTACAAATTTACGTTTTTCAAAAGTGCGCATCAATAATTATTTGATTTATAAGTTTAGCATATATGATTTTGTGTTCATGAGAATTACTTGCTTAAATGCATGAGACTTGAACATTTTCTTTGTTCATGAGGATTACTTGCGTAAATGCATGAGACTTGAACTTTTATGTTCATGAGAATACTGGTGATCGTTAGACACCTGAGACTTGAATATCATGATTATGTGTTTTAATTTATAACGTTAAATGATTATTATGCGCGAGCCTACTGAGTATTTCTATGAAATGCTCACGTCTATTTTTAACAACCTTTGCAGATTTCGGAGAAGGTGGCCAATGATGGATGATAGTGGCAATAGTCGTTAAATAATTGAGAATCTTATTTTGATGTTCCATATTGCTAAACTTTGGCAAATTTTGAGATTTTCAATTATTTGGGAAATTAGGGCGTTGCCGAATGTTTCGTATTATTAATGGCTCGACTCGTTAGTTTGAAATATTTCATAAATGTCATCGAATTTTATCGACCATTACAGTTGATTTAATATTTCCAAAAACGAATTTCAGTGATTTCTTCCGCTAAAATATTATTTTAAAAATGTAGACAAGAAATGACGTGGTAAACCGGGTATTTAGAACTCGGGGCGCTACACTAAGTTTGCATACTTTTTGTATCATGAAAATGATATGTTGAAAATGAGATTACCAACAAAATGCAAAGAGATGCAAGTCGATCAAGGTGATGGAGAATTTTATCTTTTACAATACTGTCAAGAGAATAAAAAAAGTGATATTCATTGACCATGAAGGGAATAACTTGAGCCCCTTTTTCCTTTTAGAAATCGATATATGCTTAGTATGATTAATTTTGAAGAAGTATGTCAACTTAGTACCTCCTTGTTAATACTGACAGCTGAAAATCAATTGAGCTTCAACTAGTGTAACTACTACAGAAACCCAGATAAAAGTAAAGGATAGATGAACTCACATTTGCTGTTTGCAAGATATGAACAACTTTCGGTAGATACACATTATGACTTTTACATACATAAGATTCTCGGTCCTCAGTTCCCGATAACACCTTTGCTCAAGAGAAATTGTGATCTGACCAATGAGTTATGAGCTATCATTAAAGCTTTTCTACAGAGAGCTCAATTGCAAGAAAACTAACAGAAGGTATCAACTGTACAACGAGTAAAAAGACATTTATAAAGCAAACAAAAATTTAAATGAAGACCCAATTAAGTACACAAAATCTAGAAAGTCTACTAGGAGAAAATACGAGAATTTACTTTAAAAAAAAAACTAGTCAATAAACTATATATCCAGATTTAAGGGACGTTGACTCAAAACAAACACTAATATGTCAGCTCTTCATGTCATCGTCAAAACTCATCTCATCCTAACACGTCCTTCAGACTTGTAAGACTTAAAAAAGGATATACAACAGCAAACTTGTTTGATGCTGAGTACAACTAAATAGGTTTGTTGTTGAAGAAAGAACTTCAATTATTATGAACATTTAAAAGCTAAAAAAATTTATTAGCATAGTAGCTGCCATTCAGCAGCAGCCATTACATGTGGCAAACATTTTAATACTAACAAATCTTCCGGGTAAAGACATTACAATTGACGATCACTGACACTATTTTTGAAAGTAATCAAAATAGAGTTTATATTGTTATCAACTTATTACACTTTTATAATGGAGGATGGTTTGATTTTCTTGGTCAATAGAAAGGTTTTTCCATGACGCAACTCCTTATAACCTTATTTGGCTTTCAAAAAGAAAAATGGAAATAAAATTCACATCAAATTCTGAAAATCTAAAACGTTAAAAATTAAAAATTTCTTTAGAAAAGAACCATCCATTTGACTGGGAATGCCAAACGGGCCACTAAGTTCTAGATGGAACGAACATGGTACTTGTTGACGATGCCAAAGGGACTTAAACAACATATCGATTGTCCCCTTACGGTGAGGGTTTGAGAGTTTGAAGGGATCACCCAACAAACCTAATAAGATTGAGGGTTTGAATCCCTCAGAATGCACCCAACCTTACCTAGGACAAAACCCCCTACTCAGGGGACAATTTGTTTATTGTTCGGGTAGCTTTGATACTGTTAATATATTTTATGTTGACGGTGTCAAAGAGACACCAGAGATCACCCAACAAACCTCATAAGGCTGAGGGTTAGAAATCCAAGGAACGCGTCCATTCTTACCTAGGACAAAATTAATTCTACGAGTCACTTTGACACTGTAAGGGGACAATCCCGTGTTGTTCGGGTACGTTTGGCACCGTCAACAGTACCTATACTAGGTAGTGTCACCAAATGAATGCCCGGTCTATTATGTAATCTTAAAAACAAAAAATGTTTCCAGTAAATAAAGACAACTGGCAAAAACATTCAGAAAGGAAATATTGAGGGCAAAATTCATGCAATGAACACAGAATATGGCGAATCACTTGGCCACAGAGATTATAAGTTGGGTATCACTTTACTCTTTTGATCCAATAACTGCTTGTCTCACGTATTCAAACAAGCTCGTATCTTCCACTTTCTTTTTCATCTCTTCTATATCATTCACAAGGTTTCTGATTTTCTTGGTCACTTTATTTCTAAACTTAGTATTGGCTTTATACTTTTCTACCACTTAGTTCCAAGAAAACAATAAGAACAAACGATGTATATCCTGAATATACCAATTGTTCACCAAATTCTGTTATCGCTGTATAAAATAGGAAAGAAAATGGCAGATATAAAAGATTATGTGCAACAAAATGATGCTGCACAACGTTGTGAAAATTGTTGAAATATAAAATAATTGGACATAAGCAGGGTCCTGTAATCAAATTCAGAAAGGATAACAGAGCAACCTAACCTTGGGAACGCGTAGTGGATTTTTTGAAGCGTATTCACACAATTTGCTGATTTTTCTATCATTAGGTTCTTCACCCTGTCAAAAGTACAATATTATATCAGTAATCAGAGAGAGATGAAGAAATCTTTAAAGACATTGTATAAAGGACAGGTCTATAGTTTCCACTTAGAGAGAGAAATTGGACTAAAGCAACTGTTGAATAACTAACAATGAAAATTAATCAATTAGAGAAACAAAGCACCAATATGGTTTACACAATAGAACACCATTGTAATAATTAATAAATATTAAAGACAAGAGCAAGTAAAACTCCTCAACTCTTTAACTGCCTAATCTAAGATGCCTATTAATTAGAAAGCACAACTGTGAGCTTTATCCAACTGATCATAACTAAATTTTAATTCTACAGCTAATGTAGGACTTTAGTAACTTAGTTCACATATGCACCAAATGATAGATTTTTCGAAGAACGTAGGGAGTCATGAAGACAATTATGCAGGACCACCTTGGGGCTTTCAGAAGTGATGTGTGAAAGCTTTTAAAATATGGATTTGAGTCGGTTTTAAGTTTTAACTCAAATGAAGGTTGATAGATTAAGGAAAAAATTAAGATTCATCACAATTTGATAAGACACCATCCAGAAGCTATGAACAAGCCCATTTTCCTCCTGAGCAATTTCTTAAAACTCAAATTTTAATCTCAAACTTTTTCCCTGATATTAAGTCCTTAACCTTAGTGAAACTCACCACAATAGCAATCCACTTGAAGCTTAGAGCCATAAGATCCTCTCTGTCAAATTTATACTTACTTCTGGCAGGAATTACGTATTGGTAATAGCGATTTAAAGACAGTTCATGTAACAACCCGGTTTATACTAGTCAAAAAGTCAAAGGATATTTAGTCTAAATCAAATAGTTAAGTCAAATAAGGACTTATGTCGAACAAATAATTTTATTGGGACTTAATTTATATTATTACGAAAGTTTAAGGATTATGATGATAGAAGTAGAAATTTAAATACTTAGTTTTCTATCGTTGAAATTAAAGGACTTAATTTTATATTATAGAAATGGCTGGGACTTGTCTTGTAATTTGATCATTTTTAAGACCCATAAGTGGGCATTTGAGCCCATTTTTCTGGTGATATTTTGAGGGAGACCGAGAGGTTCGAGAGAGAGAGACCGAGAAGGAAAAAAAAACGTGGGAAAAGAAGAAGAAAAGGAAGAGAATGAAAAAGGTGATTTTTTTCAAGCTTGATCCCTTATTTGTCTCTTTCAATTTAGATATATTTAGATAGGATGTTAAATTATTTTTAGGGTTCATGGAAGAATCTACTTAAATTTGGAGTTAGCAAGATTTTGGGGATATATTGGATTAATTGAAGTAATTAATATGTATTGACATATTTTTTAGATGAAAAGCTAAAGAGATTGTCAAGAAGTTGTGTATGTAGATTTTGATGGTTAAGTCGATTTATTTAAGCAATGGGTTTATTTTTTAGTTAGTACCTTGATTTTTAATTTTAGTATGATTATATAATTCTAAATACTTGATTTGCGGTTTATAAGTGTAGATTAAGGGATTGATATTAAATAAGAAGAATAGGGCAGTGAAATGAAATGGGTATCATATGATAATTATGCAAATTTCATGCTTTTGGTTATGGAGGAAATGAGTCATTAATATATGGAAACAAATGAGTACATTTTCAAATGATAGAATCGTTTATATGCGCTAAACGTGAAGTATGTTGAGAATTTAATAAGTAAGGGCATGTGATTGGATGAAAAATGGGGAATAAGGACTAAAAGAGAGTTTGGTTGGATTTTATAATTATTATTTGAGAATTATGGAATTTGATAGAAAAGAAAGTATAAAGCATATACTTCCTTAATTCTAGGAAGGAGAAGAATGTAAAAGAATTAAGTTATTATTAGTTGATTTTAATGGTTTGATATGATTGGTTTTAAATACAAGATATTTTTATTGTTATTTCAGGAGATGTTGTGGAGATTTGATCAGGCCTATGGACCAGCTAGATTCCAATTGATAGCTTTGTGAATGGAGAATACTTAAAAGATTTTTCTACGTTATTCACACTAATTTTCTATAAGTTACAAATGATTTTTAAATTACTTGCTTTTAGCATGATTATCAAAACAAATGTTTTAAAATTAAGTTTGTTTATCATAATGATTCTTTTTACCATGTTTTACGAGCATGATTAGTCAAGTTGAGTATGTATGATTTCAAAATCACCAGAAGTGTACCCGATGTGGTTATTTGTTCTTGTGTTAGTGCACGGAGGGGACCTTGGGCTCGTGTACTAGCGAATATTATTTGTGATCTTAAGGCTCTGTCACGGAGGGGGCCTATGGCCCGTGTTCAGATGATCTTAAGATCCACTCTTATGCACGGAGGGGGCCTATGGCCCGTGTGTAAGGATGCATATATGAGATCTTTGGGACCTACTTTTGTACCCAGAGGGGCTTTGGGCCGGGTACGGAGGTGCTCAATAGTATACGCGCGTATAACTAGATGCAGATTTCAGATGATTTAGTTGGGTACCTTTTGTGTGATTTTTCTTATGTATTACAGTTTATCAGTTATGCCACAGATGATTATTCCACAATCTTTATGAATATTCTTAGAATGTATGATTTGATTTAAAGCGGCAAAAGCTTATGAAATAAATCATGTTTTCAAAAATGGTTTATAAAAGAAAATTATTTCAGAAACCCCACTCACTGAGTTATAAGCTCACGTTTCTCCCTATCTCTTCCTTATAGGAAAAGGTTACAGATTTTGATCAGCTTGGATAGAGCCATCGCCACCAGACGAGCTTGAAAAGTAGGCCTTTCTATGATTTATTCTGATATAGTATTTAGAAGTTATCTTTTGAGCTCTTGTGATAGGTTGTGATATTCTTTTGTGACCTTGTCGGTAATAGGCCTGGAGATTAGGTAATATGGGTTGTATGTGTATATATGAAAAGAATCGACTAAGAATTTCAATTGTCTTATTACATTAATGTTATGCTTGGAAGTTTGGGGAAGTTTTTATGACTATTATGCATGATTGTTGAGGATGTGACGTTGAATTACAGGTTGGTTATGTCAATAATATAGGGGAGACTCTATCAAAAAATTTATAAATTTCTATGGGATTAAAATTATATAAAGTAAATATTGAAAGTTGAAGAAAAGTCAAATTTGCCTTGGTGGTGGGTCCAACATCTAGTTGTCACCTGCCATCGGCACAAGTCACGTTTCATGTCCAGTAGGATAATTTGGGACGGGTCGTGACAGTTCATATATACAAGATGTGGGCTCACTGAATCATAAAATCAATGTGCAATTTTTTTTCTATTGATTCGTTATTCCCATCTTTGAGAGCAATAATTGCATATTTGAAGACTTCTGCTAGGGCTCTGATTGCTCAACTAGGGAAAGTATTGGGTTGCAAAAGCTTCTGCGCTCAAGATGAAAAACTGAAGCAGTTAACTAATTCATCTCTGATTCACAAGTTTAATTCCACGTTCAACAAGAGCTGACGAAAAAAATAAGCACAATATGGTGTAAATCAAACTAACCAGAGCCCGAGGAAAGATATCTGCTAACAACTTCTTGTAGCGCTTCACGGGATGCCGTGACCTCGGCCGCATTGCCGGACAACAGATGCACAGGGTATCGATAGCAGGCATCATCACTGGTTTCACCACCACGTCCATTTTTTTCCGATCCGTCAGATATAGAAACCCTCTCCGCTTAAGAAATCCCAAGAGATTCCTTCGGACGAAGATAATGAAATTCTAATTATGAGTTTTCCGAAATAATTAATCTAAATAAAAAATTGAATCGAAATCGAATGATGAAATGGGTTGAAAATTGAAATGGATGTGATGAATTCAGATTTCGATTCTTCGAACTCGAAGGAAACTGGGGGAATGAGAAGAGAGAAATGTCGGAGGATTTTCGATAACCTCCGACTTCCTCCAACGGCGAAGAGAGAGGCGGGGTTGTGTGGTGGGATTGTGATTGTGATTTGTTGCTTATAGTTTATAATAACCTTTGCATGGGTAACACGTACAAATGTGTGTGTATGCGTGCGTATGTTGTGTTTGTACGTGAATTTCCCAGTTAACTATCCACTGCTTTTTTGCCATTTAAAGACGAGGTGATTTGCTTACGGTAATTATATTAATACCACATTTTTTTAAGTTCGCTATAATTTAATATAATAATTATAATTCTTAATTTTTATTAATTTTTACACTTATACCTCTTAACTTTTTTCTCTTATTTTTATCCTCGATTTCTAATAATTAGGACAGTTTATTACTCTAATGATGGCTAAAGAATTTTTTAGGATTGAAGAAATTTTTTTTGTTTACCTCTCTTATATTTAAATAAACAAGATAAACAAGAATTCAAAAAATATTTTTTCAATGTAATAGAATATCTGAAATAAAATTATCAATAGAAATAAGATATATTAATTAATTAATAATTAAAGATAAGAATAGGACAAAAAAATAATAAGAGAATAATTGTCAAAATAAGCAAAATAATATGACATTTATTGTAATTAAAATGTGGAGCCATTAACAATGGATGTGGTATGAATATAATTTCACATTTGCTTATTGCCCCTATTTATCAATGCTATTTTTTATTGGTGTGATTTACATCAACTCGTGAGCATGATTATTAGTACATTTAACTAGTTCATTATTATAATCTATACTGTGAATCTAAAGTGAATGAAGTTATTGCACAAATAAAGAAAATCTATATATATAATTGAGATTCTAACCAATTTTGACTAGAATCTTCATTGTCTACAGAATCTAAGGCCCCGTTTTCTTTGCTGTTTTCAACCCGTTTTGAGTTTTCAATTTTTGGAAATATCGAAAACGCGTTCACTTTGCCCATTTTCAGAAACACGTTTTCCCAAACACCAAAAAAAATACAAAGAAAACTCAAAACGAGTTTATTGCATTTTGGATATTTTGTGTTAAAAAGTCCAAAACGATCAAAACGCGCGTTTTGGATTTTTTTTTTTTGTGAAATATTTCCTTTATTTGAAGTTCTTATATTATTTTGCCATTATATATAGATCCATGTTAATTTTTTTTTTTTTTTGCGTACTTTTTTTTAATTATTATTATTATTATTATTATTATTATTTTAAATGTAAGACACTTCCTTTACTTGAAATTCTTATGTTATTTTGTCATTATATATAGATCCATGTTAAGAATTTTTTTTTTTTTTTTTTGTAAATTATTATTATTATTATTATTATTTTTGTAAAAGTGAGACACTTCCTTCACTTGAAATTCTTATATTATTTTGTCATTATATATAGATCCATGTTAAGTTTTTTTTTTTTGTAAATTTTTTTTATTATTATTTTATTTTTGTAAATGTGAGACACTTCATTCACTTGAAGTTCTTATGTTATTTTGTCATTATATATAGATTCATTTTAAGATTTTTATTTTTTATTTTTTATTTTATATTATTATTATTATTATTATTATTATTATTATTATTATTATTATTATTATTATTATTATTATTATTTTGTAAAAGTGAGACACTTCCTTCACTTGAAGTTCTTATTTTAATTTGCCATTATATAGATTCATGTTAAGATTTTTATTTTATTTTTTTGTAATTTTTTTTTATTATTATTATTATTTTTTGGGTAAATGTGAGACACTTCCTTCACTTGAAGTTCTTATATTATTTTCCCATTATATATAGATCCATGTTAAGATTTTGTTGGTATGGGATTAAATTTTTATTTAGCTGAAACAATATTAATGATGAATTTATTGACATAAAGAACTAACTGATTTATTAACATTAAAATTAATGTAATTCAACAAATCAACCATTTTTTACATATAAAATATCACAAAATAAATATATCAAAAAATTACAAAGTAAACGCATTTTTCAGTTTTCTATTTTTGAAAACAGTTTTCCAAAATCACAAAGAGAACATGTTTTCAGCAATCTCAAAACAAACAACCAAAATCCAAACCTCAAAATCCAAAATCGAAATACAAAGAGAACGGCTCAAGGTCTTGTTCTTTTTGTTATTTTCAACCCGTTTTGAGTTTTCGATTTTTGAAAATATTGAAAACGCGTTCACTTTGCCCATATTCAGAAATTCGTTTTCAAAAACACTAAAAAAATTATAAAGAAACTCAAAATGAGTTTATTGGGTTTTGGATATTTTGTGTTATAAAGTCCAAAACGCTCGTTTTGGACCTTTTTTTATTGTAAATGTGAGACACTTCCTTCACTTGAAATCTTATATTATTTTTCCATTATATATAGATTCATGTTAAGATTTTTTTTTTTTCTTTTTTTGTAAATGTGAGACACTTCCTTCACTTGAAGTTCTTGTGTTATTTTGCTATTATATATACATCCATGTTAAGATTTTTTTTTTTGTAGTTTTATTTTTTTTTTTTTTTTTTTTTTTTTTTTTTTTTTGGTAAATGTGAGACACTTTCTTCACTTGAAGTTCTGATGTTATTTTGCCATTATATATAGATCCATGTTAAGATTTTTTTTTTCTTTGTAAATTTTTTTTTTTTTTTTTTTTTTTTTTTTTTTTTTTTTTTTTTTGTAAATGTGAAACACTTTCTTCACTTGAAGTTCTTATATTATTTTGTCATTATATATAGATCCATGTTAATATTTTTTTTTATTTTTTATTTTTTTTTGTAAATGTTAGACACTTCCTTCACTTAAAATTCATTTATTATTTTGTCATTATATATAAATCCAAGTTAAGATTTTGTTAGTATAAGGTTGAATTTTTGTTTAGCTGAAACAATATTAATGATGAATTTATTGACATAGAGAACTAACTGATTTATTGACATTAAAATAATTGTAATTCAACAAATATTCAACCATTTTTTACATATAAAATATCACAAAATAAACATATCAAAAAATTACAAAGTAAACGCATTTTTCAATTTTCTATTTTTGAAAACAGTTTTCAAAATTACAAAGAGAACATGTTTTCAGTAATCTCAAAACGAACAACCAAAATCCAAAATTCAAAACAAAATCCAAAACTCAAAATTCAAAATTCAAAATCGAAATGCAAAGAGAACGACCCCTAAAATTTTGAATTTACAGAATCCGCATTCACGGCCATGCAGTTTAAGGTAGTTAGACTTTTATTCCATTTTCCAGTTTCACCACGGTTACTAAATTAGTGGATATACAATTTGGGGTTAATTCTCTTAGTGGAAGGTAACATTAGTTTGCAGTTGTTATCAGTGTTTAGAAAATCGGATCGGACCGATTGGTTCAACAGGGAAAACTTGGAACCGATCAAAAAATAGGTCCAGTTCGGACCAGAAAAATCGACCGGAAAACCCGATTTTAACTTTCTTTTTTTTTTTTTTTTTTTGCTTTTTTTCCCTCTAATTGTTTTAAGATACTTTTGTGAATGCTTTTATTTTTTAAATAAGTAAATCTTGGTTTATTGATAAAATAACTTATTTTTTAGGAAATTTTGTGATTTTTGAAATAATTTTTTATTTATTAATTGAAACCGGTTCGACCCTGGTTCCACCTGATCAGATCTTTTGACCCTTAACCCATTGCATTTTTCGGCTCAAACCGATTTTCGATTTTATAAATACTGATTATTATAAATAGTGCAGGGTTATTACAGGTTGTGCTCATTGTCTATATTAGTCTTCTTTTACAACAACTCCAGTATATTTCCTGCATCATAAATACAAATTTTCAGGTTAGTAACGAAACAGTTCAAATAATTCTTGCATCGCAGTTTCAAATTTTTGCTTTCCTGCTTAACAAACCACATACACATTTCAACTTTCAGAATGCAGTCGTGTTTGTTGAACGATCTAGACAAAAAGAGAACAAAATGAACTTCTATTGTTTTATTTTTCAACTATGGCGATAGAATATAGGCAACTATAATGCCACCCTACGTCTCAAAATTTGATGGGTAGTTACACGAGAAAATGATCTGGTATTTAATGAATTTTACTGTTAAGGACAATATTGGAAGTGTGATCCCCAAATTGTAAGAGTTCAAACTTGGAGGGCCAACTTATGGCAACCAATGAACCTTGAGGACCTCATGTGCAATTTTGGTTAAAAGGGCTTTAATACTTCATTTTGGTCAATTGGCAGAAGCTGAGGAATAAGGCAGTACATACTCTCTCTCTCTCTCTCTTGAATTTACGCACAGCCCTTTCTTGCTTCTCGGTTGCGAAATTTATCTTCATCTCTTCTCGGTTGAAGCTCTATTTTTCACCAATAATTTGTAATCACTTGAAGTTAGTGATTGGGTCTTTGTATATAATATATTGTGGTTGGTTTTGTGCGATTATTGGTGTAGTATTTGCGAGAATAGGGCAGTCCGTTCGGTAATTTCTTGGGCTGAAATTGGTTCGTGATTCTTGTAATCTTTGACAATCTTGGAAGGTTATTTGCTAGTGGAAAAGGGTTCGGTCCTAAGCCCCCCAGATGTAGGTGTTATACACCGAACTGGGTCACCAAATCAAGGTTGTTTCGTTCTTTGATTTTCGTTTATTTCGTTTCTTGATTGTTTAATGAATGTTATCTGCATTAGTTACGTGAAATATGCTCAATTCTAACCTAACAACTGGTATCAGAGCCACTATTGTAATTTTTGTGTTCTCTGTTGATTTTTTAGAGTTCACGAAAATTAGGGATTTTTTCTGTTTTTGGAATTAATTGTGTTTCTGAATTGGTATTGCACTGATTATGTGATTCTTGTGAATTATTTCCAGAAAACTTCAAGTGGTTGAACTTGGACAGTGCAGGCAGTGTTCATTCTTGATTAGTTCTTCTTGTCTTACTGGTGAGATTGTTTCAATTCACCCCTTAAGAATTAAATTCTTAGTATTGGTTGGAATTTGGGCATTTAGTAATTGTGTTTATTTGGCATGCTATAATCTGCGTTTTTCTTGATTAGTTCATAAGTTGTGAATTGTGATTTGTGAATTGTGCATGTTGTAGTTACTTGGCTGCTCTGTTTTAATAAGTGTTGGATTATTGTTTAAAATTGAAAAATTATTCTTGAATCTTGAAATTTTTCTTTGAAAACCTTTTCTTTTAATTTGTGAATTTGAATTATAAATTCACGAATGGCATCTAGTAGTCATGCCCCATTTGCCGAACCCATTATGGGATCGAGGGTCGAATTGTCACAATTCGATGGTAAGGGTGACTACTCGATATGGAAACAGAAAATGAAGGCCATTTTGGTCCAACAACGAGTAGCGAAAGCTATTGAAGATCCTGATAATTTTTCTGAAGAACTTAAAGCTAAACCGGATCTTATGCTGATATGAATGAGATTGCTTACAGTTTTATTATCTTGCACTTATCTGATAATATTATTAGACAAGTAGATGAACATAAGACGACTAGAGACTTATGGGAAGCTCTTGACACCATGTTTTTAACTTAGACCTTGCCCAATAAGATCTACCTTCTTGAAAAATTATTCAATTTTAGAATGGACCCTGGGAAGGAACTAGAATCGAACCTAAGTGACTTTAGCATAATAGTGAAGAGTCTGGCCCATAATGATAAAAAATTTGATGATGAGGTCTTAGCGGTGATTTTATTGAATTCGTTACCCGAATCCTATAGAGAAATTAAGAATGCAATAAAATACTCTAGGGACAAACTGACTCAAGCTATTGTAATAGATGCTGTAAAATCAAAAGAATTCGAAATGAAGAAAGAACAAAAAACTAGCCATAGAGTCATGAGCATGTTTGTTAGAGGTAGACCCGACAAAAGAGACAAGAACCCTCACTTTAAGAAAGGTAGAGGTAAGTCTAAGAGTAGGTCTAAATCAAGAGAGAGGATCGAGAGGTTTAATGGAAAGTGTTACCATTGTGGGAAAGAATGACACTTTCGAAAAGATTGCCCTTATTTGAAACGAAAGCAACAAAGAGACCAAAGTAGCGAAGAAGCTAGTAATGCTGCTATTGGTCTAGACTTAGACAGTCTACATGTCATGACTTTGATGGGTAATGACATGAGTGAGGAATGGATTCTAGATTCAGGATGCACATTCCATATGTGTCCTGTTAGGTCATGGTTTTACAACTATAAAGAAATTGAACCTAAGAAAGTGTACATGAGGGATAATAATACCCAGACCATTATCGGCATTGGTGACATTGCTGTTAGGATGCATGATGGCATTGTCAGGACCATGCATAATGTCAAATATGTTCCATATCTAAAAAGGAACCTCATTTCATTGGGTGTTCTAGAAGATGAGGGACATGTATTTAAGTCTGACAGGAACACTTTGAAAGTGTTGAGAGGTTCAATGGTTGTTATGAAGGGGCCTAAGAGAAATGCGTTATACTACCTTACAAGTGAAGTTGTGTCTTCACATAACTGTAATTCCTTCACAGTGATTGAGAGTAAGTCTGAGTTGTGGCATAATCGGATGGGACATATAGGAAATAAAGGGTTAAAGTTCTTAAATGAACATAAATTACTTGGAAAAGAAGTAATTGAACCCATAAACTTTTGCGAGACATGTGTTCTCGGAAAATCACATAGAGTGTCATTTAAAGTTGGTTCCCACAATTCTAAGAGACCCCTGGACTATGTCCATGCAGATTTATGGGGGCCTGAAAAACATCCGACATTCTGTGGGAACAAATATTTTCTATCCTTAGTTGATGACTACTCTAGGAAGGTATGGGTATTCCCATTAAAGGTGAAACATAAAACATTTCTAAAATTTACAGTCTGGTTGAATGTTGTGGAAAAAAAATGGATAGAAGGTTAAAAACTCTAAGAACGGATAATTGGCTTGAGTTTTATAACTTTGAATTTGACAACTTTTGTAAGAAAAATGGGATAGAGAGACACAGAACTGTTAAATATACACCGCAACAGAATGGGGTGGCTGAGAGAATGAATAGAACCTTGATGAATAAGGTTAGGTGTATGTTGATTAGTTCGGGCCTAGCAAAAGGCTTCTGGGCTGAAGTTATTAGTACTGCAGCTTATCTTATCAATCTATCCCCATCGAGTTATGTCGATTTTAAGACTCCACAAGAGTTGTGGACCGGTAAACCCCCTAATTTGACTCACATTAGGGTATTTGGATGTGTTGCATATGCACATCAGAACGAGGGTAAGTTAGAGCTGAGGGCTGCAAAATGTGTGATGTTGGGGTATCCGGACGGGGTAAAAGGGTATATGCTGTGGATGATTGGAGTTCAGGGTATTAAAATTATTATTAGCCGGGATGTAGTGTTCAATGAATCGGAGATGCCTTGTTTGAAGATGAATGTTAAGGCTGATGAACCTGAGGGTAGTAATGAGATTAAGAATGTAGTAGAGTTGACTAGGTTGACTGACCCCCATAGTGAGACTCCTGAGCCTGTAGTTCCTCCGGTTGGAGAGGAAGAAGTTGCACCTACTGAGCATGTAGGTGATGGGGATGTAGAACCCCATGTTGAGGTTGAACTTGAGATACCTAACCCCACAATTATTGATACCACCATACAAGACTACCAATTGGTTAGGGATAGGGAAAGAAGACAAGTGAGACCTAACCCTAGGTATGAAATTCAGAATTTGACGGATTTTGCCTTAGTTTTCAGGTGAAGCTATTGAGAATGTAGAGCCGACTTCCTTTGAGGAAGCGATGAGTGGGCCTAAATCTGAAAACTGGTTAGAGGCAATGAGAGAAGAAATGAAATCTCTAAGTGAAAATAAAACTTGGAGTTTGGTCAAGGTACCAGAGAAACAAAAGATAATCCAATGTAAATGGATTTTCAAGTTAAAGGAGGGATTAAGTCTCGGTGATCCTTTGAGATATAAGGCTAGACTAGTAGCCAAAGAATTCACTCAAAGAGAAGGCATTGACTATAACGAGATATTTTCTCCTGTGATCAAGTACAAGACCATTAGATTGGTGCTTGCTTTAGTTGTTCAATTCAATTGGGAATCGGAACAACGGGACGTTAAGACTACTTTCCTACATGGAGAGCTAGAAGAGGAGATATATATGAGTCAGCCTCAAGGCTTTGAGGTGAAGGGAAAATTGGACTATGTTTGCAAACTCAAGAAATCTTTATATGGTTTGAAACAAAGTCCGAGGCAATGGTATAAGCGGTTTGATACTTATGCCATAAAGATAGGTTTTTAAAGGAGTGAATATGACTCATGCCTTTACTACAATAATAGCAAATATGGAAGTGAGGTATACCTAATTCTATATGTGGATGATATGCTATTAGTTAGCCCGAGTAAAGGTGAGATCATGAAGATGAAAAATCTTTTGAAATCTGAGTTCGATATGAAGGACCTAGGAAGTGCGAAGAAAATCCTTGGAATGGTCCTTAAGAGGGATAGAACGGAGGACAGACTATCTATTACACAAGAAGGTTACTTGAAGAAAGTAGTAACCAAATTTTGCATGAAAGAAGCCAAGTCCGTCTCAGTTCCTCTGGCTGCACATATGAATTTGTCATCACTTCAGTCTCCCAAGACTGAAGCCGAGTACAAAGAAATGGAAAACATACCTTATGGTAATGCAATAGGGTCTGCGATGTTTTCCATGATCACCACACGGCCGGACTTGGCCTATGCCATAAGTTTCTTAAGCAGATTTATGTCGAACTGATAGGGCGCATATTTGCTATTTAAATTGTGATACTTTATCTTACTCCATTGATTTTAAATGCTTAAATTATGGATATTAATCATATTTTGTGTTTTTTGGATTAGATGGAGGAGTTGGAACAAAATGGACTCAATATCACAAATTAAAAGAACAAGTTTAGAACTCAAAAAGTTTACAATCATATCAGGACTTTACATAAAGCGTGGGCACGCCTTATTTCGGACAGACAGCAACCTCAGCAAAAATTCATGGGCCATCATAATAAAAAGAGTTCAAGGTCCAGGCAGCACTTAGATCGTTAATCCCCATGCAGCTAGGTCTCGATTGGAATTGGATGGGCCGAGGAATGACAATTGAGGAATGCCTTATTTTTTTAAAAAAAAAAAAGAAGAACTTTAGCCACAAGAAAGGGGGGAGAGATTCTGGGAACCAAGAAAGGAAGAAAAAGATTCTTGGAAGCTGAAATTAAAAAAAAAGAAGAAGAAAGGGAATAAAAGAGGAGGGACCAGGACGTTTATTTTGGTGGTTGAGAGAAGGAAGACTTCTTGGAGAATTGGGACTCTCATGACTTATCCCAACAATTGATTGGAGTTTCTTTTCTCAAGGGGAAAAAAACTGGGCTCTTGGCTGCCAACAAAATTAAGAAAAAGGCAGGAAGATTGCTGGAGGGGAGTTCACGTAGAAAAAGAAAGAAAAGAAGAAAAAAAAAGGGAGAGGAAGGAGGAGCCTGCAACACGTTTCATCGATTTCTAGAGTTTGATATCAATTTTTATTATTTTTTCTTTTAGTTTTATTTTCGAAATGTTTATGGATAGCTAAACTTATTTTTCCAGTTCAAGGATATTCGAAGTTTTGATTTACCAAGAATTGTGAGATCTAATTAAATTTAATTGTTCCTTTGATTGTTTTTTATTTATATATCTTTTGGTTTGCATCAAAGTTGTTGTTTTGATTTATTAATGCAAAGTGCACGTTGTTTTAATTGTCAAAACGATGCTTAGCCAATTAGGAATCTAAATCCGTAATTGTTTAGGTTTTCTAATACAGGTGGCAAATAACATAGTTAATTATAGACTGATTTTTGACACATGTTATGAAGATATATAACCTAATTTAAATGAATCACGCGTGTGGATTTGTTGGTTAGGATTGGTCGTCTCTCTAGAAATTAATGCCATTGGTAAATTAAATTCTACGATCGTATCTAGGGTTGTTTATTGATTAGGGAAATAATCAACGAGTGTCTCTTGATTATCGATAAAGTAAGGAGAGATAGGTTGTTAGATCGTATCAATGACCATAACCAATTTAGAGAATGAGTAAAGGATTTTATTTTTGCATCTATGATCAATTCCGTGAATCATTAATGAGATTATACCTTGGGCTAGATATTTATTTAATTTGATATTTTCAACAATTTTACTTTCGCACTCGTTTATTTACAAATTGATTTCACATTCAAAATTCAAAAAAAACCCCCTTATTTTCAATTCATTGCTTTTAATTTTTCCGAAGAATTAAATCTAACCAGTCCCTGTGGATTCGACCTTGTTCACCACTATTGCAATTTATTTTTACAAGAGGGAGAAAACATTATTATTTGTTAGATTCGACACCCATCAAATTTTTGGCGCCGTTGCCGGGGACTGGTGTCAATCAGATTTAATTTTTCATTTATTGTTATCTATTTATTTGTTTATTTATTTTTATATCTTTTACTAATTTCTTTATTTCTTTTATGCCCCGTTGTTCTTGTACAGGTAAGTTGCAATACGACCCTGAAATTGAGAAGACAGCTCGGGAATTGAGGAAGGAAGCCAAGTTGCGTAAACAAACCAGATTGAATTTAGTAGCTAACCCGACAGATTCAACAGCTGATTCTTCTAGTGGTTCTGAAACTGAGCAAGAGAAATCAATGGCTAATGAGGAACAAACCTTAAGGGAACTGGCTGCACCAAATGAAAATCAACAGCCACTTTGCATTCAGTATCCAGTCCTAGATGTGGGATTTGAATTGAAATCTGGACTGATCCATTTGCTACCCAAATTCTATGGGCTCGAGAATGAAGATCCCCACAAACATCTAAAGGAATTCCACATGGTGTGTTCAAGTATGAAACCACAAGGAGTGACTGAAGAACAAATCAAGCTGCGGGCTTTTCCATTCTCACTAGCTGACAAAGCAAAAGATTGGCTATTCTACCTACCACCAGGTTCTGTAACTACATGGACAGGAATGGTCAGATTATTTCTTGACAAGTTTTTCCCAGCCTCAAGAGCTGCAAACATCAGAAGAGAGGTGTGTGGAATCAAACAGAGAGATACTGAAACCTTGCATGAATATTGGGAAAGGTTCAAACAGTTGTGCGCAAGCTGCCCCCAACATGGAATTTCTGAACAATTACTCATTCAATACTTCTATGAGGGGTTGTTACCAATGGAGAGGAAAATGATGGATGCAGCTAGCAGAGGAGCCATAGTGAATAAAACCCCAACTGCCGCTAGGGATCTGATCTCCATCATGGCCGCTAACACACAACAGTTTGGATTCAGACAAGATACTCCTGTAAAAAGAGTGAACGAGGTAAATGTATCTTCCCTTGAAAATTAAATAGCAAATCTAACATCTCTTGTTCAACAAATGGCGGCAGGAAATATGCAACAAGTTAAAGCTTGTGGAATTTGTGCTACTACTGCTCATCCAACTGATAAGTGTCCTACTCTTCAAGATGATTCTTTTGAACATGCTAATGCAGTTGGAAGACCCACCTCAAGAGAATTATGATCCTTATTCAAATACTTATAACCCAGGATGGAGGGATCATCCCAACTTTAGTTATCAAACCAAGCCACAATTCCAACAATTTCAGCCTAGACAACCTACTCCTCAACCACAACAACCCTCTTCAAGTTCAGGTATGTCTCTAGAAGAAATTGTTAAATCACTTGCAATTAATACACAACAATTTCAATAGGAGATGAGGATAGGCATTAAGAACTTGGAGAATCAAATGAGTCAATTGGAATCAACTGTGAGCATATTGGAATCTCAAGGTAAATTTCCTTCCCAAACTGTTGTCAACCCAAAACAAAATGTTAGTGCAATTACCATGAGAAGTGGGAAGGAATTGAAAGAATCTAGCAAGATGAAGCAAGGCAATTCAGGGGAAGAATATGAAAAGGAAGTTATCCCACAACACCAATCTGAAAGCCTCAATAGAGAACCACCGAAAGTTTATGTGACAACCCCTCCGTTCCCTACAAGATTGATTAGATCTAAGAAGGAGGAAGACGAGAAGGAAATCCTTGAAACTTTTCGCAAAATTGAGGTAAATATTCCCTTACTTGATGCAATTAAACAAGTACCTCGTTATGCTAAGTTTCTCAAGGAGTTGTGCACCAACAAGAGGAAGTTGAAAGGTAATGAAAAAGTAAGTATGGGAGAAAATGTTTTGGCTGTCCTCCAAAAGAAACTGTCCTCCAAAATGCAAGGACCCAGGTATGTTCACTATCCCTTGCAAAATAGGTAAAGTAAGGATTGAGAAAGCAATGTTAGATTTAGGAGCTTCAATAAATATCATGCCCCTGTCGGTTTATTCATTATTGAATATTGGTCCATTAAAAGAAACGGGTGTGATTTTGCAACTTGCTGATAGGTCTAATGTTTATCCCGAAGGAGTTTTAGAAGATATTTTAGTACAAGTAAATGATTTGGTTTTTCCTGCTGATTTTTATGTACTTAATATGGATGAAGACTCTTCTTTTAATTCTACACCGATTCTTCTAGGAAGGCCATTTTTTAAAACATCTAGGACAAAAATTGATGTGCATGATGGTACACTCACAATGGAGTTTGATGGTACAATTATTAAGTTCAATATTTATGATGCTATAAATTGTCCTAATGGTGCTAATTCTGTCAATTTTATTGATGTTGTTGATTGTTTAGAACATAAAGTTTTCAAAGGTAGTGGAAAAGGTGGCTTGAGAATTGTCAATGGTAAGCATCACAAGGCGGATGATCATGGATACAAACCTTTCTATGAAGGTCTCCAAATGGAGAATGTGACGAAATAGAGCGTTGGGAATCCAATCGATCATGGTTGAAGAAAGAAAAAAATGAGTCTAGCCAAAGACGTAAAAGAAAGGCGCTTCCGGGAGGCAACCCGAGTTTTTCTTTAGTTTGAGCAATAAATTTTATTTTTATTTTTAATTTAGTTTTTATTTTTGTTTTCACTTATTTACTATTATTTGTTTCATGATATCCATATTTTTTTTAAGTGAAATTGACCTTATTTTGATTTTTGGGCAGATATAAATCTTCATTAGGACGTGGGCACGCTCTATGTAGAATATAATGGATTGAAAGAATATTGGAATAAGGCGTGCCCACGCCTTAACCAAAGTGCATCTCGGATTACAAGGTCATTGTTCACAACTTGGAATAAGGCGTGTCACGCCTTACCTAAAGTGCATCTCGGATTAAAAAAAAAATCGAAAATCAGACACAACCCTTACGACTCTCTCTCCTTCCCAATCTCAACCGCTGCGACCAGCACCGATCATCACCACCGCCTCCCTCTTCCCATCATCCTCCTCGCTGTAAACTGCTACACCCGGTTCATGAGAATGTGACAACACTTGTGCTAGTTGTGGGAACACTGTGATTTTGCTGTGGGATTTGTATGGGCCAATACCATGATTTGGGGCCTATAGAGGAAGAGTTTTGTCATGGATCTCAAGTAAATGGACTAACAAGGAATGCCATTAAGGAAGTTGTTTTCTCGCCCGCCTTCACATCGACATCTCCCGTCCAACCTGCAGGGGAGTCTTCTATTCCTATTCTCTTCTAGTTTTCATAATTTAGGATTTTATTACATTGAGGACAATGTACGGATTAAGTGTGGGGGAGGGTTTTGATGTGTGCCTTTGCTTAGTAAATTTTTTTGAGATTTTAGTGCACCTCAATTTCTATTATAATCCATGTTTGCTCTATTTTTGAAAGAAAATTTTTGAAAATTCTCTTCTTAATTTTGGATTTTGGAAATGTTTATCCCTTTATGATCTGAATTACCGTGAATTATCGAGATGAGTTGAGGCACAGTGGGAATTGCATGAGTAGTTGAATTTTCATTTACTACACAGTGATTGATTGCTCTTGATGGTGGATTGAATGAAGGGTGTGTGGGATTTAATGGTCATTAACCCTATTTTGTGAGCTTTTGAGCCTCTTGAGCAATTACATTTAACACTACGACATGCTCTATCCTTTGATTGTGTGACTGTCAAGTGTAGTGGATATCTTCTAGAACTTGCTTTGTTATGCATGTTGAGATGCCTATTGGTAATTGAATGCACTAAATAAGTATGGGCGCTTAGGTGAAGCCAAATTTAGCTTTCTTAAAATGACTACCTTGAAATATGCCACTAGAAAACCAATTTTGAGCCATATCCTTTTTGTTGAAAATCAACCCCAATACAAGCCATGAGAACTCCTATTCCTTGCTAATATTCCATTCTCTTGAACCTTGCATTGAAGGAATATATAGGCTTATTCACTTGAGCTTCAAATTATTTTGGTTGAGAATAAAAGACATTGAAAATCAAAGACCTGTGATGTGAAAGAAATGTCGGGGGATAAAGTAGTCGAGTTGCAATATTTACCTAATTGAGTCAAACCAAAGTTGATGTGTTGTAACACCACTTCGATTGACCTAACTCCACTCTTTTTAGCATTAATTTGATTTTGAAATAAGGACCAAGCAATGACCTATATCTCATAAATGGATGGGAGCAACATATATAAACCGTAATTCGTGAGCTTTTGAGCCTATGAGCTATTTTTATCTTTATATTAAGCTCTTATTCTTTAATGTGTGTCCTGCATGGTTTGTTTATTCTTTGATGTGCTCTCTTGTACATGCCGTTGTAGTTTCTTGACTCAAGTGCAAAATATAGTAAAGGCATTAGGTGAAACCCAATTTGGCCTTCTTAAAGAGCCTATCATGATACATGTACCAATAGAAGCCTCTTTGAGCTTTAGCCTGTCTTTGGAATTTTGTTACCACGCTACAACCTATGGATTCCCGTTCTTTCATGTTACCTCTATCTTGAACCCATAAGAGAAGAATTTCACAAGCTTGTATTGATTGAGAAATATGAGACAGACTTAGCTTTAGAAAAATGGGAGCTTTCACTTTGTACTATTCAAAGTTTAAGTGATGATGGGGTCAAAAAGAAATCAAGTTGAAAAAAAAAATCATGTGAAGAGAATAAACTCCACGTGCATAATAAGAGTCAAGGGATGAATCGATTGGATGCTAGGAAATTATGGAAAAGTCATATTGAAAGGTGGAGGAAGAGATATCGTTTTGAATTGAATCAGCTTGTGAACATTCCTCTCAACTTAGCCTAAATATTTTCCTTTTATCCTACCTAACCTGAAGCCTCGTTACAACCAAATAAAGACCTTTACTTTGCACTTGTGTTATTGTTAGCTCCGGTCATGACATCTGAGCAGTCTGTGGCAATGAATCCTCCATGCAGTGAGCTGAGTGAAAATTCCCACCCTTATACACTTTGTGTGAAGAGAGAAATACCTTGTGAGAGTGTTTACTCCCATTACATGTGCTTATGAGTGGTTTGAATTGCTTGGTCTATATTTCGTGCCTTCAAGTTGATTGAAATTAACACCCATGTTGTAATTCATTGATAGTTGTTGAGGGGATACTCACGAGAGGTGAAAGGATATAAACTACATTGGGTATAGAGTGATATGATTGAAGTACATGAATTTTAAGTGAGTTCTTACGAAGAAGTTCATATAATTCGTTCAATGAAAATCGCCAAAAATGTATCCTTTTTATCCCACCTTACCCAAGCCCCATTACAACCGGTGTTAAGACCCATACTTTGTGTTCAAAACCATTGGTGGCTCCAATGTGATATATTAGCAAGCCTATGGTAAGAGTTTTCTATGCTTTGACTTGAGAGTGCATATAGACTTTACACCCTAAACATTTTGAGCGTATTGTGTGAATCTAATGTGAGGTGTTAAATCCCACCACCTGTGGATTTTGAAAATTTTTGTTGAAGTGACTAGCATAGTGGTGAATTGTAGAGATAGAAGAATGGATGATGATGAGAGTACATTCCATTAACTTGAGCTAGTTTATGCTTGAGGACAAGCATTGTCTAAGTGTGGGGGGATTTGATAGGGCCCATATTTGCTATTTAAATTGTGATATTTTATCTTACTCCATTGATTTTAAATGCTTAAATTATGGATATTAATCATATTTTGTATTTTGTGGATTAGATGGAGGAGTTCAAAATGGACTCAATATCACAAATTAAAAGAACAAGTTTGGAACTCAAAAAGTTTACAATCAGATCAGGACTTTACATAAAGCGTGGGCACGCCTTATTTCGGACAGACAGCAACCTCAGCAAAAATTCATGGGCCATCATAATAAAAAGAGTTCAAGGTCCAGGAAGCACTTAGATCGTTAATCCCCATGCAGCTAGGTCTCGATTGGAATTGGATGGGCCGAGGAATGACAATTGAGGAAGGCCTTATTTAAAAAAAAAAAAAAGAAGAACTTTAGCCGCAAGAAAGGGGGGAGAGATTCTGGGAACCAAGAAAGGAAGAAAAAGATTCTTGGAAGCTGAAATTAAAAAAAAAAGAAGAAGAAGAAGAAAGGGAATAAAAGAGGAGGGACCAGGACGTTTATTTTGGTGGTTGAGAAAATGAAGACTTCTTGGAGAATTGGGACTCTCATGACTTATCCCAACAATTGATTGGAGTTTCTTTTCTCAAGGGGAAAAAAACTGGACTCTTGGCTGCCAACAAAATTAAGAAAAAGGCAGGAAGATTGCTGGAGGGGAGTTCACGTAGAAAAAGAAAGAAAAGAAGAAAAAAAAAAAGGGAGAGGAAGGAGGAGCCTGCAACACGTTTCATCGATTTCTAGAGTTTGATATCAATTTTTATTATTTTTTCTTTTAGTTTTATTTTCGAAATGTTTATGGATAGCTAAACTTATTTTTCCAGTTCAAGGATATTCGAAGTTTTGATTTACCAAGAATTGTGAGATCTAATTAAATTTAATTGTTCCTTTGATTGTTTTTTATTTATATATCTTTTGGTTTGCATCAAAGTTGTTGTTTTGATTTATTAATGCAAAGTGCACGTTGTTTTAATTGTCAAAACGATGCTTAGCCAATTAGGAATCTAAATCCGTAATTGTTTAGGTTTTCTAATACAGGTGGCAAATAACATAGTTAATTATAGACTGATTTTTGACTCATGTTATGAAGATATATAACCTAATTTAAATGAATCACGCGTGTGGATTTGTTGGTTAGAATTGGTCGTCTCTCTAGAAATTAATGCTATTGGTAAATTAAATCCTACGATCGTATCTAGGGTTGTTTATTGATTAGGGAAATAATCAACGAGTGTCTCTTGATTATCGATAAAGTAAGGAGAGATAGGTTGTTAGATCGTATCAATGACCATAACCAATTTAGAGAATGAGTAAAGGATTTTATTTTTGCATCTATGATCAATTCCTGAATCATTACTGAGATTATACGTTGGGCTGGATATTTATTTAATTTGATATTTTCAACAATTTTAATTTCGCACTCGTTTATTTGCAAATTGATTTCACATTCAAAATTCAAAAAAAACCCCTTATTTTCAATTCATTGCTTTTAATTTTTCCGAAGAATTAAATCTAACCAGTCCCTGTGGATTCGACCTTGCTCACCACTATTGCAATTTATTTTTACAAGAGCGAGAAAACATTATTATTTGTTGGATTCGACACCCATCACGAACCCAGGGAAACCTCATTGGGCTGGGTTAAAATGGCTGCTGAGGTATATAGCGGGCACTACGAGCATTGTGTTAGTTTATGAGTGAAGAATAGATAGATTGACTCTTAAAGGATACGTGGATTCTAATTTTGCTGGTGATAAAGACCAGCGAAAGTCTACTACGGCTTACTTTTTCACTTTAGGAGACAATTGTGTTACTTGGAAGTCCCAACTGCAGCCCATTGTTACTCTGTCCAGTACAGAAGCAGGGTATGTGGCGATCACCGAGGCCATTAAAGAGTGTATATGGTTAACTGGTATTTTAAATGAGCTTAACTTTCTACACGATATTCCTATAATATACACTGATAGTCAAAGTGCACTTCTATTAAGTAAAAATCCTGTCTGTCATGAGCGTTCTAAACATATAGAAGTTAAGTACCATTTTGTGAGAGAGAAAATAGCATCGGGTGATTTAAAACTTGAGAAAATTCATACGGATAGAAACCATCTGATATGGAAACGAAAATAATATTTGCTTGTAAATTTAAATCTTGTTTATCAATGCTAAAGATTGATAATGGCTGAATTCCTTGTGCAGGTATCGGGCGATGATGGTAAAGACCGAGCCTACCCACTTAGCTTATAGTAATCAAGAGAGTTAAAGATTGGTATTTGGCGATCAAGGTGAAGTTTATTGGAAGTGTGATCCCCAAATTGTAAGAGTTCAAACTTGGAGGGCCAACTTATGGCAACCAATGAACCTTGAGGACCTCATGTGCAATTTTGGTTAAAAGGCCTTTAATACTTCATTTTGGTCAATTGGCAGAAGCCGAGGAATAAGGCAGTACATACTCTCTCTCTCTCTCTCTCTTGAATTTACGCACAGCCCTTTCTTGCTTCTCGGTTGCGAAATTTATCTTCATCTCTTCTCGGTCGAAGCTCTATTTTTCACCAATAATTTGTAATTACTTGAAGTTAGTGATTGGGTCTTTGTATAGAAGGACCATGCTAGAAGCACCTCGGGGCTTACCCCCGAGGTGACCCCCTCCTCACATGGAGGGGGTGGAGCCCACTTGTCGAAGTGGGCTCCACCCCCTCCATGTGAGGAGGGGGTCACCTCGGGGCAAATCCCGAGGTGCTTCTAGCATTATTCTTGTATAGAATATATTGTGGTTGGTTTTGTGCGATTATTGGTGTAGTATTTGCGAGAATAGGGCAGTCCGTTTGGTAATTTCTTGGGCTGAAATTGGTTCGTGATTCTTGTAATATTTGACAATCTTAGAAGGTTATTTGAAAAGGGTTCGATCCTGATCCCCCCAGATGTAGGTGTTATACACCGAACTGAGTCACCAAATCAAGGTTGTTTCATTCTTTGATTTTCGTTTATTTCGTTTCTTGATTATTTAATGAATGTTATCCGCATTAGTTACGTGAAATAGGCTCGATTCTAACCTAACAGACAATCTTGACAGATATCACACAACAACTAATGTTTTCGTTTGTATTTTATGCATATTATTGAAGTTGTTGGTGTGGGTGACAAAAGTTTTCCTACCTCTATATACAACTTCAAGATTATACCACAAATTGTAGGAATGTTGAACGTTGATGAAGTTGGGCTATTCGATGTGTCTACTTTTACCAGTTTTCGATTTCATTTGTATTTTCAATCATGCAATGCAAAATTTTGTGATTGATGTCGTAACTTTTTCACAAATTTTATTGGTAAAATTGTTGCTAAACACGCTATACAATATTAAAAAATTAATGCATCTGGAACTTCTACAAAACACATTGATATTGTGATGTTCTGGAGTATGACTCTAAATTTTTTTTGTCAAAAAATCCTATTTCTATGAATATTTCATTTCCTGATTAGTTTACAAACTGTCCGTTTGTGTGGAGCTAACATGATAACAGTCAAGCTATAGGGATCTTATACTGATGAAATAAACAACTATGTCGAAACTTCAGGCCGTGAGCCCGTAATTGTGCTTATTCAAATGTGTCAACCTAAGAAATTTCAAGGACGGATTGGGTTTTGTAATGCCATGTGACTAAACTGCTTGTCAACACTAACCTTCCAGAAATAGAGGATTTCAAGAAGTAATCCCCTATTTATTCATATATTTATTTTCTTACTTATGTACACTTCTATACATTATGTACATTTGCTTACATAATGTAATTTGTTTTTTAAGACAGTTATCCGATGATAACAACTCAACTGATTTGATAGCGCATTCGTCGGCTTCATCAATTACCAATTTGGTCGATGAATTAGAGAGTGGTAATGTTGAAGTTATGACACTTGAGGAGATAATAAACTGAAATATATATATATATATATATATATATCTTTTAGACTGGCTTCATTAATGTGAGTTATTAAATTTTCTACAATTGTAGAAAGGATTATACTGGGTAGTTGCAAGGATATCTACTGTTGTTTTAGACCGAGACCGGTCCTACATTAGCTGCAAAAAATGTCATAAGAAGCTAGATGATTCGCCTAGAGGATATTGCTGTGATCCTTATAATATATGAGCAAGAAATGTCGTACCACGATAAAAGGTGAAAGTGATTGTTGTGGATGGGACCCAAGACTCAACATTTCTGCTTTGGGGAGGGGTGTACGAAAGTTCTACTCAGCAAAACTGTTTTGGAGATAAGGGAGCGCATTGCAGCAATATATTGATTAAAAATTTTAAAATTTCATTACAATGAGCTTTTAAGATTTACATTTATTAATGGTTTTCACTTTGATAGAGATTGTGCTTTAATGGAGGCAAATGTAATAAAAATGGTGAATATTCCTTGACAAAGCTAACCGTCCAAAGGATCTCAAGAATCTGGTCGGCCATCTACTCCTCTTTAAAATGAACGTTAAAGACAAAAATATTGAAGAAAATGATCCCGTGTTTTTACTTGAGTCGTATTTTTTTACAATTCACAGTTAATTGAAAAACATAAAAAGACACAACTCAATGTTACAAAGGTCTGGAACTATTTAAGTTCTCATTTAAACTTTGATAACTGCTAGAGGGATTTAACATGTATTTGTTTTTATATGTAGAAATCTGATTTGCTCAAGATAAATGCCCTATTAGAACTTATTTAGTTAACTTGTTGTCACATTTTGTTAGTGATTTGATCATATTTAAGTATTGTTTAATGCATTTCTATGATTTGTATCACAAAGAACAAGAAAAGAGGGGAAAAAAGGATCAAAATGCACTTAAAATGAAGTTTGGGGACCAAGGCTACAAATTAGCTTACGGTAGTAACTATTAAAGTCACGGCCGTAAGTCCCTTATAGGCAGAAGTGGAAAAATTTCAGAAATCCACTTACGGCCGTAACTTCAAAAAACAAAAATTTTCTAGAAGAGCATTTACGGTCGTAAGCTATAGATTCACGGCCGTAACTTTCCCACATAATATTTTCATATTTTGAATTGAAATCTATCTTTGGTATATCTTCTTGGTAACCTTAGGGCACGACTTTGGAAGCTTAAAAAGGGAAATTCACCACATAATGAAAGAAAAAATTGGGTGTTTAGAATAGAGAATTCTTAGGAGATTTTCAAGTACAAGGGCATCAACAACAAGGCGAATCTATGAATCAACTTGAAGAATCCACCACAATTACGCTGAGCTAAATTCCCTATCTTGTTCAAGGGGGAAATTGTGTCAATTTAATTATGTTATTTCCTTTTCCTAGAAACTAGTTGCATCCATCTATTCTCTTATTTCAATTGTCGAATTATTAAGTTTTGAATGTTTGATTGAGTTTAGTTGATTAATAAATCTGATTTGGCCAATTAAATTGTTTAATCTCTAAATTCACATATATGCTAAGTTTAGATCTTTGATCCGTAAATGTCATTGAATCTTGACTTTTGGTAGCAAATAAATCTCGTGCAGGTTTAACAATAATTCGATTTGGATTGATTAATTCGAGTTTGTGAAACTAACAACACAGTTCAATCTAATTCTTCTCGTTTTCAAAACTAGCCTTACGTTAAATCCTAAGAGCTTGTTTAGGGTTATCCATTGGTTAGAATTGAATCAAAGAACTTGTTTTGATTTAATTTATATAAAGAAGAATTGTGGTAATCAGAGTTTGTTGATTCTCTAAGATTGATAAAGTGAATTAGGAATAGGAATGTATAACATTGATTGAGGATACAACCAAACCCGAGAACAAGAATTCCTCTCATATTAATTCTCTAGTCACATTTTGTTAACTTATTTTAAGTTATATTTATTGGAATTTTCTATTTTCCTACATGTTTGTAATTTGATAAATTTAGTTTATTACTAAATATTTTTATTTAGTAATTTATTAAGTTTAATTAAATTACTTAAATATTTCTTGGACGTAATATTGTCTTTATCTCCTATATATTGTGATAATATTTGTTGCTTGTCTTCTATGATAATGATCAAGAAATATTGTGATAATATTTTGGAGATAATGTGTGTTGCTTATCTTATATGATAACGATCAAGAAATATTGTGATAATATTTTACTTGGCTTGAAATTCTATCTTTATCACTTATAAGTATTTTGATTATATTTTAAGTCTTGGTAAAGTATTCTAATTGGCTAAGTATAATATTGAAATCATAATCTCGAAAATTTTGATCATAATCTCGAACATATATGATCATAATCTTGAAAATATTTTGGAATCTTAATCTTGTTATTCTTGTTAATATTTTGTGATTATTCTTGACATTCAAGCATATCCAAGATATGGTAAGTATCTTCTTAATATGGTTAAGAATATTTCAACCTTATCTTTGCATATGGTAAGATTATGAGGTCAAAAATCTTGATTAGAGAGAATCTTGTATTGGCCGAAAATATGGTGATAAATATCAAGGTTTATCACTTGATTGATAAATGGTAAGATCGTTTATGATTATCATTATTCATGGTAATATTTATTTAAGGATAACTATCTTACCTTTTACTAATTATCTCTACCATGTTTTGCAGGTAGTAGAGATCTTATGTAATAAGGAAAACTTGGGAATCAAGAAAACCCAGTGTTCTAAAAAGCGTGAAGCTTGACAAAGCGTGGAGCCCAAAAGTCAAGCTATTGAAGCTTAAGCGGGAGTAAGTGTTAAAAAGCGTTTTTCAATTCCTAAATATTTGATTTAAATTTTATCCATACTTGAACAAGTAAAAAAAAAAAGGAAAAAAAAAGAAAAAAAAAATGGCAGCTGCGCGTATCGGGCGCGCTTAAGCACTCACAATGCGCGCTTAAGCTCGCTTCAGCACGCATCGCGCGCGCTTTTAGATAAAAATTTTCAAAAAACGCGTTTTTCTCGCTTTTCGCCAAAGCGACGCGCGTAGGCGCGTACTGTGCGCGCGTTTTAGAACACTGAGAAAACCTAATTGCACTATAAAGAGAAGAAAAACGGGACGTTTTTCTTGTGACGTGAAAATACAAAAAATCCGTGTTGAGCTTTATATACACGTCCAATACATTTGTAAAAGACATCTTGAAGCTAATTTTCGTGTGTGCACAAATACAAAAAGCTTCAATTGTGTTGTAACTTCAATACTTCGGGAGAAGGATTTAATCACTTAGAGAAGGAAAGATTTTCAGCGTGAAGATCAAACGGGAGGTTTGGATCGAGATCGAACGGGAGTTTGTGTTACTGAAAAGTGTTGCAGAGTCAAAGAAAACTACTGAAGAGTGGTGGGACGTCAGCTCACATTACATGCCACAGAAGGATCAGGGAGTGATCTATTTCTTGGATGTTTGATAAAGTCTATGCGTAGATTTATCCTGTAGTTTAGATTGATCTATGTAAACTCTTTTCTTATATAGTGATTTATTTTTGTTCGCAGGATGCAAACCGTGGGTTTTCCCTATTAGGGTTTTTCCCACGTTAAGCTCAAATTATTGTGTTCTTGTCCATTTACAATTCCGCACAATTTATTCTGATTGCTTACGTTTTACAATCCATATGAATCTGCCTTTAGCAAGATTCATTTGGTATTGCGCTAATCAGAACTTAACGATTTACTGTTAACTGGTTACTGTCCAGACTTATCTGTGATAGTCCATTATTAAAAGTTAGACAACCTCAATTTTTCAATTGGTATCAGAGCGGGTTCACTTCTAGAAAGTTAGATCCGGTTGTCTAAATGGAAAATTCTGCATCTCTTAGGCCACCTCTGTTAACTGGTAGTAACTATGCATATTGGAAAATCCGTATGGAGATTTTTATTCAATCTATTGATGAACGTTGTTGGACTTCTGTTCTTGAAGGTTACACAACACCCACTGCCACTGCTAGAGGTGTTGTTACAACTATAGCTAGAAGTGCTTATACTGCAGATGAATTAGCTAATACAAATTGGAATTCTAAGGCACTTAACGCTATTGTTTCTTTGGTTGATCCAGGTCAATTCAGACTCATCTCCTCTTTAAGGACCGCCAAGGAAGCATGGGATGCTTTGAGAATTGCAAACGAAGGAACCAATGCTGTCAAAACCTCCAAGCTGCAGATGATCACTTTGGGATTTGAACAACTGTCTATGGATGAGAAAGAAGACTTCAAAAGCTTCTATGTCAGATTAAGTGATCTCACCAACTCAGCTGAAGCACTTGGGAAAACCTACTCAAATGAGCAGATTGTACAAAAGATCCTTAGATCTTTACCAGACAGGTTCCATGAAAAAGTGACAGCAATTGAAGAAAGCAAGGATCTTTCAACCATGCAAGTTGAGGAACTTGTAGGGTCATTGATGACCTATGAGTTAAATCTGGCCGGAATAAAGAAGGACAAATCACCAGGGATTGTCTTCAAGACAAACTATGTGAATCCAGACGACTCTGGCGAGACAGACGAAGATGAAAATTTCGTACTTCTCACCAAACAATTTAAAAGGTTCCTCAAGGGCAAACAAAAAGAAAGATTCACAAATCTTCAAGGTCAGAATAAAAAACAATGGAAGAAAAATAATTTCTATCCAAAGAATAATGCCAACAAGTCTGAAGGGAAGCCTAGGAGTCAAATCCAATGCAGAGAATGTGAAGGATATGGACACATTGCAGCTGATTGTCCTAATACTCAAAAGAAGGCTAAGGGAAGGAAGGCCATGAATGTTACATGGAGTGATGGAGACTCAGATGAATCTTAATCAAAATCAGACAGCATCAATTCTAAAAAACAGGTAACTACCCTTACTACTTTACAGCTGTCTGGTACTGAATCTGGTAACTCTTCTTATGCAGATAAATCCGGACCAAATACTGAAAACTTGAGGAAGGAACTTCAAGATGCAGAAGAGAAGATTCAACTGTTACAGGCCTTCGCTGAGCACAGCAGGAAACGACAACTGGACGACGTATCTGCAGTCTCAGATGATGAACAAAATGAGGTAAGCAGGTTAAGTTCAGAACTTGCTAAAGCACAAGACAAAATCAAGAAGTTGGCACGTGGATCCGTCCAGCTTGATGAAATCCTGAACAGTGGCTGGCCTGTTAGCCTAAAAACAGGTCTTAGATATGAAGGTAAAGGTAAAAATCATGACCATAAAATAAACTTTGTAAGAGAATCTGGATATAGGTACATGGAAGAGAATAGAAATCATACATATGCATCTACCACTCTTCATCATCAATACAATGAGGTTGGGACTCAAAACTCACATCCAGCCAGGAACTATACAAGCCAGATGAGTCTGTCCATCAGAACGGCAGGAAATTTCAACCTCGACAGAGTCAGCAGGATACATCTGTTTTCCAGGTATTCTGTAATTTTTGTGCTAAATCTGGTCATGGTGTATTTAGGTGTCATGAGTACTTGAAATTAATCAATTCACACAAAAGAAGACTTGTTTCTAAACAAGAGAAGAAAATTCGAACTAATGCTTATGTAGTTCAATTATCTTTGAGTGCTTTGATTCCTAACACATGGTATTTTGATAGTGGATGTTCTAGACACATGACAGGTGATCTCTCTCTACTAACAAATTTTGAAAAAGGCGAAACACGTGCTGTTACATTTGGTGATGGCCAAAAGGGAAAGATAGATGAATCTGGTGTCATCAACATCAAGGGACTGCCTACATTAACAAATGTCTTATATGTTATAGGACTTAAGGCAAATTTGATCAGTGCTAGACAACTATGTGATGATAACTTACTTGTCGTGTTTTCAAAAGAATATTGCAAGGTTTTAAATTATGACATGAAGTCTAACCCGTTAAAAAGTGTGTTGTTTAAGGGAGTTAGATCTAGAGACAAATGCTATACACTTGAGAGTCTCGAAACTTGCAATTCTGTTAAGACCAAAAATGAGAAACTGTGGCATAATAGATTAGGGCATCTAAACTACCATGATCTCATGAAGCTAACCAAACTACAAGCTGTGAGAGGCTTACCCAGCATAAACATTATTCCAGATGAAATTTGTGGTGATTGTCAAAAGGGTAAGCAAATCAAAAGTCAACACAAATCAGGTACATCTGTTAATACCTCTCATATACTTGAACTAATTCACATGGATTTGATGGGTCATATCCAAAAGGAAAGTATTGGTGGCAAGAGGTATATTTATGTGTGTGTTGATGATTTCTCCAGATACACCTGGGTCATGTTTATTCGGGATAAATCTGATACCTTTGACAATTTTGTTAATCTTTTTCAGAAATTGAGCAATGAAAAGGCCGACGAACAGGTAAGAGTCAAAAGGATCAGAAGTGATCATGGAAGAGAGTTTGAAAACTCCGAGTTTGCTGATTTTTGTATCCAATATGGGATCAAGCATGAGTACTCGTCCCCAAAGACTCCTCAACAGAATGGAGTGGTGGGAAGGAAAAATAGAAATCTACAAGAGATGGCTCGTGTCATGCTAAATAGCGACAAATTGCCCGCGAAATTTTGGGCAGAAGCCATAAACACTGCTTGTTATATTATCAATAGTCATGCTTAGATCTGGAACAAACCAAACTGCATATGAAATTTGGAAGGGTAGAAAACCTAGGGTTGATTACTTTCATGCCTTTGGAAGTAAATGCTACATTTTGAAAGATAGAGAACACCTAGGAAAATTTGACTCAAAATCGGATGATGGAATATTTATGGGTTATGCTGAAAATAGTAGGGCCTATAGAGTTTACAATCTAAGAACACAAACTATTCTTGAGTCAATAAATGTGAAAGTGGATTATACTAATTGTGTAAATTCGGATTTGCAGGTAGCAGATGGTGATCAACTGGAAATTCCACCAAAAGAAGAAGCTGGAAGCGAAAAATCAGAAGAAGAACAACACCAAGCTGAAAAGTCTCAATAATACTGAAGAATGCGATCAGGATGAGTCTGGGCACCCAGTAATATCTGCAGATCGAGACCAATCTGATGACCCAGATACACCTGATATTGCTGAATCAGAAGTAACGAGACTACCACCTTCTAGGATCCAAAAGGCACATCCACTTGACAACATTCTCACTGATATGTCTAAGAAAAATGTGCCAGAAGAGAATTTGCTGAGATGAGTAACATCTGTCATATGTCTCAAATTGAGCCAAAAAATGTCAAGGAAGCTTTGACAAATGAACACTGGGTACAAGCCATGCAGGAGGAACTGAACCAATTTGAAAGAAACAATGTCTGGGAGCTGGTTCCACGTCCTAAAGAAGGTAATGTAATTGGAACCAAATGGATCTTCAAGAATAAGTCAAATGAACAAGGAAATGTGGTCAGAAATAAAGCCAGACTTGTTGCTCAAGGCTATACTCAGATTGAAGGGATAGACTTTGACGAGACATTTGCTCCGGTAGCCAGACTGGAATCCATCAGGCTGTTGCTAGCTGTGTCCTGCTACATCAACTTCAGACTATTTCAGATGGATGTCAAAAGTGTCTTTCTGAATGGTGTGCTTAATGAGAAAGCCTATGTGGAGCAGCCTCAAGGTTTCACAGATCCATCTCACCCGGATTATGTCTTTAGACTCAAAAAGGCGTTATATGGGTTGAAACAAGCCCCCAGAGCTTGGTATGAAAGGCTCACATCATTCTTGCTAAGCAATGGATACAAAAGGGGAGGAACTGATAAAACTCTTTTCATTAAGCATCTAAATCCTGGACTAACTATAGCTCAAATATATGTTGATGAAATAGTATTTGGGTCTACATCTAAGTCCAAAATTAATGAATTTATAAATACAATGAAAAGAGAATTTGAAATGAGTATGGTTGGTGAGCTAACCTTTTTCCTTGGTTTGTAGGTCCAGCAGGATGAATCTGGTATATTAATATCTCAAGCAAAGCACGCTAAAAATCTGGTGAAAAAATTTGGACTTGAAGATGTAAAGGCAATGAGAACTCCCATGGCGACTACTCTAAAACTTTCAAAGGATGACAGTGGTAAGGATGTAGATCCATCCCTTTACAGAAGCATGATTAGAAGTCTTCTGTACCTTACTGCTAGTAGGCCAGATATATCCTTCAGCGTTGGAGTTTGTGAAAGATATCAAGCCAAACCTAAGAAATCTCATGTTGCTGCTGTGAAAAGAATCATCAGATATGTAAGTGGTATGTTGAATTACGGAATTTGGTTTACAAGAGATACCACTGCCAATCTTGCAGGTTTTTCAGACGCAGACTGGGCTGGGAATGTGGATGATCGAAAGAGTACATCTGGAGGATGTTTCTACATTGTGAACAATTTGGTGACATGGCTAAGTAGAAAGCAAAATTCAATGTCACTATCCACAGCCGAAGCTGAATATATAGCAGCTGGGAGTTGCTGTACACAACTCCTGTGGATGAAACAAATGTTGGAGGACTATGGAATCTCTACAGGACAAGCCACTATGTATTGTGACAACACCAGTGCCATCAATATCTCAAAGAATTCAGTCCAGCACTCCAGAACAAAACATATTGACATCAGACACCACTTCATCAGAGAATTGGTGGAACAAAAGATTATCAATCTGGAGCACATACAGACTGATCTACAGCTGGCAGATTTGTTTACTAAGGCCCTCGATATCATCAAATTTGAAAGCCTTAGGAAACAAATTGGAGTATCACCTCCTTCTGAATAAGAACATGAATATTTCAAAAAAAAATAAAATTTAAACACATTTGTTTTTCTTTTTTGCATTTTGGTTAACTTATCCTATTCTTATATTAAGTAGATCATGTGCTTGCAGATATATCTGAGTGCTTGTGGCTGATAACGAGACAGATACGTCTGGCTGATAGCAGTCAACATGTCTCCGGATGAATCTAACTAGCACTCAAATCTGGACAATCCTAAGGATAAGTCACTGCTGTCTATGTCATATGGTTGTTACTGGATGAGATTTTATATTCTGTGTGTAGACCTATGATCTAAATCTTGCTTATTGCATTGCACGCATTTTTCTTGTTATCCAAGGGCAGGGCTAGTGGAACAGAAGGCTGCCTATCCAAGCCAAGTTCATACCCTTTAGCTTCAAAATACGATGAATTGATATAAATGTGGTAATATTGTAGAAATAAGGGGAAAACCTAGTAAGATAACTTCTGGGGATTGTGTGAATCTACCAATCCAAGCCAAGTTCATACCCTTCTTCTAACCTAAAGGGAAACATACCGTAAGATAACTTCTGGGGATTGTGTGAAGCTATTTCCACCTCCAAAAGACATTGCCATAATATAGAAAAAGTCGGCAAGCCGGATCTGAGAAAATGCACTTTCTATAGATTTTGATAGGTCTTATTGTGCATTACGGTGACAAATCGATAAGTCAAAGCAATCATATGATTTTTGATAGTATGTGGATGACTAAGGATTGCTTGGATCACACACACACATTAATCAACTTATTTATGTACGTGGTGGATTGTATACTGCTAGATGTATATGACTCAACAGACGTCAACAAGTGCTCAGACGTGTCTCAGGTATTCAGATGCATTTAGTTTTTTTCTTATTCATGAATTTTTAGATTTTATTCTGAAAATATTTATTTTTAAGGCAGTATATCGTGGGCTAATATGTGCAAATCTTGCAGAACAAGTCAGTTGATTGTGGAGCCTAATTTTTGGTAATTTATTTGTTTCCTAATTCTTAACATATTCTGTTTCTATATTTATTCCATTTTTTAAGGAAAGGAAATTGGCATAAACTAGGATTCTCAAGAGATATCTTTCTCTTCAAGGAATGGAATTAAAAATCTCTTGAATTCTACTTGTACTCAAATTCCTCAAAAATCTCTCTTCAAATCTCCTTCACTGCCTCCACACCAGCCGTTCTTACTCATTCCAGAACGAGTTCAAATTCTAACTCAGCCTATAGCCGAACCAAGCCAAGGTGGCTCTACCACCAAGCCACAAGTTATGGGTGCAAATTCGACACCTATATTTGATAATCTTCCTACCAGTCACTTTTCTCCCTTAGATATTCGAAGTGAATTGTTGGTAGAGAAATTTCGAGCAAACAGTCTGAAACAAAGGGGGAGATGCCAAAAGATGATAAAGATGTGAAAGAAGGTAAATCTGAAAAATGAATTGGCAGAAGACGTAGATGGATCTGACCCGGACTCAGGTACATCAGATGAATCTGGTGATTCAGAGTCAGAGGCTGAAGAAGAGAAATCAAAGGAATCAATTGTTGGTTTATCCTTGGATTATTTCACAATTGATTCGTGATCAGGGTATTCAGATACTAGAGGATAATCTGGTGATCAATCCCAAGGTGTTAAACAGGTCAGATGCTGGAAAACACTGGAGGTGCAGACCTCTCACAGGAAACAGGTTTTGGGTGACATTCCTAGTAAACAGGATTCGTCTGGCCAGGATACTAGAATTGGCCAGCTAGAAGCAGAGATTATTGGGTTAAAAGCAGAAGTATCTGATCTCAGGGTTTGTGTCAAAAGACTTGAAGACACACTGGATCAGTTGCTTGGAGGTTCTTCAAAAGAAAAATGAGATGAAACAGAGGAATCTGAGTCTGGAGTTGAAAATGAAAATCACAGGAGCAGAATGAATTTGATAAGAGAGAAATGCCTAAAAACAAGGATGATGCTATCATATCTGAAGAAGAAGAGACTGTTAGGCCAGACAAAAAGAACAGAAAAAAGGTGAATAACACGGTGACCACAAAGAAAAATAAACTGAGTACAAGGGCAGATGAATACACTACACCAGGTGGATCCAGGTATGATCATTCATCATTGTTAGCAGCCTTATGTAGACTACCAAAGGTAAGCTTACACCTTTCAGTTTTAAGTTTTGGTCGACTGGTGCCCATGCTGATTATCAAAAACCATATATCTGGGTGTCTAGAGACCTATAGATGGATCTGGGCAACCTGAATCGACTGGTCAGGATGGCATAATTGGGCAACTGGAATCTATTTGCATGTTTGCATGAATTCTATGTTTGAGGGGTCGTTGGGGAGAGACATAGATATCCTACTGCATTAAATTTCTAGGCATTGCAGTAAGGGGGAGCATTTGTGTTTTTAGAGTTTTCTAAAACTCAACCTTTATTTGCAGGTTTTATTGTCTATAACTGAATTTTGCCTAATTCTTTTCTATTCGTGCTTACATTGGCAGGTTACAAGACGTGGATTACTTCCCCTATTTCTTCCAAAAAGGGGGAGTATTATTTTTTTCTCATCTTTTCTGATTGATTGAATGTTGAAGTAACTTTTAGTTTATTTTGATTCTCCTTTATGAGCTTATTATTTTTCTCTCGTTACATGTATGAATTTGTTGAAGTGAGCTTATTATGATGCATGACTTGAGGGGGGGGGGGGAATTTTGATAGGTGAAGCTTAATAATTATATGTTACTTCTTTCTATATTTGTGAAAAGATGATTAGGTTTTGGAAGAATAGAAAAAGCCAAAGGGGGAGATTGTTAATTTATTTTAAGTTATATTTATTGGCATTTTCTATTTTCCTACATGTTTGTAATTTGATAAATTTAGTTTATTACTAAATATTTTTATTTAGTAATTTATTAAGTTTAATTAAATTACTTAAATATTTATTGGACGTAATATTGTCTTTATCTCCTATATATTGTGATAATATTTGTTGCTTATCTTCTATGATAATGATCAAGAAATATTGTTATAATATTTTGGAGATAATGTTTTTTGCTTATCTTATATGACGATCAAGAAATATTATGATAATATTTTATTTGGCTTGAAATTCTATCTTTATCACTTATAAGTATTTTGATTATATTTTAAGTCTTGGTAAAATATTCTAATTGGCCGAGTATAATATTGAAATCATGGTCTCAAAAACTTTGATCATAATCTTGAACATATATGATCATAATCTCGAAAATATTTTGGAATCTTAATCTTGTTATTCTTGTTAATATTTTGTGATTATTCTTGACATTCAAGCATATCCAAGATATGGTAAGTATCTTCTTAATATGGTCAAGAATATTTCAACTTTATCTTTGCATATGGTAAGATTATGAGGTAAAAAATCTTGATTAGAGAGAATCTTGTGTTGGCCGAAAATATGGTGATAAATATCAAGGTTTATCACTTGATTGATAAATGGTAAGATCGTTTATGATTATCATTATTCACGGTAAGATTTATTTAAGGATAACTATCTTACCTTTTACTAATTATCTCTACCATGTTTTGCAGGTAGTAGAGATCTTATGCAATATGGAAAACTTGGGAATCAAGAAAACCTAATTGCACTATAAAGAGAAGAAAAACGGGACGTTTTTCTTGTGATGTGAAAATACAAAAAATCCGTGTTGAGCTTTATATACACGTCCAATACATTTGTAAAAGACATCTTGAAGCTAATATTCGTATGTGCACAAATCCAAAAGGCTTCAATTGTGTTGTGACTTCAATACTCCGGGAGAAGGATTTAATTACTTAGAGAAGGAAAGATTTTCAGCGTGAAGATCAAACGGGAGATTTGGATCGAGATCGAATGGGAGTTCGTGTTGCTGAAAAGTGTTGCAGAGTCAAAGAAAACTACTGAAGAGTGGTGGGATGCCATCTCACATTACATGCCACAGAAAAATCAGGGAGTGATCTATTTCTTGGATGTTTGATAAAGTCTATGCGTAGATTTATCCTATAGTTTAGATTGATCTGTGTAAACTCTTTCCTTATATAGTGATTGGTTTTTGTTCGCAGGATGCGAACCGTGTGTTTTCTCTGCTAGGGTTTTTCCCACGTTAAGCTCAAATTATTGTGTTCTTATTCATTTACAATTCCGCACAATTTATTCTGATTGTTTACGTTTTACAATCCAGATGAATCTGCCTTAGCAAGATTCATTTGATATTGCGCTAATCAGAACTTAACGATTTACTGTTAACTGGTTACTATCCAGACTTATCTGTGACAGTCCATTATTAAAAGTTAGACTCAAATTTTCACATTTAATTGTTTCTTTTTATGCATAGTTTACATTTAAGCAAATTCAAACAACAAAAACCCCTCATTCTATTCTAATTGATCGGGCAACTAATTAGGTTCAATGTTCCTCGTGGGATCGACTCTTACTCCTACTATTAAATTTTAAATTGATACTTGGCGAGTAAGGAATAAAGGAATTAATTATTATTTTGGTGCATCGTGACACGCATCAAATTTTTGGCACCATTGCTGGGGAACGGCCAACCAATTTAATTGTTTAATTAATTATAATTTTATTTTTCTGCATTATTTTATTTTTATCGTTATTTTTCTATTTTTTAAACTGGATATCGCTTGTCTTGATCTTTGCTTGTATGCGTAAAACTCGATCAACTAATATTGAATATTTTGATTTTGATCTAGAGATCGAGAGAACTTTTCGACAGTAAAGAAGTGCAGTACAACAATCAATGGCAGCAGCAAATAACAATCTGACTCTCAAACAATTAGCCACCCCAGATGTCGCTCAATAACCACTGTGCATCACTTTTCCAACAGTGGAGGAAGGCAGAACCTTTGAGCTCAAATCTGGTCTTATTCACTTTTGTCAACTTTCCGAGGACATCCCGGAGAGGACCCATACAGGAACCTTAAAGAATTTCAGGTGGTGTGCGAAAGTACGAGGCCAATGGGCATTACGGAGGAGCAAATTAAAATGAGAGCTTTCCCATTGTCATTGAAAGATGCTGCTACCGATTGGATGTATTGTTTACCATCCTGAACAGTCATCACGTGGAATGACATGAAGAAGCTTTTCTTGGAGAAATACTTCCCTGCATCTAGAGCTGCCACCATTAGGAAGGAGATATGTGGAGTACGCCAGTATAGTGGAGAGACGTCATATGAATATTGGGAGTGTTTCAAGAAACTTATCTCAAGCTGCCTACACCACCAGATTAGTGAGCAACTCCTGATGTAATATTTTTATGAAGGACTATCATCAATTGATAGGAGCATGATAGACGCCACAAGTGGAGATGCATTATTGGATAAAACATCAGAATAAGCACGGGCCCTGATTTCCAATATGGATGAGAACACTCAGCAATTCAATTCGAATAGGGATATGCAAGTTTTCCGCACGAATGAGGTGAGTGGTTCTAATATTGAAAGTCAATTGTCTGAACTTAAACATCTTGTGAAACAACTTGCTGTAGGGAAGACACAACAAGTCAAAGCTTGTGGGAAATGTGTGAACTTCAGACATCAAATGGACACTTGTCCGGAGTTGCAAGAGGAAAATAATGAATAGTTGAATGCTGCATATGGTTTCCCATTCCAGAGACAGCAATACAATCAGTACTCCGATACCTACAACCCTGGATGGAGAGATCACCCCAACTTAAGTTATGGAGATAGAAGGCTATCTCCAACTTCATCATACAAGATACAGAGTTCTCATTAAAAAAAATTGGAAAATATCAAATTACTTATAACAACCCTTATTTAATGATTTCATTTAAAGGTTGAAGAGTTTTAGTTCAAATTTTGAACATTATAATTTCGTTAAAGGAATCAACAATTTTTTTAAATATTTAAAATGTAACAAATCAAATGAATAGAGTTTAGAATCATAGGTTACCTACATATTATTTTCACCTAAAGGAAACCACGATTATGTAAATCAAGATAGTCTAACTAATAAACGTTTGTCAGTTCACCTTAAAAAATAGGTCTGAACATTAATCTTAGGCATTTCGAAAAGAAAATATGGGTTCTTTTTGAAATGCTTAATCGACCGACTTTCCGAATGGGATGATGCGTGTATCGCAACTAAATCTATTATTGAGTCTAAGTTTCCAATGCACTAGCATCCGACCAGCTGGAATGAGTACCTAAGTCCGGACTGGAATTCTCGTTACTCATCCCCCAAGATTCATTCCTAGTGGCTTCACTATCACTACCAGAATTACTCATGATTGATCTAAGTGACAAAGAAATACCTGAACCGTGAGGAAGATCTAAAGCTGAGTTCGTGTGATAAGATAGTCGACCAAGAGTTCACACCGGACGAAGGAATAGAGAGTTTTCTTGGAAAAGCTAAAGTCTAATGAGAAGGAAAAACGTTGAAGAGTTCCTTATGTAAGAATGATATTAATTATCAGTACAGAATTCGAAGAGGTACCTTGAGTCCTTCAAAGGGAAATGACAGCTAATTGCACTTCTCTGGCATGGTCAGACCTAGCCATAATGGGCAAGTGACACATGGAAGCATCATCATTACTTAGTCCCCATGATTAATTCTAAAACAATATATGTAGGAGCGGACTTGAAATCCTTTCAACTCCACTCCTAGGGGCAATTGTTCATGGGAAATCCCACTTGGGTGACAAAACGACGACATTTGTGGCGTTCATGGTTTTGAGGTCGGATCATTGGAGACAATCAACATGTCCGACCTGACACCCCCAGGTCAGACAACGAGTAAATCACCTCCTAAAAATGAAGAGACAGTCTCCAGCCATAATTTCAACCTAGACATGTCAGGACGGACCGACTTTATTTGTTCACCAGCAGTGGAAAAGACGAGGTCCAGTCTATAATTCCGAGGTGGAGGAGTTAGGTCGGACGTTGATTGACGGAGTTTAGACAACCATAACAATCTTCTTACATGGTAGTTGAAAACAGTTATTTAGACACGAAGTCAGTTAGAACATATAAAAGTCAACTGCTTAGTATTATGTAAAAGTTCAATAGTTTAGTTATGTCGTAATGTCAGACAGTCAGGTATTGTAATAAGTCAACTCATCCATTTTCCCTCTAAATATAAGGGAAGATGGCTCATAAAGGGATCCAACTTTAGCTATTGAAATCCGAATATAAATATATTAAACCATACGTGAAGTCCAGGTCGGTAAGTCCGAACTGGGGTTCACTTCTTCGACGTACAACTGTTTCTTCCCATAACTGATATTCACCTATTCCTCTTGCTTATATTTCAACCGTCAACAGTAATCATGTATAGAATCAGATTCAAGTCTCTTTTAATGAGTTAACAAATGGTAATTTCATATTTCCAAAAATTAATCAATCAATTTAGTATTACTTATGTGAAATATTTTTAGGACTTCAGAGGGAACAATCTTGGAGTCTAAGACTGAAGCACTACAAGGATGAAGAGCTAACATTGTTGTAAGAAATGAACGGAATAATATTCTTTTTCTTTACGACTCTGATGATTTGATGCTCCACTTGGAATTAAAAATTTTGAATTTTGTTTAAATTTTTGTTAAAAATTATTCCATTTTTTATATAATAATTTTGGTGGTATGTGTTGAGGTCTCAATTAGTGGTTAAGTAATTGTATGATGAAGCTATTTGGTGGATTTTGGTTTCATATTTATGTAACTTTTTGACGTTATCTAATATGTTGTTGCTCTTAACAGTGGCGGATCCAGCCGAGAAATTCAGCTAGAGCGTTGACTGTCGACCCCGTCGCTGTTGACCGTTGACCGACGAACATCAACAATCGCAGTAATGAGATTGTAAAAATTATTTAATGAAATAATATTTAAAAATGAATAAATAGGTATAGAAATGAAACAAAACCCTTGTTAATGAAATATATGAACATATAATCCAATACAATGCAAAATACATAACATTGACATTAGTCGGTATTCGTTTGCTCGTACACTATGTTAAGACTTTCATTTATGTTGGAAAAAACGTTCCATAATATGTAAATCAATGATCACAAATCAAATCAAATATTCACCAAATCTCAATTCACAACCTATAAATCAATAATCACAAATCAAAAATTAAATCATATTTTCATTCCAATAATCACAATTCACAAATCTAACCACAATACACAATGAAAAAACTTAAATGTAACATTTATGCATAATTCTCAAATTAATCATAATGAATCAAAGTTTAACCTCATTACCTGATACTTGAAAAGTTGAAATGAGAAATAACATATGGATGATGGATCAAAAATAAGGGAATGGGCAGCCGAGTAATCTAACAAAAAATTGAGAAATCAAACATCAATATTACTGCTTAAAATATTTAAAACTTAGACATTCACGGTTCACCACATCACATTACAAAATCTGAAATGTAAAAAACCAAAAAAAATAAAAATAAAATTAAGTCTGAACATCAGCAGATATGCACAACCTGACAACCCAACCCAAAAATCAAACACCACACTTGACACCACAGTTAAAACCATCGTCGCCACAACCCAAACGGCCAAAACAAATCACATCACATTACAAAATACAAAATCTGAAATGTAGAAAAGTAAGTAACAAAACCAAAAAAAAAAAAAAGAGAGAGAGAGAAGTCTGAACACAGTCATTACCGTCTCGGACCAAAGCTGGAGAGTGGAGCCTTGGAGGCCGGAGTCACTAGTCAGTCAGGCAGGCGCCGGTGGGCAAGGGAGTGACGGGGACTGTGGCGAGATAGCGCTGCTGGCTACAGGAGCTGGCGACGACAATCCTTTGTGTCGAAGACTCGAAAGCTGAGCCGCGGAAGCTGGAAAGGCTGATTGATTGGGGGAAAGAGATTTGGACTGGAGCTTGTGTTGGGTTGGGGATTGAATTACAGATGTATCGTTTCTCTTCTCTTCTGGGCTTGGGCAGTGGGCTTTCTTCCAACATATTTGGGCCAAAAGAAAAAAAAAGTGGATATTACACCCTCCACTACTTTTAAATATTCAAATTCAAATATAAGATCAAACATGTATAACTTCAATTTTCAGGTTTTAATTAAAATTTTAATTAATTAATTAATTAATAAATTATATTAATATTATTATAAAATTAAATAAATTAATTACTCAATCACATCTCAATCTCACAACACAACATTATTTCTCTCTCTCTCTCTCTCTCTCTCTCTCTCTCTCTCTCTCTCTCTCTCTCTCTCTCCCTCCCTCCCTCCCTCCCTCCCTCCCTCCCTCCCTCTCTCTCTCTCTCTCTCTCTCTCTCTCTCCCTTCAATCTAACCCATTTCCAACTGCATAAAAACCTCAGCCGCTCCGACACCACCACCTCAGCCACTTCTATCCCGACGACCACACTCTCATCTCCGCAGGATCCAGCCACTTCTTCGACGTCGCCAGCAGACTGCTGCGGTAGAGGTGATTTCAAGGTAAGCACCGGATGCTATTACCTCAGGGAGGCGATGCTGTTGCTGCTTTGATCTCGCAGCGGTGTCGCCGCATCGATCTGAGGGGAAATAGTAGGATAGGAATGGGATGTGGATGTGGCTTGTCGAAAAGGAACAAAAGATGTTGAGAAAGTGGTGGAGGTCGCTGTGGCAGAAGCGGCGACGATATTAACTTGGCACCGTGGTAGCGGTGGTGGTTACAGTGGTGCTGAGACACGGACGACGACGGTGGTGATGTGGTTCAAGCTTCTTCTTCTTCTTCTTCTTTTTTTTTTTTACTTTTTGCCCCTTGGTTGGGGGCGGTTGTGTTGAGGCAGCGTCGATGGAAGGTGGTGGTTTTCGGTGGAGGGTGATGGTAGCTTTTTTTTCCCCTTTTTGTTGAGGTGCCGATGGTGGCGACGTTGTTGAGACAACGGTGACAGTGTTGAGACAGTGATGGTTGTGGGGTGGAGGTGGTGGTGGTAGTGGAAGCGGGGTGGCAGTGGCGGTGCCGGTGGCATGACCCGAAAAATATGTGATCAAATAATTGATTAGTCAGTTGTAATTTAATAATTTAATAACTGTGATTTAAAAAATTTGTGACCTAAAAATAAGTTGAAATAAACAACATTGATATTTTGTGACCTATTGATTTTATAATTTGTGACCTTAAAACCAGTTGAAATGAAAATTTTGTTATTGTGACCTATTATTTTGATAATTTGTGACCCGACATTACTTATGACCTAAAAGATTTATATTTTGTGACTTGAAATTATACAGCTTGTGACCTTATAACCTTAATATATATAATTAATAAAATATTATTAATTACTTAATTTAATTAATTAATCTTAATTACAACCTGATTTTTGAAATTATATAAGTTTCATCTTAATTTTGAAATTTGCATTTATAATTACCTTATTTATGTATTTTTCCAAAAAAAAAAACTAAACTTCAGTTGCAGCGCCACAGCCACAGACTGGCGCGGCGGCGCTCGGCGGTCCACCGGCGGCTAGGTAGCGAGTCCGCGCTACCTCGCCTACAGGTGGATCTGCCACTGGCTCTTGAGAAATGATTAAAGTTTTTGTTTAGTGAATGATACTGACTTTTGATTCTTACATAAATACTCATTTGAAGTAAAGACTGATAGTAATATCCTTGAAACTTACCTTGTCTTAAACCTTTGATTGTTTAGTGAATTAATTTTACTATTCAAGCATTTATTTTTCTTCTATGATTATGAATGCAGGATAAAAAAAATCTGTAGTCCTCCCATTTTTAAAAATCTACATTAAAAATCAATTTTCTACCTCGGCTAGCTCGGCTCAGATGGAAAAAGGGCTTGTGAACAGTAAAAAATCGGCTTGTGAACAGGAAAAAAGACTACCGCTCTTTTAAGACAGTAGGGATAAAAATCTACTTCCATCAATTTCACACAGAAGACTTGGTTGAGCAATTAAAAACTTTTACAAACCAATCCATCATTCAGAACAAAGAGAAGTTTATTTACTAATAATACATATGATAACAACTTTAATTAGCAAATGATAACAAGTCTAGATAGCAAACGATGGCAAAATAAATTACAGGCGAAGGAAGCGGTGGCAACCAGAGAAAAGATGAAAACCGAAAGAAGGAAATAAAGCGAAAGAGACGGCAGCAAGCAGAGTAATACCCACCAAGTGTAGTCGGACCACGAGAAGGAGGAGTTGTTGGTGGTAGGGACATGATGATTGCGGTTGAAGAAGCGTCACCTGTTGGTAAAGCGATAGGAGAGACGGCGGCAATCGGACCACGAGAAGGAGCAGTTGCTGGTGGCAGGGACATGATGATTGCTGTTGAAGAAGCGTCGCCTGTTGGTAAAGCGATAGGAGAGACGACGGAAAGCAGAACTTCCGATTAGTCGAATGATTGGAGGAGAAGTCTCGAATCGAAGAAGGGGCTACAACGAAGGTAAAGCAACGATGAAGGAAGAGAGAGAGGCGGCTACAGAGCTGAACGAATTGTACCTTAGAAGAAGAAATATCTACATTAAAAATCAAATTTCTGACTCGACTAGCTCGACTCAGATGGAAAAAGGGCTTGTGAACAGGAAAAAAGACTACCGCTCTTTTAAGACAGTAGGAATAAATGACAATAAAAGTCAAACGTTCAATCATCCAAATCTCAAATGAATAAAGTGCAATATTTACCCTAGGCTTATCAAACCTGGAGAAATACAATGAACCCCAATTCATCTATTTCTATTTTTAAATAAAGAGATACCATAAAAGTCAAATATTCAATTATCCAAAACTCAAGGGACTAAACTGCAATATTTCCCCGTCGCTTATTAATCCGCAAGAAATACAATGAACCCCCAATTCCAAAATCTAGCTTGTTGCCTTTCTTCTCTCGCTCCCTACCCTTTTCCAATTATTATTATTTTATTAAGTATTATTTTCCTCGCACAAAAGCTCCGCTCCATTTAAACCTCAAAATAAATCCTTTTTTTTTTTTAAAAATAAATAAATAAATTCCATACTATAATGGCCTTTCATGTTGCTTGCCCAATTACCTGGTACTAATCTCATTACTAAGCCGCACGTATTGCTATCCATTTTTTCGCGCACTGGAGTGTGTTGTTGTGTGTGGGTTTGTGTTGGATTTGAACGTGTTTTTTCTTTTCCATCTGTTTTTTCTGTGTGCAGCCGCAAAATATGTTTCTGTACGATGGGCTTTCAGCGGAGGCTGCAGAGCGAGAAGGGCATGGCCGAATTTTTGGAGGAGGTGGGTAGGGTTCAGCAATTCTTAAATGACCCGTGGTTGATTAAGGCGAGGGAGAATGCGACGGTTCAGGTCATGGTGCCGAAGGTTATTGTCAACCCCACCCCGCCTCCGCCGCCGAAATTTACGGCGGTTGGATTTGGAGGTGGAGATGGTAAGGAGTGGGGGGAAGAATCGGCGTCTGCCCAGGTGAAAAGGTCGGCGTTGCAGAAGCAGGCTGCTGCAGCCTCGATAGCGGCTGAGGATTATGCGAGGAAGTTTGAGTCTGGTGATCTGGTGGTGAGTGTCTTGTAAAATTTGCAATTAAAATTGGTCAATGGTTTTAATTATTTGGGTTTTTGTACGTGGATACATTCCGAGTTCATGTAGGTTTTTTCATGTTCCACTGTTGCAATCTAGTTAAACGACAAGTAAGGGTTCAGAGTAATTGATTCATCAGATATTTCCTTAGTTTGGCATTTAAAGTGGCGGTTTTGAAGTATATGCTATCTGGAATCTTTCTGTTTAGGGTTTATTTGAAGATGAGTACGAATTCCATGTGTTTATATTGATTTTCGCAATCACATCTTGCCTTGATGTGCTATCAACTTAATTGTGCTAGCAGGATTCTGTAAAGGATGCTGCTGAGGAAGAGCAAGGACAGTCAAATGCCAAAGTCATGTGCCGGCTATGCTTTTCTGGTGAACGGGAAGGAAGTGAAAAGGCAAGCAAGATGCTACCGTGCAATAGTTGTGGGAAGAAGTATCACAGGAACTGCCTGAAAGCATGGTCACAAAACAGAGGTAATATTCATGATCCAAATAAAGTTTTGGGGTGAATATTGTACCTTTTATGATGAAATGTCGGGTTGCAGATCTTTTTCACTGGAGCTCTTGGACGTGCCCCTCTTGCCGAATGTGTGAGGTAAAGATAGTGAAATTTTACTTGTACAATTACACTTGTATGGTCATGAGATCAGACGGTATATTGGGTATCAATACTGTGAAATGTTCTACTACACCGAGTTGATACATATGTAAGCCAAGCTTCTCTTTTGATATTACTATAGTTAATTTTGTACTCAATTCTTTATGAGAAATTAATATCTAGTCAAGCATTTTCAGTAATTTCTATGTGATATTGATCTAATAGTTACTGATTATTGACCAATATCAAAAATGGGGTGACTAAAATACACAGAATGGGAGGTACTCAAGCATGGAGTGATGGAGGTATAGGTGAAGAAAATGTTGTGTTTTCCATGCATCATAAAATGGAAATTTTAAATGGTTCTTTTTGGGAAAGCACAAAACTTTTAAAACACGTGCTAATCTGTGGTCTTCACCTCAATGTATTTTGATGTGTTTTGATAGGTTTGCCGAAGAACGGGAGACCCAAACAAGTTTATGTTCTGCAAAAGGTGTGATGGTGCATACCATTGTTACTGCCAACAGCCTCCTCATAAGGTATGCTGTAGATTCCTTATAAAATTTATGTCAATAATTGATGAACTTAGGTGATTAACTCTTGAAACGAGCAGAATGTTGGTCATGGGCCTTATTTGTGCCCTGCACATACAAAATGTCACAGCTGTGGTTCTTCTGTTCCTGGCAATGGCCTAAGTGTAAGGTATGCATTTTTCGAAGCTTTTCTTTGACCTTGTTAATCCTAGTATTATATGCTTTGTTTGGATGGTTTATACTATCATGTAATCTACTTGTAATTTTGGATCATGGAATATTCGTTCTTATCATCTTGCTTTTTGGTTCTGTTATGTATGGGAACCCTTATAATTAGGTGTTTGGCGATTTCATTGGCTGTTTAGGAATCAGCAATAAGATAGTATGTATGTTATTTTGAGGTAAGAATATAAGCTCTTGGAGAATTGTATGAATTAACAACTCTTCATGGACAGAAATTAGTCAGTCCGTTAGAGGTGTGGATAAAGAAGCTTGAGATTGGTATCGTACTGATGAGAAGGAATTGGGTGATCTAATTACCACAGTAACATAATCCCCAATTTCTATTAACTTTCTTGATTTCAAAACTCAAACTGGAAAGACTTCCAAAAGGAAAGGGAAGAAGAAGAACAAGAAGAAGAAAAAAATCTAAATGAGGTAGTTTCCTGGAAAATTTTGAGAATGAAAACTTGACAGTCATGGGTTTTGAATAATTCAAAAGAATTAATTGTATATACAACGGAAATGAGGTGTGGTAGGACAGCATCAGTAGATTAATCTGCGCCTAATTCAGAAATAATTCAAAAAATAAATAAAGCATTTAATGAAAGAAACTCATTTCCTTTGCCAAAATAATGCTCAAAGAGCCTATCCACATCACGCATTAGCGCACATGTCATAGGCAGCTCTGAAATTATATTCATGGATAGGGAAGTCTTCTTTCCCCTTATGTGTATATAAAATACACACTTCAGTTTTATCAATTGCTATCTTAATATTCCGGTCTGTGTCTAATTTCTGCACCACTTGGAAAAGAGATAGTAGCTGTGGGGCGTGGTGAAGAGTTTACGGATATTGACCTATGCAAAGTGCTTCTCTTAGATAATTACTAGAGAAATTTGTACATTTTCAGTGTCATTCATTTTTATGCTTTTTTTCGAAGAAAGATGAATTATTTTTCATGTATGCCTATTTTAATTTTTAAGTGCCAACTTTTACCAGATGATATGTTGGGAATGTTCGTCTGAGATCCATATATGCCCTGAACATTGTCCAGAATTGATTTGGTGTTTTATGCTTTGTTTTCATTGTCATAAATTCACAGCTTTGTTGTTGATGTTAAATGTATGGAAAATCCTTGAATCTAAAACTTTTGTAGGGTTTGTTATTTTGTAATTATCAAGTAACATTTAATTCTTGAATGGGGGAGGAAGGGGGAGAAAAACCCAACTCTATATTTTTTGTTGATATTTCTTTTAAGACACTGCAGGTGGTTTTTGGGGTACACTTGCTGTGATGCCTGTGGAAGATTATTTACGAAGGGTAATTACTGCCCTGTTTGTTTGAAGGTATTATATAGTGCCTTCATTTTAATAGTAGCGCATCTTAATTTTTTTTTAGTGTAGAGGTCTAATTTGCTGTTGCTTGGTCATGAGGATAGTGTATCTTGAAATTTATCTATCTACTCTTGACAAATTTTCCAAAAGCTCATTTTCGCCTCCATGCCACTATTAAATGTATTAAATGTTGATTGGGTTGTGTGGCCTGAAACTGCAGGTCTATAGAGATTCCGAGTCTACGCCTATGGTTTGCTGTGATATCTGCCAACGCTGGGTGCACTGTCCATGTGATGGGATCAGGTTTTCTTAAGCCCATTTCTCTTTATTCATTCATATATTCATTTTATTGCCCTCTTCCTATGGAAGTTGTGTGTAGCATTTCATTTGAAGCCTCATTTATTTTTCCATGCTTGGAATTGGAAGTTTTAAATGTTTCAGTATCAGTAAATTGATGATGTGAAAGGAGCTTTCTGGAAAATGATATCTTGGGGTACTCTAGTTTGAATTTCAGCACTGTTCTGTCTGGTTCTGTTTTTGTAATATCTTATTATGTCATCAGGAAACAGATGTTTCTGGGTTTCTTTATTGTTTTGGAGTCGTATGTTTACTAAGTAATGATTTGGAAATAATGCTGTTGTCTGCTGTCTGGAATACTTTGGGTCAAAACAATAGTTTAAAAATGCGGAACTAGGTACCGAGGCGGCTTGCCTCAAGACGCTTTGAGGCGTAAGCCTCGCTACAAACCAAAAACTTTGTAAAATAATTATAAGATAACATAAAAGCATCTTATTTTTTAAAAAAAAATTGTAAGATAACATAAAAACAACCTGAAATAGAATTATAAAACCAAACATAAACATCAAGCATTTAATTAAAATATACATTACATGGTCAGATTGCTAATTGCATGACTTCAAATTCATTGTTTAGACTAAGAGGGGGAGAGAGAACATGATGGGCAGACTACACGTAAGGTGCATATTTATAGACAGGTGACCATATTATTTTTTAAATTTTTATCAGTGCATAAATAATATCTATAAAGAGTTTTTAATGATGATAATGAAAGAAAATAGTTATGTATGTTTACATACTTGGCACTACAGTGGGATAATAATAGGAGTAAGAACGTAGGAAGTGGGAGTAGAGGAACATGTAGGGTTTTTTAGTTTTTTTATAATGGGCATGGGTCTAAATTATTTTTTTGCTCTCAATTTTTGATAAACTAAGATATCAAATTGAGTCTAAGATATTTTTTTGTAATGATAGGCCACGGTCCAAAGCATTTAAAGAAAAAAACCCATGTAAAGCGCCTCATGCCTCAAGGCGTGCGAGGCTCGAGGCGTATGCCTCAACGATCAAGGCGTACGTTCCACCCAAAATAGCACTAAATTAGTGCCTCGAGGCGTAGGTTGTGCGCCTGGTAGTGAGGCGCGCATCCGCCTCGTCTTTTTAAACCATGGTCAAAACATGTAATTTATATTGTATAATGGATATAAGTTAGACGACACAGTAGCATGTTATTGGTATGTTACTACGTCTCAAAATATTAATGGGGCCAGTCTTACCGAATTACAGGTCATTGGGTCAAAACAATAGTTTAAAAATGCATCTGTATGTGCTTGTGTTTGTGTTTGCACTCTCTGCCATGACCCCCATCCACCCCTGGTCTCTTGCACGAGTTACCTGCTTCACTAACTTAGACACATTATTTCTACCTGACCCTTTATGAGTAATCGTGTACAATACAAACCCAGAATTCCAACTGATGGTAATATGGTATTTCCGATTAATCAGGATTAATGTGCAACAAAATAGGGGTATTACTTTCTGAGCTGCTTATTTTTCTCAAGATGCTTCTCTTAGATAATTTATTTTGTCTAATGTCAATGGACAATTGCCAACCTTGTGAGGTTAGCAGGGAGTTCTTATGATTTTGATTTTAATGTTTCTTATTGCTGGCAATCATTTCCCAGTGATGCGAAGTACATGCAATTTCAAGCAGATGGAAATCTGCAGTATGTATGTCCAGCATGCCGGGGAGAATGCAACCAGGTGTGCTTTCTTTCACGGTTGGTTTGAAGGAATGTATGGTTTGTATTTTTTGGTTTATTGTTTATATCTTCCCCCTTGCCAGGTTAGGAATCTTGAAGAAGCTGTTCAGGAACTTTGGAGGCGGAAAGATGAAGCTGATAAAGATTTAATTGCAAGCTTGAGAGCATCTGTTGGATTGCCAACTCAGGAGGAGATTTTCGATATTTCACCCTTTACAGATGATGAAGAGAATGAACCTGGAATATCAAAGAATGAATATGGCCGTACTCTGAAGTTCTCTCTTAAGGGGTTAGGTGATAAATCACCAAAAATGAGTAAAGAACATGGAAAAAGATCTTCAAATAAGAAGTATGGTAAGAAAAAAGGGAAAGAAACATTTTTAATCAGGAAAAATGAAGCACACCAGAGTTCAGGACAGAGCAATGGTCCTTTATTTGGATACAGTTCTGGAGATAACAAGACTGAAGAATTGCAGTCTTATGAAGAACCTGATACTTCCTCATTTCCTCTCACTGGAAATAAGACATCCAGAACTATCAAAATAAAGAGAAGTAATCCTCATAGTTTGAGTAATACGGAGGATGTTGTAAACAATTCTGGCACGTCCAATACCTCAAAGGGAACAAAGCTTGTTATACATTTGGGTGGACGAAGCGGAAACATTACTAGTCCTCCAAGATCAGAAGCTTCAAGCTTTAAAAAGGAGCAAGATTTGACCTCATCAAATGGTATGTCTGCTGTGCTTGTACACCAGACACTTAACATTTTCAATTGGGAAATTTATTTTTTATGTGGGATTACTTGAGTTGTTGTAATTTAGAAGTTGTCTTCTTAGGTTTTATTTGGTGGGAAGGATGGTGGAAAACTGGGAATTAGGTAGGAACTCGAATAAATTCTTAGGGAAGGCAATATGGGTGTTCATTTGCTACTCAGGCTCAGACTTGGTGAAGTTCCCAGTCAGGGGAGTGGGGATGGCCATAGCATGTTAGAGAAATAGATCTAAAGAATGAAATTTTCCTGTGTGGTGGTTAACTTGAAATGAACTTTGGAATTTTTTATTTATTTTTTATTATTATTTATTTTTTCAAAAACAATGAAAGCTTCCCCTTTAGGCAGTGCACATGATTTCTTGTCAACTTGAAGGTTTCACTCTCGCTGTAACTGTGGGGATGCCGTAGATCTGAACCGCGTCTGAATATGCACTTCAGTGGCTAGTTGTTAATTGCCATATTCGTATATTTTCAGACATGCAACTTGGTAAGAGATGGGTGGGGGTTGGGGATTAAACTAGTGCATTCTATTATAGATATACACTGTACTTTGCTTGAAGAAAAGAACATTCTTGCATGAGTGGCTAAGATGCTACCGAAGAGTATAGACAATTAGGTACTATATCTGTATGTATGTATGAGTCAAGGTCATGGTGTTAGGTGTTTCTTAAATCGATAGCTAGTCTAAAGAGGATGTTTAATTAGGGCAAAAATTATAGCTTAATTGTAAAATATTCGACAAGATATAACGAATGTGAATATGTTGAACTGTACAAAATTTATCATTTATGTTAGGTAACAACCACAAGGAAATGATTGCTCTTCACCATATAGTCAAAGTGTGTCAGCATGCAGTGGCCAAGTAATACATCACTATGAAAATTTGTAATTATGTTATAATAAGGCACGCATTTTAAATGTGTTCATTAGGCACTGATGATATGGATCAATATATGCACCAACTAAATTCGGGGATAAAAAATATGGTCTGCTGAATTTGAACATTGTTATCCTCTGTTATCTAGCTTTATCGTAACTCACTTTTTTTTATCTTATGTGATGTTTCTCCTCTTTTGGTTGTTGACATTAAATAGATTGTGCAGATCAAATGAAAGATTCCAAATTAAGAGAAAAAGGGGCCCACTTAATAAAGATCAAGAATGCCAATTCTGAATCTGTTCCACTGCTGGATACACGTTCTTTACTTGGAAAAAGAAGCACCGACGATAAAGCATCTGCTCTAAGTGAATCTGAAGTCCCAGCGAGCAAGAGAAATAAATACTCTGCGTTGAAGTATTCAGAGGATGGGTCCGCTGCTTCTGATAATTTGATCAATGATGATAGTAGCATTCCATCAATCTCTCAGTCTGCACCAAAGGATCTCAAATCTCGTATGAAAATTAAAATTTCCAATAATTCAAATAATGGAAACCAAGATTCCTTGCCTGTTCCAGGAAAGGATGAGATAACTTATGTCAAGGGCCAAAGGTCGAAAAGAAGGAGACCAGCAATGTTTGAGGATAAAACATCAATCAAGGGTGACGATGACCCAGTTAATGAATTCTTGGATGCTAATTGGATATTGCAGAAATTGGGAAAAGATGCTGCTGGGAAAAGAGTGGAAATTCATCAGCCATCCAATGACTCCTGGTGAGTCCCCCCTGCTTTCAAGAATAAAAGTTAGCGAGCATGGAGTTGGAATATAAAAAAATTTCAAACTTGAATTTGATTTTAAATGAAGCCCTTGTTTGGTATAGGAAAAAACTTTCTAACTTTCTCCTCAAATTCATTTTCAACCACACATCTCTATGAGACCCACCACTTTACACACTTTTCAACAATTTTTCATCCATACATTCAACATTTTCTTCAATTTTTCCTACACTAAACAGACTCGAAATAAGATCGAAGGTTCCTCCTCCCGCCGTCCTAATTATATAGGTTGGTTTAACTTTTCACACAAATTAAGAAAACATATTTAATGTTATTGAAAAGGTAATTTTTGTAAAGAAAATTCTCAATTTACCCTTATTTAAATATCAAAACTATTATTATTGGAAGTAATAAGTGGGGATATATTAGTAAACAAACAAAATAAATATTTCTCAATAAAGAAACATGCCTATATAATTGGGACAAGAGAAAAAGAAATCCAATTTATGTAAATGGGACGGAGGGAGTATTTACTTTCAGAAGCATAGCATTAGTATGTTTGTCCTTCACATTTGGTTGCATGCTTTGACAATTTTACCAGTATTTTGGAGTATCGTTTCTTTATTAAAGCCACCATAGATTCAAAGATATATTATTGGTGTATGGTCGTATGGATATTGAATTTGGTAGTTTCGTCTCTCTCAGGAATAGGGGGACGGTAGTAGAAGTATTTGAAGGCACATCCATTGTTTCTATTGTTCTTGATCATGGAAAAGCCCATAACTTTGAACTTGGGAAACAAAGAATTCGTTTTGTTTCTCAGAAGCAAAAGCATTGATTTATTACTTCTATACATGATCGACACACACGCTGGGTCGAGAGGTGTAGATTTCTTGAAGCAGCAGCTATGCACGTGAAGATATAAGTTTTCACAAGTTGATCGACTGTCAAGTTGTCTGGTTTCTGAGCAGCCGGATAGTGAAGCTTTTTGCTTTGCTTGCTTACATGTGTAGTCTTTTTTTTTTTTTTTAATATATATTTTTCGGATATTTGTTGCAAATTCTGTCATCGACTGTCTGGAAAATGAATCGGATAAATCAAGACATTGAATTAAGATAGGAAATTCGCTTGTATCTCGTGCTCTATTGTAGTTTATCAAGTAGTTTGAATAATTTATGTTATTGTTGTAGAAATTATTAATGAATTATAAAATATTATTTCTTAATGTATCAAAAATTATGTTATTGTTGTAGAAATTATTAATGAATTATAAAATATTATCTCTTAATGTATCAAAATTTTGTAATATTTTAAGCGAGGTCATATATAAGCTAATTCGTATGCACTCGCCAAACTTCAAATAAAATTTCAGTTGGATATCTAAATATTTATTTGTCTTAGATGAGTGAGAAATTCACTGATTTTTAACCGTAGTTTAATTAATTTCAAATTTTATCATTCTTACCATGTGAAAGTTAATAAAAATTATTTAATTAGTAGTTATATTTGTTATAAGTTAGAGAGAAAAAAGAAGAAAATGTACAGAAGTAAATAGACTTTTGTATTTTATTCAAGACCAAAGTCTCGTGTATATCTCATATATGGAAGAATTAGGGATATAATATTAATAATAATTTGAGTTGTAAGGGGTATAAAAGTCATTCATTATTAATAACATTATTTACAACACTCTTCCTTGAATGATATATTAAAAATATTTGTTTCAATAAAACCTTCTTTGATAAAAATTAAATGGGACAAAAATATTAAATGAAAAAAAATGAGTATAGTCATATTGGAGTATTAGAAATAAATAAATGTCCCCTTATTAAAATCTTGCTAGGAAAATTCGGTGAGACAGAATCAAATCAAAGAAAAAAGAGTACAACTACTCCACCTGATATTAATCACTATAAATCATTGAGTCTACGCATTCCAATCTCGTGAACTAATTTCTTGAATGTAAATATTGACATTGCTTTTATGAATAAATCTGTTATATTATCACTTGAGCGAATTTGTTGATCATCAATATCATTAGTCTTTTGAAATATACATGTATGTAAGTCCTTTATATATCCAACATCGTAAAATTTGAAATCATTGTTCAACTGTTGACCATATATTGTACTTGGCTTTTTTCATTTGTCGCAAAAATTCAGTATAATTTAAGGATGTGATTGTTGAATTATAACCCTTAGATAACTGTGATAATACCCTATTCAAACTTTTACTAGGAAAAATCCTGTGAGAAAAACCATGAGAAGAAAAATAGTACATCATCATTTCTCAATATATCATAGCAGCTGTCTCATTAAAAATATTGCTAGGAAAATGTTGTGGGACAAAACATCAATTAAGAGAAAAAAGAGTACAATGTGTATTAGCTCTCCCTCATTGGAACATTATAAGGATATTGATTTTGTATAACAATGTGTGTTAATCTTTGCAACTCAAATTTGTTCACCAAATAAATTATTTATGATGAGCTCCTTATAAATTTTTAATAGCTCATATTATTAGTTTTTAAAAAAATAAATTCAATTCTACCTTTCCACTTTGAAGAATTATATTATATTTTCAATCATCATTGAAAATGCTACATCAAGCCATTTTTCATAGTCAATATTTACTAATGCACTGAATGCATTTTACAACTATAGAATTGACTCGTCCACTTCGGTGAACAATCAAATATGATTCACCCCTATTGAGCAATTAATCATGAATTTGCATCTTGAAAATTAACTGCCAAGATTTTCAATTATTATTCACAATAACAGTACATTCAAATTTCAACATTTTGTCATATATATGATCATTTGCACTATTTTTCATACAATTTAATTTTATACGTCCGGTTACATTCCATTTCAGAGTGATTCTATTTTAGACATATTAAATCTTTCAATAATAATACTTGTATATTCCAGACATCTTTTATATCGTAATTGTCAATTGAATGAAGTATAACCAATCAACTAAATACATATTATTTCTCAAAATATAATCTGTAATTTTGCTTGAAATCCTAATGTACCGTGATCAATTAGTACATCAAAGAATACTCCCAAAATATTGAGATGAGAATCATCAGTTTTGATATCAATCATTGGTATATCAAAGACCCCAGCTAGTGATTAGATTATAATTTCATCCACCATACATTATGCAATTCTTTGAAAAACTTCGTATGCAATGATTCGTGTTTTGCTATATAATATTTTTTTATTTGTACAAATGCTTACTGACTTTATAATTTTATAAGTGCTTTTGACTACAAATCCTGTAACGATAATCCCTATAGTGAGATCTTCATCTTTGGCAAAAAGTTTCTATGGATTCATTATCCACGTTTCATAATAGAGCTATGTAATGTATGTTGTCGATTATTATTTCTTTATCGATTACATATGATCTCGATATATACATAACATATAGAGATCTGTTTATATTTTTTTATCATCAAGCACTTGAGTCCCTTTATATGTATTTAGTTATGTCATTTTACTCTCAATAAGTAATTTGCTTCAATGAGATGATCACAATTATTTCAGATATATTTGTTTTGGAATCAAATTCTATCACCGTTCAGGCGTGATCACATTTATCAATTGTTTAATCTCCCTATAATGCTGAGAAATCTTGTACTTATATCAATCGACGAACTATGCCGCAATACATCATCCTTCATGAATAATTATAATTAGTGATTCAAAACAATCACTTATTCTCAACATTTATTTATTTCCATCTCAATGCGTTATAGTAGAAAATATATAGACTTCTTAAAATTTTAAAAGAAACCCATATGGTTTCACAAGCAAAACATGGGGTTATCATTTTGACATATTTGTATACAAAATATTGCAGCATATGAAACACATTTTTACTTAGAGTGTTCTCATCAAATATTTTAGTAAATAGTTGAAGGCATTTAATTTTGTTAACGAATTGGCAATACAATGTACTATTATTATTATCATCATCTTAATCAATACATAAAACCATTTCATGATTTGGGATATGAAAGCATTGGAATATACAATTTTTTCATAATAATATAACTTGAGCAAATAATATCTTAAACTGTATGTATAAGTTTTCAATCACACACGTAATAATTTATTGTATCCAATTTTCAAATTTTCAATATTGGTATAAATGGAGTGTGGGTAATGAATATCATAGTGGATTCTCAATAATTCTCATTATTGAACCAGATGATCCAACTGATCATGTCAAATTATTAAATATTAAAGTTATTGAATTTCTGGTACAATACAACGTGTGTTTCAATAATTTATTATATTAAATGCAAGTATAACAATTATAAAGCATCACCTTTAACAAATATGAAGAGTTTTTATTCAAAAATTTCAGGGATTCCAACTTATTTAAAATTCTCTACTATTTGCATAGAGATTTCTTATAAATGAAGGTTGGATATTGATCTGATGGAAATGATATGTTCCCCACAGTGGGGAATATAATCCATTCCCACAAGCCCCCCTATTGGTTGGTGGTCAGTGGGCCCACCCCACCAACCAATCAAATTGCTTGTGGGAATGGATTATGTTCCCCACTGTGGGGAACATATCATTCCTCATTGATCTTAATAGTTGGATGTGAAGAACAACGAGTTATGAACATCCTATTCAAATTTCATGACAATCAAACAATGAGTTGCTGAGATATCAACGTTTTATCACAACTTCTGCAGACTGTCCAAATTGTGCGAATTTCTATAACGTTTATTCAAATATAATAGTACAACTCTTCAATAGTATACAAAGTCATTTTTTCACGAATATTAATCCAATATTCTTTTTGAATGTTGATTTGTATAAATTCATACTTTTATTTTGAAGTAACAACAAAATATTCTTTAGAGCTCAAGACATATAAATTTTATACTTTTCTGAAGTATTAATACAGTATTTTTCAAGAATATTGTTTAAATAGAGTCACGTTTCACAAGAAATTGATATGAAATTAATCTAGAATATGAATGCTCACACATTATACTTTTTTAAAAGTAATAATATAATATTATTTTCAGATATTGTTATGTGTGAACTTGTGTTTCTTTTAGAGCAACAAAATAACTAAATATAATACCACTTTTCAAACAATGTTACAATATTCTTCTGAAATATTGATATAAAGGTGCGTTTGATTGCGAATATGAAAAACTGGTGTAAAGAAAATATTTTCTAAGGAAAAGATTTGTCTGGAAATTATTTTTTTGGAAAATATCAATTGAAAGTGTTTGATTGCTTTAATTTTCTAGGTGAAAAAAGTGGGGGATTTTCCAAGTTTTATAATTTGATTGACATTATTTCTCGTGAAAAATAATATAAAATTTAGCTATTTTAATCATTTTTTAATTTTTAATACATTTGTACTTGATAATAATAATGTTATTTTTTGGAACAAAAATAAGTTAATTAACAACAAAAAAATTGATCAAACGTAACAAAAAATTAAACTTGCAAACATGGAAAACATTTTATCTCATTGTGAGAGAAAATTTTTTCCACTCAGAGAGAGAAAATAAGGAGCGTGGACATGAGTCTTGAAAATATTTTCCAGTCCAAACTTAGGCAATCAAACAAGAGAAAAAGGGGAAAGATGGAAAATATGCAGCAATCAAACATACTCTAAATTATTTCATTTCCAAGAATTATAATACACTATTCTGGTTTAGATTATTTCTTTTCTAAGAATAATAATACAAAATTCTTCTGGAATATTGTTTTGAAACATTGAAAGAAAAAATTGCATTCAAACAAATATTTTTCTACCATAAATTGGTATGGTAAAAAAGATATGATCAGATCAAATAACTATATCGCTTTGTTATGCAATTCAAGTTAAGAGAAGACAAAGCTTTTTGTTTACTGACCACGAGGTTTTGAAGCATTTGGCTAGCCAGGATAATGCATCCGCATGCCATGCCTCGTGGACAGCCTATTTGCAACAGTTTACCTTTGTTATTTAGTATAAATCTGGTGCTTCTAACAACGTTGCAGATGCCTTGAGTCAACATCACTTGTTGTTAACAGATTTGAGGGTGGCCGTGCCAGGTTTTGATACCTTTCGTGATCTTTATGCTTATGATCCTTTCTTTGGCCATGTTGTAAACGAACTTCAATCAAGGAGGGCTTCTGAGCATCTTCTTTCTGACGGTTTTCTCTTCCGAGGTTAGTAACTGTGTATTCCAGATTGCAGTTTGCGTGCGAAGATTATAGTTGAGCTTCATGGTACTGGACATGTTGGTCATGATAGAATAGTGGAATTGGTTGATCGTACCTTTTCTGGCCTTCTTTACGGAGGGATGTTTAGCGGTATGTGGAGCGTTGTTGCACTTGCCATGTTGCCAAGGGAACGATGACGAATGCTGGGTTTTACCGTCCACTCCCTATTTCGACCAGCCTTGGACTGATATTAGCATGGACTTTGTGCTTGGCTTGCCTCGTACTCAACGAGGTTTTGATTCAATTTTTGTTGCGGTTGATCGTTTCTCAAAGATGGTGCATTTCATCCCGTGTAAACGTACTGCAGATGTGGTTCAACTTTTCTTTCGTGAGATTTACCGCTTACACGGGCTACCATCCTCGATTGTGTCAAATCGTGACTGTGACGCCCCAAATTTATTTCTTATTTTTATGCATTTATTTATTTTCCCGCCATATTTTGGTTTTCAAACGAATAAAATAGTATTTTATCCACCCACTCTAAATATAAATTTGAACTTTAATTTTTAAAGCATAATTGAACATTATTAAAAATAAGTATTTTCCTCTGAAATATCATTTGTAATTTAATTTAGAAGAAAGCGAAATAAACTAGCTATAATATGGAAACTTTATAGTTAGTAGTTGATATAAAAATATCTGTTTAAAACAGGAAACAGAGAGTGGATAGCGGAAGATAGCCGGAAATTTGTTATTTAAAATATTTAACTATTTTGAAACGAAATTAAATTATTTAAAAGTAGTTGGATCTTTTTGAGGTTTCCCTGGTGAGAGGCCTATGAACCACGGTTAGGTACCCAGTACACAATGATCCCGTCATTTGAGAGTTCGCACCAACCTCCAATCCATGCATTGTCATACCTACAATGCAAAACTAAATGAGCTAACGCTCAGCAAGTAATATATGCATGATCATGCGCATGAGTTTCAATTCACTTTCTCAAAATTATCTCATCACCAGGCTCCGTGCCTTCTCGTCATCTCAATTTATCCACATTTCCTACTTGGGCCCAAATCCCACTACATTGTACCTATGAGCTAAAATATCAACATGGTCGATAAAATGAGCCTTCCAGTGCCTGTGGTCCGTCATCGCCCACCGAGACTCAAGACTTCACAGTTTGTATCCATCTTTGCCCATTGAGACTCAAGATACAGTACCGGGAATTATATTATATCAATCAAGCCTGGACTATTATATACGGCGCTCGGCGTGCCGATTCGTAGTTCCAAGGCCACCAAGAGACCTCCCGACACAGCCTGTATACCGAAGCCGGACTGCCAACACCCCATCATCGACTACCCTTAATGATCGTCGGGAGTCTCAAGCTAGTGTATATATCCGGACACGAAGTAAAGTGCAGTACACTCGTAGGGCGATTCTACTATCATCCACATTATTCTCTCTCCATATATTTCCATATACTCTTTTATCTATTTCTTTATTATTTATGAGGGATTTCTTGTAAGTCCACACAATGTACATGTCAATGTCCATGAATGTCAACATATATTTTGTGCACCAGTTTCACGTTATATAACCTCATCATATGGCATTCCAATGATATTCATGTGCATTAATAACATATCATATCATATCATATCATCAAATCACATCTCGCATGCTTTCACCATATACAGATAATTGTCACATCATATTTCATGTATATTGCACGCACAATATACTTCACATAATCACATAGGAGCACATAATAATATAAATATTATATTTTGCATTGTAGTTGAAATCTTACTTACCTCGCTCCTTGATTATCCTAGAGTTGACGACTTTATTTTTCAATATTTTGCAATACTAATCCACTTAGAGTCAAACTAGATTGATCATCACTCCTCGCCTATCATATGTATAAATTACAATTTAGTTGCGTGATAATATATTATATTCCAACTAACCAATATTAATTAGGATCCATTAAATAATATGAGATTAAAATGGGTCATCTTATTGTAAAATATTTTATCTAAATAATTATATGGACCAACTTTATTTTAAAGGTATTGACCCACTTTATTATATCTCATAAAGCAATTAATCTAATCCTCATATCCAAAATAATAATCATAACATTAATAATATAAATCTAATTATATTATATATATAATAATATATAACATATAATATAATAATAATAAATAAAAAAATTAAACAAAAGTTACCTTGCAGAGAGGGGGGGTCGACCCCCCCCCCACTAATTCAATTGGGGGGGGGTCGACGCACCCAAATAAAAATTGGTCGACCCCCTCTTTTCTCTCCCTCCGTCTCTTCGTTTCTTTGCGTAAATGTTGCATATTTATAGTTTTTATTGGGGGCTAAGCTGCAATTATTTTATTTACTCTTTTAGTCCCAAAAAATATAAGATTTATATTTTTAATCCCAAAAATTAATAAAAACTCCAAAATGACTTTAAAAAAAAACTATAGGATGGTATGAAGTCGAAATAGAAAATTTCTGGGCTCAATATGAAGTTGCTGACGAATACTTCGTAACGATATTTTCGGATCGTAAAATCGATAACCGAGGTAAAAGTTATCGCTCATCAAAATTTACCTCTTAAAACTATTTTATTTCGATTTCTTTTTAAATGGTTTCTTTCATCTTAATTTTCGGTACTCTTATTATCATCAAAATTGAACTTCCAACATACTATTTTATCTTTTGTTTGTGTTCTTTTACCCGCAAACTTGAAACTCGTGAAATCGCTAGAGTCAATTCTATTATTGCTTAAATCACATTCTATGCACTATTCGCACCGTGTCTAATTCAATTATTATAATCATTAGAACTTCTATCTAGCATTTTCTTTTTCATCTTCTTTTTATAGTTATCATTTGGTGAATTGATATTATTCACTCCTACGTTTAGACCATGATTTCAGTAAAAATTCTCTAATACTTCATCATGATTAACGTACAATAATATGCTTCAGCAGCAACGTAAACTCGCAATAGGTGATAACTTAATTGTAATGGAGTTCTATTCATCCACAAAATCTTTGTTAGTGATCTTTCCTAGATAGATCCACACTTCAAACCATTATTACTTGTGTTGGCCTCGTACTATAGACTTTCAAAGTAAATATGGTGGCCATGAAGTTTAGGTTGTGATTCCAGTATTCTTCTTATCTTGATATACAATTAGCTTCATCATCGCGTCGTGCTAATTCACGCCAGAATTTACTCATAAGAGTATCTTTATTAGTCATATAACATCCTCTTTCTGCTCAAATCTTCAGAATTAGAGTAAGAACGCGTCAATTTTGTAAAAATATTAGTCATATTAGAATATTTTTTCATTTGAACATCATAGTCTATCTTATAAGACTTGAAGATAGTATCCCGCTAATATAAGAAACTTCCCATTTCAGTGGAGTCTTAAACTCGATGGGCTCCTACTGAGGTTAAACTAAAAATAATCCAGCTATGTTTCATAAAGTAGTTGCAGCGAACGAGAGGAGATCAAAGAAAGTTTACTCAATCTCTTCAATCAGTACACAAATTAATTCATTCTATCGTTCTAACTATACAACTCGTTATCTCCAAATATTTCAGCTGCATAGCTTTGCTATCCATCTCTTTTACTTTGATCTATATAGTGTTTCCAAATCACAATACAAAGGTTCAACTTAAGGAGTTCACCATAAATATGGTATTCTGATTTTATCAATTCATAAATTCAGACTTTGAATCTTCTCAAGCAATCAGCTTAGATGATTTGAATAATCGAGATTTTTTCAAACAGAGAATGATACTAACATTATTTTAGGATGATTTGAAATTTCTGAACAAAGCTATCGAAAATTCGATATTTTGATATCAATCATAAAGATATCAAGAGATTCAAAACAAATTCATCGAAAACATATTTTCTTCTGATCCTACTTTAGAATAATGTACAGTGATTTGAGTATTGTGCTAATCTATGCTGATGGAATTACATCAATTGAGACAACAATGGTTATGAGTCTAGTCGATACAAAAGAATTGTTGAGGCCTGAAAGGATAATAGCACTTGAGCTAAATACGAATCGAAATGTCACAATAAAGTGCTATATGAGTCGAACACTTTTCCTTGTTGAGGATTTCCAATAAGAAGAGATGGATTCAAGAGTTCTCAATTATGATAAATAATTCAATGAATTCATACATTTGTTGAGATTCAAACCCGAGGTATCATAGACACTGAATCATATCTGTCTATACGAATATAGATGCAGAAGAAAGTTCAATAGAAAAACTGGGCTAAAAAAAAATTTAGATCCATTAGGTGAAGACGGTATCTCTTTCGTAGATGCAGATTTAAAGATCTTCCTAATTCAAATGAGAAATAAATATGATATAAGTTTCAATAAAACAAGGACTGGTCGAGTCATTTTAATAATAAGGTAACGACTAAGCTACCAGAAGTTGTGATCTTAGTATAAAAAAATATGAATTTGTTGTAATGGATGATTACAACAAAATTTAAGCTCAATGGGAACAAACACTGATTCTTTTAAATGAAAACATATGTATGTAGAAATCAATTGGCAGAGAAAACTGAGGCTCACATGAAATAACTGAAGAGGGCAATATTTCAATTTTCCCTTATCACAAAGGAAGAAAGAACTTTGGACTTAGGTGCAAAAAAAATGTTCTTTTAAGAAATGGAGGGATAGAAGAAGAAAACACATTAGAGACACCAATTCTCTACATTTCAATTTTAACGTCATACTTTGAAACATAGGGGGGGTACAATGACATTAATGGAGCATGAGGAAAGTTCATGGGAAAAGAAAATTCTTTAGCTTCAAATGAAAATTGTATCCAAATCATACGAATTTTCATAATTAGATCAAGGCATATAAAAATTAGGAATTTTTGCTCTTTCGAAGATTAAGAGTTAAAAATAGAAAAATCTTGATCTACAAGCAACCATGTTTATCATGTTAGGTAGATGAATATTAAGGAGTAGTACTCGAGTTAAAAGCAAATCAAGATGTCACAATTTGAGAGTAGGATTGTCACATTCTTTCATGAAGCGAAATAACAAAGAAAAAGATATGACTTATAGATGAAAAAATATCGAATCAAGGAATTACCAGAAATAATAGATTGTTGAATACGAATAATTGAATGAGTAACACCCGAAAAATAAATTATCAAAATCGAGTGTTTGAATTATCACATCATTTTCTGAATTAAAATGATAAATAGGAAGATGTGATTCATAAATAAATGAATCTAAAAGATTATCCAACATATTGGGTAATTTACAAGAGTTAAACAAAAACGTTTGATTAAATAATTTATATAAGTTTAACCAAAGAAATGGTTTCATTGAGAGGAAAGACAAGTGAAAGATTTACAAATACCGAAGACGAGGTTCACTAAGAAAGTAACCTCAGTCATTGGTTTTCCTTCACATGCAAGTGAGAGGAAAAATCTTTATAAATGAAGACTCAAATTTCAGATCATTTAACTTTCACAAAAGGACAATAAATACGATTAGAGTCCAATAAATTGAGGTTTGTTATGTCATTTCGAATAACACGATGATTGGGCTTAAGGATATGGTCGAGATGGATCACAACTGATACTAATTGATTATATTGCAAGACTCTGTAGTAATCGAATAGTTTTCATTTACGGAGGGTGAGATACGGGTCCCAAATTTAATCGGTGTACTGAATGTGAAGGGAAATAAAGATTGTAAACATCCAATATACCAACAAGTGGGTAATTTAGAATTTCAGCAACTGGACAATGACCGGACCATCAAGAGATATAATTAAGATGGCAACAATCAGACGATCAAGAAACATAATTGAGATAAGTAGATAAACGAAACAAATGGAATACAAAACAATGTCTTATCTGAGTCAAATAGTTATTAATGAACAAATGTCATTAATGAGACTAATAAACGTTCAGTCAAAATAAGGATAAAGTCCACATAGGAGTCAAATATTTATTAATGAACCAATTTCATGAAAACAGATGGACATCGAGTCAAAAGAACGTTTGGATATGAATCAATATTCAAAACTTAAGATATCTCAAAATAGATATTCAAAACGGTAAATCAAGAATAGAATCTTCTGAATTTTCAAGAATGCTGTTTTAGAATGAATTTCGAGGCCGTTGTAATAAATAATTACAACATAAGATTTGGGCTCGTTCGAATATATTTCAATTCAATGAAGTGAAAGATCACAAGTAAAGAATGTCAGTTTATTACAAATTTCTCAGCAATACAATTTATGAACTTTCCTTATATTAAGGAAAATAATTAGGGTACTTTTAGATAGGATGGTGATGAGAGAAGATAAATTAATGCCACCAAAACATGCGGAATAAATTATGTGAAATTTAAAGTTCGATAAGGGAGTTTAGGGAGTATTTTACGAAAGGAAAGAGTTGCCTCTTATGATATATTTGACAAGGACCTATAAGATGATTCAATAATCTTTTACAAGTACGATCCATGATATATTTCGAAAGGTGTAGGTGAATATCAAGGAACAACACGATCATTAGCACAATATTAATGAGAACGTACATATGGTTGGAAATATCATTATCATTGTCATTACTAGACACTGTCATTCTAGTTACTCCATAGAATAACTCAACTGATGCAAATCTTACATTGTGAATCCTAGGATTAGCTACAAGGGATTATCAAGGTTCACACTTTAAGAGATATATATGTTTCCTTAATATGAGGGTAATCGTAAAGAATCTCCAAAAATCTCTCCAATGATGAACATAAAGTTACATAGGTCTCGATACCCATACCCCTTATTCTCAAGCCAAGAATTTACTCTTCTTCAAGTATCGATATCAAATTATTGAGGGTCGATATCTAATCAGAATGCACATTCTCAAAAATCTTAAACTCAATCAAATTTTTAATATAACTCATCCATTTCAAATACTTAATTATTGATAATAAGTTGTAAATTTGATCTCTTATTGCTCATTGCAATAGAAGAAATTGACATATCAGATGATGTAACATCCTAGATGTCATCACTCTTAATATACGTTTATCTAGAACATCTTCGTTCCAAGTATTTTATGAATTACACAAAATCTTTAGCTATTAAGCTTGTTCAATCAATGAACGTCGTTCCAAGATATCACACTTATCTCATCATCTTGCAAAATATTCATATCACATTTTATTTTGTAGGCACTAGAATCCTAAGTTGAACTCCCATTTCAAGTTTAGCTCAAGATATTAAATAAATATCCATGTAGGCAAATTATTCCAAGATAAGTATCCAATTGAAATTTAACATTTTTGACAATTAATTCACATAAAACAAGTAATAACTCATTTGGTTGGTGCACTCCAAATAACTGTCGGACATGTGTACACTGGGTAGTCTTCAGAATCTTTAAAACCATGCTCTGATACAACGCGATGTGACGCCCCAAATTTATTTCTTATTTTTATGCATTTTTTTATTTTCCCGCCATATTTTGGCTTTTCAAACGAATAAAATAATATTTTATCCACCCGCTCTAAATATAAATTTGAACTTTTATTTTTAAAGCATAATTGAACATTATTAAAAATAAGTATTTTCCTCTGAAATATCATTTGTAATTTGATTTAGAATAAAGCGAAATAAACTAATTATAATATGAAAACTTTATAGTTAGTAGTTGATATAAAAATATCTGTTTAAAACAGGGAACAGAGAGTAGATATTAGAAGATAGTTGGTTTATTTAATCGATAAAATTTCTTAAAGTAACATTTAATATTCTTATTTATTTTTTGTTAATAATACGTTAACTAAATTTAAAGTATGATTTAATGTCGAATATGCCCCTTTAAAGTAGTCAAATAAATTAAAATTTCTATTTGACTTTCGAGTGGGTCCCGTTAAATGTGAATAATTTAATATAATAATAAGACGAATTTTTGGATCATTACAGTGACACTCGTTTTCTTAGCCATTTCTGGCATAGCTTGGGGCGCATGACCAACACGTCATTGAATTTCAGTGGTTCCTACCATCCATAGACCGATGGGCAGACGGAGGTTGTGAACCATTCACTGGGTAACCTGTTGAGGTGTTTGGTTGGTGACAATATTAAGTCATGAGATCAACAGCATAGTCAGGCCGAGTTCGCTCATAATGTAGCAGTGAATCGCAGCACAAGTTCTTGACCCTTTCATATTGTATATTCTATGGTTCCTTGCGGTTCCTTGGATTTGTTATCTTTACCTATTGATACCCGTATTCATGGATGTGTAGCTGATTTCATTGGGGGAGTGTAGCGTGTGCACTCGGAAGCTCACGAGAACTTAGTTGCAGCCACTGCTGAGTATAAGCGAGTAGCTGATGCCCGTCGTCGACATGTTGAATTTGGGTGGGAGCTTTTGTTTGGGCTGTCCTCACTAAAGATCGTTTTCTAGCACATAAGTACAACAAGTTGTCATCTCGCAAAATTGGTCTAGTGGAGATTGTAGAGAAAATAAATCCTAATGCCTACCATTTGACGTTACCAAGCCACATTCGTACTACTAATGTTTTCAATGTTAAGCACCTTGTTCCATTCATTAGTGACAGTTCTTCAAATGATGAGGTGGGTGGCGATTCAAGGTCAAGTCTTCTTGACCCCCGAGAGGATGATGGAGTTGAGGATCGAGCACGGGCTTATTTGGAAGTGCGGGATGAATTGATTTCAAGGTTTTCAAAGAAATATGCATAAAAGTTACATACGAGCTCAAATTTTGGCCCATAATATGTTTTCGAAAGGGTTAAGTACACAATTAAACACATTTAAGTATGACATTTTTTAAAATCAGGTGATTTGTAACTAATTACAGAAATATTTCAAATAATTTTTAAAATCAGGTAATTTTTTTATAATCAGAAATTGGGATTTGTAATTAATTACAATTGTAACTTTTATTCCAATTTGTAATTAATTACCACCACCACCATCACCATCTAATTTGTAACCAGTCACAGCCGCCAACACTTTATTTTAGTTTTGTAATTAATTACAATTGTAACTTTATTTCAATTTGTAATTAGTTACAATTGTAATTTTAATAAAAATTTTTAATTAATTACTACCATTGTAACCAGCCATCGCATTATTTCAATTTGTAATTGTTACAATTGTAATTCTAATTAAAATTGTATTTAATTACCATCACCTACACCACCAACTCCAAAACAGTCACCACCTTAATCACCAAAAAAAAAAAAAAAAAAAAAAATCTTCACAGCCAAAAAATCAAAAATCAATACCATCAACCCAATTTTAAATAAGTAATTACTATTGTAACTTAACTGTGTATTACAAGTCACTTGAAATTTCATTTTTCTTTTAAAATTAATTGAAATAGTTACAAATTGTAATAAGTTATAGTTTGTAATTAATTACAATTGTAAAATAATGAATTTTTAAAATATGACATATCTTTTTTGCCAAAATTAATTGAATTAGTTACATTCATATTAATTACAACTGCAATTACAACTTAATTACATCATGATATCCATTACAATTTACAATTAATTACAATTGTAACTTTCACTATCTTATCCCAACACTTCATCACCAACCCCAGCCCATTGATTGTTCTGTTTTCTAACTCAAACACAAACACAAGTACTCACGGACATAACCTTATCATCCTATACATACCATAAAATTATACCAGTAACACACACTGCCTCAAAGAAGAATGAGCACCACGTTAAAGTCAAACCTCTCAGTCTCATATAGTCCATCATCATCTTCAATTTCATCAAAAACTTCAAAACACATTGAATTTCCTATGGCAGCAACAACCTCAACCATCTCTATTTATCAGCTCATCAGGTATTGGATGAACCCCAAATTCTTTCATATACCACAGTTTTGAGTTTCACTTACGGGTAACTTTGGGACCTTCTGGAGATCTTATGTTGACGTCTCGTATCAGGAATACCAGTACTGATATAAAGCCTTTTACATTTGTATATCACACCTATTTCTCTGTTTCAGATATCAGTGAAGTACGAGTCGAAGGATTGGACAAGTGTAATTGCCTTTCGAGAAGCAATTGCTAACACAGTCGAAATGGAAGGAGTGGGAGCACTCAGCAGTAAAGATGGCTTGGCCTTGCCCCGTTGCAGCGCCCTTCGAGCAAATAGCACACAGTTTCTGCAAACACAATCGAATTTTAGGCATTATTTATAGTACAGTAAATGAGATTGAATATATATATATATAATACAGAAAGGCCAAAGAACTATGAAATACACATTATATATGGTTTCCGAGATTGATTATACCCTACCATCCAGTTTGATTATACAAAATAACATTTCTTAATCAGCCCATTATATCAAAATGTAAACTTTGTTAGATAGAATAACAATTTAATTTTTAAATATTGTACCACAAAGTGTACATTAGAGTTATGAACCACCTCAAACTTGCAATTGTTCAAGAAATCAATCAAAATTGTGAATTTTTTTCCCAAAAATTCTAAAAACTTTGAGGAATTTAAAGAATAAGGCAAGTAGCATAGGTTCCGTGAACTCAATATCTGCAAAAATCCACCATTGCGACTACCACCACCGTATCCTCATGACGACCACTGCGAAATCCACCACCTCCGCCACTACCACTAGAATCAGATTGAGCCACGTGACAGTTATACTCCTTCCATCATCGATTGTTCATCCTTGAACTCAGTATCTGCAAAAATCCATTTATAATTTCAGAGAGTGAAACGAAAATGTGTAGCGGCCAAGGAGAAAGAGAGAGGTGAGCGGATCTGATCAGAGGAGAAAGAGCGAGGTGAGCAGAAGAGGAGAAAGAGAGAGGAGAATGATTAGCAGATTAAGTTTATACTTGATTTAAAAAATTATTTTAGATTTAACTTATTTGAAAAATTCGAAGATTAAATATGTTAATCAATCTAATTAGCCCTTTTTGAAAGCGTCTTAACGAGCTGGATTGGACTAGTCGCTTCACTGTTCCAAATTATGGTTTTTGCGTTTTTGAAGTCTTCTAAACATATAAAATGGGCATTCTTTAAGTTTCTATGTCTTTTTTTGTCTTTTCGCATTATTGCTCGTTTAGGGTTAGGGTTTTATATTTAAGCATTTTTGTTTTACATTTTGGAATAGTTGTTTTTGCATGAACTTTGTTCTTCTTGGAGTTTCTTCAATTACATTCAATTCAATTCGGTATTCATTTGAATCAACGTCTTGAGTTTGTATTGTTTTAATTCATAATGTTTGTGTCTGCGTCAGTTTCCTTTTAGAATTAGAATATATATATATATTTTACCTTGATTGAATTGAGATTTGACTCTTCTATATAATAGTTAGATAACGTTATTCATTATTTTAGAGCATGTTGGATAGAAAGTTTTTTGTGAAACAAATCTTATTTTATATCTTCAAAGGTTGGTACATTTTTTGACTCCTAAGCAAGAGAAGATAAACAATGAAACATGGCTATTAATTAATTGGTCCGGGCATATTTTTTAAAATTCAAGTTTTCCAAATTTATCCTTCTCTAGAAAGTACGAAGAATTGAATAAAATAAATATATGAATCATATATAAATATAAATAAGTTTCTTATCAAGTAATTTATGTCAGAATCAAATGATAATTTTGATAGACTTTCAACACGTACAAATTAAATTGAAATATATATGACACTATCAAGTGATAATTCTCATTGTGTTCCAAATGCGATATCCACTCGCTATTCGGGATATAAATGAAATATATATGATACAAATAAATATGAATGAAAAACAATCAAATTCAGAAAAGATTGAGTATTTTTCCTACAATATTTGGAGGATTTGATTATTGAAATTCTATATAATTGTAACAATTTTTCATTTTGTGGAAAGCTTTGTTGGTCAGTAAATTTTGTGTCATATATATATATCAACAAAAAGATCATACGGGTAAATTAAAGAGAATTTTATTCGATTCCCAATAAAAGTTCATATTTATAAGAAGAATTAGGGATACAATGGTAATTGTAATTAGGGCTGCACGTATATTTTTTTTCATTCACTTAGAGCATCTCCAATACACTCCATGGATTATGTTGACATGACAATAAAATAGATGAATTTCTAGAGAGCGTGGATGAATAGACGGAGAAGTCAAAAATTCACTCTCCAATAGTTCCTTCTACATTTAAATAATATTTATTATGTGGCATTTTTTATTTAAATTTAAAATTAATTACTATGCATAAATTGAGCTTTATCTGCAGAATTTCTTTCTGTATAAAGAGTCCAAATAGAAATAACTTATATCATAAAACCTGATTGGTCAACGTCCTTATTTATAATAATTAAATAATTAAAAAATATAAGTTAATGATGAGTCAGCATGTCTTACGGAGCGTCTAGTTGTAGACGTTCCATCCTCACAATGTCTATTTTTTTAGTGTCACGTCAGCCTAACATCCTAATTCACGTTGTGCATTGGAGAAAGACTGTTATCATATTCCATCTATTTGCTGACCTGTCATGTGTATTTTCCCAATCCACGGAATACATTGGAGATGCTCTTATAACATATTATTTACGACGATATCTTAATAATAATCTTTTACACAATCGATATGTCGCGTGCCAATTCATTGCTCACTATGGTAGGTTATAAATTTGTTTTAAAAAAAATCATTAATTAATTTCCAATTGATTAATTTAAGTATTCTATAAAATGAATATATATATATATATATATATATATATATATATATATATATTCTTAAAAAATTCAATCTTTCCATTAATTCAAAACTCTCTACTGATTGTATAGAGATTCTCACAAATGAATCGATGATTATTGATCTTAACCATTGGATGTGAAAAACAATGAGTTTTGAACGTTTTGTCCAATGAGTTGTTAGGATATCAACATCTTATCACAGCTACTGCAGACTATTCAAATCTTGAGAAATTCTGGACCGTTGATTCCAACATAAAAATACGACTCTTTCATAGTATATATAATTATTTTTTTTCCACGAATATCAATCCTATATTATTTTGGAATGTTGATTTGTATAAATTTACAAGGTTTATAGTTTTTCAGGAGTATTAATACAATATTTTTCTAGAATATTAATTAAAATGAGTCACGTTTCACGAGAAATCAACATGAAATTCGTCTAGAATATGAATGCTCACATATTATACCTTTTTTAAAGTAATAATACAATATTACTTTCAAATATTGTTATGTGTGAATTTGTGCTTCTGTTGGAGTAACAAAATAACTAAATATAATATCACTTTTTCAAACAATCTTTCAATATTCTTCTGAAATAATGATATAGATTATTTCATTTTCAATAATATTTATAATAAAATATTCTAGAGGAATATTAATTTGATTATTTCTTTTCCGAGAATATAATACAACATTCCTCGGGAATATTGTATTGAAATATTGAATGAAAAATTGCATTTAAACAAATATTTGTATATCATAAATTAGTATTGTCAAAATTATATGATCAGATCGAATAACTATACTGTTTTGTTATGCAATTCAAGTTAAGAGAAGATAAACATATTTTATTTTGAACAGGAAAAAGAGAATATTTATGTCAATTCAATTAACTAGTGGTTTGTGGCATAAAATAACAAAGAATCAATTGAGCTTTGTGACTTTAAAAAAAATAATCAATTTGTTTATGCTCAATTGGTTAAAACTTCATTCTGATAACGTGTTATAAATTAAAAATTAAATAAAATAAAATATAGAAAAGTCTATAGACTTGTGTATTTTATTAAGAACCTATGTCCTATATTTATGGGAAAAAATTGAGAATACAATGATAATAGTAATTAGAACTGCATGAGTATAAATATCAATCATAAATAACATCTTAATCTTAATCTTAATATCTTAATCTTATATATATATATAAGTAGCTGAGTTAATGCGGATCCCATTAGATATTTCCCGCCAAAAGTAACTGTCCAAAAGAGAGTTTATATACAGTTTTTTTTTTCACAAGATTTTTTTATTATTACTTGACTTCAATGTTGCACGATTTTCAACATTAGCACTTTGATTACCAAAATTCAATCACCTCGGTTTCAACACACACACACACATGTTTGCTTTTCAAATTATATGTATATGTTTGCTTTTCAAATTTTTTCAATTATAAAAAGGCTATAAGAATTTTTTCAAAATTAATTATAGTATTCACTTCATACATATTGAGGGTCAAAAATTTTTCAACAATAAGAAGACTAATATCTACTTAATTTTACTTGTGTTGCTTATCAGTACTATCCCCCCCCCCCCCCCAAATTTTTGAGCATTTTGCAAAAATTCTATCTATTGTATATTATGTCTATTACTGCTATTTTCTTACATTGTTCTATAATGATTTTTTTTATATAGCTGTAGAAATGATATTTAACTACAAACAAGGTGTCCAATTGATTAATTAGTATATTTGTTTCGCGCGGAAGTCACCTCGCTAACAATTACCAAAAGGGGGATCAAACGAATGTGTAAGGAACAAACCTCTCGAGACAAAGTCCCAACGAGGGGTGCTATATTTATGAAGATTACAGTGAAGACAAAACACCTTCAATGAGCGCAAGCACACAAATTACACTAAGAGTTTGACGATAAAAGTAAAGATAGAGGAAATTACATATTCTCTTGTTGAGATTTGATTGATTGGTCTTTCTAAATGACTAATTTTTTACAATATATACAAATGCATGAACTTCCTTCAACCGCTGCCAATATTTGAATATTCGGTTTGCCGCCTTAATTTGTAATACTTTCATGGATTAATTTGCTTCCTCCACGTTGCATAATCGTCGCCCACGTTCTTGTAACATCCGCTTGCCACGTCGCTCTAAGTAACCTCCACAATTCGTGATTTCAACTGCCACCTTCATCAACAACTGGCTACGTGATCATAAGACAAGTGTCAAAACTACTTCTACTTGCTTTAGTCGCCCAACTGCTTCGTCGCTCGCCATGTCGCTCAAATATCCTAGTTGCCGCACAATCACCTAATCGTCCAACTTCTTGCCTATAAAGAGTCTTTAACGTTGGGTCTCTTTTGGTTTGGGCCAATGTTTAGGCCTCTTGTATTTTTGGGTATTTTTTGGGCGTCAACAATATCTTTTACCATTTAAAAAAAAAAAAAAATCTGTAACAATCATACATAAAAACTAAAAACCAACAGTTTAAAAGGATTTTAATAATTGATATACGATTAAATGAATATGCATGGAGTTGTTATATATGGTTCAAAGACGTGATGTAATAATTATTTCTTATGTGTCTCAATTTTATAACTTTTTATGTCAATCATACAAATTCAATGTAAAATTTTTAGTTCAAAATTATATTAAAGTTGTATTACACATCTAATAATAAATAACCTTATCGTATAATTTTTTTATAAATAATTTTATTTTTATAGTTATTTAGTACATCTAAAAACTCGAGCTCCTTTGTGTTGTATTTTATTAAATTAATGAGTATTTTTATAGAAAATTACATTTAATAATTAAATAATTTTTAGTAAAGATTGTGATATTTTATTGGCCTTAATCTTATGAATGAATAATTTTGTTTAGTCATACAAATTCAATGTCAAATTTTCATTTTCATTTATATCGAATATTTAATCAAGTTGTATTAAATTTTGTTATAAATAATCATACTTCTAAGTTCTTTGTTATATATACATAATAACGTTCTTTTCTATATCAGATTATTTATCAAAATAATTTTATTTAAAATTACATTTAATTATTATTTAATTTTTCAATCCAGAAAGTCTCATAACACATTTTTTAACATTAACAGTTAACAAATTTATTTATATTGCTTTGAAATGATATAGTCATTAATAATTTTTTGTCCCAACTATTAAGTCTAAAATCTTAAAAATAATTAACTATGCCATGATATTAATTGTTATATTTTAATTCAGTATTTATGATTCTAAAATTTGTACAACAATAAGTAAATTGTCCAATTTACTTAACTGAAAATTGAGATGGTCAATTTTAAATTATAATTTCCATAAAAAATAATTATGTTGTATAAATATTGAAAACCTATAATACCATGACTTTGATGCATCTTTGTTAATCTCACAATTTTAGTGATTTTCCTTTTTAATTATTATCGAATTCGTTTCTTATACGTGTTGTTTTCCATTGTCAATGGTGAAAACAATGAATCTTATCTTTTATATGCATGATCTATATTATTAATTTTTTCATCTATTATTTGATTGTCCAGATTACATGGTCATTGGAGATCCTACATTTAAGTGTTCATTTTGCTAGGCAATTTTTTGGCTCGAGGAGGGAGTGGATAAGCGTTATAAAATATTTTGTAATCCGAAGTTCTCAATTTGTTGTAGGGTGAACACGATTTGGTTGGGCGGTGTGTAGTAATATTTCAAATCAAACCATGTAAAACGGTTTGAAATTTTTTCAAACCAAACCAAATCAAACTATTTCATTTTCTAAACTAAACCATTTTTGCGGTTTGGTGTGGTTTGAAACTGTGAATTGCCAACGAATGAATTAATATATTCCAAAGCGAGCTCAAAGACACATATTCGTCTAAAGTTTCGAGTTGAAACTAGCTCAATAATAATATTCAGTTTCTAATTGAGTGTTTTATTGTGAATCAATTCATGTTGATAAACAAACTAATTATATAGAAGCAAACATTAAAACTTTTCTTAAATAAACTTTGGTTTTATAAATTTTATTTTAAGAAAATGTCTTGGATGAAGATTATGAATGTAAGAGCAATAATTATTTCCAAATGATTGTGGATTTGAAGAAATTAATTTTTAACTTCTTAATTTTGATTTGTTGACAATAAAAAGTGTGTTGCATTTTTTTTTTAAATGCAACACACTTGCCTTTATTTATTTTTATTTTTTTTAAATTTGGCGGGTGGGTTGTTTGAAACCGAAGTTTTGACAATTAAAACATAAACCAAACCGTTTAAGGCGTTTTGGAATTTTTCCTAATCGAACCAAACCAAATCATTTGTTGTGGTTTAGTTTGATTTCGCGATTTATTTGTTCACCTTTACTTTTTTGTATGCAAGGGAAAGTAATGATTTCTCTTATGGAAGATCATCCTCTTATTTTGAATGATTTGTATTTATATGGCAGGGATGACATGATTAATAATTTCGTTGAGAATATTCGGACATATAATATGACGTTTTCGTTCACTTTTATGGGAGGAATAGATAATGGGATGAATGATGGTAGAGGGTCTCCTGTCTTTAGATTACACAGTCAAATTCTCATAAGATTGGGAGTATGTTGTGTTCGTTAAAATCGTATACCGCAAATGCACGGTTCGCGTTCAAGTAGTAAAGTGGATTAGAAAAGTCCGGGTTATCGTACCCACGAGGATTGATTGATTTGTAACTAAAGTTATTGATTTCATTTTAAGAGAAAAGTCAAGTAACATAAAAGGTTGGTTTGATGGTGAATACTAACTATCATAAAATTAAAATATGGCGACATGAAAAACTAGTTAATTAAAGCAAATAAACAACAATATGTAAAAGCTAGAATTAAAACTAATTATCCAAAGTAAATTAATAACAACAAGAACTTGGTGACTAAACTAAATTAGAAAACATGAGACAAGGTGAAGTTAATTTTTATAACTACACTAATTTCTTCTTTCACAAATCAAATAGTGGTAATCACTTACTTAATCAAATTACATGGGAAAATTTAAATTCAACCTAACATGTGAAGTGAATTCCAATAAGAACCTAACATAATGACAAACATTTTAAAAACTACACAAAACATAAACAACATTCATAATCAAGAACATGTAAACATAAATACCCAAAATCTAGAAAAATACTTAAATAATCTTAAACTAATTAAAATTCCAACACAATAATATTAACCTCTAATAATAAACTAACAAAACAATTTAAGAAGTAACATGAACATGTGAATAATACTTAAAATAAAGATTAAAAACAAGATAATAAAGAAAACTCCCCTTTTTTGTAAAGTTCTTGAAGTGAAAACCCAAGAATCCTTCACTTTGAACCAAATTTCTTTATCAACCATTAATATCTTTAACAACCCAAGCGTAAAACATTAAATGCACTTAAAATATATAACATTTATGGTAGAAATTTGAGAAAATGCCAAATATTAAAAACTTAAACTACAACAAGAAGATGAAATGTAGAAGAAGAACACAAGAACATTAAAACATTAATTAAACATTGCATTAAATAAGGTAAATGTTAAGAGAAAATACAAGAAAAACGAAAAAGAGGCAAGAATCTTACATGAGGCTCTCTAAAAATCTGATTTTTCCTATTTATAATACCCCAAAATCATCCAAAACCCTAAAAAAAAAAGGCAAAGATCCGCGAAAATCAGCTTCTGGGCCGAACCGGGTCGGCCGGGTTGACCCGGTCCGGCCCGAAAAATATTTTAATTTTTTTTTTGTTTTGCAACCGCACGATCGCGCGCGGTAAATTTTGAAACCAGCTTGGCCTCAGGTCTGTTTTGAGGTCCAAGTCACGTTCGCGACTTGGTTCGAGCCGCGTGGCTCAGCTGGAGGGTGTTTTTGCAGCTAAGTCCCTTCCGTAATTGCCATTAAGTCCTCCATCTTTTAATCTTGAGCAATTTAGTCCCTAACTTTCCAGATTTCTTTCAAATATGTCCTTCTAAAATTGCACTTTAGGCCCTTCAACTTTTGAAATCTTTCAATTTGGTCCCTTGGTTAATTGTGTGGCTTGTCCAAAACTTCCCGGAGGTGACAAAATGGTCCCCAAACTTTTAATTTCAGCGTAATTTGCACTTCTTTTGTGGTTTTTGGCCTCAAACTTGGATATTAACCTATTTAAATACAAAATATGCATAAATTAGTAGATATTTGCTCAAGATGTTCCAAGATATGCTAATTTAAAGGTATAAAAAGTGTATAAAAATGCACTTAACAAATACCCCCAAAGTTAAACTCTTGCTCGTCTCAAGCAAGAATATCTACTAACACAAAAAAAAAAAACAAATGAATGAATGATCAACAATGCTAGATAACTTGTAAATTCTTTCTTGAGTGTAAAATTGCATGATTAATTCACAATTGTGTTTTCAAAATAATACTACAAAATGAAGTAAAGCTTATCTCATGTTTGATCGGTGTGTGTGTGTGCATAGTCACTTCCAATTATCACTAAGGTTCAAAGAAACATTGTAGGAATGATAAATTTCACAATAATACTATCCACCCTTAGTGGTCAATTTCATTCCTTACCCTCTCGTGACATTCACCCCCCATATTATTTCTTTTCTCTCCCGAAGTGCATCCTAGGGGTGACTCTCAATTCACACATTTCTTTTTCCACTAAAGCTTGATTATGACTTACTAGCACTCTCAACAATCTAGATATGCAGTGACTCTCCACTAGATGAGTGTTTCAACATTAAAGTTTATACCAAGCAATTCAAACAATCAAACCCACTATTAATCTAAGCCCTTATGCAAATACAAATGCATGATTTCTACAAACTAATGTGATGATTGCTCGTGACTTCCTCACTCCCTTAAGCTTTCTAATTGAACCATGTAGCGAGCTTTAGGTCAGAAACTCCCCGATTGTTTTAAGATCAAAGGGTACCAGGTTTCAAAATACCCCTACGGACTTACTAACTCGAGTCAAAAAGGCTACGAAGTGAGGTAGACTTATTAAGCAAATGCAATGACGATGATGTGCTTTTTTTTTTTCAAGTGTGTGTGTGTGTACCCTACTCATTAAGCTTTCTAATTGACCCATGTAGCGAGCTTTAGGCCGATGACTCCCAAGTTTCAAACTTAAGACACCAAGTTTCAAGATACTCCTACGGGCTTAATTGCTCGAGTCAAAAAGGCTACGAGATAGGGCAATGCAATAATTAAAATGGGCTTAGATCTCTAGCATTTGGTCATCACTTAGCTTATACTAACATCAACAACACTCCACACAAATTTAGATCAAGCATGCATGGAATCACTACACATCTAGATCAGCAATTTCAAACATCAAATCATTTGAGCCGACAAGGCTATCTAGCATGTCAATATCCACAACAAAATGAACAAAATCAAACGTCACAAAATCTTAAGCCGGAAAGGCTATCTAACATGATATAATGCAAAATGAAGTCAATACCCCCAAACTTGAATTACACATTGTCCTCAATGTGAAAATAGAAACAATATGTAAAGAAGATAAGAGTTAGTGAAACTTCCCTGATTCAATGCTTGGTTGTGACGTTGAAATTGACCTAAGCTTTCGTCGAATGTAGTTCACCCCCAAACTTGTTGAGGACCATGTCACTTAGGATTTTCAAAAAAAATTGTTACCTACAAAAGTTTGACAATTAATTAAAAAAAAACGTAAATAAGTAAAGTAAATAAATACAAGTAAATCAAAAGAGAAGAAATTTGGGTTGCCTCCCAAAAAGCGCTTGGTTAAAGTCATAAACTCGACTTTTGGATTGTTCATTCTTGAGCATTGAGGAGAAATGATGACTTTTCCTTCGGGGGTTCTCCTTCCAAGAATGGTTTCAACATTTGCCCGTTGACTTTGAAATGTCCCTTGTCGGGATGATATAGCTCAATAGCTCCATGGGGAAAGATTTGAGAAATTGTGAATGGACCCCACCAACGGGATCGAAGCTTTCCGGGGAATAGTCGAAGTCGGGAGTTGAATAGAAGAACTTGTTGCCCCACTTTGAATTCTCTCTTCACAATGTGGTTATCATGCCATTTCTTGGTCCTCTCCTTATAGATGCGAGCATTTTCATATGAGTTGAGGCGAAATTCATCAAGTTCATTAAGTTGAAGCAACATCTTCTCACCAATTAATTTTGTATCAAAGTTTAATGCCCGTGTAGCCCAAAATGCTCGATGCTCAAGTTCAACGGGGAGATGGCATGATTTTCCAAAAACAAGACAAAATGGAGACATACCAATAGGAGTCTTGAATGCGGTGCGGTAAGCCCATAATGCATCATCTAGCTTCCTCGACCAATCTTTCCTTGATGTATTCACCGTCATCTCAAGAATTCTTTTCAATTCTCAGTTTGAGATCTCCACTTGGCCACTTGTTTGGGGATGGTAAGGTGTGGCTACTCGGTGCTTCACTCCATACTTTGACAAAAGTGAGTCAAGGAGGCGATTGCAAAAGTGTTTGCCTCCATCACTAATGATGAGTCGGGGGGTTCCAAAGCGTGTAAAAATGTTCTTCTTGAGAAAATTGACCACCACCCGAGCATCATTAGTGGGCAACGCCACCGCCTCTACCCATTTAGAAACATAATCCATCGCCACCAAAATATATTGATTTGAGAACGAGGATGGAAATGGCCCCATGAAATCAATTCCCCAAACATCAAAAATTTCTACTTCCAAGATTGAAGTCAATGGCATTTCATTACGCCGAGAGATATTCCCACTCCTTTGGCATCTATCACATTTGGATACTAAGGTATAAGCATCCTTGAACAAAGTTGGCCAATAGAATCCCGATTGAAGAACTTTTGAGGCGGTTTTGGAAGCTCCAAAGTGACCCCCATAAGGTGATGAATGACACCTATCAAGAATTGCTTCCATTTCTTCCTCGTGAACACATCTTCTAATAATTTGGTCCGACCCCCTCTTGAATAAATATGGCTCATCCCAAAAATAATGTTTCACATCGGCGAAGAATTTCTTCTTTTGTTGATAAGAGAAATCCGGGGGAAGAATACCACTTACAAGGAAATTCACGAAGTCCGCATACCATGGTGCTTCGAACACTTGGAGAAGATGTTTGGCATGCAATAGTTGTTCATCCGGAAAGGCCTCATTGATTTCCTTTACTCCCACTTCTTCAGGTTGATCCATCCTAGATAGATGATCGGCCACAAGATTATCCGCACCCTTTTTATCACGGATTTCCAAATCAAATTCTTGCAAGAGAAGGACCCGTCTAATCAATCTTGGCTTCGCATCCTTCTTAGCAAGCAAGTATTTTAGAGCGGAGTGATCGGTATAGACAATTACCTTTGAGCCGATGAGATAAGATCGAAATTTGTCAAAGGAAAAGACCACGGCAAGCATCTCTTTCTCGGTTGTGGCATAATTCAATTGAGCATCACTCAATGTTCAGCTTGCATAGTAGATCACATGCAACAATTTACCTCTCCTTTGCCCCAAGATCGCTCCCACGGCATAATCACTAGCATCGTACATGAGCTCAAATGGTAAGCTCCAATCCGGGGCCACAATAATAGGAGCCGAGATAAGCCTCTCCTTAAGAGTGTTGAAAGCCAATAGACGCTCTTGAGAGAAATGGAAAGTGTTGTTCTTCTCAAGTAGAGAACAAAGAGGCTTGGTGATTTTAGAGAAATCCTTGATGAATCTCCTATAGAAGCCCGCATGCCCCAAGAAACTCCTTATGCCTTTCACCGAAGTAGGAGGAGGCAATTTCTCAATAACTTGTATTTTGGCTTTATCAACCTCAATTTCCCCTTGTGAAATCCGATGGCCAAGTACAATGCCCTCTCTCACCATAAAATGGCATTTCTCCCAATTAAGCACTAAATTGGTTTCTTCACATCTTTTCAACACTAGATCAAGATTATTCAAGCATTCATTGAAAGAAGAACCAAAAACTGAAAAATCATCCATAAATACCTCGATGAACTTTTCCAATTGCCACCATGTCGGAGAAAATGGCCATCATACAACGTTGAAAAGTAGCCGGTGCATTGCAAAGACCAAACGGCATCCTCCTATAAGCAAAAGTCCCATATGAACATGTAAAGGTGGTCTTCTCTTGATCTTCGGGGGCTATTAAAATTTGATTGTAGCCCGAGTATCCATCCAAGAAACAATAATGAGAATGCCCCGCCAACCTCTCAAGCATTTGGTCAATAAAGGGGAGAGGAAAGTGATCTTTTTGAGTGGCATTGTTCAATTTCCGGTAGTCAATGCACACTCTCCATCCCGTCACGGGCCTTGTAGGAATAAGCTCGTTGTTCTCATTTTCAACCACCGTGACACCTCCTTTCTTTGGAACACATTGGACGGGACTCACCCATGCACTATCCGAGATTGGATAGATAATTCCCGCATCCAACCACTTCAATACCTCGGCTTTCACTACTTCTTTCATGTTTGAATTTAGACGGCGTTGGTGCTCCACTGTTGGTTTGAAGTTATCCTCCATGAGGATTTTATGCATGCACAAGGTAGGGCTAATACCCTTGATATCCGCCATAGTCCACCCAATAGCCATTTTATGCATTTTCAACACCTCAAGTAGTTTTTCTTCCTCCACTTTATCCAACAAATTTGAGATAATAACGGGGAGAGTAAAAGAATCACCCAAGTATGCATACCTCAAATGTGATGGAAGAGGTTTGAGCTCAAGAGTTTGGGCTTGTTGAATGGAGGGTAGTGAAGGAGAAGAGCTCTCTCCCAACTCTTCAAAATATGGCCTCTTCTTGAAGGGATAAAATTTGGGAGCATCCAAGTGTTGTGACATCCTTCCGATGTCCAAATCATCCTCTCCCTCGGTGGTTATGGAGTGAGCAATGCAAGTCTCAAGGGGATCCTTAGATGACCCATAGATGAATGATGTAGCCACCTCTTGATCAATGATGTCTACTTGGGAGCATAAATTTACCTCGACGGGGTACTTAATGGATTTCATAATGTCGAATGTGATCTGCCCATCTTGAACCCTCAATATCAATTTGCCTCCTTGCACATCTATTAAAGCTCAACCGGTTGCTAGGAAGGGTCTTCCCAAGATGATTGGGATATCAAGGTCTTCCTCCATATCAAGAATGATAAAATCGGCAGGGAAGATGAATTTGTCCACCTTGATTAGCACATCCTCAACAATACCACGCGGATGCTTAATAGAGCGATCTGCCAATTGCAATGAAACTGTGGTTGGCTTTACCTCTCCCATGCCCAATCTCCTGAAAATAGACAAAGGCATTAAATTAATACTAGCACCAAGATCACATAATGCTTTACCAAAAGTTAAATCACCAATAGTATAAGGAATAGTAAAACTCCCTGGATCTTTGATTTTTGGAGGCAATTTGTTTTGTAGTATGGCACTACATCCTTCCGTGAGCATCACAGTTTCATGATCTTCTAGCCTCCTTTTTTTGGAAAGGATGTCTTTCATAAACTTTGCATAGCTAGGCATTTGTGCTAATGCATTGGAAAATGGTATGTTGATGTGAAGTTTCTTAAAAACTTAAAGAAATTTACCAAATTGTGCATCCACCTTGTGCTTTTGGAGTCTTTGAGGAAAAGGAATGGGAGGTACATAAGCTTTCACTGGAGTAGGAACCTTCGTTGAGGTCTCCCCACTTTTCTTCAATGTTGCATCATTTTCATTCGCCTCCTCAACATGCTCATTACCTTTTTCTTTCACCTCGGGTTGTGCCACATGTTGCTTTACAGTGACTTCCGGACTTCTTGTAGTGATGGCTTGCACATTTTCCCTTGGATTGATCTCGGTATTTCTTGGCAAGGCTCCTTGTGGTCTCTCTGTCATCGTTTTTGCCAATTGCCCAACTTGAGTCTCAAGATTTTTGATAGAAGCCGCTTGATTTTGGAAAATAGTATTGGTCTTGTTCATGAATTGCATGAGTATCTCCTCAATAGAAGGCTTCTTCTCTTGGGGTGGTGGAGGTTGAACAAAACCGGGAGGCTGAACAAAACCGGGAGGCTTTACTTGATTTTGATTGTTGGACCAAGAAAAGTTCGGATGATTCCTCCAACCCGGATTGTATGTGTTGGAGTAAGGATTGCCTTGTGGTCGGTTGAAATTTTGAGCATAATTCACTTGCTCATTTGAAGTAGAAGCCATTTTGAGCATGGGACATTCCTCAACCTTGTGTGTTGCTCCACATACATCACAAATAGAAATAGGAGGGTAGATTGCTTTTACCGTATGTTGAGAAGATAAATCATCACACTTCTTGAATAGAAGGTCCATTTTTGCCGATAAAGCCGCATATGCATCAACTTCATGAATTCCCGCTGTTCTCTTTGGTACCATGCGGTCAGTTGGCCAAGTAGAATTGTGACTAGCCATCCTCTCAAAGAGCACAATTGCCTCATTAGGTGATTTCGTAGTGATAGCTCCATTGGAGGCCGAATCAACCGTCACTCGACTAGATGGATTCATCCCAAGATAGAAATATTGAACTTGCATTTGCTTGGTGAACCCATGATTTGGACATTTCCTCAACATCTCCTTGAATCTTTCCCATGACTCATAGAAACATTCGGTGTCAAGTTTTCGAAACGTGGAGATATCACTCTTCAATTTAGCAACTTTTGATGGAGGAAAGTATTTTGTAGTGAACTTTTGAGCAAGATCATCCCATGTTGTAATACTTCCAACCGGGTTGGCATCTAACCATTCACGAGCTCCATCTCTAAGGGTATGTGGAAATAACCGCATGTTGATAGCCTCCTTGCTAATTCCCGGATAATCAAAGTTACTACACATCTCCAAAAACCGCGAGATGTGAGTAAATGGATTCTCCTCGGTCATTCCATAGAATTGTAGATGCCCCTTGAAGAGATTTATCACATCCGGCTTTAGATGAAAGTCCGGACGTCCAAATGGGGGATATGTGATGCTTCCTCGATTTTGAGTGATGAGAGGGACCATGAAATGCCCCATTGGTCTATCATCTTCATCAATAACGGGATTGGCACCACCTCGGTTGTTGTCCCCCATATTGCCTTGTATTCTTTGTTGTTCAACTTGTTCTCTTCTTTCCCTAATCCTCCTCCTAAAAGTTCGTTCGGGATCAATTGGAAGAATGTCCCAAATTGGACGTTGTTGCATAAACAAGGCAAGAGTACCTAGAAAATAAAAATAAAAAGAAGAAAGAGATGAGAATGAGAAGACAATTCAATTAACAAAAATCAATGCATTTAGTACAAATAAAATCAATCCCCGGCAACGGCGCCAAAAACTTGTTCGCTAAAATCATATACCGCAAGTGCACGGTTCACATTCAAGTAGTAAAGTGGACTAGAGAAGTCCGGGTTATCGTACCCACGAGGATTGATTGATTTGTAACTAAAGTTATTGATTTCATTTTAAGAGAAAAGTCAAGTAACATAAAATGTTGGTTTGATGGTGAATACTAAGTATCATAAAATTAAAATATGGCGACATGAAAAACTAGTTAATTAAAGCAAATAGACAACAATATGTAAAAGCTAGAATTAAAACTAATTATCCAAAGTAAATTAATAACAACAAGAACTTGGTGACTAAACTAAACTAGAAAACATGAGACAAGGTGAAGTTAATTTTTATAACTACGCTAATTTCTTCTTTCACAAATCAAATAGTGGTAGTCACTTACTTAATCAAATTACATGGAAAAATTTAAATTCAACCTAACATGTGAAGTGAATTCCAATAAGAACCTAACATAGTGACAAACATTTTAAAAACTACAAAAAACATAAACAACATTCATAATCAAGAACATGTAAACATAAATACCCAAAATCTAGAAATTACTTAAATAATCTTAAACTAATTAAAATTCCAACACAATAATATTAACCTCTAATAATAAACTAACAACAACATTTAAGAAGTAACATGAACATGTGAATAATACTTAAAATAAAGATTAAAAACAAGATAATACATAAAACTCCCTTTTTTGTAAAGTTCTTGAAGTGAAAACCCAAGAATCCTTCACTTTGAACCAAATTTCTTCATCAACCATTAATATCTTCAACAACCCAAGCATAAAACATTAAATGCACTTAAAATATATAACATTTATGGTAGAAATTTGAGAAAATGCCAAATATTAAAAACTTAAACTACAACAAGAAGATGAAATGTAGAAGAACACAAGAACATTAAAACATTAATTAAACATTGCATTAAATAAGGTAAATCTTAAGAGAAAATACAAGAAAAATGAAAAAGAGGCAAGAATCTTACATCAGGCTATCTAAAAATCTGATTTTTCCTATTTATAATACCCCAAAATCATCCAAAACCCTAAAAAAAGGCAAAGATCCGCGAAAATCAGCTTCTGGGCCGAACCGGGTCGGCCGGGTTGACCCGGTCCGGCCCGGAAAATATTTTAATTTTTTTGTTTTGCAACCGCGCGATCCCGCGGTTTAAATTTTGAAACCAGCTTGGCCTCGGGTCTGTTTTGAGGTCCAAGTATCGTTCGCGACTTGGTTCGAGCCACGTGGCTCAGCTGGAGGGTGTTTTTGTAGCTAAGTCCCTTCCGTAATTGCCATTAAGTCCTCTATCTTTTAATCTTGAGCAATTTAGTCCCCAACTTTCCAGATTTCTTTCAAATATGTCCGTCTAAAATTGCACTTCAGGCCCTTCAACTTTTGAAATCTTTCAATTTGGTCCCTTGATTAATTGCGTGGCTTGTCCAAAACTTCTCGGACGTAACAAAATGGTCCCCAAACTTTCAATTTCAGCGTAATTTGCACTTCTTTTGTAGTTTTTGGCCTCAAACTTGGATATTAACCTATTTAAATACAAAATATGCATAAATTAGTAGATATTTGCTCAAGATGTTCCAAAATATGCTAATTTAAAGGTATAAAAAGTGTATAAAAATGCACTTAACATGTTGCCTGATGACGGTTCAGCTCCATAATTTGCTCAACTTTACATTTTTGACAATGCGAACGAGGTTAAAAGAAGATGAATGGACGTGAGGTACGTATTATGTATTTATTGCTTATATATTTATATTTTTTACGGATAATTTTGTTGTGATAGTCTAAAATTTAATATATGTCTTTTAATGTCCCCTGGTCGGAGTGAATCATGCGATTCAATGTTGCATGATTGTATAGTTTCTGATTTAAAGGATATGCTAGACAAATACAACAAATTGATAAAGCAGTTTAGGTCGGTTAGAGAAAAGATGATTGAGCAAAACACTTCAAATGTATGACTTATACTTATTGGCCGGTGGGTGACCGACAATAGGTGATATGATTCGCATGTTGTAGATGAAATTTTCGGATTGATTGTCGGTGGATTTTGATACACAACTCAGACATAGGAATATCATTATTGCCCTACGTGGTGGACCGTTTGCAGCGGATAAGCGAAATGCATCCTCTTTATTTGCCTTTGCAGTATCCATTGTTCTTCCTGAGAAATATTGACCATACACATGGATTGTGCAACAGAATAATGTTGATAGTTACAAAACTTGGCATGTCTTATCTCTTATTTGCGAAATTTATTTATTTTATCTAAAGAATTTATCTAATTTTACATTGAATTATCTTTATCCAGACGTTTTTTCTCGTGCATCGCACGGGTGATTCACTAATATATATAAAAGTAGAATAGCTGTCACCAAAATACACACATAGTTTCCCGCAAAAAAAACTTTCTAAATTTGGAATTTTTTTTCTATAAAATAGTATATTAAATATTTTAGCAATTAATTTTACATGTGTCATAAATTGCATTGGCATCCGTACTATGATATTAATAACATCAAAATGTTATTTTTTTCTATTTTATTATTATTCTTTTAATAATTATTGTATTTTTTTTGAAATCAAAAAATATGTAATATGTGTATCATATTAAAGATGACAATGAGAAGTTTAATGCAAGCTAACAAATGAGAGCAAATTGTAAATATATTATTCATCAAATCATATAAAAAATTAAAAGTAAACTTTTATTTTTCCTCAATATCTAATTCATTTTAAATTATATCATTTAAGTTCTATAATATTATCTATAATTAGTTAACTAAATCCATTTTAGTCATAACTGATTATGTTTTGATTTTTGCTCATTCACAACATATCCTCTAGCCATGTAGGCATTCATCGCAGCGGTCTGTTCTATCTGTTGCTTCTGCATTTCTATCATTTGGGCCGCCATGCGAGTCATGTCCCGCAACATGCGGCGATTACGGTGCCAGCGTGGCGGGTTATGTTGTGCCACTCCCTCATTGGCGTTCTCATGAGGTCCTTGAGGAACCTCCTCCTCGCTATGCTGGCCATTTCTTCCCCTACGGGGGTTAATATCACCATCGCTTTCGTTCATGTTTCAAAGAAATTTCTTGGTTTTAATTTATCTTTCAAGGATAAACATATTCTTATCTCAACGCTTCGAGCATTTTTTCAAGGTTGTTTAACTTATGTTTCAAAGTTTTAAGCCTTTTTCAAGGTGAATAAACTTATATTTCAAAGCTCTTTACCTTTTTCAAGGTTACCATACTTATGTTTCAAAGTTTTAAGCTGTTTTCAAGGTTAATAAACTTATGTTTCAAAGCTTTTTACCTTTTTCAAGGTCACCGAACTTATGTTTCAAAGCTTTAAGCCCTTTTCAAGGTGAATAAACTTATATTTCAAAGTTCTTGTAGCACTTCGCTCTTTTGCAAGAGGTTATTCGCCCTTTTTCAAGGTTTCCTTTCTGTGAGTGGCTTTTTATCATGCGCTTCTGTGGTTAGCAATATGGTTTCCCACAGACGTCGCCAAAATGTTGACCACAAAATTCGGCTGGACCTTGGACCAACACGTCTCAGCTCCTCCCTCATGAACACGTGGATCTCCTGCGCACTGTGACAAACAATCAGTTTGCAAAGGGGGCCGAGGTGGCTCCCGTTTGCACTCCAATGCCAAAGTAAGCGACCATGTTTAGAAAATATAGTTTGAATGCGGGAAATATAGATGCGTAAAAGAGAGAAAAGGGAGTGAGAGATATTTATTTAGTTAAGAGTATGTAATTGCTAACCCTTTACCAGGCGGGAGGAGTGCCATATTTGTAGAGGAACTCGTTGTTTCGGATCATGACACGTGGCATACTTTACACTTGTCTTCACCCTAACTCTTGGAGGTGACAACCTTGCTTTTTGACCGTAATCATTGCTACATTTCGTAGGGGATGGGCGCCTGTCACATCTTGGTAAAGGCAGTGTCGCATCTCTGACTCCACGCCCTGCCCCATCCTTACATCCGAGGTGCTGCTGTAAACACCTCGACTAAGCATAAAGCGCCTCTGCTAGACACAAATCAGTTCGCCCGAAGGGGCTCTTGTGCCTTTCCACCTTGGCTAGCGGCCCAGGGGGATGCCTTGAACTTCTAATCATGGGTTAAAGTTCGTGAACCCTTATTGGGCCCTTACTGGTGGCCCAACGCGTCATATTTCGGGTACGATCTCAACACTAATCCCTCAAATCCGATGTGGTCATTCATAGGCGGATCGAATTTTTCGTGATTTTGCAGCAATAACCTTATCCCAGTTTCATCGCTTGCTACATCCAACATTTTGCACTTGCTCCGCCATCCGCTAGCTGGGAGTCGTTATGTAGCGCAGCAATTTTTTGGGGTCAGGACTGGCATTTCTTATGTGAAGTTTGGATTCATGGTATAGCCGACCTCCTACTTTGGCTTTTCTCTCCTGAATGAAGGTTGGGGACGCACTGGCGCGTATCTTAGGCGGCGTATTTAATGAAAAGTGGGGGGGGGGGGCTATTGATGTTGGTTCCCAAGAAATATGTAAAAGGTGATGGGAGTGGCATTTTGCAGCGCGTGGTACTCACTGTGGTAGCTGAACGGTTTTGTCTCTCCCTTTGACGGCTGGCACTTTGATTAGCCAATTCCCCAAGAAGCATGGGTTAACCACATTAATCATACGGCTCACAAAAACCAAGGAATCCAGATCACTGGGGTCCCTATAAATCCTCCTTCATTTCATTATTTTCCCTTTACCATTTTCTCAGAATCTTTGCAGCAACACTCTCGCGAAAGTTTGTACCGTTTTTCTCCTTCTTGCGAGTTTCGAGTCTTCTCTTCAAGGGTTTTCTACCCAGCACCCGCCCTTAACGTTCCACAGCTTTTATTGGCGAGTTCTTCATTCCAAGTGCACAATTTCAAGCGTTCGTTCTTTGAAGGTAAGTCTCTTGGTCTCTGTATATGCGAGACTTTTCTATTTTTAGTTTCTTATTGTGGGTTTGAAAATTTTGTTTTTGCACTTTGTTTTTCTTTTGATGAGTTTGACCCATCTTTAAAACAAAAGAAAAAATGGAAAGAGTTGGGGGAACGGGTTCTCAGGAAATGTTAGCAATGGCGGTTCCCGTCAGAGGTTTCTGCCCCATCTCTTTATCGGTTTTTAGTTCTCGCTTCTTTAGGGAGCAGATTAAGAGGAGAAATAGGAAAATCAAGAGGCATATTTGAGAGAGTTTCAGAGCAAACGAGACAGGAATTTTGGGAGAGAAGAGGCGGTAGGCTCTTCTTCAGGTCACCAGGATCTCACCTTAATCGTTAGGGCCTCGTTTAGGGCACATAGGGAAGAGTTGGGTCTAATTGCAGAGCAGATTTCCAAAGTAGAGGATTGGGTTGACCAGGTTAACAAAGTTTTGGGCTACCACGTTGATCCCGATCCAAACCCAGAGTCATGGGAGAGCAGTGAGATTGCTATTAAAATCCGAAGGGTTGATTTGGCCGGGGCTTCGGCAAAATTTAGGCTGCCAGAAGGGGTCCAATTGGTGCACCCCACATCCTCCTGCCGACCTTGCAGCCCTCCTTCAGGCCAAGCGGCCCTATGCTACGATGCCCTTTCTTGTGGGATGAGGCTCCCCCTGCACCCCTTCTTCAGGGCATTGCTTAGGAGTTATAACCTGTGCCCCTACTAGCTGGCCCCCAATTTCTGGACATAGTCTGTGGGCACTTGGTTGGTGTGGCAAGAGGTTAACCCTGATCATCCCATCTCACTGCACATCATTCACACTCTATATACTTTGAAGAAATTAGTTAGAAGGGAGAGAGACGTGAGGTCGGACGTCAAGGATTGGTATTACTTGTCTCCCAGGGGCTCTTATCCTCCTGTTATCACCGGTCACCCCACCTCAATAAAGAACTGGAGGAACCAGTGGTTCTGGGTTGCTAGGGAGTGGCAGAGTTCCCCTGTGGACCCTAGTCCAGAAATTACAGTTCCCCGAACTCTTTCCATACCTAGTGAGTCTTATACTTGTTTTAGAGTCTTTAAGTGTCATGCGGTTTTTGCTCTTTTATTTCCATTCATTTTCCTTGGCTGCATACTAACATGTCACCGGTTGTTTATGGCAGGGGACACTTTTGCCCGCCTCCTCCCCGACACAGATCTAGCGGTAGTAAGGTGCTTGTTTGCGTACAAGGGCACTTTCCAGGGGGTCATCCAACAGAACAAGCTATTTTTTAAACACGGTCTTATGTGAGCCATGAGTAAGTTCGTTTCCCTATTGCTGTTACATCTTATGCTTTTTCTGCTCGTAACCCCATTTCCTCTTTTTCTTGCTAGGTTCCAAGGAATTTCTCAAGATTTCTTTAAAGGGTCTCATGGCTAAGAAGATCCCTCCTGCCCTGCGCCACAGCAGGGAAATTGAAAGAAGGCAGAAAACGGTCCTGACCAACCTGCAAGTTGGGGTGGCAAAGGAAGTGTCCGAGGCGTCTACAGCCCAACTTCAGGGCCCTCTTCCAGCCCTACTGCCACCGCCCATTCTGCTGCCATTGGGTCCCCAACAGTCCAGCATGGAAAGGGAGGTAGATCCTGCAAGAGGCATTGCCAAAGGGAAGGGGAAAAGGTCGGATAGAGGCGGATCCAAGAGGGACAGGGAGTCTAAGGATGCCTCGGTGCCACCTTCCTTGCCCGAGGACATATTTGAGCAAGCACTTGAGGAGGAGCCCGCCCCCTTGAAGAGGCTCAGAAGAGGTAAGGGCAAGGAATCCACCTCTGCACCTCCACCACCAATGATTGAAGACTTGGAGGATGAGCCATCCGTGTCCCTCCCTGATCTGGCTTATGAGGTGACGCCTGAGGGGGCAGAAGAGCTGAAGCTCATTAAAGCCAATGTTATCCCCAGGGATGTTACCTTCAGCCCTACTTTATTTGACTCCCCCGGTTCTCCTCCTGCCAGGGCGGCCTTAACCACTGAGCAGTTTTTTACAGAGGGTTGAGCTGCTTTCTCCTCCAGTGCTACTCCGTCTCGGAATCTTCTTGCTGCCAAGGCCATGAACGCTAGAGCTCTGGCCCTTATTGACGAGGTAGAGTCCTCCGTGGAGGTAGTGCAACGGGACAAGAAGGACGCTGAGACTGCTCTCCGCCATGCGGACAACATGCTCAAGGAGATCAATGACCTCAAGGCTCAGCTGTCCATAGCCCGTAAATCTTCCTCAGAAGAGAGGGCTAATGCAAAGCGCCTCCAGGACGATAATGATAAACTGAAGCATGACCTCCGGTCCTCTGAATCAGACTTAACGGCTCTGTGCAAAAGATTGGATGATTCCAACCGAGCGCAGTCAATCACCTCTAAAGCTTTGTCCGTAGCTAATGCAGCCAACTCTAAGCTAGGGGCCGAGGTAGCAGCAGCCAGCGGAAAATTGGAGAGAGAGGTGGAAGCCAGGAGGAAGGCAGAGGAGGACCTTGCCTCTTTGGAAAGGCATATGCAAACGAGGATCACTAAGGTTCTGGAGCAGACTGTCACAACACGGGTGGAGAATGCTTTAAGTACCAGAGTGTCTGAGGCTGTCCAGAACTTCAAAGACACTTTTGAAGAGACCCAGAGTACGAGGCTATGCAGAGAGTCTTTGGGAACTTAGGGGCCAGGATGGCTTTGGGGGATGTGAAGGAAGCTTTTCCGACCTTGGACCTGTCCTCCATTAAGGCCTTGTATCCCGAGCCTCAAGATGCTCCTGCGGATCCTCTGGATGCAACTGGCAAGGGCTCTTCAGAAGATGTCCCTCCACCATAATCCTCTTCTTTATTTGCCTTATTGTTGGGTTTTTGTTTTTGTTTTTTTTGTGGCGCCAATGGCGCTATATACTGTAAATGTAACATTTCAAATTGTAAATGCCTTGATTTTATGAATTAAATGACTTGTTCATATTTTGCCCAGTATTTTGGCAGCAACATTTTAAATTGTTTAAGCATGAATGTTTTCAAGCGCGGATGCCTTGTAATTGTAAATATCTTGAATTGTATGATAATTTATTCATATTTTGTCCGAACTTCCTGTTGATGGCGTGAACATTTTCAATCTATACGCAGTGGTCGTAGTATAAGTTCACAGGAGTTCTTCGTTTAGATAACAATATTTGATTGAGTTTGAATGCTTTCAATCCGCAGACATCTTTTAAATGTTTTGCACTTATTGCGCGATTATATGTAGATAGTCCCTCAGATCTGAGTGGTTCAAGGTATTCATACTTACCAGTGAGATCTGATTTTGAAAAAAATTTGAACATATCTTAAATCACACTTTGTAGGACCTATGCAAAGCGAATTTGTATGAACCCCTTTTTATGGTGCCAACACACTCAATTCTTACGCAGTGATCGCCTTGTAGGCTTTATAAGAGTCCCTTGTTTTTAACAATTTTCATGCATAGCGTGGACGTATGGTGTTATAATCAAAATAATCTTGGAACTTGCGTTTATCCATTATGTTTATCTAATTAGAAATTGGTATAATCTTCAACGTAGTTCACCCATGATTTTATGAAATCTATGATAATGCTGCAATCATAGAGGAGGAATTTGGTTTATTGAAAATAACGACGAAGGTGGTCCTTATTCCAAGGATTACATAGAGGTAATCCAGATAGGTCCTCAATCATGTACGTTCCGGGTACCACCTCGGCCAAGACTTTGTAAGGGCCTTCCCAGTTAGGACCTAAAGTCCCTACTCCTGGTTCCTGTGTTGAAGGAAGAACCTTTTGAGGACCAAGTCCCCAATATTAAAGTGCCGGCTCCTCACCCTTTTTTTGTACTAGCGAGCCATTTTCTCATGGTATCTGGTCATTACCACTTGGGAACCATCCCGTTTTTCCATGAGGAAATCCAAACTGGCCCTTTGTGCTTCTTCGTTTCTCACTTCGTCGTAATGAATTTGACGAAGTGAAGGGATCCCAATCTCAACAGGACATACCACCTCGGCTCCATATGCCAATGAGAAAGGTGTTTCACCAGTAGTGGTGTGCGAGGTGGTTCGAAGCGCCCATAGCACTTGTGGGAGTTCATCTACCCATGCGCCCTTTTTGGATTCCAACTTCCTTTTCAGAGTATTTTTTATGGTCTTGTTCACATCTTCGACTTGTCCATTGGCTTGTGGGTGATGTGGAGATGAGAATAATTTCTTAATTCCCAAATCGTCGCACAGCTCATCGACGCTTCTGTTCTTGAACAGTTTCGCATTATCACTAACTAGCGAGTGTGGTATTCCGAACCGGCATATGACATTCTTCCAAATGAACTTGGTGGTGTTGGCCTCGGTGATTCTCATCAAATGTTCCGCTTCGACCCACTTGGTGAAGTAATCAATTGCACTATCGCAAAGCAATTGTTACCAGCACCCCTAGGCATAGGACCGATAATATCAACCCCCCACTTTGCAAAAGGCCAAGGGCTAGTCACCACAATTAGTTTGTGATGCGGCTGATGTGGTATTGTTGCGTGTCTTTGGAATTTATCGCACTTGCGCACGAAGTTATGGGAGTCCTTTCGCATAGTAGGCCAAAAATATTCCTGTTTGAGGGCTTTCCGAGCTAGCGATAACGCCCCGACATGGTTACCACATATGCCCTCATGGATTTCTCTCATTACATACCGTCCTTCCTCTGGCCCCACACATCTCAGTAAAGGGGAGGTGTAACTTCGTTTATAAAGTAGGTCATCCAAGAGTACGAAATTCGCAGCGTATTTTTTTTCAATTTCCGAGCTGCCTCTGGCTCGTTTGGCACTGTCTGATGCTTCAAACAGGCGATCAGGGGATTCATCCAGGATCCCTCTTCTTCTACTGCTAAAATCTCCGGTCCTGGCTCAATAGAAGAAGTCAACATGTGCTCAACTGGGATTAGATTATGTAACTCTGAATCACCGCTGCTTGCTAGTTTGGACAAAGCATCGGCGTTGGAATTTTCTGTTATGGGGATGTGCTATAACTCCATTTTTCCGAAGTGCACAACCAAGTCTCTTACTTTTCTCAAGTAAGCGACCATAGAGGGTTCTTTGGCAGAAAATTGCCCATTGAATTGACTCACAACGAGCTGCAAATTGCTATTCGCCACTACGGACTTAATCTTCAAAACTTTTGCAAGTCTTAGCCTAGCTAATAACACCTCATACTTAGCAACATTGTTTGAGGCTTTGAATTCAAAACGGATCGCACTGTGCAGTTTAAACCCCTTTGAGCTTATTAAAAATATTCCCGCACCGGATCGTCCCTCAGCCAAGGACCCATCAACGAACAATTTCCACTCTTGGCTGTCATCTGTGTTATCAACCATCTCGACCTCCGGTGGATGTGTGAATTCGACTACGAAGTCCGCCAACGCTTGACCCTTCACAGCGGTCCGAGGTGCATAATGTAGGTCGAACTGGCTGATTTCTATCGCCCATTTCAATAACCTCCCAGATATGTCTGTTTTTGCAACATTTGTCTCATGGGAAAGTTGGTGAGCACGCGTATGAAGTGTTCCTGAAAGTAGGGACGAAGTTTTCGAGAGACTGTAATTAACAAGAGAGCAAGTTTCTCCATATCTGGGTAGCGTGTCTCAGCATCCAGCATGGCTTTGCTCACATAATATACTGAGAACTGATTCCCATCCTCCTCTCTGACCAACACCGAGCTAACAGCCTCTTTGGATATAGCCAAATATAGGTAGAGAGGCTCGCCAGCCTTCGACTTCGATAGCAATGGGGGCCGTCCCAAAGATGCTTTCAGGTCGGTAAAAGCCTGCTCACATTCTAGTGTCCATTGGAATCGCTTCCCCCCCTTTAGGACCTTGAAAAATGGTAAGCATTTGTCGGTGGATTTTGAGACGAATCGATTCAAGGCCGCAATTCTCCCCGTTAAGCTTTGCACTTCTTTTTGATTTCGAGGCGGTTGCATGTTTAACAAAGCATTAATTTTGTCGGGATTAGCTTTGATTCCCCTCTTATTCACCATGAATCCAAGAAATTTCCCAGATGCTACTCAAAAAGCACACTTCGCTAGGTTGAGCTTCATTCGATATTTCCTCAAAACATCGAAGGCCTCTGACAAATGGCGGATATGATCCGCGACGATCATGCTTTTGACCAGCATGTCATCAACATATACCTCCATGGTGTTTCCTAATTGTTCTGAAAACATGCGGTTTACCAGCCTTTGATAGGTAGCTCCTGCATTTTTCAAGCCGAATGGCATGGCTCTGTAGCAGTAGAGTCCTCTATCTTTAATAAACGAAGTATGCTCCTCGTCTGATTCGCACATGGGGATTTGATTGTACCTGGAGTAAGCATCCATGAAGCTTAGCAACTCATGTCCTGCCGTGGAGTCGACCAACTGATCGATCCGAGGTAGTGGAAAGCTGTCTTTGGGACATGCCTGGTTTAAGTTGGAAAAATCAATACACACCCTCAGTTTCCCATTATGCTTTGGTACCAAAATAGGATTTGATACCCACTTCGAATAGCGGGACTCTCTGATGAAGCCATTTTTCAATAGCTTTGTGACCTCGTCTCTCAATGCCTCATACTTGTCAGAACTCATGGGCCTTCTCTTTTGCCTATGCCCAGGGCTTCGGGGATCCAGCTGGAGTCTGTGGCAGGCCTCTTTAGGATCGATCCCAACCATGTCACCATGCTTCCATGCGAATACATCGAGGTTTTGAAGTAATAAGCTCTTCAATTGACTCTTGTATTCGGTCGGTGAGTCCAATCCGATCTGCAATTCCTTGATTGGATCAAGTGTGTTTACACCGAAGCATTCTAACCTTTCGGCCAGGGTGGAGCAATTATCACCTGCCATTCTTGGGTCTAGATCTGCTAAATCTTCTTCCAGTGTCATTGTAACATCCTTATTTCCAGAAGGCCCTTCACCCAATCTTTCAGGATCTAGAGCAGCCTCGGCCATGGCTACGTCACTGATCATGTTCAAGCTTAGATCTTGAAATTTTCGGATTGCATTTGTGTAACAGGCCCCACGATTCAGTTTGGCTTCCCCTTACAGTTGCAACGCCATGCTCCGTGGGGAACTTCATGCAACTGTATTTCGTATGCGTTATAGCCCCTAAGTCAATGAGACCGGGCCTCCTAATTGAGCCATGATAGGAGGAGATTTTGTCCACAACCAAAAATCTCATGGGGATTCTGGAAAGAGTTGGTGCTTGCCCTACTTCAGTCATAAGGGTTATAGACCCCCTGGGGGTTATGCTATCCCCAGTGAATCCATAAATTGGGTCCGGGACTGGGATGAGTGGAGTGCTGATCCCCATTTTATCGAAAGTTACCCCGTAAATTACATTTACCGAGACCCCATCATCTACCATCATTCGTGATAACCCATTCTGGGCCACCACTACCCTGATAACCACCGCATCATTGTGTGGGAAGTATACCCCAATGGCATCGTCTTGGGTAAATGTGATAGATTCTGTCCGAGGCACCCCAATAGGGTGCGAATGGATATAGTAATTTACGTTGGCGGGCTGCTTGGCCTCTCTAATATACCTCTTTTGGGAGTTGTTTGTGCTCCCACCTGGGTGGGCCCTGGTATTGTGTCGATTTCACGAATAGGGAGGTTGGCCACACACACAGGTGGTTCCCGTGTATCTTTAGCGTGCGCCGAGGCGGTATCCTGGCCCTTGTTCCTGTCTCTTTGACGATTGTCAATCCTTTCTTTAGTCGAGTTCTTCCACGGAGCTCTCCTATCAGCTCGGTCGAACTTCTGACCACCGAATTTTTGATTTCTCCTCGTGTCGGGGGAGAAGTCACTTCCCCTTCTCCCCTACGCCTTTTGGTCAGCCAACATGTGAATTTCCTTGCAATCTTCTGTTTCGTGACCGTACTACCTGTGGTAGGCGCAATACGCCCCAATCATGGGCTGTTTCCCACTTCGGCCACTTTCCACCCTTCCTTGAGCCGTGGGAGGATTTTGAGAAGGGGTGTTGGAGTGCAAGCGGGGGATAGCTTCTGTGATTTCTGCTGCAAAGCTAGACCCTGTCCCCAGAAACGGACGCGGCGCTCCACCTCGGATACTGTCGATCATATCCTTGTTTCCTCCTTTCTTGAGGTTTGCTTCATTAGAATACCCAAGATTGTATCTTCCTTGGGGGTGGTTGTCCCTGGCCCTAGCCATTTCTTCTGATACAATCTCCTGCTTCATCAGGTCTACGAGGGCATTGTAATCCCTTGGTTTCCTGCTTCAAACATCCCTCCAAAACATGCTTGTCATATCTAGTCCTCCCTTCAAGGCAGAAAACATCTCCGCCTCGGTGATATTTTCACAGATGTGCATCTCTTCAGTAAACCGAGCGAGGTAACTTTTCAGAGATTCATCCCTTCCTTGCCTTAGATCCTGAAGGCGCTGGAGTGGGAGCTGGCCAGGCCTGGAGGAAACAAAGCCATTTTTAAAAGCCGTTTTCAAATCTCTCCAACTATGGATGCTGCCAGGGGGAGTTTTTTGTACCATCGTATCGTACTCCCCTCAAGGAATAAAGCAAAGGCTTTACATTTCAGTGCCGGTGTGGCTCCGGCTATTTCCATGCTGGCGCGGTAATTTAACATGTGATCGTCAGGGTCACCTCGGCCAGAATATTTTGCTATTTCTGGCATTTCGAAGTCATGGGGCACGGGGCACCTGTGGAGGCCCTCTGTGAAGGGGCTTATTTTCTCTTCGTCATCCAGTTCATATGAAGGTAGTTCACTATTCTCGTCGTGACCAGAATACAATGGATCATGGTATTGGTCATACAGTGGCGGAGCATACTCCTGCCTTTGTGGTGGCAGAACGCGACCGCAGTTTGGCCTTTCATGGCTCAGTAACTCGTTGCGAGACTTGGTCCGAACTGCTTCGGCTCTCCTTTCCTACCTATTCCTAGGCTCATGCGTAGGGGTGAACCTTTCTGACCCCGTACCTTGTTGGTCCCTATGCATTCGACTCTGCGACAAGGCTTCTTCAGCGCGTCGCTCCCGCTTATTTCTAGGCTCAGCTGCATTGTTCCGACCCCCTTGCCTGCCTCTGAATAACCCTCCTATCAGGCTGAAGACACTGTCGATTTTGCAGGTGAAGCCTCCCTGTGTCTAGCTGGGAGTGGGTTTTGTTCTTCACGTGCCTCATGTTCCAGGCCCTCATCGTAGAAGGGCTCGGATTCCACATCGGCATGTGCCTGTGTATCTTGATAATAATAAGAGGCAGTGGCCGCGTCGGATGGTGAGTAATGTTGTTGTGGGTATTGCGGAGGCATCATGGGCTCATTCACAACATATCCTCTAGCCATGTAGGCATTCATCGCAGCGGTCTGTTCTATCTGTTGCTTCTGCATTTCTATCATTTGGGCCGCCATGCGAGTCATGTCCCGCAACATGCGGCGATTACGGTGCTAGCGTGGCGGGTTATGTTGTGTCACTCCCTCATTGGCGTTCTCATGAGGTCCTTGAGAAACCTCCTCCTCGCTATGCTGGCCATTTTATTCCCCTACGGGGGTTAATATCACCATCGCTTTCGTTCATGTTTCAAAGAAATTTCTTGATTTTAATTTATCTTTCAAGGATAAACAGATTCTTATCTCAACGCTCCAAGCATTTTTTCAAGGTTGTTAAACTTATGTTTCAAAGTTTTAAGCCTTTTTCAAGGTGAATAAACTTATATTTCAAAGCTCTTTACCTTTTTCAAGGTTACCACACTTATGTTTCAAAGTTTTAAGCTGTTTTCAAGGTGAATAAACTTATGTTTCAAAACTTTTTACCTTTTTCAAGGTCACCGAACTTATGTTTCAAAGCTTTAAGCCATTTTCAAGGTGAATAAACTTATATTTCAAAGTTCTTGTAGCACTTCGCTCTTTTGCAATAGGTTATTCGCCCTTTTTCAAGGTTTCCTTTCTGTGAGTGGCTTTTTATCATGCGCTTCCGTGGTTAGCAATATGGTTTCCCACAGACGTCGCCAAAATATTGACCAAAAAATCCGGCTGGACCTTGGACCAACACGTCTCAGCTCCTCCCTCTTGAACACGTGGATCTCCTGCGCACTGTGACAAACAATCAGTTTGCAAAGGGGGCCGAGGTGGCTCCCGTTTGCACTCCGATGCCAAAGTCAGCGGCCATGTTTAGCAAATATAGTTTGAATGCGGGAAATATAGATGCGTAAAAGAAAGAAAAGGGAGTGAGAATTATTTATTTAGTTAAGAGTATGTAATTGCTAACCCTTTACCAGGCGGGAGGAGTGCCATATTTGTAGAGGAACTCGTTGTTTCGGATCATGACACGTGGCATACTTTACACTTGTCTTCACCCTAACTCTTGGAGGTGACAACCTTGCTTTTTGACCGTAATCATTGCTATATTTCGTAGGGGATGGGCGCCTGTCACATCTTGGTAAAGGCAGTGTCGCATCTCTGACTCCACGCCCTGCCCCATCCTTACATCCGAGGTGCTGCTGTAAACACCTTGACTAAGCATAAAGCGCCTCTGCTAAACACAAATCAGTTCGGCCGGAGGGGCTCTTGTGCCTTTCCACCTCGGCTAGCGGCCCAGGGGGATGCCTTGAACTTCTAATCATGGGCTAAAGTTCGTGGACCCTTATTGGGCCCTTACTGGTGGCCCAACGCGTCACATTTCGGGTACGATCTCAACAATTTCTATTCACGTTAGTCAAAAATATTTGTACGAAATTTTTTTATTTATTCTATACAACATCTATTTGAAAATTTATATTATTTAATTTAAATTTGAGCAATTATTTAAATATATTTTATCTATAACAACTTTAATGTATCACACGGGTGTGAGCAACTACAAACTGTACAAATAATGTATTATTTAAACAGGTTTTTCAAAATTGATGAGAATTGTAATTCATTTCTATTTTAAGTATTCGTTGACAGTCTGTATCATTAATCAAAGCAAATTATGTGTTTAATTTTTTTTTTCCTATTTTGTAATGATATTTATAGTAAAATTATTTCATATTATTCTTTCGTACAATGTACTGGCGTGATACTAGTATTATTTACAACAATATGTTAATAATAATCTTATACACAATCGATGTGTAGCGTGCTAATTCATTGCTCAGTATGGTAGGTAATCTGTTAAAAAAATTAATCTTTTATTTAAAGACATTATTATCATAATTCTTTTATTTTTATTATTAATTATTAATCATCAAGCTACTAGTATGACTGCGAACCAAGAGTCTCCTTGATAGTTGATAATGTGAAAAAATTTTATTTTTGTAGTTTTTTATTTTTATTTTTTGATGAATGTGTGGTTTAAAAATATTTAAAAAATTAAAAATTGTAAATTTGACTAAAAATGAATATTTGAAATTGAGTTTAAAAAGTTGTGATAAATGTGAACAATAACGGTGATCTACGCAATTTGAAATATTTCAAGTAAGGTTGCAATTATGAGGACAAAGCGACAAAACGTGAGAATTTGGTTCTTTGAGTATCTTCCGAGTGGCATCGAACTCCTAGTCTTCATCAAATTACAAAAATATAAAAAATCCTGACACCTACCCACTCCATTCCGTATACATACATACATGTAACATGCACACTACTTCTGAGATTTCTATTGAGAACCTACATAGAGATGGGGCTGCAAGTGCAAGGAGAGGATGCGGAGCGGACTGAAAATGGTGTGATGGCAGTCAAGCCCGAACCCAGAAAAGGGCTCACTTCCAAGGCTATAGACTGGTTGGAATGGTTGTTTGTGAAGCTTATGCACGACTCCAAACAGCCTCTCCATTATTTTTCTGGGAATTTTGCTCCAGTTGAGGAGACTCCTCCTCTCAAAGACCTTCCTGTCATTGGGCACCTCCCTGTGAGTCCGATTACGATGTTCTTAACGACTATATATATAGGCGTATCAAATTGATATGGAATTCTTTTATGTGATTTATGAATTTGACAATTCGTGCGACGTTTCTAGTTATTTTTATCTATATCTGTACATCTTGACGTATTTATTTATGCAACTAGTCATGTTTGCATTTTCTATTTTCTTTGACCCTTTGGAATAGTACTACCCTTCATTTGGCGATAGGATCAAGAAAATGGGAACAAGTTCGGTTTTGCATATATTATTGGTTTGCTTAGGTTAATACATTATTTGTTACTTCAATAGTCACACACATTATGCAAATAAATCGAACCAGAGTAAACAAGTTTTAGTTAAATCCATGGACTAATTGGCTACACTTGTTTTTGCATCCAATTTTTAGTAGATGCATCTTGAGTGACAATTGAGTATATTTTCTGTCGAGCATAAGTCTGGCGCAAAAAAATTAAACCTTTCGCTTCCAACTATTTTTAGTGGAATAATCAAAAGGAAGGCAAATGATAAATATGCCATGAACCCAATGTTCCTGTCACCTCTTCTGGGGTCCCGTTCGCACAATGTAAATGGGGGGTTCATGGGGAGGAGAACAATTGTCAGAATGTCCACTCCAAGTATGCATAGGCTATAACCGTATTCGGATTCACCCCCTCCAAGATTAGTTGGGGCGAAGCTTGGACACCAGAGTAAAAAAAAAAAAAAAAAGAATAAGAATCTATGTAGTAGCAAAAAAGAGCCTTATGCCTAGACAAAGCCTAAACGAAGCAAGTTACAGAACACGCGAGGTCAATCATGTATCTCATAAACATAATGAAAAACATTTAACTTAATTGTACTTCTTTTGACATGATAAATTATTGAGCCTCATAAAAAGCAAAGTTCCATCATTAAGTTATTCCTGCTTCAGCTGCCTAAATCCAATTTGTGAAATGTTTTTGGCTGTAGGAGTGTCTGAATGGTGAATTTGTGAGGGTTGGTCCTAACCACAAGTTTTCTCCAATTGCAGGATGTCATTGGTAAATCCTTTATCTTTCTTAAATTGTTTTATTTAGAGTCTCATGTGGTCTTCACTTGCACTTTCTTCTGAGAAGTTTATTCACTTTGCATGCTTAAAATTGAATTACTTGCGTCATTTTGTTCACGGGTTCTCAAGTTTATCTTATACATCAATTTCTGTTTGCAATTGTGAGTGGGATTACCTAGTTCTTGTATCTTAGCAGAGAAATTTGTCTAACCTCATACCTTCTTTTTTTTATCTCTGCAGGTTTGATGGAGATGGGTGTGTACCTCTCATTCATGGTTCCTTTCTTGGGATGATGTCTTTAAATTTAATTTTCTCTCTTTCTCTCTTGCCCTTCAATTAGCTTAAACGTCCTTGTGTGTGTGGTATATTTTGACATAAAATTGCAAATCATTTATAATTGGTTGCATTATATTTGTTATTGTTAGAATAACCTACTTCCATGTTTTGTTATGCAATACGCTGCATTGGGCATCCAGGGTATACTTTCCCTTTTGCATGATATTGTTTGATCTACTGTCCATATACGATAAATTTACATGAATTTATTGGTTTCTGTCCCTATTTGGTGGAATTAAAATCAAATTTCTAGTAGATTTTGATAAATTTGATGAAATGCGTGGTTGAAAAATTGTTCGTTTTATGAAATATATGGTTTAGATTAATTGTTGACTTCGACTTAAATTAAAATCTAGATTTTTAATCCCTACCAAGCATGGCTCTGTAATTAGGCTTAATAAAACCATTTGAAGGCCTTTATTTAAAGGAAAGTTTTTCTGCTGAATCCAAACTGTGCTGTCTGGAGATTAGAGCTCTAAGTGTGGTGTTTTTTTTTTTTTCCCAGTCATAAATAAATCTGAAGAAGAGAACCAATCATAAAAGCCAAGAGAAATAAATCAAAATATTTCGAGTTTTGATCTTGAGATTTTGTAGAAACCAGATGATTTCAAGTTCTAATAATCGTAAGTTCCCAACAGTTATATTTAGCTGATTGTCAAGGTCACAAATCCTTGTCAAATCTCGGTTATTGAGCATTTCACAAATCTTTCAGAGCTTACTATCATATTTGATGAAAGTTAGCTTTACCATATGTTTTTTTATACGACATCAGAAATGTGTTTAAATGATTTAAATCACTGGGATATCATCTTTCTAAACCTTTACATTTATATGGATCTATCTGCCATTTGTGGTGTAGGAATTTTTCTTAATTTATCCTGACGGAAAAGCCTCCTTACAATATATACATGATGGCACTTAAATATGTGCAGTCGCAGTCTAATTTAGCCCCGTTTGACCCCCCATTTTTTAAAATAAAATTTATTCCACACACAATATCAACCATCCATCTTAATCAAGCCTATCAATTTTGATTTTTTAAACATTTTTTAACCACACATTCTCCCAAAAACACTACTTTCTCCGTCCCGTGAAGATAGGTTTGCTCCTATTTTCACATAGAATAAGAAAATGTCAATTAATGTAGTTGGAAATATAATTTTTTCTTACATTTTACTAATATATCCCTACATTAAATAATGTAATAAATATGATTATTTTATAGTTGTTGATAACAATAGATATTAAATAAGGGCATATTAAGAAACTTAAAAATATGTTGACTTTCAATAATGAAAATAGCCTATAATTTGGGACGAACAAATAAGGAATACAAGTCTATCTTCACGGGACGTGGGGTGTATTCAAAACCACATTATTCACAAAATAAAGGGGGCCAAACACACGCATAATGTGTTCTTACTTCTTACAGACTTCCCATTTTTTTTATTTCTGTTTCAGCATTAAGTTTTGTCGCATCAGCATCTCATCATTTCATTTTATGAGGACATGACATTTGTTTGTCTGAAATTCTGTTACATTTTTCTTTTCGATAATGTTATATTCTGGTAATCTCTGTTTCTCCCTTTGATTTCTCAACTTATTTAAAGCTCAACAGCTTTGGATTGTTGGAGCAATCATACATAGTGATTGATTGTGAACTTAAAATAATGGCATATTTCTGCAGAATGATTCATGGTATGCGCATAAAAGATGGAAAAGCAACATATGTCTCGCGTTATGTGAAGACATCTCGCCTTAAACAAGAAGAGTTTTTTGGAAAAGCTATGTTTACCAAGGTATTCATTGGATTATCATAATAAGTCATCATTACTTCTTTCATCTATCAACAGTTTCCAAATTCGACAATAAAATTTCTTCAGTGAAATGTACGTCTTTCTATTGTTATTGTTACTGTTGATATCACTCAGCAACTTCTGCATTTGATTTGGCTTCTTTCTACAAGTAGGCTATTCATATAGAGTGTGATATTTCCACTACTTTTAGGATGATAGGATGGTTTACTTTTTTACTTTCTAGAAGTCAATTCCTACATTGTATTTATCGTTTTAACTTTTTCTTTGAATAGAACCAGGCTTCAATTTCCCCAAATTCACATAATATCAGATCCACCTTTGCTCAACGTGTCTGAAGTCCCTAAGCCTACCAACACAACTGCACCAGGATCTTCCAATATTGAGATGTCTAGTTACTTTGAAAATCCTACTCTTTGATATTTCCCAATCGAATTAGAGAAATTTTATGGATTCCTCTTAGTATATCTAGACGTCCCTAAAAAACAAAAGGAAATTGGAGTTCTTAATGGGGACATCAACGAACTGTTAAAAGGGACCAGATGTACAAGAACTGGGAGGTTGCTATTCTAAAATTGATGTTGGCAAGGTTTTTCCCATTTCCCATGTTAACGAGGAGTTGACAAATTCCTTAACCCATTAAAAGCATTGCACATAACTTGTCATGTATTTTACTCCAAAATGAAACAGAGTGGCTGAACAGAAAAAATAGAAACCTCCTCAAAGTCGATCATATTCTCTTATTCAAAATGAAGGTACGGAGAGGCTACAACTACAAGGGCAATGCTATACTGACAATCACACACTTCTCATCAACCAAATGATTATCAAAGTTTTGTGAAGCCAAACACCAATGAAGAAACTCATTTTTAAAAGAAATGAAGAGATTCAGTTCACTGATATATTAATAAGCCTAATCAATGCGTTGAACAAAATTTAAACTAAGTGGATTTACTTGCTCAGATTGGCAGAATCAGTAATCAACCCTCAGTTAGGATTACTAGAAATGACTACTCAACCTGCTCAAAGATCTTAAAAAGTATTTGTGTTGATAAAGTAAATAACACTAATTGATAGGAATAGCAGAAGTTACCTGGGAGTAACCTGAAGCTTATATTTGACTAACCAGAGTTGGACATGTCTCAAAATTATTCAGAATTTGATACTTGATAGTTACATTTTTCCTTCTCTCTTTTTATTCTTATTTGAGATGATACGAGAGTTGGACATTTCTCAAAATTCTCCATTTGATAGTTTTCTTTTTATTTTTATTTGAGCAAATGTGATGGTCTGCTTCAGAAATGCCTTCATCCATTTTACATTTCTTCCTTTTTGCTCCAGATTGGAGACCTGAAAGGGGTGTTTGGATTGCTCATGGTTAACATGCAAATGCTAAGAGCAAAACTAAACGTATTAGATATGTCCTATGGAAATGGTACAGGTGGGTCATTCATGATTGCTTTCCGTCTACGAATCTGGCTTTGCATATCTTACACCCTACACCCATTAATTAGAGTCAATTGCAAAGCTTGGTAAACTGTACATATATTTATTATTAATTACAAGCTCAGCCAGAGACATACCTGTAGTGTAGTTTCCGCATGGATTTGGTACAGTAAGTAAGGATATAGTGCCCATTGTGGACATAATCCTTACCCATCTTGTGTGTGGGTCTGACACGTGGCAGAAATAATTTTTGTGCCACGTGTCAGTCCCACATTTATGGAGGGTAAAGATTATGGTGCCCATTGTGGGTACCATATCCGCCTTGATGGTAGAGTAGGTCAATCAAGTTTACTTTAACACGTGGACACTATTTGTCCATCTTTTACTTTTTTCAAGTTTTAAAATCTGCTACCACAATTAACTTTTTAGATCTAGGAAACATCCATCTCATGTCTTTTGTTTACATCTGTTTGTGAATTGCTGATTGTATATTGTTACACTTATGCTCCAGCTAATACCGCTCTAGTATATCACCATGGAAAGCTTTTGGCACTTAGCGAGGTAGATAAACCATGTAAGCTTTTAATCTTTATTCTATAGAAGTCTCTTGAATTTTCATGATGCTATCATTTTTATGTGGTTTTCACCTTTTGCCTTTTAATTTAGTCATAAAGCTGGAATGTGAAATTACCTCATGCTAATTGTGAGGAAAGCTTTTGATTTAACTTGAAAATGGAAAATATTACAGAAAATGGAAATAAACTACTCAACTCTTCCTTACTTAAATTCTGCACGTATACAAGAGTCTCTCCTATCTACTTATATAGTGCTCTAGTAACACTAGTAGCTAATTCTGTTTCAGCATTTCTGTTGAGTTACCAGATTTAGTTGCTGCCTTCTGTTTTTCATTTCCCACCAACTGGAGTTCCCACCTTCTTAGCTCTTATAGGCCTATCAGTATCATCTTTACATTCTTCTTGTGGATAACCTTGTGAGAGATTACTTTGGATTATAAGGATAAAGAGACCCCAAATTAGTATACATTATTTCTTTTTTTGCTTTAATATTTTTCATCTCTTGTACAGATGTTATTAACGTTTTGGAAGATGGAGATCTGCAAACTATCGGCTTGCTGGACTATGATAAAAGACTGGCACATTCTTTTACTGCTCATCCTAAGGTTGATCCATTCACCGGTGAGAGACTTGCTTCTGTGAGTAGAGTAGATATTTTGACATTCAATTAATTTTATGTATATTAAACGTCACACTTGACCAATTCAATAAAGGTTATTAATTTATTCCTTTCCTTACCTAGCTGCAACAATCAGCTTACCTTTTATTTAGCTAGCAGTAGCAACAGCTTTGCCTTTAACTAGAAAACACATCATTCTTGATTATCAAGTTGGTTATATTAATGAACTGATAATTTACATTTACTGGTGCATATGCTTTGATTTATTCTGTTCAAATTATGACAATTTTCAGTCAGATAATCTGTGATTGCTATCTTAAGCAAGACTGAATGAATACATGAAAATATGGTTCTAAGGTGCTGAAACCAATACATGATGGTTAGGTACCATGAATTTCAAGGTTGAAGAATATAAATCTCACTTTTTTTTAAAAAAAAATGTCATTTAGCTTATAAAACTTTGCATGCAGGAGAAATGTTTACCTTTGGCTATTCACATACACCACCATATGTCACATACAGAGTTATATCGAAGGATGGAGTGATGAATGATCCAGTTCCAATAACAGTATCAGGCCCAATCATGATGCATGATTTTGCAATTACTGAAAATTATGCAATTTTTATGGACCTCCCTTTATACTTTAAGCCAAAGGTATGGTAATCCGACAATATTATCGACTCTTCTGATTAGAGTGTCTGTAATATAATGCATGCTTTAAGCTGCTTGGTTCCATTAGTTTGCAACTTCATCTTCGCTCTCGTCGGACATCACATCTTCTGAGTGCAAAGAGGCTGACCATTTAAATATCACTGCTGATGTAATATATGTACTTGAAAGAAAGTGATCTAAATATTTTACCTCTCTATGGTAAAAGGGATATATCTGAACCTAATGACATATGCATGTCCTTCATCTGAATCATGTCACCAACTTCCATAAGATAAAAACACCTACCAACTCTGCATCTAAGAAGCAAAAGCACGAGATCACGAGCTCAATACTTATTATAGTGTTGCGTGACTGATTTCATGATCTCACAATAGTTTTATGCCTTAATGAGCAGTTTCCAGACGATTTTCCTTTCAATTCCAATCTAAGTCAATCAAATGCTCCCTCTATCCACAATTGTACCTTTTAGTCAACTTTTTTAGGCTAAACAATCGGTTTCCTCTTTGTAAAGTTAATTAGTCATGTATTTTTTTTTTTGTTAAATAAAGTGGTGAAATACATAAGACTATCCATTTGACCACAAAAGTTTACCAAGACATTCTACAGCTGATGGATGGTTGGCATTTTTGACATTTTCAAAACTATTATGGGCATTATTATATTCAGTGTTTGTTGTCTAAACTCTATGTGAGTTCTGTCTATTTCTGATAATTAGAAATTTACTGCTATGGTACTACTGCTATTGCTGACAGAAAATAGTATTGCTAATATATTTAAAGATTTTATGACTAGTAGAGTTGTAGTAATCCATTTCAGATAAACATAAACTTAAAGTCAATTTCTGGTTGACTCTATTTGGTCTTTAAGAGATCCCTTCCTGATTTTGGAATTTCTGAAAATCAACATCATCGAAACAGAGCTTATCCAATAATGCAATTAAGTTTGGAGCTTGGACAATATACTTCTGAATTTTCAAAAATGATTTCCTAGAATTTTTGTATCTCATAAATCAGTTTCCCATGGATAGTCATGGGTGAAATCACTCATCATAATCAAACCTCACTTTGCTTCTTCATATTTTCAGGAAATGGTGAAGGATAAAAAGTTTATTTTCAGCTTTGATGCTACCCAGAAAGCTCGTTTTGGGATCCTTCCACGGTATGCAAAAAATGAGCTCCTAATCCAATGGTTTGAGCTTCCAAGTTGCTTCATATTCCACAATGGTGAGGAACTATGCTTTCGTATTTGCCTGCATGTTTAGAGAAAACTACGTGTTTTCAGTTCAAATGTAAAGAATGAAATTTGAGTAAATTAAATTTGAAGTACCAATTCAATTGCACAAAGATGTTAAAAGAATATATCTGAAGCCAAGCAGTTACATGCATATTCATGCTTTCTCCTGTGTTCATTTCTTACATTCTTAAGTTTAATCTTTTTATCGTAATGAGAATCTTGTGATGTAGACGTGATGTTCCCATCCTCAGACATTTCTTTTATTCTTATTTCGATTATTTTTATCAGCAAATGCTTGGGAGGAAGGAGATGAAGTTGTTCTAATCACTTGTCGCCTTGAGAATCCAGATCTTGACATGGTTAATGGAGCCGTTAAAGAAAAGTTTGAGATTTTAAAAAATGAACTGTAGGAGAGCTCAAAGCTGATAGATGTCTTTATCTTATTTCATATCCGAAAGATGAGTTCTCATTCTAGTTATCTTTGTCAGGTATGAGATGAGGTTCAACCTCAAAAATGGTCTGGCTTCACAGAAAAAATTATCTGTATCCACTGTAGATTTTCCGAGGGTGAACGAAAGTTATGCTACTAGGTAAACATCTTATAAACTTTGTAAAAATTTTGGAATTTGCAACTGAATTATCTCAATGAAGAGAGCCGGACATTAATATCAATGATATTCAGCAATTTCAGGTCAATGACCCTATAAATACAGTTGCATCTGTCTCTCCTTATTACTTTTCAGCCTGTGCTCAACAAATTTTTATATCATAATGATATCTGCATAATCACAATTGGTTTACATATTTAGGAAACAGCGATATGTATATGGAGCAAAACTGGACAAGATTGCTAAGATAACTGGGATTATCAAGTTTGATTTGCATACGGAACCAGAGACTAGAAAAGAAAAGCTAGAAGTTGGAGGAAATGTAAAGGGTATCTTTGATCTAGGACCTGGACGATTTGGTTCAGAGGCCATCTTTGTTCCCCGGCACCCTGGTTCCACATCTGAAGAAGATGATGGCTATTTGATTTTCTTTGTACATGATGAGGACACCGGGTACTTGTCTCTGTTTATTTTGACTTGTAATCTGTAGGTGGCTTGGTGTATCTTAATTTTGAATAGTTTTAAAACTCCCAAATGCAGAATCCTTACCCTTGCTCATATTTGATTGCATTTACAGAAAGTCGGCAGTGAATGTAATTGATGCAAAAACGATGTCACCAAATCCTGTGGCCATAGTCGAACTTCCCAAGAGAGTTCCGTACGGATTTCATGCTTTGTTCGTGACAGAGGTAAATTTTATTCTTTTTTGTTTCTTTTTCTTGTCTTTTATATATTCTTCTAGCTAAAAACATTGAAAGACAAACAAAGTTAGAACGAAAATCCGAGAGAGTAAATGTAAACCAGTTTCTCATGATACATTGTGTGTGTTTGATTCTAGTTAAAATGAATTTTTTTGAAAGAGTTATGCTGCAGGAACATAAACTTTGACATAAAGTTTTACACCAGTACACATGACAGTAATCTATTTATTTACCCATTACATCAACTCCAAAACCAACGGTTCAAAATAATTTGGTCACACTTTCGATCACACTATTCAGTTCAAATAGCATTTTCCGCTTAGTAAGAACTTGATCCCATGGGTTCTCTTTCTCAAATTCCAAAATTCAGAGTGCCACTAAAAAAAATCGTATTTCACGTACTAGATATATTTCAATAGTAGCTTCCATTTTCTGTGTGCATTTTAATTAACTTCTTCGTAAGTGTAACAGGACCAACTTCTAGAACAGACATTGCTTTGACAAATAACATGTACTGATGATGATGAGTAATCACAACATGGGAAGAAGGTGAACTTTGAGAGCCCCCCTCATTTTTACTTTAATTGTTAATGTTTTTGCAAACCCTCACCAAGAAACAATGTGCGTTGGTGCTTGATCCTGTGTTAGGTCGATATTATTAGGGTGACATGCATGTAATAACATGTATTATGTTATATTGTATGGATTTTGTTCTTGTGTCCATGATGGGCACCAGTCACACACACATTGATGTGGGGGCCCTCCACTTGTGTGGTGTCCGTCACGAACACTAGATCAATCCTCTATATTGTATAATACGAATGATTAACTAGTACTTTATCATATCTTTTATTTTGCTTTTAAATCAATAAACGACGAAACTATTCCCAGCTTATGAATTCACTTGTGTCAAGGATTTTAATATCAACTTGATCAAATAAAATGTAGATCATAATCTCTTATCTTACTATATAAGCTCAAGTGTTTAGTTGAGAAACTTTGATGATTGAAAGAGAAAAAAAAAAAAGATGAAATAATGTGTATGATCGTTGACTTCACTTTTCATTATCACTATCACCTTGTATCTTCTTCAGTTTTCTTCTGTCTTATCTTCCAAAAAATACTTGGCTCTTGATCTTATCTTCAAAGTCTAGGTTTCTTCTCATTTTCTTGCCGATTTCAACAATGTAACTTGCATCCAGGGATTTCATCATACAAAACAAAACAATTCAAAACTCTAACAGACATCGAGTTTGACAATCGGCATGTAAGTAAAAATCTCGTAGAATGTGGATCTGCATAATAATTATATAAAACACGCTTGTCAGCATGTATAGTTAAGGTTAAAGAGTTTTAACATAATTTATAAGTTTTACTTTAATAATTGTTAATGTTTTTGTTTTTGTTTTTGCAAACCCTCGCCAAGAAACAATGTGCGTTTGGTGCTTGATATTGTGTTAGGTTGATAATATTAGGTTGACATGCGTGTAATAACATGTATTATGTTATATTGTATGGATTTTGTTCTTGTGTTCGTGACGGGCACCAGTCCTACACTTGTGTGGTGCCCGTCACGAATATTAGATCAATCCTCTATATTGTATAATACGAATAGTTAACTAGTACTTTATTTGATTTGCATTTGTATACTTCTCTCAATACCATATATATGGGTTGCCTTTTTTTTTTCTTGTCTCAATTATATAGACTTGTTTCTTTATTGAGAAATATTTATTTTATTTGTTTACTAATGTATTCTCATTTATTACATCTAATAAAAATAATTTTAATACTTAAATAAGGATAAGTTGAGAATTTTTTTTTTACAAAAATTACTTTTTGAATGATGCTGAGCCCCCAGTCTGAGAGCACTTAATGAAAAAAAATCAATTTTTATGAAAAGACAATTGGATTCCATTTGTCCAGAATTTTACTCTGAGGGTATGTTTGATAAAATATGGAAAAGGAAAAGGAATCATTTTCCATCTTTATTTTCCAACCTCATGGTAAAGAAAATATTAGGTATGAAATTGAGCAAATTAGAAACTTGTATCTAAAAAATATTTTCCATGAAAAACTTGTAAATCAAACAAGAAACATAGAAATTTTTTCTTTGATTTGACATTTTTCATTGAAAATTTGACATATCAAACACACTCTTAATTTTCTTTTTGTCAAAAACTTGTCAGAAACATTCTCAGCCATTTGCAGTGTTCTAAAATGCGTAATGCGTTGCGATGCATCGAGGTCGAGAATCAAGAATTACAAGTTTAGGCGTGTCAATGCGAAGAATAAGCGTCATAATGCGTTTCGTATTTTTAATATTATTTTAATTATTTTAAGACATTAAATATATTTTTATATAAAAAAAATAGATTTTTTACCCTTTAAAAAAAACACGGATTAGGCGGCGCCTAGGTGGTAAAAAAAAAATCGTTGACCGCATTTTTACGCGCATACCACTTATTCGACGCTTTTTGGTCATGCATCACGCCTAGACGGTGCATTTTCGCGCATTTTAGAACACTGGTCATTTGGTTGCAATTGTATTACCCAAAATGACCTCAAGAAGTTATGAGGGGGGGGCACATTGGTCATTTCACGTCTATAGTTATTTGAACGTGCCGATGCAATCATAGGGAATGTGACCGTATACAGTGAGAACTACACTGTATAAAAAAAAAAATGCTAAAAATCATTCAAATTAGCGTTCTCAAACATGGACTAAATATATTTTCTTAATTTGTGTAAAAAGTCGAAGTAACTTATATAAATAGAAGGAGTGGTGTATTGAGAAAACAACATATACAGTATCAACTTATTATTTACAAATCACATTTATAAGTGGAAATAGGAAAGGATCCTTATTTGATAGGGAAAATTAGGCTGGCCTCTCCAACTTTTCCACTAGTGTGAATATGGGTATAGCAGTCATTTCAAAATAACTTTTCAATAAAAAAAAAAAAAAAGACTTTTCAACAGTCAAATAAACCTTTTTTGTTATACGTGAGGATCCCAAGACCCAAGTCATGGTATTGCATAGGTTGAGGATCCGAAACCTAATTTTTAAGTGTACACGAGTTTTAGAATAATTTAAAAAACGAGTAAAAACACATCGTACGCCTTTATTTAGTAGCATTCTCTTCTATTTTTATTTTTCTATTCTCTTAAGATGCAACGAGGTTTGTCTTCAAGATTTGAAGCCTGATTTTCTTATTCTGTAGATAAATTTTGATTTAAACATTTCTTTTAAATGAAAATTCAGTTTTGAAAAGAAATAAAATGTCGTCTAAATTAAACTATAGAAAATAAGAAAAATGCTAGTGCTAAAACGACTGAAATGGTCTTAATTTTCTGTCAAATTGGAAAGGTCCAGAGAATATTTTTAATCATTAAATTTAGATTTATGAAAATCATAAATAAAATAATTTGAAAACTCGAGTCGATTAAAAATAAAAAATAAAATGTCTGATGTATTATATTATATCCCTCAGAAATGCCTATTATCTACCTGGCATAAAAATAATGGTTCCTCAACCTCCTACAACAAAGATAGCAAGAGGGAGCCCCAATTATGCAAAATTTCAGATTACTAAACGTTTCATCACCGGGATATACAGATTGACTCAAATAATAGGAATGAAGAATCCAAACTATACAATCGCACAAATTTTAATAGAACCTCGTTGAGCAAATTAGGAATCTACAATCACATAGAACCATTAGAAATGGATAGAGTGATTACAGAATTGTTTTGGAGCTACAAGTTTCTGAAGCGTGCGGAGAGATAAGAGGGGGAGAAAGAGGTGGATACCCAGGAGAGTACGAAGCTATTTATTTTAGGGCTTCCGCCCTGTTTCAGCTTTCAAAATCGGCTTTGACAAACCGGACCATTGACTGGTCAGATTTGATAAAGAAAAATCAGACCAGACCACCACAGTTTTCCAATTTCCTTTCTCCTATTAATTTTTTTTATTTTTTTTACCACAGCAGTGTATTGCGTAAATCTAGCCCCCCGGTTGGGCTCCAATTCTTGAGAAATTTTTTTGGTTTTGAATAGTATTTTGAGAGAATGCGTAATTAAAAAATGTTTGAAAAGTAAAAAATTATAGACTTGACTAAGATGAATGGTTGAAAATTAATGTTTAATAAATTTGATTTTTGAAAAATAGGGTCCAAACAATACTATATTTTTCGCACTTGGCTGGGTGGACAGCCCTCTACTTCTACTTCTAACTAAAGGCTACGAAGCTTGCTACGTGTTCAATCATTTTGACATTCAAGTTAACAATTAGAATGTTATTACAAATTTTTTCACACATCACATTAACTTTTAAATTTACAATTAACATACGTCCACATCACCTAATTATCAATCTCCTTATCAAATTACTTGTACAAGTAACAAAATGCAAAGGCTAATAGCCCAAAGTGAATAAGCATTGCACCTAGGATATCTTTCAAAGGAAGAAAAGATGTCGTTTTTTAACTACAAATGCTAGGGATCCTTCTTTTGTTAGTACATTTATGCTTCCGTCAATTCTTAAGGCGTGACCATAGGATCTCAAAGTCTCGAAATGAGTTAAAGACGAGATGCAAGGTCCAATCTAGTTTGTACAGCAATGCCTTTCTCCATATTTTTGTCATCTTCTCACTTGCTAACAAGAAACAATGTATTAACTAAGATAAAAGAACATTCAGATTGAATACGTTAATTCATATGTTAGCTACAAGCCGGATTTATAGTTCCAATGGATGTGTTAGTGTTGAAAATGGTGTTGAAATAGGTCAAGTTTGAACAATTATTCAAGTGGGTCCCAATATCAGTTTCGTGCGTATGAGAAGTCCATATTATTCTACTACTAATGTAGATGATCATGATATATTTGGATCCGTACAACCATTTTCGAATGAATCAGAAATTAATGAATAAAATAATATGTTGAAATAAGCTTATTGGAAAAATTAGACTAAAGTTTAATTTTGTCTCACATTGCAAAAAGAAAAGTTTGGCTAGTTTATTACCTTCAACTTGGACGCTTGAATTTGGACCCCAATGGATACCAAGAATGTTTGAAGAAAGGATGACTTTAATCCTATTGGGTTCAATCCAAAGTCCACATATGTACGCCACCACTTTCAGGCCGGCTCGACATGAACACGAGTCATGGGTCAACTTATGTATATTCTTTTTGGAGAAATTAAATAAATTATTATTATTTTTATTTAATTAAAATCAAAATTCCAAAGTCAAGCTGACCGCTTGAGCAGCTTTCAAGCAAAGCTCAAGCATTTTGATTCTGAAAAACACACTCAAGCTAACGTCGAGTTTGATTCAAGCGGTGCTTGGAAAATGAAAAGTCATGGCTATTCATGACGAGACAAATATTTGGGGCGTGTCTTTCCTGCCACAATCATTGAACTCTATAAATAGGACCCATTTGGATGGCTTTATTCATTCAATGTCAAATAATCATTCCATATCCATACTTGGAATTATTTTTAAACTTTGGATAAAAGTTTTTTTTTTTTTTTTGCAGAGAGTGCAAAACAATTTTCGTTGTTCTTCCCATTGAATTGCTTTTGCTACAAGAAGAAGACCATTATATCTTGAGAGACGATTGTCAAAATTATCGTGAATAGGGGTGTCAAAAAAACTCGCCAACTTGGGCAGCTTGGACTCAGTCAGCAAAAAGCTCAAGCAAAGCTCGGCTCGTGGCTTGAAGGACCAAGCCTAAAAAATGCAATAAGGCTTGAGCCGAGGCCGGCCAGTATGGCTCGCCGAGCCACACGAGCCAGTCTTCATTTTATTGTATGTATTATAAAGTTATTTTTGATATTTGTATTACATTTATTGTGTGCATTATATTTTTAACTAAACTCAATTCAATTGCCACATGTATATGTAAAAAAAAAAAAAAAAAAAGTGAAAATACGGGCCGACTCGGCTCGAAGAAATCCGAGCCAAAAGCTCGAGTCGAGCCTAAATATTTTGGTCGAGCTTTGGCTCGGCTCGAGCCAAAAAATACTCGACCCCTAAAAGCTCGATCTTTGATCTTCAGCTCGACTCGTTGACATCCCTAACCGTGAGCACTTGAGTGGGACAAATCCATCTTAAAGACAGTTGAACTCTATCCTCAATCTACCATTTTGGTTGTTACTTTCTCATTCTTCATATTTACTTTTGTGATTTCAAGCAAGTATTTTATGGTTTATTTATAGATTATAATTTTATAATATACACGCTACACACCAACAATTTTAAGACAAATTTCTTACGTTGTTATAGTGTTCGTTACATTTCATTTTTTGCTCCTTTAAATTTCTTTGGAATAGCAATTAAGTTGCTATTAATTTAATTTGTTAAACTTCAATTTTTGTGACAGAAATGGAAACCAATGGTACTAATGCTGGTAATCTCACAAATGGCACAACTAATAAAGTGGGGTCACTGGATCATATTTTTCTCTCTAGTTATATAGTAAGGATGGCATGGATGCACTATCACTCTCTTCTAATTACATGCAATGTTAAGTACAACAGATGAATTGCTTCAACCTTCGATCACATCCATAGAATATTCAAAAGTAGGGAATGTTAGGGACTTTAATCCCAACCTTAGTATGCTGGTTTTGCCTTGAGAGAAGTGATGCTAAGCATAGGGGTACTAAAATCAATGCCGATCATTTTACTTGGAAAATATTTTGTGCATATGATATACAATCATTCTACAAATATACAAGGGAAGAATATGAGCAAACAGACAAGGTTGTGGGCTTTCTTATTATAAAAAATCAATCACAAATCAATGACATGGCTGAAACTGCAACAAGAAAGTTAAAAATATATATATGTAGTAAAAAGTATAAAATCAATATAAAATGATCTTAAAAAAAAAAAAAAAAAAAAAAATTTAATTCTACAAGATATCTAAAGATTACTTGCAAACTATCCATAACAACACGCTTCACCACTTGCAACCTTCATCACTGGCGTCTTCGCCACATATCAGTTCACACTTCACACCACACCACACTAAGCATATGGGCACTAAAAAAAATGGACCATGCTAGAAGCACCTCAAGGCTTACCCCCGAGGTGACCCTCTCCTAACCTGCAATTGCAAATCTTACTATCTGAGAATGAGGTTAAAGTCAAAGGGGATTAAATTATAAAAATTTAAATACAAGTTAACACATGTACTCCTAAAAAAAAAAAAAAACTAAGAGAGGAGATTCCTCGATTTCATTTATCAATTTGTTCTACAGTAATTATCTAGACAAACTTTGAATTTATTAACTCGATATTTAGCATACTTTTGGTTCTATTGCTCATGAAATTCTGATACTTAATGTATTGAAAAATCACACAGAAAGGAGCATGTTTTGGTGTGACTTATTTCAAAAAAAAAAGCCCCAAACAAGCCAAGGGCTATCAAATTTATATTCCAAGGTTTAATGGAGTTCGGTTTAACTATCAAATACGTGCAAGTTTCATTTTTTTAAAGATAATCCCACTACCAATTTTTTAGCAAGCCTCCCAAAATTTTTGAAATTTGAATTTACCCGACACAAATAAAACCGTATGTCACGACAAGGAGGATGTGCAAAATGAAATGAAATGTATTGTAAGCATATGAACATCCTTTCACAAAGGTTGCAAAGATACCCAAAATCTACAGAGTACAAATAATGAGAAAACTGAAAAAGGGAGCTGTAAACACAAAACATCTTGAGACTTGAGTCGATGGAAAAAATAACCTCGAAATCTCGATGTTAGAGAAGAAAGAATTTTACCGACGATTCGGCAACCTCTAGGCCTCAAGAATCGCATATACGCGGATGAACCTCCAAGAAACGCAGATACGCGGAGGAGGAAATACATGAAAATACCCTTAAAAACTTACCAATTTTTGAAAATACCCTAACAATTTTGTATCTTTTAAAAATAGCCTTAAACACTATAAACTACCACAAATATCCTTATATATCATATTTCAACTAAACCCATTAAGATTTAAAAAAGTTACAACCTAGTCCTTGAAATTTTATTAATTTTGTTTATGATTTTATTTGATTTTTGTTCGCTCATAGTAGCACCCCTCACTTGGTATCAGAGTCATATGGCAGATCTAAAAGATAAATATTATATGACAAAAAATAAAAATGAATATATAATATATACATCAAGATTTATAATTATGCATACATTAATACTACCCGATAATTATAAAATAGAAATCTTAAACACTTTAAAAGATTTAGATAAAGATGTAAGAAGAGAAATATATGATCTAATAAATTTCGATATAATAAAAGAAGATTTTATCATAAACGAAATATTAGATTTAATCCATAAAGATATACTAGAAGAGTTATATAAAGATTATAAAAATGGATTATCATAGAGCGGATCCTCAATTAATTAGATATCTAGACATAGAAACAAATGAAAAATTAGATTTAATAGTAGAACAAAGAAGAAATTCAATGGACCAAATAAGAGAAGAAAGAAATATAAAATGACAAGAAAAATTAAGATTAAAATTATTGGAGAAAAAGAGAGAATATTTTGATAAAATTTTAAAACAATTACCAAAAATTCAAACGATTTTAGAAGAAAAAGAAAAAACTAGAAAAGAAAAATATGATAAAACAAACACATTGGAAGACTATCTAAAATATTATAGAATATATCATAGAAAATCAATGATTGGATCAATAGAAGAATATTGTGAATATCAAATAATGAATTATAAAGAAGCAAAATATGAAACAGAACTTATTCTAGAAATCGAACATATTAAAGGAAGAAATTAATGACAGAATTTCCAGAAATAAAATTTGAAAAACAAATAATAGAAAATATAAGACTTCCAGTTGGATCTTACCAAATAAAAGGAGCAAATACAACTATATTTCAACCATTAAGTTCATGGGGAGAATCTGATGGATTTCTTAACATGCAATTAAATTGGATAAGTGCATTTTTATGGCAAACATATAAAAACATAAATTTACAAGATAAATTAGCTATCGAAGAATTACAGCAATTAAATATACAAGACATGAATATCAAAGAAAAATTACAAAATATTCAAAATAAACTAACAATACAATTTAAAGAATTAAAAGAAATGATAGGAGAAGTTAAAAATATAGATGAAGAAATCTTAAAAAAATTTCAAAGAAAATCAGGAGAATTAATTAATCGAGATAAAATTGGAATAATTATAGAAAAAATAGATAGGTTAAATGAAAAAATAAGAAAGAATGAAAACGAAAAAATCATATCAATAGAAGAAACAATCAAAAAGCTAGAAATAAAAATAGATGATATGTATGACAGACTATTTAAGGTATAAAAAACTCAAAAATCAAAAGTATAAAATGTCGATAAGTGAATATATTGAAAATCTAAAAATATTAATAAAAACATTAATAAGTGATGTACAAGAAGTAAAAAATGAATTAAAAAAAGTAAGAAATGATATAAATATACTAAAACTAGAGATTAGAGAATTCAAAGAAAATAACAAAAGCAAAGATAAGAAAATAGACAAAAAACTCATAGAAAAAGAAATACTTAGAATCGGAAAGAAGCATTTCGAACAAGAAAAAATTATAATAGAAGCAGGAAGTATGGATGATGAATTTAGAAGAAACATATTACCAAAAATACTAGTGGAAGAATTAGAATTACAAAAATTTATAGAAAAAACTTTAGGAAAATTAAAAGCTGAAGAAAAATTTGAAGAAGAACAAGACAAAAATGAATGAAGAGTTATATTTACTTATAGAAAATTTTGACCAGATAAGTATAGAAAATTTTAATGAATACCAAGTCTTAATGAATATTGGAGGAGCACCTAACCCTGCTCCAATAGGAACTTCCAAACAAGAATTACCAGATCCAGATGAAAGTTATGCACCTTTATATAGTAAACTACACCGACAATATTATGATAGAGTCAGAAATAGACAACCACATAGAGGGAATAAATATAAAGATATGTTTGAACCAAATGATAATTATGATAAACCTATTAATCATGGAGGAACAAAATTAGATTTAGATTGTAACATAGATACTAAAAAAACCGTATTAACTTGGGCAGATTCAATGATACTATTCTTTTTATACAATAAAGATGATACATGGGAAAATACTGATAGAATGATAAATTTTTTAGTAGCATCTTTTGAAGGACATGTTAGAAATTGATGGGAAGGAATAAGCAGTGACACAAAAGCATTAATAAGAAGAAATGTACAGAAAAAACTAATAAAATCAGATAGAAAAGGAATAGAAAAGATAGTAGATTATATTGCGGATGAATTTTTAGGAGAAAATTGGATAAGTAATTCTGAAGCAGAATCAATAAGAGAAAAAGATAATGCAATAATAAGATTAATAAATTTAACAATATGTAATATGTGTAAAATCAAAGAATACAATTGTAAATTTAAAGAATATTATTATGTCCAATTCTATAGTAATGAAAATCAAGAAGTATATAGAAATATGTATTACAATAAATTACCAGGTTCATAGGGAATATACTTTAAAATAGAATTTGAAAAATTTATTAGAGGTAACCCTGTAACACCTAGAACATTAGGATCAAGGATAAAATTCCTATTTGAAAGATTAGCATATATATGTCAACAAAGACAATTATTAAAGAAATCAGGAAAACTAACTAGAATATGTTGTGAAAATATGGAAAAACCTACCCAATGGGGATGTAACCCTGAAAGAAGAAAAAATAATAAAAGAAAATATAAAAATAGAAAGTTTAAAAAATTCAGAAACTTCAGAAAAAGATATATAAAACCTAAGAGGAGATATTACAAAAGAAGATATAATCCAAATAAAAAACAGAAAAATAAAACTTATAAGAAAGATAAAAGTCAATGCAAATGTTGGAATTGTGGAGAAATGGGACATATAAGCCCTGATTGTAACAAAAAGAAAGTTAAAATGTTACAAAATGAATATCTAGAAATAGAAAATGAACTAAGTGAAATATCAGATATTGAAGAATACTATGATCAAGAAGTCTATATAAGTGAAACAGATTCAGAAAGCAATGAATCAGAATCAGAATAAAGAAATAGAAGAAATAGAAACAAATAAGAACATAGATAAACAAGAATATAAAGGAATAGAAGGTTATGGATTAAAAGTAACTTTTGATAATAATAATAAGTTCAGAAAAATACAAAAATTATCTTTAGATTTGAAAATAGGAAGATGGGAAATATTAGACAGAATATGGAAAAGAGAAAAAGTAGCAATAAATGAATATCATAAAATTGAAAGGGCAATAGATGTTAGAACCACTCAAGGAACACACAAATTAAATCTTTTAACAAAAAATATAGTTACGGAATTATTAACAAAGATCAATAGAAAACAAAGTGAAAAGATTCAATATGTTTACTTAGCAGGTATCCAAATAATGTTTAAATATCTGTTTAGAGAAGGATTAGATTCGCCTTTGACTGTAAGTTTACATGATGGAAGAATTATAAATTTAAAATACAGTCACTTAGGAACAGTAGAAGGAAATCTAGCATATAAGAAACTAATATTTACATGTTACCCAAAATATTTTATATCATTAAAAGATAGAAATTTTAATGAAGTTTTAGGACTACATTTCAAATTACATAAAGATGATATAATGGAACCAGGAGATAAAATTATGACTATAGAATACAGGGCATTATACACATTTACTAATTTTAATTATGGAAACATTTATTCTAAAAAACCATATATTGAAATTCATAAAGAATGTAAAGATTTTGGTAAAGCTGTAGAACCAGATAAACAAATAAGTTTAGTTCCAAGAAACTATGAATTTACTATAACAAAAAATAAACCAGAAATCATAGAGTTACGAGAAGAAGAATACCCTAATAATAACATAATATTTGAAGATGGCAGATTAATTAGGAGATCAGCAAGTTTACCTAATAGAAAACAATTAGGAGAAACTAGTAATACAAAAGAAATAAAACTTAATAGAAATGCTGGAAATATGAAAATAGAAGGTGAATATTTTAATAGAATAGAACATATAAAAGGATCAAATATATTAATTGACACAGGAGCTAGTGAATGTTATATAGCTTCAAATCGAAATAAAGGACTAATATCTCATAGAACTGATCCATATAGATATATAAATTTTGATGGACAAGTACTGTAAGACCGCTTTCCATTTTTACGTGCAATTTTAAATTTCACGTAATATTCTTGTGAATGTTATTATAAATTATGGATTTTATGATCTTTAACATCTATAATTGGAATTATTTTGCAGTGGAAGAACTTGGACGCCGGCTCGATCAATGTACCAATTTGAAAGATTATAAATTGGTCATTTAAATTATTTATGTGCAATTCTAGGTGATTAATTGTTTTATTGCCTAAGCATGTTATTTTCTATTTTATTATGCCAATTTGAAATTTGGGGGAAAAGTGTAGTGTCAATCGAGGGTAAATGGAACTTATAGACTTACTTAAACAAAAGAGAAGAGTTGAGGGACTGATTTGCAAATTCCAAAAGAAAAAAAAAAAACTAAACCTAACCTAATTATCCTCACTCTCACGGTCTCTCACTCTCTCACGCCCGACGTCTCTCTCTCTCTCGACTCTCCCTCGCGTCGCCTCTCCCTCGGCACTCTCGGTCACGACCTCCGCCCTCCCTTCGATCGCCGACCGCCGGAAGTAAGCCCCCCCCTCTTCCCCTTTCTCTTCACGATACACACACACTCGAACCGCGTACACACACACGGTTTCACACAATTCCACACACACACATCCATAATTCGATATATATATATTCTATGTAAATAACCTATGTATGCACCATATATGTATAAATTCAGATTTATGGGTTAATTTCAGATTTTTAAGTTTTGTTTAATTTCGGATTTTTACCTTAAATTAAGGATTTAATGGTGTTATGTGTGTGAGTATTAATGTATGGGAATGTGTATATTGTTATGTATGTATAGGTATATGTAAATATATAAATTTTTAATTTTTGGTGTGGGCATATGTATTTATTCAAATTTTGGCGATAAAGATAAAATTTTCAGACTTGGGACTCATGAAATTTTGATTAATTGATGTGATATAATATCAAAATTGAGGCTTAATGTATGTATATATGATATGATATGATATGTGGTGTTAATTGTGTTTGTTATATTATGAGTCACATAAAAGTCTCAACCTTATTTAAGAGTGTTAAATGTGGTTTTTCACTAAAAGCCATATTTTGTTAATGAATGGGAATTAATTAAGAGAAACGGTACATTGACGTCGCGGGCAACCAAGACTTCCACCTGCATATTAGGCAAAGTAACTACTGAGGACTACAGGTAAGTAAATTTCCCCTATTTTCATTGAAGTAAAATGTTTCAGGTGTAATTAATGGACTTAAGTTATATTCTTGAACTTTATTTACTTGTGGTGCCTTCTATGAACTTTATACATGTATTTGTTACTAAGAGAAGGTTTAAGCATACATGTTATCATGTCGTTACATCGTCCAACATGCATTTTCATTGAGTTGGGGAAGTCAAATAATTTTAAAAGAAGAATGTGGTAAGTTTAAATTTCCTCAAAATGCATATATCCCGAGTTTTAAGAATAAATTGATGTACTTCTATGACATGAAAGGTGTGAGTGGGAAATGGGGCGCGGGAGACCGGCGTACCAGAATTAAATTGATGTAGCAGTGGCAAATATTAAACCGCTTTGCGGTGACGATTGCCTAACCGCTTGGCGGTGGCAAATATTAAACCGCTTTGCGGTGACGATTGCCTAACCGCTTGACGGTGAAAAATATTAAACCGCTTTGCGGTGACGATTGCCTAACTGCTTGGCGGTGACAAATATTAAACCGCTTTGCGGTGACGATTGCTAAACCGGTTGATGGTGGCAAATATTAAACCGCTTTGCGGTGACGATTGCTAAACCGCTTGGCGGTGGCAAATATTAAACTGCTTTGCGGTGACGATTGCTTAACCGATTGGCGGTGGCAAATATTAAACCGCTTTGCGGTGACGATTGCTAAACCGGTTGACGGTGGCAAATATTAAACCGTTATGCGGTGGAGAAATGATAATCTTGTCCTAAATAAGGAATATTGCCCACTGCATTATGATTGGCTAGAAGATACACTAAGTGAGTTCACGATAGAAATGAAGTTAAAGTTTTTTTTTATGTTTAAGTGAAAGGTTAGAAAGTATGAATATCTTGAAAAGTATAGTAAAAGAGGGTAATTACTTTGAATGGTTTAAGGAATTTCATGTCATAAGCATCCATTCATGCATAAAGTTTACTTACTGGGCTTTAGCTCACCCTAATCCCTCCCCATATTTCAGGTGATGAAAGTTAGATGATTAGAGGAGAGTACTTGGCGGCTGACTCAGACAGTACCCGTGGTCGCCTTATCTAATAAAGTTAAATTTATTCAAGTTATCATTTAAATTTATTCCTTCATTCATTATTATTGATAATGGTTTGTGATGTGATCCGAAGTAGGAGACCAAAGGAGAAGTCGACCTATGAGCAATGTGACAGTGATCTGCGCGGGAAACGGCACAAGTTTCATGTTGGGAGCGAGCCGAGAAGACAAAGGGGTCGAGCCAAATCAAAGGGGCAAAGTTTGGAGGCCAAGGACACATTCACGGCCGTAAAGTCTGTTTCTCACGGCCGTAATCGCCCCTCGGGTCAAAAGCATGAATTCAAGGATTTTCATTCTTACGGCCGTAAGACTGTGGTTCACGGCCGTAACGCCGTCTCTGGTGGAATTGAAGAACTTCAGCAATTAGACATTTACGGCCGTGAGAGTTATTGTTACGACCGTAAACACGGGACAGAGAGTCACTTACGACCGTAAGTGACATTGTTACGGCCGTAACATCTAATTTTCCAGATTTCGCGTATTTTAATTTAATTCCGTTTTTAAATTATTTACTTCCATATTTTGGGCCCAAATTAGCGGCTAACCCTAGTTAGGTCAATTGTTACATTATATTACTTTGTATTTCATTATGGAACAACAATTTTTGATATTATTGAATGAATGTGAGATTTTCTCTCTCTAAAAGGAGGATTCCTTTTTTCTTGTTCTTGAAGAACAATTCATAGAACTTATCAAATATTTTCTTGAATATTTGTGGCGTTCCAATCAGAAACTTATCAAGGAATTTGGCATCCCTTGTGGCGTCTCGAAAACCTCGGTTCTTCAATCCGCATCGTCAATTCTTGCGTCGTGATTGTTGGGTCCAGGTCCTATCGTCAATCTTATTTTAATTTCCGTCTATTTATTCGTGTTCTTGTTAATTTTCTTGTCAGGTCTGATTTAGATCTTTCCTAGGGTTTTAAATTTCGTTATTCCGCGTGTTCGACGAGATTCCCCGACTGGGATCGCGTCATCTGGTATCAGAGCTTGGATCTATTTCAGATTCTTGCGTTTCTTGATTTTTCTTGATTTTTTCGTGTTCTTCACGTTCTTCGTGTCAGTCACAAATTTTTCCAGTTTGATCCATAAGAGTCAGTCTCAAAAATTCAAAAGTGTTTTTCTTGTTTGTTTCTCGTCCAAATCCAATTCCGTTTTTTTCGCTATATTCGTAGTCAGATTGTCTAACAGTTTAAAAAAAAATTCCATTATTTTCCTAAATATTCTGAATTTGTTTCTGTGAGAACTAATAATGTCTAGCAGACGGGATTCATCATCTTCATCAGTTGGAGACAACCAGGGAATTTACAAAAGGGAGCCAGGAGCTCTATCAACGAGCCACAACAAACGACCGGAAGGTATGAATAGAGTGAATAAAAATGATGTAGGTGTGATGGAGACGATACATGAGCAGTTTGAGAAGTTGATAACTAGGATGGATAAGCAGGAGGAAACTATTAACAAGTTGCGTAGGGAACAAACTCGTGCGGGTCCTAGGGTTAGGAGGGAAGACCGGAGGGATCATAGGGGGAGACATAATCAAAGGGTTGGATATGGGTTTGATGATGAAGAGTCTGCGAGTGAAGGAAGTAGTATCAATTCATCTGTGGATAGTGTACGGAGGAGAAGGGGTAGAGGAGATAGGAATGAAAGGGCGAATAATAGAAGAGATCGTGGTGATCGGGATGAGATAGATGATAATCTAGGTAAAATAAAAATGTCTATCCCACCTTTTCATGGGAGGAGTGATCCGGAAGCTTACCTAGATTGGGAGAAGAAGGTAGAATTGATGTTTGATTGCCACAATTATTCTGAAGGAAAGAAGGTGAAACTAGCGGTTGTTGAGTTCACCGATTATGCCATTAATTGGTGGGATCAGTTGGTGAAGGATCGGAGGAGGAATGGTGAAGAGCCGGTGGATACGTGGCGTGAGATGAAAACAATCATGAGGAAGAGGTTTGTCCCAAGCCACTATCATAGGGATATTTATCAAAGGTTGCAGGGGCTCACGCAAGGTTCTAGGGGTGTAGAGGAATATCATAGAGACATGGAGGTAGCCATGATTAGGGCCAACGTGGTGGAGGATCGGGAAGCTACAATGGCTAGATTTTTGAGTGGGCTGAACAGGGATATTGCGAACATTGTTGAGTTACAACATTATGTGGAACTGGAAGACATGGTTCACATGGCAATGAAGGTAGAAAGGCAATTAAGGCGGAAAGGGACATCTAAACAATCACCAGGAACCTATCCTACATCACAACCGAGGAAGGATCACAATGATGAGCACGTCCCGAAGGGAAAGGAGGAACTTCCAACTAAAGGTAAAAATATTTCTGATTCTCAACCTACTAGGGATAGAAATATTAAGTGCTTTAAGTGTTTGGGGTCGGGCCATATAGCATCACAGTGTCCAAATAAAAAAGTAATGCTTTTGCGTGGTAATGGTGAAATTAGTTCTGAGGATGAATTTAAGGGAATGCCTAAGTTAGTGGATATTGGGGCTAGTAGTAGCGATGAAGAGGGGTTAACTTATGCGGTGAAAGGGTCCCTTGTGAATAGACGTGTCCTAAGTTCTCGAACTAAGAGGGTTGAGATTGATGAACAGCGGGATAATCTTTTCCACACTAGGTGTTTGGTAGGGAAAAATGTTTGTGGGATGGTAATTGATGGGGGAAGTTGTACTAATGTGGTTAGTACATTATTGGTGGAGAAGTTGGGATTTCCTAAGGTGAAACACCCCAACCCCTATAAATTACAGTGGTTAACCGAGTCGGGAGAACTTAAGGTGAACAAGCAGGTTAATATTAAATTCACCGTTGGGGGTTATAGAGATGAGGTTGTATGTGATGTGGTCCCTATGAATGTTGGGCATATTTTATTGGGAAGACCATGGCAACATGATAGGAGAGTGGTGCATGGTGGGTTCAAAAATCAATATTCTTTCTTGAAGGGAGGGAAAAGGATCACTCTTGCCCCGCTAACGCCTAAAGAGGTCCAAGAGGATCAATTGAAAATAAAGAGCGAGTTTGAGGGAAAAAATAAGAGCGTTGAGGCCACGACCTCAGAAAAAGGAGAGGGTGTGAAAATTGAAAACAAGAGAGTTGAGGCCACGACTTCAGAAAAAGGTGAGCTTGAGAGCACAAAGAAAAAGAAAAGAGAGTCCACCACAAAAATGAGCTTATTTGCATTTGCTAACACATCCCTCCCTAGTTTGGCTAATTCTGTTTTGCAGGTACTACAATCAAATTACAAAACTAAGGCCAAAGGGAAAATTTATTGCCGGAAAGAACAACCCCAAAGGATGATGTATAGCACCAAACAGGAACAGGTCCCTCGAACCAACGACAGAAAGAGTTACATAAAGGAGAGGCCATATACGGATTCGAGGTAGAATCCTTTCCAAGAAAGGGGGGATGATGTGATCCGAAGTAGGAGACCAAAGGAGAAGTCGACCTATGGGCAATGTGACAGTGATCTACGCGGGAAACGGCACAAGTTTCATGTTGGGAGCGAGCCGAGAAGACAAAGGGGTCGAGCCAAATCAAAGGGGCAAATTTTGGAGGCCAAGGACACATTCACGGCCGTAAAGTCTGTTTCTCACGGCCGTAATCGCCCCTCGGGTCAAAAGCATGAATTCAAGGATTTTCATTCTTACGGCCATAAGACTGTGGTTCACGGCCGTAACGCCGTCTCTGGTGGAATTGAAGAACTTCAGCAATTAGACATTTACGGCCGTGAGAGTTATTGTTACGGCCGTAAACACGGGACAGAGAGTCACTTACGACCGTAAGTGACATTGTTACGGCCGTAACATCTAATTTTCCAGATTTCGCGTATTTTAATTTAATTCCGTTTTTAAATTATTTACTTCCATATTTTGGGCCCAAATTAGCGGCTAACCCTAGTTAGGTCAATTGTTACATTATATTACTTTGTATTTCATTATGGAACAACAATTTTTGATATTATTGAATGAATGTGAGATTTTCTCTCTCTAAAAGGAGGATTCCTTTTTTCTTGTTCTTGAAGAACAATTCATAGAACTTATCAAATATTTTCTTGAGTATTTGTGGCGTTCCAATCAGAAACTTATCAAGGAATTTGGCATCCCTTGTGGCGTCTCGAAAACCTCGGTTCTTCAATCCGCATCGTCAATTCTTGCGTCGTGATTGTTGGGTCCAGGTCCTATCGTCAATCTTATTTTAATTTCCGTCTATTTATTCGTGTTCTTGTTAATTTTCTTGTCAGATCTGATTTAGATCTTTCCTAGGATTTTAAATTTCGTTATTCCGCGTGTTCGACGAGATTCCCCGACTGGGATCGCGTCAGTTTGGTTGAAGTTAGTTTTGACTAAGTATGGACAACGTATTAGAGGTTAAATTACCTCTTATTTCATTTGTCAATGTCTGTTGATATTTTGGAAAAATCTTATGCTTGAGGAGTTTGGGGAATGAATGAATTGGTTTGGCGATGATGAATGTGATTTAGATGTGATTGATGCTTTAAATTTTTTAAATGGTTTTGATGTCCCTCTACAGGTTGGCTATGTCCAATTTATAGAGGAGACTCTGCCGAAATTCCTGTAAAATTTATAATAGTTAATTGAATATTTTAATTGTGTAAACGATTTAAATTCCGCATTTAATGTGAATGGAAGTTAACACGCCTAGGTTTAAGGTTTTGAACTTGGGGTGTTACAAGTACATATGACTGAACTTGAAGTAAAAGTACCAATAAAAATAAGAGGAATAAATCTCCTAGTACCATGTCATGTAGATAGTAGTATGGTAAATCCTCATGTATTATTAGGAATGAGCTTTCTAGATGGACTAGAAGATTATAGTATAAAACGTGAAGGATTATATATAACTCATAATGGTCAAACTATACTATGCAGAAAAGCTGAATAAATGAATAACAAAATAAGTTTTCAAAAATACAAACAGGTACATCTTCTGGAAGCAGTGGTGGACCAATAATTAAAAGAGATGAATCAAGTCCCAAAAAAGTTGTTATAAATGAAGCCAGTCCTCGAAAAATCACAATCAATGCTAAAGATGAACATACTAGGGTAGTCAGGATCCGTGCTGAAGAGGAAGATGATTCCCCTTTTTTACCAAAAGAAAACGAATATAAAACTACTGTTGAAGTTATATATGAACTTCAAGAATGTGATTACTATTACATTTCTTCTGGAGACCATGTATATCCACAATTGATCGTTACTCAGGGAGGAGATCCCATCATGAAAAAAATGGCAGCTGATTATGGATTCTTGGATCTTATCTATCCAAGAAAAGATCTGAAAGAAATCGAAAAATTTGATGATTTACTAAAAGGAGAAATTTCAAAGTTTGCTCAAGGAAGATCCATATATTTAAAATTTTATTCAATCAGTCCTGAAATTGATGGAAGGATATATTATCCTGCTGAGCATATTATCAGGATTGGGTATGTTGCTCAAAATTTTCAAATTGAAGTTGGAAAAAATACCAAGCCAGTACCAAACATTACAAGATCATGGTTTAGATCCGGAAAGGTGTTGGGAATTAAAGTTCTCTACAACATTTCCAAAAACATGTATGAGAAAAAAATTCAAATGCATATGCCAGTACAATGGATGGACCCTACTCACTAATGGAGGAAAAGAAAAGTCAACAATCTTGCAAGAATACATCAATAAATTCGATACTCATCAAATTCATGGAAGCTTTGCCACTTTGCAAGAGGCGTGCATAACCAGGAACTGCCCCACATGCCAAAGGAATTGATGGAGAGGTGGAGGCCACTTATGGATCTGCTTTATATGCCAACAAGATTGATGGACAAGTGGAAGCTGTTTAATAGATCTACTTTAATTCAACAATGCAGAACAATGTAGGGGCCATCTCAAGACCAAAAAATAGAAGGATAAGTGTCCCTATAATGTAAGAGTCATGTGATGTAATAAATAATAGAGGGACATGTGTGTCCTTAAGTGAAAAAAGCTGTGAAATTGTTAGATAGATGATGTAAGCAGTGATGTAATTGTGTCCAATGTAGTATTATAAATAGAGGCCTCCGGGCTAGTTGAAAGACAGAACTCTCTTGAGCACTCAGTTTGTGAGAAATCTAAAAATCTTCTGTCTTTGAAAAATTCTCATACCAATCCTTTGTCAATCTTCATATTATCAATAAAATCCCAATTTACTTATCATATTATGACGAGTTTCTAAATTCTTGTCTTCTAAATCCTATTTCCAAAAAGAAGATATATTATTAAGAAAACTCCCTACACTCTGTCCTAAAATATTTTTCATCTAAAAAGTTATACAGTGAAGGCATCCAAGTTTAGCTAATAACCCGTGAAGGTAGGAAGCCATTGGAGGGTGTGGAGCAGAAACCTATAAGCCTGAAGGTCACTAACAATAGAAGGAAAGTACAAAGGTACTGAGAACAGGAAAAGAGGTTAGTATTCTTAATATATCCATCTTTACGGAATTAGGAGGAAGAAGAGCTTTTAACATGACAGAATTCAGAATTGTTAAATTTAATTATCAAAACAGTCCTTATAATGATGAGTATCATAGCATAATTGAACCTTTATTCATGTATAAACAGTTTACTAGACCAAAGAATGAAATAAAAAAGTTATATCATGTCTATATGTCATGCTTGTTAGCTATCTTTCCAACATTAAAAAGAATATTAGGATTAGAAATTACAAAATCAAATATTTATTTTTGGCTTGATAGTGATAATACTGAAATAAATAAAGAATTATATTTAGGATATGTGATGAGTTCCGGAGTGGCTCGACGAGCGTTGACCCGTTGCACGTGCCCGCAGGACCAATAACGAGGCAAAGAGCCAAAAGAATCAAGCAGGCAATGCAAGGATTCATGCAAGCGTGGATGGATGAGTGTCCGAGTGCAAAGACTTCATTTACGTTGCATAACAAAGTGGAAGAGGAGCCAAAGTTATTACAATGCATTTGGATCAAGGAACATCAAGAAAATTGTGCAGCAGCTGATTCACGGCCGTAAAGCCTAAAATCACGGCCGTAACGGATTCACGGGCGTAAAGCCAAAATTACGGCTGTAACACTACAAAGGCGAAATTAAGCAGAAGGGGATTTACGGCCGTAAACCAAATCCTCAAGGCCGTAAATAAAGTTTAGCAGATTTTTATTTTTTTCAGAAGGTTGCTTACGGCCGTAAAAGACATCGTCACGGCCGTAACATATGTTTTTAATTTTTAATCCGTAGCATTCTTACGGCCGTAAACTCATAAGTCACGGCCGTAACTTGGCGCCGCAATTAAGACCTAATTTTAGCTTTTTAGTTTAGGTTGAATTCTAGTTTATTTTTAGTTGCTTTATTTTGTTAGCCTATATATATGGATTTATTCAACATTGTAAACACAACTATTATTCTTGAGATTAATGATATTGAAGGTGAGATATTCCCTTAATTTTCTTCTTATTCTCGTTGAACAAATTTGAACTTATCAAAGGATTTGACAACCTTTGTGGCGTTCCCCCTTTGTGGTTCTTATCTCCGCATCGTAACGGGTTTTGGGTTTAATATACCCATAGTTCTTGCGTCGTGAGGTCGGGATTGCATTGTTACCGTCTACTATCTTGGATTTTAGAGCTTTCCGATGTTTAATTCCGCGTGTTCTTGGTGATCCCCGTATCGGATCACATCATCTGGTATCAGAGCCTGTCTTTAAATCCAATTATTTATTATTCCAGTTCTTTTTCTTTTATTTCCAGTTATTAATCATTCAAAAAAAAAAATTCATTACAATTCTTGTTTCTTGAAATTCGTCAGAAATTCAAGATTTGTCAATTTCTGTTTCTTGTTCTTGATTATTTTTGTTGAGTAGCAAAAAAAAAAAAAAATCCGAAATTTACAAAAAAAAAATAGAAAAGAAGTGTTGTTGATTTGAACAAGAAATCAAGAAAATAATGTTTGGCAAATCTTTCCAACAATTCTTGTTTCCATTAAATTCCTTATTCTTGTTTCCATAAAACTTCTACTTGAAATAGAATTCTTGTTTCCATAATTTCCTTCTTAAACTTCCTAATTCCAATTTTTCCATCAACTTTCCTTATTTGCACTTTGGGGTTTATTCCATAAGGACCAAATCCGTGACTAGTTTGGTGGGTTCTTTGAGAACGTGGGAAAAAGGGAATAGAGAGGAAAAAGGCAGAGTGGTGAGATTAATAGAGGGAAAAAGCCAAAATCGAGTGATACACGAGTGATAAAACACGTGAGGATCTTTATTTAATTTTTTTCTTTTTTCTTTATTACTAACCATGTCACAGAAGGAAGTTTCGTCGACGGAAAGTGATCTTCAAGATTTTAAAATGCTTGCAATGGTGGAGGAACATTTTACAAAATTGGAGGCGAGGTTGGATGCCAAGTTGGAAGAAAAATTTGGTACACAATCCGGCGTGAATGTGGAAAAACCTAATAATCGGGGGGAGACACGTGGTACGGGAATTATTCAACCACGTCAGGAACAACCGCGCAATTTCCCTAATTTACGGAGGCCACTAAGGTATGACTTCAACCCACAAATTAGAGCTAGGAATGAACGTGTTGAGGTTGTTGATAGTGATGAGGATAGTGGTGAATTTTCTATTACTAGTGTTGGTAGGAGACGAGATCGGGGAGAAAGACGTGATAGAGGATATAGGCGTGATCGTAGGGATGATGTAGATGGACATGTTGGTAACATTAAAATGTCCATCCCTCGTTTCAGGGTAAGAGTAATCCGGACGTTTATTTTGAATGGGAAAAGAGGGTAGAATTGATTTTCGATTGTCATAATTATTCTGAATCTAAAAAGGTTAAATTGGCAGTCGTAGAATTTACTGATTATGCTATAGTATGATGTGATCAATTGGTAACTAGTAAAAGGAGAAATGGGGAGAGGCCTATTGAGACTTGGGATGAGTTGAAGGCCCTTATGAGAAAACGATTTGTGCCTGGACATTACTATAGGGATCTCTACCAAAAACTACAAACCCTTTCCCAAGGTAGTAAGAGTGTGGAGGATTACCATAGAGAGATGGAGGTTGCCATGATTAGGGCAAATATAGAGGAAGACCCAGAGGCTACCATGGCTAGATTTTTAAGTGGTTTAAATCGAGATATTGCTAATGTTATTGAATTGTAGCATTATATCGATTTGGAGGAGATGTTTCACATGGTCATGAAAGTAGAACGACAACTAAAAAGAAAGGGAACTTCAAAATTCTCTACAAGTTCCAATTCTTTTGGTAAGTCTACATGGAGCGGGACTTCTAAAAATGATGGGGTTGTGCAGAAAAATAAATTTGAGGCACCGAAGGGAAAAGTAGAGCCACCCAACAAAGGTAAAATTGCTTCTGATTCTCAAACTCCTAGGACTAGAGATATTCGTTGCTTTAAATGTTCCGGCTTAGGACATATTTCTTCACAATGTCCAAATAAACGAATATTGGTTATGCGTGATGGGGTATTAAGTTCGGAGGATGAGAAAGAGGGAGAAGTGGAGGATGAGTATAAGGATATGCCAGCTCTAGAGGATGTTAGTGAAAATGATGATGGGGACTATGCAGTAGCTAAATCACTTGTCACTATGAGAGCCCTTAGTACTCAAGTTAAGGTGGAAGAGTCGGGTGAGCAGCGAGAAAATATATTTCATACTAGGTGCTTTGTGAATAACAAGGTGTGTAGTTTGATAATAGATGGTGGTAGTTGTGCGAACGTTGCTAGCACTACTCTAGTGGTGAAATTATACCTACCTATACTAAAACACCCTAGGCCATATAAGCTACAATGGTTAAATGAATCGGGTGAGATTAAGGTGAATAAACAAGTGGTAGTTGATTTGGCGATTGGGAAGTATGAAGATAGCGTGGTTTGTGATGTGGTACCAATGCATGCGGGGCACATCTTGTTGGGCAGGCCATGGCAATTCGATAGGAAAGTTATTCATGATGGTTTTAAAAATAGGTATACCTTCACTAAGGATGGGAAAAATATCAAACTAATGCCTTTGTCACCTCAACAGGTCTATGAAGACCAATTGAAATTAAAAAGTGAGGAAGAGAGAAAGAGGGTCGGGACCACGATCCCGAAAAAGGAGAGTTGAGTGAACAGAAGAGAGTCGGGACCACGATCCCGTAAAAAGGAGAGTTGTGTGAAAAATCGAGATTTGGGACCACGATCCCAGAAAAAGGAGAGGGTGTGAAGAGTGCCAGTAAAAATAAAAGAGAGAAAACAAATTTGAGCTTCTACGCAAAACAGAGTGATATCACCAAAGCTATTTCTACAAATAAACTAGTGATTTTACTCATGTATAAGGAATCTCTCCTTGTACTTGATGAAGCTAACCACTCCCTCCCCAGTTTAGCTGTGTCTCTTTTGCAGGAATTTGCAGATTTATTTCCCGAGGAGATTCCTAGTGGGCTGCCGCCAATTCGTGGGATTGAACACCAGATTGACTTCGTGCCAGGAGCAGTCATTCCAAACGGGCTAGCTTATAGGAGCAATCCCGAAGAGACCAAAGAGCTACAAAGGCAGGTTGAAGAGCTGTTGAAAAAGGGCTATGTTCGGGAAAGCATGAGCCCATGTGCAGTACCAATTTTGTTGGTACCCAAAAAGGATGGGACTTGGAGGATGTGCGTGGATTGTAGAGCAGTCAACAATATTGCAGTAAAGTATCGCCATCCCATACCTAGACTTGATGACATGCTTGATGAACTTTATGGTGCTAGTATGTTTAGCAAAATAGATCTTAAGAGTGGTTATCACCAAATTCGTATGAAAGAAGGTGATGAATGGAAAACCGCCTTCAAAACCAAATATGGTTTATATGAATGGATGGTTATGCCATTCGTCCTCTCAAATACACCTAGCACTTTTATGAGATTAATGAACCATGTTTTACGTGCTTACATTGGTAAATTCGTTGTGGTATACTTTGATGACATTTTGGTATATAGTAAGAACTTAGGTGATCATATTAAAAATTTAAGATCTGTTTTGGAAGTTTTGAAAACTGAAAAACTATATGCTAATTTTAAAAAGTGTACTTTTTGCATGGAAAAAGTAATTTTTCTTGGGTTCGTTGTTAGTGCTAATGGTGTTGAGGTAGATGAGGAGAAAATTCGTGCTATTAAAGAATGGCCAACTTCCAAAAGTATTACCGAGGTTAGGAGCTTCCATGAGTTTGCTGGGTTTTATAGGAGATTTGTTAAAGACTTTAGCACACTTGCAGCACCACTCACAGAAATAGTAAAGAAAAGTGTAGGATTCCATTGGGGGGAAGCACAAGAAAATGCTTTTAAAGTACTTAAGGATAGGTTATGTTCTGTACCGGTTTTAGCTTTACCTAACTTTAACCAAACATTTGAGATTGAATGTGATGCATCAGGAATAGGTATTGGAGCTGTTCTTATGCAGGAAAAAAGGCCGCTTGCATTTTTCAGTGAAAAGTTGAGTGGGGCAGTTTTGAATTATCCTACCTACGACAAGGAGCTTTATGCTCTTGTTCGTGCCTTGGAGACATGGCAGCACTATCTGTGGCCAAAGGATTTCGTCATACACACTGACCACGAGTCACTGAAACACCTCAAGGGACAAGGTAAGCTAAACAAAAGACACGCCCGTTGGATGGAATTCGTTGAGACATTTCCGTACGTCATTCGCTATAAGAAAGATGAACGGAGCAGTTTGGACTGGGCGAAAAAAGCTAAGCTTGTGAAAGAACTTCATGAGAAGGTGAAAGGGCAAATTGAAAAGAAAAATGAGCGTTATGCGACTCATGCCAACAAAGGTAGGAGGCAAGTGACGTTCGAGCCGGGTGATTGGGTGTGGGTGCACTTGCGAAAGGAGCGATTTCCAACCCAAAGAAAGTCTAAGTTGCAGCCAAGAGGCGATGGACCTTTTCAAATCATTGAAAAGATAAATGAAAATTCATATAAGCTCGATCTTCCAGGTGAGTATAATGTGTCTGCTTCTTTTAATGTTGCTGATCTTTCTCTGTTTGATGCAGGTGATGATTCGAGGACGAATCCTTTTCAACAGGGAGGGGATGATGAGTTCCGGAGTGGCTCGACCAGCATTGACCCATTGCACGTTCTCGTAGGACCAATAACGAAGCAAAGAGCCAAAAGAATCAAGCAGGCAATGCAAGGATTCATGCAAGCGTGGATGGATGAGTGTCCGAGTGCAAAGACTTCATTTACGTTGCATAACAAAGTGGAAGAGGAGCCAAAGTTATTACAATGCATTTGGATCAAGGAACATCAAGAAAATTGTGCAGCAGTTGATTCACGGCCGTAAAGCCTAAAATCACGGCCGTAACGGATTCACGGCCGTAAAGCCAAAATTACGGCCGTAACACTACAAAGGCGAAATTTACAAAGGCGAAATTAAGCAGAAGGGGATTTACGGCCGTAAACCAAATCCTCACGGCTGTAAATAAAGTTTAGCAGATTTTTATTTTTTTCAGAAGGTTGCTTACGGTCGTAAAAGACATCGTCACGGCCGTAACATATGTTTTTAATTTTTAATCCGTAGCATTCTTACTGCCGTAAACTCATAAGTCACGGCCGTAACTTGGCACCGCAATTAAGACCTAATTTTGGCGTTTTAGTTTAGGTTGAATTCTAGTTTATTTTTAGTTGCTTTATTTTGTTAGCCTATATATATGAGTTTATTCAACATTGTAAACACAACTATTATTCTTGAGATTAATGATATTGAAGGTGAGATATTCCCTTAATTTTCTTCTTGTTCTCGTTGAACAAATTTGAACTTATCAAAGGATTTGACAACCTTTGTGGCGTTCCCCCTTTGTGGTTCTTATCTCCGCATCGTAACGGGTTTTGGGTTTAATATACTCATAGTTCTTGCGTCGTGAGGTCGGGGTTGCATTGTTACCGTCTACTATCTTGGATTTTAGAGCTTTCCGGCGTTTAATTCCGCGTGTTCTTGGTGATCCCCGTATCGGATCACATCAATATGTGTTTAGTAGTGATAATGATTATGATCCTGTAATTGATTATGACAGTGATGGAAGAGATGAATCTTTCTTTACCAGTTTTTGAAAATCTTAATATCATGAATAACAGTAATTATATCATTAAAAAAAACCCAGAACTAAAAGATGTCCATATAAAGTTCAAAAGCATATCAAAAGTAAAAAAGGCATTGAATATGAAAATGAAATTGATAAAATAGGATACCAAGAGCTACTCTACGCATCACAAGAGATATTAAAAAGTTTTAAAGAAAATTTAATAGAAAACTTTGCTAGAGAAACTGTAAGATCTATAATGATACATGATATTCAAGATATAATTGATAAATTAGAAAAGAGAAAGAAAAATATTTCAAAATATAATATACCATTTGAACCAAGTATAGATATCATGGCTAACATAGACATTATCAATTCTCAAACACTCATAAAATTTGAAAAATTACTTGAAACTTTATAAATTATTTATCTCTGTGTTTATAATGTCTGGATATACTATTGAAGGATTAGACAATTTGTTAGAAAAAATAATGGAAAAAATAGATAACATTATATCTCATTTAATAGATATGGATGAATCATCTGAACAATATTATATACTTTCAGAAAATCATGATCAATACATTATAGATTATTCTGACATATTAGAAATTAAAATAGATTTAGAAAATAAAATAATGACAAATACTGTCCAAACCTAATGCCATGATATACAATAGAAGGACTAGATAACATTTTAGAAAAATTGAAAGATAAAATGGAAGACATTAAACATCAAATGGAAAATGAAAACATATCTTCTGAAGAATATAATAAACTCTTAGAAAAATACGAACAATATATTGCAGATTATTGTATTTTACTAGATCAAAAAATGGACTTATACCAGAAAATTTTGTATAATAATTTACCAACCCGATAATCTATGGATATTTCACAAGCATCAACATCCAATAACTGTGATAATAAACTATATTTAGATAATAAAGAAATTTCATTCTTATTAGCTATTGCTGGAAAATCTAAAAATATATATTCTGTTGGACAATCTAAATTAAAAGAAATATACGAAGATATTGACTATGCTATCTTAAATAGAATAGAATTTAATTATGTTGAAACAACAAAAAATATAAATACGGTTCATAAAATTATAGAAGAATACGATGATATAGAAGATGAAGTTTCAGATGGAATAACATTAGAATATACAACAAAGAAAGAACATCCTAAATCTTTTGAGAAATTATCACAATATAGAATATTTTTTGAAGAACTTAAAAGATTAAAGAATATGAATATAATAGAAAATATTGAATTAAATCAACCTGACTAATTCAAGGATATATCTTGCAAATAAAATAATGCAATTCATTAAGGGTAATAAAGACATTTTACAAAAGAAGGGCATTTTGAAAAACTCCATATTTGAAAAGGCTATTCCAACAAATCTCTCATACGCGGAGCCTGTGCAGTGATTGTCAAGTGTGTGGTCTGTGGAGGCCGGATGGCTGGAGGCGGGCGGTGGTGCAGGGGAAGGTTTGGGCGACAAGGAGGGTTTGGGCAAGAGAAATATCTAGACTTCAATCCTCATTCGTGTCTACTACCCTATTGTGATTTGCACCAGGTCCAGGAGGCTTTCTACTGCCAGTTCTATTGGTTTGGGTTGGGGTTGCAATTGGGACGAGCTAGTTTCTTTTTTGGACCAAGCTAACCTTTTTTTTGTTTTTTATTTTTTTATAGGCATTTAGGTCTTACAAAGGCCAAGCTATAGCAAGTACAGGTCACATGTGGATCCGTCCAAGCGGGACCCACATTTGATGGGTTGACGTGTGGTGGATCCACCCTCTTCTCACGATGAAATTTGGACTTAACAATATTCTAATGACAGAAAATATTTCTAATACTCCAATAAATATCAAGACTTAATATTACAGTCAATGAGAAACTGTCCCCTTGCAATAGGGATCCAAAAAAATCAATAGAACCCGATTGCGAGAGGCCAGCTCCCCATTGGTCTGGAGTCCTAAAAATGCTCTCCGAACAATGTCCATTATATCAACAATCACACGGAGTGAGAACAAGGAAAACGTGGACGGTCCAAGATAAATTTTGGTCATTTCATTAGCCAGCTTGATGTGACGGACCTGCCGTTCGGCACCCGAGATGCTCGCAGGCATACGGGTCAGCCTTCCCCAACACACGGGCCAGCAAGCTACTAAGTATGCATAACAGAACTTTGGAAAGGGCCTATTGATATTAGCTGCAATTGCATAGGTCATGTTAGTGCACATCCTGAATAATCCGACAATGTATGATCCTTGTCGTGCCACTTGAGTAGGGGAAAAACAAGGCCGTAACATGCTCCCCCACCCAATCCGCTAGCGACCTCGCAGTGGTGCGCTTGCCTCGCGTCCACACATGGCCTTCCTCTTCAATCAATCTTCCACCTCAAAGGACTTGCCAAATTCTCCACATTTACGGTACCACCCTCTAGTGAACGAGAGTCCACAGTGCCCCCTGCACCTCGTCTCGCAGTGCCCCCTGCACTTACCGCCTTCGACACCAACCTTCACCCTGTGCCCTCTGCACTAGTCCCTCGGTTGGACGGCACTCCTCACGACCACAGCTCCTCCGGCATGTCGAAGCATACTAAATGCATTGCCATCTTTTGGTGGATTCCCCTCAATACACTGCCATGCTCAACGAAACAAACGTGCAACACGACTGCACTAACCATACATTTTCCTGCGCCATCCCAAAGTTTTCCTCCCTCAATTATTTAGCTTACTGACGCCGTTTCTCCATTTTGCTCTTTGGCAAAGTCACACATTTCATGGCCCAAAACTGTTGCCGAAGAATGCACGCCATTGGTCTGCCACTCCAACAACGCAACGTTCAAACGGTCCTGCTCTGATACCACTTGTGACGGATCTGCCGTTCGGCACCCGAGATGCTCGCAGGTATACGGGTCAGCCTTCCCCAACACACGGGCCAGCAAGCTACTAAGTATGCATAACAGAATTTTGGAAAGAGCCTATTGATATTACCTGCAATTGTATAGGCCATGTTAGTGCACATCCTGAATAATCGAACAATGTATGATCCTTGTCGTGTCACATGAGTAGGGGAAAAATCAGGCCGTAACATTGAGCTTAGCCTTTGAGTGATATCATAGGTGAAATTATAAAAAATAAAAAAAATTAAAATTAAATAGAAATTCGATTAAAAAAAAAGTTGAAACATTTCTATTGTCATTTTGCCAAAAGGGTACCCTTTTTGGCCCCTCGACCATAAGATAGAATTAATTATTTGCCAAAAAAAAATTAAGAATAATGACTGATCAAGAAGAGGATTGTGATCTAGTTTAACGACTTCTAATGATTAAGTTATACCTATCAACTTCAACTTCGAATTTAAATTTTATATAAAAATTAGTTATTCGTGATATTTATTGACACAATTACAAATTCTTTATGTATCATATTGTCTTATGACACCGTACCCTACTAATTAATGAATTCATCAATGCTTATGATCTATCACAAGGAGCACATATGAATAATGATATTTCCTATTGGTGAAGATTAAATTTAGATTTTTAATAGATTTTGATAAAATTTTTTGATAAAATTTAATGAGATATTTGATTGAAAAGTTGAGGATCCTTAAAAATATGTGATTGAAATTAATTCTTGACTTTGACTTAAATTAAAATCTAAATTTTAATTAGTACCAAATAGGAACATAGTCTGATTGTTACAATTGATGCCACACGCCACGTCCATGGACATGGACTATTCGCCAAATCTAGACCTAAATTTGGTACTGCGATCGCAACCTACCTTCAACATCGCCCCCACACCGCCTTCAAGAAATGGATTGTAATAAAGAATCTTGATTGGAGATTTTATGTTCATGGGATTTTTGACAAGATACAACACAATAGAAAAAGAGGGGAGTAGTACACCTCCACGATGAATGATAAATATGGTGGCTACAGATTAGTTACATGTTTATTGTTGTGTGTGTGTGTGGTGAAATGTCGGGAAATTAAGCAGTGTTCTTGAAAAAAGAAAAGTTGCACAGTAAATCTGCAATCAACTTCCATTGAGGTCACAGTTATGATAAAATCAAAGCAAAACTCCAGTTCCTATCAATCGTGCCAGGCTTCGTCTATGTACATCGTCACCTTAATTTCTAATTCCTCCGAGGATAAAATTAATAAAACTAAATAACTTGAGAGAGTTGTAGTATCTATAAATAACTTGAAACAGAAATTCAGCTTCATACTATTTTCTTCAGATTATATGCAAGGGATCTGATCAAGGAAACATTCCCTCAAGATACTCGTCAAAGTTTTCATCGTCATCGCCATTATGATCAGTAAATGAAGTCGAAGCCTTCTTTCCTGCAAATATATAATGTTATATGTTAAGATACCATTTACCAGGACAAAGATGAAAGAATGAGAAGTGACCCTCTATCAAACATAAACCATTGGGACTCTTAGAGAAGCATGCTTTCAGATGGATTTTATTTGTTTCTGCAATTGTAGAATTAGGGATCTGAAACAGGATTGATACTTTTGAAATTAGGAAAATATCTCAAATTGTTATTCCAATCATACTTGCAGAATAGAGTAATGCTATTCATAGTTGCTGACTGCAATAGTCGCCCTACGTGGCATACACTTGGCAGGTGGTTATTTGATACACTAGTCAATAAAAAACTACCACATTAATGCATCAAATAACTGTCTGCCATGTGTATGCCACGTAGGGCGACTGCGGGTAATCGCTGACTACAAATAGCATTATTCTTTTGATAATATACTTAATGGCAATTTATCATTTATTTGAAAAAAAATAAATAATATAAAACTCTCATGAAATGCCAATAAACTGCAACGAATTTAACTATTGCATAGTCAGTAAAACTAACAAGCCTGATATGATACAGAAGCAAAAAATAGCAGTGTCATACCTTTTCTCCGTTCTTTCTTTCTGTCATATTCGTTATCTGTGTCATCTTCAGTTTCAGACCTATCCCTGAAGAGGAAAGACGAATCAATTCAACAGAGCAACAAATTTGGATCCCTGTCCTGTCTGTCATAAACAATTCTTCAACTGAAACTACATCTTTAATACCTACCTTTTCCTCCGATCATTGTCTTTCTCTTTTTGTTTCAATTGTTCTTTTTCTTTTCTTTTTTTATAAAGAAGCTTCTCCGCACATCTATGTCAAAGGATCAGCAAACATGCTTTCAGAGTTCCAGTCTTCTTTAAAGTAGGAATTTTGAAATACTTAAACCACGTACTAAACATGCATTCAGGCTTTGATGCACACATTTTGTTAATGTAAGCAACGGACAGAATGAAGAGCCAAGGAATAATATGACTATCAGTCAGAAGTCAGATAATAATGTTAGTTTTCAGGGGAACATTATCCAATTTTTCGAATTGACAGTTATTTTTTGTTAAAATCGTCATTAAATATCAATTTCAAAGCAATTACAATAAAGGCACTGGCATGATATTTTTGTTTTGCTTTAAATTTTTTTGACAGTTTTTAAAATAAGTTTCTGGTTAAACTAGTACAAATTTATGATAATTGGACTGAGTTTTAAGTCGAAATAATACTAGTCATAATTAAATTAAAGAATTTTCAAGACTCACTATCTATGCTTACCATATAAAATATTTAATAAGCTTTTAAGAGTCAAACTCACTCTCTATTCTTACTTTATAATATATACATTTAATAAGTTACAGATTTCAATTCTCTAGTTCTTAAATTATTCAAATTATATTTGAATTGATTGGCTATTGACAAATAAAAAAATATGTTAAAAAAGATGAGGAGAAAACAATAAGCCCCTGTTCTCTTTGCTATTTAGAGGTCGTTTTCTGTTTTTATTTTCGAAAACGCTAAAAACGCGTTCTCTTTACCATTTTCGAAAACGCATTTTGGAAAAAAAAAATTGTATACAAAACGCAAAACGTCCAAAACCTCGTTTTGTGTGTATTTCGACAAAAAATGTCCAAAACGCGGAAAATGCGTTTTGGAATTTTTTTTTTTTTTTTTTAAATTTATCTTAACTTAGAACTAAGCTTAATATAAAGTTTTTTTTTTTTTTTTATTACTTTTTTTAAAATTATCCTAACTTGGAACTAAGCCTAAATAATTTTTTATTTTATTTTTTATTTTTTTTTATTTTTTTTTTATTTTTTAGAATTATCCTAACTTGGAACTAAACCTAAATAATTTTTTTTTTTTTTTTTAGAATTATCCTAACTTGGAACTAAGTTTAAATAAAGTTTTATTGAATTCAATATCAACATTACAAAAAAAAATTAAGTGAGAATTCTTGTTATTATATTTCAAAAAATGCACTGATAAATAGACTCTGGTGGTTTTGAAAGAACTTGCATTTTCTGAATTTTAATAGAAGTAGAGCTTTTTCAAATCTCAAACCTGACCAAACTGTGTTAATATAGACTCTTAATGCTCACATTAGTGTGTTGCATGTAATCATGTTTTCAGTGTATTGTGAAAGGAAATTTGAGTTTGAATTAGTAGTATTCTGCAAGCAAATTAATTAAAAATAGTTTATGTAGTATTCTGCAAAATTTCAAACAGAACGTGTTTTCCAGCTTTTCATTTTCAAAAACAGTTTTTAGAAATGACAAACCAAACGCGTTTTCAGTAAATTTGAAAACAAAAATGAAAACAGGAAATACAAAACATTTTTGAAAATGAAAATACAAAATAAAATACAAACAGAAAACCACCTAAATGTTTATTGGGGGGGAAAAACGAAGAACCAAAATACACTAGAATTGTTAGTGTAGCATTGTGAGTGTTGAAAAAGTTACTCTATAAATAAAAAGATGCTCTCTATTATCTCTAAATATAAAGATGCTCTACATTATACATAAGATGTTCTGTATAAATAGAAGTCTCCTGGAGATGCTCCTAAGCAAGAATTAATAGCAAGAACAATGACATATGATAATGCATGTTTTTCTACTAGTTGAATGCCCAAGTGATAAAACTGCATGTAACTTAAGGTCTCTGTGCAAATCAGAGAAATGTGATGACCACGAAGGTAACAGATCAAAGACTAGCATACCCATATTGCTCCATGAGTAAATCATCTTGGTGCTCAATACAGTAATTAGTATCCACGATATGGCTATATATAATTACTGCATTATATTGTATGGTAAAATTTAAATAGAACAAAGGAAATGTAAGTACATGATAATGGAGAGGAATCAAGGGAAGTTTTATGAGTCACCTCTTACAGGTTACTAATTTCACGAGGGCCTGTTTGTTTTCTCCGGCTTCACAATAAGAAAAGTTTACCTACACAGAAGTTCAAAATGTGAAAAACGGATTCATTGCAAAATCCAATAATGACCAAGGATGGCCCCAAATGTTTAGCATAAGTTACTCCATCAATCCTATTCATTCATCTTCAACACTCGAAATATCTCCAAAGAACTGGAGCACGTAAATATTGCAAGAATTAGGAAACTTGAATCCAAGATAGCAGCTCTCAATTTATGCAGGCAATTGGTATAGAAGAACTTCAGGAAAATGGCTCTTTCTAGATTTATATAATAGCACTAGATCTTATTTTGAAAGCAACACATGCTATCATCAGGTATAGAACTTCAGAAGCATTCATGACCCGTCATTAAAATGTTTGATATCCAACCTTATCACCAGCCAGGTCGGCCAAGCTCCTGTAGTTGCACATCTAGAAAGAGTGGAGAAACATAGAAAGACCAACATGATCTCCTTATAAATTACACAACTGAAAATCTAGCTTCTTCTCAAGTGTTTAGAAAGATCATTTAACGAGATTCAACCTAAATGCATAAGTAAGGATAGTATTATGCAAGATTACAAAAAGCTACATCAATTTGAAAGTCATTATCTGCAGAAGGTGAACATAACAAAAAAAGGAGTACACAAACCTTTAAAATATTGACAGTATCAGACCAGAAAGTCAAACTCACGTCTCCATATAATAAGCTTTAATAGAGATGGCTAAACATCAATTTGTTGAAATTTGAATTCCGCTAGATTTCAACTTTTGCTCAAAGTTTCCTAGTGAGGAATCAGTTAGCAGAATACATCTTGACATTGTATCATTTACATTGCAACTTTTGCGCCTTTATATAGATTCATAAAACTAAATTTACAGACGTAGGCTTCACCTCAGGTAAACACTGAATATAATGGACAAACTTGATTCAAAGATAAACAAGAACTTGCCTCATAGCTTGACAAAGCATCTTTCTCATTGCAATGTTTATTACCACATACAAATTGTCCTGATAAGCAAAGGCACTCAGTTAGCACTAATTCTAACAGCAACTAATCTATTAATTTAAAGTTTTTAAGAGTGAAACAGAAAAAACTAAATGCAAAAGAAAGAGTGGCATGGTTCCAGAGTGCTGAAATAGCAAGCAAAAGATACCACAGGCATCAGAAGTTAATCCATGTTGACACAGATGCATGTGCCTGCTGGGTGGGTGGGTGCAGAGTGAATGAGGAAAGTAAAAGAGATGTTAAAAAAGAAAAAGAAAAAAAGATGTGTACATTTCCAGACTTGTTGTCTTCAAACAAAGCTTACTAAAACAGTATGACGCTGATACTTCATCATTATTATTAATGGCCAGCAATGTTTCCAAAGCAACTTTATGGAAGGACAAATCCACCCCTAATTTCCTATACATGTTTTGATATCAAAATTGGAATAAACTTTATCTCCTCCAGGTTCCCCCCACCCAGTGACCCCACTTTTTTTCTCTGTTCGCTCTCCTCCTCCAGCAAATCATAACTAGCAACACCTACAACTGCCAGCTTTGTAAAAATCATTCTCTTCTAACTGCATCACCAGTTGTTCTCTTCACATATTGATGCAGAGCAACTTGGACGAAAGCAGGATACCACTTGCTAATCAGAATCAAAACATTAGTTAAAAATATGATCAACACAGACCGCCTTCCTTCACAATTATAGTCCACTTTCGGAGAAGTTATCTGTTCCTAATGCTTATACGTACAATGGAGAAATTTTCCTCAGTTCATAATACCATGGGCATCTCATGGCCTCAGCTATATGTTTAGTCTTATTGTGATTTCCTCAACCCACACATACGGTAATGTTTATAGCTTGTTTCCCTTTTATTTACGAGGTTAGAGATAATTAATCCTAAAAACTTTGAACGAATAAAAGTTGTGGCTGGTTGGTGGTTCTATATCATTCCTCCCAGCACCAGAGGCTTGGCCACTAAAGGTAAATTTAGTCTACTAGACTAGAAAAATTGACCTGCAGAAACATTTGTTCTCTAGCATCACATCAGCCATTATAAATGTGAACAAGGAAGAAATTCAGAAACAGTTTTTTCGAAGTGCACTGTTATATTTAGCCATCATGATTATTTGTGAGCTATAATATATTTTTCTATATGTATGAAGTTTAAATAAATTTCAAATCATTAAATCCCAAAAGTATCGCAATTATCCAAAATATAATAGAAACAGGAATTTTCAAAGGAAATATTCTGATGGCTCAAGAAATAAAGAAATGAATTCAGGAGTGTCTAAGATATTAAAAGAGAAAATGCATATGAGCATATAACAATTTACAATAGGTAAACTAAACAGAGTAGGTCTGGCAAGTTAGAAAGATTGAATATAATTTCAGGTAATCAAAAAAATATGTTCTACAAATAAAACATTTATTGTGTCCGAAGTAGCTTGTAGAAGTATCAACCTGCCTGTAAAATAGAAATGAATTTAAACTGCCTCATCTTCAGATTTGAATAGTCAAATGGATTCCCAAAGCAAGGAAGGGAGATGGGAAGCAAGAAATAGAATGCATTATTTGATTGCTACAGATAGAAGCAATTTCACTGCTATCCAGATTGTTACAAGTTTGGTCATAATTTGAACTTTGTTGCACCACTCAATTGACAAATGAGAAATATTCCAACTTTATGCTCCTAATCTCTCAAACAAAAATTCAACATTCTACAAACCAATCAAGTGCAAGTACTGACTGAAAGCCTGTTTTTACATACTAGCTATCACGGTAATTGTTCTAGCTCATTTAGTGAATATAGAGTAGCAGGTATTCCGGAATGAAAACAAAAGTAAAGTGTGTCAAGAAGAGCAATCAAGAGAATGATTGATACAACAAGGATATGCATAAGTTTGTAACGAGCAAAATATTACTTATAGAATCATTTGATATAAGACTATACCTTTCCCAGATATTACTTCTTTTTCAGTTCTCCATCTCAGACCAATCTAAGAAGAAAACAACGTATCATCAACAAGAATTTAAGCATAAAACATAGCCAAATATATTCTCGATTATGTGTACGTTAATGTCATGCTCAAACAAATGTCATAGAAAGAAATGAACGTGTACGTTAATGTCATGCTCAAACAAATATGTCATAGAAACAAATGAATGTCACAATGTATTTGTCAGTCTAAAAACATTGCGTGTCTGCACTCTGCAGGATGTACAAGGCAGATGACATTAATAAAACTTCTTTCATCTTCCAAGATGAACAAGCATGTAAAAATGTTTTGCCATATCAAAGATAGATAATGTACTGATCCACAAGTACACTCCTACATATTTTGAGTTGCACATCCAAAAAAAAAATTGAAAACAGAAAGTATTGAAGCTATCGCAAGAATGCCTACCTTACCAGTCTTGTAGTGAGACATATCAGCTATGCAGTATCTTCAATGAGTTAAAGATATGAAAATTGAAACACCACAGTTTTATACAAGACGCTGTAGCAACTAGCAACAAATCACAATTGTCTGGAAGCCACTAAATGCTAGGAATGTGCCAAGAAACAGAAACTGATATCAATTATGCATAGTTAGAAACAACCAACTGAAGAAAAAAACAACTTGCACAACTTGGATGGTGCTAGTTCACAGAGCATAGACATTAATGTGCCTGACAACATGTTAAAAACGTAACTGAAAAATGCAATGGAGGTAAAATCAGATTATTTTTCCTTCATACTTTCCGCAAGAACAGTGGCATTGAAAGGTGTCAAAGGATACCCAACAAAGTCTTGTGTATTTGGTGACTGTTGAACACCATTCATTTGAAGGAATGTCCTTTTATTATACATCTGAACATAGACAAAAGAATCGACATTGCTTAAGACAAAGCAATCTACATTGCTTATTTATGACGTGTAAAAACTGCTATAACATTTCACAACTGATGCATAATTTTAAAAAGGATCGTGACAAATACGTGTTAATAGATCCCAAAATGCCACATAAAAGAGTAGAGTTGTTCCCAATGCATATCCCACCAAGGACTTGTTTCCAGAACAGCAAAATCTAACCTGGTGACTTCAAAATAAAGAATTTTAAAAATTAATACTGAATTTAAGAATTAAAAATAAATTCCAAAAATGCAAGAGTGGATCACATTGGAAAGGATACTCTTTGAAGAGCTTGCCATAGTAGCGCTTCACCAGCCTTTGCTCCCAAGACGGATTCATATCATCTTCTTCAGTCCTTATAAATCTTCACCAAATGATAAGACAAAGATTTTACATAATAATAATAATAATAATAATAATAATAATAATAATAATAATCAAATTTTAGCAGATGACCAGAGGAAAAATTAAAATTTAATTACAAAACCAACCATGAAAATGATGGAACTTGTTGCATATGTATAGATCTTAAACATATCATATGGTTGAAAGAAAACAACTACACACAGACGACCAGAAAAATATAACTACTATTGAAATAAACAAACAGCACTAGAAATCAGAAATATAAGCACAGCAAGGAAAACAGTTAATGAACAAGATACAAATCACTTGAGTTGCTTCCTCATCCAGTATATTCCATGGAGCAGAATTTGATTGTAAAATGTACTCGAAACAAATTTAGCAAGATCACATGTATGGGCCAACTCATCTGTAGATAATAGCCTTCTCGCCTTGGGAGAAATATTTAGTGTCATACATACACCGATATCCCCAATGTCTTGCCCTTTTTAATATTCCTTGGCACTATTTTTCTTGAAAAAGGTTATCCATCCCCAACACCGTCTCCCAAAAAATAATTAAGTGAAAATCCTTCTAAGTAAATTATTCCACAAACATTACAGCTGAAATGCACTTAAGAAGCTGCACAAAATATGCTCAATCTTATGAAAATTAATGATGACTTAATAAAACTTCAACAGAAACAATGGATTGAATTCAAGTTTATGAATATATATGAAGTAGATGATTCAGTGCATACAAAATTATAAAAATAGAAAGGGTGACAAGGTACACATACCGATATCCCTCTCTGAGGGTGTCTTGATCTGTTTTAACTGGCAACTTATCTTGTTCGGATTTCTCTCTTCCATAAAAGCCAACTGCGAGTAAAAAAGTTCTTGAATATACAGTAAACCAAGTAGGAAAACAAAGTGGAGAAGCTAATCCTGCTGTGTTTTCTGCTAAATACTTCAGAAGAAAATTAGCAAAATTCAATCCAAAATATTGTAATTCAATAGTTCACAATCTCAGTATCCATAGAGATGGCAATATCAACAAACCACAGGTGTATTTTAATACGTTTTTTGAAGTTTTTGCATCTTTTCCATTTTATAATAATAATAATAATAATAATAATAATAATAATAATAATAATAATAATAATAATAATAATAATAATAATAATAATAATAATAATAATAATAATAATAATAATAATAATAATAATAATAATAATAATAATAATAATAATAATAATAATAATAATAATAATAATAATAATAATAATAATAATAATAATAATAATAATAATAATAATAATAATAATAATAATAATAATAATAATAATAATAATAATAATAATAATAATAATAATAATAATAATAATAATAATAATAATAATAATAATAATAGAAAAGGGATTTATGGATTTAAGTAGTTGACCCTAAATTTTAGGGTATAAGGCTCAGATTTTTGACATTATTCCATTTTGTAGTCCAACCCAAGTTTATTGAGGGAAAAAATGTTAAACTTGTTATTTTTTTAATAGCAAACCCACTGCCTGGAGACAAGGGAACTGGTATCAATTGCACGAAATCGATAAAGAAATTTTCAATATGTACTGCAAATAATGCAAACATTAAACTCAATTACTGGAGGAGAGTTTAAATGGATACATCAAGAACATATTCATTAGTACAAAAAACTGAAACTATTACACAATACAACAATTTCAAAACAAAATACAAATATACGAAATTGAAGCTGGAAGGTGAAACTGACCATAATCATTCAAGAATTTCTTGTGACGATCGTATGCATTGAGGCCTCGTATATGAGATTGATACTGCCTGTTGTAAAAGCAAATAGAAATCAATCAGTCAGTCAGCCCAATTCAAGAACCAAAAAATTATGCAGGTGTAGACACGAGGGGAGAAGAGAAATAGACTGTTTTCTGGCTTCTTTGTCGAAGATTGCTTGCTTGAGAGACCCAAAAGACGTCATCTGCATTTCCCCTCCTCTCTGAATGATTCGAAAGATTGACTCTGAGGGGAAAAATAAAAAATAAAAAAAAACGACAATTTCTTTTGATCGTTTCCTCTTCTTGGGATTTCGAGAGGAATTAATTGCTAATAGCTGGATCATTCGAACTATTTTTCAAAATAACTCATTTATATTTTTAAAAAAGAAAGTAAAAGGATAATTATATTCACAAAACATTTTTTTAGGTTTACACAACAGTTTAATTGCAAGAAAGACATTCAATACTTATTTACTTTTACTTTTACATCCTCAACTTTTTTTTAACCGCATTATTATTTATAACATTCAATTAATTAACATATTTTGTTTCTAATAACGAATTCTATTTAAATATTCTACTAATTTGCATTAAAAAGATGTGCAAATATTTTGTTTAACTTTTGTATTAGCTATTTATTTTGATTATTTAAAAGTATGAGAGTTAAATAAGTATCTTTCGCCCTCGTAACAAATATTTTGAATGAAAATATTCTCAAAAGACAAGATGTAGAAATTAATAAATAGTTGATGATAAAAAAATTATAAAAAAAACTTAACGGGGTAAATATAAAAATAAGGAAAAATTAGGGATCTTTATTGCAATTAAAATGTAGTATAATTAACAAAAAGTGTGGTGTCTATATTTATCCAAAGTGAAAATGATTTATTATTAACAAAGTCTAAATTTCCTTACAATTATTCAAAAACCCTATCCTTTGAGTCCGTCGAAAAGCTCACCATTCCATGTCTTGAGTCCGTCCAAGAAGAAGAAGACGACTTCGGGTTTTTCAAGAAGAAGATCTATTCATCATAATCTTCAAACATTAGACAATGTTAAATTACATTTTTAGCTTTGATTCCTAGATTTATAACTTGAAGTTTGAAATTTTTCGAGTTTGGTTTATTTATTGTACAATTTATTGGCGGAGGTGAGCTCCGTCGTCGCCCAGCGAAGAAGATGAAGTGGTCGGCAGGACCAAAATCTTATGGTTCGGCCGAACTGTTTTGACAGCCGGACCAACCAATCTGTTTGGTGAACCAATTAAATTTGAATAAAATTCATTTTGTTTAATTAATATCGACAATAAAAAAATATATTATCGAAATTATTTTTTTAATAAATGATAAATAATGTTAAGAATTAAAAAATTATTTAGAATTTTATAATTTATTTATAATGTAAAAGAGGTAAATATTTTCATTACTAATGATAATAAATATAATTAGAATTAATAAATGTGAACTATGATTTCATAATTGTAACAAAAATTTAATAATTTCACAATGTTGGAAAATGTAATTATAATTTCATAATTTTTTAATAAAATGTATTAATAATAATTTTATAATAATTAGAAATAAGATATGTAATTATAATTTCATAATTTAATAAAAATGTATTAATAATTTCATAATAATTAGAAATAAGATATGTAATTATAATTTCATATTGCAAATAAGAAATTTATTAATAACATCAAAATAAATGTAATTATAATTAAATAATGTTGATAAAAAAATATTAATATTTTTCATAATAATTAGAAATAATAAATATGAACTATAATTTCATAACGTTAATAAATGTAATTATAATTTCACAACTTTAATAAAAAAAATAATACAATAATAATTAATAATGTTAATATATATACCATAATAATTAAAAATAATAATAATAAAGTTTTCCCTTTAATGTTTAATTTTCCTACATGTTCATTTACGTGCGGTAATCTACAATTTAAAATGGTTAAATTTATCGATATTGCGGCATACTTTTTTGAACTATGATTTTAACATTTGAAATTATTGCAGGATGGAGTATGCGGTTGATCTTGAATTGAGAGAGCTTCCAGCTAAAGTTTCCCAATACAGGAACTTAAACTACTTTACCACAGTTCTGAATAGCCTTGATGAGTATCATAAAGATACATTGAAGCGATCTTGCCTATGGTAATTCAAAGAATTGACCACGATGCAGTTTTCACCGCAGATTATAGATTCTCTGATGCTTCGACTTCTGAAGCCAGTTGACTGTGATGTATTCGGTTTTTGCTTCGGGGATGACAAGATAGTCACATTCTCGACTTTTGAGACTTCCCTCATCACGGGATTAAAGTGTGGTGAAATGGACCCAAAGCCCGGGAAACGCTCAAAATCCAGACGTCATCTCCAATACTTCGAAGGAAAAAGCATTGTAACAAGGGGGGAGCTCAAGAAAACTTTTCTGACCTGTCCCGATATGTTGGACAAATTGAAATTAAGCATGGTCTATATTCTTGAGAGCATCGTGAAGGGCAAGCAATCAAAAAATGATATCGACTTATATGCTTTGGACGTTGTTGATGAGATTGAAGCCTTCAACAACTATTCATGGGGGTCAATAATTTGTGTTGATACCATCAACATATTTACGAAAAAGCATTCGATGCCCAGTGCGGAGAAGACCCCACAGAAGTATGATGCGTACGGCTTCCCTTTGGCTCTGCAGGTAATAATTTTAAACTTTCATTTTGAATTAGTTTATTATGCTTTTCATCGTCATAATAATTGTCAATTTCACAGGTATGGGCGTACGAGGTTATTCCTGCCTTAGGTGACAGGTGGGCAGTTAGGACGGAGACGCGATTTCCTCGAATGCTACATTGGAGAGCAATGGAGACGCCAAGCGCTAAGGATCTTTCGGTTATCCTCGATGATCCTTAGGTGAGCGTTTAGAAATTATTATTAATGTAATATAATATTTGACAGATGATTTATAAATTGTTTGAATGTTAATATATTAGCTCGAAGTCCTTCACGAGTTGACGACTTCGACCGAAGAGGAGGAGCGGGACTACATGGGTGGATTGGTATGTAATGTAATTTTAGATTTTTATTTACCTTTTGAGTTAAATAATTAATTTTCGTTTCTGTTTATTTATCTAGGATCACCGCAGTCTAGTACGAGACATGTCCCGCCGCTCATCAGATCTCATTAATGGGGACATCTCGCGGACCTTTACGCTCCCCCACTCCCCCGATATGTTCATGGATTCAGTTTTTAATAAACTATAGTACTTTACTAGGGGTTAGTTTATTTTCTATTATATTAGTTGGAGTTTATAATTTGAATTTGATATGTTTATGAGTTGAGAATTATTTTTGGAGTAGTTGGTGATATGGGAATCTTATTGAGTTGTGGACCTGTGGTTGATGTTTTGAATTGTCGTGATTGAGTGCTTGAATGCTTTTTGTTTAGTATGACATTTTGATGTCCCTTTACAGGGTGGCTAAGTCCAATTTTAAGGGGAGACTGTCGAAAATTTTGTAGAATCTTAAATAAACAATATTTGACATTTAATTTTCACTTTTGTTTTATCTAGGATCACCGCACTCTAGTACGAGACATGTCCCCGCTGCTCATAAGATCTCATTCACCGGGGATATCACGCATACCTTTACGCTCCCCCGGTATGTTCATGGTTTTAGTTTTCAATAAACTATAGTATTTTAATGATCACATTTACATGTTATAATATTTGAGTTAAATAATCAATTGTCATTTTTGTTTTCAGCGCCCAGTACCTCACATTGATGATTTGTTTGAGCGTCTGGTGGGGGTCATTCGTGATGAGATGTATACCCTTCGGGATGAGCTCAAAGGTAAGGTCGACGCCCTTGAAGTGAAGGTCGACGTGCTCGGAGGTAAGATCGACGCCCTCGGAGGTAAGGTCGACACCCTTAGGGATGAGCTTCGAGGTGGGCATGGAGTATAAGAAATGATTCCAGAGCATGATGAGTTGGATGATATGATAGCTCGGATGACAGAGCAGGGTTTTTGCAGGGTGTCGGCATGGGTGGCTGGGGATGTGACTAAGGGGGTGCCAGTGGGAGTAGATGGTGAGGCGTCGCGTGCATCGATGGGAGTGGAGGAGGAGATGCCTTGAGTGGAGGTGAAATCTGAGGAGGTGCCTTGGGTAGAGGCGGAGGAGGTGCCTCGGGTGGAGGCGGAGGTGCCTCGGGTGGCGGAGGAGGAGGTGCCTCGGGTGTCGGAGGATGTGACTGATCCGCATGTGTTGATGGAGATGTCAACGAGGGTGGCAGAGGAGGTGTCTCAAGCATCGGAGGAGGTTCCTCAGGTGTCGGAGGTGCCAGAGGATGAGTCGACTGAGGTGTCGACGGAGATTGTCGAGAAGAGGGGATGAAAACGTACTGTCGAGGTGAAGGAGCAGATTATTAGTAAGAGGACAAAACAACCCGCACAGCATGTTCTTTCTCCCTTCACGTCTGAGGCGAAGAAGAGGACATTCGTGGACAGCACTTATGTCAACTTATTTCGTGAAGTCGATCTGATGAAGAAAAAGGAGTTCGATATGTGGTACTATAAACTTAGGTCGAAGTAAATTTCTTATGATTTTGCTTATTTATTTCTTAACTGTTAAAATGATTGTATATGATTTTCTAATTCTTTATTCATTCAGGATTTGCTTCGTCATTGGGAAGACAACCATATCTGATGCCAAAGATTGGTTCAGAATAGTCCTCAAGAGCTGAGCTGGCTTGCCGACGATGTGAGTGCATGATCGTAATTATGTGAACTCACTATATTCTTTGTTGATTTTATAATATTTAATTCGCGTATTTTTATGTTGTAGCACCTTGATCTTGAGATGGAGTTGCTGCGCGATAGGGCAATGAGGTACCCGAAATCATTCGGCTGCCCCCAAGCAAGTTATAATGTGCTACGACTTCAAGAATGCCTTCGACATCGAGTATGCAAATTACGACCCAACCCTACATTATACATTTTTCCAGATATATGTTGGAATACGTGGCAGGGGTAGAGCAGGCGTGTGGCCAGTTGTGGACGGGTTGTACACACCTTTATGTTCCGGTGATCACGAACTCACACATTATTGCTGTTGAGATCGTGTTTGTTCAATCGAAAATGTATGTGTACGACTCCGATCATGGTTGTCTCGCAACGTCCCAGCTGCAAGAAGCTCTACTATCGTTGGCAGTCATCGTTTCCCTTATGGCTAAGCGTGCTAGAATTGCTGTTGACGGTATACTAGTCATAGAGAGAATCAAGGAGACTTCCAAACAAGGTGTCAGGTAAATTTTTTCTTACAATCGTATTCTAGTATTTAATTAAATTCTTAACTATGTTTATTTATTTCACTAACGTTTTTTAACATACAGTGACGATTGTGGCATTTATGCAATAAAGTATATTGAGTTCTTAAACATCGGACGAGATGTTAGGATGATCAATCAAGAACATATACAGAAATGGAGGATTAAATTAGTTGCTGATATATATATATATATATATATATATATATATATATATATATATATATATATATATATATATATATATACACACACAATTGTGATCCATAATAATTTGAAATGTAAAATTGTAATTTTTTAAATGTAATGTATATTTATTTAATTTCCAATTTTTTTATTACTATTAAAGTTACTATTGCACATTATTAAATTACATCTTGGCTGATAAGAGTTAGTTTGTGTTGATTAAAAAGCATTGAAAAGTTGTCGGTCCGGCAAGACCACTGTCGGTCCGATCGGTTCGACCTGATTGGTCCGGCCGGTCCAGTCGGTAATGTCTAGTTGGTGGTCCGACCGGACCGACTACTTGGTCCGGCTGATGGGGATTGGATTTAGGTTTAAGGGTATGAAATAATTGTTAATTAAGAGTAAATTATGTGAATTGCCGCACAGTCTATAAGGTAAATATTTTTGGGAAAAAAAAAACGATATCTTAGCTTATCCTAAATGTGTGATTATTATTAAGTAATTGTGAAAAAAATTTATTCATTTCACCTTCTCGAGATTGCTTTCACAAAAATGTACAAGGCACGTACCACACGGACAATCGAAAATCATTTTTATCTTCGTCTGATTCTTCACATTTACAGCTTCACTGTAGCAGAATTAAACACTAAAATAGAAAACTAAATTACTAATGACATCAGCAGATTAATTTTCCGTTTTAGTGTTTGATTCCAAGGAATGAAGTCGTAAAGGTGGAGATCGCAAAAAGTTGAAAATGGATTCCAATAATATATGCAACATATGCCTTGACGACTTCTGTGAAAGTAATCCCGCGAAGGAGAAATGTTTATGAATTGCTTATCTTATTGAGGAATAGGATAAATGTTTCTTGGAAAAAAAAGATTGTAGGGCACCACAAACATGTCATTATTATATAATACCGAAATAAAAAATTTATGCATTTCACATTAACTGGATTGCTTTCACAAAAAAGGCCGAGACACATGCTACACTGATTATTTGAATTCATTTCCATTTTCCTTCGGTTCTTCACCTTTACAGGAAGATGGAAATGGATTCAGATAATTAGTATAGCATGTGCCTCGACCTCTTTTGTGAAAGCAATCCAGCGAAAGTGAAATACATAATTTTTTTTTGTTTCGCAATTAATTAATAATCACACGTTTGTGATGACCTAAAATATCATTTTTTCCCCATGAAATATTTATCATATTTCATCATATGATAAGCAATTCATGAATTTTATTATCATCGAGAAAATAAGATAATTTATTATCAACAACACTACAATTACAATAATAGTTTTAATAGTGATAAAATTAATTATTCAAGGGAATCTGACTAGTACAAGTTTGGCGAGTATGACCGACTGCGCCGCACCTACCGCACTTTTTCGGTCTGAGAAACTCTTCAGTAGATGGTATTCTAGAAGTACGTACATGTCCAGGATTACGTCTTCGGACATTCAGTGGCAGTTGATAAGTGTATTTTATACACTTATTTGTATGTCTAAAGTAGAATATATGGTTGACGTTTTGGAATAATTGCTATTAAATTAATCTGTAATTGTTTACTCTTCAGAAAATATCCCAAAAGATGAAGAATGAAGCAATTATTTGAAAAATGCACAATTTGATGTAAATTAGAGCTAAATTGAGTAGATGGGGAGTGATAACATCAACCGGGAAGTGTACATGGTGCCAAAGTTAACGAATCAAAGGTTGGAGGACCCAATTGAAGGAGTTGAGAGCCGAATGGATCAAATTGAGAAGATTTCAAAGTTTGGGGACTCAGTCGCAACAATTGGAAGTGGAGGATTGAAAGTGCAATTAGAAGGGGGGACCAACTTTCACAGACGAGAAAAGATGAAAATTGCGATCGCTGGATTCCTACCACGTGATCGCTCGAGGGTGTAAAATTTAGACCCGATACATTTACCTTCAACCAAGCAATCGCACGGAGTTTAACCACACGATTGCGCGGTTATCCGTTTGAGCCGCAGATCAGATTTTTCTCGCGATTTTTAACAGGCTTTGGGCTTTTTGACCTAAGTTTTCTCCCGAACCTATAAATACAACTCATGAGGCACGAAAATCAGGACCTTTGCCTCTCCATAGAACGAGCCACAATTGAGAATTCAACATTAGATTCTTGGAGAATCAAGCATCGCAAATGGGAGTGAATTGAAGATAATTGAAGATTCAAAACTTGGTGCAAGATTTCCATTATTTATATTATTTTCAATGAACGTTTACCTTTATTGTTTTTGTTATTTACTTATGGTGTGTAACTAATCTAAATGTTGAGATGAACGATGTAGCCTAGTTATATTATTTTTATTCTAAGTTCCATAATTTTAATGTTTTGTTGCATATATTGATTTATTATTGTTCTTAATGCTTGAATTGTTTGATCACCAATTCATGATATATTGAGTTATTTCCATAATCCGAGAGGTGAGTTAATAATTTAGAACGGGGTAATAAATCCGGTAATTGAACAAGAGATAGAGATATACTCGTGTTATTATGGAGGTCGTGTGTAAATTCTTGTATGTTATGCATCTAGTTAAGGAATATTCGGATCATCTGTAGAGATACATGGTTGACTTATTTAGATAGAATTGATTTAAACTCGAGATATGAATTTCAATATACATTAGTGAATTTGACTACATGCATATTTAGGAAATAAAACTGGAATTGGAAATGATTTAATTGGCTAGGTAAAATCGTGAATCTCAACTACTTTACAATCGTTTTTTTAAAAACAAAACAAATTTCACAATTTTAATTCTTTAAGTATTGTCTTAGTTTTAGTTTAAAATCTCAAATTATTTCTTCCGTTCAAATAAGGTTTAGAACTAACATATTTCGATAATTAATAGCAGTCTTCGTGGGACTATAATCCGGACTCGTAGGACCACTTTATTACTTCTCACGACCCTTACACTTGCGGGGCACGAGATATCGGTGAACAAGTTTTTGGCGCCGTTGTCGGAGACTGTTTTTATATTAATATCGATACTCAGTAGTTCTTACTTTACTTTGAACTTTATTTTTCTTTATTTTTTTATTTTTTCTGTTTTTATTTTTAACTTTTGTTCAATTTAATTTATGATAAGAAGGACTAAGTCATTGGATTTGCTTCCTTTTGATACAGAAATTGAACGCTCCTTTCGACAGAGGCATAGACAACAGTTTGAAGAAAATCAACAAACAAACTTAGCCATGGCAGATGACAGAATTCAAGACAATTCAGGAAATCAAAATAATCTGTCGGCAGTTGTTATTGGACAGCAACAAAATCATGGGAGGCGTGTTTTGATAGAATACATGGTCCCTCCTGTTGGAAATATTGGGACTTGTGTAGTACCGCCAGCAATACCAGCAAGAAATTTTGAGATTAAGACTTCCTTAATTTCTTTGATCCAAAATTCTGCTGTAGTCCACGGGTTTCCATCTGAAGACCTGCATGCACATCTCCGGACTTTTCAAGAATTGTACGACATGCAGAGCATGAATGGAGTTCCAGATGATGCTATAGAGCTGCAATTGTTCTCATTCTCCTTGGCAGACAAAGCTAAACATTGGTTCTATTCCTTACCTCTACACACTATCACCACCTTTGAAATCCTGAGCCAAAAAGTCGTAGATAAATTTTTCCCACCGGGTCGCATGTCAAAGCTGAGGCGTGAAATCTTGTCATTCAATCAACAGTCAGGGGAGTCCATTTTTGAACCTACCCATGGAATCGCTGATTGGATATTAGTTCAGACATTCTAAAATGGGCTGACAAATGAAAACAATAAGCACGCTGACTCAACAGCTGGAGGATCGGTAATGGATATAACATATGAAGAAGCATATGAGATTTTCGAGAAGATGGCTGCGAACAGTTACCAGTGGTACTCAGATAGATCTACACCAAGTCTAGGGGGATTATTGTAGTTAGTGAGATTACAGCTTTGAGTGCTAATCTGGATGCTTTGACAAAGAAAATCGACAGTATGGGTGTGCAGCCTGTGAATTCAGTACAAACGATTTTATGTAATTTTTATTTTGAGAATCACGCTGTAAATTCCTGCCCTTTACAACAAAATCAATCAAATCCAGAACAAGTCAACTTTGTGGGAAAAAGGCAGCAGGGTGGTCCATATTCACAAACATACAACCCAGAATAAAAGAATCACCCCAATTTTTCTTGGTCTAACAATCAGACTTTTCAGAGGCCACCTGGATTTCAGCAACAACAACAGTCTCAGAAAAATATAGACGAGAACATGGAAATTTTAATCCAGCTGGTCAAGAGTCAGAATGGAGAAATAATGAATCAAGCTGTTAAAATAAAAAAAAAATTGAAGAAACAGATGGGGGAATTGGCAGCTAGCAGTGCAATAAGACAGCCAGGACAGTTACCTAGTAATACTAAAACGAACCATCGGGAACATGTGAATGCAATAACAACAAGGAGCGGGGTTCAGCTATCTGAAGTGACTGTGGAGGAATATGAAAAGCAGAAGAACCAGAAGAAAAATATGGTGGAAAAGCAGAAAAGTGAAAAAGAACGGGGGTTAACTTCAAAAACTCAAGAAAAAGTGGAAGAAGAAGTTCGAGTTCGACCTCTAGTCAAGGCATATGTACCTCCAGTTCCATATCCACAAAGACTGAGAAAGCAAAATCTGGAACAGTAATTTGGGAAATTTTTGGAGATTTTCAAGAAATTACATATAAACATCCCTTTTGCCGAAGTTTTAGCCCAAATGCCCCTCTACTTGAAATTCATGAAAGAGATGTTGTCAAACAAAATGAAATTGGTTGATCATGAAACAATAGATCTTAGTGAGAAATGCAATGTCATTATCCAAAAGAAGTTCCCACATAAACTAACAGATCCAGGGAGTTTCTCTATCCCTTGTACTAATGGTAAATTTACTTTTGATAATGTATTGTGTGATTTTGGTACCGGTGTCAATTTATTGCCTTTGTCTGTGTACAGGAAATTAGGTTTGGGGGATCCTAAACAAATAAATATCACGTTGAAGCTTTCCAACAGGTCTATACAGTATCCATATGGGATAGTGGAGAACGTAATTGTGAAAGTGGAGAAGTTCTTTTTTCCAGTTGACTTTGTGATCCTTGATATGGAAGAAGACTCTCAGATGCCTCTGATATTTGGAAGACCATTTCTTGCTACGGGACGAGCTCTCATAGACATCAAAAAAGGTAAAATCATATTTAGGGTCGAGAAGGAGCAAGTCACTTTTAGCATTAAGCCAAGACGGGAACCTGAAGACCAGAATGTAAGCTGTTGTAAAATCGAAGGAATTGTGCAAGCAAAAGATGTATGGAGGGAAAAAAAGGAGAAAATGTGACGACCCGAATTCTCGACCATTCGAGTGCCACTAAAAGTGACTCATATCATATTATCGAGACTTAAATAGAAATGTAAAATTATTCAAAAGAATAATTAGAATCCCATAATTTTATTTGTGAATAAAAATAGAACATAATTTTCTTACATAAAGTTCAACATAATTATCTCATCAATCTTAACCACTTTTGCCACTTCCATGTTGACCGCCTCGAACCTTCAATTATCTGAAAATGGTAAATATCGTGGAGTGAGATTTATAAAATCCCAGTAAGTATACCAAGCATAAATTTTCTTTTGAAAGCATATGGATCATTTTCATCATAACATAGGATAGGATCGAAATACTCATAAACATAGGGAGACACAAGAATTTTACCGAACTTAAATGGCAAGAATTCTTATGTGTAGCGCTACTAAACTCCGGTCCCCTTAGCATAATCATAAACATATCATATGGAACCCATAACAATCTTGTGAGATTGATTTCATAGCAATGATCCAAACATTTTCATAAAAACATAAGATATACTTACTTGTCATAAAAACATACTTACTTTTCATAAAAACATAAGGTGTATTTACCTTTCATAAAAACATACTTACTTTTCATAAAAACATAAGATATACTTACTTGTCATAAAAACATACTTACTTTTCATAAAAACATAAGGTGTATTTACCTTTCATAAAAACATACTTACTTTTCATAAAAACATAAGATATACTTACTTGTCATAAAAACATACTTACTTTTCATAAAAACATAAGGTGTATTTACCTTTCATAAAAACATACTTACTTTTCATAAAAACATAAGATATACTTACTTGTCATAAAAACATACTTACTTTTCATAAAAACATAAGGTGTATTTACCTTTCATAAAAACATACTTACTTTTCATAAAAACATAAGATATACTTACTTGTCATAAAAACATACTTACTTTTCATAAAAACATAAGGTGTATTTACCTTTCATAAAAACATACTTACTTTTCATAAAAACATAAGATATACTTACTTGTCATAAAAACATACTTACTTTTCATAAAAACATAAGGTGTATTTACCTTTCATAAAAACATACTTACTTTTCATAAAAACATAAGATATACTTACTTTTTAAAAGATTAAAATGAAGTGTAGTAGTAAATGGACCAAAACTTTCTTGACCACCTTGAATTTCTCTTACTTGTGGATTTTGTCAAGAGATTGGAAATAAGTGTATATGTGTAGAGTTGTGTGTAAAAGAGATGGGTTTAAATAGATGTATAAAGTTGGCATATTGTAAACATAATCATTCAATTCTATTAATTTTAACACATCCTTTTCTTAAAGTAAAGCACCATTCATATACTGTATTTACCTTTCATAAAAACATACTTACTTTTCATAAAAACATAAGATATACTTACTTGTCATAAAAACATACTTACTTTTCATAAAAACATAAGGTGTATTTACCTTTCATAAAAACATACTTACTTTTCATAAAAACATAAGATATACTTACTTGTCATAAAAACATACTTACTTTTCATAAAAACATAAGGTAATACCTTTCATAAAAACATACTTACTTTTCATAAAAACATAAGGTATATTTACCTTTCATAAAAACATACTTACTTTTCATAAAAACATAAGATATACTTACTTGTCATAAAAACATACTTACTTTTCATAAAAACATAAGGTGTATTTACCTTTCATAAAAACATACTTACTTTTCATAAAAACATAAGATATACTTACTTGTCATAAAAACATACTTACTTTTCATAAAAACATAAGGTGTATTTACCTTTCATAAAAACATACTTACTTTTCATAAAAACATAAGATATACTTACTTGTCATAAAAACATACTTACTTTTCATAAAAACATAAGGTGTATTTACCTTTCATAAAAACATACTTACTTTTCATAAAAACATAAGATATACTTACTTGTCATAAAAACATACTTACTTTTCATAAAAACATAAGGTGTATTTACCTTTCATAAAAACATACTTACTTTTCATAAAAACATAAGATATACTTACTTGTCATAAAAACATACTTACTTTTCATAAAAACATAAGGTGTATTTACCTTTCATAAAAACATACTTACTTTTCATAAAACATAAGATATACTTACTTTTTAAAAGATTAAAATGAAGTGTAGTAGTAAATGGACCAAAACTTTCTTGACCACCTTGAATTTCTCTTACTTGTGGATTTTGTCAAGAGATTGGAAATAAGTGTATATGTGTAGAGTTGTGTGTAAAAGAGATGGGTTTAAATAGATGTATAAAGTTGGCATATTGTAAACATAATCATTCAATTCTATTAATTTTAACACATCCTTTTCTTAAAGTAAAGCACCATTCATATACTTTTCCATATTTATACAAATATTATGCTCTTCATGATTACATATAATGGAGTCTTATCAACCATTCATATACTTTTCCATATTTATACAAATATTATGCTCTTCATGATTACATATAATGGAGTCTTATCAACCATTCATATACTTTTCCATATTTATACAAATATTATGCTCTTCATGATTACATATAATGGAATCTTATCAACCATTCATATACTTTTCCATATTTATACAAATATTATGCTCTTCATGATTACATATAATGGAGTCTATAATTCATTCATATACTTTTCCATATTTATACAAATATTATGCTCTTCATGATTACATATAATGGAGTATATAATTCATTCATATACTTTTCCATATTTATACAAATATTATGCTCTTCATGATTACATATAATGGAGTATATAATTCATTCATATACTTTTCCATATTTATTAAATTAAGATTCTCATAATTATTATATATAATGGAACATCTCATGCTAGCATATATTTTCTTAATTTCAATAATAAAAATAATTTTTGTATAAATAAATATTGGGATAACATTGAATTAAGTACTTGGACTTAATATACTTTAAATCAAGAGAATGGAGATATTTTTAGAAATTCGGAATTTAATTTAAAATCGAACGATCTCGATTATTTCTTGACTTGGCTATACGAATACGTCGTGGCGTTAACTTAATAAAAATGGGTGAAATAGTAGCGACACGATTTTCTATTAAAATAATTATTAATCGCGTAAAAATTCTTGGTCGCTACAGAAAAAGCCTAACATTCCTCAACCAACAGCTAAAACAAAGGTTATGAAGCTCAATAAAGTGAGAAAACGGGATGAGAAGTGTAAGGCTGGAAATTGCAAGATATGCAAGGCTCTAAAATCATCTTTCAAGCCTCCATGATTTTGATGTGCTAAAGTCAGACTTAAGACTTAAAACGGAGCACTTGTTGGGAGGCAACCCAACCTTTCTCCCCTTTTATTTACTACGCTTTAATAATTTGTTTATTTGATGAATTTTAGATATATGCATGTTGGGTAGTGTGGGAGTATTTAGCATGTTGGCATGTTAAAACACTTTTGCTAGGTACACTATTTTTGCATGCTTAGGTGCTTTTTTATTTTTTGCATATTTTTGTTAAACTAGGTTCCTAATTGTCATCCCAACTCACACACACACTAGTTTGGATCATGAAGTTAATGTTTGGAAAATCATTACATAGATCATGAAGTGATTAGGGGGCTAAAAACTATTTTGAAAATCAAAAATAGGAAAAAATTTCATTACTGCCGATAACTACGCGATCGCGTGCCAATAGGCTCTAGCGATCACGAGTATGCATTTAAAGTTCAACAGATTTTAAAACCTTGAACCACGCGATTGTTGGCTCTCTGGCCACTCGACCGCGTGGCTATACTGGTAGCAGAACCGCAGTTTAAGCGCTTCACTTAATTCTTTCAATTTTAAACAACACAAATTCGTTTTCTCTCCCCAAAATCACTCCGACATTGATCTTTCATCTATCATGCATGTCATCAACACTTCATTGCACCAAATTCATTGCTATTTTCACATCCAAATCAATCAAAGGTATGAATTTCTTCACTTGAAACATAGTTAACTCAAATTTATGAAATCTTCTTTTAGTTTTTGAACAATTGGAATTGTGAATTGTGAATAATGGACTTGGGTTAGTTGTTGGAGTTTGTGATTTGTTGTTTAGTAGACAAAAATTTTGGGTTCATTCATGCCTCCAAACCTATGCATATCCTATGATTTTTGCAATGCACACCATGTGTTTGATGAAATGCCCAAAAAAAGAGTTTTGTGCTAATTTTAGAAATTCATTCGAGCATTTATCTTCATAACATGTTTATCAAAGTTTATGTGTGTGTAGTGTATGAGTTAGTTCACATCTTGGCATAAAATCCATTAAAATCATGTTTGCATCATGGCAGTCCCATTGCAAGGTCACTGCAGGGCATTGCAACTAGAAACTGCTTCATGTCACCTACTTCTCATAGCTTTACATGACTCTATTGAAGTCCAAATAAATTGAATTTTTAATATGTTGTAGACCATGTCGTGAAATTTAACATATCAAAAGATGGCTCGAGAAAACTTGTGCTTTTCTAGGTGATGTCAAGGCTTGAATATGTGTGGTCGACCAATTTTGAAAATTCAACATTTTGCTTTAACTTTAGTTTGGGGGCGTGGAACTGAAACCTCAAACCAAGCTGGGGAAAGTAAGAAAATGGTCAAATTCATCCAAATGCAATGCTAATGGAGGCTTCAAGGCTACAAAACATCTCCAATGCACATGGAAAGTTCTCGTTCTCTCTTCTTTGTCTTGTTTTACACTTTTAATTCTTTTAGACAAATATTGAGGACAATGTTTCTTTCTATTTTGGGGGTGGAAAATCTCACTCATGTAAATTGTTTCCATATTCATGATATTCATTCTATGCTCCCATTCGATTTTATTGGGATTTAAAAAAAAAATTGAAAAGTTGTGTCGACTTATTTATTGCCTAGGATATAGTATGAATCAATTTGTGCATAGGCTTGGAAATTTGACAACATGAATGCATGAACTTATTTTGAACTAGTTATGTTTTGCTAGATTCCATATTCATTGCGCACATAGCTAGTGTTGGATTATTGCTTGTGTAAGGGATTTTGTTTAACACATGTGAGGCAAGTTTTATGCAACTTGAACTTAGTTTGACTTGTTAATCCCTTAACTTAGATCATAAGAAATCCCTCCCTAAATTAGAACAAATCATGTTAAAAGGCAAGTTTGGGGGTGGAATGGTTGGAATTTGTATGTATTGATGAGTTGGAGGTCTGTGGTTCTTGGTTTTGCACTTTAGTCATTACAGTTTGGTCAATGGGTATAAACCATAACCGGCATAAAAATAGAAAAATGTTGAACGTCTTATTTTGCTCTTCAAAAGCTTTTTTGACTCGGGCAAGTACGTCTTAGGGGTTCTTTGAATCTGGCACCCTGAAGCCAACTGGTTTGGGAGTTGTCGACCCGAAAGCCCGCTACAGGGGTCAACTAGAAAGCACGTACGGAGAGTGGACTTATACATAAGACATTAAAACATCTTTAACTTTTTTGTTTAAGCCTTTATGACTAGGGCAAGTACGTCTTAGGGATTCTTTGAACCTGGTACCCTGAAGCCAACTGATTTAGGAGTTGCCGACCCGAAAGCCCGCTACAGGAGTCATATAGAAAGCAAGTATGAAAATTTCTGCACAAAGATGGTAAAATGCAGGGACAATTAAAAGAAAAAGTCGTCCATCAAAAGAAAAAAATATAAATGCATGGTATAAGCTTAGTTGACTGAGCTGTAGTGGTTGAGATTGTAGAATTGGGGACAGCTTTCTTTTGTTTTGTTGTGCACGCATATTTCTGATTCTGACTGCCTCGTGTGGAAAAAGCAATGAAAAATGTTGAGAATCCACATAGATAAAAACCTAAGATGTGAGAGAAAAGCAGAAAGTGGTGATCATTCATAAGCGTTGAAAGGAATTTCATTAGAACTCATAGATTGACCACATGGGATTCGGGCTTGATTATACATAATGAGCCACACCGTATAGAGTATATCTTTTGCATAAGTATGCGTTTGACGTTGACTATTCACACACACTTGAAAATCTGGCATGATATAACTAGAAATTATTTTGCATTGTTGTTCATAACTCTTTCTGAAGTGTAAGGTGATTTGGATTATGGAGGCATATGGTAAACATGTTGACACAAAAAAAAATATTTGCTCTTTTATTTCTTTGACTTTGTAGTTTATTTTCCATTGTTCGAGAACGAACAATAATTCTAGTTTTGGGGTATTTGATAAGTGTATTTTATACACTTATTTGTATGTCTAAAGTAGAATATATGGTTGATGTTTTGGAATAATTGCTATTAAATTAGTCTGTATTTGTTTACTTTTCAGAAAATATCCCAAAAGATGAAGAATGAAGCAATTGATTTGAAAAATGCACAATTGGATGTAAATTAGAGCTAAATTGAGCAAATGGGGAGTGATAACATCAACCATGAAGTGTACATTGTGCCAAAGTTAACGAATCAAAGGTTGGAGGACCCAATTTTAACGAATCAAAGGTTGGAGGACCCAATTGAAGGAGTTGAGAGCCGAATGGATCAAATTGAGAAGATTCCAAAGTTTGGGGAGCCAGTCGCAACAATTGGAAGTGGAGGACTGAAGGTGCAATTAGAAGGGGGGACCAACTTACACAAACTAGAAAAGATGAAAATCGCGATCGCTCGAGGGTGTAAAATTTAGACCCGAGACATTTACCTTCAACCACGCGATCGCGCAGTTATCCGTCTGAGCCTCATATCAGATTTTTCTCACGATTTTTAACAAGGTTTGGGCTTTTTGACCTAGGTTTTCTCCCGAACCTATAAATACAACTCATGAGACACGAAATCAGGACCTTTGCCTCTTCATAGAACGAGTCACAATTGAGAATTCAACATTAGATTCTTGGAAAATCAAGCATCGCAAAGTGACATGAATTGAAGATAATTGAAGATTCAAAACTTGGTGCAAGATTTTCATTCTTTATATTATTTTCAATGAACGTTTATCTTTATTATTTTTGTTATTTACTTATGATGTGTAACTAATCTCAATGTTGGGATGAACGATGTAGCCTAGTTATATTATTTTAATTCCAAGTTCCATAATTTTAATTTTTAATGTTTTGTTGCATGTATTCATTTATTATTGTTCTTAATGCTTGAATTGCTTGATCATCAATTCATGATATATTGAATTATTTCCATAATCCGAGATGTGAGTTAATAATTTAGAACGTGGTAATAAATTCGGTAATTGAACAAGAGATAGAGATATACTCGTGTTATTATTGCAGTCGTGTGTGAATTCTTGTGTGTTATGGATCCAGATAAGGAATATTCGGATCCTCTGTAGTGATACATGGTTGGCTTATTTAGGTAGAATTGATTTAAACTCGAGAGACAAATTTCAATATAAATTAGTGAATTCGACCGAATGCATATTTAGGAAATAAAACTGGAATTGGAATTGATTTAATTGGTTAGGTGAAATCGTGAATCCCAACTACTTTACAATCGTTTTTAAAAACAAAACAAATTTCGCAAATTTAATTCTTTAAGTATTGTCTTAGTTTTTTTAAAAACAAAACAAAACAAATTTCGCAAATTTCGCAAGTTTTTGGCGCCGTTGCCGAGGACTGTTTCTATATTAATATCGATACTCATTAGTTCTTACTTTACTTTGAACTTTATTTTTCTTTATTTTTATTTTTATTTTCTATTTTAATTTTTAACTTTTGTTCAATTTAATTTATGATAAGAAGGACTAAGTCGTTGGATTTGCTTCATTTTGATACAGAAATTGAACGCACCTTTCGACAGAGGCGTAGACAAAGTTGGAAGCAAATCAACAAACAAACTTTGCCATGGCAGATGTCAGAATTCAAGACAATCCGGGAAATCAAAATAATCTACCGGCAGTTGTTATTGGACAGCAACAAAATCATGGGAGGCGTGTTTTGAGAGAATATATGGTCCCTCCTGTTGGAAATATTGGGACTTGTGTAGTACCCTGCCAGCAATACCAGCAAGAAATTTTGAGATTAAGACTTCCTTAATAAATACGTGAAGCGATTGTCGTCGTCAGCCTCAATAAAGAATGTCGAACCAGGATTAGTTCTCGACATGTTATGACAATACCTGGCTAATTTCGCATAACTTTCCTCGGGTGAACCCATTAAATCCTCTAACGCACATTCTCTAGCCTTTCAGGATTTCTGGTAGCTCATGGTCACCCCAAAATCTCTCTGCACATCGTTAATGATGTCTCTAGGTCTGTAAATAGTCATTGGGTCATCAAACTTATGCATTATCTGTCGTCCTATAAACCATGAACGCGCTTGTCTGTGATCATTTTGACGAATGCCCACTTGACAAGTATGTTCTTGTGCATACTTGTGAACTACAAAGAATTGATTTGTATCCATCCTTGTTGCTCGCAGACGCCAAATACAATTCTCATCTACACAGACAATTGTGTAGCCATGTAGGTGCTCCTGCCTGACTTCTTCACTTTAAACTCGAAATTGTGCTTAAGTGCAATACTGTAGCGACCGAGAATTTCTACGCAATTTAATAATTATTTCAAAGTTTCGAAAAGCGTGCCGCTGCGATCTCACCCATTTTTAAGTTAACGTCACGACGCGTTCGTCTAGCTAAGTCGAGAAATATCGAGTCATTTCGATTTTGATTAAATTTCGAATTTCCAAAATTTTATTATTTTATTTATTTATTTAAATTATTATTTTCAAAATCATTTTAAATCTCAAATTACGTCAATCTTATTTTATCAGTTTCATTCTTCCGACCCAGTTGAATGCTTGTCTAGATATTCACACTACCAACCTCCATCTATCACATCAATACCATACCCTAACTCTCTTTATCATCAACTCATACTTCCACCTACTCCCACTAACATTTTTCCACCAACCTAAACCCATACCCTATTGCCCTCACTTTTCCAAACTTCCCCTCCTTATTTTCATCAAACTTCCTCACTCTCAACACAACCCCAATTTCTAATTCCTAGCAACCAAACACCAAAATTCTGCAACATCTCCAGCCACCAATCTCCATAGTCGGCCACCATTCACCACCAAGCTGCCAACCTAGCAGCCATCACCATCACCACCACCTTTTTCTTCTTCAACATTCATCACGCACATCACCACCCAAAATCGACCACAATCTACTGTAGTGTTACCACAACCGGCCAAGACCAACCCCCTGCAGCATCCACCGTCTCACAGCCACCACCTCCAATTGCCAAACCCAGACTCAATTATAGAATCCAAGAAACCACCGCTGCCAATCGAAAACTCAATAGCAAACCTCAAACTTCACCACTCAACATCACCACCGTTATCATCACTACACCCGTAACCATCATCATCATCATCATCACCACACCAAAACCGCTCCTGCCCATCATCACAATCCAAAAACGAGCCTGCAACCACCATGGCCGGACCGTGCAACACCACAAAACGTAACAACCCAACCACCATCAACCGCCTGCAGCACCCCCAAAATCACGGCAAACACAACTCCAATCTCAATCCAAATCAAAACCCAAAACCCAGAATAAGCCAAGCCCAAGACTTACCTTCGAACGCCGTTTTCTTCGACCGGAGTTTCATTTGCGAACCCAGCCTTGTTTCACCTTCGTTTTCTCACCAAATCAACCCAAAGATCTTCTGTTTTCGCAACCCTCTACTCACCTCTGTCGCCGCCATGTGATGACAGCACTATCACTGCCAGCGCACTGTCAGTCTGGACCCGCGATGGGCCATTCGCCGTCGCCAGCTCTCGTTTCCCTCTCGCCTTTCTCTCTTTCTGTCTCTGAATTGGGATCTAAGGAGAGAGAAAAAATAAATTTTATTTAAAAGTTTTCTTATTTACAGCTTAGTCCCCATGTTTTAAATTAGTTTAAAACAGTCCCCTTATGTTTAAAATGATTTATTTCAGCCATTTTTACTTTAAAACTTATAATTTCATTCCTTAAGTCTTAAATGATTTTAATAAGCCCTTCATTTTTAAAATCAATTATTTCAAGCCCTCTAGTTTAATATTCGTTTTGAGCTTCGACCCAACTTTTGAAAATTTACATTTTAGTCCCTCAAGTTGGAAAAGTATTCATTTTAGTCCCGTAACTTTCAAAATATCTATTTTAGTCACTTAAATTTCAAATTATTCGTTTTAGTCCCTCAACTTTCAAATTATTCATTTTAGTCCCTCAACTTTCAAAATGTTCATTTTGGTCCCCCAACTTTCAAATCATCAATTTTGGTCTCCAAATTGTAAATTATCATTTTTAAACTACAGATTTCAAAAGGCTAATTCGACTTAATCATCTAATTGGCTAGACGAAACGTACAGAGAATTAAAGAATTGAAGTCGTTTCCCGCTCAACTTTGCACTCGTCAAGTTTAAGGTAGACTCGTCCCTATTAATTGATTTAAATTATGATTGCATGTGAATGTGTATGTTATGTGACTTGTGAAAGTCATTTTTATGAAAATGAGCCTGTATTCCTTCGTCGGGAATAATGATGCTATGAGTATGCGGGCAAGATTGGGAAAAGGCCCCTTGAGGGAGCCCAATCCGCTACAAGATAAATGATGATGTTATGCATAACATACGTGTCTTATGTGTACGAGATGAGACTACCCACACCCTATAATTTTAAAGAGCCTATGATTTTTCAAAAGAAGCCCCGTGCTTTAATGCACAAGAAGAGACTACCAACACCCTGTTTTCTAAAGAGCCTGCATTTATGTGTTCAATTATATTGTAGATTAATTAATTGCCGATGAGTCTACTGAGTATTTCTATGAAATGCTCATGTCTATTTCAACAATATTTGCAGATTTCGGAGAGGGTGGCAAGTGATGGATGATTGTGACAATAGTCGTTAAATGGTTGAAAGTCTTCTTATAATGATTTCCGTATTTCCAAACATTGGATAATTTGGAGAATTTCAGTTATTTGAGAAATTATGATATTGTCAATTACTTTACAATATTAATGGCTTAGTTTATTATTTCGAATTGTTTCATAAATGTTTTCAATTTTATCGACCATTACAGTTTATTTAATGTTGCCAAAAATGAATTTCAATTATTTCTTCCGCAAAAATATTATTTGAAAAGTTAGATCAGACGATGACGTGGTAAACCGGGTATTTAGAACTCGGGGCGCTACAAATACTGTGCACCTCTTCTTGGAGATCTTGCTTAGTATTAAATAATTGTTGGACTTCCAAATCTTCATCATCTGGAGCCACACGTGAACAATTAGTTGATCGTGAACTTGGCCCAGCCTGTAAGTTCTTGAAGTGCTCATGTCGACGTCTGGATAAATCAATCAGATCATTGTTTGTAAATGGAATGTCCTCCTGATTGTCTCCGACTACATCATGACCTCTATGGGTGATAAGAGGATCATGGCATATAGCAACTGTATCAGGAAAAACATAGTCATCCTCACGAGCTATTTCTAATGTGTCCCAAATATCATTCCCATTCTGATCCCCACCATCGAGTTCTTCATTCTGATTATCAGGGGTATCCTTTCATACTAAAGTTACACAAAGATGAATAGTTTCATTTTTATTCGCCTCAACTAACCATATAATTTGCACATCATAAGTAACAAACAAGGGTGGTAATGCAACCGCAGAATTCGAGTTATATAGAAATCCAAATTTCATATCATATTCAGATGGATCTTGTAGTTTACTATACAAGTTCGTAAATGACATACCTGGTGTTAACAAAATTACAAAAATATTTTGATCACTTGTATATTTCCATGACCATCGCAGAATTTCATCAACTACGAATTCATCAAAATAAGAAACTGGGATGAAAGCCATATATGCATTAATTAAAAATAATAAATTTTCAAAACAAAAAGTTAGGGAGAATCAGAGTAACTGTGATAAAAAATAATTAAAAAAAAAACTCGGTCCGGAAGGACTTCATATGCTCCGGCCTGACCATGATCGACACTTTTGGTCCGGTCCAACGTTCAATTCTTCCTTCCGATTTTGTTACTAAACTGAAAAAAATACACTTCGCCATATTAATTTTCCATTGTTTAGTCTACATAAATATAGATCTGTCGAACAATCTATAATTATTAACTAAAAAATTAATAATAGATGAATTTTTTGATAATTTTTGGTTACTAAAATTATAGATCTGTTGAATAAGTTTAATACAACGAGAAAGAAATTAAATACAGTATAATAAATATTGTTAAATCAACTTACCGATCAGAAGTAGCGAATGAAATCTTTCAGTTGAGCTTTGTATTTTTTTATTTTTTTTTTGCGGATTTTTTTGAACACAAGCAGATGAAAAATGAGAGAATAATGAAAAGTGAGAATTGTTTGGTTTTTATTTTAATATTAATATGAAAGGAAGGAAGGGTATAAGAGAAATATGGTTATTAAGGGCATACAAGTCTTTTGATAAGAAATAGGGTATTGTGGTTAGTTTTTAAAAAAATGGGGTATTTTGACTTAGTCCATATTTGACTTGGGCATTTAGAAAATTCCCCCAGATTTCGAACAAGAAAATTGTACCGCTGGTCTTCAACCTACAAGACCTTCTACTTTTGGTATGTTCAGTTCACGTGGCCACGGTGTGGTGGGAAAAACATTTTGTCCCACTATTTATCCTACCCAGTGACTATTGCTACATGTACAATGACTTTGAGAATGAGATTCACAATAAACTTATGTGACACATTTTTATTTTTTACACATCATATTATCTTTTGAATCAACAACAACCACACTTCAACATTACAAAATTGTCAATCTCATTGTCAAATTATTTGTACAAGTAGTAAAATTATTATCCTACCTATTATGGGTGTATTTGATGTTATTTAAAAATAGTTTTTGTAATTTTGAATGGTGATTTTTAGGAGAATGTGTGGTTAACAAGTAGGGAATATTTTTTGAATTTTGTGTAATATTATTTTGTGTGAATGAGAAGAAAAGAGAGAAAATCATGATTTTGAAATAATAAAAATCAAACATGAGCTATATAAGAGTGGGTTTTAGGCACAATGTCGTCCAGGGCCATTTTCGATATTTCAATTCTTTTTTTTTCATTTATCCCTTCAGAAATTGTATTGGTCGACCTTCAACCATACTTTCTTTTAGGGATGAACATGATTTGATGTGGGTGCTTTGTAACAATATTTCAAACCAAACCATTTAAAACGGTCTGAAATTTTTTCCAACCAAACAAAATCATTTCATTTCTAAATTAATCCATTTTTTTGTGGTTTGGTGCTGTTTTAAACTACGATTTTCCAATGAATGAATTAGTAGATTCCAAAACATGCTCAAAAACACATATTCGTTTAAAATTTAGAATTGAAACTAGCTCAATGTAGCATTCAATTTTATGATTGAGTACATTGCTATGAATCAATTGATGTTGATAAACAAATTAATTATACAGAAGCAAGCATTTAATTTTTTAAAATAAAATGCAGATAATTCTTACATTAAAAATCTCATTTGAAGAAAATATATTGGATGATGATTATAAAATGTTGGAGCAAGAATCAATTCCAAATGGTTGTGGATTTGAACAAATTAATCTTTGACTTCTTACTTTTGATTTGTTGAGAATAAAAAGTGCGCTTCATTTTTTTAAAATCGAACGTTTGCTTTATTTTTTTTTTAATTTTTTAAAATTGGCAGTTTGAAACCCCTGTTTTGACAACTAAAACATAAATCAAACCGTTTAAGACGGTTTGAAATTTTTCCAATCCAAATCAAATCATTTCACATTTGAATAGGGTGGCAATAATACTTACGGACTCGATACCCGTTGAAGACCCGACATAAACGATGGGGATTACCAGACTAAATTGGTTTGTGAGTCAGGTATGGAGGTAAATTTTAAAACTCGACATGGGTATGAGTCGAGTGTGGGTTTTACTACAAGACCATACCCACCCGCATACCCATTGATTTCCTTAAAAATTATAGAATTTAAAACAAAAGTGATTATGTAAAAAAAAAAAAAAATAGAACTCAAATATCTGTTAACGTATAAACCTTAATATGTTTAAACTATTGACATTGTTAACGTTTAAAAAAATTGTTTAAATCCGCTTCTCTAGTTTCAGCTTAGAACAAGTTTTTTTTTTTTATGTCAAATTCAAGTAAAGCCCAACATTTAATTGATTCAAGTTAATTTGGAGTACCTCTAACATATAACCTATTTATAACTAAAACAAATAATAAATAAATAAATAATAGGTAATGAGTTTCAAATAAGTATAGAAGGATACCCGCCTCCGACACCCCCCTTGACTTGCAATTTTTAAATGGGTATATGTAGGGTATGAAGATTGTAAATCTCTAGTGGGTAGGGTATGAGTTTGACAAATCCGACACGTACCCAACTCACTACCACCGCTCATTTCAAATCGAACCAAATCAAACTATTTGTTACGGTTTGATTTTGTTCGATTTGATTGATTTCGGGATAGGAGATTTTTTTCTTCACCCCCGCTTTCTTCATTTACGTTTCTTCTTCCATTTTCTTCAAACCTGCAACACTCTTGCATCATTTGCTTCTCTCCAACATTTCGAAAATTGTTGAAACCTCCTATGAAACCCCTAAAGAATCTCCATGGTAAACATATTTATTATTTATTTATTTTATTTTACAAGAATTGAAGAGGGCTAGAATTTTTATCTTATGGGTCCTCTTCCAATTCCTCTCTTGAGCAAATCTCTATAAAAGATTGTGCAAAGGGTATGCTTAGGACTGTCAATGGTGGCTATAAGGGTCGAAAACTATGGTGTTGCCAACAGACATTGGTTCGTTCCGCTTGTTTTCGACTAATAGTCTTGAAGCTTTGCTTAATGGTATTGCTTTCTTTGATTAACTCACTTGTTATTCTTATTTGAATTTGTACAACAAAAATGCTAGTTGTACTTAGAGGATGACAAAAAAAAAAAAATGAGTTGGCAAGTTTGTGAACGTTGATTTAAAAATTGATGTGATGTGTGAATTATTATGATTATGCCAACCATGCAATATGTCAACCTGTATGTTAAATCAACGTTTCAAAGTTTGAACCTTGGATTTTGTAATCGTTTTGATGCCATTGTGGGGGGTTGTAGTCGATCCTCTACCGGTTCTGTATTTGAATCATTCGAGAAACCCAGCTTCACTGACTAATTTGTTTGATGCCATTGTAGGGGTTGCAGTCGATCCTCTACCGATTCTGGATTTGAATCATTCGAGGAATCTGGCTTCACTGACTAATTTGTTTGAAGTGTTGCTGAAGACCTCCAAACACTGAATAAAAATCTTCAATCAGTAAGTTTCTTCAACTCCTTGTTCAGTACTTTTGACAATCTAGATATTATTAAATTATTATTATTCTCTATTCATTGTCGAGTGTTGTAAAACGAGCTCAAAATGCACACGTACGCGTCGCCTAAGTGTGAAACGTCCCTATCACGCCCGCGCTTCGACCAGAATAGGGGAAAAAGCGGTCAACAATCTTCGTTAACCAATAGGAGCGCAAATGGCACGCGTACTCGCAATTACACGCGCATAATAGCGCTTAGAAGGCCCAAACAATAAAAGTTCTTGCCCAATTAACATTTTATTTCCTTAGAGCATCCACAATAGATATGTTGAACTATATGTTAGTGAAATAAAGTATTTAGGGGTTGGAAAATGGTGTACAATAGATAAGTTAAATCACATGTTAAGGAAATCTTTTTTAGTACATGTTAACTTGTTTGTTAAATTTGGTTAGCAACTTAGTGTATGACATGGCAATGTTAAGTTGAAAAATTAGCTCAAAATCTTTTTTTTCCTTTTCTTCTTTAATTTTTTTAATATTCATGAATAAAATTTTTTTTTTTTACTTTCATATTATATAATTTAATGAGATCTTCAAAATGAGTACCATATTAATATATAAATTTTGCTATTTTAAAAATAAATATTACAACTCATAAACTCCAAAATAGAGATTTTGAACATTTGTTTTCTGGCCTAGTTTCATAAGTATGAAATTAGGCCAATTTGGAAATATAGGAAATTTCATAGGAAATTTCATACTTATGAAACTATAGTTGTTTTCCTATAAATCTAAATTGGTCTAATTTCATATGTATGAAATTATAACAATTCGAAAATATAGGAAATTTCATACGTATGAAACTATAGCTGTTTTCCTATCAACCCAAATTTGTCTAATTTCATACGTATGAAACTATAGCTATTTTTCAATCTATCCAAATTGGTCTAATTTCATATGTATGAAATTAGACAAATTCAAAAATATAGAAAATTTCATACGTATGAAACTATAGTTGTTTTCTTATCCATCTAAATTGGTATAATTTCATACGTATGAAACTATAACTATTTTCCAATCTATCCTAATTGATATAATTTCATTAAATTAGACCAATTCAAACATATAGGAAATTTCATACGTATGAAACTATAGCTATTTTTCTATATATCCAAATTGGTCTAATTTCATACGTATGAAATTAGAGTTATTTAAAAATTACGAAAATTATTGTATGTTTGGTAAAAATCTGTTATGTACATGTATGATGTGACGTTTAACATTTAACTTTTAGCTAAAAGTTAAACCATCCATTGTAGCAATTTTTTTAGCTAGAAGTTAGCTCATCCATTGTAGAAATTTTTATTGGTTAACTTTAACAAGTTGATGTGATATTTAACATATAACTTTTTAACAATTTTTATTAGTTAACTTTAATAAGTTGATGTGATATTTAACATATAACTTTTTACTTATATGACTAGCTAAATTTAACTTGTCCATTGTAAACGTTCTTAGTAGGGGTGAACAAAATAACCGAACAAACCAAACCAAACCAGAACCAAATCAAACCAAGCGGTTTGGTTATGTTCTACATAAAAAAAAAATAATGATTTGGTTCTTAGAATCAATAACCATTTGGTTTTGGTTTTGGTTCTGATTCCAGTTCTCTTTCCAGAACCAGAACCAAGAACCAAACCCAATATATATATATATATTGGTGGATATTCATCTCACCAAAAAATTCAAATATGAAATTATAAATGTTAAATGTACAAAAATGTTATTTATCATACATTTTATCTCATTTCCTATTAGACAAATATTTTAAATCATAAATCTAAATTCTAATTCATTTTTTTCTTTTCAATTATAGACGCGCATTCACAGTGCTTTACTTGCACTCCTATAACACAGCAATCGTTGCACTCCTTAGTCACTATCGATATCATTGATATTTATTTTTTAAAATTTATGTATATATAAACATCGACTCAATTCGTCAATTCTCAAGAGTTAACCCAAACTCAAATTGTAAGTTCCATCTCTAACTTACACGGCACCGCGGTAGAATGAGACTCAGAACTTTATCGTAATCTATAACTATAAGTCTAAACGATCTTTATGTTCGATTATCTAAGTTTCAACGGGTCAACGAACTTCCTTCAGGCGAGTTTTTTCTTTTTTGACTTAGAATAACATGTTACTTTTTCTAAATTTTTGTTTTATTAACTAAAAATTTCGTTTTCTATTTAATAATAATGTAGATGGATTCTAATGAAAAAGCGGATATAAACATGTTTTAATTTGCATTTATTATTTAAAAATTCAAATAATTGTCCCAGAACCAAACAAGAACCAAACGGTTTGATTCCATATCTTTAAAAAAATCAATTGGTTCCATTAATAAAAACAAGAAACTAGAATTATTATTTTTTTAAACTTTGCTTTTATCGAGAAGTTATTTTTTATTTTTTATGATATAAGAACAATAATTTGTTTGATTTTACTTATTTATATTTGATTTTTTTGTGTCAAAATCTCTATTTTCATGAAAAAATGTTATCTTCCAACGTTTTCAATCTTACAAATAAAATATTTGTGTTAAGTTATACAAATCCAAAGTAAAATCTTCAGTTAAAAATTATGTCGAAATTTTATTACTAGATAATACTCTCTCCGTCCTACAAAGATAGTCCACTATTTCTTTTTTGTCCGTCTCAAAAAGATAGTCTACTTTATTTTTTAAGAGTGAAATTAATATTTTATATTCATTTTTGTCCTTAATCTGTGTGAAAATGAGTAGAGGACTATTTTTATGGGACGGAGGGAGTACTAAACTATAAATCACATCATACGTATAGTTTTTTTATAAATAATCTTATTTTTAGTTATTTAGTACATCTAAAAATTGGAGCTCTTTTTTATAGCGTATTATTAAATTATTAAATATTTTTATAGATAATTACATTTAATATGTAATTAATTTCTTATAATAATTGTGATATTTTATTGGTCTTAATTTTATAGATAAATATTTGGTTCAGTCATACAGATCCAATGTCAAATTCTCTATTAAAATTATATTTAAAATTTATACACATTCGTATTTTTATAAATCACGTTGAATTGAAATTTTTATAACTAAATCTTATTTTTAAGTTATTTATTACATATACATATTAAAGTTATTTCCTATGTTACATTATTTATCAAAATTATTTCAATGACAATTACATTTAATTCTTAATTAATTTTTTATTCTAAAAAGTCTCATATCACATTTTTTAACATTAACGATTAAAAGATTTATCTATATTGTTTGAAATGATATAGTTATTAATAGTTTTTGTCCTAACTGTTAATTTTAAAATTTCAAAAAGTAAATAACCATACCAAGATATTCTTTGTTATATTTTAATTCAAATTTTATGATATTTTTTCACAATAATATATAAATTGTCTCCCAATTTACTTAACTAAAAATTGAAATGATCAATACTAAATTATAATTTCAATCAAAAAATAATTACGTTGTATAAATATTGAAAACCTAAAATATCATAAATTTGATGCAATATCTTTATCAACCTCGAAATTTATTATTATTATTATTATTATTATTATTATTATTATTATTATTGTTGTTGTTGTTGTTGTTGTTGTTGTTGTTGTTTTTCATTGTCAATGGTCAAAACATTGAATTTTATCTTTTATATGCATGATCTCTATTATTAACTTTTTCATCTATTGTTTGAATATTCAGAGTACATGAATACTGGAGATCCTACATTTAAGTGTTTATTTTGCAAGGCGAATTTTTTGTTCGAGGAGATAGTGAATAATTGTTACAAAACTTGACGATCATATTCTATAAGGTCAAATTCTATCTGACATGTAATGTAGGACACAAGTTCTTTATTCCAAGGATATCGTTGAGTCATTCGAATTTTAGGATACTTATTAGATTTCAAAAAAAAAAAAAAAAAAAAAAAAAAATTCATTGATAGTGTCATATGCCATGACTATCAATAAGAGTCAGGTACTATCATTTTCGCATGTATGACTTCTCCCTAAAAGGTTGATATTCATACATGAAAATAATATATGATGAACTTATATCTTATTTGTGAATGTTATTTATTTTGTTTAAGAATTCATTTAATTTCGAATAGGATTATTTTTATTTAAACGTTTCTTCCCGTGCATAACAAAATAAATAACATTCACAAATAAGATATAAGTTCATCATTTATTGTGCCTGACTCTTATTGATAGTCATAGCATATGACTATTATTATTATTATTATTATTATTATTATTATTATTATTATTATTATTATTATTATTATTATTATTATTATTATACATGTTGTTTTTCATTGTCAATGGTTAAAATATTGAATTTTATCGTTTATATGCATGATCTCTATTATTAACTTTTTCATCTATTGTTTAAATGTTCAGAGTACATGAATACTGGAGATCCTACATTTAAGTATTCATTTTGCAAGGCGAGTTTTTGGTTCTAGGAGATAGTGAATAATCGTTACAAAACTTGACGATCATATTCTATAAGGTCAAATTCTATCTGACAGTAATGCAGGACACAAGTTCTTTATTCCAAGGATATCGTTGAGCAATTCGAATTTTAGGATACTTATTAGATTTCAAAAAAAAAAAAAACAATTTTCATTAATGGTGTCATATGCCATGACTATCAATAAGAGTCAGGCATAATCATTTTCGCATGTATGACTTCTCCCTAAAAGGTTGATATTTATACATGAAACTAATAAATGATGAACTTATATCTTATTTGTGAATGTTATTTATTTTGTTTAAGGATTCATTTAATTTCGAATAGGATTATTTTTATTTAGACATTTTTTCCCGTGCATCGCACGGGATGATTCACTAGTTTATTTTAATGTATAAACTACTTTTTGTTTTATAATAATTATTATTCACTTGATAATTATTTTATTATGTTTAAGTGTAATCTATCTATCTATACATCTATAAAAAACAAAGTCAATGCCAAAAATAATACGCATATAGTTTTCCACCCAAAATGACTTTCTAAATCTGAAAATCTATGCACAAAAATAATATGCAAGAAAAATAATGTAATAAATATTTTAGCAATTATTATGATACATAACATTAGAATTCGTGATATGCTATTGATGACATCAAGATTTTAATTTATTTTAATGTACGATCTATCTATCTATCTATAGAATACATTGTTAGCCCAAGATAAACTAACTAAGAGGGGGGTGAATTGATTTATAAAACTTTTTCGATAAATAATTTTAAACTTAAAAAACCAATGGGTACAAGTATGAGTACTTAGTGTTGCAAGTAACTTAACTATCAATATAGTGTGCTATAAATGTGTAAACTTAATTGATAAAGCAAATATAGTACTTAGATATAGTGTTGCACAATAGAAATTGATAGAATAGAGTAAGTGCAATGTAAGTAAGTAAAAGGGATAAGAGAATGTAAACGCGATTTAGGGAGGTTCGAACAACCAACGTGATCTACGTCCTCTGTCACCGAGCTCTTCGTCACGAGCAAGGCCAATTCCACTATATTGATAACTTACAACAAGGAGTATCGAATCCTTAGGTGACTTTACAACAAGGAGCACCTATCATTTACAATCGAGTTTTTCGCAAGGATCTTGAAACCATAAGCAAAATACAAATGAGAATTTTACAATTGAATAAACTCTCTTAACAAATGATATGATCAAGTCAAGTATCTTCAGAGTTTTAGGATAACACTTCAATAGATAACAAATATTTAAAGTTCAAGTGTTTATGAAAACTTTGAAAAATGATATAAGATAGTTTTGCTTCAATCAAAGTTTTTCAACCAATGATCTCTCTTTCCAAATAATAATTATTTAAGTATGAAGAGATATTTACACTTCAATAAGTGTTTGGTGATGATGAACTCAATAAATGATCAATAATGAAGTAAGAGTATTGAGTTTTCTACAAAATAGAATTCTTGATAAAGATATGAAAAGTTTTGATCAATCAAAAAATTCTTTGCAATAAATGAAATAGAATGTAAAACAAAGTAAGCTCAAATGATTTTCTCAATGATTTTTTCTCTTAAATGCTCTTGTAAGTTGGTGTTATTGAATGTAAGAGAAAAGACTATTTATAAATCAAGAAAATGCACTGCATGAAGTTTCGGTCGACCATTTCTACGCTTTCGGTCGACCGAAAGTTCAAAACTAGCCGTTACACTATTTGAGCAGTTAGACTTTCGGTTGAGCAAACATGTTTCGGTCGATGATACTTTCGGTAGATCAAGAGAGTTTCGGTCGACCGAAATAGTAAATTTTGAAATTTTTATTTTTATATCAAAAAATTTATTTTTCCAAAATCTATTTCATGTTATGATTTGAAAAATCATTTTTATGCAAATAATGATTTTTAGAAATAATTTTGAACTTTATGGACTTGCTAAAAATTGATGAGTCGATACTTTTACAAGTGAATTGAAATTTTTCAACATAAATCTTCTAAAGCTTTAATTTTCGGTCTTCGACGATCTTGTTCACCTCAAATCTCTTTTATTATTGTTTTGTACTTCAATGGATGACGATTTTGATCTCGAAGTATTCAAATGACACATATATGATAAAACTCAAGAATCGAAACCATTAGTAATACATGAAATCTTGTTTGTTATAATCAAAACAATATATATGTGAATAGTCATAGGTCAACATACATGTCAAAGAAGGAAAAGCTCAATTTCCCGTTTAAACTCCTTTCTAAATTTAGAAACTTTAAATAATCTTTCAAGACAAGCTTAATTAATGCAAAAAAAAATAAAATAATAATAATGTAATAAATATTTTAGCAATTATTATGGTACATAACATTAGAATTCGTGCGATGTTATTAATGACATTAAAATTTTAATTTATTTTAATGTATAAACTATTTTTTTGTTTTATAATAATTATTATTCACTTGATAATTATTTTCTTATATTTTAGTCGAAAAATGTGTAATCTATCTATCTATACATCTATAAAAAGTAAAAACAAAATCAATGTCAAAAATAACACGCACATAGTTTCTCACCCAAAATGACTTTCTAAATCTGAAAATCTATGCACAAAAATAATATGCAAGAAAAATAATGTAATAAATATTTTAGCAATTATTATGATACATAACATTAGAATTCGTGATATGCTATTTATGATATCAAGATTTTAATTTATTTTACAAACTATTTTTTGTTATAGTTATTATTCACTTGATAATTATTTTATTATATTTAAGTCGAAAAATATGTAATATTGATGTCAAATCGAATATCTCAACGAGAAGTTTAATACGAGCTAACAAGTGAGAAAAAATAACATATTGTCCGTAAAATTCTTTCAAAGATCAAATGTAAATTTTTTTATATATTTTTTAAATTTTACTCAATGTTTCATTCATTTTAAATTATATCATTTGAGTTTTCTAATACTATCTATAAAGTATTTTTTGTATTAATTATTATTATTTTTTAATAATTATTGTATCATGTTGAAGTCGAAAAAATATGTAATATGTGTGTCAAATCGAAGATCTCTACTAGAAGTTTAACACAAAATAACAGTGAGATTAAACTGAAAATATATTATCCATAAAATCATCTCAAAAATCAAATTGTCCCGAATTTTTTTAATCTGCTTTTCCTCTCTAAAATCAATTATAATTTTTTTTTAATTCGTAAAAAAAAAAACGTTGTCAATATCACATAATTTTTTTTTTTTTTCAAAAATAGAGAATGAAAGAAAATAAAATAGGAGCGTTCATTGATCTATTTTTCTTTTCTTTTCATTTTAATAAAATTCTAAGCGTATATCATATGTATATCTATTTTTTCACTTATTACAAATTCTAATCAAATGTAATTTTATTTTCTCACTTTAAGTTTCAAGTCAATTTAAATTACAATGTTTAAATAAATTTTTTGGAATAGTAAACATACCAACCGTAAAAAAAAATAAAAAATCAAGGTATGTATTATTGTACATTTTTTGTAATTAATTGTCTTCCTTCGTTCTCATTCTTAATTAAATATTCATTTCATATGTTAAAATTTGAAAATCAATTATAATTTTTTTTTAAATTCGTAAAAAAAAAAATAAAAAAGTTATCAGTATCACATAAATTTTTTTGCTTTAAAAATAGAAAATGAAAGAGAATAAAATTGGAGCGTTCATCGATTTATTTTTTCATTTCCTTTTCATTTTAATAAAATTCTGAGTGTAAATTTCTTGGAACGGTAAACATACGAACTGTAAAAAAAGTTAAGGTATGTATAATTGCACTTTTTTTGTAATTAATTGTCTTCCTTCGTTTCTCATTTTTAATTAAATATTCATTTCACATGTTAATATATAAAATCGATATATGCGAGTAACAAATGACCGTGCATCGCATGAGTGTAACACTAGCTACTATTACAAATCTAATTATTTGAAATGTGCATCATATTATTATCAGCCCATGTTTAAGACTCGTCATTTTAAATAATGTTATTTGTTAAATTTCTAGAGAACGTATGGTAAAATTCTGACCACACATTCTACAATAATTTTACAAACCACATTATTTGAAATAACGAGTCTCAAACAGAGGGTTAATAATAACATGACACGTCTATACTTATATTATATTTTAAAACAAGAAAGTGTTGACGACTACACATTGACCAAAAATCCCGCCAATTAACTGACATCCTGTTATTTCATTATTATTATTATTGTTATTTTTTTGAAAATATGCGGATGTCCTTCGACGGCTTCATGCATTATTTTAAATTTTTTAGAATTTAAGGTCAAAAGAAGAAAATTAATTATGAAAATTATAATAAGTCAAATAAAAATATTAATACAAGTGACATTAAAAATAAAAACATTATTACAAGTTTGATATTACAGCGTATGTAATATCGTTATATGTTATACCCCAAACATGTTCATTGATGTCGTAATATGATATTTTATGGCCTACAACATGTATAATAATGTCATAATATTACAATGTCCGTAATGAGAACTTAATTCATAATTTTGAAGTGATTAGAGCACTACATGTGTGGTAATAATATCTATCTCATTAGTACTAGGCACATTACACATCGTGTAACTTAAGACATTTATAAATTTTAGTTGGTAATGATATATATTTCATTACTACATGAGACATTACAAATTTGAATTGATCACTAAGCATTACGGATGTAGTAATGATATGTATTTCATTGCTAGATATTACATATCTCGTAACTTAGAGCTATTATATAATCATTTTGGCATAAATCATAATTACTCATGGAATGACATTGCATTACATGGATTGTAATATAATCATGTAGTGTGAAATGGATTGCACTTCATTACACATATTATAATACTCGATAACTAAGTATTACACATTACATATTCCTATATTTTATAGATGATATATAATCGTGTTGTCATATAATCATGTAAGAATTACACTTCATTACACTGATTGTAATATTCGTAACTAAATATTACACAGTATATTACATATCCTGTACGTTCATGTCGTGTAGCCTTAATTGCATGACACATAACATACCATGCAGTTGTAATGTAATGTTAAATCTTAACCCCAAGAGGAATTACATTTAATCAAACAAATTGTAATATTGGGTAACTAAGTAAAATACAGTACATTACAAGAGTATTTTGTTCATGTCTACAAGCTTGCCAAAATAATTGTCCCTAAACATATATTTTTGTAATGATGCATAAATTTTGATAGTCACCAATTCATTATAAACTACAAATTTCCTAGAAAAATAACATTGGAAATAGGTAATGTTAAATCTTAACCTGGAGAGGAATCTTAATCTTAATCTTAATTATATATAATAACAAGATAGTTGACCCAAGTTTTCCCGCCAAAACTACTGACATTATTTTTTTTTCGGTCAAAATATGACATTTATTTGTTTAACTTAAGATCATTAAATATCAATTATATCAGCACCATTGCATTGACACTCATTCCCCACTACACGAGAATCAGTGCATTGGTACTAACAAATTGTTTAATCAATTCTATAATACATTGATTCATTAGTTGGATCATTTTTATATGGATTTCAAGAACAAATTATGTAACATTCAAGAATGTAAAAAAAAACAAAAACAAAACAATTTCCTTTTGTGAAACAGATTTTTTTTTTATCATTATTTTATTTTGACATTACTAAAAATATCTACAAAAATATTATTTGTAACGTTGAGCAATATTAACGCAAGAAATAAAAAATATTGTTATTTTTCATAAATAAATTTAATACACGTGCAATTCCTTTTCATGCATTGATTGATATTCTGCACGATCTAATTGGAAAATTTTAATATCTTAAATTTTAAGGATTGATATAATAAAGTCCAATAAAGAAATTATGTCTATTCATTCTTTGCGAAAACATTTTTTTCCTGTGATCATTCTTTGAATTATTATTGGCATTCATTAATTCACATCTCATTTTTTAAAATTCATTTTTAACTATATTTTATTAATGAGGTATTCTATACATGATATAAAAAAATCTCTACTTTTTAACCATATATTCTCCTATAATATACATTTCTATACCACATTTCTTTTTAATTGTATTGTATGCAATGACCATGAATCGTAATTGTTTAAAAATTATGAACCACAACTATTATTTTTAAAGAAGCTTTTTTAATTTACATTGAATTTTGCTATTGAATACTTTTTTGTCTTCATAGTCTTTCCCATAATATATGAATTTAATTGTTTTTGTTATATATTTCTCACATTTTCATTAATTATTGAATATATTTAGTTAGTTATTCATTAATTAATGATTATAATTTTTTTTGTTCCGTACAACGCACGGGTGCGAATACTAGTATATATAATAACAAGATAGTTGGCTCAAGTTTTCCCACCAAAACTGCTGACATCATTTTTTTTGGGGTCAAAATATGACATTTATTTGTTTGACTAAAGATCATTAAATATCAATTATATCAGCACCATTGCATTGACACTCGTTTTCCACTACACGAGAATCAGTGCATTGGTACTAACAAATTGTTTAATCAATTCTATAATACATCGATTCATTAGTTGGATAATTTTTATATGGATTTCAAGAACAAATTATGTAACATTCAAGAATGTGAAGAAAAAAACAATTTCCTTTTGTGAAATAGAATTTTTTTTTTATCATTATTATATTTTGACATTACTAAAAATATCTACAAAAATATTATTTGTAACGTTGACCAACATTAACGGAAGAAATAAAAAATATTGTTATTTTCCATAAATAAATTTAATACACGTGCAATTCCCTTTCATGTATTGATTGATGTTCTGCACGATCTAATTGGAAAGTTTTAATATCCTAAATTTTAAGGATTGATATAATAAAGTTCAATAAAGAAATTATGTCATTCATTCTTTTGGAAAACATTTTTTTTTTTTGATCATTCTTTGAATTATGTTTGACATTCATTAATTCACATCTCATTTTTTAAAATTCGTTTTTAACTATATTTTATTAATGAGGTATTCTATACATGATATAAAAAAAAATCTCTACTTTTTTAACCATATATTCTCCTATAATATACATTTCTATACTACATTTCTTTTTAATTATGCAATGACCATGAATTGTAATTGTTTAAAAATTATGAACCACAATTATTATTTTTAAAGAAGTTTTTTTAATTTACATTGAATTTTGCTATTGAATACTTTTTTGTTTCTTCATATTATTTTCCATAATATATGAATTTAATTGTTTTTGTTATATATTTAATCTCCCATTTTCATTAATTATTGAATATATTTAGTTAGTTAATTATTTATTAATTAATAATTATAATTTTTTTTTTATTCCGTGCAACGCACGGTGCGAATACTAGTTACATTTAATCACACAAATTGTAATATTGGGTAACTAAGTATTATGCAGTAAATTACAAGAGTATTTTGTTCATGTCCACGAGTCTGCCAAAATAATTGTCCCTAAACATATCTTTTTGTAATGATACATAAATTTTGGTAGTCAACAATTCATTACAAACTACAAGTTGTCTAGAAAAATGACATTGTAAATAGGTAATCGAAATAGTCTGTATTAGATGCCAGATTGCAGAAACTTTTACAAATAGTTCCTTCTTCACATCCTCAGACTCCCCTAATGTCCTTAATTACAAAATCTAATGAATGATAATCCTCCAAACTCAAAGTACCCTTTCATCGTGTGAAAGCATCAACACCTTTATTCTGCATAAAAGTGAAATTGCAACGAAACACACATTTAAAACATTTGACCGTAAAAATTCACCAGCTAATCAGATTTGTTAAACAATTTGTTAAACAAGCTTTAACAGGACGTATTTACTAGATTTTTATCGTATTTACTAAAATCTCAAAAAAGATAAAAGAAAGAAGACAAATGTCAGCTGAGTATATAGATAACAGAAGCAAACAGTTAGGAGGGCTTATTGCTTATAAATTATAATGATGAGTAAGTATTATTAATAAAGCAACAAACCATAACTTAATATCGTAAATACCAAAGAATTTTGTAGATTGCCGACGGATAAGGAAAAAACCAATAAAACAAATTACATTTCCATTCTTATTCAAATCTCCGACGGGAGGGAAAGAATGTGACTTTTCATTTTTGTAAGATTCTAGGAGCAACCACAGTTTCTTATCTTCACAATAAGGTTTTTACACAAATTACACAGAAAACCTCTTTCTATCCCACCAACCGCATACACAAACCCCACACATTCTCGCTTGGTCAGAGGTTCGAATCCGACCTTATTAAGTTAAAAGATAAGTCCTTATCCTGCACTCTGAAAGGTATAACCTGTGATTTACATCATTCACCAAATTTCAGGGCGGGGTTCAACCTTTTTAATAATAACCTTGGTTTAGATCTTAGATCCCTCAATAACCGTCGCCTCAGGTTCGGACGCCTACTATGGTGCTCCGCTGCTATACTTTGCGTTCCCCATTACTCCTTGGAGTTCATCATGACCAGGGAGCTTGGGTTTGGTTTGAGAGCAACCTAAACAATGGAGGCTTCAAAATGAGGGTTTGGATTTTTTAATTGCAGATTTATAGTAGAGAGATTTGGGGATGATTCAAATTGGAGAGATTTTGTTATGCTTTGAGATTCCAACGACAGCGGTGATAAAGGAAATAGTGAGAGAGAGGAAAGAGAAGCAAATCACTTGAGATTCTAAGATCATGAGATTCTAAGAAGATCCGTTAGGTAAAGTCAAAAGTTTTGATTTTTGTATTTTTTTTTTTTTTTTTAGATGAATGTGTGATTTAAAAAATATTTGAAAAGTAAAAAATGGTGAACTTGACTAAAAACTGATAGTTGAGATTGAGTTTGAAAAGTCGAGGTAAAAATATTACCATTAGCAAACAGGCTGTAAGCCTCTATTTGTCAAATTTTTTTGTTTAAAAATATGTTTTTTTATATTTTCGAAGTAAATTATGTGATTAAAAAGTGGAGAAAAAAAATATGTATAGTTAAAAAGTTATTTGAAGAATTGTGTAGAAAAAAACTTGTTTTTAAATAAAATTGGCAAACAAAAGCAAATTAATCCATAAACAATTTATCAAGCCTTCGGCAAAGTTTAGGGTGTGTTCGGTATCATTTAAATGCAAAATAAATAGAATGTTTGTTGTCAAATCAAAGAATTTAAATTATTTGTTGATTTATTTGTGTTTTCTAGGTAAGATGTGAGGTTAAAAATTAGAGAGATAAAATGAGAATGATTAAAAAGTGATATAAGAAATTATGTAAATTAAATCAAAATAATCATTACAAATTAAATCCTGGCCGAACACACATTTAGTTAACAAAGGCCGAAGCAACTTAGAGTTTGTGTTGGTGGCAGCTACAAAGCGAAGGGTTCGAATTCTGGGAAATGTTTTGCTTTCGTTTGGTAATATTGTTTAGTTTATAAATTAATTTATTTATGATTTTGAGGTAAAAAGTAATAATTGAAAATTGAAGAGAAAAAAATGTGTGGTTATAAAGTGGTTTGAAAAATTGTGTGACTTATAAATTAGTTAATAAATCAAAAAAATAATATTTACCAAGGGTTTAGATATGATCTTGTGGTGAAAATTAGTTTGACAAATTTAACTGGACTCCTTCATGTTGGGTACTGCTTTACAGCGGGGCTCATATATGAGTTCCTAAGTGTACGCAATACAGTTACAGACGTCAACTTCTCACTGTCGGTGGAGCTCTAAAAGACTCGGCAGCTCTAACGTAGCTTTCTTTTATTTTACGCCTATATATTATTAATTTCTCATCATCATAATATAAACAATTACACGCTGATTACAGCTATACATATATGACAGACAGGTAATGGTCTTTCTTACTCCGTCTCTATTACTTCTATTTTTAGTTTTCATTTTTCTCATTTTCCGATTTAGATCTGGGGTATAATTGATGGATTTTTTTATGAATTTTAGTTGATTACGAAGAAAAGTCTGTTTCTCAGCGGCGGAGAGTGCGATATCGTTAGATCTTGAGGTGATTGTTTAATTGTCGTTCAATTTGCGCTTCAATATGTCTGTGTGAGTGTAGTAATGAACGATTATGTGCGTGTATATGTGAGAGTGGATGGCATCGAGATATTTCTGTTTAGTTTCTTTCACAAAATGGTTATTGAAAGATTTAAAGTAGGTTGAGCTTAAGGTTGACTACTGACTTACTTCAATTTGATTGGCATAATTGATTTTATCTCTCTGGGGTTCATTTATTTGATTACCTTGTAAGTCAAACAGAGAGAGAGAAAGAATCGGAGACTACACGCTTTTTTGTTTTAATTGCCAAAATGTGGATTGAAGGCAGGCCTGATCGGGAATTCACTTGATTTTCATTTTACTTATTTGTGTATTTAATTGTTTTTAATTTGATATTTGTGTGATTAGAGGTAGATCTTATCTGTATATTGAGGAACTCTAATTAAAAGAGTTATCTTTTCAGTGAAGAGGCTTTGGGCATGTGGAAATCTGAGTGATATATATTTGCTTGTAAATCCATTGCTCTCATTTAAGCTAAGTGATGATGGAATCTGAAGCAGAAATTAAGGTTAGTACGAAAACTTTCTGAATTGTTATTTTAATGTTCGTGAACGCTTAACATGCTTTTAGATTGAACTTCTAATTTTCTAAAGGTCTTAAGCTATCTTTTCTGACTTTTAACTGAATATGGGCCATTGATTTTGTAATACCCCATAATATGAACTTCTTTATTCACCATGCACTATGATTTGTAGATTGGGACATTATATTAAACTTGGTAAAGTTGACTTTTATGCTGAATGATTTATAGATTGTGAAATTAAAATGAATTTTATTACTCGTGTGCTGCAACCTTTTGTCTCATTTTTTGGGTTTACTTCTCTAATTGATTTATGCAGTGTATTTTAGAATAACTAAACCTCAGGATTATTGGGTTTCTTTGTTACTGAATTGTAGTGCTGAATTATCAGGGAAAGACCTTGAAGAACGTGGGCAGTCAGGTCTGCCAGATCTGTGGTGATAACTTGGGGTCAACTGTTGATGGTGAGCCATTTGTTGCTTGTGATGTCTGTGCATTTCCAGTTTGCAGGCCTTGCTATGAATATGAGAGAAAGGATGGAAATCAGTCTTGCCCTCAGTGCAAAACCAGATACAAGAGACACAAAGGTATATTTATTGTAGGCATGTTGATGTTTAGTAATCGACTCCACATGAGCATGAGCACATCTATTAAAGATGATATAATTATGTTTATGGTTTTTTCTTTTTCAATGGTTTTACTATTACTTATGTTTGATATTTTTATGTACATTAGTGCACGATGCAAAGTTGTTTTCAGTTGCAATAAGAATGTATTAGACATAAAAAAAACTCATTCAGGTTGTAAGAATTGACTTCAAGCAATGAACAATAGCCAAACAATCCTTATTATAGGAATGTTGATTATGAGTCTGAATTTTAGTCCCCTTCGTCGGACCCTTTGTTTTGTGGATAAACACTGGTCATTCAATTTTTATCTTCATATTCTTTTGAAAATTGGTGATTTATAATATTTGAAACTTAAGTCTAGATTTTCTGAATGTGACTTCTTGCACTTCCACTTTATACAGGAAGTCCTGAGAGACAGTACGTTTTGAGTGGTGATTTATAATATTTGAAAATTAAGTCTAGATTTTCTGAATGTGACTTCTTGCACTTCCACTTTATACAGGAAGTCCTGCTATTAGTGGTGATGGAAAGGATGATGGTGTCAATGATGATGGTGCCGGCGATCCTCATTACTCTGAAACTCAAAATGAGAAGCAAAAGGTTTCAGAGCGTATGTTGAGCTGGCACATGAATTATGGACGAGGAGAAGATATTGGGGCACCAAAATATGACAAAGAGGTCTCCCACAATCACATTCCTTTGCTTACAAACGGAACAGACGTATGTTTATATGCTTCATACCTCCAACCGAAAATATAATTATTCATTTTTTATGTAATAATAGAGATACTTAAGAACACCAGCTCTATATTTTAGGTTTCTGGAGAACTGTCTGCAGCGTCACCTGGACGCCTTTCAATGTCATCTCCTCCACATGGAGGTGGTGGTAAACGTATGCACCTACTTCCTTGCAACTAATATAGAAAATCACAATTTTTCGTTTTTTGTTTTATGACCTCATTTATTCTTGCATCAAGTTCTTTTTATTCCCTGTTTGGAACTTATATTCTTTCTTTTAAGCGCAGCTAGGGCTGTGGATCCAGTGAGGGAGTTTGGATCCCCAGGATTGGGCAATGTTGCCTGGAAAGAGAGAGTTGATGGCTGGAAGATGAAGCAGGAAAAAAATGTTGTTCCAATGACAACTAGCCATCCCCCTTCGGAAAGGGGAGCTGGAGATATTGATGCCTGCACAGATATTCTTGTGGATGACTCTCTGCTGTGAGTTCCTTATTATTCTAGTTATATTGATAATTTTGCTTCGTACTAACTATCTTCTGGTCATGATCTCTGGGAATATTGTTGTGAATACATAGAAGACCTTTTTGTACCTTTTTAGCTGCACAAGTTTCAGTTCAATACGTGATTTTGGTTTTTTTTTTTAAATGTCAAAGACGATAGTGTGATTCGGGTGTAATTTACGTAAAGACTCTTTTATACAAATAGGGAAAGTGTCTTTTATGCAAGATTTATTGATTTTCATCAAATAAGGCAGCTGTGGGTCCTTTGCCTGATTTGTCATCATGCTACAGGAATGATGAAGCTCGTCAGCCCCTTTCAAGGAAGGTTTCTGTGCCATCATCCAGGATAAACCCTTACAGGATGGTCATTGTGTTACGGCTTGTTATTATCTGCATTTTCTTACACTACCGTTTGACCAATCCTGTGCCCAATGCATATGCTTTGTGGTTGATATCTGTGATCTGCGAGATCTGGTTTGCTATATCCTGGATTCTGGATCAGTTCCCGAAATGGCTCCCAGTAAATCGTGAAACTTATCTCGACAGACTTTCTCTTAGGTGGGATATTTTCTGTTTATTCATATCAATTTATACTTTTTGGGCTTCATTTTGCTTTGTTCAGTTAACTTTTGTTTTTCTGAAATTATCCATACCATCAGTTTCTACAAGGGTTTTCTTTTCTCTGATTTTATTATAAAACTTCCAAGTTATAAATCTGATTTTGGAAAAAAATAAAAATTGTGCAACAGATATGATCGAGAAGGGGAACCTTCACAATTAGCTGCTGTTGACATATTTGTCAGTACTGTTGACCCTTTGAAGGAGCCTCCTCTTGTTACAGCTAATACTGTCTTATCCATTCTGGCGGTTGACTATCCAGTGGACAAGGTTTCATGCTACGTTTCTGATGATGGTGCTGCTATGTTATCATTTGAAGCTCTATCAGAAACATCAGAATTTGCAAGGAAATGGGTCCCTTTCTCCAAAAAGTACAATATTGAACCACGTGCTCCAGAATGGTACTTCTGTCAGAAGATTGACTACTTGAAAGACAAAGTTCATCCATCATTTGTCAAAGATCGTAGGGCTATGAAGGTGAGAAATTTATTTTGCAAAAACATTTCCATAGTCTGTTTCCCTGGGTCCAGGATTCCTATTTTTGTTCTTTCTTGTCCTACAGCGAGAATATGAAGAGTTCAAAATTCGTATCAATGCACTTGTTGCCAAGGCCCAAAAGGTTCCCGAAGAAGGTTGGGTCATGCAAGACGGTACTCCGTGGCCAGGAAATAATACCAGGGATCATCCAGGAATGATTCAGGTTAGCTTAGTTTGATGGAACTGTGTAACAAATCCCTGGATAATGAGATACAATGTTTCTCACTGTATACTGAATGTTAAAATGTTCATAAAAACTATTTATTTATAAAAATATTGATATCTATTCAAAGTATATCAAATTAATTGTTTTTAATCCTTGTGTTATAGGCTATCACTCATCACATTTCTTTTTTTCACTGCTTGGTGGATCCAACACTGTCATCATCATACTAGCATCTTCACAGTTTTGTGTTATATTTGAAGTAACTCATCTAGATTCTGTTGCAGGTTTTCCTTGGCCAAAGTGGAGGTCTTGACAGTGAGGGTAATGAGCTGCCGAGGTTAGTGTATGTTTCTCGTGAGAAGCGTCCAGGATTCCAGCATCATAAGAAAGCTGGTGCTATGAATTCACTTGTGAGTAGTTGAGGATTGTGATCTGCAGTTATTCTAACATTGATTTGTTGGCACATTTAAAATTTTATGATCAATTCAATTCTTGCAGGTTCGTGTATCAGCAGTTCTTACTAATGGACCTTTCTTGTTGAATCTTGACTGTGATCACTACATAAACAACAGTAAAGCTTTGCGAGAAGCAATGTGCTTTCTTATGGATCCAAATCTTGGAAAATATGTCTGTTATGTGCAATTTCCACAGAGATTTGACGGTATTGATAAGAATGATCGATATGCCAATCGTAACACTGTCTTCTTTGATGTGAGTTCATGATCACTGTTATTGTTGTTGTTGTTATTATTTGTGTTTGTTTCCTACTAGTGTGTCCAATTGAACTGTAATAAATAATTTGATAATATTATTCGGTATGCATAGTAACTTGTTCTTTTTCTTTGTGCTAATAGATTAACTTGAGAGGTTTGGATGGTATTCAAGGCCCTGTGTACGTGGGTACTGGATGTGTCTTCAACAGAACAGCTTTGTACGGCTACGAGCCTCCTTACAAACCTAAGCAGAAGAAGTCTGGGTTTCTCTCTTCCTGTTTTGGTGGGTCAAGAAAGAAAAGTTCTAAAACGAGCAAGAAGGGGTCAGAAAAAAAGAAATCTAAAAAGCATGTTGATCCCACTGTTCCTATTTTCAGCTTGGAGGATATAGAGGAGGGCGTTGAAGGTAGTATTGTTTCTGTTTTAATCATTATTCTTGAGTTCCTACTTGCATTTACTGTACATATTTGGTACTAAGGCACAAAATAATTACATGTATCGTGTCCCGTGTAATTAGATTTCGAGATTTTGTTTGTGAAAATTGATCTAGGCATGTAAATTTTGTTAATTAGGCTATACCAATAGAAGCATGCATTCGTTTGCTGGGAACACATGCAGTTAACATGTGTTATGAAATGTAGCACCAGTAAACAGTGTTCTAAAAAGCATAAAGTGTGACGAGCGACGAGGTCGAGCTTCAAGTGTGCGAAAAAACCCAGCGCGAAGCGTGAATGCCAAACTTCAAGCTTAAACGCGCCTAAGCGTAAGCGATCTTTTTAGAATGAAGCGTGTAAGTGACCAAAATAAAGGGAAGGAGTACAGAATGATCATTTTTTAAAAGTAATACTACAAGTATATAAACGTCATCTATCTTTGCTCAGGGTTAAAACGTGTCTCTGCCATTCCATGTGGATTGACACTCGTTGCTGCTCCTTTACATCTATTCTTCCTGTTCCTTCTTTTTTTTGGTCTGAGTGGGGCTTTTGAGGTAATTATTGGATCATATGAACTGGATTCATAATTGGCCAGTGAAGTGATGGAATACAACCATTGGGTGTGGTTCATGTCCTTTGAGTACATCTCTCATTATTTAGTTGGATTGTGTTCAAATATGCATGAAATGTTCATTCTTTTGGTTGTCCTAATCATTCTTATTTCATGACATGCCTGGTTTTCACGAATCTTGGCACACTCAATTGGTTCTCTGCTTATTGAGATTTCTCCTTTCGTCTTCTGGGCAGACAGAAGATGCCAACAAGAACTTTCTCTCCAAGTTTCATTTCATTAGTCTTTTAATTTGATCTCTTTGTTAATTCTTCCCTCTTTTGATTAAAACCAGGTGCTGGATTTGATGACGAGAAGTCACTGCTTATGTCCCAAATGAGCCTTGAGAAAAGATTTGGCCAGTCTGCAGTTTTTGTCGCATCCACACTAATGGAGAATGGTGGCGTTCCTCAGTCTGCTACACCAGAGACTCTTCTAAAAGAGGCCATTCATGTTATCAGCTGTGGGTATGAAGATAAGTCGGAATGGGGAAGTGAGGTAAATTTGCTTTTTTTTTTTAAATTTCCATTGAAGTTCCTTCCCCACAGCACTATATCATAGTTTATCGACATAATTACAAAATGTTGTTATTGCGTTTGTTACTGGAAGGGCATGCTTGAAGACTGGGAGATAAATTATTGATACACGGGGGTTGCATTTGATGTAGACTAACAAGTACTAACAAATGACTTTCCATGATCTATGATTTATTTATTTTTGGGTACATTAGTTTACTTGTTTAATAAAAATCATGACCTTATAATGAGATGAAATAAAAAGTAAAGATCCGGTTTCATGGATTTCAAAATTGTTCTCATTTAGGTTGATAATTTTTTCCTGTGATATCATTAGCTGTATATGGAACCGGAAGTTCACAGCAAGAGCCTATCTGCCATTGTCAATAGAAATCAATTAATGGCATGCTGATATTTGTTATGTACCCTGATCTATTTACCCCTTTCTGCACAAGGAAGGGAAAGCAGCAGTAAAATGAAGAGCCAATTCTAAGCAGTTATTTTTCTTAGATTGTTCATTAATTGAAGTATTTAAGTACTTTGAGTGCCGCCTCTATCCAGCAAAATTGATGTTTGGAGTAGACCTTTTGGATATAGAAGAACAGTTTCCTTCCTATTATACCTCTATCACTTCTCCACCTTTTTGATATTTCAAATTTCAAATTTCAAATTTATTTCTTTATACTGGTACTTGATATTTGGAGGCGGTGCTGTCTAGGCGCCCCTTTTTTGTTCCTCTACTTGAAACAAGTAAATCCCTTAAATATCATGTTTCATAGAAGGCTCATTTCCCCTTATTGTGCAGATTGGATGGATTTATGGTTCTGTCACAGAAGATATTCTTACTGGATTTAAAATGCATGCTCGTGGTTGGCGATCAATTTACTGCATGCCTTCTAGACCTGCCTTCAAGGGTTCAGCTCCAATTAATCTTTCTGATCGTCTCAACCAAGTGCTTCGATGGGCTTTGGGATCCGTGGAGATTTTGTTTAGCAGACATTGTCCTATATGGTATGGCTATGGGGGAAGGTTAAAGTGGCTAGAGAGGTTTGCATATGTCAACACCACAATTTACCCAATCACTGCCATTCCACTTCTTTTTTACTGTACTCTGCCAGCAGTCTGTCTACTCACTGGAAAGTTTATTATACCACAGGTTGGTTTCATAATTTCATCTCCCAATAAATTTTCATTTTAAATGCCTATTTGACGTTAAATGATCACTCTTCAACAATCGTCTTCTTCAATATCTTACGAGTGCCATGTCATTTCCAATTTGCGGGGTATAATATATAAATAAAAAATAAATGTCGTACTTCCTCGATCTTGCTATCATCTTTCTGCCTTACTGTGTATCTGTAAAGCTAATTTAATGTATCAGCTATACACACAGTGGTAAATATAACAATATAACCAATATCCTAGCATTTTATAATTGTGCCTTGAGCAACTGGCATGAAATTGACATGAACCTGATTTCGCAAATATTTAATATTACTTCGTGTTGCAGATAAGTAACTTTGCGAGTATCTGGTTTATATCCCTCTTTCTTTCCATCTTTGCTACTGGTATACTGGAGATGAGATGGAGTGGTGTGGGAATTGACGAATGGTGGAGGAATGAACAGTTTTGGGTGATTGGAGGTGTTTCAGCTCATCTTTTTGCTGTCTTCCAAGGGTTACTCAAAGTGCTTGCTGGAATAGACACTAACTTTACTGTCACATCAAAGGCCTCAGATGAAGATGGGGATTTTACCGAGCTCTACATGTTCAAATGGACAACGCTCCTAATACCTCCGACAACTCTTCTCATCATAAACTTGGTGGGTGTTGTTGCAGGAATCTCCTATGCTATTAACAGTGGTTACCAGTCATGGGGTCCACTCTTTGGAAAATTGTTCTTTGCCTTCTGGGTGATTGTTCATCTCTATCCTTTCCTCAAAGGTCTTATGGGCCGTCAGAATCGGACGCCCACTATTGTTGTCGTATGGGCCATTCTTCTTGCTTCCATCTTTTCATTGTTATGGGTGCGAGTTGATCCATTTACCACTAGAGTGACTGGCCCAGATGTTGAGCTGTGTGGAATTAACTGTTAAAGAGTCGACATGCCTCAGACTTGAAAGGTTTGATCTGGGAACCTGAACCTCTGAAGAAATCAACGATCGGGAGGTTGCCATGTGATTCACATTTGTTGTAGAGTTGATAGCTAAATTTTTTTGTTGTGATAAAAGTGATTACAAACAGAAACTTTTTATTTTTATATTATGTTCCTAAAAGAGTGGTGGAAGAATTGTATAATGTTGTTACAGAATTGTCTCGATAATTTAATAACAGTTCTCATTCTTGTAATGGGTTTATTCAATTCATTGGGCATATTCTCAAATCGTGTAACTGCTGTCAAGTAGCTACATCTGTGTTTATTCATTTTTTATGTTAAAAAAAAAGTAGATATAGTTTCAGCACTTTGAAAAGCCAGAGTATATTTTGGTAAAAATCCTCCTGAGTTGAGTTTGTAGATGATATGCTTATTGGCAGAAAACTCTCCTCATCCTTTGGATCTATTGCGAAATACCATCATATCCTTTTAGATTAGAGGAAAATTCCCCTATATGACTTTCGAGGCATGGAACACTCATTTACCGTCCGATTTTGTTAGTTTGGACGTTAAAAACAGTAAAAATGAATGCCCCCCCCCCCCCCCCCCCCCCCAAAACCCATGGCAAAAAAAAAAAAAAAAGGCGTAGTAATCGTGATTTCAAACATATTGTTTTATATATTGTACACAAACTTTTAATTTATGCCAACCACCCTTTTAAACCTTCAAAAAATCAACTGCGTGGGACTTTGTTTCATTGTCTAAATTCTAAATTTGGTCAGTTATTTCTTCAATTGTTTTGATAAGTAATTGCGTATCCTTAATTCATTTAGACAACACAACTACCTAGTTGAATTGCTTCCTTACACATATACCAAGTCTTAACGTCTTTATACGTAGCTCATCTTCATTAATCACATTTTTTTCTGATTTTATACTCCTTAATCTATTCGCTTCTTGCATCCACCCCATTCTTATAAAGTGAGGAGAAGTATATAAATGTCTTCACAAATAAGGATTTTGAGAATCTGTCCACAAACTCAAAATGTGAGCATTCATATTTTCCTTAATCATTTTGCAAATTAAAGCAAACTTGAAATTTCTTAGGGGCCCTTTCTTCTAGTTTTACCATGTACGTCTTACAATCACAATTCACTTCTTCAATCATATCATCCTTAAATTTCTTCCATTCTTCTTCGAATTTCTCAAAAATATTCCTAGTACATACTTTAGATGCATGCTGTAGAAGTAAAGCATTGCCATTTTGTAGAATTTCAGAGGGAAGAAAGGTGGAAATCTATTTCCTTCATATCAACTTTAGCAGACGAATGTCTGTGTTAATATATACATGAGCAGTGGTGTAATTGTTGAAAACAAAGAAAGATTAGGGACTAAAAAGGAAAAATAAAAGATTCGTTTTTAACTAATCTGCTAACTAATTAAGTTAACAGATTAACTAACTAATTAACTAATTATCATATGTATTTCTACATCCCCTCAAGTTGGAGCCTTGGTATAAATCAACCAAGCCCAACTTGAAGAGTAAGTCATGAAACTGTGAAGCTGCTAGAGTCTTTGTAAATAGGTCCTCAAGTTGGTCTTTGGTGGAGATGTTCTAGGGAATAACAAAACCTTCCTTGAACTTGTTCCTAACAACATGACATTTAATTTCCAAATGCTTGGTTCGTTCATGGAACACAGGGTTGGTAGTGATGTAAATGGCAGTCCTGTTGTCGCACCATAAAGGAACCGACAAGATCAAAGAAACACCTAAGTCTTGTAGAATGTAAGGTATTGATTGGAGTTCACAAACCTTGGTTGCCAGGCTCCGATATTCAGCTTCGGTAGAAGATCTGGATACAATAGTTTGTTTCTTAGTCTTTGGTATTCAGCTTCGTGTTAATGGTTTTCTAGAATCAATGCAGGAGGCCCAATCTGCATCATCATATCCATGAAGCTGGAGATCATTAATTGTGGGAAAATAAAGACCATTTGATGGACAACCTTTCAAGTATTTATGCAGATGTATGGTAGCATCCTAGTGGCTTTGTCTAGGACCGTCGACAAATTGGCTTAATTGTTGCACACCAAATGTTACGTCTTGTCTGGTTAAATTTAGATAAAGCAAGCGTCCAATTAACCTCCTATATTTCTCTGGTTCAGCAACTGGTTCATGTTGTGAAAATATCGCAAACACAAGATATCGCGAACAAGTAGTAAAGTGAACTTTTTGAGTCCGGAATGTCAATCCCACGATGACTAATTTACTTATTACTAGCTTTGATTAATCAGTTCCTAAACTACAAATAAATTCAAAGATTTGGAATATTGATATATTAAAATAGTGAAAGAAATGAAGTATGAAAATAAAACAAATGAAAAGATTTGATTTTTGTTTTTCTAATAAATGGAAAATGTTGGGACCCACGATAGTAATTTTGTTATTCTATTCAATTTCTCTTATGTAATGTTTCGAAATTAGTATTTAATCGAATTCACAATTTTATCCAAAATTCCCTTTTTGAATTTAAATTGGTTCTATCTAAGATATGTCAACCACATATCTCTGTGATGATCAGAATAAGCCCTAAATAGATGCATTCAATGACAAAAATTCAAAATGATTACGACAACCACAACTATGTATTTCTACCCTTTTGTCAATTGCGGGATTTTATTACTAGGTCTAGGGGTTAACTCACCTCTCGGATTATGAAAACAACTCACAAATCATCAAATTGGTGATCAAGCAATTCATGCATTAAAACACAATAATAAAATCAACACATAAAACGATATGCCCAAAACTAGAGAATTGAAATTGAATATTCAAACAAAATCACATAGTTCGTCCCAACGAATTATTTAGCTACTTATGCTAGAATCTAAATTAATAAAATTACAAAATAGAAAGTTCAACATGTCTTCAATTAACAAGAAAGAGTTATACCAAGCTTGAACAATAAGAAACCCTAGATTTTGCCTCTTGCTTTCTGTCTCTTCTCCTGTCAATTTTTCAACCCTAATAATGATTTGTTTTGGTCTTTATATAGGGTAAACTACGTTCAAGACGAATATTTCAAGTTGGGCCCATAAAAAGTAGGAAAGAAAATAAGAAAAATAGCGAAAATCGGATTTTCCAGTCGAACCGCGGTCGGATTGTGGCCTGACCGCGACAAACAAGGATTGAGAGAGACCGCGGTTTGCAAACCGTGGCACACCCGTGGTTGCGCTATTTTGATATTTGCAATTAAGTCCCTATTTTATTGCATGCCTACTCCTCCAAGTTTCTGAAATCTTCAATTAGGTCCTCATACTTCTACTTTTGTTTCATTTGAGTCCTCCTAAAATTGCATCTCAAGTCCTTCATCTTTTTGCAATTTACAATTTGGTCCCTATACTTTCAATTGTTGTACGATTTGGTCATTTTTCCTTGTTTTGTGCCCAAAAACATCCCAATTCGAGTTATTCCTAAAATAACTGAAATAAACACACAATTTAGCAATACCATATTCTAAAATACTCACAATAGTACAAATTTAAGGCTAAAAAATAGGTGCAAAATCGCACTTATCAGTTCACTTCCATCTTGAGTGAGTTTTGTTCCTTTTTGTATAGGAATCAAGGTTGGCTTTGCTCCAACAAGTTTTGCATATGTTAAAATGTCTAGAACATGTTTTCTTTGGTTAACATAAGTACTTGACTTATTTCTGGCAATCTCAAGCCCCAAAAAATATTTTGCATATCCAAGATTTTTTATGGTGAATTGCTTGTGAAAGAATCTTGGCAGCCTCTATGTCTTCTTCATTAGTGCCCGTGATTAACACATCATCTATAGACCAATAGGATCAAAATTCTATGAGTATTTTTTCTGATGAATAGGCAGTGGTCATGAGCCAACTGATGAAAACAAAAAATGTTCAACTTTTTGCAAAATTCTACATTCCACTGCCTTGAAATTTGTTTTAAACCATAGATACTGTTTTTAAGCTTGCAAACCAGTCTATTCTTTCTTGTGTCATATCCTTCAGGTGGTGTCATATACACCTCTTCATTAAGGTGACCATGCAAAAATGCATTGTTGATGTCGAGTTGATGTATAGACCACTGTTTGGCAGATACTAGTGTTAAGAAAATTCTAACCGTAACCACCTTTGCAATAGGTGAAAAACTTTCAAAATAGTCCACCCCTTGAAGTTGATGATATCATTTTGCTACTAGTCTCGCTTTTAACCTTTCTATTGATCCATTAGGATTTAACTTTATCTTGTATACCCACTTTGATCCAATGACTTTCTTCCCAACTGGCAATGGTGAAAGATCTCAGATCTCATTTTCTTCCAGAGCATTTAACTTTCTTTTTATAGCTTCTACCTGATATGAACCCCTTTGGTGTTTGGACCAAAAATTCCCACAACAATTTAATACCAAACCCAATAAAGCTAATTTGGTAAAATAAACCTAAACACAAGTTTAATTTAACCAAAATTCTAAGGAATAAACCTTAACCCAAAGGAGAGAAATAAACAAGTTCATAGATTTCTTCCAACAATACAAGATTCATAAAATCCATATGAAGTCGAGAATAATAACTCAAGAGGCAACAAGATTTGAAGAGGAATTATTACTTCTAATTTGCTCACAATGGAGACTTCAATGTTCATACATAATAAACTAGTAGGGTTTTTGAGAAAAATGAGTATTAATAGTACAAATATGAAATAAAATAAATAAAATACGAAAAAGGGTAGAGAACGCGCTTTTCTGAATGTTTTTGTAACTTTTGGTCGGCCAAAATGGTCAACCGAACTCCATTTCGGTCAACCAGAAATTGTCAACTGAAATTGACTACAAGCAGCTTTTTCAGTATTTGGGTTATAACTTTTGATCTCGATATTCGATTGAGGTGATTCAAAATGATTTGGAAACTAGAAGAAATGATCTACAATTCTTCAAGAAATAGTGAACCTCAAATTCGGATTTTATCTTTGTCAAAGTTTTAATTGAATCTCGAACTTGATTCAATCTTCATGTCTTTGCTCCCAATTTCATTCTAAACTTCTTTTCTTGGCTTGATCTCTTGATTAAGCCTTGAATCTTCTTCCAAATGGCCCATAGTTGACCCAGAGCTCCACAAACATGCACTTCAAAATTTTTTTGGCTCGAATGATTGATTTTCTTTGTCGAGCCTCCTATGATTCTCATCACTACCCAATCAGAACTCTTGCTTGCTAATAAGAATTTGGTTCTTGGATACAAGAAATTTTGCTAGAAAAATATGCACCGTTTAGGTTTTGTGAATTGGTACAAGGATAAGTTGGGGGTGTGCGGTGCCAGATTAGCACAGAATTAGGAAGTTTGTTGATAATATGAGTTGCCATCAAAATGGAAAAAAGGGCCAAAATTTAGGAGGTATAGAAGCTTGAAACATAATAGCTCTGGCTATTTGAATTAGGTGTCTGTGTTTGCGTTCCACAACACCATTTTGTTGTGGGGGAGTAAACACAAAATTTTTGGTGAATGATTCCAAGGTCTTGAAGCAAATTTTGGTAGGTAATGTTGGTGAATTTAGTACAATTTTCAGTCTTGATAGATTTGATGCTTTTATCAAATTGGGTCTTGATCATTTGAAAGAAATTTTTTAAGGTGTTCACAGTCTGTGTTTTGTGCACTAAGAGAAATGCCCATGTACATCTACTATGGTCAGCATGTATGGTGTTCCGGTTAAAGAAAATTTTCTATAAGACCCCCATACATCAATATGAAGAAGATAAAAAATGCATTGTGAATGGACGAGGGCTGTTCTAACAGTCTAGATTGTTTTGCTCTATGAAAAATATCACACAGTCGAATTTTGTTGAGGGCAGAATCAGGAATTATCCCCTTTAAAAAACTCAAATGTTGTAGTGCTTGAGATGATGCCTGACTTAACTTACAATGCCAATCAATAAAAGAGGAAATAGAAGTTTTATTGATCAATTTGTCTTCATTACGAGAGTTTGAAATCAAATGATCAAATGACAGTAGATCAAAAGGTCTTTCTCCATTAACTAAAAATAGGATTTATCTAACAAATAAAACTTGCCAACAAGTTTCCAAATAGCCAACACTTCTTCATTATGTAGGTCCTGAAATAGACAATGGGTAGGTAGAAAAGTAAACTTTATTTGTGCCGACAGAGCAAGTTTGTGGACAGACAAGAGGTTAAACTTGAAACTGGGAATATTTAAAGCTTCTATCAAGTAGATTTTTGATTCAAAATCACATTTCCTATATGTGTAACTAGTTTGATTGATCCATCAAGTAGGTATACAGGTGTAAAGAATTATGTTGGTTTAGGGTTGATCATGAATGTTTTGTCAATGCACATATGGTTACTAGCTTGAGTACCAAGTATTAAGTTCTAGGTTATCAAGCAATGTAAGAGCGTGATGATATGAGCTTATATTTGCAAAGTCCTAGAAGTGTGCAAAAATCATTTGTTCTCCATTATCATTCAGAACCTTTCCTTTAAGCATTTTCATCAGCTCCTTCTGGATCAGATTGGTTATGTCTATGTTTGGATTGGTATTTTTAACATCAAGCTTGCCAAAATTTTGTTCAATCTCAAGGGGAGTTTCAGACATATTGACCAAGTTTCTAGCTGATCTTATTGTTTTGTTTCTCTGATCTTTTGGTGCTTTAAACCAGTCCGAATAACCATGGATTCTAAAACATGTATCATGTTTGTGTCCCTTCATGTTACAATACTCACAGTGCAACTGATCCTTATCTTGATTATTGTATCCTTTTTAGCCTCCTCTGCCACATGCTCCTCGATCCATCAAGTTTCCTCTGCCTGAACAGTTCTTCAAGTAATGTCTCTCCTGTGGTATTGGCTGAAGTTTTGTGATCTAGTCATCATAGTTAAGTTTTCATTTCCTTCTGGAAATATGTTATGCACTTCCCTTTGTTTTCCCACTTCTAATACCATAGACAAAGATTACGCTATATTAACAGTTGGAAATGGATCCATCATTAGAATTTGATTTCGCACAGCTTCACAAGTCTCATTGAGCCCCATCAGAAACTGCATCAATTTGTTGAATGATGCCAGATCTAATACTTCTTTGTTGGTTCCACATGTGCAAATAGGAATAGGAATTAAGCACATCAATTTATCCCAAAGCTTCTTCAAATAGGAATGGGCATTAAGCATATTCCCTTGTGTTATGTTGCTCATCTCTCGTTGCAACTGATACAATAAAGGACCATTTCACTCTCCATATCTTTCTTCAAGTTCGATCATAAATCCCTTGATGAATTTGTATAAATGAACGCATCAACTATCTTCTTTGAAATTGAATTTAGAATCCATGATCTCAACAAACAATCTACTCTAACCTACTATTCCATTTGAGCATAATTTTCTTTTGGCTTTTTTCCCGTTCCATTAATAAACCCTAGATTAATCTTAGCTCTGAGTACAATTTTTACAGATCTACTCCAACTAAGGTAGTTGCTACCTGTCAAAGGCGAAGTAACGAGCTGCATCCTTGAGTGATCTTAACTTTGGATCTTCAAGGAGTCATCAATGGAATAGGAGTTTAATTCCTCATTAGATTTTCCATTTTCACCTGTATTTAATTGAGTATTTTCTTCTTCTGCCATTTATGTGATGATCGTGTTCTTCTTCCTGCTTCTTTGTTTTCTCTGTAGAAATTATTGAATGAAGATATAGATCATTATCTTCAGTTGTGACCTGGTAGCTCTGATACCATGTAGAATTTCAAAGGGAAGAATGGTGGAAAACTATTTCCTTCATTCCAACTTTAGCACACGAATGTCTGTGTTAATAAATACAAGAGCAGTGGTGTAATTATTGAAAACAAAGAAAGATCACAAACTCAAAAGGAAAAATAAAAGATTTGTTTTTAATTAATCTGCTAACTAATAAAATTAACTAACTAATTAACTAATTATCATATGTATTTCTACACATTTAGAATCTTTATGTTCTGATTTCTTCACCTTGCTCCCTTCTCACATTGAAGCTAATGCATGATCGTATTTGTGAACAAAATCAGTAAAAAGCTATCAAAAAAATATATAACACCTTCTCTCTGTTGGAAATCGATTCCAAGAATTCAAAATAAATAAATAAATAGTATTTAAAAAAAAAAAGAACGCCTTGAAATTTAATTAATTACTAATCTAATAAAAAAAAAACTACCTTTAAGGTACGCAATGGAGTTACCTTCCAGTAATTAATATGAACTTCAATCCTTGAAATTACTGTTTCAACTTCCAATCTTTAAATCTTCCCCAATATTGGTTATCCCCTCATATGTATATATAGGGGAAGAGTTTTAACTCTTCTCATATTCCTTGTGGGATTAGAGTTTCATACTTGTCGTACAAGTAACTCTTTTCTTTTTTCTTGTGGGATTAGAATTTCATACTTGTCCTACAAGTAACTCTATTCTTATCCCTTTTTATTTGTGCAATTCAAGAACTATCCAACTCTTTACAAGTTAGTTCTTCAAGTCTTATTTAGGCTATTGGGAGACCCAATTGGATTTATATATTATAGGCTCCCAATAATTAGATCTGATTATGTCAATTAACAATTGTCCAATTTAATTATCTAATAATTCGCTCATACCACTATAGGCGAATTGTTGCAACTCCTAAATTTATAAAATAATCATAGAAGTAATATATATTTATTTCCCATAATTATTTATCCTCTTGACTTATCAATTCAATAGTTTGTTCCCATTTAAGATCGATAATTAATTAGGCATACAACTAACTGTTTCACCTAATTAATTATTTCACTTTATTTAAATCAATATTCTTATTGCTATGATTTCTATTTGACATTAAATGTTAAATACTAAGTTTAGATTCCTGAAATCATACTTGCATTTAGAATATTTAAGTGATCTCCTTAACTCCACAATTAATACAACGAATTCCTCTTACAATACGTCATTTATTAATTCACTTTCCTTTGGTTCCAAATATACAAAGTTAATGATCATTGAGCTTGTTTGCTCCTAGGAAAAAAATGCAAAAGTGAAAAACTTTACACCAACTTGTGGGACCCAACAACTAAAAAGCAATAAAAAAAATGAAAAAGTTTGACTACTACACAATAAAGTCAGAACGCTGCAGAAATTCTCAGTGACGGACAAATCTACCCTCCATTTTGGGATAAAGACAAGTCTAAAACAGAGGTATAATAACTTCAGAAAATAAGGATATATATGAAATTTCATCGTTTCTATACGTTGGAAAAATGTTGAATGGTATTGAATGCTCTGACAATGCAAATATTATAATCAATCTTGCAAATATTATAATCAAATTTTGAGAGTCTCACTCCAATGTGAGTGAATTGTCACCGACATTGTGAGTGGAATTGTGAAACTAGAATAATTCTATTATAATTAAGTGGGGTCCACCGCTGAGAAAAATTTCACCAAATTGACAAATTCACCAGGAGCAAACAGCCACTCAATGATTGATCTTACTTATATTATATCAAAGTCAGGTAAGGATTGTTAGATAATAAATACCATCCAAGATAGATTAAGACAATTCATATGATAATCATGTGAAATCTCAATTCCTAAGCACGATCATGCTAGAGAATTAATTTCACAATGGTTCAATCCAATATACTTATCTCGAAGCATATTAATGTTATTATTCACGACGATTAAAATAAATTGCCTATTCTTATTAATTAGAGTAATAATCAAATGAACTTCAATAGAATAAAGTGTCCATATTTATTCAAGGTTTATGACTAAATTATTCTAGATTGAAATATAATATTAATCTTCTATACTTCGAAAGTACTAATATTATTATCTTTAAACAATCGAAGACAATTTGTTACATCTTACATATAATAATAAATTGTATATTTAAATAAAAGTCAAATATTATATCAAATATAAATAATAATTTATTACATAATATTAAGTTCTTAACGCTTTTGGTAACAAATCCAACACTTTCGTTAGTAGGATACTAGGATTCATGCCCAAACCATCATCCACGATTATAAGTTAGGACCCAACTGTCACATATAAGTCGTGAAAACATTTGTTACTTTCTATCTACTCAAGAAAATCCGCGTCCATTTCTTCCTCAATATCTTCAACTTTATATGTATGAATGCAACTTTTCACATATTTCTTGAAACTTGAGATTTTGAATATAGTTGTCATAATTTATCCTCTATAACATCAAATCATGTGTCAAATAACCACAAAATGTTTGTCTCATCTTCTAGCATGCGAAACCAAATTGTATGGTTTGAAAATGATGGTTCACACGGTAGATGGATGGTGCTCAAGTGACATCTTTCAAAGTTCGAACCACATTCTTGACGATTCCACTATTCTGTTCCTAAAGCCTTGCTTGAAATCAAATAAATTAGTAAGTCTATTAAATCATCATAATTAAGTTTTAATTTAATTTTTTTATTAAAATCAATGTCAACAATTAATTATAATCATATATATTTCATGGCCCACATTTACTCAAACATTTATCAAGATTCTAAAAATGTGATTTTAATCTTAAACAAGGCAAGCACACTGGAGCGGATCCAGCCCCGCGCGAGGGCATGCAGTCGCTCGTGCTGGATTCGCTAAAAAAAAATTTTAACTTATAATTGTGATGTCGAAATTTTTTTTCCCTCTTACCTTGTAGTGTCCGCTCGTACTAAAACAATTCCGCTCATGCTGAATTGATTTCCTGAATCGTCCCCACGTATGTCCAATACCTTCATCAAAAATGGTTACGTGTCAAGTCCACAGCATTAACTTAATTCATCATCCTTATTTATTTTCCTATCATTAGTCATAGATAAGTAAATCATTGAATAACACGTTTCCATGCATCTGTCCTAAATAAATAAAGATATAAAATCTTGAAAAGTGTGCAAGCTTAGGTATAACAGGCAGCAGTAGTCTGTAGTTGGAAGGAAAAAGAAAATGGCTGCCATGGAAGAACCTGTTCTCTCCAGACTAAGCCGACTGGATAACATCGTGAGTAAATTTATCATCTCCTCACCCCCCCCCCTCCTCCCCCCCCCCCTTTTCTGTATTGATTTATTAGGTTATAAACTAAGCGGCCATATGATTTCTTGTTAGAGTTTTTAACAAGAAATCTCTATCGATAGAAATAATTCATAGAAAAGGTTTGCAGCTGTAATAGAATATGATGTTGGAATTCTATTGTTTGGTTGCCATTAAAATTTTCTCATTTTTTTACCGTACCTAATCTCAACCATCGATTAAAAGTCAAGCTCAAAATATTTGACTTTTCTATCAAATTTCAACCATTTATTTTCTAAAAATCAATATTCATTTAAAAAAAATCACTTTAATTAAAATCAAACACACATAATTCATGGAAAAGGTCTCAGTATTGATTTCCCTTTGATGGTCAGTGAAGTAGATATGGATTTCATTATTGAGCCCTCTTTGGTGAAGATTAAAATAAATTATTTTGTAAATTTTGATAAAAATTGATGAGATGTGTGATTGAAAAGTTGTGAATCCCATAAAATATGTAGTTGAAAATAATTGTTGACTTTGACTTAAATAATGTCTACAAAACACGTGAATCGAGCATCTCTCTGTTTTCAATATTGTGGCAATTTCTGCTTTCTCGAGTAATTTTTTTTAGTTCGTCGATACTTTGAGCAGCACAGGTCTTTGAGTTTTAATCTAATAATCTTGGGGAAATTTAGTTGAAACAATTGGAAGACATCAAGAGCCTTAACTATTCTCCCAAGAGCTCGTGTGCATCCACTTTCTCAAGTGGAATCCTCACGAGTGACGGCCAAGCATCATCGGTTGATTACTCGCCAAAAATCTTCGAGAAGCATTGCCGGCCCATCAATGAAGTGATATTGGAAGTCGAGCGCAAGGGTACCCTCATCGAAAGACTAGTTCATGTAGAGGACCGTGTCTTGAAGGTATCTGTTTGTTAAAAGTTTTGTATTTAAAAACATATTTTATTTATGCTTCGAGGTAAAATATATAGGTTGAAAAGTGAAAAAACATATTTCTTTTTTTGTTGAGATAAAATATATAGCATTAGTCTATTTGCATTCCACAGTTGGCCCTAATTGTGACAACATTCTCACACTCACATGAGTGTGTTGTCACACTTGGGGTCAACCGTGAGATGCTTGTAGAAGTGTTAAAATATATGTGGTTGAAAAGTTGAGAGAGAAAATATGTTTAATTAAAAAAACGATTTGAGGAACTATGTTGTTTAGAAACTTGTTTTTAAACAATTTGTCAAAAAGAGACTAAACTTATGAAAACATCTAATAATTTTGTGCTACAAGATTTGTTTGCAATTAGAAGAAATGCTCGAGGCGGAGAAGCACGGAGGTGAGACGGCTTCAGCGGAGAAGAATTCGCCTAAGAAGATATTGAAGAAGATGCTGAAAACTTGTGGAAAAGGAGGACATGGGAAGCATAATATCAAAGCTTGATATATAGATAGTATAAAGACTGTTTAGGCATATGATATGATGCAAGTTTTTTTAAGCATATGTTGTGTGTGTGTGTGTGTGTTTTTTTTTTCTTACAGCAATTTAATCTGGTTTACTTGTAATTGATATTAGTTCTTTGTTTAATCGAAAAAGATAATTCTTCTCAGCAATATGGTTTGATCGAGAGACTTGATTAACCGATTTTTGCTCAATTTAGATCATATGGAAACACTTGTGCATGTGGAAGTTGTAGAAGTACAAAAGGTACATTGGGATAAATGGATGAACTGTCTGTAAGTACTAAACGGAGTTAAAGGCAGTGACGGATTCAGGACTAAAGTCCAGTTAGAGCGATCGATCGTTGACTGATGACGGATGACGGAGCAATAGTTAAATTTTTTATTTAATATTTAATTAAATAATATTTCACAACTTTTAATCAACAATCACAATTCACAAATCAAATCAAATAATCGCTAAATCTCAATTTACGACCTTTAATCAATAATTACAATTCACAAATTAAATCAAATATTGTCAAATCTCATTTCACAATTCAAGCAAGGGGAATATGAATCTCACAAGTGACCATTACAAAAGTAAAAGACAACGAAAACTTAAAAAATAACACATTTATGCAAAATTTGTCATAACACTTCAAAAAATAATGTATTACACAACATAATCATACTATGCAACAAGCAAGAAAATCATTCAATTAGAGAATGAACAAATAATACAACAAACTAGGAAGCAAATTACCTTGTTCAAGGATTATCAAATTTCCAGCCCCAAACACAAACAGTCAAACTCTTTTACCCTCAGGTTGAGAATCCAAATTAAGCAAAATAAGAAAGAGAGCCAATCAGCCAGAGGCACAATTAATCCTGGATTTCAAAACTAAGCAAAAGCAAATTACTTGGATTTCGGCTAGAAAGGAGCCACTGCCAGAGAAGATGAGTGGCTCGGCTGCTGGCTGCGTAACCTTTTTGCTGTGAAAGGTAATAGAAGTAAACTCAACTATTTTTAGACTTTATTTGGGTCAATTCATGGGCAATTTTAAGTGGGCCCAAATAATTAAAAAAATGCCCAAAATTATCATCTTCTAAGTTCTACTCTACCTACAGCAAGACAAATCGGAGACGGACCACAGACGGCAACTTGAACTCAGCAAGGTTTGTGAAATCTGAATCCTTCCATTTCTGACGCGGAGACTTCGGCGAAGCCAACTGGGTAATGGATCAGCCATTATTAGACTCTGAGAAATTGAGATTCAAAAAAAAAAAAAAAAATAGATGGCCGGAATCCAGCTAGCGCGGCCACGCCACCGGCTAGATCTGCCACCGATTAAAGGGCAGGACATAGAAAACTCAAATGACTGTATTGACTACGATTTATGTGTTATTGGTACTTGACCATAAATGAGATATGTAAGAAGATTTTTGAGCCATATTAAACTATTTCCAAACCAATTATTTTGGAATAGAAATGGAACCTACGAGTAATGTTGTTACATGAACAATTATATTGAACAACCTTGTGAACAACTTTGGAAAAGAGATTGAGGAGTTGTGGCATATGATTTTAGGATTTTGCTACATAAACAATCAAATTGAACAACCATGTAAATTACCCTCTCACATGGGTGGTGGGGCCCATACACATGTGTGTGTGGCCACACCACCCATGTGAGACAATGTAAATTACCCTCTCGCATGGGTGGTGGGGCCCACACCCCATGCGAGAGGATAGTTAAATTTTGGTTGTTCATTTAGAATTTTTGATGATTTTATCTTCATAACAATAATCTTCAAATGGATAGCGACAACACTCTCCATCTCAACAACGGTTGTCTTGAAAACATCGATCTTCGCAGTCTCAGGCGCAACAGTCTCAATCCCAACACCAGTCACCCACTCGACAACGATATTCCTCCCAACGTCAATCACTCTCACAACAGCATTCGCAGTCTCAACATGCTCCATCTTCTCATCAGTGTTCCCCTTATCCCCAGCCTCGACTTATCATTTTCCTTCGTCATCTCATTTCTATTATACTCAACCATACCATCAGCCCTTGTCCCACAAGTGTCTTACCTTCATGGAGACTTTTCAAGGATGCTCAATGATCCATACTTTATACAACAAATTATGCATTCGGATTAGAGAACTAGTCAACGTGATTAGAGTTAACATTTATGGTTCTTGTTATATACTTTTTAGGATAGATTTTGATGTCGTTAACAAATGATATATTGTGAATTCTTGTTTACCGTATTTGATGATAAAACATATTGTTATGTTTGATTGTGGAGATTAGTATCTATTAGAATTTCTATGTACGATGTTAATAGTATATTAATTTGTTTGTTATTAAAAATATGTATATATATATATATATCGGTTGTTTTATTTACTATTTAATTTAATTTAAATTTATTAGGAGCACATACATGTGTCTCTATAATTGATATAAATTTATATTTAATTAATAATAGGAGTATGCGCCCCTATTGTTTTAAATTTATATGGAACGTTTAATGAAGTACATTTATTATTTTAAATTTATTTGGGGCGTTTAATTAAGTGCCCCTATTGTTTTAAACTTAATTGGGACATTTAATTAAGTGTCCCAAATTCTTACAATCATGGGTGCCTGCGTGGCACACATATTATTATGGGCGTTTTTAGTGTCCATTCCGTTCCTATTTATTATTAACGATGTCATTTATATGGACATTTTGCTAATTTGTCTCTCTTTCTCTTAGGGACGTTTTAAATATGTTTTTTTTGTATCTATTTATATTAATTGAGATAATTCTAAATGTCAATATGAAAATACTCCCCTACCCTTCAAGGGTAGGAAGGGTGGGGGGCTTATATACTCAAAACCAAGGGCGGAGCCAGCCCATTTGTTTGGGTTGGACCAAATTTCATTTTGGATGGGCTTTGCCTAAGAATTTTTATTTATTTTTTTTTTTTTCTAAAAGGAATTTTTGGGCCAGGGGTGGGCCAGGGCCCAGTTGGCCCACCCCTGGCTCCGCCCCTGCTCAAAACACATAAAACCCCCCTATGGGTAGGTGGTAGTGGACCCCACTTCCACACCAGCTTTTTACACTCCATCCCATCTCTGTTGGGTATATAAAAGGGAGCAAAACTGGTTCCTAATAATTTCAATTTTAATAGCGATATTTCTTTAAACATGATTTTTCTCACATATTATGTTTTTACTATTGATAATAAGTTTGGCAACCAGTGGACTCCATCCATGGCGTGGGTAGCAATGGGGTCAGATATTTTTTTTTGAATAATTCTACTTATACAAACTATGGATAACAAATTGAGTTACTCCCCCCTCATGGAGGGGGCTACAGTTTTGTGGGCCCCCTCCATGTGAGGGGGGAGTAACCCAATTTGTCATCCAGTTTGTACGTATAGCAAGACCCTTTTTTTTTCTCGTGGAGTCAAAAGTAAATTGTAATTTTTTCTGAAATGTCGTTACACAAACAGTGGACTGAGACTCGAAAGATGAGAAAATAGGCAGGTAACAATTGGAGAAACAAAAATCTCAATTGTGGAGAATAGTGCCTATTCTGTTATTTTCGAAGCTTGAGTCGAACGTCATAAAATTAGTTCTCGAAAAAGTTGTAGTATGCATGTAAAATTTATTCGTATTATGGAACCAATTGCTAATTTGTTGATTTAAAATATAATAGTAAAACATAAAATATTTATATTATAATCAACGGTAAACAACACAAATTGTCCTCAACCTTTAAGTTTCTTGCGACAATTGTCCCCAACGTTTAGATTTTGGCATTGGGTAAATAGCGAAAAACGTCCCTATCGTTTGTGTGTATTGTGGAAATCATCCCTATCGTTTCATTTTTTGCAATTACACCCCCAAAATCACCTTTCATTGCGGAATTCATCATTACCGTTCAAAACCGTTAACATTTCTGTTAAATGCTGAGCTGGCAACAATTTTTTGTTTAAAAGTCAAGGGCAAAATCGTCAATGCACAAGAGTAAAGGTAGTATGTATACATGTTTGGCACAAAACGTCATTGGGATATAAACGTTTTGCACAAAACCTTCCTGGCATGTAAACGTTTTGCGCAAAACATCCATGCCTCTCAAAAACTAATTAAGTAAATGATAAATTATTAATGATTTCGCTTATGTAATGATCTTGTGTGTTCGGCTAGATCATTTAAATCAACAAATTAAATTACTTAATTTCTCAAACCATATATATATAAACCCTTTTATCGAACAAAGGCTAAGTAGTTGAAAAGTTGAGAGAGAAAATGTGTATGATTAAAAAGTGGTTTGAGAAATTAAGTAATTTAATTTGTTGATTTAAATGATCTAGCCGAACACACAAGATCATTACATAAGCGAAATCATTAATAATTTATCATTTACTTAATTAGTTTTTGAGAGGCTTATATATATATATATATATATATATATATATATATATAATTACTACAATTTTCAATACAACTTATTAATCTAAATTATCAAACAAACTATTATAAATATTTAGAGATCATAAAAGAATTATTTTTGTTCGGCGGCTTAATAAAGAGAGAGAATTTTTTTTTTTTTTTTTTTTTTTTTTTTTTTTTTTTTGTAAAATGTGATTAAAAATTGAAGCGAAAATTGAAAAATTGTGTAGTTTAAATTTTAGTTTAAACACCCTATTAATGGGCTAGGAGAACTAGCATTTATCAAATTATTTATATGAGGATTATATTCACCGAAATGTGTAATTTGTTATTAAGCCTCTGTTTGGCAAATTGCTTATAATAAAATTGTAAAAACTGAAAAATACTTCATAATTACATGAAGTATTACAATTTGATACTTCTTAAATATGTCAGTATTACAGTATGATACTTTTCAAATTTTTTTAGTAACAACGAAGTATTTAAAAAAAAAAAAAAAAAAATTGGATAGTAAAAATCAATTTTGCCATCTAAAGTAAGTAATTTCCATAAGTGGAATTTATGCGATAACCCACCTAATATCCTTACAATTGGATTTTTGACACCCTCAATTAAACAATAAGGGATTTGCCATCTATTTCTATTAAAAATTGTGATAATGTCATACAAAAAAAAAATTAAAAAAAATCATTAATTAAGATAATATATATATATATATATATATAAAGTCAAATTTCAAATTACAAAAAATAACGGATTTTTTTGCAGAATTACCGCGTAACCGCTCCTTTCATTTCTCATCTTCTTTAATATTCACTGATATTTCAAACAAACAAACAAATTTCAAGGAATATTCTTTGATTAATTTCTTTGTGTTGGAAAATATATTTGGCAATTGATTTTCACTTGAGTAAATGTGAAATTGATCCCACATTGATTGAAAATTGGGATTTGAAGAGGAGTCTTAAAAGGGATTACAATCCCACATTGGTTAGAAATGGAAAAGTGGGAATAAGTGGAGGCTATAAATAATAGTTCCATCCCACATTGGAAAGTGGAAAAATGTGGAAATGTTGGGAATGCTTAAATAGTTATCCCACATAGGATAGAAATGAGTTTGTGGACCAATTTATATATGGTTAACAATTTGTAAGGTGTAACCATTTGTTGCATAGAGACTCCTCCATGGCCTACGCGCCCGCAGGGGGGGGTGCAAATCTTGGACCGACTTGGCCTTCGAGCCTTGAACTTGTGTGCGGGCGCGACCTGCGTACACGAATGTCGGACCGAACGAGTCAAAAATTGGCCACAAAGTACAAGCCACGTTTTGGAATTCTGTTTTGAATTTTTCATTTAAAACATAACTCCAAACTGATTTCCATTTAACTTGTAACTCCAAAAACGCCTGGAATTCAAATGCAGGAGTAAGTGCAGAATTCAAATGCAGTTGTAACTCCAAAACGTCTGGAGTAAATACAGAATTCAAATGCAGTACTAAATGCAAAGGCTCCTCCCTGCCTATATATACAGCAACAATTTCTTCAGTCCAGACACACAACAACCACGAAAATCTCTCTGCATTTGTCTGTCCAGCTTCCTGCATTCCTTCTTCCAGTCTTGGTGATTCTGTTCAAGCACATTTTTCGTTCGCCTGCACAGCTGCAGTTCCAGCCGCTGTATCCTGGGAAGCAAGCGCTCGAGTTATTCCGGTGAGAGGGCGAATATTGCTTTAAGGACACTGTGTTGAACACAGGCCCCGGCTCCAGCGTTCATTTTGTTTACTGCTCAAGAACATTTTGTTTACTGCTTACTGTATATTACTATATACAGCTTACTGTATATTTTCTGTTTACTTACAATCTGCAAATACTTTGTTAGTAAACTGTTTAACAAGTTATGTTACAAACTTAAAGCAATATTCTTTTTTGTTAAACAGTTTACAGAAACGTTTTCAAAAGCAGATTTCTTAAGGCTAATTGATTTATATCATTTGATACTAATATTCTGATTGTGTTTCAGAAATGGAAAATACACCTATCAACATGGATGTGGCTACTGCTGAAAATCAGACGGTGGCTCAGGCTGTGGCTACGCCAAGTTCGACTGTGGCTATGCCAAGTTCTGTTGTGGTTACGCCAAGTTCGACTGTGGCTATGCCAAGTCCTGTTGTGACTCAACCTGTGGCTAAATTGCCAAGTCATGCTTTGACACAAACCGTGGCTCAAACTGCAGCTACAACTGTGACTGTTCCAGTTAACCATGGGGAAAAACCGGAGAAATTCAATGGGCTGAATTTCAAAAGGTGGCAGCAAAAGATGTTATTCTACCTGACCACTTTGAATCTTGCGAGGTTCTTGACTGAAAATGCTCCAGTGCTCCAAGAGGGTGAAGGAGACATTCAAGCAGTTAGTGCAGTTGATGCTTGGAAGCACTCGGATTTCCTGTGCCGGAATTATGTGATGAATAGTTTGGCTGATTCACTATATAACGTATACTGCACAATAAAAACGGCTAAGGAATTATGGGAATCTTTAGACAAAAAGTATAAAACCGAGGATGCCGGGGCCAAGAAGTTTCTTGTTGGTCGCTTTTTGGAATACAAAATGGTGGACTCCAAACCTGTAATCAGTCAAGTACAAGAACTTCAAGTGATATTGCATGAAATTCATTCCGAGGGAATGGTTGTGAGCGAGTCCTTCCAAGTGGCTTGTATAATTGAAAAACTACCACCTGCATGGAAGGATTTTAAAAACTACCTAAAGCATAAGCGAAAGGAAATGAATGTTGAGGAACTAATTGTTAGACTTCGAATAGAAGAAGACAACAAAAGTTCTGAAAGAGGGATCAATCCGGTTGTGGCTAAAGCAAATGTTGTGGAGCATGGGCAAAGCTCCAAACCTAACAAAACCAAGTCTGGGCCATCTAGTAGCAAAGGGCTCAAGTTGGGGCCCAAGGGCGGAATTTCTAAAAAGAAGTTTCAAGGAAAATGCTTCAATTGTGACAAAATTGGTCACAAGTCAACGGAGTGCCGTTTGCCGAAGAAGAAGAAAGAAGCAAACATGGTTGAAGATCCATCTGACATCAACCTTACAGCTGTCATTTCTGAAGTGAACCTGGTGGGTTCAAATCCGAGAGAATGGTGGATAGATACCGGTGCCACCCGACATGTTTGCTCCGACAAGGAGTTGTTTAGTGGTTTTGAAGCAGCGGATGGGGAGAAGCTGTACATGGGAAATTCAGCGACTTCTGAAATCAAGGGCCATGGAAAGGTGGTTCTAAAGATGACGTCTGGGAAAGAGCTGACTCTAAACAACGTGCTCTATGTGCCGGAGATTCGCAAGAATTTGGTATCCGGCTCGCTGTTGAACAAACATGGCTTCCGCATGGTGTTTGAATCAGACAAGGTTATTTTGTCTAAATCTGGAATGTTTGTAGGAAAGGGTTATGTTAGTGATGGGCTTTTTAAGCTTAATGTAATGGCTATTAAGCCAAAAATTAATAAAATGAATAACTCTTCCGTTTACTTGCTTGAGTCTTCCAATTTGTGGCATGGTAGACTAGGACATGTTAATTACGACACTTTGCGTAGACTAATTAACTTGAATTGCATACCTACATTCCAAATTGATAATAAACATAAGTGTGAAACTTGTGTTGAGGCAAAATTGACAAGGTCATCATTTCAATCCGTTGAAAGAAAAACTAAACCGCTTGATTTAATTCACACCGATGTATGTGATTTAAAATCTGTACAAACAAGGGGAGGCAACAAATATTTTATTACTTTTATTGACGATAGCACAAAATATTGTTTTGTGTATTTGCTTAAAAGTAAAGATGAAGCGATAGAGAAATTTGTTCTCTATAAAAATGAAATTGAAAATCAACTCAACAAGAAGATCAAAGTGTTGAGAAGTGATAGAGGTGGTGAATATGAATCACCGTTTGCTGAATTCTGTGCACAACATGGAATTAAACATGAAACAACAGCACCTTATTCACCTCAACAAAATGGTGTTGCTGAACGAAAAAATAGAACATTGAAAGAAATGATGAATGCAATGTTGTTGAGTTCTGGGTTACCTCAAAACATGTGGGGAGAAGCTGTGTTATCAGCTAATTACCTTTTAAATAAGGTGCCCCGAAAGAAAGAAGATAAGAGTCCCTACGAGTTATTGAAAGGAAGAAAGCCTTCCTACAAATATTTACGAGTGTGGGGGTGTCTTGCCAAAGTGGCTGTACCTACACCAAAGAAGGTGAAAATAGGACCAAAAACTATTGATTGCATATTTATTGGATATGCACATAATAGTAGTGCTTATCGGTTTCTTGTGTTTGATTCTAAAATTTCTGATATACACAAAAACACGATAATGGAATCGAGAAATGCATCGTTCTTTGAACACGTATTTCCATACAAGTCCAAAGAAGAACCAAGTTCCTCTAAACGAACGCATGAGACCATGATTGAAAATAGTCAGGATCAAGAGGTTGAACCAAGACGTAGCAAACGTGAAAGGACAGAAAAATCTTACGGTCCTGATTTTCTGACCTATATGCTAGAAACTGAACCTCAAAGCTTCAAAGAAGCTGTAAACTCTTCAGAAGGACCTCAATGGAAAGAGGCAATTAAAAGTGAAATAGATTCCATTCTGCAAAACCATACATGGGAACTGGTTGATCTTCCCCCGGGAAGCAAACCACTAGGCTACAAATGGATTTTCAAAAGGAAAATGAAAGCAGATGGAACTATTGATAAGTACAAGGCAAGACTTGTAATTAAAGGATATCGGCAACGAGAAGGCCTTGACTACTTTGACACTTATTCTCCGGTAACGAGAATAACTTCCATTCGATTAATATTAGCGATTGCATCTTTATACAATCTCGAAGTACATCAAATGGATGTCAAAACTGCTTTTCTAAATGGAGATTTAGAAGAAGAAATCTACATGGAACAACCTGAGGGGTTTTCTGCACCAGGACAAGAAAACAAGGTGTGTAAATTGGTAAAGTCATTATACGGCTTGAAACAAGCACCAAAACAATGGCATGAAAAATTTGACAAAGCAATGATGGAAAGTGGATTTAAAATCAATGAATGTGACAAATGCGTTTACATCAAAGACACAAAAAATGGTTATGTCATTTTATGCCTTTATGTTGACGACATGCTCATCGTTGGCAGCAACGATAAGATGATTAAATCTACTAAAAGCATGTTGAATTCAAGATTCGACATGAAGGATATGGGTTTAGCTGATGTGATTCTTGGAGTTAAAATTTCAAGAACATCAGATGGACTTGTTCTAAGTCAGTCACATTATGTGGACAAGATTTTGGAAAAATTCAATAATGATGATACTGGCGTAGCAAGAACACCAATAGATACAAGTCAACATCTATCGAAAAATAGAGGCGATGGTATTTTTCAAGTAGAGTACTCTAGAATAATCGGAAGTCTTATGTACCTAATGAGTTGTACAAGACCAGATATAGCTTACGCAGTTAGCAAGCTGAGTAGATATACTAGTAATCCAGGGTCTGACCATTGGAAAGGAATAGTAAGAGTACTAAGATACTTGAGATATACTCGTAATTATGGATTGCACTATACCAGATATCCGGCAGTCATTGAAGGATATAGTGATGCTAATTGGATATCTGATATAAAAGACTCAAAGTCTACTAGTGGATTCGTGTTCACACTAGGAGGTGCAGCTATATCATGGAAATCCTCTAAACAAACAGTTATTGCGAGATCTACCATGGAATCTGAGTTTATAGCTCTAGATAAATGTGGTGAAGAGGCTGAATGGCTACGCAATTTCTTAGAGGATATTCCAAGATGGTCAAAACCTGTGCCAGCAATTTGCATACATTGTGATAGTCAATCTGCGATTGGAAGGGCACAAAGCAACATGTACAATGGTAAGTCTAGACACATACGTCGTAGACATAATACCATAAGACAGTTACTCTCAACTGGAGTTATCTCGATTGACTATGTAAAGTCAAAAGATAACATTGCGGATCCGCTAACCAAAGGGTTAAATAGAGAGTTAGTTGCAAAGTCATCGAGAGGAATGGGACTTAAGCCTCTAAAAGAATAAGTTATTGTAATGGAAACTCAACCTAGCTGACTGGAGATCCCAAGATCTAGGTTCAATGAGAAAACCTAATTACAAATACTTAATAGGATCACTGTGGGGGTTATCTCCTGTCCATTCCTGTAATAACAGTGATGCCCGTAAGGAGAGGATAAGCAATAAGCTTTTAATGATTCTTATGCGTCGGAAATCCGAGCGGAGTAATGCGGGTTACTCTTGATTAAGAAATCACCTATGTGAGAGAGAAGTGGGGCCGCTTCGAAGGGAATTATGAGGCTAATTCTTAACAACTCTCACTGAACCAGGCATATGTTCATGGCCACAAACGAACATACCCATGAGAACTAAAATGTGTTAGGAAGAATCCTGTGTGAAGTACATCATCGTTTACACAGAAGGAAGAACAGTTCAAAGACATCGCGTCTACTGATCAGCTAGTAAAGTAAATGTATTTTCACAAGGGAAGGTTCAAAGGAAACCCCTACCTATCCTATGCAGGTTTCAACTGTGGAACTTTATCACCAAATATTCCGTGTCTCTATCAATTTACATTCATGTGGGGGATTGTTGGAAAATATATTTGGCAATTGATTTTCACTTGAGTAAATGTGAAATTGATCCCACATTGATTGAAAATTGGGATTTGAAGAGGAGTCTTAAAAGGGATTACAATCCCACATTGGTTAGAAATGGAAAAGTGGGAATAAGTGGAGGCTATAAATAATAGTTCCATCCCACATTGGAAAGTGGAAAAATGTGGAAATGTTGGGAATGCTTAAATAGTTATCCCACATAGGATAGAAATGAGTTTGTGGACCAATTTATATATGGTTAACAATTTGTAAGGTGTAACCATTTGTTGCATAGAGACTCCTCCATGGCCTACGCGCCCGCAGGGGGGGGTGCAAATCTTGGACCGACTTGGCCTTCGAGCCTTGAACTTGTGTGCGGGCGCGACCTGCGTACACGAATGTCGGACCGAACGAGTCAAAAATTGGCCACAAAGTACAAGCCACGTTTTGGAATTCTGTTTTGAATTTTTCATTTAAAACATAACTCCAAACTGATTTCCATTTAACTTGTAACTCCAAAAACGCCTGGAATTCAAATGCAGGAGTAAGTGCAGAATTCAAATGCAGTTGTAACTCCAAAACGTCTGGAGTAAATACAGAATTCAAATGCAGTACTAAATGCAAAGGCTCCTCCCTGCCTATATATACAGCAACAATTTCTTCAGTCCAGACACACAACAACCACGAAAATCTCTCTGCATTTGTCTGTCCAGCTTCCTGCATTCCTTCTTCCAGTCTTGGTGATTCTGTTCAAGCACATTTTTCGTTCGCCTGCACAGCTGCAGTTCCAGCCGCTGTATCCTGGGAAGCAAGCGCTCGAGTTATTCCGGTGAGAGGGCGAATATTGCTTTAAGGACACTGTGTTGAACACAGGCCCCGGCTCCAGCGTTCATTTTGTTTACTGCTCAAGAACATTTTGTTTACTGCTTACTGTATATTACTATATACAGCTTACTGTATATTTTCTGTTTACTTACAATCTGCAAATACTTTGTTAGTAAACTGTTTAACAAGTTATGTTACACTTTGATCATCATCAACTTCTTCACATGGGTTCTTCGCAGCGCACCAGGTTTTTTTGATGATGTTGAAGTAATGATCTTTGCAATATTAAAATTGGAGTTATCTGCAGAAATCATTATCAAATTGGGTATAAACATCATAATCCGTCAGCTGACATTCGTGATTTCAGTCACCATTCAACCGCATTCAACAATTTGGGGTTTGGCTTCATTTGACAAGGGTAAGTATTGCATTTGTATTTTACAGAACAAGGTTTCAAGAAAGAAGATTGATGTACTTATTATCTATTTTTTCAGGTTCAATATATTCTTATATTTTTGACATTCTAAATCAGATTGGCAAGTTGATGGATTAATCCCTTCTAAGATTCACTCTAATGCATTTTTTTTTTGTTGTTGCACACAACCAGAGCTAATGGGGAAGCAGAGGTCTGGGAAAAAAATCTAGTTCTAGGATTAATTTCAAAGCAAAAGCATCAGGCTTAGGGCTGCTGAGGAAACACCATAAGGGTCTTCGCACACCTCGCCGGACAAAGATATCGAAAGAAGTACCATTACAATGCAAGGTAAATACGTTGGTTTCTTACTAGTAATACGGTATAAGAATCAATGTTTCTAGATACAGGGTGATAGAATTCGATGCCAGTATTTTGTTCAATGTCTGTGCAGGTGTGATAATGAAAATCTTATGATCTCATTATAGCAAAATGATAGCAGCCTCCTGTCCCATTATTTTTAGTACATCAGTATAGAACTATAGATCTTGATTTATAAATTCTATTTTGATGTGGTAAACTATCCGATTGGCTAATCAACTAAAAATATCATAGATTTACATTCTTTCTCATTTTCCTCCCAAGTCTTCGTAAGAGCCGAAAAATGATAATATTTCTCTTTATCTACAGCCTCAACTTCCAAAATTTGTCCTTCTGATTTCGAATTCTTCCTTTTCTTTAGCTTCCTTCAACGTGTAATCAATCCGTTCTTCCGACATGGTGGTTGCCTGGTTGGTGTCTGGTGGTTCAGTCAATGGGCGGTGTGTTGGTCGGTCGTGGTGTGATTACAGTGATTGTCACGTTAAATTAATTGTGACATAAATATTTTATAATTGTGACCTGATTGAAATCAGTTTCGACTAGTAATGTGACCTAAAAATAAGTTCGATTTGTGATCTAATATTTTGGTCGTTTAATGACCCTGAAATAATCTGTGACTTAAAAAATAATTATAATTGTGACCTGATTGAAATCAGTCTCGACTGATAATGTGACCTAAAAATAAGTTCGATTTGTGACCTAATAATTTGTTCGTTTAATGACCCTGTAATAATCTATGACTTAAAAAAAATGATGGTTGTGACCTTGAAAATGATAGTTGTGACATAAAAGATTTGTATTTTGTGACTTGAGATTTTATAACATTGTGGCCTTAATATTTATAATAATTAAAATAATTTTAATTATTTATTAATTAATTAATCTTAATTAAAATCTAAAAACCTGATTTTTGAAATTTTACAAGTTTCATCTCAATTTTGAAATTTACATTTATAATCATCTTATTTATGTATTTTTCCCAAATAAAAAAAACTATTGGGCATGAGGCCCCTGTAATATTGGGCCTGAGTCATGGGCCTCACTCATCTCATAGTAAAATCGGGCTTGGTGGAGAACAGTTATAAAAAAAAGTGAGAGAAAATTATAAAAATTCAGGAGTTTAATGGACTCCACTTGACACCATGGGGCTCCACCATTGGATGTGGATGCCTCAAAAGGATCTGAATAGGACTCGATTAATACTATTTGGGATAATTGGACTCAAACTATAAATATTTTTAACTAAACCTTTAATAGTTATGGTATTATTACTAAATTAAGATTTTTGTGAATGTTTTTTTGATAATAAATCATATATTTATGGATTCTTTCCGTTTGTCTTCATCTATGTCTTTCGACTATTTCAATGCACACTTCAAAGTGATCATTCTTAACCATCTCCACATATGTCTCAAGAGATCTAGTCATGTTTAAATAATTTTGTTTAAACCGGAATTGAGAATGGTTTAGATCCATGTTAATGGAAGTAATGGAAAGAAGTTCGATATCATGCCAAAAAAGTTAAAAATGCAAATTCGGACTGCCCCAGATGAATTTGGCAGTCCGTCCGAAATTCAACCGTGCGGACGATCGCCCAACTATAATTTTAGTGACCAATGGGAATTTTTTCCAATAGGTTTTTGAGAGTTTTTGGTGCCTTTTTACTTCTGACTTGCATCATTTCGTAATAGATGCTTAGAACATTATAAATATTTGATGGTATAATGAATTAAACACATCAAAAATATATTAAATCATTTGTTCTCCAAATTTACAAAGATGAAACTCAAATATATGAAGTGTTCTTAAGTTTTTGTCAAGTTTTTGTTTGCTTAGTACTGGACTTGTTAAGGATTGTTTAGATTCTACAAAGCTATTTGCTAAAATCATTAAAGCGACTTCAATTAATGTAGGAACAAATATAGTTTGAGAACAACGTTCTTCACGTTCGAGCATTCTTATTTCTTGTTCAAACTTCAAAGTAGAGATGGCAAAAAAAATTTGATCAAATCTGTTGATTTGTCGATCCGTGGATCGACGGATCGGATTTGGATCGAGGGTGATCTGATCCGATCCGACCCGATCCACAATCCAATTTGTTTTTTAAAAAATTAAAAAAAAATATGTAAACAAATTTAATTATTAAATCTAAAATATATAATCTTTTATTGAAATTGGTACAAAATCTCTCTCTCTCTCTCTCTCTCTCTCTCTCTCTCTCTCTCTCTCTCTCTCTCTCTCTCTCTCTCTCTCTCTCTCTCTCTCTATATATATATATATATATATATATATATATATATATATATATATATATAATGTTTTGTTAAATGAATTAGATATTATATTAGTTTTTTTATGAATTATATGTTGATTTGTTTTTCGTTAACAAAAATATATAACAAAAATTTCTTAATGTTTGTTTCAATCCGACCCAATCTGAACATATATATAAATATTTGTTAAATGAATTAGATATTATATTAGTTTTTTTACGAATTATATGTTGATTTGTTTTTAGTTAACAAAAATATATAACAAAAAATTCTTAATGTTTGTTTCAATCCGACCTAATCTGAACATATATATATATATATATATATATTTGTTAAATGAATTAGATATTATATTAGTTTTTTTACGAATTATATGTTGATTTGTTTTTCGTTAACAAAAATTTCTTAATGTTTATTTCAATCCGACTCGACACGATCCAAGATTTTTCTGTTTGATCCGATCCGAAATTCCGCAGAGCAGATTGGATCGGCACCAGTCCGCCCCGTCAAGATTCGTGAGGTTCGAGGTTCGATGGCACTAACTTCACGCGTTGGCAAGACACGTTGAAGTTCCTACTCACCGCATTAAAGATCTTCTACATTTTTTATCCGGATTTAGAACCTCTAGTGGAACTAGCGGAGACAAATATAGAAAATATAAGAAACGAAAAAAGAAAAAGACAAGAAGATGAATTGATTTGTTGATGTCACATTTTAAATACCCTGTCAGATCATTTATATGATTCGTACACCAACACAACTTCGACAAAAAGAATTTGGGAACAATTGGAAAACAAATACAAAGCGGAGGAAGAAGGTATAAAAAAAATTGAATTCAAAATATTTTGATTTTAGTTTCTTGGATAATATCCTCGTTCTTCCCCAAGTGCATGAATTGAAAGTGTTTGTCAACAAAATAAAAGTGGTCAGAATAAATCTTTTACGATTCTTTTCAAGTGGGGACAATTATTTCCAAACTTAACACTTGGAAAGGATAATGAAAGAAGATCTTTCATAATTCCGAAGATCTCTCTTTGGAAAAATTACAAATACATCTCCGGATTGAAGAAGAATCAAAAGCAAGAGATAAGAATTAAAATTCTTATGAAGGAAAATCTAAAGCAAATGTCGTTGAAAGGACCGAACACTCCAATAAAGACAAAACTAAGGAAAATCCTTTTGGTCCTAAAAAGGATAAAGAGAAGTTCAAAACGAACCAGAAGAAACATGTTATGTTTGTAAAAACCCCTTTCACTTTGCTAATGTACGCAGACATAGAAATAAATCCAATTGGGAGAACAAAGTAAACTTCATTGTAGATGACAACATTGTGGCTATGTTATGCGAAATCAATGCTGTTAGAGGAAAAGTTCGAGGATGGTTATTGATAAGTGTGTTTCACACACTTATTTAGTTCCTAAATTAGCACTTTAATTGATAAATTGAGCAAATATCTATTTATATATTGTGTTTATCTTGTACAATTAGGTACAAACTCAATTGAAAAGAAAATGGATAAGATCGAAGAGCAATCAAGCTAAAAGAAGTACAAATTTGATGTCCAATGACCTAATTGAAAGAAATCAAAAGTTTGGGGACTCAATTGTAACATTTTAGAAATTTGAAGGACTAGAGATGTGAATATTTTGGGGACATATTTCTAATCAAAGTCAAAATTCGAAGACTAAATTGAAGAAGATTAGAAGACGGGAGACTTGAGTTGCAAATATTTTAAAGAAAAAGAAAAAAGGAAAAGAAAAAGACAAAAAAATATAATATAATAATATATATTTATGACATTGCATGGCATGGGAAAAGCCCATGCCTTTTCAATTGTATGTTGGGCGCGCCCAACAAAGTCGAACAGATTTTTAATCTGTGTTCCACGCGATCGCTAAAACCCACGTGATCGCGTGGGCAAATTTTTTCTCAATCGAATTTTAATTTCTGATTTTATTATTTACGCCTTAGGTCGCGTTTGGCTCTATTTGAACGCATTTTTGAGACCTTTTTAGGTCAGATTTTTGGAGGTATTTATACCCCGACTTCCCTCTTCACAAAAATCCCAATTTTTCACTCTCAAATTCTAGCCTCTTTGTCTCTTTTCTTTTCTTTATTTTTGCTTTATTTTGTAATTTAGTTTGTAGTTTTGTTTTGTTTCCATGTTGTTAGTCTCCATTGAAGTTATGAAGCAAAAAATGAGGTAAAGATTCAAAGCATTGTTGAAGAAATTTTGGGGCAAAAATCAATGAAAGTGATTTATTTCATTATCTTGTATTTTTAATCTTCGATTTCTATATTTTGTGATGTAATTTTGTAAACCTCAACTTTTGTGCAATACTTATACAATGAGCTAGTTGTTTTATATTGGGATGATTGATGTAGCTTAACTTAGTTCAAGTAATTTTAATGTTTGTTTATTAATTTTTAAGCTTATTTCATGTGTATTTGTTATTGAGATTATTCCATGTGTTTGATTGATCACCAAATATATGTTTTGTGAAGTGTATGATAATGAGAGATACTGTACATTTTAGACCAAATAACGAATGCTCTAGGTTCTTGTTAAGGATAGAGATTTACCTTAAACTCTAGACAATCCATTGAGTTATTTTCACAAAGAGTTAATGCAATTGATTGGGATTTAATGGATATAGAGATATAATAGGTTAAACCAATTGATCAAGGTTAATTTCACTCGAGAGAGGTAATTAGCTAAACTTAGAAAATCGGGTCTAACATTGTAAATGAATAATTTATTAATTTGCGCGTGTTGAGAAATTACTTAAGTAAGAGTTAAGTGAAATCATGAATCCCAACTATTTTATCTTTCATTTTCCTTATTTTAATTTGGTTTAAAATTAGTTTCTTTAATTTAGAATTGTCAAAAATCCATCTTTTAATTGTGTGTTTCTTTTTATTGTTAGAATTAAATTAATTAAAGTTGTATAATCTAAAGTAAACATTCCTCATCGGATCGACAATTCAAACTCAAAAAGTCAACTTTATTACTTGTACGCGACCCGTGCGCTTACGGTACACACACTTTTAGCGAACAGTTATGGTGGTACAACACTTGTGTTACCTAACATGTGTGTTATGATAAGGCATTATCTAAAACTTATCAAAAAATTGAAGATGGACATGCGATTCAAATAGGCAACGAAGACCGCTCTAAAATGGTTGGAAAATGAAGTGTGGGCATCATCTTTACATCCGGAAAGAAAGTAACTATTATAAAGAAACTTCATGTTCTGGACTTGAATATGAACTTAATTAGTGGTGATCTCTTGGAAAAATTCGGAATCAAAAGTGTTTATGATTCTAATAAACTTGTATTATCTTGTAATAAAATCTTTGTTGGTAACGAATATTCTAGTGATGAATTGGTCAAATTGTATACTATTGATGTTGACAATAATAATAAAGTAAATTCTGCTTATATGCTTGACTATTTCACTTTATGGCATGATAGAATAGGATATATAGACAATAGTACTATGAAAAAATGTGAGTTAATATCTTACTATGAAAATAAAGTTTATAAATGTAAAACTTTCGTGTAATATAAGATGATTAAGAAATATTTTCATAGTGTGACTAGAACAACTCACTTATTTGATCTTATAAATATCAACATATGTGAAATAATGGAGTGTTAACAAGGGGTAGAAATAGATATTTTATTATGTATATAAATGATTTTTTTAGATTCACTTATGTTTATTTTTTAAAACAGAATACGAGGCTATTGAAAATTTCAAAGCTTGTAAAACTGAAGTTGAAAATCACTTGAGTAAGAAGATTAAATTCTTAGAAGTGGTAGAGATGGTGAATTTTCTCAAGTGACTTTAACTTTTATTGTGAACAACATGGCATAATTCATTAATGTCAATGTTCGAAAATGCGCCAAAATGTGCCGCCTAGGCGCGATGAGCGGAGAAAACACATCAAATTGATGGTATGCGCGTAAAAATTCGGTCAAACTTTTTGTTGACCTCCTAGGCGCGTTTAATCGCGCCTAATCTCGCCTAGGCGGTGCATATATTTAATTTCTTAAAATAATATTAAAAATACGAAACGCTTATGATGCTTATTCTTCGCATTGACACGCCTAAACCTAAACTTGTAATTCTTGATTCTCAACCTCGATATTACGCCTTTTAGAACATTGATTAATATAGTGCATCTAGAACACCAAAACAAAGTGGTTTGGCTGAAAGAAAAAATAGGACACTAGTTGAAATGATTAATGCAATATTAATGTATTCTAAATTGCCATTTAATCTTTGGGTGAAACTGTACTAAATGCATGTCATATCTTAAATAGAGTTCCCTCTAAAAATATTGAAGTGTCTCCTTACGAATAATGAAAAGGGAGAAAATCGAACAATGAATACTTCAAAATGTGGGTGTCTTGCTTATTGCAAGAACATCAATCCTAAAATGACCAATTTAGGTCCAAAAGGGGTCAAATCTGCATTTGTTGGATATGATGCAAATAGCGAAGCATATCTACTATTAAAATTGGAGGCCAATGTGATAATTGAATCATGTGATATAGAGTTCTTTGAGATGATTCATTATCTTCGAATAACAATCATATTAAGGAATTACAAATAGAGATTTGTAATTCTACGAGATCACATGGAGAACATCCTCTAAAGATGTTGATGATCCTAATGAGCCTCGTACAAGCAAAAGAGCTCAAGAACAGAAAGTACTAGGACCGGATGAGATCGACAATCAATTTTCCATTATTTAGTTGAGGGAAATAAAAAGAGTGTCATTAGAACAACACCATATGTTCTTCAAATAGAAACTGGTCCAAAACCTATAAGGAAGTTATGTAATTGAGAGATAATATCTTTTAAAAAGATGATATAAATGACAAAATGAATTCAATTATGTCGAGCAATACATGGGAACTTGTTGATTTACCGCACGGCCCTAAACCAATATGTTACAAATGGGTATTTAGAAGGAAGTACAATACAAATGGTACTCTTAATACCTTTAAAGCTCGGTTAGTAGTCAAGGGATATCGACAAAAAGAGGAAATAGATTACTTCAATACATATGCACCTGTGGCACGTATTACTTCTATGAGAATAATGTTTGCCTTAGCTTCCATCTATAATTTTTATATACACCAAATGGATGTCCAAATGAAATTCTTGAGTGGGGACCTCGATGGGGATGTTTATATGGAACAAGCAGAATGCTTTGGTCTCCCAAAAAATGAAAATAAAGATGCAAATTAGTTAAATCATTATATGGTTTATAACAAGTACCAAAAAAGTTGCATGAGAAATTCGATTCAGCTATTATAGCTTTTGGATTCAGACACAATAGTGTTGATAAGTGCTTGTATTCAAAAAAATGTGATAATCATGTTCTGATTATATGCCTTTATGTAGATGGTATGTTGATAATCAGTAAGCGTATGCAAGGCACAGATGAAACTAAGGAGTTTATATCTTCCACATTTAAAATGACGGATCTTGAATAAGTGGATACCATTTTAGATATCAAGGTCACAATAAATAGTGCGGGTTATATGCTTAATCAATCATATTGAGAATATGATTAACAATTTCAATTATTTGACCATTAAAGAAGCAAACACCTTGTTTAATCCTAATGTCAAACTTATTAAAATTGATGGAATAATTGTAGCACAATTTGAATATACAAATGTTATTGGTTCTCTTATGTATGCAATGCAATGTACAAGACTTGATATAACATTTGTCATTAGTAAACTTAGTAGGTTTACTAGCAAACTAAGTGATGAACATTGGAAGGTTATTGGAAGGGTTCTCAGTTATTTGAAGAAAACAAAAAATCAAGGTCTTCAATATTCCAAGTTTCCGACAATCCTAGAAGAATTTATAGATGTCAGTTGGATATTTAGTGCGTATGAGAATAAATCAATCTCGGGTTGGATGTTTACTCTTGGAGGAACACCAGTTTCTTGGAGATCCAAGAAACAAACTTGCATAACACATTCAACAAAAAAAATCCTAATGTGTAACATTGGCTAAGATCGAAAAGGAAGCTGAGTGGTCAAATGATCTATTGTATGATATTCCATTAGAAGAGAATAATACAAATTCTATCTCTATTTTATATGACTAGTTTTCTCCGTGTGCTTCGCACGTCTTATTTACGCGATAAAATAACTTATACTTTGTATTTTCTATTTAATGAAAGTATAAAAAGAAAATCATTAAAATTATTTAACTCTCATGTTTGTGTCAAATTAAGTAATATTAGTTATTTTAATAGTGAAATAATTATTTATATGAAAATTACTCATTTATTTGTATATGTATTAATTTCTGAGTAAATTTATAATCCATATTTTTCGATTTTTCCCAATTAACTATTTGAACATCAGGGCATTTTAATTATGTTCATCATATAAGTGAAGATTAAATACATATTTATTTGCAAATATATTTTAATAATTTAAGAATTTATCATCCTTCAAAGTAATTCTCATGTTAGCGTCCAAAATAATAAATCACTTTATTTTTTTATTTTTATTATTCAAAAAGTTATAGCTTTGTGAGATTATCTTAATTCAACTATAATATTACCAAAATCTAGTATTAGATAAAAATTATAATGTCTATACTTAAATAAGTTATTGAGTCAATTAAAAAAATGAAGTTAGATAAACTAAGAATATAAACTTACAACGCCAATTTATCATTTGAAAAGTTATATCTTGTTCTTAAGCACTAAATATGATTAATCATGCAAATTTGAGTTGATTTAATGTCGTAATGATTGAATTTGAAAAATTGCATAAACATATATGTTGAATTATAATGTGGTAGAATATTGAAAAAAGTTATCAATAAACATGTTTTATAAATTATATAAATATCATTGAAATAAGAATCTTACATTAGAAATATATTTTATTGTTTAATTAAATTAAAGTGATTTGAAAAGTCACTCAACATTTATTTATATGGATTCTCTTTTTAATTATGGGTATCAAAAAAAAAAAAAAAAGATGTGGTGACATTATTGTCAATTAAAAGTTTCCCCCACATCTGTACTTTTATATATTAGTGATAGTGATGGTATATATTAAATGATCTATTGTATGAGATTCCAGTGAGAGAGAATAATCCAAATTCTATCTATATTCTATATGATAATACACACACACACACTAATTCCACTAAAGAATTTGTCAATAATAAACATGTTGTTCTATTACAATATTGTGCAATTTGTCAACGAATCAATATCTACTGTTAAATTAGGTTCACACTATAGATATTGTTTGTACGATATAGCATTACATCTGATTTTTCTAAACCGCGCTTGAAACTAACCTACTCAAACTAAGAGTTACTTCTATATGATCATTGTCTATTACTTATCGTATTGTTAACTCAACAAAAATTTAAAAATAAAAAAAAAATTGAATGAAAATGAAAATTTAATACGTACATTTTTATACATATTAAGATTTAGATATAGATGATACTGATAGAACATGAAGATACTAGTATTGCTCCCACCTTCCTGATCAAACTTCTTCCCCATTTAGGCATTATGAATGAACCAGACTAATGGACGGCCCTCCTAAAGACCGAAGAAGGAGGGCCTGAAAGAAACCCATTAGGCAGTCCCTTTATTCGAGTCTGGATCTTTCCCACCGACAAAAGTACCAGCACTCATGCCAGAGTTACAACCTTTTCACAGCCTAACTTAAATATCAATAATTTTTTTCCTTTTGAGAATAGCATTGATTTTAAATTAAAATGGTATTTGACACTAACTATCTATAAGGCTCAATTATGAGGCGTGACTCTTCACCTGGTATTTGACACTAACTATCTATAAGGCTCAATTATGAGGCGTGACTCTTCATCTGGATTTGAAATTAAAATATGAATATTAAATATGAAAATGAACCAAAAACGAAGAAAATTGAATTAACCGCAATAAGATTTTTCAAAGTTATTTTAACATCAACCACTTTCATTTACAAGCTATTTATTTTTAATAGATGACCAAATATGAAATTCTTGCATTGCGTAATCCTCCGAATAATTTTTAACATAAATTTTCTTTAAAAAATTATTTATTTTCACAAATTCTTGCACATTTATTTATATTCAAATATTTTAATCCATTTTTTTTCATTTCCAATTTAACATATTTACATAAAATGTCACACTTATTTATATTCAAATATATTAATTCAATTTTTTCCATTTTCAATGTAACACATTAACATAGAAAATATTTAATATAACTCTTACTAAATATGTAATAAATATTAAATTCTCTACAAAAAATAATATAGAAAGTGACTTTGGCGGGAATCTATGTGTTTATTTTTGTGATAGCTCTTGATATAGATATAATGCATTTTTCTCTCTTACTTTCAATCACACATTCTTCAATACATTTTTCTCTCAATTTTTAACCACATTCATTATTCCAAAATACATTATCTTCAACATATTGTTATAGTACAATACCACGTAACTTGTCGACAAATCACCATCCACTTTCAAATTAGGTTCATGCTCTAGATATCGTTTGTATGATATAGTATTATATCCGACATTTTTCTGAATTGCACTTGAAGCTAACTAGCTTGAACCAAACGTTGAGTCTACATAATCGTTATCTATTAGGTTGTCATTCTCACTCTAGGGACTGCTGCTTGGGTGTACTCCAAAAGGGAGCAAGACCAGCAAACCCAAAGAGTGAGTTTTTCCCTGACTTCAAGCGTAAGGTCTCCTTAATACAGAGACCGGGTTATGTTCAGTAACACTGTAGCAATTATAAAGAGTTTATTTTTGTTTTTGAGGTAAAATGTATGGTTGAAAGGTGGAGAGAGAAAATGTGTGTGGTTAAAAAATAGTTTGAAAATTGTGTTAATTATAAATTGTAATGATTGCGTTAAAAAATAAAAGCTTAGTTAACATATTGTTAACTCAAACCATTTAATTTCTCAATAGCAATAAAAAAATCTTTTGAGAATTTCAATATTTTAAAATTAAAATGGTATTTGACAATAATTATCTCAAGGATTAATTATGGTGCACGACTCTTCATATGGAATTGAAATTAGAATATTAATATTAAATATGAAAATGAACCAGAAAGCAAGAACAATGAATTTAGCAACAAGAAGATTTTTCAAAGTAATTTTAACATCAACCGCTTTCCTTTATAAATTGCATCTTCTTAATAGGTTTATTTGCTCAACAAGATTTTACAATAATTTATTTGTACAAGTTCTAGCACATTTATTTATATTTGAACATACTAATCAAATATTTTCGTTTACAACGTAACACATTTTCATAGAATATCACATTTATTTATATTCAAATATATTAATCCGATTTTTTCATTATAACACATTTACATAGAACATATTTATTACAACTCTTACTTATATGTAATATATATTAAATTTTCCACAAAAAAGTTATTTAGAATATAGAAAGTGCATTTTGGTGGGAATCTGTGTGTATATTTTCGTGATGACTCTTTTATTATAATAAATACTAGTACTGGTATGTAAAACGTGCATTGTACATGATGTTGTACGTCGTTATGACATTATTATTATTATTGAAATATATATAAGTTGGATAAATTGGATGAATATTATTCAAATTTACCGGATACACTATTAATCATTCAAAAGACACAATATACCAAATTAGTTAGCGCCCAACTTTTGTTATCAAACTCAATTTATTCTTAAATTTAATTAATTGAATTATTAAACTACAAACACGTTTTAATAAAAATTTCAACAAAAATATATAATTAATGACGAAAATTGATAAGTGTTATATTAACGTTTATTTTATACACTTATATCCTTGAATATGCCATAATGTGATTCTATCTAAGTATTATTAATGCATTTTATGTTTTATATTGTATAGGATCATAAAAGAAGAAAAAAGAAGAAAAAATGACCAAAATGCACTCAAAACTGAAGTTTGGGGACTTAGGTGCAAATAAAAGTCACGGCCGTAAGGTAACATGTGTTACGGCCGTAAGAGTGTTAATCACGTTAAGAGATATGCAGAAACACAATTACGGCCGTGAATGGGAATATCACGGCCATAAACCTCAAAAGGTGAAAAATGCGCAGAAACATCTTTACGGCCGTAAATCAGAAGTTACGACCGTAACTTCAATTTTTGAGAAATCAGCAGAAACCTCTTTACGGTCGTAAAGGAAAACTTACGGCCGTAAGTCTCCAATCAAAATTTCCATATTTTAATTCCTTCCATAATTTTGGGATTTCTTGCTCCCAAAGTTAGTGCACGAAATTGAGGCTATAAAAAGGGAATTTCATGAAAAGAAAAAGGGATTATTATTATTTTGGAAGAGGCGCGGCTTGCTGGAAGAATTGAAGAAAAATTAGGCAATTCGAGAAGGTGAATCAAGAAAGAAAATTCCAGCATTCTTCATGGCTTTGAACGGCTAAGTTCTCTACCTAGTTCAAAGGGGACGTTGTAATTTAATTCTTTTGTTCATCACTTTTCCAAACGAGTAACGTAGTTCTAATTTCTTTATTTTGATTTGTTGGATTCTTATACGTTTTCTTTAATTAAATCAATGCAATTATTTATTTGATTAAGGCCTTGTCATTTAATTTGTTGTATTGATATTAGCTAATTCGAATGATTGGATACGTAATCGTCTTGTTGTTCAAATCATAGTAGCAAGTGGAAATTTAATAATTTTCATAGAGAATTCCAACTTAGGTTAATTGTCACGAGCTTGTGTGATTGATAACCTAATTCACCCTAATTCTTCTCACCCATTATATAGTTGTTGTCTTAAATCTAAAGAACTTATTTTAGGTTATTCAATGGCTAATGTTTGATTAGAGAGCTTGTTCTAATTGAATGCACTTAAGGAAGAATCGGAATAGTTAGAGCTTATTAACTATTTACGGGTGATAAATCAAAGAAGAAATTGAATTCGCGTTGCTTGGAAAGTGATAACATTGTGATGAAATACAACTGAACCTGAGAACTAGGGTTTCTCAATAATTGATTTATATTCTATCTAATTTACGTTTTTATTTTATTTTCAAGATATTTACAATTCTTGAACTCGAAAACCCCCCCATCTATTCTAATTGACAAAGCACTACTTTAGTTCTCGTTCCTCGTGGGATCGACTCTTACTTCCGGTATTACAATCAAATCTGATAATTTGCGAGTAAGATATTTATTTATTATTTTGGTGTATTGCGACACACATCAAAAATTCTAAAGTATTATGTACTTGAATTTATTTACAAACTTTTTCTTTAAAATATAATGGACACTTCTGATGTTTAAATTACATTTGATGTGCAAAATATATTATTTTATTAAAGTTTAGATTTTAATTTTAGTCTTCATAGTATTGAAGCGATTAAGACATGAAATTACACCAACAACTAACATCAATCAAATAATAAACTAATTTACTTAAAATCATACGTAAACACAAATATAATATATTCCAATTGTTAAAATAATAAATAAGAAGAGGAAGGTCGAAGTGCGACTAACATTTTGATACAACGACAATTAATAGTCAGAAGTTGTTGAAAAAATATGATGACAACACGTTGGTCATTTTAGTCTAAGCAAACTTTTTAGCATCCGGTAAATCAAATAAACTGGTTTACCAGTTTATAAATTACACATTTTCCAAAATCACTTTTTAATTACACAAAGTTTCTATCTTCAATTTTCAACCACTATTTTTTATCTCAAAATATAAATAAACCAATTTATAAATTAAACATCTTTATCAAATAGATAATTATGGCCACATACTTACATATTATAGGAAAACTCAATATAACCGTATAGCATTGTTGTATTGTATAACAAAATAATGAAAGCGATTACAAATTAATGTACTAATACCATGTTTGGCCTCATTAACAAAACACATTTTCTATCTCTTCTTTACAATCACACATTTATCAATAAAATAATATTAAATATAAACTCATAAAAGATTTCCTATTTCTTAACCATGCATTCTCCTAAGTATCACTATCTGAAAAACCATTTCTTCAAAAAAACTCTTTAAAATCAAAATCAAAATCAAACAGAGGCTAAGTTACATCAAAAGTTTATAGAAGTGCTTGCATGTATTATATATAATATCTATCGTCGCCCCAATTTCTAATAATCGGAAAATCATAGGTTAGTTGGTCGCATTTATTAGTGTATTCTATTTCACCCAAAAATGTGTGGGTGTGCTTATATATATATAATTTTTTGCATCACCACAATTGTTGTTGAAAAGTAATTTCTATTATTTATTCTTGTCATTATACTATTTCCACTTCCATGACTATTATGATTTTAGAAAATTATGTCCATATTTGGTACAAATTAAAATATAGATTTCAACCTTTGTTTGGAAACGCTGTTTGGTTTATAAACTGATTTATTTATGATTTTGAGGTAAAATTAGTTGTTGAAAATTGGAGAGAGAAAATGTGTTTAGTTAAAAAGTAGTTTGAGAAATTGTGTAATTTATAAATTAGTTTACTTTGGTTATCAAACAGAGGCTTAAATTTAAGTTAAATTCAATAATCAATCTCAACCACATAATTCATGAAACCTACATTTTCAACCACACATTTTATCAACTTTTATCAAAATATACTAAAACCCTATTTTAATCACCATCAAACAGATGCTATATATCAATTTCATGAAAAATGTGAATGGACATTTTTTACCATAAATTGAATGTTAAGGATATTATTGACCATAAATATAAAAACTAAGGGTAAAATGGGAAAATGAAAGTTTATCCCCTGTCTACACTTTTAATATATATAAGTATAGTGGATAGTAGATAGATAGATATAATAATATAGATAATAAAGACATAGATGAGGGATGAAATTTCAAACTCTTAATAAATTCTTAGATCAATTGGATCAAGTATCTCTAAATGTAACAGCAATACTGGAAGAACTTTACCTAAATGAACTTCGACGTGGTACTGCCCTAATAGATAGTTGAAGTTTTCTCTCTTAAAATATGATAAGCGCAAGGTCATAAAAGCAATAAACATGTTATGATAAACTTAAAATACAATGACACTTGTATGTGTTTCATTGGTATCGTTTCAATGGAATAATAGGCTCAAAACTTTCATATTACCTAGGATTCCATTGATACTTTGTGATTGATTAGGCTAATGTTGAACTAAAATCGAAAGAAATTCATATTTTATACATTAAGTGTTTTTCAAATTGATATTATGCTCAAATTCATTTTTTAAACAAGTTGGATTGTTGGAATAATGTTGTTTAAGCATGAATTGAGAAGAGTTTGGATCCATATTAATGGAAGTAATGAAAGGAAGTTCAATATCATGCCAAAACAAGTTAAAAATTAAAATTCGGATGGCCCCGATGGATTGCCGGACTACTTAGATAGATTTGATAGTCCGACAATAATTCAACTGGGTGGCCGCTTGCTTGCCCCAAGCCTTGGCTGGGGGCATTTGAGGCGTTCTGGTTGACCGTCCGGCTTTAATTTTAGTGACCATCTGGAATTTTTTTCCCAATAGGTTTTTTGAGGGTTTTTGGTGTCTTTTCACTTCTATTTTGCACCCTTTCATAATGGATGCTCGGGACATTATAAACATGAGATTGTATGATGAATTAAACACGTCAAAAACACATATTATACAATTTGTGATCCAAATTTACAAATATTAGACTCAAATATTCAAAGTTTTCTTATGTTTTTGTCAAGTTCTTGCTTTGTTTAATATTGAACTTAATTAAGACATGTTTAAATCCTACAAACCTATTTGTTAACATCCTTCAAGTAACTTCAATACTGTTAGGAGCAAATATAGTTTGAGGACATCGTTCTTCGCTTTTGAGCCTTCTAATTTCTTGTTCAAAGTTGTGTTTTTCTCCATTTCTTATCTTCATTTCTAACACTACATACTGTTTGGGATCATTGGACTCGACAAGTGACTATTTCTATTAGTAGTTTTTATGTTGATAACGAAGCAGATTTTCTTTGAATTGTATTGCAATAAATCATGAACTTATGATCTGTCCCTCATCATTGACGTTTTCCTAGAGCTAATTTGCTGGTGCCAACTTTAAAGTGGTCGCCTTGAACCATCCAAAGTGTAATCAAGCATTCGTTATAATGTCTCCAAGGACATGGTTCAGCGATAAAGTTGGTTGATGTTCACAAGAGAATCAGATGCTGCAATCTTGACTTTTGGAATGCAGTATTTAAATATTGAAAAATAAGTGTTTACTGTTGGATATAGGTTAAATATTGAAAACCGACTAAAGTGACTTCGTGTCGACTTCGGCCAAATACTCAAACTCTGCTCAATCCGTTTAGGCAAATTTAGATTTCTCTGCATGCATTAGAGGGTATATTTGGCATTTTGAAACCAATATCGGATGAATGAGAAATTACGGAAAATGACAAAAATATGGTCAAAATTTTGCCTATGCGATCGCACGGTTTTAGGTTTTAATACCGTGTGATCACACGTTAAAAGAATTAAATTTTTGTTTGACGTAAAGCCATGCGGTCGCACGGCTTAGAAGCGTGCAGTCGCACGGTTGTCCGGAAAAATGTATCTTTTTGAAGAGTGCATGATTTGGAAGGGTTGCATGGCTTGGCTCCCACCACTTCGTCCACAACCCTTCATGCTCTATAAAAAGGACCCTTGGGGTCTCCCAAAAACACACCAATGGTATGAAATATCACTCTCACTCTCTTCTCTTTTCCTAAATCAAATTCTTGCATTTTTGTTGCAAAAAAATAAATAATAAAAAATATTTTAAAAATTAAAAAAATTAATAAGTCTATGTAAATATAGTAGTGGTTCGAATATAATCCAAATGTAAACTTAAATACCAGATTTTACATTGTTTTAAAGTTTCATCATATTTAAATTATATAAGTTTCATTAACGTTGAAATCTAAATTTTTTTTTCACAGAAATATTTCAACACCAAGGGTAATACTCCGCAAGAGAAATGTCATTGGATTGATAAAGGTATTGACAAGAGCGCTACAAAGAGTACAAGGGTAAGGCTCACAAACACTACAAAATACATGGCCGCACAAAACCCTTTGAAGACATTGACATGGTCGAGTGGGATAACTGCGCAAACTTGTTCGAGAGTGCATCCTTCTAGGTATAATTAATGATTTATATTTTATTTATTAATTTATAATTATTTTCATACTTAATTTATTATTTGTGTTTTTTAGGCTGTGTAGCAGAGGAACACAGCCAATCGGGCCAAGCTCCCTTACCAAAGTTTGCAGGGGTCCAAGAGTATCGTGGAAACACGCCCCGCCAACATAAGTAGTAAATTGATTGGATTTAGTTTTTGATCAAGTCATTTAGATTTCATTAATAATTAATTTAAGTCCTATTTAGTTAGATGAATGTTATTGATTTAAATTTCTTATTGTTGTGGAGTTCGAGATTGGTTGGAATGATTTGGTTGTGGTTGGATGTAAAATGGGTTGTGATTTATGTTTTAAATGGTTGTGATGTATCTTTTCATATTGGCTAAATCCAATTTACAGGGGAGATTTTGTCGAAATTTGTGTAAAATTTTACAACAGAAAAATGTTACTTTTCATATTTAAATTGATATTAATATGAATTATTTTTGCATTTAAGTTAAAAAATAGTTAACGTGTCTAGGTCTACTTATTGTTGTTACTATTTACTAATTATTGATTTATTTATTTTATTTTTTTGTAGAGGGATCCTGAGACACAAAAATGGTCTTCCATTTTTGATACATGGAAGTCCGTTCATACACGACAAACTGACCAAGGAGAAGTCTGGGTTAGCGAGCAGGCCGAGCGCCGACACGTAAGTATTATTTAATCTTGAACATTTTTTTATAAGTTTGATACAATTTTAAATTTTCACTTTGGCCTACTCATTTCATTTTTTGAATATTCAGTATGAAATACCCCAGACGGAGGAGACGCAGACACGGCAGGAAAGCTTATCAGGGACACAATTCGACGAGCACGATGTAGTCCGAGGGTGCTCAGAGATAGGCGGGGCCATGTTCGTGGAGTTGGTCGAATGCTCACCGACGTCTTCAGGTCGGCATCGTCGACAACGACTTCACTAGCTACTGGAGAGTCATCGCGTGTGGCGGACTTCTAGCAGAGAATGTAGATCCAGTCCGATGAGATGGTAGAGACAAAGTCCGAGCTGGCCGAGACAAAGTCCGAGCTTGCTCGAGTTAATGCAGTGTTGGCACAAATATTAGAAAATATATCGGGGTTAGCTATGACCACAAAATGTGGTGTTAGATCCTCGACTCAGGTGGATGGGGACAACGATGACGACATTGAATATTATGAGAACGATGACGACGATGACTTAGACTCTTAGGGGTTTTTATTACGACTTTTTTGTATAAATGCAAATTTTGTTATTTAATACGTATTACTATTTTTTATTATTATTAATCCCTTAAATAATATTTTGATATTTGTTAATAATTAACAATATTTCAATACTAATTAATAAATGAAAATGAGTATTTTTGTTTGTTACAATAAAATAATTTAGAATCATTAAAAAATATTAATTAATTATAATTAATTTAAATAAAATCGAATAATTAAAGAAATATAGTGGTCGCATTTCAAAAAATTAATTAATTTTTATTCATTTGAGACTGCAATGTCGCCTCTGTATAAAACAAACAAAGACGACATTGATAGATAAAGAGATGACATTATCATATGAAATTGATAGAGACTGAACTTAAGGGACGACATTATCGTGTCTATAGATTGGAGTATCAGAGACGAACTTATGTCGTCTCTACCAACAGTCACGGGTCTAGAGAGACGACACATTGAGATGGCTTTGTCGTCTCTATTTTCTTGCAGTGGCAGTCAAACATTAATTAACAAAATTGTGTTCACACTAAATGTTCACATTAAACCACTAAATATTAACCAAATAGTTAAACCACATTGTGTTCACACTAAACCGCTACCTTACTTTTAAATATATAAAATATTAATAATATATATAGATTTATGGCTCTCATTTATGCAATTATCAAACATTTCATTGGAACTCCAACTACCCTATTAGATAGATGAGCTGAAATTCTGATGAATCTAACATGCCCAAAATTACATGACTTTAGATGGTATAAAGATATTTTTCTATCTAGAGTTTTTCTTCGAAATGACTGCAGTAGTGAATTTTGGAAAGAGAAATTTATCTCTGGACTTCCAAAATTATTTGCAGAAAAGGTTCGAAATTCAATAAGATATCAAAATAAAGACATTATTCCATATGATGAACTTGCTTATGGTGAAATTCTTAATTTCATTAATAAAGAAGGACTTGCTCTTTGTAATGATATCAAACTTCGTTCTAAGCTCAAATTTGAAAAAATTGGAACTAGAAATGAACTTGGTTCATTTTGTGAGCAATATGGATTTCAAAAAATTATTCCTCCTTCAATCAAAAAGAAAAAGAAAAATTTTTCATCTCATTTAAGAAAAAGAAATTTTCAAAAGAAAAATGAATTCTACAAAAACTCAAAATTTCAAAAGTCAAAATCTTTTAATCAAATATTTTCAAAATCAAAAAATACTAAAAACATAACCTGTTACAAATGTCGTCAAAAGGGTCATTATTCAAACAAATGTCATATGAAATAAAAGATTAATAATCTTCAAATTGATGAAGATGTTAAACTCGAACTTCTCAATCTAATAAATTTCTCTTCTTCAGAAGAATTTTCTTCTGATTCTGAATAAGAATTTATTTATCAGCATCAAAATGATTCTGATAATGAATCTAGTTCATCCTCTTCAAAATCTACTCAAAGTAAGGAAATATGTGGTTGTAAAACCATAAATGTTCTTACTAAAGAAGAAGAATTAATTCAAGATATTGTGAAAAAGATTGATAATCCTCAATTGAAGAAAAAATTCTCTTCTTTACTTCCTCCAAAAAATAAAAATAAATACACTGAATATTTTAATATGAATGAAATATTAAACATATTTACTCAAAATCCCAAATCAAAATCATCAAGTTCTGATCTAAGGTCAGAAGTTAATCGAATGAAAATTCAAATTTCCCAACTTCAACATGAAGTTAGAGATATCAAAATTCAACTTATTCTCAAAAATAAGTTTGCCTCTTCTTCAAAAAAACATTTCTGACTCATCATCCTCTTCCTCTTCATCTGATGATGAATTTGATTCCTATTCTTCAAAAGAACAAGAAAATATTGAGAAAATAAAACAATTTAAACCTTTAAAAATTAACTCTGAGCATGATTCTGATAATCCTCTTACTGAACAAGAGAAAATCAATGTCATTAATCGTGTTCAACTTCAAAAATGGTATTGTCAAATGACTATTGTTGTTAATGGATCTTTTAAGTTAACAACAAGAGTTCTAATTGATTCTGGTGCAGATCAGAATTGTATTAGAGAATGATTAATACAACTTGAAAAAACTACTGAGTGTTTTTATGGTGCTAGTGGTAAAAAATTGAATATTCAATATATACTTTCAAAAGCTCATGTTTGCAATTCAAATATTTGTTTCAAAAAAATTTTTTTTTTTTTTGGGTAAAAGATTTAGATCAAGAAGTCATTCTTGGTACTCATTTTATCGTTCAAATTTATCCATTTCAAGCTTCTGAACAAGGATTAAAAACAAATATTTTTGGTCAAGATTTGTTCTTCAAATTTACTAATCCTCCTTCTTTTAGAGATGTTAATGCTCTAAAGCGAGCTTCTATTTCTCAAATTATCAACAATATTAATGTCAGAAAACAAGAAATTTTGTTTCTCAAAGAAGAAATCAAATTTCAAAGAATTTCTGATCAACTTCAAAATTGTTCTGTCAAAGAAAAATTTCTCAAATTCTCAAAAAGTTCGAAGCAGAAATATGTTCTACCAATCTGAATGCATTCTGGAATAGGAAAAAACATATTGTTTCTCTTCCTTACAATTATGATTTTCATGAATCATCTATTCCAACTAAATCCCGTCCTATTCAAATGAATAAGGAACTCCTTGAATATTGTACCGAGGAAATTCAAGATTTACTGGATAAAGGTCTTATTCGTCCTAGTAAATCTCCCTAGAGTTGTTCTGCATTCTATGTTCTCAATCAAGCTGAACTTGAACGCGGGGCTCCAAGGCTTGTTATCAATTTTAAATCCTTGAATTCCACTCTTAAGTGGATAAGGTATCCACTTCCTCAAAATAAAGATCTTCTCAATCGTCTCTTCAAAACATCTATCTTTTCAAAATTTGATGTGAAGTTAGGTTTTTACCAGATTCAAATCAAAGAAAAAGATAGATACAAAACTGCATTCAATGTTCCTTTTGGCCAATATGAATGGAATGTCATGCCATTTGGTCTCAAAAATGTTCCTTCTGAATTTCAAAAATTATGAATGATATTTTCAATCATTTTCAAAATTTTATCATTGTTTACATTGATGATGTTTTAATCTATTCAGATAGTTTAGAACAGCATTTCAAACATTTGAATACATTTTTTAATACTGTCAAAATTAATGGTTTAGTTGTATCTACAAAGAAAATTGTTTTATATCAAATGAAAATACGATTTCTTGGACATACGATATTTCAAGGTACAATTACACCAATTCAAAGATCTTTAGAATTTGCTGACAAATTTCCAGATCAAATCCTTAATAAGACATCACTTCAAAGATTTCTTGGATGCGTTAATTACATGTTAGACTTTATTCAAAATATCAGGATACTGTGTGCACCACTTTTCAAAAGACTGAACAAAAGGTCATCAACTTGGGGGCAATAGTGTACCTTAGTTGTTGGAGATTCTGATCCAATTTCTTTAGAGTAAATTGGTTTTGGAATATTTGGTTGAAAATTGACATCTTTGAGTTTATTTGAAGAAGTAGAAAATCTACTTGACTGAAAAGAAATATTATTTTGAAAATTTTGAAAATATTTTGTTGAAGAAGATCTTGATAAACTTGAAAATTTGAAGAAGAAGATTCACCAAAAATCAACTTAGCACTTCCATCAGGAAATGTCAAGATTTGATTAGGTGTATCTCTGACAATAGTAGACTCAATTGGTTTATTTGCATCTGCAATATCCCATTCAAGTCTTCTAGTTTGAAGATCCCATGGTATCCTCTTAGGTAACATAGTATTTGAGTGAAGATTGTTTACTTCCATCAATAAGGATTCATTCCTAGGAGATGAACGTAAAGCTTTAATGTTGAGTGAAGTATTAAGAAGTTTGTAATATACTCTGTATATCACAAGAAAAGAGTCGGATTCAGCTAAACTAAGATGCTTAGTTTGGATGTGTAATTTGAGTGTTTTCAGAATATGTTTGTCAAAAAGACTAACAGTGAAATTTGGATAGCAATTTGAGAATATTGGACCACCTTCTAGATTTGATTCAAGAATAGTGAGTAATGAATGCTAGAAGTTTGAATTCCTTTGATCACGTAAAGTGAGCAAGACACGAATTACGAATATCTAAACCAAAGTGAAACAAAGGTTTACATGCAATTTGAACTTGACCAATATGCAAGAATTTAAATTTCTTACGATGCTCCAGTATGGAATTTTTTGAAAACAGTGAAACTTCGGACTTGAGTCCTTCAATACGAAGTGTTTGCTCAAGTGTTTTGATAACGTAATTTTGAGTGAAATCAAATCGACCAATTTCATAGATAGAACTTTTTTCTACCTTAGGAATTGTCCAATTATGAAGTAAATTTTCAATTTGAGAAATTTGAAGTTCGTTTGAGTTAAATGAATTCAAAATTTTTTCATCTTCATTTTGAGAAATTTCTTCATCTTTATTTTGAGAAATGCTTTTCAAATTATCAGTTCTATTTCTAGAACTGCCAGATCCCCTAAATAATTTTGAAAATGAAGACATACTTAATCAAAATAAAATTAGAACATTATATTACCCCCCCCCCCAATTTTTGAATTACAGGATGGACAGACTAACAGAAGATCCAAGCAACCCTCCCCTACTCACTCTGGCCTTACGGGACTTACAAGAATAAGCTAACAAGTGCTTCGGATGGACAACCTACAAACAAAAACAGAACGATAACACAATAGACCAAAGATATTTTGAACAAGATATGGCTCTGATACCATTAAACGACCCAGGTTAAGAGGCAGACAAGAAAATGAAAAGATAGAATTTGAAACAAACTCAAGATAAGAATATTGAATATTGAGATTTTATTGAAGATAATTGAGAATACAATATTTTGACAGAGAGTGAAACTCTAACGTATTTCAAACTCTGAGTTACATTGAAATGAAACTTGAAATTAAATAGATTGAAAAAGTTACATTGAATAATTGAAAAAGAAAAAGTCTTCAGACAGCTGGAATCTTGAACAGGAACCGCACTTTGAAAAGCTGATTGAACAGTGACGGCATCTTGAAAAGTTGACTGAACAGTGACGGCATCTTGAAAAGTTGATTGAGCAGTGACATGTTAGCATTATCTTTTGAAAAAGCTTGTCTGCCATTCCACCGAAAGTTTGAAGAGGACAGCATTTTACCAATTATCTTGAATTTCCTGAAATCTTTTGAAGTAAAGCATATTGATCATGATTTCTTTTGATTTTTGGACATGATATTCTCTTAAGTCATCAAGAAAACTGCGTCCATGTAGTAATTTGGTATTTTGAGTATCATCCTGAAAAGACTCGTCAAAGGTAATACCATAACAGTCATCTTCATTCTGATAGAATCCATCAATATCAAAATCAGCTTCAGAACTGGTTTCTGAAGAGGAACATTGAGCATAAGATTTTGAAGCATTTTCTGCAAGTGCAGCAATTTTGTTCGCCAAAATACTCATTTCTTCGGGCGAGGTGCATTTTGCAAGAAGCGCTAATAACCTAGATTTTTCAGCTAGAAAATCAGCATGGGCATCTTGAAGTTTTCTTGAGGGTTGACCTTCGTTTTGTTTAATTTGAATCCAAGATTGAACTTCCTTGGGATAGCAATTTGTTTCATGAAATTTTGACCACCATTTAACTTTGAATCTCCTCATAATTTGTTTTGGATCATAAGGATCGGTGTTATCTTGAACAACTAAGTAATCCCAGCAAAGAATCCAGGAAACTTTAAAGTTGTAGGTAAGTTGAAATAAAAGATTTTCTTGAGGCTTATGAAAAGATTTTGCCTCATTTGAAAAATGTTTGAAACCTTCGAGAGAGAGTCTGGGAAGAATAATCTCTTCAATACCGAAATAACAAACCCAATTCTGGAACCACTTAGGAAAGTTATTTTGGCAATTTTGATGAAAAGGATAAACCAAGAGTGGTTAACGGGTCTGAAGAAAAACACGTAAAACCATGCATCTTGATAATCCCAAAAATTGGATTTACTTGAAAAGCTTTCATCTTTTGAGCGATTCATCTTCTTTTCAAGCCAAGGTTCTTGTCCCCAGTCATCAAATGATAATACCTTGCAAATGGAGATTTTTGAAAGATCAATTTTTTGAGAATTTTGAGGATTTGGAGTGTGAGTAATTACTGCATATCTTGTTTTGAGAAGAATATTTTCGTAAAACTCACGACGTTTATTGAGGGAATGCGTAAAGAAATGAAAATTTGAAGGAAAAATGTCAGAGAGACATTCTTCAAGACTAGAGTATTTTTCAACCCAAGAGGATTCCATAAAAGTAATATGCTTATATGTGGGTTTTGAGATATATTGAAATGGATTTTTGTTGATTTCAGGTAGTTTTCCAAAACCAACCTAAACGGCCTTTTTGAAATTTGAAGGGGTCGCCTTTTGAGAGGCTTGTGAACCCTAAGGAAATTTTTCAAAAACTGAAAAATTGTTTGAAGTTGAAAGGGAAGATTGTGAAGCCTCAGAAGAGGTAATTTCTTCTTCCTGAACCAAACTATACCAATCAATGTTGGTATTTGAATTTTGAACACTCTCTTGAACACACTTCGAGGGTGGCCTTACTTTCACTCAAATTCACACACTCTCTCTTGTTGAGGAATTCTCTGGTGAGGAAGTCTGCCAAAACATTGTTTTTACCCTCTATAAATAGAATTTTGAAATCAAAACACGACAAAATGGCTTGCCATCTTGCAAAGATGTGTTTGGAAACGAGATTTTTGACGTCCTTTTGAAGAACTTTTTTTGAGGCTTTGCAATCAGTTTTCAGAATAAATGATTTATTAACTAAACCACCTTGGAATTTTGACACACAAAAGACAATTGAAAAAATTTCCTTTTTGATTGTGGAATAGTTGGTTTGAGGACCAGTCCAGACACCAGAATAGTACCTAACTAACTGTTCCTGATTTGACCCTAATGGAATCTGCTTTAAGACTCCACCAAACCCTAGGTCGACGCGTCTGTCTCAACGACAAGATTGGCATCTGAGTCGATAATTGAAAGATAAGGAATACTTTTGACTGCTTTTTTGACACCTTGGACAGCTAAGGTACACTCTTGCCCCCAAGATGATGACCTTTTGTTCAGTCTTTTGAAAAGTGGTGCGCACAGTGTAAATATATATATATATATATATATATATAAAGATGTTGTCATTATCAGCAAAAATTTCATTTTCAGAATTAGAGGCATTGATTCCAACTTATGTCTCCATTTTTGTCGTGAACCCTAATAATTTCCATCCTATTAGGAGCCGTTTAATTGCAAATATGAAATTCAGGTGAAAAAACAATAAAAAAATCAAGGAATTTAATTGCCTATAAATTATTTTCATTGTAATTCTCAATTACATATGTTTTGAATGATTTAAAATGTCGAATCTTTCCAACTTATGTGGTTTGATTGCCATTATTTTGTAGGGAAATAATTTGCTTTTGAAGCTGTTGTTAAATAATAGTATTTTTTACTTATAAGATTTTTTCATAAATGTGATTTTACTTATAAATACTCCCTCCATCCCAAAAAAGATAGTCCTGTATACTATTTTTGTCCGTCCCAAAAAGATAGTATTGTTTCCATATTGAGCATGTATTAAATTTTTCATTTTCACATATACCCTTATTTAATATATCTTGGTATAATACACATCAACTACTTAACTATTGCATTTTAACATTTTTTGTGGAAAACGAAGTGAGTCCACTTAAAATAATAAATAAGAGATAAAGGTATAAATCGAAAATTTTGATAAAATTTAATACATTAACTATACTAACTATCATTTTTTAATTCGTATGAAAATAACCATATAACTATCTTTTTGGGACGGAGGGAATATATTTTTTAGTTAGTATGGCGTAAACAAGTGAATTTTGTATTTAAAACTCTATTCTAAAAAGCTCGTTTACACTTATACTTAGGCTTGAAGCTTAACCTTCACACTTCGCGCTTTACCAGTATTTTGTTCGCGCGTTACCAGGTTTTTTCGCGTTTATGCGCGCTTAGGCTTGAGGGAAAATGGGTCACTAAAAATTGAAATCACTTCCCTTGAAAAATGCATGCTACAAAACACGCAAAAATGTGGTAAAAATCAGGCATTTTTCATGGAAAATTAGATGTATCAAACTCATCATCGGGTTATCTATCTCAATAAACTAAGGAAATAATTAATAATATTAATTTATTTTAGGCGTATAAAATTTTATTAAATAACTATCGATTCTCAAACATATGTAAATAAATTATTTGAGAATGTTCAAATGTGTGGGAATATATGTTTTTTCATTACTTGACTAAATCGAAAGATGGAAATTAAATATAAAATTATATAAAATCTTAATTAATTTTATACTTTTTCTTGCAAATTATTTTAAAAAATATTAAAAAGAAATTACCATGTATATAATAATTAAAAAAAATCAGTCCACCTTCGATTCATCTCCTCCTACTTGATATTTGTGAAAATAGAAAATATTGTTCTCTAATCTTTATTACTTACCAATCTTGATAATATTAATAACACAATGCAAACATTATATATCTTTAGAATTAAATTCAGACACGTTATATCTATACCATTCTTTTCCGATGATATATGCTCCACAGATTTGATACTTTCACATTATTCGGATAAGTTCATCACCATTACGTCTTTTCCTTCATTTTCAGGGTCATCATTTTATTTCTTTTATTGTGAGAGGAAAAAAAAAACCCGAATAAATTATTCCGGTAAATGGATTTATTTTTTCTTTTTTTTGGAATATTATGCTTTGTTGCATAGAATTTACTATTTTTCTTCAACCAAAGTTTCATCATTTATGCACGTACGTATTTCAATCTTGATGTGATAATTGGGCCCCACAAATTTGAAGTATTCTTATATGCCGAGTCTTCAATTTAGGAAAATTTCGTAGTGTGCTTTCATTATCTTGATATCGCTAGTCTCTAGACTCTAGAGCATCGAGAATATATTCAATTTAAAACAACTTACTCCATATTCTAAATAAATTTGCATTTCAGTTTCATTTAAGCACTAATATATATAGAAATAAGACATAAAGTAGCATTATGGTTAAGCTTAAAAAATTATTACTTATAAAATAATTTTTTATTCAACATAGTTAGTAAAATAAGTCAATTATGTTATACACTAGAGAGAAAAAGAGATATTCTAATAGACTTGTCTTTTATTAAGAACAAAAGCATCATATACATAAGAAAGACAAAATATAATATTTTGTCATTCAAGCCATTCACTAATGCATATAATATTTACAATAGTCTGACTTGAATGCCAAAATATCTGTTTCGTTAAAATATTGTTTGATAAAAACTCAATGTGACAAAAATATCAAATGGAGGAAAAAGAGTACCTTTATTATTTGTATTAAAATAAATGTTGTTTTATTAAAACTTTGTCAGAAAAATCCAATGAGACAAATCATAGATTAAAGAAGAAGAATACAACTACTGTCATTGATGGTAATCACTATAATTGAGTCGATGCATTCCAATCTTGTGAACCAATATCTTGAATGCAGATGTTGTCAGTAGTTTGCTGATAAATCAGCTATATTGTAATTTGATGCTTCCTCGTTAAATCCTTGTTAGAGAAATCTAGTGGGACAAAACTTGAGTAAAGAAAAAAGAGTACATCTACTTCTCCAACTCAATCTATATTGAGCCATCTAAATCTTAATCTCTTCAAGAATCTCATAGAGAAAAGTGTATCAATAGACATATGGGGATGTATGACTTACGCGTTATGCGTTATGATAATTTGACTTATACGTTATAATAATTCATATTAATCATAAAAACATTCTCCATGTAATGTCACTATACAAATAATATGCCTCATTATTACTTGAGATTTGTATATCATATTTATCAATTTCTCAAACATCTTTAAAAGCTCTTCAAAAGATTCAATCTTATTTAAATTATCAATGATGACAATAATGAATACAAATATTGATCTTTGTATTATATGAACAATATTGATCAAATAAACTTGCACTATATGCTTTGAGCATATTTAATCCTTCAGTTATTATAAGTGTATGCTTCAAGCATCTAATACGTTTTACATTGCAATTGTCAAATTGCTACATCAAATATAAGTCGTGAAACTTTAAATAGAGGTAACAGTTCTCTAATCATTTAGCGTAGTCCCATAGTACGGAGTTATTGATTATCCATTTTAGTCTCGCACATTGATACTTCAAATAACACTCTCAACATATCGAGTTGTTGATCACACAATGGCAGTTATAATGCATTGTCTGGCAAATAAAATACTGCATCTACTGTATATCCTTTCATATTCAACACGGGGATCTTTAAAACATTTATTGTGTAACAATTTGTGTATTACAACATTTGCAAATACCTATCGATATTTTACCGAATTTACACTTTTAAGTGATTAGATTGCATGTCCCAAAACTTTATGTTTTGTAGTAAGTTCAATTTAGCTTGAATGCATATTTTGGAAAACTATTTCTATGTCGATTTTATTCAAAATATTTTCTTTTATTATCCTCGCTATCATTCATATTATGAAGCGCTTTATTATAAAAGTTTACGGGCTTGAAAATTCCAAGCACATGCGACCAACTACGCAGTTTTCTTTTGCATGAGTGTTTTATAAAATGTACTACAAAATTATTCATTTCGATTCGATTTATCTCCCCCACGATGACATAACTATACAGATCTTAATTTCAATATTTCAAGAACTTGAACATTTTCTAAAGATTTACAATTAGTTATGTCGATACTCTCTCACGAGTATATGTCTCCTCAATAGAACAATCATAATTATTTTTTTCATTTTTTATTTAGGGATCTTTGTTTGAATAAGATATCGCTATACTTCAGGTGTGTCATATATCAATATGAGATGGAGCATCTTTAGCTAGTATATGAGGTTTTATTAATCTCTTATAGATATTGAATCTGTACATCTTGTAATTATGTTAACTTTTGAACTTTTTCGTTAGTATTTTCAATAGAACTTTTGGTTCGCATTATCAATCCTGATGATATTGATAACATAATATGATGGATTTCTTGTTATTTCAGTTACTAGTCCTCCCCCAGAGAATTCATACAATAAAGCATCACTTCTTAAGGTTTTTACTATTTCATTGCATTTGATTTCAATTTAAATAAGTATCATTAGCATTCTTAAATCCAACTAATAGTAGGATTATGTTGTTGGAAAGACCCATATCCGTGTTGGTATATGTAGTTAGCGTTCCCTAATGGGAAACATTTTGTTTTCAATATTAATAGTTTAGCAATTGAAGGAAGAATTCAAATAATTTGCTTAACTTTGAGCCATTGAATATCATCCCAATTAGTAATCTCGAAATTTTTGGGATGTAAATTCACTAGCATTATCAAGACAATATTATCTTATTTTAAGATTTTGAAAATTGTGCTCGTACTATATCGACTTAAGCAAATAATCTCGTAAACTTTCAGTTACGAGTTTTAATAAACAAACATGTGACTATGTAATTGATCCATATAATCATATCATAATATTTCTAGATAGTTCACATGGAGGGTGAGTGGGTTCATAGTTTACCCTTAATACATTCCAGATTCGATCCCAAATTTAGCGAGTTGTGGTCTAATAAACAATTTATTTTGAGAACATCTATAATCAACTTATTGATAACAAGTGACATATGGAAATTTATTGGATCAAAGAATATCCTAGTTGTTTATTTAATATGTTTCGAATTCTCAATAATTTTTTGCATCTTATTCATCCGGTATGGTCTTACCGATCATGCCAACCAATAATTCTTTTTTATCTTATTGAACTTCTAGTTCAATACAATGTTTATTTTAATTGTACTAGTATCATTATGACACGCGTTTTAAAAACTTATTATGTTTCTTTTTAAAAATAATATTTTTCTAGAATATTAATATAATATTGATTGTATATTTTCGGAAGCATCGACACTATATTCGTTTAAAATGAATAAAATTTTCAATCATGCTTCTTCAATAGCATTGAAAAAATTGAATATTTGTGCTCTATTCAATTTAAAATAAGAATATGTTTCTTTTAGAGTAATAGATCAATAATCTTTTGAAATACTGAAATTGTAATATTATACACTTCAAGAGCAAATAATATTCTTTTATAATTGTTGTGCTTCTTCGGAAGCAACAAATATTGAATATTTAATGTAAAATAAAATTTTGCGTCTTCAAGAGCAAAAACGAAATATTTTTCTAGAATATATCAATAAACCGATTTATGAAAATAGCTTTCACATGGATACGTCAATTTGTAACAATATTCAGATAAATATTACTTAAAAACGAGCATTTGGATATATTGGTTCTGACTGGTAGATCTAAAGATCTATAAGTTTTGAACATGATGTCAGAGTTTCACTATGATAGAACTACAGATCGTTGAGATATCAATGTTTGATCACAGATGTGCATGTTGTCCAAATTATGCGAATTTCTACACAATTGATTCTAAAATAATAAAATAACTCTTCCATATTATATAGAGTTACCCATTTTTTCCACAAATATCAATCCAATAATATTGATCATTTTAGAAGTAACATATGATGTATTAATGTTTATACTTCTTCAAAGTATTAACACAATATTTTATTAGAATTATTTAGATAGAGTCATGTTTCATTAAAAACATTGACATAAAATTTATAATAATTCAATACTATTTTAAATATCATTGTAGGTGAATTTGTGCTTCTTCAAGAGTAACAAAATAATCCAAATGAAACATATATTTTTCAAATATATTACAATATTCTTCTAAATATTGATTTACATTGTTTCTTTTCAAGAATAATAAATACAATATTCTTCGGGAATATTGTACTAAGTTCATGTTTTATATAGATGTTTTGGGAAAATTTTGAATTTTTGAGAGAATGTGTGGTTCAAATGTGAATAAAAAGTGTGAAAGTGGTGGATCATGTAGAAATGTATAATTGAAAATGAATTTGAAGGAAAATTTGAAATAAAAAAAAAAGAGTAATTGGAGCAAACAAGCATTAAATAACTCAAATAACACATTAATTTTCAAACAATAAATCAAACAAGCATTGAATATTGATTTAGGTTTTTTTTTTTTTTTTAGAATAATGATATAATATTCATCCGAAATAGTGTGCTGAATTATTGAACAAAAAGATTATATTCAAACAAATATTTATTATAAATTGGTATAATAAAAACGATATGATCGGATCAAATAACTATATTGCTTTCTTATGAAATTCAAAGTTAAGATAATAGTGATATTTAGTTTGGAAAAAAAAAACTCTTTTTTTTAAACTCTATATGTATGACATATTCTTCGATATATATATATATGCTACTTTGGGAGTACATTGTATTTTTTTATTGTTTCTTCAATAATAAGTCATCATTCTTCTGGAACATAGAAAAATTATAATTTATATTTTTCATGAGCAAGTAACATTCTTTTGAAATATTAATTATAATGTTGTATGTGTTACTTTATGAGCAACAACAAGTTATTTATAATAGACATTTATACAATTAATATTCTTTTGAAATATTAATTATATTATTGTGCTACTTTAGGAGTAACAATGCAATGAATTATCAATTTAAAGGTGAGAATATTCAACAACGATTCAATATATGTGCAAAAGTAATAAACATTATGTCAATTGCAATTAAACATGCAGCATAATTTGTATATATAAAAATTGTAATTGCACGGATACATATGCATATATGAATTGGTGAGGAAAAAAAAGTTGAATATGGAATAATATGTGTACAGACAAGAATATGTGAAAGCAAATCATAATTCTTTTTGAATTCAGTGAATTGACTCGGTCAATGCAAATCAGATTTCGGGATTTATATATATAAAAAATTATATGTCATCAAATTAATTTCGATGCACATAATGATTGATTATGTTTTATTACCTTCTAATTAATTCATTTTGATTTTGAGATAATCATGTTAATAATGTGTTATAAATAATATTAAAAGCAATCCTCCAGTTCTTCAACTCGAGCGCCCTTGATTTCGGCACTCCTATTTCGTGTCGAAGGATTCCATCCGTCTAATAGAGTTATGATTGCATCGAAAATTCCTCAAATATTTTTCACTTTCAAAGGACAAATATTCAAGACAGTGTCCCCTTGAGTAATGAAGCACATTTTCTGTGCTTGCGCATTTCGAGTCAGTAAATAGTGTGAAGGCATGAAATGAATGCTACCAACCACAAATTCTGAAATTTATTGTGTATTTATTTGAAATTCAAGTTTTACTACCTCTCTAAGTGCCACATTGACGTACCTTGCCTTAGAAAAAATCACAATCGAGATTTACGTAGAATAGAAAATTTTAAAAATTAAGTCTCTACTTTTGATAAAAAAATTTGTTCAAAAACAAGGGTAATTTGCACAATTCATCCATACCTTTCACTACCTGAGTAATTTGTTCTTAGTTCTAACCTTTGTTTTTTTTTTTTTTTTTTTTTTTTTTGGTAAATTCACCATCACCTTCTCTCTTATTTTCTTGCCAAAATTGTCCATATCGTCAATATTTGTTAATCGGTCCGTTATCTAATTCAAATGGATTCATTTAAAAGACCCAAATTATAATTTTGACCCCAAAAAAATTATAAATTATAGGAAGGCTCCCTTCTTCCCTCCTCCTTTTCAGTTGCCGCCACCACCTCTACACCCACTGGAGGACACATAAGGGGGTCCTAGGGGGTCACGTGACTCCCCCCCCCCCCCCCCCCCATTTTGATTTTTATTTTTTTTGAAGAAAAAAAAAAGGATGCTTTGAATGGTTGAATAATTGTTTTTCTCTCTTTTTTTTTTTTTTTTTTAGTTGAATGAAGGTAAAGTTTCGACTTTTAATAATTGAAATTTATGCATATTGAATAGATTATTTTAAATGAAATATATGTAAAAGATTGTAGCATGTACTCAGTAAATATAGCCTCTTTTTGGTATTAATTAAAATCTAAATTTTAATCTTGGTCAAAGTCAACAATCAATCTCAACCATAGATTTCATAGGACCAATAACTTTTCAACCACGCATCTCATCAACTTTTATAAAATTCTACGAAAAATCTAATTTTAATCTACACTAAACGGGAATATAATTGATTGGAATTTGAATATGTTAATTGATAGTTTACTGCGATATAATATGTCAATTTCTTTTGAATTATAACGTAGATCTTACTGAATATAATTTAGTATATTTGTGAGATTGCATATTATTTAGTACATTATCTTTTGTGAATTTGAATTTTATCATTATTTTCGATCTTTTCCTAAAATAAAAAAAAATCGTGGGCCCTACCTTCGAACCCCCATGAGATTTACCACAAACTATACCCCACGGTTATAAAATGTCTGGTCCGTCAATGTCTACACCTACTTCCTCCACCTCAGTCTCTGCAGAATAGAAAAAATCGGATTGACATCTAAATCTCCGGTGCGATTTTGCATCGAAAAACTGGGGCATTAAATCATGAAAAGAATCGGCAGTAATAAACAAAACCAAACAAATAGTGCTGGTTGGCTAAATGTTATCACACATACATGCGTACATGGCAAACACTGAAATAACTGTTAAAATTTGTGAGTTTAAAAACATGTTTTTTATATTTTCGAGATAAAATATGTGGTTAAAAAGTAAAAAGAGAAAATATTTGTAATTGAAAAATAATTTAGAAAATTGTGCTAATTAAAAATATACTATTTTTTTTTTTTTTTTTTTTTGTCAAGCAGAAAAAGTCAGCAGGTGGAAGCTTGGCCTTTTCGCAGTCATTATTGCCTGCCTATTTATTATTTATCCCTTCTCCAACAAAGCCATAATTCCAGCTACAATTTCTTGATTTTATTTTGAATAGTGTTACACATGTGCGATGCACGTTCATTTGTTACTCACATATATCGAATTTATATGTTAACATATAAAATGAATATTTAATTAAAAATAAGAAACGAAGAAAGAAAATTCATTACAAAAAAGGTACAATTATACATACCTTAATTTTTTACAGATCGTATATTTACCATTCCAAGAAATTTATACTCAGAATTTTATTAAAATGAAAGAGAATAAAATAGAGCGTAAGAAAAAATAAATCGATGAACGCTCAATTTTATTCTCTTTTATTTTCTATTTTAAAGAAAAATATTTATGTGATACTGGCAACATTTTTTTTGTTTACAAATTTAAAATATATATATAATTATTTTTCATATATTAACATATGAAATGAATATTTAATTAAGAATGAGAAACGAAGGAATGCAATTAATTATAAAAAATGTACAATTACACATACCTTAATTTTTTTAACGGTTCGTATGTTTAAATGTTTACCATTCCAGGAAATTTTTTTAAACATTATAATTTAAATTGACTTAAAGTTTAAAGTAAGAAAACAAAATTACATTTAAACATTATTTGTAATAAGTGAAAAAATAGATATATTTGTGATATACGCTCAAAATTTTATTAAAATGAAAATGAAAGAAAAAATAGATCGATGAACACTCCAACTTTATTTACTTTCATTTTCTATTTTTAAAGGATAAAATGTTTATGTGATATTGACAATTTTTTTTTTTTTTTTTTTTTGAGATTTTAAAAAAAAATTGTAATTGATTTTTAAGAAGGGAAGACAGACTAAGAAACTTCAGAACGATTTGAGACAATTTTACAGACAATATATTTTCAATTTGCTCTCACTTATTATTTTGTATTAAATTTCTAGTTGAGATCTTTGATTTGACACTCATATTGCATATTTTTCGACTTCAAAATAATACAATAATTATAAAAAGAATAATAATTAATACAAAAAATAGTTTATAGATAGTATTATAAAACTTAAATGATATAATTTAAAATGAATTAGATATTAAGTTTAAGGGTGTGTTCTTTTATATTTAATTTGGAATGTTTTGTGTCAAATCAAGGAATTGAAATTATTTATTGATTTATTTGTATTTTTTACGTAAGATGAGGGGTTAAAAATTGGAGAGAGAAAATGTGAATAGTTAAAAAGTGGTATGAAAAATTGTGTAATTTAAATTTTTGTAATCATTTCAAATTAAAACATAGTCGAACAGGCCCTAAAAAATATATGAACTTTTACATATGATCTTTGAGAGGATTTTACAATCTGTTCTCACTTGTTACTTTGTTTTAAAATCTCAATGAGATTTTCAATTTGACACTCATATTACATTTTTTTCGACTTAAATATAATAAAATAATTATCAAGTGAATAATAATTATTAAAAAACAAAAAATAGTTTATACATTAAAATAAATTAAAATTTTGATGTCGTTAATAGCATAACACGAATTCAAATGTTACGTACTAATAATTGCTGAGATATTTGTTACATTATTATTATTATTATTATTATTATTATTATTATTATTATTATTATTATTATTATTATTATTATGCGTAGATTTTAAGATTTGAAAATTTATTTTGGGCGAAAAATTATATGAGTGTATTTTTTACATGTACTTTATTTATATATATATATATATATAGATAAATATAATAAAATAATTATTAAGTGAATAATAATTATTACAAAACAAAAAATAGTTTATACATTAAAATCTTGATGTCATTAATAGTATAACACGAATTCTAATGTTACGTACCATAATAATTGCTAAAATATTTGTTACATTATTTTTTTCCATATTATTTTTTTGTATAGATTTTCAGATTTAGAAAGTTGTTTGGAAGGGAAACTATGTGTGCGTTATGTTTTGCATGTACTTTGTTTTTGTATATGTATAGTTATTACTGATGAATAGATTTTTTTACTGTATTTTTTATCCATGTATACAATTACTCAATTGTTTCAAGCCTATGTTTGATAAATACGTTTTTAAACATGTTTTTTACAACATAATTCTCCAAATCACTTTTTAACTACACACATTTTTTCTCACCATTTTTCAATCATACATTTTACCTAGAAAATATAAAAAACATGTTTTTAAACAAATAACTTTTTGTTGACTTATGGTTAACTTAACCTTATTGTTTTGATCATAACAAAAAAGAATATATTGTGTTATTAACAAGTGTGCTTCAAGTGTTTCCTGTAATGATAAATATTCAAAGAATTCAATGTTCAAATACTCTCTGAAAGATATAAATCAAAAGTATGTGATCAAACACATAAGACGCAAAGAAAATCAAGAAAGAATCGAAGATATTCAAGATCTAAATTCAAGTCGGAAACCATGGTAGCATGAAGACCAAGCAATGAAGCCTACAAAGAATTTAGCATTTACAAATTGCTTTTCAATCTTATATAAGGTTAATACATCAATAGTTGGCAATGCACTTCATAAAGCTCAAGAACATTTTTAAAGTCATTAAAATATCTTTTTCAAAATCAAATTTGATCAGAAAACCTTGTGATGATTTGTTTAGCATAACTATATGCATGAAAATTATTTATGACATATGCTAGATTATGCCACTATTTTGCCTTGAAAGCATGATCGTTAGTTTGTATAAGATAGGGGGAATACATGCTCAAATTGAACTTATCAATTATTCTCATTTCCCTATGCTTTAATTATATGTTTCAATTGATTATATTATCATTAAAAATCATCTTGTTTTTCATAATCAAAAAGGACGAAATTGTTGACCTATGGTTAACTTAACCTTATTGTTTTGATAATAACAAACAAGAATATATTGTGTTGTTAACAAGTGTGCTTCAAGTGTTTCATGTAATGATAAATCAAAGAATTCAATGTTCAAATCGTATCTCAAAGATATAAATCAAAAATATGTGATCAAGCACATGAGACGCAAAGAAGATCAAGAAAGAATCGAAGATATTCAAGATCTAAATTCAAGTCGGAAAGCATGGTAGCATGAAGACCAAGCAATGAAGCCTACAAAGAATTGAACATTTTCAAATTGCTTTTCAATCTTATGTAAGGTTAATGCATCAATAGTTGGTAATGCACTTCATAAAGCTCAAGTAACATTTTTAAAGTCATTACAATATCTTTTTCAAAATCAACTTTGATCAGAAAATCTTGAAATGCTGATTTTTTAAGTCGACCGCAAATCACATGAGGTCGACCTCATGGTGCTTTGAGGTCGACCGCAAATTTAGTCAGGTCGACTGCACTGCCTATTTTTGAATTCCAACGGCTACTTTTCTCTAACGGCTATTTCGAGGTCGACCGCAAAAGACAGTATGCGCGAAATTTGCTCTATGAATAGCCTTCTCTCTTGTATTCATTTTGAACAACTAAGAGGAGATTTTAGAAAAGCTTTCTTATGGAAAATTCATTGTTTTTGCTTGATTTATATTTATTTATCTTTACTAGAAAACTTTTATTGATCCAAACTTTCTTTTATCAAAATTCATCAAAGTTTTTGAAAGAAGGGTTTTGTGAAGATTCTTGATTTTACATTGTATAAACTTCCTTAACATCTTCACATCATATATTGGAATTGAAGTGTAAGTCTTTCTTTGTGCTAAACTTGTTTTAATCTTTTGAAGAGAGAATTTCAATTAAGGAACTTTGATTATTTGTGCTACATTTTTCATTATCATTTGACTCATTATATCTTGTGGTTTCGAGAGCCTTGGGAAAACTCGATTATTGGTTAATGATAGATGCTCCTTATTGTAAGTTACATAAGAGTAAGCGTCCCTTGTTGTAAGTCACTTAAGGATTTGGTACTTCTTGTTGTAAGTTACTAATATAATGGATTTGGCCTTGCTCGTGACGGAGAGTTCAGTAACAGAGGACGTAGATCACGTTGGTTGATTGAACCTCTATAAATCGCTTTTGCATCCTCTTATCCACTTTACTTATTTACATTGCACTTACTTTATTCCTTCAATTTATAGTGTGCAACTTCATCTCTAAGTGCTGTACTTGCTTCATCAATTAAGTTTACACATTTATAGCACACTACATTGATAGTTAAGTTACTTGCAATATTAAGTGTTCATACTTGTTCCAATTGGTTTTTAAGTTTGAGATTATTTATCGAAAAAGTTTTATAAACCAATTCACCCCCCTCTTGGTTAACTACTCTTGGACCAATAATTTTAACAAAAAGAGCCCAATATTTCAAAGCAATGAAAAATAAACATTTCAATAGCTCGTTTCTGCATTAATTAAGCTTGTCTTGAAAGATTATTTAATGTTTCTATATCTGGAAAGGAATTTAGACAGGAAATTAGGACTTTCCCTTTTTTGTATGTACTAGCATTTCTCCCGTGCGATGCACAGAAATTATTCAAAAATATCGATTTCGATAAATATTTGTAAAACTTTAATATTTATACATAATTAAAACAAATTCAAAATGCGTGAAAAATATTATTATATCACAATAACTATTAAATTTTAATAAATAATATAACTAATTCAAATTATAACAACTTCTTTGAATAGTAAGTTAATTTATATATTTAAATAATACATGACTGTTAATTTTAATAGTTTTTATGAGCTATTATTAATTTCAAAGAACATACAAACTCAATAGTTTATTTAATGGTATAAATCATGTTTGATGTAATATTATGGTACAATATTAATTTTGTGGAAGACATCAATATATTTTTCACGATTTTTGTATTCTCCTCTCGTATTTATATTTAAATCTAAATAATATAGTTAAATCGGAATATTATTGTATCCAAAAAAATTATTGATAACATAATAGAAAATTATAAATTTCAAGAGAACAACAATTTACAAATATAAAAATAATAAATTTATATAGAAATTTTAACCGAATGATTCTTCGCTTCACATGGTATAAAAATCATATAATTTCTCCAAAAAAAAGTAAAGAATTCTTTTTAGTTTATGTGTAGATTATTTTATTGGTGTAAAATGAGCAGAAAATTATTTTTTTTGTTAAAAAAGATATTTTGAATAATAAATATCAAGATGAAACAGACATTACATAAATTAAATAAATATAAGGTTCTATTTTTTATACAATAATTACAATTTATAAATAACATAATTTCTCAAACTACTTTTTAAACACACACATTTTCTCTCAATTTTTAACCACACATTCTCCAATTATTCAAAAATCATTTAAAAAAAACTCATTTTCTGTCACATTTTACCAATAAAATAATTTACAAATAAACTAAAAAATTTCTTTACTTTTAACCTTACATTTTGAAAATTTTCTACTATTTTAGACCTCACTATTTGAAATAATGTGTCGTTTATTATTACCACCACCATGTTTGAGTCCGTCATTTCAAAAAATGTGGTTTGTAAAATTTTTGTAGAATGTGTGAACGAAATTTAATACTTGTACGTGTATTAAAAATTATTATGACAAAATATTGAAAACTCATTTTTTGCTACATTTTACTAATAAAATAATATACAAATAACATAAAAAAAATCTCTACTTTTAACCTTATATTCTAAAAAAATTACTATTTCAAATCTTATTATTTGAAATAATGTGTCTTGTTATTATCAGCCCCATATTTGATATCCGTCATTTCAAATAATGTGGTTTATAAAATTTTTATAGAATGTGTGGTAAATAATATTTTGAATAATGAATATCAAAATAAAATAGACATTGCATAAATTAAATAAATATAAACTTTTGTTTTTTAATGCAATCATTACAATTTATAAATTAATTTATGAACAAAATAATTTCTCAAACTACCTTTTAACCACAAATATTTTATCTCCACTTTTTAACTACACATTTACTCTACACTTATTCAAAACATTATTTGTTATCAACTCAATTTGTACCAAATTTTACCAATAAAATAATATTCACACAAACTAAAAAATATTCTTTAGTTTTAACCTTACATTATGAAAAAATTACTATTTCAAATAATGTGATTTTTAAATTTTTCGTAGAATCGAAATTTAATACTTGTACATATATTAAAAATTATTAAGACAAAATGTTTTGTAGAACGTGTAATCGAAATTTAAAATAAAAACAACAAACGAACAAAATACACCATATAATAATAATATTAATTATAATAACTATAAAATCAACATTAGATAGATGCATAATAGACTAAACTACTTTAAAATATCATTTTTGTTTTATTTAAAGGAAAAAAAAGAATTCAAAAGAAGGAAAGATAAAGCAATCCCAAAAACATCAAAATATTAATATCTAAGCCTCTGTTAGGATCTTTCTCCAAATTTGGAAATTGATTTTTTTTTTGTTCGAGGTAAAATGTTTGGTTAAAAAATGAAGAGAAAAAAGATGTGTGATTAAAAAATGATTTTGAGAAATTGTATAGATTATTATTTGGTTTATAAATAAAAAAAAAAATCTACTTTTAACCTTACATTCTTTAAAAATTTACTATTTCAAACCTTATTATTTGAAATAATGTGTCGTATTATTATTAGTCTAATATTTGAGACCCGCCATTTCAAATAATGTAGCTTGTAAAATATTTGTAGAATGTGTGGTAAATAATATTTTGTATAATGAATATGAAATGAAGTAGGCATTGCATAAATTAGAATGTGTGATCAAAATTTAACGCATATACGTGTATTAAAAATTATTATAATAAAAGAAAAGATAAGAATGACACATTACAAAAGATCAAATTACAAAAATATGCATAGCAAGACAAAAAAGTTAAAGAAAAAAATTAAATGAAAGAATTAGGTAAAATAATAATAATAAAAAAAACCATAAAAAATTGTGTCAGCAGCTTTTCTGCCACACTTTACCAATAAAATAATCTATACAAACTAAAAAATTACTCTACTTTTATCCTTAAATTCTAAAAATTTACTATTTCAAATAATGTGATTTGTAAAATTTTTATAGAATGTGTGATCGAATTTTAATACCTGTACGTGTATTAAAATTATTATGACAAAATAAAAGATAAAAATGACACATTATAAAAGATTAAATTACAAAAATATACATAGTAAGACAAAAAAATTAAGGCACTTTTTCGTTAAAAGTTTTGTGTTTAAAAATATGTTTTTTTATGTTTTTTAGGTAAAATTTGTGGTTGAAAAGTGGAGACAGAAAAAACGTGTTGTTAAAAAGTGATTTGAATTTTTTTTATTTTTAAACATGTTTGCTAAACAGAGGTTAAAAAGAAATGAAAAAATAAGGGAAAAAAAACCTAAAAAATGGTGTCAGTCTCTAACACATGATTTGTAAATTTTTTTTACAATGTGCAATCAAAATTTAATGCATGTACGTGTATTAAAAATTTTTATGAGAAAAAAAATTTAAAATGATGTCAGCCGCTTTTCTGTCTCATTTTACCAATAAAATAATCTACACAAATTAAAAATTTTCTCTACTACCTCACATTCCAAAAAATTTACTATTTCAAATAGTGTGATTTGTAAATATTTTGTAGAATGTGTTATCGAATTTTAATATATGTACGTGTATTAAAATTATTATGACAAAATAAAAAATAAAATGACACGTTACAAAAGATCAAATTACAAAAATATACATAGTAAGACAAAAAATTTAATGCTCTTTTTGTTAAAAGTTTTGTGTTTAAAAATATGTTTTTTTTTTTAGGAAAAATATGTGATTGAAAAGTGGAGAGAAGGGGAGAGTGAACACAGAATCTTGGGAATTAGGGGGCCGAGTATATGGAGAAAATATATATACATACATATTAGACATTAAATAGAAGTGGGCTGCCAATTTTTTTAGAGAGGAGAGTCGGCAGAAGATATACATATATACATTCAGAGTTTATGGGAATTAGAGGAGAAAGTGGTTGGCTTTGTTTGGCTTGGGATTAATAGAGAAAGCAGGCTGCTGGCAATTTTTTTTGATGAACCGGGTGATATTCTTCAAATTCTTTGTGTTTGATTTACATATTAAGAATTAAAAAGTGATTTGGAAAAAATTTTGTTTTTAAACATGTTTGCCAAACAGGGGTTAAAAAGAAATGAAAAAAATAAGGAAAATAAAACCGAAAAAATGGTGTTAATCGCTGACACATGATTTGTAAATTTTTTGTACAATATGCGATCGAAATTTAATGCATGTACGTGTATTAAAAATTATTATGAGAAAAAAATTAAAAATGATATCAGTCGCTTTTCTGTCACACTTTACCAATAAAATAATTTACACAAATTAAAAAATTTCTCTAATGTTAATCTTACATTCTGAAAAATTTACTATTTCAAATAGTGTGATTTGTAAATTTTTTGTAGAATGTGTTATCGAATTTTAATATATGTACGTGTATTAAAATTATTATGACAAAATAAAAAATAAAATGACACGTTACAAAAAATCAAATTACAAAAATATGCATAGCAAGACAAAATTTAAGGCACTTTTTGTTAAACGTTGTGTGTTTAAAAATATGTTATTTTTTTAAAATTATTTTTAGGTAAAATATGTGATTGAAGAGTGGAGAGAGAAAAAAACGTGTGGTTAAAAAGTAATTTGGAAAAAAAATTGTTTTTAAACATGTTTGCCAAACAGAGGTTAAAAAGAAATGAAAAAATAAGGGAAAAAAACCTAAAAAACCGTGTCAATCGCTGAAACATGATTTGTAATTTTTTTGTACAATGTGAGATCGAAATTTAATGCATGTACTTGTATGAAAAATTATTATGACCAAAAAAAAATTAAAAATGCTGTCAACTGCTTTTCTGGTAAACTTTACCAATAAAATAATCTATACAAACTAAGAAAATTCTCTAATTTTAATCTTACATTTTGAAAAATTTACCATTTCAAATAATGTCATTTGTAAATTTTTTGTATAATGTGTTATTGAATTTTAATACATGTACTTGTATTAAAATTATTATGATAAAATTAAAGATAAAAATGACACATTATAAAAGATCAAATTACAAAAATATACATAGTAAGACAAAAAATTAAGGCTCTTTTTGTTAAAAGTTTTGTATTTAAAAATATGTTATTTTTAAATTTTTTAAGTAAAACATGTGATTGAAAAGTGGAGAGAGATAATGTTAGTTGTTAAAAAGTGATTTGGAAAAAATCTTGTTTTTAAAGATGTTTGTCAAACAGAGATTCAAACGAAAGGAAAAAAACAAAATAAAAAAAAAATAGAAAAATAAAAAAGTGTCAGTGGTTGGCACTTGAACGTGTTAGTTGCCGACATATGATTTTGTTTTTATTTTTTTAAAAAAAGCCTCGAACTAACGTGTTGTTGAAAAAAAAAAGGCGAAATGGGCCGGAACTTTCTCATTATTATATATAATATAGATATAGATGTTTTTCTTTATGTTTTTTAAGTAAAATATATGATTGAAAAGTGGAGAGAAAAAAAACGTGTAGTTAAAAAGTGATTTGAGAAAAATTTTATTTTTAAACATGCTTGCCAAACAGAGATTAAAAAGAAATGAAAAAATAAGGAAAATAAAACCTAAAAAATGGTGTCAATCGCTGACACATGATTTGTAAATTTTTTGTACAATGTGCGATCGAAATTTAATGTATGTACGTGTATTAAAAATTATTATGAGAAAAAAATTAAAAATGATGTCAGCCGCTTTTCTGTCACACTTTACCAATAAAATAATTTACACAAATTAAAAAATTTCTCTACTGTTAATCTTACATTCTGAAAAATTTACTATTTCAAATAGTGTGATTTGTAAAATTTTTGTAGAATGTTTTATCGAATTTTAATATATGTACGTGTATTAAAATTATTATGACAAAATAAAAAATAAAATGACACGTTACAAAAAATCAAATTACAAAAATATGCATAGCAAGACAAAATTTAAGGCACTTTTTGTTAAACGTTGTGTGTTTAAAAATATGTTTTTTTTAAAAATTATTTTTAGGTAAAATATGTGATTGAAGAGTGGAGAGAGAAAAAAACGTGTGGTTAAAAAGTAATTTGAAAAAAAATTTGTTTTTAAACTTGTTTGCCAAACAGAGGTTAAAAAGAAATGAAAAAATAAGGGAAGAAAAACCTAAAAAACCGTGTCAGTCGCCAAAACATGATTTGTAATTTTTTTGTACAATGTGAGATCGAAATTTAATGCATGTACTTGTATGAAAAATTATTATGACCAAACAAAAATTAAAAATGCTGTCAACTGCTTTTCTGCTACACTTTACCAATAAAATAATCTATACAAACTAAAAAAAATATCTAATTTTAATCTTACATTCTGAAAAATTTACCATTTCAAATAATGTCATTTATAAATTTTTTGTATAATGTGTTATTGAATTTTAATACATGTACTTGTATTAAAATTATTATGATAAAATTAAAGATAAAAATGACACATTATAAAAGATCAAATTACAAAAATATACATAGCAAGACAAAAAATTAAGACTCTTTTTGTTAAAAGTTTTGTATTTAAAAATATGTTATTTTTATATTTTATAAGTAAAACATCTGATTGAAAAGTGGAGAGAGATAATGTAAGTTGTTAAAAAGTGATTTGGAAAAAATCTTATTTTTAAAGATGTTTGTCAAACCGAGATTCAAACGAAAGGAAAAAAACAAAATAAAAAAAAATAGAAAAATAAAAAAGTGTCAGTGGTTGGCACTTGAACGTGTTAGCTGCCGACAGATGATTTTGTTTTTATTTTTTTAAAAAAAGCCTCGGACTAACGTGTTGTTGAAAAGAAAAAGGTGAAATGGGCGGGAACTTTCTCATTATTATATATAATATAGATATAGATGTTTTTTTTTAATGTTTTTTAGGTAAAATATATGATTGAAAAGTGGAGAGAGAAAAAACGTGTAGTTAAAAAGTGATTTGGGAAAATTTTAATTTTTAAACATGCTTGCCAAACCGAGATTAAAAATAAATGAAAAAATAAGGAAAAAAAAACCTAAAAAATGGTGTCAATCGCTGAAACATGATTTGTAAATTTTTTGTGCAATGTGCGATTAAAATTTAATGCATGTACTTGTATGAAAAATTATTATGACCAAAAAACAAAAACTAAAAATGTTGTCAGCCGCTTTTCTGCTACACTTTACCAATAAAATAATTTACACAAACTAAAAAATTTCTCTAATTTTAATATTACATTCTGAAAAATTTACTATTTCAAATAATGTCATTTGTAATTTTTTTGTAGAATGTGTTATTGAGTTTTAATACATGTACTTGTATTAAAATTATTATGATAAAATAAAAGATAAAAATGACACATTATAAAAGATCAAATTACAAAAATATACATAGCAAGACAAAAAATTAAGACTCTTTTTGTTAAAAATTTTGTGTTTTAAAATATGTTATTTTTATATTTTCTAAATAAAATATGTAATTGAAAAGTGGAACGAGATAATGTGTGCTGTTAAAAAGTGATTTGAGAAAAATCTTGTTTTTAAAGATATTTGTCAAATAGAGATTAAAACGAAAGGAAAATAATGAAATTAAAAAAAATAAAATAAAATAAAAAAGTGTCACGAAAGGAAAATAATGAAATTAAAATAAAATAAAATAAAATAAAAAAGTGTCAGCGGTTGACACTTGAATGTGTTAGTGGCTGACACATGATTTTGTTTTTATTTTTTATTTTTTAAAAAAGCTTCTGACTAACGTGTTGTTGGAAAAAAAAAAGATGAAATGGGCGAGAACTTTGTCATTATTATATATATTATAGATTATAGATTCTATTATTATATATAGCTAGATATATTTATATACATAATTTTTGTTTGTATAGACCTATACTGTTTGTTTAGAAATTAAGTCGACGAGATAACCAATTTCTTGATCTGGAGAGTGGTGGATCAGTAAGTGGAAATTCTGGGATACCCAAGTTTGAATTGTTTTGTGAAATCTTTGTTCTTTGAAGAATAAAGTAATTGATAATAATTTCCTTGGTATCTTTGTGGTTTATTATGATAAAAATTATTGATTTTTGATTTTTTTTTCTAATACATGTTGAATTGGAGGTGGTGGTGGTTGGAAAGGAGGAGGCAAGACGGGGCCTCCCTACAATTTAATTTAAATTTTTTTTTTATCGAAATTATAATTTGAGTCCTCAAAATTAACCTAATTTTATTAGATATTAGATCAGTTAATGGAAAGTGACGGTAGGGACGAGTCTGACAAGGAAATGAGAAGATAATGGTGAATTTGTCAATAACAAATTTATGGATGAATTATGTAGAGTTTGTGAAAAGTAGGAATGAATTGTATCAATTACCTTAAAAACAATGAGTGATATTTTTGAAGTAAAATATATGATTAACAAATAATTTTAAAAAATATGTGTGATTAAAAAGTGATTTAAAAAATGTATTTGTTTAAAAGTAAGTTTACCAAACATTGACTAGACTTTTGACAGATTTGTCATATCTAAAGTCCTCGACCTTTATTCTTTGCTAGGCGAATTTAGCAGTGAATTAGCTTGGGCCCAATAATTTTTTTTTTTTTAAGATTAGATTTAGATTAGAAGTTTATTTATATTATATATACATGCAAGAAGAATCATGGAAAATTTTCTTTTACATATAGGTCCAACTTAAAAGAAGAATTTAGCCCCTATTTGGTAGGAACTAGGAATTAAATCAGATTTTAATTTAAGTTAAATTTAACAATTAATTTTAATCACATATTTGATGGGGCCATACAAATTTTCAGCAAAATATTTCATCAGCTTCTATCAAAATCTACAAAAAATCTGATTTTAATATCAATCAAATAGGGACTAAGTATTGTCCTAGCTCTGTCAATAATCGCACTTAGAGGTGGTAATAGGGTCGAGGGGATCATCGACTCCCTGATTCGACTTGCCAAAGCTTGAGCTAGGGCCGCGAGTTGAAGAAAACTAGTGACTCGTCAAACAAGCTCGTGACTTGATTTAGTGACTAAATGGTACGTTTTTTTTTTTTTTTTTTTAAAGTGACTGTTTGGTCACTAATTAAAGTGTTGTGACCATTGAAAAAAGGTCGTAACACTTTAAAAGTGGCCATTTGGGTCCCCAACTGTCACAAATTTTACTTTCTTTTTCATTTTTCATATCATATATAATTACATCAATAATATTTATAAAAAAGGTAAGCTTGTGGGCCAAGCTCGACTTGATCCACGAGGCCAAAGGAGGTTGTGCTCAACTCGTTACACACGAGCTTTGAGCTCGACTCCTTATCTTGACGAGCCAAGTTTCTAGGACAATGGGTCAAGTGCTTGAGATACTCGCAACCCCAATGCCTTTGTTTGATGGTCTAAAATTCTTTATAAATAAATAATATTGTGTTTTTTTTTAAGTAAAACGTGGGGTTGAAAAGTGATTTAAAAAAAATTGTGCTGATAAAAAGTGATTGGTAAATATAATATTTATAAATTTGTTTATAACCAAGTTACTAAACATATAGACCACTCCTATTTTTAGGTGACTATAGTTTTATGAATGAAGTCTTACGTTATTTAGCATGTTTATATGTTAAATTAAAACTCAAAGTTAAATTATTGCCCTTTCGAAATTAATTTACATTTTTATTGCATGTTTGACATATTTTTAAAAAATCAATAGTTTTTCGGAGATTAATAAACTATTTTGCATATATTTTATAATAGTTTTTTTGAAAGTTTTTTGTTTATTAGAATAGTTTTTAGATAAAATTTACATCTAAAAGGAAGCAAAATTCACGTCAAACTAGTTGTGGAAATGAAGCGAATCGATTTGATCCGCATTGCGAGAATTCAAGGCAATCCATGTTCGCCTTGTGAACTTTCAAGGAGTGGATTCTATATTTTTCAATTCGCGGGCGAAAAATATTCGTTTCAAAAAGAAGTGACGAAAAAAATGAATAGCAATTACGAGTCCTATATTATGTGCAATTAAAATTATTTATTAATTTTGACATCAAGTTTAGGCTTTATCAAAAAAGCAGTAAAGTGATATGGTTTGAATTTTTTTTTAAACCATCTAAAATGATTTGATTTGAAAATAGTTAAAAAATCATCAAAATCGAATTGTCTTTACCCTAGTTAAATATTATCAAACCACAAAGCACTTGGAATCTGGTTGATTAAAAAAATGGAAAACGGGTGGAAAAAATAATTTTTAAGAATTGAATTGCTTGAAAATTATTTTCGTGAAAAATATTAATTGGAAATTTTTGGTTAGATTAGTTTTCTAGGTGAAAAAAAGTAAGAAATTTACATACTTTTATTGTTTGATGATTGACATTATTTGTCATAAAAAATTTGGTAAGATTAAATAATTTTAGTTATTTATTTATTTTTAATGTTTGCCTGTACAAACATGTCTCAATTTAGGGGAAAAAATGTTGAAATCGAAAAAATTTAAAATTAAAAAGTAACTAATCAATTTTCAACGCAAGGTGGAAAACCAAAAACCAGTTAATCCATGGGAAAATGAATTCCACCTTTTTAAGGCAAAACCAATCACGTGCAGCCTTCGAGGAAGACAGGATAAAATATGGAAAGTTATATGGAATACGGTTTGGTTTGAGCGATTTTTGACAAAATTTCAAATCAAATCATTTAAAGTGGGTTGTGATTTTCTCAATTCAAACCAAACCATTTCATTTTGTAAATCAAACCTAATCAAACTTTTTTTTGCTGTTTGGTAAGATTTCAAACCGCGATTTACAAACGAAATAAATTGACACATTTTAAATAAGTTTAAGCATATATATTTGACTAGAAACTCGACTTAAAGCGTTGATACAAGTGAAAATAATATATTATACCACTAATAGAGAACAAAAAAAATACAAGATGAAGTATTAATTTTCACTTCTAATTACGTAATAAAGCGAGATTTAGTCAGCAAAAAAAAAAAAAAGGTTTGGAAAACATATTTCAGAAGCGTGTATCGGTATCCAGCTCCTTACCAAGAAAGCAAGTGTAAATCCCGTGGCAACTTATCAGTACATCAAAAATGTTATTTTTTGCTCCATACATATATTTACTTATTTATATTAGTGAAATATAAGTTTCTGCTGCATTTTTTTAAAAAATTGAAAGTTGGCCTTTATTAGAGAAATCAATAGAGTATTATCACAATTTGCATTCTGGAAGTAATTGTAGTTAATTCATTTGCAATTTTAATAAGCTATATGTTATAAAAATACGGATAAGTCATTTCATTATTAGGAAGACTAGCAACTAAATCCTTGACATCTTATCACTACATAAAAAATGTAATTTTTTTTCTCCATACACATGTTTATTCATACTTACATTGGTGGAATATTATAAGATTCTACTGCATTTTTTTTTTTTAAATTGAAAGTTTGCATTTATTTTTATTTTTATAATTTAAATTTTAGCGGGTTGGCGGTTTGAAACCTAAACCAAACCGTTTAAGGCAGTTTGAAAAATTTTCAAACCAAACCAAATCATTTCACATTTGAAACCGAATCAAACAAAATCATTTGTTGCAGTTTGCTTCGATTTTGGGGTTGACGGTTTATTTGTTCACCCCTAATTACATGTAATTCACATTTGCCCTGAAAATACTATTCTAAACCAAAATTTTTCCCAAGTGCCAAACATGAACTAAATAGAAGTCTAAATTAGCAAAAAGCCAAAGCTTTTAAGCCTCTATTTTGTTCATATTAAAAGCTGATTTTATTTTAAAGTTAACATTTTTTTTACATAATAATTACAATTTATAAATAACACAATTTTCTAAATTATTTTTTAATCATACACATTTTCTCTCTTCAATTTTCAACCACACATCTATCTACCTAGAAAATATCAAAATATGCAAAACCAAAAAAAATGGCCGAACACTTTGTAAAGTTAATAATTAATATTAACCATATATTTTATGTGATCTATAACTTTTTAATTACATATTTTATTAATTTTTATCAAAATTTACTAAAAATCTAATTTTAATCTATATCAAAAAAGGCTAAATAAAATTTCATTTAAAAAGTTTTATCGTCCTGTAGTTCACCAGCGCTTTTCTTCCGAGTTGACTCATTTATATAAATCAAAATCAAAATTGACTTGCCTTCGACTTCCTGAACACTCTCTCCCTACACATTATTGGCGGATCCCAACTCATAATTTAACCTATTTTGATATCCCACTCAAATCCGCGAATTGCCTCCAGTTGTGACTTGACCAACTCAAGTCTTAGGTCGTGTTTGGAAGGTTTCTACTTTCTTTTAAAGACAAGTATTTAGCCCATGTTTGAATTAAGGTTGGACAAAAAAATTGGAACTGAGAAAATCAAATTGAAACCAAAGAAAACAAACCGAAATCTGTCAGCTCTTTAGGAGAAAAATGAGAACCGAAATCGAAAAATGAAGAATCGAAAATCAATCAATTCCTATTTTGAAGCCTGTTAAAATTTTAAAATATTTTTCTCTCTCTTATTTTTAACAGAACATTTTTTAATAAAATAATATTATACGTTAATACAAATTTCTTAATATTTAATCACATATTCTTCAAAAATAATCATTTCAAAATAAATTTTCTCCAAAATTGAAAAATCACATTATAATGAGTCTCAAGGCCTAAGCCCCTTGAGACATATTTGGACCGAAGCAAATATAAAAAGAACAGTCAAATTGACAATATTTGTTAAATTGAAATTGATTGACTCAATTGCACTATTTTAATATATTAAGATTTTTAAAAACTGTATGAATTAAAATGATGTAATTTACTATGTTAATTACTTTAATAGAACTTATGAATAAAATATGAAGAACAAGGATCATCATTAAATTAAAAAAATATATATATTACACTAATTATAAAATATTATAATTAAAATATTAATTGAATAAAAATAAGAAATTATATGTTATTATCAAGCGTATTATCAATTATGGTCCAAAACGTTTATTTATCAATTTAAGGAAATATATATATATATATATATATATATTGTCAAAAATGGATGAAATGTGTGTTTTAAAAGTCGTAAATCTCATAAAATGTGTAATAAAAATAAATTTTGACTTTGCTCTGAATTTAAATTTTGATTTTAATTAATTTCTTTCCAACAGAGGCTCAGGCCCTGTATGGTGGAGATTAAAATCGATTTTTTAGCATTTGTTTTTATAAAAGTAGATGAAATGTATGTTGAAAGTTTATGGATCCCATTAAATTAGGGATGAATAGAGTTTGATTTGAGCGTTTTGTAATAAAATCTCAAATCAAATCGTTATTTGAAAATTTAACAAACCAAAATATTTTTTGGGATTTGCAAACGCGTTTTGCCAACAAATAAATTAGTAGTTTCTAAACGAGTTCAAAAATACATATTTGTCTACAATTTTTAGTCAAAATGAACACTTTATGTTTTGTAAAGAAAGTGTTTTGCGATTGAGTCTTTTGTATTGTTGCAAAATTAAATATGTGAACTATAATATAAGAGATTAAATCGGATGCTCACTGGTAAGAAATATGAATTGAAGTTTAGAGGTAATTTGAGACCTTTTGATAATTAAGGTTTTGAGTTGAGTAATTTAATAATTGGTTTTATTGAATAGTAACATTTGGTGGATTTGGAATTGAAAACGAGGCATCACTGATAAGAAATAGGATTTAAAATTTAGAGATAATTTGAGACATTTGGATAATTGAGAATTTAAGTTGAGTAATTTAATAATTAATTTTATTGGATAATAATATTTGGTGGGTTTAGAATTGAAAACGAGACATTTTTTTTTAAACTAGATGTTTGCCTTCATATTTTATTTTTAAAAATCTGACGAGTTTGATAGTTTGAAACCATTATTTTAACAGTTGAAATATAAAGCAAACAATTTAAAGTGATTTGAAATTTTTCTCAAGCAAACAAAACTATTTCACATTTGAAACTAAATCAGGCAATTTATTGCAATTTAGTTCGATTTGATGGTTTATTTGTTCACACTATAAAATATATTGTTGAGATTGAAGCTATATTTGATTACAATCAATTTTCCTAGAAAATGTCAAATCATGAAAAATATTTTTCACATTTTGCATTTGTTTGGTGTTTAATTGAATACAACTAATTAAAGTACAACGACCAGTCTACCACATTTGTCTTGAATTTTTTTTTTTTTTTTTTTTTTGCCTATTTCGTGAGAAAACATTTTTCACCTTAGAGGGAAAAGTCTTTTGCGTCATGTTTGATTATTTTTGTTATTAATTGACTTATTTTATCCAGAATTTAACATTACAATTATCAAGTATAAATGAGTGAAAAATAAATTTTTTATTAAAATAGCAAAATTTTGCTATACTTGGCATGAAAAATAATGTCAATCAAATAACAAAATTTAAATTTTTTTCAACTTTTTCACATGAAGAATTAATAAAATCAAATATTTACAATTGACATTTTTCTGAAAAATAATTTTCTGACAAATTAATTCATAGAAAATATTTCTTACCATTAATTTTCCATATTTTCAATTGAACACAACCTAATTATTAACTTTTATTATGATTAAAATCTGGATTAAAATTTGTAATACTGTTTGATTTATATACTGATTTATTTATGATTTTGAGGTAAAAAGTAGTGGATAAAAATTAGAGAGAGAAAATATTTATCGTTAAAAGGTAGTTTGAGAAATTGTATAATTTATAAATCAATTTTTTAGGTTTACCGAACAAGGGCTAAAATTGCTTGATTCATTAAAGAAAAGAAATGCTAAGGGTCAGTTTGATAGGCATAAATTTTCCATGAAAAATTCATGTCATTTTCCGACTTACGTGGCTTTTGATTACCATAATTTTTCATGAAATTCATTTTCTAGCTTTCATTGGTTTTCGAATTTTTTCTTGTTTTGGAGGAATTCATTCTCCCACCACTTTGGTGAGAATTGATTTTCAACATTTGGAGGAAAATTATTTTCACCTCGTTTGATCTTTTTTGTTGTTAATTAACTCATTTTTTTCAAGAACTTAATTTTGTAATTATCAAATACAAACTTATGAAAAATTTAATTTTTTTTAATTAAAATAACAAAATTATGCTTTATTTTTCATAAAAATAATGTCAATCAAATAACGAAACTTAAATCACGAAACTTAAAAATTTCTCTATTTTTTCCATATAGAAAATTAAATCAATAAAATACATTCAACTTCCAATTTCCAGGAAAAAAATTCTCATGAATTCAATTTCATGTAATTCATTTTATTTTCATCCAAATTTCACCATCGCAATCAAACGGACCCTAATATAAAAAGAAAAAAGGCATCCAAACGCGCCCTAGCTCCTACCGGCCAAAACCCCACCTTCAAATATCTTCGAATTTGACTGGAATTTACAATACATTTCGCATAATTTCAATATCATTTCCATTTCCATTTCCATTTCATCTTCATTTCAATTTCAATTAAATTTCAAAACTGTTCCTTTATCTCTCTAGTACACACACCTGCATACTCTCTCTCTCTCTCTACAGCACAAAATAAGCCCCTTTCCGCCTTTCGCTTTCTCTCGATCTTTCTTCTCCTCATATACATACCATAGGCTCCCCCTATATCTCCGTATGGGTACCTGAAATTTTTCTCCTCTCCTTTATATTTATTATTGATTGAGATATTGAGATGAGTATGATGAATATTTCTTCAGTTGGAACTCCATTTGTTGTGGACTTTGTTTTTTATTTTCTTCTTCAAATTCGAACCGAAGATCGATAAATGAGTGGCTGACCCATTTATAGATCTTGTAAAAATCTTCTTTTCGGATCATCGGTAAGTTTTATTTAGTGAGCTGCTTTTCTTACTTCGCTTGGGTTTACTTTAATCAGTCGGGTATATGTGAGTTAAAAGAAATGATTAATTTACAAAATATATTCGATCTATACGTAAACTTTAGAACTGATGTATGCTAGTAGACTTGTAACGGTGTAGGTATATCGTGGTTTCATCTTGATTTTGTAGATCTGTGCTTCATCGTATGATTCTTGATTAATAATAAACACAGGACACGCGAAGGTTTCTTAGTGCTTGTGTGTCTGTGTATATATATATATATATATATATATATATATATATATATACATATCTTTGCTTTTCAAATTTTGATCTTTTTGAGATGTGTAAATGATTAGTACTATATGAATGTTTTTCTATTTCTATTTGTTTTTGCGAAAGACTTCGTTTTTTGACAATGATTTTCATCCCCTAAATTTGTTCCACTAAAAGTTGTTGGGTAGCTGATACAATAATTGACCAGGGCTGTATTTAATTCCTGTTGGGAAGTTGGGATATGTTTTTTTTCAATCATGTATGAGCGAAGAATATTTAAAGCCTTGTATAATTGGATTGATTTTACTGGTTGAACAAGTTGTTTTGATTTCAAGGTTTTGAAGTTTAAGACTAAATTTAATGGTCTGTTTGCAATCATGGTGCCGCAATTGTTGATTCTTGAAGAAGAGTGAACCTTTGACTTGTTATTATTCAATATTTACTTATTAATCTCAAGGTTATGATTTTTTTTTAAAGGAATATTAACAATATCAGATCTTCATGAGAATGAATGAATCATAAGAGTTTATTGTCGAAGAGTACTGATTTAATTTCTTAATTTCTTGATTGATTGCAGATGATTTAGGTATGTGCAGTGGCCCAGAGCAATCAAATACAGGTTCGACTACTACACAATCCACCATGGCTACCAATTCAAATAACATGAAGGACACAAGTAATTTAGCTGTGGAGACTGAAGATTCTTTTTCTAGTCTACTTGAATTTGCTGCCAACAATGATGTCGAGGCATTCAAGAGATCGATTGAGCTTAATTTGTCTGCAGTTGACGAGGTTGGTATTTGGTACCTTCGCAAGAAGGGTTCAAAGCAGATCACACCTGAGGAAAGAACGCCCTTGATGGTTGCTGCTACCTATGGTAGTGTTGATGTTTTGAAACTGATTGTTGCTCTGCCGGAGGTTGATTTGAATAGAATTTGTGGTAGAGATAAGTGTACTGCCCTCCATTGTGCTGCCTCTGGTTGCTCTATTAATGCCTTTGATGCCATCAAGCTGCTACTCTCGGCTGGTGCAGATCCAAATATTGAAGACGCAAATGGCCATCGCCCAGTTGATGTGATTGTTGTTCCTCCTAAACTTATGGGTGTTAAATCTGCACTTGAAGAACTGCTTTTGAACAATATTTCTGATGGATCAGTCGTCGAGTACAATTTAAGGGTATCAATATCTAACTCCACTGCTTCGTCGCCTGTTCTATCTTCTTCCCCAGAAAGTAGGTCTCCAGGTTCACCATCAGATTCAGCATCTTCTCCTACATCCAAGTTGAATGATGCCCCTGCTAAATCTGCACTGGAGAAAAAACAATACCCGGTGGATCCATCTCTTCCCGACATCAAGAATAGCATTTTCTCAACTGATGAGTTTCGGATGTTTTCATTCAAGGTCAGGCCTTGTTCAAGGGCCTACTCTCATGATTGGACTGAGTGTCCATTTGTTCACCCGGGAGAGAATGCTCGCAGAAGAGACCCACGAAAGTACCATTACAGCTGTGTCCCTTGTCCTGATTTTCGAAAGGGTGCCTGTAGGCGAGGGGATATGTGCGAGTATGCTCATGGTGTGTTTGAGTGCTGGCTACACCCGGCTCAGTATCGGACAAGATTGTGCAAGGATGGCACAAGCTGTGCTAGACAAGTGTGTTTCTTTGCACACACCCCGGAGGAGCTTCGACCTCTCTATGTTTCTACTGGATCTGGTGTTCCTTCACCAAGGTCAGCTGCCTCTGCAGCTAGTGTCATGGACATGGCTGCAGCGTTGAGCCTTTTGCCAGGGTCACCTTCTGCACACACTGTCATGTCTCCTGCATACAAACAACCCATGTCCCCCACTGCAAATGGGATGTCTCATTCATCTGCAGCTTGGCCTCAACCAAATGTCCCGGCCCTTCATCTCCCTGCTAGCAACATCCAATCCAGCCGTCTCAGATCTTCTCTTAGTGCCCGAGACATTCTACCTGAGGATTTGAACATGTTGCAGGATTTTAATGCTCAGCAACTTGTTTTTAATGACTTGACATTTTCTCAGCCACGTCCTAATTCTGGTACTTTGAATCGTTCCGGTCGGTCCAATACACTGACTCCTTCCAATCTTGAAGAGCTGTTTTCTGCGGAGATGAATTCATCACCTAGATATTCTGATCAGGCAGTGGCTTCTGGTGTGTATTCTCCTAAGCACAAATCTGCGGTTCTCAATCAGTTTCAGCAGCAACAGAACATGCTTTCACCGATCAATACTAACATATTTTCCCCTAGAAATGTTGAACACTCTTTCTTGCAGGCTTCCTTTGGTGTCTCATCTCCAAGGATGTCGTCACCAAGAAGTGTGGAACCCTCATCACCAATGAGTGTCAATTTTTCAGCCTTTGTTCAACGAGAGCAGCAGCAGCAACAGCTGCGTAGCCTCAGTTCTCGGGATCTTGGATCCAACCGTGCCTCCATTGTCGGGTCTCCTGTGAATTCCTGGAACACAAAGTGGGGTGGCCCTCCCAACGGTAAAGTTGACTGGTCTGTTAATGGAGGCGATCTTGCTCATATGAAACGATCAACTTCCTTTGAACCCAATAACGAGGGAGAGGAGCCTGATCTGTCGTGGGTACAATCTCTTGTCAAAGAATCACCACCTGAGATGTTGGAGAAGCACGCAGCTCCAATTTCTGGTGCTGCCCCATCCGGTGAGGGTTCAAAATCTACTTCTCAAACTGACTCTATTGATCAGTCAGTTTTAGGAGCTTGGCTCGAGCAGATGCAACTTGATCAGCTCAGAGTCTAGTAATTGCAACATGAATTCATTTCAATTAGACAAACAAGACTCTAGGAAGTATATATTCTTTTGGGCTCTTATTTTTACTTACTGGCGGGATACCATGAAAAGAAGGTAGTATTTGAGGCAATGCTGGAGTTTGGAAGTTCAAGGTTTCAATTTTAAGCTAAAATATTTGTTTTGATAATCATGTTCAACTTCAATCATTTGTTGATTAAATACGGCTGGAGTTTTCATTTGTTGCTTGTGCTGTACTAAAAAAACCCGACTCTCAGGGCCAATGTTCTAATTGTATTACATATATTTAAGATTGTTATTTAAATTCGCTTCTGAATATTCCTAATTCCTTTTTACTGAATCATCATTATTCACGTTGTTCCATTTCAGAAACGGGCAGGTTTGTAGATCACGCTATAACTGAGACCTAGGTAGACATGGATTCATGAGCTATCTGGTACCATTCGTCCCAAATTACCTCGGCCTCTTTTCGGATAAAGCAAAAAAACCAATCATAAGTTAATTTATGATTTGCACAATTTCTCAAATTATTTTTTATTTTTACATCTTTTCACTTTTCAAATTTTAACCCTATATCAATCTTCTGGTTTATAAACCAAACTTTTGATCCGAACAAAAGCTTACTAGATTTGAGATGTCATGCGCTTTGATGGTAAATGTCATCCTGACGTCTGACAAAAAATTTGAAGAGTCAAAATAGATCATAATTGTCTTCAGAGGCGGATCTAGCTGCCCGCGAACTATCGCTGCCGCGCTAGCTAGATCCGCCTGCAACTCCATTTTTTTTTGTTAAAACCCAAAATCCATTTCATTTTGCCTGTCTTCTTCGAAAATAGAAAACGAAAACCAAACCATCGGCAACAAATTCACTCAACTACACCCTTAATCTCCTTCGTTGTCCCTTTCACATGCTCCTCCCCTCATATAAAGTACAGAGCAAGAAAGAAGAAATAAGAAGATAGGGTTTTTGGCACCTCGGAGCAGAAGGGGTGATATGGGGGAGAAAATGAAATCAAATCCTAGTCAGTAGCCACTAACCATTTTTTCAACTGTTGGAATGTTCGAACTTATCCGACGTTCTTGTTTCAACATTCTCAATTGTATTCAGGAAATTAAATAAAGGGTCCTTCGTGTGACTGTAAGTTGCACCTCCTTATGCCTCCTTCCTCATTAGGACTTGCAATTGTAGTGCTTTCAATTTGAGGTTGTATTTTCTAGGATTTTTTTAAGGTTGGAATTAAATTTTTTTTGTTACTGATTTTTATGATTTTTTTATTCATTTGATGATTTTTATTAGTTTGAATTATCAGTAAGTTTGTATTTAATACCGTGTAATTTATAAATTGATTTATTTATAATTTTATGTTAAAAATAGTGGTTGAATTTTGTAAAGAGAAAATATGTGTGATTGAAAAATTATTTAAAAAATTGTATAATTTATAATCTGGTTTATAAACCAATTTATTTTGGTTACTAAACACTTGGTTAATTATAAGTTTTTCTTTTGCCTCATACTTTATTGCTAAGGAGACTTGATTATACTTTTGTGTATATTTGAGCATAAAATTATGAGTCTCTGTCTGCTTTTCTATCATTGTTTGGTTTGTTTTATGTAAAGTATGCGTAATAGAATGAATCATATTGATTGGATTATATTTTCATATATCATTACAACTATGTTTTAATGTATTTCTATATTGATTACTGAATTTTTAATATTATTTAATTAAATAATAAAAAAAAAATATCGCTATTGCAGTCGTTGACAGTCGCCGATCAACGACCGCTCTAACTGAATTTTAATCCTGGATCCGCCATTGATTGTCTTGCTCTGTTTGATATTTATCATTGATGAACGTTATGTTTCGAATTCACTGTGGCGATTAGAGAATTCGATGAGAGATTTCGAATTGACTATGGCGATTAGAGAATTGGAGACAGTTCGTGTCAATATCAATGTGGAGTTTTTTTTACGTTGGATTATGCAGTAAGTAACAAAAGTCGGAACAAGATTTTTAGCCATTTATGTGTCCTGTATTTGGGGACAAAATCCAAGGGAACAATAAAATTGGTGGGTTCCATATTGGGATGTGATTTGTTTATCAGATAAGGAAAATTAGACGTGATGGGATAGTGACATGGACGGTGGGTGGGAGTTGTATCATCTTCTTTGACGTGAACCACTGATGTCGAGTGGTTAGCGCTTTTATTGTATTCAACTACACGACATGGTATTTGACGGATTCTTGGTTTAATAGTGATTTGTGGGGTAGAGAAATGCGACTTTATTGTGGATTCTGCACTCAAAATGAATTAGAAGATTAGGTACATATATTCAATAAAAAATCAACGTCGAGGGATGTGGGGGCATTGCCCCTTGAAGAAAGGACAAGTTCAAGAGTTTGGTGTGTGGAAAAAACCTAAGAAAAATTAAAGAAAATTGAGGTTTGGCAATATTTTATGGGAAATTATATCCATACTACAATTATTGTTAATAACACCACATTTTAATTGCAATAAATATCCATATTGTTTTGCTTATTTTGACAATCCCTCTATTATTTTTTTTGTTGTATTCTTATCTTTAATCATTAATTAACTAATATATCTTATCTCTAATTTTATTTCAAATATTCTATTACACTAGATTTTTTTTTTAATTCTTGCAATTGTTTGTTTATCTTGCTGATTTAAATATATAAGAGATGTAAATAAAAATTTTTCTTCACTTCTAAAAACACTTTAACCATCATTAGCGCGATAAATTGTGCTAATTAATAAAAATCGAGAATAAAATAAGACAAAAGGTTAAGAAGTATATGTGCAAAAATTAATAAAAATTAAGGATTATCACAATAATTAAATTGTAGTGTACTTAACAAAAAATTTGGTGTTAATATAATTACCCATATTTTATAGAATAGTACTTTAGATTTTTTTTTTTTTTTTTTTAACAGAAATGGTATTTAAAGAAGGGTAAAAGAAAAATAGAGGGAGTTCTATATTAGTGATGACAATTGGTTGGGTACCCCTCCTCACGAAAAATATTTCATTTCAAACTCGCCCATGATTCGTGAATTTCGAGTATGGGGTAGGTCAACTCTTTCGCCTCGCTAAGATCTAGAACCCACTTTTATTTTATCTTATTATTCATTCCAGTTTATTTGATTGACAATAATCTCGATTTCTCGATAATGAAGATCAATGTTCCTAATTTGTCATCATTTCTTGAGTAGAATTAACATTCCTATATGTGATATGCCTATATTTCTATGACGAATGTGAACATATAAGAAATTATTATTGATTTTTCAAAAATTAGATGTCACACAAAGTATAATGGTATATTTTTATTTTCTATCGAATTTTATGACAATTAATAAATGACTAACTAGTTTCAGTTTTTCAGATCCAAGAACAAGTCATAACATATCATACAATTATTGCACACATAATTGTAAATGCAAGAAAGAATAATATATTTGTTAGAAATCAAGAAATTGTCCCGAAGTCAAACAAAAATCAAAATTAAACAATCTAAAATAAAAAGCTTCATCGTGATCTTAACAAAATTTAGAATTTAGCTAGCAACATAATTGAAATAAAATAACAAGAATTATTTGATTTCATTACCTGAACATAAGACATCAATTAGTTGTTGGATGAAATCTTGATACAAATTTTGAATTGTTCTTGCGCTTTAACCCCAAAGTCGGCTCCTTGATCACTCCTTTTTATTTTTTTATTTTGTGCATATGATACTTATATTGTCAAGAGAACCGAGTCCTAGCCCAACCAAACCTACTAGAATTCAGATTGAATAAGGAAACATAATTTGGGCCGAATTTTGCCCAAGTAGATATGCTACTTGAATTCGCCCTTGGGCAATTTCTTGACAATAGTTAGGTGATTGTTTGGTTTTTTTTTTCCTTTCGGCCACCTTAGTCACGAAGTTTTAGTTGCATGTCGACTCTTCACAGGGGCGGATCTAAGTTAGGCCCGTACTGGGCTGTAGTTCGGCCCTTTTTTTTTTTAGCACAACTCTCACGTAATAATTACCAAAAGAGTTTATTCGACTAATTTCCAATGTCAAACACAACGAGGACAATTTAGGTTCTCCTGAAAATTACAGCACAATCCATTCTTCAACATGACAGGTGTGTGTGGAGAAAGGAGTTGAAACCATGTTAAAACTTCAAATGATGCTCAAACAAGGATGCCATCTCAATAGCTGTCAAAGCTGCTTCAGCACCTTTACTTTCCTCTCAATTGAAAATTCCATTTAATTGTTCTAGGTTTTAGAATGTGATTTGTGAAAAATGATATTAATATTATGTAAATGTGTTTTTAGGATTAGAATGTGTTTTTAGGCTTAGAATGTAATTAACTTTGTTTAAAGATTCAAGTGTAATAGTGATTCAAGTTATATTTTGATTATATATATTGGATTTTTGATGTATTATTATTTATGATTTTCCTTATATTAGATTTGGTACTCAATATTCTTGATTTCAATCTTCTTAGTCAAAAAAAAAATTTCGGGGCCTCCGCCCCCGAACCCCCGGGAGGGGGGCCTCCCCCTCCACCCCTCTAATTTTTTGCCCCAGCATTGTATAATTCCTGGCTCCGTCACTGGCCACCCCCACAACTTTTAGAATCCAGCTCGGTATAACATGAAATCCTGAATCCGCCACTGACTCTTCATCATTTGATTGATGCAATTTAGTTCTCAACTCTTGATTTTCTTCAATTTATCCTCGATTTTCGATCCTTGTTCCACTTTCATGCTGTACATTGAAGTCTACAATTCATTTAATTGGTTTCGATTCACTCCAATTCATTCAATGTCTCGAATTTAGGTTGATAACCGCAATAAACAAATATGAAACTAATTAAGTAGAAAAAATATAAAACGACAAATCAATTGATTAGTTTTAGAGCTTAAATAAGTGCACAAAACGTGCTTATCAAATACACTCAAACTAGAACGTTTGTTCGTCTTAAAACAAAATAAAACTAAAACATGACTATAAGACTCAAGAAACAAATAAATGGCTCAATGTTGACTTGCTCACTTTATGCCTCATGTTTGAATCAAAATACAATTTAGAAAATTCCAAACACCGCAGCAAAATCTTTTTTATTTATCAAATGCTTGACTTTTTCATGTGTGTGAATAACCAACACGAACACACCCATATAAGAATAAAATAACCATAGTGTTGTTTATAAATTTCAAAACTCAGTTCCCATGTGGTCAAACAATTATTTTTCTTTTCTCTCATCTCTCATGTATGATCACTCCTAATGCTTTCTCTTAAATCACAATGTTAACCTTTTAACATATGTGGTTTCTATTGATTAGTGTTCACCACAAAATCCTGCTGGACCTTGGACAACACGTCTCAACTCCTCCCTCTAGAACACGTGGATCTCCTGCGCACTATGACAAACAATCAGTTTGCAAAGGGGGCCGAGGTGGCTCCCGTTTGCACTCCGATGCCAAAGTCAGTACTCATTCCAAGTGAATATATATTGGGTGCGGGAAATGTAAATGTGTAAAAGAGAGAAAATGGAGTGAGATTTTATATATTGAGTTAGAGTATTGAATTACCAACCCCCATTTTGAGACGAGAGGGTTCTATTTATATGAGAAGTTTTGGTCTTAAGATGACGATATGTGGTAGACTTTACACGTGTCTTTACCCTGGCTATTGGAGAGGTGGAACAACTTCTTTGAAGTAATCATTGCTACGTTTGGTAGGGGATGGGCGCCTGTCACATCTTCTATAAAGGCAAATTCTTATCAAGCTACAGTCAACTGGGGAAAGGCATTTGTTACTGACACCATCTGTTGTCCCGTCATCTACCCGAAGTGTTGTTATGGGGCACCTCGGCTTGTTAAAAACCAGTTCGGATAATAAAGGTTCATGTGATTTCTCACCTCGGCAGCGGGCCCAGAGGGATGCCTTAAGTTTTGGTCATGGGCTTAGGCCCGTTGGGCCCTTACTGGTGATTCATTGGGCTCCTTTTTGGACACGGTCTCAACAATTAGTATAATGCATTTTCCACACAAAGTGATGAGAATCATAAAAGAAAGATGGTATGTAGTTCCCAATTTCAGACTCAGTCTCCAAAGTTATTTCCTCAAAGTTTATACCAAACACTTTATCTAAATTGTTTTTTTAGAACAATATTTTTCTAATCTTATGTGCATGCAAGAATTTTCTCATTAAGCAATCTAAGTGGCCCCTTTATTGATCTTTGGGTCGATGAATCCCAAGTCAGATGACCATAGACACTAATTTCTTACTTAACTGCTTGATCACTAATGCTACAAAGAAAAGTGTAAGATGCAATGTTATCTTATATGGAAGTCTTATCCCCATTAAGCTTTCTAAATAACACGTATAGTGACTTTCGGGATGATGACTCCCAAGTCAGATGACTATATGACACCAAGTTCTAAGAGACCTTTCAAAGGTTTAATTGTTCGAGTCATGAGGCTAAGAAGAGTAGGATTGTTATTACGTAGCTAGTGCTGGTTTCGACTCATTGACTAAAACCCCTTAAACCAAAGGTATGGATTCAGGGACTTCATACCATCAAACTTCAATGCCTACATTTACGAATCTTTTCACTTCCAAACTCCTCAAAAGCAATTTTGTTCCTATGTTAAAGATCACGATGCAATTCCTTGTGGGGAAAATAACAAACACGCGGAATTAAGACTGGAAATTGGAAAGATTGAAATTCAAATAAAAACAAACAAAATAGACAATAGGATTCCAACCCAAACCTCACGAGGCGAGAACCCAAGCGATGCGGAAGAAAGAATTGAAATTGTCGAACGTCACAAGAATTGCCTAATTTCTTGATAAGTTTTGGGGGTAAAATGTCACAAAGAATCGAAATCTTTGAAAAGTTTTTGATGTTTTTGAAGAACAAGAAAAAAGGGACTCCTCAACCATTTTGAAAGAGAAATAACTCTTAATTTGATTTAATAATCCTAAACTCGATGTTCACAATGATGGAAATCGACAATATAATGTAAAAAAATGAAATAACAACTAATGGGCCGCAATAATAGAGTTCTAGGCGGACTAAAACAATTAAAAATAAAAAACAATAAAAACTCGGTCTCGACCCACGAGGTCATTGGTCATGTGGTTATCCCTCGCGAAGTCGTGTGGTTAAGTGCGGCCTTTGCACACGGTGTTCGCGCGACCGCATGCTTGTTTGAGGCGCGTGATCGTGTGCCTTTCCAAATGGACCCGTCTTTGCTCCTTTTAATAGACTTGATTCCTTTTGGTTCTTGGCTCGAGTTCAACACGAAACTTGCTCATTTTCTCACTGAGATTGTTGCTGCATCACTTGTAACTTAGCCTCTCTTTTGATTTTCTTCCTTGGATCACATCATCCTCTCTCTCTTGAAAAAAATTCGACCTTGAATCAGCATATGGTCCAATCTTCATGTTTTTCCTGCTTTTGTTGGCTTGAGGGACTTATTTATGCTTTGTGCTCTTCTTCAAATTTTTGGGCTATTCATACTTGCTAATAAGTTTATTCCCAACTTTAAGTTTATGACCTAACTTGGGTACCTATAAAATAGAATTATAAAACTAGGGAGTGTTTGTTAGTTTGGCTAAGTGCAAAGAATGGATCCTTATATATCAAAATTTGTGTAAAGAAACTCATTTTGTGGGTGATTTCTCTTTGCACTTATTCTTTCCTTTTTTCGAGATTCTGGCCTCAACTCTCCTATTTTCAATTTTCTCTACCTCTCATTTTTCTGAAATCGTGGTCTCAACTCTCTTGTTTTCCCCCCTCAAACTCACCTTTCAATTTCAATTGATCTTCATGAACTTGCGTTGGTGACAATGGAACAAGAGTGAACTTTCTCCCACTTTTTTACAAAACTATATTGATTCTTAAACCCATCATGTACCAGCCTCCTATTATGTTGCCTTGACCTCCCCAATAATAAATGCCCAACATGCACATGCACCACGTTACAAACAACCTCATCATCATACCCACCAATAGAAAACTTTACCCTAACTTGTTTCTTTTATTTTAATCTCCTCAAACTCAGTCAACAATTGCAACTTATAAGGGCTAGGGTGTTACATCAAAGATAATCCAAACTTCTTCACTAAGACAGTACTAAGTACATTGGTACAACTTTCCCCATCAATAATCATACTACAAACTTTATTACTCACCAAGCACCTAGTATGAAAAATATAATCCCCTTGTTCATTCACCTTATCCACAGAAATTCTAGTGCTAAGGACACGGCTATCAACAAGAGCTTCACCAAGACTTACTGCAGCATATGACTATCACTAGGATCCTCTAACTTAGGCATTCATTCATATTCATCCTCAAATACAATCTCCCCATGACATAAAACATCACTCGTTTATTTGGATATTGTGAAGCAATGTTCCCTGAATCCAAACATTTAAAACAATTTATATTTCTATCCTTAGTAGGTTGAGGATCAGAGATATTTTTACCTTTGGGTGTTGGTTCCTCCATTGTGAAGCAATGTGCCCTGAATCCAAACATTTAAAACAATTTATATTTCTATCCTTAGTAGGTTGAGGATCAGAAATATTTTTACCTTTGGGTGTTGGTTCCTCCCTCCCTCTTGGGATATGATCTTCATTTTTTTCTCATTTTGGTTGTATAGTAGAATAAGAGCCTGAGATTCTTTGCTGCATCATTTAGCTTCAATTGCCTGTCAACCTTCATGGCCATATGCACCATGTCCTCCAACTCCACATAGTGTTGCAGCTCAATTAAATTGGATATCTTTTTATTCAATCCTCTAAAAACCCTAGTCATGTTAACCTCCCTATCCTCCACAACATTAGCCCTAATCATAGCGACCTCCATATCCTTATGGTAATCCCCTACACTCCTGCAACCATGCGTAAGACCCTGCAACTTTTGGTAAATATCCCTATAATAGTAGTTTGGAATAAACCTCTTCCCCTTTATTGCGTTCAACTCGTCCCAAGTGTCCACCTGTCTCTTAAAGTTCCTCCTCCTGCCCGTCACCAATTGATCCCACCAAATGATGGAATAATCATTGAACTCTATCACTGCCAACTTCATCTTCTTCTCCTCTGAGTAGTTATGGCAATCAAAGATTAGCTCAACTTTCTTCTCTCAATCCAAATAAATCTCTAGATCATTTCTCCCTTGGAATGATGGTAAAATCATTTTGATGTTTCCAAGGTTCCCATCCACTAAATCCCTATCACCACGATGTCTCTTATTATAACCCATTTCATGCCTATCTCATCTATCTCTCCTTCTCCTCACACTAACCACAAAAGACTGAACAATGTCCCTTTCACTTTCCATTCCCTCATCATCAACACTAACTTCATGCCTATTACCTCTCCTATCTCTAGAGCCTACTTGAGATCGATCCATACATAATTAATCAACAATTGCATCCCATCTATCCATCCTAGTCACCATCTTTTCAACTTGTTTCTGCATGGTTGCCATTATATTTACATCCTGTCAACCTATCCTATCATACCTTTGTACTGTTTGTTGTCACCAATTGACCATGATGATGTAGATTCTTCCCTACAAGACATGGTTAGTAACAAGAAAAAGAAACAAAAGTTCCTCACGTGTTTAACGCTTGTGCATCACTCAAATTGGTTTTTTCGTTTTTTGTCACCAATTGACTATGATGATGTAGATTCTTCCTGCGAAACATGGTTAGTACCCAGAAAAAGAAATAAAAGTTCCTCACGTGACGCTTGTATATCACTCAAATTGGGTTTTCTTGATAATGAACTCGACCCTCTTGCCTTTTACCACTCTTTATCCCTTTTATCAAGAACTTCAAAGAATGAATCAAGGATTCATAAAGACAATGGAAGAACTCGAAAAAAGATGGATTTGGAAAATTTTCAAGATAATATTTTTTTGACACAAAATCAGAGAACAGTTTCTGCTGGAATTTCAATAAAAAAATTTGTATTTTTCTTTCGCTAAAAAATTCGACTACGAATACAACAGAACAAACGAAACTGAATTTGGATGAAAATTGAACACAGAAAACACTTTTGACTCTTTTTTTGGATTTGGTCATTTGGAGTAGTTTTATGGATCAAAGTATGAAAAACACGAAGAATGCAAGAAAACAAGAAAAGTCAAGAAACAAAACAAGAACATGAATTTAGATCTAAGCTCAGTTACCAACTGATGCATTTCCTTGTGGGAAAAGCGACAAACACGCTAAATTAAAATTGAAAACTGGAAAGATCTAGATTCAAATAAAAACAAACAAAATAGACAATAAAATTCCAACCAAAACCCCATGATGCGAGAACCTAAGCAACGCGGAAGAAAGTACTGAAATTGTCGAACGCTACAAAGATTACCTAATTTCTTGATAAGTTTTGGGGTAGAACTTAAAAAAGATTCAAAATCTTTGATAAGTTCTAGACGTTCTTGAAGAACAAGAAAAAACAGACTCCTCAACCCTTTTGAAAGAGAAATAACTCTTAATTTGATTCAATATTCCCAAACTTGATGTTCACAATGATGGAAGTCGAAAATATAATGTAAAAAAAATGACAATAATAGAGTTCTAGGTGGACAAAAACAATTAAAAACGGAAAAACAATAAAAATTCTCAAAATATGGTCTCGGCTTAATCACACGGTTGCGTGGTTATCCCTCGTGCGACCGCGTGGTTAAGTGATGTAGCACACAGCCTTTGCACACGCTGTTTGTGTGATCGTCGGTATGTTTGAGGCGTGCCACTGCATGCCTTTCTGAACAGACCCGTATTTACTCCTTTAAATCGACTTGATCCCTTTTGGTTCTCGACTCGAGCCCAATACTAACTCGCTCCTTTTTCCATTGAGATTATTGCCGCATCGCTTGTAACTTGGCATCTCTTTTGATTTCCTTCTTTGGATCACATCAGATCAGGATTACTATACTTAAGACTGGAGAACATTTGGTCAATCCTTGGTCGGATTACATAAGGAAATTACCTACATATGCAAGTTATATTCCTACAGAATCGATAGTTCAATATTGGTATGTGCTCAGTTCATAAATTCTAACATTGATAATCAATTAGTAAAAGCACAAGTTTAACTATTGTCCGGTGTTCCTCCAAAAACAATATTTAATTCAAACATAATATCATCATAGGAAACAAGCACATCAACAAACCTAACATGTGAATAAATGAACAAAATAAAGTGCATACACTAGATAATCATTTTATGTAGACCAAATGCGTAGAAGTAAAGATTATAAAGACCATGAAAGAATGACTTAAACAACAAAAGATCAAAAGGATTTCACCTGTACTACCTCCCAAACATAGAAATGTACATTTATCCAAATCATGAATCCAAAAAATAGATAAAATAAATAAAATACCTAGAAAATGGATCAAGTACTTCCCGACGGTCGGTCTGGCTGAGGAGGCTAAGAAGGTCTCGCTGGTATAGATGTTACAGCTTTTGAAATCCCATCTTAAACTCTTTCATGAATAGTCCCAGGTGCCTCATGATACATGCCAAATTATTTCTAAAGCCATTTTGACCTATTAAAGCTAAGTTTAATATTTGGATCGTTTAGATGAAAACTAAACATGCAATTTAAAATTTATTGTTAGTTAAAAATCACTAAAATGTGAATGTACTACCTAAAAACACGTGCAAACAATAAATAATGCAGAACAAATAAATGGGTAAGAAAATTGGGTTGCCTTCCAACAAGAGCTTGGTTTATAGTACTGAGCTCAATTTTTTGTAGCTTTTGTTAAGGTGGCAAGAAACAGGTTGTTGAGGCCTTGCACTACTTGCAATTTCCTGCTTTGCAAACCTCTTTCTTATTTGGACCTTTATGAAGCATCGATCATCTAGTTGACCCTTGCATTCTTCCCTTAACTTCACTTTGTGTTCAAGAATCTGACCAACATTGGGCGACACATCTTTTATCTTGAAGCAACTTTCAAATTGAGAATATTTATGTGATTGTTGATTTATGCTGAAAGTTACATGCTTGTCTTGCACCCTCTAACTTATCACTCCCTTCTATATATCAATCAGGGCTTGTCCTGTGGCGTGAAAGGTCGACCAAGTATACGTAGCATCCTTGTAACGACACGGGTCCCACTTAACGGGCTGTCCCGACCGTTAGATGACGGCGTACTGTCCCTACTATACCAACACAAGTCTTTTCAGTATGTTTTTTCCTCAATCGCACGCTCCCCGAGAAAACTTCCCAGGAGGTCACCCATCCCAGAATTGCTCCAAGCCAAGCACGCTTAACTGTGGAGCTTCTAAAGATGGACTTCCGAAAAAGAAGGTGCACCTTGTTGGTATGAGTAGTACCTATCATTTCTTTTAAGCTTTCTTAGTTAGGGTATTACAATCCTGCTATCCTATTCAATATCCAATATCACGAAGTCGGCCGGGAAGACAAACTTGTCCACGTTTACTAAAATATCTTCAATAATTCCATATGGACGACTTATTGAATGATTAGCCAACTGCAATGTGAGAGTAGTTGGTTTGGGCTCCCCAATCCAAGTTTTCTATAGACAGAAAGATGCATTAAATTGATACCAGCTCCAAGATCACATAAAAATTTATTAAAAATGAATTTACCAATAGTACAAGAGATAGAAAACTCCCAAGATGACAGTTAGTTTTGCGATATAGCATTACACTCCTCTATCAAAGATCCTATCTCGAATTCCTCAGGCTTTCTCTTTTTGGATATCATGTCTTTCAAGGATTTTGCGTGGCTTGGGATTCGTCTTATTGCATCTATGAATGGTATGATTATATGAAGTTTCTTAAGAATGTCCAGGAACTTCACAAGCCGTTGATCTATTTTGCGTTTCTTCTGCATTTTTTGGGAAATGTACTACCGAGTCATATGGCTTGATACAATTGGTACCTTTACCTTGTGCCTTGACCTAGTTCTTTTCAGTTTGTGATTTAGATGCTTGTTCTTGAATCTCTTCTCGCTCCTTCTATCCAAATGCTTCTTCTTTCTTAGTTGTAGATGTCCTTGTGACATGGATTTCAAGTAGTTGAATCCTACTTCTTGTAGTAATTGCACTGACCTGCTCCTTGGGATTCACCTCTATATTGCTAGGCAATGTACTTGGTGTTCTACCTGATAAAACACGTACCATCTTTCCCACCCATGTCTCCAAATTTTTATTAAGGTCTGTTGATTTTGAAGTGTCATCTTTGTCTTTCTCATAATTGGTCAGTCCTTTCCAAATATTGTTCAGCCTTTTCCATGAAATGACCAAACATATCTTTAAGTGAAGACTTCTTCTCTTCTTAATGATATTGAGACCCTTGTGGCTTTGTATTATTCTGCCCAACATGATACAACAACCTGGATTATAGGTGTTTGAGTATGGATTGTACTGCTGACATTATCCTCCTTGGATGAAATCTATTTGTTCTTGCAACATTGATAAAATGGGACAATATGAAGTATTGTGATTTGTCTCACATTTCCCCTAGCTTAATCTCGATTTTTTCACTGTTTTGGTGGGTTGAGACATGTTTTTCGCCTTTGTTACCAAGGAGTCTATTTTCCTTGATAATGGTGTGAAAGTGTCTACTTGATAAACTTCTGCAGTTTTTCTTTGAGTAGCTCTGTCAAATGTCCACATGACGTTTTATTAGCCATTCTCTTAAACAATTTAAAGCTCCAGCAATAGTTTTGGTAGATGAAGATCCATTGGATTAGTAATCTACCATACTTTTGTACGGAGGGAGTAGGCCTACATAAAAGTATTGCACCTGAAATTCTTTGGTGATTCCATGGTGAGGGCATTTTTTGAGCATTTTCTTGAACTTGTTTCATGCATCATCAAATGATTCCGAGTCATATTGCTGGAATATGGATATGCCATGTTTCAACTTTGCAATCTTGACTGGCGGGAAGAACTTGGTGCAAGAATTTCATGCAATTGATTGAGAATCCAAACCACTCCAATGCTCTATCACGGTCAATGTGTGGGAATAAACGAAGTCTGATGACATCGTATGATACTTCTTGATATTTGAAGTGCTGACACATCTCTAAGAATCTAAAGACAAGTGTATGAGGATGTTCATCAGCTCTGCCATAGAATTTATGTCCGCTCTGAAAGAGGTGAATGATATTTATCTTCAGCTGGAAGTTCAGTTGTCCAAATGGTGGGTAGGAAATACTTGACTGACTTTGAATGATCTGTGGTGTCATGAACTCACCAACAAGCATGTTCCCTTCTTCATCATTAGCTGGGTCATTCACTTGTACTGCCGAGTTATTATGTGCATTGGCCATGTCTTGCTATTTTTTATTTTTTTCATTTTTTTACTTCTCTTTGCCTATGACGAAATTTTCGTTCAATTTCTGGATTAGCTTCTTGAGATCACTGTTGACGCCACCAGCCTCTGGGGTACTTACGGCTCGGCCAACATAGCGAATTGTCCACCGCATGGTGTGGAAGGTTCGAAACCCCCTGGGGACGCGTCCACCTCGCGTGGAACAAATCCACACCATGCGGTGGACAATTCGCTGTGTTGGCCGAGCCGTAAGTACCCCAGAGGCTGGTGGCGTCAACATAAAAACGGGCGTTTTTTATGTTGACGCCACCAGCCTCTGGGGTACTTACGGCTCGGCCAACACACGGATTGTCCACCGCATGGTGTGGATTTGTTCCACGCGAGGTGGACGCGTCCCCAGGGGGTTTCGAACCTTGGATCTTTGGAATATATGAATTCCAAAGGCCTCCCTGGTAACCACTAAGCTACTTTTTGCGTTTTATATGTTGACGCCACCAGGCTCATGGCTAAGTAGCTTAGTGGTTATCAGGGAGGCCTTTGAAATTCATATATTCCAAATGTCCAAGGTTCGAAATCCCCTGGGGACGCGTCCACCTCGCGTGGAACAAATCCACACTGTGCGGTGGACAATCCGTGTGTTGGCCGAGCCGTAAGTACCCCAGAAGCTGGTGGCGTCAACAATCACCATATCTCGAACTTTATATACAATGGCGAGGAGAAACAATATAAACAATGAACGAGTTTGAAATAAAACAACAAGATTAATTATTTGATTTCATCACCGAAAATAAGTCTTCGATTCGTAGTTAGATGAAATCTTGTTCTATAATCCCAAGGTCGGCTCCTTGACCATGTTCTTTTTAATTTTGCGCTTCTAGTAGTTATATGTCAAGAGCATCGAGTCCATACCCAATCAAACCTAGTGGAATCCGAATTGAATAATAAAACATAATCTGGGCCACATTTTACCCAAGTGATTTTGCCACTTGAATTCACCCTTAGGCGATCGCTTGGCAATAGCCAGACAATTGCTTAACAATAGCCAGTGATCGCTTCTTCTTTTTCTTCTTTTAATACTTCAGCCACCTTAGTCCTTAAGTTTTGTTTGCAAGTTGGCCCTTCATCATTTGTTCGATGCAATTTAGTCTTTAAACTCTTGATTTTCTATAATTTAGCTTAGGATTATATTTTTGATTATTGTCCTCCACCTCCATGCTGTACAATTAAGTTTACAATGCATTTGATTGGTCTCGATTCACTTCAATTCATCCAATGTCTCGAATTCGGGTTGATAATTGCAATAATCGCATTATGCAAAGAATTAAATAGAAAAACTATAAAACGGCAAATCAATTGCTTAGTTTTAAAGTCTAAATAGTTGCACAAAATGCATTTAACACCGTCAACATTTTTTTAGGTCTATATATCACCTTAATGACGACTCTTCTATGTATTAATAATTGTGGAATTTATCTATGCAACTATATGAACATGAATACCAAAATATTAAATTTCATGATTTTCATGAACATATAAAGGAAAAACAATGCACCTTAATACACAATATTTATTAAAATGTTCCGAATCCCAACCAATTTGTAGGCATTAAGGAACTTCAAAATGGTTGGATTCTGAGCCACATCTGAAAATCTCTACTCTTTAGAATCTTGATGAGAACAGAAAACAGATTTAAGGAGCTGCTCAGAACGTGTTCAAATCATGGGATAAACAAGTGTCAACATATGCATTACTTCGACGCTGGACTCTCATTCCTTTACAAGTAGGGTCGGAGTCAGGGAGTGAAGATTGTGGGTGGCCAATTAATGAAGAGTCAACGGTGTGGAGACAAGAAAAAAAAAAAATCCAAATGGAGTGGAGCAGATGACCTCAATGTCCCACCGTAAATCCGCCCCTATTTCCAAGTATATATTAGGTGGACTCCTCACGGATCTATTTTAACTGATTGTAAAGACCATTCGATACTCACGTCAAACCGTATACTCCAAGAAAGTGACAGGTACACGAGTGACAGACAATACAATGACCATAATACACACATTTCACGAATCGACATAGCGCCGCGCCATTTTGAAAACACCAGTGCCACCAACAATGGCCATTTCACGATATTGATCCGAAATGGAATTTCTTCCCACCAAACATAGCGTGCTCCCACGATAAATACCAGATGTGAATACCACATTAAGGTTCATAATCGGTGCCGATTCTTCGAAGTTTGTGAAAGTAATGAGGCCCTGAAGTCGTCCTAGTTTCATTGAATTGGCATCATGGGCTCAGCTATTATTAGGTCATCTGCGACTCTAACTAGGCCAAATGATGTGGCGGAACTGGAAGTTATTTCGGCTCTTGCCACCTCCCAAACAGACTCATTGGGGCAACCTCATATGTCTTGAACATAGAAATGAATTTTGGTTACTTCACGGGCATTGGCAAAAATCACCAGCATAGCTGACCTTTCCCATGCCAACTTTCATTTTCTCTCCTTGAGTTGAGCAAATTGTTGTATATCAAAATCCCAATATATATAGATAGGGGAACTACTGAGGACAAAAAGAAAAATGTAGAAATAATGGATTGTTATGGAGACTACTGACTAGTCTACAAAATCTTTTGTTTTGTTTGGAGTGAGTATCTTGGCAAGTTTTTCTTATGAGATTTAAAAACTTCAACATATCCATTGGAAACAACAAATATTAGAATAAAAATCTTAGAGGGAGAAATCTCACGGTACTCTTTTTAGAACATTTTTTCCCCATGCATGCTGCAGACACGTGCAAGATTTACATTTATTTTTGGGTTAATTGCAGTCACAACCCCAAGCATTTCAAAACATTACAAATTTTACCTTAGCCCCTGTTTGGTATCGATAAAAATCAGATTTTTTTGCAGATTTTGATAAAAGTTGATTAGATGAGTGGTTGAAAAGTTGTGGATCATATAAAATGTGTGGTTAAGATTAAATGCTGACTTTTAATTTGATTAGAATCAAAATTTTAAGTGCTACCAAACATGGCTTAGTCTTTAATGTGTTGCATTCATAGCCTCAACCCTTTCAAATGGGGTGCATAGCAAAAATGGTTCCTGACCTTTGGATTTCTGATAATAATAGTCCTTAACGTTTAAATTTTGATATTTACACCCTTAGAACAACCATACATTACGAAAGTAGTCACTACTGTCAGATTCCATTAATTCTCACTGTTAAAAATGGATACATTGCTCAAATGATCCATAACTTTTGAGTTTCTTGTGATAATAGTCCCTTACATATTAATCCCTTGTTTGACGTATTTAGTTTGTAAACTACAAACGTTTAGAGTGTTTAGTTCATAATTTATTAAGTCCTTGTATGAGATCAGTTATTTCAAATAATATGGTTCATAATTGTATTTTTGAAGAATTTGTGGTTAAAATGTAATTATTTTTTTCTTGGATTTTTGTTTAGCACTTCGTTCGGCGGCAGTGTTGTTTAACTTATTTTTTTTGTTTATTTGAATTTTTTTTAAAGGTAAAATGTGTGGTTAAAAATTGGAGAGAGAAAATACGTGAGGTTAAAAAGTGGTATGAGAAATTGTGTAATTTAAAACATTCAATCATTACAAAAAAATTGAAATAATTGGTGCAACCGAACGCATCGTTGATTATTTTATTAATATAATGCGTGGTTAAAAACGAGTTTTAAAAAATCTGATCTCCCCAACTGATTCGTCATTCCTATCCAATTAGATCTGTGGATCGATGGTAGATCATGTGGCAAATCTAGATCGATTAAAAATTTTGTGGGACAGATTTGGTTTAGTTCTGAAAATTGAAAATCGAAAGTAGAACTGATAAAAATATATTTGTTATTCATTTCCTAAAATGATGTCCAATGTCCAATGTGCTTATTGATTATGTTTCATGAAATTTTGTTTTTTACCAACTTGTTGAACTATTAATGTGGTGATTTTTTGTTAAATCTTTTATTGTGCACTTTAGAAATTTAGAATAAACTTCGTTTTTTTAAATTCATTTTTAACTACACATTCCATCAATAAAATAATTTACAAATAAATGTAATTTTTTTTTTTTTTACTTTTATACCACAAATTCTTTAAAAAATTACAATGCACATAAAATTAATGCACTTTGCAAATATGACAGTTGTACATTCAATAGGATTTGAAATGGTAGAGGTGGAGATCAGATGGCGAGAAAAATTTGTATCTTTCGTCGTCTTTTTACTGGGCAGAACTCGATGTAGAGTTTATAATTAAATTTTCAATTTTGTTGCCAAAGTTGTTCCAGCAATTAGATCTCGTTTTTGTTCCTAATTGCTTCTAATTTTATTTTTTCCATTCCTACGTAGGTTGGAATTCTAAAACCAAATGCCACTGCAAGAAAAATTTGTGTAGGTGCTTACAAGAAAGTCGCTAAGAAGGCATGTGCAACTAAATTTTGCGACGTTAAATCTAAATTTCCTAATGTGCAAGAGGACAATTCTTTACATTAATATACATACATGTTAAATTTCAGGCTCTAGGCTGTGATGCTCGTGTTTCCTTACGTAGCTACTCCAAATATGGGTTAAGCGATGTTGATACGCAATTATAAGTTTCATAGTTGATATCTAGATGTTTTGGGTCTGTTACTTGAAACTTTATTGAAATTACTGGAGTTTAAGATATCGATTTGTTCATTTTATGTACTTAAAACTTTTAAAAACGTCAAAATTGTGATTCATTTGTTAGATTTTTAATTTTTCTACGTATTAGCAAAATGTACAATCTATTTTCAAAAAAAATTGATGGGTCCCAAGCTACCAGCTATTTCTTGTTATGAGTTTCTATTGCAGCTGACAAGTTGATTTTTTTTTTTTTTTTCAATATTATTGTACAGATACATTCCACGAGGTAAAAGGGAAACATAATAGGAGAAGAGAGTATGTTTATTGTATGATTTTGATGCCTTATGTACATATTGTTCCCATATCGTTGACTTCTAAGTTTTTGTAACATGTTACAATGTTTGTGTTGTTTATTTTGTTTGACACTGAAGAAAAATCATCTACTTCTGATTTTCTATGAATATGTTAAATCATTTGTGAATTAAAATGCATATGTTGTAGCTTCCTGAAAATTATCATGTGAAGAACTTTTATTTTCAGAGGACATGAAGGGAAAATGCAAGAAAAGATTGTAGTAATGACTAATGAGAATAAACTGAACGGAGAGGCAAAAATGGATTCATGTACCCGTTCCAATTAATCGCACCACACAAAGTCAGGGGTTGCGCAACGCACGACGCCCAACTAGTAAATCAAAACGAGAAAAGAAATAAAAGTAAAGAGAACATATTATCTTCTTCTGGTCAACTAACAGTCAAATGGATTCTTGCTCTGATTTGAAATGTTTGGGCTAGGAGTGCAACAAATGAAAGGTTAAGAGTAAAACCTGTTGGAAAATATGAATGAACATGAAGCAACTTCAGCCATCAGTTTTAAATGATAAAAGTCAACCATCAGTTTCATGAACCAGCCATCAATTTCATCCGTTTCCCCCCCCCCCCCCCCCATTTCATCAGTTTTTCAAATTCTGAATAAATGAAATGCATTGCTGATGGCCTATAAAAGGCAGTATACTTCTCGGTTGAAAAACAGATCAAAAAACACAGAAAAATAATTTTCAGCATCCTCCATTTCAGCAGCCTAAATTCTTTTCCTCTTCTTCCTTCCTTCCTTGCAAAGTTCTTTGAGAGTTAAACACAGCTAGTTCGATAGGCGGTTAACGTAGTGCAACGCTAGCCGACAACCGATTGTATCCTGAGAATCGAACACTGATCTAAACCTCGTGCACACCGGTGATGCGACGAATTCGATTTAAGGAAACCGTGTGAACACGGACCTTCGGTTTGATTTATTTTCTTTGATTCTCTAAATTTTCCCCAACAAAACCTACAACACCTAGAAATGTTTAGAGCAATGACTGTAATTATCCCTATTTTTCATCCAAGATTTCTTCTTATAAAATTATCCTTTTACCTAGCATAAGAAGATATTACGCCCCTGTTTGGTCCTTTTAAAAATTTAATACATTTTTATCTCTTCTTTTTAATCACATATTTATTAATAAAATAATATTACACATAAATTCAAAAATGATTCTCTATTTTTTAATTTTTTAATCACACATTCTCCTAAAAATTACTATTCATTTCAAATAAACTATTTTTAAACAACATCAAACATGGCTGCATTGAGTTGGGTTCTGCCGGTTGAACTAAACATAGTGAGATGTGAGCAATTAATTAGATCATCTCCAATAAAACTTTGTCTAAGCTAAAAATTAGGTGTCATTTGGCATAAATTAATTGGATGTCTTATGAGTGTCTAATAAATAGACATTGAGACAAAAAAATGATCTACAATACATCATGTCTACAACCCAATTATTATGCCTATCTAGCATTTATATTGTTTAAAATAAAACCGAATCGTTTTTCTTGACATCTGGGTCTTCTTCGCTTTTTTTTTTAATCTCTATTTTTTTTTACTGCACCATCAAAACCTCCTATAACACATATTTTTTTTGCTTCCTGTAATTATTTTTGTTGAATTTTTTTTTTTTTTTTTTTTCAGCATCAAATGAAAGAGTATGTTTAACATTGAAGTCGATTGGTTGAATGACATAAACAATTTTCTTGGCCAGAAGGCAGTAAACATTAATGGCGGCCATGGCGGTGGAATACCCAAAATAGCAGTCAAAACTCGCTTGAATTTCTTGAGGATATGTACAGTCAGCATGTTAACATACCTTCTAGAATTGGACATGGAGTTGGAGAATGTCTAACTTTTTTTTTTTGCCAACTCATCATGACATGGGGTACATTGGAAGAAAAAATAAATAGATGTTGTCTATTTCAATGAGGTGACACACTTTTTAAACTTGGAAAATGTCCCAATGGAGATGCTCTTACATTGTTAGTAAAATAATTGTTCTTTTACGCAATCAGTAAAATTTATAAATCAATTTAAAAACAACACAATTTTTCAAATAATTTTTTATCTATACATATTTTCTCTCTTCACTTTCTAACCACACACATTTTACCTCAAAAATATAAATAGAAAAATTTATAATTAATACAATGTTACCAAACAGAGTCTAAGATCATGTTCTCTTTGCTATTTTGAAGTCGTTTTCTGTTTTTATTTTCGAAAACACTAAAAACGCGTTTTCTTTTCCATTTTCGAAAATGCATTTGAAAAACAAAAAAAAAAAAATTGTACACAAAACGCAAAACGTCCAAAACCTCGTTTTGGGTATTTCAATAAAAAAAATGTTCAAAAAGCGGAAAACGAATTTTGAGATTTTTATATATATATATATATTTTTTTTGAGAATTATCCTAACTTGGAATTAAACCTAAATAAAGTTTTTTTTTTTTTTTTTGGGAGCAGACAACCATGTTTTCAGTATATTGTGAAAGGAAATTTGAGTATGAGCCAGTAGTATTTTGCAAGCAAATTAATTAAAAATAGTTTAAGTAGTATTCTGCAAAATTTCAAACAGAACGTATTTTTCAACTTTTCATTTTCAAAAATAGTTTTCAGAAATGACAAACCAAACGCATTTTCAACAAATTTGAAAATAAAAATAAAAAAGAAAAGAAAATATAAAATATTTTTGAAAATGAAATTATAAAATAAAATACAAATAGAGCCCTACCTAAGTGTTTTTGCAATGAGTAACTGTAGTTCAACTGCGGCGAGAGTTCCAAGTTTGTCTAAATTTCTTTATTAATTGAATCTATGTACTGATTCCCTTAACAACATAATTACTTAGATAAGTGTTTTTCATATCGAGTAGTTCAACTGCTGCCTGAGTTTCAAGTTTTTGTCTCCTTTTCTTTCTGAATTGAATGAGTTTGTTTATATTGATTGCCCATTTGTCTAAACCACTTTAATTTGGCAAGTGTTTCTGTATTGATTAGTTCAACTGCAGCGAGAGTTCCGAGTCCAAGTCTCCATTTCTTTCCTATATCAAAGAATTTGTCCTTCTGTTTTAACCGTTTTAAAAAAATCCCACCAACCTAGAGAACGACATCATGATTCATTAATACTCTAAGGATAGTCAAAAGTGTAATGTATTGTGTAGCGAAAACTAAAAAACTATAAAAATGTTCGAACTTTGACAAAGAGAAGAAATATTTATTGGCTAGAAGATCTCATACTATAATGTTTACCTCACTCTCACAAATTCTCCCTATACAAATCAGAACGCTCAACGTTTTCTGCGAACACATACGTATCAATTTTCTCTCTAAGCTCTCAAATTTTTGAAGTAACGTAATTCTTTGTCCAAATTCATGTCACCTTGGTGCCAAACAATCTGTAGAGAAGTCCTTCTCTTTTCCTTAACTAATAGTAAGCACATGTTTTGCACCTCTTACACATAAGATGAACGATACTCGTAATGTTTTTGAAGGATTCAAATTAATTTTGAAAGCATTTGTGGTTTTACTAATATTCTTCAAGGAAAAGTTAAAGTTAAAATTGTACACTAACTATAATTTTTAGAAAATTGAAATTTCTAAGACTTCCTCGAAATATAGGTTCGATAATTATTTAAAATATCAGTTTAATAAATAAATCACATGTCATATATCAAGAAGTAATCGGCATCATAAAATATTAGACATATCCAAAATTAATTTATAAAAATATTTATGATAAATCCTAGAATAAAAATGAAAAACTGTGCACATGAAAGTTAAATTAATTTAGAACATATTTTTATAATGAAAAAAAAGTTTAATATTATGCCTCTGTTTTGGTTCTGATTAAAATCTGATTTTAAGATCAAGTCAAAGTCAACAATTAATTTTAACCACAGATTTTATGGTGTTCACAATTTTTCAACCATACATCTCATCAATTTTTACAAAAAATCTACAAAAAGTTTGATTTTAATGTAGATTTAGATGTAAATAGATAGATGTAGATTATTATATTATATAATTTATTGTATAAATAATAAATGATGACAAATTATGTATATTATTAAATATACGAGGGTATATTAGGGAATCAAAAATTTCTCCATTATCCACACTTTTTATATATTGTAGATGTAGATTGTAGATAGATGTAGATGTAGATTGTAGATGCAGATATAAATAGATTGGGAACGAAGGTTGTGATTGATTTCCCTAAATTTGCTTAGAAAAATGTCAAATCATGAAAAATATTTTTCACCTTTTGTATTTGTTTGGTGTTTGATTGGGAAACTTATCTTGAAAAATATTTTCTATAGTACAATAAATTAAAACATACTTAGCCCATTTGAGTGATTTTTTTTTTATAATTAAAATAACTAAATTTGATTTATTTGTCATGAAAAATAATGTCAATCAAATAACAAAACTAGAAAAATTTCTCACTTTTTTACTTGAAAAATTAATCCAATCAAACACTTCAAACTGATATTTTTCACAAAAATAATTTTCAAACAAATCAATTCCTGAAAATATTTTCTTACAACCAATTTTTCACATTTTGAAGTCAAACACATCCCAAGAGTTATTTCCTCCTAATATCGCTACAACAAAATTTGACTTTTGTAACACTTAAAATACAACATTTGGTAGTATTGAATGTCACTAAAGGAAGACTGAGATTTACAACACTCGTCTGAATGCTACAAATGTTTTTTAACAATATTTTTTGACCGCTACAAAAGACATTTTTTTGTAGCGCATAAAATCATTTTTCACTCAAAGCTAATTGTTGTAATAGCTCTTTATTTCCTTATTACTATTTATTTGAGTTTATCTCAACGGAAAAGGAGTAAAGCCTAGGTTTGAATTTTTGACCCTCTTTCATGGACGAATTCGTGGGGACAAAAAATTTGTTAGATTTTTTGGAACTTGAAAAATACAATTATTTGATCGATATTTGTTGTAGTTAAATAAATTTCATGAATGACCGCCCTAACTAAATAAAATTTCTGGATCCATCACTGACCTCTTTACTAAAAAAAAAAAGTACGTTTGGGAGGGAAAGTGAAATTTACTAAAAGCATACTTATGAGACTGTATTTAAGCAATTAAGAAGCATGTTATTAATTTTAGTTTGAAAGGTTTATATTAACATAAAAACAGCCTTTTGCAATAGTAAAAGAACGTTGCAAAAGACTTTTTACAGCGTTTGGACATACATCGCAATATTCGATTAAATAATAACGGTAAAACTTTTAACTTGTCTTGTGTGCTTTTTAATTATTAAGCCTAGACTAGACGTTCAGTTAAAAAAATTCTCTTAATAGATACAGTTTTTGGGTAAATTAATTTAAAATTATAATTAAACAAAATAAATATTGTAAGCTAACATACCAATTTAAGGTTTAAATATGTTAATAGGTATACATAAGGGGCTTGCTTAGTTAAATTAGTAAAATCATACCTAAATAGACATGATTATGTTTTAGTAGGGCTGGACATGGTTAAATTCAATTCGATCCTAGAGTGAATTGAATAGAACCAAAATTTTCAGATATCTATTAAGTAAAATAGTTGGGTCCACATTTACATCCTGTTATGTACCTAATCATTACAATTTATAAACTTCACAAATTTTCAAATCACTTTTTAACCACACACATTTTCTTTCACCACTTTTTAACAATACATTTTTAGCCTATTTGAGAGTTGAGACCCATTATTTCAAAAATAATATGATTCGTAATAGAAAATTTTGGAGAATGTGTGATTAAAAGTAAGGAATCTTTTTGGTTTATGTACAAAATATTTTATTGATAAAATGTGATTGAAAATGAGTTTTTAAAAAAATAAGATTTGAAATAATGGGTACCAAACTGAACTTTATCTCAAAAATAACAAAAAGTCAATTTATAAATTGCTACAGTGTTACCGAATACCACACCTACTATTTTAGAAAGATATTATAAATTTAATCATTATAGTTTAATACATGAAGATGAAATGGATAATATAGATATCTTATGATGTTGGAAATCAAATGAGCAGTCATACCTTGTATTATTTATAATAGTACGAGATCTACTAACAGTTCAAATCTCAACAGTGACATCTGAGTCTGCTTTTAGTGCAGGAAACGGGGTATTGTATGAAAGAAGATCTAGACTTAAGGAATATATTTCGGAAGCTTCATATGCATGAAAGGTTGAATATTACGGATCGAGGGATGCAAGATAAAATTATTGATGATGTTACTAAAAACTTCAAAAATCTTGCAGTTGCTAAAGATTAATTGGTAAACAAATATATAATTTTTGAACATATAAATTATAGTTAAGTAAGAGACATCCAATTGGATGTACTTAAATTATAAATTATAGTAAAGTAGGTGTCAATCGGGATGTACTTAAATTACAAATATTTGATAGTAGTAAATAGAAATGCATGTAATTGTTATTTATTTATGTTGTATTTAACTTTGCAAAGTTATAAATAATTCATGTAATATTAAATTTGAATTCTAAGCAAACATTTCTTAGTATAAATATCAATTTCTTTAAATATTGTAATTAAATATCAATTTCTTCATATGTTTATCGTTCCAAGAAATATCTTTAAATTTTGTAATTTAAATTAATTTAAAGCTTAATGTGAGAAAACAAAATAACATTTAAATAGAATTTGCAATAAGAAATAAATAGATATATCTGTAATATACGTTCAAAATTTTATCAAAACGAAAATGAAAAAAAAAAAAAATAGATTGGCGAATGCTCTTATCTCATCCTCTTTCATTTTCAATTTTTAAAGGAAAAAAATATTTATGTGATATTGACAAAGTTTTTTTTTTTTTTTTTTTTTTTTTTTTTCAATTTTATGAATTTAAAAAAAATGTAATATGTTTTCAAGAGAGGGAGGCATACCAAGAAACTTCGGGACCTGAAAAACACTGCTATTTAAAAAATTGCATTCTTTTGGATTATTTTAAATCTGAATTTTGTCCAAAATGAATAATAAATAGTTAATTAATATTATTTATAATTTTAGAAAATATGTTTTAGATGGAAAATGGGTCAATACCTATTTTTGGGAAGTGATTTTATACACTTAGAATTTTATCAAAACTAAAATGAAAAATTACTTTCAAAAAAAAAATGAAAATAAAAAATAGATCTATGAACACTCGTATTTCATCCTCTTTCATTTTCTATTTTTAAAGGAAAAAATATTTATGTGATATTGACAAAGTTTTTTTTTTAAGAGGAAAAGGCAAACCAAAAAATTTTAGGACTTAAAAAATGCTGTTATTTAAAAATTTGCATTCAAACATATTTAGTACTTATTTGAGTCATCATTATCTACAAGATGAGTTTTATAACAGCGTTTTTTTGGAGAATGTGTACTTAAACCCCTATTTGAGACCCATTATTTCAAATAATTTAGTTTGTAATAGTAAATTTTAGGAGAATGAATTATTAAAAAGTAGGGATTTTTTTGAATTTGTATGTTAGATTATTTTATCAATAGAATATTGGTTCAAAAGATGTTTTTAAAAAATAATATTTTGAATAAAGTGTACCTAATAGAGAACAATTTTTTTACCAAGTAACCACGATTATAATAGTTAGGAACTTGAATGACTTACAGTAAAAAAACTTCAATGACCATTTACATAACTCATCTGTAAAACTATTCAATTTTGATGATTATCGACTTAATTAATCTTTTCAAAATATAATTTATAAATTATCACAAATTAATTTTTCATTACCGAATAGTACTATTAGAATTGATACTAAATATCCTACTACAATATTTGATATTTAAATATCTATTAAACAAATATTTCATTTCATAATTACCTTAACATTACAGATTAAATATACGTAATCCTATATTTAAATGAATGTTATACCAATAAATCATCCATGCATCTCAATTTATAAAGGCGACACAGCCGTTTAACCCATAAAACATAATATTTTATCACTTATCACTTATCCGTATGAAATTGATTTTTCAAGAATCATTTTTTCTAAACATTCATTTTCAATCACACATTCTTTAGAAAATCACAAATTTTCATATTACTTTTTACTTACACGTTCTTAAAAAAAATCATTTTTCACAAAATCAATTATCGAAAATGAAAATCAAACAGTTAAGTTACGTTTAAATCGATCTACGATGTGAAAACACTACCATTGATAGAAATTGAAAAAAAAATAAATTAAAAAAAATCACATAAAAGAACTATCGAAATATTCAAAATATTCAAAACTTATTCAAAATTTCCAACAAAGCGTGACTTTTCATTTCCTACCCCTTAGTTAAATGGTCATGTCACCGATTTTTTTTTTTTAAATGTTTTAAATACACGTGTTTAACCACATTCTATTTGGAAATAGAATGAGCTTGCTAATATGCGTTTTATTTTTATTTTGAAAAAAATTAGTTAAACTAAATGTTAAAGTCTGTAATATATATTTGCATATTTTGATTATGTAAATCTATAGTTTTAAACATAAAACTATACGAACAAATGAGTAAATAAATAAATAAAATTAATTTTAAAATGAAAAATAAATAGATCGAAATATGAAGTTGCAAAAATTATTCGGACTTAATTGAAGTTACTTAAAAAGTTTGTATGTTTATTATTTTCTTTTAATTTGATAAGAAAAGCAACTTCAATTGAAATTAATTATTTATGACCAAATTAAATTTAGTTAAGAAATTATAAATATCATTGTAGGACTTAAATAAAACAATTTTGAAATAATGGGACATTAAGAAAAAAGGAAATGTATAAAATAAATTTTTTACCTTAAATATTTGATGTGATTTTAGGGATGACATGTTTACAGTTGACTCTCACTTGTGAGTTCGTATTATAGTTCTCTTTGAGATGTTCGATTTGACACCCATATTTTGAAAGTAGTATAATTATCAAAAGTATTCCGATTCATTGAAATAATTCTATTTTTAGAAAGACAGTTTGATAGAAAAAGTTCCAAAACCTGTTTTTAGGAAGTGCCTTAATTTTACATATAGTATATGATTAGTAAAATCATACCTATATAGACATGATTATGTTTTAGTAGGGCTGAACATGGTTCAGTTCAGTTCAATCCTAAAGTGAATTGAATAGAACCAAAATTTTTAGATATTTATTAAGTAGAATCGTTGGGTTCACATTTACACCCTGTTATGTACCGTTATCATTACAATTTATAAATAACACAATTTTTCAAATCACTTTTTAACTACACACATTTTCTTTCACCACTTTTTAACAATACATTTTTAGCCTATTTGAGACCCATTATTTCAAAATAATGTGATTCGTAATAGAAATTTTTTGAGAATGTGTGATTAAAAGTGGAATCTTTTTGGCTTTGTATACAAAATATTTTATTGATAAAATGTGATTGAAAATAAGTTTTGAAAAAAATAAAATTTGAAATAATGGGTACCAAACGGGGCTTTATCTCAAAAATAAAATAAAAAAGTCAATTTATAAATTGCTACAGTGTTACCGAATATCACACCTACTATTTTAGAAAGATATTATCAATTTAATCATTATAGTTTAATACATGAAGATGAAGTGGATAATATAGATATCTTATGATGGTGGAAATCAAATGAGCAGTCATACCCTGTATTATTTAAAAGAGTACGAGATTTACTAATAGTTCAAGTCTTAACAGTGTCATCTGAGTCTGCTTTTAGTGCAGGAAACGGGGTATTGGATGAAAGAAGATCTAGACTTAAAGAATATATTTTGGAAGCTTCATATGCATGAAATGTTGAATATTTACAGACCGAGGGATACAAGATAAAATTATTGATGATGTTACTAAAAACTTCAAAAATCTTGCAGTTGCTAAAGATTGATTGGTAAACAAATATATAATTTTTGAACAACTAAATTATAGGTAAGTAGGAGACACCCAGTTGGATGTACTTAAATTATAAATTATACTAGTAAAGTAGGTGTCAATCAAGATGTACTTAAATTACAAATATTTGATAGTAGTAATTAGAAATGCATTTAATTGTTATTTATTAATGTTGTATTTAACTTTGCAAAGTTATATATAATTCATGTAATATTAAATTTGAATTCTAAGCAAACATTTCTTAGTATAAAATTATAAATATCAATTTATCTTTTTGTTCATTTCTTATTTTACATTTAATAAAAAAACATTTTTTGCTATAAATATGAAAATCTTTGTATTTTTATAATTTTATTCATACGGATCAAATCGAAATGAACTGCGAACCATATAGACCAACGAACGAATCTGGGTTGTACTTCGAAACATACACCATTAATCTTTATGTCTGTCTTCTCTCATTATCAAAACCAAATTGAAAGAAGAAACGAATATTTACATTGTGCAGAATAAATCCAAAAGAAGGGTACTTAGCATTTAGGACATAATCACCTCAAATTCTTTGGTCAGCCATTTGGAGGTTCTTTATATTTCGAATTTCGTAGTGCTTCGGGCATATCAAAAGGCCTGCAAATTAAATACATTTTCGTAACCCTTGGAACATACTACAATCCGAAGTGGTGAAGGGTCGACATCGAGGTGCCAAACCTTCCCATCGCTCTTGGGAAAGTTCAACTTGTTAACCTTATAGTAACTTTTATCCGTTTAGCAATGGCCCTTCCACTTGGCACCTTTAGATCACTAAGGCGGACATTTGTCCGTCCCTTCTCGACGGGTGCGTCTTACTGCCAGGCTATATGATTTAGCTCTATGAGCAATAGACAGGAGACACGCAATTGATCTACAAGTTGTTTCAAGATTTATATTTTGGTTCAACATACCATCCAAAGTTTATATGCATAAATCGATACAAAAAGGCGCTCGACACATGTATGCCTCCTTTTTAAAAAGTGTGTATATACATATGAAATGGAAAATCAGAGAGGAATTTTTAGAAACATACACCCAAAGAGACAGCTACAATGCAAGTAACAATTTTGCAGAATACAAGGAGATTTGAGCAATCGACATTTGCCAGTTCCCTTACATGTCATCAGGATTTTCAGGATTTTCTGTTTAATTTTACATTTCTCCTACTGTTTATTACTAGGGCAATCGATTGTGAGAATGATCATTTCCTGAAAAAAAAAAAAAATCTATGCATGCTATGGTGCGCTTGAAATGCCGGGAAATTTCACAATGCCCATGTCAAACATGTCATTCAATACCTAACTCAACCTTCATTCACTACAATAACCTCTATTATATCAAAAGGGCATGCAGAGACCGCTAGCAACCATTAATATAACAGAATGAAGATTGAGAGGGAGATAGAGAAAGGAAGCGAAATGGAGAAAGATGAAAAACGTTCAATTTCAACGTTCAAAATGTGGTAAAATGGGTATTTATTTAATGTTGTAAGCTCTCCCAAACGTGATCATTCGAGCCTCAAATTTCGAGGAATTAATCTATTTATATCTCTTGTCCAGATTGGGTTACCAATAATGTGTTAGTAATTGTGTAGTTGTTGATTTGGAAGATAATGTGATGGATAAAATAATAGATATCCGCCAAAGCGATATATGTAACTCAGTATCTACACCAATATGTACACACAGCATAACTCAATTTCAAGAAAGAATTGACAACAGTAAATTGTCTTTTCCCTAAATCTGAAAACTCCAAAAATTTCTTACTGCAAAATATCATAGAACATTGCAGCCCTGCAACTGCAGCCCAACCCACCATTTGGTCTTGGATATGTATCAACTTTATTAAGAGGTATAACCAAAGCTACTGCTATTTAGCCTATTTTCATAATTGAACACAACACTTCTAAGTCGATGTAGAAAACACAATAACATATATATCCTTATATATGTTCTACAAATAAATTAAGAGGAAGAAGAAAGAATGGAAGAAAAGAAAGAGAGAAGAGACAACCCTTAAACCATACCATTCATTATAATACTCAATCCTATATATACATACAAAACAAAAGCATATGCTTAGAATATTCTAAAGCATATAAAGCATATTCTAAGCATATTCAAGAGCATATTCTAGAATGTGCTAATTATTCTAACATCCCCCTCAAACTCACGATGCTATAGCATGAAGCAACAAGAGTTTGTCAAGTAAGAATCGGAAGCGAGAAGTCGGATGGGACTTGGTGAAGAAGTCTGCAAGCTGCAATGATGAAGAGACAAAAGGTAAGGTAATAGTCCCATGCTGAAGATGATGACGAACAAGGTGACAATCAATTTCAATGTGCTTCGTGCGCTCATGGAACACTGAATTATGTGAGATCTGAATGGCACTCTTGTTATCACAATACATAGAGGTGGGAGATGAAATAGAAACACCCATATCTGCAAGTAGCCAACGTAACCACACAATCTCAGTAGTAGTGGAGGCCATAGCGCGATATTCTGCTTCAGTTGATGAGCGAGAAACTACTGTCTGCTTCTTACTTTTCCATGAGATAAGAGAGTCACCCAAAAATACACAGTAGCCAGTAGTGGACTTACGATCAGTTGGGTTCCCAGCCCAATCTGCATCAGAGTAAGCTCGAAGCTCTAAGGAGGAGGTCGATGGGAATAAAATACTCTGAAAGCAAGAGCCACGAAGATAGCGCAAGATTCTAACAACCGCTGCCCAGTGAACCATGGTAGGTGCTGAAACAAACTGACTGACAACATGCACAGCATAAGCAATGTCTGGCCTAGTAATGGTAAGATAGACAAGGGAACCAACAATAGTACGATACAAAGTAGGATCAGACAGTGGTTCACCATCAGAAGATGAGTAACGAACATTAGCCTCAATAGGAGTATCAGTTGTTTTAGTATCAGTAAGACGAGCACGCTCAACGACATCTGCAGCATATTTAGACTGAGAGAGCATATAACCTCGAGGAGAAGAAGCAACCTCAATCCCCAGAAAGTAAGTTAAGGGACCCAAATCCTTCATTTCAAAAAGACGAGCCAATTCTGATTTTAAATTGGTTATCCCTACAACATCATCACCAGTAATGATCATGTCATCAACGTACAACAGAAGGAGAATACGACCAGTGGAAGTACATCTACAGAACAAAGCGGAATCATGATGGCTAGATGTAAAACCAAGAGAGAGCACAACTGTAGAAAACTTCTCAAACCAGGCACGAGGTGCTTGTTTGAGACCATATAGAGCTTTCTTAAGTTTGCAAATAAATCCAGGAGAATGAGGAACACCAGGTGGAGGAACCATATAAACATCTTCTTGAAGATTTCCATTCAAGAAGGCATTTTTAACATCCATTTGAGAGAGACTCCACTGACAAATAGAAGCAACCGCAATAAGTGTACGTACAGTAGTCATTTTTGCAACAGGGGCAAATGTCTCCTCATAATCCAAGCCATACTGTTGAGAAAATCCCTTAACAACCAATCGAGCCTTGTAACGCTCAACTGAACCATCAGATTTGATCTTGATCTTATAGACCCAACGAGATCCAATAGCATGTTTTCCTGGTGGTAAAGAAACTAATTCCCAAGTGTCTGTCTTATGTAGAGCATTAAGTTCATCAGTCATAGCCTGTTGCCAAAGAGGATCTAAAGCTGCTTCTTTGTAAGAGGAAGGTTCAGAAAGCTTATGAATGGAAGACAAAAAACAACAAAAGGACTCAGAATAACAAGAATAATCAAACTCGGGTAAGTGAGCAGACTTACGTATACGTTGAGGATATCGAGGAGGAGGAGACTGCGAATCCTCAGCCTCAGACGGTGCTTGGGGATCCATAGGAGAAGGAAGGACATTCTGAGATGGCGCATGTGTACCTGTAGCAGATGACGAAGATGGAGAACAAATAGTAGGGACATATGTAGATGGTCTATCAATATCATCAGTGAAAGGATCAATACAAATGAGATCTGACGTGGTCATGTGAGAGGTATTATCTGTAATAGAAAAGAAGGGAATGTGTTCAAGAAACACAACATTACGAGAGACATATAACTTGTGACTGACAGGATCAAAACATCGATAACCTTTTTGTCCCTCACCATATCCTAAGAAGACACAAATAGCTGAGCGTGGAGTTAATTTGCTACGTTCTGCCGTAGGACGAAGAACAAAACAAGTGCACCCAAAGACTTTTAAGAGAGAGTAATCAGGAGAATAACTAAACAAGGTTTGAAATGGTGACAAACCAGATAAATGAGAAGATGGTATCCTATTTATCAAATAGACAGCAGTGAGAACTGCCTCCCCCCAAAATTCACTAGGTACTTTGGCAGATAGGAGAAGGGAACGAGCAGTTTCAACAATGTGTCTATGCTTACGTTCAGCAACACCATTCTGTTGAGGAGTATCAGTACAAGAAGTTTGATGAATTATACCATCAAGAGCAAGCAACTCACGAAAATCATTAGAAACATATTCCCCACCCAAATCACATCGAAAACATTTAATGACAGCAGAATGTTGAGTTTTAATAAGTGCTCGAAACGAACGATAAATAGAAATAAAATCAGAACGTCGCTTCATAAGATATACCCAACAGTAACGACTATAATCATCAATAAAGGAAACATAATATCGGGATCCTCCTTTAGTAGAAACAGGAGCAGGGCCCCATACATCTGAGTGTACAAGATCAAATGATGCAATAGAAGAAGAAATACTACGAGGAAAAGGTAAAGCTGAAAATTTAGCAAGTTTGCATCCACTACAATCAGAAATATCATGAGGTTTTAAGTCTCCCAAACAACCTTTAGAAGCTAAAAATCTCAAACGACTAGCAGACACATGTCCTAGGCGAGAATGCCATAAATAGAAATTAGAAGAAGAAGAGTTCAAATGGAAAGACGATAAATCAGTACTAGAGGCTGCAACATGCGCTGGTCTCAGATTATCTAGAACATAAAGTCCTCCTCTTTGCCTATGGCCGATCCCAATCAGCTTCCGAGACTGGGGATCCTGTACATAACAAGTAGTAGAAGCAAAGTGAACAGAATTACCAGAATCACATAATTGACCAACAGAAATAAGATTTAAAGTAAGGTTAGGAACACAATAGACATCTGATAAAGATAGATTAGAAGTATGAACAGAACCAACACCTGCTAAGGACAACGGGGTGCCATCAGCAGTCATAACAGGTGAAGATGACATAGAAGGATATAAATAATCAAAAAGTGATGAGTTAGGAGACATATGCTTAGAAGCACCCGAGTCAAAAATTCACGAGGAGGTTTTACCTGAGGAGTTCTGAGAGGACAAACCTACATGAGTAGAGGCTGACATGACATGTGACTGTGAGACTAAAAACTTCTGAAACTGCTCACTAAGATCAGTCAATCGGGAATCAGATGAGGGCGGTGGACCAAGTATAGAGGAGCCAACAGGTGGAACAATCGCTGCTGTGTGGGCATTGGATCTATAAGACTGCTGGGACTTCAACAACTTAGGACATTGAGCCTTCCAATGTCCCTTTTGTCTACAAAAACTACAAACATCATTTGGGAACCGTGTATGTCCTTTGGTTCGATTGTGTGTAGATGGTAAAGCAAAAACTGAAGTCCCAGAATGTGGAAGAGATACATCTTCAGTAAGGGATTTTAACCGTGTCTCCTCAGCAACAAGTTCACTAACAACTGAATCAACAGATGGAAGAGGAGTACGGTGCAAAATAGAACCTCTGAGTCCCTCAAAATCACTACGAAGTGCCATAAAAAACTGAACCAATCGTTGCTCCTCTCTATAAATAATATAATCCGCACTTGCTTTCAGACCTGCCGGTTCAGTAAGAGTTAACTCATCCCAAATTGATGTCATAGCAGTATAAAAATCCAGAATGCTCATATTCTTTTGTTGCAATGCTCGAATGTCAATCTCTAACTGATATCGTTTTGCAAAATTAGATTTAGTGTACAACTTCTGCAAATGGTCCCAAACCTCCTTTACCGTTTCATACTTAGCCAACTGTGTACCAATACTATGTTCTACAGAATTATTTATCCATGTATGAATTTTTGAATTATTTGAATCCCAGGTATCTAACAGAGTTGCATAATTTGCATCATTATTTTCCGATTTCTCAACTATTCCACTGACATAACCCCACAACTTTTTACCCTTAAGAAAGTGTTTCATAACATGACTCCAGTAAGCATAGTTTTTACCATTCAAACGCACATTAATAGCCTGAAGAGAATCATCGGATGCCATTATAAGAGAGAAAACGATACTAACCAACAAAGTCAAGCCAAAGCAGTGTGTAAAAAGAATGGATAACTGCAAACCAACACCACAAGCAGATAGAGGATGAATAGTCGATCGCAAATCCGTCAATCGTGCCGCCAAGAACTGCCCCACGCGCCACCAGAAGATCCGACTGCCTGACTCACGCGCCTCCTTACGCCGGCGCGTGTACTCTCACGCGCCACTCCGGTCGACGCGGCTCCACCTGCAGATTCTGAATATGGTCTTATATCACCGGAATTCCTACTGCAAGTGCCTCGAAATTCGTGAAAACAGTACGGTTTAGGGTTTTCGCGAAGAAGAAAAATGCACGCTGATTTCGTTTTTCAAAAGCAATGTGAATCAAATAGCTCTGATACCATGTAGAAAACACAATAACATATATATCCTTATATATATTCTACAAATAAATTAAGAGGAAGAAGAAAGAATGGAAGAAAAGAAAGAGAGAAGAGACAACCCTTAAACCATACCATTCATTATAATACTCAATCCTATATATACATACAAAACAAAAGCATATGCTTAGAATATTCTAAAGCATATTCTAAGCATATTCAAGAGCATATTCTAGAATGTGCTAATTATTCTAACAGTCGATAATTCTACCAACACCATAAATTTCTATTTTATTGATTCTCTGAATATAAATACAAGATTCGCAAGAACACCAGCAGTAGCAGTAGCAGATCGAACTGCTAAATCACGTTATAAATCGATCCCAAAATACTTGAAACAGAAGGAAAAATAAAAGAGCCGACAATCTAAATACAGGCGGTGTTTTGAATCTATCTGGGAGGGTGGGTTCAATTCAAGCTCTGGATTCAAATTAAATAATTAAACTAATTTACCTAGCGCTAGCGGTGTTATTAAGCATAAAATTCAGAATCCTACCACAAGCACATCTCAGACGAGGATAAATCCGGCCAGAATAAACACTTGACTGTCTCCACATATCCTCCATCGTCTCCACGAATAGATTCAAGCTTCTGACTGGAGGGATGTAAAGAATCAAAGGGACTGCAGAAAACGCCACTGTGAAGAACATCTCCAACATTTCAGCCGATTGAAACAGAGATGAATAATCAAAGAAAAGGGGTTTTACGGATTTTCCCTAAATTTGCGGATGACGTTGAAATGACGAATTCGCAATTTTATTGATCTGGCTGGCTATCTTTGTTCATTTCTGGAATATATGTAGTTGCCGTCATCGAATTTTATAGGCTAATGAACCCTGGAGGTGACACGGCTTTAAGGAGATTTCATTTTAGTCACTTAACTATTATTTATTTCAATGTAACTGCTAATATTTATATTTTTATTGCAATTTACTCGTTACATTTTCGTAACAATTATATAATATAATTTCTACTACATGTTGCATTCTAAATTACTTTTATGATTATTTTATTTTGTTTGTCTAACAGTTACAATTAATCATTGTTTCTCTTCTTTCTTTCAATTAGCGCAAAGTTTCTTATTATCTTCCTCCTGTCTCCACGCTCTCCTCCCATTGCTCCCAACTCCAATGGAGTTCCTGATAGTAGTACGCCACTTTTCGAACTTCATCACGATTTTAAGTCTCAAGAGCTTTGCTAAACTCAAAAATTAGTTAAATGTTCATATATTTATTAAGCCCTTATTTGGTATTTTTTTTTTAAAAAAAATTCTACAATACTCAATCGTAATCATTCATTAAAATTCAAGCCTATAATATTTGACTTTTCAACCAAATCTTATCATCTATTCTCCTAAAAATCACTATTCATTTTTTTTAAAAAAAAATATTTTTAAACAATATCAAACACACACTAAATAAAATTTAAGAAATTATAAAATTGACATATACTCTCAGTCTATTTTTAGATGAACTATAATGCCTTTACTTTCGATTTTTCACAAAGACAGGTAATTTTGTGTATTTGGTTAAACACACTCAGAAAATATGTTTTAAAGTGTCAAAATATGACGTGCAAATTTGTTAGCACATCTCAAAATTTAGCATCCGCGAGCATCACAATATCCATCTGCCATATGGGAAAACTCTAGTTATAATTTGGAGACATGGACATGATGAGCGACTTTTACGAAACAAAAAACAAACTAAAATGATTGAATTAAAATAAAAATAAAGTTTAGGGGGGTAAATAAAACTTCATTTAAACTTGGGAGACCTATAAAAATGTTATCAATTATTGAATCCTCAGAAAATGTTAAGATAACCATGGTGTCTGCAAGTGTGGGAGAAAAGCTACTAGTAACATCCACCCCCATAAAAAAGAGTAATTCTAAGAAAATATTTTAAATGGATATTTTTGAGTGACATTGTTACATATTATGGATGGTAAAAAAATATCACCACTCAATGAATGTATGACATGTCACAATATCACTTAAAAATGTCTCCCAAGAATTATTGCATAAGAAGGTGTCATTTTTTCTTCGATTTTTCTACTTGTACATGCACTTTAACAGGAAGGTTAACATATAGCTGGTGTGGTATAATCTCCTTATTTCATTCATCACATCAATTTTAACATCAACATTCACATTTCGCCACTTCATCTTTTTGTCAACTTACTTTTCAACATCTTTGTACTCTAGAATTTTTCTTTTATCTTTCCTATCATTTTGTATGCTTACGATACAATATTAATTAACCAAATAAATAATAAGATAGGTACCATACCAACGCATATATTCAAGCATTTTTCATATTTATTCATTTTGTCATTTTATGACCAAAAAAATATAAATAAATAAAATTGAAGAAACAAAAAGAAAGAATATCGAGTAACTACTAAAAATGATGAGCAATACGTGATAATATATATTTTTGTTAATATCAATAGTTCGAAATTCAAATTATGATATTTAACTCTTTCAGATTTCAGATTTGAAAAATAATCTCGTAAAGGTAAAGTCCGATAAGACATAAGGGAAGGAAAATTGCAAATAAAAATATTTTCGTTTCAGTCTATTTTTATACCAAAAAAAAAAAAAAGCATCTTTAATAAACATGGATCAAACAATAAAAGAAAATCATTAAAAAAAGAGCTCTTTTATCTTTTATATATACGTGTGGAATGTTCGAGGACCTTCTCCATCAAATGACGAAATTGGATGGATCCAGTTTGCCCACCTGTCAAGTAGCTAGGGGTTGTCTCTGGAAAGTAGAAACCAAATTTGCCACCTTAATATTAAATAAATGTATGCTTTTAGGTGACATTTCCTAATAAAAGTTTAATTTGCACATGATGTTAGGTCTCCGAGCTGACCACAGGATAACAAAATGAATGAACTAGAGTTTTAGATGTGTAATTCTCAACTTTAAACATGTAGTACAAATATTCTATCTTAAAATGGACCAAGAAAAAGACATCACATTTAAACTGATGTTAGTGGAGCCATGTTGTGACGACCCGAATTCTCGATCATTCGAGTGCCACTAAAAGTGACTCATATCATATTATCGAGACTTAAATAGTAATGTAAAATTATTCAAAAGAATAATTAGAATCCCATAATTTTATTTGTGAATAAAATAGAACATAATTTTCTTACATAAAGTTCAACATAATTATCTCATCAATCTTAACCACTTTTGCCACTTCCATGTTGACCGCCTCGAACCTTCAATTATCTGAAAATGGTAAATATCGTGGAGTGAGATTTATAAAATCCCAGTAAGTATACCAAGCATAAATTTTCTTTTGAAAGCATATGGATCATTTTCATCATAACATAGGATAGGATCGAAATACTCATAAACATAGGGAGACACAAGAATTTTACCGAACTTAAATGGCAAGAATTCTTATGTGTAGCGCTACTAAACTCCGGTCCCCTTAGCATAATCATAAACATATCATATGGGACCAATAGCAATCTTGTGAGATTGATTTCATAGCAATGATCCAAACATTTTCGTAAAAACATAAGGTATATCTAATTTTCATAAAACATACTTACTTTTCTTAAAAATATAAGGTATTTTACTTTTCATAAAAACATACTTACTTTTCTTAAAAACATAAGGTGTATTTACCTTTCATAAAAACATACTTACTTTTCATAAAAACATAAGGTAATACCTTTCATAAAAACATACTTACTTTTCATAAAAACTTAAAGTATATTTACATTTCATAACAACATACTTAATTTTCATAAAAACATAAGATATACTTACCGTTAAAAGATTAAAATGAAGTGTAGTAGTAAATGGACCAAAACTTTCTTGACCACCTTGAATTTCTCTTACTTGTGGATTTTGTCAAGAGATTGGAAATAAGTGTATATGTGTAGAGTTGTGTGTAAAAGAGATGGATTTATATAAATGTGTAAAGTTGGCATAATGTAAACATCATCATTCAATTCTATTAATTTTAACACATCCTTTTCTTAAAGTAAAGCACCATTCATATACTTTTCCATATTTATACAAATATTATGCTCTTCATGATTACATATAATGGAGTCTTATCAACCATTCATATACTTTTCCATATTTATACAAATATTATGCTCTTCATGATTACATATAATGGAGTCTTATCAACCATTCATATACTTTTCCATATTTATACAAATATTATGCTCTTCATGATTACATATAATGGTGTCTTATCAACCATTCATATACTTTTCCATATTTATACAAATATTATGCTCTTCATGATTACATATAATGGAGTCTTATCAACCATTCATATACTTTTCCATATTTATACAAATATTATGCTCTTCATGATTACATATAATGGAATCTTATCAACCATTCATATACTTTTCCATATTTATACAAATATTATGCTCTTCATGATTACATATAATGGAACCTCTCATGCTTGCATATATTTTCTTAATTTCAAAAATAAAAATAATTTGTCATGATTAAGGTCTAAATAAATTTTAACATCCAATTAAGTCCCTAAATTTACAATTTGATGACTGAAATTGATGTTTTGAAAGTTGAGGGACTAAAATGAATACTTTTGAAAATAATACTTTGAATAATTAATTCAAATAATATAATTTTAGAAATTCGGACATTTAATTTAAAATCGAAAAATCTCGATATTTCTTGACTTGGCTAGACGAACACGTCGCGGTGTTAACTTCAAAATAATGGGTGAAATAGTAGCGACACGATTTTCTTGATCGCTACAAACTTACCCCCTTAAAATAATTTCGTCCTCGAAATTAAACTTACTTAATCTTTGATATCTGGATATTTAACCAGAACTTCTTCTTCTTTATCTTATGTAGCATCATCGCTACCATATTTAACCCACTGGACTTTGACTAAAAGCATCTCTTTGTTTCTTAAGAACATGGACTTTTCTATCAATAATAGACATATGTGTCAACTCAAAAATTCTTCTGAATCATAAGTGACTGAATTTCATCATTCTTTGAATTCTAAAAACAACATAACTTATTTCATAATCTTCATACAGTATCACCTTCAGTTCTCATCATCACATTATTTCTTACAATCATCTATTGTACTTTTATACTCAAATGACCTTACGTCTATTATCATTATCTTACATAATCGCAAACATTAAATCACATGTCTCCAATTTCTCATTTTTTTGAATAAATGGCTATTCCTCAAATGGCATATCACTATCACTTATTCAATAATCCAAAATAACATCACGTCTCATTACTAATTTCTGTAAACCCAAAAAAAAATTCTTTCTCTTATACATACTTATGAATTTTGATTCAATACGGTCCTTATTTTACTTTCCACGTATCATCACACTATACCATGATTATCATTATTATAACAAAATATCAGTACCCATAATCCAAGAAAATATTCCAAATCTCCAATCAAATCTCCTTTATGAATATAATTAACACCGCATTAACTCTGTCTCCTCTTTTCATAAAAATAATCCCTGCTTTCTTGCTGGAAATCAAAATCACGCAGATTCACTCAGATCCTTTATGCTTTTAAATAGTTCATGCTGGGAAGAGGTTGAATCATCAAACAATGGATATCATTCTTTCTAACATTCGCAAGTATTATTCAAGTCTTCCTATGAATGATCTGAGAAAGATCTATAGAATAAGGCTCGAAAGATTGAGGTTGCTGATGGCTCATGGTGTTCCAGAAGATGTTCGCTGGTTGATAGAAGCAAATGTTCGACTATCTGGTGAATTACCTATGACATTTCCAAAGCACATGCCTGGTTTAGGCAAAAGCACCTTCGCAAAGAAACGAAGAGCAAAAAGGCTGAATGGTTGCTACAAATGTGCTCGTTGGAACTGTGATACTCGTTGCAAAACAGTAGGATATTCTTCTACTAATCGGGATGATAAAATCAAATTCATAAAGGGTGGACTGAGTAAGGAGTCTTTGGATGATATTCGACTGACTCTTGAGACGCACCCAAGTGGTTATGTGCAACGTGAACTTCTCTCCTTATACGCTCAGTTTAACGAGGACAAAAATCGTTATAGTCTCCAAAATATAATAGCAAAAGATCCTGTTTGCCAGTCTGTTTTACAAAATGAGGCTTCTGGCAGTTCATCAATGATATAAGGTAAATCTCTTGATACACATTTAAAATATTTTGCTGTTTTCTTTCACGCGTTTTGGAAATAAAATATATTTTCCTTTCTCGAGTTTTGATAAAGCTGGAAATAAATATATTTTCCTTTCTCGAGGTTTGATAAAGCTGGAAATAAATCACCGAAAGGTGATATCTTTGGTAAAACAGTCAAAAGTTGGCCGATTTTGTCAAAAGTAAATCTTTACTTTTTCAGAATCAATCAAAAACAGTAAGTTTTTCCGGCTTTAAATAGCCAAACATATTTCATAGTTCAGGCATCCCAAAATCACATCTTCTTCGTAAGTTTTCTCTTCTATACTATCAAAGATGGAAGCACCAAAACTTCGACAGATCAAAACTATTTGTGTATTTTGTGGATCAAAAGTGGGGAAAGGCTTCAGTTATCTAGAAGCGGCCGTAGATCTTGGAAAGAAACTGGGGGAAAAAGGTATCACTCTTGTGTATGGGGGTGGTAGCAGTGGTCTAATGGGTTGTGTTTCCCAATCTGCTCTTGCAGAGAAATCAAAAGTAATCGGTGTCATACCTGTCCCTTTGGTAGATGTTGCAGGAAAAACACGAGGGCATGAAGTTCAAACCTTATCCATCCATGAACGTATAACTTGTATGCTATATGGTTCTGATGCCTTTATAGCCCTGCCCGGAGGTTTTGGTACCTTAGAAGAAATCTTTAACATTACCTCGTGGGCTCAACTAGATCTCCATACTAAGCCTATTGGGCTTCTGAATGTTAACAATTTCTTTGATGACTTGTTAACCTTTCTTGATTATGCTGTGGAACAGGGATTCATCTCTCCATTTTCCAGAAGGCTCCTTATTTCTGCTCCTACTATTGATGAACTACTGGATAAGCTGCAGTCATATATCTCAATACAAGATCCAGCAGGGGTTAAGATAGATTGGTCGCAAGGAAGGGGAATCAAGCGAAAATGGAGTCCGGTTAATGTAAACTTAACTTTATGAATCTTAGAATAGGTGGGGGTAGATTACGGAGTATTCTTACTCTCGAGACACCCCTCTAATTTCCTAGGATTTCCTTAATGTTTAAATCTTGTGTGTACCTCAAAGGTTCCAGGTGGTAGATTACGGAGTATTCTTACTCTCGAAACACACCTCTTTGAAGGTTTCTTTATTTCCTCAAAAGGTCAGAGGTGGTAGGATACGGCTACTCCGGAAACACATCTCTCATTTTGAGGAATTTCCCATGTTGCTTTCTTTTGCTTTTGCGTGTTTCATGTATTTCTTTCCAGTGTGACTCTTGTGTGTTCTCCTTACGAGAAAATAATAATATCTCTGTTATCATCTACTAAATCTCGTTTGTGATGTAAATGAATTTGCATGTCTAACCTCAATTCTCTTAGTGATTGCATACCATACTATGCTCTTAATTCCAAACGATAAAATTCTAGGCAGAGTTTCCTTTGAAATTTGGACTTATTCAAACCGTAAGCATACTTCATAACTCACAATAATAAATAATTCCACATTTGATCACAACGATCTAAAAATTGACCACAATTTCATCAAACTTCAATATCATAAAAAAATATTCCAGAAAATCAATTCATAATTCCTCAACATAGAAATTTCAAATCATAGTCGTCAATATCACAATATCACTTCCTTCAATACCTTAATTGGCTCAAAAGATTACTCATACTTATATTTATAAGTCATAAATCATATTCCCAAAATTTAATCACAAGGCCAAAGTTCATAATAAATTTCTCTTCAATATAGTGGCATAATTCACTTACTCAACATAATAGCCATTACTTAATTCCCAATAACCAAATCTTTAAATCTCTAAATTCATAATGCTTCTCATAAAAGTCTCATTAAAATCATATCACTTATAATCTTAACATCTCATAAAACTTCATAAAATTGGCTCGCTATTTCTCATTAAATCTAAATGATAGATAATCTGAACATATTTCTAATCATTTCTGTTGACTTCTTATACTTAGTGCCATGTCTAAAATCAATTATGCAAAGTCCATTTAAGGTTCATCATTTCTAAACTCGAGGACAACAATTATTTTGAAAATCATTCTTAAGTCATATTATTCCCATTATGCTCAACACCCGTTCTCTTTCTTTCTTTCCGAATTTTTTTCAGAATTGAAACTTGAAGAGTGGTACCAATAATCATCCACAGTTTTTCCTTGCTTTTAAGCAAAGGTAGTGATAAAGGGATAAATTATTGAACCGAAAATTGAAACTTGAAGAGGAAGTACTAATAACCATCCACAGTTTTTTCCTTGTTTTTACACAAAGGTAGTGATAAAGGGATAAATTATTGTACAAATTCATTATTAATTTTGTTTGTAATATATTATTCCATATATTTTTTGGCAAAAGTTACGAACCAACTTATTTTTCTAATTTAGTCAGTCTTACTAAGCTTAATATGAACCAAAATTCATATCAATATCCTCTATGTCTCATGATTCTACATTAAAAGGAATAAATTAAAATTCAGGCTTCTATCAATTCATATCATACTCAACATGTATATTTCACTTAAAGATTCATAACATATGAAGATTTCATACTTAACATGTCTTAATAAAATCGTAAATGACTTGCAAAGCATATAACATACCTGGTTCGAGGAGTCAATACGTGGAGAGTGACATAGTAGAGTGATGAGTTAAAATATTTCATATAATCTTATTTTCCTTTAATCAACAATAATTTAATGTGGTTGTATCCAAATCAACATTTTCTTGAATCATAATTCCTAATTAATCACAGTCTTCAAAACAAATCCAATATCGATATAGTAATTATCTCCCCATCAATAATTAATAACTTAACCCAAATAAAATTTATCGTCAAATCTTATTTTTCCTTTAGTCCCCGAACTTCTAGAAATTTATCAAAGACATCAATATAAACATCATATCACTAACTAATTATATTCCATAAAATTTTCAGGACATTACAAACTCCCTTGCTTAAAATGAATTTTGTCCTTGAAATTCGCACATCAAATTTCATCATGCTTTTCAAAATCATAACCATACTTGACATGTGAAAATTCAACTTTTTTTTTATAATGAATAGTGATTTCGTTCACTGTTCATCATGAATAGCACGTCGTTTTACTGTTCACGTGAATAGTGATTTTTTTTTTTTTTTTTAAAAGAAATAAAATTTCAAAAATCTACAGAATCGTTTTTAAAACTCTTTTCTCTGATACCAACTGTGACGACCCGAATTCTCGACCATTCGAGTGCCACTAAAAGTGACTCATATCATATTATCGAGACTTAAATAGTAATGTAAAATTATTCAAAAGAATAATTAGAATCCCATAATTTTATTTGTGAATAAAATAGAACATAATTTTCTTACATAAAGTTCAACATAATTATCTCATCAATCTTAACCACTTTTGCCACTTCCATGTTGACCGCCTCGAACCTTCAATTATCTGAAAATGGTAAATATCGTGGAGTGAGATTTATAAAATCCCAGTAAGTATACCAAGCATAAATTTTCTTTTGAAAGCATATGGATCATTTTCATCATAACATAGGATAGGATCGAAATACTCATAAACATAGGGAGACACAAGAATTTTACCGAACTTAAATGGCAAGAATTCTTATGTGTAGCGCTACTAAACTCCGGTCCCCTTAGCATAATCATAAACATATCATATGGGACCAATAGCAATCTTGTGAGATTGATTTCATAGCAATGATCCAAACATTTTCGTAAAAACATAAGGTATATCTAATTTTCATAAAACATACTTACTTTTCTTAAAAATATAAGGTATTTTACTTTTCATAAAAACATACTTACTTTTCTTAAAAACATAAGGTGTATTTACCTTTCATAAAAACATACTTACTTTTCATAAAAACATAAGGTAATACCTTTCATAAAAACATACTTACTTTTCATAAAAACTTAAAGTATATTTACATTTCATAACAACATACTTAATTTTCATAAAAACATAAGATATACTTACCGTTAAAAGATTAAAATGAAGTGTAGTAGTAAATGGACCAAAACTTTCTTGACCACCTTGAATTTCTCTTACTTGTGGATTTTGTCAAGAGATTGGAAATAAGTGTATATGTGTAGAGTTGTGTGTAAAAGAGATGGATTTATATAAATGTGTAAAGTTGGCATAATGTAAACATCATCATTCAATTCTATTAATTTTAACACATCCTTTTCTTAAAGTAAAGCACCATTCATATACTTTTCCATATTTATACAAATATTATGCTCTTCATGATTACATATAATGGAGTCTTATCAACCATTCATATACTTTTCCATATTTATACAAATATTATGCTCTTCATGATTACATATAATGGAGTCTTATCAACCATTCATATACTTTTCCATATTTATACAAATATTATGCTCTTCATGATTACATATAATGGAATCTTATCAACCATTCATATACTTTTCCATATTTATACAAATATTATGCTCTTCATGATTACATATAATGGAGTCTTATCAACCATTCATATACTTTTCCATATTTATACAAATATTATGCTCTTCATGATTACATATAATGGAACCTCTCATGCTTGCATATATTTTCTTAATTTCAAAAATAAAAATAATTTGTCATGATTAAGGTCTAAATAAATTTTAACATCCAATTAAGTCCCTAAATTTACAATTTGATGACTGAAATTGATGTTTTGAAAGTTGAGGGACTAAAATGAATACTTTTGAAAATAATACTTTGAATAATTAATTCAAATAATATAATTTTAGAAATTCGGACATTTAATTTAAAATCGAAAAATCTCGATATTTCTTGACTTGGCTAGACGAACACGTCGCGGTGTTAACTTCAAAATAATGGGTGAAATAGTAGCGACACGATTTTCTTGATCGCTACACATGTCAGTTTTGTGACAAATTTTTCATAGCATCTCATTGTGAATGTTTGGAAGTATGTCGAGTCGGCCCAACTTGGCACATTATGATCTAATGTAGTCGTTGTTGGATTTTGAAAATGTTGGCACGCTAGATGCTAGGTTGTGTGGGCAATTTCCGACCTAGTAAATGTAAGATATTGAAAGAAGACAAAATATTTGAAACTTCGTTGCGTTTCTTAGCTCATCATCAAGTTGATTAGAGGGCTTCATGACAACATGAGCATTTATTTTTGCTGCATCTAGCATGTTGGTCTTCTTCGGAGGGCCTTTCAATTTCAATGAAATGAAATGAAATGAAATAGTATAGAGATCCGAGATTTTTTAGGGAAATTCAATGCTAAGCTTGGAAATGAGTTCTTGAATCATATGTAAATTAACTTTTGTAACAATAATATAATGAGTAAAATGTAATTAGAATGAACGGAGATGAATCATCTTTACTACAATAAAAATCAAATTTTAAGTAGCAAGAACACTCAAACAATGAATGATCTTGTGTTGTTTGAAACCATAAACATATGGAGAAAACTTATAAAAGCGGGAACAAAAATGTTATTCGTACATAATGGAGTTACATAATGCTTTTATATACATATGAAATGTCAAATGACACCTTTCTATCATCTTGTTTGTTTCATAAAGATTTTCTCTGGCGAAATATATAAATATTATAAACGATATAGCGTACCTAAATCGTTGATTTTTATTATTAAAGACATTGTTTTTATTTATTTTGCTGTATCATTTTCATTAATTGATTTGTGAACGGCAATGAACTCTGATATGAGTTGTTCATTTAAATAAAATATTAAAATCATTAATTTAGTTATGAAATAGAGATATACTTTTAGAACTATTACGATCATTACATGTCGTTTTGAAGGGTTAAAATATTTAAATTCATATAGAGATGAAGTGTGTTTACCTAATTAGGTAGAATTGAATTTATTCATGAGGTGTTTTGAATTATTTTAAAATTTTGGAGAAGATACACAATATCAATATTTGCCATGAATTTATATGATAAATCGAGGGGAGTCCTAATGTTTGTTATCATAGTTTAATATCAAAAATCAACTTTGTCGACCAGTTAATCAAATCTAGCATAACTTTAGTTTAGAAAATAGAATATTAAAAGAAATTCATGTTACTTTTTCGTTTTGGATCAAAGATTTAATAGGATAGGATTAAAGTATGATAATAACAAGTGCTAGGAGTTTCGTCAAAATGATAATCCGAATTCTTTGGTCAATTCATTGCGAGTTTGATGATATCATACATTTGAAATTCTTCCATAACATTATCCCTTATGAGTTCCAAGGTGAGTTCCACCAACAACATTTTCAACGCAACACCAATATATACATACAAATAAATCAATCAAAATCTAAAACATAGTAAATTTTTAATGAATTTGGCGAATTTGAGGAGGTATCCACGATTGAGGTTTCGATGAATTTTAAAATATTGTACATTTTAATGAATTTCTTTGATTTGAATGGGTATCCACAAAATCTATAAGAATCTTACTAAATAAATTTCATAATAGTTTGTCATATGAATTTTTAAGCTTGAAATCCATCCAAATCTTTAGAACCCTCTATAAATGAAACCATTGTAACTCCAAGAGTTATTGATGATACATAAGAGCATGTCCAACGCAGCTGCAAAACGGCATGAAAACGCCATTTTGACAATAAATATAACACATTAAAGTTTGATGAACCGACGCGACAAATACTTGCATTACAAAGATGAGGGAAATTTTCGAATAACTCGACGACGAGAAATTTAAATTAGAACATAGCACAAACAATAGAACAAGCATATAACGGCATGCAAGAGTCCGTTTCAATAATTAGTCAAATTGCTCTGGAGCTACCTAGACCATTGAATAGTGAATTGAACTTGAGTCGGATTGACTTTCATTTAGTTGTTGTTGGGTCCTTTTTTGAATGATTCGTTGCATGAACTCACGTGTCATCGGATCTGATTTTGAATCCAAGATTGTCAATAAAATCTTGTTATCCTCCTTATACATCTGCAATAATAAAAGTTTTGTCTGTCAGCTGCTCCATTTCTTACCAACTCCATGAGTTCTTTGTTTTCAGCATTCATCTCATCCAGTTCTTTTCTGGTTTTGTCTTCAATTTATTTATTTTTGGCCTTTTTCATACCTATTGACCGTTCAGACGAGGTACCCCCAATAGCAACATCCCCCATGTTCAGAGAAAATGATAAAATTCAAGGGAACGTGGGAGATCGACAAGTGTGCAGTCTTGTTCGTAAGATCCAAATGCATTTGTGGAGGTTTGAAAATCTTGGTGTGGCACATTTGGCGTCGCAGAGAATTTTTCAATGTCTTTAAGTAGGGGCTACAAATAATCAAATTTGAACATGCCTTTGTTAGTAGGGTCTTGTGCGTACAACATTTTGACTTTGTCCATCTGCAAGACATGTTACAAGATTGTTTCTCAGTAAAATGTGAAAGAAAAATAACGATGTATATTAAATACGAATGCTTATAATGTATTGCTCTGATGCGCCACTCGGATGCAAATTTTCAACTTGACATAAACAACCTAGTAATTTTGAAACAACCTTGGGTAATTTAACCCATACGCATTGAGATTGACTGTTTTGGTCGAGAATTCATGTGGGGTGATTTAGTATTGTTGTAGGGCTCAGAAACTCTTTGTCATAGCTTTGAACCTTTCTGTCAAATACCGATAATGGGAGTTGAGATATATCCAAGTAAACATGAGTCTAGTGTATGTCCTCATCAACTGTGTAATTAGTTGATCGTTTGCTTGATCTCAATGTTTTTGTGCAAAAACAATTTGTAATTCTCCAAATTATGATTTACGAGTTTAAAATGGGTTGCCACCATTTATAGCAAAAAAAAAATTAGACACACGCATGCACCCTATAAATATAAAGTGATTATATGATTCTTTGCATGAGAATAAAGTAAAGATTCTCATGCAGAGAATCATATTCATATATTCGCTTTGTATAATTCTCATCTCTGCATGCGTAAGAGAATCATATATTTAAGGAGACCAATGTAAGTCATTTAGACACTAAGTTTAAAACCAATATTTCACAAACATGAATTTCAATCTTGACACATCCTCATCTATGATGCCCGACCATGAAAACGATGAAGATTTCATTGTACAAGTTAACAAGATCGATGAACACGAGGAGATTGTGCTTCGCACTCGACAAAACAACATCTTCCATTGGGCTCGACTACTCGAGAATCAAATGGATGATGCACCTTGTAGAGGTTCAATCGTTGGTCGTGTTGTGGTCAAACGCTATCACGAAGCAGCAGATCAACTGTTGTGGAATAATTACTTCTCTCAAAATCCATAATACAAGGAAGATCTGTTTCGTAGACACTTTCGCATGTCCCGAAATCTATTCATGCATATACTTCAGGTGGTGCAAAGCCATGATGAGTATTTTGTGCAGAAACACGATGGTCTTGGAAGACTAGGTCTGTCCCCTTTCCAGAAAATCACGGGGGCAATGAGAATGTTGGCATATGGTATTGCAACAGACTCCACCGAAGAGTACGTTAAGATAGGTGAGTCTACCGTTTTGGAGAGTTTGTAGCGATTCTGTCAAGCTGTTGTGGAGATATTTTCACCACGATACCTTTGGGCACCAACTGCCGAAGACATTGCGAGATTATTGTACATTGGGTAGGAACATGGATTTTCAGGTATGTTAGGTAGCCTTGATTGTGTGCATTGGAAATGGAAGAATTGTCCCACTGCATGGGCTAGACAATATACAGGCCGTAGTAGGTCCACTACAATAATTCTCGAGGCTGTGGTTGATTATGATCGTTAAGTATGGCTTGCTCACTTTGGATTGTTAAGATCAAACAACAATATTAATGTGTTGGAGTCATCTCATCTATTTTCTGACTTGGTAGACAGCATAGCTCCACCGACGAATTATGTCATACAGGGAAAATAGTACACAATGAGATACTATTTAGCTGATGGAATATATCCAAAGTGTTCAACGCTTGTAGAGACGATCTATGATCCTCAAACTCCAAAGATTTTTTTTTTTTTTTTTTTTTTTTTTTTGCAATGAGGCAAGAAAGTTGTAGAAATGACGTTGAACGTGCATTTGGGGTGCTTCAATCAAGGTTTAAAATTGTCGCGGATCAGCTCGGTCTTCGAAGAAAAATGTGTTGCATAACATAATGACAGCATGTATTATCATACATAACATGATAGTGGAGGAAGAACGAGACCTTAGTGCACCAATTGGCGCCTATATGGAAGTACCGAGTCCAACAGTTGAGGTCACCGTAGACTAGAATCAACGCTTTTGAGAGTTTCTTGCTTGACATCGAAAGATTAAGGATAGGGAAGCACACTTCACACTAAGAAATGCGTTGATTGAGCACTTGTGGGAGAAATATAGCAACTCCCAAGACTAAATCTCCTATATTATTTCGAGTTGTGTCATTGCTACGTATTTAATATCCCCTTTTTTTAATTTTCATGTTTTTTTTTCGAATTTTCAGCTAATAAAAAATTTAATTTTAATTAGGTTACGACAACATTAATTTTTAAGTGTTCAAAATAATTAATTATTAAAAAATATTTTATAAAATATTAATTATTAAAATATAAATACGCATTTTGTATTTAATTATTGAAATAATTAAATGTAATGAAATTGTATTTTTTTAAAAAAATAGAATATAAGGAAAACAATTAAGGGAAGAATACATGACTAAGGTGGCGTTCTGTTTGTATTTTATTTAGTATTTTCATTTTCGAAAATGTTTTGTATTTCGTGTTTTCATTTTTGTTTTCAAATTTGCTGAAAATGCGTTTGGTTTATCATTTCTGAAAACTTTTTTTGAAAATGAAAAGTTAGAAAATACGTTCTGTTTGAAATTTTGCAGAATACTACTTAAACTATTTTTAATTAATTTGCTTGCAGAATACTACTGACTCAAACTCAAATTTCATTTCACAATACACTGAAAACATGGTTACATGCAACACACTAATGTGAGCATTAAGAGTCTATATTAACACAGCTTGGTCAGGTTCGAAATTTGAGAAATCTCTAGTTCTATTAAAATCCAGAAAATGTAAATTCTTTCAAAACCACCAGAGTCTATTTATCAGTGCATTTTTTGAAATATAACAACAAAAATTCTCACTTAATTTTTTTTGTAATGTTGATATTGAATTCAATAAAACTTTATTTAAGCTTAGTTTCAATTTAGGACAATTCTAAAAAAAAAAAAAAAAAAATTCTTTATTTAGGCTTAGTTCCAAGTTAGGATAATTCTAAAAAAAAAATAATAAATAAAAAAAACTTTATATTAAGCTTAGTTCAAAGTTAAGATAATTTTAAAAAAAAAATCTCAAAACGCGGAAACGCGTTTGGACATTTTTTTGTCGAAATACACACAAAACGCTCAAAACGAGATTTCGGGCGTTTTGCGTTTTGTGTACAATTTTTTTTTTTTTTTTTTTTTTTCAAAATGCGTTTTCGAAAATGGTAAAAAGAACGCGTTTTTAGCGTTTTTGAAAATAAAAACAGAAAACGACCCTAAAACAGCAAAGAGAACAGGGCCTAAGATTTTTAAATTGTACATTTTCAAAATTAAGAAATTTAAGGTTTTACTTCAAAAACCAGGTCATAATTAATTATATATTTATTTATGATCACAAGTCACAATTTTTTATATCACAGTTTATTATGGTCACAGTAACAATTTTTTAGGTCACAGTTTATTTCTTAAATACAAAGTTCGAATTTCGTAGGTCACAATTTTAATCTCGAGTCAATTGATCACAACTTAACAAATTATTAGTCACAATTTCTTTATTGATCACAAATCACAAATTTCATTGGTCACAATTTTTATTCAAAACAAATCAAGATTTGTTAGGTCACGATTTTCACAAATCATTAATTTTCTTGATCACAAATCACAATTTATAAAATTATTTGATCACGATTCATCCTTTGGTCACAAATTATCGATTTAGCCCGTCACAATCTATTTATTAGTCACAAACCACAAATTTTATAAATTACAAATTAAGGTCACAACAATAATTAATTGGTCACAACTTATTTTTGGGTCACAATTATTCTTTATCACCCAACCACCCACTCACCCACCCACCCAGACCCAACCCCACATCCACTGGTGCCATCGTCGGAATCATCAAAGCAAATCAACACCACACACAGATCTGCCCTGATCACCACTATACAGCCACAAACCGCTACCATGACACCACCAAAACTACCACCAGCCACCACCACCGGGAAACACCAACCACAAGCAAAACTCCCACCGTAACCACAAACAAACTCACAAACCACCACCCTCAAAAGCCGAACTCACCAAATTGGAGAATCCTTGCATCATTAGTGTTTCGATTAAAATACGCATCTCTCTATTAATAACAGGTATTGCGTGCAGATGTAAGGCTTTCTAGATATGATGGAGGCAGAATTCTGTGGGAGACGAGGATCTAGAGAGAGGAATGACCAAGAAAGATTTAGTCATTTATAGATTTTCCAAAGATGTAGAGTAGGAAATGAGGGGAGTAGAGAGAGAATCAAAGAGGAAGGTGGATGGAATATGGATGAGAACTTGAGGTTGTGAGATGTGGAGCGGCTGTGAGTACGTAAGCATTTTTTTGTGGATATCTTTTAGGGTTTAGGTTTGGGTTTGAGAATCCACCTGGCTTTTGAAAAATTTCTTTTATTTTCTTATTATTGAATTGTAAATTTGAGAACCAAGCCACGTTGTAATTTGCTCAATAATGAATAGTATGCATTTGATATAAGATTTAATATTGTTGGATTAGAGTAGAAAAACTGGAATAATGTAACTGGAATAACACGTGACTTACGTGTTATTTAAAATGTCAATAACTTTTAAAAACTCCTACAAAATCCTCTATGTACTAACTTCTAAACAGAAAGTACAATCACAAAATCTTTTTATTTGTCTCTCATTAATTTCCAAGATTTTGAAAGACTTTAATAAAAAAAAAAAAATTATATTATAAATTTGTTTCTTCTATATTTTTTTTCCTTCTTTCATGTTATTTTTAGAAACCTTAAACCTACGACTAAATAAATCATTGTTTTTATTCCCTTCAACTTGTTAATTTTTTTCTTTTTAATATATATAATTTTTATATTTTGACTCTCTTCTTTTTTATCATTTTCTCCAATTTTTCTATGAAAATAAATCAAATTAAAATTTTATAAGATTTTATAGAAAAATAATAATTAAATTGTATAAAAAAAAAAATAATTAAGCAAAATAATTCTACATTTTCTCCAGAAAGATTTGTATATTCAAAAATATTAAATAAAGGTCAATCGAAATTTATAAAAAAATTGTTAATTAAAAATAATAAATTTTTTTTGAACGTAGTACATTTTTTATATCGATATCAAACGTGATTTCATTTTTCCCTCATTTTCATCACAAATATTTCTCTATATTAAAACTATTTATCTCTCAAACCGCATTTTTTAATTCACTTGACATATGAGTATTATTAAAAATTAACATTCACATCATAGGAAAATTAATCTATTAATATTCAAATTTCTCAATTGAAAAAACAAAAGTCTGTAAAAAATTTTGAAAGTCTATGAAAGTCTTTTAAATAAAAGTCTACAAAAGTTTTTAAAAATCTATGAAAGTCCTTTAAATAAAAGTCTGCAAAAATCTTTGAAAGTCTATACAAATCCATAAAAGTTAATAAAATCTAATGAAATTCATTAAAAAAGTCCATAAAAAAAGTCATTAAATGTCTTTCAAAATCTACATTGAATAAACCCCATCTGTATGTGAGTTGAAGATTGTCTAAATTATAGGATTTCATTAAAATTCGTCAAAATCTAGTTGGTGACACCTAAATTCTAATGAATTTCAACAATATCCATTAAAAACTCAATTTGGAAAACACTTGAATTAGAAAAACTATTAAAATTCATGAAAACTTTCAGTTGAGAACATTCCAGTGAATAGATTTTCATGGAATTTATAAAAATTTCATTAAAAAATTTTTAAATTTTAAAAGAGTTTGTTATGAGTATTTTTAAGCTTGAAATCAATCCGAATCTTTAGAAATTCGTTTATTAATGAAATTCTTATGAATTCACGAATTATTGAAGATGAATATTTCAAAGGATTTCATTGAAATTTTATTAAAATATCAGTTGAAGATAGTAGGTAGGACTTTCTAACTCATCAAAATTTCAATCAAAGAAGAACACTCCCACATGTGAAACAAAGTAGAGAGAGCCCACGAACCATTCGATAAGAGCAAAATCAAGAGTTATCCACTTAAATATCCTATTTTTAAGATCAAATTGAGATTTTCTTGAATTTTAAAATTACTTATAATAAAATCGTAAAAACAAGTACCACAATTTAATACTTATAATATTTTCATTTTTTTAGTGACAAGAAGTATTTTCAATTTTTTTTTTTTTTTTATAATAAAAATCAATTTTGCCAATTATCCCCAAAATCAACATCCCACTAGCCCAGACTTGTGGAAGGTTTCACCTGCGCCACCAAAACTCAAAAACGTGTTCAAGAATTGAACAATTGGCAGCAATTTCGGTAGTTTTGATATGATTTTGGCTTCTTACCATCTATCCCCAAGTTTCCTACACAATCCTTTAAATGCTCACGAATTCAATTCAGTTTCAAGAATCAACTACAGAGTACCAAAAGAATCGCAAATTATTAGTGCCCAAAAGAGATGCTTGAGGTGCAACACTCTTTATGAAGACAAGCACAACAACCCAACTGCTTGCTCCTTCCATGGCCACACCACTGGTATGAAAATATGCCCATGTGCAGTCTTAACTCAGTCTTGATTGATTGAATACTTTAAAGTAAGATAATACTATTTAATTTGTTGCCTTTATGCTGTTAGTCCATGCATTTGGATTTTCATAGTGCCTGTTATCTAACCAGTTATACATACACTAGCTATTGGTGGGCGTGCACTTGTGTCTGTAATTCAAAACATCAAAACATAGAAATAATGTTACATATGTAATGAAGAGGCAGTCTCGGAAGTAATTTCTGTAAGGTTTTGAATCAAATATGCATGGTGAAATTAAACATATTCAAAGCTATGGTCCAGATCAATCTGGTACTTAGATAAAGTTCATGATAGAGATTATACTTTTGATAAACGTCATGAATTTGAATTCCGAAATAGGAGGTATATATATTTTCACCATAACTGTCTAATTGTCCTGTCTCTAATAGAAATCTAAATGCCAAGTTAGGATCTGGAAACAAGTTGTGCTAGCAACTAAAATTCTCTACATCTATTGTAATTAGCCTAGTTTTTATAGGCTACGTGAAACTCTAATTAAGGTTAAGTTATCGGGCTTGGGCCATTCTTGTCCAATAGATAATCTAAGCCCGACCTAACCAATTGGGCTTAAACACTATTCGAACAATCTCCCACTTGTAAAAGATCCAATTTTAGATACTTAATTCTTGTTTTTGTATGAGATCCATCAGGCTCCATTCATCATGGTAAAAAGACTGTGAATGAACCACTTCAAGTTCCGTTATGAACTTTCCGATCTAGATTACTTCATTTGCTACTTCTGAAGCAGTTATGTATTCAGCTTCTATAGTTGAATCAACAATAGTATCATGTTGGGAACTTTTTCAGTTGATCGTTCCACCATTTAAATACCTATCCGGACTGGTATTTACAGTCATCTTTATCAAACTGAAAACTGACATCAATGCATTCCTGAACTATGAGTTCATCTTCTCCATATGCCAAGAACATATCTTTAGTCCTGCTTAAGTACTTAAAAATATTCTTGACTGATATCTAATGTTTCTCCCCAAGGTTCGCTTGGAACCTATTTGTGACACTCAAAGCATATGAAACATCCGGTCTTGTACATAGCATCGCATACATGGTAGACCTATTGCAGATGCATAAGTTATTCTATCCGTGCGATCCCTCTCATTCTGTGTCTTTGGACACATTTCTTTGAGAGATTAATCTCATGCCATATGGGACAGAGTCCTCTATTGGACTCTTACATGCTAAATCTTCTTAAGGTTTTGTCTATGTACAAGAATTAAGATATAGGCCAAGTATCTTTCTAGATCTATCCTTAAAGACCTTTATCCTAAGGATGTATGCCATTCTCATGTCCTTCATGGAGAAGTTTTTGGATAACCTCAAATTTACTGATTGAAGCATGGGGATATCGTTTTCTAATAACAATATGTCATCTACATACAAAGTTAATAACACAACCTTACTCCTAGTTTTTAGTTTTTTTTTTTTTGTATATATAAGGTTCATCTTCATTTTTTATAAAATCAAATATTTTGATTATCTCATTAAAGCGAAGATTCCATCTTCGTGATGCTTACTTAAATCTATATATGGATATTTAGAGCTTGCATACATTGTTTCGTTCTTTAGATTCAAAACCCATGGGTTGTGTCATATACACATATTCACATGAAGAAACACAGTTCTGACATCCATTTGCCAAATCTCATAATCATAGTATGCTGATATTGCAAGCAGAATCTGAATTGAATTAGACACGACGATTGGTGAGAAGGTTTCGTCAAAGTTGACTCCTTGACCTCTTTTTTAGTTTCTTGAATTTCTTCAAGTTCTAATTTGCTCTCAGTGCTCTCTCTTAGAATAAACTCTTTTTTTTTTCTCTCCAAGAATATAGCATGTTTCGATACGATGACTTTCATCTTGACGGGATTGAATAAATAGTATCCACTTGTTTTCCTTGGATACCCTACAAAGATGCATTGATTAGACTTAGCGTCTAACTCGTCTGAATCTACACGCTTCACATAAGCATTACAATCCCAAATCATCAAATATGAGAGGTCCTATCTTTTTCCATTCCATGTCTCAAATAGAGTTATATAAACCGATTAAGATGGGACACGATTTAGTGTGTGGCGTGTAGTGTTAAGTGCATATCCCCATAATGCTTTGGAGAGAACTGCGCGACTTATCATTGATCGTACCATATAAAGTAGAGTAAGATTTCTCCCTTCAGATACACTATTATGTTGTTGTGTATTAAGATAGTTTAAAAACTTACCCTTCAAATACTCACCACCTCGATTAGATCTAAGCATGAGAATATTCTTACTTGTCCGTCTCTCTGTTTCTTGCTTGAATTTATATAACTCTTCAAAGGCTTCTTGCTCGAACTTTGTCAAGTAGATGAATCCATATCTTGAATGGTGATGTGAACCCCTTGGTAAGTTGATAAAAAACTCCCACAACAATGAAGTCAACCTAATAAAGCTAAGATTGACCCAAACTTAATCTAACCAAAATTTCAAGGAATAAACATTAACCCAATGGATAGAAATAAGTAAATACCAAGATTGTGATTCAACAACATAAGAATAATAAACTCTAAATGAAGTTGAAGAAATTCCAAGAGAATAATAAAAAGGAAGGATTTTTACCTTCACCAATATCTTCACAATTCAAGCTTCAAGTTAGGAACTAGGGTTTGAGGGGTTTGAAGTATTTATATTACAAGATTTGAGGGAATTAAAGAAAAAATCGAAAATAACTTAAAATCCCGCATTCTGGTATTTTGTTGAATCGTGCGGCCTCACAGTTTAGTTTCTCGAGGCCGTACAGGCATGGCCTCGCCCTAAACTGAACGTTCTGCCTGTTTGAAAATTTTATAGGCATGGCCACACGCCGTTTCAACTGTGCAGCCTCATGATTTTTTTGTCCAGTTCTACACGCGCCATCTTCAGTATTTTGGTCATAACTTTTGACTCTGATATTTGATTGAGGTGATTCAAAATGCGTTAAAAACTAGACGAAAATGGATAAAATTCTTCAAGAAATAGTGAATCTCAAATTCAGATGTTATCTGTGTCAAAACTTTAATTGAATCTCAAACTCATACCAAGTTGATCAATTTAGATCATTTCCTGACCCATTCTTCCATTTGGACTTGATTCCATCATTTGTGAATAAGTTTTATCATCAACTCTTGAGTCTCTTCGGCTTTGGATCTTATAGTAAGGTTCACTGGCATGTGCATCAATGTTTGATTTCCTCGGTTCTCATCAAATGGTCATTTGTGAAAGTGATGAAATATGAGAAACCACCTTTGAAATTTGTTGACGTTTGCCCACATACATCAGTATGGATGAGACTTAAAATGTTTGTAGCTTTTTCTCCCTTTTCAGTAAAGAGGGATTTGGTCATTTACCTAAAGGGTATGATTTGCATTTGTCACATGATTTTAAATCATTTATATTCAGGTATCCATCTCTATATAACTTGAATACGCAATTTTTTATTAATATGATCAAGCCTATAGTGCCAAAGATAAGAGTTATTAATACTATCCGTTTTAGGCTTTTTGCTTTCTATACTCATTATAACACATTTCATGTCTAGAATATAGGTGCAATTAAACAAGTTTCCACAACCATAAAATAAATATAAATAATTAAGATAAAAAGGACAATGTTTATTCATATCTTCAACGAAAAACCATCATTGTCCAAATATGAAATAGAAATACTATTCTATAGTAATGGAGGGAACAAAATAACAGTCTTTTAATTCTAAAACAATGCTCGAGGACAACGATAAAAATTAGTTCCCTACATCTAATTGCGGTGCAGCAACTTTTGCTCTATTTTACTGTTGAAATCTCATTAATGTGCTGGAATCCCGTGATTGTATACTAATTATATGATAGATTGATTGTAGGCAGATTTTATTTTTCTAACTTTAGAAGAGTATATTTTTTTCCTTTTTTTATTTCTTTCCTTTCTTCACATTTTTTTGTATTATAAGTAGGGTTGTTTTGTACAATTGAATATATTGAGAAATACAGGAATTTATTCCACAAATTCCACCTGTCTCTAATTCTATGTGGTATCAGAGCGGGATTTGTCCAATCCCGCCAACCATGACAGAATCAACAAAAGAGTCAGGATCAACAAACAATCTCGACAACGAAACCGAGGTCATCTCCACCATGAATTCTAATGAAGCAAAAAACGCATCCTTTCAATTCACCATGGAAAAACTAGATGGGAAAAATTATCGTGAATGGGCCCAATCCATCAATTTGATAATCGATGGCAAGGGAAAACTGGGACAAATGAGCTATTTCTTAGGAATGGAGGTGGCAAGATCAAAAAGGGGTATTAGTGTCTCCTAAAGAAAGTATATACTAGACATTTTGACTGAGACCGGAATGCTAGGGTGCAAACCAAGTGAAACCTCAATTGAAGTAGGAAAAAGATTAGAGGATGTTGGAAAACCTGTTGAAAAAGATAGATATCAACGACTAGTGGGAAGGTTGATCTACCTATCACATACAAGACCTGACATTGATTTTGTTGTTAGTGTAGTAAGTCAACATATGCATTCACCTAAAGAAACTCATCTCGAAGCAGTATACAAAATCCTCAGATATCTCAAAGGATCCCCAGGAAGAGGATTACTCTTCAAAAAATGTGAGAATAAGGGGGTCGACATCTTCATGGATGCAGATTGGGCAGGTTCTTCTGAAGATAGAAGATCGACTACCGGATATTGCACATTTGTAATGCGAAACTTGGTAACTTTGAGAAGCAAAAAACAAAGTGTTGTAGCTAGGAACAGTTCTGAGGCTGAATTTCAGGCAGTAGCGCAAGGCATTTGTGAAGGTTTATGGTTGAAGAAACTCTTAGAAGAACTACAGGTCACATTAAAGTATCCTCTTAAACTTTATTGTGATAACAAGGCAGCCATTAGTATTTCTCTTAATCCTGTACAACATGACTGAACCAAACATGTAGAGGTGGACACATTTTATTAAGGAAAATGTGGAAGATGGAGTAATCTGTATCACTTACATCCCCACAAAAGAACAAATTGCCGACATTTTTACCAAAGGCCTGTCGCGACAAAGTTTCGATGATTTCTTAAGCAAGTTGGACGTGATTAACATCTATAATTCAACTTGAGGGGGAGTGTTAAAATCTCATTAATGTGCTGGAATCACGTGATTGTATACTAATTATATGATAGATTGATTGTAGGCAGATTTTATTCTTCTAACTTTAGAAGATTATATTTTTTCCTTTTTTATTTCTTTCCTTTCGTCACATTTTTTTGTATTATAAGTAGGACTGTTTTGTACAATTGAATATATTGAGAAATACAGGAATTTATTCCACAAATTCCACCCTTCTCTAATTCTATATTTCCATTTGTAGGTCTACTTCCCTTTTCTGCAGTCGTCTATTGTTCTTTAGTTCATGCATATTTTCGTATTTATAAAATCCACATTCGGTATCCAAACCCAAGAAGCTAAAGGTGTAGATACAAAAATCTCGATAAAATAGTTACCTAAAGTGGAAGCCTCACTAAACTTCTTTCCCTTCAAAGCAGTGAGATAAGCCTTGCAATTCCTCTTCCAATATCCTTTGCTTCCATAATGAAAGCAAGGATCATCAGTCCTGAATTTTCCCCTTTGTATGCTTTGACTGTTTTTCCATTGGACTTGACCTTCTTGGATCCTTTCTTAGGTCCAGTTGAATTTCCTCTTAGTGCCCTTAGAGTTGTCAATGGCCAAGATTTTCACTTGCCCTTTACCTTTATTAATGTCGGGCTCAACAACTTTCAGCATGTTCAATAGCTCGGGTAGGGTATACTGAATCTTATTCACATTGAAATTTGTAATAAACTATGAGTAGCTATCAAGCAAGGACCATAGAACTAAGTTAATACTTCGCTCGTGATTCATGACAAACCCGACCGGCCTAATTTTTCAATAAAACCAATCATCTTTAGCACATGAGCACTGGATGATGATCATTCTATCATCACACCTCTAAAGAGCTTTTTGGATCCTCCTGCGTATCATCCTCAGTAGGAGCTTCCAGCATTGACTACTCGATGACATATCTAATTTTTCATGCTTGAGAATAATTCTCACGTTGCGAAGTCAATCTAAAAATCTTGCCGCTTATCACTATCATAAGAATAAAATTTCAATCAAAGAATCCTCTGCCAAGTTATCGACATTCCTTTCACTATTACTTTGTCTTCCATTAGCAACCCCCTATTCCATCTATAAGAATTTTTATGATAATATTATATTGGTATGTTTGGCTAAAAAAAGCTATCACTGAAAGTAGTGATAATGGCAGGTCTGGCTGAAATAGAAGATTTACATTGCATTCCATCTACTATTTAGTTCTTTAGGCTTTATCTCTGATTTTCCAGGCCTGTCTGGTTAAAGATCATCAATATTTGTGTGTGTCATTTGGTTAATATGTACAGCTTATTTGGGGGAACAAGAGATAATACATCAATGACATGTTGCATTGGAGATAAAATTATAACTTATACTGCCTGGGAATTAGATAAAACCGAAACCTTTTTTTGGTAGTGCCTAAGAAATGGTATAAAAGGTTTGAAAAATCGTAGTTCCATGGGTAATATGACAACTTATATTTGTATACATTCTGGCGAAACTCAAATACGACTACAAGTGGCTTCAGTACAAATATTTGTGTTGTTTTTAGGTGTGAAAAAACTTATTTTGGATTATTTTCTTTATTGACATATTTAAGATTCATTCCTTCCTAGATAAACTCTGGCATGTTGTAATAATCTGGAGGCTACCTTCCCTAAAACGCAGGAGAGAAGGGATTATTTTCATTAGCACCACCTCACCAAGGAATTGACGGGGAATGGAGCGATAAATCGGGAGTAATTGTTTACAAATGGAATGAGAAAGACAACAGACCAAATACTGGCATATCCAACTGGAAAAAACGATGGAGCTGTTGTGCTGAATATGACGAAAATGCTGCACCTTGTCGAAAAGGATGGCACGTCTCGTACGATGATGGCTTCACCCTGTATTAGTTACTGTAGCTGCACCAAAGAAATGAGATATCCCTTTCTGATTTTCTACATAAAATATAATAACACTCGAATATGAATCAGCCATCAGGTACTTGTATATTTTTTCCCAGATTTTCCGCATATTACATAGTTACTCGCAAAGTGAATATTTTGCTCGTGGGATTTTGCTTTGAATAGTTTTCATACTGAAGATTCTGTGAAGGATATACATTTGTGAAATACAGTTTCTTGTTTGCTGTACATATTCTCATCTTAGAGTGATTCTTCTACATTTACCAATATTTTTAGTATGAGTGACTCTATAACAATGCATGAAATCGAGAGTGACAATAATGAGCAAAATACTTGCTTGGTACAAATTTAGAGAAGATAATGGATAAATACAAGACAAAATGTAAAATCCTTCCCTCAGTTGGATTCTTGAAGATTTGATTGGTTAATCTTGATTTTTCTCCAAAATTTCTCACTTTTTGTTTATTTTTCTCCTCCTCTTCTTCTTGTCCTAAAAAATGGAGTAAAAATTTGAATGTCACTTTGAAAACCCTTGAATCGTGCCTCAAAAAGTCTCCAGAATGCTCCCAAAGTCAATCTCAAAAAAAAAAAAAAAAAAAAAAAAAATCTACCCTAAAAGTGGTCGTCCGTGAGTGCGTTCTCATGGAAGTGCACATTTGCCGCACATTTGCCTCAGGTTCTCATTTGGGCTTCATGCCCATGCTTAGGGTCTGCCACAGTGCTCGCACGGTGTATCACTCGGGCTACTGCCCCCCCCCCCCCCCCCCCCACACACACACACACACACACAGAGGGGGTGGTAATACATGGTATTTTATGCATGGGTTTAGAAAATACACGTACTTACAAAAATTATATTCAAGTCCTCAACATAATTACATAAAAGTCCTTCAATTATGAAACTCGAATATCTTAGTCCTCAACTTCATGTTTTTACACGGTTCTCATCATTTTTTCTATTCATTTTGCGTTGTCCTCATTCAATTTGAGATTTTAGCCTACAGAGTAATAAATACACAATTGTGACTAGAAATTCATCAGTTTCATCAATAATTAAATATTTTTGATGTTTAATAAGCCCATGTTTGGTTATGATTAAAATTTAATTTAATTTTAGGTCAAAATTAACAATTAATTTTACGAGACTACAGCTTTTCAACTACACATCTTATTAAACTTTATCAAGATCTACTAAAAACATGATTTTAATATATACTAAACAAGGGCAAAGTGGGTTATCATATAACTCCATCTGGGAGATAGAGTCAAGTTTTTGAGTTCAGGAATCCCGTATTAAAATGTACAAAAATATTAAAATAAAATAACAATAATGAATTTTTTTTAATACTTTATTAAGATCTTTTCTTACAGGTTCTCCTACTTTTCTAATAGATTATATTAACACATTCCAAAACTTTAAAATTGGTCCTAAAAATGAAAAAAACAATAAAAATATAATAAAAAAATTCCAAAGAAAGTGGGGGGGGGGGGGGGGGGGGGGTCTTTGACCTCACCAGGACCCTCAATTGGCTCCGCAAATAGAATATATCACGTACCACATACGCTCTCAGGGCACATCTCCCAGTGAGGGTCGGTAAGGTTCAGCGTAACAGTGTACAGAGTCCGAATTTTGAAATATTGAATTTGTGTCTTGTCGTCAGTGGGAGTTACCCAAACTTTGAACTTACCATCAAGTCCTCCACCCTGGTCCTGGGAGGCATAACCTGCGATTAACCTCCTCAACCAATGGCTCAGGACAGAGTCGGTTGGGACCCTCAAGGTGTGGGTTACACCTTTTTTTTTTTTACGTATCACATACGATCAAATAATGATTTCACGAAAATCGAAGGTGACAATAATAAGCAAAAAATATATACTTTGTACAATGGCTGAACAACAATAATCACCTGTTGAAATAACAACTAATTAGCATTCACAATTAAAAAAAATTGCACACTCGATTTTAATTTTCTGGCTCCACCCTTGCTCTTAAGATTTCAAATTATCTGGTTCTCCATTTTTTTTTATTCTTCTCGTCTTGTTTTCTCTTCTCTTTCTCCATCCCATTTTTACATAAATTTGAATCAAGCGCATCATCAAGTTTGATAAAAGTTCCAAGTAGATGTTGGACTGCCATCTCAACCTATATCTTTCTAGCTATAGTGGTGTTACCAACATACCAGTATCCGGTTGGGTTCACTGCATTTAATTGACTAATAATTATTTTAATCAATTGAATGTAGTGGACCTCAATGCCTCATAGACTACTTAACACCGTTATGAGCCGAATAGCATGATTCATACTGAAAAAGGAAAGGAGGCCATTAGTAGCTTTGGTGCAGGGACACAAGAATAGTGTGTTGTGTATAACTAGTCCAGTGACTTGCTCTATGGTCTTGATAAGATGTTTCGGAAATATCTATAAATGGTTTAAATAATATATAGATAACGGGTATGGAGTCCGCTTTTGAAAGGGGAGGGGGGGGGGGGGGGGGGGGGGTTTGGCTAGCTTCCTTGAAAGGTGCCCGTTGGCCGGCTTGCATTAATAATTTTTCCCCCCTCAAACGGTTTTTTTCATGTAAGGGTTGGCTGCGGCGCAGTCTGGCACACCATGTCTTCGCCCCTAATCCTTTAAAATATGTGAATGACAAATAACTTGAGTGTTTATAAATCCAAGTCTAACATAATCTAATAATTTGCTTAAATGAGTCATTACTACATCACAGTAGATATGTTAACTTCTTAATTAAAAGACTTGTTAATAATAAGTAGAGTCTTTTTGACATGTAACGCTTACGAAATATTTATTGAAGACTATAAAATAATAATGTTGGAATCGAAAAAAAAAAAAAATATTAAAGTGGTTATTAATAGACTAAGTGAAGTCATTTCTAATTAACAATAGACAAATGTAATGGATGTTGAGAATTTCTTGATATCCTATTGAAAATGGTACAATGATGGAATATTGTTGAATAGATTATTCAAGGTGTACTTAATTTGCACACACTAAGGATGATCATGATGTAAATGATGGTAATGTTTTATCAAATTTTTCTTCAGAAGAAGTTTTTAAAACTTGTAACACTAAATAATTATTTGGACAAAGCAAAAGAAAAATACCAAATATGGCATAAGAATTGAAAAAATAAGGGATGAAGTTGAGTTAGATTTGAGAATAAAGTAAAAGCAAGCAACTTTGCTTGCAAATTTACTAGAAAAAAATAAATTCGAAAATGTTTTATATTTCTTATTTTTATTTTTGCTTTCAAATTTGCTGAAAACTCGTTTGGTTTGTAATTTCTGAAAACTGTTTTTGAAAATGAAAAGTTGGAAAACACGTTCTGTTTTAAATTTTGCAGAATGCTACTTAAATTATTTTTAATTAATTTGCTTGCAGAACACTATTGGCTCAAACACAATTTTTTTTTTTCCGAAATGCGTTTTTGAAAATGGTAAAAAGAACGCCTTTTTAGTGTTTTCGAAAATAAAAACAGAAAACGACCTTAAAACAGTAAAGAGAACAGAGTCTTAGATTTTTATGTAATCGACAATTCCGTGAACAAAGTGACTCGTTTATAAAGTCTAAGTTAGAGTCAAAGTATACTAATTGAGTTATGTATTTGGGTTCAAGAAGATCAAAGAAGTGTCAGGAATACTTGTGATACAATTAGAAATCAAAGAAAAAAAAACTCCCAAGGATTTTGATTCATATTTTTATTCGAAGGTTGAGAACTAAGGGGTCGTTCTCTTTGTGTTTCGATTTTGAATTTTAAGTTTTGAATTTTGGATTTTGATTGTTTATTTTGGAATTACTGGAAAAATGTTCTCTTTGTGATTTTGAAAAACTCATTTCAAAAATAGAAAACTGAAAAATGCGTTTACTTTGTAACTTTTTGATATATTTATTTTGAGATATTTTATATGTAAAAAATGGTTAATTTGTTGAATTATATTAATTTTAATGTTAATAAATCAGTTAGTTCTCTATATCAATAAATTCATCATTAATATTGTTTCAGTTAGAGAAAAATTTAACCTCATACCAACAAAATCTTAACATGGATTTATATATAATGGCAAAATAACATAAGAATTTCAAGTGAATGAAGTATCTCACATTTATAATAATAATAATAAAATAATAATAATAAAAAATAAAAAATTACAAAAAATAAAATAAAATCTTAACATGGATCTATATAATGACAAAATAACATAAGAATTTCAAGTGAAGGAAATGTCTCACTTTTACAAAAAAATAATAATAATAATAATAATAATAATAATAATAATAATAATAATAATAATAATAATAATAATAATAAATAAAAAAAATTACAAAATAAAAATAACAATCTTAAAATAGATCTATATATAATGACAAAATAAGATAAGAATTTCAAGTGAATGAAGTGTCACACTTTTACCAAAAAAAAAATCTTAACATAAATCTATATATAATGCTAAAATAACATAAGAATTTCAAGTGAAGGAAGTGTTTCACTTTTACCAAAATAATAATAATAATAATAATAATAATAATAATTTACAAAAAAAAAAAATAAAAAAATCTTAACATGAATCTATATATAATGACAAAATAACATAAGAATTTTAAGTGAAAGAAGTGTCTCACATTTAAAAAAATAAATAATAAATAAATTACAAAAAAAAAAAAAATCTTAACATGGATCTATATATATAATGACAAAATAATATAAAAATTTCAAGTGAAGGAAGCGTCTCTCATTTACAAAAAAAAAAAAAAATCCAAAACTCGTGTTTTGGTCGTTTTGGACTTTTTAACACAAAATATCCAAAACATAATAAACTCATTTTGAGTTTCCTTTATATTTTTTTTGGTGTTTTGAAAAACACGTTTTTGAAATGGGTAAAGTGAACGCGTTTTCGATATTTTCAAAAATCGAAAACTCAAAACGAGCTCAAAACAACAAAGAGAACGGAACCTAAGGGGCCGTTCTCTTTGTGTTTCAATTTTGGATTTTGAGTTTTGAATTTTGTTTTGAATTTTGGATTTTGGTTGTTTGTTTTGGGATTGCTGAAAACATGTTCTCTTTGTGATTTTTGAAAACTGTTTTCAAAAATAGAAAACTGAAAAATGCGTTTACTTTGTAATTTTTTGATATATTTATTTTGTAATATTTTATATGTAAAAAATGATTGATTTGTTGAATATCATTAATTTTAATGTTAATAAATCAGTTAGTTCTCTATATCAATAAATTCATCATTAATATTGTTTCAGCTATAAAAAAATTTAACCACATACCAACAAAATCTTAACATGAATTTATATATAATGACAAAATAATATAAGAACTTCAAGTGAAGAAAGTGTCTCACATTTACAAATAATAATAATAATAATAATAAAAAAATTACAAAAAAAAAAAAGATTATTTTTTTTTAACATGAATCTATATAATGACAAAATAACATAAGAACTTCAGGTGAAGGAAGTGTCTCACTTTTACAAAAAAAATAAAATAATAAATAAATAAATAAATAAAATAAAAATCTTAAAATGGATCTATATATAATAACAAAATAATATAAGAATTTCAAGTGAATGAAGTGTCTCACTTTTACAAAAAATAATAATAATAATAATAATTACAAAAAAAAAATAAAAAATTCTTAACATGATCTATATATAATGACAAAATAATATAAGAATTTCAAGTGAATGAAGTATCTCTCACTTTGACAAAAATAATAATTTACAAAAAAAAAAAAAAAAATATCTTAACATGAATCTATATATAATGACAAAATAACATAAGAATTTCAAGTGAAAGAAGTGTCACACATTTAAAATAATAATAATAATAATAATAATAATAATAATAATAATAATAAATAAATAAATAAATAATTACAAAAAAATATATATATATATATATATATATATATATATATATATATATATATATATTAACATGGATCTATATATAATGGCAAAATAATATAAGAACTTTAAGTGAAAGAAGTGTCTCACATTTACAAAAAAAAAAAAAAAAAAAAATTCAAAACGTGCATTTTTGTTGTTTTGGACTTTTTAATACAAAATATCCAAAACGTAATAAACTCGTTTTGAGTTTCCTTTATAATTTTTTTGGTGTTTTGGAAAACTCGTTTCTAAAAATGGGCAAAGTGAACACGTTTTCGATATTTCCAAAAATCGAAAACTCAAAACGGGCTCAAAACAGCAAAGAGAACGGGGCCTAATTTTCTTATAGAAAACATTCGAATTTCGAAATTGCTACTTTTGGAAGAATTGTAGACCTTTGAGTAAGACTTCCAACGCACTTTAATTCACCTCAATCAGACATCGAGGGAGAAAGTTATGATCAAAATACTGAAGACCACTTGATTGATGCTTGAATTCCGCTCAAGTGGTTTTTGGGTGCTCTAGTTGCCCTTGATGGGAGCTCGAGCGGCCATTTGTTTGGAAAATTCATATCCATTGATTTTTAGCCTTTTTTTATTATCTCATATGAACTCAAACCCTTTATATTACCCAAGCTCTATTTCATTTTTCAGCTTGGTCGTTTATGTGTGCCTCTCATGGTAAACATATATACATATACTTTGAAGATCCAAGATCATTTTCTACCAAAGATTTAATCCATAATTTCTTGAGATCCTACAACCATAGATTTGGAAAAACATCAATGTTCCTAATCTAAAACATCTTCTTCCTTAACACATGAAGGAATGCACTTTCTTAATTGGAACTTCAGAGGCTACTGAAGACTGGGGAATGTTGGACTACAAACGCAGGAATAAAGAATAAGAATTGCAAATTCTTTGGTATCCACTTGGAAGAGACAATTGTACGAGATCGAAAAGTTGGAGGAGACAACAGTATCTCGGCGATTGAAGAAGTAATGTAGGAAGTCTAATAGAGTTAGCTAGACGGCATATAACTGTAACGCTGTTATCTATAGTGGAAGTAACTAATTTGGTCCCTACATTTTTATCTACCTTGGATTTCTCTGTCATCATATATTGTGTTATTTATTGTTTAAAATATTACAACTACGGTACTCAAATTTAGGATAATTTGAATTCTATGATTAATCATCTAGAAAAATAAGTGACGTGTTCCTTTTAATTGTGATTATTTTGTACGTATGGTTGAACTAATTTAGGGAATCTAGAACATTCATAATGGATTTTAAACAAAAATTATTATCTTATGCATTTAGTGATTTTATTAATTTAATAGATTAATTCATGTTGAGAATAAGAAATTATTTAAATGAGAATATAATTTATCAAACATTCATATATTGGGTTTTATCATAGGGCTAAAAGTCTCTTTGGTTTTTAATTTATTGTCATATGTTTTTAATATTCCTAGAGCTATGTTGGCCCGTGAGACTAGTAAAAGTGGAATTACATGCATGCGTGTTTTATAGGAACTGAATTCAATTATGAGATAAACGTTTGAAATTTATGGTTGCTCATCTCTACACCGGCATTTTCAGAATCCAATGTAGTAATTGAAGCTAGAACAACTCATTACACTCTCAACGTTGTCCAAACTCAACCCCTCAAAACCCTTATTTGAAAATGGTGAAGATGAGGAGTAACAACCGAAAATCTCTGTCAAAGCATGAGAAGGATAAGGGAATGGTAGGTGATAAAAGGAAGAGAACAAGTATCTCCAAAGAAATCCGTAAAAAAAAAAAGAATCTACACATGGGGCTCATTTGAACACGGTAAGTGAAGTTCTCTATTGATTAAATGGATTATCATTGATTTTTATGGCATGGGTAATGTCAACCAAGCACGTGTGACCTTGATTAAGCGTGTGACCTTGAATTATGTTGGCAGGTATTGCATTGAAACAATGAAATGGTGATCTAGATTACGCATCGTGCTCTCTGTTTACGCGAGTTGATAGTTACGACATTGAATTCATGAAATTGTGACTTTGATTTAAGTAGGTGGGTAGTGACTTGAATTCATGATAATGTCACCTAGATTACCCATTGTGCCATCCATTCATTTGAATTCATTTACATCGGATAATGTGGTGCTCAGAATTCATAACTTGTGACCTGAATTATACATGCGGCCTTGATTTAACTAGACGGGTAGACTTGAATTCAAGATATCGTGACCTAGATTAAGCATTGTGAATTAATAGGCATTTGGTTGTGTGGTGCTTTGAATTCATGACGTGTGACCTGACTCATGATGTGTGACCTAACTTACATGTGTGGCCTTAGTTTCAGTAGGTGGACAATGAACTGCATTCAGGGTATTGTGAACTAGATTAAGCTATGTTAATTGATAGGTCCTCGATTGTGTAGTGATACGAATATCTAGCCTATGACCTAGATTAGGCATTGTGACTTCATTTTATGTGTCTTATAGCTTTGTGACCTAAAATCCTACATGTTGTGGCCTGATTAGCATAGTCCATATTTGTTTGCAACTTAACTTACTGCTGTAAGAGGACTCACGCAATATTTCAGTAGGTATGACAGTACACTATAGTGAAATCGTGTGCTAATATTTTCAGTATAGCAAAGGCGTGTTTTTAATTTGTATAACACCTACTCACATCAGCACCGTCCACGTGGTGCAATTTGAACGGGCTATTGGATGAGCCTTATAAAAGGATTGACACTGGATTAGGGTCTTATTCAGATCCTTCCTTGATACGCCTCTTCTTCTTCAATCTCTGCATTCTGAACCGAAGCTTGGGTCTTCATTTTTCTGTCTTCTCTTTAACCAGTTGTGGTGCCCTTCTTGATATAATTCCGTTTGTCTTTCAGAGTCTCTATTGTGAGGCATTTGTACTGTGATGTGTAGTCATCAGTTCTGAAAGTTTCTTGTTAATAGTGTGATTTATGGTTGAAAGAGGAAGAACTATCTGGCAGTTGTGTAATCTGTAATTTTGGCGTGATCAATAAAAGTTCTTGAATCAGATCCACATTTGATGGAGACTCAACGGGGGATGTAGGCGTTAAAAGTGGTCGCCGAACCTCCGGACCCTTTGGGTACAAATCTGTGTGTTCTTGCATTATTGTTTCTGATTATCAATTTGTGGTTGATTTCTGGTGACTTAAATCCTTACAAGTGGTATCACAGCCTTCCTCAAATTGATACGTGAAACTAGTTGGTAGTTCTCTGTTCAAGATCTGTGTTTTTCAACCGATCTGAAAATCTTTCTGGTTGGGAACGACATATATTCATCTTTGGTAAAATTTTGTGAAACCTAGGGTTTCACATACCGTAAAAATTTCTTCTCCTTCTGTGTGGAACTCCTTCCTCTTTTGTCATTAAGGTAATAGGGTCCCCTTATTTCCTTTGTCCAGGGTCTCCTGTGAGGACCTGGGAATCTGAGGGGTAAGGGACTAAAAGACCCTTCAGCCCTTAGACAAATCTTGTGTGGTTTTTTATCCTTTTATTTTTATCTTTGTTTCTTTTGATTTTGTCCTCTGTTATATTTTCAAATTCTATATTTTACTACTCCGTTTTGAGCATATGCATGTATACTTGATTTCTTGAACATTCTTGAAATCTTTGTGATATCTTGTATTATATATGTTTGCTCTACTTTCTATAGCACAAGTTTGCTTAATTTTTTTTTTTAAAAATGACTACTGCACAAAAATTTGAGGTAGAACAGTGTACTGGGGTTGGAGACTTTGGTCTCTGGCGCCGAAAAATGAGGGCCTTACTTTTACAACAAAGATGTGCAGGTGCAATAACACATACTTATGCTGTAGAAATTAGTGCTTTTAGGAGAGTTGAACTTGATGAAATTGCTTGGAGTTCGATTTTCTTACATATATCTGATAGTGTAATAAGAAAGGTAGGTGATACCACTACTGCTGCTGGATTATGGACCAAACTTGAGAATCTATACCTAGATGTATCCATGCCCAATAAATGCTATCTGCTGAGACTCTTTTATAATTTTAGGTTTGACAATACCTTAAGTTTAGAAGAGAATATAGATAGATTTACTAAACTGGTACAAGACTTAGAATCCTGTGATGAAACCATCTCTGCAGATCAACAGGTTGTTGTTCTTCTAAATTCACTTAGGGATAAGTATCAAGAACTTATGACTGCTCTTGAATATGGTAGGGAGAGTCTTACTGTTGATGATGTCACTAATGCCCTTAGAACTAGAGAACTGGAAATAAAATCTGATATGAGAGATTCCAAGTCAGGAGTAGGCCTGTTTACTAAAGGGAGAGGATATACTAAGTATGGTAATAATGGAGATATCTTTAAGTCAAAAGAAAAGGATAAAACAAAATGGAAGGGTAGAGGAAAGGTGAAATCTAAATCCAAAACCAAAGAATGTTTCTATTGCAAGAAAACTGGACACCTAATGAAAAATTGTTTCAAAAGGATAAAGGATATGAAAGAGGCATCCAATAATGAAATAGCTATTATGATAGACACAAACAAGACTAATAATACTGAAGTAAATGGTTTAGTGTTTGCTACTACTTCTGATAATACTGTTTGTGAATGGATATTAGACTCTGGCTGCTCTTTTCATATGTGTCCTAACCTGAATTGGTTTACTGACTTTACTTCTATAAATGAAGGAAAAGTACATCTTGGTAATAACATGTCTTATGATATTAAAGGCATTGGTAATACTGATCTCATAATTAATAAGAATAACGTGATCAATTTGAAATGTGTTAGATATATTCCTGATCTCAGAAGAAACTTAATTTCTATTGGTGAATTGAATTCAGTCTATGATATATTGTTTGTTAAGAATTGCTGCAGGATTATGCATGATTCAAACATTTTGTTTGAAGTACCAAAACAAAATGGCCTATATCTGTTTAAAGCCTCTCCTGTTATTAAAAACTTGGCTTCTCATGTTGACAATGACTCTAACAAAGCTATTCTATGGCATAAAAGACTAGGCAATATGAATATAAAATCTCTGTAGCATCTTCAACATACATGAGCATTTGGTAAAGATCTTATCAAAAACATTGGTTTTGTGAAGAATGTGTGTTGGATAAACAAAGTAAATCCTCTTTTGTGTGTGGGGGGGACCCTCTCCTGTTTGTACTCTTAGTGGTTTTAGATACTATTTGTCTATTGTTGATGACTTCTCCAGAAAAGTTTGGATCATTTTATTAAAAGCCAAGTCTGATACTTTTCAACAATTTAAACTTTGGAAAATCTTTATAGAAAATCAAACAAACAAAAGAATTAAGGCACTCAGGACTGATAATGGTCTTGAGTTCTGCAATCTGGAGTTTGATAACTTTTGTAAGAACTGTGGCATACTCAGACATAAAACTGTTACCTACACTCTTCAACAAAATGGAGTGGCTGAAAGGATGAACAGAACTATTTTAAACAAGGTGAGATGTATGCTAATCAGTTTTGGACTGCCAAAAATTTTCTGGGGAGAAGCTGTCAAAACTGTTGCCTATCTTATAAACAGAAGTCTTTCAAGTGTTTTAAAGTTTAAAACCCCTGAATCTGTCTAGTCTAATCTTCCTACTAATTATTCACACCTAAGGATCTTTGGTTGTGCTGCTTATGCACATCAAAGTGAAGGAAAACTTGAGCCTAGAGCTCAAAAGTGTATTTTTCTGGGTTATGGTGAAGGCACTAAAGGTTATAGGCTCTGGTTATTTGATATAAAAGGTTTTAAAGTCATAATAAGTAGAAATGTCATTTTTAATGAAAATATAATGCCTTATCTTCAAAAACCTCTCAATAAATCTAATACATCTGAAAAGGGGAAAATTATTTCTGAAGTACAAACTGATTTTGGTTTACCAAATGATACTCAAATTGAGGTGTAGCATCCTCGGGTTACAGATGAGCACATTGCAGGTAACTCTGATTCTGAAACTGAAAATCAAAATGACATCCCTGAATTTGATCTAGAACAGAATCCTTTAAATAATTATATACTTGTTAGAAATAGAGGTAGAAGACATAGAATTCCTTCTACTAGATATAATCATGATGATTTTATGACATTTTTTGCTGTTCAAAATTGTTTGAATGCTGAACCTGAATCTTTTGATGAAGCTGTTAATTGTTCTAATTCTAAACTTTGGATTGATGCTATGGAAGATGAAATGCTATCTCTGTATAAAAATAACACTTGGTTACTTGTTCCAAAACCTGAAAATAAAAATGTTATTGATTGTAAATTGATCTATAAGATCAAAGACATAGGGCAGAATGGGACTGAAAAGAAATTTAAAGCTAGACTTGTAGCAAAAGGTTTTTCCCAAAAAGAATGCATTGATTATAATGAGGTTTTTTCTCCTGTTGCTAAATATACCTCAATTAGAATTTTACTTACCTTGACTACTCAATTTGATTGGAAACTTGACCAGCTTGATGTTAAAACTGCCTTTTTACATGGAGATTTAGAAGAAACCATTTATATGCATCAACCAATAGGTTTCATTGAGAAAGATAAATCTGACCATGTGTGCTTATTGAAAGAATCCTTATATGGACTTAAACAAGCCCCAAGGCAATGGTATAAAATGTTTGATACCTTAATCCAAAGTCTTGGTTTTCATAAAAATAAATATGATTCCTGTTTATTCTACAAAGGTACTGGAGGTCCAGATTCTGTCTATTTGTTATTGTATGTAGATGATATGTTACTTGCATGCAAAAGTAAAATTGAAATTGAATCTGTGAAAAATAAATTGAGTGCTGAATTTGAAATAAAAGACCTTGGAAATGCTAGGAAAATTCTTGGAATGGAAATTTATAGAAATAGAAATGACTGTTCTTTATTTTTAAATCAACCTGCATATATTGAAAAAGTGTTAGAAAATTTTTCTATGTCCAAGGCAAAACCTGTGACACTGCCTCTGGCAAACCATTTCAAACTGTCCTCTGCCTTATCTCCTAATTGTGAAGCTGAATTTGAAAGAATGTCAAATGTGCCTTATTCAAATGCTATTGGTTCTATTATGTATATGATGGTCTGTACTAGACCTGATCTGGCTCACAGCATAAGTGTTCTAAGCAGATTTATGGCAAACCCAGGTGAGTCACACTGGACTATTATAAAATAGGTATTCAGATATCTCTGTGGATCTTTTAAACTTGGTTTAAAATTCAGGAAATGTTCTGAAGGTGTTGTGTTAAAAGGGTACTGTGATTCTGACTTTGCAGGAGACTTAGATAAAAGAAGATCTACTTCTTCATATAATTTTACTCTCTGTAATGCTTGCATAAGTTGGAAATCCCAGTTACAAAATTTGGTTGCATTATCATCTACTGAAGCTGAATATATATCTGCTTGTAATGCTGTTAAAGAAGGAATATGGATTAAAGGTTTATTAAGTGAAATGAGCTTTGAAAATGTTGAACTTACTCTTTATACTGATAATCAAAGTGCTATACATCTTAGTAAAAATCCTGTGCATCATGATAGAACCAAACACGTTGATATAAAATTTCATTTTGTTTGGGATATGGTTGAAAAGGGGGTTGTGAATTTGGTTAAAATTCCTAATCAATTTAATCCATCTGATTTTGGCACAAAAGTTTTACCTTTGAACAAGTTTAAAAGGTGTCTGGATATATTGAATATCACTGATAATTGATTTGTGCAGGAACTGATCATTTCACACACACACACATATATATATATACGTGTAAATATTTGAATCTGTTCTATTATGTTTTTATGTTTCCTTTGCAGGTATTGAAAGGAGTCAATGATACTGTTTGTGGCTGATTCAAGAACTATTAGGTGAACTTCAAATTTGGCAAGGTGGAGATTGTGAAGTCGTGTGCCAGTATTTTCAGTATAGCAAAGGCGTGTTTTTAATTTGTATAACACCTACTCACATCAGCACCGTCCACGTGGTGCAATCTGAACGGGCTATTGGCTGAGCCTTATAAAAGGCTTGACACTGGATTAAGGTCTTATTCAGATCGTTCCTTGATACGCCTCTTCTTCTTCAATCTTTGCATTCTGAACCGAAGCTTGGGTCTTCGTTTTTCTGTCTTCTCTTTAATCAGTTGTGGTGCCCTTCTTGATATAATTCCGTTTGTCTTTCAGAGTCTCTATTGTGAGGCATTTGTACTGTGATGTGTAGTCTTCAGTTCTGAAAGTTTCTTGTTAATAGCGCGATTTAGGGTTGAAAGAAAAAGAACTATCTGACAGTTGTGTAATATGTAATTTTGGCGTGATCAATAAAAGTTCTTGAGTTAGATCCACATTTGGTGGAGACTTAACGAGGGATGTAGGCATTAAAAGTGGTCGCCGAACCTCCGGACCCTTTGGGTACAAATATGTGTGTTCTTGCGATTATTGTTTCTGATCATCAATTTGTAGTTGATTTCTGGTGACTTAAATCCTTACAACCATCCTTGAAGAAAGCGTTTTCCAGCTCTGATCGATTTCACTTCTAAATTTAATGATGCTCAGAAGGAGATTCTGGCGAACACATGCTTTTCCTATTACGTGGATTGTCATGAGATAGTTATAGCCATAACTTATACAATACTTTCTTCTAAGGGTGGTTGAGCAACTAGATTCCCAAGAGACGTGGTTTCTAATATCTGGTAGATATGTTCGCTTTACGTTGTTGAGTTCACATTAGTTAAAAGTCTTCGATACATTGGCATGGAAGACAAGAAGAAACTTGAATAGATACCATCAAAGATAAAAAGATACCTAGTTTGCTAGTTGATGATATTCAAAAATATTTAACAAAAAGAAAGGAAAACTAATAAAAGACGACCTTACTTTTCTAAAAGGAATAGTTTTGTTGTCATATAGTTTTAAAAGGGTAAACAAAACAAATGGTCCATAATATTTGGATTTCTTACAATAATAGTTCATAACGTTTAGCTTTTGGCATTCACACCCTCAAAATTACCATATGTTGCGAAAGTAGTTTTTACCGTCATATTCTTTTAATTCCTACCATTAAAATGGGTAAATTGCACAAATGGTCTTTAAACTTTGAGTTACTTGTGATAATAGATCCTTTCATATTAATCCCCTGTTTAGCATATATGTTTGTAACCTACAAACGTTTGACGTAATTAGTGCCTAACATAACCTTCTTTGAGACCAGTTATTTCAATATAGTTTGTAATTGTAATTTTTAAAGAATTTGTGGTTAAAAAGTATGATTTTTTTTTTTTTTGGATTATGTGTAGATTATTTTATTGATTGAATGTGTTTTTGAAAACGCGTTTTAAAAAAAATCGTTCCACCCAACTAATCTGTTGATTCCATCCAATTCAAAAAAATCTCGATCCCCGGATAGGTGGTGGACACGGGGCAAATTCAGATCGATTCAAAATTTTGTAGGCGGATTTGGATTGGTGTTGAAATTTGATAATCGTAATTGAATTTAAAATTGATAAAAACATATTTTTTATTCAATTTCTAAAATGATGTAATGTGTTTATTTGTTTATGTTCCATATATTTTTTTACCAATTGGTTGAACTATTAATGTGGTAAATTTTTGTTAAATTTTTTATTGTGCACTTTAGAAATTAAAAAATAAACTTTATTTTTTAAAACTCATTTTCAATTACACATTTTATCAATAAAATAATCTACACATAATTCCAAAAAAATTCTTCCTTTTTAACCACAAATTCTTTAAATAATTACAATTATAAATTACATAATTTGAAATAACTGGTTTCAAACTGGATTTAATATGTTATAGACTAAATACACCAAATATTTGTACGTCACAAATTAAATACGTCAAACAGGACCTTAATATGTAGGGGATTATTATCACAAGAAACTCACAAGTACGTTTGTGCAATTTATCCATTTTTAACGGTAGGAATTAACGGAATCTGATGGTAGAGATTACTTTCACAACTTATTGTGATTCCAACAGTGTAAATGCCAATTCTAAATGTTAGGGACTATTGACGGGGGACTATTATCGTAAGAAATTCAAATGTTAGGGACCATTTGTACTGTTTATCCTTTTTAAAATTTCGAAAAAATACATTTTTCTTTTAAATTGACTCTTGTATAGTGATGACAATGGGTCGGGTATGGGTCGGGTTTGCCAAACCCGTACCCTAACCACTAAATATTTACAACCTCCATACCCTACCCATATACCCATTTAAAAATTGCGGGTCGGGTGTGGGTTGGGTGCGAGTCGGAGGCGGGTTTGCTTCTATACCCATTTAAAACTCATTACTAATTATTTATTTTTTTAAGCTATAAATAGGTTATAGGTGTTCCGGATTAATTTGAATCAATTAAATATTGGGCTTCAATTGAATTTGAGTTGAAAAAAACTTGTTATATGTTGAAATTATACAAGCGAATTTGAACAATTTTTTTAGACGTTAACAAAGTCAATAGTTTAAACATATTAAGGTTTAGAAGATAATAATGTCAATAGATATTTGGGTTCTATTTTTTATTTTATTTTTTTAAACAATCACTTTTGTTTTAAATTCTATAATTTTTAAAGGAAAGTAATGGGTATGCGGGTCGGGTATGGGTATTGTAGTAAAACTCACACCCGACCCATATCCATGTCGGGTTTTAAAATTTACTTCCATACCCTACATACGAATCCATTTAGTCGGGTATTCCCTACCCATTTATGTCGGGTCTCCATCGGGTATCGGGTTCGTGAGTATTATTGCCATCCCTACTCTTGTACTGATTTTTTTAAAAAAACGAGGCTTTTTGATTCTTATTAATAAAGTTGAAGCACAATTAAAAAATAAATAAAAAACTTTCCGTCAAATAAATAAATAAATAATAAATAAATAAATAAAAAACTGTTGAGTTTTGGATTGAATAAGATTCTCAATTTTGAGGTGGCAAAAGAAGGAAGAAATAAAATTTAGGGTTTTTTCGTTAGAAGGAGCAACAAAGTGGAAAAAAAAAAAAAATCTCAGGTTAACAGGTTTGTAGTTAATTACTGATATTTAGGAATTATTTATTGAATTAATTAGGTGGATCCCAAAGTTTCAAGTGTCAATTAATAAGTAGATGGAGTACTGAATATTTAGTACTCATGGACTATTAGAAAATTTTTCACTAGATTTTGTTGGAGCCAGCCTTGATATTACACAAGCCCTTGTTTGGAAAAAGTCAGTGTTCTAAAAAGTATAAAGCGTCACGAAGTGACAAGATTTAGCATCAAGTTTAAGTGCATATAGGAGCAAAAAAGCGCGACAATGCTCGAACGAAGGACAGGTAAAGCCTGAAGCATGACGAAGCGACGAAACCAAATTTCAAGTCTAAGCATGCCTAAACGTAAGTGAAAGCGAGCTTTTTAAAACACTCTAAAAGCACATTTGATTTATAAACTATACATTTTTTATATTACCTTTTAATCACATATATTTTATCTCTCCACTTTTTAATTACACATCTTATCTCGTGAAGATAAATAAATTAATTTATAAACCATATTACTTTACCAAACAGATTCCAATTAGTTTTGTAAAAATTTCATATGCATAATTTACCTGAATTTAGAGGACCATCAACATAAACATTCTACCAAACACCCAAACCGCCAAAAGCCCTAAATTAGCTCCCTCACGTTTTAAGCTAATACGTTATACCTTTGCTACAAATTATTCGCAGATTCTCTCTTCTGATCTCTGCACGAGCGCCATGTCAAAACGGTACCATGTTAATATTATTAATTTGTTGATCTGTTTATATACAAGTCATTCTGATAACGTCAGATATCCAATTTGTTTGATTTTTTCGTGTTTTAGACCATTTGTTATAATTTGTGAAATTATATGAAATGGGTTTTGAATTCTCGATGCTTCTGTTCTATATCACACCTTTCCAGAATTCATTATGGCTAGAAAATTGTATAATTTTTATTGTTATTGTTTTAATTAAAGAGTTAATGACAAAATTTTTATTATTAAGGGAGAGCAGAAAGAAAGATAGAAATGCTGTTATCAAGTTGCTTAAAATTATATTGGGGCTGGCAAAGAATTAATACACACACACACACACACACACACACACACACACAATTACACAAAGGTGGATAAAAAAAGGAAAGTGAGACTTGAGACTAAGTTGGAAGATATATGGGGCATTGGATGATTGGTTGGAACTTGGAAGCCACCATTGTCAAAAATAGGAAAACTAAATTGAAGAAAAAAGAGGGGCGTCATTGTAGTGTCTGTGGAAAAACAATGACGGGGAAGAAGCAGACAGAAGAAGGAAAGGAGGGGTCTTTAAATTGGGCCAAAGTTTTGATTTGGGCTTTTTTTTTTTTAAAGATTGAGTTGGACCTTATTTGGGTTGATATTATTTGTGATTTGGTCCCTAATTTATTGTATTATTTATTTGATCTAGTTAAATAATTTTCTAGCTTTCGGATAATATAATTATGGTGTATAATACATGATTGTGTGAGTAAATAAAAAATACCCCAAATCAAGATATTGATTTTGGTATATAATTTTTAGAAAGAATTATAGTTTAATACTTTGATTATGATATATAATTTCGAGAATGAATTAAATGATTTGGTATATGATTTATAATTTTCAAAATGCTTAATTGATTTTCAGAATGAATTATAGTTCGATATATAATTGTTTTATTGTATTTTTATATTTATTGATTAATTTTAGTATTATTTAATTAAATAATAAAAAAAATCTCACTATTGCGATCGTTGATGTCGTCGATCAACGGTCCACAGTCAATGATCGCCGCTCTAGCTGAACTTTTGTGCTGGATCTGTCCCTGATACACACACGAGAGAGAGAGAGAGAGAGAGAGAGAGAGAGAGAGAGAGAGAGAGAGAGAGAGAGAGAGAGAGAGAGAGAGAGAGAGAGAGAGAAAAGATCATGAATTATTTTTTCTTATGATGTTGATTTCTTGGCTATCAAATTATCTGAACCTGTTTCTTTCTCTCTCTGGATGACAAAAATATGCCTGCACCCAGTTTCACCATATTTGAAATTGAATGCATTCAAATTTTGATAGATTTCCTTCTTTAATGCATGCTAATACTTTCTGTTTGATGAATTTCTGGATTGATGGTTACCATATTCTTTTATTGTTTCCGCATGGAGTTGGTATGGGGCTACAGAAAAGAGGTTGAGGAATTGATTAGGACTTCATGTTCTCTTCATTGGTTGGGGGATGGGGGCTGGAAATCGAGGTACTGGGGGATTCAGATGTAAATAATACTAAAAAAATGGTGCCTCTCTGGTTTGAGTAGAGATATTTCCGATGACAATTCAACTTTAGCTAATTAATAGGGATAGCTTCCATTGGCTTTTGAAAGATGATTTAATTCACTTATTAGGGTTTCCATTAGCCTAAGAATTATCCTTAACAAGGTTAAGTAAATAAGTGCTAACCATAATGTATTTCCTTGACTTGGATGATTGATGTGTTCTAACTTGGATGGTCATGGTTTTGGTGTAGTGCAATTTTTTTCCTTTACTGATGATGATCTATTTAACTATGTTACCTTGTTAGTCTTCCCACTAATTTATTTCATAAAGATTTTGACCAGCTTCTTTTGTGGCAAAATCCTCACGATAATGCAATCAAATAAATTACATCTGGTTCAAGGATTTTGACAAAGTTGTTTGTGCATTCATGATAATAGATTGTACAAACTATTATTGTACATTCTAAGAGTCTAAAAAATTCTTCTACCAACTCATGCTTTGCAAAAAGGCATTTCTTTAGAAATTCTTTGGACTAGGTGTATCATGATAGATATAAACAACCGTTATCATGGTTGTTGGAGCTTTTGGTAGATGAAGCATTCCCCAAATTGTGTAATATGCATATCCATGGATCCACAACCATTATGTGTTTGGAAAATTTCTTATTAGAATGACCAATGCCATCCAATGTTCGAAACAATGAGTTCCAAAATGAAATCTTCGGGTGCATTACAAAATTGGATCCATAAATGTGCGTTAAGATTGAAGCAAATATTTTTGCACCCAGTTTTTTTTTTTTTGATATGGCCATGCCCTTATGGAACATCACATAAATTCACATGTTTGATTATTATGATGCCTTCAGGGTTCTTTGCAAATTCTTTGCCCACGGGGCCTGTCTAAAAGGGGACCATTGTGAGTTCTCACATGATTGGAAGGCCCCGCCAAATAATGTAACTATTTAGCAATTTTCTTGGATTTTAAGCCTCATATGGGTGATAGCAATAGTGATGCGCTATATTATTGCAGATATGCACCTTCTACCAAAAAGGAGTTTGTGCTTATGGTAGTAGGTGTCGGTATGACCATGTCAAAGTTGTTCGGTTACAATCCCCAGCTCCATCTTCATCAACATATTCTCACCAACATCCTTCTGTCCCTGATGATCATCCTTTGGAATCGACAGCTGGTACAGGTATTTTCACAGCTGTTACTTCTGAACCTTCAGCTTCTGGTGGAGCTTTCTATCCTCTTAGTAGACCAGCATGGGATGAAAGATTTGGGCATCCTGATATGACAAAGAATGATGATGTTGGGGAGCTTTGGAATGTTAATCCTGCTGACCAACCAATCTGTTCTTTTGCTGCTGCGGGTAATTGTCCACATGGGGACAAATGCTCTCGTATTCATGGTGATATATGCCCCACTTGTGGGAAGCATTGCTTGCATCCCTTCAGGCCTCAAGAGAGAGAAGAACACATTGAGATATGTGAGAAAATGCAAAGAAACTTAGAGGCATTAAAATATAGTCAAGAAATAGAGTGTAATGTGTGCCTTGAACGTGTTCTATCAAAGTCTGCTCCATCTGAAAGAAAGTTCGGAATATTATCAGAGTGCGACCATCCATTTTGTATATCATGTATTAGGAATTGGCGCAGTAGTTCACCGGCATCTGGAATGGATGTTAATTCTGCACCAAGAACCTGCCCAATATGTCGGAAAATTTCGTACTTTGTCATTCCTAGCATCATTTGGTATTGCTCAAAAGAGGAAAAGCAGGAGATTGTTGATAGTTACAAGGCAAAGCTCAAGTAAGTTGATCAACTTCCCCTTCCCCTTTACCTGCAACTATCTTCTCCCCCTCTCTTTCACATACACATGGTTCAGTAATTTTCTTTCAGGTCTATTGATTGCAAGCACTTTGACTTTGGGAATGGGACCTGTCCATTTGGGACCAGTTGTTTTTATAAGGTAATTGAATTTAGCGTCTTTTGGACTTTTTTCTGACTTACCGTTCCAAGTTTTACTGCATTTTTAGTTAAGGTATAAATAATGTGTATGTCTAAATCAATGTCCATTGGAATAAAGCAATCCGAATGCCTTAACTTCTACCCCTCCCAACTGTGCATAAGAAGGCTAAATTGGGTATCAAGATGTTATGCCTTGTGGTGAGGCATAATGGTCGACTTACTTTAAAGCTTAAGCCTTAAGATAAACTTATAAAATAGCTTCTATTTGGGAAAAAAATGTTCATAAACAAAGAATGTGATGTTCGAGGAAATATGTGGTTGAAAAGTGATTTTAGGAAAATGTGTGTGGTTAAAAAGTAGTTTGAAGAAATATATTGTTTATAAAAATTACAAAAGTACAAATGATGCTCGAACTGCACATCACTTAATAAGAGGATTAGATACGATCTAACCAGAATGTTCGAAATAAAGCATTTTTTTCCTCTTGAATTGGTCAAATATGCAGAATTTCTTACTTTTCGTTGAGGATTAGATCCAGTAACTAGGGGTCTTTGGCTGATCGATATTGTTCATTGGATTCTTGAGGAACTACTTCGTTAGGATTGGGGAATTGATGTGATTCTTCCTGAATAGCCTGGATTCTCCCATCGAGAGTCACTTTGAAAGTGAAAATGGGATCCCCAATAGCTGAAGACAAACGATTCATATGAAAAACACAACTAAACGGGAACGGGCCTTCGCAAACTTAGGTAAGCCCCTGAATTAGATAGTGATCAAGCAAGCTTCTCTCGGTTGGTTAGCTAGTGTCATTGACTCATTGTCCCTCAGCTTCTTCTCTTTTTTACAAATACTCTGATATGGTACCGTGAACCTAGCTCGACGAGATGAACATAGCCCAAAAATAAGTCGAAAGAGACGACACCAAAATTATAATTAAAAGATAAAATATGGTTATTCAATCGATTTTTAGCAGCCATCTTTGGCTTATTATTTTGAACGTTACGTTTAACGCTCCATTAAATGGTTTTTCAATTCAAAAGATGAGTTGTAAATTAATGAATATTTTGAAATGGTACCAGTAACCTTCCTTGATGAGTAAAGAGCATAACTTTAAAATTAGTTGGAAGAGGTGACTTCAAAATGAGAATTAAATGGTGAAAAAAAGAATTTTTTGATGGTCTAACAACCATATTTGGCTCATTTAGTTTTAACTCTTTTTTAACGGGTCTTCAGTATGAAGCATCCTAATGAAGAAAAACCAAACTAATTTGGCCCCCCAAATGATCACTTTTCTTAGGGTTTTACGGAAATTAACACTCGATGTGGACATGACGCGGCACAGACATGTGGACTCGGGATTTTCAAAAAGTTAGGACACTACACGTTGTGCACGTAAATTTTTTTATTTATTATTATTTTAGTCTACAATTTAAACAACACATTGTATATTTATTACATCAAAATGAACATATCAAATAAAAACAAACTTGCAAGTGAGATTTATCATTTTTCTTTAATTGCCAGCATTTCTTGGGGCATATAGAATGTAAGGATTTAACCAGATATTTTGCGTGACATAAAATGCCATTTGATTAGTAAATGTGATTGTGAGGATGAGATTTTAGATAGTCAACCTTTCATTTTCTATGTATGGGATTTCCAGTTTAATAACTATATGATGCTTTCATCTTCCATTTTTTTTGCCGCATATGCATGCATTTGCTACTTTCGAAACCCTAATTACTTTTTACTTGGATTCCATATTTACAGCATGCTTATCGTGATGGTCGTCTGGAGGAAGTGGTTCTTCGCCATCTTGGAGCAGAAGATGGAAATACAGTGATAGCTAAAAATATCAGGTTTTTTTTTTCCGCTATTTTCGTTCTTAGACACTTTAGTCCCTGTTTGGTATGAATTAAAATCAGATTTTTAGTAGATTTTGATAACAGTCGATGAGATGTGTGGTTGAAAAGTTGTGGGACCCATGAAATATATGGGTGAGATTAATTATTGACTTGGATTAAAATCTGGATTTTAATCGAAACAGGGGCTTATTGTGTTTCCTTTTTTCTTTTTTCTTGCTTGTCCCATTAACAGTGTTTAACAATGATGTTTTCAGGCTCTCAGACTTTCTTAGTAACTTACAGATCCAATGATGGAAGTATTGAAGTTTCCTGTAAGCATTCAGGTGTTTATTTTATTGTGCAACTTACACATTTGACCGTAGCTTTTATGGTAGGAAACTTTTCTGTTTTCTGAGTTTTGGTTGATACCATTTGTTTTGTTATAATATGGTGCATTTGTAGCACAAGGTATATATGGGGCTGAAGCTTTAATCTCTTGTTTAACTTATCTCTTCCAGTCACATATTATATTCAATCGTGCTTCCAACTGTACTGGTACCCTTACATTTTCCATACACTACTTCCACTCATTCATTGGGGAAGTTTTGCATATGCCATATTTCTATTATCATTCCCGGAAGGCCCTTTAAGCTTCAGTATTATCATCACAAGCTGTGGTCTGTGATTGTTTTCAAAAACCAATTGTTTCCCATAAGCATCTACTTGATTTGTCTTTATGTTAATAATCTGAGCTAAGCTACCATATCATTACGAATATGCTCTGTTTACTCAACCCATGAGCTCTGTACCTGCAGGGGCATTGGGCAGTGTACTGGTGTTATTTTCAAACAGAACAATATGAATTATTGATGGATACAATGTTTCTTTTACCTAAAGGTGAGATGCTAGTTTTTGTTGCATGCTCTTTCATTATGGTAGCTAATGTTCTTTAGTAAGAGTTTACTTTTGTGTTTGTTTTCTTGAAATCCTCTCTCAGAGGTTCCTGACTGAGTTGTAGACAGTGTTTGGGGAAAAAAAAGCGGGGGTGGGGGGGTGTATACAAGGGTATAAGAAACTAGTGCAGCATTTTAAAATATTTGTTTTTTTTTCCCTTAATTTTTGTTGATTAGGTACTTCGTTTATCGAAATTCTGTAAAATAATATCTCAGCACATCACATTTCTTAGCAAATGGGAATATACCTCGACATATTTGCATATTAGCTTCTTCGTATTTGTTAATTGGAAGACGTAATATGCTGAGATGTCAAAAATGTATTGGAAGACAACCTTGGGTGAGAAAGTGAAGAATGTGGGTTGGTGGGAGGTTTTTGAAAAAGCAGTGACTGATAATATAGAATGAAAGAATAAAAGCTTTTGCCTTTTTCGATTTTCAACTGACTGACGTTTCTTCTTTGACACTTTCAGATACATTTCTATCATGAATTAATCGACGGATCGAGGCTGCCACCCTGCTCTATAAATAATTTGTGCAATATTACCGAGATGTTGTATTGAACGTATCGGTAACTTTTGGATCAATCGTTGATTGTTATTTACGGATTAATTTTTTTAATACAAAAGTCATCAAAGTAAATGTTGAAAAGAGGTTCAACATAATGCCAGACTATTCACCACATTAAAAAATAAAGTGTGAACTATAAGGTGAATACGTTTCTCATTGTTTTTTGTGGGTAAATCTGTTTTGTGTTGTCAAATTTGGCAACTGTCTGGGCATGTTACGTTTTTTGAAATGGTTTATTTATTTTAAATTAGACCATCAGGAGGAATAATTTTAACCTTAATTTGTTTGTGCTTGTTAGTCATTTTCAAGTATGGGAGTATTTATGAGGTATATTTAATAGTTACGGTTGCTACAAAAAAATACGGTCCTGGATCCTAATGGAGATATGTCGTGGTTGATAATGTCAACTAGATGAAGGTCTTCCAATATGTATGTGGGTGAGGGTGGAGTGTAGAAGTGAAGTAAAAGTAAAGAGGGTTTATTTATTGTAGAGTTTAGAAGACATTTAAAGACTTTTTTAAAAGATTTATTTTTTCTTTTTAATAAATTTTATTGGATTTTATTTACTTTTATGCATTTGTATAGATTTTCAAAGATTTTTACATATTTTTATTTAAAGGACTTTTATAGACTTTCAAAGATTTTTGTGGACTTTTATTTAAAGGTAAAAGGCTTTCATATAATTTCAAAAAAAATTATGGACTCTTATTTTTTTAATTGAAAATTTTGAATATTAATAGATTAATTATTTGTTTTATCATACGTAAGGTTTCAAAAAATAATAGGAAAGAAGGAAGAGGAATGTAGAATAAATAAATTGCAATTTAAAAGAATTTTTTTGAAAGACTTTCAAAATTTTGAAGATTAATAAGAGACAGATTAAGAGATTTTGTAGTTGTACTTTCTATTTAGAAGTTAGTACATATAATATTTCGTAAGAGTGTTTAAAAGTCATTGATATTTTGAGTAACACAAGACTTTTGAAAGTTTATATTATACATCATTACGTTAATGGACTTTTAGAAAGTTTATTAAAATTTATATATTAAATATTATATCACAAGATTTTTTTAGAATATCTAAAGATTAAATTGAATACACTCAAAATTTTCAAATCTTTAAAAGTCTTTGAAAATTTACATTGAATAAACTCCCTAAGCAATGTGTTGAGGATATATTGAGAGCAAATGATTATAGAGAGAATGTATTTTGTAATTTGAATTGTGAATTATAAATTATGAAAGAGTCATGTTTATAAGATCAATATAAGTATCATAGTCCTAATAGGAGAACGCTTCTATTTTAGGGGCGTTTGTACAAATACCCAATTTTTGATATCATAATTGAAAATTACTTCATTTTAAATAATCACTAAAAAATACTTCATTTTTTTTTTGGAACAATACTGTTTTCATTTAAGTATCATATTATAATATTTTAAAAGTATCTTATATCACTTTTAAAGTATCACAATATAATACTTATGATACTTTTAAATTTTTGATATCATAAAATGAAACTTTTTCATTATTTTATGATATACTTAAGGCGAAATTTTATTATCACACTATGATACTTCCATACAACCAATGGGTTTCCTCTATCATCGACGGACCACCATGCCGCTTCCATACAACCAATGAGTCTCCTCCAATTAGCTGCGAATCATTAAAGTCATTAATGATTTTACGAATTAGTTGAGATAATAGAATATTATATTGCTAATGATTTAGCAGATTAAAAGCCTCAAGTTATTTGCTATGAGAACAATTTGAATATAAATATTTCTCATGCAGCAATATTTTACATACAAACATGTCAATACTATGAAATAAAGATTTGCTTGTGAAACTTTATGATTTGTAAAAGTGAGATATGTATACAATCCACCAAAGCGCATTTAGATATATGATTGAGATTATATCCCTAAAAGAATGACATGTGTTATGGCATTTTAGCCGATTGATAATATTTGTGAACATTATGGAGAAAACACGCCTGAAGCATAATGACTATCGATTCCAAAAATAAATATCTCTTGAATGATTGAGATGATCCCTTTGAGGCTAAATACTTATGGTGAGTAAAATGGACATAACTAAATGTAAGAGACTCAGGTACCTGATGATAGAACATATAAAGAGATCTCTCTATGTTATATTGAGTTGAAATGGAATCGATAAATAAGTCGACTGCATACATAAACAACTCTCTTATGAAAATGAGGTTGATGAAATTATAATACTTTGGTCAAGTATAAAACCCCGATGTATGGATTATTGTTATAGGACCTGAAGTCCAAAATACTTAAATGTGTAATACCAGTAGTTATTTGTACAAATGAAAAATATTACAAAAGCCACAATAGGTGACTGCATCCAAGGTCTATGACTTCAAATCACCAGTACTACCATCAACACCACCACCAGCAACAATGCCTCACGTCCAGTGGCGGATCCAACATAAAAGTTCAGCTAGAGCGACGATCATTGACCGTTGACTATTGACCTTTGATTGACGACATCAACGTTCGCAAAAGTGAGATTTTTATTATTATTTAATTAAATAATACTAAAATTAATCAATAAATATATAAAAATTATACTAAAATTAATCAATAAATATATAAATACAATCAAACAATTATATATCGAACTATAATTCATTCTAAAAATGAATTAAGCATTTCGAAAATCAGATATTATATATCAAATCGTTTAATTCATTCTTGAAATTATATGTCATAATCAAAGTATCAAACTATAATTTATTCTAAAAATTATATACCAAAACCAATATATTGATTTGAGGTATTTTTATTCACTCACACAATCATGTATTATACGTCATAATCATACCATCCAAAAAGTAAGAAAATTATTTAATTAGATCAAATAAATAAAACAACAAAGAACAAACTAAGTAGCAAATAACTAGTAATATCAATCCAAACAATACCATAAGCCATAAGTGATAAGCCTAAATCAACCTAAAAAGAAAAAGCCCAAATCAACCTAAAAAAAATGCCCAAATCAATATAGGCCCAAATCAAAGAGCCCATCTCTGTTCTTCTTCCTCGCCTTCAGTCTGTCTTCTTCCTCAGTTCCCCATACACAAGTCACGCAGCAAAGACGATGCCACCATCTTTATTCTTCATCGTAGAGTTTCTATCTTCAACAATAATAGCTCAAATACTCCATATATCTTCAAACTCAGTCTCAAGTATTACTTTCCTTTAAAAAAAAATGGTAACTGAAAAAGTTGATTGGCCGGAGGTCGAGCTAGCGCGGCCGCGCTAGCTCGATACTGGCTGGATCCGCCACTGCTCACGTCCACTGCACCACCTACAAATCACCACCACCACAGCACACACAACATAAAGTTGGCTTCGATCTGCTTGGTTACACTACCATTGTGCACCAGCAATAGTGCCTCACGTCCACCGCACCACCATCGTACAACCACCGTGCACACACCAACATAGTTGGCTTCGATCTGCTTGGTTGCGAGCACCAATAGGGGTGGCCGGGTGGGACATTTTTAAACAGCAACAGTGAGAATGAGAATTTATTTCTTCCTCTTCCACAACACCACGATCTCTTCGGAACTCCACCATTACTTCATTGTCGGGTTAGACCAGCTGGAAGCAGTGTTGGCAATCGGTGCGGTAAAGATGGTAGCAGCGGGCTAGGAAGATGAGCAACAATATCGGGATGAAAGATGACAGTATTTTTCAATTTTTTTGTGAAGAAAGTGATTTGTACAATATATCTTAAAAAGATAGTATATGGTGCAATCATCCCTCTATTTTATGGGAAACTTGTCTCTAGCTAGAGTCCTTCAAGAATGGACTTCAAAGAAACTTAGACTCGAAGGCCACCGGACTACGCGTGCGGGCGGGGGAGAACCTCGGCCTTAGACATCGTTTCTTGGCTTGGGTTTGCAATTTGGAATAGGTGAAAGGCTTTACCTTGGAGAATGATCGCCCTAAAGCATGACCTATCTATTAAATGGGCTAGGCCTTTGACCAGAAATCTAGCAATTGACATGAAGGTCAGCCCATGGAAATATCTCTAATGGCCTAACGCCATTAACGAGGCCTGCAATGAATCATGATAGGAATAATTAGGCCCTACACTAACACTAGTTCTCCCTACCCTAGTTAGATAAATACCAACTTTATAAAGTATTTAGAACTATATGTATTCTTCTTTCTCTCTAATATCCCACCGTAATTCCGCATATCTCGCCATTCTATATCTTCCCTCTGTATCCCCCTAGAAATCAATCTCTCTCTCATTCATTAATTCCATTTACAGACTCCAAAATTCCCCAATCAAAATCCGAAAATCATGCACGAATTGTGTAAAAGGTTTTAGTAAAGATTTCACTTTTTTGGAATCCCCATTTTAAAGATTCCGTGTTGCAGTCGAACCCTAGGTTAGCGTAGTCTGTATGGTTGAAAATCGTTGCTCTGATGATGGAGAACACTCGAGTGATAAATAATGAAGAAAAGTTCGAGAGCTTCTCGAATGGACTTTCCAGCTTGTTAAAACTCTAGGAACTTAGCTACACACAACCATCTGCTCAAATGAGGTTTGGGTTTTCATCTGGTACTATTCTGTTGAAGTTCGGTGCTGTGATTTTTGATTTCTCTTGGGATTTGGATACTTTCTTCGAAGGCATTTGAGCTTTGCAGATTTCTTTCCCTGTCTTCCTATCGTTTGTCTATTCATTCTACTGCATTTCACTTATTTTGGGTCCGATTGGTACTTAACTTTGCGATTTGTGTACATGCGGTGCTATGTTTGAGGAGTGGTTGGTGTTTGATGGGTGATTTGCACTACTTTTGTTGGGTAGTAGAGACGTTTCCTTGGCTGTGGGCTCGGTTGCTATTATTGTTCGGAATGGAAAAGCCTCTTTCATGGTTAAACCGGAATCTAAATCCCACAGGGAAGAACTCTGTGATATTGGCTGCTTAATCTTTTGTATTGTATCCATTTCTTGGATATATTTGGATTCTTGTGGCTATTTTGCTACTAGATAGCTTCAAGTTACATATTTTCCATCCATCCTTAAGAGTCACTATTATTTCTTCATGTTTAGGATTTTCTTTTATATTTCTAGGTATTTCTGCTAATGAGATTCTTCACCACCTATTAGTTTGGACTTGGCAAAGTCTAAGTAATTAGGTTTTCTATAGATTCAATTGTCTTGTAATCTGATTGACTTTGTAACACTCGGGTATGCCCGACGTATTTGTATCTACTTTTTGATCTATATATTACATGTTTGATATTGATTAAAAAAAAAAAAGAACAAGAATATTTCAATGTTTGAAGTGGTATTTTGTGTTGGTATTTTAGGTTTTAGAAGTTAATTTCCCTTTTTGAAGTGTTGATTTGGTTGTAATTTCTAGTTGTTCTTAGTTGAAATTGCATCGGGTCTTCGTGTTGAAATTTTTATGAATATTACAAGGCATTACAAAACATTACTGAACATTACGATACAATATTACATGGATTGTAATATTGTTACATAAAGTACAATTACACAACATTACAATAACCGTAACACTGCTTCAATTTGAACCGACACGAAGAAAAGTAATAGTAATGAATATTACACAATTGTGGTCGTAAATTACAACATGTTACATAACATTAAAGAATAATAACTATTAATTAATTACCGTAATATGTAATATTACATAACATTACATGATTGTAACATTACATGACACTAGTATCACACCCGTGCGTTGCACGAAAGAGCAATATAAATGATTCTACTGTAAATATCATTTCAAAATAGAAAAAAAATTGAACATACAATAAATAAAATATATATATAGTGAGTCTTTTTGTCTATATATGTTAATAAAATTAAATAAAGTTTCACCATTTTTTACGGCACATAATTATTTTTTTAATATTTTAATAAAATTATAAACCGTTGAATTGTTTTATCATCGTTAGGAGAAAACATGTCATAAATTAAGTGTTTTAGAGATTGTATTGTAAATATATCAGCTCCATTTTTGGAATTAATGTTCAATAAATGAAATCTTCTTTTTTAAAAAAACTTTTGAACTACAAAATTAGGCTCATACAATAGATGTGCAAAACTCAACTTACATATTCTTCTTAAGATCGACGCTTTTCTTTTCATATATTGTTCTTCATCATATTCTTCCTAGAAAGAGGTGTAGGATATACTTTTTTGATATAATTTGATTTTTTAAGCATTAATTATTAATTTTAAGTGTTTTTATAAAAAAATAATCATTAATTTTAATAAATGTTGTTACATTAATTGATTCTTATTTCTTTATACTAACAATTTCTTTATTCATATTGTTACATTATTATTTTAATAAAAATACTAATCGATCAATTGTGTAATAGAAATTATATGAACTCATTGTTAAAATTTGTAATATATTTTTGCATATTTTAGTTATTTAAATTTATAATGAAAAATAGAAAAATGAACAAAATCAGTAAATAAATAAAAATAATGTGAAAATTATGAATGAATTGAAGAAATCTCAAGTTTGTAAAATTAATCCAACTTAATTGGATTTGCCATAAAAATTCGTATTGTTATTATTTATTTTAATTTGATGAGAAAAACCAGAATAGAAATTAATCGTTTATGATTAAAATGAATTTAATTAACTAATTATAGATAATATTATATATGACTTAAATGATATAATTTAAAATGAATTAGATATTGAGGAAATATTAAAATAAAAAATAAAACTTTTCCTTTAATTTTTTTATATGATTTTACGGACAATATATTTACAATTTGCTCTCATTTGTTACATTGCATTAAACTTTTCACTGTGATCTTTAGTTTGATACCCATATTACATATTTTTCGATTTCAAAATAATACAATAATTATTAAAAGAATAATAATAAAATAGAAAAAATAATATTTTGACGTTACTAATAGCAAGCATATTACGGATTCCAATGCAATTAATGATACATGTAAAATATTTAATATATTAATTTTTAGCAAAAAAAATTCAAATTTAGAAATTTTTTTGACGGGAAACTATGTGTATATTTTGGTGACGGCTATTCTACTTTTAAGAATATTAAGAATTAAGATTAAGATTACATAATGTAATCGCTAGAAAAACTAGTACTATTTAACATTAATGGCCGTCGAAAATATAACGATCGGAAAGGTTGAAGATTACGGACGATCAAGAGTGAAAACCTAGGCTGGGAGATTTTTTTGAATATTGTAACTGCCTAAATTAATCCCTATACAAATGGTAACTACCTCCTAATTAATAGGTTCCATATATCTATTTAAAGAATAAATAATATACATTCTCTCTCATAAGAATATTACATTTTTTTTAAGTTATGATAAGAAATTCAGTAATATTATGAATTGTTTGAAAATTTGGTATTTTACAATTACAGGAGATTACACCTAGGTAGTTATGTAATCTACCTATGATGATAATGGAAGGGTTCGGCCAAAGCAGTTACTTTTAGCGAAATTTTAATTGGATTATAAACTCTAATTCTTTTTCCAAAAAAAAAAAAACTCTAATTCATTTAAATGCTTGTTTGGTGTTAGGTAAAATTGGAAAAAAAAATTTGAATGTGTGGAGTGCACGCAAAAAAGACAGAGAAGACATGGGAGTATGAGAGGTGAAACAGGTGACTGTTAGATTTTAATTTTTTTTTAAAAAAAAGTTAAAAAAAAAAAAGCCATACAAGGCCTTAACTGACCATAAATGAACCGTGCAAACAACTACTTACTCTTATATTATAGGAGAGAAAATTAGTGCGGCCCATGCGATGCACGAAACGTGGCCATATTTGTGTATGTAATAGTGTCAAAAAGTTTAAAGTAAATAAGTCTCTTGTTTACTTAGAGCTTCAACACTACACTAAATTCCATTAAGGAAAATATAAAGAAAGACGTAGCTACTACCGTTGAGATAACTTTATTTCATGTAGTTTGTAATACCCAAATGCTAATTGTCTTGATGATGTTCAAGTCCCATATTAACTCTTCTCATCATCAACTACCAAACATTGGATACCAACAGTGCAGTGATTGCAAGAGACAAAAAAATGTTACTCTTGAGCATCACTGTCAGATGTGTCACTAACACATGCAATCCAACACAGACATCCTGATACATCAAATGATAAAAATGGGGCAATTTATCATAATTCTTGAATGCCATAGTGTACCTGTTGGTGTCTGTGTCTTGTAAGTGTGTGTGTGTGGTGTAGTGATCATGCTACTTAATTCAATTGAAAATTGCATGTACCTAATTAAATTTCACTCTTAGACAAACTTGAATTTTGTTGCTGATTTTCTTAGGCCCTAGCATCAATACGATAAAATAGAAATGGATTCATTAACAACAATCTTGGCATGGTATGAATTATATAATATTTCGACGAGTGTATGATCCCATTTTTACATAAATGTAATTAACCTGGGAGAGAGGATTGACTGCAAATTTGGGTATGGACATGAAATCATCCGCGGGGATGAAGCCAATCCACCTGGTAGAACCTCAGGTACAAAGACACTATCTTCTTCTGTGAAACTACTAACTACAGGTAAACAAAACAAAAGAATTTGTAACGCTTAAATAAAATAATAAAATTCAAAAACCATATAATCCATGTTTGGGGAATATGTGTAGCTTAAAAAAGGATCATCTTCCTTCGTTTAAAAAGAAGCAATCCTATCATAGTATTTAAATGATATAATTTAAAATGAATTAGATATTGAGGAAAAGTAAAAAATATAAAATAAAACTTTTACCTTGAATTTTTTAGACGAGTTTATGAACAATATGTTTACAATTTAGTTTGTATTAAACTTCTCATTAAGATATTCAATTTAACACACATTTGATATTACACATCTATCAACTTCAAAATAATACAATAATTAATAAAAGAATAATAAAATAGAAAAAGTAATATTTTGATGTCACGAATTCTAATGGCATTAATGACACATGTATCATAATACTTGCTAAAATGTTTAATATACTACTCTCTCTATCCCATTTATATATGCTACCTTTCATTTTTCTCTTTTTTCAATTATATAGACTTGTTTCTTTATCGTGAAGTATTTATTTTGGTTTTGTTTTTATTAATGTACTCTCATTTACTACTTCCAATAATAATAATTTTGATACTTAAATAAGGGTAAGTAAAGAATTTTCTTTACAAAAATTAACATTAAATATGTTTTCTTAGCCTCTGTTTGTTAAAAACTTATTTTTTAAAAACATATTTTTTTATGTTTTCGAGGTAAGATGTGTGGTTGAAAAGTTGAGAGCGAAAATATGTGTGGTTAAAAAATGATTTGGAGAATTGTGTTGTTTAAAAACTTTTTTTTTTGGGATTTGCCAAGTAGAGGCTTAATCTAGGGGTGGACAAAATAACCGAACCAGACCAGACCAAACCAAACCAAGCGGTTTGGTTCGGTTCTATATAAAAAAAAATTATGGTTTGGTTCTTAGAATCAAGAACCATTCGGTTTTGGTTCTGGTTCCGGTTCTCTTTCCAGAACCAGAACCAGAACCAAGAACCAAACTATATATATATATTTTACAAATTAGTGGATATTCATCTCACAAAAAAATTAAAATCTAAAATTATAAAATGTGAAATGTAAAAAAATGTTATTTAACATACATTTTATCTCATTTCATATTAGACAAAGATTTTAAATCATAAATCTAAATTCTAATTCTAATTCGTTTTTCTTCTTTTTAATTATAAATACGCATTCACACTGCTTTACTTGCACTCCTATAACACAACAATCGTTGCACTCCTTAGTTACCATCGACGACAATAATGTTTATTTTTTAAAATTTATGTATATATAAATCTCGACCCAATTCATCAATTCTCAAGAGTTAACATAAACTCAAATTGCAAATTTCATCCATAACTCACACGGCACCACGGTAGAATGGGACTCAGAACTTCATCGTAACCTGTAACTATAAGTATAAATTGCCTTTATGTTCGATTCTCTAAATTTCAACAGGTCGAAGAGCTTCCTTCAGGCTAGTTTCTTCTTCTTTGACTTAGAATAACATGTTACTTTTTCTAAATTTTTGTTTTGTTAACTAAAAATTTCATTTTCTATTTAGTAATGATGTAGATGGATTCTAATGAAGAAGCGGATATAAACAGGTTTTAATTTACATTTATTATTTAAAAATTCAAGTAATGGTCTCAGAACCAAACCGGACCAAACCAGAACCGAGCGGTTTGGTTCCATATCTTTGAAAAAACCAATTGGTTCCATTAGTAAAAAAATCATCGATTTACGGTTTGGTTTGGTTCTTCTAGAACCAGAACCAAACCGAACCACGTCCACCCCTAGCTTAATCTGTGTGTAAAGTCAAACCAGCCTATATAATTGGGACATGGCGAGTATTTTTTGGTAAAAATTTATAGATTTAGAAAGTTATTTTTAGCGGAAAACTATCTGTGAATTTTGGTGACGACTACTCCACTTTAATATATAAGATTAAGATAAGATAAAGATTATTTTTCATGAAAAATAAAACAAAATTTTGTTATATTAATCAATTTTTTTCACATATTTGTATTTAATAATGATAATAATAATAATGTTATTTTCCAGAAAAAAGACAATTAACAACAATAAAGACAAGATTCACAACATTTGAATGGGCAAGATTCCCGTCAGTGGTTCATCAAGCTATTCTAAGCTCTCACCCTTGTACACTGCGTTCAATCCAAATAAAAAAACTCCTTATTCGTTTGACATTATGGTACTTTTTTACCGCTCTCCTTGTCTATGTGGATGACATCATTCTGATAGGCAATAATCTCCAAGAAATTGAAGGAATTAAAGCTCATCTCGTGTAACAATTTAAACTTAATGATCTTGGTAACTTGAAATATTTTTTGGACATAGAACTATCTCGATCAAAAAGAGGAATTGCTATTTCACAAAGGATATAAGCACTTGAAATATTAGAAGACATGGGGTACTTGGAAGTGAAGCCCACCAATTCCCCAACGGAGTATAATTTCTCTCTTAGTAAGGAAGATGGAGATTGCATTGAAAATCTCTCTTCTTATCGAAGACTTATTGGACGATTAATTTACTTGACTATCATAAGACCGAACTTGGTATATGTCGTTAACGTTCTCAGTCAGTTTATGGACAAACCTCAAGCTCCACACCTAGAAGCGGCACAATGAGTCTTACGCTACATCAAGAATACACCTGGACAAGGTATCTTTCTCTCATCTACAAGTTCATTGCAGTTGAATGCTTTTTGTGATGCGAATTGAGCTCGGTGTCGAGACACACGAAAGTCAACCACGATCTATTGTGTTTTCCATGGGCATTCCCTCATTTCTTGGAAAGCTAAGAAGCAAGTTAATTACCATCTCTTGCTTAAGTGCAATGTAGAATATTGTTCCATGGCAGCTGTTTGTCTTGAGGTTACTTGGCTCCAAAACATTTTACATGATCAATAAAGCAATCACAACCTATTAAGCTATTTTGTGATAGTCAAGCCACTCTACACATAGCTTCCAATCCCCTTTTTTATGAACGGAAAAATCATATAGAAATTGATTGTCACCTTGTTCGAGAAAGGGTCCAAGTCAAGGTCAGTGACGGAGCCATAGCATGGCGAGCCGACGCGACGGCCCGTGCTGGATCCGTCACTGGGAAATTGTAAGTTGATATTTTGAAGATGCAGCACCTCCGTTTCTGAAAAATTTACAGCCATGTCTAGAAAAAAATGGAGGAAACTGGAGATTGAGGCTACCCGCTGCCAAGCTAGCTTGGATAATTCTATGCATTAGAAATATAGAATCTGCCTCTATTGAAGAACTCTCCAGAAATCGCTGCTTGTTTTGTTGTTCACCGCCATGCCAGGAGAATGATCAAGAAGGAAGGAAGGAGGCTGCCACTGACATTTCTGTGACCATGTGTATATATATATATATATAGTGTGTGTGTGTATTGTGTAGGTATGAGTGAATTATGAATAGAGAAATGTTCTACAAACAAAAGGAATAAAATAAAATAAACTAAAATCTCCCAACTTATCTTCTTTCGCAGCGAAACAGGGCATTGACTCCAAACTTCTTCTCGAATTATTTCCACATTCATGACTCAAAAATTTGAAGACTTCGTTCCTATCTCCCCCACGCCAATCTCTCTATTTTCCAAATGGATTGTGATGGAAAGGTATAATCTTATAAGTGATTCGCGCAAACTCTTTCCCCATACACTAACCGCTTGACTTGTTTCCTCCACTACCGTTTTTGCTCCTCCAATTGAGAAAAGCAACAATCATCATCTCATTAAATGGATAAGTATTATAAAATTATACTTCAAGTACCCAAACTTCCATATAGCACAGGACTAAGTCTTTGACTTTCAATAATTGCAAACTAAATATTTAAATTCTTATTTTCTATCATCTCAACCCTCAAAATCTTGTAATTACAAAAAATTAAGTCTCAATCAAATCATTTGTTCAACTTAAATCCTTATTTGATTGACCATTGAATATTTAACTTTAACTAAATAATTCCTCGACTTTTGACTAGCACAAAAACAGGTTATTACATTTGAAAAATTGTGTTGTTTATAAATATGTTTATAAACAAGAAAGATTTGTTACCAAACGGAGGCTTAATTTTTTTTTTTTGTTGAAATGGAATGAATAAATAATATATATGTATGTTAGTGTTGTGTCCCATCTTAGTATAATAAAAGAAGTTTATTTGGAGTCAAATTCAACAATTTGGTATTAAAGTGTTGCTCTAAACTCAATATATTCAAAGAAATAGAGAATGAGATGATCTTGCAACCTTTTCGGACTATATTGTATGATTATTGAAGTTGTACTGAACACTTTTTAGCATTATTATGGCTTGTATCATATTATATTTTCATTATTAATTATTTTCTTATTATTTGATAAGTTATGTACTTATTAAAAATATTTTCACATAATTTATTTACAAGCATCGATCGTTGACCAGTCAACCGTCGCCCTAGCTGGAAAAATTTTCTACATCCGTCACTGGCCAAGGTAGTCACAACTTACAATATATCGACATCAAAACAACCAAAACACATTTTCACTAAATCATTGGGTGTGCCACATTTCTCTAACCTCATCAACAAATTAAGAATGATTTACATATATTTCAACTTGAGGCTGAGTGTTGAGAATCAAAATTCTACTCGATTATTTATTGATTTTATGCAGTCAATTTTTATAATATCTATTTGATTCATTGCTTAGAATAATTTCCCTAAATTAGGGTATTAGCTAGGGAAGTTGGTATTTTTAATCTTATATAAATACCAATTGTACACCAATTCATATCAACATAGAAAAACACAGATTCTTCTCCAATTTCCTCTCTCCTTTACATTTCCTTCCACGGGAAATATACAAATGTATGTCCAAGATTTCGGGTGACATCAAATTCAAATGTTTGTGTTCGGTTGTGAGAGGTCACGTGTGAGGGTCTAACAATTCGCAAAATTGTGTCGGTGCTTATTGACAATTATTGATTGTGACGGTCACAGTTATGGCTACAACATTGACCTCACATGAGTGTGCTCGAAGCATCGTTCTTAATCATCATTAAACATCGATTAATCAATTTAATCAAAAAAATCTTGGATGTTGGTTAATAAATCGATAAATCAAGAAATTGATTAAGTATCAAAAAACTGACTAAAGCGACTTCGTGTCGACTTCAGTCAAATACTCTCGACTCAATCCGTTTAAGCAAAATTGTTTGTCATTTCGCCGCTTCGGGGAGCACAAACGGGGATCAAAATTACGAAAAATGACGAAGTCAGGTCAAAATATTTAATCGTGCGACCGCGTGGTTAGGAAACTGTGCGATCAGACGTCAAATTCATTTCTGACTTTTTGCGTAAAGCTGTGCGACCCCACGGTTATCCGGTGAAAAGACACATTTTCATAAAGGTGCATGGTTTGAAAATGATGCATGGTTTGTCTTCAATCATTTCGTCCACATCCTTTCATGGTCTATAAATAGGACACATTGGGTGTCATATTCCTCACAATTTTGATATGCAAAACATATATCATCTTCTCTTCTCTCCAAAATCAAAATCATAGCATTTATTATTTTTTGATTTTCTTTCATTTCATATTTGGAGTAAATACACCAAATTTTGGTTCGTTGTACTTGTGTTTTGGAGTGCTACAAATACAAGTGAAGTCGTTGTATCTTGGGAGTCGATTATTAGAATACGTAGGCACCGTTGCGGGACAAATTCGACTTAAGGACAAAGAGTCCAACTCTTGCATCGACTTTGTCCCTACTTTTCTTCTTCTTCTTCTTGTTTGTATTTTCCTTACCATTACTCTGTCCAATTTTCGGCACGAATTTACAAACTATCATTCTACTTATTTTGACGTTACTATTCACAAATTCTTCCAACAAAAAATCGAGTATAGCAACACCTAACGTCACATGTTTCTGGTACATTTTAAGAAACTGTGATGAAAATAGGGAAAATTCTATGGACTTTACTACATGTACAAACTGATTGATAAACTAGATTACTCCTCCCTCATATAGAGGGAAGCCCACACAGTGGGCCCTCTCCACATGAGAGATGAGTAATTCAGTTTGTCAACTAGAGTTAGTATAAGTAGAATAATTCAAATTCTATTCTTAGAAAAACATTGGGAAAATTGTGGTCAAGCTTTTCGTCTATTATAGAAAAATCACGCCATGAACCGATTGTCCTTTTTTAAGAAAGTGATACGATCACTTCTTTAAATAACCATTATTAATTTAGAGAATACGATTCGTTAAGGTATTTTTTAGTCACTTGTGATGGATTTCGTAACACACGAATTTTTCTTATTTGAAGAAATTTTTTGTCTAATCGGGCTGGACTCGTCCCAAGGATTTGAACTCTTGATATCATGATATAAGGATTGTGAGAGTATATTTTATATTATAGTATTTTTGGTCACCTGTATGGACCCCGTAACACGATTACTTATCTTTTAATAACCATCAATTTAATTATCATTTTTATAATTACACTTTTTTATGATTTTCTTAAAAAAAAAAATTAATTTATCACTTGACTTATTTTAAAATTCTTTAAAAGCTTGATATTTTATGAAAAATGAATTTTTCTGAAGTATATGTTACATTCTTCCCCATAATTATCACTTACACCTTGGAATTTAAATCGAGGGATTTGGTTTAGTGATGACTATATGTCGAGTCGAGCCGGCTCGATCCTTTAACAATACTGCCTAGCTCGCGGCTCGTACGAGCCGAGCTCGTGGCTTGTTTGGTCCAGGGCTAAGCCGTCCACGAGCTCGCGGCTCGCGAGCCGAGCTTGGTCCACGAGCCAAGTATGTAATTTATTTATTTATTTATTTTTTAAAAAAATACACGAGCCCACGAGTTGAGCTCATGGGCTCGACTCGTTACTCGTGTTTAACGAGCCGCTCGTGCAAAAACGAGCCAAGTCGAGCTCAGCTCGTTTTCCGGTTTGCTTGTTTGGCTCGTGTTTGGGCTCGTGCATTGAACGAGCCGAGCCGCTTGTGGCTCATGTTTTGACGAGCCAAGCCAACATGCCGACGAGTCATATTGCCACCTCTAGGTTCAAGTTTTTAGTAAATTGTAAAAAATTGTATCAGGCTTGTTTGGTCTAAGGATAGATATAAAAATTAGAGTAATGCTGCATCTACAATTATAATTGACAATTATTGTTAATTCAAATGGGAGATCCCATTAACTTGCATATCACATCATTTTTTAAATCAACACATCATAATTTATTACATTTAAATTGTCAATCATAGTTGTCATTAAAAGTTGTGCAAGTATCATTTTTAGGAAGAATAAATTTTTAAGGAAATACGTGTTTATAAGTGATAAAAAAAAAATGTAAATAATGATGAGTCCTGTAAAATGTTTAATTGAAAATTAATGTTAAAAATGTAATAAATGACAAATACACAAATATTGATGCAAGTACACAAGTATCAATACTCAATAGAATACAACTCTTATTCCTCAATAAATATAACTCAACATAAATAATAAATAACAACATCACTGTATAATGATTAAAAAGAATACTCACAAAAAGGAAAAAGAAGAATCTAATCCCAATCCCAATTCCCCAATGTAAGAATGAGTCTGAACATGATAGATAAATGATCTAGTTCTTCATGAGGGCCAAAACAGACACAATCAATGAAGAACAGATGATAGCCCCTGAAACTGGCAACAAGTTTCCGGCACCCTGATCAGGCGCCGGCGCCGGCGATGACACTTCTTGGCCCATTACAGCTGACATAGCTGCCATTATTGCTATTACCATCAAAACACCCTTTAAAATTGCCATTGTAATCTGATATATATACTCAAAAATTAACAAAGGTAAGAAGTAGAAAAGGCCTAAGAAACTTGAATCTGCTGTGTTTATTGTTGAAGAGATTATACACATACAAACATTTAAGGGGTTTATATAGTAGGTAGGAGAGGAGAGGCGGTGGGTGGGTGGGTGGGGTCAGGAAAAACGTGGACACGTGGTGAGAAGGGACATGCCAGAGCGAGAACAGGTGAAAAGATTGAGTCCAAGGAAAGAAATTGATTTCTTGTCCGGGTATATTTCATCAGTGGCCATTGCACTTTCAGTATAATTTCAATCAGGTAACTATGTCTCAATTGGGTTATTGAATTACCTTTGTTTGGGAAAAGTTTTTTTTTTTTTTTTTTTTTTTTATTTATAAACAAAAAATGTGATATTTTCGAGGTAAAATATGATCGTTTAGTAAACGGTTTATAAACCGATTTATAAATCATACAATTTTTCAAATCAGTTTTTAACCATTCAAATTTTCTCTCTTCACTTTTCAACCACCCATCTTACCTCAAAATCATAAATAAATCAGTTTATAAACCACTACAGTGTTACCAAACGGATTTGAAAAAATACATGTGATCAAAAAATAATTTAGGTTTATGTGTTGTTTAAAAACTTGTTATAATAAACTTGACTAGTTTCAAATTTAAAAATGCCACCCGACTCCGTTATCTATCGTCTTCAAATTGATGGAAATTTCTTAGTATCTTGCCAAATCGTAGCTCATCTTTCACACAATTTATATATCACTTTTTAAAAATAAAAAAAAAATGATAGCACGAAGGTTTCGACATTTCTTTAGATTAACATTTCAATAAAAATTACATATTATGATGATAAATTAACATCTTATGTAATGATTCGATAGGATCAAGAAATTTTATCAATTCAGGAGTGAGCTCGTGTGAAAGTCGTGAAATTTGAAATGAAATTGAAATTCGATAACATGAATAAATTTAAATTAAAGTAGAGTGATCCTATTAAATGAGCATGTTTTTAGCCCCTGTTTGGCTCCCGTTATTTGGAAACCAAATTTATTCAACACTCAATTTCAATCATCCATCTTAGACAATCCCGTCATTTTTTACGTTTCAAACATTTTTTACCACACATTCTCCACAAACAATATTCAAAACTACATTATCTGGGGGAATAATGGAGGCCAGACAACGGCTAAAGATTATAGAAATCAGACTATTTTCAGATTAATTTTCAGTTTTTCCCTTTTAATTTTAGTTGACGGGTCTAGTTTTCAAAAGATGAGAAAGAAGGGTGTGGATTGGGAAATTGGGAATTCGGCGGCACTACGTTTCTTAAGGCGGCGACAGCTGCGATTTTAGGCCAGTTGGCACAGGTTGGTTTATAGTCGTTTAGCTAGCTTTAGGAGGTTGCAGTAATTTATAGAATTGGTCAAATTGAAATTGGTCATAATAATTAGTTTAAAATAAGTTTGATATTTCTTTTGCCACATGTTGCCCCGTTCCCATTGTCCATAGATTTGATCAGTTTTGACTTCTCTTCCTAATTCCTTTTAGAACTTTGCTCCTCGTACAAGGCCCTTTACAAAGGGATTAATAATCCTCACACATGGGTAGTGTGTGAGACATCTCTTATTGATTTTCTTTCATTTTCTTTTGCCGCATTTCGCTCAAATGCTTATAAGGATATAGTGCATGATGTGATCTAAGATATAACAACGAAGAAGTGATCAAGTTGCAAGGAACAAAGGGTCAAGCACAAGTTTCGTGACTCTCCAAATGTCAAATAGGAGGTAATAAGCGAAGGCCCAAAATAAGAGTTAATGGGTGGAAACCAAAATTCAAAGCAAATAACGGAATTTGAAGAACTAGCCGGAAAACCACGCGATTGCACGACTTAAATAAGGGGCAACCATGCGGCCGCGAGGCTCTCTACCAAGCGATAGCGTGGTTAAATTGAAGAAGATTTTTGGGAGTTTTAATTTAACCCCGTTTTAGTTGCATTAAAAGTATAGTTTTGTTAATATTTGATCAAATTCCAAAATTTCTTATTTCTATCCTTATTTTTATAAAAAGTTTATTTTAGTTAGATCCCTAATTAGGTTATGAATATATTTTATTGATTTTCAATTAGATTATGTTGTTTATTTAGTTTCCTAATTAGAATAAGAGTTTATTTCTTAACGTATTTAAATGCTTCTTCATTGTAACTTTTATTGAGACTTTGATTATTATTGATTGTGTGTTCAATTAAAAAGATGAGGATTGCATTATTTCTTGTTCTTCATTGAACTTCATAGAACTTATCAAAGATCAAAACTTTATGGTGTTCGACATAGAACTCATCAAATGATTAGGAAACCTTTGTAGAGTTCGACAATCTTGGTTCTTGTTTTGGCATCGTAACTAGTTTAAGATTTCTATATCTTAGGTTCTTGCGTCGTGAAGATTGGATTAAGATCTAAAACTTTTTCAGCGTTTTCAATATTATTCCGCTAGTTCGTCGTGTTTCTTAGAAGAAATCACATCTCAAGTGAATTTTTTCACTATCTTTTTTCAAGAACCGGATCATTTGTATCTACATACATTAGAATCCCGTTTTATGGATTTCTCAGTTCGAGAGGTTATCAACCTCCATGTCAAGGATATTGTACAAGGAGAATAATTGTTCTTTTTAATCAAAAGAAACTATCAAGTTAAGAACAATAAACAGCATATTTATCTTGTATAAATGGAATAATAATTTATGGGAATGAAAGTTTTTTTGTCAAATATAAGTTAGAACTATGGTACCTCTTTAAGCATTGTTTGGAAGTTGTTTAATGAACGGCTTAAATTATAGATACTAATAAGTGCATATTGCGCACTTATTAAGGAAAATTGATTATAGTGTAGACTTAATTGCACACCATAAAAGTAGAGGGCAAGAAGAGAAATCTATCAAGGATGAAATTGAATGAAGTCAAAAGAAAAGGATCAAACTGCAAATAAAGATGGAGGATCAAAAGAAAAAGGGCGAAAAATATCCCCAATCGATCGCCCAGATTAAACCAGGAGATTGCCTAAGGGCCAAATTGTAGGGCAAGAGTTCAATCAATATGACCAAGCAATCACCTTGGTTAAAACCAAGCGATCGCTTGGCACAAATTTGACCTAGATCTCGTTTCCTTATTAAATCCAGATTTTAGATGATTTCTTAGGATTGGACTCAGATTCTAACCTATTATAAATACATGATGCATGGAATTCAACAATAGGAGAGTCTATTCTACATATAAATAAAGTATATTCAAAAATAAAACTTTGAAATTGAAGAGGCAATGCAATTCATATCAAGATTTCATCCATCAAACATTGGAGTGAAGATTTAATTCAAGATATTTTCTTCCTGAATGATGAATTCAACAAGGTTGTCTTGTTCTCTTCTTATCAACATTATTAGTTAAATCAAATATTTTCCTACGACTAAGATGAAACTCTTATTCTTTTCTTGTTATATTGTCCTACGACTAAGATGAAACTCTTATTCTTTTCTTGTTATTCTTGGTTTTGAATTTTCATAAAGACAATTTCTTGATTTTCTTGAGTAAATGATATTGATTTTTATTATTCTATAATTGTGTAATCGATGGTTGGATGAATTATTTTTATATTCGAAAGACTGAAAATGAGTTAGACATATATTAATTATTATAAAGTTTGATAGGAGATAGAAACATACTGCTATGTTTTATATGATCTCTAAGTGTTCATAAATCCATTAATGATTTCTTTTATGTTCACATTCGTCATAGAAATATAAGCGGGTCACGTATATGAATATGGTGTAATTCTACAAGAAAGAGGGTCTTAAACAATTTAGGAACATTTATCTTTATATTCATGAAACAGTTGTCAAATTAATAACCCAACGACAATCCAGCAATTTTTGGTGCAAATTTGTTTGTTAGCTCAATTTGTAGCAGCATCGACAGTGTAGATGTTTGTTGGCACGATAGAAGTGTCCGGCGCTCTATGATCTGCGATGTAGATTGGTTTGTTTGCATGATCTATTTTTGGTGATGGTTGTTGGTGTGATATGCGTCTATGTGGTGCAATCTGATTGTTGGTGATGTAATTGTGTTGGTCGCGATAGTGGTAAGGTCCAGGTGGAGATGAGGGTATAGTTTAGGTGACAACGGTGGTGGAAAGGTGAGTGTGGTGATGGTAGTGAGGTATGATGTGTTGTGTTGTGGTATGGTATGGTATGGTTTTGATTGGTTTGGATTAGGATTAGGATTATGGTGGGTAGTCGGTGGTGATGGATGGTGATGAAGTGAGGTGGGGGTGTTGGTGGTGGTTTTGGGGTTGGGGTTGCATTAAGATTAAATGTGACCCTTAAATATGTTATCAATGACCAGTAAATCTTATGACCTAAAAAATTGAGATTACGATTAAATTTATAATCGTGACTCACAATTTTTTAATCTATGACTGATAAGTACATTTTGTGCACTTATTTGGACTTTAAAAATAAGCAATTAATTTATTGCTGTATAATTTTCTACTTTATTTATTGCATATTGTGTTTGTTTCAGCTATTAACATGAATTCAAGATATTGGATGAATTGGAGTGAATCATGACTAGTTAAATTAATTAATTGTACAACATGGAAGTGGAGGACATGAATAAAAAATCAACTAGGAGCTAAAATAAAGAGAATTGGAAGTTGATGAACTAAAATGAATCAATCAAAAGATGAAGGATCTCACGTGAAATAAAATTTGAAGACCAAAAAGACGGCGGATCAAGCTTAATCCCAAGCGATTGCCTACATATAATCAAAGGGTTGCTTGGAAATAATTTGATGAAGTAGAATGCTATAGGTTATAACCGAGAAATCACCTTGGTTATAACTAAACAATTAATTGGGCAAATATGGGGTCAAAGTTAGTTTCTTTTTTAAACTACACTTCTACTACAGTGCAACGTATGAGCTCAAAAATTAATATGAAAAATAATATCTGCGCCTTCTGGTGCATGTGGTTTCATCATCACCTATCGAGATTCAAGATGCCACATTTTATATATGTTGTTGCCCACTAAGACTCAGGATATTGCACTGAAAATTATATTATATCAATCGGGTCTGACATATGTATATGGCGCTCAACGTACCAATCCCCAGCCCTAAGGCCACAGAGACACCTCCCGACAGCACCCATATAATGGCACTAGACCCGCCACATATCATCCTTGATTACACTCAATGACCGTACACCCGGACACGAAGTATAGTACGTACGCCCATAGAACGATTCTACTATCATCAATGCCATTCTCTCTTAACATACTTATTATCTCTTTCTTTACCACTTATGATGGACTTCTTCAAAGTCCACACAATGCACATGCCCATGCCATGAATGCCAAAATATATTTCTTGCATCAATTATACGTCATAATCACATAATATGACATTCCAATGACATCCATGTACATTATTAATGCGTCAAATCATCAAATCATACATCATATGCTTTCACCGTATACAAATATTTAGCACATCATATTTCATGTACATTACACTAACAATATATGTCATATAATCATATAAGTACTCATAAAAATAATAATACTATTATTTCACATTGTAGTTGAATCATTACTTACATTACTTATTGGTATCTTAGGGTTCACGACTTTATTCCTCAATATTTTGCAACACTGCTTGGAATCAAATTAGATTGATCATTACTTCTTGCATCTCTCTCTCTCTCTCTAATTTGGTCACATACACACACACTCTATAATTTAGTCACGTGATAATGTATTTTATCTTAACTAATAAATATAAATAGGTCCCAATAAATGATAAAGGATTAAAATGGATCATATTACTGTAAAGAAATTACCTGAAATAAGGTATCACTCTAATTTAAAGGGGTCAAATCTCTTTATTTCATATAATAAAAACAGAAAAGCTATTTGTACAGCATTTCTGTACAGATTTGTGTATCGAATGACACATGTCCCATGTGATTGGTTTTTGATTGAATAGTGTTCTAATGTGTAGAAAAAAAGATCATGCATTTGTCATTGTTGTACAAATTTCAGTGTGGCTTCCTGATGTGTTCCAGACCCTCGACAATCGGAGTCATAGCAGGCTTGATGGAAAAAGTTAAATATTCAAGCCAAATAAAAGTGCAATTCAGTCAACCATGTCGGAATTAGATGTTTAATATGTGTTTTTCGAGTAGAAATTGACCACTAAGCAAAACTCATGGGTTAAAGCCCTTGAGCCAACTGATTTTATGGCCAAATTCCATCATTTGGGGCTTCAAAACAGCAAGTCAATTATGCAGACGGAACTTAGGGTTTTTGCGTATTTTTAGGTTAAATTTCGTTTTTAATTATTTGTTTGCCTAATTTCGAATTTTAGTCTAATTAGAATTCTATTTTGAGTCAATTAGCGGCTATGTTATTTTACTTATTTATATTCCTTTCCATTCATTGTAATTCAGACTTGAGAGTTTGATTTTGATATAACAGTTTTTATTGAGGATTCAATAAAAGATATAGGTGGATTCCTATGTTTTCGAACTTATCAAGAATATTTCTTGTGGCGTTCAAATATCGAACTTATCAAATATTTCTTGAGAATATTTGTGGCGTTCAAAACTAGAAACTTATCAGGGAGATTGGACAAATCCTTGTGGTGTTTCGAAAGTCGTGGTTCTTTATTCCGCATCGTCGAGCCATCGCGTCGTGAATATCGGGTCATGATTCATCCGTCCAACCACAACCTGAGTTTGGAACTTTCCGGCGTTTCTTCCGCGCTTTGAATCTCATCATCTGGTATCAGAACTGGACTCTGAATTCAAGTTTTTCTATCCAATTTGATTTTTATGTTTATCATCGAGTCCCATAAAAATCATCCATATCTTTTTGTTGAGTCTTTCTTTTCTTGAGTGTTCTTCGTGCCAGTAAGTTTTTTTCAGTTTGATCCATATAAAAATTCAAAAGTGTTTATTTTGTTCGATTCTTGTCCAAATCTTGTTCCGTTTGTTTTGTTGTGTTCGTGTCGAATTTTCGGATTTATTTTTTAAAAAAAAATTATTATTATTTAATTCCGAAAATTCATTATTCAAAAAAAAAAAAAGTCATTCCAAAATTCAAAAACCACTTTCTTGAGTTTCTTTAAATTTCTTGGTTTTCATTTCCTTCCAAGTCAATAAAAGTCGTTCTTGCTATTTGATGTCTAAATTCTCTTCATTCTTGAAATTTTTTTAACGTCACATAATGGATTATGATCCGGGCTCTTTATTCCAAATTGGATGTTATGTGGATCATAAGAGCTGCAGTTTGGCGATTGATGGAAAGTTCTTTACTAATTTCGTTAGTAGCACCATGGTTGAAAAATTAAGATTACCCCTAGAACCACACTATAAACCTTATAGGATGACGTGGATGAGGGAGTTTGAGAATTTCAAAGTAACCAAACAAGTTCTAGTACCTATCACCCAGGGAAGGTATAGTGAGGATGTATGGTGTGATGTAGTGCCATTGAAATCTTATCATATTTTATTGGGAAAACCTTGGAGACATAGGAGGGAGGCTGTTTATGATAAGAGTATGCACATATACAAATTCCTTAAGAAAGGGAAAACATGCGCACTATATGGGTTGACATTAGATGAAGTACTAGAAGATTCACGGAAAGTAAGGAATGAGAGTGAAAAGTGATGTAATAGGAGGCATCGTGGGGATAAGGATATTGAAAAGAAGGAGGGGGAGTTTAAATTAAAAACGGATAATCAAACTCCAAAATTTGATGAGGAAAAGGTGGAGTTGGAAAGCGAGGAATTGATTGGGAATGAATTGGGAGTTGAGGTGGAAGTTCAAGATTTGAGCGCTGAATTGGACGATCCACATTTGGGTAGCAATGAGGTAGTGCACGAGCGTGGTGATAAAAATGTGGAGATAGGAGGTGTGGTAAAATTTGAGAGTAAAAATTTTGAAAATGTAGTTGGAGTTGCAAAAGGAGAACGAGGTGAAGAGAAGGACCTAATGGTTCCAAAGGAGGAATTGACGGTGATAATTCATGAATACAAGGATCCATACTTTATACCTCATGAACATAACATTTCCCTCCCCACTTTATTTAATTTTGTCTTGCAGGTTAAATGTGCTTGGAAATTTGGGCAACAGCACCAATGCCCACAAGAGTTTCTACTTCAATCCATTTATGTAACCCAAGTTACAGGATACTATTGGTCATCCCTCTGGCATGGAAGCAATAATTTTCCGTTTGATCCAGGAGGTGAAGTGAAACAACAGGAATAAAGCTATGATTCGGGACGAATCATTCTAAAGAAGGAGGGTATGATGTGTTCCGGACCCTCGACAATCGGAGTCATAGCAGGTTTGACGGAAAAAGTTAAATATTCAAGCCAAATAAAAGTGCAATTCAGTCAACCATGTCGGAATTAGATGCATAATATGTGTTTTTTGAGTAGAAATTGGCAACTCATGGGCCAAAGCCCTTGAGCCGACTGATTTTATGACCAAATTCCATCATTTGGGGCTTCAAAACAGCAAGTCAATTATGCAGACGGAAATTAGGGTTTTTGCGTATTTTTAGGTTACATTTTGTTTTTAACTATTTGTTTGCCTATTTTAGAATTTTAGTCTAATTATAATTCTATTTTGAGTCAATTAGCGACTAGGTTATTTTACTTATTTATATTCCTTTCCATTCATTGTAATTTAGACTTGAGACTTTGATTTTGATATAACAGTTTTTATTGAGGATTCAATAAAAGATATATGTGGATTCCTATGTTTTCGAACTTATCAAGAATATTTCTTGTGGCATTCAAATATCGAACTTATCAAATATTTCTTGAGAATATTTGTGGCGTTCAAAACCAGAAACTTATCAGGGAGATTGGACAAATCCTTGTGGTATTTCGAAAGTCGTGGTTCTTTATTCCGCATCGTCGAGCCATCGCGTCGTGAATATCGGGTCATGATTCATCCGTCCAACCACAACCTGAGTTTGGAACTTTTCGGCGTTTCTTCCGCGCTTTGAATCTTATCACTTCCTGTACGAATAGCGTGTTTTTAATAAAAAATAAAAAAAAAAATTATTATTTGTGTTTTGGTGTCAAGGGGTGGATCGATCTACCCCAACTAAATTGATGCGGGTCGATCTCCCCCTTTGTAATAATGGGGGTATTGATACCCCATTAATTCTTGGATGAGAGGTCAATCTCCATCTTTTTGTAGAAATATCTTCCTAAAATTAACAAATGGTCCCCTATTTATTTTTTCTCAAGGTTTAAGATGCGATTATTTTATTTTCTTTTTCAGCCCCAAAATTTATTAAAAACTCCAGAATAATTATAGAAAGCTTTATTCTGACTTCTAAAATTTATAGGATCGTGCGAAGTCATAATAGTGAGTTCTTGGTGCCAAAGTGAAGTTTTCACGCAGTACTTTTCAACAAATTTTCCAGATCATAAAATCGGTCGTCAAGGCAAAAGTTACGACCCATCAATGTTGGCCACTTAAAACTATTTTATTTTTATTCTTAAAACTATTTTATTTTTATTCTTTTTGATTGTTTTTTTCAAGTGACTACTTTCATCTTATTTTTCGGTGCTCTTGCTATAATTGAACTTTAATATAACATCTTGACAATACTCATGGCCTAGTTTCCCAAATATTTTTGGAATGCAATACAATAAATTCTAGAAAAATTGAACTTTAATATAACATTTTGACAATACTCTTGGCCTAGTTTCCCAAATATTTTTAGAATGCAATACAATAAATTCAAGAAAAATCACTGCTCATCAAAATCGGCCATTGCAGACTAGCATTTCGAAATTTCGACATTATTTATTAAATTTTTAGGGACACGTACGCTAATCGAATACGTGTCTACAATATAGCATTTCGAAGGACATTAAGAGCTCTACAAAATAGTGTATTATTAAATAATATATATATATATATATATATATATATATATATATATATATATATATATATATATATATATAGAGAGAGAGAGAGAGAGAGAGAGAGAGCTGATAATTTTTTTATTAAATAATAAAATAACTTTGCAAATATTTAGTTCTTATTTCTTTTTCGTTGATATTACACCAACTAAATTAAAAGTCTTATTCAATGTCGAATTTATCATCTTAAACACATCAATTAAATTAAAATTTTTAATTAACTTTCAAGTGGACCCTGTTAAATGAGAATAATTGAATATAATAATAAGACAAATTTTTGGGGCATTACAATTTTTCTTTTAAGAAATTTCGTTCTCGAAATTTAATCATTTAAATATACCAGTCTGCATCATCTGTTTGTATTCTTCTATCGTCAAACTTGAAACTCGTGTCATCACAAAATTCAATTCTATTATTGCTTAAAAAGCATTCTATATACTATTCACATTGTGTCTAATTCGATTATTATAATCAATAGCGGTTCTCTTTCTCATTGTCTTTATATAGTTGTCCATCTCGTGATTGACATTCTTCACTCTTGCATTTAGAAGTAATGATGGAAGATGGCTATGATTTTAGTAAAAGTTCTCCAATACTTGATCACGAACAACTTACAATAATATGCGTCAGCAACAATGTAAGCCCATCATAGGTGATAATGTATTCTTAATCAAAATCTAGTCAACAACGTAATCATGTATAGTGATCATCCCCGGGTAGATCACATACTTCAAATCGTTGTTGCTTGTTGGTCTCGTAGTTATTTTCATATCAATAATGCCTCTATACTTTCAATGTAAAAACGATGACAACAAAGTTTCTGTTGTAGTTCAAATATCCTTCTTGTCTTGATAAGCAAGTGGCTTCTTCTTCGTGTCGCACTAATTCATGCCAGAACTTACTAGAAGATGCATCTTTATGAATCATGTAACATTCTTTTTAGCTCAAATATTTGAATTAGGGCAAAAACACATTAATTTTGTAAAAACCTTCTCCTCTCAAATGGCGCTCTCTCATATTAAATATTTTTCCATTTGTACATCGCAGACTATTTTTTGTGCATGAAGATAGTATCCTGCTAACCTAAGAAACTTATCATTTCAATGGAGCCTGTAAACTCAATGGGCTTCTACTAGGGTTAAGCTGGAGATAATTCAACTATGTTTCGTAAAGTAGTGCAGTGAATGAGATGAGAACGAAGAGATTTACTCAATCTCTCCAATCATACCACTTCAACATCAATCCTCAGCTCCACAAAAATAATAATTCAAAACAATAAACTACATCTAATTAAATGGGAATTAGCCCAATTACTAATGAAACGTGAATGACTTAATTGAAAACTAAATCCAGTCAATCAATTTAAAGAATGGACAATTGAATAATTAAAAAATGAAAACCTTGATAAATTCTTAATTCAACTTAAAGATAGTCAAATAAACGAATAAAAATTTAATTAAATGCAATAATAGACTCATAGTTCAAAAAGAGATCATTTTTGTCAAAATGTAAATAGTACTGAGTAAGTTTATCCCCAAGCGATCTCCATGAAGCATCTAGTTCTCACTACCTGAAATGGTGGGGGGGGGGGGTGTGAGCTAACGCTCAGGAAGAAAACTTCATGCACGTGATGCTTACTTTATGACATGAAATTCTTTAATACATTGAAATATATATCCACATTCACTTTAAATTTTCAAAACTTCATTTCATTTCTATCGTGAGCTCAATTGGTGTATCTTCTAACCAATCAGACTGCAGTGGGCAATTCTTATTTGGAACCATGTAACTTTTACTGGTAAAATAGCAGAGCGACCAACATTCACTTTCTTTCCACTGCAAAGTGGTTAATTTACTTTCATTCCACCCTTGAACTTCTGGCTAAATGATTAAGTTCTATTATCTTCTCTGTTCGTAATTTGTGCCTTTTCTACCAAGAGGGACTCGTTGATCACCTCTTGGTAAGTATTGAGCTCAAACAAAACCACGATTTGTTTAATTTAAGACTAAAGTCCTTCCTCAAAACATTCCGTCCTTCTATCTTTAAATAGTTACTAAGTCTGGAGCTAACTTAACCAACCGGGAAAATTCTGCCTCATATTCTACAACAGGCCAACTCCCTTGCTCCAATTTCAAAAAGTCCATTTCCTTCTAGTGGCGGATGCTTTGAGGAAAATATGTTCCATTTAAGTATGTGGTGAACACTTCCCAAGTGAAAGGGTCAATATCATTTTCATATTGGTGTTGAACCACCAGTCACTAATCATATGCATCGCCTTAGAGCATCTACGCAGCAAACTTAACCTTTATCCCATCATTGCATCCCATAATTGCGAAAACTTTTAGCATCTCAGTCAACCATTCAATAGGTTTAGTAGTGTCGCAAATGATGGTAGGGACAACTTCATAAATTCTAAGACTTTCCCGTGCCCTCTTGTCTCCTTCTCTCTAGGCTAGTTAGCTTGTCTCGGTGCTTGCATGAAGGCCTCCATGGGAGTTCTTGGAGGGACAGTGGTATGACCCGTCCCTTCATTTTGAGTTTGGAAAGTTCCCCCTAAGCTTTGTTACAAGCAATACGAGCCATTTCTAGAATAGGTAAAAAAATCATCAAGCTTAAAAGTAATACTATTATTAACATGTAGGAATTTATAATACTCAAAACATTAACTAGTATTTAATGATTTGAACAATAATTAACATTTCTAGATGATCAAGGAAGATGCATTTGAGGCATGACTCAGTACCTAAACCTATTCAAATAAGTTTTTAAAGTCTACAAAATCGTTTTAAAACTCTTAACTCTTGATACCACGAAAATGTAACACCCCAAGTTTAAATTCCTAAACATAGACATGTTAACTTCCTTTCACTTTAAATGTGGTAAGTCATATTAATTATAAAATTATTATATTCTATCGTAAAGTGCTTCAGAAATCTTGCAAGAGTCTCCCTCATAAATTGGACTTAACTAACTTGTAAAAGGATATCAGAACCATCTTAAAAATTTAAAATACCAAACAAATAACTCAATCAACATCAAACTACAACCAAATCATTCCAAAATCCATCAATAACCCCACAACAACAATAATACAGAATCAATACTCATTTCCACCAATAATAGAGAATTCAATTTAAATAAACTCCAACTAATTAAATGGGAGATAAAATAACTACTAATGAGACACAACAACTTATTTAAAACTAGATTCAGTCGAGAAATTAAAAGAATGGACAAGTAAATGAATATGAAAAGAAAAACTTAAGTAAATTTTCTTAGTTCAAATTCAAAAGACTAAAAAACATGGGTATTGTGTAGTCAGCCACCAAGCACTTTTCTCAGATCATCTAACTTTTCATTACCTGAAATATGAGCAAATTAAAGGGGTGAACTAAAGTTCAGCAAGTAAACTTCATGCACATGATGCATGTTTATGACACGCAATACCTTAATACTTCGAAATATGTATTCATATTCACTTTAACTTTTCAAAACTTCATTTCATTACTATGGTCAGTTCACTTGGTACATCTTCTAGCCAATCAGAATGCAATGGACAATTCTTATTTGGAACCAGGTCACTTTTACTGTAATACCCCATAGCGATCAACACTTACTTTCATTTCACCGCAATGCGATTCATTCACTTTCGGGTACGCGTGGCCCCCCGAGCTCCATTTCTCTTTCACATCTTTCATGACATAGATATACATATAATTCTTTCTTAAAACTTGGTATACATATCTTTTCAGAGAAACTTGCACTTTTTCGCATTTTTTATTTAAAACATTTGATCTTTCAAATTCGATGACAATGCATACTTGTCGATGAAATGACATGATATACATGCATGCTTGAACATTATTTAAATGATGTGTACTTGTATAAAATAAATGAGAGACATTAAAACATATAAATTGCAAGAAGGTCATTAAACACATTATATCCACATTAATCATTCAAATTTGGATGAAATTAAGGGAGGTTTACTTACCTGAAGCCCGTAAGTATTCATTTTACTTAACTTAAGGGTGGAAGTGTATCGGTTTCCCACCACGTCAATGTGCCGAAAAATCCTAATTAATTCAATCATTAAACAAATATAATTTTTAGTTCAAAATCACACCAATTATTCTTTTAACACTCAACAAGCCCAGAAATAAATTTTCTTTCTCGATGATCATTTATGCCAAACAAGGTCATAAGTCATGTCAAATACATCCATTCCATATTCGAAAACAAGAGATTAAATTTCACAGCAAGCTTAGGAATTTTACTTCTCTATTTACTAAAAGTTAAACTAGTAAAAAAAAAATATAATCCAACTTACAATTCACAACATAATCAATTAAGATCCCTAAAATGTAACATTTTGAAATTACAATTAAAGTTCCAAATGAAACCTTACAAAAAAAAAAAAAAAGGAGAAAAGAGAAAAAAAAAAAAAAAAAAAAGAGAAAAAAAAAAACATACTTCCTAGATTTGAAAATCTCCATTACAATTCAATTAGAGCTAAAAATTCAATTAAACAAACTTAATCTATAGATTCATAAATCTGAAATTTAACTACAAAAATATGAAAACTAATATGACCATTTACATAATTTAAATCAAGTTATTCGATTAAAGTTTTTATCAGATAAAAAAAAATTGTATCGCCAAACTTGTTTGATCTAGATAGTTGTAAGAATAAATTTTTGAGGGGAGCATGTATTTAAAAATGATAAAATAAAAATGTAAAAGGTGATGAGTCTATAAGATTTGTAATTGAAAATCAATATAGAAAATGTCTATATCTATTATCAAATAAGCTCTTAATTACCGAATACCTATTCACTTTTCTTAACTAGTATATACCCTAGGCGATATACATAAGTTGCTTTTATTAATATCTATTTCAGTAAGTATTCATAAAATTTTAATACTTTTACATAATCAATACAAATATAAAATACATAAAATAATAATATTCTATTACAATAATTATTAAAATTAAAAAATAATATAATAAATCCAAATTATTAAAACTTATTTAGATAGTAAACGCAAATTTATATATTAAAATAATAAACAATAGTGGGTTTTAATAATTTTTATGCGTTATTATTAACTTCATTGAAAAAGCAAATTTACATAATTTCTGCAATTGATTCTTGTATTTAACATTTTTTTTTCAATTTTCATTTAAAAAATTTATCAATAATTATAAATGTATGTTTAATCTCGACCTAAATATATTTATATTTAACCCAAAAAATTATACTTTTTTTTTACAAAATCAAGTAGTTAGAATAATAATTACGTAAAATCTTCAATTATCATGATACGACAATTGGACAACATGGGAGATCGAAAATATTATACCATATAATATTTACAAAATTACAAAAATTTAGAATGATTAAAAATATAAGTATCCGTTCGGTGTGTTTGTCTATAAACTTATTTACAAACAACACATAGTTCACCCACTTTTTAGCTATACACATTTTTCGAACCACTTTTTAACTATACACATTTTTCAAAACCACGCATCTTGAAAACAAAACAATAATATTTTTGTTTATAAAGAAAAAATATAGCCTTCGAACGGAGTTTTAAATATTTTCTATAAATTTATTTACAAACAACACATTTTTCATCAATATTTATCTCACGGATTTAAATACTGCATTAATTCAATTGAAAATTGCATTAATCAACATGAATTTAAATACGACATTAATCTACACAAATTTTAATTTTAATTTTTTTTGTTTCCAAAATATTGTTAGTGCATTTTGTCGAAAAAATGCATAAAAATTTATCCAAACAGTAAATATTAAAAATTTACGAAGGGAGTAACATTCTATTACAATAATTATAAAAATCTAATAAACAACTTAACTAATCCAAAATATTAAAAATTTATTTAGACAATAAATACCAATTTATATATTTAAATAATGAAGGACCCTAAATTTCAATAACTTTTATGAGTTATTGTTCACTTCATTGAAAATGTAAATTTATATAACTTTTGTGTTTGCCTCTTGTATTTAACATTTTCTCTTTAATAATAAAGTATTTTATAATCTCAATGTTATCTACACGAATTTAAATACAACAATAATATACACGACTTCAAATGAAAATCGCATTAATCAATACATATTTAAATAACATATTAATTTACATGAATTTTTATTTTATTTTATTTTATGTTAGTTTTTTTTCAAAAAATTACAAATACATTTTGGCTGGAAAATGACTAATAATGCTTATCTATCCTTACTTCTACTTTATATATATACAGATAAAGATAATGATTATTAAAATTTAAAGACAACATAACTAATCCAATTATTAAAAAATACACCGTTTTGTACGTACGTATTCGTTTTGGAACCTAAAAAGGAAACGAAACCTAACTTTCGTAATCTCTGCCATTTTGGAACCCTCCTTAAGAGTAGAAAGAAAACCTCGCTTCACCTTTGTACTATCCTTTCTTCCTTCTTCTCTTGCTACTTCACCCTAATCGTATTACCTTCGTTCATCGTGTTTTTATCTTACCCATATAAAAGAGTCAGTTTCCAACACATTGTTCATTCTTTCGTCCCAAACAAAATGACACCGTTTTGTACATATGTATTCTTTTTGAAACCTAAAAAAGAAACAAAACCTAACGCTCATATTCTATTCCGTTTTGGAATCCTCCTTAAGAATAGAAAGAAAACCTTACTTCCCCTTTGTATTGCCATTTTTTCCTTCTTCTCCTCTCGCTACTCCACCCTAATCGTATCACCTTTGTTCATCGTATTTTTATCTCTAAAAAACTATGTCGAGTCATTTTTGGAGCTCTACAAAGCATATCAAGGTAAATCCCACCGAGTATCACTAATCATTTCTAGAAATTCCACATTATTTGGTTGTTTTCATAACTTTAGAACTTGAGAAAAGGATGGTGCTGAGTCGAATCGAAGATGGGAAGTGGCTGCAGAACATGAAGATTGATGAAAAAGTGAAAAGAAGAAATTGTCAAACTCATTTATACATTAATGATGATTACATATTTATAGTACATGAAAAAAAAGATAAGATACATGTAACTATTCTAAATACAAATAAGATAAGTACAAGAGGTTATAAAGAGATTAAATATTACTGCTGTTACAATAAGGTGCGTCAACAATAATTTCTTCCAATACGCCCCCTCAAGATGGTGGACGATAGAACACCAATCTTGGAGCGAATAAGAGAGACTTGCGGGCCATATAAGGATTTCGTGAGTATGTCAGCTAACTAGTCATGAGACGATACATGTGAGACATGAAGAGAGCAGGACTGAACCATTTCATGAATGAAATGGAAGTCAAGGGCAGCATGTTTCATTCGAGAATGAAACACCGGGTTTGCACAAAGATAAGTCGCACCTACATTGTCACAATAGATAACTAGAGTAGAAGAGCTTTTGTAACCAATCTCTTGTAGTAGTGACTTTATCCAAAGTAGTTCAGCTGAGGCGTTTGCAACAGAATGGTATTCTTCCTCGGTGGATGATTGTACAACTGAGTTTTATTTGTTCGAGCTCTAGGAGATAGTATTTGGCCCAAGAAACACCATTTACGCACTAGTTAAAATTCTGTTAGTTTTGTCACCCTCAGTTGGCGTCACTAAATGCATGAAGATGCATGGAGGAGTTTTTACGTAAAAACAGTCCATGATCGACGATACCTTTCAAGTAGCGAATAAGCCTTTTTAGAGATGACCAATGAGAGAGACAAGGATTATGCATGTACTGGGAAAAATGGTTGACACAGAAGGATATATCAGGGACGGGTGAATGGGAGATATTGTAAAGCACCAATGAGAGCTCAATATTCAACATCATTAGGAATCGGTTCTGTGTCATGGGCAGTGAACTCGTGGAAGAGAAAGATAAGCGAGCTCATAGGTTTAGCATCTAACATTTTTTCTTTAGAAAGAAGGTTAATCGTATATTTATGTTGGGACAGAAGCAAGCCATGTTCATGCTGAAGAACTTCAATACCGAGAAAATATGAAAGAGACTCGAGGTCCTTAATGGAGAATTCATTAGAAAGAGAAGAGATAAATTTGGTAATGAGTTTGGAGTTATTACCCGTCAGTATGATGTCATCGACATATACGAGCAGGAAGAGGATGGAAGAGGATCAACGATAGATGAAAAGACAGGTGTCAGATTTGGATTTGACAAAACATGATTTTAGAAGGAAAGTTTTGAGAGTAGTGAACCAGGCACAGTGTGCCTGTTTCAAACCATATAGGGACTTGCGTAAATGACATACAGGAGAAGGAAACTGACTATCCTCAAAACCTGGTGGCTAAATCATAGAAACATCTTCAGAAAGCTCGCCATGTAGAATAGCATTATTAACGTCTAGTTGTCTGAGAGACCAGTTATGCGTTAGAGAGATATTGAGGAGAAGACGAACAATAGATGGTTTTACAACTGGGCTAAATGTTTCTGTATAGTCAAGTCCTGCTCGCTTTCTGTATAGTTAAGTCCTGCTCGCTGATGAAACTCTTTTGCCACCAGTCTGTCTTTATATTTTTCAACTGAACCATCGGGATTCCTTTTGATTCAGAAGACCCTCTTACATCCTACGACATTTTGGGTTGGGGAAGATGGTACCAAGGTCCAAGTACCATTTTTAATGAGTGCATTGAACTTAGATGACTTGGCAGCTCTCCATTGAGGGTCCTTAATTGTCTAAGAAACACATGTGGGTTCAATAGGAGGAGAATTGGAGATGGTGGTGAGCCTGGAATATTTTTTGTTGGGAAATCGAATGTTGTTCTTTCCACAGGTTTGCATAGGATGAACATTTTGAATAGAGGATGAAAAACACTGTTATGTGGCTCTGGTGAAGAGGGAGAGGGCAAGCTGGGGAAGTTAATAGAGTTGGCCAAGTTTTTTGGAGAAGATGAGGAAGAAGAATTATTTCAATTATGAGGAGAGAGGTTGATAGAGGGAGATAAGGTAGTTGGCCTTGTTGCTGAGGAAAAATAGGGATAGGGTTTGTTGTTGCATTATTTGAAAGATGAGGTTGGGGAGATAAGATTTGATGGGTAGGAGAAGATAAGATATTTGGGATTGGGTTTGTTGGGATAGAGATAGGATTTGTTGCTGCATTATTTGAAAGATGAGGTTGGAGAGATAAGATTTGATTGGTAGGAGAAGATAAGGTGGTTGGGATAGGGTTTGGTGGGATAAGGATAGGGTTTGTTGCTGCATTATTTTAAAGATGAGGTTGGGGAGACAAGATTTGATTGGTAGGAGAAGATAAGGTAGTTGGGATAGATGGAACAGGTTCGGAAATGAAGTCGAAATTTGAAATATTGGAGTTGATCCAATACCTGAATTCCAGAGAGAGAAGTAACATCTTGCATGGCTCCTGATGAAGATGCTGAACCACTGTTTCTAGGGATAAAAATGGTTGGACAGTGTTAGGATTGGTTGAGAAAGGGAGAGGGGAGGCAGGTGGGCTTTGTTGACCCTGGGATAGCCGAGATGCAAAGGGATAAATGTGTTCGACAAATTGAACATGACGAGACGTGAATAACTTGTTGGACACATAATCAAAAGACAAACACGCACTTTGGGTAGGAGAATAACCAAAAAACACAAAAGGGTTGATTTGGCATCAAGTTTATTTTTTGTGTGCGATTTTAACCAAGGATAACACAAACAGCCAAAAATGTGTAATTTGTCATAATTTGGTGAAATATGGAACAATTTTTCGAAGAAGGATGTATAGTGAAGGTTAACTTTAGGCATTCGGTTAATAAGGTAAACACAGGTTGCAAAGGTATAGGGCAAAAAATGCAGCGGCATGGAGGCATGGTGAAGTAAGCTCAACCGAGTCTCAACAACATGTATATGTCATCTTTCAGAATACTTGTTGTGTTTCGGGGTGTGTGGAGGGGTGGTTAATTGGGTTATTCCATTACTAGCACGAAATGGAGCAAGAGCAAGGAACTTTCCTCCATTGTCTGAATAAAACATTTTGATTTTTAGGTTAAGTCAATTTTCAATAGGAGCTTTGAATTTGACAAGGACATTGTAAAAATCATATTTTTGCGTAAGGTGAAAGAATTCATTGACAATAACTCTTGAGACTCCAATAAACTTAGAATGTTATTGCCAGATTGGATCATCAATCAGATCCAAGATAATCCAGTGTCATTGGATGAGGACAAGATGTTTTGGCTTGCAGATAACTCCAACAAGTTCATTACTTCATCGTGCAGAGACTTAATTAGAAGGAAAGCTAGCCTCCAACAGTCCATGAAATGTATTTGGAGTAATGATCTTCCTATTAAAATTTCCTCCTTCATCTGGAAACTTTGGATAAATTGGATACCTATGGAAGAGACACTGAAGAAAAAATTTGGATTCCAATTCCCCTCGAAATGTCAATGTTGCTCTACAATTGAAAAAGTGGAGCTTGTGTTCCTTTAAGGCCAAGTTGCAATCCAGGTTTGGTCTCACTTCTTTTCTAGATTTGGCAAGAAATTTCATACATATTCCCACCCCAGATGTCTATATTATGCTTGGATGTCATATTGCAAACAATTAAAACCTCCTTGGGTGCGTACTCTTCAACTGGTGCTATGGTTTATTTGGATTGATCGTAACAAATCTAAACATGAGGATAGAAAATTTTTATCTGAGAGGATTATCAAAGTAGTTTTAGGCACAATGAAAATCATGTGTGGATCCTGAATTAAATGTTCTCCAAAAATCAGTAAGATAGAGCTCAAATACTGGAATAAACCGGATTCAAACCAATTAAAAATCAATATAGCTAGTACTTGTCTGAAAGAAGGCACAATAGTAAATGGTGGGATTGCTAGATCTGATTCTAAAGAAGTTATATTTCGATTTAATGGAAAACTAGAGTCAGTCTCTTATCTAACCAGTGCAGTGGTTCAAGCAATTAAAATAGCTGCCCAAGTTTGTAATTAGAAAGATGTGCAGAACATTTCATTTGGAGTCAATGATTCACAATGTATCTCTTGGATGAAACCTAATCATCACAGCCCATGGAGGTATTGCTATCTCATTGAACAAATTCATATACTGCTCAATAATTGTGACAGAACATTCAGACTTATACTGCGCGCTGTCAACCAATCAGCTGTGGAATTGGCGATGAGTTGGAAGGAGAACCATGTCATTAGGTATTTCACGAAGGAAGATCTTCCCAGCAAAGTTAAAAGCTTTATCAAACTGGAATCTGAAAACTTGCCATACATTGTTCACTCCTAACAATTTCATAGAGGTCTTAGGTGGTTAGAGATTGTGTAAGGAGTAAGTTACTCCTCATTTAAATTTTTTGATGCACTTGGTGTAATCTTTCATTTAGTGTATTATGCTTGTATGGAGTAGTACTCTATATTAGCATCTGAAACATTCTAGTTTGGTTTCTATTTTGATCATATGTGTTGTAACGACTTAGGTCCCACTTAATGGGTTGTCTCGGCCGTTAGATGAAGGCGTACTGTCCCACTGTACCAACACGAGTCTTTTCAACATACTTTGTCCTCACTCGTCGAGAAAACTTCCCAGTAGGTCACCCATCCCAAAATTTCTCCAAACCAAGCACGCTTAACTGTGGAGTTTCTAATAATGAACTTCCGAAAAAGAAGGTGCACCTTCTTAGTATGAGTAGTACCTATAATTTCTTTTAAGCTTTCTTAGTCGGGGTATTACATATGTACCTAGGCATCCCCCTTAGAGGTTATAGCTTTATGTCCCCCTCCCTTAGGTGTAATTTTTTTTTTCTAATAAAATAGTAGGGGTATCTTAACCCCCCCCCCCCCCCCCAAAAGTAGAGGTGGAGGCATAAAAACCACACCAAAGCTATTTTGGGATTTTATAAAAAAAAAAAAAATCAGATTTTTTGCGCAGCGGATATAACCAAATGTACTTGGTAAAATGGTCGATAAACAAAACATAATATTTATGACCATCTGTAGAAGATATTAGGGGTGTCCACACATCGGAGTAAACAATTTGTAATAATGCAGATGTAGTAAGATAAGAAATATGAAATGGCAAATGATGACTTTTATTGCAGTGACACACATTACAATCAAAATTAGAAACCTTGGTAAACGACATAGAGAAATGTTTATTTGAAACTAGAAATTGTAAAATCTTCATGGAAGGGTGGCCAAGTCTGTGGTGCCATCGTGCTAGATGGGGGAGTTGGATGTAGTGCTGAAAAATGCAAGAAGTGGTTCAGTTCTCGAAGTTGGCCATGCATAGACGCTGTTCCTAGCTTAACCTGTTAGTATTGGTGCTCCGTTCTGCAAATTTTTGACAACAAAATGAGATGGTGAGAACTCAATAGAAGCAGCATTATTGCAACAAAATTTATTCACAAAAATCAGATTGTGCTTCATAGATGGAACACATAAGACATCTTTGAGAGAAAATTGAGATTTTTTATGGGATAGAGTAGCATCGCCCGTATGAGTGATAGGGAGACCTATGTCGTTGCCAATTTAAACGTCATCAGTGCAAAGATGGTCATTGAGAAAGGATAAATTGTTGAGACTAGTAGTTATGTGATGGGATGCTCCTTATCAAGGAGCCATTCCGAGGCGGAGGAGTCAAGAGAAACAACAGTATTGGCCGTAGGGTGGGAGGAAGAGGGACGGCCATTTTGTGATGGGTTTTTGGATATGTAGTGAAATGAGGGACATAATTTTGCTGAGTGTATTTGAGTGACACAAAGTTGACACTTCCCAAGGTATGGTCGTGGGCTAGTACGTTGAGGAAAGTTGGAAGAATTGGAATTAGGATACCGGTTGTTTTATTATTTTTGTGATTGGAGTTGGAGGATTTTGTGTTGGTGATTTCGAGTGGTGTTTTGAGTTGTGATTGGTGACGAGAAAGAAGAATTTGAGGAAAAAAAAGATGGCTGAGATGGGGTGATTAATTGAGTTTCACGAGTTACAAGTTTTTCGTGCAATTCATCAAAAGAAATAGCAGTGTCTCGTGCACAAATAGCTTCACACAACCCATGGTATTTAGTTCCTGGTCCCTATAGAATATGTAAAGTAAGTTCATCTGGATTTGGCGATGCTCCCATGAGAGTTAGGTTATCAATGATGCACTTGACGATGTGCATATATTAATTAATCGTTGCATCTCCCTTATGAAGATGACTGAGATTGGACTTTAGTTGTAGTATTCGTCCATGAAAAGGTTGAGCATATATATTTTAGATGGTTTCCCAAGCCTCTCCAGGTGATTTTGCAACAGTAACAAATGGAACAAGAGTTGGGGACAACGAACTCACAATCGCATTCAGAAGTAGTTTATCTTGCCTAATCCATTTAGCAAATTATGTATTAGGTTCTTTTTTATCAACAGTTTTGATAGTGAGAGGTGGACATGGGATAGTTCCATCAACGAAGCTAAAGAGATCGAATCCAATCAATAAGGTATGGATTTGGACAAACCATGCTGCATAGTTTGGGGATGTGAGTTTGATTGAAATTTGGACTTGAGAATTGATGATGATGGGAGGATGTAGGATGACTGGTTGAATGGTGGAGGAGGATGAGTTGGTTTGCCATTGAGATTGGTGTTCTTATCAATAGTAGTCATGATTGGGATATGAACTGCTCTTGAAAATTAAAGGATAGAAAAGAGATAAAATGACAGTGGTAAAAGGAGGAGGCCGAAAATTGTAAAGAATGAGAGGGATCAAAGGACTCGTTTGGGTTGTTGCTCTGATACCATGATGAGAAAGTGAAAAGAAAAAATTGTCAAACTCATTTATACATTAATGATGATTACATATTTATAGTACATGAAAAAAGATAAGATACATGTAACCATTCTAAATACAAATTAAGATAAGTAGAAGATGTTACAGAGAGATTAGATATTACAAATATTACAATAAGGTGCGTCAACTATTATTTCTGCCAATAAAGATAAATGTTATGGAGTGGTGGCATAAAATGGCCTTCCCCGTTAAAAGAGTATGGTTTGTTGTTTATGCACGAGTTAAGGCTCGCAAAATGGTTAGTCTCTCTCCCCCTCCTCGTGTGTGGTCGATTAGTGGCTAAGTTAAAACGTAGTTTGTGAGTTTGTGATCATGTATGTTTCCTTTCTTATAAATCGATTTAGGGCTTCTCTATCAGATAGTCTTATTTAAACCTCCCTATAATACATACCTCCGACATTAAAAAACAAGATAAATTGTTTTATTCATATTTTATATTCGACCAACACACTATTTACTAGAAGAGAATAAATGATCATTTCTTTCTGGTAGATGTCTTAGCTGAAAGTTTGTTTCAGGATTTAGATTGGGCGGGATTCGTTAAAATTTCGCAATATTAGTTTTCTCCTTGCACAAATCACGAATCTGAGCAAGGTTGAAGCTCAATGGTTTATAGCCTTGATTTATATGGCGGCAGCACTAATATTGCACAGATTCAGGATATTGGTACGTATGTATGAGAAGTCATTTGTACAAATGTTGATACGTATGTACTAGATATCTTTTACATCAATGTATTTTTAACATTTTTTGCTAATTTAAAGTTGATATTGTTAATTCTGACTTGACCTTATTTACGGTTTATTTATAACTACATTATTTTTTAGATTGTCAATTTTGATTTGCTTTTCAACATGCTATCATATACGTAGTTATTCACATCTCGTGCATTGCAGGTGCGATCACTAGTGCTTTATAAAGTGATACGTTTTTTATTCGTGCTTGGTAAAAATAAATGGAGAATGCTACACTTACTCTTTAGCATACACATTCACTTACTCCCCCTCACATGGGGTGGGGTCCACAATTATTTTAATAATTGTGGACCCCACCCCATGTGAGGGGGAGGAAGTGAATGTGTAAATGATGGGAGTAAGAGTAGCATTTCCCAAAATAAATTCAGAACTCAAATTGAATTTTATAGATAAACTAGAATCGTTCAAAATGGTGAGAGACACAGAAATACACGAATGAATAACAAATACACCAACACAGATGCAAGTACACAAGCATCAATAGAAATATAGAATACAACTCTTATTCCTCTATGTATAACCTAACATAAATAAATAATAATAAAGAATAACATCACTGTATAATGAGTAAAAAAAATACCCACAAAAGTAAAAAAGAAGAATCCAATCCCCGTGTAAGAATGAGTCTGATCTAGTTCTTCATGAGGGCCAAAACAGACACAACCAATGAAGAACAGATGATACCCCCTGAAACCTCCAGCAAGTTTCCGGCACCCTGGTCAGGCGCCGGGGCCGGTGCCGACACTTCTTGGGCCATAACAGCTGACAAAGTTGCAATAATTGCTATTACAATCAAAACACCCTTTAAACTTGCCATTGTAATCTGATATTAACTCAAAAATTAACAAAAGGTATATGATAATTAATAAATAATAATAATAATTTTATAATAATAAGATGTAGAAAAGGCCTAAGAAACTTATTTGCTGTGTCTATCGTTGATATATTTGAGGGGTTTATATAGTTGGCCAGTTGGGAGAGGCGGTGGGGGTGGGGTCAGGAAAAACGTGGACACGGTGTGAAAGGGGACATGCCAGACTGAGAACAGGTGAAAAGATTGAGTCCAAAGAGTAAATTTCATCAGTGGTCATTGCACTTTCAGCATAATTTCAATCGGGTAACTATGTCTCAATTGGGTTATTGGATTTTAGCGTGTGTTCGGCGAAGACATCTGTTTGGTTTACAAACTAATCTGTAGACTACAAACTTTTTAAAATTATTTTTTAATCACAAAGTAGTTTCTATCTCCACTTTTCAATGACAATTTATAAATAACTTTTGTTTACCAAAATAAATCAATTTATAAATCACTTTCTTTTACCAAAATTTAGCTTCAAATTTAAAATTGCCACCTGACTCCATTATCTATCGTCTTCAAATTAATGGAAATTGCTTAATATCCGACCATAGTTTACTTTCACGTAAAATTAATGGTAAGAAAGTAGTGAAATTTGAAACGAAATTAAAGTTCGATTACTTGAGTAAAACTAAATTAAATTTTGAGTGATCCGATTAAATGAGCGTGTCTGTTCTTAGAATATTTTCAACAATTTATTTTCTCATACAGAAATCAGACTAGTTTTCAGATTAACTTTCAGTTTTTAATCTTTTAGTTGATGGGGGTCTAGTTTTCAAAAGATGATAAAGAAGGGGTGTGGGTTGGGAAATTGGGAATTCGGCGGCACAACGCTTCTTAAGGCGGCGATAGCTGCCACGTTAGGCCATATGGATATGTCGCCATATGGCACAGGTTGGTTTAGTCGTTTAGCTACGTTAGGAGGTTAATTTGTAGAATTGGTCAAATTGTAATTGGTCATAATAATTAGTTTAAAATAAGTTTGATATTTCTTTTACCACAAACTCGTGTTTCACTATTGTCCATATATTTAATCTCTCTCTCTCTCTCTCTCACAAAATGGAAAATGGTTTACTTCTCTTCTGAGTTCCTACTTCCTTTAAGAACTTTGCAACTTATACAAGACTTGAGGGATAAGGGGATTGAGAATCCCTTACATGAGTTGTGTAGGGTCTTTTCCATGAATTTCCCTTCATTTTCCTTTACCGCATTTCATTCAAATGGTTGAACGGAGATGAAAAGTAATTTTTTTGCTATCTTTTTCGAGAATCGCCTAAAGTTCAAATTAAAAATGTGAACTGATTTTGCATTATTTCAATTGAAGTACCTATTATAAGACGTACAATGCATTAGAGACATATGATTGTTACGCTTCGACCAGACTATTTTTTATCTATATGCATTATGTCTCGATTCATGAGTTTCTCAGTCTGAGGGGTTACCAACATCGGGATGAAAAGTTTTTTTTTGTCAAATATGAGATAGAATCAACCTTTAAGCATTGTTTGGAAGTTGTTTAATGAACGGTTTAAATTATAAATACAGTCTTATCTCTAAATTAATAATCTGAAATATATGATAAAATTTCGTGAAAACGCCAAGTTGTATAGATATAATTTAATATTTATGCTATCTAATAATTAATACAAAATATAAAATTAGTAGAATCACATTCAGAATCATCTATCTAGAATATCAGTTTTTCTCTTAATTTACCTGATCTCGAACTGTATAGCTTGAAGAATCTTATGAGCTACAACATCAATAGATATTGAAAGGTCAATAAGAGAAATAGATGAGTAAAGTGACCTAATATTCTTTGTTAGACAACTAGTATTTCACCCGTGCATGAAATTTCTGTCCATAATAATAATTTCGATGAAAATTTATGGAAATATATTAATTATACCATCATACAAAAAAAAGTAGAAATAACATTTTATTACAAAATGTTATCGAATTTGAAACTTTAAAAAAGACCGAACTAATTAAAATAGAAAAAGAAACAATATCTCAGTGTACTGGTCTTAAAGTTCGGCACGTAATTAATTTTTGTATTAAATTTGTTTTGTGCTGATAAAAACAAAGGCGCCAAACGGAGGTTTAACAATGATAAAATATATTTCAGAAAATAATATAATTTATAATAGTAAGGATAATAAATGAAAAAAAGAAGTTAATGATTAAAACATAATTATAATACTAATAGTTATGCATACGATTATTTTAAATACAATTCAACATGCAAAAGTAATTGCCCCAGACTCTGGTTAATGGTCATGACATATGACGCAAACAAATGAAATTGTTAATGACAATGGAAAAAACAAATTTATAGTTAATTTGATTTCGAGTAACATTTCATTACAAAATTTTACCAAATTTGAAACTTTAAAAAAATATAAAACTAATCAAAATAAGAAAAGAAACAATATTCCAACGTACCACGCCACTTAAAGTTTTGCATTTAATTAATTTTTTTGTATTAAATTTGTTTTTCCTTTTATTTACCTTTTTCACTAAAATTTTGTCGACTTTATCACCAATTTTTGTTTTAATGTATTTTAATTTAACTTTCGACCAAGTTTTTTTTTTTCTTTTCTTTAAATGTGTTGCTTACATATATTTTATTCAAACATTCAATATATTTATTAATTAATATTTTTTATTTTCAAAATATATTAATATTATTATTTTCATTTCTAACATAACAAATTTATATAAAATATATTTATTTAATTCTTACTGGAATAAATATATTTTTTCACAAAAATAATATTTTTGTTCATAAACGAACACATAGCTGTGGAATAGATCCTTAATTTATTAAAAAGAATTAAAAATAATAAAATATAATTATAATATTAAGGATAATAAATGACTTTTAATTGTTAATAATTAGAACATAATTTTAATATTGATAGTTACACATAAGATTTTTTTTCAAATAAGGTTCAACATGCGAGAATGATTGTCCCTTACTTTTGATTAGGGATGGCAATAATGTTAACAGACTTGATACTTGTTTGAGACCCGACATAAATGAGCGGGGATTACTCGATTAAATGAGTTTGTAAATCAGGTATGGATGTAAGCTTTAAAGGAAAAAGTACATAACTACAAACCTAAAAATATCACTTTTTAAAGTTAACAAATTTAAAACTTCTTTTTAAAAATCATGTGTTAATAATAATAAATAAATATAATATTATATAAAAACAATTATCTATTATATCCTAAATTAAAGGTAATATTATTTTACCCAAACACCGCTCATACTTAATATTTACATCCCCACCCCACTCCACCCGAGTCAAAATTGGTCAAACAAAGTTACAGTTCAATCACAATTGCAAATTTAGTTGAAAATTTCATCCACACCCCACCCCTTTCCCTCAAAGTCACAGTTGATCACACAAAGTTACTATTCGATCACAATTACAAATTTGTGATAAGTAAAAATTTTTAACATATAATTGATCATAATTACAAATATAGTCACAACTTACTCTTTTTTTTTTATCACATTTAATCAATATTTTAGTCACAATTATCTAATAAATTGTCACATTTGTGACCGATCAAAATTTTTTAACATTAAATTAATTCAACAATTTAGTCATAACATTAAATTAATTCAACAATTTAGTCACAATCACGTAACAATTGGTCACAATCATCCGTAATTGATCACAATTACATAAAACACCATCAAAGACACTAAAATCGCCCCCAAAAACCACCACCCACTACCACCAGGGTTACCAACGAATCATCCACCACCGCCCACTCCTAACACAGAACCATTAACCACCACCACCCAGATTGTCACAGATCCACCACCGACTTCCGCGACAGATCCACCACCACCACACGCCACCACTACCAACTCACCGCACCGCACCACCATTTGCAGCACAACCCACACCATCACGCATCTGTTGGATCTCAACTCTCGTTGGAAAATCCACAACTCACCAACAGGCCTCTGCCTTTTCGCTGATGTCTCCAACCTACACCATACAGCCTAAAAATAAAGATTCAAATCCTCTCAAATCACCTCTTTGTCAGACTTAAACTCATTGTTGGCTCTCTACAGACCCGCAACCACAAGCTCAGCTACCACACAATCACACCGCCATCATCATTTGCACGAATTGATCCACAATTGGGGAAAGTGGGGGTGAGAGATGGCTGATGGAGACCGACCTAGAGCGGCAATCCTCGCCAGATATTTTCCAGATCTCGCCGCAAGAGACCGCTACTAGAGCGGCGGGCAACGACGAGGATCGCCGCTACTAGTGGTGGTCTCCAGCGTCAAGATCGCAGCTGTAGTGCGCTCTGTGATCTCGCCGTTGGTCGGGAAGATAGAAGAGAGAGAGAGAGAGAAGGTTTCGCGGGTAGATAGTGTAGAGAGAGACAGACAGAGAAGGTCTCGTTTTAGATATTGTTTTTTGGGATGATAGATTTGTTTTAATTTATTTATTGTTAAAAATTTTAATTTAACACCTGATTTGTAAAAAAAATATCTATACTTGATTTTTAAATTTGGAACTTAGAATCTAGGCCTCCGTGTAATTTTCTCAACTTTAAAACCCGACATGAGTATGGGTCGGAAGTGAATTTTACTACGATGCTCATACTTGATCCACATACCCACTAATTTCCTTAAAAAAATATAGAATTTAAACAAAAGTGATTATGTAAAAAGAAAAAAAAAAAATAGAACCCAAATACTTATTAACATTGGTAAAGTCTAAACCTTAATATGTTTAAACTATTGACATTGTTAACGTCAAAAAAATTTGTTTAAATTCACTAGTTTAGTTTCAACCTAGAACAAACTTTTTTTTAAAAGTCAAATTCAAGTAAAATCCAACATTTAACTGGTTCAAGTTAATTCGGAGCACCTCTAGCATATAACCTATTTATGGTCCTAAAAAAATAAATAAATAATTGGTAATGAGTTTTAAATGGGTATAGAAGTATACTCATCTTCGACCGGCACTCTACCCGTAATTCTTAAATGGATATATGAGTAGGATATGAATGTTGTAAATCTCTAGTGAGTAGGGTATGAATTTAGCAAATCTGACCTATATCAGACCTATTCCATCACTAATGGTCATGACATATGATGCGAACAATTGGGGGGTATTCATCCATATCTTCCACGACTTTCATATTCATGATGGTTTTGTGAGGATTCAATTGTTGTGATGAAGACTTTCTAGCTACCTAGAACTATGTACTAGCATTAGCAATTTTTTTTTTGGGTGAATAGATAACCTTCACTATTTAATAAACAATTATGCAATGGATAAATTAATTTAGAGAGGTTAGAAAAAAGATAATAACGAGCGATACGAAAAAGAAGTTGTTTAACCAATTATATATAACTTATAAGCATTAGCAAAACAAAGGAAACTATGTACAAAATAGAGCTGGATAAAGTGACAGGTAAGAGCAACCACAATGGGATGTGCAAAGTGAATGTCCAAGAGATGAGATAGAGAGAGATGGATATATTATTTTAATTATAATATTTGAAGTAGAATGTGAGAAAAAATAGAGAAAAAAGAAGAGAGAGATAGATACAATTTTAAATAAATTAATAAAAAATAGTGAAAAATGTAAAGTAGAATATGCGATTGTGAAAAGTATGAAGTAGGAAAGTAAGAAAAAGTGAAAGAGAAAGAAAGAAAAAAAAATATTACAATGGGACCTACAAAATTTTTGTGCGTATATCTTACACACAGTTGGTAGTGTGAGCATTGTGGATGGATTTTGGCATGAGGAGTGAGAGCGGCATAAAAAGAAAAGAAAATAATAATAGAATTTAAAATAATAAAATGAGGATTAAGATCCTAATAAAGGATGTGAAAATTACAAGGAAATTTGTTTTTTTTTTTTTTTTTTTTAACATATAATCAAAAATTGTTGTATAGTTTTATTATTTTCTTAGTTATTTCATCATGCGCATATTTGATATATAATAAAAAAAATTAAAAAATATTGAATTCATAATTCTATTTTTCAACATAAAGCAATGCATCGCACGAATGAAATATTAGTTAAAATAAAATAAACACATCACCACCCAATAAAATTGATCTAGTGTTACAGTGGGCACACTTTATGGTACCCATCGTTGGTGTAATATTGCCACGTGTCTCAAAAAATATATTTTGGAATACGGAAAATGATCTAAAACCCATTGTGGGTTTCATAAGAAACCCACACCCCACCCCCCTATGATGGGTAGGCAGTGGGCCCGTCCACCATTATCCAACCTCCATCCGTTATGTGGCGGATGGGTTTTATAATCATGTGCACTAGATCATCATCTTTTGGAATACATGGTAACATTACAATTACAATTGGTATATTTTATAGCGCCCGCCCACTCTGTGCAGTACATCGGGATTGCGCCACCAAACACACATCCCACCCCCACCGCACCCAATCTCACCATCACAAGCCTAATTCATTTCCCAAAAACCAAAAATTGCACTCCCGTCTTTCCACAATTCTCATCTTCTCCGGCGACCACATCTCCTCCCCCCAGGCCCCAGCCCCTCTCATCTGATGACTATCTCTAAGGTTAAAGAAACTTCCTCATGAAGCTTCTCCTCCACAAGGATCGTCGTCTTACCTTCCATATAAAGGAAAACAAACTCTCGAAGCTCTTGGTGCCCCGGGGGGGGGGGGGGTTTCTTAGGCGGTTCTATTACCTGCGCAAACAACAGCGTCGGTGTTGCTGCGATCTGTAGTGCAAATCTATTTGTTTATTAGAGGTCAACCAGCATCAACAGTGTAGATCTGTTTGTTGGTGCGACAACAGTGCCCAACGCTTCTATGATCTACGGTGTAGATTGGCTTTTTGCACGATATATTTTTTGTGATGGTTGTTGGTGTGATATGCATATGTGTGTTGCAATTTGGATGTTGGTGATGGTAGTGGTAGTGTTGATGCAGTTGTGTTGGTGGTGATGGTTGTAATGCCCATGTGATAATGAGTGTACGGTTGAGGTGGTGGAAAGGTCACTGTGTTGGTGGTGGTGTTGGTTAGGTTGGGTTTGGATGGTGCTGGCGGCGGCGGCGGCAGCGGTGGGTGGCGGTGGTGGATGGAGGTTAGGTGAGGTGAGGTGGCCGTGGGATGGGGTGAGATTAAGAGTATGTTTGATATTGTTTAAAAAGAGTTTTTTTGAAATAAATAGTGATTTCTAAGAGAATGAATGATTGAAATTTGATTGAAAAGTCAAATATTGTGGGCTTAACTTTTCATGAATGGTTGATATTGAATATACTGTAGAAAAAAGAGAAAACTTTAACAAAATCAAACAGGGACTAAGATTGACTATGACCTTAAGATTCGTTATCGAAGATTAGTAAATAATGTGGCCTAAAAAATTGAGATTATAATTAATTTATAATTGTGATTCGTAATTTTTAAGTTGTGATTGATAAGTACCTTTTGTGCACTTATATATCTCTAAAACCAAGTAATTCATTTCCAAAAAAAAAAAAAAAACCAAGTAATTGATCTGTTGTTTTACAGTTTTAGAGCTTGTTTGGTAAATGTAAAATTTTTACCACAATTTTTCAAACTCAATCTCAACCATTCATTCTTAGTCAAACTCACAATTTTTTCAAACTCAATTTGAATAATTCATTCTTAGTCAAGCTCACAATTTTTTACTTTTCAAACATTTTTAAACCACACATTCATCAAAAAATCAAAAAAATTACAAAAATTAAAATTTCTCACATTACCAAATAGGCTCTTATTACTTAATTCGTTGTTGTTTATTTTAGTTATCAGCTTGAATTCGAGAAATTGGATGAGTTGGAGTGAATTGAGACCGATTAAATGAATTGTAGACTTATATATCATGAAAGTAGAGGACAACAATCGAAAACTAATCTGAAGCTAAGTTGAAGAGAATCGGGAGTTGGTGAACTAAAATGTATTAATCTAAAGAGGAAGGATCTATCGTGCAATAAAATTTGAAAATTGATAATTTTTTACATATAAATTTGATTTGTGACTGTAACATAAATTACAATCGTTTTCCTACCAGACGTCTAGCAAAATAAGATGTTAGATGCAGACACATGGGATGAGACCTACAAACACATGGGCTCGTACTCTTGTGTCTGTGTCTGACATATTATGTTGTCAGACGTCTGACAACATAACATTTTTGAACATAAATTGTAAGTTATTGTCATCTTAAATAGTATAGAATTATGACCTTAATATATTTAATTAAAAAATATTTTTTGATTATTTATTTTAATTAATAAATTTTAAAATGGTTTTGCTAATTTTTAATTTGTTATCTTCTAAACACCTTATATTTGTATTGTTCCAGTAAGGTATTTTTTAAAATTTTGAATTCATGACCCAAGTAAGATTAATTAAGTTCTAAACTACTCCATTCACCAATCTATTGAAAGATATGTTTATTATAAAGATTTTGGAAAACTAAGCATTACAATTTATCACCCATCGATTTACTCTCTCTCTCTCTCTCTCTCTCTCTCACACACACACACACACACATTGAATCATTTTCTCTTCTAAACACACACACACACACATATTGAATCATTTTCTCTTCTAAATCTAAAAATCAGCTTATAATTTTCACAGTAATCTTTATTCTCTACCCAAAATAATTTCATTTTTAACTTTTGAATCTTCTTTACCGATTCTATTTTTGTTTCATTTGCATTGCAACTCTAAAACCATATAACCATTTTATCCGTTAAAGACTCGATTCAACATTCTTCTTTCGATAACAGTGTTCATTGAAATGAATGCTTTTTATGGAATCAGAAAATGATTCGGTACTCAAGATGACACATTTATTCACAAAGCTTGATTTTCATCATAACTCCATATAAGGTCTCATAATGTTGAATTTCTATTTAAAGGAAATAATATGTTGTGGTTTTGTAAGGTGAACTTTTTTTTGACACTCTTTATTTAGAGAGTTTGTTTTATTCATTTCAGATAGTGTAACTTGTTATTAAATATGTCGAGCATTACGTAACATTGCACGTAACATTACATGTTTGATTGTGGGGGTATTTGTGATCAAATATGCTAAGTTTCTTATCAATAGAAAGTTGAGTGAGATGATGTCAAAGTTTTTAGTGTTCAAGGCACACATCCAATTGGCCATGAAACCTTTCAAGTTCGTCGTGTCAATAGTTAGACAAGGGATTCTATATAAGCGCATATAGTCGGTCCTATTTGGAGACGAAAGAGTCCACCGACTTAGCTCAAAAAGGCCCAAAAAAATTTGAAGGCCAAAAAATTTGCTTTGATCAGTTGATGCTTAAAAAAAAATTCTGTCAGTGCTAGGCCACAACCATTTAGGGCTAATTAGACTCATTAATACTTTTAATTAGTTAATTTTTCTAATAGGTAAATTTAAACTATTTTATATAATCAGTATATATATAAACCAAACACAATTCAACCCCTTTCGCCTTTCTTTCGTATATTTCTCTTTAACACTAAACTATCCCCACCTTTGAACCCTAAGTTTCCGGTGGTGGAGACCCTCTTTTAGCCCGCAGATGTGCTAATTGTGACACCACTTCTACTCCTCTGGAGGAATAGTCCTCGAGGCCCAAAGGTATTGTTAGTAATTTTCTTGCATTTTCTTCTACTTGGTTCACAAAATAGAAATGAGAACAGATAAACATGTTAGAAACACATATTTAAGATATCAAATAGTTTTGATTTTCTTTTATATTGATTGATGATAAATTTCGTGCAGACTCTATGCAATGCTTGTGGGATTCGTTTCAAGAAAGAAGAGAGGAGGGCCACCTCCGCCAATAATGGTGGCGCTACTACTGCTAATAACAGTTCATGGCCTCATCACCATTCACATTATCCTATATTTTTCTGTACTCTAAGCTATATCAGAGTACTAAAATCCTAAATAAGTATTGCCAGAAGGGTTCTTGCAACGCATTGCACGAGTCGAGAAGGTGATTGGATGGGCACCTTAAGTAGTCGTCTTATCTCACCCTTCTGCGGTAGGCTTCGTGTCACATTGTGGGTGGAACTCAATTTTGGAAAATGTTTGGCGTGGAGTGCCAATAGCAGCGTGGCCGATGTATGCTGAGCAACAAACTAATGCATTCGAGTTGGTGATGGACTTAGGAATTGCTGTGGAGATTAAGATGGAGTATAGGAGAGGCAATGATGTGATTCTCAATTCTGAAGAAATAGGCGTCTAATGGAGCCTGAGAGTGAAATGAGGATTAAGGTGAAACAAATGAAACACAAGAGTAGAATGGCTTTGATGGAAGGTGGCTCTTCATTTGATTTCTTGGATGGTGGAGGTGGTGGTGGTGATATTGAAATAGATTAAAATTACAGTTGTAACTAATTACAATTGAAATAAAGGTAAAGTTATATTTTCGACGTTGGTCCGATGACGGCGCTTGTGGTGATAGTTGATTACAACTTATATTAATGTGATTAATTCAAATTATGAATGAAACTAATGTTTTATTAATTTATAAGTTACAATTGTAATCAATTACAAAATTGAAATGAAGTTACAATTGTAATTAATTACAAAACCTGATTCTGATTAAAAAAATTGATTTTAATAAATATTTTGATACTTGGGTAATCAGTTACAAATCACCTGATTACAAAAATTTTCAAACCTAATGTTTGTAATTATGAACTTAATCCGACCATTTAAAGTGATTTTTGTTTTGGTCAATGGTTGGCCCAAATAAACAAACAAAACTAGTACAAACAAAACTAGTATTACATATTGAAGTCTCGTCGGCTTATATGATTGCATTGCACCATTGTCGGGTTATATTGACTTTTCTTGCTTTTAATTTTAGGATTTTATATCACATGCGCACGTGATGATTATGTTAAACATTTTGATTGTGATTCGTGATATAGTTGAGATATTTTATTATTATCATTTTTATGTTAATCACTAGACAATAGTGAGATACCAATATATCATGTCTCTTAAATACTAGTCCAAGACCCAAAAGTAATTCTTCTTTTTTAATGTAAAAAATTGGACCATTTTGACCTATTCATGACTATCCTTATATTAGATTTGGGACGTAAAATCATCAATTTTAATACTCTTGGCTTAAAAAAATAAAAAAATAATGAACTGAGACAGAAAAATGAGAGAAAAATCAGGAAAAAAAACTAACAATAGTTAGGGCCAATTTAAATAATAATAATAATCATACTGTTATCAAGAGTATTTTTGAAAAACCTCCTTTACAAAACATTTGTCGTCAATTTGTTGGGTTCCCATGGTCATCACATTTCAATATCTTCAAATCAGCACGATTCATGACTCTCAACATTGCTATATACACCGATCCATGATTGAAAAATGGCCATTTTTAGGAATATCCCCACATGCGAAAGTGATTGACCCTGACTCTTATTGATAGTCATAGCATATGATAGAGATGGCAAAAAAATTCGATCCGTCCCGTCGATCCGTCGACTCGATCCGATCCGATCCGAAAAAATCCCGATCCGTGGATCAACGGATCGAAATTTATGTGATCCGCCCCGATCCGAAAATTCACGGAGCGGATTTGGATCAGGGCTGATCCGATCCGCCCCGATCCGAGATCCAACATTTTTTTTAATATAATTTTTTTATCATGTATAAAAATCTAATATGTAAATTTTGTAGCAAACTTTAATTTTTGGGAATAACCTGCAATCTTTGTATTTTAAAAAAAAAACACATTTTCATGTTCTTCATTTGAAGAAAGAATTCCAATAAGTGATGGCAAAAAAACTCGATCCGTTGAATCGGCGAATCGGCCTCTATACGTCTCGTTTCAATAAAATAAATAAAATTTAATAAAAAAAATAATTTTTCTAATTTTTTTAAAGGATTTAATTTAAAATATATTTTAAAAAATTTTAAAAAAATAAAAAAATAATTTGGCGGATCGGTGGACCGATCCACCCCCACCCGAACCCGATCCGCCCCGACCCGACCCGAAATTTGACGGATCGTGGGGCGGATCCGGATCGGATAAAAAAAAATCGGGGCGGGGCGGATCGGGGTCCGATCCGCCCTTTGCCAACACTAACATATGACACAATTGACGGAATCTGTCCTCTTTTGAAATTAAAAAGTATTCTTACATCTGATAGAGATAATGATATCCTTGGAATAAATACTTTTCATAGTTGATATTACACTAGACTAGACCTAGACCTTAATCTTATCACACAAATTAATACATATCCCAAAATCTGACCTTTTTCATTTTATAAGTGCGAGTTCCATTCTTTATCCAAGAGCATAGACGCACATATAAATGCACAAAGAATTATAGTAGCATAGGCTATAAAAGTTAATACAAATTTACATTAATAACCCCATAAATTAATTAAAATATGTGATCATATATGTATAAGAAAAACAATTCTCAAAATTAAAAGACGTACTAGAAATGATCTTTAGAATAGCTCCTTGACCACCATTGGACGTTGACATTTTGTGGGATGGTGTAAAATTTGATATTTTGCTTTTATACGGTAGGGACTGCCATGACTCGGTTAAGAAGACGAATCTGAACACACTCTTGCACACTATTAATTTTTTGAAATCCTATGTCTTGAATTTTGATTATTTAACACTTTTCAAGAGTCGTTTTTGCCTTCAAATAGTTGAAAGAAACATCAATATGCAGTGAATTTAGTTCCTAATAAATTTATTTTTGGGTAAGTATTCTTGCGGAATGCGGTGATGGGAGCTTTGCACAATTCACCGTCAATTAATAAAAAACATAGCAATATAAAGTGTAAATATGAAATTAAGCCCTTGTTTGAGCCCCATTATTTCAATTTATAATTTGGATTTTGGAAATCTAATGATTAAAAAGTGGTTTGAAAAGTAAAAAATTGTGGACTTGACTTTTTTGGATGAATTAGATTGATTACTGTAGAAAAAATTTGTAAAAATAATGAGAAATAATAGGGCTCAAACAAGGGCTAAGTCTGTAAGAAAGATGATAATGACATTTACACCTGAACAATTCATAGATGTTTCGGGGTGATTTCTTTTTAATTTCTGTTGCTTTTCAAAATTGCTTATGATATTTTATATATGGTTTATAAACATCTTTGAATTGTTTATATTTCTCTTTCATATGGTTCAGAATCACTTTTCTAGACGTGGACAGAGTAACTTAAATTTAGCAACTTGGAGCGAAATGAAGTTTAATGACATGGGTTTTGGCTATAGATAATACAAGTCAGTGCATTTCAAGGAGTACAGACATAGACATTTAAAATATACCTGAGTCGCGATAGAATCGAGTTCATCAAAGAAAAGCATGCAAGGCGCAAATTATTGTGCCTCGTCAAATATTTCCCAAACATTTGCCTCACTTTCTCTAAACCACATAGTTAGAACCTAGGTCTAAGATATATATATATATATATATATATATATATATATATATATATATATATATTAATTGAAATAAATAAATTACGTAAAGTGTCAAAGTAGTGGAAAATGTGAAATTTATGTGGGAGGTCGGTGATTCGATTCACATTCTACGCGCATATTTAAATCCTGTTGAGTGATTGTCCAAAGAGGTCGCAGCAAATTACGACGGGCAATTTCACTTTAGAACATCGTGCTGTCACGAGTCTCGATCGATAAGTTTTTCTTTTCTGAAATATTATTGTTCTAAATAACAGTGCCTGCAACTAGTTTTGATTAACACTGGGTCCCTTTACACTAATGAAATTGACTTGACACTAATTAGCAATGGCCTTGGCAAGCAAGGGTTTGCCAAACGAGGAGGTCCATAGAAGAGAGCCCCTCTAGAAGGTGACATGCCAAACTTCTCGAATTTCTCTGAATGCTCCACACTGGATACTGGACAGTCTGTGACAAGCCGATGAGGAAGCCTTCAGGTATCCGACGACGAAGAATTTAGAGAGAGAGAGGAGAGGGGGAAGATTTGAATTTTGACCTCTCATCTTAAAACGACCCACTAATTTTTACACAATAACCGTGCCTTTCAAAAAAAAAAAAAAAAAAACCACTTGATAAATAACTTCCAGAAACCGTAAAAATAAAAAACAATAAAAATAAAAATAAAAATAAATAAATAAAAAAAAAAAAAATATATATATATATATATATATATATATATATATATATATATATATATATATATATATATATATTAAAATTCGAAATCTTTTCCAATTGAGATTCTCGTCAAAATTAATTGACCAGAATCTCAATTATTTTTATTAATACATAGATAGATATAGATAATAACAATAATAATATATATTATAATTATTAATCTAAGTTTTAAAAAAAAAAACTATGATTATGAAACTTTTGAGATAGAACTACGAGCACAAAAGTGACTTAACCAATACAAATCTCACAACATTTCTATTAATAATTGTTAAAACCTTTTATTTAAAATGAAATCTCTCCCGAAATAATATTCTCGTCAAAAAATAGCACATTTTTTTCGAAAATGTTTTTTATATGTGAAAATTGGAAATGTAATTCCATTTCAAAGAACATTTCTTGTAATGAAATTATCACCATCATAGTTTAATTTGGTAAGTATTGTATTGCTCATGTTGCAAAATTATGATTCATGTCTCAAAAACTCATTGATAGAGTCTCTCATTCTAATATTCGTTGAAGGGTAAATTGTTACAAAAATGCTACTTGTATATGTAAATTGACATAGAGGTTGACAAGTAGATGATGTAGATGAGTTGTCCTTGTTGATTAAAAGATGATGTGATTTATGGAAAAACAGGATTGCTCCACATATGTCTTATGTCAATCAATCCTGTATGTGAATTAACATGTGCATGTAGCAAGATTGAAATTATAATACCCTCGAGCAGGTGAAAGTCAAAAAGTATAGTGTTTTTTTTTATGTCCTTTTTTATTTTTATTTTGTTTGAGTTTTGTTTTTTAAAAATATAATTCATGGATGTCGTTTTTTCCTTTTTTTTAACTTTTATTTTTATTTTTATTTGTTTAAGTTTTATTTTTTTAAAATATAATTCAAGTAGTACGAGAAATCGAATGTAATATAAATATAGAACACATTTATTATAGTGAAACTTCAATGTATTTTTTAAAAAAAAGTACAATATCATCACGTTATCTTTTACAATTCATTGAAAATTTGACAATAATTGACATATATTACAATTGAATAACATTGAACTAATCGTCACTTGATTCGTAGTTTCCTTCATCATACTCATTACTGACTACAAAATCATAGTTTTGGAACTCGGTCATTTGTGTGACTATAGTGAAATTGTGGATATTATATATTTTCTTTCGCGTTCGTACTAGGTGCATCAGTGTGACTAGAGTAGAAATACGGGTAGTATGTGCTTTCTTCAACGTTATTGATGTTGTGCAATTAATAAGTGTTAATATAGTCATGATGAATATTACTGACCGGAAAATACGGATTTAATTGCAAAGAAAGGATATCTTGAGATAAATTGTGGACTTGTTCGTCTACCGTGACCTGTTTTGGAGCAGTGTCCACACTATATTTATGAATAGTACATACCTTTCTCCCTGGAAAATCTTGAACATTTTCAACATCCCTTAGCACTCACGGGTTTTGAATCCATTATTTACATCAGTGATGCTATGAGTCCTAACCCTAGCCTCAAGGTGCGGTGGGATGCTCCCCTTAGTGCCATTGTTCTCCCTCCCTGTGATTTTCATTTCTTTCATTTCTTTGAGTATGTAATTTCTTGAAATATGTGTTAATGATGCTTCCTTGACCAGGTCGTTTGACTCATGTCTCAAAGTTCCACGTCTTGAAGCAACTGGGACTTTCTCGGTGACTGACTCAATAGGGTCAAACACGGGATTTGCTTTTTCATTTCTCGTCCACTTGGGCATAATGCACATTTGTGGCAGGATCATTATATCCATACTGTTCAAAATGCAAAGAATGTGACAACATGGGTAGCTAGCAAACTTGAACAACATGCAACTAAAAGTCAAGAATTACATTTAAGGATGGTAAACAACATCCCTTTGACGATCGTAATCATCACTGACGTTTTACGTTGAACATCATAAACATTTATGTGTTCGTTGCTTGATCTCCTGATTTTAGCGTAGTGTATACTATACCTGGAAGAGTCGAAAAGTTGTTTATGTGTACACTTGGGACATTTATAATTCCATATTGACCCTCGTAATCATTCGTGGGTGTTGGTACAAATCCGTACGAGTTGCCATAAGTTCCTCATGTCGTTGGTGATCAACTGCTCCCACAAATCTCGAAATGAAATCCATGAACCCAATTTTTCAATCCACATAACGCTAAAGAAAGTGTGATTGTTCTCGACATACTAGCTACTGTACATTCCCATTACAAATATGTGTTTCACGTACGCCATCACCCATTTGTGTCTAATTTCGTAAATACTCGGCAACCACTTATTGGAACCCAAAAGAGTGGTATTCATAAGAACTACCCAACGTTTCTCAAACTCCTGTGCCATCTTGAAATGCCAAATGACGTGCTTCAAGTCCCCACTATGGGCGTTGTGAAGAATCGGTCCTAGCTTTTCAAGAAACTTATACGTGATGTGCAACAAATAGAGTTGATGGGAGGTAGTTAGGAAAATACTTTTGACTACTCGACCAATAGCTTGATTGAAAATGAATCAATCCTCTCATCGCTAAGAAAACTACATCTAAATAATATTGTTTGCTTGTGGTAATTGACTTCAACAAAAGGAACAAAAATTATTGAATACCTATTTGTGTCATAAGTCGTGTCGAGCACAACTGTTATGAATTACACGTTGATTCCCTCTTCTTTAACCCATGAGATCTTTTTGATGTTCAAATTAAAATTGAGCAAACAAGAAAATAAATAATAACAACGCAGAAATTTCGGATCGCCAAAGCCTTTTCCACTATATAATAAATTGTTACAATTATATATAATTTCTCACTCACCAACCCAATCCCACAGACCACGGAGAAAATAATAATAATGAGCTATTAGGTATCACAAGTTTCTACCCCTTGAATTAATCGACAAAGAGTTCCAAGAAACTACAAAAAAAAGCTCACAATTTTCTCTCTATCTGGTCACAATATGGCACTCTTTCTGTACAATTAATTGGCTCCTCAACACACATATTTATAGGTAAATATAACCTAAAAACGTGTATTAATTGTGCCCCAAGATGTGATGAGAACCAAGAAAGTCAATCCGGGAATCAAGGAAGTCAACCTTCGTTAAGCCTGTTGGTGGGACCCATGACGAGGTCCAAGGCCAAGGAGTTTCAAGAATCTATGGTGGACCTCAGTCACAAATTATGGAGTCGAACCCAATTAGGAGATGACCTTGAAGCCGAAGACCTTTGCATCAAGATTGAAGAAGTAAACCAGTCGTAAAACCATGCGGCCGCACAGTGAAACAATGTCGTGACTGCGCGCGCCAATTGGGTTTTTGATTGGCAGAATGTGAGGATTACTGTTCATGCATGAACCACCTGGCCACGCGACATTGAACCACGCAGCCGCGTAGTTATGTTGGAAGACAGATTCGCGGATCCTGTTTTTAAAGCCCGACCTATTTGTTCCTTTTTTGTATTATAATATAAATAGAATGGAAAACCCTAGTTCATGAATTTTGGCTTGTTGAAGACTCTTTGGGAGCATTTGGAGAGGTAAATCTCTTCCTATCTTGTAATTATCCTTGGAATTTCTTCAACTTATATTTGAGAGTCCTGTTATTGTGTATTTGCTATTGTTTATTCCACGAACATCTTGGTATTTCCTTTATTCTCTCCATTGGGTTAGGGTTATTTTCCTTAGAAATTTGGTTAGGGTGAGCTTTGGTCAAGATTCATCCATTTCTTACCATTTTTAGCTTTCTTAGGTTGATTTCAAAGTGTTGTAGGAATTTTTGGTTTAAAAATCAAAGGGGTTCGCATCAAGATGTTTCCTTGTTGAAGTAGAATAACCATAATAAAGTCTTTTATTTTATTTTTTTTCATTTTCCTCTCACCTTTAACTTGGTCTCCAAGTTAAGCACTTTAACAAGAAAACCAATTTTCCAAATTTTTGGGTCAAACCCCAACAATTTCCACCTTGACATAAAAATTATTCCAAGCCAAAAATTTCAAAATCAACCATTAGGTAACATGCAAGCATTTTTCACTTTGCCGATCCCAGACTCCACCATATGAGTATAACTACTTGGAATTATCAACGAATTTCGAGCTTTCCACAGGTCCATGTCGAAAACAAAATTGTTGAAATTTATGGTGCAACTCCCATGTTTGGTTCTCATTGGAAGCTCATTAGCCATCGACATAAATTAAACCACATACCTTGCATTTATACCAAACCAATGTTGTATGTGAACACAATACCGATGTCGTAAGAACATAACCTCTATCATGGCAACTGGCGTCATGCCACGAGGATGTCCCATCTTACTTTGAGTACATTATCATCACCCTCCACCAGGAGAGTAGCATTGTCCTTCGAGCAGTTAGCCGAGTTTGCTCCACCATTTGGACAATTTCTTCTCACGTGCTCGGATTGACCACAGTTTCAACACGTCACTTTCTTCTTCATGAAGTTCCTTGATGCGAACCCCTTCGGTATAATGACCGAAAATTCCCACAACAATTTAATACAAAAACCAAGAAAGCTAAAGTGGTAAATAAAGCAATAAACACCTTAACCCAAGTTTAAATCTACCCAAAATTCAAGGATTAACAAACCCAAGCCCAATGGGTATCAATCAAACAAATTTCAAGGTGGCGAAAATCAACAACAAACACAAGAATAATAATACCCTAGATTTAGTTGAAGAAATTTCAAGAAAAATACAAGATCAAAGAGGTTTAACCTTACCTCAAGAAGGGAGTCTTTCAAGACAAATTCATCATGACCATCAAAGTTATCTTACAAATGACAAGAAAAAGTGTATAAAAGGTACAAAATGAGCAAAATGTGTAATTTCGGTATTTACGTTTTTGTAAAACGGAGTGTTTCGGTCTACCGAACTGGTTCGGTCGATCACAGGGTCGACCGAAATGGGACTTTCGGTCGACCGTCACTCAGCCGAACGCGACTGAGGCTTCCTTCAAAAATCCTCTGCAGAGTTTCGGTCGACCGGTATGATTTTCGGTCGACCGAAATTGGCTGAGTTCAATTCCTTCTACTTTTTGGCTCCAACTTGATTCTCGGCTTGTTTTCTTGATTTATTCACACTGTTTAGCCTCGAATCTTGAACCTCTTCGACGTCGAATCTCGTCATGGATCCCACGTGCATCGATGTTTGACTTTCTCGATTCTCATCATCCCCTCCCTCTTGGAAAGGATTCGACCTCGAATCTAGCTTGATTGCACTAGTGTGAGATTCCTTGACATTTGACCTTGAAACATTGCAGACCACGGGTTCATGCGATGAAGTTGGACCATCGCGATTCTCATTATCTCCTCCATCTCGAAAGAGATTCGACCACGAATTGACACCTACAATAAAAATAAAAAATTCAGACACAATAAATGTAACTGAAATTTCATACTCACCGTGCAAAATCAATTTGTAGGCGTTGCCAAGAGCTTGAAATGTGCCAACACCGCAGAGTAGTAATTTGGATTTTATTAAATCAGGAACCCGTTCTTTCCTCCAAATGAACAACATCCAACCACCCGGGTCAAATACAAATCGCATTCGATCTTGGTTCGGATTGGAAGTACATTTTTCAATAAGCGCCCTAAATTGACGCTCGCCCTGCTCTATCAGGGGCTCAACCAAATTTGTCTTTTTATGCCCACCTAAACTAGCATCTCCATAAATAAACAAGTGCATCAATCTCAAAAGAGTTAGTAGGCTCGGGCCAAAAACAACTTTAAGTGGAGAGAATTTGCTACTAGGATAAACACTTTTATTGCAAGCAAATTGAACAACCACAAATTGAGCATCATTTTTATACAAATGCACCACTCCCCCAAAGAAAAGATTCATCATGTTGATAGCAATGCGGGTTTCATGACATGTAGTAAAATGTGAAAGTTTAATACCCCTACCAACATCCACAAAATTAGAATCATTTCTTTTCTTTAGTCTAAGTAAACCTAACACAAACTCCATAGAATGATTAATCCAAGATTTACTGGGAACGTGCAAATGTGTGTATAAAACTTGAGGTAAAAACTTAGATTTAGCCATTTTGAACGCTCGACCTTTACCACAAGTGCAAACATGTTTATCACCAATTTTCCAATGAGGCCAATAAAAGTGATCACAAAATATTTCCACGGCCCCCTTGGTTTCAAAGTGCCCAATCAAACAACCAACATGTGTCTCACTCATTAGAAATTCGCGCATGGCACATTTAAAAACAAACAATCCAACTTTTCAAAACAAAGAGTTATCATGCCCATAAAATCCATCAAAATATTGCTCACAGCACGATTCACAAATGTTTAACAAATTCGGATTATTAACATGGATGCCATTAACATGCTCAATACAAAATGAGTTGGCACTTAGAGAATTAGGCACACATAAAAACTTGAATTTACAAATGAGGAATTTATCATGGCAAGGACCTTCATTACATGCAACATTTCCACATGACAAAATTTCATTTGTCAAGTCCACATCAATGTCATACAATCCTTTGATGTATTCCAAATATAATAACCTTGCTCTCGAAGAAGTGTTAGGAGCGTACCTCCTAGATGTTGCATTGGTTACCACATTTTCTTTACCTTGATTGTATTTACTGTGGTAGGAAAATATCTCCATAAAGTTCTTCCACTCGGCATGACTTTTGAGTTCTTGGTTGCTTTGATAAGTCGGTCTCACGATCTCCTGCAACAAAGAAGTAACCAAGTTAGGGAGGGCATTGTTAGAAAATTCAAGAGTAAAGAACATTTTTGTGTGATCTCTCCTCTCAATTTTATTTGTGGCACTCATCACTCCCTCACCTTTTTCTGAGGTAGTATCCTCAACTCTCGGTGCTTCTCTCGCCTCTCCTTTTTCTGGAGTCGTTGCTCCAACTCTCATTGCCTCTCCTTTTCTAGAGACGTGGCCCCAACTCTTTTACTCTCATTTTTATTTTCTTCAATTCTCTCAATTAAATTTTCATTCTCAATTTCTTTCTCCTTTTTCTTTTCTTCTTCATTTTCACTTTCCTTGTCTTTTTTTTTTCTCCTCTTCTTCCTCCCACTCTTTCTTGAGTTTCATTTGATCTTTATGAACTTCCTCCAAACTCAAAGATAGGATCACAACCCCTTTTCCATTCATTTGGAAGCTACACCGGTTCTTCCTCTTGTCATGTGTCACACTCCTATCACTTTGCCAAGGTCTCCCCAAAATTATGTGAGTAGTGTGCATGGAAACTACATCACATATCACTTGGTCACAATAGGATCCAATGTTGAAGGCAAGAAGAACTTGTTCACTCACTCTCACTCCCCCATCGTCACCCAACCTTTGCAATACATAGGGATTAGGATGCTTCATAACCGGTAACCCCAATTTCTCCACCCTACTAACACTCACCAAATTCATGTCACTCTCCCCATCTATAATGAGACTACATGCCCTATCCCCCACAAGGCATCTAGTGTAGAAAGTATTTCCTCCATGATTCTCCCTCTCATTATCGTGGGCCAAAACTTTTGGTAGCCTAGCATTCATCTCCTTCACTACTTCTCTACTTCCACTACCGTCCCTCCTATGGAATGATGAAGTCTTCATTTGCTCAATATTAACCTTCTCATCCATCCCATCTCCACTCCTATCTACCTATTCTATTTGTCTTCTACCCATTCTCCAATCTTCTTCCACTTCTCCACTTCTACCCATTCCATGGAGTGATGAATTTTGCATTCTCGCACTATCAATATTTTCATCAACTCCATTTCTCCTACCTTCTAACCACTCTCTTCTCCTCCTATTCATACTCCAATCTTCTTCAACTTCCCCTTCATTATCATCCCTCCTATGGAATGATGGACTCTTTATTTTTGTTCTATCAGTATTATCATCAATTCAATCTCTACTCCAATCTACCAATTCTCCTCTTTTCCTATACATGCTCCCATTTTGTTCACCATCCCCTTCATCATCCCAAACATTCATTCTAATTTTCCTATTCAACTTCACATTTGGTTTTCTACTTCCATCCCTATACAAAATGTTCACAAATTTATCCCTCAACCTTCTCCTACCATCCCTATTTTCTTCAACCATACTAGTTGATGTACTCTCCCCTCTTGTTCCTAAATTTTTCAACACACCCCCAATCTTCTCCATTTGTCTAGCCATGGTGGTTGAAAGATTTTGTAACAAGTACTTCAAATCTTGAGTTTGAGCATTGGAATTTGACATTGTGTGCAAGTGTGAAAGTGTTCTCACAAGAATAATTTTCACTCGTGTTTCACTCAATTTAGGCTTTTACCCTCTAATGAGCTTACCACTCTTGCCTTTTTCCACTCAAAATCTCCTTTGTCAAGTTCTCCAAGGAAGGTAATTGATGCGTGTCGCAATGCACCAAATTAATAAATAAATATCTTACTCGCAAATTATCAGATTTGATTATAATAGCGGAAGTAAGAGTCGATCCCACGAGGATCGAGAATTAAAATAGTGCTTTGCCAATTAGAATCGTAAGGGGGGGTTTTGTTTTGATTTTTTTTTGTAAATGACGTGAAAATAAAATAAAAACGTAAATTAGATAAAATAAAAGTCAATTATTTGCAAACCCTAGTTCTCAGGTTCAGTTGTATTCTATCTCAATGTTATCACTTTCCAAGTAACGCGTGTTCAATTTCCCTTTTTGATTTATCACCCGTAAATAGTTAATAAGCTCTAACTATTCCTATTCTCCCTTAATTGTATTTAATTAGAATAAGCTCTCTAATCAAACATTAGCCATTGAATAACCTAAAACAAGCTCTTTAGATTTAAGACAACAACTATATATTGGTTGAGAAGAATTAGAATGAATTAAATTATCAATCACACAAGCTCGTGACAATTAACCTAAGTTGGAATTCTCTATGAAAATATTAAATTTCCAATTGCTACTATGATTTGAATAAAAAGACGTTTACGGATCCAATCATTCAAAATAACAAATCTCAATACAACACATTAAATGATAAGGAATTAATCAAATAAAGAATCGCATTGATTAAATCAAAAACGCATAAGAATCCAACAAATCAAAGTAAAGAATTTAGAACTACGTTACTAGTTTGGAAAAGCAATAACAAATTGATATGAAATACAACTTCCCCTTCGAACTAGGTATGGAAGCTTAGCCGAGCATAGTCATGAAGAATTCTAGAATTTTCTTTCTTGATTCACCTTCTCGAATTGCTTAATTTCCTTCCAATCTTCAAGTAAGCCGCCCCTCTTTCAAAAAAATAATAATCCCCTTTTTTCTGTCATGAGAACCCATTTTTATAGCCTCAATTTCGTGCCCTAGTTTTGGGATCAAGAAATCCCAAAATTATGAAAAGATATAAATTATGGAAATTTTTGACTGGACAGTTACGGCCGTAAGTTTTCCTTTACAGCCGTAAAGAGGTTTCTGCTTATTTTCTTCTTTTGAAGGTTACGACCGTAAGGATATCTTACGGCCGTAAAGGTGTTTCTGCTGATTTTCTTCTTGCTTCAACAACACTTTTACGACCGTGAATGTTTTGCATTGCGGCCGTAAACATCTTGTACCGAAGGTCCCAAACTTCAGTTTGGAGTGCATTTTGGTCCTTTTTTCTTCTTTTCTCTTCTTTTATGATCCTATACATTATAAAATATAAAATGCATTAATAATACTTAGATAGAATCACATTATGGCATATTTAAGGGTATAAGTGTATAAAATAAACGTCAATATCACACTTATCAGTAATCAACTAAACCACAAAGTATAATTCTTGTGGAGTCAAAGAAATCACTAACAAGGAAGAAGGAATTTAGAACAAGTAGACACAAATAGCAAGTAGAATTTATGTGCTTTCTATACTCGAAAGGAACAATATTTATGTGGGATAAGATGCTAGGAACACAATTTTAGCAATGGAATTAACAAACCACAAATATTTGATAATGCATAGATGTAGAGCAAATAAGCATAAGAGTGTAAATTTTCAATGAGACAATTTAGCAAACACTTTGTACTCAATCTTGAAGTGGCCTTGAATGGTTTTAATGTGCATATATGAATAAATCCCCAACAACCCAAATGTGGTAAGGAATGAATGATCAACAATTTTCCAATGTATGGAGCAAGTGATATATGGAATAAAATGTTGATAACACAATCTCAATGATGAAAATTGGATAGCCCCAAGTAATTAGCAATATATGGGTATTTAACAATAAAGCACTAATGGAGTATTTTTCTTTGGGACAATTTATCAAACACTTTGAGTACACAAATTGGAAAGTGTATGTTTTGTAGTGACTGAATAATGGAATTCCCCCAACAAACTCACAATCAATATACCCAATACATGGAATCAACAAATACACATGGGCATATAAATTTTCCCCAATTTTTTTTTTCTCAATTTTCGGAATATATATATATATATATATATATTTTAACAATAAGGTAAAGATAGGTTTACCAAATTAGAGCCAAGCTCTGATACCAAATGATGTGAACCCCTTCGGTATAATGACCGAAAATTCCCACAACAATTTAATACAAAACTCAAGAAAGCTAAAGTGGTAAATAAAGCAATAAACACCTTAACCCAAGTTTAAATCTACCCAAAATCCAAGGATTAACAAACCCAAGCCCAATGGGTATCAATCAAACAAATTTCAAGGTGGCGGAAATCAACAACAAACACAAGAATAATAATACCCTAGATTTAGTTGAAGAAATTTCAAGAAAAATACAAGATCAAAGAGGTTTAACCTTACCTCAAGAAGGGAGTCTTTCAAGACAAATTCATCATGAATATCAAAGTTATCTTACAAATGACAAGAAAAAGTGTATAAAAGGTACAAAATGGGCAAAATGTGTAATTTCGGTATTTACGTTTTTGTAAAATGGAGTGTTTCGGTCGACCGAAATTATTTCGGTCGATCACAGGGTTGACCGAAATGGGACTTTCGGTCGACCGTCACTCAGCCGAACGCGACTGAGGCTTCCTTCAAAAATCCTCTGCAGAGTTTCGGTCGACCAAAATTGGCTGAGTCCAATTCCTTCTACTTTTTGGCTCCAACTTAATTCTCGGCTTGTTTTCTTGATTTATTCACATTGTTTAGCCTCGAATCTTGAACCTATTCGACGTCGGATCTCGTCATGGATCCCAGGGCACGTGCATCGATGTTTGACTTTCTCGATTCTCATCATTCCCTCTCTTCCACTTTTCAGTAACAAGCAAAGTATTATCAGATGAATTATCACCTCCACCTATCCTCCGTTCTTCAGAGATCAACTTAACTTCTGAAAAAACCACTGTTTCTTTCTCGTACATAAAAATCGGCTTGATATACTCAAATATGGATGAAAAAGACCAAATGAGTCTCAACGCTTTATCCTCATCTTCAACTTTGACTCCAATAGATTCCAGTTCAGAAACAATCCCGTTAAGAACACTAAGATGGTCGGAGATTTTTGCACCTGCAGTCATTCTCAATTAATGAAACTGTTCATTCAGATACAAGCGATTTGACAAGTTCTTCGTCTGATACAACACTTCCAATTTTTCTCAAAATTCCTTCGTAACAGACATCCCATGAATTTTTGTAAGAACATTCTTGGCTAAACAAAGTCGTATTATACTAGCAGCTCTTAAATCCAAATCTTTCCAATCTTCATCACTCTTGTTGGATCCAGTTTCTTTTTCGTTTTCAGAACTTTTGATTGGTTTTTCCTTCAAAGCTTTGTGCAGACTCGTCTGAATTAAAATATCCTTGACTTGTACTTGCCACAAGCTAAATTTAATTCTCCCATCAAATTTCTCTACATCGTACTTGATAGACATATTTTCTTTTACTCCAATTCCTCGCACCACCTGACACTCTGATACCACTTGTTGGGAATTACACGTTGATTCCATCTTCTTTAACCCATATGATCCTTTTGATGTTCAAATTAAAATTGATCAAACAAGAAAATAAATAACAATGTAGAAATTTCAGATTACCAAAGCCTTTTCCACTATATAATAAATTATTACAATTATATAAAATTTCTCACTCACGACCTAATCTCATAGACCACGGAAAAAATAATAACAAAGAGCTATTATCTATATTCACAAGTTTCTACCCCTTGAATTGTCCGACAAAGAGTTCCCCAGAAACTATAAAGAAAAGCTCATAATTTTCTTTCTATTTGGTCACAATATGACATTCTTGATGTACAATTAATTAGCTCCTTAATATACATATTTATAGGTAAACATAACCTAAAAACGTGTATTATTTGTACCCCAAGATGTTTCCTTGTTGAAGTAGAATAACCAAAATAATGTCTTCTATTTTCTTTCCTTTTCCTCCCACCTTTAGATCTCCAAGTTAACCACTTTAACAAGAAGCCAATTTTTCAAAATATTTTTGGGTCAAAACCCAACAACAACGTCGACATCAACGAAAAAGCATAGTTCTTTCTTTACACAGAATCTCCCAAAAAACAACTTGTGAGAACACATGAGTTTCTCATGAGCCATATGCTATATGAAAGACTCCACATCATGTCCAATAAGTTCCATCCACTGATCTCTTTGATGATTTCATAAATCTCTCTCGATACAACCTTGAGATGATGGACTACTGGTATTGATCTCAAATAAACGCTTCTACTACCAAGTCAGAATGTTTACTTAAGAAAAATTGTTCGGCCTGTGATTTTTTGAAGCAAAGACACCATGATGGAATAATAGGAAGTGAACTTTGCTTGGTGTAGTGAGGGGGTGATTGTGATGTTCAACGAACTGACTAACTTGTCATGTATCATACAAACGTTTTACAACAGACATCTTAGTCTCGCACATAGAACATGTGTGGTCTCGACTGCTTTCCTTGAACCTTTGTTTGGAGTATTTAATTTTGTTTTGATACTTTTTATCTGTTTTCTCTTCCTTTGAACATGTAAAAACCTTCTAAAAAGGCTCATTGATTCATTTTCTTTGCTTCGAATTATGAATGCGAGTGATGAAACTGGCCTCCTTCACATAAGCTTGTAAAATTGTAACCCTCTTCCGCTGATTAGAATTCTTGGCCAATAGTCGGAATAAAAACTTCAACTACTTGAGGCACAAATATATTGTCATTCACTTCCATCACTGTATTAATAAATGAAAATAAATTGCCAAAAATGCATATTTGAAATAAAAACCTTTGATGGATTTAAATTTTAAAAAAAAAAAAAAAAATCATAGTCAATTGAATTATGTGGTAATCTTCAAAAAATTAGTTAATTCTCATTGGCCGAAACTTCTTCCTAGTATGCACACTTTACTCTTCTTCTTTTTTTATATTATGTTGGATTTTGAAAAATGTTATAACATAGACAATGTCTTTGCTTGGGTAGATTTTTCATTTCTTATGTAGAAAAAAAAAATCGGTTGCAAATATTCACATTACATATATTACCGTTGCTTACATTAGGATTTTGAGAGGAAAACAAAAGAAGAAAAATAAAAAACAAACAAGTTGTAGCCAAGATGCAGCCTTTTTGACTTTCACCCGCGAGAGGGTATAACAATTTACCCTCCAGTGGGTATTAGAACGAAAGTGCATCAATAGATAAAACTTTTAGATCATGAAATTTAATATTATCACATTCTAATTAAATAAATATATGTATCCACTAGTACAAAATTGCACAAAAAAATCGTATTATACGCGTCGTTTTTATAAAAAATCGCCGCCTACAAGAGGGCTGTGGCAATTTGGTAAATATGTGGCAGAGTTTATGCGTCGGTTTCATTGAAGAACCGAAGCATACAAGTTGTCGCCGATTAAAGCGTTGGTTGTAATAGTACAACCGATACGTATACGTAAACAAAAGGACAATCGACGCGTAAAATTCTTTTCATTTTCCCAAAAACGTGTGTCCCAGCTCTCTATTTCCTCCTCTCATTTCACTTATACCCGCACACTCCTCTTATTTCTCTCTCAACTTCGCGCCGCCCCTCCTCTCTCAACCCGTCCCCTCATCTCATCGCCGCCGCCCCGTCTCCGCCGCCTCTTTCTTAGCATCACTTTGTAAGTTTTCTTTCTCACATTTTGATTATTTAGTTTATATTTTGAATGAATAATTAATGTTAATTTCGAATTTAGGAGAGTTATGGTGTTTTTATGTTTACATATATGAATATTTATATTTATTGTGTATATGTTTGTATGTATATCCATATTTAATGTGGTGTAATGCATATTTAGTATGTATTGTCTCTATATATAATGTAGATATGTTTTTATATATATGTGTATTGTATATTTATTATGTATATATTTGTAGTGTAGAGATGTGTGTGTGTGTGTGTGTGTAATGCATATATATAAATATATGTATTTGATACAATTAATGATTTTATGTTGTAATTGATTTAAATAAACTTTTTATTAGTTTAGTTTGAATATTAATTGTAGATTATTGATTTTGAGTTAGCAGATGGATATATTGCAATATTTGAATTAAGTTATGAAATCTTAGTTTGAGATTTTAGGAGTTGGAAATTGATTTTAGATTAATTTTGGAGTAGTTGATGATGTTGAAGTTTGACTGGAGTTGTGTTTGAGTTTTGAATATGTCGAGGTTGAACATTTTGGTTTTATTGTGACATTTTGATTCCTCTTACAGGTTGGCTAAGTCCAATTTATAAGGGAGTTTCGCCCCCAGGGAATCCGGCCCTTGCCAAATTAAAAGGTAAGTCCTCACCCTGCATTCTGGGAGGCATAACCTGCGATTTACATCATTCACCAAGGTCCAGGGTGGGGCCCCCTAAGGTTGGGGTTCAACCTTTTTTTTTATAAGGGAGTTTCTGCCAAAATTTCTGTAGGATTTTGTAAATAAAAAATGAAAATTAAATAAATAACTAGAATAATACAATCATCCTAGTAAAATTATGAGTAGTCGACATAGCACTTGGCAGGTTCTTTTGACAATTTACAATCATTCTAGTAAAATGTATTGGGCATGTGGAGGCTTTAGGACAAAAATGAATACAACGTGAAAAAATGTAAAGGTATGCAAACACAGATTTAAAATTTATTACAGATGTTTTAATTATTTCCATATTTTATTTAGTTTTATTACTAATATTCATTTTTAATGTGAAAATTTCAGTGTCCTCAGCAATCTGGGGCTTCTGAATGTGGCTATTACGTTATGAGAAATATGTATGAGATAGTCACAGATCACTTTCAACTCGAGTCGTTAGAAAATGTATAAGTTATTGAAGAAGAAGAATTTTTAATTATGACTTTATATTTTACTAACAAATAACTAATTATTCATTTTAATTGGTTGTGGGCATTTAAAAAATACTACTCAATGGAGGAAATCGTCGAGATTCAAAACTTATGGGAAAAATACTTCGTTGATGTGTGTATGTAAATCTTTTTCATTCAAACTTGTATTTACATATTTCTATAATAAATTAACAATCTTGTAAACATAATTATTTTTTATTTAATTTTATTACGTATATGTCGATTATATATATTCGATGACGATATATTTGGTGATGTGTATGTGGAGAATGTTCAGGTCATCGCAGGCCACGTTCAGGTGATTGCAGGTCATGACCTGCAGTGACATAGGTCATTGCATGCCACTTTCAGGTGATTGCAAGTCATGACCTGCAGCGACCTGGGTCATTGCAGGTCACATTCAGATAATTGCAGAACATGACCTGCAGTGACCATTTTAAGATGACTGCGAGGTATGATCTGCACCAGAATGGATGAAAGAAATGTGATGTTTTCACAAAAAGAAAAAAAAAAAAAACTCTACAACCGACGTCTAAAGTCAAGACTTTATGCGTCTGAGTCATAGTTATCGTCTTTACAACCGACGTGTATTGTTTTTTACAACTAACACGAATGAGTCATTCTGTATTAGTGATTTTTTCGTGAGTGTATCAAGTACTGCTATTTGGTAGTAACGACTAAACTAATGAAGTGACATATTTTAGTTTTGAATAGTCAAGAAGACATCTAAAAAGGACAACAAATTTCATCTTTGATTTGACTTTAAAAATGACGTTTTTGTTGGGCCTTCGAATGGAAGTAATGGGATTTAAAGAGTAGTTTGGTCACTAGATGAATTGATGAAGCTACACATTCTAAAAAACTAAAGTAAATAGTAAAAATTAAGGCAATTCATAATTATTATCGACCCCCTCTCCAACATAAAATAGATAATACTGCCAAACCGAAAGTTTAGATGGCATGAGAGTGTCAACGTTTTAGAACAATCAAAAACAACAATATTCATATATATGATAGAAATCTTGCAAGGTAGTCCACCAAATGTTTCATAGGGATCCTAATATTAAGGAATTGTTGTCCAAAAAAATGAAGGACTTAAACTAAATATAGCATTATAAATACATGATAGAAATTTGTTTGAATCATGGCCAAAAATAGGAAACAACCCCCTATAAATCCCCTGCGTCACCACCTCCTTTATTCACAAGGCAGCAACCAACGCACAGAGGCAGGATACGGTGATTTATTCTCATTCTCACGACAGATCTTTTTACTGTTCTTGCCACTACCGCGTCATTTGGAATGGAGATGAAGAAGATCGCATGCGCTGCCCTAATTGCAGCAGCCTCCATGAGCGCTGCCATGGCAATCACAGATGCTCCTAGCGAGGCACCCGCTCCAGCAGTCATCAGTGATGCCATTGCTGCCTTGCCCGCTGTTGGCTCGTTTGTCGGGGCCTCCCTCTTGTCTTTTGTCGCCATCTACATGCACTGAACTTCATATGTGAAATGGCGTTGAAGAAAGATGTTATTCATATATATAGAGGAGATTGTTTATTTGTCTTTCTCAATTCTTCAATGTCATGGATGTATCTTATGCAATGGAAATGGAATTAAGATATTACTTGTTATAATATATTTGATGAAATCATTTAATTAAAGTAATAATTTAAACCTACACTACTTTACATTTTAATAAGATTTGTACGTTGGGATATTATGTAACAACCCACTTTTTAATTTTCAAAGTCATGAAAGGACTTAAATTGAAGAAAATATTTTCATAAGGACTTGTATTAACTAAATGATTTTTATTCTATTTTACAATGACAAATACTTAAAGGGCATGAATGAGATAAATTGTAATATCAAGGATTTAATTGTCAATTGATTAAATTAAAGGATTAAATGTTATGTGGTATGAATGTTTGGGGACTTGGGATGCAACCTTATCATATTTAACCCTTTAAGTGGTGATTTGTGCTCATTTTCTATGGGTTTTCGGTGAGGAGCAGAGAGGGTTCGAGAGAAGTCGAGAGAGAAGAAGAAAGGAAATGAAAGAAGAAAATGAAGAAAAGATGAAGAAAATTAAGAGAATATGAAGAAAACTCGAGCTCGGATTCTTCAATTTATAGAGGAGATGATGTGGAGATTGGAGAAGGCTTATTGGCCCAGCTAGGTTTCAATCAATAGCTCTTGTATGACCAGATATGGTGATTTTACCCGTTCTGCACTGTCATGAATCCGTTTCAACAGTGTATGACCAGATGTGTTATTTTACTCGCTCTGCACTATTGTGAATGCGTTTTCATAGAGTATGACCAGTTTATAGCCTTCGGGCAGCTCTGCGCGCGTATGACCAGAATTACAGAATTTCAGAATCACAGAATTACAGTATCTCAGAATTTCAGAATTATCAGATTATGGGTACCTTTGGTGTGATTTTTCAGTATTTATACAGTTCATCAGAATTTAAGATTTCAGAATTTAGTTTTCAGTTTACAAAATAAAGGATTCAGCTTATAGTATTGCAAAATGATATTTTTATTCAGAATTTCATTATATAATATTACTTATACTCATATGCTTTACAGTTGATTATTTAGAATAAAGAGTAAAGAATTTTACTATCCCAGCTGTTACAGTTTTAGAAGAAATTATCATATCTTTGAATTTCTTAAAGTTAACGTAGTAAAATCTTTTCAGTAAATATTTATAAATGAGAGCATATACTTAATTATGAAATGTCCACTCATTGAGTTACAAACTCATATATTTTTCCATATATTTTTATAGAATGCAGGTGAATGTGAGTTAAGAAGCATTTGGAGCCTGTTGATCTGCCAAGTCAAGCCACATATATAATAAGATTGTATGATTTTATTGATTTAAGTATCTAAGCTTATGGTTTCACTGGGATTTCATGATTTTATATTCATCTGGGATGTATTGTAAGTGATGTTAAAATGATCGAGTTGGTTATACTTAGTTGATTAGAATGTGTTAGAGGAACAGGTGGTTTCCACTATTTATGAGATATATGTACCTTTGGAAAATCTTGATGCTATTAGGTGATTTTAGACTTATTTATAGGGAAGATCGTGTCAAATTTTCAGAAAATTCTTTACAGTCAAAGAAAAGTCAAGGTTGCTTCAGTAGTGGGTCCAACATCTAGATGGCATCTGCTATCGGCACACGTCACGTTTCAGGTCTAGTAGGGTGATTTGGGACGGATCGTGACATATTACGTTCCTAAAAATATTAGGGTTGATAGACATTTTAATTTTTATTGAATAAATAATATGATTTTAGCTCCATACTACCTTGTAAGAATCAATTGCTTGTGCATGTACACACTTTCATCCAAAATGACGTTTGTTTTGGAAACCCTATTAGGATGCCATTTTATATATTTTTTAAAATTTGCATGCATGAAACGATGGCTATGCTTGCGCATGTACACACTTTTTTGTAGTTTTCTTCTTGCTTTCGTTTCGTTTTATGATCTTTTTGTGTTTTATGTTAAAAGTCTATGCTTCCACCTTACAATCGTAGTTCTTGCAGTGTTTTCTCGGTCCAGGTGTGCCAAATGTTTGAGTTGCTATGAATGGATTAGATTTTCATTTCTATTTTCGATTGGTGTCTTTTTTTTATTTAGTACTCTTTCATTTTTTTTCCCTACGATTGTAGTTTTCTTCTTGCTTTCGTTTCGTTTTATGATCTTTTTGTGTTTTATGTTAAAAGTCTATGCTTCCACCTTACAATCGTAGTTCTTGCAGTGTTTTCTTGGTCCAGGTGTGCCAAATGTTTGAGTTGCTATGAATGGATTAGATTTTCATTTCTATTTTCGATTGGTGTCTTTTTTTTATTTAGTACTCTTTCATTTTTTTTCCCTACGATTGTAGTTTTCTTCTTGCTTTCGTTTCGTTTTATGATCTTTTTGTGTTTTATGTTAAAAGTATATGCTTCCACCTTACAATCGTAGTTCTTGCAGTGTTTTCTTGGTCCAGGTGTGCCAAATGTTTGAGTTGCTATGAATGGATTAGATTTTCATTTCTATTTTCGATTGGTGTCTTTTTTTTATTTAGTACTCTTTCATTTTTTTCCCTACAGTAATCAATTTCAATCATTCATTAAAATTCAAGTTCACAATATTTGACTTTTCAACCAAATTTCAACAATCTATTCTCCTAAAAATCACTATTCATTTTTTAAAAAAAAGAAAAATTTAAACAATACCAAACACATGTAGCCTATGTCTGGGACCCTTTTTTTGCCAATTTTTGGTACAGGATTCTTGACTTCTCGCGGGCCCCACAATATTTCTCTTCCTAGCGCCCACAATTGTGGACCAAGTTTTACTGTAGACAACTTATGGTTTTGGCCAAAAAAAGGATCCCAGACAGAGGCGTAATGTTGTTTCTGTTTAGTTTTTTGCAAGAAGATTTGTGTTGAAATGAAGCTGGCTTCTCGAGTATGTTTGAACTTGAATTTTTCAATTGTTTTTACCATACACTCGTTCGAGTTTTTTCTTATGATTTATTTTTCCAATGTTTAAAAAAAATATTATTTTTTGTGGATAAGAGATATTGTAGTGACTGAGAAACTTTCGAATTTAAAAATTTATTTTTAACGAACTTGTTGCTACGACCTCCAAATCTTAGCAGTCGCTATTTTCAAATCAGTACACTCGTCTAGTCATGTTAATTATTTTTTATTAAAGGGTAAATCGCACAAAACATCCCTACCTTTGACATTTATTATGCAAAACATCCCAACATTGTGATTTTTTACGCTGAACGTCCCAACATTTACATTTTCTTGTTGGAGACGTCTTTTCCGTTATATTTAACCATATTTTACCGTTAAATTAAAATTGAACAATAAACATGTGACGACCCGAATTCTCGACCATTCGAGTGCCACTAAAAGTGACTCATATCATATTATCGAGACTTAAATAGTAATGTAAAATTATTCAAAAGAATAATTAGAATCCCATAATTTTATTTGTGAATAAAAATAGAACATAATTTTCTTACATAAAGTTCAACATAATTATCTCATCAATCTTAACCACTTTTGCCACTTCCATGTTGACCGCCTCGAACCTTCAATTATCTGAAAATGGTAAATATCGTGGAGTGAGATTTATAAAATCTCAGTAAGTATATCAAGCATAAATTTTCTTTTGAAAGCATATGGATCATTTTCATCATAACATAGGATAGGATCGAAATACTCATAAACATAGGGAGACACAAGAATTTTACCGAACTTAAATGGCAAGAATTCTTATGTGTAGCGCTACTAAACTCCGGTCCCCTTAGCATAATCATAAACATATCATATGGAACCCATAACAATCTTGTGAGATTGATTTCATAGCAATGATCCAAACATTTTCATAAAAACATAAGATATACTTACTTGTCATAAAAACATACTTACTTTTCATAAAAACATAAGGTGTATTTACCTTTCATAAAAACATACTTACTTTTCATAAAAATATAAGATATACTTACTTGTCATAAAAACATACTTACTTTTCATAAAAACATAAGGTGTATTTACCTTTCATAAAAACATACTTACTTTTCATAAAAACATAAGATATACTTACTTGTCATAAAAACATACTTACTTTTCATAAAAACATAAGGTAATACCTTTCATAAAAACATACTTACTTTTCATAAAAACATAAGGTATATTTACCTTTCATAAAAACATACTTACTTTTCATAAAAACATAAGATATACTTACATTTCATAACAACATACTTAATTTTCATAAAAACATAAGATATACTTACATTTCATAACAACATACTTAATTTTCATAAAAACATAAGATATACTTACATTTCATAACAACATACTTAATTTTCATAAAAACATAAGATATACTTACATTTCATAACAACATACTTAATTTTCATAAAAACATAAGATATACTTACATTTCATAACAACATACTTAATTTTCATAAAAACATAAGATATACTTACCTTTTAAAAGATTAAAATGAAGTGTAGTAGTAAATGAACCAAAACTTTCTTGACCACCTTGAATTTCTCTTACTTGTGGATTTTGTCAAGAGGTTGGAAATAAGTGTATATGTGTAGAGTTGTGTGTAAAAGAGATGGGTTTAAATAGATGTATAAAGTTGGCATATTGTAAACATAATCATTCAATTCTATTAATTTTAACACATCCTTTTCTTAAAGTAAAGCACCATTCATATACTTTTCCATATTTATACAAATAATATGCTCTTCATGATTATATATAATGGAGTCTATCAATCATTCATATATTTTTCCATATTTATACAAATATTATGCTCTTCATGATTATATATAATGGAGTATATAAATCATTCATATACTTTTTCATTTTTTATACAAATATTATGCTCTTCATGATTACATATAATGGAGTCTTATCAATCATTCATATACTTTTCCATATTTATACAAATATTATGCTCTTCATGATTATATATAATGGAGTATATAAATCATTCATATACTTTTCCATATTTATACAAATATTATGCTCTTCATGATTATATATAATGGAGTATATAAATCATTCATATACTTTTCCATTTTTTATACAAATATTATGCTCTTCATGATTACATATAATGGAACCTCTCATGCTTGCATATATTTTCTTAATTTAAATAATAAAAGTAATTTTTGTATAAATAAATATTGGGATAACATTGAATTAAGTATTTGGACTTAATATACTTTAAATCAAGAAAATGGAGATATTTTTAGAAATTCGGAATTTAATTTAAAATCGAACGATCTCGATTATTTCTTGACTTGGCTATACGAATACGTCGTGGCGTTAACTTAATAAAAATGGGTGAAATAGTAGCGACACGATTTTCTATTAAAATAATTATTAATCGTGTAAAAATTCTTGGTCGCTACAAACTTACCCCCTTAAAATAATTTCGTCCTCGAAATTAATCTTACTTGATCTTATGATTTCTGAACACTTAATCAGAATCTCTTCTTCTTCTTCTATTGTAGCATCATCGCTACCATATTTAACCCAACCATATTTAACCCACTGGACTTTGACTAAATGCATCAATTTGTTTTCTTAAGACATGGACTTTTCTATCAATAATAGACATATGTCTACTCATAAATTCTTCTGAATCAAAATGAAAATTCCCAATCGTATGTGATATTTCATCATATCTTGTAGTATTCATGTAACTTGTCATTTATCATCGTATCATGTGACCTCAAATATTCGTATTAATATCTCTAAAATTTCAATAAATATTTACTAACATATCATACCATAATAATTTGTCATTTCTTCTTATCACCAAATATCCCAAAATAATTAAAACGATTACCTGAATATTCTCTATGTAATATACCCAAACATGTTATTCACATATCAACATAATCATCAGTTTATCTTTCCAATATTTGTAACCCAAAATTTCTGCAAAATTCAATAAACAAATATCTCCCAAATAATTAAAATTCTTAACTCAAATATCATAACATTTCCCGTAAGGTATTCCTTTCACTTGCACAAACTTATTAATCCTGATTCAATACAGTCCTTATTTCACTTTCACGTATCCCCGTATTATTTCTATACCTTGATTATTATATCAAAATATCAGTACCCAAAATCCAAGAAAATATTCCATATCTCAAATCCCGTCATCATCAAATCTTCCTTTTATCAAGAAAGTAAACGGCGCAAAAACTCTTGTTCCCTCTTTTCCATTATTATATTCCGCGCTTTCTTGCTGGAATCAATATCACGCGGATTCCCTCTGATCCTTAATGCTTTTAAATATTTCATGCTGGGAAGAGGTTAGATCCATCAAAAACATGGATATCATTCTTACAAACATTCGCAAGTATTATTCCAGTCTTCCAATGAATGATCTGAGGAAAATTTATCGAATAAGACTCGAAAGATTGAGGTTGCTGATGGTTCATGGTGTTTCACAAGATGTTCGCTGGTTGATCGAAGCAAAGGTTCGACTATCTGGTGAATTACCTATGACATTTCCAAAGCACATGCCTGGTTTAGGCAAAAGCACCTTCGCAAAGAAACGAAGAGCAAAAAGGCTGAATGGTTGCTACAAATGTGCTCGTTGGAACTGTGATACTCGTTGCAAAACAGTAGGATATTCTTCTACTAATCGGGATGATAAAATCAAATTCATAAAGGGTGGACTGAGTAAGGAGTCTTTGGATGATATTCGACTGACTCTTGAGACGCACCCAAGTGGTTATGTGCAACGTGAACTTCTCTCCTTATACGCTCAGTTTAACGAGGACAAAAATCGTTATAGTCTCCAAAATATAATAGCAAAAGATCCTGTTTGCCAGTCTGTTTTACAAAATGAGGCTTCTGGCAGTTCATCAATGATATAAGGTAAATCTCTTGATACACATTTAAAATATTTTGCTGTTTTCTTTCACGCGTTTTGGAAATAAAATATATTTTCCTTTCTCGAGTTTTGATAAAGCTGGAAATAAATATATTTTCCTTTCTCGAGGTTTGATAAAGCTGGAAATAAATCACCGAAATGTGATATCTTTGGTAAAACAGTCAAAAGTTGGCCGATTTTGTCAAAAGTAAATCTTTACTTTTTCAGAATCAATCAAAAACAGTAAGTTTTTCCGGCTTTAAATAGCCAAACATATTTCATAGTTCAGGCATCCCAAAATCACATCTTCTTCGTAAGTTTTCTCTTCTATACTATCAAAGATGGAAGCACCAAAACTTCGACAGATCAAAACTATTTGTGTATTTTGTGGATCAAAAGTGGGGAAAGGCTTCAGTTATCTAGAAGCGGCCGTAGATCTTGGAAAGAAACTGGGGAAAAAAGGTATCACTCTTGTGTATGGGGGTGGTAGCAGTGGTCTAATGAGTTGTGTTTCCCAATCTGCTCTTGCAGAGAAATCAAAAGTAATCGGTGTCATACCTGTCCCTTTGGTAGATGTTGCAGGCAAAACACGAGGGCATGAAGTTCAAACCTTATCCATCCATGAACGCATAACTTGTATGCTATATGGTTCTGATGCCTTTATAGCCCTGCCCGGAGGTTTTGGTACCTTAGAAGAAATCTTTAATATTACCTCGTGGGCTCAACTAGATCTCCATACTAAGCCTATTGGGCTTCTGAATGTTAACAATTTCTTTGATGGTTTGTTAACCTTTCTTGATTATGCTGTGGAACAGGGATTCATCTCTCCATTTTCCAGAAGGCTTCTTATTTCTGCTCCTACTATTGATGAACTACTGGATAAGCTGCAGTCATATATCTCAATACAAGATCCAGCAGGGGTTAAGATAGATTGGTCGCAAGGAAGGGGAATCAAGCGAAAATGGAGTCCGGTTAATGTAAACTTAACTTTATGAATCTTAGAATAGGTGGGGGTAGAGTACGGAGTATTCTTACTCTCGAGACACCCCTCTAATTTCCTAGGATTTTCCTTAATGTTTAAATCTTGTGTGTACCTCAAAGGTTCCAGGTAGTAGAGTACGGAGTATTCTTACTCTCGAAACACACCTTTTTGAAGGTTTCTTTATTTCCTCAAAAGGTCAGAGGTGGTAGGATACGGCTACTCCGGAAACACATCTCTCAATTTGAGGAATTTCCCATGTTGCTTTCTTTTGCTTTTGCGTGTTTTCATGTATTTCCTTTCTAGGGTGACTCTTGTGTGTTCTCCTTATGAGAAAATAATAATATCTCTGTTATCATCTACTAAATCTCGTTTGTGATGTAAATGAACTTGTATGTCTAACTTCAATTCTCTTAGTGATTGCATACCATACTATGCTCTTAATTCCAAACGATAAAATTCTAAGCAGAGTTTCCTTTGAAATTTGGACTTATTCAAACCGTAAGCATACTTCATAACTCACAATAATAAATAATTCCACATTTGATCACAACGATCTAAAAATTGACCACAATTTCATCAAACTTCAATATCATAAAAAAAATATTCCAGAAAATCAATTCATAATTCCTCAACATAGAAATTTCAAATCATAGTCGTCAATATCACAATATCACTTCCTTCAATACCTTAATTGGCTCAAAAGATTACTCATACTTATATTTATAAGTCATAAATCATATTCCCAAAATTTAATCACAAGGCCAAAGTTCATAATAAATTTCTCTTCAATATAGAGGCATAATTCACTTACTCAACATAATATCCATTACTTAATTCCCAATAACCAAATCTTTAAATCTCTAACTTCATAATGCTTCTCATAAAAGTCTCATTAAAATCATATCACTTATAATCTTAACATCTCATAAAACTTCATAAAATTGGCTCGCTATTTCTCATTAAATCTAAATGATAGATAATCTGAACATATTTCTAATCATTTCTGTTGACTTCTCATACTTAATGCCATGTCTAAAATCAATTATGCAAAGTCCATTTAAGGTTTATCATTTCTAAACTCGAGGACAACAATTATTTTGAAAATCATTCTTAAGTCATATTATTCCCATTATGCTCAACACCCGTTCTCTTTCTTTCTTTTCTTTCTGAATTTTTTTTTTTTTTTTTTTTATTCAGAATTGAAACTTGAAGAGTGGTACCAATAATCATCCACAGTTTTTTCCTTGCTTTTAAGCAAAGGTAGTGATAAAGGGATAAATTATTGAACCGAAAATTGAAACTTGAAGAGGAAGTACTAATAACCATCCACAGTTTTTCCCTTGTTTTTACACAAAGGTAGTGATAAAGGGATAAATTATTGTACGAATTCATTATCAATTTTGTTTGTTTAATATATTATTCCATATATTTTTTTGGCAAAAGTTACGAACCAACTTATTTTTCTAATTTAGTCAGTCTTACTAAGCTTAATATGAACCAAAATTCATATCAATATCCTCTATGTCTCATGATTCTACATAAAAAGGAATAAATTAAAATTCAGGCTTCTATCAATTCATATCATACTCAACATGTATATTTCACTTAAAGATTCATAACATATGAAGATTTCATACTTAACATGTCTTAATAAAATCGTAAATGACTTGCAAAGCATATAACATACCTGGTTCGAGGAGTCAATACGTGGAGAGTGACATAGTAGAGTGATGACTTAAAATATTTCATATATTTTTTTTTAAATGAATAGTGATTTCGTTCACTGTTCATCATGAATAGCACGTCGTTTTACTGTTCACGTGAATAGTGTTTTTTTTTTTTTTTTTTTTTTTTTTTAAGAAATAAAATTTCAAAAATCTACAGAATCGTTTTTAAAACTCTTGGCTCTGATACCAACTGTGACGACCCGAATTCTCGACCATTCGAGTGCCACTAAAAGTGACTCATATCATATTATCGAGACTTAAATAGTAATGTAAAATTATTCAAAAGAATAATTAGAATCCCATAATTTTATTTGTGAATAAAAATAGAACATAATTTTCTTACATAAAGTTCAACATAATTATCTCATCAATCTTAACCACTTTTGCCACTTCCATGTTGACCGCCTCGAGCCTTCAATTATCTGAAAATGGTAAATATCGTGGAGTGAGATTTATAAAATCTCAGTAAGTATACCAAGCATAAATTTTCTTTTGAAAGCATATGGATCATTTTCATCATAACATAGGATAGGATCGAAATACTCATAAACATAGGGAGACACAAGAATTTTACCGAACTTAAATGGCAAGAATTCTTATGTGTAGCGCTACTAAACTCCGGTCCCCTTAGCATAATCATAAACATATCATATGGAACCCATAACAATCTTGTGAGATTGATTTCATAGCAATGATCCAAACATTTTCATAAAAACATAAGATATACTTACTTGTCATAAAAACATACTTACTTTTCATAAAACATAAGGTGTATTTACCTTTCATAAAAACATACTTACTTTTCATAAAAATATAAGATATACTTACTTGTCATAAAAACATACTTACTTTTCATAAAAACATAAGGTGTATTTACCTTTCATAAAAACATACTTACTTTTCATAAAAACATAAGATATACTTACTTGTCATAAAAACATACTTACTTTTCATAAAAACATAAGGTAATACCTTTCATAAAAACATACTTACTTTTCATAAAAACATAAGGTATATTTACCTTTCATAAAAACATACTTACTTTTCATAAAAACATAAGATATACTTACATTTCATAACAACATACTTAATTTTCATAAAAACATAAGATATACTTACATTTCATAACAACATACTTAATTTTCATAAAAACATAAGATATACTTACATTTCATAACAACATACTTAATTTTCATAAAAACATAAGATATACTTACATTTCATAACAACATACTTAATTTTCATAAAAACATAAGATATACTTACATTTCATAACAACATACTTAATTTTCATAAAAACATAAGATATACTTACCTTTTAAAAGATTAAAATGAAGTGTAGTAGTAAATGGACCAAAACTTTCTTGACCACCTTGAATTTCTCTTACTTGTGGATTTTGTCAAGAGGTTGGAAATAAGTGTATATGTGTAGAGTTGTGTGTAAAAGAGATGGGTTTAAATAGATGTATAAAGTTGGCATATTGTAAACATAATCATTCAATTCTATTAATTTTAACACATCCTTTTCTTAAAGTAAAGCACCATTCATATACTTTTCCATATTTATACAAATAATATGCTCTTCATGATTATATATAATGGAGTCTATCAATCATTCATATATTTTTCCATATTTATACAAATATTATGCTCTTCATGATTATATATAATGGAGTATATAAATCATTCATATACTTTTTCATTTTTTATACAAATATTATGCTCTTCATGATTACATATAATGGAGTCTTATCAATCATTCATATACTTTTCCATATTTATACAAATATTATGCTCTTCATGATTATATATAATGGAGTATATAAATCATTCATATACTTTTCCATATTTATACAAATATTATGCTCTTCATGATTATATATAATGGAGTATATAAATCATTCATATACTTTTCCATTTTTTATACAAATATTATGCTCTTCATGATTACATATAATGGAACCTCTCATGCTTGCATATATTTTCTTAATTTAAATAATAAAAGTAATTTTTGTATAAATAAATATTGGGATAACATTGAATTAAGTATTTGGACTTAATATACTTTAAATCAAGAAAATGGAGATATTTTTAGAAATTCGGAATTTAATTTAAAATCGAACGATCTCGATTATTTCTTGACTTGGCTATACGAATACGTCGTGGCGTTAACTTAATAAAAATGGGTGAAATAGTAGCGACACGATTTTCTATTAAAATAATTATTAATCGTGTAAAAATTCTTGGTCGCTACAAAACATGTGGGGCATTTTTGTCCAATTCCATTTTAATCCATTTCTTTCTTTCAATAAAGATAATTGGTACAAAACGTTCCTACGTTTGACACTAATTGTGGAAAAACATCCCAAAGTTCATTTTTTTGGCGAATAACGTCCCTATCTTTAGATTTTCTTGCAGATTAGTCCCTAAATTTTACTTTTCTTTCAATTTATTCATTCCGTATTTGATTTACATGTCATTGTCTTCAAATGTGCATAACTTTTGTTCTACAACTCCGAATTGCACTCTGTTTTTTGCGTTGAACTCCAAATTCAACCACCTTTCTTATGATGTATCATGTGCTCATTTATTAAACCTTTTTGTTTTGACTTTTGTATTGTAGATACTTATTTTGTTAGGACATCATTGATTAACGTAAATCGATTTCTGTAAATTTTATTGAAACATTGAAATTTTAATTTTAGTGTGTGTTCGGAAGCCAGCGAAATTTATAAATTGAATTTATTTGACTTTTTTAATTTTTTTAAGGTAAAATATTTGGTTAAAAATTGGTATGTTTAGCCCCTGTTTGAACCATATTATAATCTCAAATCACTTTTTGAACAATACACAATTTCTTTCTCCAACAATACACAATTATAATATGGCTCAAACAGGGCTAAACATACCAATTTTAACCAAACATTTTACCTTAAAAAAATAAAATAAAAAGTCAAATAAATCCAATTTATAAATTCCGCTGGCCGCCGAACACACACTAAAATTAAAATTTCAATGTTTCAATAAAATTTACAGAAATCGATTTACGTTAATTAATGATACCCTAACAAAATAAGTATCTACAATACAAAAGTTAAAATGAAATGTTTAATAAATGAGCACATAATATATCATAAGAAAGATGCTTGAATTTGGAGTTCAACGCAAAAACGGAGTGCAATTCGGAGTTGTAGATCAAAAGTCATACACGTTTGAAGACAATGAAATGTAAATCAAATACGGAATGACTAAATTGAAAGATAAGTAAAATTTGGGGACTAATCTGCAAGAAAATCTAAATGTAGGGACGTTATTCGCCAAAAAAAATTAACATTGGGATGTTTTTCCACAATTAGTGTCAAACGTAGGGACGTTTGTGCCAATTATCTTTATTGAAAGAAAGAAATGGATTAAAAATGGAATTGGACAAAAATGCCCCCCATGTTTACTGTTCAATTTTAATTTACCGGTGAAATATGGTTAAATATAGCGGAAATGACGTCTCCAACAAGAAATGTAAAGGTTGGGACGTTCAATGTCAAAAATCACAACATTTGGATATTTTGCACAATACATGTCAAAGGTAGGGACGTTTTGTGCTATTTACCCTTAATTAAATTTAAATCCATGTAAAACTTTAATCCAATTTTCAATTATTAAAAGTTTTCCAAATTCATTATTTGAATTACACCCAAAATTTATTCATTTTTATCAAATTTTCCAAAAAATTCAATTTTACTATTTGTTTGATTCTAGCTAAAATGAGGTTTTTGAAATGAATAGTGATTTTTAGGAGAATGAATGGTTAAAAAGTCAAATATTATGGATTTGACTTTTAATAGATGGTAGAGTGAAAGATTCTCTTCAGTATTACTAGGCAATTTTTCTTGTTGTCTTTCTGATCTATCATTTGCTAACTGTCCCAATTGAATTTTTATCTCCTTAATGTCAACTTCATGATTTTGCAGCAACTGTAATATCAAGTCTTCGTTGGAAGTCTTTTTTACCTGTTGTTGTTATTGTTGAAAACCAGGCGGGCGTTGTACATTTTCGTTATTTGCTCAAGAAAAGTTGTGGTGATTCTTTCATTCTGGATTGTATGTCTGTGAATATGGACCACCCCTTGCCTATTTCACATAAAATTTACATGTTTTGGACTTAATTGATGCTGCTGCAAGGGACAATTATTAATAGTGTGGTTCTCAAAACAGAAATCACAAAGAGCTGCCTGCGCTGCATTGACTGACTGCACACTCAAGCTATCAATTTCCTTTGTCAAAGCATCTAACTTGGCATTCATTGTTGTAATTTCATTAACTGCAACAATTTTCCTAGACTTTGGTGTAGATCGATCCGAATACCACTGGTAACTATTAGAAGCCATCTTCTCAAAAATTTCAGACACTTCTTCATAAGTAATGTCCATAACTAATCCCCCAGCTGATGAATCTGCATGCTTCTTATTTTCATTTGGCAAACCATTGTAGAATGTTTGCACAAAAATCCAGTCAACTATTTCATGTGTAGGATACTGTCTAATAAGCTCGTTAAACCTTTCTTATGCCTAAAAAATTGACTCCCCTGACTGTTGACTGAAAGATAGGATTCCATGCCTAAGCTTGACATCCAGCTAGGTGGTAAGAATTTATCAGCAAACTTCTAACTTCCCAAGTTGTGATAGTGTGAAGAGGCAGTGTGTAGAACCATGTCTTTGCTTTGTCTGCCAAAGAGAATGAAAATAATTTCAGCTTCACGGCATCATCTGGAACTCCATTCATGCGATGCATGTTGCATAATTCTTGGAAAGATCGGCGATGTGCATGTGGATCTTCAGAAGGCAATCCATGAAAAACAACCGAGTTTTGAATCAAGGAGATCAAAGAAGTATTGATATCAAAATTATTGGCTAGGATTGCAGGAAATACTATGCAAGTTCTAATGTTCCCCACAGGAGGAATCATATATTCTCTCAAAGCTTGCCTCCGACGATTTGGTTGTTGTTCAATAATAGCATCTGGCAGATTATTCTGATTTCCCTGATTATTTTGAATTTTGCTATCTGCCATGTCTATGTCTGCTTGTTGAGCTGCTCCAATTGTTGTCTATGCCTCTATTGAAAGGTGTGTTTAATTGCAGTATCAAGAGGAAGCAAAGTATTGGGCACTCACTTTTAAAAAATAAATATTAACTAAAAATAAAAAAAGAAAATAAATATTTTTATGAAAAAGTAAAATAAAGAGCCTAAAATAAAGAGTTTGTTGGAGCAAGTAAAAAATTTTGCTCTTCAAATATAAAGATACTCTATATGATGTAGAATATTCTCTTTAAATATAAAGAGTCTATTGGAGATACTCTGAGCACTTTTTTATTTTAGTCCTTGTTTAAAATTTAATTTTAATCTGAAGTCAAAATCAACAAACAATTTTAATCACATATTTTATGAGACTCACAGTTTTTCAATTGCACATCTCATCATACTTAGTAGATTTTGATAAAAATTGATGAAATATGTGGTTGAAAATTTATAGATTCCATAAAATGTATGTGATCGGTATATTTTTGGTCATTCCATTATTAGAATATTACTTTTCACCTTTATACGTGAGGCCCAAGGTCATGCTTTGGGCCGGCCTTCTATCTTGCCTGATCGATACAGATTCACGACGTCTTACAATAATTTAGGGGTTCGGAATATAATAGGTCGGGATTACCTTGATCAATGGGTCGATCACATCCAGGACCAACAACCAAATAAGCACATGGTCGGGCAAGAATGCCCCGGCCATGCATAGATCGGGATTGATGCCCGACCTTATTAGGTTACCAAATCTGTTCATGTACAATTCAACATATTTGCCCGGGCTTATCCTATCAATACATAGGTCGGTCACTCCCAACCTTATCAAAAATCTCATTGATGATAAGATATATGGTCGGCCTGTCCCGGACACATCACGCTTAGAAGCCCAGCACAGATACGACTTCGTACCTTCTTCATTAATGGGCTTCATTCATGGACCTCCTTCTTGGGCCTCCATAACAAGACGTATCTTATAAGGAAACCTCCTAAAAAAGGGGAACTCTATTCTTGTAAAGAAAGAATTCTCTTTGAAAGGTAAGTTTATATAAAAAAGACTCATTCTTCAATTAAAGAAGGTTATGGGCTTTTTTCAGCCCTATAAATATAGCTCTCTTGATCATATTATTCATTCATAATTCTTTACATATATTCCAGTTATATATTTTGTGCTTCTCTCCAGAATACTAATTCTCACACCAGAGGGGCGACGAGGGCATCCCTCGTTTCCTTTTTTGCAGGTTTCTTGGAAGCGTGGATCATCATCTCCAACAAAATATCAGCCTTTGATCTCGCCACGTCAAGGTCAGAAAAATTACCGAAACAGTATGGTTGAAATTGATTGTCGATTTTGACTTAAAATAAAATCTAGAATTTAATTTATATCAAATATGGGCATATTCCTCATCTAGTTCCTTCACCACAGCGAACCTCAGTCAGATACAAGCATGTTGCTTGTAGCTTGGTTGTTCTTTTTCTTGACCTAAAGAGTTATCCCCTCCTTTTCACATTAATATTCAATATTTCTTGCCCACTATAGTCAAACCACTTAGGCACTACTTTACCTCAAGCTCAAAGTGTGGTGGAGAGATGAGTCAATGTTACTGAATGAAATGATCCCATGCGGGCCTTGAATCCAAATATATTAGGCTAAATTGCACAAAATACTCTAATAAGGTAGCAAAACTGATATTTACTACCAAAGAAAAAAATGTGAAAAATACGGACCTGGACTGGGCTTCTGGTTGAAAACACGAAGGGCCCATTCTTTTCTTTTAGACAAAATATCAAGCCTAATATCAATTCAGACTCAATGCAAACACTCGACGATTTCAGAGTAGGGTTTAATCCTTCTTCCCTTTCCTTGTTTAATCTTCATACTGTAGTGCTAAAGTGAAGTCGAAAAATTCTCCTTTTTATCTACGAAAACCTAAAATTGTAGTTACTCGTAGTGCTAAAGTGAAGTTGAAAAATTATATTTCGGATTCGACAAAATTGAAAAAGTTGTTACCGATGAAGAGGAAGAAGAAGTCCAAAGTGGGTGTTGAATGTGTGAAGAAGAAGAAGAACGCTATAGAGGCAAGTTTTTTTTTCAGTATATTTTTTTGTAAATAGAAATATTTTTTCACTTGATTTTATTAACTTTTTTTTCGGCTTTTACTGTTTGTTTGCTATGGAACCTTCTTAATTGGGTTTTTTTTTATTAAACTATTTATATAAATATGTGCGTTTATTGGTGTCAAACACGGTCCCTGTTGTAAGATCATATATTTCGACTTGTCTCCATTCTGCTTTTGCATAGACTAGATGTATTATATTATTAAGGGAAGGCAGTTCGAACTATTCCTGCCCCTATTTGAGGTTGATGAGTATTGATTTTTTTGATATATACCAATGACAGAATTCTATTACGAAATTACAAAACCCATCTCATTCATCAAATAAGAAGAGGAAGAAGCATGAAGCAACTGTATCAAGCAAAAAGTGAAAGCAGCCTATAAATGACGAGGTAGACGAGGATCTGCCTATTTACATATGTGTTCCTATCTTGGTGTGTCTTTTATTGTCCATATAGTATATATATCATGAGTCTTTTGTATCCCTATTTAATATGTTTTTCCCTGCTCTCATCTCTGCAGTCAACATCACTATAATTCCATAGGAGCCAAATTCCATCTCCCAAAAGAAACTTACATGGAGTTTTGGTCTTAGTTAACTAAACAGGGGTTGGTTTTTTCTTCTGTCATTTCAATTCAGATTTTCACACACCATAATCCCCAATGCAATCCCAAAACATGTTCCATTATGGCCAATAAAAGCAACTTTTTCCAATTAAGAGAAGAACCAAAACAATGTGTTTACCATAGTTGAATCTAGCCAATCTTAGGTTCAATGTTACTATCCTTTTTACTAAGATTTAATCCACCTTCTTTCACTTCACTCAGTTTCGAGTTTTTTCCAGATTGTATAACAGGATTTTTTGTTGTTTCAAGCCTTTTAACTTCATTAGTAGTTGTCTCCTCAGCTGGTTCCAAAGTATCATTATTTTCTAAAGTATCACACGAGTTTAAAAAGTATCATGTTATGTTACTTTTTAATGTTTGTTATTTTTGTTTTTCTGTGATCTACTTTCCTATATATGTATGTGTTTCCTATCTTGATGTGTCTTTTGTTGTCCATAAAGGAAGTTTATACTCTTTCTCATACATGTTTTTTTGTGAAATATAAGTCAATGATATGTAATTTTTTTGCCTTCTAGAAAGCGTTAGATCTGAAAATCACTTGCTTTTTTTGTTTTGCATGGCTTAGTGTGTTTTGTACTTGTCATTATTTGAAAACTATCATGTTATATAATAAAGTATCATGATTGATTCTTTTATTATTTTAGAAGATATTGAATATTTGTTGAAAAGTATCAAATTACATGATAAAGTATCATAATATGTTACATTATATATAGGTAGTTCGTACATTTTCTCATCCATTTTCTTATGAATTCTATAATATTAATGTTGATTATTTTATTATTTTGTAGGATAGAGAATATTTGTTACCTATTGATAAGTGGTTGAATGGGAAACCAATTGTCAAATTTGAAGCTTCTACTGTGGAGAACATCAAGGGCAAGCTCTTACCTTCTCAGTTGCAAATGTTCAAGAGGGCTTGCTTTGGTGCATATCTTGAACTCAATGAAATGTGCCTACAACTCCAACTGATCCATTGTATGCTCTTGAGAGAGGTTTTTGTTAAAGAGGCAAAAAAGAATCAGATGTGGTTCAAAGTTAGTGAAAAGTTTGTTCAATTTTCAGATGAGGAATTTTGTTTAGTGACTGGTCTTAAAGTAATTTGTGATGATGATTGGTCCCACTTCAACACAACTAAGTGTAGGCTGAATGAGGAATATTTCTCGAATTACAAAAGAGTGACATCAAAAGATGTTGAACATGTCTTCAAGCATCTTCCTGCGAATGTAAATGATGAAGATGCTGTTAAGATTGCAATTGTGCATCTAGTGACATCATTTTTGTATAGGGAAAGCTATGAGAAATTGGTAGAGAAAGCTATTTTCAATATAGTTGATGTTGATTTGGGGGAAAACTTTCCATGGGGAAAGTATGTTTTTAAGAAAACATTAAAGGGTCTTAAAGGCACTCCTCGTGATAAGAAACCTATAATTGATCCTAAATCAAAAGTCGCATCATATTCGTATAGGCTGAATGGGTTTCCATTAGCTTTACAGATATGGGCATATGAAAGTGTCCCGAACTTAGATGGACATGTATGCAAGAGAGTAAATACATTGTACCCCCGAATTCTAAGTTGAAAATCTGAGAAGCGTATGATGTCTTCTAAATTTGAGAATGCAGTTTTTGATGGTCCCGTTGTAAGTATTTTTTCTTAATTGATTTTATTTAATCTCTTATATGTTGATAATTCAACATTCGTTTGTATTTCCTTTTTTTCAGGTTGAATTCAACTTTATCGAACCAACAGATGAAGAAAAACAACAACCATATGCATTTGGATTATTCACCAAATATCCAGTAGACATACCTCCATGTCCACCATCTTCATCACATCATGCTATATTGTCAGGTGAAGGGAAAGAAAAAGAGATATATTACATTTGTTCTTCTCCTTAATGATTTATGCTATATTAATATAGATTTTTCTTTTGACATTGTAGGGAAGTTTTCTTTCTAAAGAACTTAAGGAACATCTTTTAGATATCAAGTTAAAATAGGAACAGATTTCTACTCAACAAATTGATTTGAAAAATAAGTGGGATGTTATCAAAGTTTATTGATAGTAAGAATGATACGAGGAATAAGAATGATATATCTGAAGGATTTTTCAGCAAAGAGGATGCATCGTTCAATGAAAGTTACAAAAATGAGAATTTTGGAGATTTGAAGATTGTGAGTGATGAAATTCCAATGAATGTTGGAGATTTGAAGATTGTGAGTGATGAAATTCCAATCAAAGAGGATAAACTGTTGAATGAAAACGATGGTTGTGATGGAGTGGGACTTCTTAAGGTTTTGACAGAGGATGAAAATAAAGAATCAGAGTCAATCAGTGATGACATGCCTTCTTTTAAACTACTAGAAAATTCACAGCCTGAGTCACAAGTTGGGGAAAAAAGTGAACTTGCTGCTGAAATTCTAGATGGGAAATATGAAGATTCCAGAATCATTGTTTTTTGTTTAACTCCAACTAAAGTTGTTGAGAATGTTGGGGAGGTCAATTTTCTAAATTTATTGGTTCAGATTATACATTATGCAAAAAAATATTCATTAGATTTTATTTTCTTGTTAAGGGGAACGAACACATCAATGTGGAGGATAACAGTCCATTGACTCAGTCAAGAAGCAAATTTATTGCACATGACTCCACATCTGCAACTGCCAAAGTTGTCAAGGGTTCCTATGCTTTCAAGGGCAAAATATTATCACTTCCTGATGATGCTTTTGCTAAATGTTTAGCATGGTACAAAGAAGGTTTTAAAGATAAAAATTTGTAAGTTTTATGATGCTGTTGTTATTGGTCTTGTCTAAAGTTTCATATTGTGGTACTTTTGGTTATATTTTTGTAAAAACTTCTAAGTGTTTTGATGTTGCTGTGTTTGATATTTTCTAAAGTATCATACTCTGATTGCATTAGTTATTAATATATTGAAAAGTTTCATACTATGATACTTTTGATTTTAATTGCCTCATAGATTAAAAAATGTAATTTTTCTGATACTGTTATTGATTTTCTGTAAAGTTTCATACTATGATACTTTTGGTCATAGTAGTCCTAGAGATAATAACTTGAAATTTTTTTGATTGCTTTAGTTATTAATATTCTGTAAAGTATCATACTATGATACTTTTAGTCATAGTTATTTATTGTTAAATTTCAGATCATGATACTTATTTAATGTTATAGGATTTTCAAATTTGGGGGGCCGGGACTGGAAATTCACCCTTCACATGACTTTGGAATTTTTACTGTAAACAAGAAAATCTGGTGGTACTATTTATATTCAAAAGATGGTCAACTTGAAGACACTGTAAGTTATATTTGTGTTTTATTTTGTCATCATTAACTTTTCTTACTTTTATTTGTATTGTAATTTCTTTTAATCTTTTTTGTGGTATTATTATGCAGCATTTAGATGTTTGCTTGTTTTATTTGAGAAATATGATGAGGTTCAGCAATAAGACAGAAAAGTCATGGACGACAACTTATTGTAATTTTCAAAGCCAGATAGTGGGCATTTTTGATAAATTTTTGGTTGATTTTGCTGTAATATCTGATCAATCATCTCTTGTAGAATATGTGATTGGGAAATCAATAAGGTGCAACACGTCCTGAATTGAAGTAGATCATGTGCTCTTGCCGATCATGGCAAAGTCCAGAAATCACTGGATGCTTGTTCATTTTGATATGAAGCGAAGATGTTTGGATGTTTATAATTCATATGTCAAAGTTTTTGATGGCGAGAAAGTAATTGACTCTGTTCGTCCTTTTGCTCACATAATTCATTTTCACTTAGCAAATTCTGGTTACTGGGATGGGAAGCCCAATGACTATCTTGATCACAGCGTACTTGGTTGTGATATTCTTGATCCATTGTTAATCAATATTGTACACAGCATTCCTCAACAGAAAAGCGAGTTAGTTTCTTTTTAGATTGGTTCTTTAAATTTATTTTTGGTATTTCTCTTTTTGTGTGTGAGTTTGTTTAAATTTCTTAATTTCATTAGGAGTATCAATAATGATACCTTTTTGAAATATTTTATTATTTTTCTTGCAGAAGCGTGGATTGTGATGTTTTTGGGATTGGATATGCCCAATTCCTAGTTCATGATAAGATGAATGAGATGGCTTAATGTTTTGATTCATCTAACTTTCGTGCTACCCTTGCTACTCAACTATTCAACTATGCAAAGTGGAAAGAAGAAGAACAATGCATGACTGATGATGAATGATCAAGTTGAAGAGGCATATGATTAATTTGACTCAAGCTGCAGTTGGATTTTTGGTAATAGCATTTGAGTACTAAGAAATTAGATTTTTGTTAAGAGTAGTACTAAGAAATTAGATTTTTGTTAAGAGTAGCACATTAGCCTTACCTTATGTTACAAGTATCATACAATGTTACATAGATACTGTGGTGTCCATGCTCTATATAAGACAATGTTAACGTGTTTAAAATTAGATTCAACATGTGTTTGAGTTTTTGTGTTGTCTTTTGAGTATTGATAAGTTTGATACTAGGTTACATTTTGATACAAGTATCATACAATTTTACAATTAGTGCAGGTTGTAAAGAGTTTTGCATATGCCAATTGACTGTCATTGAACCTACATTGTCATCATCCATTTAAAATGACTCGGATGTTCCAACAGGTAAAAACCATATGCATCACAATTACAATTAGACATAAATGTGATTTTAGTAGCGTAGTTTAAATTAGACAACGCCTAGTAACATGGATGGAGTGCATCATTTCCAATCTTGTAAACTACCTTCAAAAAATCACCAATTAGACCGTCGAATAAAAATTTGTATTCTAGTTCATAGTAAGAAAATTCAATGCAACAAGAAGTTCCTGATAGAAATGATGAAGTTCAACTGCTTCACATTATTGAGCACATTTTCATAACTAATTGACGAACAAATACTAAGAATTAGCATCCCTTGGAAGTGCTTCAAATTAATAAACTATGAAGTATCACATTTAACTACTAAGTATCAAATATTGTAACTTTCTAGTGATTTCAATCTTATTCCTTCATCATCATCATCATCATCATCATCATCATCATCATCTTCTTCTTCTTCAAGGGTATTGGGTTGTTGTAATTGGACTGAGAATTTTTGTTTTTTTTTTAGATTTCTCGAAAATTCAACTTCGAAAAAGACGAAACAAACGAAATTTAATTTGGATAACAAACGAAGGAAATAACGACTATTGAATTTTTTTGTGACACTTTTTTTTTATTAAAGACTCAAGAACTGGAAGAACACGAAGAACAAGATTAAAGAAGACTCAAGAAAACAAAACAAAGATATAACCTTGATTTTTGGAGCCTAAGCTCTGATACCAGATGATGCAAACCACGTAGCAACTGTAGCTACGCAACCCACAAATTATTGGAATCGACCCAAGAACGCCAAAGAACCACGATTTAGAGATTGATTCAAATTAATTGAACCAAGCAACCAACACAATCAATAGATATGCTAACCTCTTGATCACAATAAAAGTAAATCTCTCCCAAGATTTGAACAAACAAGATTAACTCGCAAGTTCGGATTTTATTCAATAAAGAATAAGGTTTGAAAGCAAATTGCCTCTCAATTATAATATCAAAGTTGTGTTTTGAATAATGAAAATTACATCCCTATAAATAGGGTCAAAATCTAGGTTAAGAGTTCTAATTAAACAAGGAAACAATTACCTAAAAATAAGGAAATAAATAAAACCCTAAAATTCACGCGTATTGGCCTTTACGGCCGTGACTAACTCCCTTACGGCCGTAAGAAGCTTTCTGATTCTCAGTTACGGCCGTGAGACTTTATTTACGGCCGTAAATCCTTTTTCCCCGGAAATTCATAATTTGGCAGAGACTGCATTACGACCGTGACACTGTACGTTACGGCCATGAGTAGTGTATGTTACGGCCGTGAGTAGTGTATGTTACGGCCGTGAATTTGTGATTTCACAATTTTCTTCGACGCATTGAATGAGGTTGATCCACTCGTCGTAACATAACGGTCCCAACATGGAACTTGCTTCTTTTGATGACACGAACATTGTTTTGGCCATTGTTTTTTGAACTAACTTGTCCATTGCTTCATTGGCCCTCTTTGTTTGCAATCGAGTCATCGGTCCTCCTTCGATCTTCAACGGATCTTTGTGCGGGCTTGTATCCGTGGTCTGGATCACATCATCCCCTCCCTCTTCTAAAGGATTCGACCTCGAATCTGAACCTGCATCAAACGGAGATAGATCAGAAACATTAAATGAAGCCGAAACATTATACTCACCAGGAAGATCTAATTTATAGGCATTGTTGTTGATCCTTTCAATCACTTGGAATGGACCATCACCTCGCGGTTGTAACTTTGACTTGCGTTGTTCTGGAAACCGCTCTTTTCTCAAATGTACCCAAACCCAATCACCGGGTTCAAATATGACGCCCTTTCTTCCTTTGTTAGCCTGCGAAGCATAATGTTCATTTTTCTTTTCAATCGCCAACCTCACCTTGTCGTGGAGTGCTTTAACCATCTCAGCCTTTTTCTTTCCATCTAAACTACTACGTTCATTCACAGGTAAAGGAATTAAATCCAATGGTGTTAGCGGATTAAAACCATAAACAATTTCAAATGGTGAACAAGAAGTAGTAGAATGTATAGCCCTATTATATGCAAATTCAATAAATGGTAAGCACTCTTCCCAATTTTTCAGATTTTTATTGATTATCGTGCGCAACAATTGAATCATTGTCCTATTTACTACCTCGGTTTGTCCATCGGTCTGTGGGTGACAAGTTGTAGAGAAGAGTAGTTTTGTACCTAATTTGTTCCACAAGACCCTCCAAAAATGACTAAGGAATTTAACATCCCTATCCGAGACAATACTTTTAGGAACCCCATGTAAGCGTACGACTTCCCGAAAGAAAATTTCAGCTATGTTAGTAGCATCATCAGTTTTGTGGCATGGTATGAAATGTGTCATTTTACTAAAGCGATCTACTACCACAAAAATTGAATCTCTTCCCTTCTTAGTCCTAGGTAGTCCCAAAACAAAATCCATAGAGATATCGACCCAAGGTTCACTAGATACAGGTAAAGGCATATATAATCCATGGGGTTTAATCCTAGATTTAGACTTCTTACAAGTAATGCATCTATTACAAACCCGAACCACATCTATCTTCATCTTAGGCCAATAGAAATGTTCACTTAGGATTTCAATGGTCTTTTTAACCCCAAAATGACCCATTAAACCTCCACTATGGGCCTCTCTCACAAGTAACTCCCTCATTGAACACCGAGGGACACACAATTTATTTTCTCGAGATAAATAATCATCATGTTTAAAGAACTTATCCACAGCCCATTTACCACATAATTCATAAATATTAGAAAAGTCCAGATCACTAGCGTACATGTCCTTAATGTATTCAAATCCAAGTAATTTAGAATTTAAAGAATTTAAAAGAACATACCTTCGAGACAATGCATCTGCCACCACATTTTCCTTACCTTGTTTGTATCGGATGACATAGGGAAATGTTTCGATGAATTCTACCCACCTTGCATGTCTCTTACTCAGCTTAGCTTGACCCCTCAAATGCTTCAAGGATTCATGATCAGTGTGTATCACGAACTCCCGTGGCCACAAGTAATGTTGCCATGTCTCCAAAGCGCGCACAAGTGAGTATAACTCCTTGTCATATGTGGGGTAATTAAGTGCAGCCCCTTTTAGTTTTTCACTAAAATAGGCGATTGGCCTTTGATCCTACATTAAAACAGCTCCAATGCCTAGCCTTGAGGCATCACATTCAATCTCAAAAGCCTTGTCAAAGTTAGGAAGTGATAAAACCGGTGCTTTACATAACATATTTTTGATTATTTTAAATGCATGTTCCTGTTCTAATCCCCATTTAAAACCTACACTTTTTTTGACAATTTCTGTGAGTGGTGCGGCAATCGTGCTAAAAATTTTAACAAAGCGCCTATAAAAACTAGCCAAGCCATGAAAACTCCTAATCTCAGTTATGCTTTTAGGTGTTGGCCATTCTTTAATAGCTTTGACTTTTTCTTCATCTACTTCTATTCCTTTAGTACTAACCACATAACCAAGAAACACAACTTTTTCCATGCAAAAGTCACACTTTTTAAAATTAGCAAAAAGTTGCTCTTGTCTTAAAACCACAAGCACACACCTAACATGCTCCACATGCTCATTCAAAGTTTTACTATATATCAAGATATCATCGAAGTAAACTACAACGAATTTACCTATAAATGCACGTTAAACATGATTCATTAAACGCATAAATGTGCTAGGTGCATTAGTAAGTCCAAAAGGCATTACTAACCATTCATACAGGCCATACTTAGTTTTAAAAGCAGTTTTCCACTCATCTCCTTCTTTCATTCGAATTTGATGATAACCACTCTTAAGGTCAATTTTACTAAATATGCTAGAGCCATGCAATTCATCTAACATATCATCTAACCTAGGAATAGGATGACGATACTTTACCGTTATGTTGTTGATGGCCCTACAATCGACACACATTCTCCAAGTCCCGTCCTTTTTGGGTACAAGTAACACGGGGACGGCACATGGACTCATACTTTCCCTTATATACCCTTTGCTCATTAAGTCCTCCACTTGCCTTTGGAGCTCCTTCGTCTCCTCGGGGTTACTTCGATAAGCGGGGCGGTTCGGAATAACTGCTCCAGGTACAAAATCAATTTGATGTTCAATACCTCGAATGAGTGGTAACCCACTAGGTATGTCATCGGGAAATATATCGTCAAATTCCTGCAAGAGAGAAATAGCCAAACTAGGGAGGGATTTGTTAGTTTCATCAAATGCAAGGAATGATTCCTTGTATAGTAGAAGGACCATAGTCCGTTCTTCCATGAATGCTTTCTTGATTTCACTCCTTTTTGCGTAGAAACTCATTTTTCTTTCTTTTTTGGCACTCTTCGCTCCCTCTCCTTTTTCTGAGGTATGTACCCCAACACTCATTTTTTCTCTCGCCTCTCCTTTTTCTGGAGTCGTGGCTCCAACTCTCTTTTCCTCTCCTTTTTCTGAGGTCGTGGCCTCAACTCTCTTTCTCTCATTTTCCTTCACTCTTTTCTCTTCATCATTTTTCAATTTTATTTGATCTTCATACACTTGTGACGGTGTCAATGGTGCAAGTGTAATGATTTTCCCCCCTTTGGTAAAGCTATACCTATTTTTATACCCATCATGCGTTACCTTCCTATCATATTGCCAAGGTCTACCCAACAAAATGTGTCCGGCATGCATAGGAACCACATCACACATAACATCATCCACATAGCTACCAATAGAAAAACTCACCAACACCCTCCTATTCACCTTAATTTCTCCACTATCATTTAACCATTGAAGCCTATAAGGTTTAGGATGTTTTAACAAAGGTAATCTTAATTTTTCAACAAGTATAGTACTAGCGACGTTAGTGCAACTACCACCATCAATAATCATACTACATACTTTGTTATTTATGCGACATCGTGTATGGAATATGTTCTCCCGTTGTTATTCCAAATCATCCGTGTTGATTTGAGCACTAAGAGCTCTTCTTGCCACTAATAACTCGCCATGCTCCCCGGATAACACATCCTCATCATCACATACTTCCTCCAACGCCGGCATATCGCTATAATCCTCTTCCTCACTAGCTCTAATCATCAACATCTCCATCTCCTTATGATAATCCTCCACACTCTTTGATCCTTGGTATAGGCTTTGTAATTTTTGATGAAGCTCCCGATGGTAATGACTAGGAACGAACCTCTTTCTCATGATAGCTTTTAACTCATCCCAAGTACTAACGGACCTCTCGCGATTCCTCCTCCTAGAAGTCACCAATTGATCCCACCAAGTAATAGCATAATCGGAGAATTCAAGTACAGCTACCTTAACCTTTTTCTCTTCCGAATAAGTGTAGCAATTGAAAATTAATTCCATCTTCTTTTCCCATTCTAGGTATGCTTCCGGATCACTCCTACCCTTGAATGACGGAATTGTCATTTTGATGTTGCTCATACTACCATCCATCCTATCGCCATCAAGATCTCTATCCCTTCTTCCATGCCTAACTACTCTATCCACAATTGCCCCATTGTCAAAATCACTACCTTCTTCATTCTCATCGATCCCCTCTACTCTACGACCTTGCCCACCTTGCCTACGGGCATTAGGCACTTCCCGAGGTTGCTCAAGCCTGTCTAATCTACCTAACACATCCCCAAACAAACGCTCAAACCGTTGTATCATCTCTTCCGTCATGTTGGCTCGATCGTTGTTTTTTGTAGTAGAAGATTGTGCAGACATTCTAAAACTAAATATTATATGCCTCACGTGTATTTCGCTCGTGTATCACTCAAATTTGGCTTTTACCCTCTATTGATCTCACCTCTCTGCCTTTTTTCACTCAATGACTTTCACCCCAATTGCTTCAAAGAACGAATTCGAACTCAAACAAGTTTAAGCCCGAATGATTCAAATCGAGTAAGAGTGAGAATTCTATGAACTGTTTGGAAAACTTGAAGAAGACCTTTAGAGAATGGAATTTGACTCGATATAGAACTTGACACTTTTATGAAAACTAGGATTGAGTCAAGAATATTTTTTTTTTGAAATCAAATAACTGCTATTGTAATTGGACTGAGAATTTTCATTTTTTTTTTTTTTTTTTTTTAGATTTCTCGAAAATTCAACTTCGAGAAAGACGAAACAAACGAAATTTAATTTGGATAACAAACGAAGGAAATAACGACTATTGAATTTTTTTGTGACACTTTTTTTTTTATTATTAAAGACTCAAGAACTGGAAGAACACGAAGAACAAGATTAAAGAAGACTCAAGAAAACAAAACAAAGATATAACCTTGATTTTTTGAGCCTAAGCTCTGATACCAGATGATGCAAACCACGTAGCAATTGTAGCTACGCAACCCACAAATTATTGGAATCGACCCAAGAACGCCAAAGAACCACGATTTAGAGATTGATTCAAATTAATTGAACCAAGCAACCAACACAATCAATAGATATGCTGACCTCTTGATCACAATAAAAGTAAATCTCTCCCAAGATTTGAACAAACAATATTAACTCGCAAGTTCGGATTTTATTCAATAAAGAATAAGGTTTGAAAGCAAATTGCCTCTCAATTATAATATCAAATTTGTGTATTGAATAATGAAAATTACATCCCTATAAATAGGGTCAAAATCTAGGTTAAGAGTTCTAATTAAACAAGGAAACAATTACCTAAAAATAAGGAAATAAATAAAACCCTAAAATTCACGCGTATTGGCCTTTACGGTAGTGACTAACTCCCTTACGGCCGTAAGAAGCTTTCTGATTCTCAGTTACGGCCGTGAGACTTTATTTACGGCCGTAAATCCTTTTTCCCCAGAAATTCATAATTTGGCAGAGACTGCATTACGGCCGTGACACTGTAAGTTACGGTCGTGAGTAGTGTATGTTACGTCCGTGAGTAGTGTATGTTACGGCCGTGAATTTGTGATTTCACAATTTTCTTCGACGCATTGAATGTGGTTGATCCACTCGTCGTAACATAACGGTCCCAACATGGAACTTGCTTCTTTTGATGACACGAACATTGTTTTGGCCATTGTTTCTTGAACTAACTTGTCCATTGCTTCCTTGGCCTTCTTTGTTTGCAATCGAGTCATCGGTCCTCCTTCGATCTTCAACGGATCTTTGTGCGGGCTTGTATCCATGGTCTGGATCACATCACTTTGTGTAGTATCTAGAACAATAATCATAGGCATTGAAGTGTTTTGTACGAATAACCGTCAATGCATGAGTACATGGTATTTGATCAACTTGAAATTTGTGGTAAGTGCATGTCCTCTCTTGTATATTCACCAAATTTGATCTACTGGTGCTTTTAACTTCATATATCAATGGAGTTGAAGAAATTGTCTGTGGTGAAAAAAATGCAAGGAATTAATGGAATTCATAATGATACATTTTCAGAAAAAAATATCATATTATGGTACTTTTGAAATAAATGGAATATGCATTGCAACTCTCTTTTTTATGTACAACCCACAACATCATGTTATTAATCAACCAGTATGCTACAATCATTACATTATAGAAACAAGTAATGTTATGTGTACGATGTAAGAGCATTTAAACAGTTGCATATACCTTCATTTTTGTTGACTTGATTGTCCTTTCCCTCAATATTTTTTCTTGTGTAGCAGCCAATACTGTAAATGTAGCCATTGCATTTTCTCGATTCTTGGAAAACCAATTCTGCAACACATATCTTAAGCATTCCATCAAAGCTTCTACAGGTTTCTTCTTCACTTCCTTTACTACTGCTTTCACTGACTCGACAATGTTTGATGTCATTATCGAATATCTATTAGTTGTCATATATGCCCTTGATCACTTTTCATATCCAACTTTCTCCTGCAAAAACGATGTGATAAGATAATATTAATCTTATTATTTATTTTTCAAAAGGTATCATGTTATGATACTAAATATCAAATGTTATACTTACCAAGTATCCACGAATTTTTTCATTTATGTTATCCATCTGAGACATTTGATATTCAAATCCCTCCTTTGTGTAAGCCATAATAGCTGCATTGAATGGTTGTGTTACATTCTTTCCATAAGTTGATTTCAAATTCTTCAATAAATGGACTGAACATGCACCATGCATTTGGATATATTTTCTCTACTACTACTTCGATGCTTGGATGTCTATCTGAAATAATACACAAACCTTCTATCTCACCATATGTTTCCTTAATCCTATTCATCAACCATTCCCACGAATCATTATTTTTCGAGTCACCTATCCTGAAGCCAAGTATAAAAATGTTGTTATTAGCATCTTGAGTGCATGCTGTGAACAACGTACCACCACAAGGTCCCTTTATATGTGTTCCATCAACTACTATCACAGGCTTACAAAACTTCCACCGCTCTATAGATGCTCCCAACCCAATGTCATGAACAAATATTTGAATCTGTTGTTTGAATCTATCTCAATTCTTGTGCTGGATCCGGGATTTGTTAATTGTAGCATATGGAAGTATGCTGGCATTCTTTGATATGATTCTCGAGGATCTCCTGTCAACATTTCAGATGCTCGTTCTCGAGCTCTCCAAGATTTTTCATAGCTCATTAACACTCCATAGTCATTTAGCATGTCATTCATAATGTCTTTTGGAGTATAAATTGTCTTTGTGGCTGTGTATTTGTGCTTAATGAAGAGAACTACTGTTGAACTTGAAGCTTGTCGATGATTCCCATTATGGTATCTAATGTACACTAGTACAGAAACTGGAATACGTGTCGGTTGGAAAACGGAATATGCGTCGGTTGTAGCGGCGACGCCTATAACGTAGATGCGTAAAGTCTTGACTTTAGGCGTCGGTTGTAAACCGAGTCCAAAGTGAGTTTTGGGCATCGATTCTAATTTAGAACCGACGCCTAAAGTCAAAAAAAAATTAATTTTGGAACCGACGCCCAAAACTTTTTTTTTCCATTATATGACCAGCAATAACCATGTCACTGTAGGTCATGGCCTGCAGTGACCTGGACGTGGCCTGCAATGACCCAGGCCACTGCAGATCGTGGCCTGCAGTGACTTGGACGTGACCTGCAATGACCCAGGTCACTGCAGGTCGTGGCCTGTAGTGACCTGGACGTGGCTTGCAATAACCCAGGCCACTGCAGGTCGTGGCCTGCAGTGACCAGGACGTGGCCTGCGGTAACCTGAACATACGCATCACCAAATTTATATATAATCGGCATATACGTAATAAAATTAAATTAACAACAATTATACTTACAAAATTTATATATATATATATATATATATATATATAAATGCAAGTTTGATTACGCTTCGATTTACACAAACCTATGAACGAAGTATTTTGCCCATAAGTTTTGAATTTCGATTACTTCCTCCGTTGAATAATATTCTTTAAATGCCTACAAACAATCAAAATGAATTATTAGTTATTTTTTCATAAAATATAAAGTCATTATTAAAATTCTCATTTTCAATTACTTATACATTTTCTAACAAAGTAAGTTGAAAGTGTTCTATGACTATCTCATACATATTTCTCATAACGTAGTAGCCACACTCAGACCCTCCAGGTTGTTGAGGACACTGAAATATTCACATTGAAAACTAACAATATTAGTAACCAAACTAAATAAAATATAGAAATAATTCAAAGATTTTTAATAAAGTTTAAATCCGTGTTTTCATACTTTTACGTTTTTTCACGTTGTATTGGATTTTGTCCTCATGCCTCCAACTGTCCAATATGTTTTGAAAGCCCTAAAATTTCAATAAATTATATCAATAAGCTACAAAATAATAATATGACTCAAATTTCCTACAGAAATTTTGGCAGAGTCTCCCCTATAAATTGAACTTATCCAACCTGTAGGGGGACCCTGCTAGTCAAAATTATCAACTTCTCAACAATCACAACATAAATGCATCAATTTCACCAGAACTCCACAATCAATTTCACCACAACTCCACAATTATTTCATGAAAAGTTTCCTAACTTACGTGTTCAATATCGGCTTGATATCCAAGTCACGCTTAGATGCAGCGGCTGAATCTAAGAAGTACATCGTATTCTTCTCAGGAGAAATAACTAGCAACATCTAGTGATTCATACGTATTATGAACGTGTAAATACAACTTTAAATATCATATCATTCAAATTAGGTTAAAAATTAGAGAATATCAATGGTCATACTCCTGAAAATACGGTGCTAGAATGGATTTCTTAGTTTTCATTACCTTCATGGTGCTGTCCAAGTAATTTATAACACCATTTGCATTTGTTCTTACTGAAACCGATGCAATGTGTGTCGGAGACATGAATCCAATCGATTCAATACCGTATTCCTGACACAACTCATGGAGGTACCTAAAAAATAATAAAACCAATAAATAGAAATAAAATAATGATTTAAATTGAAGTTATAATTTTTGATCAGAAGTCTTACAATGAAAACACTTGTAAGATAGATGTGTCCAACCATTGCATCGTAAGCAAGTCGGTGATGTCTCCGACTGTAACATAAAAAGCATCCTCGAATGCAAAATTGAACACGGCGGCATCAACAGGCACCTGGTAGAAGTCATCACCAACAGACAATTGAATGACCAGAGTGTGTAACATTTTACAATCATCACCCAGACGTTGCAACGTCTCATCGTCAACAATCGCAAGTCGCTGTGTGGATGACATTTCGAAACTCTGGGGTGTTTTTCCTTCGTTCAATTTTTTTGCCTGTGGTGGTGCCTCTTCCTGCAACAAGATAATTTTTATCATCTTCAGTTGTTATACAAATTTAAAAGAAATTAATATTGACAGAAACTTTTATATAACTAAATGTTTGGACCTCTCCAAAAATCACCAACTCCTTGGGCCATTGCAAGAAGCTTCCAATAGCTTTCCCCACTGTGGTGTGGTATTGAGATAGCACTGGAATACAAAACGCTTTTGCACCATCGACAATGTGGTCAATGGCCACCTTAGCATGATCAGGTCAAAGAGGTTGATGATGCACCACTGTGTCGGGTCCGGCTGGATAAACCATCCCGCTCGCTACTATTTGTTTCTCACCATTAAGACTTATGGGACGACAAGGAGTCGGCTTCTATTGTACAACATCATTGAACATATATGTTAGCAACTTCAAGTTGAAATAACATAAATAATGTTAAAAAATTCTAAATAACTTAACATTAAATACCTGAAGTCCATGAAATGGATCTGGATTCACGAAGTGGCAACTGCTGCGAGTTGGTGGTCGGGGCTGTAGAGTTACGTCCACCTCGACCTCAACATTTAAGCCTAGGCACTGGAGGATAGCATCGTATTTAGTCTACATACTATGGTACTCCCTCTGCATAGTATCGAATTTACTCTGCATCTCCGACATGGTCTGATGCCTGACCCGCTCGGCAATACTATCCTCCATTTCTGACCTGATCATCTCCTTAATATCGTCTATTGAGACGACCCCACACGAACGTCTAATGTAATCATCAGGCCTGCCGTAAACATCCCTCGTGGTCACATAGACGCCATACCCCCTCACCCTACCAGGGTGATCCGGCTTACCAAGGGCTTCACTTAAAATATCATGATGTCTACTTGTCACAAATGTCCCATGCGTGGACTGCTCAGCTTTTTCAACCTATTAACAGAAAAATGAAACATAAATATAAGTATATATTTAAGTAAATTTGAATTTAAATTATGAAAAAATAATCATGATATACTTACAATTTTGTTAAACACCCCCCTCGTTTTCTCGTTGGGGATGTAATAACTTTCATCTTCTTTCTTCTTAGATCTAGCTCGAATCCAATCTAAACTTCGATCCTCACTTACAATTGACGAGCTAATCATATCGCATGAAGAACTAAAAGATAGTGGGTCACTGACTAGCCACTGTGGCTTCATCCCCGCATAACCAGCTGAGCTCATATAATGTGGATGCTCGTTTCGCAATTGAGCATCCCTGGCCTTCTTACTTTTTTCCTGAAAAATGTCACATCAAGTATTTAATTTTCAACTCAATAAATCACATGCGTACATTTAAATATATATACCTTAAATTTCTCAGTCTGGCGTTCTTTCTTGAACGAGTCCAATTGTTCTTCAGTTATAAAATCGTAAAGCTGCGTAGGAGATGTATATTTCTGGTGGTCATGTGTAATATAATCATGAACCAGCCGAGTCTCGAAATCTTTCCATCGCATCCCCTCAACTTTCAACACCCTTTTTTTGACTGCGTCATCGGGGATGTTGAACTCCCTCTGAAAGATGAATATAATATGCGATGTTATAGAAAAAAATTACGAAACGTTATCAATTAAACATGTATGAAGTGATAGTACCTTTATTTCTTCCCACATCATGTCCTTAAGGTCGAGATCAAACTTGTGCCAATCACTGATGTTTATGTCAACGTAAATACGGGCCAAACACCCGACATAATTTTTGAAGTTCCCCTTGCCTAGTCCGATTGGCCTATGTTTTTCATCGAACTCGATGACATTCACTTCCCTGGCCTTCTTCATGTTTTTGCACATTGTTGGCCCTCTAGTCCTTTTTGTGCTGGTAGTACGATGATCATCTAAAGATGATGAAGACTCGGCCATTATATTGAGACCACTGTGAACGTACCTGCACATATAACAACGTATTAATATATATATATATATATATATATCAAATTATTGTTATCAAAATCACAAATGAAATTATTAACAATGTATAGAGCATATATGAAAAATAAAAGAAAGTTATAAGCAAAGACTGTGTAAATAAACTCACACAATTAATAATCAGGAACGACTGTCAATCCATAATCCTTTTTCATGACCCCAACGCATATAATTTAGTGAATTTATTACAACCAGAAAACAAAGGTTTCTCAGAATCGTTGAACAAGTTATCTAATACATGAGGCTTTTCAATGTATTTCCCTTGTATATCACGTATTATTTCGTCTATCATATCATTCTCGTCATTTTCCAAATCATTCTATTGCTTGAATTATTCTCCTGCTGATCACCAACATCGTCACTAGTGCTCGTCCTGGGAAGCATACTCTCACCGTGCCATATGCATCATGTATAACCTTCCTTAAACTCACGACGAATCAAATGACTCTTCACTTGATCAAAACTACGAAACTTTCTCAAATTCTTACAATCGTAACAAGGACACAAAATCATTGTTTCACCTTTCTTTCTCTTGTTTTCATCCGCACATTTCATAAACTCTTCAACACCTTTTACATATTCATGTCTATTACGTCTGCCATACATCCAACCACAATTCATATCAATGACCTATATGTGAAGATATAATTAAAAAAATTTATTAGTTTTGAGTTAATATTTTTCATGATACATCCTTAAACCAACTATATATTAATATTTGAAATCAAATACGATACTTTTTTAGGTTGGAAACTTCGTAATTTTATTACAATGATTATGTTCTATGTAATTATTTATTTAGTATGGTCAATTCTGTAATAGGGAAAATCATTTTAAACTATAATTTTCATTTTTTATTTACAAAATTTTACAAAAATTTCGACAGAACATCCCCTATAAATTGGACCTAGCCAACCTGTAGGAAGAATCAAAATGCCACAATAAACCAAAATGTTCAATCTCGACATATTCAAAAATCAAATACAACTCCAATCAAACTTCAACATCATCAACTACTCCAAGTTTAATCCGAAATCCATTCTCAATTCCTAAAAAGTCAAACTAAGATTTCATAAATTAATATCTCATAATTTCAACTCCAATAATTAAAATATTAAAATGTATCTATCTACTAACTTAAAATCAACAATATAAATTTAACACCCAAATTTATATATATTAAAATTTAATTAACACATTTATACATATTAACATGTAATTAACATATTTATATACATAGATTAACATATATATATATATACTAACAAATATATATACACAAGCATAGATATACACGCACACACATATATATACACACAAATATATATACACACTCATAGATATACACAAATATATATATATATATATATAAATGCACATATATATATATTTCTATAGACACATATATACACACATACATATACATACATATATAAAAAATTGAGAATCGGGTCTTACAATGTAGGAGGTGGCGGCAGTAGAGGAGTGCAGGGCGGTGGAGGTCCGGCTTCGTGGCGGTGATGGAGAGTGGAAGAAAAACTCAAAAGGAAAGAGAGAGAGAGAGAGAGGCGCGAGAGTGAAGATATATGAAATTATCCCGGGAAATAAATAAGGAATACGCGTCGGTTTGTCCTAAGAACCGACTTTGCACGTCGGTTCAAGAAAAACCGACGCGAGAAACCTTGGTTTCTGGCGTCGGTTTTTCTTGAACCGACGTGCAAAGTCTGCCGGTCCTACTTTCCGCGTCGGTTCTTAGGAAAAATCGATGCATATTCCAAAAAAAATTACGAAAATGCAACCGTCCTTTTTTACACGTCGATTTTTTGAAAAACCGACGTGTATTCCCCTTTTTTATGCTTTTTTGTACTAGTGGTACATGTGTGATCATTCTTTATGTAACGTATCATAAACATACTTGTTTTCCCCACATTCGAAGCCCTAAAAGTCCATCGATAGTTGTTGTCAATGCATTTCAGTACATATTCCTTTAAGTTGGATTTTTTCACCTTGAATTGAAACATATTACGCATGACATACTTTGCAATAGATATCTTCAATACTTCTTTATCTTGGAATACTTGATTTTTTTGTAATTGTGGCAACATTTGTTTCTGATACTATAATAGATTATACTTTATCATCCACTTCATTGTCCACTTGTTTACCTTGTTCTGTGCACTCATACCCTTCAGAAGCAATTTCTTCAATCAATTTTATAGGTTTTGTGATTAAGTTCTCACATTCAACTGGTTGTAATTGTATTCTGTCATCATGTTGAACATTATCAGAGTGCTCAAGTTGGACATTTTGAGAAGTATCATATGTGATACTTCTGAAACTGGAGTGGTATCAATTAACAGGGGAAAGCTTCCAATGTCCTGGTTGATTTTCTTCAGCAAGCTTCCAATGTTCTGGTTGATTTTCTTCAACTCCAAATAGAATGAAACTGAGTTATTATTCACAAATTTCACCAGTAGCATTCCTTTCTTGAGTTCATAATGCATTGTCAGAGCTACGTTTGTTGTGTCCAAGTCCAATGCAGAGAATACAATATTTTGAAGTCCACTGTATGTGCATCCATGGGGAACCGGTATTCCAACTATTTCGTAATCAATGTACTCTTTGTCTTGCACTCATTTACCTCCATGATGTAAGATGACAAGAGTTTTGTCCATTTCTTCATAAAATAATACATGTTATAAAATACAAGCAAAAAACATATAACATCTAAGATTTAATGATAAAGTAATCAGAGTTTGATACTTCAAAACAGAGTATGATACTTGTTATTTTTCTTATGGCAAAAACCTCGATTGAAAGTTTATGTACAAATCAACTTTTAATGACAAAGTATAAGAGTTGGATACTTCAGAACAGACTATGATACTTCAGCACACATCAACATTGAATCATCTCTCAAACACATAATCAAACACCCTATCTACAAACATGATACTTCAAAACACTCTAACAGTGCTAAAAACAAATAATTCTCCATGTTATTGTATTGTGTCAAAAACTCGTTTGGAAATTTATGTGAAAATCAAATTTTAGTGACAAAGTATCAGAGTGTGATATACTTCGGAACAGACTATGATACTTCAGCACACATCAATATTGGATCATCTCTCAAATACATCATCAAACACCCTATCTACAAACATTATACTACCTCTGTCCCACACAGATAGACCTGTTCCCATTTTCACACAGATTAAGAAATTATAGTTAATATAGTTGAAATAATAAATTTATTCATACTTTTCCAAATATACCCTTATGTTAATTTTAAAGACTCATTAATTAATTCAAATTACATGTCATTAAATTGACATTGGAATTAACTACCAAGGTACATTAATTAGGGGTATACGAGGAAATGAAAAATTAAATACATGTTCATTATAGTAAGTGGCCTATCTTTGTAGGATGGACGAAAATAGTATACAAGCCTATCTTTGTGGGACGGAGGGAGTACTTCAGAACACTCTAACAATGCCACAACAAATAATTCTCCATGTCATTGTCTTGTGGCAAAAACTCAATTGAAAGTTTATGTGCAAATCAACTTTTAATGACAAAGTATCAGAGTTTGATACTTTGGAACATATTATGATATTTCAGCACACACCAACATTGGATCATCTCTCAAACATATCATCAAACCTTATCTACAAACATGATATTTCATAACACTCTTAATAGTGCCAAAACAAATAATTCTTCATTTTATTGTATTATGGCAAAAACTCGTTTGAAAATTTATGTGCAAATCAACTTTTAATGACAAAGTATTAGAGTGTGATACTTCGGAACAGACTATGATACTTCAGTGCACATCAACATTGGATCATCTCTCAAACACATCATCAAACACCTTATCTACAAACATTATACTTCAGCACACTCTAACAATGTCACATGCTATTGTCTTGTTGCAAAAACTCGATTGAAAATTTATGTGTAAATCAACTTTTAATGACAAAGTATCAGAGTTTGATACTTTGGAACAGACTATGATACTCCAGCACACATCAACATTGGATCATCTCTCAAACATATCATCAAACTCCGTATCTACAAACATGATACTTCACAACACTCTAAAAGTGCCAAAACAAATAATTCTCCATGTTATTGTATTATGGCAAAAGCTCGTTTGAAAATTTATGTGCAAATCAACTTTTAATGACAAAGTGTCAGAGTTTTATACTTTGGAACAGACTATGATACTTCAACACATACCAACATTAGATCATCTCTCAAACATATCATCAAACGCCTTATCTAAAAACATGATATTTCACAACACTCTAACAGTGCCAAACACAAATAATTCTCCATGTTATTGTATTGTAGCAAAAGCTCGTTTGAAAATTTATGTGCAAATCAATTTTTAATGACAAAGTATCAGAGAGTGATACTTCGGAACAGACTATGATTCTTCAGCACACATCAACATCGGATCATCTCTCATACACATCATCAAACACCCTATCTACAATAATTATACTTCAGAACACTCTAACAGTGTCACAACAAATAATTCTCCATGTCATTATCTTGTGGCAAAAATTTGATTGAAAATTTTTGTGCAAATCAATTGTTAATGACAAAGTATCAGAGTTTGATACTTTGGAACATACTATGATACTTCAGTACACACCAATATTGGAACATATCTCAAACATATAATCAAACACCTTATTTACAAACATGATTTGCATATCACCATTATGTCAATTTTGAAATCTAAATATGACAAACAATTGAAAACACAAAAAGCATAAAAAATGAGCATTATCGTTGAACATAATCCAACATTATTAATGTAATTCAATTTTTCGTAATTAGAGTAACAAAAAATCAGAGATTAAGAATTGAAAATAGTGAGAATCATTGTTAGCTGGAAATACCTTTTGTTTATGTAAATAATTGAATTATTGAATTGATGAATGTATGTGAATCTACTCTTTTGCTGGCATTGAAATCCGAAGGAGATGAAGATTTTGAGATCCGAAGGAGATGGATATCTCAATTCGTCATTAAGATTGTACCTCTTTCTCTGGGCTTGAAACTTCTCTCTATGTGAGCTTTTGGTTGTAAAAGAAAAATGGTTAAGAGGTTTAGAAAGAAGTATTTTTAAGTTTTTCAAATTTTATTGTAAATATTTTTTAAGTTTTATAAATTGTAAGTAAATTTTATATTGATGTCAAATTGTAGGACATTTATGTAAAGACCCACCCATGACTATGGTCTCCACTTACGAGTCAGAAAAAGAGATTTTTTTTTTTTTTTCTCTCTCTCTTTCGAAAAGACAGATCATATACCATTAGCTCATTTTTAATTTATATAAATATAATATAATATAACAATAATAATCCTGTGCGTATGATTCAAAACCTTTTTTCTACGGCTTAAACTTTTTATTGGCTGTAAATTATATATATATGGTAAAAATACTCATTCATTCTTCTCATTTTTTTATTTTTTTTTTTCATCATTAAAAGGTGCACTTCTATAATTTCTCTATTCTATTTTCTCCCATAATTTCCTGTTCGCTTCTAGGGTTCATCTAAATCTATATCTCTCTGCACAAGTTATATATGTAGATATATATTTTTATGTTCGTAGATGTTTACACGTCTGATGAATTTGACGGTGTGATTACGATTAACTATTTGTGATTGTAACATTTTGATTAATTATTTTCTGTTTTCTTGTATAATATTTTATAGGGAATTAGAAGCGGAATCTCGGAATAAGTATTGTCTCCTCCGAGAACAGGTTAGTGTTGGTGCGCACTTGCTCTTTCTATTAATTTTTTTTTTTATATGTTGTGTGTATAATATGATTTTTGTACTGAAGATGATTATTCAGTGGCGATTATTTGTATTTATATTTATATTTTTTTTTTTTGTGATAAAAGCAAATTAATTTATAAGGTCCATCGAGAACCGAAAAGTTAAAAATAGGATTCTCAGTGATTACCCTGATTTGTTTGTCAGTAACATGCTAATACAAAAATCAATGTTAGGGCTTCACAGGGGATGTAAAAGAAAAGAACTTGTTGCCTAATAAAGACAAATTGAAGGTAGAAGACAAGGTAAATCTGTAGGAAAACTGCGCAAAATAGTTAACCTGATTTTACATGGATACCAATTTGTTAATTGATAGCCAAATATAGTAATCAAGTTTTAGAGTTTGCTTGGTCTTGCAAGTTTTGGAGGAATTTTGAGTTTTTGGGAGAATGTGGGGTAGAAAATGGTTGAAAAATGTGAAAAGTGATGAGTTCTTTAAAATTGTATTTTTGAAAATGAATTAAAGAAAAAAGTGGAAAAATCTTGTTGGACCAAACAAGCTTTTAATGTTTAAGGATTATAGTTTTGGAAATTAGTTTTCTTGGCTATATTGTAATATCCATGAAACTGTGTTTGAATATCTTATTCTCAGTCATCTTGAATGCAAAGCAGTCAATTCTAGCTCTAAATACTTCGTTAATTGTTGTCGGTTCTTGTTATCCGACTTTCTTTTCTTTGACCGCACGTTGTATCTTTATTTGCGGTTTCCTCCACGCCCCTTTTTTGTGGCACGATATATTTCTTTGGAGATGGTGATGATGATTTCAGTTATAAATTGAACATAAGAAAATTTTATTTCCAAGTTTAATGTAATGTTTCATCCATCTCCTAATTTGATTTCCCAGCGTCCACACTTACTCGAAGCATCGGTCTGGACTTGATTTTGTATATTTCTGATTTGCGAAATAAATCGAGTTTTCTGATGGCCTCTCCTTGCTTCTGAGGCTTAATGATTATGTCAAGTGTGAATGCAACTAGTTAGTTATAGGATGCTGTCAGCAATGTTTAGAAAGGCATAAAAAGGTTTAACAAGGCATGAGGCCTTTTACTTCTGCAAGCGAGGCGTAATCCTCAAGACGGAGGACCAATAAAATATTTCAAAAAGAAATTGAAAAATATTTTTATAATAAAACAAATTAACAATTTGGGAGTCTTATTTTGAGAGAAAACATAAAATAGATCAAAAAAATTGAAAATGGCAAGTTCTCAAATTACTAATCATAGAAGGAAATTACAATCACTAGTAATTGAAAACCTCAGAAATTTCTTATTTCATCACTACTAATATGATATTTGAGGGAACCATTAAGATCATCCTCCACTTCCCTATATTTATTTTCTTATTTCTTGTGATCATCATCCTCCACTTTCGACGTTGTATTCTTCTTTCCCTTTTCCTTCCATGTAGGTAGAAAAAGGTAGAAGAAATAGTAAAAAAAGTTAAGGTTACAAAATTAACTCAAAAATCTGAGGTTAATAGAAAATGTCCAGAAACTGCAAGATAAATAAGCAAATGCATAGTCAACTTGAGCCGTATGCCTCACAAATGGCACTCTAGCAGGATTTGAGGCATATGCCTTTAATAGAAAATGTCCGGAAACTGCAAGATAAATAAGCAAATGCATAGTCAACTTGAGCCGTATGCCTCACAAATGGCACTCTAGCAGGATTTGAGGCATATGCCTTTAATAGTTGTTGGTTTTTTTTTTTTTTTCATAAAAAAAATATATTTAAAGTTTCGAGGCTATTTGTTTGGTTGAAGCTTGTTTGCTAATTATTGACATTATTTGGGGACCTCGCAAAATATTGCAAGGTGCTCCCGAGGATAGAAAATATTTTGTGCATGTAAAACTGTTGGTCGTTTAGGGTGTCTGGTCTCCATACTTCTCAATCTTAGCCACTTTTTGATGGGTATTAAAATCAGAATTTTAGTAGATTTTGATAAAAATGGATGAAATGTGTTGTTTGAAAGTTGTTAATTCCATAAAATGTGTAGTTGAAATTAACACTGTGTTAGGCAAGTCCGTTTATAATAACAATTATAAAGGGATTCGGTTCTCAATGACGAAGAACCACTGAAAATTCAACATGAGCCAGACTTTTGTCAGTGGTGATTTGATGTCCTTCAAAACTAATTACCACAAAGACAAATTTGCCCCGTTAAATGCACAACCCCCGTCCATGTGGGGGACTACTTTATGTAATTTATTGCACAAATGGTGGGCAGCGTCCAAAAATTCCGTCAATTTTAGAGAATCGGGATTCTCTGCTTCTCCTCTGGTGGCACGATCATGTCATGACCAGTGCCAAGTCTCGAATTTGGGAAAAAATGGGGAAAATTTGGGATAAAAAGTTGCCGAACATGGACTAAATCTATCCTATGTAGAAACTACAATGTGCTTGCCTCCAGGGCACATCCCAACTAGCAAAGGTTAGGGATCTACAAAAGTTGGCAACGCAAAGGTCGCAGGTTCAAATCATCATAGATTCGAATTTGCTAGACACTTATTAGTCCAGTAGGTAGTACTCAGATCCTGATCAGTTTGGGGCATAAATTGCTATTTACATTCTCCACCAATCCTCAGGGCAAGGGCGGTGGGGGAGCCTAAGGTTGGCATTCAACCTTTTTTTTTTTTCCTTTTACAATGTGCTCATATACGAGGCCTCTTTCTTAGGGTGTGTTTGATTGAAGGGATTTTCCATGGAAAATGTCCCAAGATTTTCCATGGTACGACCCCTCTAAGCATTGTTTTATACAATTTGCCTTGAAAATTTTCCAATGGAGAGAGGTGAGAAAAGATTTTTCATGAAAATAGAATTCATTTTCTTTTTCCATCTTTTGTCTATCAAACACACCCTTAGGCTGCGTTTGATAGCGATGGTGAAATCTAAGTGAAAAGAAAATGAATTAAAGGGAATTGAATTCTTGGGAAGTGGAAGTTTAATGTGTTTGATTGGTTTAATTTTCTAGGTTGAAAAAGTAGGTAATTTTTCAACTTTTATTGTTTGATCGACATTATTTTCCATGGAAAATAAAGAAAAATGTAGCTATTTGAAGAAATTTTTTTTTTTTTTTTTTATTAACACATTTATACTTGATAATAATAATGTTAATTTTTGGAAAAAAAATAAATCAATTAACAACAATAAAAATGATCAAATGTGGTGCAAAATCTACTGTTCAATTGACTGGAAAATTGATTCACCTAGTCAAGTAGGAAAACCAATTCATGGAAAAGGAGGAAAAGCCACGCGTGGAAGAAAAAGTAGGAAAATGAACTGCCGGGAAAATATTGCATTTCAAACAACACAAGATGGAAAATGTCTGGAAATGGTTTCCTTTTCCCTGGAACTTTATGGTTTTCAAACGCACCCTTAGTGTTTCTTCCAAGTCAACCTCTTTTGTTATCTCCTGTGTGGAATTGGAAGAATATTTTCACCCCTGGTCCCTTCTCAGAGATACTCCAATTGCGCAGAAAATAATCAGATATCTTAGAAAAAAATAATAGCTCTCTTCATTAATTGATTTTTCATGTAAATTTTTCGTTGTATTTTACCTTATATTCCACGACTGAAGTTAGTATCAGCCAATGCAAGAAGCAAATATATTGGTTAGTTAAAACCTTTTGGGCAGAATGCAAGAAAAATGTCGAGAGTTCTACAATGGCAGTTGTAATGTTTTCCCGAAGAAGCTTCGTTACACATCTTTTCAGCATATTTACCATATTTTATTATGAATGTGTTACTTGCAATTTTTATGCCATTGAAGGTGATTTTCATATTCATTTATGCTAAATAGCGCCTGCATTGAAGCAGTTTCCATTCTATATATTCCTTTTAACACCTGAATCCCACCCCACCACCCCCAATTTTTTTTTTTTTTTTTTTTTTTTTTTTTTTTTTTTTAATTTAAAAAAAAAATGAGAAAGAAAAGAAAAGAAGAAAACATGCGCGAGCATGACTAACTAATGGAAAATTCATTTATACCTTCTCCTTGAGATAGCGGGAGAGAGATGTAGGTCTGTTAATCTACCTTTCTATGCACTAAAGTTTATAGCTATGTCATCACTATTTAGGAGTTAAAACTGCATTTATCCATACGATTGGCTTCTGAATTGTGCATGTAGTGTATTGAGCTGACTTGCAATATTCTTTGTATATTTTTTTTAAAGAGAAATGTTACTTGTCCGGTTTTCTCTTGAATGTGTCATTCTAGTAAAATGATTGATAAGATCTTATGAAGAATGTGTTATGTGCAATTCTTATGTCGTTTAAGGTGACTTTCATATCCATTTATGCTAAATGATGCTGCAATTTAAGGAGATTCCATTCCATATTCCATATTTTCTTTTAGCATCCGCTCATTTGCTTACCCCTGGGAAAAAAGGAAACAAAAGAAGAAAATTCGCTCGAGAATGAATGAACTAATGGATGGAAAAATTATCTATACCTTCTCCTTGAAGTCTCTGGAGTGAGATGTAAATGATTGTAATCTTTTAAGATCGGTTTTACTGCTCGATTCTCTCTTGAATGTATCTTCCTTGTAAAGATGGAATTTGAAAAACAAGTTAGTGTAAATGAAATGATTATAATAATTCGTGCAATGTGAAGCTTATTATGCAGTCTCATAGAAGTTCCTTGTGGAGAGTTTGATCTTTCGGGTGATAATATGCTTTAATCTCTTCTTGCAACAGAGACTTGAATAGTGTGGTTGTGCATATTGTATTTGCTGTATTTCTGTTTGCTTACAAGAAAATTGCAATCGCTGTTACACAGTGTATAGTGTATTTTAACTCGGAAGTGGGGTTGCAATCCATTGAAGAAACAGGCTGTTGTTTATATTAGGTTTACATGATTGTTACTTTTATGCTGCTTCATGAAATTATTACCTTGGTGCAGGAAAATATCAAAAAGATGGAGCAAAATGAGACTGGGTGCCAAGCTCCTCAAGCTCCAGTCGTTTGTGTGAACAATTGTGGATTCTTCGGAACAGCAGCAACCATGAACATGTGCTCCAAGTGTTACAGAGACATGGTTTTGAAGCAACAACAGGCCAAGTTTGCTGCTTCTTCGATTGAGAGTATTGTGAATGAGAGCTCCAACACTAATGGAAAGGGCTCAACTGTTGCTATACTTACTGATGTGCAGACTGCTTCACCAGATACAGTTATTGCATCGACACAAGTGTGTGCTGTATCACCAGCAACTGAGAAAAGTGAGGAAGGTCCGAAAAGGTGCATCACATGTAGAAAGCGTGTTGGTTTGACGGGTTTTAGTTGTCGATGTGGTAATCTTTTCTGTTCTGTTCACCGCTATTCAGACAAACATGAATGCCCCTTCGATTACCATGCAGCTGGTCAGGAATCGATAGCCAAAGCCAACCCAGTTGTTAGGGCCGAAAAGCTTGACAAGATTTAGTGCATGTAGAGTAGTTGCTCGTGAACCAAGTGAAGAAGGCTCAAATGTTCTATTAAGCGTCCTAGATCGGGAGTGGTTGAATGCAGTAATAGGGCGTCTTTCCGACGTAGAACTCTGTTGGTCTTGTTTATCAGTAATGATAATCTTGTGCTTGTTTGTGATGATCTTTTCTACTCGACTTTCTTTCTTGTGGTGTGGCTTCTACAGCTAGGAATAATCAATTGAGCTGTCTAGTGTCTTGCATTTTAGTCCGACCCAAGTGGGTGGCGGATACGTCGTTACAAGTTGTGGGTTTGTTGTTCAAGAGTTGGTTTGTGGAGTGATATTGTGGTAGGTTATGGGAAGAAGATTTGGTCTTGTTTGTTTTGTAGGGTCTTCGTCAAACCTCCAGCCCATTTTTTTTTCTAGATTCATTCCAAGGTTAAGCTAAGCTAAATATACATGATAAAAGTTTTATCAAGTGAATTCATATTGAACTAACCAGTCTTCTTTGGCAACAATACCACCGGGTTAATGTTCGGAAGCACTCCAACGTGAACAATGATAGAGGCGGTCTTGAGGGTGTGCGAGCAAGTGTGATTATACAGGGCCTCAACGTGTTATAGGGTCACAAATTTTTTTTTTTATTGTAGAACAGTCAAGAAAAAGTTTAATATGGGACACAAGTTTTTTTTTTTTTTTTTTAGTCATCATTTCAAATTTTTGCTCAGGATATTCAAAATTTCAAGCCTGATCCTAAGCAATGGTTACTCCTTTGTAGCAACTTTCCAAGCTCTTCATCATTCCTCATAACCAATAACACATGTCTTGGGATGATTCTTTTTTTCTTCTTGTTGTCCCGTGCAGCATTTACCCGCCAACTCCAAAACCTAGAAAAAATAACCAAATTGGGAATGATCAATAAATGGGACCGAACAAGATACCAATTCTATTCTTTATTTTAAAAATTTTATTCTTTTGCGAAAATCTTTTCGTTGTCATCTCATCTGTTGAATTACCAAAATTACTGTTGACAGACTATAACATAATAATAACTGATCTTTATGAATAATTTTATTTTCACAATCCCACCTACAATGTGGGTAACAATCCACTCACATTGGGGTGTCCAATATGAGTGGATTGTCATCCATATTGTGGATGAGATTGTGATTGTAACATTGTCCGATCTTTATAGTACTTCAAGATAAAAATCCAAAAATGAGGATTCAAATAATTTTTATTTAAACGCTTTTATGAACTGGCGTAATTATAAGTTGGCGAGTTGTGCAACTAGAGCATTCAAGTTTCAATATCAATTCATTAATTTTGATTAATTTGAAAATAAATTGAAGTTCAACCATTGTACTAAAATTAAATTCAATAATCAATTGGCATAAATTAAAATTTAATTATCCAGTTCAAATTTCACAAAAAATCGTTGATCGGGTATAAAATTTACTCACCAAGTTGGGCAGGTCCGCGCGGGTTCTCTTTTATTAAGGATCCGTTTGATAGGTATAAATTTTCTATGAAAAATTCATTTTCAAATTTCAATGCTTTCATTGATTTTCGAAATTTTCCTTATTTTTGTGGAATTTATTTTCCCACCACTTTGATGAGAATTGATTTTTCACTTTATGTGGAAAATCATTTTCGCCTCATTTGGTCTTTTTTGTTGTTGTTAACTAACTCATTTTTCAAGAAATTAACATTGTTATTATCAAACACAAAAGTATGGAAAATTGAAAAAAAAAAAAAAAAAAAATCTTAATCTTAATTCTTATTCTTAATATTTATAGAGTGTTCAACGGCTGATTAATGGGGAGAGAAATTTTTTTGGTGTTTTCGAGGTAAAATATGTGGTTAAAAATTGGAGAGAGAAAATATATATGATTAACAAGTGGTTTGGAAAATTATGTAGTTTAAATTGGAGTTTAAACTCCAATTTAATGGAGCCGCCGAACAGGGCATTATATATAAAAGTAGAATAACCGTCACCAAAATACACACATAGTTTTTCGCCAAAAAAAAACTTTCTAAATTTGGAAATTTTTTGCTAAAAAATAGTATATTGAATATTGTAGCCATTATTATTTTATTACATGTGTCATTGATTGCATTGTTTTCCGTGCTATGCTATTAATAATATCAAAATGTTATTTTTTCTGTTTTATTATTATTCTTTTAATAATTATTGTATTATCTTGAAATCAAAAAATATGTAGTATGTGTGTCAAATTAAAGAACACGGTAAGAAGTTTAATGCAAGCTAATAAGTTAGAGTAAATTTTAAATATATTGTCCGTAAAGTCGTATAAAAAATTAAAGGTAAAGTTTATTTTTTATTTTTTTATTTTTCCTCAATATCTAATTCATTTTAAATTATATCACTTAAGTCCTATAATATTATCTATAATTAGTGAACTAAATTCATTTTAGTCATAAATGATTAATTTATGTTCTGATTTTTCCTCATCAAATTAAAATAAATAATAACTATACGAATTTTTAAGACAATTCAAATTAAGTTTGGTTAATTTTAGGGAAATTGACGGATTTAGTCCCTAAACGTTTGTCTCTTTGTGCAATGAGTCCCTAACCTTTCATTTTTTGCGCTGAAGTCCTTAAACGATGCATTCTTTAGCGCAAGAGGTCCTTTTGAATGATTTTCTTCCATTTCAATGTTAAAAAATTAAGGAATGACAAAAATGCCCGTACACATAATTGGCGCAATTAGTCTATGAACTTCAGATTTGGTACTTAAGTCCTTAACCTTTCAATTTGGTGCAAGGAGTCTCTAAACTTAGCCATTATTTAGCGCAATAAGTTCTTAACGTTTCAATTTGGTTCTTAAGTCCCTAAAAGTTATATTATTTAGCGCCACGTATCCTTTTAGATAATTTTCCTCTATTCCACCTTTAAAAATTTATTTTATTTTTATCAAAAGTATTAAAATAGAACTCAAGTCTTAATTGAAAATACTGAATATTGATTTCACATTTGGGGCTATTTTTAATATATTTGATTAGATTTGTTTGAGTTTTTGAAATTTGAGATTTGTGGTTTGTAATTGTTATTTCTTGAGTTTGTTTAATTTGAGATTTGTATTTTGTTGTTTGTGAAGTTTATTTGTGAGTTTCTAATTATAATTTGCTTATTTGTGAGTTTATAATTGCAATGAACGATTTTAAGGTATTTCATTTGAGTTGGAATTTATTTACTTGTCATTTGTGAAATAAGTTTTTTCTATTTAGTTTATTTTTCTAAAAAAAAAAAAAAAAAACTGTGTTAACACAATAAAAATCTTTATAGGAAGCCCAATTGACATGGCAAAAGAGATTCTAAAAAAGCAAGAAAGAGCATTTTAATATTTTGATAAAAATAAAATTGAATTTTTAAATATGGAATGGAATAAACAATCTAAAAGGATACATGACGCTAAATAATATAACTTTTAAGGACATAAACACCAAATTGAAAGGTTAATGACTTATTGCGCTAAATATTTCCTAAGATTAGGAACAACTTGCGCCAAATTGAAAGGTTAGGGATTTAAGCACCAAATCTGAAGTTTAGAGACTAATTACGCCAGTTATGTATAAGGTCATTTTCGTCATTCCTTGATTTTTAACATTGAAGTTGAAGAAAATCATCCAAAAGGACCTCTTGCATCAAAGAATGCAACGTTTAAGGACTTCAGTGCAAAAAATGAAATGTTAGAAACTCATTGCACAAAGAAGCAAACGTTTAGGGAACTGAATGCGCCAATTTCCCTTAATTTTTACGAACTTAAGATTTCTTCAATTCATCCATCATTTTCACATTATTTTTATTTATTTATTTATTTATTTACTGATTCTTTTTTCATTTTTTTTTTATTTTTCATTATAAATTTAAATTAATAAAATGTGCAAAAAATGTATTACAGATTTTAACAATTAGTTCATATAATTTCTATTAAACAATTGATCAATCAATAATTTTTATTAAAATAATAATGTAACAATATGAATAAAGAAATTGTCAGTATGAATAAGGAAGAATCAATTAATGTAATAATATTTATTAAGATTAATTATTATTTTTTTTAGAAAAACACTTGAAATTAATAATTAATGCTTAACAAATCAAATTATACAAAAAAAGTCTATTCTACACCTCTTTTTGTGAAAAATATGATGAAGAACAATATATGAAAAGAAAAACGTCGATCTTAAAGAGAATATGTAAATTGAGTTTTGCACATGTATTATATGAGCCTAATTTTGTAGTTCAAAAGTTTTTTAAAAAAGAAAATCTCATTCATTGAACGTAAATTCTAAAATGGAGTTAATATGTTTAAGGTACAATCTCTAAAACACTTAATTCATAACATGTTTTCCCATAAAGATGATAAAACAACTCGACGGTTTACAATTTTATTAAAATATTAAAAAAATAATTATATGCCGTAAAAAATGGTGAAACTTTGTTTCTTAATTTTATTAACATAAATAGACAAAAAAACTCACTATATATATTTTATTTATATTTTCATTAATAATTTTTTTATTAACATATAATTAAATATGCATTTAATTATATTCAATTAAATGCATCGTATTTAAAAATTAAAAATTATTAATCATGCGAAAGATCTCTTGAGTTGAAATCCACGTTCGTACACCATAAATCTTGATATTGATTTTCACTTTCGTGCATCGTTAATATTGCTTAATATGTTATATTTATTTATGTATAGGACCGCATATATTTAATTTGTTACAATTACTTTATTTTATGTAAATTATAATATTTTAAGGGTTATTATTTCTACTCACGTTAGTCAAAAATAATTGGACGAATTTTTTTATTTATTGTATACAACATATATTTGAAAATTTGAATTATTTAATTTAAATTTAAACAATTATTTAAATATATTTTGTCTATAGCAACTTTCGTGTATCACGGGTGTGAGCAACTACAAACTGTACAAACAATGTATTATTTAAAGAGGTTTTCCAAAATGGATGAGAATTATAATTTATTTTTATTTTGAGCATTCGTTGACAAGCTGTATCATTAATCAAAGCAAATTATGTGTTCAATTTTTTCCTGTTTTGTAATGACATCTACAGTAAAATAATTTCATATTGTTTTTCCATACTAGTTTAATTAAATAGCAAAATTATGCTTTATTTTTCATGGAAAATAATGTCAATCAAACAATAAAACTTGAAAATGTCTCCATTTTTTCCACCTAAAAAATTAAACCAATCAAATACATTCAACTTTCAATTCCTTGAAATTCATTTTCTTTCCACCCAAATTTCACTCTCGGACCCTAAAACAAAATGATTGATATATATGGTCAGATGAAATTACAACGTTTATTAATTGGTAGTGCAGAATATCATACTATACTATAATTTTATTATTATTAAATTTATCTGATTTACAGAATTGGTCAATCACGATTGAATATATTCATTTATGGTGGAGGGTACATTGTGTCAAACCAACTCCCATCCGACGCCGTGAACGATCAAATATTAATTTGACTTTGGACAGTGGAAACAAGAAGATGATAAGCTTATTCTGGTGTCGCTGTTGTTTGGCTTTTAAGTTAATGACGACTTGCACATGCTGCACTTTTCATTAGGGAAGAACAAATTAATTTTATGGCATTAACCTTATTAGAAGTTAGCAAATAAATAAAGTATACAATATTTATAATTTTACAATAAACATGATCATTTGGGTGTTGAAATCTGTAAAATTAAAAGGAGCTTCGATATTTCATTGTCTAATTCAATTTAACAAATTTATTATTATATTTTTAAAATGAGAAAGATGATCCAAATTGAGAATGAAGGGCTCATCGGAGGCATTAAGGAAAAATAAGGAATCGTTTCACTTCCAAATGTGTGATGTGTTTACAAATTTATTATTACCTTAGTTCGTCAATGATTTTTATTTTATTTTATTTTATTTTTTTCAAATTAGCCTCATTACAACGTACAAAGTAATAAATAATATGAATATTAAGGAGATGTTACTCGTGGTTTGTCTTTAGAAATTTCTAGTATTTCACTCGTGCGATATACGACATCATGTCGAAACATATAATCACGACTTCAATATTTTCTAATTTTTTTAAATTATATGTCAAATATGTGTATGATGAAATAGATAAAAAAAAAATTAATAATAAAATGATACTGTAATTAATAGAGTTGGAATATTTCCACTATAAATTTTGACGAACTTCTGTATAAACTACATTCATAGTTGAGTTTGTTCTCTTTCCATCTTTGTCGCAAATGATCATCTTCAAACTACTGCAATTCGTCACTCTAGAGACTGCAAAGTACAATTGTCCATAGCATACGAAGCTACCAATTGATTTGCCTGAAAATTATTTTCTTGAAAAATGTCAATTGGAAGTGTCGAGTGAAAAAGTAGGAAATTTTCCTAAATTTGTTATTTTATTGATATTATTTTCCATTGCGAATTAAACAAAATTTAGGTTGTGTTTGGAAAATATGTTTTTAAACATGTTTTTTCCTACACAATTTTTCAAATCATTTTTTAACCACACATATTTTCTCTCTTCATTTTCAACTACACATTTTACCTAAAAATCATAAAAAAACATGTTTTTAAATAAAAAAAATTTAACAAACAGAGGTTTAGTTAAAAAATTTATTACTATTATTTTTTTATTTTTCACTCATTTGTACTTAATAATAGTAATCAAACGTGACGAAAGATATGTTTTTCACCGAGGAAAATGTTTTCTCACCAAATATGTGAAAAAATAATTTCAAGGAAAATGATTTAAGTGTGCTTTAATTTGGTTGTATCTTGGAAAATATTTTCCAAGTTAAATTTTTCAATCAAACGTCAAACAAATATAAAAGGGTGAAAATATTTTTCATGATTTGACATTTTCCAGACAAATGACAGTGAATCAAACGAATTCTATAAATTGTGTTAGTGCACTATCGAGAAATTTTGTTTCAACAACTTGATTTTCAAGTTTTGTAACAATTAATCTTATATCATTACACATCCCTACAAAGTGATCAACATTCCACAACAATATAAAGGTACAATCATTACATAATAAATTTGAAAATTTTTTTTGTTTGAACTCACAAAAAAGGAGAACTTTTGCAAAAAAAATTAAATGAACTATTTAATTTAAAAAATAAACAATGAGAAATTAATAAACATAAAAAATTCAATAAACTATAGCAAATATAGTAGGGGGTCGAATGTACAGTATAAACAACATGTAATATACAAAAGCAATAGTCGTACATGAATTTATAATTCGTTCAAAATTAAAATTTCTAATTACAAAATGATACAAAGTACAAACAATGATAAAAATTAATATAAAAAAGTTAAGTGAAAAAGTTGTAAATTAAAATAATATAAAGATTTAACCATTAAATAATAAATTTGAAAATAATTTTTGTTTTTACTTACAAAAAGAAAAAGGAAAATAATTTTAAAAATAAACATTCAATTATTGTTACAAAATTACTTTAACTATTTAATTTAAAAAATATTTTAAAAAGTAAAAAATTTAATAAGTTGAGGTAAATATAGTAATTGTTCGAATATAATCCAAATGTAAACTTAAATAGTCAACACATGAATTAACCAAATAGTTCCATATTGTAATCAAACATTTATTAACCAAATAAATATTAATCAAATAGTTAACAACATTGTATTAATACATTGTGTTCATACTGAACCATTAAATATTAACCAAATGTTAATTATATTGTAGTCAAACATATAGGTGGACGTGGTTTGATTTGGTTCTGGTTCCAGAAGAACCAACTAAAACATAAATCGATGATTTTTTACTAATGGAACCAATTGATTTTTTTTAAAGATATGGAATCAAACTGGAACCAAAACGTTCGATTCTGGTTTGGTTCTAGGACATTACTTGAATTTATAAATAATAAACGCAAATTAAAACATGTTTATATTCACTTCTTCATTAGAATTCATCTACATTATTACTAAATAGAAAATGAAATTTTTAGTTAACAAAACAAAAATTTAGAAAAAGTAACATGTTATTCTAAGTTAAAGAAAAAGAAGCTCGTCTGAAGGAAGCTCGTCGACCCGTTGAAATTTAGAAAATCGAACATAAAGGCAGTTTAGACAACTTAGAGAATCGAACATAAATGCAGTTTAGACTTATAGTTATAGGTTACAATGAAGTTTTGAGTCTCATTCTACCGTGGTGTCGTGTGAGTTAGAGATGTAATTTGCAATTTGAGTTTAGGTTAACTTTTGAGAATTGACAAATTGGACCGAGATTTATATATACATAAATTTTAAAAAAATAAACATCAATGTCGTCGATAGTGACTAAGGAGTGCAACGATTGCTGTGTTATAGGAGTGCAAGTAAAGTAGTGTGAATGCGTGTCTATAATTGAAAAGAAGAAAAATGAATTACAATTTAGATTTATGATTTAAAATATTTGTCTAATAGGAAATGAGATAAAATGTATGATAAATAACATTTTTGTACATTTCACATTTATAATTTCATATTTGAATTTTTTGGTGAGATGAATATCCACTAATTTGTAAAATATATATATATATATATATAAAAATTGTGTTTGGTTCTTGGTTCTGGAAAGAGAACCGAAACCAAATGGTTCTTGATTCTAAGAACTAAACCATTTTTTTTATGTAGAACCGAACCAAACCGCTTGGTTTGATTTGGTTTAGTATGGTTCGTTTATTTTGTCCACCCCCAGTCAAACATATATTAACCAAATATAGTTAATATAAAGATTTAATCATTACATAATAAGCCCCTGTTAGGTATTCTTTAAAAAGAAAAAAAATATTTTTATTATAATATTCAATTTTAATAACACAGTTCAATATAAAAGTATTCTATACATAAATCCAATTTTTTTTGTATAACCATACAAAATCACATCAATCACTATTCAATTCAAAACATTTTTAAATAATGTACATCAAGTTTGGAAATAATTTTAATTTTACTTAACAAAAATAAAAGGGAGAATAGTTTTAAAAATACACATCTAGAAAAGTGTTGATACAAAAATTACTTTAATTATTTAATTTAAAAATTTAATAAACTTAAGTAAATATAGTAGTGGTTTGAAAATACTTCAAATTCAAACTTAAATAGTCAAGCATTCATTAACTAAATAAATATTTATCAAATAATTAATCATATTATAGTCAAACATTAATTAACCAAAGAGTTAATCAAATTGTGTTCACACTATGTGTTCACATTGAACCATTAAATATTAAGCAAATAGTTAAATCACATTTTGTTCACACTAAACCACTTTCTTACTTTTATATATATATATATATATATATATATATATATATATATATATATATATATATATTTGAATAAATAAATTTTTATTAAATAATTAATAACTGGTCAAGGATCTTTCTATTTCTTTTTTCAAAATATCTTTATTACAATTTGAAAAGTAATAAATAGTATTTAACACAAGGACCTGGAATACATGGTATTGTCCATGTCCCGGGCGTTATACTGGTAAGAGTTTTTTCTCACATGTGGCTGGGCTCGTCACAAGAAGACAAACCCTAAACATCATGGGATTTGGTAGGAATTATAATTTAGATTTTAATCTAAGTCAAGATCAATAACTAATATCAACAACAACATATTTTATGAGATCCATAACGTTTTAATCTCACATTTCATCAACCACATATTTTATGTGTTTCACCACCTTTTTTACTGGTTCTTTGAATGCTTGGATCATCTTTCTTTGTCAGATCTTTTGTCTTTTCAAATTTTAGTAAGGTAAGAATTGTTCGAAAATATTTTGACCTTATATTTATACTAGTGATGCCCGTGCACTACACGAGATGTAGTAATAATTGTATATATAATAGCATCGATAAAAAGAGCTTTAGCTGGCCCAACTAACATTTCCCTTGCTCATGGAGCAAGTATAGATAAGCACAAAACAATAAATTAGTTCCGAAAAAATAAGGAATCTTATAATTTTCAATAGCACATTCATAAGCATCACATAGCTAGACTAAAGATATTTTAAGTTTCTTGATTGATTATGAGAAGTTTTGGGCAACTAAACTTTTGCAATAAGTCTGAACATCATATGCTAAAAGGGAATTCATTAAGAAAAGTCACAACAAATCATACAACTTCTTTGAATCAATATCAATGTCACCATTTACAATGTTCTATAGCTAACTACATGCACTCATTCAAAAATAGATCATAACCGACATGAATAGTTCGCATCACTATTTTCAAACCCGGCCCGGAAACCCGCGACTCGACCAAAAAATCGAGCTGGGTCACATATAAAATTCAGTTGGGTCAAACCTGATCAACGACCCGAAAAACCAGGGCAACCCGGACCAGGGTTTTTTAATTTTTTAAAATATTTTTTAATATTATTTAATGCCCAATTCGACTCCCGGTTGACCCTCTGACCCAATCTCTCATCTGGATCGATAATCGGGCTGGATCTGAAAATATTGGTTTGCGTTCAAAACGTCTAATTTGAGACATAATAGTATTGACACTCTTTTTGTCCTCCTGAAATACCCATTCTCATATCCTCCCCAACAATAATTTTGGTACAAATATCTAATCCAAGTGTCAATAATATTAATAAGGTTAATAAACTTGAACTCCAAACACAGAATACTGAACTCGATAAAATAGCCTAATACGAAAAGGACAATAGAAACGACAAACTTTGAGAACGTAGTATGTAACGAAACAGGTCATTTGCCCTGAATTGATATGGCTTTCATGAATGTATCAATTTTATGATCATATTTAATCCCCGCTTCTTTCTCTTACCTCAAGAGTTCTGCCAAAATATTATATCTCATTCTAACACCCAAACTCCGAACAGAGAAACAAAAGGTCTCCCTAACTATCATTTCTCTGTGATGAAGATCGTGTCGACTGATGTAAGCACATGTTATTTGAGGAACAAATTTGTACAATTCGTGCCCACATTATACAATCTTCCTAGATTTTTGTTCAGAATCCTTATCAATAACAAGAATAGAAGAATTTCTTATCAAAAGTAGATGTGGAAGGCAACATTGGTAGCGACATTCTCTTGTTGGGAAATTAGACTATACAAACATGCCAATCCACAAACAATAAAATATCGAAATACTAAATAACAATGCGATAACACCAATAATTATTTAACGTCGTAAAACTTTCCAATGAGAAGGAAAAATCGATGAGATAAACTGATAATTCAACTATTACCGACTAATAGAAATACAATATTTTTCTTCCCTAGATTTTTTCAATCAAGAGATAACCCAATACACGCACCTTTAAGAATTAATCTTGACAACCACAATATACATCATCTAATACAATAGATGAAACTCAATTACAACAACAACAGTGGAAATAAATAACACTTAAAACATTTTAAGATAAAACTTAAAAAAATCCAAAAATTGAAGAAGAACTTACAATAACCAACACTTTCATCTCCAAATAAAAAACTAGATAAATGACACGTTCTACTCCATTGTTGCTGTGTAAATGTGTGTATAATTTCCAAGCAAAAACTTTCTCCAGCTGCTGCGTGTCTCTCTCTGTCTGCGTGGATGTATGTTCCCAGCAAGAAAGTGTCCCTTTGTTAGGGTAAAAAGTCAAGTTAATTGAAATTGCATCACTTGGTCCTCAAACTTTAATATAAAGACTGACCAATATAAATACTAAATTGGTTGGACCCATAAATTATTTTTGGTCAAAAATCCAACATTCTCCACCTTGACCCAAAATTCTAATAAACATGAACAGTATTCAAAGATTCACAAAACATTACCTTTTGTTTTGATATCTTAGAACTACTTTCTTCACCTTTTGCATCATTGGCCACATCTCTCATCTTGGTCACTTCACAAATTTTAGTAATAGTGGAAGACTCCACTCGGTGCGACTCCAATCTGGTAGCTCCACCTCAAATTGTCTTTCCAATTAGCTAGTGCAAATTACCAACTTTTTCATCTCTAATTATTGGCACATAATTTTTCTTCACAACCATTATACCAGCTCTAGCAGAATATTCATAACACAATGTGTCCAATGCTCCCAATGATATTAAACTCTGCTTCAATCTTGGGACATGCAAAACACCTGTTATTTTTCTTATCACTCCATCAAACATCTTCATCTTCACGGTACCCGAACCCTTGACTTCCAGTTTTTGATCATCAGCCACAAAAACATTACGTTCATCACATGACTTATAATTCTAAAACCAATCTTTATTTGGACACATGTGATAAAAGCATCCAGAATCTAGAAATCAATTACTAACTAGACTCTCATCATTTGCAACACATAAAACATCTTCATGATCATAATTTTCCTCCACCGCATTTGTAGAATCTGAATTTTCTACGATTTCTTTACATTTTCTCCTCGATTCAAGATGTTTTGTCAATTCTTCACAATTTTTTGTAACATGACCCTTCTTGTGACAATAATAACACTTCACATCTCTCTTTGGACGAGATTGAAAACAATCACTCTGACCATAATTTCTTCCTCGCGATTCATCTCTACCATACCTATTATCAGAAGTAGTCAACAGAACCCGATCATCATTCACGTTACCACTTGGCTTATTCATGTTGGCTATCTCTAACAAAGTCGTCGAAACCTCGTTCACAGTCAAAGTAGATTTACCAACTACCAACGTGGTTACCAATGTCTCATATGATTTGGGCAAGGAAGACAACAAGATAATAGCCTTATCTTCGTCCTTAATTTTCACATCCACATTCAACAACTCAGTCACGCACTTATTAAACTTATTCAAGTGATCCCTAAAATCAGTATCATCATATATCTTCAACTCATATAATTGTTTCTTCAAATAAAACGTATTAGTTAAGGACTTAGATATACATAAATCTTTTCTAGTGTTTTCCATAACTTAGAAGCAGATTTCTCATTCAAAACACTATACTTTACCTTAGGTACAAGAGCCAATTTGATTGTACTTACGGTCTTTACTTCCAGCTCTTCCCAATCCTTCCCAATCTTCATCTTTCATCCCTTCTGGTCCCTTACCCTGCAAAGCTTTGTAAAGTCTCTATTGCAAGAGAATATCTTCAATTGTATTTTTTCAAATATTAAAATTATTCTTTCCATCAAATCGCTCCACCTCAAACTTAAAACCCATCATCATCTTTGTAATAATACCAGAGTTGAACATTTAACTCTGATACCACTGTTGGGAAATTAGACTGCATAAACATGCCAATCCACAAGCTATAAAATACCAGAATACTAAATAGCAATGCAATAACACCAATAATTATTTAATGTCGTAAAACCCTCCAATGAGAAGGGAAAATCAAAGGGCAAACCGACAATTCCACTATTACTAAATAATAGGAACACAATATTTTTCTTCCCTAAATTTTTGCCCTAAATTTAGAGGTAACCTAATACACACACCTTCAAGAATTAATCTTGGTAACCACAATATACATCATCTAATACAATAGATAGAGCACAACAACATGAACAACAATAATGAAGATAAATAGCACCTAAACCATTCTAAGATAAAATTTAAAGAAACCTAAAAATTGAAGAAGAACCCACAATAATCAATACTTTCTTCTCCAAATAAAAAACTAGATAAATGACACCTTTTACTTCATTGTTGCTGTGTAAATGTGCGTATAATTTTCAAGCAAAAGCTTTCTCCCGCTGCTGCTTGCCTCTCTCTTACTGCATGGATACATGTTCCCAGCAAGAAAGTGTCCCTTTGTTAGGGTAAAAAGTCAAGTTAATTGTCATTGAATCACTTGGCCCTCAAACTTTAATACAAAGAATGACAAATTTAAATACTAAATGGGCTGGACCCATAAATTATTTTGAGGAAATTAGTCCAACCACCCTCCTACTAAACAATTTATAGGTTTTTACCTCCCAATATGCAGAATTTTGAAATTTGCCCATACCATTAAAAGAAAACTGATATATACTCCTAGTTAAAATTATCAAGATATATACGTTTCATTTATATTCTCCAACAGAATTTCAGAAAATTCAGCCTACCTATTAACAATCCCTGATTTCTCTCCAGAGAATTTATGGTGGAATGGAACTGAATTCAAATCAAAACACAATGTTCATTGGTCGTCGTCATCTCATTTTCACTCCCAATCAACCAGAACCCATTCATCATAAATTCAAGTTCACATAGCATTCTATACTACGAGATTTGATTACTAGTATAGATTCTGTAGCTAGTGTTCGAGTCCCAGATTATAGATCATACATAATTATATCTAACCTAGCATTCAACGGGAAATCAAAGCAGTGTACCAGTCGACATCGAAGTCCCATCTGATGCTCAATCGTCATACTTGAGTGGAATAAAACAAATAGACTGATTTTTACTCATTTTTTAGTATTTATCCCGAAGTCAATTCACAATATAACATGCGAATTTATTGGGTTTATTTTTAAGGGAGTGAAAATTGTAGAAAATTTTGTTGTAGATTTTTTGTTCACTGGTAATGTTATCTATTAGAAGAATTGTTGGAGAAGGGTTTTTGCTTGGTGTTCTCGAAAATTTAGGTTTCCATTGAAATGACAACTTCTCAAGAAATTGAATTTGCCAGAAAATTCTTGTTGGTTCTTCTGCAGAAATAGCCGAGTATTTCCAAGTGCAAATGAGCAATTCAGATTCCAAAACTGGAAGGGAATTCAGATTCCCGTTCCAAACTAGAAGAGAACCTTGTAAAGCAGGTTAGTTCTTTCATTAGTAACAGTTTAGACTTTTTGCACAATCAATTCAATTTTGGGTCTCCTGCCAAATAAATAATAATTGTTATTATTCACTATTATTTCAGGTTTTATCCCAAAATTAAGAGAAAATGAGGAATTGAAGCAAATACATAATAATTGGATGAAAAGTGGAGTTAATTGAAGACGTGTTGAAACTCAAGGGCTTAATTGCACAATTGAAGACTCAATGACCAACTTAGTTTATTTAAAAGAATTGAGAGGTTTAAATGATAATTTATTTTATTTGCGCTTAGGGTTGGATTGTGTATATATTTTATGTATACATATTGCTGAAAGGAGGAAGAGCAGGGGGAGAGACAAAAAATTGAGAGACAAAGTGGAAGGCTGCTGCTGGGGGAAAAAGAATATCACACAAACAGAGGGCCGACACTTTTGGGGATAAAAGGGAGGTGCTCGGCAGCTATAGGTTTTGGGGAGGTGGCGTTATTTTTATCATTCATTCATATACTATAAACAAAGAGGGAGTCTTTAGTTTTGTGGTTGGAATAAATTTGGAGACCCAGCTGGTTAACTAGAAGATATTGGAATCCTAGGTAGATGAAAGAGTGGTTCTCGGCTGCCATATTTTTGGGCTGGAGGAATTAATTTGGGTTGTGGTCATTGGTGAGTTTAAGTGGAGGAATTAGAGGTGGTACTGGGACAAGAAAAGAATCGTGCAGCTGGTGAATAATTAAAGAGGGAGTGCTGGCTATAAGGTATATATTGGAGAAAAGGAAGACAGAATATATATATTTACACAGGTTGCTTTGGGAGAAAACAAAAATCTGCTGGGCATATACATGTATTCAGGAATTGGAATTAATTGACTCAACGACTGTGGTGATGTTAATTCTTCAATTATTTAGACTTCAAGTTTTATTTTAATGTTTCTTGTTTGATTTTAATTTTCAAGTTGGTGTTTTGATATTTATGTATTGATTTTATTATTGCGTTTAATGCTTGAGTTGCTTGATCACCAATTCATGAATTAATGGTTGTTTTCATAATCCGAAAGGTGAGTTAACAATTAGATCACGTAATAAAATTCGGCAATTTCAACAAAAAGATTGAGATATGAATTTGTGATTGCTTGTGGTCAATTATGAATTCTTAGGAAATTTAATGCATTTAGCTAAGGAGAACTCTGACCCGCTGTACAGATACATGGTTGACTTAGTTAATAGGTCTAATTTGAACTCGAGATATGTAAATTAGATATATGCGTGAATTCGACCAAATACAATTTTAGAAAACAACTTGAGATGAGAAATTAAGTTAGAACGTTATTTCGAAATCGTCAGTCCCGATATTCATTCAGTTGTTATAAACTCCACCACTTTATTTCTTGCTTTTATTAATTGATTTTAGTTTAATTTTCTATTTTCATTTTAATTGCATTGTTTATTTCATTTATTCTCAATTTTATTGTCGTTTTTGGATTGATTGGTATTTTATTTTCTTAATTAGTTTTTGTTTTAGTTTAGGAATTCTATTGAATTAAAGTAAATCGATAACAAATAAATAGTCCTCGTGGGATCGACAACCTAGACTTAAAAGTCCACATTTACTACTTATTAACGATATCGTACACTTGCGATATTTCACACCAACACTAGCCAAGTGGAGGGACATTTATAACAAAATGAGACATTGAATTACAACAGGGGCACCAATGCTAATGCAAAATTGACTTCTGATTGTAGAGAAGTTGCTCTTGTTCGTAACATCCATGCTCCTTCGATCGCCTAGCTTGTTTAGGGATGTCAATAATACCCACGAACCAGCAACCCTTGGGTACCCGATACAAATGAATATAAATTACCCAACCCAATGGGTTTGTGGGTAGGATATGAGTGTAGATTTAGAAACCCGACATGGATATGGGTATTGTAGAAAAACTCATACCCAACCCATATATCCATTAATTTTTTTAAAAAAAAATTATTGTATTTAAATTTTAAAACTATATAATTTTGAACAAGTGAATTCTTTGATATTTGCTTATTTTTGGACAATTGGGGTCTATTTATTTTTGAACAATGGATGTTGTTATACTTTTACTTCATTTTGATATTTTTATGTTACGCTGTGATTGTTAATTAATATGTTACATGTGAAATTCATGAAAAATTTATAATTAAATACTTATATGGTTGTTGAACAAGTATTCTATATATGCGCACACACATTACCAAAGCAAAAATAAATAAATAAATTATTAAAATTAAAATACGTAACGGGTTTTAAATGGGTATAAAAGTGTACTCGTACTCGTACCCGCACCCAACTCACCACTCTTAAGTGAGTATATGGATAGGGTATGGATATTATAAATATCTAGTGGGTAGGGTATGAATTTTCCAAACCCGATCCATACCCTATACATTGCCATCTCTGAGCTTGCTCATTTTGGTTAAAGAGTAATTGGATTGGTTCAACTTTTATTGAAGCTAGTCTTCCAAGAATTAGAGGAATACTTTCTTATTACTCACTCTATATATTCCCTTTTTTTAGGGTAACGAGTTTACAAGGTATCTCCTTGAAAGCCTGGATGGCATATTGTAAATATTTTAAGAACGTGAATGTTAGTTACATTCTTCATTAAAACAATTTTAAGCTTCACTTTACTTCATTTTTTGCAAATTATAAATGCAAATTTTGGGTAAGTATCAACAGTTATACTGCATTGTAAAGTGAATGTTAAAAAATATATTGGCCATTGAGAATTTTAACCCGCATTCCAAAGTTCAACACCTTGGGGCATGAGAATCATGATGTGAAAGAAGTGTTATATTGAAAATAATGTTTTCTCAAAACAAATTTGATGGTTACTTATCTTAGATTAGTATTAGTACATGGCTGCTAATAAATCATCAAAAGGAGCTAATTTTTTTATTTATTACGTCCCTGATTAATGGTGCTTGAATGGCTTTAATTTTTACAGCTTTACAAAACTCGTGAAGACAAATACTTTCACATATTTTCTGATGGATATGTTTCAACTATCATGCTGCTGAATTTCTAATTATCAAACTACAGTTTGATTCATGGTACTTTACAGAACCATTCTCCTGCGTTTGTTGTGCGCTTTGCTTCCATGTTGTGTCAGCCACTTTTTAGTGACTGACACGACATTATTTTTTTTTAATATTTTTGTTTTGCATATTTTTATTTGGTTTATTTATTTTATCCATGTTTGATATCAATTAAAAACAAAAAAATATATTTTTTATCTTCTTTTCAACTATACATTTATCAATAAAATAATATTACAAATAAACCTATAAAAGATTTCATATATTTTAATCACACATTCTCCAAAAAATTACTATTACAAACCACATTTACGAAATAAATTTTACGGTGTTATAACTTATTATAAATGAATAACAAACGAAATTTAATGTTTGCACGTATATTAGAATTTATTAGGACAAAATAAAAGATAAAAATAATACTCACAAAAAGACTAAATTATAAGACCTTTGTTTGGTATTCATTATTCAAACTCTCATTTAAAAAATAAAAAATTTAACAAAACATTCAACGAAAAAGATAATCTACACATAATTTCAAAAAAAAAAAATGATAATCTATACATAAACTCAAATAGATTACTCATACTTTTTCCAAAGTTTACTATTATAATTCACATTATTTTTAAATAATGGATCTCAAACATAAACTAAATGTTCGGTGGCTCAAAGAAATCGTTTTTTCTTTTTTGTTTTTATTGCTATGTTTAGCAATTATTTTGTAATAGAGAATTTTTAGAGAATGTGTTGACTGTTGATAAAAATAATGCATTACATAAAGACCAAAATACATGATTGAAAAGTGATTTAAGAAAATGTGATTAAAAGTGATTTAAAAAAAAGTATTGTTTATAAAGTTATTTTTAAACAATTTTACCAAACAGACACATTATTTATAGTACTATTATGAACATCAAATGAAAAGTAAATAGTAGACAAAAAAAAAATTCAATGTTGTCAACCGCTGAAACATTGAAATGACAAGGCAAGTGCTTGCCTTGTCTTTACGCTTTGCCTCAAAGGCAAAGCGTATACTCGTTCTCCTGCGCTTGGAGCGGTACTTTATTACTCAAATTTGATACATCCAAGTTTCAACCCCATCATAAATTTTGTAACTAATATGAAAATAACCTTTGAAATGCTTTGACAATCGTTGAAACTGAATTTCAGCAAACAACAATTATTTTTTCAGTATTTACTTCATTTTCCTATTGTTTCTCGATTCTTGTATATATGATTCTCTTGCTTCATCAGCATGTACGTTGGAGTTCAATTTTAGAAAGAAAATGTTACATTTATCTCGTTTTGTATGTGGTGCCGTAACAATATCCTCGAATGTTACATAGATTGAGTACTTCACTTGCCTTTTTCACTTGAAATTGTTTCTCAAGTCTAGTTCATTGTTGGATTCTTCTAGTGGTTTTGTTGGATAATTCTCAAACCTTTAAACAAGTTGCCTGCAACTTTTATACATGTTTTGTAGTAACATATATCCACTGATGATGATACTTTTTCTGAGTGAACTTTATTTTTGTTGGTACAATCTTTTTTTAGTCTTTTCATCTTATTTCATATGGGAAAACTGATGTCACTCAATATTGGAACCTTATGTTACCTTGTTATGTCCTTGTTTGCTTTTGTTTGTGTACCTCTATGTTAAATCAGTTTTGTTACCTTAGGATTAAGCATCAGTTATACCTCTTAGGTTTCTAGACCCATTGAATGGACATCAACAAAGTCAGTATTCCTTAAAGTGATGCATGTTTTATTCTTCACAAGCTACTATATGATTTCACCTTAGAATCAAATATTTATAATAACTACATCATTTTAAATTGATAACCTGGTCTAATGCTTTCTTTTGTCATTTGCTTATGATATCAATTGCCATCAGCTTGGGTGACAAGATAATTTTCAAGCAAAAACGAGGAAGCTAATCTCATTTATTTCAGCAAACAACATCGATCTAGGATTTTTGATGTTTCTTCTCATATCGAAGAGATTTTTGTGAGCTTTTTGAGAGTATCTGAATTTAGGCCATCTTCCTTGACAAGTTCATCCACAATTTCTTTGTGCAAAACGCCGAGCGATTTGAGTACATTGTTGTGTTTTGGGACTTTTTGGTGTCGAAAATGAAAATCTGGGAGGCTGAACTCAATCTATCCCCTCTCTGACTTATTGAATAATTGTCTTGTAGACGAGATTTTCGATTGGTAGCAACATATCCAAAGAGAGCTTCCATAAGATCACCATCAAACCTGAGTTCATATCAAAAGAAAACATCTGAGAAGAAATAGATCAAAATAAAGAATTTTTGAGTAATAAAGCATCAAGAATCATTACTTGAAAGAGCCTTAATAAATTTTATCTCACACCTGGAAATGTTCCACATTTGGATTCACCTTATTCCAGTGCAAAGGCTTAAGTTTCACCTTTTTATTCCCATTGCTCGGCGTGCCTTCTCCCAATGAGGACAAATGATTACTGTCACTATGCATTCCCTTCGATGATGAAGGTTTCAATGATGAAATTGCATCACTTGCTTTAGGATATGGTGATGATTGTGGAGAAGGATGTAAATTTGATAGAACTGGAGGCACACTGTAACTGAATTTTTAAAACATGGTGATGCAGCCCCTTCCATTTTCGGGATCCTTGCTGTCAACATTGCAATCTTAAATTGGTTGGTTACATTTGTTTCATAATGTAACTGACACCCTTATTTTTAGTGAATATATATGTTCTCTCCTAAATTTACTCAATTTAGATTGTGGGGTATTTACACAATTTTTATTTTTTATACGCCCATTTTCCAAAATGTAACTTATATGGTTGCAAATCTCAAATATAAGTTTGAACATGAGGTATCACTCCGAACTCCTCTATTATTTTTGCTCAAAAATCCAACATCTCTCCCTTCTCGAATGAATGCTGAAGAAAGACATGGAAGGACTTGAAGATTTTGACTGGTGACTGATTTTGAACAAGTGAATGGCAGTTTCGTGATCTTCTTGTTAAGACGTGATTATTTGTTCGTTTAATGTGAGATTGACAACCAATTTGTCATAGGTCTTGCTTGTACAACTAACAAAATTATTAAAAAAAAAATGTTACTTAACCATTCAGATTTTGACACATTAGGTGTCACCCCCCTCACATGGGATGTGTGGTACCGCTCTCATAATGAGCGACCCCACCCCTCATGTGAGGGAATGGTACCCAATATGGCACAATGAGAGAGAAATAATTTAGTTACAATGTGAGTATAGGGGATTGTCTAGAGCTATCAATCCTAGGGATGACAATGAAGCGAGAAATCCTCGAACTTGACAGGGATCCATCTCGAACGGAGCAGTAAATCCACGACAATGATGGGGATGGGGATTAAAAAGTATCCCCAATCAGGGATGGTACGAGGATGGAGATTGCTGTCAAATCTCCGTCCTTGCCCCAAACCTGCCTTGAAACATTCCCGATTAATAAGTTTAATTAAAAAAAATTCAAACAAATTAAAAGTGTCATAAACCACCCGATGTATAAATATATAATTTCAAAATCAAGCCATACATTTCAACTTTATACTACTCTTCATCTTTCACTATCAAGTTTTATCTCATTATCTTCAAACAAACTTTTTAACACAATCAAACTTGTATTGTTCTATAAAAGCTATTATGATTTTTTTTTATTAATGTTAATCATTCTCTAGAGCTGTTAAATGAGAATTTTGTAAAACTTTTTAATACTAAACTTGTACATTCAAACTTTTTGATCTAGTCGAGGAGTAATGTAAAGTATTATATGCTAAGAGAAATTTCATTAGATAACAATTATAAAAAAACATTAATGGACAAAAATATATATAATAATAAACTGGAATATAAATGGGTATTATGGGCATCCTTTCCCTGTTGTCATCCCTAGTCAATTTGTGTGGTTCGGACCGAGTCGGCTGTCAACATAAGAGCCCGATAACGGCACACGTGAAAAGTCCGCCTGCTGGTGGTTTACGGGCAGGGCCGAGCCGATCCGAGTCGACACACAAATTTTGAACTATAACCCAAGCCTGCCAGCTAGCCGTGCTGGGTCGCGGTTCGTTCCGGTTTGATTAGTATGAATAAAAATATAGAATTTATCATATTTATAGCAATTTTTTTTAATTTTTAAATATGAAATGAAATAAGTGATATATTCATATTTATACAAAGAAATGTTTACATAGAATTCAAATTTATATCTTTATGTTACATGAATTATTTCTAAATTTGTAAAGTTAAATACAACATAAAATAAAAATAACTAAATGTATTTCTAATTACTACTATCAAAGAACATAACGTTTTTTAGCTATTAAGAAAAAAAAATAAGATTTACATTTATAAGTTGTACTAGAATTTATAGAAGAAAAGAGATTTTCATTGTTACCATATTTAATAAAAATAATTTTTATTTATTTATTTTTTAATTATTTCACGGGTTGACAATTAACCATGGCCCACGATGGTGTGACCTGTAAAACCCGTGATTCACATCTTCTTGACATATGAACCATCCGTTCAGGTCATGAGTAGGCATGCGATCACGAGTCAATCCGAGTCGATTTTCACTAGTCCAATCGATCCTCCCGTCTTGATACTTCTAGGATTTTTAATGGGGGTAATTAAGAGCATATCCAATACATTCTGTAGATTGGGAAAATACACATAATACATCAGCAAATAAATGGAATATGATAAAAACCTCTCTCCAATGCACAACGTGGATTAAAATAGCTGTCATTTTTTGTATTCCTGCCTAAAATACTTTCCAAAAATGACTAAACATGTTAATAATTTCTAAACTTACCTAAATTGGAATGTATTTATATTCATCATTAATTACTTTATAAAAAATAAAAGAAATTAATACATTTTGAAAATTGTGCATTAACTTTGAAAACAAAGATGGCTTGACTTTTTTCATGCATTAATTGTGCATTTAAATTAATATTTTATTAAACTTTATTTCTTCCTCAGTCCCAATTATATTGGCCGCATTTTTCTTTTCTCTTGTCCCAATTATATAGGTTTGTTTCTTTATTGATAAATATTTATTTTATTTGTTTACTAATATACTCATATTCATTACTTTCAATAATAATTGTTTTAATACTCCCTCCGTACCACAAAAATAGTCTACTATTCCTTTTTTGTCCATTCCACAAATATAGTCCACTTTCTTTTTCGAGAGTGGAGTTAATATTTTATATTTCATTTAGCCCTTATTTAATATATTTTTTTATTAGTTTTAATAAATTTATACTTTTTTATTTTATGGGAAACTATATAAATTTATTAGGGTTATATTAGAAAAATGATTGTAAAATTTATTTTTTCAACAACATTAATTGATATTTCTTAATCTGTGTGAAAATGGATATGAGACTATCTTTATGGGATGTAAGGAGTAATAAATAAGGATAAATTGAAAATTTTCTTTACAAAACTTACCTTTTCAACAACATTAAATATGTTTTCTTAATTTGTGTGAAAAGTTAAATAAGTCTATATAATTCGGACGAATGGAGTATTTATTATTTTTGTTGAATTAAAAATATTACTCACAGATAAGTTTGTTTACACTTCTTAATAGATTTTTTATTTTTATTTTTGAGAAAATAGTAATCTATTTTTTTTATTTGAATTAAAACTTGCTTGTATTAACATAAAATATACTGAAAATAATAAATAATTTATTGAAACTTGTTGTCTTTAAAATTGCAAGTGTACGATATCGCAATCAAGTAATAAAGTGACTTTTGAGTCGAGTGATCGTTCACACGAGAACTGTTTATTAAGTACCGAGATATTTTAGTTCTAAACTTTATTTGAACAGACAAATGAATTTGCTGTTTTAAATTAAAACTAAGAAGATGAATTAAATAATTAAATTGTGAAATTGTTTTGTTTTAAAAGATGAATGTAAAGTGGTTGGGATTCACGATTTCACCTAACCAATCAAATTAATTCCAATTCCAGATTTATTTCCTAAATATGCATTCGGTCGAATTCACTAATTTAAATTGAAATTCCTCTCTCGAGTTTAAATCAATCCTACCTAAATAAGTCAACATTGTATCTCTACAGCGGGTCTGAATATTCCTTATTTAGATGCATTACATACAAGAATTCACACACGACCGCAATAATAACAAAAGTATATCTCTATCTCTCGTTCAATTACCGGATTTATTACCTAGATCTATGTTATTAACTCACCTCTCGGATTATGGAAATAACACATAAAATCATGAATAAGTGGCCAGTTCATTCACGCATTAAACGCAATAATAAATCAACACATGCATCAAAGCGTTAAAACAAGGAATATGGAATTAAAATAATATGACTAGGCTACATCGTTCATTCCAACGTTAAATTTAGTTACACATCATGATTGTAGAACAAAAACAATAAAATATAACGTTCATTGAAAATAACAAAGAAGAATGGAAAGATTGAACAAATTATCAATTCTTCAAGTATCTTCAATTCACGCCCATCTGCGATGCTTGAATCTCCAAGAATTTTAATTAAAATCTCTGTTGTAGCTCGTTCTATGGAGAGACAAATGTCTCATTTTCGTGACTCATGTGTTGTATATATATGTTTTGGAGAAAATCTAGGTCAAAAAGCCCAAAGCCTGTTAAAAATTGCGAGAAAAATCTGATTGCGGCCCAGTCGAAAAGCCACGCGATCGCGTGGTTAACACCCTAGCGATCGCGTGTTAGACCCTAAAACTCTCGAGTTAAGATTTTGCACCATCTCGCGATCGCTTGGTACATAACCAGCGATCGCGACTTCGCTCTTTTCTCGGATTTACAAGTTAGTCCCTGACTTTTAATTGCACCTTCAGTCCTCAACTTTCAATTGTTGCAATTTAGTCCCCAAACTTTATCTTCTTCTCGATTTGCTCATTTAAGCTCTTAATTCATTCAATTAGGTCTTCCAACCTCTGATTCGTTCATTTTGGCACATTGCATCTTTCAGGTTGACGTCACAAACTTATCAATTATCCAATTTAACTCCAATCAACATCCAATTATACATTTTTCTCTTAAATTACTTCATTCTTCATCTTTTGGGATATTTTCTGCAAAGTAAACAAATAAGCACAAATTAAATAACATATATTCTATAATGATAGTAATTTATTCTAATTTAGACATACAAATAAGTGTATAAAATACACTTATCAAATACCCCCAAACTAGAATTATTGTTCGTCCTCGAACAATTTAAACTAAACTACAAAAAAATTAAAGAAATATGAGAACAAATATTTTTGTTGTGTCAACATGTTTACCATATGCCTCCATAGTCCAAATCAATTCAAGCTTCAGCAAGCGTCATGAACAACAATGCAAAATAATTTCTAGTTATATCATGCCAGATTTTTAAGTGTGTGTGTGAATAGTCAATGTCAAACGCATACTTATGCAAAAAATGTGCTCAACACTGTGTGGCTCATTATGCATAATCCAGCCCAAATCCCATGTGGTCAATCTATGATTTTTAATAAAGTTCCTTTCAACGCTCATGGATGATCACCACTTTCTATTTTTTCTCTCGCATCCCGATTTTTTATCTATGTGGGTTCTAAAAATATTCTTAGTTTTTTCCACACAAGGCAGTCAAAATCAGAAATATGCGTGCATAACAAATCAAAAGAAAGCAGTCCCCAATTCTACAACCTCAACCACCACAGCTCAGTCAACAAAGCTTATACCATGCAATAATATATATAATTTTTTTTTATGGACGACTTTTTCTTTTAATTGTCCTTGTCTTTTACCATCTTTGTGCAGAACTTTTCATACTTGCTTTCTATATGACCCCTATAGCAGGCTTTCAAATCGGAAACTCCCAAACCAGTTGGCTGTAGGGTACCAGGTTCAAAGAACCCCTGAGACGTACTTGCCCGAGTCATAAAGGCTTAAACAGAAAAGTTAAAGATGTTATAATGTCTTATGTGTAAGTCCACTCTCCGTTCTTGCTTTCTAATTGACCCTGTAACGAGCTTTAGGTCGATGACTCCCAAGCCAGTTGGCTTTAGGGCACCAGGTTTGAAGGACCCCTCGGACTTACTTACTCAAGTCAAAAAGGCATTTGAAGAGCAGAATAAGACCTTCAGCATTTTTCTGTTTTTATGCTGGAAATGGTTTATACCAGTTGACCAAACTGTAATGATTAAAGTGAAAAACCAAGAACCACAGACCTCCAACCCGTCAATACACACAAATTCCAACCATTTTACCCCCAAACTTGTCTTTTAGCATGATTGGTTCTAATTTAGGGGTGGGATGTCTAACGATCTAAGTTCAGGGCTTTTTGAGTCATTCCTAAGTTCAAATTGCATAAAACTTTGCCCCACATGCATTAAACAAAATCCGTCACACAAGCAATTATCCAACACTGGCTACGTGCGCAATAAATATGGAATCTAGCAAAACATAACTAGTTAAAAATAAGTTCATTCTTTCATATTATCCAATTTTCAAGTCTAAGTACAAATTGATTCATACTGCATCCTAGGCAATAAACATGTCAACACATTTTCAATTTTTCCATTTTTTTATTTTTATTTTTATTTTTATTTTTAATGAATATAAAATGAATGATGAATGCAATGAATTTTCACCTCCAAACTTGAAATGAACATTGTCCTCAATGTTTGTCAAAAAGATTCAATAATGTAAAACAAGACAAAGAAAAGAGAACGGGAACTTCCCAAGTGTAGAGGATGTATTTCTTTGAAGCTCCATGTTGCATTGCATTGGATGAATCGACCCTCTGTTTATATTGTTGAAATTTGGTTGAGGTGTCTTGATTGGTGTTTTCCTAGAAAATAAGAGATAAGTAACATTAGAAGTTATAAACACCAATAAGAAATAATGGAAGTTCAGGACCACGCCCCCAATCTTAAGTTAAAGCACAATTTTGAATTTTCAAAATTGGTCGACCCCACACATTCAAGCCTTTACATCGCCTAGAAAAACATAAATTTTCCAGAGCCATCTTTTGATACGTTAAAGTTCACAGCATGATCGACAATATATTAAAAATTCAGCTCATTTGACGATCAATAAGGTCAAGAAAAATTGTGGAGAAGTAGGTGACGTGAGACAGTTTCTGGGTGCAGTGGCCTTTCAATGGGGCTGCCTTGATGCAATGTTGGTTTTCATGATTTTCATGCAATGTAGTGAACTAAACACACATACTCAATGATAATCATGTCATGAAGATAAATGTTGGAATGAATTTCTAAAATTAGCACAAGAATGTCTTTGTGGCATTTCATCAAACACTTAATGTGCACTACAAAAATCAATGGATATGCATAGGGTTGGAGGCATGAATGAACCCAAAATTTTTGTCTACTAAATTACAAATCACAATCTCCAACCACTAACCTAAGCCCATTCTTCACCATTCACAATTTCTAAGTTGGAGAACTTAAAGAGAATTTCACAATTTTGACTAAAAATTGATTTAAGTGAAGAGATCATACCTTCGATTGGATTTTGAAGTCATGTAAGCAATGCTATTGATGCAACAAAGTGTTGATGACATGCACACAAGATCTAAGATCAAATATGAGGTGATTAGGGGAGAGAAAACGAGTTTATTATGTTTGAAATTGAAAACATGAGGAAAAGAACTTAACCTGCCGAATTTGGTCCCAGAACAGCTAAGCGATCACCTGGCTGAAGTGCCAGCGATCGCGTGGTTCAAGGTTTAAAAATCTGTTCATTATTAAACGCAAACTCGCGATCGCCATATCCTATTAACACGCGATCTCGTAGTTCCCGTCTGTAATGAAAATTTTTCCTATTTTTGATTTCCAAAATCATTTTTATCCCCCTAATCATTTCACTTCATACTAAGGCTGCATTCTCTTTGGCGTTTTCCAGCCGTTTTTCGTTTTCAATTTTCGAAAACGCGGAAAACGCATTTTCTTGCGCCATTTTCGAGAAAAAAATTCGAAAAAGTTTTCAAATTTTGTAAAGGAAATGGAAAACTTGAAGATTTTCAAGTTTTCCGCTTTTTCCACTTAAAAAAATAAAATAATAAAAAAAAATTGAAATTTGTCATTTTTAATTACATTATTGGTCCCTGATTTTCAAAACTTGTCATTTTAATCCTCAAATTTTGAAATTTATTTCGAAAATACCCTATTTTATTTGCAACTTAGGTCCCTCAACTTCAGATTTTCTTGCACATTAGTCCGCAAATTTTACTTTTCTTTCAATTTAGTCCTTCTGGTATTTGCTTTATAGGTTATTGTCTTCAAACATGTATAACTTTTGATTTACAACTCCGAATTGCACTCCTTTTTTTGCATCGAACTCCAAACTCAACCATCTTTCTGATGATGTATCATGTGTTTAATTATTAAACAATTTTTTTTTTGTCTTATAGACACTTATTTTGTAAGGACATCATTAATTAACGTAAATTGATTTTTGCAAATTTTATTGAAATTTAAATTTTAAACGTTATGAGTGCTTACTGGAAGGATGTATATATATAAAGTATTAAATGGAATGATTACTTTATAAGGTAAAATTATTATCCAAATGTGGAACGATTACTTTAGAAGAGTAACATGAATTCTTGAACTTTTTTGACATAATCAAATTGTGTGATTGGAGCTATTTATTTAGTTTTGTTGTTCAACTCAAATATGACATCTTTATTTCATTTATATTCACAAGTAATATAATTATAAGTATACAGAAATAATTTTCTTCAAAATTTTAAAAAGAACGTGTTTTTCAACTTTTTATTTTCGAAGACAGTTTTCAGAAATAACAAACTAAACGTATTTTCAGCAATTTCAAAAATAGTTACAGAAAAAGAAAAAGAAAAAACATTTTCAAAAATAAAAAGAATTTAGCCCCTGTTTGGTGGAGATTAAAATTAGATTTTTAGTAGATTTTGATAAAAGTTGATAAGATGTGTGGTTGAAAAGTTGTAGGTCCCACGAAATTTGTGGTTTAGATTGATTGTTGACTTTGACTTAGATTAAAATCTAGATTTTAATTTCTACCAAACAGGGGCTAAATTGAAAGAGAACGTCTAAATTTCCTTAAATTATAATTCTGGACACTGAGAGACGATAAACGCGGTTTATTCTACCCAATTAAAAGTAGAAACGTGGCACAATCAATTGACGACGCGTGTTCACACGGTCAAGTTAGTTAGGGAAATTGAAGTGGAGAGCTGGTCAGGGTGGGCGGCTGACATAAGTCTGACTATGCCTTTTATTTCTCTCCAACAAAAACTCGTGGGCTATGATGCGTCGTTAATTTCCCATTTTGCCCTTCGAAGTGTATGCTGACGGGAGACTGGATTTCCTTTCTTTCAATTATTATTATTATTTTGTTAAAAGTTTTTTATTTAAAAACATATATTTTTTTAATATTTTTTAAATAAAATATGTGATTAAAAAATAGAGAAAAAAATATGTAATTAAAAAATGAAAAATTGTTATGTAAAAAAAATATCTATCAAACGTAGGCTAATTATATGCATGCATGTTCACCATTCCTTTCAAAATTCTGTTCTAACTTCAAATCACGTCATAAGGTATATTTTGTAGGGATTGTATTGGGACAGGCCTCTTCGGCCGGGTCCCCCACTTTGTTGGAGATTTATTCACGGTATGTTCTGTAAATTGCTTATAAGGCTTCGTTTGATGGTTGAACTAAATGAAATTTGATTTATAATATGTATTATTTGAATTTTTTAAGCAAGATATGTAATTAAAAATTGAAGAAAGAAAATATATGTAATTAAAAAAATAATTTGAAATTTTTCAATTTTGACTATACACATTTTTCTAATGACTTTTCATATTTGACGATCATACTATTCTAATCATACAAAAAGAGAGGGAGAACTATGCTACTTGGACAACTTAAAATGAACAACTAGGAGAACCCCCCTCTCACATGGGTGGTGGGACCCACACACACGTGTGTGTGGGCCCCACCACCCATGTGAAAGGATGGTTCTCCTAGTTGTTCATTTTGATTGTTTATTTAGCATTTTTCATCTTCTTAAAGCATTCCCCAATTCAAAAACAATCGTGCTACAGTGCTAGAAAATTCGATGGAAAGTTTTACATACTCACATATGTCAATCATCTGTTTTTTTCATATAATATCAACTGTAAAGATAAACAACCCACAAAATTTCAATCATCCAAGGTGACTATTATTTATCAAAAATGAATAGTAATATTCATACAACAATTTTTTATATCTACACCATATTTTAGCATCCGTTTGACAAAAAAATCTTTTTTGTTTATAAATAATACAATTTCTCAAATCACTTTTTAACTACACACATTTTCTATCTCCAATTTTCAACAATTATTTTTTTACCTCAAAATCATAAATAAACAAGTTTATAAATTAAACGACGTTTGTAATATTTTGTCTTTAATCACGATTTCTATCTAAATAATCTATTAACGTGCATTTCAAAGAGGAGCAAATATTTTGTTTGAAGATAAAGAAAAAAATTATATAAATCAGAAAAAAAAAAAAAAAAAAAGTTGAAGCATATGTATAAATTAAGAAAAATTAAGGATGTTCATTACAATTAAAAATATAAAACTGTGTGAGAAATATTTACCTTCCAAAAATATCTAATTATTCTACATAAACTGATCCTCTAATGGGTGAGGATTAACACGTCAAACCTGATCTAGAAGCACCTTCACCTAAAACACCACCTGTTATTATTATAAAAAATCACGAGGTCATTTCCGTCCATTCATATCCTAATCCGCGTCTCCATGAGGCCATTATCCTTTAGACCTTTACTCCCCCTTCAAAATCCAACCCACAAACCAATTTCTCCTAATCCTCTGCACCTCTCCATTTTTCTCTTTAAATCGATAAAAACACAAAGTGTTTTTCTTTTAAAAGATTTTCTCATTTCTGGTAACTGTTGCAATTATGGCTCAAAAAACAGGGAAAGAAGAGACGGAATTCAAAGTCGTACCGGAGACAATAACACTCTGTGTTAAATGCGGTGTTGCTGGTAATTACGCAGCCAATAATTTGTGTAAGAAATGTTTCAGCGCCACCGCAGCTGGCTCCGCATCCGCCTTGGTCACGGCAGCGGCCGGATCTAAGAAATTAATTAGATCCAGCTCGTCCTCGAGGTCTTCGCTGGAGAGGAAATTCAATCCGATTCAGATCCGTAAGGATTTGAAGGAGGAGGATTCGGATTCGATGGAGGCTGTCCAGTTGAAGCGAGTGGTGAATCGGTGCTCCGGTTGCCGGAGGAAGGTAGGTTTGACCGGATTTAGATGCAGATGCGGCGAGCTCTTCTGCGCCGATCATCGTTATTCCGACCGGCATGATTGCAGCTACGACTACAAGGCCGCCGGACGAGAGGCCATCGAGAGGGAAAATCCGGTGGTTAAAGCAGCTAAAATTGTGAAAATTTGAAGAAAAAATTGTATGCATGTTTATACATCCAGAAGCACGTGAAGTGAAATTAATTGAAATTGATCAAAATTTGGAGAGCCTGGCTCGATCTTCACGTTAACGGCTCCTTTATAGAAAAAAAAAAAAAAAAAAATAGGACGTGAAATTGAAAGGGAATAGAAAGAGACGGGAAATTCGATCTTATGGTTTTATTTCATATCTTATTTTGTACTTTATTTCTGTTCAAATCAGGAATGGAAGGTTGTGCTTTCGAATAAATATATGCGTGTTGCAGTTTCAATTTCTGGGTTTCTTTTCTGAATAAAATAAAAAATTGCTATTTTTAATAATTTCTCTGACACAGCATTATTCTCTGATTCATACTTCAGCAGACATGGAAAATTCGGGTATCAGATGAGGGTAATTTCAATTTCGTCAGTTGAAACATGGAACATGGCCTCTCCACTCTTGCGGATGTTGCCTATTAGCACCACCGTCATTAGAGAGGAAGATCTATACTAACTAACATCAATGAATATCAATCATTACTATGTTCAAGTTTTATTGAAGCAAGACAAAATCAATATAGCATACGCTTTTCTTTGCAAATGGAAGAAAATAGAATTTAAAATGATCCAAATCGAGCAACAATTCTATAAATTGGGTCATTTTCAAAAACACACAGTTTAGTACTAACAATGCAACAATCCTTGTAAAGGTCGACTCCTGATACCTCGCTAAATCAAAGAGACAAAATGGATCAGGAGGAGACTGTTCTTGTAACCACGATGCATTGAGAATTGACTTTGACTACCATGAAGATACCTTCTATAGTATTTTTACTCAAGGCTTCTATGTCTTCTACTATATATTGTAAGAAGAAAGTTCACGAGTTTTTTTATATATATTTTTTTAAAAAAAAAAAAAATTATCAGAACAGAACCTTGCAAACTTCAAGATTTCAAAAGTGTACTTAACCATCTCTACTTATTCAACGGGGAAAAATCTGATGGAGGACGTCGAGTAAGGGAACAGCATCGCGTTGGCTTTGGTCAGTCCTCCAAACTGTGAAACCTGGATAGAAGTAATCAGCGTCGCTCCACCGTTTCAGGTTGTACAATGAGAAGGGACCTTGAATGTTCCCCTGAGGATCCACATAGTGCCATATTTGAAGACTGCATGGGTCTCCATCAACAATTTGTTGAGCCTCATTTGTTGAGTTTTGGGGTGGCAATTCATCATCGCTCAAATCAATCACCTCCTGTCTCTCAGGCTTTTGTTGAGGATCATTTTCTTCCAAATTCACAATCGTCATCGGTCCATGGTTTCCACTGACGGGTGGCTTAGAATGCTGTGTCTCTATTTGAGCAAAGTCAGATGGATGATCCTCTGCATTCATTTGTCAGTATTAGCAAGGGAACAAAAAGGACTGCAAAACTGTAAAGATAGATCAAAAATAGCAAACTATGTCAGCTGTTAACTCCAACATATCATCTAAGAAAACTAACACGTATAAACCTGCAAAACGAAAAACAATCTAAAAGATTAGGACATTCAAATCATATTTGTCCTGTGTTAATGCGGGAACGAATCTAGGATATCAAATAAGCACGAGCGGTTGTCTAAGGAAGGAAAAAAAAAATTATGCCTAATTTTAAGCCAAAAAAAATGACTGATCCATCACGAGCAGCTAATCACCCTTGCAAGGTTCTGGATCCATCCCTGATTACTGGCTAAGATGCTTATGCTGGGATAAGGTTGTCATCATTTACTATTGTGACTTCCAAAGCACTGAAAGTAACTAGTGGAAAAAGAGAACCCAAACTTTGTATAAAACAATAAATTTGGGATTCCAATAGTAGTCCATCTATTCAATTTGGAATAAATCCGTACATAGATATCATTCTTTGCCCTGCTTCATAAATGGCTAAATTTGATGAAAATATTACAAATAAAGGGTAATATGCAAGAGTTGATTATGTGTGCCTATGCGTGCCAAAGACGCATTGGTTATCATTTATTTCCACGCTTTCAGTTCAAACAAGGTATTGCTAATAGTCATCTTACTCTCTTAAGGAGACTTTGTTTTGCTCTCTCCAAAGCTATCTAATTATTGTGTTTAAGCAAATATTCATTGCCTTGCAACTAATGAAATTATATCTTCTTTTTCTCCTTTTCTAGTCCTATCATTACATGATTGGGCTTGTATCCTACATGCTCTTGGCCATAAAAATACTTCAATACCAGTTTGTCATTTGTCAACTTTCAAAGATTCCATAGATAGATAGCTTGTAACTGTATTATTTTGGGTTCTCTTGATAGTTTTGACTATAGATAAATGAAAAAACCATAGCATAGCTTCTGTTCTACAACTTTGTGAAAAAGGAGAAGAAAATATAATCCAAGTATGGAGCAATTAAAAGGTGATTGAATTACCACCAGGATCATCGGCAGCTATGAATCCATACACAGAGCCTCCATATTGTTCTTTGCCAGCTTCTGAATCATTTACAATATGTTGGGATGGTGACACGAGATCCTTGATCCCTGTAATGCATTACAGAACTGAATGAGAAGATGGCAGAGTGCGTAACTGCAAATCTTTGACTTGCATCAGCTTAATAAATGGCTTCATTTGATGCTATATTACAAATTAAGGGTCTGGTTTTAAATCATAGAAATGAGAAAGTTACATCTCAAAAATAAATATTATTGGCTGACTGTTGGTTATATGGATGTATGCACTTGCTCACCCACATGCCCATATATCAAGATCATTGAAATCCTGCTGCCCAAAAAATGGGAAAGCACCCACAGCATACAAGCGCAGGAGTCTTTAGGTCCCATTTCCGAGTTTTGGTTGGTTAACTCATTTAGTACTCGTTGACTAAACCACTGACTGGCCGGTTGTGGAGTGATTAACCGATCTTGGGAAAAAAGGTCCACCCACATGTATACACCAGAGTCCAGAATCAGACAAAAATGTAGGCATTGTGTGCGTGCCTAAGATGTATGGGGGTTTATCACTTCCATGCTTTAAATTCAAACAAGGTTGCTGGCAACATATAAGCTCCATCTTGCTCTCTAACGTGACATAATTTGTTTTGTTATGTCGAAAGCAATCTAATTAGTAATTAGTCTTTTTCAGGTACATTTGTTGAATCAAATGTTGATATTTGTGTTATCTTGCAACTTATGTAATTATATCTTCTTGTCTCAAAAAAAGGTAAATTATATCCAAAGATACGCGATAATCACTCTCTTCATTTATTTCTTACGTCAATTTAACTTATACCATATCATAAATAATTTTTTATTTGCGACAATATTAGTGCTGGAGCTTTTAAGACTTGTATAAAAAAACATTCACAAAAAAGCTTTATTACTTCAAGTGTGTGAATAAACACAATATAACATCATCCAAGTATTGAACTTGTAAAAGGTGATTGAATTACCAGCAGGATCATTAGCAGCTATTACTCCATCCATGAAGCCTCCACACCTTTCTCTGCCAGCTTCTGAATCATTCACAATAATTTGGGATGGGGACACAAGATCCTTGGACCCTGAAAATGCATTACAAGAACTAAATGAGATTGCAGAGCACACAACAGCAAATCTTTCGCTGGCATTGGCTTAATAAATGGCTTCATTGGCAAATCTTTTTTCTGATCTTATTTTTATTCATTGTGCACCGTATCCCTATAACGCATAAAAAATCCATAACAGGACTGCTGTATTTTAAGCATGTGAGAAAATACAATAAAACACAATCCAAGTACCGAGCAAGTAAAAAGGTCATAGAATTACCATTTGGATCATTAGGAGCTATGATTGCATCCACAAAGTGTCCATGTCGTTCCTTGCCAGCTTCCAAACCATTGAAAATATGGCGGGGTGGGGACACAAGATCCCTGGCCTCTGAAACTGTATAACAATAACTTACTGAGGAGATTGCAAAGAGCAGTCAAGCAAACTGAATTTCCAGAACTGAAGACGATTGCAGATCACATAAACGCGACTTTTTCTCCAAACAAAGGATCTTATTTAAGCCCTCGATGGTTTTCAACAGTAACAGAATATTGGAGTCACTATGCATATTAAAACTAGATAGGAGTAAGCACTTATAATTCATGAGTAAACACATTCTTACTTGCATCTGGTTCCTTAAAAACACTGTACCATAATCCAAATTAACCCTTCCACTTTTTTAATTAGGAAATGAAGATAATTGGAGACTTACTTCTCGGTACAATGTATAAAGAAAAATAATTTATTAAAAGTTCAATTTCATCTAAATAACCACGTCTAAAGTTCAATTTATTAAAAGTTCAATTTGATCTAAATAATTTATTAAAAGTTAGCAACACCATAACCACGTCTTCCAAAAGTTACCCGGGGGGGGGGGGGGGGGGGTTTGTTTGGCAAGTGGCAACTCATTATAATTCAGGCACTGAAGGTAATCAAATACTCAACAAAATTAATCTACTTATGGAAAGGACATTGTGTATATTATCTTATAATAATTTCTAATACGGATACAAGCATACAATGAAAAATTTTAAAACATTCACCGGACTTCGTTTTTTCTAAAAGAAAAGGGGTGGTAATTTATTGGAGATCCAAACAAAACCAAAATGGGGAACTAGCAGGTGTGTGCATGTATAAACAAGTACACAACACAAAACACATGCTTTTTTTTTTGGGGGGGGGGGGGGGCGGGCTTGAGCTTGTTTATATGGAGTCAAAATCGAGATAGCACAAAGATTTGAACAAATTTTAAGTAGTTATTATCCTTTTTAAGAGGCAACCAGATACATGTAATTAATTACTCCAGTATCAAGTTTTGGTATTATCAGTCATCAACCAAATCCTAGAGAAAAGATAATTAGCATAAAAATGCCGATAGTATTGGAGATAAAGTAAAGGACAACAACAAAGAGTAATCTTTATGGCTGAAATGGGTGATATGATTATGCCCGTTTCTGGGAGTTTTTGAATAACATCCTCCAAAACTCATTTTCAACCACACAATTTAATGGGATCCACAGCTTTGACACTTTTCAACCTCTTTTCAATCATACATTTTCTCAAAAAATTTAAATTTTCTCCAAAATCTCCTACACCAAACGAGTTCTATGTTAAAAAGTTGAGCCGTAAGAAATCAAATTGCCAAGCCTCAGTTGACTTACTTACCAAGCAAAAGCTCTCAGTTAGCTTGCATAAATAAAATAAAAAAGATGCTTGATGACTTAGATGGCTGTAGATTTGCTTAGTCACTTGTGAGGGAAAACAACATACACTAAGGAACATTATCTTGGATATCTAGTAAGTTTATTCATTAATTAAATGAAAATACAAATACCCATAATAAATCTTGTGAATCATGGAAGGAATGCATATTTGACACATCAACACTGACACCTTAGAACAAACTTTCCAAATGTCATGAAGCTCATCTTATTATTTTCAAATATATTCTTAAATTTATTGGGACTTGGGACATTTGAAGCAATGACTGGATTTCAGACCACAAACCTGAAGCATCTTTAATAGAGACATCTGAACTCCCTCTAAATAATGATTGTGGGGAGCAAATAGTTCCTTCTGCTTTTTCTCTAGCTGGAACATTGTCAAGGTCTAGTTCTTCAGCAATCACTTTCGGAATATTAAGCAATAATCTCTCTTGTTCAGATGGTGTCTGCAGCAGCTTCCTTCTTTCTAGGTACTCGAATTTTGTAAAATCTAGCTAATTAAAGAAAAGGTGCGTAACAGTTGACTAGAAAAATGGATCCAGAAATCAAAGAGGCACAAAAGCAGTCATAATGAAGTGTTGCTTGTTTACAACTAGTTGTTACAGCGATCCAGCTCTCAACCAAAAATGTATAATACAGATGTCAAATGGATACAAGTGATCTTCAACTGCTTGAGTGACTTGTAAATATATCAATTTCATGCCTAGATGCGGTTTACAGCTAAAGTAAATTTCAAAATTTTGATTATGGAAATTTGGACATAACTTTCCATGGAGACGTCTCTATAAATAAGTTGGAGATCCTTCAGTCAATTGACCAACCAACACTAGTGAAAGCCAAAATAATTGGCAATGTTTGAGAGTGTAAATTCAGATATAGTGACATGTTATGCCATAAACAGCAGCCTACTCAAGAAAATCAATGGAACAATAAAGAAAGTTGGCGTGCTTAGGATTTACAGTTCAGATGTGAAAGGTAATGCCAGAGACAGAAGTATAATTAAGGAAATCAGTCCCTTAAAACCTAAAATATACCTGAAAGCTCCTGCCATTATTGGATCTATTAAGACTCAGGTAGGAAGTCTGTAAATTACGTATAAAAGTTCACATGGATGGTGAGAATTACCTTCTTTTTGTAACTCCACTTGAAAAACAGGAACTTTTACTAAAAGCTACTCTAGAGACTAGCACTAATTCAGAGTGCCTGCTCATGAAATAAAAAACAAGTGCATCCATTCCATCAAGCATTCTGAATCTATCTATACCTGAATAAAATTGCAAGAAAGGTAATCTTTTTATTCTTATAAAAATACATCAGTAGGTAGTGTTCCACCTTAGAGGGAAACCTCCATGCGATAAAAACGGCTGTATAGGAATTAGGTGCTCATTTTCGCTAGGGTTTGGTTACATGGACTTGTATTCCTAGATGTGAAGTAATGGAACTGTTGTACAACTCTAGAAGCAATGTTGCACTGCATGATAGTGCCTTCCTTTGTCCGCCGGCCCGGGGGGGGGGGGGGGGGGGGGGTTGGGATGGTAGCTAAATAAGATAAGATGAATCCTGCCGAGTGTGAGTCACATTAATGATGTAACGACGATATCTATCAGAAATACACATTAAAAATTTCAAAATGAGTGGTTTTACTCTATTAAAATTAGAAACACTAAAGGATATTCTTTTCTCCATCCTTTTTCATTGGCACGATCAATGAGATTTTGTAACAATGAAAGCTCTTTTGGAATCCACTGTAGTCAAAACAATACACAATTGGAAAAGATTTATAACCAAAAAAAAAAAAGGTTCCAATAATCAAATAAAAAAAATGTAGAAATTATGAACATCACAATGAAAGATTGTATGAAACAACTTGATGCTCAAATCAGGATCCGAAGAAATAATTATTATTGAAAAAGGATTAAAATCATTTACCCATAATGTGTGGATATATCTTCAAATAATCATTTCAAACAATCATTTCTAGGTTGATGTGTTATTCACAAGCCCTGAAGACCATTAATATTAAGTTTGAGTGTACCTCTTTGCTCAACCTTGCCACTAAATTTAGTATAATTATTTTTTATTTTTTTTTATAAGAAACTGAAATTTTATGCATGATATAAACGGTAACAATTACAAGTCCACGTGGATAAGATATCCACATGTGATGGCACCAAATTCCAGATTGTCCTAATAATATTTAGCTTTAGTTAGCTCAGAACAATGTTGATGGAAATCCTTATTCCCATTCATTTCCTGTTGATATTATCCTATAGACTCGATGAAACCTGATCCAGTAATTATTTTGGATCGTATGTACAGATCATCGACTTCCACTTTATCGTGTGCCCTTATTACCAATGTTTTATGATAACGTATCATGGAGGACAAAACCAAAGTTTGATTAGGATCAGTTTCTTATTTCGTAAAATATAGATTCTTATTTTAAGTTTATTTGCTTTTATCTATTTTAGTTGTATTAGGTTTTATCTCTTTTTATTCTTTTACATTTTAGGATGGGAGTTTTTTCTTTATTGATTAGAATAGGATTTCTTCTTTGTTATACATTAGGATTTTAGTTTGTTTCCTTGTTTTAATTTCCTTATATTAGTAGGATTGTGGAATAATTTTGCATATAAAAAAATGCGTTGTACACTTTTTTCAATAATCCATTCACTAATCAATATTCAATATATAAAGCAAGATTATTCCAATATCATTCTTTATTTTTAAATAATTCTTATTACAGTTCAATCACTTCCACACCAAATTGGTACCATACCAAGGTTTTTTATTGATTGATGGCTATTTATGGTGGTAGTAGTATGCATTTTCACGACGATCGGAGGATTGCAAGACCAACATTGATCTATAATTTGGAAACGAAGGATTGATATATTTAAAGACGCAGGTGACAAAAGTTTGTAGACTTTGGCCGCTATGAATGTTGGTTGCTTCAACAAGCCTAGACCAACGTAACAAGTAGCTAGAAATCCTCGAGTGCCAACTAAGTTTGAACGCACACAAGTTATGAAGGAATCTTCAAGTCTATCAAGAAGATATAAAGAAGTCCAATTTGATGTGCAACAAAATTTTTAAAACACGATGCACCATCAACAACAAAGTACTATGGAGATATGCAAAATTCCACTCTCTATCGGAACGTACTACAAGGATGAGATTGTGTGTAACGTGGTAATCATGGATGATTGCCATAAATTTTGGGGACAACCATGGTACTACAATGTAGATGCCACATAAATAGGTCCAAATAACATATATATGTTTAGGTGGTACGAAAAGAAGACTCTCTCGGTGTCACGTAATGAGCAACTTGCGAATACTAGTGTATATAAAGAGCCAAAGATTTGTAAGACAGATGATGAGGTTAAAAAATATGTAGTCAAAATGTTTTCAATCAGGATACTACGATAGAGGTAGAAAACATCTGCAAGTTGAAAACCTAAAATCACTGATCTTTTATCCTTGAAAATTGACAACGAAAAATAAGCATGGATTCCCACGATCCAATTGAGTCATTGGGTCCAAGAAGTTTGTAAATTTAAAGGTCATGACTCCCCTTCACCTATAGTTGCAACTAAGGTTCCTTCTTGGATGATGATTGTAAATGAGAAAAGGGAACTTAATATGACAACGGAAGATTCTAGAAATCCATGTTTTTGGTCTTAGAGTATGCCTTTACACTATGTTGCTCAGACTCGGGTACGGGTGTCGGGTACGAATTCGAGTATCAAATCCTTCTTTTTTCAAAATTTAGGATACGGGGACACAAAAAAAGTGTCCAAATTTTGGACACGGGTACTTGAGTACGACTTTCAAACTTCAATTATTTATGTCTAATGTCCAATTAGAAAGTTTATACCTTTTTTATGTGTAAGTATTTATTTAATTACCCAAGTTTGCTAATTTCTATTTAATTAACTCATGCGGGCAAAATTGCATTTAATTGAAATTATGGAAGACTTTTAGTGACATTTAACCTTAAAAGTTTTGACCTCAATTATATACTAATATATAACTTAGGAATTGCAATTTTACAAAGTCAAAAATAAAAAATAAATTAAACCTCCTCTCCCTCACCAAATCAAATTCACACCGTCGCCGCCTCTCTAAAACTATCTCCTCTCCATCTCGATTCTCTTCTTGCCGTCTCCGACCACCACCATCTCAGTAAGTGCTTCCCCTTCTTGCTCCTGAACACACGCACCCAACACACACACACACACATCCACTGCGTCGCCGAATTTCTTCTTTGCCATCACGCCGTGTCCACTTGAAAGTTGGAGGATCCAATATGGATTCCGTATCCACATCCTTGTCGTGTCATATCGACACAGGTATGCCGAGCAAATGGGCAAGTCCGAGCAACACAGCCTTTACAACATGACAGAGAAAGGGAAGAAGTCTGCAACTATGCACCGCATTTTGGAATCGTTATTCCTCCATTTTAAAAATACAAATCAATGGCCTGCTAAACATAAGATTGCTCTTATTGTTGAAAGACATGCAATTTTTAATGGATTATTTAGGGCTCAATACTTCTTTGTATCAATACTTGCAAGCATTTTGATCATAAAATTGTACTGAAGCAACCTGAAATGCAGTTTGATACTGTATCTTTTTGCTACTTCCCTTGTTCAACTTGCAAATATTCAGTCATCAATAGCAACATAGACTGCAATGAGTGATAATATGAGGCATCTGCATAAAGGTCTACAATATTCACTTGATGATGCAAGTTTTGGTGTTGAATCAATCAAACAGAACATAAAGTCATGAAGACTGTCCACTGAAATTATCATATAAGGTTGGAGATTCAGGCCCAATCCTTGATGTAATGGTTGTGATGACAGAGAACATCTCAAGCATTACAGCCATAGCCAGAACTACTGTTTGCTGTTTGTAATACTCCTGAGATTATAGCTTCTATTCCAAAGATTTATAATATCAGAACAAGGATTTTCCATAGGCTTTATTTCATCAATTAAATTCCATCTTTGGTGGAGGGTGACCCAAAGATTCATGCAATTGCGGAGAATAAATAGATGGATATTTGTTCAATATGTAACATCATAGAATTTTTTGAATATTTTCCTCCTGATTGATCGATTTCTTTTCTTCTACCAAACTCGATGACGAGTTTTTTTAAGAGGGAGAGATTGATGTAGGACAAAACTAAATTTGATTGGGATTAATTCTTATTTCATAAAATATTAGCTTCATATTTTAAGTCTATCTGCTTTTATCTATATTAGTTTTAATAGGTTTTATCTCTTTTTATTCTTTTAGATTTAAGAATAGAAGTTCTTTTCTTTATTTGTTACTGGTTAGAATTAGATTTCTTCTTTGCTTTAGATTATGATTTTAGTTGGTTTCCGTTTATATTAGTAGGACTAGCGAATAATTTTGCCTATACATACAAAGGTATTATACACTTTTTTCAATAATTCATTCATCAATCAATATACAAAGTAGGATTATTCTAATATTGTTCTTTATTTAACATAATTCTTATTACAAGAATTCACAATCGCTTCTGCACCAACGTCGGACTAACATAACTCATCCCCTTTACCCAGGTTTAGTACCAGCTGCACTACACAGGCTTAAGCACCATCCAGTTAATTATGACTCTACTCAAAATAAAGGGTTAGTGCCCCATTTTATAAATCCATAGTCATAACTCACTGTCAAATTAAGGTACCAAAGGTACTGACAAAAGTAAATATTTGCTCAATGAACTCCACGATCTTGTACATGCTTCACTTGTTGATTATATTAATGAATGTCCTCTTCAGCAAGAAATACAAAAAGATAACTTAAGACTCAGAGTCAACTATGGTACAATAAGAGTAAAAGTGGAATCCGGAACTTTTCCAAGTCTGACTCTGGTGCCATGTCAAGGCCGCCATCTCAAGACCAATTGTAATGAATAAAATCCCTAAGCTACTTGTTGAGATGCAATAGTTAAAGTGATGTAAGGAAATCACAAATAAAGCCTAAGAATTTAAACATGAAATTAAATAGACTTCTTAAAATAATTGTCTCGCTCATTTTATTAGCACATAAAAATTAAGTTATTCACTTTACTGATATCATGTTCATGATATTACTAAGACGATATATCAAGATGTTAGAAAATCAACAATTATTACCATTAACAGGCAAAGATTAACCAGTTGGATTCTAACATTCTATGATATCAATTTGCTTATGACAACGATACTTTCCATCTGATTCCTTATCTTATAAGAATCTGAATGTGTATGGACTGTTTACAGATTTTGGCAAACAATTTTAAATTGTCTCTTTGAATGTAATAGGATTTTTAAATTTTTGGTTAGGGTTAGATGAAAAGCAAGATCTTATTGCTAGGAAATAGTAGATTATGTACAAATCTTATATAGGTTTATTGAGTGATCAGTTTTGAGATACTTGGTAAGCTTTCTTTCTTCTCATCGATCTAATTCAACAAACCAACAATATTTGATTCGTAAACATATCATACACTGATTTGTTGGTTCTAGATATAAAAATTCATCTGCAGTAAAAGACTCCAGTTCGGATGATTGTAATTTCAAAAGTACATATTTGCAGTGCATAACACAATTTCATACTTCTTCCTGTGTACTCATTCCAATAATTCAGTGTGTTAGTGTTACGAAGATCTCAAACAGAAAATTTTTATTAACTGAAAAGTAGAAACAGAAGTGGGAGCTCATTAATATATAATATATTTGATACTTCATCTCATCCTAATCCTAAATTAAAAAATGAAAGTAGTAGTACGTACATGCTTTGTTATGTCCACATGCAAGAGTTGTGCTTTTAGTTCAAGCTCCACCTGTCAATATGTTAAAAGTATAATTACAACAGTCAAAAAGAATAAATCAAAAGATGGAAAATTGATTTCAAATGATGCAAGTACACAGATTACACGTGGATCAGAAATGTCTAGGTTATGCTACACAGCAAATTTATCAAACAAGAAGGCAAATTACTAATCAAATATATAAATATCAGGCAGAAGACGACGTTGAATGAACTGGTATGACAGTGAGTCCCAAAACTCTTGAACCTAGGAATTTATCAAAAATAAGCTGGAAAAAAACTATTCTATTTTAACAAAGATGAAGAGAGGGGAAGAGAAAAATAAGGCAATTACTGGAAAAAGTGAAGGTACATTTTGGGTCATATGAAAAAGTTTCAACAACCATGAAGTCATAATTTCAGGCAATTCTGGAACCCCCAGAATTGATATTTAATTTACTTCATGCATATTCATACATACAGAACAGACACAATTTACAGATTCTCTCTTCTTCCAATCTCCTAGTTGTACTTGTAATAGCTATTTATAATAAATATGCGCATGAAAACTTGCAAGAAATACCAACCAAAAGTTTCCATTAGAAAGTACCAAGTCTATTATGGCAATCATAAACATGTTACAGTTCGACATCTTGTTGTACATATCAAAGGTTTTTATCTAGAGCTCACTTATGTGTTTACTTATCAGGAAAAAATAGCACTGGGCTGGGATGTTGGTTGGAGTTATCACTTGGAACAAGCATCACAAAAAACCAATAAATTCTGCAATTTTCAAGGCTAAGTAATACCCATTCCCTGCTAGCTCTATTTATTGGGTTGAGAAAGATATGGGAACCCAAATGCGAAAAAGAATAGGTTAGGGACTGTATCCTTGTGCAAAGGGTAGGTAAGTTAACTTCCTTATATATTTGCACGGTGTTACAGCAAATTATCATATACAAGATTTTCATGCGTCTTCCTCAAACATCCATATTTGTAATCCACATGAAGTGGTGCACACCTCAACCACCATCACATATTTATATCACCATAGAGACCAATATTTGGAAACACGCATAAAAAGGAAAGTCATATTTTGACCGTTTTCGGGATGTCGTCAATAACCAACAAATGGCAAGTGTCTTTCCATGTGTAGATTCTATTTTAATATCCATTTCTATTTGATCCCTTTGAATTCCATATTGAAAGTTGCGACTTGGATCGGATCTATTTGATAAAAAGAATTGACGCAAAACATTTCTAATGTACCTATAAAGTACTATATTGAATTTGAATCAATTTCAGATCAATATATAATGATTGACGGCCTGTATTATGTCGTTGCTAGCAAATACCAATAATTTTTTTTTTTTTTTGGATCTTCTAAATAATCTTGCAGGAGATCAGGACACATTTTTTATGCCTTTGAGAAAAGATTCATTCTCTTCATAAAAAATAGGGTGTCGAACCAATAAATATTTCTTTTTGATTCATCACTAGCCTCATTCAAGAATTGTTTTTATTCCAATCCGTAGGAATCAATAGAAAAGGAAAATCCATTATGATAAACTAGATCCGACTCGCATATTGATAGAGTGCATTGATCTATCATTTCTTGAAATCTCTCTTCTAATAAAATTTTGGTGTAACATGTATCCTCGATTGTCCAGATTATGGAATAGATGGAATAGATGAAAAAATGATTTTTTGTCCAAGAATGAAATCTTATTGGAATTTTTCATATCCGATTCTTCCTTTGGAACTCTATCAAACCCCGAATCTGATGATATAGAATTAATTGAGACGTGTATTTTGTAACTCTCGATATAGCACTAAAAGTAAAACATGTAGGTGAATCAACTCATCAAATTCCCATGAAATATGACCCACACAAGGAAAAACACTTTCCATAGCGACATCCCGAAAACGTCCACATCGAAAAATGACTTACGAATTAGTTTTGTATTAGTGGATGCTGCCAAAGGAATGGCAATGCAGCGATGCCATACAAAAAAATGAAGAGATTCATAAAATGGCTAAGGAAAATTAGATCTTTTGCACATTTTCATTAGTCCATGAACACGATGTATACATCTCGATTGGAAAAGAATCAAGAGAAAAAGAAAGAATCAAAATTGATCTATAGATTTTGAAAACAAACAAAAGATTAATCATAAATAATGGATCAACTATGCCCTCTCAAGGAATATCTTAAAGGGGAACCTCGTGTAAATAACATGGAATAAGGTTTAATAATTATCTTATTCAATTTCAAAATTTTATGAAAATGAAAGAGATAACTTGTGGAAGGCAAGGGAACTTCTTATTTGTATTATAAGTCATGCATATAATCGCACATCTAGTCTACTATTGTTCCTTACCTCCAGAAATTTCATTCATGTCGTGTATCTAGTAGCATGCTACTAGGCTAACATCAAAAGGACTACACCATTGAGATTTCTTTCGATCTATAAAATCATATTATACTTATCCACATAGATAGAAATGATACTCATGACTTTTTCCTTATTTTTCCAGACAATAATTTTGTTCTTCCATGCAAAAACCTCAATTTAACAATTGCAATATGACAAAAACTCTCCTAAGTAACGCATGATAGAGATAAAGTGCTTATATGAGTAAAATAAAATTGAAGTGATGTTTAAAAAATCTCACGACAGTTAGCCTCTTATGTGAGCCAGATTTCACTCTGCCCCTCAAATCCTCACATTCTTCCTGCAAAAGATGTGGAAAATGATATGTAACACCATTTAAACTCACAGGAAATCGAGTATATTGTGAAGTGCTAAGAAACCATTCACATCAGATCAAACTTTGAAGCTTTGTTACATTAAAGAAAAATAATACAGGCATACCCATCTTTATGCATAATCAATGAACTGCATAATGTCAAAGAATATATTTCATGAAACAGCCACCTTTAGCAGATTGGATCAGATCAAACTTTTAAGCTTTGTTACATTAAAGAAAAATAATACAGGCATACACATCTTTATGCATAATCAATGAACTGCATAATGTCAAAGAATATATTTCATGAAACAGCCCTTTAGCGGATTGGATCACCAAGAAATCTTAATATTAATCACCATAGACAGCAAGGTGCATCTCCAAATTGATATATTAGAAAGTTCCACCATAAGAGGTCAAGCATCCAAGTGAGGTTACCGAAAATACTTTGTACTTGAGATTAACAAGACAGGAAAGAGAAGATAGATGCATTCTAGACAATCATGAAGACCATTTTCATCATGATTGCACTCATTAAGATTGTGAAAAATGGTTGTTATTTATGACAGACTCGTTGACGACAAACTCATTGACAGGAATATTTGTCAGTTGTTTGGAAGTTAAAATTTCTTGGTATAAGACGTAGAGGGGCAAGAACTAAGTTTCTTACACAAGTAAATTTCGAAAAAGTAAGATAAGGACGAGTCTATTTAACTTCTTTGAAATTTTAAATTCATATACTATATCTTTATTTTTATAATTTTTAATATAGGAAACAGCTAAACGCCTGGCCACTTGCCTTGGGATGTTTCTGAAGTGTCCCGTGGGTGTTGATAATTTAAAAGATCTATAAAATGTGAGACAAGAGAACGTGGCTTGTTGGATGCATGTCCTCGAGTGTCCAAGTAGTTTTCGAGTTCGATACAACACACGTCGGACACGGGCATAAAGTCCTAGTCCGGGTGTCCATGCATCGTAGGTCAAGAATCACAAGATAAATTGTGGTCCATGCACTACAAAGTTGCTCCTCGTTATATGATAATTCCTTTAGGTATTGTTGCAAGCGGAAAACCACAAAACAGAATCCAACATAGCCCCCACAAGGTAGTAATTTGAACCAAGATTAACTTCGACACGGATGAAAATATACAATATTGAAATGAATCCTATCCCAAAGCACCTTTGTCCTTCTTAAAAACGATATATGGAGGTGCAAGGATGACCCCCACTTAATAGATAGATAATCTTAATTCTTGACTGCTATTTAACAACCTTCAAAGCGCCCAAAGAACATAAATTATTCTACACATTGAATAGGCTTATTATTATTCCCTTATACGTAGGGCATACTAGGAATGTAAAACTGAGTTGACTGAATGGGATTGGAAATGGTTTTGGTATAATTCTCATAGCCAACATGATTTCAAGTAAAAGCCAGTGTTGATTAAAAATAAATAAAAGAAGAGAGAGAATTAAGGATTCAGAGGTTGTGAACTGTATCATAAGTAACAAAGTTGTTTTTCTTTCTGGGAGGTTGAGCAGCCACCACTGCGAAGCTTGAGAACAAATAGGCTTATAAGTTCAACATTAAAAAATAGAGAGCGAAAATGGCAATAGGATCTGAATGTCAGTTGTTTCAGGGTAATCTCTCAGTTCGGCAATAAATTAGGTTCCTAACGAGAGGGATAATAAAAACTAACATAGATTTCCTAAATCGAAAGAAAGCACAGATAGTCAAGATTACTCTGATTTCTTGATCCTGTCAGGATACATGATCTAAAATACGAATTAGTGATTTCAGCAACTCGAAAACTCTTCTAGAGTACATATCACTCCATATTAGACTTAAGAACATTGGTAAAAAACTCAACAAAGTATGCATCTAAGTTTCTCAGAAAACAAAAACACCAATCTATCTACAACCATTGTTATTAAAAAAAAAAAAAGGAAAATGCATATCGTGACTAATTGCCTCCTTGGGAGTTTTTTCAATGACTTTGACCGATTTTGGATGGCACCGTTTATGAGGGGTTGAAAAAAAATGATGCTTGCTAGTTTTTTTGGAACTGATTTTGGATGTCTTTAAAAACCAATGTAGTGTAATTTTGACCGATTCTCTCAACCAACCACGGTTAATTTTGGCCGTTTCTCATATTCTTATCTAATTTACCCTCTATAAATTAATTATTTTCAACCAATATATTTTGTTCAAAACTAACCAGTAAATAAAAATATATTAACTAAAACAATATTTATAAACAAAAAATCAAATTACAATTAAAAAAAATTATTTATAACAAAAATATTACTTACAAGATAAAAGATACTTTTGTGTAAATATATGTTAATAAAATAAAAATATTGGTTATAAGATTAAAAAAATCAATTTTGTGTAAAAAACTATTTATAAAGTAAAAATACTGCTAATAAGATAAAAAAATTCGCTTATAAAATATTAAAATAAATAAAATTATAAAGTAAAAAATTCACTTATGTGTAAAAAAAATTTAAAATTAAAAAATTAACACAAAATTAAATTGTAAATGTAAAGTTTACTTATATTTATAAATACTAACTAAAATGAAATACCATTTATAAGTTAAAAGAATAAATAAATAAATAAATCAAAAGAAAAAATATAAATTGAAAATTTCACTAAAGAACGTACATGTAATTTTATTCTTTTAGAAAAAATCTAGAACCGGTGACAGTGGATAATAAACTCCCAAGCAGTTGGACTTTTTTTAAAACCATTATTAAAACCTGTCTGAGCATAAACACTCAAAAACAATAACCTGAACTCCCAAGCAGGTCCTAAGAAATTTTAAAACAGTGGCCTGAACTCCCAAGCAGGTCCTAAGAAATTTTCCTTCTATAAGAACTGAAACAGATAGCTAAACTCCTCTCGCTGAAAACATTGAATTGGGCCTCAGGTTCAAAGTATAAACAAAATTTTTCTTACATCACAAAATTCTTTTTTAATATGAATATGAATAATTACCTCTGAAAAATTATCATCTGACAGCATGCTAATATGAGTTTCATTTAAACAATTGGAAACTTGAAGGTGAACTCCACTAACCACATCAGCAGCACCAGAAACATATTTTATACCTGTAAAAGTAACAATTTTGCAGTGCTAATCATAATCACTATAGAGATATAGCTTCTAGTGAAAGAAAACAGAAAAGGGATGGCCTATGTAACCATGTCATTGCTGTTAAACTCGTCAGTTGGAGATATTAGATGTCAATAGGAATTACATGTAGCACTCAAAAATTAGATTATTGGATAAATCAATTTCAGATTTCGTAAAGAGGTATTGAAACTTTCAGCAATGATAATATACTGAACAACTACTAATAACTCAAGAGGGGACATTGTAAATGCTATTCTGCAAACATCTCTGAAACATGCCAGAAACATGGAGAAGAAAAAAGCACACAAAAGACAGTTTCAGAAGAAACAATCAAGTTGAAATTGTGATTTAATTCTATATAAGCCCACATGATTTTCGTGCAATAATTTGTGCATGCAGATATATTTTGTCACAACAATAATGTGTCACTTAAACATTCAAGGCCATATAAAAAACAACAGATACTCCCAGATCCGCTATGATTACTAATATGACTACCGTTATTCTTTAATTTTTGGTCCTTTTTCTGTAATGGTTGGAGTATGTTATAGCAAGTGAAGTGTTGGACAGAATTAACATCTTATCTGAAGAAATCAATATGATCCCAATTGTTATCAGGAAAAAATCTACTTTTCAAATTCTTTTCTTACATTTTTCTCATAAATTCAGGGATACTGGACATACACAACTGTTCTCAAGAAACCTATGTTAAATAAGATACATAATGACAGATAATGCACTAAAATGGAAAACGCATAGTTTAGATAGTAACAGAATTAAATGCTCTTGAAACAATGCAACTTTGATAATATGAGGTTAATTACCTGTAACTTGCTCAAGATGGAAGGGGTGCTTCTGGAAAATATCATTCCGGTCAGATTTGAGCCGAACAAAGCTTCCAACTACTTTTGCTTCAAAGTTTTCAGGAACACTGAGAAGATCCTGAACTAAACTCCTTCGTAAATAAACAAGCTTGATGTTTTCAGGAATAATAGCAGCATAGCAGCTTTTGGGGGTCTCAGGAACCTTAATCATAGGTCCAGATTTCAACCCTGTGGCACTCTTTTCTTCGTAACTCTCCTCTTCTGAAAAGTCTTCATCATCTGATTCATCATGGTTTTCTGCCAAGTGTTCTTCCAGCAAATAATGAATTTTTGCTTGTGATAAAGATTTCTTTCCGAAAAGAGCATAGAGCCTTTCATCACAAAGAATTTTTTTCTTCTTTGCTGGGCTATTAAGGGATTTATTTTGAACATATCGGGTAATTGTTTTAACCAAATCTACCTTAGAGTACTTTTTTCCAGTATCCTCACCAATTGATTGAAGAAATTCAATCAACGGCTTAGAGCCCCAACCAATAAACTGCATTTTTCTTTGCACAACTTTTCTCTTCCTTCTTATAGGAACCGACTGTTGCCCATTGACTTCCTCCACCCAAAAATTATCTTTCATATTATCAGAGATCAATCAAGAACCAAAGCTTCTAGAGTGCCAAACTTGTCTTCATAGAATTACTATGGCTTCCATGTGCTTTCACGCCATCTGTTGTGTAAATAAGTTTCCTTATTTACCAAGCTAGTATAGACCTTTTCAACGTACCCTATGAGAAATAGAAAGAGAAGAAACCCTTTCAACAAAGAAAGCAACAATGTTCAGGTTTAGCTTCATCTCTGTTCCGTAACTGGATTAAATGATAGTATTCATCATTTTAGGACAATGGAACTACTACTTCACCAGAAACAAAATAGTCAAGCCTAGATGTGTCAAAATAAGGTAACATAATAAACAAAGCAGTAAAAATACCATGTATAGTGAATGAAACAATGAAGTTACTTTTGTCACCGATAAAAAATAAAGATGATGATGAAAAAGAAGGTTCAACTGGGGGAAAAGACCATCCTCATTGGGGTTATGCATGGTAATAAAATTGAAATTATCTTTCTCACTGACTGGAAAGACACAAAATCAATAATATAAGTGACTTCTGTAAAATACGACAGCTTCTTTAACTTTAACGCTGAGGCTAGATGAAAGGCTCTGTTGGCTAGTTCAACTATGCACAGTCATTTGCACCATGTTTAGACAAATCAAAATAACTAAGCAATAAACTTGCTAGCCCAGTCATTTTCGAACCCCCTAGTGGTTTGAAAAATTACACTCGCCACCCATATAACTCATTAGTTTTTATTAACTATTAAGAGTAAAGAACCAGCTGGGAGTTCGTAGTATTTAGTTTATTTAGTGAACTAACAGTTAATTTTGTTAGTTAATCCTGTTAAAGAATTGTAAAGACTTGGTAGGCTTTGGTTGAGTGGTTAGTTTCCTAATCAGCTATTTAAAGAAGCCTAAGCCACATGCTTAGCTTGAAGTTATTTTCTAGAATAATCAACAGTGGACTACCCCCTTTTTCTCTTCTCTCTCTGTTCAATTATTTCCCTTCTTTCATTGATTTCATCTTCATTTTCCAGCTCCTCTAACACGGTAGCAGAACTACCATCATACAAATTCGTTCATGTTCCAGGATACAAATTCCTCCAAGTTCAGTCCAGTTTTATTTTCTCACCCTCTTTTTTCGAATTTGAACAATCATAACTTCTTTGGTGTAGCACAAGCAAGTCTTAGCAATGGTTCAAGGTCACCGACTACAAGATTTCAACTCCTCCATTCACAAAACAATCTCCGGAAGATAAAACCAGAATGTCTAGACTGGAAGCAACTAGATCAGCTTAGAGTTTCATGGCTACTTAATATCCTCACACCAATGATTAATTGTGACTCGGCGGCTCAATTATGGAAAACTCTAGAAATAATTCGCCACTCAGATGTGCCAAATCACGCAATTCAAGACAAAACTGCAACGTAGAAAGAAGGATTCTCTGTCAACAAATGATTATTTACTCAAAATTAGAGGGCTTGTTGGTTAGGCACCCCTTTCAACTAAGGACCAAATTGATGCAATCCGACACCAAAAAAGTGTATATTTTACAAAGACGACCAATTCAAATTACAAAATAGCCAACCTCCATGCCATCCACAAGAGATTCTCACCCCAAACCATGAGAAGTACCTCCCGCCCCGTCTTTATGAATCCACAACATCAACATGCCAAAGTGAAGCAGTATACAAAAAATGTTTAACTCACTACCATTAAATTTAGCATAATAATAGCTCATAATAGATAAAAACCACCTCTTGAACCCATTTTAAAGTAATAAATGCTGAAAGGCTCTTGAGAAATTTACAAATTAAATTACACCCAGCACAGCATAATTTCCTGAAAATGAAGTCAAATTCAAAGGCGTAACCTTCATTTGAAACAAAGTACCTGAAGTGGAGAGTTGCACTGACCTGAGAGAGAATAGAAGATTTTCTAGGTTTCTTATTTAGGCGGCTCTGTCTTGTTTCAATACCAGCGGCGAACAAGAAACAAATTCCTTTACGAGAACTGAAACAAACAGACAAACAGGGAATTGAGGTGGGCAGAATTATACTACTTCAGTAACGGAATAAAATAAATTAAATAAAAAAGAGAAACATTTACCTAGTAATTAAAGAAAAAACTAAAAAATGTAGCGGCGAACTCGAACAAAAAGAGAAGCTTCAAATGATTCAATACAAAAGACGAACAAGAACGCGAAGAATCTTTAAATGGGTTCACTGAAAACTACACAAAAATGAAAGAATTAAAACCAAAAATTGGCGTTCGAAAGCGAAACTTGTATGAAAAGTTCCTCGAGAAGAATTTTCATGGTCGGGATTTCTGCAGAGTGAGTGTACTTTTTAAGGTAATTGATGGATTAAAATGGATGAAAAATGACACCACCGATATAATAAATTTTGTTGTCGTGTCCAAGTTCTGTTTTCAGTTTATGACTGCTGAGTGCTACCTGGCCCCGTTTAACAATTTAAAGGGTTTCTTTTCAAAAAAAAAAAAAAAAATTCCCAATTTCAATATTCTGAACTTTTTGTTACCAAGGGCATGTTTGGCAAATAAGCGACTCACGCGCAAATCTGTAGATAAACATTGTATGAAAGTAGATCATAATTCCTATAAGCTAAATAGGCAGAAAATAAACTACTTATTTGACTTATTGTAATCACAGAATATTACAGATCATAACTTATAAGAAATGTACTACTTATACAATGAGGTTCAAGGACAATGAACCCCATTGTACAAGTAGTCAAATTCAACTTATAAATTATGGACTTATTTGTCAAATTGCATTTAAGAGTCATAAATACTGAATTAAAATTTCGGGTGGATTTTGAATAATAGTCAAAATTATTAGGATACTATATTATATTAGATTACAAATACGAGCAAATAACAAAGAACATTGAATTTTTTTACTTTTGAAGCATGATAGTGGGGTATAAGGGAATTATTTTAGGTTGCGTTTGGTAGTTAGGGTGAATTTTGGGTGAAAAAAAAATGAATTTCAGGGAATTGAATTCCTGAAAATTTGATGTTTTATGTGTTTAATTGATTTAATTTTCTGAGTGAAAAAAGTGAGAAATTTTCCAACTTCTGTTGTTTGATTGACATTATTTTTCATGACAAATAAAGTAAAATATAGTATTTGAATAAAAAAAAATATTTTTTAATTTTTACACACATTTGTACTTGAAAATAATAATATTAATTTTTGGCAAAAAAATAAATCAATTAACAATAATAAAAATGATCAAACGTAACGGAAATGATACGAGATTTTTCCTGAAAAATAAATTCTACTACCCAACTGGGAAAATCATTTCCTTAAAAAGGGAGAATTTGGGCGCGTGGTTGCAAGAGATGGAAACCATTTCCATGAAATTAATTGACAAACAAACATGACAAATGTGGGAAAATGGGTGGAAAATCATGGACATCAAACGTAGCCTTATTGCTATAGCTAACAGGTATAAATGTGACGTCAACAAGAAAATATGGGTAGTAAAATACCATATGCTAGACTTGAAATTAGAAATAATGTGTTTAGGTATAACAAATCGATTCACGTTGAACAAAACGACAAACTAATGATGGAAGAGAAGCAAGTATATAATGAATATATAGTAAGTAAAAGTGACAATGGCGTGAAGTAGAGAGAGGTTCTTTCTAGATATCCCGGTCCCGCCCCAAAGAATTCTTAAATCATTTTCAAGACGACGATTTCCTAAATCGTTTGTTTTATCCTCATTTTGTAAATTAGCCGTTCCTTCTGTCGCTAAAATCAGAATCCCAACTCCGACTAACTTTCCCATCTTCCCAACACTATATTGTTGTTCGTAAGTTTTACTATGAAAATTGAAATTGCTGTTAATCAGCTTCCAGTGTCCAGGCCAAAGAGACCTCGATCAAACATCTTGCATGAATCAGAATCAGAATCTGAGCAAGAATCATGCATTTGTTTTAGTTATTTCCTTGTTCTTGAAGAAAATGTTAATTATGGTTAGGGACTCGAGTTAGATTTAATTTTGAAACATTGTTTTGGCACGTTTTTCTTTTAAAGAGAAATATTTTCGTGTTTGATTGCAATATTGAATAATTTTTAAAGATGAGTTCTAGTTTCATTTAAAGGATGGCACGTCAGATACAAAATCAAGTCTCAAAGATTGTTAAGGGCGGTGCTAGATTTGAAAAAACTACAAGCTCAAGCGCCACATCGAAATGTAGTACTAATGCCAACTCCACGAGTTTGGTTTTTGAGTAATTTCGCCGTTACAAATCCCATCCCTTGATGGTAGTGACGATCCTTTTGCAGTTGAGGGGTGGTTGAGAAGATTTGAAGGGATCTTCGAGCATATAGAATGCACAGACGCACAAAAAGTATCATGTGCAAAGTTCATGCTGGTTGACTCGGCTAGTCATTTGTTGAGTCAAATTCGCATACTAGGACTGAAGCACAGCGATGTAGTCTCACTTGGAACCAATTCAAGGAATCATTCTTTGGAAATATGCACCGCATTTGGTAGACACATAAGTGAATAAAGCTAAGGGGTTCAAGTTAGGTTTATGACCAGAGATAAATAAAAAATCATGTTACATATACACTTTTTTTGTGTACACTTACTCATATTGGGGTGGGATCCGATTATAATGAGAATAAAATAATGCACCCAATGTGAATGGGTGTACAAAAAAGTGTACAAGAAGCTTAATTAATAAGTAAAAGAGTGTACTACAACTGTAGCAAGCCTCGACAATTTGAGAAAAATTGTATGGAAGAAAAGAGAGACAAGGACCAAGCTAAGAAAGGAAAGGCTGTTTTCCGTACTGAATAGAAGGCTAAGCATGAACCTGAAGTTATGACATGTATGTTATCAAGATTTAATGTACCCGCTATCCTGCTTATGGATCCTGGTGCAACACACTCGTTTATTTCAACTTTTTTCTTTGCTAAGACAAATAATGCTTTTGAGGAATTAGATAAAACCTTAGAATTTAACATTCCTTGAAGTAAAACTATAAGTACAAACAAAATGACAAGAACAGTTGGCTTGAAGTTGATGGAAAAATAATCGAGGAAAATTTGCACCTTTTAACTATGAAAGATGTGGGTGTAACATTAGTAATGTACCGGTTGAGTAATAACCATGCTACTATTAGATGTTGTGAAAGGGACATTGTGAGCATGCTTGATAATGTAAAAAGTTTCGATTTTTGTGATTTATTATTATTATTATTATTATGGATATATGATTTTAAAATGTTTGAAAATTGTGGAATAGACTAATAATTAATGATTGAGATTGAATTTGAAATTTTTGACATGACCAAACATGTTCTGTAGGAGAAATCGACTTTCGATTTTTTGGATCAAGGACTAGAACCCTACCCCCCACCCAGTTTTGAAAGAAGAATTTTGAAAAAATTACAAAACGGTCTCTAACTTTTTCCAGAAGTACAAATAAGTCCTAAACCATTACTTTTTGACATGTCCATCCCAAACATTTATAAGTGTGCATCTCAAGGAAATTTTTGTCCAAAAATTCCATTTCATTTCATGAAATTACTAGTCCTTATTATACTCCTAAACACACTAAAATTTCACAAATTAAATGCATATGCCTTATGATATAGATTCGGAAATAATCTTAATAATTTTAAACAGTACTACCTTCTCACTTCATTCGAGCATGTATGTTTTTGTAAATGGTGTAATATATTGGAAGATGACTGTTCTAAGAAGCACACAGGTAGAGTAAATCCAAGTACCAAAAGGAAAAAGTGAATAATAATTTCAACCGCCTAAAATAAACAAGGGATTGATTGATATCGGCACAATATGCCTGCTTTCAACACACGTCATGCCCCATCTGGCTGGACGAATGGATTTGCGATTTCGTCTGTTCCCTCAGTGGGGGAGACGAGCATCACAGCAGTCCCCCTACACACCTGCAATAGAAGAATCAAATTTCTATGTTCTTGCAATTTTTACTTCCAACATCACCAGTCATGCAGTAAAATGGTGTGCATCAGTATAAAACTCAGGATTCAGGAATGTAATAAGCAGGAGCCCAAATATTGGTCATGGTATGGTTTCTAAACAAAAGATTAAGAAGCAAAGATCACAAAATTTGACATGGCAAAACAACTAAGTTCACTGATTAGTGTCCAGAAAACAAATGGCCCTCACAATATCAAAAGATCCAAAAACTCAAACCTCTGTGAGGACTTGGTCGTCTACCAAAATATTCAACTCATGATTATATGATTTCACAACTTGCAACAGTTGAATTAAAGCTCTTACGCAGTAAAAATGTAAAATATGATCATGCAGATTTCAAAAAGGAAAAAAATATGATAATGCATATATGATGATGAAACATACTATTAACCCAAGATGGCGGGTCTGATCAGTAGTCTTCAGCGGATCCTCAGGGTCTGCAGTTCATATTGAACTCAGTAAGCATAAAAAAACGTCTTAACTAACATTATGCAACACCAACTTCTTACATGGGAAGATGCAAGGGCAATTATCAATGGATAAAGTATTTTCACAAATATAATGACATTTGTGTTGAATAATGGCATTTATATAAACAAAATATGGAAGCACACTTGCCTACATAATTTTCAAATGAAAGGCTTCGGAGTCATCAATAGTAACATGCACACTTGTAGCTTTTATTGACTCTGTTCATCACACTGTAACATTTATAAATTGATTTATTTATATTTTTGAAATAAAATGTATGGAACTTAAAAAGTGGAGAAAGAAAATGTGTGATTAAACAGTGGTTTGGGAAATCATGTTATTTATAAAATGGTTTATAAATTGTAATGATTGCGTTATAGATTATAGAGTAGTTTATAATCAATAAAGCTTTCCTACTCTTAATGAAAACATTTTTCTCTGTCCAGAAAAATGGCAACGTGTTAACTCATTTGGAAATGGCTATTCAAATTTAGCCCATGTTTGGTCCCCTATTCTAAAACGCATTTTCAACCACATTTTCTCAATAAAATAAATTTGCACACGGCCAATATTTTTCCTTAGTTTTTAACATAACATTCTTTATTATTATTATTATTAAAAAAAAGAAAAAAAAATCACAAAATCTATTTTAAAAAATCACTAACAAACAAGGACTTTAATGTCAAAATTGGCCAACCGGTATATAATTTACTAAGGTGAAATCTCGATAAACAAGAATAGACAAGATTAAAACCTCAACCCATAGATGCAACAAAATAAACCAATACCGAGAATATGGTGTCTTATAAATGTTCATTCTGGCGAACACTACCTAATCTACAAAATCTTCCATGGACACGATGGATGGGAAGGAATAATTAGAAAAAAGGTAGATGTGTCTTGGTTGGAAACTAAGTTTTCCAAACGAATAAAAGAAGCACTTTACTTAATGTATATTGTTAAGATTTTGTGAGATGAAATGTTTGACGACGAGCTATGTTGCTCGGACTTGGGTACGGGTACGTATCTATGTGTCGGACCTTTTTTTTAACCAAGACCTAGGATACGAGGACACGGCTAAAAAGACGCAAAATTTTGATATAAATGCATGAATACGTCTTATAAACTTCAAATTACTTTTTATGTATTAGTAATAATAGATATATTTCTTGGAGATATGAAGGATTATCTTTTGATTTAATTGATATAAAGTATCATCTCTTTGTGAAGGATCCCATACCCAAGTGTCTGACATGGGTACTTCTTCAAAAGTGAAGAGTCCGCGCAACATGGATGAAGAGAAAGTATAATCAAGTTGATAACATATGGCAACCGAGGATTAAAAAAAGTGTCAACAGTTGAAGAATATACTATCATTCAACATACTACCTACAATAATTCTATCAAATTGGAGAACATCAAGCTAAAAATATAGAACGTGAATTAATTACCTCTAAGAAACTCTACTGCTTCATCCAACACAAGATTCAGCAATTGGTCATATCCTTTTAGTGTACCAGTCACTGGAAGGAAGAATCAAATATTAACTTTCTTGAGTTATGCTAAAAGAATTGATGCATCTAGAACCCAAATGAAGAAACGTAACATATATCCGTCACTATTCAGTAGATATGATCTTTTGCACTTTGGAAGCATGATATGGATAAACTGAAATGAGCTTTCTGATAACAATAATTAATCTTCAGTTTAACAAATCTCTGATTTTTGTATTGATATTTCGTGTGTCAAAACCTAACTATTTGGAGGCTTGTAGCATGAGAGACAGAGGACAGAATAGATTACATGGAAAACAATTTAATTTCACGGATAAGCAATCATAACAATATTAATATCAAATTGAATGCCTTCAACACCTGTAAAGTAGAAATCTTCCCAGAACTCTTCAAAAATGTGACATACTTCCATAATACTATTTAATTTAATTAACATCCCAAATATTTTGTTTTACTATTGTCAATTCTTAGTTATTACTAATTTCATTCCAAATCAGTTTTTTGACATTTTCCTTGGGCAGTCTGGACGAATATGGAAGTGATTAAAATATCAACCAAATGTGATGGAGAATACCAACTAGCAAATTTAGAAACATGTGTTGATTTTTTCTTTTTAACCATAGATTACAAACTAATTTTGTCGCACTACAATAAATTTGACCTTGCAAGTCGTGTGGTAAACCGCAAGCAAAGATAAAATATAATCTAGCATAAGAATTTTCCTTTTTGGCTCTTTATTTGTCATCTCAACTCAAGAAAACAATGGTCAGACAACAAAAAAAGGATTAAGAAATTTATGATAAACTATCGATAGTTGCTTACAAAAGATAAATAAAATCATAAGCCACTGACCTTGTCTTCCACCAGTGAGCTTGACTTGGACACCCTTGTCAACAAACTTTGCTAGATCCAACACTGTTTCTTTTCTTCCTGACTAAAGAAAATATTTGACAGTAAAAAACATTCGCTTAATGATACAATACGAACTAAAGTTAAGAGACAGCTGATCTATTGTTCCCTTTAATACGTTACCCATCTATTGCAACATTTGAAACCCTTTCCTGTGATACAAATACTTGTAATGAGAGCCCCTTTTTCGTCATTTTTATAGTTTCTTCTTGAAATATTATATGTAATTTTGTTAATTAAATAGACGATCACTAACATTTGTCCCCAGTAACTACTTACACACCCAAAAATAAAAGGTTACTCGATGCTCACCCAACGTTAAAACGAAATTACTCATCTATCATCCATTTAAATTTCATCCATCCACTTAGGCAAAAAAGCCTACGTGGCAAACGGAAATCCTACTGAGCCTTAGCGGTGTTAAAAGTAATTACAACTGGTTTTAAAAAAATTAAATGTCCCCATTCCAAAATGACAGGAGGAACCATTCTTTCTCAAAAAAATTCCCCCTTCTCACAAGTGACGAATCCATAAAAGACTTCAATCCAAATCAAAACCAATCAAGTTCATATCTTCATCAATTGAATCCACATGCAATGGTTAGCAACCATAAGGTTGATGAAGAACATCATAGCTGGCAGTGGAAGGGGAACTTGAAGTGGGTTATTTTTTGAACTTTTTGTGGAAGTATATAATAATGTTGTTGACAAGTGCTTTCAAGTTCTTTGGCATGGACCACCTTCTTTATTCACTTTGTCGGCATTTTCTCTACGAGCATTTAGTTGAGTATTTATTTGTTTAAATTTATATTCTTTTTTACTCCAGTTTTACATAAACAACATTTCCAATTTTTTGATTATCCTTAGAATTACAATATCATTTGTTTCTTTGCATATATTGTGTTTTAGAAGTTCTGCTTAGTTGAGATGTTTACCCATGGCTGTTGATTGCCTAATTCAGATTCAAGTCGTGGCTGTTGATTCAAGTTCAAGACATTTTTGGGTTTTGAAGTAAAAAAAAATGTGACCTCATATAATTTTGTGATTTATTTTTAGTACAACAGTTGAATAGTGTGAAGTGGAAATTAATTTGGCTTATTGTTGAGCTTGATCTGAATGCACTTATATGACACTGTGTTATTATTTATTATTGAAATTATCTAATATTATCTTGATGTGTTAAATATGTATTGCTGAATGAAGGATGAAATAACAATCTATTGATTTTCTAGTAAACATGTCAAAATGCGTTGTTGTTAGTGCTGAAATCCATTATAGCTTGTTACTACTGAATCGTTTTAGTTTCACATCCATTGAATTTCCATGTTACTGATATAATGCTGAATTCCATTTTCAGATTGTTAATGTTGAATTCCATTATAGATTGTTACTAAATCTTAATCATTTTGAAAAACATCTATAATTAATACAACTTAGTTCAGGTAAAAATATTGATGCTTCTGATATACTAATGTAATTTCCATAATACTGATGTGTTCCCAACTTGCTATCAAATAGATTCCCATGCTATCATATTGACATAGCTTTCAAATTACTGCTTTAGTAAAAAAAAAAAAAAAAAAAGAAATCCTAGTCAGAAGACTTTCCACATTATAATTGTACATTCTACTTCATTGTGAAACAAAAATAAAACTATAAAATAAACAAACTGTAAACAGCATGAAGACAAAGAGCCCCTTGAACTCGAAACTGCAAAAAAGTTTCTTTTGATGATTTCATAACCATCAGCATCGATAACACAACTACACCACTATTACAACCATCGACCCGAAAATTATGTAAAACAATCGAACATTAACGCACACCATCAACATTCCACTGCTAGCAATGACGTTTCTTCATCAAAATTACAGTTGCCAACCATTTCGAAATATTGTGAGCCAGTCTTGTTCTTTATCTAGATTCAATTGGTGAATACAATGAACTTGATTTGGATTGAAGTCTTCTAGGGTTCATCACTTGTGAGAGAGGGGGAAACTTGTGAGAGAGAACGGTTCCTTCCTGACCTTTGGAATGGAGATATTTAATTTTTATAATTTTGAAAACCAACTATAATTTCTTTTAACACCGTTACGGCCACGTAGGATTTCTGTCTGTCAAGTAGATTTTTTTTTTTTGTTGCCTAAGTGGATGGATGGAATTCAAATGGATGAGTAATTTCGTTTAAAGTTGGGTGGGCATTCAATAGCCATTTACTTTTGATTGAGCATATAGCACCCGCACCCAATTCTTGGGCTTAACCATAAGGATTGAAAGTTTGGGGACTTAATTGGATGTTGAACTTTGTTGAGGACCTCATCGCAATTCATCCATATTAATATACACAATTTAAGGCCCTGTTCTCTTTGCTGTTTTGAAGTCGTTTTCTGTTTTTATTTTCGAAAACACTAAAAACGCGTTCTCTTTACCATTTTAAAAAACGCATTTTGGAAAACAAAAAAAAATTGTACACAAAACGCAAAACGCCCAAAACCTCGTTTTGGGCGTTTTGTGTGTATTTCAACAAAAAATGTTCAAAACGCGGAAAACGCGTTTTGGGATTTTTTTTTTTTTTAAAGAATTATTCTAACTTGGAACTAAGCTTAATATAAAGTTTTTTTTATTTTTTTTTTTATTTTTAGAATTTTCCTAACTTGGAACTATGTCTAAATAAAGTCTTCTTTTTTTTTTTTGGAGAATTATCATAACTTAGAATTAAGCTTAAATAAAGTTTTATTGAATTCAATATCAACATTACAAAAAAAAAAAAAAAAATTAAGTGAAAATTCTTCTTGTTATATTTCAAAAAAATGCCTTGATAAATGCACTCTGGTGGTTTTGAAAGAACTTGCATTTTCTGAATTTTAATAAAACTAGAGCTTCCTCAAATCTCAAACCTACCAAGCTGTGTTAATATAGAATCTGAAAAATGCCTTGATAAATGCACTATTGTGATTTTGAAAGAACTTGCATTTTCTGGATTTTAATAAAACTAGAGCTTCCTCAAATTCCGAACCTGATCAAGCTGTGTTAATATAGAATCTTAATGTCACATTAGTGTGTTGCATGTAACCATGTTTTCAGTGTATTGTGAAAGGAAATTTAATTTTGAGTCAGTGGTATTCTGTAAGCAAATTAATTAAAAATAGTTTAAGTAGTATTCTGCAAAATTTCAAACAGAACGTATTTTCCAACTTTTTATTTTCAAAAACAGTTTTCAGAAATGAAAAACCAAACGCGTTTTCAGCAAATTTGAAAACAAAAATAAAAACACAAAACACAAAACATTTTCGAAAATGAAAATACAAAATAAAATACAAACAGAACGCCTCCTAAGTTTTTAAATGATTCAATTATGCATTTCTTTATCCTATTCAATGGATTTAATAGAAATTTACAGTGATCTAGGTGTATGTATATGGAAAAACATGTGGAAGGGAGTGTCATGATGTCCTTTTCAAACCTCCTTTTAATTAGCATTATGTTAGTGTATGAATGCATGCAATTTGTCCTTTTATTGTTTATGAACACATGCAATTGTCTTTTATGGTGAGTGGATGAGCAATTATAACATGGGGGTTACACAAGATGCCATTATGATTATTTACAGACACAAATACCATAAATGGCCTAGTCCTATACCTTAATACATATTTCACACTTATATGCACACACTTTATTTTTATATAATCATTTATCAGTAAGATAGTAGTTCCCACACGGATCGTAGCGATACAAGGTGGTCAAGCAAGCTTTAGTCCATTTCCTATTACACTCCATTTTAATCTTCTAAGCTGTAAGTATGTCATCTATGTTTGGATCATTACCATGGAATCAATTTTATGCTACAAATTCTCATCACTTATTTTCAAAAAAAAAATCGCGTCTCCCTATGTTGGCTATGATTATTATGATCCTTATATTATTCGCGATAATTATTTATCGGCATGCTTACTAAGATTTTATAAATCTCACTCCATGATATTTCTTCATTTGAGAAAATTGATGGTTCTAGGCGGTCAATACGGATATGGCAAAAAGTGGCTAAGATTGATGAGATAACTATGTTGAACATTTATTTAAAATTTCTATATTATTGATTCTGTGTAGAAACACTATTCTCTACTTCTATTCCGGAATTAAATGATGAATTTTATAAGTCGCACTCTATTTATTCATTTGTGTAATAATTTTTTTTATTACTATTTAAGTCTAGACAATATGATTTGAGTTCTTATTTAGTGGCATTCGAATTCACAGAGCAAGTGGTTACCAAGGACAAATGTTAGTGATCATCTATTTAAAAAATGTTTGAACTCCAACCTTAGGAGCTCCTACCGCCCCTGTCCTAGGGATTTATTGAAAATGTAAATCGAGGGATGTGCCTGAGGGGCAGGGTTAAGAATTTGATGTTTAACTGTGCTTGCAAGGTGTTTCATTCTATCTTTAGTAGGATTCGAATTCCCACAATTTCTCACTCACGCCATGGGCTTAGTGAACATCAATTTAATTAACTTGTAATTATGTTCTTATTTATCATATAGAGAAGAAAAAAAAAAAAAAAAACTTCTTGTTAGGTTTACCCCTGAAATCCAAGTTATTATCGAAACATAGCCATGTAAACAGGAAAAAAAGAAAAAGACACCGTATGTGTTTGCCTGAAAGAGAATACAATACCATTTCAGCAAATCAATAGACCGTGCTAGTACCGGCGAAATCAACCTGCTAACAGGAAAAGAACATCAGTAAATTCAGTACGATGTTAGCAAGAATATCCATAAATTCAGTACACGTCGAGATAATACTACAAAATTGCTGAAAATTTTAATACAATTTAAGAATATAATTTGCCCTAACTTGCTCTCATTCTGTAAATTCCAATTTTCAAGGCCAAGAGAAAACCATAAACAAACAGCTTCAAAAATTCAAAATATTCTCGAAAAAGTATTGTTGCTAGAGGAATATTACCATCAAGAAACAAGAATTTGGGAAAAATAAATAAATAAATTAAAAGGAGTTGAGTTGAAAATAACTCATCCACAGCAATCAGATCGAGTGCGATTTATAAACATAAAAAGTCCCTTTTTACACTTAAGAACCCGATACTAACTTCCAAGTCTGGTGATGAAGGAGTTGAGTAGAAACAGTGCAGCACAAGATGGATTGGTGCCTTTAGTGATGAATACGTCTCCGGTCTCCCCTTTTCCTTCTGGGTCTCCCCTTTTCCTTCTGGGGGTTTTATTGTTTTAGCCATACAAAATAGGTAATTTTTTATTATGGTCATCTTTTGTAAATTGTCTAAATTATCCTTAATGAAGTTGGTTATTTACTTTGTAAAATATATCCCTGAATTTAATTTGATTGATTTAATTCAATACTTCTTATTATATTCATATTTTTTAATCTTTTAAATTTTTCCAAAAATGTTCTATATTATGATAATTTTTCAAAAGATTTGGAATGATCTTTTTTAGTTATATGTCATAATGTTATTCCTTCTAAAATTTCTTCTTCTATATCTTCGTATTCTTCTATAATTTTATGAATTGTATTTATATTCTTTGTTGTTTCAACAGAATTAAATTCTATTCCATTTAAAATAGCATAATCAATATCTTCGTATATTTCTTTCAGTTTAGATTGTTCAACATAATGTATATTTTTAGATTTTTCAACAATAACTAATAAAAATGAAATTTCTTTACCATTTAAATATAGTTTATGATTAGATGTTGATGTTTGCGAAGTATTCATAGATTACTGGGTTGGTAAATTATTATACAAAATTTTCTGGTATAAACTCATTCTTTGATCTAGTAAAATACAATAATCTGCAATATATTGTTCGTATTTTTCTAAAAGTTTATTATATTCTTCAGAATATATGTTTTCATTTTCCATTTGATATTTAATATCTTCCATTTTATCTTTTAATTTTTCTAAAAGATTATCTAGTCATTCTATTGTATATCCTGGCATTTAGGTTTGGACTGTGTTTGTTACTATTTTATTTTCTAAATCTATTTTAAGTTATAATATATCAGAATAATCTATAATGTATTGGTCATGGTTTTCTAAAAGTATATAATATTGTTCAGATGATTCATCTATATCTATTAATTGAGATATTATGTTATCTATTTTTTCCATTATCCTATCTAACAAATTGTCTAATCCTTCAATTGTATATCCAGGCATTATAAACACAAAGATAAATAATTTATAAAGTTTCAAGTAATTTTTCGAACTCTATCAGTGTCTGAGAGTTGATAATATCTATGCCAGTTATAATATCTATGCTTGGTTCAAATGGTATATTATATTTCGAAATACTTTTCTTTCTCTTTTCTAATTTATCAATTATATCTTGAATATCATGTATTATTATAGATCTTACAGTACCTCTAGCAAAGTTTTCTATTAAATTTTCTTTAAAACTTTTTAATATCTCTTGTGATGCATATAGTTGTTCTTGGTACCCAAAAACTTGACTCGATGTTAAATCTACCCTCCAAGTATAAAGGGGTCAAGTTGTAGCCTAGTAATAATCCAGGGTCATTCTTCCTAGGGATTTTATTGGTGTCGTAATATTTGCTAAATTCGAAACTTAAACTACGATTTCAATTGTGCTAAAGTGAAATTGGAGAAAATATAATTAAATTGCAATGAAAGGGAAATTTGAGTGGAGTTATTCTTTCGCTATCAATTGGGTTTTGCAAATAAGATTAGTGTGAATTTCTTGAAATCGATAAGATAAAAAATATATTAGTGAGAAAATTACTCAATTTATTCTACCGCGTTTTGTCGAGCATGTTGTGTGCATATTCAATACACACCATATCAGCAACATTCATCCAAGTAAAATAATTTGAAAACTTAAAACAATTTGTAAACGCTTATCAATAACAAGAATTCATTCATGACGAATTAAAGCACACCCATTAAAGCTAAGAATAACTCCCCTCAAATATAACTTAGCCGAACATAATTAAATTAACCGAAATCAAAATCAAATAAACAATTACCATTCTAGGAGCGAGATTCAAAATTGAAAATGAAAATTCAATAACTAAAATATATCTAAAATCAACTAACATCAATAATCTAAAATTATTTCAACTAGAGAAATAAATAAAACAACTAGGAAAATAAATAAAACTTGAATTAAACTTAAACCCAATAACCAAAACCGGGACTATGCTGGACTGCTGCTGGTCGAAGGGGGAGCTGCCGCTCCAGTGATGCGTGGCTGCGGGGCGTATGCTGCAGCTGCCGAGCGGTGAAGGAGAAGGCTCCCTGTTGCAGACTGAAGGCTGGGCTGTAGGCCGGAAGCTGGTTGTGCTGCTGCGGGAATGCTCAGCTGGTGTTTTTTTGTAGAGACAGATACATCACAGAGAGAGGGGCTGCTGGGCGTTGGGAGAGGAAGGCAGCGGCTGATGCTGGAAGAGAAGGTTGAGGGTGAAAGCAAAAGACAGAGGCTGAGGGAGAAACTGCTACTGGGAGTTCTGACCGGGGAGGAGTGGCTTGCGGCTGAAAGGTTGGTTGCGTTGATGAAGATGATTGCTGCTGGTGAGAGAGCTTCGACGGTCGGTCTGTAGGAAGAAGATGACAGCGGTTGGTTTGTGAGAGAAGTGAGAAGACAGATTGTTGAGTAGTTGAGAGAAGACGGAGAACGTTGCGGCTGGAAAACTGATGGAAGGGGGCGTGAGAGAGGAGAAAAGGTTGGCTGGGAATGGTGAGTGGAGGCTAAGTTTGGCGGCTGTCTTTGCTGTAGAGACCAGACAGAGAATTGAGAGAAGAGGCAGAGAATGAGAAAAAGAAGAGAAAATTTGCGTGTCCTTGCTGAGAAGATGAAGGAAGCCCTAATGCATTTTTTTGGGCTGGGTTTTTATCCATTTTGGGCTTTGTTAGGTCAATTAAATTAGGAATTTTTTTGAGTTGAAATTGTCGAAAATGTACCTGTAATTAAATAAATGAAATTATTAGCAAATAAAATCAATTTAGAGTTAAAGAAATAAAATTGAATCTTTTATAAGTTTCACTCTAAATGACAAAATTTATATCCCAAAATTATATATTTTCATTTATTTACTTCTTTAAAATGAGTAAAATTGAACAATAATCATTGGTACCCTATTTTATCAATTTCATTTTCATATTTAATACTTTTTTTACTTTTGATATTCTTTTTAACTTTATATGGACCTCTCTTAGATCTAGTTTTTTTCATATAATTACTTTCATTCATGATATTAAGATTTTCAAAAACTGGTAAAGAAAGATTCATCTATTCCATCACTGTCATAATTTATTACAGGATCATAGTCATTATCACTACTAAACACATATCCTAAATATAATTCATTATTTATTTCAGTATTATCACTATCAAGCCAAAAATAAATAATCGATTTGTAATTTCTAATCTTAATATTCTTTTTAATGTTGGAAAGATAGCTAACAAACATGGCATATAGACATGATATAACTTTTTTATTTCATTATTTGGTCTAGTAAATTGTTTATGCATGAATAAATGTTCAATTATGCTATGATATTCATCATTATAAGGACTGTTTTGATAATTAAATTTAACAATTATGAATTCTGTCATGTTAAAAACTCTTCTTCCTCCTAATTCCGTAAAGATACATACATTAAGAATACTAACATCTTTTCCTGTTCTCAGTACCTTCGTATTTTCCTTCTATTGTTAGTGATCTTCAGGCTTATAGGTTTCTGCTCCACACCCTCCAATGGCTTCCTGCCTTCACGGGTTATTAGTTAAACCTGGATGCCTTCACTGTATAACTCTTTAGATGGAAAATATTTTAGGACAGAGTGTAGGGAGTTTTCTTAATAATATATCTTCTTTTTGGTAATAGGATTTAGAAGACAAGAATTTAGAAACTCATCATAATATGATAAGTAAATTGGGATTTTATTGATAATATGAAGATTGACAAAGGATTGGTATGAGAATTTTTTAAAGACGAAAGATTTTTGGCTTTCTCACAAATTGAGTGCTCAAGAGAGTTCTGTCTTTCAACTAGCCCGGAGGCCTCTATTTATAATACTACATTGGACACAATTACATCACTGCTTACATCATCGACTTAATAATTTCACAGCTTTTTTCACCTAAGGACACACCGTCCCTCTATTATTTATTACATCACATGACTCTTACATTATAGAGACACTTATCCTTCTATTTTTTGGTCTTGACATGGCCCCTACATTGTTCTGCATTGTTGAATTAAAGTAGATCTATTAAACAGCTTCCACTTGTCCATCAATTCCTTTGGCATGTGAAGGAAATCCATCAAGTGGCTTCCATCTGTCCATCAATTCCTTTGGCATGTGGGGCAGTTCCTGGCTATGCACGCCTCTTGCAAAGTGGCAAAACTTCCATGGATTTGATGAGTGTCAAATTTATTGATGTATTCTTGCAAGATTGTTGACTTTTCTTTTCCTCCATTAGTGAGTAGGGTCCATCCATTATACTGGCATATGCATTTGAATTTTTTCTCATACAGGTTTTTGGCAATGTTGTAGAGAACTTTAATTCCCAACACCCTTCGGGATCTAAACTATGATCTTGTAATATTTGGTACTGGCTTGGTATTTTTTCCAACTTCAATTTTAAAATTTCAAGCAACATACCTAATCGTGATAATATGCTCAGCAGGATAATATATCCTTCCATCAATTTCAGGACTGATCGAATAAGATTTTAAATATATGGGTCTTCCTTGAGCAAACTTTGAGATTTCTTCTTTTAGTAAATCATCAAATTTTTCGATTTCTTTCAGATCTTTTCCTGGATATATAAGATCCAAGAATCCATAATCAACTTCCATCTTTGTCATGACGGGATCTCCTCCCTAAGTAACGATCAATCGTGGGTATACATGGTCTCCAGACGAAATGTAATAGCAATCACATTCTTGAAGTTCATATATAACTTCAACAGTAGTTTTATACTCGTTTTCTTTTAGTAAAAAAAGGGAATCATCTTCCTCTTCAGCACGAATTCTGACTATCCTTGTATGTTCATCTTTGACATTGATTGTGATTTTTCGAGGACTGGCTTCATTTATAACAACTTTTTTGGGACTTGGTTCATCTCTTTTAATTTTTGGTCCACCACTGCTTCCAGAAGATGTACCTGTTTGTATTTTTGATATAACCTGTTTGGTATCAACCTGTTTGGTAATCAACGATTCAAACTGAGATTCAATCTCAATTATGTTATCGCTCAATTCTTTATTATAATTGTAATGAAATGTTGAAATTTCCATCAATTGCTTGAAACTTCATTGGAGAGTTTCTGCAAGTTGTTCAATTCCAAGTTTTATATCTTCAGCTTCCTCCATGAGGAAGTTCATTCGCTTTTTAGCGTCTATCAGGGATTTTTTGATATTATCCATCTGCAAATTCAATATTCCTGCTTAAAAAGTCCGCAAGATAATTATTAACACCTTTAATATGAACTATATCAAAATTATAAAATGTCAAATAGGCTTGCCATCTATGGAGCCTTCGATATTGAGGTTCTGGTGGTAATTTATTTTTTACTAAACCTGCAACTTGAGAATTATCAGTTTCAACAATGAATTTCTTAGATAATAAAAATAATGAAAACTTCTTTATTCCTCTGATAATTGCTAACAGTTATTTCTCGTGAGTAGTATAATTTATTTCTGCTTGATTAAACGTTCCACTTGAGTATCTACAAATTTCATTAAGATCTGTTTTTAATATTGCTGCCCAATACTTATCCGAGGCATCAATATTAACTATCAGATTATCTCTTTCATCTGGTAATCTTAATTTTGGCAAATTTTTACATTCTTCTTTTAGTGATTTGACAATTTCTGTGTGTTCATCACTCCATCCTTTTGTATTTGTTTTTCTGAGTAAAATTTGAATTTTATGTCTCTTTTTTTATAGATTTTCAATAAATCCTTCTGCATAATTTAAACATCCTAAAATTTTTTGTATTTGTTCTTTTGATTCTAATTTGTCTGGAAAACTTTCTACCTTTTTAGATATATGGGTTTGTAATTTTATCCCCTTTTTATGTGTTGATAATCCAAGAAAATCAATTTCTTGTTTTTCTATTATAGCTTTATTTTTTGAAAGAACAATTCATTCCTTTTTGCATTCATTTATAAATTTAATTAAATGGTTTCTATGTTCTTCTCTATTATTAGAACATATTAATACATCATCGACATAGACAATTAAGAATTCATTAAATTTTCTAAATATGTTATCCATTATTCTTTGATATATTTGTGGTACATTTTTTAAACTAAATGACATAACCATCCATTCATACTTACCTTGGGGAGTACTAAATATTGTATATTGAATACTATCTTCTTCGATTTTTACTTGTCAAAATCCCGATTTGCAATCAAATTTAGAATAATATTGCTTTCCTTTTGTAAGATTTATTAGTACATCTTTATTTGGTAAAAAGTATCCATCAAATTTAGTATACTTGTTTAATTTTTTTATAATTTATCACCATTCTAGCTTTTCCTCTTTTTTGATCAGAATGTTTCATGGCCATAAAAGTTGGACTACTATGGGGTCCATTACTAGGTCTGATTAATTTTTGGTTAAGTAATTCTTTTATCTGAGTTTTAAATTCTTGTGTATCTTGTATGGTATACATCATTGGTCTAACTCTTATAATAACATTTTCTGTTAATTCTATTCTAGCTTTTGGATGATTTGGTTTCTAAAATGATAATGGATTTTCTCCACAAATTTTTTCTAGTTGATCAATGATGTTTTCCATGTGTTGTTTGTATGTTCGTTTTTAAGACTTTTTATACATTATTCTTTTATTTTTATTTCATTTTGTGTAATTGGTTTTTTCTCCCATTTATCACCACGCTGTGTTGGCTGAACTCTGTAAGGTCTAAATTCTCTTGGTATTTTTAGTAAATGTGCACAAGGTGTTTGTAACATTATCATGTAATTATTTTGTTTATAATATTGAAATTGTTGTATAAAGTCATTTCCTAGTAATATATCACATTCTAATTTGTTATAATTATATATTTTATTTACAACTATTTGTTTACTCCCAAGTATTATATCATTTTTATCAGCACTATTAATTATATGATTACTTTCTCCTGTTACTCCTGTAATTTTTATCTTTCCATTAGTATTCCATGATTTCATTAAGAAACTTTTGAATATTGTTATATCACTTCCCGTGTCAATTAATGCACAGGTTGTTATATTTGTTTCAACAATTGTAACTTGTATATAAACGGCTAATGGAAAACTTATTTGGTTATTCATTTATTCAGCTTTTCTGCATAGTATAGTTTGACCATTATGAGTTATATATAATCCTTCACGTTTTATACTATAATCTTCTAGTCCATCTAGAAAGCTCATTCCTAATAATACATGAGGATTTACCATACTACTATCTACATGACATGGTACTAGGAGATTTATTCCTCATATTTTTATTGGTACTTTTACTTCAAGTTCAGTCATATGTACTTGTCCATCAAAATTTATATATCTATATGGATCAGTTCTATGAAATATTAGTCCTTTATTTCTATTTGAAGCTATATGACATTCACTAGCTCCTGTGTCAATTAATATATTTGATCCTTTTATATGCTCTATTCCATTAAAATATTCACCTTCTATTTTCATATTTTCAGTATTTCTATTAAGTTTTATTTCTTTTGTATTATTAGTTTCTCCTAATTTTTTTCTATTAGGTAAACTTGCTGATCTCCTAATTAACTTGCCATCTTCAAATGTTATGTTATTATTAGGGTATTCTTCTTCTCGTAACTCTATGATTTCTGGTTTTTTTTTTTTTTTATAGTAAGTTCATAGTTTCTTGGAACTAAACTTATTTGTTTATCTGGTTCTACACCTTTATCAAAATCTTTACATTCTTTATGAATTTCAATATATGGTTTTTTAGAATAAATGTTTCCATAATTAGAATTAGTAAATGTGTATAATGCCCTGTATTCTATAGTCATAATTTTATCTCCTGGTTCCATTATATCATCTTTATGTAATTTGAAATGTAGTCCTAAAACTTCATTAAAATTTCTAACTTTTAATGATATACAATAATTTGGATAACATGTAAATATTAGTTTCTTATATGCTAAATTTCCGTCTACTGTCCATAAATGATTATCTTTAAATTTATAATTCTTCCATCATATAAACTTACAGTCAAAGACTAATCTAATCCTTCTCTAAACAGGGATTTAAACATTATTTGGATACCTGATAAGTAAACATATTGAATCTTTTCACTTTGTTTTATATTGATCTTTCTTAATAATTCTGCAGTTGTATTTTTTGTTAAAAGATTTAATTTGTGTGTTCCTTGAGTGGTTCTAACATCTATTGCCCTTTCAATTTTATGATATTCATTTATTGCTACTTTTTCTCTCTTCCATATTCTCTCTAATATTTCCCATTTTCCTATTTTCAAATTTAAAGATAATTTTTGTATCTTCCTGAACTTATTATTATCAAAAGTTACCTTTAATTCATAACCTTCTATTCCTTCATATTCTTGTTTATCTATGTTATTATTTGCTTCTATTTCTTTATTCTGATTCTGATTCATTACTTTCTGAATCTGTTTCACTTATATAGACTTCTTGATCATAGTATTCTTCAATATCTGATATTTCACTTAGTTCACTTTCTATTTCTCGATATTCTTTTTATAATATTTTAACTTTCTTTTTGTTACAATCAAGGCTTATATGCCCCATTTCTCCACAATTCCAACATTTACACTGACTTTTGTCTTTCTTATAAGATTTGTTTTTTTGTCTTTTATTTGGATTATATCTTCTTTTGTAATATCTTCTCTTATGTTTTATATATTTTTTCCTGAAGTTTCTGAATTTTTTAAACTTTCTATTTTTATATTTTCTTTTATTATTATATTTTCTTCTTTCAATGTTACATCTCCATTGGGTAGGTTTTTCTATATCTTCACAACATATTCTGGTTAATTTTCCTGATTTCTTTAATAATTGTCTTTGTTGACATATATATTCTAATCTTTCAAATAGGAATTTTATTTTTGATCATAATGTTCTAGGTGTTCCAGGGTTATCTCTAATAAATTTTTCAAATTCTATTTTAAAGTATTTTTCCCATGAACCTGGTAATTTATTGTAATACATATCTTTATATACTTCTTGATTTTCATTACTATAGAATTTGACATAATAGTATTCTTTAAACTCACAAGTATATTCTTTGATTTTACACATATCACATATTGTTAAATTTATTAATCTTACTCTTGCATTATCTTTTTCTCTTATTGATTCTGCTTCAGAATTACTTATCCAATTTTCTCCTAAAAATTCATCCGCAATATAATCTACTAACTTTTCTATTCCCTTTCTATCTGATTTTATTAGTTCCGTCTGTACATTTCTTCTTATTAATGCTTTTGTATCACTTCTTATTCCTTCCCACCAATTTCTAACATGTCCTTCAAAAGATGCTACTAAAAAATTTATCATCTTATCAGTACTTTCCCATGTATCATCTTTATTGTATAAAAAAAATAGTATAATTGAATCTGCCCAAGTTAATAAGGCTTTTTAGTATCTATTTTACAATCCAAATCTAATTTTGTTCCTCCATGATTAATATGTTTATCATAATTATCATTTGGTTCAAACCTATCTTTATATTTATTCCCTCTAGGTGGTTGTCTATCTCTAATTCTATCATAATATTGCCGGTGTGGTTTACTAAATAGGGGTGTATAACTTTCATCTGGATCTGGTAATTTTTGTTTAGAAGTTCCTGTAGGAGCAGGGTTAGGTGCTCCTACAGTATTCATTAAAACTTGGTATTCATTAAAATTTTCTATGCTTAACTGGTCAAAATTTTCTATAAGCAAATCTAATTCTTCATTCATTTTTGTCTTGTTCTTATTCAATTTTTTCTTCAGCTTTTAATTTTTCTAATGTTTTTTCTATAAATGTTTGTAATTTTAATTCTTCATCTAGTATTTTTGGTAATATGTTTCTCCTAAATTCATCATCCATACTTCCTGCTTCTATTATAATTTTTTCTTGTTTGAAATGTTTTTTTCTTATTCTAAGTATTTCTTTTTCTATGAGTTTTTTGTCTATTTTCTTATCTTTGGTTTTATTATTTTCTTTGAATTCTCTAATCTCTAGTTTTAGTATATTTATATCATTTCTTACTTCTTTTAATTCATTTTTTACTTCTTGAACATCACTTATTAATGATTTTATTAATATTTTTAGATCTTCAATATATTCGCTTATTGACATTTTATACTCTTGATTTTTGTACCTTAAATAGTCTGTCATACATATCATCTATTTTTATTTCTATCTTTTTTATTATTTCTTCTATTGATATGATTTTTTCGTTTTCATTCTCTTTTATTTTCTCATTTAATTTATCTATTTTTTCTATAATTATTCCAATTTTATCTTGATTAATTAATTTTCCTGACTTTCTTTGGAATTCTTTAAAGATTTCTTTATCTATATTTTTAACTTCTCCTATCATTTCTTTTAATTCTTTGGATTGTATTGTTAGTTTATTTTGAATATTTTGTAATTTTTCTTTAATATTCATATCTTGTATATTCAATTGTTGTAATTCTTCAATGACTAGTTTATCTTGTAAATTTATGTTTTTATATGTTTGCCATAAAAAGACACTTATCCAATTTAATTGCATATTAAGAAATTCATCGGATTCTCCCTATGAGCTTAATGTTTGAAACATAGTTGTATTAGCTCCTTTTATTTGGTAAGATCCTACTGGTAGATTAATATTTTCTATTATTTGTCTTTCAAATTTTATTTCTGAAAATTCTGTCATTAAATTCTTCATTTGATATGCTCAACTTCTAATCTTAATTTCGTATCATATTTTACTTCTTTACATATCATTATATTATGTTCACAAAATTCTTCAATTGATCTTAACATCGTTTTTCTTTGTTGTGCTCTATAACTTTTTATGTAATATTTTGTTTCTCCAGTTATATCATATTTTTCCATATTGATTTCTTCTTTGTTATTTATGATCATAAGTATATTGGGTAATTTTTTTAGAATTGTATTAAAATATTTTCTTTTACTTTCTAATGATTTTAGTCTTAAAAATCCTTTTCTTTTTATATTTCTTTCTTCTATCATTTGGTCTAATAGATTTCCTCTTTGTTCAATTATTGAATCTAATTTCTCATTTGTTTTTATATCTAGATATTTGATTAGTAAGGGTTCTCCTCTATGATAATCTATTTCTATAATCTTTGTATAATTCTTCTAGTATATCTTTGTGGATTAAATCTAATATTTCGCTTATGATAAAATCTTCTTTTATTAAATAGAAATTTATTAGATCATAAATGTATTTTCTTATATCTTCGTCTAAGTCTTTTAAAGTTCTCAAGATTTCTATTTTATAATTATCGAGTAGTATTAATGTATGCATAATCATAAATCTTGATGTATATTTTATATATTTATTTTTAATTTGTGTTATATAATATTTATCTTTTAGATCTACCATATAGCTCTGATACAAAGTGAGGGGGTGCTACTATGAGCGAACAAAAATCAAATAAAATCATGTAAACAAATTAATTAAAAGTATATAAATGGAAAGTTTTAAGGACTAAGTTGTAATTTTTCTAAATTCTAAGAGACTTAGTTGAAATATGATATTTAAGGGTATTTGTGGTAGTTTATAGTGTTTAAAACTATTTTGATGAATTGGTAAAATTTTTGGCCATTTTTCCAAATTTCCATTTTCATGGTATGCCACCGCTAAATCGTCACTGAGGAGGCGAGGGCTTTTCCCTCTCTTTCACGCTAAATTGTCCCTGAGGAGTAGGGGTGGGCATTAACCTGCTAAAATCGTCCAACTTAACCCAATCCGATCGATTTTGGTCAATTTTTTATGAAAATCGAGTTGGGTTTGGGTCCTACAATAAAAACCCAACCCAATCCGACCCAACCCAACCCAATTTTTTTTTTTTTAAAAAATAGGACTATTTAAATTTCAAGAATCTCAAGTACATTTTATAATTTGGATGAAATTCAAATATGGTTTGAATATATTTTAGTTTTATTAGTAAGTATTCAATTTATTATATTTGAGCTTATTGTATTGTACATAATTGATTTGAATTAATAGTTGATTTATGGGCTTAATTTTTTAAATTTCAAGATTTTTTTGCTAATTGGACCAAAGTCCAAACCACCCAACCCAACCGAAACTTGATTGAGTTGAGTTGGGTTTGAACTCATGCTTGGGTTAGGTTGGGTTGATTTTTCATCAACCCGACTATAGTGGGTTGGGTTTGAGTTGGGCAAAAAATCGACCCAACCCACGCCACGCCCACCCCTACTGAGGAGGCGAGGACGAGTAGTCGAGTACTGAGCAGCTTGCCCCGCTCTGCTCCGTGCATTTTAATTGGGCTGGGCTTTACAAGAAATTTTCCCCATGAGATAATTTCAAGATAGATGTACATATTACTTAAGGTTAATTACACAAAATACTAACTTAACATAATAAAACTTAATTTTACTACTCAAAAAAAAAAATGCTGAGGAATAGGGATGAAGCAGCCTTCTGCACCAGTGCACTCGTTCTGTGAGGTGTTCATTACCTCCGACCATTTACGGTCATGGGATTTCGACACCCCGGGTTCAAAATTTTGCTTGGCAAATCCCCTCTTTCCCCATGATTGTAAGATCCTCGTTGTTATCGACATCTGCCACTGCCCTTCATCCCCTGATCTTGGACATGTTGCCCTACAATTCTTCAATGCTTGCAAGGGCTACTACTTCTCACTCGTCCAACACTACTTTGCCTTCTTCCGGCAGTTCATGTAAATTTGAAGACTTGCTCTGCTGCTGTTTCCTGGCTGCTATAGGTTTACTTCTCATCTTTCTCTTTTTCTATTCATCATTAGTGGTGGTGGTGAGGTGACGATGGTTGTGGATGCAGTTGTTGGTGGTAATCCGTTGAAGGTGGTTGGTGATCTGTTGTAGGTGGGTAGCTTAGGAAGATCAATTTTGTGTGGTTGTGATCGACTGGTAATTGGGTTTTGGCCAGAGATTGTAGGAAAATTGTTTGATTTTATGTGTGAGAGAAAGTATCATAAAAGTTTATAAAAGTATCAAGCTGTGACAATCTGCCTTGGGGAGCCAGAGTGGTGATTTGGTGTTCAAGGTGAGATTTTGGTGGTTGCTCTGTCTTTCTACACCTTTGTTCTGCCCTGTTTCACTCAGTGTGCAACCATTCAAGATCAATTTCGGTATGGGCAACAATCTAGTTCATTTCATGAAGGTTGGTTTTTGTGATTTCATACATTACCTCTAGTTTTTACTGCAAATTCACATCTCTTGGTTGTTGGATAGATTCTGCACTCCAGAACCTGGAAAAGAGATTGAACCATTGGGGGAACTTATATTAATGATAAGAGGCCAATGTATACAAGATAGTAAGAAACTTATGTTGACACTTATTTCAACTTCTACCAACAGGCAAAGAGGGCAATCAATGTAGCAAAAATTTAGATTCTCTTCTAGTTGGTAAGTAGAAAAGCTGCGCAATTATGTCCACAATAGTTTAGGCTGAGCTATGGTTGATATGAAATCAGAGAAGGGGTTGAAAAATTGTTATGATACTAAAAAATTTGAAAAAGTATTATAAGTATCATATTGTGATACTAATATAATCATAATTATCATACTATGATACTAACATATTTGAGAAGTATCATAAGTATTTTTCAATTTTTAAGATTTTTTAAAAAGTAATTTTCAAATTTTATAAAATTGAAATAAATTTCAAATTGATCCCTAAAAGTAAAGTATTTATGTGGATAGCCCTATTACTTGAAAATGGGCAACATAAAAATTGTCCATATCCAATGTAAAACAGTCAAGTATCTCTAATATTTAAAATTCTACACTTGACTGTTTTTCGTTGGATGTGGGCAATTGTTATATTGCTCACGATGGGTAACAAAGCAGGACATATCACTTACAATAGATAACAAAACTGATTTTTACTATAAAAAAATTGAAAATCGGGAATTTCTTATTAAATCGAGGAACTTATTCTCTATTGGGGGTCGGGAAGTTCTTATTAAATCGATCTTGCAAGCCATTCCTAACTTTGCGATGAGCTTATTTCGGCTGCCAACTTCTATCATTCAATCCATGGAGGCAACATTGAGTAGATTCTGGTAGGGGGGAAATGAAGGCCTAAGGAAAGTCCATTGGATGAAATGGCACAATCTGTGCATCCCTAAATGTGCAGGTGGTTTTGGTTTCAGGAGCATGGAATTCTTCAACCAGGCCCTTATTGCAAAACAAGTTTGGAGACTTTCGCATTGTCCGGACTCTCTAGCGGCCAATGTGATGAAAGGGAGATATTTTGCGACCGGTGACTTCCTACCAATGTGAACTTACATCATCGTGGCATTTCAAAAGCTGAGAGGTGCATCTTCTGTGGTCTTGCTAAATCTAGAGTTCATTTCCTCCTTCACTGCCCACACTCGAGATTCATATGGAAGGCCGAACTGCCTTTCTTCACTACTGGTGCAACAATCTTGGATTCTTCAGGTTCGATTTTTGCAGCCTCTGCGAAGCTCTTTCCTGGGTACTCAAATGCTTAGGATGTGGAGGCCCAGACACTCCTTGCTAGTTTGAAATTTTCCCATGAACATGCCTTCCCTCTCGACATGGTGGAATCAGATTGCTTGCGGCTGGTGAACAACTTGAAGGGTGATTTTGAATTCGCGCCCAATGCAAATCTACTACGTGAGATTGTTATGTTTTTTGCAAGAACAGACAGTGGTACTTGCGACTTTATCCCTCGTGAGAGAAATAAAGTTGCCCACTTCGTAGCCTCCTTTGCTTGAATGCATTCTCTGTCTCGAGACTGATAGATCATATCCCTCGATTTTTAAGTTATACGCTTCAAACAGTAGTTTAATTAAATGAGAATGTTTTACTTTCAAAAAAAAAAAAAGATAATTGTACATATTACTTACTCGAAAATGCTCTGTTGCCCGTTGTGGGCAACATAAAAATTCTCCACATCCAATGTAAAATAGTCAAGTATCTCTAATATTTAAAATTCGACACTTGACTGTTTTTCGTTGGATGTGGGCAATTGTTATATTGCTCACGGTGGGGAACAGAGCGGGACAGATTACTTGAAATAGATAATAAAACTGATTTTTATTATAAAAAAATTGAAAATTAATTTACTGTTGCTTAAAAAAATTAAAAATATCGTAAGTATCTGATTGTGATACTTCGCATGAATTTGAAGTATTTTTCAGTTTTTACAATTTTATTATAAGTAATTTTTCATATTTTATAAAATTTAAGTAAATTTCAATTTGATCCTTAAAATTAGAGTATTTATGTTGATTTTCTAACTTTTTCATAAAATCTACTCTTTCCGTCCCAAAAAGATAGTCATGTATACTATTTTTGTCTGTCCCAAAAAGATAGTCTTGTTTTCATATTGAGCATGCATTAAATTTTTTATTTCCACATGTACCCTTATTTAATGTATCTTGGTACAATGCACATCACTATTTAACTATTGCATTTTCAATTTTTTTGTTGGAAACAAAGTGAGTCAACTTAAAACAATAAATAAGGGATAAATGGTATAAATAAAAAACATTGATAAAATTTAATACCCTAACTATACTAACTCATATTTCTTAATCCGTGTGAAAATAACCGTAGGACTATCTTTTTGGGATGTAGGTAGTACTATTTTTTTCTACAGTAATCAATCTCAACCATTCAAAAAATTCAAGTCCATAACTTTTTACTTTTCAAACCACTTTATAATCACACGATTTTTCAAAACTTTTTCTTTTCCCAGAAAGTTATAAAATCAAACACACATAATTTCACATAATGGGCTTCTGAAATCTTATATGGGAAATTTACATGCAACCCTATATTTTAAGTTCCAATTTTAAAAAATAAGTACATATTAATATTTTTTTTACAAATCGGGTGTTAATTCAAGTTTTATATTTATATATTAATAAAAGTAAAAGAGATTTTGGGAATTTTCAATTCAATTTTTAATTTGGAACATAATCTATAATGTGAACAAAATTAGTTTTTTTAATCATGGCCCACTACACATTACCCACTACCCATGTAGTTGTGTAACCGTGTAATCTTTTCCTTTTGTATCTTTAATCTCTCTTCCTCACAGAAACCATTCTTTTTTCTTCTTAATCTGGATCCAATTTCCTGTCTTATTCTCGCACCTGAACTGCTAGACACTCACAACATCTTCTTCTTACCAATTATTTTGAATTTACTCCCACAAAACCATGAAACTTGCGCCTCTTAATAGGGTAGGGAATGGCCACGATGATCCGCGGAGTTCGATCGGTTACCGAGGCTTCTTGCTCGGAAGGATGATATGAAGCGACAGGTTTAAGAGTTTTTATTGTATCTTTTTGTGCTTCATTTTTCATCTGTGTTAAAAGAACCCATGGGTCTGGCCACCTCAAGTCGAGGCCGCGAAGTTCAACCGGCTACCGAGGCTTCTTGCTCGGAAGGCTGATATGAAACGATATGTTTAAGAGTTTTTATTGTATCTTTTCGTGCTTCGTTTTTCATCATTATTTGTTTTAAAGTGATTGTATTTGAGTTGATGAGTTATCTTTCCAACAGTCTCCTTTCGCTACCGATCTGTTCGAGGCTCGTGAAGCCCATTTTCCGGACCACCCAATTTGAGAGTTTTATTCGGGTCTCTCAGAGGATCTGAGAGCGGAATTCGTTTGCAGACAAGCTCTAGAATCCGCACCAGAGATTTTGAGGTATGTTTTCATTTATAGTATCAGTATAATTCTTTACATATAGTAAGTTTTTCTCTTTATCTCCATTCTTATGGTAAACTATTTTATTTAGCAGTTTCTGCTTCTTTTGGGGTGACTTCTATAATTGATTTCTTACGAAACCATGGTATTAGAGAGGAAGAGAGATTACTTCTTAGGAACTTGGGCTTATGATCTCTTGAGTAAGAAGAACAAGTTTCAATTTCTACAAAGAAGCTTCTTGATCTGATAGTACCTTTTTGGTCAAACATAGGAAAGGTAGATTTACCTAATAAACCTGAGACACTTTACTTCCCATGGTTATTGAAAAGCCAATTGGAATTTTCAAAAATCTTGCTGTTCTTTTAATTTTACATTTTCTCAATGCTAATTACTATTAGTAATGTTAATTCGAGTTGCTTGATTAAATTGAAACAAGGGGTTTTCGAGTCATTGGCAACTATCGTTAAAGAGCTTCGCAGGGAATCCCCACCTTCATCTTTTTCAGCCTCAACAACAAATTCAGCATTTAATAAGGTAACTACTAACTAGCCAATAGTTTTGTGGCTTATGATTATAATTCTTCAATATTTTTTATGAAGAATTATTCGTAATTGTCAAGATCCCTTTTTCTATGAATTTGAGAAGTGGATTTTCAGCACTGTTTTGAATTTATTTTAGTTTGTTATTTTTTTATCAAATTGAACAATTCCAATTCCTTTATAGGGTATCTATCCTAAGTCATACAACTTATGATGTAACTAAGTTAATAATTCTTTTACTTTTTTCTGAAGTTGTAATAGGATTTAAGACACCTGATATTATTTTGTTGCTTGTCGGGTTAATTGTATTTAGTTAATGATTTTTTGACACACTTGCATTTCTTGCTTCTTTTTAAATTGTGCCACAATAACAAAGAAAATTCTTTGAATCTGATAGTATGCACTTAGGGTTGTGCTTATGTTAGTTGCTCCACTGATTCAGCGCGAGCTTTTTTAGTTACTGTCAAATATATATACTACATGATACATCAGGCAATACAAACAATGTTTATAGTACATATGGGGACCTAAATATAAATTTATTCAACTTTTGAGTAACATACACCAGGCCGAGGGTGTGAACATTAATGGATTCTTTGTGCACTGTCATATCCCCATCCCATTTCATATTTCCTTTTTAGATTCGCACTTATTTAATTAATTCCATTTTCTCAAATTTTGTTTATTTATTCTTTGTACTCTCCTAGAGAATAAGTTGCTTTATTTACAAGAGTTGAATATGCAAATGATGCTTTATTGATGATCTATTTATTTTTTTAAAATGCTTACCATGTATAGTTGAGTAGTTGATAAACCAACTTCCAAATGTTCTCCAAATCTTGCTAGAGTTAAGTTGTAATTGCTTCAATAGGTACATGATTCGAATACTTTCATCCGACTTGTATAGCTAAGAATTTTTAGAATTCGTTGCCATCAATAGTGTGTGTAAATGTTGCCTGGGCAGTTGTTCACGCATAGACCGCTACCGTAAAATATCAGATTTCTTCAAACTGCATATTCCATCTTTATTTGTAGTTAAAGAAAATGAGCAATTCCAAGCCAACTCCAAATCCCTCTGAACCTTCAGAAGTGGATCAAGAACCAGAGTTGATCGAAAGTAATGACCAGAAGTCCAGAACAATAGTGAAGGAGATATCAACCAACGCTCGAAGAAAAGGAGGGTGTCAAGAGCTTAGTAAGTTAAGCAATGGTTTTAAGAAGGGTGGAAAAGGAGAAAATCCAAAAGTCACAGAAAAGAGGACGAAAAGGAAACGCCCTTCTAGAGAGGAAATTGCAAGAATCAGGTACTTCATCTGTGGATACAATATACATTTAATGATGAAGGTTTTGTTGATAACTAAGATTAACTGTGCATGTAAGTGTAGCCTTTCTCATATCCTTTTTCTATATTTTTCGTTTTTGTTAAAAAAAAAATATATGTTCAGAGGAGAAGAGGCAAACTTTAAGGGAAGCAAAGAGAATAGGTGGGATGAATTGCGGAACTGAGGATTGACCAATTTTCCGCATCTAGAAGTCCCAATATTTGACAGCACTCCATCATAGTCTCTATCTTGGTACAGGCTTAAGTTTCAGCAGTTGGGCTGTCTTGATGAAATATTGATCCACACAGGAAAGCTTGAGTGTGTAGAATGTACATGTTCAAACATAATCTCATGAAGGTAAAGAGAGCAGAGATTCATTCAGCGCCGTGTAACAAAGGGTCCTCCAAAAGAATAGCGGTTTAAAAGTAGGGTTTTTTAGGCTTATAATTTTGTGTGCATAAGAAGGTTTTTCAAAATTTGTAAAATTAAATACTTAATATTATGTAGATTGACAATGACTGCTGTTAGTTTTTTCCTAATTTTTTTCTATCCTTATGTTTCAATACATTACTTTATGTCAATGTAATATGTCCGTACATCGCACGGGTGTGGAACTAGTTAATAATAAATTAAAATAAATTAAAAAATCAGGTTCAATCACCTATTCAAACCTTAATTCCTTCCCCCACACTGTATCTTCACTCTCATTCAAACCCAACCCCAAAGTTCCCCACCCTACACCATTGGCGTTAGTTCTACATGTATAGAAGTTCTAATTCTTCGTTTAAGGCAGCTCTGAGTAGGCTTCCATTGAGGAAGCTTTTCATGGAGAATAAAGTTGTCTTCGTCATCAGAGGTAGATGATCTCGCCAGAGTTCAAGAGGGAACGTACTGCCCATGGAGACAATAGCCATGGTCGCCACCACCGAAGGATGCTGCGGAGGAAAGGCATAAGAAGAGCAACTCCACTAGCTCTACGAAGAGGTGCATGTAATTGCCTTTTGAACAGGATTCATGGTTGTGGTGTGCACTAGATCTGTGTGGTGTGCTAGTGTTGTGGCATGGTGCGGTGCAGGCGGAGGTGTTGATGGCTTCGTGATAGGTAAGGTAGTAGCAGTGGAAGTGTAAAATGGTGTGGTGTGGTGTTGACGATTTGGTGTTGGGTGCAATATTATCAGTGGCCATGGCAGTGTGACAGTGGTGGTGACGTTGTTGGGTAATGTTGTGTTGATTATGGAGGCGTTGCTGGATGCAGTCGATGATAGTGATGGTGGTATTGGAGGCAGTTGGTGGTGGTGGGAGTAGCGGTGGGGTGGGCAGGTGGGACTAGGGTAGATGAAGATTAATTGTGATCAATGGTTAAAAATTGAGATTGCAATTTGTTAAAAGATTTTTGTCTAAAAACATGTTTTTGATGTTTTCTAGGTAAAATACGTGGTTAAAAAATAGAGAGAGAAAATGTGTATGACTAAAAAATGATTTGGGGAATTGTATGTTTAAAAATATGTTTGTCAAACGGTTATTGTGATTCGCATTTTTTTAGGTAAGTGTGACAACTACAGGATTTGACAATTTTTTTAGATAATTGTCACCAAATTTTTGACTAATGAGCGACTTATGATCAATTAAAAAATGTGATCATTTTAATTAAATTATCAATACGTAAATTTGATTTGTGATTGGTTGTGACCAATTATGAGTGATTTTGACTAATTATTAAGTAATTATTATCACAACATTAATTGTGACTTTGTACGACTTGTGACGAATACATAATGTGATTATTTGATTTGCGTCAACAGTGATTTCGTGTGACCCTTTTAGTTAGGGTTGTACAACAAAACCGTCAAACCGAAATAAAACCGCAATTTCGAAATCATTGGTTCGGATCCACGCGGACCCGAACTGCTTTTAGATGGTTTGGTTTAGGTTTCATTTTTCAAAACTCGTTTCAACCCGTCAACCCGCCAAACAATTACAATTAAAATTAAAATTTTTAATTGCAAATATATATATATATATAATCTTTTACTACTTTTATTTTCAATTTTACACTTCAATTCAAATTTTTATACACATTGCCGTGATGCTGTCTTTATTTTCCCCCTGCTTCAACCTGTCCTAAGGCCTAAACTAACCAAGCCCAACAAAGTGAAATAATCTGATAAACTTACTTAGTTGCTTCTCGCCCAGAAGCATTAAATTAGTTCCTCAATCAAGACTTCAAGGCCTGCCCTAACTAGTTCACCGACCTTTTCTTCTACCGCGGTGCGAGCTGCGCTCCTTGGTCCTCGTTGCGCCATCTGTCTCTGGTGGAAATTAACATCATTCACGACGTCTTCCAACCGGTATTTTACAATTTTTCAATTGTTTAGAGTTTGAAGCCGTCTGTGTTTGATTTGCACTTCGCACTTCGGTCTGACCTTTTTTTTATTATCATTTTCTAGTTTTTTGCGAAACATTGAGGAACGATGAATCTGGAACAGAGCAGAACTTTTCCACACAACTAAGAGTTTTGGGTAAGCTGTGTTTTCTTCCTAATTTCGAGTAAACATGAACTTGTATTTGGGGTATTAATGTGACTCTTTATTGAAAATTACTTGTGCCAAATGGAGCCTTAGACTGTGTGCCAGTAGTTAACAATTTTTTGTATTTTACGTATGTTATGAAGTAGGGAAAATACAATTGGCAGCAAATGATTTGCCGAAATTATTTTTTGTGCTTGTTATGAAGTATTGATGTATTTTGTGGTAGTTATGGAGCAAACGTTGAGAGTGTTTTTGGGTTATTTGCAATTAATTTTGATGTCTTCATTTAAAATTCTATTTCAATAGTTATTTTAACTCAATCTACATATATTAGTTTAGTTTCGTTTGCAAACTGCAGTTTAAAACCGCACCAAACCGCAAAAAATGGTTTGGTTGGTTTAGGAAATGAAATAGTTTGGTTTGAGTTGGAAAAAGTCAAACCGCTTTAAACGGTTTGGTTTGAAAAATTATCAAAAACCGCCTAAACCAAATCTTGTACACCCCTACTTTTAGTCACAAACGTGACTAGTTTATTAGGTAATTGTGATTAAAATATTGATTAATTATGACTTTGTGTGATTTGTGATGAGTACAGAAATGTCATTTTTATTTGCGTCAACCATGACTTTGTGTGACCCATATGACACAAATGTGACCAATTATATGGGTGATTGTGATCAACTGTGACTTTATGTTTCCATTAGACGTAACTCGTTTAATTAATTTATATGTTACAAAATTTTATCACAAATATCATAAATTATTAAGTAATTGTAATAAAAATGTTGACTAATTGTGACTAAGAAACTGATTAAATTGTGACGAATAAATAATATGCAAATAAGAATGTTTGATTGCGACCATATTTGTAATTGTGACCAAAATTTAGGTCGATTGTGACTTTGTGCGACTTGTGACGATTACAGGATGTGACCCATCTAATTAAATTATTGGTCACAAAGTTTGATTTGCTATTAACTTTGTAATTGTGATCGAGCTGTGACTTTGTATAATCGAACCCTAACTTTGCGAGTGATGTGAGATTAGCGTTGGCAATTGGGCGGATCGGGTCCCGGTCTGCCCCGCCTCGAAACTTTTTTGGCCTATCCGGATCCGCCAATTTTAATGGCCAGTGGGGACGGATCGGGTTGGGAATGGGACGAATCGGCCCCCTGATCCGCGAGTCAATCCTTCGAAGATTTTTTTTTTAAAATATCATTTAAACTAAATCTTTTTTTTAAAAAATCAATTTTTCATTTTTTTTAAAATTTAAACGAGGCTTATAGATGCCGATCCTCCCCGACCCGTCGATCCACCCAGATCCGAGAATTTGATTTTTTTGCCATTGAGGTGGGGTGAGTTGAATTTTGTGACTAAATTTGTATTTGTAATTGAATTGTGACATGGTGTGTCGAACTGTAACTTTGTGAGTGAGGTGAAGTGCGGTGTGGTGAGGTGAGGTGAGGTGAATTTTACGACTAAATTTTTAATTGTGATCGAATTTTGACTTTGTGCGATCGAACTGTAACTTTGTGAATAGGATGGGATGGGGTTGGATGAATATTGCGACTAAGAACATGTTTGGTGTAAGAGATTTTAAAGATGATTTGAATTTGTGAGAGAATGTGCGGTTGAAAAGAGGTTGAAAAATATGAAAGTGGTGAATCCTACAAAGATGTGTTGTTGAAAATAAGTTTTGAGAGGACAGTTTTCAAAAAAACTCAGTACCAAACTAGGGCTAAATTTGTAATTGTGACCGAATTGTGACTTTGTGTGACCGAACTATGACTTTGCAAGTTGGATAGAGGATGGGTAGGTGGGATGGGATGGATAGGGTGATTTTTGAGAAGAAATCTATAATTGTGAGAACTGTGATTTTGTGTGACCAACTATGGGGTGGGATAGGGTGAATGTTGCGACTAAATTTTTAAATATGATCAAATTGTGACTTTGTGTGATCAAACTCTAACTTTGCAGGTTGGTTTAGGTGGGGTGAGGTGGGATGAGGATGAATTTTGTGAATAAATTTTTAATTGTGACCGAACTGTGTTTTGTGTGACCGAACTATGACTTTATGAGTGGGATGGGGGTGGATGAGTGGGATGGGATGAATGGGATGAATTTTGCGAATAAATCTACAATTGTGATAAGAGTGTGACTTTGTGTGATCAATTATAGGGTGGGGGTGGGATGGGATGGGGTGGGGTAGGGCTAGGGATGTAAGCAGTCCAGTTTCATCGATTTTTGACAGATTTTGAAACCAAATCATTTAAATTAGTTTGAGAAAAACTCAAACATAAACAAAACCATTTAAAACAGTTTGAGGAAAACTCAAACCTAAACCTAACGGTTTGTTCCGATTTTAAACCGCCGACTTTACTATATATATATATATATATATATATTGTCATTCTACTTTTATGTCACTGGTTCATTGATTTTGGTATATACTTATATTTTATTGACAATAAATCTAAAGAAACTAAATATATCTACTATAAATTAAAATATTAAGAGCTTGTCTGGTGTTAAAAAAATATTGGAAAATTTTTTGAACGTGTAGTTGAAAAGTTGTTTAAAAATGTGTAAAGTGATGGGTCCTACAGAAATATGTAAGTGAAAATGAATTTGAGGAAAAATTTGTTCAATTTCTCTAGGACCAAAGAGGGTTTAAATCAAAACGAAATCACGGTAAAATTATAATATATTTATTTTGTCCACTTTTTTAGACTAAGATGGTACAAATAAAAGTTACGACAATGTTACAATACAAGTCCATAAGGCCAAAAAAAAAATGATGTCCAACAAGATCTAAGTAATCATCATATCTAGAAAAAAAGAGGTTTATTGATTAGATAGAGAGTACATGATCAATATAACAATTACATAAGATTATCGTTTTCTGTTGTTACAAACTCAAACCATTCATCGAATATTTGGATGGAAATTATTGGATTTATTTGAATTTGAAGTATAATAATTGTCTAATTGGATAATAAATGTAATAGAAATTAATATGAATACACATATAGCTATTTGTTTTTTATTTTTTTATAATTTTTCACCGATTTGGTTTGGTTTTAGACCGTAATTAAAAATTTCAAATCTGAACCAAACCATTCTTGACCAATTTGTTCCGATTTAAAACCATTCCGTTGACGGGTCTGCGTGGCACCAATCCGTCGGTTTCAAAAATGTGGTTTCGGTTCGATTTTCTGGTTTGACGGTTTCTACTTACAGCCTAGGTAGGGTGAATGTTGTGACTAAATTTGTAAATGTGTAAGGATCCAAAATTTGTAATGTCCTTTACTATCCATTATGATGTAATAAAAGTGTTTTATAATTTATGTAATGAAAAGAAAGGGAAACGGGATTTAACGGAAGGAAAAAGAAAATATTAAATAATAAAAGTTACGACAAACACGTATTTTAATGCCTATCTTCCATAGATTCGTTTGATCACTCCCAACCTCATTTGATTATAAGTGATATATCTACAAGCATGTTCTCGGAGTGAACTTCGAGAATATGAAAATGGTTTGTCATTCTGACCAATGGTTAGTCATCGGTGAATTTTTAAAATTAAAACGGTAACAATATAACCGAAAACAATTTTTTACGACCAACTTTGAAAGGCTATAACTTTCTCCTCGGTTATCCTTTCTCGCACCGTAAATTGAATATTAAAGTACGCTGTGAGTACTTCGAAACGATACCAAGAAAACAAGATTTTGATTTCATTTGATACCTTGAATCTGATGTCAAAACAGCATCCGTGAAGCTGATTTTTGGAGGAATTAAACTCACGTGGCTCTCCCTACACCAACCATAGGTTTGATGACTCACCCAACTCCCAGTGTCATAGTGACACTTGTTGCACACTTGTTGCTTGGCATGAAATTGGCTCGCCAGCTCCATCTTCCTCAATTAAGGAAATTGATTTCTTTATTCCACAAAGTCAGTCGGCTAAGTTGAGATCTCATGTGCACGACTTCTTCCTTCATTGCGCAATCACTTTCCCCTATAAATAGTCTTGGTGTTTTAAGGAAATCTTGCACAGAATTAAGCCAAGAACTTTAGAGAGAAATAATAGCTTTCTTCCTCCAAAATTCTAGTTTGTAAAGTTAGAATGTGGGTTTTATCTTTTGTTATGATCAAGACTTGTTAATTAATAATACGTTCTTGAAATCTTAAATGAAGTTCTGTACAATCAAATTATATTTAAAGCTTTGAAGAAAGCTCAGAACGCTAAAATTTCTACAAGTATCGATACCTCTAAAGTATGTATCGATACATGTGTAGTAAAGAACTTCTTTCCAACACTCTTGGATCTGGTGAGTGGAATATGTTTAATTATTTACTTGAATTACGTGATCTCATTATGATTTCATATTTAATATAATATCGTTAATACTATCGTGATCTCATTATAAACTCAATATTATTATTATCGTAATGTTATCTTGATCTTGTTAAAAGTAATTATGTAATCTTGTTATAAGCATTCTTGTTTAATATAGTATCTGATTATTGTCCAATTTTACGTATTTTAAAGAAATAAATAAATGAAAATAAATAATTTTGGGATACAAATTTTGTTATTTAGAATGAAACTTATAAAAGATTCAATTTTATTTCTTTAACTCTAAATTGATTTTATTTGCTAATAATTTCATTTATTTAATTGCAGGTACATTTTCGATAATTTTAACTCAAAAATCTCTAATTTAATTGACCTGAAAAAGTCTAAAATGGACAAAAAACTCATAAACCCAGCTGAAAACATTTTCTTTCTCTTTCTATAACCTACAGCTCTCCAGTCTCTGTATTCTCTCAGGTAGCCGCTGTCTTCTCTCCCACACACAACCAGCAGCTCACGCAGGTCTCTCTGTCTGTCTTCTCTCTCACGCAGCTCCTATTTCATCTCCAACTTCCAGCCGCAACTCCCCACTAGCAGCTCTCCTCCACCGTCCTCTAGCAGCAGCCGCCAGTCTTTTCTCCCCCACTTCTGCTCTCAATTCCAACACGCAACCTTTCTCTCCTTCTCTGCCTCTCAGCCTCTTCTCCACTCACAGCCGCGCAGCCTCATCATCCTGCCATCTTCATCACTTTCAACCTAAAACTTATAGCCGCACCAAACTTCCTTCCAACAGCCTGAAACCAGTCCACTTCCATATTTTACGGCCGCATCTCCTTCACCAACTTCATTCGGCCTCTACCTCCATCAATAACCTTCAGCTGCAGCTTGCCCCATCCTCTGTCTTCCTTCATCTCCCTCAGCAGCCTCGCCAGCAGCAAACTCTCCAGCAGCAGCCTTGTCATCAGCAACCTCGCCAACACCAGCCTCGCGCCGGCAGTCCCACGCAGCAGCCTCTGTTTTGGTTATTCGTTCTAGTTTGATTTATTGCATTTTGTTTAGATTTTCAATTATTTCAATTGTTAGTCCACATACATTTAGATTATTGATGCTAGTTTGATTTTAGATATATTTTAGTTAGTGAAATTTTATTTCCGAATTTGAACTTTGTTCGAGTAATGGTTAAGTGTTTACTTGATTTTTATTTCATTAATTTAATTATGTTCGGTTAAGTTATATTTGAGGGGAGTTATTCTTAACTTCAATGTGTATGTTTTAATTCGTTACGGATGAATTCTTGTGATTGATAATAATTAAAGAGTGTTTTAAATTTTCAAATTATTTTACTTGGATTAGTGTCGCTGATGTGGTATGTATTGAAAATGCACACAACATGCTCGACAAAATGCGGTAGAATAAATTGAGTAATTTTCTCACTAATATCTTTACATCTTATCGATCTCAATAAATTCACATTAATCTTATTTGAGAAACCCAATTGATACCTCTAAAGTAAAGAACTTCTTTCCAACACTCTTGGATCTGGTGAGTGGAATATGTTTAATTATTTACTTGAATTACGTGATCTCATTATGATTTCATATTTAATATAATATCGTTAATACTATCGTGATCTCATTATAAACTCAATATTATTATTATCGTAATGTTATCTTGATCTTGTTAAAAGTAATTATGTAATCTTGTTATAAGCATTCTTGTTTAATATAGTATCCTAATTAATGTTATCTTGACATCCATAAGTTTAACATAAAGAAAATGATTAACTAGGTTATTATCACTATCTTGATATCAATATCATACATGTAAAAGATTAACATCATATATCGACCCATAAAGATTTCAAGAAGTTCCTGCTCTCTTACGTATTATTTGGATGTTTAAAGTAATCCTTATTATTATGTGATCTTAGACTCGTCAATATGATAAAATAAATAAATTGGTATGTCATCTACGTGGTACAATACATGATTATGTCCATTTGACTTGACTTGAGAAGATGAACTTAAAGTAACTTGAATATTACCCCAATCTTGATTATATAGGAGTCTACTTGTTTATAAATATATGTACTTGTCTTAATTTTGATTGACTTGACTGGTATATCGATCTTAAATGATACTTCGTGATACATTTTCATTACGCATTGCATTAAAAGGATTTTCATGTTTTTCTTTATGCATTGCATAGAAAGAAATTTCTTGATATTACAGCCACTCTATCCCGCTTATCTTGATATACGTACCACAGAGTCCAGTAACTGGATCACGATGTGGTTACGCTTATTAATGAATTTCAGGGATCTTGACTCCTTGGTTGAAACTCGGGGTATAGAAACCACGCTTGTAAAAGAACTCGTGGAATAAACTCCACGCTTGACTGGATTACATTCCCTGATTGTGCGCGCTCAGGATAGTAGTTGATTTGTAATGTGGGTCCTATTAAAAGTCATGCTCTCTTGAAAATATATACATTTGCATAAGTCTTGAAGATATGAGTTTGATTTGATTGGAATATATGAACTTGAATATATTATCTTGACCCGACTTGAATAAATGTCTTGCATCGACTTGTCTTGTCTTAATTATATGACTAAGTATAGGAATCAACTCGTTTAAATATTTAAGACATGTATTTACTGGATTGGATATAACTTGTAATACATATAATCTAAATTAACTTGACTTGAACTTAATTTGGGTCTGATCTTGAATATAAGCCTTGTCTTGAATATAAGACGTGAGTAGGAGATATGAATGTAGACTTGATAAGTAAAGCTTGCACAAATTTTGAATACGTGAGGTCGACTTGTCTACGTGCAATAGCACATTTGCACTATACTCCAATCACTGGGCAAATGTATGCTCATTCCACATCACATCTAATATTTCAAGTAATAATAGAAATGAAAAAGGAATTGGTGTTTGAAAATGTATTGAACCACGTCCCAAAACCTCCTTCTCCCTTCGAAGCTTCAAAATTTCCCAAAGTTAGAACATGTTATTCTGGTGGCCCGATTAAGATCTAGAAAAGAGGATATTCAGTGTTTGCATCCGGTGGTATGTACTTTCAAATTCCAGACCTCGAATTGTTATGGAAGAAAGTGCTTTGAATTCATTCGAATCTTCTCATTTTGTGGCTTCATTTTTGGTTTTGAATACCTCGTTTGATGAATAGTACTTTCTGTTCGCTAAAATCGTATACTGCAAATATACTGTTAGTGTTCAAGTAGTAAAGTGAACTCGAAAATTCTGGGTTATCGTACCCATGAGGATTGATTTGTAACTAAAATTGTTGATTTCATTATAAAAGAAGAGTCAAATAATATAAAAGTTTGATTTAGTGGTAAATTACTAACTAAGTGACATAAATAAAAAACATGATAATATGAAAAATAGTTAAGTAAAGCAAATAGATAACAACATAAAACTTAGAATGAAACTAATTAATCTAACTAACTTGGTGAAAACATAAACTTGATAATTAAAATAAGTTACATAAAATAAAACAAGTAAATTTAGTTTTCATAACTATATTAATTTCTTATTTTCAAAAATCAATTAGTGGTAGTTAATTAATCAACCAAATTACATGGAAAATTTTAACATCATCTAACTTGTGTAGTAAATTTTAATTACAACTTAAAATAGGAACAAACATTTAAAAGCTACAAAAACATAAAACAACATTCATAATCATAAACACATAAACATAAATACCCATAATCTAAAAACTACTTAAAATGCTTAAATAAAATTAAACTAATCAAACATTCCAACACAATATAAAATTTACCCATAATAAAACAATAACAACATTTAACAAATACACAAACATATCAACAATACTGTAAATAAAGATTAAAAACAAGGTAATAAAGAAAATTCCCATTTCAATAGAGTTTTGGAATAAATGCTCAAGTATTTCTTTACTTTGAATTAAATTCCTCTACCATACATTAACATTCTCAACAACTAAACTCATAATGCCATAAATGTATCATAAATGCAATGGATTCTTCGATAAAAGGTAAAAACAACAACAATAACAAGCTTGAAAATAAGGAAAGCAAGTAAAACACAATAATTTCTTCACTTAAAAACATTAAACAACAAGAGTTAAAGCTTAGCCCTGTTCATCTTTGGCGCAAGAGAGCTCGATCAGTGAGCTATTACGCACTCTTTCAAGGGTGGCTGCTTCTAGGCAAACCTCATGGCTGTCTCTGCACTCCTACCTCCTTTATCACTGAGCAATCATTTAGGAGCCTTAGCTGGCGATCTAGGCTATTTCCCTCTCGACGATGAAGCTTATCCCCCATCGTCTCACTGGTCGACCTTGACCCCTGTTATTTTGAGGTCATATCTAGTATTCAGAGTTTTCCTCGATTTGGTACAGCTCTCGTGGCCCGCACCGAAACAGTGCTTTATCCCTAGATGTCCAGTCAACTGCTGAGTTAGCAATAATCAAAGGAAAATACACGAAAAGTGATAAGGGGAAAGAATAAAACCCAACCCTAGCAAAATGAGGATGAAAACTATTTATACTAGCTCCAAATTGATCCAAAAACCCTAAAAAATGGAGCGATTGGCCAATTGCAATGAAACTGTGGTTGGCTTCACCTCTCCTATGCCCAATCTCCTGAAAATAGACAAATGTATCAAATTACTACTAGCACCAAGATCACATAATGCTTTTCCAAAAGTTAAATCACCAATAGTACAAGGAATAATAAAACTCCCTGGAACTTTAATTTTTAGAGGTAATTTGTTTTGTAGTATGGCACTACATCCTTCCGTGAGCATCACAGTTTCATGATCTTCTAGCCTTCTCTTGTTTGAAATGATATCTTTTATAAACTTTGCATAGCTAGGTATTTGTGATAATGCATCGGCGAAGGGTATGTTGATGTGAAGTTTCTTGAAGACTTCAAGAAATTTACCAAATTGTGTATCTACTCTGTGCTTTTGGAATCTTTGAGGAAAAGGAATGGGGGGCACATAAGCTTTCACCGGAGTAGGCACCTTTGTTGAATTCTCCCCACTTTTCTTCAATGTTGCATCATTTTCATTTGCCTCCTCAACATGCTCATTACCTTTTTAATTCACCTCGGGTTGTGCCAAATGTTGTTTTATCGTGATTTCCGGTAATTGAATTCCACTTCTTGTAGTGATAGCTTACACATTTTCCCTTGGATTAATCTCGATATTGCTTGGCAAGGCCCCTTGATGTCTCTCCGTCATCATTTTTGCCAATTTCCCAACTTGAGTCTCAAGATTTTTGATAGAAGCCGCTTGATTTTGGAGAATAGTATTGGTCTTGTTCATATATTGCATGAGTGTCTCCTCAATAGAAGGCTTCTTCTCTTGGGGTGGTGGAGGTTGGAAAAAATCGGGATGTTGAACAAAACCGGGAGGCTTTACTTGATTTTGATTGTTGGACCAAGAAAAATTCAGATGATTCCTCCAACCCGGATTGTATGTGTTGGAGTAAGGATTGCCTTGTGTTCGGTTGAAATCTTGAGCATAATTCACTTGCTCATTTGAAGTAGAAGTCATTTTGAGCATGGGACACTCCTCAACCTTGTGTATTGCTCCACATACATCACAAATAGATATAGGAGGGTAGATTGCTTTTACCGTATGTTGAGAATACAAATCATCACATTTCTTGAAGAGAAGGTCCATCTTTGCCGATAAAGCCGCATATGCCTCAACTTCATGAATTCCCGCGGATTTCTTTGGTACCATGCGATCGGTTGGCCAAGTAGAATTGTGACTAGCCATCCTCTCAAAGAGTTCAATTGCCTTATTAGGTGATTTTGTAGTGATAGCTCCATTGGAGGCCGAATCAACCGTCAATCGACTAGATGGATTCATCCCAAGATAGAAATATTAAACTTGCATTTGCTTGGTGAACCCATGATTTGGTTATTTTCTCAACATCTCATTGAATCTTTCCCATGCCTCATAGAAACATTCAGTGTCAAGTTTTCGAAATGTGGAGATATCATTCTTCAATTTAGCCACTTTTGATGGAGGAAAGTATTTTGTAGTGAAATTTTGAGCAAGATCATTCCATGTTGTAATACTTACAACTGTGTTGGCATCAAACCATTCATGATCTCCATCTCTAAGGGTATGTGGAAATAACCGCATGTTGATAGGCTCCTTGCTAATTTCTAGATAATCAAAGCTACTACACATCTCCAAAAACCGCGAGATGTGAGTAAATGGATTCTCCTTGGTCATTCCATAGAATTGTAGATGCCCCTTGAAGAGATTTATCACATCCTGTTTAAGATGAAAATTTGGACGCACAAATGGGGGATATGTGATGCTCCCTCGATTTTGAGTGATGAGGGGGACCATGAATTGCCCCATTAGTCTATCATCTTCATCAATAGCAGGATTTGCACCACCTTGATTGTTGTCCCCCATATTGCATTGTATTCTTTGTTGTTCAACTTGTTCTCTTCTTTCCCTAATCCTCCTCCTAAAAGTTCGTTCGGGTTCGGGATCAAATGGAAGAATCTCCCAAGTCGGACGTTATTTCATAAACAAGGCAAGAGTACCAAGAAAATAAAAATAAAAATAAGAAAGAGATGAGAATGAGAATGAGAGAACAATTCAATTAACAAAAAAATAATGCATTTAGCATGCCAAAAACTTGTTCGCTAAAATCGTAAATCGCAAGTGCACGGTTAGCGTTCAGGTAGTAAAGTGGACTCGAAAAGTCCGAGTTATTGTACCCGTGAGGATTGATTGATTTGTAGCTAAAATTGTTGATTTTATTATAAAAGAAGAGTCAAATAACATAAAAGTTTGGTCTGGTGGTGAATTACTAACTAAGTGACATAAATAAGAAACATGATAATATGAAAACTAATTAAGTAAAGCAAATAGATAACAACGTAAAATTTAGAATGAAACTAATTAATCTAACTAACTTGATGAAAACATAAACTTGATAATTAAAATAAGTTACATAAAATAAAACAAGTAAATTTAGTTTTCATGACTATACTAATTTCTTCTTTTCAACAATCAATTAGTGGTAGTTAATTAATCAACCAAATTACATGAAAATTTTTAAAATCACCTAACTTGTGTAGTAAATTCCAAATACAACTTAAAATAGGAATAAACATTTAAAAGCTACAAAAACATAAAACAACATTAATAATCATAAACACATGAACATAAATACCCATAATCTAAAAACTACTTAAATGATTAAATAAAATAAAATTAATCAAACATTCCAACACAATAACATTTACCCATAATAAAACAACAACAACATTTAACAAACAACATAAATATATCAACAATACTCTAAATAAAGATTAAAAACAAGGTAATAAAGAAAATTCCCCTTTTAGTAGAGTTTTGGAATAAATGTTCAAGTATTTCTTTACTTTGAATTAAATTCCTCTACCATACATTAATATTCTCAACAACTCAACTCATAATGCCATAAATGTATTATAAATGCAATGGGTTCTTAGATAAAAGGTAAAAACAACAATAATAACAAGCTTGAAAATAAGGAAAGCAAGTAAAACACAATAATTTCTTAACTTAAAAACATTAAACAACAAGAGTTAAAGAGCAATAATCAAAGGAAAATACACGAAAAGTGAAAAAGGGCAAGAATAAAACACAACCCTAGCAAAATGAGGATGAAAACTATTTATACTAGCTCCAAATTGATCCAAAAACCCTAAAAAATGGAAGGATCCAAGTGATTTAGCTAACAGGGTCGAACCGGGTCGGTCGAGTTGACCTGACCCGGTCCGGCCCGGACAAGATTTTCCTTTTTTTTTTAATTTTATAACCGCGCGACCGCGTGGTGCATATCCGGGGTCAACCTTGGCCTAGGGTCCGTTTCGAGCCGTGGTTCGCGCGCGTGGCTCGGTTCAAGCCACGCGTTTGTGTGGTTCAGCTGGAGGGTGATTTTGCAGCTTAGTCCCTTTCGTAATTGTCATCAAGTCCTCCATCTTTTAATCTTTAGCAATTTAGTCCCCAAATTCTCATATTTCTTTCAAGTAGGTCCTTCTAAAATTGCACTTTTGGTCCTTCAACTTTTAAAATCTTGTAATTTGGTCCATAGTTTAATTGCACAACTTGTCCAAGACTTCCCGGAAGTGACAAAATGGTCCCCAAACTTGGAATTTCAGAAAAATTTTCACTCCTTTTGTGATTCTTGGTCTCAAACTTGGACATTAACCTATTTAAATACAAAATATGCATAAATTAATAGATATTTGCTCAAGATATTCCAAAATATGCTAATTTAAAGGTATAAAAAGTGTGTAAAAACGCACTTAACACTTTCGATCTACAAACATTTAGTCCAGAGTTTTGGTAAATTTAGAAACCCTAATTTCTCACCATTACATTGTTTTAGCTTTGGTCATTTTTCTTGAGGAAATAAGTGTTTAAAATTTATTTTTCTTTTTCCAATAGTTAAGTGTATTATCCTGTGTTTTTCAGGTTCCTTTTCTTGTTGAATGAGTGTTTTTCGGGTTCTTTTTGTGTTGAATGAGGTATAGGTCCGAATTGGTTAGTCATTCTTTGGATATGACGTCCTTCTTTTCCAATTGTTGAGTATATTATCCTGTGTTTTTCAGGTTCTTTTTCTTATTGAGTGAGTGTTTTTCAGGTTCCGTTTAAAGTTGAATGAGGTATAGGTCCAAATTATTAGTCATTATAGATACGATATGCATTTTCTAGATTGATAGTATTACCAGAATTTGGATCACGAGTACATGTAATAAAATTTTGAGTTCAAATTAAGTATTTTGCGTGTACAAATGAGAGATATTTTTGTTGCTGGACCATTGTTACAGATTGTGATTGTTTATTAAATCTGACATGTTTAAGTTCATAGGTATGGACTAGTGGTTAAGCTCTGATAGTGTAATGGTGCCCAAATAAGCTGTAGAAATTGAAAGTGTAATGGTACCAGTGGTAAAGGCGCACTCGACGTCGTCGATGGGCTCCGATTGTAAAGGTTCACCCGACGTTGTTGACGAGTTTTGGTGGTTAGGTGGTAGGTAGTGCTTTCTCGCTTTCAGCTCGATTTTGAGGTTTTTAAATTTAGTACGTGATCTATTACCCTCAGCCGTGGATAAAACGTTTTAAACAAAATATCATGATTTTTTGTTTTAGTTCATATCGTGAGAAATTATTAAATTGTGTCTCCTTAGAACTCATCAATTGTGAACCACATTGTCATCCAGATTGGGAGAGTAGCATTATTGAATATTTTGTATATACTATTTTAAAGAAGGATAGGAAGACAAGATTTTCCGCCCAGAACACAAAAATCCAACCGAGGAAGTGGTCCCGTCCAAAAACATAGCCATATATACAAGTGGTCCCGTCAGTCAAAAAACCTCAGCTAATTTTAGTGGGAAACATTTCAAAAGTAAAACAAAAGATTTGTGGGCCCCTCCATGAAGTCGATGTTCAAGCAATTATTATTATTATTATTATTATTATTATTATTATTATTATTATTATTTGTAAAATCATTATGTCACTAATTTGAAAGATATTATTAAATGTTGTAAATTATTAAAGTAATCCCTTACCTAATTATACCTAATTTATATTGTAAATTATTATGTAAATGACTTATTTTGCCCCTATAATTTTTCCTATAAATAGGGTGCTTATTTGAAAAGTTTAAATACACCTAAAGAGAAGAACTCTCCTCATTCTCTCTACTCTCATCTCTCTCTTTTCCTTGTTATGATTTTGGTAGTTTTACAACACGTTATCAGTACGAGTCTCTAGCCAATTGAGTAATATGACGAGAATATATTCTACAGTTGCATCTAAATGATGAACATCTATATCAGAAACTTGAATTCAAGCATCAACTATCTGCCCTAAACTGGGATTCTCAGCCACATAATTCGAAAATCAGGCTGCATCTTTGAATGATATTCGAGCAAGTTTAATCCCTTCAACAGAGTCTCTGTTCCCCACATCAAATATCAAAACATGCCATGATTAATATTCTGATAGAAATGAAAATAGTAGTTGGTCATCATACAAATATAAATGATGATCGTGGACTCGTGGTTTCCTCCACTAACTTAGTGGAAAATAATGTTGGAAATTTTCCAAAATTCCAACAGCTTGGTAGGTATGCTGGTAAGATTTTAAAATTATTATTATATTCTAACTCGTTTAATTATTCATATTAATCATGTGATTAATATTAATAAAATATATAATATGTGATTAATTAGATGAATTAAAAGTTTAAACAATGTACAAGTAATATAATTATTACCATACCATGATGCATTGAGTTATCATGGACTGATTTATACCTTGAATAAATATGACTCATTATCGTAACGGATTGGACTATTATGAATACCTTGAATGGATTGGGAGATATGACTCGCTCACTTATGAAAGGTAATTATTTTACTATGTTGACATATACATGGTCGGTCTATCGACTAAATGTATGGAATACTTTACATATATTCATATTTTACATTATTTCAAAAACACCTCAATTGTTGGTTAATTCTAACATATTAGAGGTTGTTGTCAACATATCTACGTGGTGATATAACCTCATTATTACTATTGTTAACATATATACGATATTATTATTATTTGATATTTCATTGAATAGTACCAGAAGTTACCACTACTAAAGTTTAGATAATATTTTATAAAATGGTACTAGAAGTTATCATTACCAAAAAATTGTTGGATATTGATAAAAAAATATTTTATTAAACGGTACCAAAAGTTAACATTATCTGTATTGAAAAGACGGGTGAAAATAAATTATCCAACAAGAAAAATGTTGATGTATGATAAGATAATATCACATGATAGCGCGGACGTGGCCAATGTGAAAATAATCTAATTAGTATTATGAGATGAATATTATTTGATAAATAATTGAAAAAGTTCTTGCACAAGAACTTATGTACTCTAGAAGAAGTACATATTTACCCCAAAAGAAGTAAAATCCATCATGTAAACATACTGAAGGGATATTATTACTGCTCTTGAAGAAGTACAAAAGAGTCATATTGAAACATGTCAAGAAAGGGGATACATGTAAAACACACAAAAAGAAAAAAGGGGAAACATTTATAAAATCCTCAAAAAGTGGAGATGTGTTTCAAGAGAAAGAATACTCCATACTCTACAACCCCAAATATTTTTGAGGTACACAAAGTTAAGTTTAAACATTTATAAAATCCTCAAAATTGGAGGTGTGTCTCAAGAGTAAGAATACTCCGTACTCTACCCCCTTAATCTATTATGAGGTTCACAAAGTTAGTTTACATTAACTGGACTCCATTTTCTTTTGATTCCCCTTTCTTACTATCAATCTATCTTAACTCCTACTGGATCTTGTATTAGAATATATGACTGCAGCTTATCCAGCAATTCCTCGATAGTAGGAGCAGAAATAAGGATCCTCCTAGAAAATGGAGAGATGAATCCCTATTCCACAGCATAATCAATAAATGTTAGCAAACCATCAAAGAAATTGTTAACATTTAAAAGCCCAATATACTTGGTATGGAGATCCAATTGAGCCCATTAGGTAATATTAAAGATTTCTTCTACAGAACCAAAACCTTCGGGTAAGGCTATAAAGGCATCAGAACCATATAATATGCAAGTTATGCTTTCATGGATTGATAATTTCTGTACTTCATGCCCTCGCATTTTGCCTGCAATATCTGCAAAAGGAATAGGTATAACGCCTATCACTTTTGTTCGTTCTGTTTGAGCAGATTGGGAAACACAACACATCAATCCACTACTACCTCCTTCATACACTAGATTGATACCTTTCTCTCCCAACTTATTTCGTAGAAGCACTGCTGCTTCTAAATACCCAAAACCATTCCCTACTTTTGATCCACAAAATACACATTTAGTTTTGATCTGTCAAAGTTTTCGTCCTTCCATCTTTGAGAGTATAAGGAAGGAAAAACTTACAAGAAAATGTTGTTTTGGGATGCATGAAATTGTGAAAATATTTGTCTTTTTAAAACCAAAAAACTTCACTATTTATTGCTCTTCTTTTGAAAAAGTGAAAATTTATTTTTGACTAAATCATACTACTTTTGATAAAGCTCACCTTTCGGTGATTTTTCAATCACACTTTGTTAATGTTCGAGAAAGGAAATATGAAAATATTTTAAAATGTGTGCAAATAAACACACAATATATTGATTTACTTTGTATCAATGTTGAATAGCCAAAACATCATTATTTATAATAGACTGGCAAACATGATCTTTTGCTATTATATTCTTGAGATTATAATGATCTTTATCATCGTTTAACTGAGATCATAAAGAAAGGAGCTCACGTTGCACATATCCACATGGGTGCGGTTCAAGAGTCAATCGGATATCATCCAAAGACTACTTACTCAATCCACCGTTAATGAAATAAATTTTATCATCTCGATTTTTAGACGAATATCCTACTGATTTACAACGAGTATCACATGTCCATCGAGCACATTTGTAATAACCGTTTAATCTTCTTGCTCTTCGCTTCTTTGCAAAAGTATTCTTACCTAAGTCAGGCATGTGCTTAGAAAATGAATATGGTAACTCACCAGCTAATCGAACTTTCGCTAAGAGCATCTTTGCGAAAATACTCTTACCTAAGTCAGACATGTGCTTAGAAAATGAATATGGTAACTCACCAGCTAATCAAACTTTTGCTTCGATCAACCAACGAACATCTTCTGGGATACCTTGATCCATCAGCAGCCTCAGTCTTTCAAGTCGAACTCGATAAATCTTTTTCAAAACATTTACCGGAAGATTAGAATAATTAGAAATATTTGATAATATGGCATCCATTTGTTATGGATCTAATATTATTCCCAAACAATCTATTTAAATGCGTAAAGAGTGATGACTCCGCGTGATATTGATTCCACCAAGAAATAGTAGAATAAAATATTTAAAAGGTGGGAACAATGTGCCAATGCGCCTTACCTTTTTAAATATGATAAAAAGAAAATGAAAGATTTGGGGACAATAATTATTTTCTTGGGATATCATTCAGGTCTTTTTCGATGTAATAAATTAAGGTATAGTGATTTGTACTATACATAAATACATACAAGTGAAATGAATGATGTATTGAACCAAAAGTTCATGCATATGTATAAGTGAAATAAATATCTTGTTGAACTAGAAGTTCTATAATTTAGCATGATTGGTTAGATTCCAATTCAATAATGAGATTTATTGAGAATGTCAAAATGACATTCATTGAAGAACCAGAAGATTGTTCAGGTTAAAAAATTCTCATTGCTGCTTGTTCTCAAAAGCAAATTGATTATCTCACTAAGAAAATGAATTACTGATTATTTACTCAAGTAAAGATATTATGAGCAAAGTAATAAATGCTAGCATGAATATATCTCAAAATCATTAATGATTAGTTGAGATAATAAAACATTGTATTGCTAATGGTTTAGCAGATTAAAAGCCTCAAGTTATTTGCTATAAGAACAATTTGAATATAAATATTTCTCATACAACAATATTCTACACACAAACATGTCAATACGATGAAATAAAGATTAGCTTGTGAAGTTTATGATTTCTGATAAGTGCGATATGTATATACACTTCAACAAAACGCACCGAGATATATGATTGAGATTATGTCTCTAAATATAAATGATAAGTGTTGCAGCATTTTCAGTCAGTTGATATAATATAAGATTTACGAACATTATGGAGAAAACACGTCTGAAGCGTAATTATGCATGAAGCATAATGACAATCGATTCCAAAAACAAATAACTCCTGAATAATTGAGATGATCCCTTTGAGACTAAATACTCATGGTGAGTAAAAGGGACATAGTTAAATGATAAGAGATTCAGGTACGTGATGTTAGAAAATATAAAGAGATCTCTATATGTTATGTTTATATTGAGATGAAATGGAATCGATAAACAAGTCGACTACATACACAACTCTCTTGCAAAAATGAAGTTGATGGAATTATAATACTTTGGCCAAATATAAAAATCCCAATGTCGGGATTATTGTTATAGGACTTGAAGTCCAAACACTTAAATGTGTAAAGCTAGTAGTTATTTGTACAAATGAAAAATGTTACACATTCGTAAAAGACGACTCATTGTACGCGAAATCTTTCAAAGAACTGGCATGACATATGGTGGATGAGACTATAATCTATATCACTAGTTCGAGCTCTTTGATATACCAATGAGTGAGATCAAAATTCATCTCGGTACTTTGGGAGTATTGTTTGATGTACCGGTTGATCGCGGTACGTTGGGATTTCAAGAAAAATGATTATGGATTATATGTCGAAATTGATATCTATTTCAATGATTGATTATACTCCTGCAAATTAAAGATTTTGCAGTTTATAAGATGCAAAAACATACATGTATAATCATTAAAAGATTCAATATGTCCAGAGTAGTATCATTATAGAATGAAATGTGATTCTTATGTATAAAGTAATATCACATGAAGAATGATACAAATGACCCCATAATATAATATGTTGAAATTGAAATTGGAGTGTACTATTATTATGAATTATATTTGAATATTTGGGCATGCAATTGATTTTCAATATGCAAATTTATATTATCCATCGAAAATGAATATTTATTTATTCATCAGCAGTAAATTCGAAAATGAATATTCACCAGAAGTGATTTCGAATATGAATATTTAATTATTCACCAAAAATAAATTCTAGATTTTGATAGTTTCACCAAAAGTAAATCAATTCTAGATTTGAAAAAATGTAATCAGTCAGCTAGCAAAATATTGCTTGATATAGCATGTTCAGTACATCATAAATGAGCTATGACATCATAAATGAGTTATAAACTATTTATACAAAGCTCATCATAAATGATATGTTTGATTAAAGGATTTGAGATTGTATTAATATACTTGTGATATTTCCATGAGGGGAACAAATGAGCGTTGCACTCTTTTTTCCTTGGCTGAGGTTTTGTCCCACATGGTTTTCCTAGCAAGGTTTTTAATGAGACAATAATTATGGCGTATCAATGAGAATAATGTACTCTTTTTTCCTTCGCTAAGGTTTTGTCCATAGGATCTTCCTAGCAAGATTTTTGAGATATTATAATAGCTATCTACGATCTATAATTCACCAACAAACTCGCTCTTTAAATTATGCTGGAATTATATCAACAAAATGAAGAAAATCATAGACATCTTATGAAGAATGTAATGATATCGACTACACACAAAGAGAGTTTTATGTATACATATTCCAAACGAATGATATCAATGTTCAATAAGTTCATGAATACTCGATTGCACACTTCAGGGGGAGAATCACGTTGTACTCTTTTCCCTTCGTCTAGGTTTTGTCCTACTAGGTATTCCTGACAAGGTTTTAACGAGACAGCGACCGTACTATTTTTCCTTCGTTCAGGTTTTATCCAATTGAGTTTTATTGATAAGGTTTTAACGAGACATCACTTCAGAATTCAAAGCTTCAATATACGATTCTTCTTATTCCACTTATCATCTGATGTCATAGTCGAATCAATGATTCACAATGATCAACATCAGGGGGAGCAACTGTACTCTTTTTCCTTCGCTTAAGTTTTATCCTACAGGGTTTTCTTGGCAAAGTTTTAACGAGATAGTTATTGAACAATAAATCATTCAAGAGGGAGTGTTGTAAATTATTAAAGTAATCTCTTACCTAATTATGCCTAATTTATATTGTAAATTATTATGTAAATGACTTATTTTGCCCCTATAGTTTTCCCTATAAATAGGGTGCTTATTTGCAAAGTTTAAATACACCTAAAGAGAAGAATTCTCCTCGTTCTCTCTACTCTCATCTCTCTCTCTCTTTTCCTTGTTATGATTTTGGTAGATTTACAACACTAAAAACTCTTCAGAAATATAAAATTATATTCCCTCTGTCCCATTTATATAAGCTTCATTTCCTTAAATAAGCGTAATTTGAGAATTCTCTTTATAAAAATTACATTTTCAATAACATTAATTTTTTTTAATCTGTGTGAAAAGTCAAACCAATATATATAAATGGGACGGAGGGAGTATTATAAACGTGTTGAAAAATATTTGATTAATCTTGCTTAGTTGTTTATTATGATATATGATTCTATAATTTATTTGTGATTGGAGACTATTTTAATTAGAAAGTTTGAGAATTTAAAAAATGATGATTTTTTTTAATTAATATTGTTGACCACAAAATTCGGCTGGACCATGGACCAACACATCTCAGCTCCTCCCTCTTGAACACGTGAATCTCCTGCGCACTGTGACAAACTATCAGTTTACAAAGGGGGCCAAGGTGGCTCCCGTTTGCACTCCGATGCCAAAGTCAGCGGTCATGTTTAGCAAATATAATTTGAGTGTGGGAAATATAAGTGTGTAAAAGAGAGAAAAGGGAGTGAGAGAAATATATTAAGTTAAGAGTATGTAATTACTAACCCTTTCTTTGGAGGCAAGTGTGTTTTATTTATAGAAGGATTCGTTGCCCTGGATTGTGACACATGGCGGACTTTTACACGTGTATTCACCCTAGCTCTTGAAGGGGACAACCTTGCTTTTTGACCGTAATCATTGCTACATTTCGCAGGGGATGGGCGTCTGTCACATCTTGGTAAAGGCAGTGTCACATCTCTGACTTCATCCCTGGTCCCATCCTTACATCCGAGGCGCTACTGTAAACACCTCGGCTAAGCGTAAAGCGCCTCTGCTAGACACAAACAAGTTCAGCCAGGGGGCTCGTGTGCCTTTCCACCTCGGCCATTGGCCCAAGGTGATATCCTAAACTTTTAATCATGGGCTAAAGTCCATTGGCCCTCATTGGGCCTTCACTGGTGGCCCAACGTGTCATACTTTGGGTATGATCTCAACACTAGTCCCTCAAATCCAATGTGGTCATTCATGGGCGGATCGAATCTTCCATAGTTTTGCAGCAATAATTCTGTTCAAGTTCAATCATTAGTTATATCCAATATTTTGTAGTTGTTCTGCCATTCGCTCGCTGGGAATCACTATGCAGCGCGGCGATTTTTATGATTAGGTACGACATTCCTTATGAAAAGTTCGGATCCATATTATAGCCGACCTCCTACCTCGGCTTTTCCCTCCTAAGTAAGGGTTGGGATCGCACTAGCGCGTTTCTTAGGCGGCACATTTATAAAAAGGGGCTACTGATATCGATTCCCAAGAAATATAAAAGGCGATGGGAATGATATTTTTTCCGCGCGTGGCACTCACTGTGGTAGCTGGACAGTTTCATCCCTTCCTCCGACAGCTGGCACTTTGATTAGCCCATTCCCTAAGGGGCATGGGTTACCCGCATTAATCATGAGGCTCAAAGACCAAGGGTTCCAGATCATTAGGATCCATATAAATCCTCCTTTGTTTCATTATTTTCCCTTTACCATTTTCTCAGAATTTTTGCAGCAACACTCTCACGAAAGGTCGTATCGTTTTTTCCTTTCCTGCAAGTCTCGCGTCTTCTCTTAAAGGGTTTTCTACCCAGCACCCGTCCTTAACGTTCAATAGCTCTCATTGGCGAGTTCCTCATTTCAAGTATACAATCTCAAGCGTCCGTTCTTTGAAGGTAAATCTCTTTGTTTCTGTATGTGCAAGACTTTTCTATTTCTAGTCTTTCATCTTGGGTTTGAAATTTCGTTTTGCATTTTGTTTCTCTTTTGATGAGTCTGACCCGTCTTTAAAAAAAATAAACGAAAAAATGGAAAGAGTTGGGGGAACGTGTTCACAGGAAATGTTAGCAATGGCGATTCCTGTCAGAGGTTTCTGCCCCATATCTTTATCGGTTTTTAGTTTCCGCTTCTTTAGGGAGCAGATTAAGAGGAGGAATAGGAAAATCAGTGGCATAATTTGTTTGAGTGATTCTGACAGCGAAGGAGAAAAAGATCAAAACTACATGGCTCGTCTGTCATCCGAGGAAGAGGCATCTTTGAGGGAGCTTCGAAGTAAGAGGGACAGGGATTTGGGAAGAGAAGAGGCAGTAGGCTCTTCTTCCGATCACCAGGACCTCGGTTTAATCGTTAGGGCCCCATTTATGGTACATAGAGAAGAGTTGGGCCTGACTGCAGAGGAGATCTCCCAAGTGGAGGATTCGGTCGATCAGGTTAACAAAGTTCTGGCTATTACGTTGATCCTGATCCAAACCCAGAATCATGGGAGAGCAGTGAGATTGCCACTGAAATTCGAAGGGTTGACTTGGCTGGGGCTTCTGCAAGATTCAGGATGCCAGAAGGGGTTCAATTGGTGCACCCTACATCTTCTTGCCGAGCTTGTAGCCCTCCTCCAGGTCAAGCGGCCATATGCTACGATGCTCTATCTTGTGGGATGAGGCTACCCCTGCACCCCTTCTTCAGGGCATTGTTTCGGAGCTATAACCTGTGCCCCTACCAGCTGACCCCCAACTTCTGGACACAGGCTGTGGGTACTTGGTTAGTGTGGCAAGAGGTCAACCCTGACTATCCCATCTCACTGCACATCATTCATACCCTCTATACTTTGAAGAAATCAGTTAGAAGGGAAAGAGACGTGAGGTCGGACGTCAAAGATTGGTATTACTTGTCTCCCAGGAGCTCATATCCTCCTGTTATCACCGGTCACCTAACCTCAATAAAGAACTGGAGGAACCAGTGGTTCTGGGTTGCTGGGGAGTGGCAGAGCTCTCTTGATGAGATCCCGGTCGGGGAATCTCGTCGAACACGCGGAATAACGAAATTAAAACCTAGGAAAGATCTAGATCAGATCAAACACGAAATTAAATAAGAATTAAACTACTGGAAAGATAAAATTGACGATAGGACCTTGACCCAAGATTCACGACGCAAGAAATTGACGATGCGGAATCGAGATCCAAGGTTTTCGAAACACCACAAGGACTTGTCAATTTCCTTGATAAGATTCTAATTGAAAACGCCACAAATATTCTCACGAATATTTGATAAGTTCAACGCCACAAATATTTCACAATATTTGATAAGTTAGATTTGTTCTCGAAGAACACAAAAGGGACTCCTCAACCTTTCAATTGGAGAAAACTCTCTCAACTTTATTAATCTCAAAACTCAAACTAAACTGTTTTTTACAATGAATGGAAAGGAGTATAAATAAGCAAAATAACCTAGCATCTAATTTATTCAAAATAGAATTCTAATTAGACTAAAATTCTAAAATAGGAAAATAACCTAAAAACAAAAAAAGGAAATAAAATAATTATAAAATTCCGGAAAATCTGGCGCTGCTTGTTTACGGCCGTGACGAAATCTCTTACGGCCGTAAAGGTCTTTCTGATTAAATTTATGTTATTCTTTACGGCCGTGACACAATGCTTACGGCCGTGAAATTCCTTCAGTTTGCATGTTACGGCCGTAACTTCAAGGCTTACGGCCGTAAGCCTCGTTCTGCCAAAATTCATCCTTTTTCCTCGTTAATTGATTACGGTCGTGATTGTAAGATTTACGGCCATGAATATAGGGGTTACGGCCGTGAAGGTCTTCTTTTACGGCCGTAATGGATTTTCTGCATAAATAATTTCTTTTACTCGATTCGGCTCGATCCGTCCCTCTTCTCGGCTCGACCCCAACACGAAACTTACTCCATTTTGCACGTAGATCACTATCATATTGCCGATGGCTCGACTTCACCCTTCGATGCCTGGTCCGGATCACATAATCTCTTGTGGACCCTAGTCTAGAAATTACACTTCCTCGAACTCTTTCCCTACCTAGTGAGTCTTGTACTTATTTTAGTGTCTTTAAGTGTCACGCGTCTTTCGCTTTTTAATTTCTATTCACTTTTCTTGACTGTTTCCTAACATGTTATTGGTTTATGGAAGGGGACACTTTTGCCCGCCTCCTCCCCGACGCAAACCTAGCGGCAGTAAGGTGCTTGTTTGCCTACAAGGGCACTTTCCGGGGGTCATCCAACAGAACAAATTATTTGTTAAGCACGGTCTTATGCGAGCCATGAGTAAGTTCGTTTCCCTATTGCTGTTATATCTTGTGTTTTTTTTCTGTTCATAACCCCATTTTCCTTCTTTTCTTGCTAGGTTCCAAGGAATTCCCGAAAATATCTTTAAAGGGTCTCATGGCTAAGAAAATCCCTCCTGCCCTTCGCCATGGCAGTGAAATTGAAAAGAGGCAGAAAATAGTACTGGCCAACCTGCAAGTTGGGGTGGCAAAGGAGGCGTCCAAGGCGTCTACAGCCCAACTTCAGGGTCCTCTTCCAGCCTTATTGCCACCACTCATTCTGCTGCCAGTGGGTCCTCAGCAGCCCAGCATGGAAAAGGAGGCTGATCTTAAAGGAGTCACCACAAAGGGGAAAGGGAAGAGGTCCGATAGAGGGGGCTCTAAGAGGGAGAGGGAGGCTAAGGATGCTCCTGCGCCATACTCCTTCTCCGAGGATATTCCTGAGCGTGTATCCGAGGAGGATCCCGCTCCCTTGAAGATGCTGAAAAGGGGTAAGGGCAAGGAATCCACCTCCTCACCTCTGCCACCAGTAATTGAGGACTTGGAGGACGATCCGTCTGTGCCCATTCCAGACTTGTTTTATGAAGTGACACTTGAGTGGGCAGAAGAGCTCAAGCGCATCAAAACCAGTGTTCTCCCCGGAGATGTCACCTTCATCCCTTCGCTGTTTGACTCTCCCAGTTCTCCTCCTGCCCGGGCCGTACTAATTACTGAACAATTTTGGACGGAGGGCTGGTCTGCCTTTTCTTCCAGTGCCAGTCCGTCCCGGAAGCTGCTCGCCCCAAAGCCATGAACGCCAAGGCGCTGGCCCTTATTGACGAGGTGGATTCTTCCGTGGAGGAGGCACAGCAGGACAAGAAAGACACTGAGACTGCTCTCCGGCATGCAGACAACATGCTGAAGGAAATTAACGACCTCAAAACTCAGCTGTCTATAGCCCGTAAATCTTCCTTCGAGAAGAGGGCCAACGCTAAGCCCCTCCAGGAGGATAATGATAAGTTGAAACACGACCTCCAGGCCTTTGAGTCAGACATGGCAGCTTTGTGCAAGAAACTAGATGACTCCAACCGTGCACAGTCTATCACATCTGAGGCTCTGACCGCCGCTAACGCAGCCAAGTCCAAGCTGGAGGCTGAGGTGGCAGCAGCTAACGAAAAATTGGGGAGGGAGCTGGAGGCTAAGGTAAAGGCGGAGGAGGACCTTCCCTCTTTAGAATGGCACACGCCAACAAGGATTACGGAGGTTCTGGAGCAGACCGTCATGACACAGGTGGAGAATGCTCTAAGTGCCAAAGTGTCTGAGGTTATCCAGAACTTTAAGGACACTTTTGAAGAGACCCCAGAATATGAGGCCATACAGAGGGTTTTTGGGAACATAGGGGCCAGGATGGCTTTGGGTGACGTGAAAGAAGCTTTCCCAACCCTGGATCTGTCCTCTATTGAAGCCCTGTACCCCGAACCTCAAGACAAGGGCTCTTCAGAGGATGTCCCTCCGCAGTGATCTTAGTTTGTATTTGCCTTTCTGTTGTAATTTCTCTTTCTTTCCTTTTTTTTGTAAGTGCAATGGCACCTGATATTGTAAATGTAACAATCATTCAAATTGTATATATTTTGATTTTAAATGTAACAATCATTCAAATTGGATATACTTTGATTTTAAATGTAACAATCATTCAAATTGTATGTACTTTGACTTTATGAATGTGATGATTGTTCGTATTTAGTTTAATGCCTTAGTTTGTATGACCTTATTTGTATAAGTGTGGACGCTTCCAAACACAAACGTCTTGCAAACACCGTACGAAGATATTAAGTGTATAGTTCCTCAGATCTACATAGCTCAAGGCATTCACGTTTGCTGGTTAGGTCTGGTTCTGACCACAAGTTTTGGTTTATATGACAACATTTGATTAAGTTTGAATGCTTCCAAATGCAGATCTCTTTTAAACGTGCTGCAAGGTTATGTGAAGATAGTCCCTCAGATCTGAGTGGTTTGAGGCATTCATGTTTACCAGTTAGATTTGATTTTGACAAACATTTGAACATATCTAAATCACACTTTGTAAGATCTATGCAAACAAATTTGTATGAACTCCCTTTGATGGTGCTAACACACTCAACCCTTACGCAGTGATCGCAGTGTAGGCCTATAAGAGTCCCTTGTTTTTAACAAACTTCATGCATGGCGCAGACGTATGGTGTTATTACCAAAATAATCTTGGAATTTGTGTTTATCCATTATGTTCATCTAATTAGTAATTGGTATAATCCTCAATGTAATTCACCTATGATTTTATAAAATCATATGGTAATGCTGTAACCACTGAAGAGGAATTTAATTTATTGAAAATAGCGACGAAGGTGGTCCGTGTTCTAAGGATTACATAAAGGTACCCCAGATAAGTCCTCGATCATGTACGTTCTGGGCACCACCTAGGAAAAGACTTTGTAAGGGCCTTCCCAGTTAGGACCTAAAGTCCCTACTCCTGGTTCTTAAGTTGAAGGAAGAACCTTTTTGAGGACTAAGTCCCCAACATTAAAGTGTCAACTTTTTACCCTCTTGTTGTAGTATCGAGCCATCTTTTTCTGGTATCTGGCCATCACCACTTGGGATTCATTTTGCTTTTCCATGAGGAAATCCAAACTAGCCCTTTGTGCTTCTTCGTTTCTCACTTCGTCGTAATGAATTTGACGAAGAGAAGGGATCCCAATTTCAACTGGACATACCGCATCGACTCCATATGCCAATGAGAAAGGTGTTTCACCAGTAGTGGTGTGTGAGGTGGTCCGAAGTGCCCATAGTACTTCTGGGAGTTCATCTACCCATGCGCCCTTTTTGGACTCCAACTTCCTTTTCAGGGTATTTTTATGGTCTTGTTCACAGCTTCGACCTGTCCGTTAGCCTGTGGGTGATGTGGAGACGAAAACAGTTTCTTAATTCCCAAATCGTCACACAACTCATCTATGCTTCTGTTTTGAACTGTTTTGCATTATCACGAACCAGTGAGTGCGGTATTCCGAACCGGCATATGACATTCTTCCAAACGAACTTGGTGGTGTTGGCCTTGGTGATTCTCATCAGAGGTTCCGTCTCGACCCACTTGGTGAAGTAGTCAATTGCCACTATCGTAAAGTAATTATTACCAGCACCCCTAGGCATAGGACCAATAATATTAACCTCCCACTTCGCAAAAGGACAAGGGCTAGTCACCACAGTTAGCTTGTGATGCGGCTGATGTGGTATGGTTGCATGTCTTTGGCATTTATCGCACTTGCGCACGAAGTCATGGGAGTCCTTTTGCATAGTAGGCCAAAAATATCCCTTTTTAGGCTTTCTGAGCTAGTGATAACGCCCCGGCGTGGTTGCCACATATGCCCTCATGGATTTTCCTCATTACATACCGTCCTTCCTCTAGACCCAAGCATCTCAGAAAAGGGGAGGTGTAACTCCATTTATAAAGCAGGTCATCTAAGAGTATGAAATTCGCAGCGTATTTTTGCAACTTCCGAGCTGCCTCCGGCTCGTTTGGCACTACCTGATGCTTCAAATATGCTATCATGGGATTCATCCAGGATCCTTCTTCTTCTATTGCAAAAATCTCCGGCCCTGGCTCAATAGAAGAAGTTAACATGTGCTCAACAGGGATCAGATTATGGAGCTCTGAATCACTTCTGCTTGCTAATTTGGACAAAGCATCGGCCGTTGGAATTCTCTGTTCTGGGAATGTGCTGTAACTCCAGTTTTCCAAAGTGCACAACCAAATCTCTTACTTTCTTCATGTAAGCGACCATAGCAGGTTCTTTGGCAGAAAATTACCCATTAAATTGACTCACAACGAGCTGTGAATCACTATTCGCCACTACGGACTTAATCTTCAAAGCTTTCGCAAGTCTTAGCCCAGCTAATAACGCCTCGTATTCAGTAACATTGTTTGAGGCTTTAAAGTCAAAGCGGATCGCACTATGTAGTTTGAATCCCTCTGGGCTTATTAGCAATATTCCCGCATCGGATCGTCACTCAGCCGAGGACCCATCAACTAACAATTTCCACTCTCGGCTGTCATCCGTGTTATCAATCATCTCGACCTCCGGTGGATGTGTGAATTCGACTATGAAATCCTCCAATGTTTGACCCTTTACAGTGGTCCGATTCACACATGGGGATTTGATTGTATCCGGAGTAGGCATCCATAAAGCTCATCAACTCATGTCCTGCTGTGGAGTCAACCAACTGATCGATCCGAGGCAGTGGAAAACTATCTTTGGGACATGCCTGGTTCAGATTTGAGAAGTCAATACATACATACTCTTAGCTGGACATTATGTTTTTGTACCGAGACAAGGTTTGATACCCACTTCGGATATCTGGACTCTCTAATAAAGCCATTTTTCAACAGCCTCGTAACCTCTTCTATCAAGGCCTCATACTTATCAGAACTCATAGGCCTTATCTTTTTCCTGTGCCCAGGGCTTCTAGGATCAAGCTGGAGTCTCTGACATGCCACCTTAGGATCGATCCCAACCATGTCATCATGTCTCCATGCGAATACATCGAGGTTCTCAAGTAAGAAGCTTTTCAACTGATCCTTGTATTCAACCGGTGAGTCCAACCCAATCTGCAACTCCTTGATTAGGTCACTTGGATCTACACCGAAGCATTCCAACTTTTCAGCTGGAGTGGAGCAACTGCTTCCTGCCATTCTTGGGTCCAGATCTGCCAAATCTTCTTCCGGCGTCATTGTAGCATCCTCAATTTCAGAGGGCCTTCCACCCAGCCTTTCAGGGTCTGGAGCGGCTTCGACCATTGCCACATCGCTGATCATGTTCAAGCTTCGGTCCTGAAATTTTCGAATTGCGTTTGTGTAACAGGCCTGCGATTTAGTTTGGCTCCCCCTTACAGTTGCAACACCATGCTACGTGGGGAACTTCATGCAAATGTATTTTGTATGAGTTGCAGCTCCCAAGTCAATGAGACCTGGCCTCCCAATTGAGTCATGATAGGAGGAAATTTTGTCCACAACCAAGAATTCCATGGGAATTCTGGAAAGAGTTGGCGCTTGCCCTACTTCAGTCATCAGGGTTATGGATCCTCTGAGGGTTATGCTGTCCCCAGTAAATCCATATATTGGGTCCGGAACTGGAATGAGTGGGGTGCTTATCCCCATATTATCAAAAGTTACCCCATAAATCACATTTACCGAGGCGCCATCATCCACCATCATTCGTGACAACCCATTCCGGGCCACTACTACCCTGATAACTAAAGCATCATTGTGTGGAAAGTGTACTCCAATGGCATCATCTTGGGTGAATGTGATAGATTCTGTCCGAGGCATCCCAACGGGATGTGAATGAATATGGTAATTCACGTTGGCGGGCTGATTGGCTTCTCTGATATATCTCTTTTGGGAGTTGTTTGTGCTCCCACCTGGGTGGGGGCCTCCCAGTATTGTATCGATTTCACGAATAGGTAGGTCGGCCACATGCATAGGTGGTTCCCGCGCATCTTTAGCGTGCGCCGAGGCGGTATCCTGGCTCTTGTTCATGTCTCTTTGACGATTGTCAATGCTCTCTTTGGTTGTGTTCTTCCACGGAGCTCTCCTATAAGCTCGGTTGAATTTCTGGCCACCTAATTTTTGAGTTCTCCCCGTATCAAGGGAGAAATCGTTTCCCCTTCTTCCGTGTGCCTTTTGGTCCGCCAACATGTGGATTTCCCTGCAATCTTCTGTCGCGTGATTGTAATACCTGTGGTAGGTGCAGTAAGCCCCAATCATGGCCTGCTTTCCACCTCGGCTATTTTCCATCCTTCCTTGAGTTGTAGGAGGATTCTGGGAAGGAGTGTCAGAGTGCAAGTGGGGAATAGCTTCCGTGATTTCTGCGGCATAGCTAGACCATGTCCCCGGAAATGGACGCCGCGCCCCACCTCGGTTACTTCCGAACCGATCCTTGTTACCCCCTTTCTTGAGGCTTGCTTCATTGAAATACCCAAGATTGTATCTCCCTTGAGGGTGGCTGTCTCTGGCTCTAGCCATCTCCTCTGACACGATCTCCTCCTTCATCAGGTCGACTAGGGCGTTGTAATCCCTTGGTTTCTGGCTTCGAACATCTCTCTAAAACATGCTCGTCATATCTATCCCTCCTTTCAAAGCGAAAAACATCTCCGCTTTGGTGATGTTTTCACAAATGTGCATCTCTTCGGTAAACCTTGCTAGGTAACTTTTCAGAGATTCATCCCTTCCTTGCCTTAGATCCTGAAGGCGTTGGAGTGGGAGCTGGCCAGGCTTGGAGGAAACAAAGCCATTTTTAAAGGTTGTTTTCAAATCTCTCCAACTGTGGATGATACCTGGAGAGTGCTTTTTGTACCATCGTATCGCGCTTCCCTCCAGTGTCAAAGCAAAAGCCTTGCACTTCAGTGTCGGAGTGGCTCCGGCTATTTCCATGCTAGCGCGGTAGTTTAGCAGGTGATCGTCAGGGTCACCTCGGCCAGAATACTTTGCTATTTCCGGTATTTCAAAGCCGTGAGGCACTGGGCACCTATGGATGCCCTCTGTGAAGGGGCTTATTTCCTCTTCGTCATCTAGCTCGTATGACGGCAACTCACTGTTCTCGTCATGACCAGAATATATCTGGCCATGGTGTTGGTTGTAGGGCAGAGGAACGTACTCCTGTCTTTGTGGTGGCAAAACTCGCCCATAGTTTGGTCTTTCGAAGGTCGGAAGATCATTACGAGATTTGGTCCGAGCTGCTTCTGCTCTCCTTTCCTGCCTATTCCTAGGCTCACCGCTCATGGGTGGGGGCTAATTTTTCTGCCCCTATGCACTTCACTTCGCGACAGGGCTTCTTCAACGCTTCGCTCCCGCCTATTTCTAGGCTCAGCTGCATTGTGCCGACCTTGATTAGTTCGACCCCCCCCCGCTTGCCCCTGAATAACTCTCCTATCCGTCTGAAGACACTACCAGATTTTGCGGGCGAAGCCTCCCTGTGTCTAGCTGGGAGTTGGTTTTGTTCTTCATGTGCTTCATGCTCCTGGCCTTCCTCGTAGAGGAGCTCGGATTCCACCTCGGCATATGCCTGTGGATCTTAATAATAATAGGAGGCAGTGGCCACATCGGATGGTGAGTAATGTGGCTGTGAGTATTACGGAGGCATCATGGGCTCGTTCACAACATACCCTCTAGCCATGTAGGCATTCATCGCAGCAGTCTGTTCTATCTGCTGCTTCTGCATTTCTAGCATTTGGGCCGCCATGCGAGTCATGTCTCGCAACATGCGGCGATTACGGTGCCGGCGTGGTGGGTTAGGTTGTGCCACTCCCTCATTGGCGTTCTCATGAGGTCCTTGAGGAGCCTCCTCCTCACTGTGCTGGCCATTTCTACCCCTATGGGGATTAATATCACCATCGCTTTCGTTCATGTTCAGAAAAACTTCTTGGTTTTAGTTTATCTTTCAAGGATAAATGGACTTTTATCTCAATGCTCCGAGCCTTTTTCAAGGTTGTTAAACTTGTATTTCAAAGTTTTAAGCATTTTTCAAGGTTAATAAACTTGTATTTCAAAGTTTTAAGCCTTTTTCAAGGTTAATAAACTTGTGTTTCAAAGCTTTACGCCTTTTTCAAGGGTACTAAACTTGTGGTTCAAAGTTTTAAGTATTTTTCAAGGGTACTAAACTTGTGTTTCAAAGTTTTAAGCATTTTTCAAGGTTAATAAACTTACATTTCAAAGCTTTTGAAGTTCTCCGCTCTTTTTGCAAGAGGTTAATTGTCCTTTTTCTAAAACTTCATTTCTGTGTGTGGCTCTTTCACCATGCGTTTTCGTGGTTAGCAATATGGTTTCCCACGGACGGCGCCAAAATGTTGACCACAAAATCCGGCTGGACCTTGGACCAACACGTCTCAACTCCTCCATCTTGAACACGTGAATCTCCTGCGCATCGTGACAAACTATCAGTTTGCAAAGGGGGCCGAGGTGGCTCCTGTTTGCACTCTGATGCCAAAGTCAGCGGCCATGTTTAGCAAATATAATTTGAGTGCGGGAAATATAAGTGCGTAAAAGAGAGAAAAGGGAGTGAGAGAAATATATTTAGTTAAGAGTATGTAATTACTAACCCTTTCCTTGGAGGCAAGTGTGTTCTATTTATAGAAGGATTCGTGGCCCTGGATTGTGACACATGGCGGACTTTTACACGTGTATTTTCCCTAGCTCTTGAAGGGGACAACCTTGCTTTTTGACCGTAATCATTGCTACATTTCATAGGTGATGGGCGTCTGTCACATCTTGGTAAAGGTAGTGTCACATCTCTAACTTCATCCCTGGTCCCATCCTTACATCTGAGGCGCTACCGTAAATACCTCGGCAAAGCGTAAAGTGCCTCTGCGAGACACAAACCAGTTCGGCCAGAGGGCTCGTGCGCCTTTCCACCTCGACCATTGGCCCAAGGAGATATTCTGGACTTTTAATCATGGGCTAAAGTCCATGGGCCTTCACTGGTGGCTCAATGTGTCATACTTTGGGTACGATCTCAACAAATATATATATTGAAGTTCAAATAAAATATATGTTCGCAATCTTATATCTTTTATTATCTTCTCTTATACTATATTAAAGGATAATAGTAAGCAAAGATTTTCTGCCCTAAATTCTAGCAAAAAATAGGGTGCTAATTTGCAAACTTTAAATACACCTAAAGAGAAGAATTCTCCTCGTTCTCTCTACTCTCATCTCTCTCTCTTTTCCTTGTTATGATTTTGGTAGATTTACAACACTAAAAACTCTTCAGAAATATAAAATTATACTCCCTCCGTCCCATTTATATAAGCTTCATTTCCTTAAATAAGCGTAATTTGAGATTTTTTTTTACAAAAATTACATTTTCAATAACATTATATATATTTTTTAATCTGTGTGAAAAATCAAACCAACATATATAAGTGGGACGGAGGGAGTATTATAAACGTGTTGAAAAATATTTGATTAATCTTGCTTAATCTATATATTAATAAAAACAAAAGAGATTCTGGGAATCTTTAATTCAATTTTTAATTTGGAGTAGAATCTGTAATGTGAACAGAATCTTTTGGCAACATAAAACTGTAAAATTATAAAATATGTTCATTTATTTATTTATATTTTTATTTGCATTCACCACTCACGTTCTCCTAATTCCTCCACTCAACAGCAACGTGGCCCCATCCACCTACGCAGGTCCCGACTCTTCTTCAACGTCTGTCTCTAGAATTTCTTCTCGAGAGAAAGAGTTCTTATATCCAATTTTTCTCTCTCGAAAATTGGCTCTCTTCGTGAGGAAGAGAATATTCACTATAAAGTATCATTTGACCATTAGAAGATGGATAATCTGGAGAAATTCTCACATAAACGGTGGTTGGGAGTTAGATAGAGTTCACACATTAGAGGTACACTGAGGCTTTGTCATTTTACTGGGCGATTCTTCTCCTTCTATGTTGTGAGGTTTCCACCACTCGGATTTGGGGAAAGAGTTGGAAACGTGGGAGAGAGACTTCTCTACTGGTGCTCGACGATCATCAGGTTCTTCCTCGATTCTTCACATTTGGCTTCCTGGTGTTGGATTTGGGTCCTAGATACTTCATCTTCCACTATTACCCAACATTATTCTGAATTTATTTGGCTATTTTTCACTCAATACTGATTTTTGTTTGTATACTGGAGATGAGCGACTGTGCACACCTTTCTTCATTTTGGTCTGGTCTTCATTTCGTAGGTCTAAGGTAGGATTTGGGTAGTCAAATTTTCATCTAATACCTCCATTCTACTTTAATATAACCTAAATTGTCATACAACAGAAGAAAATGAGGCTTCTACTTTACGTTGTCTTGTAATTGGGTCAACAAAAATGGGTTTCACATAGAAGTTGGGGAAGTGTGATTTTTAGGGTGATTTTAAGACTTTATCCAGACCTAAGTATGGCTCCAAATGTTGCCATATAAACTGATATAGTGAATTTGATGTGGGATGTTACGTGTGGCTCTTCCCGCTTCATTTATTGAGAGGGAAATGGAATGGCCCACTTGCTTGCGTCCCTTAATTTTGTTGATTTGTAATTGATAAAGACATAAAATAGATTAATTATATTCCATTTTTCTTTGGCCACAGTCACAGATTGTGGGGATTAGAATGAATAGTACTTATGGTTGTTTTCCAAAAAGGAAAAAAGATGTTTGTGGATGAAAAAATAAGCTTCCAAACAACAATGCTGCATCTGTGTAAGAATTTTGTTTGTAACTTCTTAAACATTTTAATAGGGAATTTCTGCTGCTGAAACTTTGTCACGAGTCTCAATTTTCTTATGTTTATCTTCCCAATCAATTAATACGATTTCTGTGCTCCATATATGACAATATTTTCATCATGTTGTTTATATTTATGCAGCTCTATATGAACCTCAACTGTTCTGATGATGAGGAGGGCCTCAAGATACTGCGGTTTCGAAAATATGGACCTGCATAAAGTTTCATTACAATCCTTTGGATAACTCATATTTGTGAAGGTTTTCTTTCACCGGAATGGAGTTATTCATATCTAGCAATCATTATGTCCCCTAAATTTATGTATTCAATACCCTTTGTTCAATTTCATCTCTTTTTCAGCAGATCGATGGATGAATAGCAAGAAGCATGACAGGAAATATCATGGAAGCTTTCAAAATCCTCCAGAATTGAGCGTGCCTAGCATTTCAGGTACACTGGAGAATATTTCGAGCCATCTGAGTTGGTAGAGTTGGATTTAAGTAACAATTGTACTTCAAATATTACTTTCCAGAGATATATAGAAACTACGGTTTGTCAAACAAGAACTCATCCAAAGATCACAATAATCAGAAACATCAATCGGTTCCGCATCCAGGTCTATAGAGTCAATTTTGTTTTATGATAACTGATGTGGTAGAATTTGCTGCAAAATATTTTATGTGCTATTAATTGCTGAGATTATGAAGTTGTTTGTTGTAGTGGTGATCAACTTTTGAGAAATTAGTGGTAATATTATTGTCATTGGAAGAGCAAAAATTTTACTTTTGATTATAGTGAAATAGTAAGACTCCTCGAGTTTGGTACTTTTGATTGTAGTTCTATTCTGTATTTCAAGTGGTAACTTACTGAAGTCATGGAAACATCTTTCTGATGATATTTTGCTTTTGGACACCCAATATGATCATTTAAGGCACACATATACCTTTGTTGGGTTTCAGTTCTCTTGAACTTATATTGGGCTCTTGATAAGCTTTTTTGTTATAAAAATAAGATTTTTCCCCCCAAATAGAGAGAAATAATCCAGAAAAGGGAAATGGATATTTGTGCTAAAATGCCACTTTCTTATGATGGCTTTCCTGACATCTATCTTTCTGCTTAAATCATTAGGCTTTTCTTATGATTGGGATCGAGAAATTTCTACACAGAACCTGAATATTATAAATGGAAACAATGGATATTTTTGCAGCTTTTGAAGTGGGGATAGGCATATCGGTTAAGAATCTCATAACGTCCTCAAACTTTTCGCACTCAGTAAAATGAGATTTAATGATCTGTTGATCCCACATCAAGTCTGAAGTCCCAGGCACCAGGTTCCCGTACTTGGCACTGTCTTGGAAAATGAAGGGATAGATGGTTTGAGCAAGCTTGGGGGACATCCAGTGATAAGAAAAGTATGTCGTTCGATGTTCTATCATATTGCACCGATTTCAATTAACTTTTTTTTTTTTTTTTTTACTATTCCTTACTTTTACTCCTTGGATGGTTTTATGATTTTACAATTCATTGTTAATTACCGAGCAGCCTTTGCGACAATGGATGCTAAAGATTACTGCATATGCTGACCGTCTTCTTCAAGATTTAAATGATCAGTTTAAATCACGACTGACCTGGAAGTGTTAAAGAAATGCAAAGAAACTGGATAGGAAGGTTAGAAGGATCAGAATTGGAATTTTGTCTTGTGGAAACCAATGGTTTGAAAGGAGACAATAAAATTACTGTTTATACCACGAGGAAAGATACCATTTCTGAGGAAGGAAGGATCCCATTTCTGGTCCAACGTATTTCTTTTCCTTAAATATATTGTTTTATAATTTCGAACCAACTACGGCTTCTCATTTGGTTGATGTTAATGTGTAGCTACTTTAGTGGTAGCACCTGAACATGCTTTGTTGTTTTCAATTAGTATCCGATGCCCAAAGGAAACAAGCATGTTCATTTAATTCTTCTATTTTTAAGTTGGTATTTCCATATTCGTGATTATATTTAGTATACAATTTATCTTGGTTAAAATGGAAGAATACAAAGAAATCGCCTCTTGAAAGAGTGATCTTGAGAGGACAGAACTCCAAAAAGAAAAAAAAACTGGGGTATTTATTGGTAACTATGCAATTTCAATTGCCAATCGAATCTGAATTTCCATCCATTCTGTACTCTTAATAACAGAATGCTTATTATTATTATTATTATTATTATTATTATTATTATTATTATTATTGGAACTTGATTTTCGTTGTTTTTAATTTTATTTTATTTTATTGTATTTTTTCTGTAATTTAGTTTTTGTCAATGGAATATATCCGTGCATCGCACGGGTGTGAAACTAGTTGTTTATTATGATAGATGATTCTATAATTTATTTGTGATTGGAGACTATTTTAATTAGAAAGTGTGAGAATAAAAAGGAAGAGATCCTTATTAGATATACATACCAATCATAAATGTGAAGCATGCAATTTTCTGTAGTGATGCGAATATTTGAAGAATGCTGAAATACGTTTCTTGGGGAGTATTTGCGGAAACGGGGAAAATGAAACTGTCAAAGATAAATGACGAAATAAATATGAGGGAGGAAAAAAAAAAAAAGAAAATTGTCAAACCATGAAATGTGTGCCAACCGTTTTACATAGTGGGAGGGTTGAAATGTGGTGCTAACTTGTTAAGCAAAGGAAATGGCAATATGGCAATGTTCCTTAATATGAAACTTCCGGGTGTCAAAGTTAGTGGTTGGTTAAGTGTAACTAACAATTCTAATTTTTTTTTAAAAATAATGAATGTGTAAATAATAATTCTTCTTTTTTTTTTAAAAAATAAAATAATAATGGCTATGTAACACAGCATTCTCTTTTTTGGAAAAATAATGACTATAGCTAATAATTCTTTTCCAGAAAAATTAATTTAGGGGACAGTTTTAACTTGTTTTTCAGGTTAACTTTTAACTGCAAGTTTCTATGCTATAGATAAGTTGATTCTACTAATAAAAAATTCAGGGATATCACGGTCTTTACCTTGTACGGTCCGTACCTAACTTAAGGAAAGCTAGGCCATTACCTAAGGCCTCATAATTTAGTCTCTGTTCGACAACTGTGGTTTAAATCACAAATTAAATTGCACAATTTTTCAAATTATTTTTTAACAACATATATTTTCTCTGTCCATATTTTTACCACAGATTTTACCTAAAAAATTCAAGTAACAATTTAAACTGATTATAATAACTGACGAACATAGCGTTAAAAGGCCTAAAAAGAATACGGGAAGAATATCTAACAACCAACATTTTAACATATACTTCACAAACTTGTGAAATTCTTTCAAAAATCAAGAGATATTAATTAAATTAATTAATATCATAATAATATATAATTAATGGTCACAATTACATACTAATCACAAATCAAAGAACGTCATAATTACAAACACATAAAATATGGCCCTTAACTATAATTTTAGTCACAAAGCACCCATTTTTATAGATCACAAAATTTTAAATTAATTGATCACAACTTATTTATCGATCATGACTTATTTTCTATCACAAATTATAAAATTAATTGAAACAAAAATATTAATGGATTACAAATTATCAGATTAATCGCTCACAAATATACAATTATCCCACCCACCATAGTTGACAGCATCAAAAATATCGTCCTCGCCTTAATACTTAGAGGTGGCAAATGGACCGAACTACCCGCTGGCTCGTCGGCTCGGCTCGTCGAGGGCCGCTCACAAAATGGCGAGCCGATCGTGATTGGCTCATGATTCCACGAGCCGACGAGCCCCTCAGCTTGTCTGCTCGTAAAAATTAAAAAATAAAAAAGAAAATTGACCGTTACCTGTTTGTTTTTATTATTTTTTTTATTTTTTTTCCTTCTCCTATAAATACTCACTCGCTTCATCAATCAAACCACCAATCCCAACCAACCAAAGTACCAAACCAATCTCAATCTTCTCTCAACTCTTTTAATTCTTAATCTTACTTCTTAGTCTCAACTCTCAAGCTCTCTCGAATTTTCTTTACACAACACAACACTACATAGTAATACTCATTCAGTCATTCTGTTAATTTGTCATTTCATTTATATTTCTAATTCAATTATTATTATTATTTTATTTATAGTATACAGTTATACACACACAATTTTCAAACCATTCTACTTGACTACTTCTAGATCTAGTCTACCACTACAAATACAATTACACACATTTCATTTTCTATTTCAAATTTTCAACATATGGATCACAGTGCCGGAAGATTTTTTAATAAATTGTTCAATGGTCCACCACATGGATTTGGAGAGCATGACTCTCAGTTCAACAATGAATATGCTGGTCTCAACAACATACCAATTCCCGACAATATTGAAAAAGATGCATTACATCAAAGAATCGACTTAGAGGATGTTGAAGATGATACGGATGTTGAGATCTTACAAAATGATTCCGATATTCCCGACGCAAGAGGGAAACGAAAAGTTAGAAACAGTAAGAAGTCAACTTCAAAGTGTTGGGATCACTTTAAATTGGTTGTAATGGGAAAAATAATTGAAGGAACACAAGAGTTCAAAGCTGTGTGCAAATATTGTGCACAACAATTGGCATGGGCAAAGGGCATTGGTACTACACACCTCAACCGTTAGTATAGCAGGTGTCAGACCAAGCACGGGTTCGTTGAATCAAATCAAAGTCAACTACAATTTGCTTCACCGGCCGCTAGTGGTTCTGCAGCGGGATCTAAAATACTTTCAAATTAGATGTATTCTGAAGAAGATAATCGAACTGGGATGGTTCAGTTCGTTACGGGGGCGGAGTTGCCACTAAGCATAGTGGACAACGAATACGTTGTTACATACATTAAGTGTTATCTTCAACCCAGGTACACAGGTATTAGTCGAAACACTCTGCATTCTAATACAATAGAATATTTTCTAAAAACTAAGAAGTAATTAATAGTCGATTGAAATAAATATGGTGGTATTATTTCTTTTACTTCCGATCTTTAGGAAGGTATTAACAAAAAAGGACATATTACTGCAACTGCACACTACATTGATCCATTTTGGGTTATGCATAAAAAAATTATCACTTTTAAAATTCTTGAATTTCCTCATAACGCAACCAACATATTTAATGCTATACTGCAGATTGTTAAATAATATGTGTTCGCTCAAAATAGTGTACCGCAAGCGCACGGGTCGCGTACAAGTAATAAAGTGGACTTTTTGAGTCCGGATTGTCGATCCCACGAGGAATGTATAATCTATTATACTCTAGTTAATTTAATCTTAACAAATAAAACACACAATTAAAAGATGGAGTTGGAAAATTCTAAATTAAAGAAACTAATTTTAAACCAAATTAAAATAAGGAAAATGAAAGATAAAATAGTTGAGATTCATGATTTCACTTAACTCTTGCTTAAATAATCTCTCAACATATGCAAATTAATAAATTACTCATTTACAATGTTAGACCCGATTTTCCAAACTTAGCTAATTACTTCTCTCGAGTGAAATTAACCCTAATCAATTGTTTAACCTACTATATCTCTATGTCGATTAAAGCCCAATCAATTGCATTAACTCTTTGTGAAAATAGCTCAATGGATCATCTAGGGTTTAAGGTATATCTCTATCCTTACCAAGAACCTAGAGTATTTGTTATTTGGTCTAAAATGCATAATATCTCTCGATTATCATACACTTTACAAAACATATATTTGGTGATCAATCAAACACATGGAATAATCTCAACAATAAACACACATGAAATAAGCTCAACATTAATAAACAAATATTAAAATTACTTAAACTAAGTTAAGCTACATCAATCATCCCAACACAAAACAACTAGCCCATTATATAAATATTCCACAAAAGACAAGGTTTATGAAAATACATCACAAAATATAGAAATTAAGGATAAAAATACAAGAAAAATGAAATACAACACTTCCCTTGATTTTTGCTCCAAGAATCTTTCAACAATGCTTTGTATTTCCACTTACTTCTTACTTCTTTGATCCAATGGATGCTAGTAACTTAGAAACAAAACTAAACTACAAACTAATTTACAAACTAAATCAAAAACAAAGAAAAGAAAAAGAAAAGAAAAGAAAAGAAGAAGAAAGAAAAGAGAGAAAAGGAGGTTAGGGTTTGTAGAGAGTGAAAAATTGGGATCAAGTATGTGAAACCCTACTCAAAATGCCCAAAAATACCATTTTTTCACGTAGATCCGCGTCCTTCCGTGTTTGGGCCGAACCGGGTCGCACCGGGTCGGTCCAGATTTTTGCTCAAAATTCTGACCACACGATCACGTGGTTGAATGCCTCCGATCGCGTGGCTGGGTTGAAAACTCTCGGTTGGTTCTTTGGCTTGACTTTGTGAACGCGACCTGGTCTAACCACGCGATCGCGTGGTTCACCTGGCAGCTTTGTTCTTCCATGATTGCAATTTGGTCCTCCATCTTCTGGTCTTCTTCAATTTAGTCCTCGCATTTTGACTTTTATTACAAATATGCCCTTGCAATATTTGCAAAGTAGGTCCTCCATCTTTCTGAGATGTTGCAATTGAGTTCCCATACTTTTGATTTCTTTCAATTACGTCCTTGGACATCGAAATTGCTCTTCTTTTCGCTCAATTGCTCTCCGATCTTGTCTATTTTCTTTCCAATTGAGTTTGTACCTAATTGTACAAGATAAACACAATTTATACGTAGATATTTGCTCTATTTGTCAATTAAATTTCTAATTTAGGAATTAAATAAGTGTGTAAAGCACACTTATCACACCCCCAAACTTGAGTTTTTGCTCGTCTCGAGCAAAATTACCTACTAGTGCAATCAAGTAACGTGAAATATAGATCAACAAAGTTGGATAACTTGAAAATTACTCATGAGTGTAAAATTGTATAATCAATTCAAAAGTATGATTCCAAATAATGCTACCAAAGAGAAGTTAGCTAATCCAATGTTCGTGTGTGTGCATAGTCACTTTCAATTGTCAATCAAGTTTCGAGAATATTGATGAATAAAGTGGTTTCAAGTCAAAACTACCCACCATTAGTGGTCAATTCTTTTTCTTTCCCACTCGTGACATTCATCCCCCAATAAATATTTTTATTTCCTCTCCCCGGATGCAATTCTAGAGGGTACTCTCAAATCACTCTTTTCTTTTCCACTCTAGTTTGGGTGCGTTTTACCGGAAATCTCGACAATCTAGAAATGCACTGACTCTCCACTAGATGAGCGCTTCGACATTCAAGTTTATACTAAGCAATTCAAACCCACTATTAATCTAAAATCCCTTATGCAAGTACAAATGCATGATTTCTAAAAACTAACGTGATGAATGCTCGTGTCTTCCCCACTCCCTTAAGCTTTCTAATTGACCCATGTAGCGAGCTTTAGGTCGGCAACTCCTTGATTGTTTTAAGATCAAAGGGTACCAGGTTTCAAAATACCCCTACGAACTTAATAACTCGAGTCAAAAAGGCTACGAAGTGAGGTAGACTTATGAAGCAAATGCAATAATGAAGTGCTTTTTTTTTTCAAGTGTGTGTGTGAGTACCCTACTCATTAAGCTTTCTAATTGATCCATGTAGCAAGCTTTAGGCCGGTGACTTCTAAGTTTCAAACTTAAGGCACCAAGTTTCAAGATACTCCTACGGGCTTAATTACTCGAGTAAAAAAGGCTTCGAGATCGGGCAATGCAATGCAAAAATTAAAATGGGCTTAGAACTTTAGCATACGGTCATTACTTAGCTTATACTTGGCAAAATACACTCCACACAAAATTTATTTCCAACATGCATGGAATCACCACATGTCTAGACCGTCTCCTTCACCGGGTCAACCACCCCCAAACTTGTCTTACATTAGGATCAAGAGGTATAGAGTTTTAGGAAATATTGGATAGGTTGATAAAAATGAAAATACAAGCTCACAACCTAGTTCTTCTACTCCATTAACCTCTTCAACCTTCAACAATTTTCAAACTTCACCAACAATCAATCATGAATATTGTGCTCAATGTAATTAGGATCTTGCATGGATAAGCATTTTATAAAAATAGACACAAGTAGCATATTGGTCATAAATCATGAATCAATAACAATTTTAAACATCAAGTAATCCTGTCCGGCAAGGCTATCTAACATGTCAATACACAATAGGAAATCACCCCCAAACTTGAAATGCACATTGTCCTCAATGTGTAAAATAAAATCAAAGTAAGAGGAAAGAAGTTACTAGACATCCCAAGAAGTGGTGGGGGCACTCATAAGTAGTCTTGGGTATGTGAAAATCTCATTGCAATCACCAACAATCCACCCCCAAACTTGTGTTGAAGCCTCCAATCGATTGAGTACAATTTTCTCCAATGAGGCATTTCACCGAACACTTTGTGAGCATCCTATGAAAATACAAGAAAAGAGTATATAATAAGTGGTGAATGATCCAAAAATTTAATTACATTCATCATCTCAATTCTAACTCATAAATCCAATGTAATTTGCCCATCCACATCAACATTAAATCACACTTGAAGATAAAAGACAATATGAACCAAGTGATTTAAAAATGAGTTTTAAGCAAATTTTGACTTTGAAAGTTTGATATGAGTATATGTTATAATTAAATGAGAATGCATTGGAGCTATTTCACACTACCCAACTTGAGGAAAATAAATGTATAAGATAGAGACTTGGCCTAACCAATTTATTTGCAAGAAAGTAAATAATATGCAAAAAATAAAAATAAAGCAAGTAAATGATAGAGAATGGGTTGCCTCCCATTAAGCACTTATTTTAAAGTCATTAGCTCGACTCTCCACATAAGCTCTTCATGGCACTCTAAATATAGCTTTTGATGCCTTGTTCATTTTGCTTCTTTTGGCTTTGCCCCACTCTTCATTGATTCTAAATACTTGCACCTTGCCCCTTCCAAAGTCATGGGACTTGCCTATTCCATCCAATTCAAACTCAACTAAATAGACTTGCACCTCCTCAAGTGGCTTAATCACAAAATCAATTATTGGACAATCAATGAAGTTGAGAGAATTTGATTTGATCTCTTCCTCATTAATTGCCACTTCCTCATGTGATCCTTGTGTGATTAAATTGTCATTCACTTCAAGCTCATTTTCTTTAGTTGATGTCTCATCGAATTGAATGACCGATCCATAATTTGAATCCATGGAAAAAGGCAAGTTTTTCCTATTAATTCCCAAGAGTGGGTTATACCCCCACATTTGGAATCCTTCCCAATACACGGCATCCCCCATAAGCATATCATCTTCATCCAAATTGGCAAGATCATCGTAATACTTTGCAAGTACCTTCTCATTCAATAGTGGAGGACCATCTCCCACAAGAGTGATGTCCTCATCCCAATCATCCGGTACACAATCTCCCAAGAGCATGTAACTCACATCCAATGTATCAATTGCTTGTTTTCGGCATTTCAAATGTTGTCTAAACCCAATAAGCATCGACGTAATCAAATCATTCCCCGAAAACAAACATTGTCCATTACAATGCATCTTGTAACAAATTTCACAACTTGAATATTCTTCAAGCATGTATTCATCACCCATGTTGAGATTGTTCAATGCAATTGCTTTCCTATTTTGCCAATGTTAAAATCAAATATGCATAGAAAGAACCAAACACAAGAAAGATTAGAATTGTGGTGGTTAACCAAAAATAACAAAATGAAATATAAAACAAAAATAATTACAAATTGTTAAAACTAAAATCAACTAAAGTAATAATCAAAGTAAAAACATTCCCCGGCAACGGAGACAAAAACTTGTTCACTCAAAATAGTGTACCGCAAGTGCATGGGTCGCGTACAAGTAATAAAGTGGATTTTTTGAGTCCGGGTTGTCAATCCCACGAGGAATGTATACTCTATTATACTCTAGTTGATTTAATCTTAACAAATAAAACACACAATTAAAAGATGGAGTTGGAAAATTATAAATTAAAGAAACTAATTTTAAACCAAATTAAAATAAGGAAAATGAAAGATAAAATAGTTGGAATTCATGATTTCACTTAACTCTTACTTAAATAATCTCTCAACATATGCAAATTAATAAATTACTCATTTACAATGTTAGACCCGATTTTCCAAGCTTAGCTAATTACCTCTCTCGAGTGAAATTAACCCTAATCAATTGTTTAACCTATTCTATCTCTATGTCGATTAAAGCCCAATCAATTGCATTAACTCTTTGTGAAAATAGCTCAATGGATCATCTAGGGTTTAAGGTATATCTTTATCCTTAACAAGAACCTAGAGCATTTGTTATTTGGTCTAAAATGCATAATATCTCTCGATTATCATACACTTCACAAAACATATATTTGGTGATCAATCAAACACATGGAATAATCTCAACAACAAACACAGATGAAATAAGCTCAACATTAATAAACAAATATTAAAATTACTTAAACTAAGTTAAGCTACATCAATCATCCCAACATAAAACAACTAGCCCATTATATAAATATTCCACAAAAGATAAGGTTTATGAAAATACATCACAAAATATAGAAATTAAGGATAAAAATACAAGAAAAATGAAATACAACACTTCCCTTGATTTTTGCTCCAAGAATCTTTCAACAATGCTTTGTATTTCCACTTACTTCTTACTTCTTTGATCCAATGGATGCTAGTAACTTAGAAACAAAACTAAACTACAAACTAATTTACAAACTAAATCAAAAACAAAGAAAAGAAAAAGTAAAGAAAAGAAAAGAAGAAGAAAGAAAAGAGAGAAAAGGAGGTTAGGGTTTGTAGAGAGTGAAAAATTGGGATCAAGTATGTGAAACCCTACTCAAAATGCCCAAAAATATCATTCTTTTCGTGTAGATCAGCGTCCTTCCGTGTTTGGACCGAATCGGGTCGCACCGGGTCGGCCCAGACTTTTGCTCAAAATTTTGACCACGCGATCGCGTGACTGGGCTGAAAACTCTCGGTTGGTTCTTTGGCCTGACTTCGCGAACGCGACCTGGTAACCACGCGATCGTGTGGTTCACCTGGAAGCTTTGTTCTTCCATGATTTCAATTTGGTCCTCCATCTTCTGGTCTTCTTCAATTTAGTCCTCACATTTTGACTTTTATTACAAATATGCCCTTGCAACATTTGCAAAGTAGGTCCTCCATCTTTCTGAGATGTTGCAATTGAGTCCCCATACTTTTGATTTCTTTCAATTACGTCATTGGACATCGAAATTGCTCTTCTTTTCGCTCAATTGCTCTCCGATCTTGTCTATTTTCTTTCCAATTGAGTTTGTACCTAATTGTACAAGATAAACACAATTTATACGTAGATATTTGCTCTATTTGTCAATTAAATTGCTAATTTAGGAACTAAATAAATGTGCAAAGCACACTTATCAATATGGGTTCGAAAATAAAATTCGATCATTTACTCTCGATAATGTTAGTGTAAATAAGCCTATAGTAGATAAGTTATGTAGAATTATTAATCCGGATTTTGGTGGTTTTTTATTCCATGTTAGATGTGTATATCATATTTTAAATTTTAATTGTTCAAGATGGATTTAAATATATTAAAGATCAAATGGATAAAATTAGGGATGAATTAGTGCACATAACCATATCACCGAGTAGAAAACAATATTTTGAAGAGATGTGTTCCCAATACGGTTTAGATCCTAAGAAATTCACCGACGTAGGCCATAGATGAAACTCTACCTACTTGTTACTTAAATCATGTGAAGGATATGAACACATAATAATGGAGTATTATAACAGTAGACCACTTAAGAATGACAATGACCATCTATTAATAGAATTGGATTGTGAATCTGCTTTTAAAGTGAAAAATTTTTTGTCAAGTTTTTATGATTCAACCAACATATAATTTGGGGTATATTACCCAACTAGTTCAAGAGTTCTTGAACGTCTTTATATTATTGCAAGAACTTTTTATAGATATAGACATGACTCATTTTTTGTTGATATGATAATTACTATGAAAATGAAATTTAGAAAATATTGGGAAGATTTACCTATGTAATTTCCCTTAGCATGCATAATGGACCCGCGTTTCAATTTAAAGGGTACGAAACTTCTTGTTTCAAAAATCAATAGCTCTTTGATTTTGGATAAACCTATCACTTATAATAATTTAGAAAGCACGTTAGTAAACATGTACATCGTATGTGCAGTACGATTAGAAACTAATGTTACTTATACACAATCTGCACCGTCACGTGACACTACACTTGAAGACGATGAAGTAGAATTATACAATTTAATGGAAAAAATGAGTCAAACACAATGAACTTCTTCTTACAGTACGCCGACTAGTTGCAAGGAATTAGGTTCACTTCAAATACCCGAAGAATTGAAAATTTAGTTTGAACAAGATCTAGTTAGAAATGTGAAGGCTGCTAATTCTTTAGAATTTGATGTACTTCATTATTGGCAAACAAACGAACGAAAATATCCTATTGTTTCCGCCATAACAAAAGATCTATTAAACCTCCGGTTAGCACGGTAGCTACGGAGTCTACTTTTAGTACAGGTAATTCTAACAACTAACAACTAACAAGTAAGTTACACTAGTCACTAACAAGTAACAAACAAATAACAATCTAAAATATCTATTATCTAATCTAACAATTAACATTACTTTTTTTACGTATTAAATTATTAATAATTTATTTATTACATAACTTATAAGTTATAACTAATTACAAATTTGTATATTAATATTCAAGAATTCAAGTATTTTAACTACCGAATTCGAAATACCACCTTAATTAACATAAAAGAGGGGGGGGGGGGGGGGGTGGAAGAGCCGACTCGGCCCACGAGCCAAGGGTTGTGATGGTGGTGGTTAGTGCAATCCGCATGTTTGGGTGATGGTTCATTGTATTTTTTTGTTCAGGTATCGTCCATAGAGGTGGCAATGGGCCGGGCCAAGCCGGCTCGGCCCATGGCTCGCCGTTTCGAGCCACGAGCTCATTGGGCAATGCCGAGCTCGGCTCGGCCCACGAGCCATGGGCCGATCCATCTTGACCCGGCCCATTGCCACCTCTATGGACAATACCTGAACAAAAAAATACAATGAACCATCACCCAAACATGCGGATTGCACTAACCACCACCATCACAACCCAGATCTCACCAACAACCTTCGTCACCTCTAAGGGAGGGAACCATGAGGAACCAACAACTATCACCAAGCAGTAGATCTCATGAAGTAGCTCCGATCGCAGTAGATCGCATGAAGTAGCTCCAATCGCAATAGATCGCAGGAAGCAGGGATGACGAGCGTCGCAGTCGCAGTCGTTGCTATGAGTGCACGTGGCCACATGCTGCTTCACATGCGATGGGTCCACTATCATCTCGAAGCGGTCATGCTGCAGCTCACTATAGTGTCACCGTCAAAGATGACAATCCGATGGGATAGGATGACAAGGTTAAAGGAGACCTACGTGGTGTGAGAACAAATTAGGGTTTGTGGTGCAGAATCGGGTGGGTGGGCACACTCGAATTTTGAAAGAATAATCTTTACCTTTGATCATTAATGGGAAGTCGATAAATAGTGTTCGAGGTAATTTTCTCATCTCAAATATTAAATGCCCAAAATCCAAAGAAAATTTAAAATGGATAATTTACAGATTAATTGATTTCTTCTTTTGTAATCTTTTAGCATTATACTTTGTTTTTTCCTTTATTTTTGAGTTGTACAAAATACTTGGTAGTGTAAAATAAATCTAAATAGTGATTTAAACAATTCATGATAGTGTAAAATAGAAAATGGAACACTTGGCACATTTTCAATGGAGGTCGATCAACATGATGTTGCCCACATCGGGCAAGAGAGCAATCTCGTTAACTCTATTTGGCAACAGACTTTTATTTATAAACAAAGGATTAGAGTTTTGAGATAAAATATATAGTTGAAAATTTATTTCAAAAAACGCTCGTGATAAGTGATTTGAGAAAATGTGATATTTGCAAATTTGTTTATAGGCAAGTGCACTATTATTATTATCTTCAAAATAGCCGAAAACCTTTTAAATGGAGAGATGGGATGCAAAGCAAATGCAAATGCAAATACAAATTGTAATTTTTTAGCAGAAAGTGTAAAAGTAGATGTAAATTTATATCCACAAGAGGCAAAAAGAAAATTTAGATCATCCAACTGGAGTAAAATTTGAATTTTGATCTATCAACATGTAAATGAGAATTCAAAAGTGATTTTGAGGATACCTGATGCGTGTCACAATGCACCAAAATAATAAATAAATCCTTGCTCGTCAAATAATAATTAATAATGTAGTAGCGAGAGTAAGAGTCGATCCCACGAGGAACGGAAACTAATTTTAGTTGTTCGATCAATTAGAATGGAATGGGGGGTTTTGTTGTGTGAAATTGCTTGAATGAAAACTATGCATAAAATAAATAATAAAATATAACTAGATAATTAATATGAGAGGAAATCTTGTTCTCAGGTTCGGTTGTACCCTTAATTAATGTTATACTTTTCCTTGTAACGTGTTTATATCCCTATTCAATTATCAATCATAAATAATCAACAAACTCTGATTATCTAAATTCTTCCTTATGTATATTGATTCAAAACAAGTTCTTCGAACCAATTCTAGCCACGGACAATCCTAAACAAGCTCTTAGGATTTAATGCACGACTAGTATGAAAATCTAGAACAATAGATTGAATTGGATCATTAATTTCACAAGCTCGAATTAATCAATCCAAGTTGAATTATTACTAAACCTGCACGAGATTTATTTGCTACTAAAGTAAAGATTCAATGACAATTACGGATCAAGAATCTAAACATAGCATATTCATGAATCCAAAGATCAATAATCCAATTGGCCAAATTAAACTATTAATCAAATAAACTCAATTGAACATTCGAAACATAATAATCCAACAATTGAAATAAAGGAATAAATTCACGCTACTAATTTGTAGGAAAAGAAAATAACATAATTAAATTGACACAACTTCCCCTTTGAACAAGATATGAAATTTAGCCTAGCATTGTTGTGGTAGATTCTTCAAGTTATTTCATGAATTCCATTATTTTTGATATTCTTGCGCTTGAAAATCTCCCAAGAATGCTCTATATTTTTCTCTCAATTTTCCTCAATGTCCAACCTCCTTTTTGTGGTGATTTTCCTCTTTTAATACTCCCAAAATCATGCCCTAGCTTTACCCCAAAGATATACCAAAGATAGACCTTGAATCAGATAAGGAAATTCCTTGGAGAGCAAGTTACGGCCGTAACTTTCCTTATTACGGCCGTAATTGGGATTCTGAAAATTTCCGGAATTTGGAAGTTACGGCCGTAAGTGTATTTCTGCCGAGAAGCGCCTGCGCTTGATGTTTTGGCCATAACTTTCTCTCCCAAAGTCCGATTGTGGTGATTCAAGTTGCGTTGGAAAGAAAACTTAAATATCTACAATTATTTGTGAAATAGCTCTTCCCAGATTCGAAAGTATTCTATGACAAAGTTGAGCTTCAATCTATGACTAAAATTCATGATCACAATCCTTGCGGGTTTTTGATTTCCAACTTCATTTCAAACCTTCTTTGACCATAATTTTTGCATCTAATCTTCTTCCCACATGCCATTATTGATTTGGAGCTCTTTGAATATGCCCTTGAACCTCACTTCTTGATTTTTTTATATTTCTTTGGTCATGTTTCCTTTCTTTTTCTTCTTTTTGACCTTATATAGCACAATAAGTGAAATGCATTAAACGATGCTTCAATAAGATCAAACCAATAACAAAATAAGATAATGAGTGAATTAAATACATGATAATAAAGCACTTATCAATACCAAAACCTAATTTTAGGTCACCATCGAAGATGCTCTTATATCCTTGATTTAAGAAATAAAAGTGGATCGACACATTTTGTTATTTTGTGCTATCAACCAAAACTTAGGGCAGTGCTTGATTGGAAAGTGGAAAATGAGGTGGAATTTCAATTTCATGCATGAAATTTATTGGAATTTAAAAGTGTGTTTGTTTGGAATAAGAAAATTTTGGGTAAAAAATGCATTTACCATAGAATTGGAATTGCTATCAAGCACTAAGGTTGCGTTTAATTTTCCAAAGCTTTCCATGAAAAATGTATTTTTCAGATGATTTTCCAAATTTTGCGTTGTTTGATTGCCTTTTCTATGGAATTCCTTTTCCAACTTGTCTCGAAATTCAGTATTTTTCTTGATTTGGAGGAATTCATTTTCTAAGGAGGAATGTTTTATTTTCTATGGAAAATCTTTTACCATTTTCGTCACGTTTGATCCTTTTTGTTGTTGTTAATTGATTTATTTTTTTCCAAAAATTAACATTATTATTATCAAGTACAAATATGTGAAAAAATAAAAAATATATTTTTTATTAAAATAGCTAAATTTTGCTATATTTTTCATGAAAAATAATGTCAATCAAAGTATCAAACAACAAATGTTAAAAAATTATCCATTTTTTTCACCTAAAGAATTAAATTAATCAAACACATTAATTTTTAATTCCTAGGAATTCTATTTCTTTTCACTCACATTCCACTATTGCTATCAAATGCAGCCTAAGCTTATAAGATTTCTTCGAGATTTATAATTTAATTTTTATGAAAGTTAAAAATAAGTTATTTATTCTTAAATGATTAATTTCATTTTTCAAAAATTGTAGAGTAACTGGATTTTAATTGATCATGGTTGATACTTAGGAGAGTTTATTCAATGTAGAATTTTTCTTAATTAATTTCATTGGACTTTATTGACTTTTATGAATTTTTATAGATTTTCAAATATTTTTGCAGACTTTATATGAAGGATTTTCATAGCATTGCAAAGACTTTTATAAACTTTTATTTAAAAAGAATTTCATAGACTTCTTAAAACTTTTATAAACTTCTATTTTTTCAATTGAAAAACTTGAGTATTAATAAATTAATTTTCCTATGGCATAAATATTAAATGTCAATAATAATTATATGTCAAGTGAATCAAAAAAATGTGGCTTGAATGTAAATAGTTTTAAAAAAGAGCAATATATGTGATAAAAAATGGGAGAAAATAAAATCACATTCGATATTGACTTAAAAAAATTGTACTTTATGATCGCACTTCTTACATTGAGGATGGTGTATTTAATTTGAACTTCTAATTAAATTTTTTGAATATACAAACTTTTATAGATTTTGATTGATTTTTACTTAAATTTTTTAATAGCAATTCTTTCTAGAGAAAATTCTAGTATCACTTCGCTTAATTATTACTTGTTTAAATATAATTTAATTATTGTTTTTCTATAAAAATTTAATTGGATCTATTTTTATAGAAAAATTTAAGAAAACAATGAAAAAGAAAAGAGCGAAAAAATAAAGAAATAATATTAAAAAATAAAATATAACAAGTTGAAGTGATAGAAAAATAATGATCTGTTTAATCGTAGATCTAATGTTTCTAAAAAATAACATAAAAGAAGAAAGAAAATTACAATGTAGAAGATTTATTATTTTTTCTAAGTCTTTCAAAATCTTCGAGGTTAATGAGAGACAAATTAAAAGATTTTGTTGTTTCACTTTTTGTTTAAAAGTTAGTACATAGAAAATTTCATGGAAGTCTTTAAAAGTCGTTGACATTTTGAATAATACAAGACTTTTAAAATTCTTTATTTATATAATAAACCGTAACTTTTATGAACTTTTACAAAATTCATTAAAATTTATATTAAATACCTCAAGATTTTTACAAAGTTTCTAAAGTCTAAATTGAATACACCCAAAATTTTCAAATCCTTTTAAAATCTTTAAATATTTTTCAAAATTTACATTGAATAGACCCCCTCAAGAAATTGTTACTCACTATATTTTATCACTTAGGGCCTCAAATTTTTCAGGGCCAGCTTGGAGATCATGGAATTGAAAAATCGAAATTCATTACGTATAAAATTCAAAACTAGTGGGCTTGAAGCATTGAATAATAGTGGAAAATGTACTGAGTTGTTGTAAGATTATGAGATAATTATTGATAATTATTTAGTATTATCATACATAGATAATCTTATCTGGTCTAGATGAGCCTATTTATTATGATTGTACTCTCATTTTGAATCCTATAAATATGAATTTTTGATTTTCAGTAAAATACACACTTGAGTTTTGGCTCTCAATTTCTTCTCCTATATTTCTCTATTGTTTCTTCACTTTTATAACACATTAGCACAATAGAGTTCATCTGAGATCACCAATATTTAACTTTGTAGAATCTGGACAACATGCAGCAATTGTGATCAAATATTGATACTCAGCAATCTATTGTCCAATCATTTTGAAATTTGGACAGTAGGATCACAATTCGTTGTTTTTTCAAATCCAACTGTTAAGATTAAGATTCAATAATATACCTCGTAGGGCCTCAAAAATTTTCAAGGTCGATCTTGAAGGTCATGGAAGTGAAAAATCGAATTTCACTATCTATAAAATTCAAGATTAGTGAGCTTGAAGCTTTAAATAATTATGGAAAATGTACATATTTTTTGTAAAATTATGAGATAATTATTGGTGGTTATTTAGTATTATCACAATACGTAGATGTCTTATCCGGTCTAGATGGGTCTATTTTATTCTGATAGTAACACCCATTTTGAACCCTATAAATATGAAATTTTGATTCTCAATAAAATACACACTTGAGTTTTGGCTCTAGATTTCTTTTCTTACATTTCACTATTGTTTCTTTAATTTTATAGCACCTCATTAGCACAATCGAGTTCAACGAAAATAGAGAGAAAATTTGAGATTAGCGGTATATAAATTTGTAGGATTTGGACATCATGCAACAATTGTGATCAAACATTGATACTCGGCATTCCATTGTCCAATCATTTCAAAATTTTGACAGTAGGTTCACAACTCGTAGCTTTTAAATCCAATAGTTAAGATTAAGACCCAATATATCGCTTAGGGCCTCAAAGTTTCCAGGGTTGGTCTTAGGGATCATGGAAGTGAAGAATCAAATTTCATTATTTATAAAATTCAAGATTAGTGGGCTTGAAGCTTTAAATAATGGTGGATAATGTACATATTTTTTGTAAAATTATGAGATAATTATTGGTGATTATTTAGTATTAACACAATAAATAGATAAGTCTTATCTAGTCTAGAATATTCTATTTTATTATGATTGTAACTCTCATTTTGAACCATATAAATATGAAATTGGTTCTCAATAAAATACACTCTTGGGTTTTGACCCTCGATTTCTTCTCTTAAATTTCTCTTTAGTTTCTTTAATTTTATAACACATTATCAGTACAATAGAGCTCAATGAAAATAGAGAGAAACTTCGAGATCAACAGTATATAAATTTGCAGGATCTTGATAGCATGTTGCAGCTGTGATCAAACATTGATATCTCAACAATCTATTGTCCAATCATTTTGAAATTTGGATAGTAGGTTTACAACTCATCGTTCTTCAAATTCCACGATGAAGATTAGGATCCAACAGTACATGATGAGGACCCCCTTGGTATATTGACAAAAAATTTTCACAACAATTTTATATCATCCCAAGAAAGCTAAAATGGTAAAATAAGTGATAAAACACCTTAACCCAAGTTTAAATCAAACCCAAAATTCAATGATTAAAGAACCAAGTCCAATGGGTATCAACTAAACAAATTTCAAGGTGGCAAAAATCAACAACAATACAAGTATAAACAATACTCAAGTAAAGTTGATTAACTTCCAAAGATAATACAAAAGCAAATGAGGTTTTTCCTTACCTCAGAGGAGTCTCACAAGACCGAGAGAAATGAACATCCATAGTTAATTCTAAGGTTTGTCAAGAAAATCATATTTATAGTACAAAATGTGGAAAGTAAAGAAAATGAGAAAATTGCAACAAAAACCACATTTTTTGAACTTCAGCGTGTTTCGGTCGACCGGACCGGTCGACCGATCCAATTTCGATCGACTGGACGGTCAAACGACAGTTTCGGTTGAACATTCCTCAACCGAAATTGACTAAGACCGAACAAAACTTTTCTGTAGAAGTTCGGTCGACCGCAAGGAAGATCGGTAGACCGGTCTTTGCTGAAGCTTCATTCTTCATTCCTTTGCTCCCAATTTGATTTTTGGCTTGTTTTCTTTACTCTAATCACTTGTTTAAGCCTTGAATCTTCTTCTTTGATGCCCCGGGAGTCCTTCAAAATAGACTTTAGAATTGTTTGGCTCGAATAATTAATTTTCTTTGTCGAGCCTCCCATGATTCTCATCAGACCCTCCTTCTTCAGGATGATTCGTCCCGAATCATAGGTTTGTCCTTGATACCTCATAGCACCTCCTGGATCAAAGGGGAAATTATGGCTCCATGTCTTGTGGTCAACCAATAATGCTCCATCATTTGGGATGCAAGAATGTATTGAAACACAAGTTGGATTGGCCAATATAGATGCAATTCAAGCTCCTATTTATATTCAACCTGCAAGAATTTTTTAAGCAAAATGGGGTGGGGATCGTTAGTTTCACAAGATACAAGATATGGATCATTGTACTTGTGATATTTCAACTCCAACTCCCCTTCCTGAACCACGAGACTCTTCTCTTCGCCTCCTTCATTTGCCACCTCCAATTTATCCTTCTCAATCAACTCCCCCACATTTTTTACCTCCACAACATCCTCTACATTTGTAATCACATGCACCTCCCCTCCAATATCTTCATTATCCACATGAGAATTTGGAGCTTCATCAACTATTTCTAATTTTAACTCCCCCTCCTACTTCTCAACTTCCTTATCAAAGGGCATCTCTTGCAATTCAACTACTCACTTTCACTCCCCTTTTGCACCCCAATATTATATTTGCACTCCCATGCAATGAACTCTTCTTCAAAAAATTTCATTTGCCTCTTCATGTCCAAAATGAGATCACTCTCCTCCTTCATAAGGCACCTAGTGTGGCCTATATTTTCTCTTTACTTATCCATCTCACTAGCCTTAGTTTGGGTGTTGGGAGCCCTCCTAGTGACCGTATATGTTTCTCTATCAAATCCCATATCATACCGCACTCCTCTATTCCGACCTATGCTCTCATCATAGTCATCCCTAAACTTTCTTCTATTGCCCTTCCTACCAATATTAGACTTTGGTGGTGGGGCCTCTACTCTAGCACCCAATCTATCCAACATTCTTCACAATCTTCTTTCCGTCTCATCTACTTGCCTAACAAAAGTGGTGGAAAGATCTTGCAACATCTCACACAATTCTTGATTCATGTTGTGCAAGTGTGGAAGTGTCCTCACAAAGAATTTATTTCACTCGTGTTTCACTCCAATTTTGCAAGGAACATAATCAATTAGATTGAGAGATATAATTCTTGTGAAGAATGAATCCACATACAAGCAAGAGACGTAGGAATGGATAGACACAAAAGCAAATGGAATTTTCTTTACTTGCTAAAACACAAGAAGATGACTATGAATTTGTAGGACAAATTTTCAAAAGCACAAGGTCACAAAGGCTTGACAAGGAACAAGTAATTGATTAGGAAGTGTTGGGTGTAGAGAAAAGTGGATTCTAACATAAAAGTTCTCTTTGGGGCAATTTATTAAAAACTTGATAGGCACACTTTTGAACACATAGAAATGCAAGTGTATAACTAATGGAATCACCCAACAAACTCAACAATCAAAATGTCCAATATGTAGGAACCCAACAAATAATCAAGAACAACAATTTTTCCCAATTTTTTTTGTAATTTTCGTTTTTTTTTTTTTTTTAATAACAACAACAAGAAATGTGAAGGATAGGTTTACCAAATTAGAGTCAAGCTCTGATGCCAAATGATGAGGACCCATTTGGTATATTGACCAAAAATTTTCACAACAATTTTATATCATCCCAAGAAAGCTAAAATGGTAAAATAAGTGATAAAACACCTTAATCCAAGTTTAAATCTAACACAAAATTCATTGATTAAAGAACTAAGCACAATGGGTATCAACTAAACAAATTTCAAGGTGGCGGAAATCAATAACAACATAAAAATAAACAATACTCAAGTGAAATTGATTAACTTCCAAAGATAATATAAGAGCAAATGAGGTTTTTCCTTACCTCAAAGGAGTCTCACAAGACCAAGAAAAATGAACAATATCCAAAGTTAATTCTAGGGTTTGTCAAGAAAATCATATTTATAGTACAGAATGTGGAAAGTAAAGAAAATGAGAAAATGAGCAACAAAAACCCTATTTTTTGAATTAACTTTTCATTAATATTCAAGCATAATGTTACATTATGGTCCTGAATAGCATACATATTATATTATTGCTTCTAAAATAGCATAAATCTTGATATACTAATAATATTTAAGATGGATTATAAGATATATATGTTTAGTGGATAGTGCAACTTCACACACAATCTTCAATATAAAAAGTACTCCTTGAAATTAATATTAGCACGGTTTTAGGTGTTTTGAATATCGTTGAAGGCTTACTAAGAGTTTGTATTATCTTCTCAAATGGTATAAAACTATATATAGATGATGTACTTTATTACTGCAAATCTAGAAGGAATTTGCTTAGTCTTGAAAATATCAGTTATAATGGATATCACATTAAAATGATGCAAAGAAAAAAAAGTATTGAATATATTTGCATAATTTTTTTTTTAATATCTAGCGAAAAGCACATAAAAGGAAATTTCTCAACACTCCCTCTATATGTATTATACATTTATAAAAATGATCGAATCAAAGATTATCACAAAACAGAAAAAAATTTACTTTTAAAGAATTTTTTGGACCAAAAATTTCACCAGGGATAAGACACTCTAATTAATGAAGGGTAAAATACAAAGAAAAAAGGTAAATACATAAATGTAAACATGGATAAAAGTTTTAGATTTTTCATGGGGTGTATTTATAATAAATTGTAGCTTGATTTTTTTTATTTTATTTAATAATATAAGCATGTGCTTTGCATATCTTATATATATGATGATGCGTGTAATTTTTTTGAAATATTATAATGTGTTTGGTAACTTATTTGTAAACAAGTTTATAAACAACACGTTAGAGTCAAACCCATTTGTAACCACACATATTTTCTCAAATCACTTTTCAATCATGTATTTTACCTCGAATGTTTATAAACAAAATTCTTTTACTTGTTCTTAAAGTAATTGGTAATTATATTGTCAAAGCAAAAATTGAAATTGTATATTTAGTCGATTTGTGAGTTGTATTTTCTTCATTACAGAATTTGTAATCATTTGCAACACAACTCTTAGGGAAGTTTCAAGTTTGGGTAAATGATCTATAATCACCAAACTTTTTATACGTCTTAATGTTAAATTATAATATCTATCTTTATCAACACGAATAGTGTAATATATATATAGAAAAATTACAATTCATCTCATATAATGAAGAAATATTATAATACAGCTCTTACATGTTATTAAACTGTAACACAAAATTAAAAATCTTGTAATGAAAAAATATGTTATTAATAAGAAACAAAATAAAATATTAAAACTAATTGTTAATGAAATTCATAATTGATTGACCACTCACAGCAATTTATATTTCAATTAATAGTTTATATTAAGAGCTCCCATTTCATATTCATTCAAACACCTTAATAGATTCACTTCTCAAAAGTATTTAAAAATAAAACTGTTAAAACATGGAACCAAGCTTTTCATTTCAATACCACAATGAGATCCCAAAGAAATATTAGGAATCGTGAACCAATGCTTTGGAACAGAAATGATAAAATTACAATACAACTATTGTATTAAGAAAATATTGCAATACATCGATCTATTCCACATCGTTAAATTACAGCACCAATTATTGATCTTGTTATCAACAATCCTTCTTTTTCCCCCAAAACCACTTTTTCCGGTACTTCTTGTTTTGGTTGGAGTCTTCCAAAAAATCGATTCATATTTCATATCAACAACAATCTTCCATTTCAAGGGTACGAACAAGTGGTGACCATTACAGGTGATGTCTGTAAATCGATGCTAAATTTTTTTTTTTTTTTTGGTTGAAGTGGATAGTGAATGAAAATTTAGGGTTACAAAGCAAGTGAAAAAAAAAAATGGAATTAAAGAAGAATAAAAAATTGAACAAGAGAATGATTTGGGTTTAATTTGGATATAGATTGGGTGTGAATATCGGAAGCAAGATTTGGAATTTCATGCGAGAATGTTGGGCAAGAGATATGGGAATAAGAAATTTAAATCGAAAGAGAGAGAAAATGATGGAGGTAATTTTCAGTTGTTTTGATATTAGACATATTTTTCTAGACTATGCACATAGAATTAGTGTATGGCTTGATTAATCAGTTGGGGATTATGCCCCTATGACCATATATGAAAAGTTTTAATGAGAATCGGTAAAAATTAAAGGTCTCATGAAATATGTGAGTAAAAACAAATTTTAGAAAAAAATGAGGATCAAATACAATAATTTTAAGGATACATTCTTTATGGATATTTTTAAGTGATATTGTGACATATCATACACTCATTGGATGGTAAAAATAACGACTCCACTACTTACTTTTTCACAACCTAATGTATGTGCGTCATGTCAAAAAAAATAAAAAATAAAATAAAGAACCACCACCACTTTTAAAGTGCATTAAATGTCTTAATTTTACTTGTGAGAGTATCATCAATGGTAATGGTACAATATAATTATTTTGTGATTTACATCCTAAAGTTGGCCAGAATCGTCTTCAATGGGGGAGATGTAAATGAGATGTAGATTACATTTTCGGCCAAAGACGTATAAAAAGTTAAATTTACATCTTCATATAGAACCAATTCCCCGCAAAAACAGCTATCAATTTATAAATTTTTTATGTGAAACATACAATTTAAATTTATTATTTTAATTTACATTTACATTACAATTTGAATTTATCTATAGGAGGAAATTTTTTATTTAGATCTACCGGAATATAAATGAGGATGCAAAAGTGATTCATAGATGCTAAATTACACTATCATTTTTATTTTATTTTTGAAAATAATATTTTTACACTATCATTGAAGATGCTTTTATTATATGTTTGTAACATTTTTCATCGCAATAGTATCGAAATTTTTCCATCTCTTATTAAATAAATTGTCTCTAATAACAGTTTGCATACAAAATATCCATTAAGGTGCTAGAGAAACTTGTTTGTCCTTCATATTTTCAAATAAGGAAAAAAAATACGAAATACAATAAAATATTTGTCATTGTTTTTTAGAGCACGCTAACTATATCAAATATTCTGTTAAAGGAATATCTAAGATAAAATATGACAAAATAAAGTGAAGACATAAATGCGACAATAAGTAGAAATTGTGAATTTCAGTTAAATTTAAAAGTACTCCCTCGTCTATAAAGATTTTATTTTCTTCTATCCTATTTCTTAGATTTCTAATTTGCACCTATTTAATGTACCTAGTTATCAACAAATATAAAATAATCATATTTAAGTCATTATTTAATATAGAGATATATTGGAAAAAATGAAAGAAAAACTTATATTTCCAAATATATTAATTACATTTTCTTAATTTAGGTTAAAATATAAACAAATAAATTTTTATTGAACAGTGGGAACAGATAGGCAAAAATTATTACTTCAATTATAAAATGATAAGCCTAATATATTACCAACTATGAATAGTCAGAGAATTTGGTGTGATACCACCCTATGTGACTCTTTATTGAAATATACAATCCATAAAAATCATATTTGAAAAATGCAACTTCTAATGTATTAATTGTAAATTTAACCATTTCACAAGTCTAGTTACAAAACAAAATTGCCACTTTTCGAAAGATATCCCACGTAAACAGTCCTATCTATAAATGGAAATTAGCAAAAACTAAGGTCATTCAGAAGGGATAAAGAAGTCGTTACTAATATCACAAAAATCATATCAATGCGTCAATTTTTTATCATACCTGAAATATCATCCTCAACATAACATCATCAAACTCTATCCCATATTCGATCTACAGCATACAGGAAACCATTATTCCATTCCTTTGTACTATTTGATACGAGTATGATACCAAAATCACGTCAATAAACTCCGTATCAAAGCATTGTTGCCTATGTCCAGTAAATATGCAATTTTTATTTATAATATTTTCATAATGAACTATGTTTTCAAATAGTCGTTATAATGGTGAAATAAATGAACATGTATGGAGAAGGAACTAGATCTTTAGTCCATAACTGTCAAGATCAATTACCCCATTTGATTTTTAGCTTCGGCTATTGGAAGCTTGCTATCTGAAGACACATCTTGAGTTCAGATAGTCAAGTGAGAATCCAATCCTTTTTGCGTTCTTGAAGGAGTTGGTCTTCAATGCACCTTAGTACAAGTAAAGCACTGACTACCAGATGCAAATGCACTGGATGCAAACTCATCACTTAAATCCCTAGAGATGGCAACCCCACTTCAGAGAAAGTCTGATGTGCTATTTGACTGATCCTTACGACTAGGATTTCGGATTCTCTTAGAACAAGAGCACCCTGAGAAGCTAGTCACCGGAAAGAAGAGATCATTCTTTAGCTGGTGTGGCAGGTAACCCTACTGCTGCTAAGATTCATTCCACGCTTTAGGAAGAAGGAAGACCTCACATAAGCTGACTCAAAAGTAGAGTGAGGATTTCTTTCAAAATTCTCTTGATTGCCTATTGTTGCTAAGATTTATTCCACGCTTTAGGAAGAAGGAAGATCTCACATAAGCTAACTCAAAAGTAGAGTGATGATATCTTTCACATTTCTCCCGATTGCCATTACCAGTACGGATGCCTTCCCTTCTTTCAAAGTCTTTCACTTACAGATACATGTAATATTTATAAAATGAGATGCTATTGTTTGGTTACTAAGGTGACATAATGACTGTATTTACATTTTATACTCTGTTGATTAACTAATGTACATGATAGTAGTGTAATTGCCAAGAATGTTTGCTTTATGTTTTAATTGAAATGGGTAAACATCCTTACAGGTTGAAGACATGTCATCACTGCATGCTTTTGTCTACTTTAGTGGTGAATTGAATCAATGTAACAATTGCAGTGGTTATTCCATATGTAGAGTTGTGGTACTTGTTGATTGTTCGTACAACGATCTTGTCAGATTGATATCTAAGGAGCTGAATTATGGGACTGCCACCCCAATACACATTGTCATTCATATATTTTGTAACTTGATATGCTCATTTCTATTCCCAACAACTCTATATGTGAACTTCAAGATTAGATCCAATACAATAAAAATAGAGGTTTTGGTGTGTAACCTCGTTAGATTACAGATGGAACATGTTTAACCATCAAATTGTTCTACAAGTATAGAAATGAAATTTTTAGAGTGAAGGAAAAAAATGCTAATTTTACACTTCTCTCCCATGTTAACTTAGTAATTGTTGGGTACATAAAATGCTAACGTGTATGTTGTTGAAAAATGAATGACCAAGATTGTAACTAGTATATAATGTTGTGAAAATTAAACTATATGCATCAAAGCATTGGTGTATGGTTCCTGAAATTGTATTTTTACTATAATGTAAACAATAACTTACCAAGAAATACTACTACATCAGTTGACCTTTGCTGGAAAAGGCAATCATTCTAGCATGACTACATTTTATTGTTGGGGTTCTAATACTACTAAAAAATTAAGTGCGGTGACATCTGGAATCTGGTTTTAGATCTGACATTAAGCAACCATATTTAAGAATCACACCTTTAACTTTACTGGTAATTGTAAAGGGATATATTTGAATCAACGTGTCCAGATCATGCTTGAGAATGCATGAGATCTACATAATGTTATACATAATTTCAGCCAATGTGTCAAACATTGGAATCAAATGCTGATATGTTTTTATGAAATGCACAAATTAAAAATAATTTTTTTAAAGTGAAGGAAAAAAATATTGATTGTATACTAATCTCTCAACATAATTGTTGGGTTCTGATACTATTAAAAAAATGAGAAAGAGTTGTACATAGAGTTAGAAAGGTAGACATTAGATACCAAGGATATGGTTTGTAAATTAAGGAAATCCATCTATGTGCTCAAGCATGCTTCCCGTCAAGGGTACTGATAAGTGTGTTTTACACACTTATTTTGCCTTTAAATCAACAATTTAATTTAGTAATTGAGCGAATTTTTACTTATAAATTGTGTTTATCTTGTACAATTAGGTACAACCTCAATTGGAAAGAAAATAGACAAGATTGGAGAGCAATTGAGCGAAAAGAAGAGCAATTTCGATTTCCAAGGACCTAATTGAAAGAAATCAAAAGTTTGGAGACTCAATTGCAACATCTCAGAAAGATGGAGGACTTACTTTGCAAATATTTCAGGGGCATATTTGGAATAAAAGTCAAAATTCAAGGACTAAATTGAAGAAGACAAGAAGACCAGGGACTTGACGTGCAATTGTTTAAAAGAAAAAGGAAAAGAAAAGAAAAGGACAAAAAGACAATATATATATATATATATATATATAAAATAATATATATGTATTATATATATTGACAACATTGGATTTGAGGCGAGCGCCCATTAATTGATGCAGTTGCTTTTTCAACTGTCCAGGCGATCGCGTGAGCAATTTTCGACCTAATTCCGATTTTAATTTTCTGTTTTTATTATTTTAAATTAAGGTCTCATTTGGCTCGAATTGGACGCGTTTTTTGAACCATTTTAGGTCTAAATTTTGGAAGTATAAATACTCTCATTTCTTAACACCAAAAATCACAATTTTTATCTCAAAACCCTGGCCTCTTCTCCCATTTTTCTTCTTCTTTTCTTTTCTTTTCTTTGTTTTTGCTTTATTTTGTAATTTAGTTTGTAGTTTATTTTTGTTTCCATGTTGCTAGTCTCCATTGGATCAAAGAAGCAAAAAGTGAGGTGAAAATTCAAAACATTGTTGAAGGAATTTTGGGGAAAAATCAAGGGAAGTGATTTATTTCATTATCTTGTATTTTTAATCTTTGATTTCTATATTTTGTGATGTATTTTTGTAAACCTCAACTTTTATGCAATATTTATATAATGGGCTAGTTATTTTTATATTGGAATGATTGATGTAGCTTAACTTAGTTTAAGTAATTTTAATGTTTGTTTATTAATTTTGAACTTATTTCATGTGTGTTTGTTATTGAGATTATTCTATGTGTTTGATTGATCACCAAATATATATTTTGTGAAGTGTATGGTAATCGAGAGATACTGTGCATTTTAGACCAAATAACAAATGTTCTAGGTTCTTGTTAAGAATAGAGATATACCTTAAACCCTAGATGATCCATTAAGCCATTTTCACAAAGAGTTAATGCAATTGATTGGTCTTTAATCGACATAGAGATATAGTAGGTTAAACCAATTTATTAGGGTTAATTTCACTCGAGAGAGGTAATTAGCTAAACTTGGAAAATCGGGTCTAACATTGTAAATGAGTAATTTATTAATTTGCATGTGTTGAGAAATTACTTAAGCTAGAGTTAAGTAAAATCATGAATCTCAACTATTTTATCTTCCATTTTCCTTATTTTAATTTGGTTTAAAATTATTTTCTTTAATTTAGAATTGTCAAAAATCCATCTTATTAATTGTGTGTTTCTCTTTATTGTTAGAATTAAATTAATTAAAGTTATATAATCTAAAGTAAACATTCCTCTTGTGATCGACAATCCGGACTCAAAAAGTCCACTTTATTATTTGTACGCGACCAATGCGCTTGCGGTACACACTATTTTGAGCGAACAGGTACTACAAATTTCATCAAGTAATTGGTTTTGAGAAAAATGTTGTTGATGATTGTGTGTATCACAAGTCCAGTGAGAGTAAGACTATTTTCCTAATTTTGTATGTTGATGACATACTAATTGCACTAATGATACAGGCATATTGCACGAAATCAAGATATTTTTATCAAGAAATTTTGAGATGAAAGATCTTGGTAATACCTCTTTTGTATTTGGGATTCAGATACATCAGGTCGCTCTCAGGGTATTCTTGATTGTCACACAGAGCTATATCGATAAAGTACTTAAGAAGTTTGGCATGCAAAACTGTGAAATAGGTGACACCCCTGTCGCTAAGGGAGACAAATTTAGTCTCAATCAATGCTCGATAAGTGACCTTAAAGTTTAGGAAATGCAGAAGATCACATATGCTTCATCTATAAGGAGTCTGATGTATGCTCAAGTATGTACGTGTCCGAATATTATGTACATTGTTGGGATTCTAAAAAGATATTTAAGTAACCCTGTAATGGATCACTGAAAGGCAACCAGAAGGGTTATAAGTTATTTGAAGAGAATGAAAGATTAGATGCTCACATATAGAAGATTAGATCAGTTGGAGACAACGTTTTCAGACTTGGCCCGTGCATTGACCAGACCGAGAAATTGGGTTAAGAGTCAGAGGTCAACTCGGAGTCTACTAAGGCATTAATTAATATTAAAAAAAATTCAACAATTCAAAAAAATTAAAAAAATATATAAAACCTGGCTCAAACTCGGGTCGGGGTCGGCCAGGTTTCCCGGGTCAACCCGGGTCGTTGACTAGGTTTGACCTGACTGGATCTTTAATGTGACTCGGCCTGGTTTTTGGGGCAATCGACCCGGCAAAGCCGGGTTTGACAACATTGGTTGGAGATCATATGATATTCTGATTCCAATTTTGCTAGATGTCAAGAGAGTAGGGGATCCACATCAAGCTACATCTATTTGTTAGCTGGAGGAGTTATTTCATGGAGGAGTGCCTACCAGACACTTATAACTTCTACCACCATGGCAGTAGAGTTTATAGCATGTTATTAGGCATCTAACCATGGAATATGACTGCAAAATTTTGTCACTGGGCTGCACATTCTATACGGGCAAAAAAAGACCACTAAAATTATATGGTGATAGTAACTCAGTAGTTATATATTCCAATAACAACAGAAGCTTGACAAAGTCAAGTTATATAGAGATCAAGTTCCTGGTTATAAAGGATAGAGTTCAAAGTGGACATGTGTCAATAAGAGCACAATGAGACAAACTTCATAATTATGGATTCGCTTACTAAGTGATTACCACCCAAGGTCTTTCATGAACATACAGCTCATATGAGTACTGTATTTCTTGATGATATTTGGTTCAGTGGGAATTTGTATTTTAGATGCTTTTACATTAGACACATTTATTGTTCTTTTGGATACGACTTATGGTTAAAGTTATTTTTAGTCATAAGATGTTATGTTTATTATCACTGAGCTTGTTTGAGGATGATTTCACTAAGGTATGTTGGAATAGTTGGAAATAGGCATGTTAAATATAACAGTGCATGTGATTTCCATGATACACATCAATGCTTGATCCATGTCATTCAGTTATACTGATATATGTGACAATCGATGGGTTTAGTTATGATAAATGTAGCGAAAGCCCTTTGATCCTATGTTGATATGATTGATGGACCACATTGTTTGGAGATGTATTCAGTAATGATAGTAGAATTTTGAGTACTCATAAGGTTATGATTGATACACAATTGTAAGGTAACATATATAGCCTGTTGAGTGCATTTTACATGCATATTTCATATATTTTTTAGTAATACTTTTGGAGTAATTTGGACAAATACCTACTTAATTGTGCATATTTTGTGGTTAAATAGGTCTAATAATCAACTTCAGGGAGAAAACACAAGATGGAAGCTAAATGAAAGATTTATTGAAGAAATTGAGGAGAAAAGAGTCAAATCCGTCAAAGAGTCAACGTTTGGGGACCAACTTGATCTACACTGAAAAATGGAGGACCTAAATTGCAATTAAAAGAAGATCAAGCTGCAAGACATCACTCAGAGGAACCACGCGATCGTGTGGCTATGCACAGGTCGCGTCGCGATATTGGCCAAAAATCCAACCCGAGACTAAAAAGGGCAACCACGCGATCACGAGGTCAAAATATTGAGCGATAATCTGGGCCGACCCGGTGCGGCCCAAAAGCTGTTATACGCGGATCTACGCGATTTGGGTGTATTTTTGAGTGATTTTGGGTATTTTGAAAGCATTCTTTACCTTTTGGAACTCAAGAAACCCTAGGCTCTCTCTTTTCTCTCTTTTTACTCTCTTTTTATCTTGTAATTTCTCTTGATTTTGTATAGTTTAGTTGATGAATATTGATTAAGGGGAGAAATACCAAAGTCATTGTGGAAGAATATTGATATTTTGAAGCTTGGCTCATTGGTTGAGGGAAGTATTTATTGCTTAATCTTCATATTTCTCTATTTACTTTAATCTATTGTTGAAATGATGTATTTAATTCTTGAATTTTACTGTTATTTCACTATGGGCTAAACTATTTTGTGTTGGGATTATTGATGAAGCTTGACCTAGCTTGGTTGATTTTCATGCTTGTTTTAAGAATGTAAGCTATTTATTATCTTGTGCATTTATTGTTATATTTATTGACTAGCATTTATTGTAGCCACATTTATACTTAGGTTTCATGGGATGTGCAATTATTGAGAAATTGTTGTGTATTCTAGATCAATACAATATTTGCTCTAGGTTCTTGTTTAGGATAGAGATATACCTAAAACCCTAGATGACCCATTGAGCTATTTTCATAAAGGTTTAATGCAATTAGTGTGTTTTTAATCGACATAGAGATATAGTAGGTTAATGCCACTAATTAGGGTTGATTTCACTCGAGAGGGGTAATTGGCTAAGCTTGGAAAATCGGGTCTAACATGATTAATGAATTGCATTTCTATTTGCTTGTTGTGAATTCAATTAGGTAATGGTCAAGTGGAATCAAGAATCCCAACACTCCTTTATCATCTATTCATCACCATTTTCTAGTTATTTATTTACATTTGCAACTTTAATTCTAGTACGAGAACATTCCCAAACAAATCTTTATTGTGTATTTTTCTTGTTAAAATTAATTATATTAGAGTGTAATTGAAATAGACAATCTTTGTGGGATCGATAAACCGGACTCAATTAGTCCACTATCACTTGTATGCGACTCGTGCACTTGCGGTGTGTTTGTAGCGAACATAGCCCAAGTGGGAGATTGTAAGACTTTAATCGATCATGTGGGCTTATATGTGGATTATTGTGTATTAAATCAAAGGCTATCAGATTTAGTTGAGTCCATTTAAAGTGATCTATTAAGGATTTGATATATTGAGATTTTATACATCTAATTACAGTATAGATCTTTATGTGTCTCACCAGGCTATTGTTCCTAATTTCATGATGGATCGAGTTAAGTTAACAAGCAATTTGTATATAAATACGGTTATGGTCCCTGAATCACACATACTGTTCATTATGGTCTGACATCATATCAGAGAGAAAATAAGGGACTATGTGTTGATTTAGAAGACTCAACCGCTGAATCGATCATCGTGAACCATGTCTCATTAAGGCACGAACCATATTTGATTAAGGCATGCTCCGCTTCAGTTACTTGATTCTTGATAATTTCAACGCGACGATTTAGATTATAAATAATTAAATGTAATAAATTTTCTATCAGCCTTAAGATTGTCGGAGCAATCAAAAACTTGAATATTCCTCAAATAGCTCGACTTCCAAACCCTTCTTCTAGGAAATGACCACTGCCCATCTGAGTCGATGCGTGTTGTCATTAGGTTCTGAGTTTACTACCTATCCACGCCATTCAATCATGGAACCACTGTCTGCTAAGTAGGAGAACAAGAAAGATGGCCAATACCCTAACACATAGTGACTGCCAAACACAAGGAGGAGAAATTTTAGATTTATAAGCTTACAGTCCAATAAGAGAAGAGCCTAGTGTTGTCACTGCAAAGATCTAGACTGACCTGAAACTATGAGCATCAATCCATCATATTCAGAGATGTACCATATGAAATTTTTGAGTTATCAATTATAATATCTTGACACCAATTTAAAAAGTATTATCTAATGAGTCATTTGTTACTTTCATCTAAATATACTTGACAACCAGCTTCAATGTTGTTAAGATCTTCACCGAAGACGGACACTTGCCACAATATGAAACTCAACATTGAGGCACAATTTTAAAATCAAATTGGATGATGCTTTGCTTATGTGTATGACGGAATTCGATTGAGCGCAATCTGAATCAGCAATTACCCATTATCCGTAAAAGAATTCTTGCATAAACTATGAAATAGAAAACTATTTTGCAATGGAATGTTTGGCGCTGATGAAACGGGAAGAAACGCTGACTCGGGTTATGATTTCCTCCAGCTAAACATACGACTTTCGACCATTGATAATGCAACTTTCGGTTTGAAGTTTTGATTGTATTTTAAGTATTAATCTGTTGGAGTAACATCTAGGACGGTTACAATTTGAGTGGGATTTGCTACATTGTTATTACAATCCATCCTAATTTTGAAATGAATATATCTATTAATTTGGGTGGTAAAATTCTACATAGAAGTTGGGAGGCAGGTAATATTGAATAAATAATACTCTCTATCCCGTGAATATAGATTTGTTTCTTTTTTCACACAGATTAAGAAAATGTAATTAATTTAGTTGAAAATATAAATTTTTCTTATATTTTATTAATATATCCCTACATTAAATATGATTATTTTATATTTGTTGATTACATGATATTAAATAAGGACATATTAGAAAACTTAAGAATATCTGAACTTTCAATAAGGAAAGTAGTTTATAATTTGGGACAGACATAAGAAATACAATCTATCCTTACGAGACGGAAAGATTATTTCTATGGCAAAATCAGTAAACAATACTATTGGAGTGGTATAGGGACTAATTTCTTCAGATATATATATTACTTAAGATATTGGAAAGTAGTTTATAATTTGTTATTTTGTTAAGATATTTCAATAGAGATGACAGTGGGCCGAGCCGGCTCGGCTCAACCCTTGGCTCGGAGTGGTCCACTTGTTAAATAGACGAGCCGAGCTAGGCTTGGCCCATGAGCTCGCGGCTCGTGGGCTGAGCCAAGTTTCGGCTTGTCCAACTCTTTTTTTTTTTTTTTTTACGTTAATTAAGTTAGTGCTCGGTAGTTAAAATATTTGAAAACCTTGAATATTATTAATATTAGTGGTACACACACATATAAATTTGTAATTAGTTATGAAATAAATAAACTAATAACTTAATAAGTATATAAGTAATGTTAGATTGTTATTTGTTACTTGTTAGTAAATGAAATTGAAAGCCGAAATGATGAATTATAATTTATAAGTTTATAATGTAAGTAAAAACTTGTTCAAATAATCAAATCTCCAATTATAATTTGAAAAGAAAAAAACTAAAATTGAGTAATAAATAGATTAAAGTTTAAAAGTTTCATAAATAAAACGCTCCCCCTTTTTTTGGGCTTGAGACGGCTACTAAATTGAATAATTGAATTTTTAATAGACAGAGTTAAAATTGTACACGAACAATTTGTTACGTGCACAATTTTTTTTTTTTAAATCAAAATTGTATTTTATTTTATATAAAAAAAATTAAAAGTCTAAAGTTAAATATCATTTACCTGACTGCATACAATTTCAGCATACTTATGTTGTATGCATAAATTGCCATCTTGACAATCTTTGACACACATTAATGCTTCCAAAATATCTTCTTTGAGTCGGCTCCCGACTTCTGATAAAACCCTTTTACCTGCACTAAAAGTGGACTCCGAAGCTACCGTGCTAACAGAAGGTGTTAGTAGATTTTTCGCTATAGTGGAAACAATCGGATAGCTTCATTCGTTTGTTCGTCAATATTGAAGTAAATCAAATTCTAAAGAATTAGCAGTCTCCACATTTTTAAGTAGATCTTGTTGAAAATAAAATTTTCAATTCTTTACGTATTTGAAGTGGACCTGATTCGTTGCAATTAGGAGACATACTTTAAGAAGAAGTTCCTTGTGTTTTGACTTATTTCTTCCATTAGATTGTATAATTCTACTTCATCGTCTCCAAGTGTAGTGGCACGTGATGGTGCAGATTGTGTGTGACTAAAATTAGTTCCTAATCGTGCTGCATATATGGTATACATGTTTACTAACCTGCTTTCTAAATTATTATAAGTGATATGTTTATCCAAAATCAAAGAGATATTGATTTTTGAAACAAGAAGTTTCGTACCCTTTAAATTGTAATGCGGTCTATTATGCATGCTAAGGAAAATAATATAGGTAAATCTTCTCAATATTTTCTAAATTTAATTTCCATAGCAATTATCATATCATCAAAAAATGAGTCATGTCTATATCTATAAAAAACTCTTGCAATAATATAAAGACGTTCAAAAACTCTTGAACTAGTTGGGTAATATACCACAGATAATATGTTGGTTGAATTGTAAAAACTTGTCAAAAAATTTTCACTTTATAAGTAGCTTCTCAATCCAATTCTATTAATAGAAAATCATCGTCCTTCCTAAGTGTTCTACTGTTATAATACTCCATTATTATGTGTTCATAACCTTCACGTGATTTAAGTAACAAGTATGTAGAGTTCCACATATAGCCTACATCGGTGATAAATTTCTTAGGATCTAAACCATATTGGGAACACATCTCTTCAAAATATTGTTTTCTACTCGATGATATGGTTATGTTATCAATGCATCTCTAAATTTATCTATATGATCTTTAATATATTTCAGTCCATCTTGAACAATTAAATTTAAAATATGACATACACATCTAACATAGAATAAAAAATTAGTAAAATCCGGATTAAGAATTCTACATAACTTATCTACTACAAGTTTATTTACACTAGCATTATCGAAAGTAAATGATCGAATTTTACTTTCGAACCCATATTCTCTAACAATTTGCAGTATAACATTAATTATGTTGGTTGCGTTATGAGGAAATTCTAGAATTTTAAAAGCGATAATTTTTTAAGCATAACCCAAGTGGATCAATGTAGTGTGCAGTTGCAGCAATATAATCTTTTTTGTTAATTCCTTCCCAAAGATCGAAATTAAAAGAAATAATACCACCATATTTATTTAAATCGATTATTAATTGTTTCTTAATTTTAAGAAAATATTCTATTGTATCAGAACGCAGAGTCTCTCGACTAATACAAACGTACCTGAGTTGAAGATAATTCTTGATGTATGTAACAAAGTGTTCATTGTCCATTATACTTAGTGGCAACTCCACCCCCGCAATGAATTGAACCATGTCAGTTCGATTCTCTTCTTCGGAATAAATCCAATTTGAAAATGTAGATCCCGCTGCAGAACCACTAGCGGATGAACCAAATTATAGTTGACTTTGATTTGATTCAACGAACTCGTGCTTGGTCTGACACTTGCGAAAGTGACGATTGAGGTGTGTAGTACCAATGCCCTTTTGTCATGCCAATTGTTGTGCACAATATTTGCACATAGCTTTAAACTCTTGAGCCCCTTCAATTATTTTTTCCGTTGCAACCAATTTAAAGTGATCCCTACACTTTGAAGTTGACTTCTTACATTTTCTAACTTTTCGTTTCCCTCTTGCGTCGGGAATATGAGGATCATTTTGTAAGATTTGAACCTCCGCATCATCTTCAACATTGTCCAAGTCGATTGCTTGATGTAATGCATCTTCTTTAATATTGTCGGGAATTGATACGTCGTTGAGACTGGAAAATTGATCATGGAACTGGGAGTGAGATTGTGGTGTTAGTAATCATACCTCCCAAATCCAGGTGGACCATCGAACAATTCATTAACAAATTTTTGGCTACTGAGATCCATTCTTTTGTATGTGGAGTGGTGTGGTGTGGTGGAAAACTTGAACTAGAAAATAAAATTTGTGTAATTTTAGTGATAAGAATATTGGAAATTGTGTGTTTATAAAAATAATAAATAGTTAGAATTGAGAGATGTAATGACAAGTTGAGGGATTGAAAATTTGAAATTGAAATATGTAAGTAACTGTAATTGTATAGAGAGAGCTTTGTAGACTTGTAGTAGAGAGCTTGGGCTTGACTAAGTAAGAATTAGAGAGTAAGTAGTAGAGATAACGTGGAGTGGAGAGTTGGCTTGTGTTGTGTATTTATAGTAGAGGAAAGAAAAAAATAAAAAAAAATAATAAAAAAAAAGTTATAAATCCGTTGCATGGTGCAACGATCACTTTTGTGACCACAAGCAACGGTTTTTTTTTTTTTTTTTAATGTTTTTTATTATTTTTCTTTGGCTAGTCAGCGAGCCGAGCGGCTCATTAGGCTCGTGTGGCACGAGCCACTAGTTGAACGTGCTCGGCTCGTGGTTCAACGTGGACGATCAGCTCACCCACTAGCTCGTCTTTTTGACGAGCTGAGCCGCTTTCTGCTCGTATCTTAGCGAGCCAAGCCAACAAGTCAACGGGCGGCTCGACCCGTTTGCTACCTCTATATTTCAATGACTAATATTTTTATATAACTTTATTTAGCGATAATTTTTTGTTAATAAATTAAATTTATTAAAATGCATATTTTTTAAAAAAAATTATTAATCTTAAATTTATTATAATCATACAAACTTTGAATGAAAGTAATAAAAAATGTTTGATTAGAAATATTTTTCAAGGAAAATCTTCATACCATGACGTCCACGTCCCATTTTTAATATAATTAAAATAATTATAAAATAAATTAGTGTTGACTCATTCAATTTGACGGAGCCTCAATATGTAGAAGGGGCACTCGACATTGTCAATTTTTTTAACCACGTCAACTTAACATTGTAATTGACATTGTGCATTGAAGAGACATTTTTAACCCAATTCTTCATTTTGCAAACGTGTCAAATTTTTTTTCTAATTGACGGAGTGCATTTGAAATGCTCTAAAGAATGAATCAGTTAAATATATGATGAAGTCTTATTTTAAAAAATTGCTGTATCTTTCAAAATTATTATGTTCATGGTTGTATCTATATATATATATATATATATATATATATATAAAGTCTTTACCAAAAATAAACACACACACACTTTCCCGCCAAAATGAACTTACTAAATTTGGAAAGATTTTGTAAAAAACACAAGAATTAAAAAATAAATATAAAATGATTGCATTTTAGAAAGTATAATGATTGTAAATTGAATTACACTTTTGAGCACTACATGTATTTTTTCAAAAAAAAAAAATTGTTTTGAGCACTTTTAAATTATATAAAAAATAATGGTAGTTAAAATTTTTTGTTTCAAAACAAAGAATGTGATGTTTTCAATGTAAAAATTAGTAATTGAAAAGTGGAGAGAAAAAATATGTATAATTAAAAAGTAGTTTAAAAAAGTGTTGTTTACATATATATATAAAAACAAAGTCTTTACCAAAAATAAACACATACACACACTTTCTCACCAAAATGAACTTACTAAATTTTGAATGATTTTGTAATAAACACAAGAATTAAAAAATAAATAAATAATGATTGCATTTTAGAAAGTGTAATAATTGCAAATTGAATTAAACTTTTGAGCACTACATGTATTTTTTCAAAAAAAAAAAAATTGTTTTGAGCACTTTTAAATTATATAAAAAATAATGATAGTTAAAATTTTTTGTTTAAAAACAAATAATGTGATGTTTTCAATGTAAAAATTAGTAATTGAAAAGTAGAGAGAAAAAATATGTGTAATTAAAAAGTAGTTTAAAAGCATGTTGTTTAAAAATATTTTGTCAAATAAAGATGCTTCGTTCCAATTCCAAAAAAGGATAATTTAATTTTTTTTTAACAAATTTGTTTTTACTTAATAGGATGATTGATTTTAATATAACTATTAATCTTATTGTGTATCATAACTTTTTTTTTTTTTGGTGCAAAATGTGAAAAAAATTACATCTAAAGCATTCATAAGTCTAATTTAAAAAATAAATAAATAATTCTCTATTATTATAAAAAAGTATTCAAGATCCGTAAATTCGAAATTATGTTAAATTAATTAAAAAAAATTATTCAAAAATATTCTGCTTAATCATAGTGTAACTAATTTGGTAAAGTAACATTAAATTATTTATAAAGATATAAAATTATATCATAAAATGTGTTGAAAAACATTTAAATAACTCGAAAATGATTTTGTTTAAAGAACGAAATATGTTTTAGTTTAAAGAAGTTAAGAACATTCCTTATATTTTTTTTATAAGTTTTCCAATTAGATTATATAAAAAGATAAATTAAATGACTAATCCAAAAATTTTCTCTCAAATCGAATAATTTAATATTTGATTGAATATAATTTTTCTTCATATGTAATGACAATTGACAAGAGTTAGAAGTAATTAATCTCGCATGTTGGAATGAAAATTATTTTACAAATAAAACGACATTTACTCATTTGGAGTAAAATTAAATAAACAAAAAATATAACCACAATATTATTTACCAATTGAAAGTAAATATAAATTTATGGTTGTTAATTTTATATATTAAATTTTATTTCAAAATAATTTAATATATAATAAAATGATAAAAATATCTTATTAAAAAAAAGAAAGCTTAACAAACAAGTAAATAAAAATATTTTTTAAAAAAAAAGACAAACAATTTTAAAAAGAAAAGATTTTTTTTTAATTTTATTTTATATAATGATCATAACTTCTTATTTTTTTATTAGTTTTGTAAATGTTGCATATCCTATTTTGATTACTCATTTTTTTTTATAATTTTGAACTTGATAATATTTTGTATTAAAATATTATTATACTATATTTTTATTTGACATGATTGTATAATTAATATATTTTCATAAATTTTGATTAAAATCACTATCACTACTATATTTTCGTACATCGCACGGGTGAAAATACTAGTTACATATACATCACAGATCATAATCTTTCTTTTCAACCAAATTTATATATATATATATATATAAAACTTCTCCAATCACTTTTTTATCACCCCATATGTATTTAAATCTTTATGCCCCTGTTTGGTTAATGATAGAAATCAAATTTTTAATAAATTTTGATAAAATTTAAAAAAATGTGGGGTTGAAAGGTTGTGAAACCCATAAAAAGTGTAGTTAAAATTAAATATTGATTTTGAATTAAATTAAAATCTTAAAAAAATATATATATATAGTACTACCGAAGAGGGGCTAAATAACTTCATAATTATGTACAAGGTACAAGTAGTATTATTCCTATCATCATCATACTTACAAAAGCATCATAACTCTAGTATTAGATGGTTCACATTCTTCAAAAATCAAAATTTCCAGTTTACAAACTACGATTCCTAAAAATGACTGGACATTTCAACCAGACAATATTATTCAGGGATTCCAAATTAGTTAAAATTAAATACCGAACAAATTCATGCAGACGCTTCCATTTGCTGACCCACATATTCCACTCATTTTTCAACATCTTTCTTTTCTCTCTATCCTGCTCACTCAATTGCAATGAAACATCTTGATCCACTGCTTCATACTTCTTGCTGTATTTCTTCAAGTTTTTAGCAACCTCTTCTTCTTTATCAGGACTCAAGAGGGACGGAGGTCTTGGGCGCCACAAAAACTGAAATGAAGAGGAATTATTCAAGTATAAAAAATCAGCCTCAAAGAGAATAGACTAATGTCCTGTTAGATAGGAACAGAGAACAGTAGACCAAGTCCACTTGCCAACGAGCAGAAAAACAGAACTTACTTGGAAGAAATGGTCCTTCATTATTTTATATAGCAGCTTGCCATTGAAAGACCAGACAGTGAACCCATTTTCCATCTCATGAACCGAGGTAACTGATGTGACAACATATCTATAGAAAGAAAATTTCAAGTCACGAACAGGAGGACATTCGGTCTCATGTGAGATAATAATTAACCCATCTTACACACACACACACAGAAACAGGCAAGTCATTCTGAGGCGCAGGAGTACAATATTTTTCATGCTGTGAACCAAAAGCAATGAGATTAAGTCTTTGCTGATATATTTCAACGCCGTTACTGTTGGATATATATATATATATATATATATATATGCATGTGTTCAAAATGATTAATCTACACTACCTTAAAAGTGTAGATAAAGAAGAATCTTTGACTTCACGATTTTGTTCTCAAATATTTTGCCTTAAATCAACTATGTCCTCTTATATTGGTTAATTATTTAAGTTCAAAAAATGAAGAGACTTACTTTGTGCACCCCCATATTCTATTTTTTACAATATATAAAAATTTGGGATTTAGGAGAAACTTTTAATTACCAATTTTTATTCATGTAATTAAATATTTTATTTCATTATAATCTTTCAATTATTTATTATTAAAATATTTTTATTGTCTAACAATTCACAATGTTATAATAAAATTTTAAATTATTATACTTTCTCATAATATTATACTACCGCATTTATGTAGTATTAAAAAAAAATTATGTTTTAATTTTTACTTAGACCTAATTTAAAAAATTGAATTGTCTACTCAAATTCCATAGTTTACACTATATATATTATAAATGTATAATCTTATGATGTTCAATTCAAAAGTTTACAATTTCATTAATCCGTGAATTTAATGTCATATGTTACACATGAAAAAAAAAATGTACTGTACAAATTTAATTCAAATTTACCTTTTTTTTATCCTTTTATTATTTGGGTCATTTTTTCAATATTTTTTAGAATTTTTAATGATTTGTTGTTAGAGTTGAAGGGAGTGATTTTGTACATCCCTCATATTTTATTACAATATATAAAAAATTGGGATTTAGAAGAAACTTTTGATTACAAATTTTTTATTCATACCATTAAATATTTTATTTCATTATAATCTATCGTTTATTTATTATTAAAATATTATACTATCTAACAATTTACAATGTAATAAAATTTTGCGTTATTATACTTTATTATATTATTACACTCTCGCATTTATTAAGTATTAAAAAATTATTTGTTGTTAGGGTTCGTATTTCTGATTTATAAGAAAAAATATCTTATAATTTTTACAATGTCCTTCAATAATAATCTATTCATCATTTTCATTCACAGTGGTTTCATTTCATGTGTATTCTATTTAATAATTTTAATATTAACAATATCATTCATAATATACATAAGTTGTGCAATGCACATAATAATAATAATAATAATAATAATAATAATAATAATCATCATCATCATCATCATATATATATATATATATATATATAGAATTCACATAAATCCGCACATAATTTTCTGTTTATTTTTATTTTAGGTAATTTCGAATTTTATCAACTTATTTTAATAATTGGAATAGGGGAGTTTAATTAATCCAAAATCAATTTATATGTGACCTATAGTAAATTATTTATGGATTTATGAAAAAGAAAATATCTATAAAGTCAAATCATAGATTATTTTTATTCTTTTGTTAATTATTGCATTATTCTCTTTTGTCAATAACACTCTAAAATTGTTAGGTTTTTTGTCAATATTATCCTGAATCTTTTTTTTTTTTTCCTTTTATTAGTCCGTAATATTAATCTACAATACATGTAAACATTCTGTAATAATTTTCTTTATAAGGGTTGGATATGTGTGTTTGAAGTTATTGAAATTAATGAGAAAAATGACTAAAATGAGTAGTAAATAAGCGTTATCACAATTTTTGTGATCATCCAAATTGCATAAAGCGTGTGTTATGGTAAACTTTTTTCTTACATTATCTTTTCTCAATTCAAAACATGAAATTTAACAATCAATAGTTTATGAAATTTATTGAAAATCTGCATTTTTGAATTTTCCTTACAAATTTCCAATTATTAATCAAATGATAAAAAAACAAAAAAATATGATTGAAATTTGAATAGTTTTGTAACTTCCTATTATTCAATAACCTATTTTCATATTCAATAGTATCTAAATTCTTACATATGTTTGCAAATTCATTGAAGAAATAATATGCTTTATTATTATATAAAACTTACAACATGTCATCGGTATTTTTTCCAAATTAGATTTCGAACACACTACTTACTATTTTTTTGTTCAAATTTACATGATTTTTTTATTTTCATTTTCGGCTGATTACTTCTCACATTGAAATTTATTACCTCAACAACTTTCAAAAAATGGTTTTACTTTTGTGAAGATATTATGCATCACATTCATCATATACGTAAGATGTGCAACACACGTGCTTATTACTAGTGATAAATAAAGGAATGATTTTGAAAAGAAACGGAAATAAAAAATCAAAGGTGGCATCATTTATAACCGTGCGACCACACGTCGTTTTTGACGTGCAATTTGTTGGTAGAACCGTGCGACCGCACGATGGTTCAACCATGCGGTCGCACGGTGTTAAAATCCGACAGTTAAGTTGGTTGAAGTTGGCACCTTTTGAAGAAACTTTTCACTTTTTCATGAAAAGTTGACACCAATTCGTAATAGGTGCTTGGATATCTATAAATAAGTGCTTCTTCTTCATACCAAATTACTTTTTAACAATTTTGAATCAAGATTGATATCCATATTATTCCATTTCCATCATTCCAATTTTAGTGTTCTTGTTTTTGTTTCAAGTTCTTATTTTACTTTATTTAAACTTGAAGGAAAGACTTGATTAATCCTTCAAACCTATTTGCAATAATCCCAAAAGCAAACTTGAATCCTGGTGGGTGCAAATATAGTTTGAGGACAACGTGTTTTACGTGTTTGAGCCTTCTATTTCTTTCATCAATTTTTTTGTTTTGTATCATTTTCTTCATTCTCATACACCGTATTTCCAACATTCTCAAACAATATTTACCATGGAGAATGAAACAACTCTTGCAACTATCAAATTGATGAACCAAGATCTTGTGAGGCTCGATAGATTTGATGGAACAAACTTCACGCGTTGGCAAGACAAGTTAAAATTCCTACTCACCGCATTGAAGATCTTCTACATTTTGGATCCGGATTTGGAACCTTTAGTGGAACCAGCGGAGACGGACAATGAGGCAATAAGGGCCGAGAGGAAGAAAAGACAAGAGGATGAACTAATATGTCGTGGACATATTTTGAATGCTTTGTCGGACCGGTTATATGATCTCTACATCAACACTTCTTCGGCAAGAGATATTTGGAACGAATTGGAAAACAAATACAAAGCGGAAGAAGAAGGTACCAAGAAATTTTTAATCACAAAATATTTTGATTTTAAATTTTTGGACAATATTCCTATTCTCCCTCAAGTACATGAATTTTAAGTACTTGTCAACAAATTGAAAGCGGTCAAAATAGAACTCCCGGAATCCTTTCAAGTGGGGGCAATTATTGCCAAACTTCCAAGTGCTTGGAAAGGATACCGGAAGAAGATTCTTCATAACTCCGAAGACTTTACTTTGGAACGATTACAAAAGCATCTACGCATTGAAGAAGAATCGAGAATGAGAATTCTTATGAAGCCAAATCAAAAGTAAATGCTATTGAAAAGGCCGAACACTCCAAAAAATAAAAGTTTAATCCCCTTGGTCCCAAAAAGGACAAAGGGAAGTTTAAACCAAAATCAAATGAGCCATGCTATGTTTGTGAAAAACCCGGTCATTGGGCCAAGGTGTGAAGGCATAAGAAGAAATCCAATGGTGAACATAAAATAAACTCCATTGAAGATGACAACATCGTGGCTACAATATGTGGAGTCAACATTATAAAAGGAAAGGTTCGAGGATGGTGGTATGACACTTGTGCCACCATACATGTGTGTTATGATAAGTCTTTATTTAAAACTTATCATGACTTGGAAGATGGACATGAAATACAAATGGGTAATGAAGGCCGCTCCAAAGTGGTTGGAAAAGGAAGTGTAGACATCATCTTCACATCCGGAAAAACCGTTACTCTCACTAATGTATTCCATGTTCCGGACATGATTAGGAACCTAGTTAGTGGTGATCTTTTGGGAAAATCCGGAATCAAAAGTGTTTATGAATGCGGTAAACTTGTATTATCCCGTAATGGGACCTTTGTTGGAAAGGGCTATTCTAGTGATGGAATGGTCAAACTATGTACCGTTGACAATAAAAATATGAATAAAGTGAATTCTGCTTATATGCTTGACTCATTTACTTTGTGGCATGGTAGATTAGGGCATATAGGCAATAAAACTATGAAAAGAATGAAAATGTGTGACTTAATATCTTATGATGAAAACAAAGTTTATAAATGCAAGACTTGTGTAGAATCTAAGATGATTAAGAAACATTTTCATAGTGTAACTAGAACAAATCAATTATTAGATCTTATGCATACCGACATATGTGAATTAAATGGTATGTTAACAAGGGGTGGAAATAGATATTTCATAACATTTATTGATGATTGTTCTAGATTTACTTATGTTTATTTATTAAAACATAAGGACGAGGCTTTTGAAACTTTCAAAGCATATAAAAATGAAGTTGAAAATCACTTGAATAAGAAAATAAATTTTTTTAGGAGTGATAGAGGAGGTGAATACTTCTCTAGTGATTTTAACTTATTTTGTGAACAACATGGCATAATTCATCAATGTAGTGCACCTAGAACACCCGAACAAAATGGTTTGGCGGAAAGAAAAAATAGGAAACTTATTGAAATGATTAATGCAATGTTGTTATATTCTAAATTGCCATTTAATCTTTGGGGTGAAGCATTACTTAGTGCATGTCATATATTAAATAAAGTTCCTTCAAAATTTACAAAAGTATCTCCATATGAATTATGGAAATGAAGTAAACCAAATATTGGTTACTTTAAAGTGTGAGGGTGTCTTGCTTATTGCAAAAATGCCGATCCTAAACGAACAAAACTTGGTCTAAGAGGGATCAAATGTGTATTTGTTGGATATGCCTCAAATAGTAAAGCATATTGATTATTGAATTTGAAGGCCAATGTGATAATTGAATCACGGGAAGTAGAGTTCTTCGAAAATTCTTTATCTTCGGATAAAAATATTAAGGAATCAAATATAGAGATTCCAAACTCTACAAGATCATTTGGAGAAACATCCTCTAAAGGTGTAATGATCCTAATGAACTTCGTAGAAGCAAAAGAACTCTAAAAGAAAAAGTATTAGGACCGGATGAAATAGACTCTCAACTTATTTCTCTTTATCTTGTTGAAGGAAATATAAAGAGTGTCATTAGAACACCATATGTTCTACAAATCGAAACGGATCCTAAAACTTATAAAGAGGCTATGTCATCAAGAGATAGTATTTTTTGGAAAGATGCTATAAAAGATGAAATGAATTCAATAATGTCTAACAATACTTGGGAACTTGTTGATTTACCAAATGGCTCTAAACCTATAGGATGTAAATGGGTATTTAGAACGAAGTACGACACGGATGGTACTCTCAATACCTTTAAAGCCCGACTAGTAGCCAAAGGATATCGACAAAAGGAAGGAATAGATTATTTTGACACATATGCACCCGTGGCACGCATTACATCTATAAGAATAATGTTTGCCTTAGCTTCCATTTATGATTTGCATATACATCAAATGGATGTTAAAACAACTTTCTTGAATGAGGACCTTGACGAGGAGGTTTATATGGAACAATCTGAAGGTTTTATTCTCCCCGAAAAAGAAAAGAAAGTATGCAAATTAGTTAAATCATTATATGGTTTAAAGCAAGCACCGAAAAAATGGCATGAGAAGTTCGATTTGACAATTATGTCATTTGGATTTAAACACAATAGTGTTGATAAGTGCTTATATTTGAAGGAACATGAAAGACATGTTGTGATTATATGCCTTTATGTGGATGATATGTTGATCATAAGTAATCACATGGAAGGCATAAATGAAACAAAAATGTTTCTATCTTCCACATTTAAAATGAAAGATCTTGGGCAAGTGGATACCATATTAGGTATCAAGGTCTGGAAAGGGCATTAAGCAATGACCACTAAAGATAAATGAATCTTCTACCCAAATCCACAATAAGGAACACAAGAAAGATACGTGTCATTTCTGTCGCAAGCCTGGGCACCATAAAAAGGACTGCCTGAAACGTAAGGCATGGTTCGAAAGTAAAGGTAAGATTATTTCTTATGTATGTTTCGAATCTAATTTGGCAGAAGTTCCTTATAACACTTGGTGGATTGATTTCTGATGTACCACTCACATTACCAACACGTTGCAGGGATTCCTTTCAACCTAGACCATAAATCCAAATGAAAAATTTGTTCTCATGGGAAATCGAGTCAAAGCTCCAGTTGAAGCCATCGGAACCTATCGTTTGATTTTAGACACTGGACATGACCTAGATTTGTTTCAAACTCTTTATGTACCTTCTATTTCTCGAAATTTAGTTTCCTTATCAAAACTTGATTCTGCTAGATATTTCTATAATGGTGGTAATAGATGTTTTAATTTGTTCAAACAAAATCATCTTATCAGTTCCGCTATTCTTTGTGATGGTTTACATAAATTAAAGCTCGATAACCTGTTTGTCAAGACTCTTTTAACCTTACATCATAACGTTGATACTAAACGTGGTTTATTAAATGAACGATCTGCTTACTTTTGGCATAAGCATTTGGGTCATATCTCCAAAGAAAGGATAGAGGGATTAGTAAAGAATGAAATCCTTCTTGACTAGGATTTCACAAATTTTGGAACTTGTGTGGATTGTATTAAGGGTAAACAAACCAAACACACAAAGAAAGAAGCCACAAGAAGCACACAACTTCTTGAGATAATACACACCGATATATGTGGGCCTTTTGATGTTTCATCATTTGGTGGTGAAAAGTATTTTATCACCTTTATTGACGACTTTTCACGTTATGGTTACGTCTATTTGCTCAGTGAAAAGTCACAAGCTGTAAATGCTTTAGAGATCTTTATCAATGAAGTTGAACGGAAATTAGACATAAAAGTGAAAATTATTCGATCCGATAGAGATGGTGAATATTATGGAAAGTATGATGAAACTAGACAACACCCTGGTCCATTTGCTAAATTTCTTTAAAGATGTGGCATATATGCTCAATACACTATGCCAGGCACACCACAACAGAATGGTGTAGCTGAAAGACGTAATCGTACTTTAATGGAAATGGTTATGTGTATGCATTAAAGACTGCTATATACTTACAGACTAGGGTTCCTAGTAAGGCAGTTCCAAAGACTCCTTATGAACTGTGGACTGGAAGGAAACCCAGTTTAAGGCACCTGCATGTTTGGGGTTGCCCGACAGAAGCAAAAATTTATAATTTACATGAAAAGAAACTGGACTCAAGAACAATCAATGGATTTCTCATTGGTTATCCAGAAAAATCAAAGAGGTATAGATTTTATTGTCCTAACCATAATACTAGAATTGTTGAAACTGGAAATGATGGGTTCAATGAAAATGGCGAAGTTAGTGGGAGTTTAGAACCACGAAATGTGGAAATTCAAGAAGTTAGAGTTCAAGTTTCTCTAGCCTCAACTTCTTCTAATGTTGTTCCTCAAATTGATAAACGACATAACAATTTTCCAGAACAACAAATAAATGATCTAATGCCTCACAATGAAGTTGCTACCAATGCACCATCATTAAATGAACCACGAGAAATAGCATTAAGAAGGTCAGAAAGAAAATGGAGACCTGCTATTTCTGATGATTACGTGGTTTACCTACAAGAGTCTAATTTTGACATAGGAATTGTTGATGATGATCCAGTTTCATTTTCACAAGCCATTGAGAATGCTAATTCTGATAAGTTGTTAGATGTTATGAAAGATGAGCTGAAATCTATAGAACATAATAAAGTCTGGGGTCTTGTTGAATTACCTGAATCATGTAAAAGAGTTGGGTGCAAATGGGTCTTTAAGATGACGCACAACTCTAATGGTAATATTGAACGATATAAAACTAGACTTGTTGCCAAAGGTTATACTCAGAAAAATGGCATTGATTATAAAGAGACATTTTCTCCGGTCTCTAAGAAAGACTCATCAGAATTATAATGGCTTTAGTAGCTCATTATGACTTAGAGCTACATCAAATGGATGTGATAACTGTCTTTCTAAATGGAAATTTGGATGAAGAAGTTTATATGGATCAACCTGAAGGTTTTTCAGTTGAAGGAAAAGAATACATGGTGTGTAAGTTAAAGAAATCAATATACAGACTTAAACAAGTTTCCCGTCAATGGTATCTTAAGTTCAATGATACCATCACTTCCTTTGGATTTAAGGAAAACGTCGTTGATCGATGTATATATCTAAAGGTCAGTGGGAGCAAGTTTGTATTCTTGATTCTATATGTTGATGACATCTTGCTAGCTACTAAAGATCTTAGTCTATTATACGAGACTAAGACATTTCTCTCTAACAATTCTGAAATGAAAGATATGGGAGAGGCAACCTATGTGATTGGAATTGAAATATTCCAAGATAGGTCACAAGGATTGTTAGGGTTGTCTCAGAAAGCATATATATCAATAAAGTTCTAGAGAGATTTAAGATGGAAAAATACTCAGCAAGTGTTGCTCCAATTTAGAAAGGAGACAAATTTAGTCTCATGCAATGTCCTAATAATGAATTGGAACGCTAACAAATGACAGCTATTCCTTATGCATCTCTTGTTGGGAGCTTAATGTATGCTCAGACTTGCACCATGCCAGACATCAGTTTTTCTGTCGGAATGTTGGGCAGATATCAAAGTAGCCCAAGACTTGACCATTGGAATGCTGCAAAGAAAGTACAGAGATACTTGCAAGGAACGAAAGATCATTTGCTCATTTATAGGATATCTGATAACTTAGAGGTCATTGGATATTCAGATTCAGACTTTGCTGGATGTGTAGATACTAGAAAGTCCACATTTGGCTACCTATTCCTCTTAGCAGGAGGGGCTATATCATGAAAAAGTGCAGAGCATCAATCATTGCTGCATCCACTACGGAAGCTGAGTTTGTGGCATGCTTTGAGGCCACAACTCAAGGAAAATAGTTGCAAAACTTTATTTCAGGGCTTGGAATTGTCGACAGTATTGCCAAGCCGTTGAAAATTTATTGTGACAATTCTGCTGTAGTTTTCTTTTCAAAGAACGACGAGTACTCTAAATGTCCTAAACACATGGAATTGAAGTACTTTGCTATTAAAGAAGAAGTTCAAAAACAAAGAGTGTCAATCGAGCACATTAGCACCAATCTTATGATTACAGATCCACTAACAAAAGGATTGCCACCAAAGACATTTAATTAACATGTCGAAAGAATGGGTATTCTTAGAAATGATCATTGACATTATGTAATTATGATGTTTATGTACTTGACACTTGGAGCTCGCTTAAATATTGTTTTTGACAAAATATTATTCCCGTCACAACAGTTGGTACATGTACATGAATGGATTATTGGAATGTTGACAGGGATAGTCTTTACGAAGACATTATTGTTAAACAATTATAGAACTTCTCATTAATTATCATATTAAGTGGGGACTAATATAGTAGTACATGGAAGGAACGACATCAAAATAATGATGTAGAACCACCATGACTTTTATTAATCTTTACTTAAAGATGATATATTAAGTGACCAACGTATGAGAGATTTTAGCTTATGATATGCGTATTATGTTTTGGACAACATAACAAGACAATATTATAAGAGCCAAGTGGGAGAATGTAAGACCAATTAATGTGGCCCTTATCAATAAATGTGGATCTTATTAATAAAATAATTAATGTTGCTAAAATCTTTTGCAAATTGAGAAGTGTGCGGTTTCTTAATGAATTATTTAATGGATGTAAAATAAATGTACACTTTAATGGGAAGTGAACGGTTCTTTTAAGATCTTTAGAAGCTACCTCTCTCTACCTATAAAAGTGATACTGTAACCCATTAGTTGAACACGTCCAATTGTAGAGAGGTAAAGAGAGACAGAATAGTTTCTTGTTTTCTTTATTTCTTTAATTACAGATTTCATCTTCATAATTAATCAATGGATCAAGGTATGTTATTCAATTGCTTTAATAGATGATGTGAACATCATAGAATTCTAAAGATCTTGACATTAGGGTTTTTGCTTTATATGAAATTATAGAAATGCTAACATAAATACCTTGTATTGCTACATTAAAATCGACTACAGAACATGTTTATATATAGCATAGCACACTACAAACTTTAACTCTAAAGAGTATTGATATTGAATCGAAGTTCAAGATCCCAACTTCATTTTATGGCAAAAAGACGAGATTCTAAGGAAGATTACATTGTCGCTATACAATATTTATAAATGGATAAAAACAAACAAGAATTATATCAAAATATCTCACATCTAGTAATCAACAACCTCAGTGAGTTGAGCATGGTCCCAGTGGGCTAACAAAACACATTCTGGCGATTCCTACAAACCACTCGTGCTTACCGTTCGTCTCTATTGAAAAATTAGCTTAAGGGAGAATATGGTTCAGGCTGTACTGTACTGGAGTACAAGTAAGGCTCAAATCACTTATGTGTTTACACAAATATCTTTATTTTTGGAACTCCTATAAAAATACCTTTCAAAAATTTTTAGTAACTAAAAATACTTTATAAATTTTGAGTGTCACTTTTTTAATGTTTTTGTTACTTTTTAAAAAAAGTGATACAATGTCACTAATTTTTAAAAAAAGACATGTATGTTACTTTCTTTAATCAAACATAAATTAAAACCTTAGAATAAATTCATGATTTGTTAATTTTATTTAAAATATTAAAATAATTATGTCATTTTTCTAAAAAAAAAAGGTGACATAATTTATTTTTTATTATTTTTTCTTTTAACTAAAAAGTGACACTTTGTTTATGTAGAAGAAATGACACTTCGTCATTTTTTTAGTGAAAAAGTGACACTTGAATGCCGATTTTTCAACTTTTGAAATAACTATCATTGACTAACAAATTATACATGTCCACATATATTAGTAGACACATTACACATTCTTCATTCTCCATACAAAAGCACAATGTCACTTTTCATTTTCTTTTAACTAAAATTAAATAATGTAACTTTTTAGTGGAAAAAAGTGTTACTTTTTCATTTTTTTTACTTGAATGTCACTTTTTCAGTTTTTGCAATATTCATCGTTGACTTATAAATTACACAATAGATACACACACAATGCCACTTTTTTTTAAAAAGTGACAATGTCATCTCTTATCATTTTTCCTTTTATCTCACCTCATCTTTTAATTAAAAAGTGACACGGTTCAAAAAGTGTCAAGCTATCACTTTTTAGTAAAAAAAATGACGTTTTATCACTTTTTGATACTTGAACGTAACTTTTTAAATTTTTACAATATCCATCTTTGACTACCAGCGTCAGTGTAATTTAGCAAATTATACAAATCCAAAAATACTAACACATATATTGCACATTCTCCATTTGCGTACACAAACACACAATATGAACGCAGTAATAGATACGACATTTTTTTTTTTCAAAAAAAGTGATACAATACAAAAAAGTGACATGAAGACACTTTGTCACCTTTTTCAATTTGAACGTCAATTTTCTAGTTTTTGCCATATCACTTGAACATGAAATCAAACCACCCCAAAATTAAGTGAGTTTTTCTAATACCGGATTTGAACATCAATCTTGATCTCGCTTTCACCTTGGAGGTTTTAAACATAAAATAAAAGGCAACCCCACTCACCCCACCCCACCCCACCCCACCCCCCAAATTAAGTGAACAAAACCAAATATAATAATGTTTGATTGACGTGTTCCCCATATTGCCTATATTGAGGTAGAAAAAGCTTTCCATGCTATATCCAATATTTTGAGACTATCTTTGAACATACTGTAGTTAGATTAAACCTGCTGATGCTCTAAATAATTGCTGAGAACGCTTCCTCAGTATAACTGGTTGAAGACAAATAGAGGAGTCGAAGAGCACGCTCATATAGGTTATGATTATCATTCTAAATCAAGAATTAAAAAATTTAATTTTCGAATAGAGCAAAAGACAAATGGAGTTAGTTCCAATCCACTGAAATATACTAATTTATCAGGGTATCATTTTTCAGTTTCCAAATTCGAGGAAGAGTCAGTTCACATGTAACTCGAGCTTCTTGATATGGATATAATTGGAAACTAGTCTCTAATCCAACTCCGCACCCGCCTCCCTTTATTTTAAACCAAAAAGAAATGGGAACTCAATCAGACTTTCTTGTAGAAAACAAAAAAAAAAAAAAAAAAAAAATCTGACCAAAAATCATGGATTGCAGTAAAAAAAAAAATCAAAAAAAATCAAAAAAAAAAAAAAATCAAAATACCTGCAAGTAAAATAGGAATGAGAATGTGCTCTTTCCAAGGATTTGATGACGTTGAAACATCAGAGATCATTAGATCTGAGTTTCTTGAAATTCTTAGACGGTGGAAGATGGATATGTTTGAGTAGTTGAGGGAGCTTTGCAATTGGATTTAGGATCTTAGGACGTATAAATAAGGTTAAAATTGTTTAATTAGTTTGAAAGTGTTATGAAATAATGGGAAATGATGTAAGAAAATTAGGTATTAGGTTTTGAATAACTATTACCGTTATGTCCCTGTAAAATTTACATATTACGATTATGCCATTATCTGTCGCCCCTATAAATAGGGACCTATACTTCATTTGTAAATTGCACCATTCTTGAGAATCAAGAAGAATCCTCCTCCTTCTCTCTAGCTCTCAATCTCTCTCTCTCTCTCTCTCTCTCTAATTCTTGTTAGAATTTTGATGGTTTCACAACACGTTATCAGCACGAATCTCTACCCTATTGAGTAATATGACGGGAGTATGCTCTACAGTTGCATCTAAATGATGAACCTCTGTATCAGAAACCAGATTATTATTAATCATCATTTATACATCATAGATTAGAAGATCAATTCCAAATACGTAGAAAAATTGAAGAAATTGTATAATCCGAAACTTCCAAACCAAATTCACGCCAAACTGTATATCCAAATGATGATCGGAGACCGGATCCATGACCACGGCGACCGGATGATTCTTACGAACCGGCGCGTGTCGACGGCATCGGCACCGGCGCGGAGGCGCGTGATGCGCGTGAGGCCCACGCGCAGACGTCTCACCGGCGCGTGCAGCATTTCCCGGCGATGACGTCAACAGGAAGTTTGTTCATATCGACGATCTTGATTTTTCTATGATCTTACTTTTCTGTTTTGTGCAGTTTTGAGATTTTCCGGCAATCGAACGTGGCGGTTTTCTTAAAAACCGTTTTTGAAGCACTTCCGACGGGATTTTGAACTTCAGACCAAAAGTAAGTTTGTTCTAAATTAAATTTCAAACCTATTGACGGTTTTGATTTATCCATATGAGCAACATATTAAAATATGGACAATTTTACCCTTGGTAATACATAAAAGTAAATTAATCGAAAATTAACGATTAATATGTGATCAACAAGATAAATTAAAGATTTTAAACAAGGTATAAGTAAAATAATCATTGTCATACCGTGACGGATTGAGTTATTATGGACTGAATTTATACCGCAACGGATTGGACTATTATGAATACCTTGACTGGATTTGACGATATGACTCGATCACTATACCTTGACTGGATTTGACGATATGACTTGATCACTATTATGAATACCTTGACTGGAGGATATGACTCGCTCACTCATGAAAGGTAATTATTTCATTATGTTGACACCGCCTATATGGTCGGTTTACGGAATACTTTACATATATTCAAGTTTTATATTATTTCAGAAACACCTCAGTTGTTGGTTAATTCTAACATATTAGAGGTTGTTGTCAATATATATACGTGGTGGTAAAACCCCAGTATTATTATTGTTAATATATAAATACAATATTATTGTTATTTATTTCATTTAATGATACCAGAAGTTATCAATACTAAAGTTAGAAAATATTTTATCAAATGATACCAGAAGTTATCATTACCAAAAGTTGGTAAATATTGATAAAAAGTTGATAAAAAATATTTTATCAAACGGTACCAGAAGTTACCATTATCTGTATTGAAAAGATAGATAAAAATGGATTATCCAACAAGAAAAATGTTGATGTATGATAAGATAATATCACATGATAGCATGAACATAGCTAATGTGAAAATAATCTCATCAGTATTATGAGATGAATATTAGATGATAAGTATTTGAAAAAGTTCTTGCTCGAGCAATTATGTATTCCAGAAGAAGTACATATTTATACCAGAAGAAGTAAAAATTATCATCTAAACATGCTGAAATGATATTATTATTGCTCCTGAAGAAGCATAAAACAAGTCATACATAAAAGGAGGAAACATTTATGATCCTCAAAGTGAGAGATGTGTTTCGGGAGTAGCTGTATCCTACCACCTCTGAACTTTTGAGGATATAAAGAAACACTCAAAGAGGTGTGTTTCAAGAGTAAGGATACTCTGTACTCTACCACCTATCTTTGAGGTACACAAGATTAAACATTGATAAAATCCTAGAAATTTAAGGTGTGTCTCAAGAGTAAGAATACTCCGTACTCTACCACCATCTATTCTAGGATTCACAAAGTTAAGTTTACATTAACTGGACTCCATTTTCGCTTGATTCCCCTTCCTTGCGACCAATCTATCTTAACTCCTGCTGGATCTTGTATGGGGATACATGATTGCAACTTATCCAGCAATTCCTCGATAGTAGGAGCAGAAATAAGGATTCTCCTAGAAAATGGAGAGATGAATCCCTGTTCCACGGCATAATCAAGAAAATGTTAACAAATCATCAAAGAAATTGTTAACATTTAAAAGCCCAGTAGGCTTAGTATGGAGATCCAGTTGATCTACAAAATAAACAGATAGTTTTGATCTGTCGAAGCTTTGGTCCTTCCATCTTTGAGAGAATAAGGAAGAAAGAAAAACTTCACTATTTACTGCTCATCTTTTGAAAAAGTGAAAACCTAATTCTGACTAAATTACACTACTTTTGATAAAGCTTACCTTTCGGTGATTTTTCAAAACACTTTATCAATACTCGAGAAATGAAACATGAAAATATTTTATGTGCAAAAATATAAACACATAATAAACTGATTTACCTTGTATCAATGCTGAATAGCCAAAACATTATTGTTTATAATAGTCTGGCAAACAGGATCTTTTGCTACTATATTTTCGAGACTATAACGATTTTTATCCTCGTTAAATTGAGCATATAAGGAAAGGAGTTCACGTTGCACATACCCACTTGGGTGCGTCTCAAGAGTTAATCGGATATCATCCAATGACTCCTTACTCAGTCCACCCTTAATGAAATCGATTTTATCATCCCGATTTCTAGAAGAATATCCTACTGATTTGCAACGAGTATCACATGTCCAACGAGCACATTTGTAACAACCGTTCAGCCTTTTTGCTCTTTGTTTCTTTCCAAAAGTACTCTTACCTAAACCAGGCATGTGTTTAGAAAATGAATCTGGTAATTCACCAGCTAACCGAACTTTTGCTTCGATCAACCAACGAACATCTTCTGGAAAGCCTTGATCCATCAGCAGCCTCAATCTTTCAAGTCGAACTCAGTAAATCTTTTTCAAAACATTTACCGGAAGATTAGAATAATATTTGCGAATATTTGATAATATAACATCCATTTTTTATGGATCTAATCTCTTCCCAAATGATATATTTAAACGCGTAAAGGAGCGCTCCGCGTGTCAGCAATATCGATTCCATCAAGAAATAATGGAATAAACTATTGAAAAGGTGGGAACAATGAGATAATGCGTCATTACCTTTTTCGAAATAAGGGAAGATTTGGCGACAAGATTGAGATCATGAGATATTTCCTTGGATATTGTACCTGATTTTTTCAATATACTACAGGTATACAGATTTGTACCATACAGAAATACGTACTGATTAAATGAATACTGTATTGAACCAGAAGTTCATACATATGTACAAATGAAATATCTTGCTGAACCAGAAGTTCTATAATGATTGGTTAGATTCCAATTCAATAATGAGATTTATTGAGAATGCAAAATGGCATTCATTAAAGAACCAGAAGATTGTTCAGGTTAACAAGTTATCATTGCTGCTTGTTCTGAAAAGCAAATTAATTATCTCACTAAGAAAATGAATGACTGATTATTTGCTCAAGTAATGATATTACGAGCAAAGTAATAAATGCTAGCATGAATATATCTTAAAGTCATTAATGATTTTACGAATTAGTTGAGATAATAGAATATTATATTGCTAATGATTTAGCAGATTAATAGCCTCAAGTTATTTGCTATGAGAACAACTTGAATATAAATATTCCTTATGCAGCAATATTCTACATACAAACATGTCAATACGATGAAATAAAAATTAGCTTGTAAAGCTTTATGATTTCTAAAAAGTGCGATATCTATATACACTCCAACAAAACGCACTTAGATATAATATTATGATTATATCCATAATTATGAATAACATGTGTTGCGGCATTGTTAACCGACTGATATAATACAAGATTCTTGAATATTATGGGGAAATTAAACAATAACACGTATGAAGCGTGATCAAGCTTAAAGCGTAATTATGCCTGAAGCATAATGACAATCGATTCCAAAAACAAATATATCTTGAATAATTGAGATGATCCCTTTGAGGCTAAATACTCATAGTGAGTAAAAAGGACATAATTAAATGATAAGAGCTTCAGGTCTGATGATAAAAATATAAAGAGATATCTCTATGTTATGTTTATATTGACATAAAATGGAATCGATAAATAAGTCGACTACATACACAAACAACCCTCTTATGAAAATGAAGTTGATGAAATTATAATACTTTGGCCAAATATAAAATCTCAATACAAGGATTATTGTTATAGGACCTGAAGTTCAAAACACTTAAATGTGTAAAGCCAGTAATTATATGTACAAATAAAAAATATTTCACAGTCGTAAAAGACGACTCGTTGCATGCAAAATTTTTCATAAAACTGGCATGAAATATGGTGGATAGACTATAGTCTAAATTCACTAGTTTGAGCTCTTTGATATACCAATGAGTGAGATCAAAAAGTGTGATTCTCATCTCGGTACTTTGGGAGTTTTCTTTGATGTACCAGTTGATCGCGGTACGTTGGGATTTCAAGTGAAATGATTATAGATTATATGTCGAAATTGATATCTATTTCAATGATTGATTATGCTCCTGCAAATTAGAAATTGCAGTTTATAAAGTGCAAGAACGTACATGTATAAATCATTGAAAGATTCAATTTGCCCAAAATAATATCATTATAGAATGAAATATGATTCTTAAAATAAAATCACATGAAGAATGATATGATACATATAACCCCATAATATAATATGTTGAAAATGAAATTGAAGTGTACTATTATTATATTTGAATATTTGGGCATGCAATTGATTTTCAATATGCAAAATTATATTATCCACCGGAAAATGAATTTGGAAAATGAATATTCACCAGAAGTGAATTTGAAAATGAATATTTAATTATTCATTAGAAGTGAATTCTAGATTTTGATAGAAGTGAATCAATTCTAAATTTGAGTAATGCAATCAGTTAACTAACTAAACATTGCTTGGTATAGCATGTTCAGTAAATGAGCTATGACTTCATAAATGAGTTATAAACTATTTATAAAAGCTCATCACAAAATATATGTTTGATGAAATAATTTGAGATTGCATTTATATACTTGTGATATTCCTATGAAGGGAACAAATACTCTCTGCACTCTTTTTTCCTTAACTGAGGTTTTGTCCCACAGGATTTTCCTAGTAAGGTTTTTAATGAGGCAGCAATTATGGAACAATTATGGCGTATCAATGAGAATAATGTACTCTTTTTCCCTTCGCTAAGGTTTTGTCCCACAGAGTTTTCCTAGCAAGGTTTTTGAGACATTGTCACAGCTATCTGCAAGTAATAATTCAACAACAAGCTCTCTCTTTAAATTGTGCTGGAATGATATCAACAAATGAAGAAAATCATAGACATTTGCAATGGTATCAACAAATGGAGAAAATCATAGACATCTTATGAAGAATGTTATGATATCGGCTACACACAAGAAGATTTTCATATATACATATTTCAGACGAAAGATGATATCATTATTCAAAAGGTTCATGAATACTTGATTGCACACTTCAGGGGGAGAATCATGCTGTACTCTTTTTCCTTCGTCCAGGTTTTTGCCCCACAGGGTTTTCCTGACAAGGTTTTAACGAGGCAGCGGCTGTACTCTTTTTCCTTCGTTCAGATTTTGTCCCATTGGGTTTTACTGACAAGGTTTTAACGAGGCAGACCTAAAGCAAGGCAACACTAAAGACCTAAAGCAAGGCAGCACTAAAGCACTAAAGTAATGAAGCACTGAAGCACTAAAGCAATAAAGCAATGAAGCACTTCAGCACTTCATAATTCGAAGTTTCCAGTACATGATTTGTACTACTTATCATTGATGTCATTTCGGATATTAGACTCAATGATTAATGATGGCCAACATCAGGGGAGCAGCTGTACTCTTTTTCCTTGCTCAAGTTTTATCCCACTGGATTTTCTTAGCAAGGTTTTAACGAGACAGACCATTGAGCAAACGAGTAATATGTCATTCAAGGGGGAGTGTTATGAAATAATGGGAAATGATGTAAGAAAATTAGGTATTAGGTTTTGAATAACTATTACCGTTATGCCCCTGTAAAATTTACATATTACGATTATGCCATTATCCGCCGCCCCTATAAATAGGGGCCTATACTTCATTTGTAAATTGCACCATTCTTGAGAATCAAGAAGAATCCTCCTCCTTCTCTCTAGCTCTCAATCTCTCTCTCTAATTCTTGTTAGAATTTTGATAGTTTCACAACAAAAAGTGTATTATTGGAATTAATTTATTTTAGAGGGTTTCCCGTATTCACAATTCATCCCCAACGAGTAGACTGCAAAACAATCTATTCGAGACCCCACTCCGTCCAAACTTTATTCCCCTCCTGGCTCGTCCCTCCCCCCCCCCCCCCCCCCCCCCCAACCGATTGGAATCGGCCACCGAGCGACCGACGACCACGGCAGCGAAGCCCACAGGTCCGCAGCGTGCCAGCTTTCACCCGCCAGTCTCCACCCTCCATTCCGCCTACAGCCGGTTAAACCACCCAAATTTCAAATCGGGTACCCGGGTCACTGTTCAACCCTCACTCCCCCTTCTGTATCCAGCAGGACGATAGTTTCTTCAGAACGGGGCCGGAATCCTATATTTCTTCACAGACGTGTAAGTCTCTTTACTGAAATTAAATAAATCTCGGATTTTTGTTCTTATTATCGACATGGATGTAGATACAGGCGCCGAAACATAATTTTAGCACTTAAACTTTCATAAATCGGCCGTCGGTTCTCGTTAACAATTTTCCGTAACTTTTGACAGAAATGAATTCCCTTCTAAGAAAAACCCAATCTTTACAGCCTATTTTAATCCAAACCTGGAGAAGTTCGTTTCTCTTTTCAGTTCTTAAACCTTTCGAAAACCCTCAAGTTCAATGTTTTCGACACTTGCTGCTGCAAAGACACTTTTCGACCCAGTCATCGAAGTTCCCAGAATATGAGATGCCTTCTGTTACGTGGGGCGTAATCCAAGGCCGAAAGGAAAAGCTCGTGTCCAGGGTCATTATTTGTGACTATTTGAAAACCATAGGTATATTTACCGATGAACTAGAGGACGTTGAATTGCCGTCGACAGTTGAAGTAATGCGCGAACGTGTTGAGTTTTTGCAGAAAATAGGACTTGCGATTGATGACATTAATGAGTACCCACTAATGCTTGGCTGTAGTGTTCGAAAAAATACGATCCCGGTGTTAGGCTACTTAGAGAAGATTGGGATCCCGAGAGCGAAGATGGGTGAGTTTTTGAAGAATTATCCACAATGCCTTCACGCGAGTGTGGTGGTGGAGCTTGTACCCGTGGTTAAGTTTTTACGGGGACTTGATATTGAGAAGCAAGATATTGGGTATGTTTTGATGAAATATCCAGAGTTATTAGGGTTTAAGCTAGAGGGGACAATGAGTACTTCTGTAGCATATTTAGTTAGTATAGGGGTAAATCCAAGGGATATAGGCCCAATGGCAACTCAATATCCGTATTTCTTGGGAATGAGGGTTGGTACTATGATTAAACCGCTCGTGGATTATTTGGTCTCATTGGGCTTGCCGAAAAAGATTTTGGCGAGAATGTTCGAGAAGCGGGCATATATACTTGGGCATGATCTTGAAGAGACTGTGAAACCAAATGTTGATTGTTTGATGAGTTTTGGGGTTAGGAAGGAAGTGCTTGCTTCGGTTATTGCACAGTATCCGCAAATTCTTGGATTGCCTTTGAAGGCTAAATTGTCATCACAACAATACTTCTTCAACTTGAAGCTCAAGATTGATCCTGATGGATTTGCTCGCGTGATTGAGAAGATGCCACAGATTGTTAGCCTTAACCAAAATGTGATTATGAAACCTGTTGATTTCCTTCTAGGTCGGGGTATTCCTGCTGATGATGTGGCAAAAATGGTAGTTAAGTGTCCCCAATTACTTTCTTTGCAAGTTGGGCTCATGAAAAACTGTTATTACTATTTCAAGAGTGAAATGGGCAGGCCAGTGAAAGAGCTTGTAGAGTTCCCCGAGTACTTAACTTACAGCTTGGAGCTAAGGATTAAACCAAGGTACCAGAGGTTACAAAGCAAGGGGATTAGATGTTCTCTCGCATGGTTCCTCAATTGTAGTGATCTGAGATTTGAAGAGAGATTGAAAGGTGAATATATTGAGGCAGAGAGTGTCGGCCCAACATTTATCATGGGTGGCAAGTTGGAGCTTCCCGGGAGTGAGATTGTATCAGATGATGAGTATGAGAGCGATGGCGAAATACTTTACAGACGCACTGTTTCTTTGTAAAACGTTTTTGTTGATGAATCATTTATAATGTCGTGAATATCATACGATTATGTCATCTATATAGTCATCCACTCAATTTTTTTATTCCCCGATGCTCCATATGGTGTTGCTGAAGCAAATTATTTACTAGGATTTCCTGTTTCCATTGTCTGTCGTTTCAATTTATTACATGGTACTATGGATTTGTAGAATGCTTCAGTGTATCATTCATTGAGCCTGAAATGTTAATCTTCAATTATTATTCTTAGCAGATGTATACTAATTTTTTATTTTATTTTTATTTTTATTTTCAGACTCAATATATTTATTTTCCTCTTGCTGTCAGGGCTTATTCAGGATAAAATAATTTTTCATCTAGAATTCACAAAGCTCTAGGATACTTCTCATAACTTATTCAGTCAACGTTTCCTTCGCTATTTGCATTATAACCATTTTCTGGTTAGTCGTTTGGTTGCTTCTGCTAAGATTATCTGCATTCCTCATTTCATTCTCTTTAATAAGATCATCTCACCTACATGATTTTAGGTTTTTATCAGACTTGGGAATTTGACTAACACAAGCTTAAGAGTCCAAATCATTTGAATTCATGACCTGAATTTTAGCATCTCTCAGATGTTTTATAACCAACTATGCCTCCAATCTGCTTCGGAGAATAATCTACAGGATTTTCACATTTAGTGCCTCGAATCATTGATATCTTTATACTTGTCACGGGTAATTATGGATGATGTCGATGGAGAAAGATACAGGGATGCAGACAGAGTTGGATGGGCACAAGCTCACCCATCCCATAAAACAAAAAAAGTATTGCTGTACAAGCTATGCCATGGCGACCTCTATCTTGAAGCAGATGTATGAGCTCTTCATCAAGCTGAAAATTCGCCTCAAGCCAGCCTCATGGGATAGGGGTAACTTATGCAAATTTTTTGTTTCTGTTCAGTTGGAAATTTGGAGATACTGTATTTTTTAGGTATTTATGTCTTTCTGAAGGAAATTGGTAGTCATCAAGTTAAATCTTTCTTCGTTTGTGTATCTACGAGCTGTTTTCTGGTTATCATTTTATAGATTGTTTGTTTACTTGTATCATGAACTACCATTTTCGCATTTTTGACTTGTGTTGATGAAATTGATGTGAATTGAATTACCTAGTTGGAAACATATTTCTGTATACTGATATTTTCAGATAAATTTAGCTTATAAGTTAATTACTTGTGCATATGCAGAATGTCTCTGTGAGCGGCTGGACAATATTATATATATTTAGTTTGTTTTATAGATAAGGTAATTCTGAGATTGACCGGTCCTATTTTTTCCAATTAAGGGTTGTTCAATGGGGTAAATTGGATTTTCAGTACAATCGTGCTACTCGTACAAACAATTATACAGATTGTCCTACAGATTTTACACATGGCAGCATCCTGTCTTTTAACACATCACATCATTTTTTCATCAATGGTCATCAAATCGCCAAGTCAATCTGTATACCCATTTTTTGTACACAAGTAGGTACAAATAACTTTTTCCTTTTCACTATGTAGTAACATAGCGAACCTTACCGCTCCCTGAAAATAATGTTTTTATTGATTATTGAGATCGACTTGAGAAAGGACAGGATAAGAAAAGTATGCAATACCATGTGAGTAGCGGCATTTCTGTCACAGACAGAGTTTACCCCTCACTTGCACCTACTGGAAGGGATTTCTAATCAACTACAAGATACCACCTTCCCTAATGATCACTATAAAGTTCATATATTCGAGGTTGAAATATATTTCCAACACAGTAAGTTAGGGACCGTCTGGTGACCATAAATTAAAATACTAGAAAACAAAATCGTCAAAAAAATTAATTTACACAATTTTTCATATCACTTTTTAATCATTTACATTTTCTTTCTCTAATTTTTAAACTCACATCTTACTTAGAAAACAAAAATAAATTAACCAAATAATTTACATTCCATTTATTTTCTACAAAAAGTCAAACGAACAGAGGCTTAAGGGGGGGCAATACTTGAGAAGTTGACTCCTTTTTTGAGTTTGTTGGTTGTTGGGGACGCGAATTATCTTCTTAAGATATTGTCCCATTACCTTTTTCGATATAATAAAAGAAAAAGGAAAGATTTGGGAACAAGAATAAGAACAAAAAATATTTTCTTGGATATTGTTCCTAGCCTTTTTGATAAAAATAAAAGGCAAGATATATTGGTCTATATTGAACCAGAAGTTTATACATACATACAAGTGAAATAAATACCGTATTGAATCAGAAATCCTATAATGAGATTTATTGAGAATAAAAAATGACTTTCCTTGAAGAACCAGAATATTGTTTTGGTTAACAAGTTCTTATTGCTGCTTGTTCTTAAAATCAAATTGAATATTTCACTAAGAAAATGTATTACTGATTATTTGCTCAAGTAATGATATTACGAGCACGGTGATAAATGCTAGCATTAACATATCTTAAAATCATGAATGATTTTTTGAATTAGTTAAGATAATAAAACATTGTATTACTATGTATTAGTAGATTAGAAGCCTTCAATTATTTGCTACAAGAACAATTTGAATAAAAATGTTTCACATGCAGCAATATTCTGGGTTTGTCGAACGTACTCCCTTGGTGGGCTATCGGGGGCGTTGTCGTCATCACGAGGTGGTGATGACGAGCAAGTAAATGGATAACAAAAAAAAGAGGGTTGGGGACGGTTTTGTACAAAATTGAGGCTGAGGTGCTCGTGGTTTTCGGCAATACTTTGGTCAACTTGGCGAAGGTCGAAGGGGCAGGGGCTGTTTTGAATGGTGGTTAGATTCGGTGTGCGGGTCGGCATTGGTGGTGTGAATCTAATTTGGTTGTAGTGGGGGTGATGGATTAGTGATGGTTTGTGTTATATTTATGATTTCGTTGATGGAGGAATTTGACGGCGTGGTGGTTTCTTGTCAGAGATGGAGGTTCAAGCCATGGAAAGAGTTTGGCAATGAGTTTTGTTTGCGGACGGTGATGGAGGTTTGTGTTGGAAAATATATTTGGCAATTGATTTTCACTTGAGTAAATGTGAAATTGATCCCACATTGATTGAAAATTGGGATTTGAAAAGGAACTTTAAAAGGGATTACAATCCCACATTGGTTAGAAATGGAAAAGTGGGAATAAGTGGAGGCTATAAATAATAGTTCCATCCCACATTGGAAAATGGAAAAATGTGAAAATGTTGGGAATGCTTAAATAGTTATCCCACATAGGATAGAAATGAGTTTGTGGACCAATTTATATATGGTTAACAATTTGTAAGGTGTAACCATTTGTTGCATAGAGACTCCTCCATGGCCTACGCGCCCGCAGGGGGGGTGCAAATCTTGGACCGACTTGGCCTTCGAGCCTTGAACTTGTGTGCGGGCGCGACCTGCGTACACGAATGTCGGACCGAACAAGTCAAAAATTGGCCACAAAGTACAAACCACGTTTTGGAATTCTGTTTTGAATTTTTCATTTAAAACATAACTCCAAACTGATTTCCATTTAACTTGTAACTCCAAAAACACCTGGAATTCAAATGCAGGAGTAAGTGCAGAATTCAAATGCAGTTGTAACTCCAAAACGTCTGTACTAAATGCAAAGGCTCCTCCCTGCATATATATACAGCAACAATTCCTTCAGTCCAGACAACACAACAACCACGAAAATCTCTCTGCATTTGTCTGTCCAGCTTCCTGCCTTCCTTCTTCCAGTCTTGGTGATTCTGTTCAAGCACATTTTCCGTTCGCCTGCACAGCTGCAGTTCCAGTCGCTGTATCCTGGGAAGCAAGCGCTCGAGTTACTCCGGTGAGAGGGCGAATATTGCTTTAAGCACACTGTGTTGAACACAGGCCCCGGCTCCAGCCTTCAGACGGTGGCTACTGCTGAAAATCAGACGGTGGCTCAGGCTGTGGCTACGCCAAGTTCGACTGTGGCTATGCCAAGTTCTGTTGTGGCTACGCCAAGTTCGACTGTGGCTATGCCAAGTCCTGTTGTGACTCAACCTGTGGCTAAATTGCCAAGTCATGCTTTGACACAAACCGTGGCTCAAACTGCAGCTCCAACCGTGACTGTTCCAGTTAACCGTGGGGAAAAACCGGAGAAATTCAATGGGCTGAATTTCAAAAGGTGGCAGCAAAAGATGTTATTCTACCTGACCACCTTGAATCTTGCGAGGTTCTTGACTGAAAATGCTCCGGTGCTCCAAGAGGGTGAAGGAGACATTCAAGCAGTTAGTGCAGTTGATGCTTGGAAGCACTCGGATTTCCTGTGTCGGAATTATGTGATGAACGGTTTGGCTGATTCACTATATAATGTATACTGCACAATAAAAACGGCTAAAGAATTATGGGAATCTTTAGACAAAAAGTATAAAACCGAGGATGCCGGGGCCAAGAAGTTTCTTGTTGGTCGCTTTTTGGAATACAAAATGGTGGACTCCAAACCTGTAATCAGTCAAGTACAAGAACTTCAAGTGATATTGCATGAAATTCATTCCGAGGGAATGGTTGTGAGCGAGTCCTTCCAAGTGGCTTGTATAATTGAAAAACTACCACCTGCATGGAAGGATTTTAAAAACTACCTAAAGCATAAGCGAAAGGAAATGAATGTTGAGGAACTAATTGTTAGACTTCGAATAGAAGAAGACAACAAAAGTTCTGAAAAAGGGATCAATCCGGTTGTGGCTAAAGCAAATGTTGTGGAGCATGGGCAAAGCTCCAAACCTAACAAAACCAAGTCTGGGCCATCTAGTAGCAAAGGGCTCAAGTTGGGGCCCAAGGGCGGAATTTCTAAAAAGAAGTTTCAAGGAAAATGCTTCAATTGTGACAAAATTGGTCACAAGTCTACGGAGTGCCGTTTGCCGAAGAAGAAGAAGAAAGAAGCAAACATGGTTGAAGATCCATCTGACATCAACCTTGCAGCTGTCATTTCTGAAGTGAACCTGGTGGGTTCAAATCCGAGAGAATGGTGGATAGACACCGGTGCCACCCGACATGTTTGCTCCGACAAGGAGTTGTTTAGTGGTTTTGAAGCAGCGGATGGGGAGAAGCTGTACATGGGAAATTCAGCGACTTCTGAAATCAAGGGCCATGGAAAGGTGGTTCTAAAGATGACGTCTGGGAAAGAGCTGACTCTAAACAACGTGCTCTATGTGCCGGAGATTCGCAAGAATTTGGTATCCGGCTCGCTGTTGAACAAACATGGCTTCCGCATGGTGTTTGAATCAGACAAGGTTATTTTGTCTAAGTCTGGAATGTTTGTAGGAAAGAGTTATGTTAGTGATGGTCTTTTTAAGCTTAATGTAATGGCTATTAAGCCAAAAATTAATAAAATGAATAACTCTTCCGTTTACTTGCTTGAGTCTTCCAATTTGTGGCATGGTAGACTAGGACATGTTAATTACGACACTTTGCGTAGACTAATTAACTTGAAATGCATACCTACATTCCAAATTGATAATAAACATAAGTGTGAAACTTGTGTTGAGGCAAAATTGACAAGGTCATCATTTCAATCCGTTGAAAGAAAAACTAAACCGCTTGATTTAATTCACACCGATGTATGTGATTTAAAATCTGTACAAACAAGGGGAGGCAACAAATATTTTATTACTTTTATTGACGATAGCACAAAATATTATTTTTTGTATTTGCTTAAAAGTAAAGATGAAGCGATAGAAAAATTTGTTCTCTATAAAAATGAAATTGAAAATCAACTCAACAAGAAGATCAAAGTGTTGAGAAGTGATAGAGGTGGTGAATATGAATCACCATTTGCTGAATTCTGTGCACAACATGGAATTAAACATGAAACAATAGCACCTTATTCACCTCAACAAAATGGTGTTGCTGAACGAAAAAATAGAACATTGAAAGAAATGATGAATGCAATGTTGTTGAGTTCTGGGTTACCTCAAAACATGTGGGGAGAATCTGTGTTATCAGATAATTACCTTTTAAATAAGGTGCCCCGAAAGAAAGAAGATAAGAGCCCCTACGAGTTATTGAAAGGAAGAAAGCCTTCCTACAAATATTTACGAGTGTGGGGGTGTCTTGCCAAAGTGGCTGTACCTGCACCAAAAAAGGTGAAAATAGGACCAAAAACTGTTGACTGTATATTTATCGGATATGCACATAACAGTAGTGCATATCGGTTTCTTGTGTTTGATTCTAAAATTTCTGATATACACAAAAACACGATAATGGAATCGAGAAATGTGTCATTCTTTGAACATGTATTTCCATATAAGTCCAATGAAGAAGCTGAAGCAAGCTCTTCTAAACGGACATATGAGACTATGATTGAGAATAGTCAAGACCAAGAAGTTGAGGTTGAACCAAGACGTAGCAAACGAGAAAGGATAGAAAAGTCTTATGGTCCTGATTTTCTGACATATATGCTAGAAACTGAACCTCAAAGCTTCAAAGAAGTAGTAAACTCTTCTGAAGGACCTCAATGGAAAGAGGCAATTAAAAGTGAAATAGATTCCATTCTGCAAAACCATACATGGGAGCTGGTTGATCTTCCCCCGGGAAGCAAACCACTAGGCTACAAATGGATTTTCAAAAGGAAAATGAAAGCAGATGGAACTATTGATAAGTACAAGGCGAGACTTGTAATTAAAGGATATCGGCAACGAGAAGGCCTTGACTACTTTGACACTTATTCTCCGGTAACGAGAATAACTTCCATTCGATTAATATTAGCGATTGCATCTTTGTACAATCTCGAAGTACATCAAATGGATGTCAAAACTGCTTTTCTAAATGGAGATTTAGAAGAAGAAATTTACATGGAACAACCTGAGGGGTTTTCTGCACCAGGACAAGAAAACAAGGTGTGTAAATTGGTAAAGTCATTATATGGCTTGAAACAAGCACCAAAACAATGGCATGAAAAATTTGACAAAGCAATGATGGAAAGTGGATTTAAAATCAATGAATGTGACAAATACGTTTACATCAAAGACACAAAAAATGGTTATGTCATTTTATGCCTTTATGTTGACGACATGCTCATCGTTGGCAGTAACGATAAGATGATTAAATCTACTAAAAATATGTTGAATTCAAGATTCGACATGAAGGATATGGGTTTAGCTGATGTGATTCTTGGAGTTAAAATTTCAAGAACATCAGAAGGACTTGTTCTAAGTCAGTCACATTATGTGGACAAGATTTTGGAAAAATTCAATAATGATGATACTGGCGTAGCAAGAACACCAATAGATACAAGTCAACATCTATCGAAAAATAGAGGCGATGGTATTTTTCAAGTAGAGTACTCTAGAATAATCGGAAGTCTTATGTACCTAATGAGTTGTACAAGACCAGATATAGCTTACGCAGTTAGCAAGCTGAGTAGATATACTAGTAATCCAGGGTCTGACCATTGGAAAGGAATAGTAAGAGTACTAAGATACTTGAGATATACTCGTAATTTTGGACTGCACTATACCAGATATCCGGCAGTCATTGAAGGATATAGTGATGCTAATTGGATATCTGATATAAAAGACTCAAAGTCTACTAGTGGATTCGTGTTCACACTAGGAGGTGCAGCTATATCATGGAAATCCTCTAAACAAACAGTTATTGCGAGATCTACCATGGAATCTGAGTTTATAGCTCTAGATAAATGTGGTGAAGAGGCTGAATGGCTACGCAATTTCTTAGAGGATATTCCAAGATGGTCAAAACCTGTGCCAGCAATTTGCATACATTGTGATAGTCAATCTGCGATTGGAAGGGCACAAAGCAATATGTACAATGGTAAGTCTAGACACATACGTCGTAGACATAATACCATAAGACAGTTACTCTCAACTGGAGTTATCTCGATTGACTATGTAAAGTCAAAAGATAACATTGCGGATCCGCTAACCAAAGGGTTAAATAGAGAGTTAGTTGCAAAGTCATCGAGAGGAATGGGACTTAAGCCTCTAAAAGAATAAGTTATTGTAATGGAAACTCAACCTAGCTGACTGGAGATCCCAAGATCTAGGTTCAATGAGAAAACCTAATTACAAATACTTAATAGGATCACTGTGGGGGTTATTTCATGTCCATTCCTGTAATAACAGTGATGCCCGTGAGGAGAGGATAAGCAATAAGCTTTTAATGATTCTTATGCGTCGGAAATCTGAGCGGAGTAATGCGGGTTACTCTTGATTAAGAAATCACCTATGTGAGAGAGAAGTGGGGCCGCTTCGAATGGAATTATGAGGCTAATTCTTAACAACTCTCACTGAACCAGGCATATGTTCATGGCCACAAACGAACATACCCATGAGAACAAAAATGTGTTAGGAAGAATCCTGTGTGAAGTATATCATCGTTTACACAAAAGGCAGAACAGTTCAAAGACATCGCGTCTACTGATCAGCTAGTAAAGTAAATGTATTTTCACAAGGGAAGGTTCAAAGGAAACCCCTACCTATCCTATGCAGGTTTCAACTGTGGAACTTTATCACCAAGTATTCCGTGTCTCTATCAATTTCCATTCATGTGGGGGATTGTTGGAAAATATATTTGGCAATTGATTTTCACTTGAGTAAATGTGAAATTGATCCCACATTGATTGAAAATTGGGATTTGAAAAGGAGCTTTAAAAGGGATTACAATCCCACATTGGTTAGAAATGGAAAAGTGGGAATAAGTGGAGGCTATAAATAATAGTTCCATCCCACATTGGAAAATGGAAAAATGTGAAAATGTTGGGAATGCTTAAATAGTTATCCCACATAGGATAGAAATGAGTTTGTGGACCAATTTATATATGGTTAACAATTTGTAAGGTGTAACCATTTGTTGCATAGAGACTCCTCCATGGCCTACGCGCCCGCAGGGGGGGTGCAAATCTTGGACCGACTTGGCCTTCGAGCCTTGAACTTGTGTGCGGGCGCGACCTGCGTACACGAATGTCGGACCGAACAAGTCAAAAATTGGCCACAAAGTACAAGCCACGTTTTGGAATTCTGTTTTGAATTTTTCATTTAAAACATAACTCCAAACTGATTTCCATTTAACTTGTAACTCCAAAAACACCTGGAATTCAAATGCAGGAGTAAGTGCAGAATTCAAATGCAGTTGTAACTCCAAAACGTCTGGAGTAAATACAGAATTCAAATGCAGTACTAAATGCAAAGGCTCCTCCCTGCCTATATATACAGCAACAATTCCTTCAGTCCAGACAACACAACAACCACGAAAATCTCTCTGCATTTGTCTGTCCAGCTTCCTGCCTTCCTTCTTCCAGTCTTGGTGATTCTGTTCAAGCACATTTTCCGTTCGCCTGCACAGCTGCAGTTCCAGCCGCTGTATCCTGGAAAGTAAGCGCTCGAGTTACTCCGGTGAGAGGGCGAATATTGCTTTAAGGACACTGTGTTGAACACAGGCCCCGGCTCCAGCCTTCATTTTGTTTACTGCTCAAGCACATTTTGTTTACTGCTCCTTTACTGCTTACTGCGAATTATTTCTGTTTGCTGCTTACTGCTTATTTACTAAACTGTTTAACAAGTTACCTTACAGTTTGAAGGTTTGGAAAGAGTTTGGCAGTGAGTTTTGTGTGTGGACGGTGATGCTCCGTTATGGTGTCGGTGTGAAATTCTATTGTGGCAGATTGTGGTGGTGGTAAGGTTCGGTGGTTCACTTGGTTTTATTTGAGTTTCTCACGTGTTGATGGTTAGGAATCGATTTCCTAGCGTCAACCTGTGAATTTTTCAATGTTGAAGATGACTGGTTGAAGTGCTGAATCTTATTGAGAGTTTTGATGAAGAAAATTTGAGTTTTGCTTGTGTCGTGAATGTTGATGGAGAAGGGGATATAAAGGAATTGATAGGTTTTAGTTATAATAGAATTGTGAGAATTCGAAAAGATGTATGTTATCCAAAATATGGTTAACGATAATTTGAATGGATTTGAAATTAATTTGGATCATTAAATAAAATGAAAATTGGAATTTGGACTAAAATAATTTGGATTTTAAAAATAATAAAATTTTTGGGTGGAAAGTCGAATTTGGACTTAAAATATTTTATTGACTCAAAATATTTTACATGGCTAGACGAACACGCTTTATATAAAAGTGGGTAAAATTATGGCGACACGATTTTAAGGGATTAAATAATTATTTAAAAATTAATTGAAAATTTTTGGTCACTATAACCTTACCCCCTTAAAATAATTTTGTCCTCGAAATTAAACTTACTTGATATGGTTATTAAGAAATATGCGATATGCAACGCGTGAATGGGGTTCCAGCTGATGTCGTAAATTAAACTTACTTGATATGGTTCCAGCTCAATGCTACTATTTCAAAATCCTCAAGCTTCAGTTTGTTTGACAGCATCTCTTTCATGAATTCCATGCAAAGAGACATTTGAGCTAGAGCCTCCTCAACAAAAGGGATATTAATGTGAAGTTGTTTGAAAATTTCCAAAAATTTCCTAAATTGCTGCTCCAACTTATGCTTAATCATTCTTTGAGGATATGAAATTGGTGGAATATAAGCTTTGACTGGAGGTCAAACTCAGAATTTAATTGAACTTTTGTAAATGACCCCTGTTCTTCCTCAATTTTCTGCTCCTTGACCACATTTTGCCTCTTTTTATTTTTATACTCCTCAACAGTTATTTCAAGTAACTAAACCCCACTTCTCGTTGTTGTTGTTGCATTCACATACTCACGAGGGTTAGTTTTAGTATTACTTGGTAATTGCCATGGCTGTCTTTCTAATTTGCTTGTTGTCAACTGCCGCATCTGATTTTTCAAATTCTTGATTTAGCTTGTTGATTCTATAACATTTCCTGTTGACTCTTAACTAGATGAATTATTATGTCCATGTTTTCCTTCATAGTAGTTTGGCTTTGTTGTTGTTATTGGAAACCTGATGAACGTTGAACATTCTGTCTGTTTAACTACGAGAAGTTGGGGGTGTTCTTTAATTCTGAATTGTAAGTTTGTGAATAAAGACCACCTTGTTGCCCATTATTCACAAAATTTGCTTGTTCTAGATTTGATTGACTTTGATGAGCTACAGAAAAATACTTTAAAGCAAGGTTTTCAAAGCAGAAATCACACACCAAAGCAGTCTGGACTGCTTGTACTGGCTGATGACTAAGAATGTCAAATTATTTGTTAGTGCATCCAGCTTTGCATTTAGTGCTGTAATTTCATTTACTGCCACGATTCCTCTAGATTTCGTCGTAGAACGATTTGAGCACTACTAGTAATTGTTTGCATCCATTTTCTCAAATATTCCTGAAGCTTATTCATAAATCATGTCCATTACATATTCACCTATTGTTGAATCTACGTGCTTCTTGTAATCACAAGTCAACCTATTGTAGAATGTTTGTACCAAAATTCAGTCTGCTATTACATGTGTTGGACACTGTCGTATGAGCTCTTTAAACCTTACAAAAACTTATTCACCTGACTGTTGACTGAATGATAAGATTTCATGCCTAAGTTTTGACATGCGATCAAGTGAAAGAAATTTGTCTACAAACTTTTGACTTTAAATAGCCCACAAGGTAATGGAGTGTAGAGGAAAGAAATATAACTAAGTCTTTGCTTTATCGGCCAATGAGAAGGAAAATAACTTTAAATTCACAACATCAGTTGGAACCCCATTCACGCGCTGCATATCGCATATTTCTTGAAAATTTCGAAGGTGTGCATGTGGATCTTCAGATGTTAACTCGTGAAATGCATCCGAGTTTTGAATCAAGGAGTATCACTAACTTAACTTGATTGTGGACAAGAAAAATCGTATAGAATTTACCTCAAATCAAGGAAGACTTGATCTCATGGTTATTTGGAGGTATTGCCAGCGGCACCACACAAGTTCCAATGTTCACCATAGGAGGAACCATGTAGTCTCTTAAAGCATGTCCTCTATGATTTTGTTGCTGTTCAATAACAGCTATTAGCAGATTATTCGGATCTATCAGATTAATTGGACTCTCTCGTCTGCCATGTGAAGATCTATTTGTTGAGTTGCTTCCAACTATTGTCTGCGCCTCCGTCGAAAGGTGCATTCAATTTTTGAATCAAATTGAAGTAAATTACAATATTTATACCTTCGTAACATAAACTAAATAAAATAAAAATAAAAACAAAAACAAAAACAAAAAGTGAACTTAAAATAATGCAAATAAAGAAATTAAAATTAAAGAAAAAACAAAGTAGTATTGATATTAATATAAAAACAGTCATCGGCAACGACGTCAAAAACTTGTCCACTTTATTTTGCAACGCAAAATATACCTGCAAGTGTATTGATCGTTTTGAAAAATATAACCACAAGTGTACGGATCGTGAAAAGTAATAAAACGAACCTAAAAATCCGAATTATTGTTCTCATGAAGACCGGTATTAATTACCAAAAATGTTTTAGTTCCTAACTCTATATAACAATGGAAAGTGTTTTGTATTTTTAGCTAAAATAAGAAAATAAACTAAATAAATAAATCAAAAGATTGGTTTGTTTTTAAAATGATTGTAAAATAGTTGGGATACACTAAAATTCAAAATTTCACATAGTCAATTAAATTAAATCCTACTCCAGTCTTATTTCCGAGATATGTGTTCAGTTGAATTCACTCATATATATTAAGATTAATCTCTAGAGTTTAAATCAATCTGCCTAAATAAGTCAATCGTGTATCTCTATAGAGGGTCTGAATTATTCTTTATCTAGATGCATATAATACAAGAATTCACACACGACTGTAATAATAACAAAAATATATCTCTATCTCTTATTCAAGTACCAAATTTTATTCATATGTCTAATTTGTTAACTCACATCTCGAATTATGAAACAAACCACAAAATCATGAATTAGTGGGCAATTAACTCATACATTAAAGTCAAAATAAAATCAATACAAGCAACGAATAATTAAAACAACCAAATTTGGAATTAAAATAATTAACTAGGCTACATGTTCATCCCAACATGAGAATTTAATTACACAGCATAATTAAATAACAAAAACAATAAAAATAAGCGTTCATTGAAAATAACATAAAAGAAAGGAAAGTTTGCACCAAGATTCAATTATTCCAGTACTCTATAAGTCTCTCCCTTTGCATTACTTCAACCTCTCAAATAATTTGAAGTTGAAATCTGAGTTTTTAATTGTTCTTAAGTGAGGCAACGATCTTTATTTCGTGCCCCTTAGGTTGTATATATAGGTTGTAGAGAAATCTAATAGAATAAGGGAGAAATTCTATTGAAATATCGTAAATAGCCTATAATCAAGGCCCAGTAGAAAGTTATGCGGGCTTGCGGGCAAAATTCGTAAGAGCTCGAAGTATAAATACATGCGTCCACATGGTTATCAGAGTCCAACGCAATTTCCAACTTTTGATTTATTTTAAGTGAATCCCTATATTTTATTTGCAACTCAAGTCCTCCATCTTTTAATTTGAGCATTTTGGTCTCCATACTTTATAATCTTCTCAATTAGCTCGTTTCAATAAAGATGGAAAAAAAATCTGACCCAACCCGACCTGAATAGGGTGAAAAAAACTCGCCTTGTAGAGTGCGGGGCATGTATGGGACGGGTTTGGCCGCTTCGACCTGAACCCACCCCGATTAAATTAATTAATAAAAATAAATAAGGAAAAAAAATATTAAACGGGGCAGCGGGGATGACCCTACCCTGAAATTCGTGGGGCGGGTGGCGCAGCGGGTTTGGGAGACCCGATCTGAGTGCACCATCTAAGAGGAAGGGGATAATGGGCATGGTTACCTTTTGCATATGCTCTCTCAATTATAAACTAGTTCCACACCCGTGCTATGCACGTCAATATTATATTGACAAAAAATAATGTACGAAAATATAACAATTAGAAAAAAAAAAATAGAATAGACTAACAAAAATCACTGTCAATCTAAATCAATAATAAGTAATGAGTGTTACAATTCACATAAGGAGGTTTCACTTTACGACCACTTGTAACACCACTTTTTTATAACAATTCACACTTGAGTTTTTCGATGGAATCGAAATATCATGCACTTAAGAAAGAGATTCCAGCTATATGAGTTCAAACAATTCCACGCCTTAAATCCCTTAAAGCAGAACTTGACTTATGAAAAAAACCTGTACGTGAGGAAATAAAACTTTGGATGAAAATCTAGACATAGTCGATAAAATCGAGCACAAAGAGATTATCCCACAAAAGGAGGAAAACCAGCACTATCACCAAAAAATCATTAAAATTCCCACCATACAAATATTGAGCATTATTAATAAATAAATAATAAATAAATAAAAGAATATCAGCTCCACAACTGGCAATTGCACCAAAACCCACAATCCTTATGAAGATTCTTCTAATAACTCAATATATCTAGCTATGATGGCCACCAAAAAAACCCAAAAACAAAATGCCAAAAGTAAGGAAGAAAGCCTACAAAACAAAACACTTAAAACAACGGGAAAAACCATCATGAAGACCCAGATTCAAAATAATTAGTATCAAGAAAATAAGACTACCAGTTTATACTATCACCAAAAACTCAATTCTTCCAACACAGTAATAGAAATCATTAAAAAAATACCAAAAGCTTGTCACTGCCACCAAAATAAAACTGTCTGAATATAAATGTGGAATCTGTTCACAAATTTAAGAATCTACTGACAATTGAGATTCTGATCAAAATTAATTGATCAGAATTTCAATATATATATATATATATATATATATATATATAAGAAAAAAATATGTTCAGTTAACAATTTGAATTTGCGAGAAACTGTTCAAAATTAAAACAATATTTAATTTTATTTCAGAAAAACTGCATGGCTATTTTTAGGAACACTGAAAATTACAAAAAATATCGGTTAAGCAGAACATCAATTTAGTGTTATTTATTATTTTTTAACATAAAACCAACTTTCCAAATTTTAAACAACTGAAAACTGCCACACGTTTACCACTATCTTAGATCTGTCAACTATGAAAACTAATTTTAGAACATCAATTTAGTGTTATTTGTTATTTTTTAACATAAAACTTATTTTCCAAATTTTAAACGTCTTTGAAAACTGCCACACGTTTACCACTATCTTAGAATGTGTCAACTATGAAAATTAATTTTAGAAACTGCCTACACTAATTTGCACTATTGTCGTTTTTAATGAAAAAACCATTATTTTTTTTAAAGAAGGAAATAAACCACGTACTGTTTTGAAACCATATTTTTTCAATAACTGGTGAACAAAAAAAAAAATTCCCAAAAACAGATTCTGCCAAACTGAGATTCCAGAATCTCAGTTGACTTTATATAGTATATAGATATTGCAATGATAAATGTGAATGCAATGGTCATCAGAAAATATCATATGTTGAGAGCTAATTACTTCTCTTAAGAAGAAAAGAGAAAATAAATTGAAAATGGAACAGCAAAACTAACAAATGAAGCAGTCCAGCAGTTTGCAACACCAAAAAAAACTCATAGGTCTCTAGAAAGCAATGTCAAGAAATTGTATTAACTTCCAAATAAATAAATAAATAATTAAAAAAAATCTAAAGATGAGCTAAAAATACATATTGAATATCGGATTCTAACATGATCAAAGTTTCGGAATCCAATAGCACAAGACATAGAGCAATACCCATAACTCATAACAAAAATAGAATAAAAAATCATTCTTAAACTAAATAAATAAACCTAAAAGATAAAAAAAGGGATAATTGTATAGATTACTTACTTTACATAATAAAACTGATTTTTACTACCCAAATAAAAAAATTTGAAAAATACTTCATTGTTACTAAAAAAAACTGAAAAGTATCATAGGTATCATACTGTGATACTAACATATTTGAGAAGTATCAAAAGTATCAGATTGTGATACTTCACGTGATTATGAAGTATTTTTCAGTTTTTATGATTTTATTATAAGTAATTTTCAATTTTTATACAATTTAAGTAAATTTCAATTTGATCCCTAAAAGTAGTGTAATTATGTGAATAGCTCATAAAAAAAAATTACATATTTCTCAGAGACCTCAAAATCCAGCAACACAAAAGCCCAACCACTGCCCATTTTTTAATCTAAAACTTGTACCGCAAAGATACAATAAAATAGGATTTCATGTTACTCATATCTCCACCAGATGGTTTCTTATTTGGCGCAAATGTCCCCTCCATTGCTACCAAAATTACACACCTGTTATTGATATTCACTTCCAAGAGGATTTTTCTATTCCCCACAATCGGGAATCCCGATTGTTTCACAACACAGTTGGCTAGGTGGGGCCCACACCCCTCACAGTCGGGATTTCCTATTCGGGGAATAGAAAATTTTTGTCACTTCCAATGCCCTTATCTTGACACCTTTATAATCAAACAATCAGATTTTAAAGAAAAATAATCATACGAAAAATCTAAATAAATGTAATTAATTATTATTATTTTTTTTAATCACTGAAATCTCCTGATCTATTTTCCCTTCCACTTCTTTAAAATAACTCTTTGAAGGTATGGATTGTTCAATTACTGCCCCCCATTTCTATACCATTTAAATGTAATTTCTCTTCCTCTCGTTTATGAATAACTGAAGAAAAAACAAATCGTCACTATAACCACAATCTAAAAAAAGAGCATGAATTTTAAAGTAAAAAAGATAGAGGCAACTTACAAATTGTAGACTGGATCTTGACCGAGCCAGAAATTTATTTAAGATAGTCACATTACCAAAAAAAGGGAAAGAAAGTGCAACGATCATAATACCTAATATGTTACACCCCGCTTCTTCATTGTCAAAGTCAAGATTATTTATTCAAAATCATAAATCCTATTGGTCTAAGTTAAAGTCAAATAAAGACTTGAATTGAAGACAATATTTTTATGAGTACTTAAGTTAAATAAATGATTTTTATGGGTTCTATTTTACATTGACAAATACTTAAAGGGCACAAATGAAATAAATTATAATATCAAGGATTTGATGGTCAATTGATAGAATTGAGGATTTAATGTCACATTTGAAAATTTGAGGACTAAGTATTATATTACATGAAAAATGGGGACTTGCTTGATAATTACATTATATACATATATCAAATAATGGGATTAGAAGACCCATTTTCTCCTCATTGTCGAGAAGGACTAGAGAGTTCGAGAGAGAGTGAAGAAAAAAAATGGAGAGAGATCGGCCAATTTCTGAAGAAGGAGAGAAGAAATATATATTTAACAAACTTTGGCTCTTGAATATCTCCTCGAATTTCTAAAGGTTGCTAAAGTTAAGCAAGAAATTATTTACTTTAGAATGGGTTAATTTATAGGCCTTTTGATTATTGGTTTATAGACACTCGGTACATTGACCACTTCTTATCGACTTTCCCAGAAGATCAGTAAGATCTAACAACCGAATTTTATGTTGACATGAAGAGATGTCTGAGAGAAAGCGTAAGCTTCCACACGGTCTATGATGAGTTTGTGATGCGCTGAGATCGCTACTGAGCCCCTGCTCCAACACATAATCATATATTTGACGAAGAAGAAGAGCCAGTAGAGACACCTGATGTTGAGTCAAGCTCATATAACTAAACTCCTGGTTCACCATGTTATTCCTCAAATTCATCAAGTGTTACTTTTGTGCACCATATTATACCCCCAGGCATGCCAGGATCTATCTCTATCACATCGTCTCCGACTGTAGAGTAAGATTTAGAGAGAGTTGATTTAGTATTTCTCCTTTTCAATATTTTCCCCATTTCAGTTATGACATTGTATATTTGTATCCCATTGAAGGAATTTTGAGTTATTAATAATAATAAACGTGTTTTGTGTTACTTGATAGTAGGAAAATGTTTTGACGTAACAAAAATGACCATGTGTTTTGTGTTATTTGATAATAGGAAAATGTCTTAACGCACAAACAAAAATAACCGGGCTACTCCAGGGCAAAACCCCACGACCTAGGTTACCATTATCAGGGACTTACTCCAGGCTGTTCAGGAGTTAAGGCAAGCCCTAGCTAGTTCCTTAGTGCCGATTATTGAACAGTTCAAGAGGTACCGTTTACCTACCTTTGATGGCGATAATGATTCTTTAGCTATTGAAGAATGGCTTCAAACAATTGTGAAAATCTTTAGGCATATATTTTGCCCTGAGGATATGAAAGTTATTGGTGTTGAATTCATGTTGGTTGCTAAGGCTAGCTTCTGGCGGGAATCTGCCAGCTCAGAACACAAAAATCCAGCCCAGAAAGTGGTCCCATCCAAAAAACTTCAATCAATTATAGTGGACATTTCAAATGTAATGCAAAAGATTTGTGGGCTCCTCCATAAAGTTACAAGAAGAAACACGGACATAGCTAGGAAGAATTCTCATAATAAAAAGTTTAAATTATAGTAAAGCTAACAATAATTTTATTTTTTAATTTGATGCTTTGTCCTAAGTAGTAATTAGCGTATTCTTTATTTCAAGAAATGACTGATACTTGTAATACATCTGAGAGAGTTGATTTTTTTTGGGGTATTGAAACAAGATATGGCCATTTTGACCTTGTTTGTATACTTTTGAGGGCATTGGGATGAATGTGCATCAATTAGTATGAAGAAAAAGATTGTGTCTGTTACTTTTAGCATGAAGATTGAAACTAGTAAACTTGTTAGAAAGATGGATGATGTAACCTGAGAACTTAATTGAGAATGAGACTCTAGCAAGATAAAATCATAAAACAATAATGATGAAGAAAGTACGGGACAACTTTAGTCTTTGGAAAACAACTATAATGGTTTCATTGTGCTTTAACTTTCTAATAACAGGATTTGGACCAAGTATTATATGATTTTTAGATAGAGGTAAAGTATTAAGTATGTCTAGTGGTAACAAAAATCAAATAAAATCGAACTGTCCCATTTAATCCACCACTTATATTCTATTTGAAACCAAACGCAAGTATCAAATAAAAATGATTCATCTAATTTATTCCAAGCATTTGTAACAAATTTCAATGGCGCCTCAATTCACTACCTCACACAGTAAGATAAGTAGAATTTAAGGTTTTTTTGTAGAATAAGTAACATGGCATCAATGTAGCATTCCAAGAATACCCAAGAAAATGACATTTGCAGCTTACTTGGTAAAAAAAAAATCAAAATTACAAATTGAGAATTAAAATGGTAATAAGGAAGCAGATTATGCCCAAATTGCATTTTATTTGAACATGTATCATCAAGGATTGGCCTAATTATGGAAAGGTAACGTATGATGACATTTAAAATGTCATCCTTGATTTGAAAAAGTATTTGAGGAATGCATTATCTTCAAACCAGACTTTCAATTACAAAAGCAGTAAAAGCATAGTACCTTAAATAGAGACAATTAAACGATGAATGAAGAAGTGACGATAGCGATTTTTGGTGGTGATGGTTTCTTCAACGAAATTTTGTTACCATTTTGCAAAGGGAAAGGGCAATGCTAAAGATATTTCCTTATGATAAGACTGATACTTTCCATCCATGTTCCTTACTTGTAATTTGACTTCCATTTCTAGTTTTCAAAGAATTATGCTTCTTTATTTCCAGCTCCTTTTCCTTCAGAAAAAATATGAGTAATCAGTATAAGAAAATGAAAAGTGCCCAAATTCAACGAACACAAATGAAAAATATTTAAGGAAATCATGCCACTTCTCTCTATGCTAGTCCCTATCAATTGACAAACCCAAATTAATGAAATTTGGAAAAACAAATGCTACGAATCCTCTTCAAATACTAATTTTCTGCTTAAATTTCACCTTCTTTGCAAGCTAGCTTTGAGTGCAATGATAATTCTGAAAACAGAATCCTTTCAAATCAAAATTTGAATCAATGGGAGAATCATTTTCAATGTGATTTTTATGTTTAATTGAATGAAATGGATTGTGATCAACAAAATCTCCATTAAAAATCGAGATGGCAAAAAAATCCTATTTGCCCGGAACCGAATGGGCATCCAATCCTAGTAGGGCGAAAAAACTCGCCCCATTGACTCGCATAGCGAGTTTGGGACAGGTAGGGAAAATTCAAGAGGTTCGTAGAGTGGGGTAGCCTGAGTAATTATTTGAATAAAAAATTATAAGAAAAAAGGAAAAATGAAGAAAAAAAAAACACTAAACATGGCGGAAGTGTTGACCCATCCCGATCTGAACCTGTCCAACCACGAAATTCACTGGTCATAGGGCAGATTTTGATTTATCTAGTTTTCAAGGGATTGGGTACCCGACCTGAACCCACCTCATTGTCATTCCTAATTAACAACATTGAGAAAAAAGAGGGACGGTTACGCACGGGTTGTGGCTAAGATCACGTTGTGTGTGTGTGTGTGTGTGTGTGTGCACGCGCGCGTGCATGTATATATTATGGTGATATTTATTCAAAATTTTATAATGTGTCCGATAGATTTCAAATAATTTATTTGTGTGTCAAATATCTTATTGTGTGCATTTAAGGTAGGTTGCGACCTAATTACCACTTGAAAATTTGATCCAAAACCCAATAATGATTTCTTGGCTACTGAAGGAGCCACGAGTTTTTGAAGAAGATAGACGGAAGAAAGACCTATGAGTTATGGGTTTTTATGGATTATGGTTTTTTTCTAAAAAAAAAAAAAATCAAAACCTGGAGTTATCGATGGATTCAGCTAAGTTAGAGCTGCCGCGCTAGTGGTCTCAGGGATCTTCCTTGAGATGGTGAGAGCTTTGGTTTAGTAAAAAGGTCATTCTTAACCAACAACTTGTCCCTACACAAGACGTTTGATCTTGTTCATTCAATTATTAGAGCTGTGTAAGGATTTTAATCAATCGTGTGGGCTTATATGTGAATTATTGTGTATTGAATAAAAGACTATCAATTTTGGTTAAGCCCATTTAAAGTGATCTAATAAGGATTTTATATATATCGGGCTTAAATGCATCTAATTAAATGTATCTACTTTTATGTGTAGATACCAGACCATTACCTAATTCATGATGAGCCGGATTAGGTTAATTGGCAATTCAGTAATGATAGCAAAATTCTGAGTACTCATAAGGTTATGATTGATACACAATTGTAAGGTTACACATATGGCCCAAGTGGGAGATTGTAAGGATTTTAATCAATCGTGTGGGCTTATATGTGAATTATTGTGTATTGAATAAAAGGCTATCAATTTTGGTTAAGCCCATTTAAAGTGATCTAATAAGGATTTTATATATATCGGGCTTAAATGCATCTAATTAAATGTATGTGCTTTTATGTGTAGATACCAGGCCATTACCTAATTCATGATGGGCCGGATTAGGTTAATTGGCAATTCAGTATATAAAGTCGGTTATGGTCCCTGAATCCTACGTACTGTTCATCTTGTCTGACATCCCATCATCAGAGAGAAAATAAGGACTACGTATCGATTTAGAAGATCCAAACACCGTCGAATCGTTTATCATGAATCGCGTTTGAAATTAAGGTACGCTTCCGCTTAAGTTATTTAATTCTTGATAATTCAGCATGATGATTTATTTTGGATCATAGATAAATAATTATCTGTGATAAAATTTTATCCAACAAGTGGTATCAGAGCCAACATCGTGTTGAATTATCAGATCAATTTTACATGCGTATATGTAAAACCTTGACTTTTGCGTATGTATACCTCAATTCGAAAATATACATTCAGCCAAATTGATTTCAAAGTTTCGTAATATATACATACGCTAACACTGCAAATTGAAAAAAATTGAGAATCATACACTCACTGCAAGATAGAAATTTTGGAAACCTGCACAAATTTTTTTTTGGATTCAACCGAACGTTTCTCTGTGTATGAATTCGAGTTGGGTATGTTCACTGTAAATCAGATTCTTGTATGCATATTGTATGAATTTTTGAATCTGGTTTGCGGTGTATAATCTGGATGAAATCGAGTTGGTATATTGTTTATATGAATTTCATGGTTTGGTTGTATTCGGATTCGGTTAGGTATTGAGTATGGACTTGGAATCTGATTATGAATTGTTGAATCTGGGATTAAAATTAGATTCTGAAAACTGAATTTCGAATTTCGAATTGGGTCTTGAAATTGGTTGAAAATCGGTTGTAGATTGTGTATGTTTTTTTTCGGTTTAAGGTATAGATTCAGACATTTGTTGTGTACGGTGTTTGTGGTTGAAATTTGTTGATAATGGATTAAGAATGGAGGTCGGAGAAGGGGTTGCAGTGGCGCTGCGTTGCGATGGAGTTCTCCGGAATCGTGGTGCGCAGCGCGCGGCGCTGCAGGCGCGCAGCGCCGGGGCGACGCTGCGCGCGATGCCCTACCGGTGATACAGGCGAGCAGTGCCGGTGATGGCGCTGCACGTGCAGGGCTGCGGCGGCAGTAACCCTAGCTGTGCGATTTTATTTTATTTTTGGCAGGGGGCTGTGCTGGAAATTTGAAGTCTTCGAGGACTGTTTTGCAATTTTAGATAATTATGGTTAATTGCAACACTAGTCCTCTCTTATTGTTTTAAAATAAAGCTTAAGCCCTTAAAGTTATAAATCATTTAAATTGGCATTTCAAGTTATGGAATTTATAACTTCAGCCCCTAAAGTTATGAAATTATTTAAGTTGGCCCTTAAAGTTTTGAAATTTATAAATTGAGCCCCTAAAGTTATAATTTAGTTAAGTCAGGACTCTTCAAGTTATAAATTTTTTAATTCAGCCCCTAATGTTTGAGAATTTTTAAAATTGGTCCCTAAAGCTTGAAAATTCTCTAATTTGGTCCCTTAAAGTTTGAAAATTTTCATTTTCAGTCCCTAAAGTTTGAAAATCTTCTAATACAGCACCTAAAGTTTTTAAATTCTCTAATTCGGTCCATAAAGTATGAAAATTTTCATTTTCAGTCCCTAAAGTTTGAAAATTTTCTAATACAACACCTAAAGTTCTGAAATTCTTTAATTTGGTCCCTAAATTTTGAAAATTCTCTAATTCAGTCACTAAAGTTTGGAAATTTTCAAAATTGGTCTTTAAAGTTTGAATTTTTATTTTTTATTTATTTTTTATTAAGTCCCTAAAGTTTGGGGATTTGCTAAATTGGCTCCTAAAGATTGAAGATTTTCAAAATCAACTTTTAAAGATTGAAATTTTCATATTTTGGACCTCTAAAGTTTGGTTTTGTTTCAAATTGGGACCTAAAGTTTGGAATTTCTCAAAATTGGCCAATAAAGTTTTGGGAAAATTATAATTTAAGTCCTTCAAGCTTAAAATTTTACAGAATTGGCCACCAAAAGCTTAAGAATATTGCAATTAGACTCTTGCAACTTAAGGATTGCTTTATTCTAAAGTTTTGAATTCTATAATTCAAATCCTAAAGTCAAATATAAATGCAAATCAATGGATTTCAGTTTCAAATCTTGGTACATTGGAATCTTTTAAGAGATATAATATTCGAAAGTAAGTTAGTTGAAGCAACATGTTGCCAAAGCAACCTCTCTTGTGGATATTAATTAACTTTGGATATTAGAAGGTATTTGTGTGTGTTATTCATTGCGGATATTGATCGGCCCAAAGGAAGGTCAATATTTGGCTCGAATTTCACATGCACCTGTGGTGATAAACACGTGACAATTATTTGGTTTAACGTGTGACCCATAAATCGGTCCAAAGAAAGGTTTATTGGTTAACATGTCTTATTGCCAGTGTTTGATCACTACACTAAGGGAAAATTAGGTGTTTGTGTGTTATTTCATGCGGATATTGATCGGCCCAAAGGAAGGTCAATATTTGGCCCGAATTTCACATGAACTTGTGGTGATAAATACGTGACGGTTATTTGGTTTTACGTGTGATCAATAAATCTGTCCAAAGAAAGGTTTGTTGGTTGACATGTCTTACTGTCAGTGTTTGATTACTACGCCAAGAGTACCACTTACAAGTCAATATTTCTGTCCAAAGACTAAATATTGATGTTGTGCTAGGTATCTTGTGATGGGCCCTACCATTATTTGAAAATATGATTTGCATAATGAGGTATTTATGTGAGCAATTTTATTTAAGTGTTCTCTATTCGGTTTTAAATGCTGCTAGTAGTATATCTACAAGCTTAAATTTAATCCCTGTATTTATGAAACAAACTTTAAGAATCAAAACAAAAACATTAACTTTTCGTTGGCTGCATGGATCTAGACCGTGTACTAAGGATTGAGCAACCTGCTCCTCTTACGGATTAAAGTTCGTCTAATCAAATGAGGAACTTTGAGAAGTGGGATTGCTTAAATTACGTGAGTCTCATGATCATTTAGGTGCGACATTCTGGAAGCCTTTAGTGGCATAGTATCTGAAGAGGTAAATGATGCCAATGAATTCCTTGCCGAAATTAAGAAACGTTTTGTGAAAAACGATAAGGCTGAAACAAGCACACTTATTGATGGCGTAAAGGATCAAGCCCTAGCGTTTTTGGATCGTTGGGATCGGCGCGCATGAGGTGTTGGGCTTCACAGCTTCAAACGGCCTTAACTTTGTCATACGGTGTCCGTTTTGGGCCCATAAGTACTTTTCGGAAAGGTCTCGACGAGCCGGACAAGACTCACGGCTTTACCGTGACGTATGATGGTTTTTAGTCGTTTGAGGTCGTTTAGAACCTCAAAACGTCACTTTTCTATCTTTATTTATTTAATTTTTATGTTCGGGTTTTATTTTAATAAGCCCAGTCCGTTTAATGGCCCATGGGCATTAGGTTTTCAGTATTTAAGATTGTCTTACTACTGTTATGAGGGGATTTCGACTTTTGAATAAACATTGCGTGTTTTCTCGTGAGTTGTCATCCGTGTGTCTTTGAATTCAATCATCATGCGGGTTTTTCGTAGGTGCGCCTACATCAGTTGGTATCAGAGCGACAGGTTCGATTTCTCGGAACCATGGTTCGTGGTAGAGGCAGGGGCGAGCAGCGGTTAACGAGCATGATGAATTGGCAGAATTGCGGCAACAGGTGCAAGTGTTGACAGAACAGATGGCCGGGCTGATGGATCTGGCTAATCATTTTCGTGGGCAGGCTGAGCGTGTACCCCAACCTGAGAGGGGCACACGTGGCCAGCGCGTCCAGGGCATGGCAGAGGCAACCAGTGATGGGGATGACAGCCTTGTAATTTCTGATCAGGAAACGGACGTTCCGGATCTGAACCAGTTGAGGCCGCCTCACCGTCAACGGCGCAGGCAGAGGGCGCCAGGAGAATCGAGGCAGTGGGAGGCTGGTTTTCGGGTAGATATTCCAGAATTTAATGGGGGGCTTGAAGCAGACGAATTGTTAGATTGGCTGTGTTCGGTGGACGAAATTTTTGATTTCAAAGAAGTCTCGGAGGATAAAAGGGTATCTTTGGTGGCAACACGGTTTCGCGGGCGTGCAGCGGCGTGGTGGCAACAAATAAAGATGAGCCGCGAGCGACGGGGGAAGGCCAAAATCCGAGATTGGGACAAGTTGAAGAAACATATGAAGGAGGCTTTCCTTCCTTTCAACTATTCCCGTTCCCTATATCAACGTTTACAAAATTTGAAGCAGGGCTCGAGAACAGTGAATGACTATGCGACAGAATTTTTCCAATTGATTAATCGGAATGTGCTGGATGAATCAGAGGATCTGTTGGTTGCTCTATTTATAGGAGGGATGCGACTACACTTTCAGGATACCCTCAATATGTTTGCTCCAGTTTCGGTTTCCGAAGCACATCAGTGGGCCTTACAGTTTGAGAAGCAGTTAAACAGGCGTGCGAACCAGTGGGGTACCTCAGGTGGGAGTGTTAGTGGCATGGGGCAGCCTGCCACGCCTGAAAACAACCCTGTTCCGCTGGGGGCGTGGAACGCGACAAACGACGGGTTTGGTGTGAATAGTGGCGCTTCATCAGGAAGGGGTAGTGGAGGCCTGCGGTGTTATTCCTGTGGAGTTGTGGGCCATCGTCAGGTGGACTGTCCTTCGGCAGCATGGGGTAGGCCACGCCCGGGACTTTTCGTCGATGAGGCCTTGGCTAACAATGTGAATCAGGGTGTGGTCCCGAAAAATCCTGAAACTGAGTTAACGCAAGAGGTAGTTTTAGAAGGAGATACAAGTCCTCTACTTTTCGTTCAGCGTTCTTGTTTAACCCCGAAGGCTCCTTCGGCTGATTGGCAACGTCATAACATATTCCAGTCTTCCTGTACTGTGGGAGGTCGAGTTTGTAGGTTCATCATCGACTCGGGGAGTTGTGAGAATGTCATATCTGAGGAGGCAGTTTCTAAGTTGGGGCTACAATCAGTGCCGCATCCCCATCCTTATACACTTGCGTGGCTTAAGAGAGGCAACGACATTACTGTAAGTCACCGTGTTTTGGTGACGCTGTCCATTGGAGCTGTGTACAAGGATAATTTCTGGTGTGATATTATTCCAATGGACGCGTGTCATATATTACTTGGCAGACCTTGGCAGTTTGATAGACAGGTTTCGCACGACGGACGGTTGAACACTTACAGTTTCACCTTTCATGGAACAAAGGTCGTATTACTACCCGCGAAGGACGTCACCTCGACCTCTTCGTCAGCGACCAGTAATCACCTATTGACGCGATCATTATTTGAAAAGGAGATGTTAGATGTAGGGGTCGTGTACGTATTGAAGTCTGAGTTTTCTGGTGCAAACGTGGATCAGGGTGTTGTGAAAGAGGGGGCAGATTTACATCCTTTGGCTGTACCATTGGTTGAGGAGTTTGCAGATGTCTTTCCAACTGATTTTCCGGATGGGTTACCGCCTTTACGGGATATCCAACATCAGATTGACTTGGTTCCCGGTACGTCTTTGCCGAACAGACCCCATTACCGGATGAGTCCGGCCGAGCATGAGGAGTTACGGAGGCAGGTGGAGGATTTGTTGGCGAAGGGCTACATTCATGAAAGCCTCAGCCCTTGCGCAGTTCCAGCTCTCTTGATCCCAAAAAAGGACGGGACTTGGCGGATGTGCGTCGATAGTCGCGCCATTAACCGAATAACGGTAAGATATCGTTTTCCGATTCCTCGATTGGATGACTTACTTGATCAGTTGAGTGGTGCTACTGTTTTCACGAAGTTAGACTTGAAGAGTGGCTATCATCAGATTCGTCTCCGACCGGGGGATGAATGGAAATCCGCTTTCAAGACACGGGAAGGCTTGTTTGAGTGGATGGTGATGCCGTTTGGGCTTTCAAATGCGCCAAGTACATTTATGAGGGTTATGAACGAAGCATTGAGACCTTTCATGGGGCAGTGTGTCGTGGTCTATTTTGACGACATCTTGGTTTATAGCAGAACCTGGGCTGAGCATTCACAACACCTGCGTGATGTTTTAACCATACTGCGGCGTGAAACTCTTTTCGCAGCCATCAAGAAATGTGTGTTTTTCTCAGATCGTGTTTTATTCCTTGGGTATGTTATTTCGGCATCAGGGGTGGAGGTAGATAGCGCAAAAATTGAAGCCATCCAACAGTGGCCACGTCCGCGAACTGTAACGGAGGTGCGTAGTTTTCATGGTTTAGCCTCGTTTTACCGCCGCTTCATTCCTCATTTTAGTGCGTTGGTGGCTCCTCTCACGGATTTGATGAAGGGGACTGGTTTTCTGTGGTCAGACGAGGCAGAGCTTGCTTTTGTGAATATTAAACAGCGCCTCACTTCGGCTCCTATTTTGGTCCTGCCAGATTTTCATAAGCCGTTCACCCTACATTGCGACGCGTCAAAGGTTGGAATTGGTGCAGTTCTCAGTCAAGAAGGTCGCCCTGTGGCCTATTTTAGCCAGAAACTAACCGGCGCGCGTGGTCGTTATAATACCTACGATGTTGAGCTTTACTCGGTGGTGCAGGCTGTGCGCCATTGGCGCCATTATTTATTTCAGAAGGAATTTGTTTTGTACAGTGATCATGAAGCGTTGAAGCACCTCGCCACTCAGGACGCTATTTCTTCACGGAACGCTACTTGGATTGCCTACTTACAACAGTTCACTTTTGTTCTTAAACATCAGTCGGGCGCGGTGAATAAGGTTGCTGATGCACTCAGTCGTCGTCATTCGTTGTTGGGCCAGATGCGGGTTTCCATTCCGGGTTTTGACAGTTTTAGCGACCTTTATGTGCAGGACCAGTTCTTTGGGCCAATATTGCGGGATGTGCAGGCGGGTCGTAATCCGAATTTTGTGCTGGATAACGGATTTTTGTTTAAAGGTGTCCAACTTTGCATACCTGACTGTAGTTTGAGGTTGAAGCTGATCGAGGAATACCATGGCGAAGGACATGTTGGTCGTGATCGTACTGTGGGATTGATTTCTGCCTCTTTCTTTTGGCCGACCTTGAGACGTGAGGTTTCTCGACATGTTGAGCGCTGCCGTGTTTGTCACTTGGCTAAAGGTGGTGCCACCAATGCTGGCCTGTATCGTCCATTGCCTATCCCGAATATGCCATGGACCGATATTAGTATGGATTTCGTGGTGGGTTTACCGCGCACGCAGCGGGGTCATGATTCCATTTTTGTGATTGTGGATCGTTTTTCGAAGATGGTTCATTTTGTGTCGTGTAAGAAAACAGCGGATGCGGTCAACGTAGCTCTGTTGTTCTTTCGGGAGATTTATCGTTTGCACGGGCTTCCCACTTCGATTGTTAGTTGATCGCGATACTCGTTTTCTTAGTCACTTTTGGCGGAGTTTGTGGAGGCTTGTGAATACATCATTGAATTTCAGTAGTGCGTACCATCCTCAGACGGATGGGCAAACAGGTGGTGAATCGTTCACTTGGGGGACTGTTACGCAGCTTGGTTGGCGAGAATATTCGTTCATGGGATAGGTGTTTGAGCCAAGCCGAATTCGCACACAATCATGCTGTGAACTGAAGCACTGGGTTCTGTCCTTTCCAGGTGGTTTATAGTTTGGTTCCCCGTGGTCCTGCTGATCTTTTCACGCTACCTAGCAAGACCCGTCCTCATGGTCGCGCTGTGGATTTCGTTGATTGCTTGAAGGCGGTTCATCAGCGGACACAGGATAATCTGTTGGAGTCCACTGCTATTTATAAAAGGCAAGCTGATTCGAAGCGTCGTCATTTGGAATTTGAGGTTGGGGATTTTGTTTGGGCTGTTTTGACCAAAGATCGTTTCCCAGCACATGAGTACAGCAAACTAGCTTCTCGCAAAATTGGTCCCGTGGAAATTCTGGAGAAGATAAATCCCAATGCCTATAGATTAAAACTGCCGAGCCACATATGTACGGCTGACGTATTCAACGTCAAACACTTGGTTCCATTCATGGATGATAGCTCTTCCGAGGATGCCCCTTCCGATTCGAGGTCGAATCGCTTGGACCCCGGAGGGGACGATGGCGTACAGGATCAAGCCCTAGCGTTTTTGGATCGTTGGGATCGGCGTGCATGAGGTGTTGGGCTTCGCAGCTTCAAACGACCTTAACTTTGTCATACGGTGTCCGTTTTGGGCCCATAAGTACTTTTCGGAAAGGACTCGGCGAGCCGGACAAGACTCACGACTTTGCCGTTTTGTATGATGGTTTTTAGTCGTTTGAGGTCGTTTAGAGCCTCAAAACGTCACTTTTCTATCTTTATTTATTTAATTTTTATGTTCGCGTTTTATTTTAATAAGCCCAGTCCATTTAATGGCCCATGGGCATTAGGTTTTCAGTATTTAAGATTGTCTTACTGCTCTTATGAGGGGATTTCGACTTTTGAATAAACATTGCGTGTTTTCTCGTGAGTTGTTATCCGTGTGTCTTTGAATTCAATCATCGTGCGGGTTTTTCGTAGGTGCGCCTACATCACTTATGCAAAGCTTGATTTCAATAAAGTATAAAGGCAATAGGTAAATAAGGGAGTACATCATGTAGATGTCTCACACTGCTTCAAAACTTAAGGAACTAAAACTCGACTCGTCTAATGACTTGCTCGTGCATTTGGTATTGATATCGCTTCCTGCGCAATATAGTTAATTTAAGGTTAGTTATAACTGTCAAAGTAGAAATAGACTCTCAATGAGATCATTTCATAGTGTGGAAGCTTCTTGCACAATTCAGTCAATTTAAGGTCAGTTATAACTATCAAATGAAGAAATGAACTCTAAATGAGCTCATTCTATTTTGTGTGCAAGAGGAAGAAAATTTGAAGCAGGACAGAACTGAAAGTGTTCACTTGGAAAACACCTCTAAAGATAAGGGCAATAAAAGAAATAAAGAACATAAAGTTGTTAAGGGTTCAGAACAAAAGAAACCACATAAACACATTAAGGCTGTTTCTTTTGTTAGAAATCTGGACATTTAAAGAAAGATCATACATAATACCAACTAAAGCAGCTGCTAAAATACCTTAAGAACTTTTGACAGGCAGAAAAACCTAGTCTAAAGTATTTCTACATTTGGGGATGTCCAGCTAAGGCAAGGCCTTATGGGCCACATAAAGAAATTGGACTCCAAAACAGTCAGCAGCTACTTTATTGGTTATTCTGAGCGTTTAAGGGGCTATTAAACTTTATAATCCCACACTTAAGTCAACTTTTGAAACGGGAAATGCAACATTTTTGAGGAAGTTGAGTTTGGGGGGAGAAATAAGGTTAGAGATATTGTCTTTAAGGAAGAAATTGAGGAAGGATCGGTTTTGATTCCTACTATTGCTTTTGATAATGTGCAAGTTTCTATACATGTCATTGATCAAGAAGCATATTCAGAACCTCAACTAGACAATGTTGAAGAACCTCCCATCCAAAATGAGGTAAATTTCAGAAGTACAAACTCAACAACCTCAATAACTAAAGCCATTAAGGAGATCCACGAGAGAAAGGGAAAAATGCTATTTCGGATAATTTAAATAGTATTTTTCCAAGAACATAAGGAAATAATGGAATGGTGGAAGATGGTCCAATCAATTCCATCAGGCCATACAGGGTTCTAACTCTCAAAAGTGGATTGATGCCATAAATAAGGAGTATAAGCATATGCAAGACAATAAAGTTTTGGATCTTGTCCTATTACTAGAAGGTGCGAAGCCCCTTGGTCTTAAATAGATTTTTAAACCAAAGGGGATTCGAAAGGTAATGTGGAAAGATATAAGGTTCGTCTTGTATCTAAGGGCTTTACACATAATGATGGCATTAATTATAAAGAGACTTTCTCTTCGATTTCAATGAAAGACTCTTTCAGGAAAGTTAGGTTGTTGCACATTTTGACCTCGAGTTACATCAAATGGATACTAAGGTGGCGTTTCTCAATGGCGACATTGATGGGACGATCTATTTGGTGCAATCAGAAAAATTTGTGTCAGTAGACCCAAAGCAAATGATTTGCAAATTAAAGAAATCCATTTATGTGCTTAAACCAGTTTCTCGTTAAGGGTAATACAAATTTCATCAAGTAATTATCTCATTTGGTCTTGAGATTAATGCTGTTGATGGTTGTGTGTATTACAAGTTCAGTGGGAGTAAGTATATTTTCCTGGTTTTATATGTTGATTATTGCTTGCCACCAATGATATAGGTATGTCACATAAAATTATGAGATTTTTGTCATGGAATCTTGAGATTAAAAATCTTGGTGACGTCTCTTTTGTATTAGGAATTCAGATACACCGAGATTGTTCTTGGGGTATTCTTGAATTGTCACAAAAGGGCTATATCGATAAAGTACTTAATAGGCTTGGCATGCAAGACAGTAAATCAGGGGACATCCCTATCGCTAAGGGAGACAAATTTAGTCTCAACTAATGCCCGAAAAGTTATATTGAAGTTAAAGAAATGCAAAGGCTCCCATATAGTTAAGCTATAGGGAATCTGATGTATACTCAAGTTTGTACGCGTCCGGATATTGCGTACATTATTGGGATACTAAGGAGATATTTAAGTAACCCTGGGATGGATCATTTGGAAAGCAGCCAAACATGGGCTATAAAGTATTTAAAGAGAACAAAAGATTACATGCTCACATACAGAAAATCGGATCAGTTGGAGATCATATGGTATTATGATTCCGATTTTTACTAGATGCCAAGAAAGTAAAAGATCCACATAAGGCTACATTTATCTGCTGGTTGGAGGAGCTATTTCCGGATGGAGTGCTTAACAGACACTTTAGCTTCTTTCACTTGGCAGCACAGTTGTAGCAATTTTGGGGGCATCTAATTATGGAATATAGCTGCGAAATTTTGTCACTGAGCTGCGTATTCTGTACGGTAAAGAAAGACCACTAAATTTATATTGTGACAATAACTCAGCAGATTTATATTCCAGTAACAACAGGAGCTCAACTAAGTCAAAATACATTGACATAAGTTCCTGGTTGTGAAGGATACAGTTCAGAGTGGACACGTGTCAATAAGAGCACATTGGGACAAACTCCATAATTGCGGATCCGCTTACTAAAGTATTACAACCCAAGGTCTTTCATGAGTACATTACTCATATGGGTGTTGTATTTCTTAAGGATATTCGGTTTCAGTGGGAGTTTGTATTTTGGGTGCATAAGACACATTTACTGTCCTTTTGGATACAGTTTAAAGTTAAAGTTATTTACAGCTGTAAGGTTTCAGGTTTATTATCTCTGAACTCGTTTGAGGATGATCTCACTAAAGTTTGGACCAGTTGGAAATAGGCATGTTGAAGATCACATTACATGTAATTTCCATGCTACACATCCATACTTGATCCATGTCATTCAGTTATGTCGATACACGTGACCATTGAAGGTTTAGTTACGATTAATGTAGCGAAAGCCGCTTTGATCCTATGTTGATATAATTGATGGACCGGATTGTTTGGGGATGCATTCAGGAATGATAGCAAAATTCTGAGTACTCATAAGGTTATGATTGATACACAATTGTAAGGTTACACATATGGCCCAAGTGGGAGATTGTAAGGATTTTAATCAATCGTGTGGGCTTATATGTGAATTATTGTGTATTGAATAAAAGGCTATCAATTTTGGTTAAGCCCATTTAAAGTGATCTAATAAGGATTTTATATATATCGGGCTTAAATGCATCTAATTAAATGTATGTGCTTTTATGTGTAGATACCAGGCCATTACCTAATTCATGATGGGCCGGATTAGGTTAATTGGCAATTCAGTATATAAAGTCGGTTATGGTCCCTGAATCCTACGTACTGTTCATCTTGTCTGACATCCCATCATCAGAGAGAAAATAAGGACTACGTATCGATTTAGAAGATCCAAACACCGTCGAATCGTTTATCATGAATCGCGTTTGAAATTAAGGTACGCTTCCGCTTAAGTTATTTAATTCTTGATAATTCAGCATGATGATTTATTTTGGATCATAGATAAATAATTATCTGTGATAAAATTTTATCCAACAAGCTGTCCCTGTTTAGATTTGACGTGTCGTATTTATTGTGAAGATAAGTCTGAATTCGAAATTTTTTCACTTAGGGACAACGACAACAACAAATAAATGGTGCAACATCAAGAACACATCAACATGAACTTTTTTGAGGCACAATATATGGTTGAAAAGTGGTTTGAAGAAATGTATGTGGTTAAAAAATGATTTGAGAATATGTATTGTTTAAGTTTTCCAAACGAAGTACTAGTTTATTTGATTTATTATTAGACCAAAGAAAACTTTAAAATTAATCTTGTAATTTAATATTTTCATATTAGGCTTTTAGGATATGGTTTCATAATAGTGGATCGAAATTGATTAGACAAGATTTCACAAGACATGATTTGAATTATTGGAGTTTGGATTATAAGGATCCTTGGGTTCCCTAAATAACTGTGTTTACTTGAAAGAAAACTTAAATTCAACAAAGTTAGAGTGAATTACAAGTAGATACCGAACCGTTATTTGGTTCAGCTGAAAATTAGATTTTTAGTAAATGATAAAATTTAATGAAAGTGGTTGAAAAGTTTATAAAAATTGGGAGTTTGGTTGAAAATGAGTTTGAGAAAAAAATGAGAACCGAACGTGATAATTAGGTCGATAAGGAGCACTTAAATTATGGTGGCATACCATGAAAATGGACACATGAAAGTGGCCCTTTGGAAAAATAGCCAAAAATTTTACCAATTCATCAAAATAGCTTTAAACACTATAAACTACCACAAATACCCTTAAATATCATATTTCAACTAAGTTTCTTAGAATTTAGAAAAGTTATAACTTAGTCCTTAAAACTTTCTATTTATATACTTTTAATTAATTTGTTTATATGATTTTATTTGATTTTTGTTCGCTCATAGTAGCATCCCCTCACTTGGTATCAGAGTCATATGACAGATCTAAAAGATAAATATTATATAACACAAATTAAAAATAAATATATAATATATACATCAAGATTTATGATTATTCATACATTAATACTACCCGATAATTATAAAATAGAAATCTTGAGAACTTTAAAAGACTTAGACGAAGATATAAGAAAATACATTTATGATCTAATAAATTTCTACATAATAAAAGAAGATTTTATCATAAGCGAAATATTAGATTTGATCCACAAAAATATACTAGAAGAATTATACAAATATTATAGAATTGAATTATCATAGAGGAGAACCCTTATTAATCAAATACCTAGATATGAAAACAAATGAAAAATTAGATTCAATAATAGAACAAAGAGGAAATCTATTAGACCAAATGATAGAAGAAAGAAATATAAAAAGAAAATGATTTCTAAGACAAAATCATTAGAAAATATAAGAAAATACTTTAATACAATTCTAAAACAATTACCTAATATACTTATGATCATAAAAAACAAAGAAAAAATTAATATGGAAAAATATGATATAACTGGAGAAATAAAATATTAAATAAAAAGTTATAGAGCACAACAAAGAAAAACGATGTTAAGATCAATTGAAGAATTTTGTGAATATAATATAATGATATTTAAAGAAATAAAATATGATACGGAATTAAGATTAGAAGTTGATCATATCAGAGGAAGAATTTAATGACATGATTTCCAGAAATAAAATTTGAAAAACAAATAATAAAAAATATTAATCTACCAGTAGGATCTTACCAAATAAAAGGAGTTAATACAACTATGTTTAAACCATTAAGCTCATTGGGAGAATCCGAGGGATTTCTTAATATGCAATTAAATTGGATAAGTGCCTTTTTATGGCAAACATATAAAAACATAAATTTACAAGATAAACTAGCCATTGAAGAATTACAACAATTAAATATACAGGATATGAATATCAAAGAAAAATTACAAAATATTCAAAATAAACTAACAATACAATTCAAATAATTAAAAGAAATGATAAGAGAAGTTAAAAATATAGATGAAGAAATCTTCCAAAAAAAATCAGGAGAATTAATTAATCAAGATAAAATTGGAATACTTATAAAAAAATAGATAAATTAAATGAGAAAATAAGAAAGAATGAAAACGAAAAAATCATATCAATAGAAGAAATAATAAAAAAGATAGAAATAAAAATATATGATATGTATGACAGACTATTTAAGGTAAAAAAACTCAAAAACCAAGAGTATAAAATGTCAATAAGCGAATATATTGAAGATCTAAAAATATTAATAAAATTATTAATAAGTGATGTTCAAGAAGTAAAAAATAAATTAAAAGAAGTAATAAATGATATAAATATACTAAAACTAGATATTAGAGAATTCAAAGAAAATAATAAAACCAAAGATAAGAAAATAGACAAAAAAACTCATAGAAAAAGAAATATTTAGAATAGGAAAGAAGCATTTCGAACAAGAAAAAATTATAATAGAAGCAGGAAGTATGGATGATGAATTTAGGAGAAACATATTACCAAAAATACTAGAGGAAGAATTAGAATTACAAAAATCTATAGAAAAAACTTTAGGAAAATTAAAAGCTGAAGAAAAAATTGAAGAAGAACAAGACAAAAATGAATGAAAAATTAGATTTGCTTATAGAAAATTTTGACCAGTTAATCATAGAAAATTTTAATGAATACCAAGTTTTAATGAATACTCGAGGAGCACCTAACCCTGCTCCTATAGGAACTTCTAAACAAGAATTACCAGATCTAGATGAAAGTTATGCGCCCTTATATAGTAAACCACACCGGCAATATTATGATAAAATCAAAGATAGACAACCACCTAGAGGGAATAAATATAAAGATAGGTTTGAACCAAATGATAATTATGATAAACCTATTAATCATGGAGGAACAAAATTAGAAAATAGATACTAAAAAAAACTTATTAACTTGGGCAAATTCAATGATACTATTCTTTTTATACAATAAATATGATACATGGGAAAATACTGATAGAATGATAAAATTTTTAGTAGCATCTTTTGAAGGACATGTTAGAAATTGGTGGGAAGGAATAAGCAGTGATACAAAAGCATTAATAAGAAGAAATGTACAGACTGAACTAATAAAATCAGATAGAAAGGGAATAAAAAAGTTAGTAGATTATATTGCAGATGAATTTTTAGGAGAAAATTGGATAAGTAATTCTAAAGCAGAATCAATAAAAGAAAAAGATAATGCAAGAGTAAGATTAATAAATTTAACAATATGTGATATGTGTAAAATCAAAGAATATACTTGTGAGTTTAAAGAATACTATTATGTCGAATTTTATAGTAATGAAAATCAAGAAGTATATAGAGATATGTATTACAATAAATTACTAGGTTCATGGGTAATATACTTTAAAATAGAATTTGAAAAATTTATTAGAGATAACCATGGAACACCTAGAATATTAGGATCAAAAATAAAATTCATATTTGAAAGATTAGCATATATATGTCAACAAAAACAATTATTAAAGAAATCAGGAAAATTGACCAGAATATGTTGTGAAGATATGAAAAAACCTACCCAATGGGGATGTAACCCTGAAAGAAGAAAATATAATAATAAAAGAAAATTAAAAAAATTCAGAAACTTCTGGAAAAAAATATATAAAACCTAAGAGAAGATATTACAAAAGAAGATATAATCCAAATAAAAGACAGAAAAATAAAACTTATAAGAAAGACAAAAACCAATGTAAATGTTGGAATTGTGGAGAAATGGGGCATATAAGCCCTGATTGTAAAAAAAAAAAAAAAAAAAAAAAAAAAAGTTAAAATATTACAAAAAGAATATCTAGAAATAAAAAGTGAACTAAGTGAAATATCAGATATTGAAGAATACTATGATCAAGAAGCCTATATAAGTGAAACAGATTCAGAAAGTAATGAATCAGAATCAGAATAAAGAAATAGAAGAACTAGAAGCAAATAAGAACATAGATAAACAAGAATATGAAGGAATAGAAGGTTATGGACTAAAGGTAACTTTTGATAATAATAAGTTCAGGAAGATACAAAAATTATCTTTAGATTTGAAAATAGGAAAATGAAAAATATTAGATAGAATATGGAAAAGAGAAAAAGTAGCAATAAATGAATACCATAAAATTGAAAGGGAAATAGATGTTAGAACTACCCAAGGAACATACAAATTAAACCTTTTAACAAAAAATACGGTTAAAGAATCTTTAACAAAGATCAATAGAAAACAAAGTGAAAAGATTCAATATGTTTATTTAGCAGGTATCCAAATAATGTTTAAATTCTTGTTTAGAGAAGGGCTAGATTCACCTTTAACTGTAAGTTTACATGATGGAAGAATAATAAATTTAAAAGACAGTCATTTAGGAACAGTGGAAGGAAACTAATATTTACATGTTATCCAAAATATTGTATATCGTTAAAAGATAGAAATTTTAGAACTACATTTCAAATTACATAAAGATGAAATAATGGAACCAGAAGATAAAATTATAACTATAGAAAATAGAGCATTATACACATTTACTAATTCTAATTATGGAAATATTTACTCTAAAAAACCATATATTGAAATTCATAAAGAATGCAAAGATTTTGGTAAAGTTGTGGAAGCAGATAAAACAATAAGTTTAGAAATTATGAACTTACTATAATAAAAAATAAACCAGAAATTATAGAGTTAAGAGAAGAAGAATATCCTAATAATAACATAACATTTGAAGATGACAGGTTAATTAGAAGATCAACAACTTTACCCAATAGAAAACAATTAGGAGAAACTAGTAATATAAAGGAAATAAAACTTAATAGAAATGCTGGAAATATGAAAATCGAAGGTGAATATTTCAATGGAATAGAACATATAAAAGGATCTAATATATTAATTGACACAGGAGCTAGTGAATGTCATATAGCTTCAAACAAGAATAAATGACTAATATCTCATAGAACTGATCCATATAGATATATAAATTTAGATGGACAAGTACATATGACTGAACTTGAAGTAAGAGTACCAATAAAAATAGGAGGAATAAATCTCTTAGTACCATGTCATGTAAATAATAGTATGATAAATCCTCATGTATTATTAGGAATGAGCTTTCTAGATGGAATAGAAGATTATAGTATAAAACGTGAAAGATTATATATAACTCATAATGGTCAAACTATATTATGTAGAAAAGATGAATAAATGAATAACCACATAAGTTTTCCATTAGCTGTTTATATACAAGTTACAATTGTTGAAACAAATATAATAACCTGTGCATTAATTGACACGGGAAGTGATATAACAATATTCAAAAGTTTCTTAATAAAATCATGGAATACTAATGGAAAGATAAAAATTACAGGAGTAACAGGAGAAAATACTCATATAATTAATAGTGCTGATAAAATTGATATAATACTTGGGAGTAAATAAATAGTCGTAAATAAAATATATAATTATAACAAACTAGAATGTGATATATAACTAGGAAATGACTTTATACAACAATTTTAATATTATAAACAAAATAACTGCATGATAATGTTACAAACACCTTGTGGACATTTACTAAAAATACCAAGAGAATTTAGACATTACAGAGTTCAGCCAACACAGCGTGGTGATAAATGGGAGAAAAAATCAATTACACAAAATGAAATAAAAAAATAAAAGAATAATATATAAAAAGTCTTAAAAACAAACATACAAACAAACTTGAAAAAAATCATTGATCAACTAGAAAAAATTTGTGGAGAGAATCCATTATCATTTTGGAAATCACATCATCCAAAAGCTAAAATAGAATTAACAGAAAATGTTATTATAAGAGTTAGACTAATGATGTATACCATACAAGATACACAAAAATTTAAAACTTAAATAAAAGAATTACTTAACCAAAAATTAATCAGACCTAGTAATGGACCCCATAGTAGTCCAGCTTTTATGGTCATGAAACATTCTGAACGAAAAAGAGGAAAAACTAGAATGGTGATAAATTATAAAGAACTAAACAAATATACTAAATTTGATAGATACCTTTTACCAAATAAAGAGGTACTAATAAATCTTGCAAAAGGAAAACAATATTATTCTAAATTTAATTGTAAATTAGGATTTTGACAAGTAAAAATGGAAGATAGTATTCAATATACAACATTTAATACACCCCAAGGTAAGTATGAATAGATGGTTATGCCATTTGGTTTAAAAAATGCACCACAAATATATCAAATAAGAATGGATAACATATTTAGAAAATTTAATGAATTCTTAATTGTCTATGTCGATGATATATTAATATGTTCTAATAATAGAGAAGAACATAGAAACCATTTAATAAAATTTATAAATGAATGCAAAAAAAGAAGGAATTGTTCTTTCAAAAAATAAAGTTATAATAGAAAAACAAGAAATTGATTTTCTTGGATTATCAATAGATAAAAGAGGGATAAAATTACAAACTCATATATCTAAGAAGATAGAAAGTTTTCCAGACAAATTAGAATCAAAAGAACAAATACAAAAATTTTTAGGATGTTTAAATTATGCAGAAGGATTTATTGAAAATCTATCAAAAAATAGACATAAAATTCAAATTTTACTCAGAAAAACAAATACCAAAAGATGGAGTGATGAACACACAGAAATTTTCAAATCACTAAAAGAAGAATGTAAAAAATTGTCAAAATTGAGGTTACCAGATGAAAAAGATAATCTGATAGTTAATACTGATGCCTCAGATAAGTATTGGGCAGTAATATTAAAAACAGATCTTAATGAAATTTGTAGATACTCAAGTGGAACGGTTAACTAAGCAGAAATAAATTATACTACTCATGAGAAATAATTGTTAGCAATCATCAAAGGAATAAAGAATTTTTTATTTTTTTTATTATCTAAGAAATTCATTGTTGAAACTGATAATTCTTAAGTTGCAGGATTAGTAAAAAATATATTACGACCAGAACCTCAATATAGAAGGCTCCATAGATGGCAAGCCTATTTGGCATTTTATAATTTTGATATAGTTCATATTAAAGGTATCAATAATTATCTTGCCTACTTTTTAAGCAGGAAAAGAGATGGATAATATCAAAAAATCCCTGATAGACGCCAAAAAGCGAATGAACTTCCTCATGGAGGAAGCTGAAGATATAAAGCTTGGAATTGAACAACTTGCAAAAACTCTCTAAGGAAGTTTCAAGCAATTGATGGAAATCTCAACATTTCATCACAATTATACTAAATAATTGAGCGATAATATAATTGAGATTGAATCTCAGTTTGAATCGTTAATTACCAAACAAGTTATATAAAAAGTACAAACAGGTACATCTTCTAGAAGCAGTGGTAGACCAACGATTAAAAGAGATGAACCAAGTCCCAAAAAAGTTGTTATAAATGAAGTCAGTCCTCGAAAAATCACAATAAATGCCAAAAATGAACATACAAAGGTAATCAGAATTCATGCTGAAGAGAAAGATGATTCCCCTTTTTTACCAAAAGAAAATGAATATAAAACTACTGTCGAAGTTATATATGAACTTCAAGAATGTGATTGTTATTATATTTCGTCTGGAGACCATGTATACCCACGATTGATCGTTACTCAGGGAGGAGATCCCGTCATGACAAAAATGGCAGCTGATTATGAATTTTTGGATCTTATCTATCCAAGAAAAGATCTGAAAGAAATCGAAAAATTTGATGATTTACTAAAAGGAGAAATTTCGAAGTTTGCCTAAAGAAGACTTATATATTTAAAATTTTATTCAATCAGTCCTGAAATTGATGGAAGGATATATTATCTTGCTGAGTATATTATCACGATTGGGTATGTTGCTCGAAATTTTCAAATTGAAGTTGGAAAAAATACCAAACCAGTACCAAACATTACAAGATCATGGTTTAGATCCAGAAGAGTGTTGGGAATTAAAGTTCTCCACAACATTGCCAAAAACCTGTATGAGAAAAAATTCAAATGCATATGTCAGTATAATGGATGGACCCTACTCACTAATGGAGGAAAAGAAAAGTCAACAATCTTGCAAGAATACATCAATAAATTTGACACTCATCAAATCCATGGAAGCTTTGCCACTTTGCAAGAAGCGTGCATAGCCAGGAATTGCCCCACATGCCAAAGGAATTGATGGATAGGTAGAAGCCACTTGATGAATCTGCTTTACATGCCAACAGAATTGATGGATAAGTGGAAGCTGTTTAATAGATCTACTTTAATGCAACAATGCAGAACAATGTAGGGGCCATATCAAGACCAAAAAAATAGAAGGATAAGTGTCCCTATAATGTAAGGGGCCATGTGATGTAATAAATAATAGAGGGACATGTGTGTCCTTATGTGATAAAAACTATGAAATTGTTAGGTCGATGATGTAAACAGTGATGTAATTGTATCCAATGTAATATTATAAATAGAGGCCTCCGGGCTAGTTGAAAGACAAAATTCTCTAGAGCACTCAGTTTGTGAGAAAAGCCAACAAATCTTTTGTCTTTGAAATTTTTTCATACCAAGTCTTTCTCAATCTTCATATTATCAATAAAATCTCAATTTACTTATCATATTATGATGCGTTTCTAAATTCTTGTTTTCTAAATCCTATTTCCAAGAAGAAGATATATTATTAAGAAAACTTCCTACACTCTGTCCTAAAATATTTTCCATCTAAAAAGGTTATATAGTGAAGACATCCAAGTTTAGTTAATAACCCGTGAGGCAGGAGGCCATTGAAGGGTGTGGAGCAGGAACCTATAAACCTGAAGGTCACTAACAATAGAAGGAAAATACAAAGGTACTTAGAACAGGAAAATAGGTTAGTATTCTTAATATATCTATCTTTACGGAATTAGGAGGAAGAAGAACTTTTAACATGACAGAATTCAGAATTGTTAAATTTAATTATCAAAACAGTCCTTATAATGATGAATATCATAGCATAATTGAACATTTATTCATACATAAACAATTTACTAGACCAAATAATGAAATAAAAAAAGTTATATCATGTCTATATGCCATGTTTGTTAGCTATCTTTCCAACATTAAAAAGAATATTAGGATTAGAAATTACAAAATTGATTATTTATTTTTGGCTTGATAGTGATAATACTAAAATAAATAATAAATTATATTTAGGATACGTGTTTAGTAGTGATAATGATTATGATCATGTAATAGATTATGACAGTGATGGAAGAGATGAATATTTCTTTATCAGTTTTTGAAAATCTTAATATCATGAATGAAAGCAATTATATGAAAAAATCCTAGATCTAAGAGATGTCCATATAAAGTTAAAAAGAATATCAAAAGTAAAAAAGATATTGAATATGAAATTGATAAAATAGGATACCAAGAGCAACTCTATGCATCACAAGAGATATTAAAAAGTTTTAAAGAAAATTTAATAGAAAACTTTGCTAGAGGTACTGTAAGATCTATAATAATACATGATATTCAAGATACAATTGATAAATTAGAAAAGAGAAAGAAAAGTATTTCGAAATATAATATACCATTTGAACCAAGTATAGATATTATGGCTGACATATATATTATCAACTCTCAGACAATGATAGAGTTTGAGAAATTACTTAAAACTTTATAAATTATTTATCTTTGTATTTATAATGCCTGGATAAATGTCAGGATATACAATAGAAGGACTAGATAATCTTTTAGAAAAATTAAAAGATAAAATGGAAGATATTAAACATCAAATGAAAAATGAAAACATATCTTCTGAATAATATAATAAACTTTTAGAAAAATACGAACAATATATTGCAGATTATTGTATTTTACTAGATCAAAAAATGGATTTATACCAGAAAATTTTGTATAATAATTTACCAACCCAATAATCTATGAATACTTCACAAATATCAACATCTAATAACTGTGATCATAAACTATATTTAAATAATAAAGAAATTTCATTTTTATTAACTATCGTTGAAAAATCTAAAAATATACACTCTGTTGGACAATCTAAATTAAAAGAAATATATGAAGATATTGATTATACTATCCTAAATAAAATAGAATTTAATTATGTTGAAACAACAAAGAATATAAATACAGTTCATAAAATTATAGAAGAATACGAAGATATAGAAGAAGAAGTTTCAGAAGGAATAACATTAGGATATATAACTAAAAAAGATCATCCTAAATCTTTTAAGAAATTATCACAATATAGAACATTTTTAGAAGAACTTAAAAGATTAAAAAATATGGATATAACAAGAAGTATTGAATTAAATGAACCAAATTAAGTTCAGTGACATATCTTGTAAAGTAAAAAACTAACTTCATTAAGGATAATATGGACAAATTACAAAAAATGATCATTCTTAAAATTTGTATGTTTTATATTGATAAACCAATAAATCCCCCTAAATTATGAGTTGGAGAAGATATTTATTTATACAATAATAATAGGTTCAATAGTACATCCTATTGTCTTGCATGCATTTGATTGGAGGTTAGTTTCATGCGTGCTCTATTGTACTCATCATGATCCATTTTCCGTCTTGATGGAGCCTTTTAAATAAATAAATAAATAAATAAATAAATAAAAATAAAATAAAAAGAATTGTATTATTATTTGATGTGGTTTTCAATTTCTCCAATCCTGTCCTCTAGCAGGCTAAGCTTAATTCCATATGTACCTTAGACACTTGTTTACAACCGTTTAGAGGATATGTGAGAATATCTAGATTGAGAGTATGAAGAATAGCAAGATAGAAGATAAACGAAGCCATGACTGAGATAATATTTTAACATATATTTGATTGATTCATGTTATCAATTGTTGTAATCACTCAAATAACTTTTTATTCATATAATTAGATTACAAGTACTATCCATTACTTATTTTTATTTCTTTATAATTTAAATTATTTTTAAACACTTTCCAAACACGCTTTCGTATGAAAATGAAAATAAAAATGCTGAACAAAACAGATTTTTCTGTTTCTTTGATTTAAAAAAGAAAAATTAACGTATATACGCGGACCTGCGTCTTATCAAGCTGACTAGCCTGTCAAACAGGTATTCTAAACCTTTTTTCGTTGGCCTTTCTGTACTTACAAATACATACAATCACGCACGACCATATTATTGATTGAGGGTTTTTTTTTTTTTTATGAGATATGTCGAATCTATACAGAGGTGATTTCAATTCCAAAATTGATTACGTGTTCAAGATCGTATTGATCGGCGATTCAGCAGTGGGGAAATCACAACTTTTGGCGCGATATGCAAGGAATGAATTTAGTATGGACTCAAAAGCCACTATTGGAGTCGAATTCCAGACCCGAACACTTGAAATTGATCATAAAATTGTCAAGGCTCAGATTTGGGATACAGCCGGTCAAGAAAGGTAATTATATTGATAGTTGGTTCGCAGTTTTTGTTTGCACAGTCATGTTTCGATTTTGTTTCAGTTGAGACTTGTATTTACTTCGCAAGTCGAAGCGTGGATGGTTTTAGTTTGTTATTGTTTACTTATGATGAATTTTGAGCGACTTCTAGGTTTGTAAAGTGATTGGCAATATCGGGTCTGTACTTATACAGTTAGTTTAATTATTAAGTGTAGTATACAATGATATAATACTACAATGCAGAATACTATCTCTTAAAGTTGTGAAAACTGACCACTCTTTCAATATTACCACAAGTCAGATTCTTTCCACACTGGATCAATGCACCATCGTCCACGGGAATGACAATGGATTACAAGGAAAAACCGTCGTAGTCGTACACAACCAAGAATATTTACCGGAGAACAAATCTCTCTCACTAGGTTTCTCTATTTCTCTCTTGTTTCGCCAAGTCCTAGTAATACAAGAGAACAAGGTTAAAAAAATGTTCTGCCTTAGTGCCTTGAGGCCAGGGCGCCTTAGGCTAAGGTATTGGAAAAATGCCTTAGTATTGTTATTTTTTAAGGACTTAGTGAGACTTATGCCTCTAGACACGCGCATCACAAATGTATGGCCTTCACCTTTTAAAACCCCAAAATTCACATTAATTAACACTTTGAAAATCAGTTTCACATAATCTGTATGGCTAATTTAATTATTAGGTCTTTAAGATATTAAAATTTAAATTAATTATTTGATTTGCTATAAATAAAAGTAAACAATTCAAACTAATCATAAAACAAAAGGTAAAAAGAAAAATTTATAGATACTTCGTCTGATTTGAGTTGCTACTTGTTTTTATTGATTTATTTTGTAGTTATGCATCGATACGTGTTTCCACCTTTTCAAACCATGCAAGAGAAAACACAGTCTATTATTGGACAAAGACCAAGATCATTTGAATTCAAGATTTAAACAATGTACTAGTGAGATTGAGATAAAACATGAGAGAATGTGACCACAAGATCAAGTCTAACCATTTGGTTTAATCTATAGTCCACAGTTCTCCTAAACTAACACAATCCTTGCCAAACATCTAGTCCAATAACAAAGTGTCAAGTGGATTAAGTGATTCACACTCACAATAAGAGAAACCAAGTGCAAGTTGGATGTTGCTTATAATTGGTTTAAGACACAACTATGCGGAGTTTCTCCTTTGTGATCGTTGATATCGGATATGATTATCATCTAGTTAATTAACATATATAGACAGTCTGACGTTAGAATATAAGAAGGGAGAATTGAGCCTACGTTTTAGATAATTTTCTTAATCTATGATATTACCTTGAAGCATTTTAATCAATTTTTACACGTCACTTTGGTTTAAATCATGTCTATATATTCCTCCACAAATTTATTTTCTTCACTTTTTCAAAGGAGGCTGGGGTAGGAGTTTGAAGTTTCTCACCTTTTTAACTTTCTTGTCAACCTACATATACATCTTTTGAGTTCCTAACTAAATATACTGAAAGTTCAAGAGTAGTTATTTGAAGATTAGCTAATGAAATACTTAGGTGGCGTTCTGTTTTTATTTTTTAAAATGTTTTCTAGTTTTCGTTTTCATTTCCTGTTTTTAAATATGTTGAAGACTCGTTCTGTTTGCCATTTTTGAAAACCGTTTCAAAAAATGAAAAACTGGAAAACATGTCCTGTTTGAAATTTTGCAGAACACTACTTTGACTATTTTTAATTGATTTACTTGTGGGTTAAATTATAAAAAAAAAATTGTCTTTTGAAGATTTACTTTCTATTATAAGAAATTAGTTTATCTAATTTTTATTGGACTGATTTAATAATGACTAGAAAAATATTATAAAAATAGATAAAGTCATTAATGATCAAGTCTCAAAAATATTATAAGAAATTAGCTTATCTAATTATTGTTGCCACATTCATGTTCAAGTCACAATTAAACACGAGTCCACATAAACAAAACGGATGCAAGTGGTTCTAAGCTAAAATAATCACACACAGAGTTCATGTTCAAAGCATTTTTTGAAATATAACAACAAGAATTCTCATTGAATGTTTTTTTGTAATTTTGATATTGAATTCAATAAACTTTATTTTAGGCTTAGTTCTAAGTAATAATAATTCTCCAAAAAAAAAAAAAAAAAAAGGACCAAAATGCGTTTTTCTTGTTTTGAACATTTTTTGTTGAAATACACTTAAAACACCCAAAACGAGGTTTCTGACGTTTTGCATTTTGTGTACAATTTTTTATTTTTTATTTTTTATAAAATGCGTTTTCGAAAATGATAAAGAGAACGCATTTTTAGTGTTTTCGAAAATAAAAATAGAAAACGGGCTCAAAACAGCAAAGAAAACAAGGTCTTAAGGTTCCCAAATTTTTGCCCTCGTTTGGCCCCCAGTTCTTGGGGAGTTTTTTGGTTTTGAATTGTATTTTTGGGAGAATGTGTAGTTCAAAAATGTCTGAAAAGTAAAATATGGTGGGCTTAATTAAGATGGATGGTTGAGATTGAGTGTTAAATAAATTTAATTTTAAAAAAATGGGAGCCAAACAAGGACTTTATCTGACATCTACACTTTTTGCTGCCAAGTTTAGAAATGAGTTTCCATGTTGACTAATGGTACTTTTTCCTCTTTTGTCGATTATGATGTACAAATGCCACAATAAGTGGTAGTTGTCCTTGTGCTATGTAATGGGACAGTAAGTTTAGTATCACTTAAATTATTAGCTATATTTCTTTGGGATGCCTTGAAGAGCTTTCTTAATTTTTAAAATTACAAATTACAATATGGGTGTGTTTGATATTGTTTAAAAAGAGTTTTTTTGGTTTTGAATAGTGATTTTTAGGAGAATGTATGGTTAAAAAGTAAGGAATCTTTTTTGGTTTTTGTGATATTATTTTATTGATAAATGTATGGTTGAAAAAATAGAGAGAAAATCATGATTTTGTTTTAATGATAATCAAACAGGGGATATATATTAGAACCATAATTTAGTTGAAATGTAGTTTTGTTAAATTTACTGAATTTGAAGGTGGAAACTTTGAATAGTTCTACAACATTTAGTTAGTTGATAGACCTTCACATATCATGAGAATGTCAATGCAAGAGTGCAGGATATGAGAAACATTTAATCTCCGTGCAGAAAATTTGGTGGAAATAATGAACAGTTGTTTCTACTGTTTAAGATGATTGACATTTATCTACTTGGGTATAAGAGCATTAAAGAATCAATTTTATATCCTGACTGTCTTCGCATGAGTTCAACTACGGACTTCATTTTATTCAAAGTTCATCTTATTCTTTTCCTTTAATATGCATTTGGGATATTATTATTATTTTTTGGAGGGTTTGGCGTTACCATTGATTATTGATATGAAAGAATCACTGAATATTGCTGTATTTTGGTCCATGAATGTCTCCTCAAATTCATCAGGGAATGTGTGGAAGCTCATGTTTAGTGTTTTTCATTCAGAATTTGGTCTTTAAGTCTCGATGGAAAAAACAGATATGGCTCCCAGTTATTGACCACATGGTTGGTGGAGGCCACTTTCCTTCTTCAATGCTGTGTATATATCTTTCTGTCTCTAAAATTTAAGATAATTTCCCATTAACATTCTACATTAAGCTACTCTGCTCTGTCCTGGTGAGTTTGTATAATCTAACGTGGATCGGACTTCGGAGCCTGGATATATTCTGGGGCCTTCTATGGATTTTTTTATATAATTTACTAATTCCTATCCTAGCCAAGATGCTCAGCAAGCTGTGGGGCTGAACATATAACAACTGCAAGGCACAACATTTAAAGACTTCAACAAAATATTCTTCAAGAAAAAAGGTCATTGTAGAAGTGAAATTTTGGTAAGTATTGGAAATAGATGCACTAAACTAAATGACCTATGTCGAGACTTCTATGATCAGTTAAGTAGAATCAGATCCTTAATTTTACCATTTTATATGATCATTAAACTTGAAATGCTATTCACTTTCCTATCTTGATAAAGGAGTGTCATTGCCTCCTCTTATCCCATTTTGGACCCATCATATGGGTCAATTGTTTGTAAGGGCTCTACTTCAACTTTTTATTACTCGATATTAACCAGGCAAAGGAGCATTGGAGCAATGAAGTGGCATTGAGGTTTCTTTGGTTCTTATATTTCCATTTTGAAGTTGCCCTTCAACTTAAATTCTTATCAATGTCCCGTGTTTTATCTAACTTAGCTGTTATGGATATAATGGAAAGCACAATGAGGTGCATGCTAGGATAATTTGGCACGTCAAAATGCAGCCTTCGTGGAAGTGATTTATTTATTTATTTTATTTTTTTTCTTTTGCAATTTTTCATGTCCTTTTTTGTTTGAACTATTGCTTTTTTTAAGTTTATTGAGTGGTGTTATTTTTTATTTTATTTTATTTTTTAGCAAGCGATAAACTGCTGAAATGCACAAAAATCTTATCAAGAGAGAATCATTTCTCATTTTGATCAACTTGATGAAAGACACGTGCTGAAATTGGGGGCAATGTCTTTGCTAGAAATATTATGCTATAATCAGTACTAAAGGTATGGTTAAGTTATGCTATGATGAAGCTTGTACCTGGCTTTTGGCTACCAAGCTTTTGTCTTACGTGAACGAGTGTAGAATAGTTTTCGACCCCCTTTGGCATTGTCATAAATGCCAACCTGATCTTAGTTTCTCTTTTGGCATGTATAAATTTGATACATTGGATTCTTGGAAGAGTAAACAAATTAATATATGTCTTGTGCTCTTTCCTACTGAGTTTTTCTTTTCCCGTATTTTACTCTTCTTAGTTGCAGTGTGCCTCTTTTTTTTTTTTTTTTTTTACAATGGAAATCCCCAAACCCCCTTGGTGAAGCTCGAACCCAAGACTTAAGCTTGGTAAGGGGTGTGTCCTACCACTGGGCCACCCCTTGGCTTCTCAGTGTGCCTCTTTTGTTGTGCGTGGAGAGAGCATTTTTTTACTAATATTTTCTAATTATTCCACTGAATGTTACAAATTTGGTGACTTCAGATATAGAGCAGTGACTAGTGCATATTACAGAGGTGCAATGGGAGCGATGCTGGTCTATGACATTACTAAGCGTCAATCATTTGATCACATGGCTAGGTGGTTGGATGAGTTGCGAAGCCATGCTGACAATAATGTCGTTATCATGCTTATAGGCAACAAATCTGATCTGGGAACTCTTCGAGCTGTACCTGCGGAAGATGCTAAAGAGTTTGCCCAGAGGGAGAACCTATTCTTTATGGAAACATCAGCCCTTGAGGCAACAAACGTGGAACCTGCTTTCCTCAATATCCTGACTGAGATTTATCGCGTTGTCAGCAAGAAAGCCCTTGTGGCCAATGAGGAAGCAGAATCTGGAGGAGATTCATCTCTTCTGAAAGGAACCAAGATTGTTGTTCCTGGCCAGGAGCCGGTACCAGCGGAAAGAAAGTCCCGCTGTTGTGGATATTCATAGGACCTATACTTCACTGTTGGAGAGTGTACTGTTGTATTTGTTCTCTCTCTGCTGTGACATATCTGACATATGAGGTACATTTCTCTTTTTTGTTACAATTAGATTAGACTGTCCATCCACAACATGGATTTTTCTGGACCGATCTAAACTTGAAAACAAGTGATTTTGGTGATATATGTCGTGTTTTGCGTGTAACTCTTCCTTGCTCAATGATATGGAAACTGAAACCAAAATATAAATATCAGGGAAAAACCTATCATTCTGATCTACATTAATAAATTGGCGTATGAATTTATTATCAAATCATCATCCTTTATCAATTTCAACATCAACAGAATGTGATTGCGTAGTTAGCTCCCATGCATGTACAGGTACTGGTCGCATCATCGAACCGATAGCCTGTCGGTTGGGCAAGCCTTTTTGAAAAATTGTGAATAATTTGTAGGCTTGCATGTCTGTGGATTATTGAGTTCTCCAGTGCAACAGTATTGGGGTTCATCGAAGGCGAGCCAGGCACTTTTACATGCACATTCCCTCCGGCCACTGCCGATTCTGGAGGGCATGTTTTTAATCAAATCTGATGCGCAGTTTACTGCACTACAATTTCCCATCCCTCCTGAAGAGAGTGGATATTGGTAGGTTACATCCATTCACAAGACTGACATCATAAAAATCGTGTGGGCTCTTGAGGGGAACTCCGTAGTGACAATGCTGCCACATGGTTTATTTCTAGATCATGACGTTTTTTGCTTCAAATTTTGCATGCGTCATTTTCAATATTTTGGTCATAACTTTTGATCCTGATGTTCGATTAAAGCGATTCAAAATAATTTAAAAACTAGACAGAAGTGGCTACAATTCTTCAAGAAATAGTGAACCTCAAATTCAGACTTTATCTCTGTCAAAACTTTAATTCTCTCAAAACTTTAATTGAAACCAAAACTTGATTATTGTCTCCTCTTTTGGCTTAATCACTTGTTTGGTCTTGAATCTTCTTCCAAATTCAGGCCATAATTGACCTCGACTTCTTTGAACATGCACTTAAAAAATTTCTTGTCTTGGATAATTAATTTATCTCGTCAAGAACGCTATGATTCTCATCAGACCTTTTTTCTTCAGGATGATTCATCCCGAATTATAGGCTTGTTCATAATGTTTCATTTCACCTCCTGGATCGAATGAAAAATTATGACCTCCATGTCTTTTGATCAACCAATAGAACTCCATCATTTGAGCTATATGGAGGTGTCGAACCCTGAACTCCTTTGAGCATAAGTGACGTGACCCAAAGTACCAAGTGTCATTAACCTGCAAAATAAAATTAAGTAAAATAGGGTGAGAAATGTTAGTTTCACGAAGTAAGAGATATGGATCCTCATACTAGTAATTCATCACCTCCAATTTTTCTTCTTGCACCATGAGGTTCTTCACTTCACCTCCCTTAATCCCTTCAACCTTTTGTTCATTCAACACTATAAAATTTTCATGCTCAACCACTTCTTCCACATTTTCAATTTCAACAACACTTTCTGCACTTGTAAGCTCATGCACACTCTCATCAATATTTTTATCATCCACATGAGAATTTGGAGTTTTATCAATTATCTCTAATTTTAACTCTCTCTCCTTCTCAACTTCCTTATCTAAAGGCTCTTTCTTCAATTCCACTGCCACCTCTCCTTCACTTCCCTTTTTCAAGTCAACATTATATTTACGGTCCCATGCAATGAACCATTCTTCTAAAATTTTCATTTTGTTCTTAAAGTTCCACATAAGATCACTCTCCTTCACAAATACCCTATCTAAGCCCCTATCACACCGCACTTCTCTGTTCCTATTTTGCTTCATACTCCTAACATTTCCCAAAACATTATCAAATTCATCCTCAACTCTTCTTCTATTTCCCCTCTTATCAATATTGTCCCTTGGTGGTGGGATTTATCCCCTTGCCTCCAACCTTCTTTCTAACCTTCCTCCCATTTCTTCTGCTTGTCTAGTAAAATTAGTCGAAAGAGTTTGCAACATTTCATCCAAGTCTTGAGTTTGGACATTGAAGTTTTGTTCACATTGAGTATTTGGATAGATCGTGTTATGCAAGTTTGAAGTGTCTTCGCAAAGAATTTATTTTACTCATGTTTCACTCAATTCCCCAAGAAATGCAATCAACTACACCAAGAAAATTAAATCTTGTGAAGCATGAAATCACAATAAAAAAGGGGATATAGGAATTGATTGAATAAATAGCAAGTGAAATTTATGGCTTGTGCTATAACAAAGAAGGAGAATCTTGGACTTATGTGACAATGTTCAAGAGTTCAAATTCACAAGGGAGTTGATAAAAGACAAGTAATTAATAAGGAAAGTGTTTGGTGTTGAAAAAAATCAGTTTCTAGTATGAAAGTTTTCTTTGAGGCAATTTATCAAACACTTGGTATGCTAACATTTGAAGTTATGGAAATGCAAGTGTTTTGGTTAATGGATATCTCCAATAATCTCAATGATGATAATAAAAACAATACTAAAGTGTAGAAATCATCAAATGCTCATGGGCATACAAATGTTCCCAATTCTTTGAATTTTTCATTTTTGTTTTATATGATGAACAACAAACAACAACAAGAAATTAAATGATATATTTACCAAATTAGAGTTAAACTCTGATACCAAATGATGCAAACCCCTTTGTAATATGGACCAAAAATTTTCACAACAATTTAATATCAATCCAAGAAAGCTAAAATAGTAAAATAAACATAAATCCAAGTTTAATCTAACCAAAATTATAAGAAATAAACCTTAACCCAATGGAGAGAAATAAAAAAGTTCATATATATTTTTTTCCAACGACACAAGATTCTTAAAATCCATATGAAGTTGATCATAATTTCTCAAAAGGGAAACAAGATTAATATGGGGATTTTTACCTCACAAATGCTCTCCAAAGAGGCTTTAATAGTTCAATGTTAATACATTCTAAGTTATTTTTAGGGTTTGAGAGAAGTTTGGTTTATATAGTACAATAATTGAAAGAAATAAAGAAAAATAGAAATTGCACTTAAAATCCCGAAATCTGGTCTTCCCTGGATGCACCAAAATCTGAACCTTCTGTCTTTTTTGGAATTTTATAGGTGTGCGACTGCACGGTTTATTTCTAGATCATGACGTTTTTTGCTTCAAATTTTGTACGTGCTATCTTCAATATTTTGGTCATAACTTTTAAACCGATGTCCGATTGAGGCGATTCAAAATGATTTGAAAACTAGAAAAAATGACTACAATTCTTCTAGAAATAGTGAACCTCAAATTCAGATTTTATCTCTGTCAAAACTTTAATTGAATCCAAAACTTGATTATTGCCTCCTCTTTTGGCTTAATCATTTGTTTGGCCTTGAATCTTCTTCCAAGTACAACCCATAATTGACCTGGGCTTCTTCGAAAATGCACTTAAAAGCAGTGTTCTAAAATGCGGCGCCTAGGCGCGCCAATGCGCGAGGCGGGGTGAAGACGTGTCGCATTGCCACAATGCGTGGAACAATACGTCCAAAACCAAAAAAAGTATAAAAAAGGGCTAAAAATTCAAAAAAACCGGTCCAATCAATTGAACCGATTGTTGTCAAACAAAAAAATAAAAAAAAAAATAATATAAACTATGAGGGCGGCTTCGTTACGAATTAGATTGTTTAACCTCAATAGCCCTTTTTATAAGGACTGTTGAGGTTCCCATCCCACATCACAACTGATGTGGGATGGGTAATTTATAGGATATATATATATATATATATATATATATATATATATATATATATATATATATATATATATATATTGGCTATTTTTTTAATTGTGTTCTTTAATCATTTATTTGTTTGTTAAACTTTTCTTCTCCAAATAAATTATTTAAGTATTACTTTTATATTTTTGTTTATGGATTAAAATAAATTATAGTATAATAAATAATATTAACAATAATAAATCTATATTTTTTTGAATTAACAATTATAAAATTAAAGAATGTTGTTATTACATATTTATATTTTTTGTGTATTTAGATTTTAAGTAAAAAAATTATTTGTCACATAAAAATCTATTTTATATCTTAAAAATAATTAAAATAATATTAAAAATACGAAACGCATTATGACGTTTACTCTTCTCATTGACACGCCTAAACTTGTAATTTTTTATTCTTGACCTCGACGCATCGCAACGCAATACGTATTTTAGAACACTGCTTAAAAGTTTTCTTGGCATGGATAATTAATTTACCTCTCCAAGCCCGCAATAAAACTTTAATTCCACATTCGTCTCCCAATCTAGATATACCTCGGGATCATTTTTCCCTTGGAACGATGGTATAGTCATTTTGATGTTTCCAAGGTTCTCATCCACTATATTCCTATTACCACGATGTCTCCTATTATACCCCATTTCATGCCTATCTCCTCTGTATCTCCTTCTCCTCACACTAACCACAGAAGACTGAACATTGTCCCCTTCACTTCCATTCACTCGTCTTCAACACTAAATTCATGCCTATTACCTCTCCTAGATCTAGAGCCTGCTTAAGATCGACCCTACATAATTGATCAACAATTGCATCCTGCCTATCCATCCTAGTCATCGTCTTCTCAAATTTTTCCTACATGGTTTCCATTATATCTACATCATGTCTACGATCTTATTCATACCTTTGTGTTGTTTGCTGTCACCCACTGACGATGATGATGTTGATTTTTCCCTGCAAGATATGGTTAGTAACAAGAAACAAAAATAAAAGTTCCATATGCGTTTAACACGTGTATGACTCAAATTAACTTTTTCCCAATAATGAACTCACCTTTCTTGTTTTTTACCACTCATTATCCCTTTTTTTCAAGAACCCCAAAGAACGAACAAGAACTCAAAGAAAGACAATGGAAGAACACGAAAAGAGATGGATTTGGAAAATTTTCAAGAAACCTCAAGATAATATTTTTTGACACAAAATAGAGAACAATTTTGCTAGAATTTTCGAAATTTAAATAAAAAAAATTTGGATTTTTTATTTATTTTATTTCTTTGCTCAAAAATTCGACTATGAATATAGCTGAACAAACGAAACTGAATTTGAATGAAAATTGAACACAGAAAGTACTTTTGAATTTTTTTGGAGTGGTTTTATGGATCAAAAACTCAAAAAATTATGAAAAACACGAATAGCGCAAGAAAACAAGAAAGATCAAGAAATAAAACAAGAACCTAAATTTAGATCCAAACTCTGATATCAACTAATGTGATTTCTTTAGAGAATTACGACGAACACACGATATTAAAAACTAAAAACTGGAAAGATCTAAATTCGGATAAAAACTATAAAATAGAATATAGATTTTCAACCCAAACCTCATGACGCAAGGACCCAAGCAATGCTGAAGAAATAACTTGAATTGTCGAACACCACAAGGATTACCTAGTTTCTTGATAAGTTCTAGGGTGGATCACTACATAGATTATGAATCTTTGATAAGTTCTTTGGTGTTCTTGATGAACAAGAAGAAGAAGAAGAAGAATGAGAGAATCATCATCTTAGTTCAATGATAATCTCACAATAATCAAAGTTATGTTTTACAATGATGATAGATAACATAATGCAAAAAACGTAAGTAAAGAGTCCTAGCCGTCAATGGGCTCTAACTTATAGAATTAATAAATGAAAACAAAAAATAGAATAAAATTTGCAAAAATCATGTTCCAGTAGAACCACGTGGTCGCCTAGTTATACAGAGCGCAGTAGCATTTTGACCATTAGATCGTTGATCGCGCGGTCGCTGATCATTTCTTACACGCGATCGCGTGGTAGGATTCTTGGCTGAACTTTCCCAACTTCGTCATTCGACTTGAATTTCAGTTTCCACTCCCTTTCACTAGTCTTGGGGTCTTCTTTTATCACTCCTTGCTTATTTTTTTGAGCCACTTAACTAGTGTTTGTTATATGGTTTCTCGTAACCTGATCTCTTTTTTGAATTCATACCTTAGATTACATCATTATACAATTTAGAGGATGGGCAGTAAAGTAGAGACAACAAATTAAAGTTAATCGAGTTTGAGTCGGTAGGACTCGGATTTGTTATTGGAATAATTGAGGAGTAGCATTCTTGTTGTTTAACTACAAAAGAACCTTCTATTAATTTTACTCATGCTCGATTTTCCATTTCATATTGTTAGGCCTGAAGTCTATAGGTAATTTTGGTATCTAAAACTCATGTTATCGAGTTGTAATTGGAGTAGAGTCATTGGATATTGAAACTGTCTATGCAATTGGTCAAAGTATGTTTAAGAAGATCAAAGTAATTCAAAAGTGTTGGATTTTTTAACCAAAATAATTTATGGGCCAATTTAATGTTTTGGAATAATTGGAGTTGGCCCATTAGGACACTTATTTTCCAACTTTAAAGTGTGCGTGTTTTTGTGAGAAGAGCATCAACGTTATTTTTGAGCTAGAAAAAGAGAGGTGTGCAGCCAAAGAAAAAGAGCTTCAGAGATAGAGAAGCCAGGTGAACAATTGAGGTTACCATGCGTGAGAGAGAGAAGCTAGGTGAGCAATTGAGGCTACTGTGCGTGTGGAAGAGAAAATGTGAAAAAGAAAGAAAACACGTCTGTTTTTCTCTCTTTGTGTTGGGAGAAGTTGTGAGAGTGAGAAAAATATTGTAACGAGTGATTTATTTTTCTTATCAATAAAAATATTATTCTCCCGTGGTTGTCGGCGATTAGTTGAGCCACGTTAAATTCTTTATTTTTTCTTTTGTTCAATTATTTGTATGCTGTGTTTTTCGTCGCGTTTGATTGGTTTGGGATGTGAAAATTGATTCCCAAGAAAAAAGATTTGATATACAATTATAAGTCAAATGAGTGTAAAAAAATCGCATGTGTTATGCTATAAATTCTTAGCCACAAGTTGAAACCTACTTTTCACATAGAAAACGTTTGAATTGAAAATATGCTATTTCTAGAAGAAATAGATCACTTTGAGTTAGCAATTTAGCTCTTGTTTGAGATCCATTATTTGGGAAAAATTATGGTTTGGAATAGTATTTTTGATAAGATATGTAATTAAAAAATGTTTGAAAAGTAAAAAATGATAGTCTTGACTAAAATAGATGGTTGATATTGAGTGTTGAATATACTTGATTTGCAAATAATGGAGGCCAAACAAGGGCTTAACCCACTGCGAATCGTCTTAAGTGGATAATCGAGAGAGAACGATACAACGAAAATACTAACGAGTTATTCGACAAAACTCTAGTCGCGATTTTCAACCTATTTTACAATCCTAAAAAATATCAAACACTTCATACCCAAGCTATATTCTGTATAAAAAGAGTGTTGAGACTCTATTCATTCAAGAGAACATCTTATAGAAGATCAAACATAAACATCAATTCCATAATTCTTTTAACTCAAGTCCAGAATTCAGAAATGTGCGCAGGATGCAAGATCAAATAGGTTATTCGGTGATTTACAGGTCGGATGGTCAGAATCTACTAAAGTTTAATTGTGTCTGTACCAACTATAAATTAGATATTTTCTAGTGAATCGGTTTACCTGGAGGTTTTTATCCCTTGGATTCCTTCAAGAAGTTTTGGTGTTGATTTATTTTTTTATGTTTTGATATTTATATTGCATGATTGACAATACAAGGTTTAATTGGATTAACCTTAATAATCTGGAGACAATAATTTGTTACTTATTGCTTATTATTGTTCATTAATTTTTCACCACCTCTAGGTGTTAACTGAGTGGAACTTAGTTTATTTACACGCAGCGTGTTGAAGTAGGCGTCATGGCTTGAACTGGGAGTGATATTTGTGATGTCCATGACTTAACTCTCGAGGGTCTACTGCTTCAGTTAAGTGGCGAAGGTGCAGTAAACTCTTGCATAAGCGTTCAATTGTGTGTTAATAGAGCTCATTGAGTTCAAATGATCGGTTCAAAAACTCAAAAGACCAATTGAAATTCAATTTTAGTTAAGGTTGAAATTTTAAGATGAAACTCAAGTCTCAATAATTAACTTGAAATAATTTTTTTTTTTTTTTTAATATGAATTACAACACTCAACAAAAACTGAAATATTATTTAATTATTTTGTTCATATTTCTGTAAAATTACAGTTATTATGACATAAATTCAACAGAATGTGATCAAGTAATTAGCTCCAGTGCATGTAAAAGTACTGGTTGCATCATCATATGGATAGCTGTATGATGTTGGGCAAGCTTTTTTGAACACTTGTGAATAATTTGAAGGCTTGCATACCTGTGGATTATTGAATTCTCCACTGCAACAATATTGTGGTTCGTTGAAGGCAAGACAGGCACTTTTACATGCCACCGTCGCCCCATTCCCTCCGGCCACGGCCAAATCTCGAGGGCATTCCTTGTTCAAATCCGATACGCATTTTACTTCACTACAATTTCCCGATCCCCCCGAAGGGATGATCGAAATTGGCATGTTATATCCGTCGACAAGGCTGACGTCGTAAAAATCTTGTGGGCTATCTAGTGTGAACTCGGCTAGCGACACTGGTGGCGTACCGCCAGCACCATTGCATTGTAGAACGTTGCCACAATCACCGGTGGTGCAATTTCCCTTGCCGGATTGGTCGAATGTGCATCCACTTCGAGCCCAGAAGCGGCCTGACCACCCCTTAGGCGCATCGATGGTGGTGGATTCGGCAGGTCCGAGCTGGAAACCGCCGTTGTTTAGAAGAGGTGTTCCACCTCCTGATAAAGTCCCTGGCCATATTGTGTCTTGGCATTTGTTTTGAAATGTGAAAACTGCGGCATTTGTTCCTGGAAAAGATAGACATGACCATGCAACGTTGATTATAAGTATAAAATAAATAGAAGATTAATTCTATTTTAACCTAAGGTTGATAATTTTAAGAAAATGAACAACAAATGTTACTAACCTAAGAATGTCCAAACTAGGACAAAGGAAAGTAGATGCCAACATAAATCCATGATTTATTCTCACTCAAATGTGGAGTAGAATGATGTATTTCAGAGGTTGATGATCTATATATAACTGTAGATAATTGGATAAATATTTTTATTTTTTGTTTTTTGTTTTATTTTTGTTGCTTTTACTTGGAAGTTTGCTTTTCAATTGTGTGGACTCTATTGTTTAATAAAGCAGTGAAAGTGACATCCGAGATGAAATAGGGATGGCAAAACGGCTCGTCGGCTCGGGCCGCTCGGACTCGGCTCGGAAAAAGCTCGGGCTAAGCTCGGCTCGCGGCTCGAGATTTCGAGCCAAAGCTCGAGCCGAGCTTTTTTTTTGAGAAACGGGCTTTGGCTCAGCTCGGCTCGAGCCAAAAAAAAGCCCGCTAAAAAAACTCTGTAGGAGCTTGAGCAATGAATTTCGACTACGAGCTCGGCTCAACTTGCTATATATACACATTTTCAATACAAATTTTATGAATTTTTGCTATAAAAATAAAAATAAAAAAAAGTAAAAGCTCGGGACTGGCTCGGCTCGGCTCGGAAAAAGCTCGGGCTAAAGCTCGAGTCGAGCCTTATTTTTGGGGACGAGTTTTAGCTCGGCTCAGCTCGGACCAAAAAAAGCTCAACCCCAAAAAGTTCGAGCCAAGCTCAAGCCTTGATCTTCGGCTCGCGAGCCGGCTCGGCTCGGCTCGTTGACATCCCTAGATGAATACAATCAAAACCACTCTTTTGTAAAATGAATATTTCTCCTAATCGACATTTTCAAAAATCGCCTTGAAGTTTAATTATGATTTAAAATAATTTATTTTATCACATATAAATCTTAATTTCCTTTTTTTAGAAAAAAAGTTACTTTTAAGATTAGGCAAACACAAATAACTCAGCCGTTGTTTGATTTCCATAGTGTTTGAAAAAATGGGTTTTGAATAGCAGTTTTGAGAAATCATGTGGTTGAAAAGTGGTTTGAAAAGTAAAAAATTGTAAGCTCGACTTTTTTGGATGATTGAGATTGATTACTGTCGAAAAAAATAGTATTTTTTATGAAAAAATATGTTTATCAAACAAGGGCTCACTTGAAAAGCAAGTTCTAATGTTCAACTATGAACTTACCTTGTGATTGTTTTTAACACAACATCGATGTTGGTCTAAAGTACGTAAAAATTTATATGTTGCATGCTATGGGAAACGACAGAGGAAGAGTAGGATTTGCAAACCTTTAGGTTTGGCAAAAAGGCCTAACTTAATATTTTCTTACTAAAAAATGACAAAATAAGCCAAATTACTTGCAACATTACATTTACATTTTCCTTGAATACACAAGACTTGCATGAAAATAGTTTGTCTTCATGTGCCATGTCTTTTAGTTTATGGTCAATAGATTGTTAGGTAAATTAAAAAGTATGGGAAGGTAAAGTTGAATAAATAGCCATTTATATAACAAGTAACATAGATGAGTTTACACCATCTTTATTATAGGATGAGGTATCATCATCCTATCAGGTGAGTTGTCTATATCATTGTTATATCACTCGACATAATTATTAAATCATCATGTCCGGTGAATTGAAATTTGAACAATATATTTTCCAGATCTAATACCATATTAAATCTGGTCATAATTTTTTAGAAGAGTTGATTCAATAAAATATATTTTTCATGATCTTTCCTTCCAAATTTTAAACGATTATTTCATTTTTTTTTTTTTAATTTGAATTTATTTTGAATTGGATTCAAATATGAACTTTTAATTTCAAGGAAAAAGTTGACGTGTGCCATTAATCAGTTATAAAAAATTAAAATGTAGACAATCCCGGGTAATTTTTTCGAAGGCTCAAGATACGTTTAGCATTGGCCCGTTAAGTAAACAGTATATGGATTCGATAACACCCACAATTTACTAAGATTGAGTTGAAATGAAGAGCGTTAGTCGCCTATTGTGAGATGGGAAATTGAACTCATTACTACCTCTTAAAATAATAAATACGAATCTTTTAATTTCTTATTATCTATTCTTCAAAAAGAGGATCAAAGTTTGCGTAGGGTTTGTTGTCAAGCTCAAGCACTTGGTGAACTAAATCCATTCTTAACTGTTCCACTTTTTGGTTTCATCTCATGTTCATCACATGAATTGCTATAAATGTGTTCTCTTACTTTTGACTTTCACAATTACTGTCCACTCCTTGAAGACCTGTGGATAGTAAATATCCACCTAGTGCAGTAGAAGATGGAGTAAATAAAAATAAATAAAATTTGTTTCGACCCGTGTTTAGAAAATCGAAAATCAATTCGAACCGGAAAAATCAGCGGGTAGGGTCAAAATGCCTGATCGGGTCGAACCAGTTTCAATTAATAAACTAAAAATCATTTCAAAAATCACAAATTTTTCTAAAAAAAAAAAATTATTTTACAAATAAATCAATTTTTACTTATTTAAAAAATAAAATCTTATACAAAAAATATAGCTTAAAACAACCAAAAGTAGCTTAAAATAAACCAAAAAAAAAAAAAAAAAAAGAGAGGTCAAAACCGGGTTTCAAAACCCAGCCGGGTCGACAGGTTCCTGACTAAACTGGGAAAGAACTGGGTTTTGAAATCGATTTTTTAATAGTCGATTTTTTAAGAGGACAAGACGGGTGATGAATGTTGGGAATTAAACGTAGAATCCTTCTTTATTTAGTTCGCGGGAACTTTTGATGTTCAATAAATAATCGAGTAAACAAGAAAATAAAATAACAATGCAAAATCTCGAATTGCTAAAGCCTTTCACTATATAATAAATTATTACAATTATGTAGAATTTCTATCACTTACCAACTCAATACCAATCCCGTAGACTACAAAGAAAATACTATAAACGAGCTTCTATATAACACAAGTTTATACCCTTTGATTTACCCCTACAAAAGGTTACAAGAAACTACAAAAATAAAATTCACGTTTTTCTCTCTTTTAGTCACAAATTGGCCGCACTCCACTGTTAGCTTCTAAACAAAACATCTTTACACTTAAAGACAACGCCAAAAACATGTAGAATTTGTATCCCAAATAGTTTCCTTGTTAAAGTAGAATAAAAAAAATAAGGAAAGAGAATAACAAAAAGTCCGACCCATCGTACAACCAAGCAATCGCTTGGTGTTCGTCAAAAGTAATCTGCATTTCAAACAAAGACATCGCGATCACCCTTCACACTGTGAGCGATCACTTCGTTGCCCTTTTGCGTGGCGCCTCCTCCGTTTCTTCTTCCCTCATTCTCGGCACATACACCACACAACCCTAATGGTTTATCAATTTTACCTAATGGGCCAACAATCCAACTCCACCGTTATCCAAACCCCATAATACATGCAAGCATTTAACACTTTGACGATCTCATGCTCTACCATATGAGTATAACCACTCAAGATTATCAACGAACTCTAAGCTTTTCATTGACTCATGTCGAAATAAAATTGCTGAAAAACTATGGTGCAACTCCTGTTGTTTCATTTTCCATAGGAGCTCATCGGCCATCGACATCAATTCAACTACACACCTTGCATCAAAGTCAAACCAATCTCTATGTGCCAATATATGCACCCACCAGTAAGAATACATCCTCTGTCATGACAACTGGCGTCATTCCATGAGGATGTCACCATCTTACTTAGAGTATACCATCACCACCTTCCACCAGGAAAGTCACATGTCCTCCTTCGAGTAGTTAGCCTAGTATACTCCACCTTTTGAATAATTTCTTCCCACATGATCTGATTGTCCACTATTCCAACATGTTACATTCTTCTTCATGGAGTTACCCCTCTTCGAATTTTTAGTAACATGCAAATTATTTTCAAATGAACTATCACTTCCACCTAATCTCCTTTTCTTAGAGTTCAACTTATTTGTAATTTCTGTACAATTCACCGTTTCATATCCGTACATCAAAATATGCTTAATGTGCTCAAATGTAGATAGAAAAGACTAGATGAGTCTTAAAGATTTATCCTCATCATCAATCTTGGCTCCAATAGATTCTAATTCAGAAACAATCTCATTGAGAACACTAAGACGGTCTGAGATTTTCGTACTCATTCTCAAAGAATGAATTGTTCTTGGTCTGATACAGCTCTTTGTGTGGTTAAAAAGTGATTTGAGAAATTGTATATTTTATAAACTGGTTTATAAATCTTTTTTTTTATTTTGTTTACCAAAAGGATGCAAAAAAACACGCATTTCAACATTTCAATCTAAAAACATTGTCATACCCATCAATTTACTATTTTCTTTCTTTGAGTATCACATAGGGTTGAAGGTCAAACTTAGGCGCCCCCACTGCCCCTACCCTGTGGATTGGTGGAGGATATAAATTGTAGGTTATGCCCCATGCTGGACATGGTTTGGCTACCACCCATTGATTGACAAAGTGCCTAGCAAATTCCAGTCTGTGAGGATTCGAACATACAACCTCTGAGCTAGCAACGTTTGTATAGTGGTGGCAATGGGCCAAGCCGAGCCAGCTCGAGCTCATGATGCTCGGCTCATCAAACAGACGAGCCGAGCCACGATCTTGTGGCTCATGGGCCTAGTCAAGCTTTGGCTCGTTAGCTCGTGTGTGTTTTTTTATATTTTTTTTTTGTTGAATATATAAATTTATAATTATTTGTTTAATAAATTAATAAATTATGTAATAAAAGTATGTAATGTAAAAGTAATGAATGAATTATTAGTTCAAAACTCCAATTAAATTAATGAAAGTCAATTAGTCAAATATAGAAAGAATTCAAAGAAATTAAAAGTTTAAAACCCTCCTCTTTTTTTCTAGGCTTGGGATAACATGAATAATTAATTTTCTTGTAGGTGGAGTTAAAATTATACACGAACAATTTGTTACTTGTACAATTTTTTTTTTTTGAAATAAAATGTATGTACAAAAAAGATGATTAAGTAATGTAAAGAGATTAAAACTAAATTAAATATCATTTACTTGACTGTTGGTGATAAATTGCAAGTGTACAATGTCGCATTCAAGTAATAAAGTGGACTTTTTGAGTCTGCATTATCGTTCCCACGAGAATTGTAATTAAGTACTAAAATTGTGTTAGCTCTCGCTTTATTTGAACGGTCGAGTTGTGATGAATTATTTAAACTAAAATATAAAATTAAACTGAATAAAAGCAAAAGAAAAGATTACTCATGTAGATTTTCTAAATTGAAGTTTGTAAGTGTTGGGACATCCGATTTCATATGGTCAATACTCTTAATTCCAATTGTCTAGTTTTATTTCTATCTATGTGCTCGATCGAATTCACTGATGCGTATGAAATTCCTTTCTCGGGTTTAAATCAACTCTATCTAAATAGTCAACCGTGTTTCTAAACAACCGATTGTAATGATTAGGTGCATAGAACACAAAAATTCATATAGCAATCGCAATAACAACAAACGTATATTACTATCTAAGTGTTAGCTCACCTCTCTGATTATGAAAACACTCATGATATTATGAATAAGTGATTAATTCATTCACGCATTAAATACAAAATAAAATCAACACATGCAACGAAAGTGGAAAATTAGAATTATAGAATTAAAAGCGTAAAATTAAGCTACATCTAATATCCCGACTATTAAATTAATCGTTCATCAATAAAGAAATAAATACGTAGAAGTATAAATAAATACACATATTGAGTTTATAAAATTAACAAAAGAATGGAAGTCTTGTACCAAGAATTCACTCCTCGTTGATAATCCTCAATCCCCAAGCCTTTGTGTTCAATTTCCTCTAAAGAACTTGATATTAAGAATGTGGAGTAATGATGTTTTTAAGCTCTGCAAAGGTTTTTCAATTCGTGCATGAGAGGTTGTAGATATAGAAGAGAAGAAAAGAAAACCTAGACAAACAATGAGAAAATCCGCGCATGGGCCTCGGAAAGTTGCGCGACTGTGCAGGATAAAGTATGGTGGCCAAGCAATTGGTATATTTATGGTTCCGTTAATTTCATTGATGTCGCGCGACCGCACAGTAGTTGAGATCGTGGTCACGCAGTGCAACGAATGTTGTGCAATTTCAACTTTTGATCTTGTTTGAGTTGGCCCTCATTCTTTATTTGCATCCAAGTCCTCCAACTTTCAATTACGACAATTTAGCCCATATACTTTTGATTTCTTCTCTTTTCTTCATTACTCTCCTTAATTAACTCCTTAGACTTCTTCATGTCTCTAATTTAGCTCCAATTATCATCCAAAAGCTCATTTTTTTTCCATTAAATGCCTCATTCACATGATTTTTGGATAATTTCTGCAATATAAACAAATACGAACCAAATAAATAGTAAATATTCTCAAACGAACATATAAAGTCCTACTTTTGGCATATGAATAAGTGTATAAAATACACTTATCATTAACTGCATACAATTTTGGCATACTTATTCTGTATGCAAAAATGAGTGTTATGTCAATCTTTGACACACATTAATGCTTCCAAAATATCTTCTTTGAGTTAGCTTCTTACTTTACTAAAAGCAGACTCTGAAGCTACCATACTAACCGGTGGTGTTTGCAGATCTTTTATTATGACTGAAACAATTGGACATCTTTGTTCGTTTGTTCGCTAAAATCCAAGTAAATCAAATTCTAAAGAATTGGCGGCTCTATGTCCCTAAGTAATTTTTCAATTCTTCAGGTATTAAAAGTTGGCCAGATTTGTTATGACAACTAGGGGACATACTGTAATAAGAAGAAGTTCCTTGTGTATCCCTAATTTATTTCATCAAATCTAATAATTTTATTTCATCATCTTTAAATGTAATGTCACGTGATGGTGTACAACTAACATTAGTTCTTAATCTTACTACATATGATTTTTACATGCTTACTAACGTACTTTTTGAATTATTATAAGTGATAGGAGTGTCCAAAATCAACTCGTTACTGATTTTTAAACAAGAAATCTCGTACCCTTTAAATTGTAACACGGGTCCATTAGCACGCCAAGAGAAATAACATAGGTAAATATTTCCAATATATTCTAAATTTTATCTTTATAGCAATTATCATATCAATAAAAAATGAATCATTTTTAGATCTATGAAAAGTTCTTGCAATAATATAAAGATGTTCAAGAATTCTTGAACTAGTTGGGTACTATACTCCAGATAATATATTGGTTGAAATATAAAAAATTGTTAAAAATCTTTTGACTTTAAAATCAATTTCTCAATCCTCTTCTACTGATACAAATTCATTTTCATTTCTACGTGTTCAACTGTTAAAATACTCGGTTATAATGTGTTTATAATTTTCACATGATTTAAGTAGTAAATATGTCTAGTTCCACCTATGCCCCACATCTGTGATAAATGTTTTTGCACCTTTACCATATTGTGAACATAACTCTTCAAATACTGTTTTCTGCTTGGTGAAATAGTAATGTAAACTAATGCATCCTTAATTCTATCCATTTGGTCTTTAGTATGTTTCATTCCATCTTGAATAATTAAATTTAAAATATGATAAACACATCTAACATGGAATAAAGATTCACCAAATTCAGGATTAAGAATTTTGCATGATTTATCTACAACGAGTTTATTTACACTAGCATTATCAAACGTAAATGATCGAATTTTACTTTCACAGTCATATTCTCTAACAATTTGTAGTATAGCATTAAATATGTTAGTTACATTATGAGGAAGCTCTATAATTTTAAAAGCAATAATTTTTTTTCATAACCCAAAGTGGATCAATGTAGTGTGCTGTTGAAGCTATATAACTTTTTTTTATTAATGTCTTCCCAAATATCATAACTAAATGAAATATGTAACGCCCTGAGTTCTAAGCACCTGGAACGTCACGTCATTCTTTCAAATTGATTTTCGAGAATAATGATTTTGTGGAAAATAATTAAAATTCAATCACATTATTTTGTAAAAACTAACTCCAACTATCAATACTTCAAATTTGAAATAAAATTTGAGCAGAAGTAATTTAAAAACTCAGTTTCGTTTAAAAACTCAATGGATATTCAAACGTTCAAAAACAACTTGGAAAGTAACAAGAAAATTCGAAAATCTCAAAATTCAACGTGTTTAATCAATTATCTCAAAACATATTTTATAATTCTTCAATAGCCACCATCGCGCGCTTCGTCGCCAACTCCGAAATCTGAAAATTTGTAAGTTTAAAGAAATGGTGAGCATTTCATGGAAATACTCAGAAGGTTCAATGCAAGATTAAATAAACTATATCATAAATAACACAGATAATCATGCAATTTAAGTCATAAATTCTCGTAACATCATGCTTAAACAAGCAAGTAATTGTCATACCCGAAGGCAAGTAATCTCTTGTCCGAAGAAAAGTAATCATCATGTTCGAGACAAGTAATTGTCATGCTCGGAGGCAAGTAAACATCTTGTCCGAAGACAAGTAATCTCATGCTCGAAAGAAAGTAACATCATGTCCGAAGACAAGTAATTCTCATAAATCACATAATAACCTGTAGGAATTTACAATAGTAATTTACTTAATATTGTGCAATTTAAAGAAATTTTTTTTGAAGAATGAACCTGCCTTGAAAGTATTCTCGAGTTTGTTGAGTGGGAAAAACGTTAATCTTCTAAACGTCCAAATGCCTCGTCTAACCAATATATAAAATAATTCTTAAAGTAGTATTTAAATTCAAAGGTTTTTTAAAAGAAGAAAAAAGTTTATGGTTTAAATTGAAAATCAAACATAGTTGAGATTTGAAAAGAGTTAGGCCCAAAATAGATGATTTTGAAAATGGTTGGACTGACTCACAGAATCTAAAACATTTGGGGCTGACAAACTTATTTTCCAAAAGTGCAAGGTTTGAATAAAAACACTTTTATAAACATGGATCGTATTAAATGAATTTCAAAAGATGGGGGACTAAGAGACAATTTCTTAAATATGAAACTTTTAAACGTAACAAAATTATTTCTCTCTCCCCATTTTCGTGTGGCATACCATGAAAATAGCCACATGGAAGTGGCCATTTGGAAAAATAGCCAAAAATTTTATCAATTCATCAAAATAGCCTTAAACACCATAAACTACCTCAAATACCCTTAAATATCATATTTCAACTAAGCCTCTTAGAATTTAGAAAAGTTACAACTTAGTCCTTAAAACTTTACATTTTTATACTTTTAATTAATTTGTTTATATGATTTTATTTGATTTTTGTTCGTTCATAGTAGCACCCCCTCTCTTGGTATCAGAGCCATATGGCAGATCTAAAAAATAAATATTATATAACACAAATTAAAAATAAATATATAATATATACATCAAGATTTATGATTATGCATACATTAATATTACCCGATAATTATAAAATAGAAATCTTGAGAACTTTAAAAGATTTAGACGAAGATATAAGAAAATATATTTATGATCTAATAAATTTCTATATAATAAAAGAAGATTTTATCATAAGCGAAATATTATATTTAATCCACAAAGACATACTAGAAGAATTATACAAAGATTATAGAAATGGATTATCATAGAGGAGAACCCTTATTAATCAAATATCTAGATATGAAAACAAATGAAAAATTAGATTCAATAATAGAACAAAGAGGAAATCTATTAGACCAAATGATAGAAGAAAGAAATATAAAAAGAAAAGGATTTCTAAGACTAAAATCATTAGAAAGTAAAAGAAAATACTTTAATAAAATTCTAAAACAATTACCCAATATACTTATGATCATAAATAACAAAGAAAAAATTAATATGGAAAAATATGATATAACTGGAGAAATAAAATATTACATAAAAAGTTATAGAGCACAACAAAGAAAAACGATGTTAAGATCAATTGAAGAATTTTGTGAATATAATATAATGATATGTAAAGAAGTAAAATATGATACAGAATTAAGATTAGAAGTTGAGCATATCAAAGGAAAAATTTAATGACAGAATTTCCAAAAATAAAATTTGAAAAACAAATAATAGAAAATATTAATCTACCAGTAGAATCTTACCAAATAAAAGGAGCTATACAACTATGTTTCAACCATTAAGCTCATGGGGAGAATTCGATGAATTTCTTAATATGCAATTAAATTGGATAAGTGCCTTTTTATGGCAAACATATAAAAACATAAATTTACAAGATAAACCATCAATTGAAAAATTACAACAATTAAATATACATGATATGAATATCAAAGAAAAATTACAAAATATTCAAAATAAACTAACAATACAATTCAAAGAATTAAAAGAAATGACAGGAGAAGTTAAAAATATAGATGAATAAATCTTCCAAAAAAAATCAGGAAAATTAATTAATCAAGATAAAATTGGAATAATTTAGAAAAAATAGATAAATTAAATGAGAAAATAAGAAAGAATGAAAACAAAAAAATCGTATCAATAGAAGAAAGAATAAAAAAAGATAGAAATAAAAATAGATGATATGTATGACAGACTATTTAATGTACAAAAAATTCAAAAACTAAGAGTATAAAATGTCAATAAGCGAATATATTGAAGATCTAAAAATATTAATAAAATTATTAATAAGTGATGTTCAAGAAGTAAAAAATGAATTAAAAGAAGTAAGAAATGATATAAATATACTAAAACTAGAGATTAGAGAATTCAAAGAAAATAATAAAATCAAAGATAAGAAAATAAACAAAAAACTCATAGAAAAAGAAATACTTAGAATATGAAAGAAGCATTTCGAACAAGAAAAAATTATAATAGAAGCAGGAAGTATGGATGATGAATTTAGGAGAAACATATTACCAAAAATACTAGAGGAAGAATTAGAATTACAAAAATCTATAGAAAAAACTTTAGGAAAATTAAAAGCTGAAGAAAAAATTGAAGAAGAACAAGACAAAAATGAATGAAGAATTAGATTTGCTTATAGAAAATTTTGACCAGTTAAGCATAGAGAATTTTAATGAGTACCAAATTTTAATGAATACTGGAGGAGTACCTAACCCTGTTCCTATAGGAACTTCTAAACAAGATTTACCAGATCCAGATGAAAGTTATGCACCCTTATATAGTAAACCACGCTGGCAATATTATGATAAAATCAGAGATAGACAACCACCTAGAGGGAATAAATATAAAGATAGGTTTGGACCAAATAATAATTATGATAAACCTATTAATCATGGAGGAACAAAATTAGATTTGGATTGTGAAATAGATACTAAAAAAGCCTTATTAACTTGGGCAGATTCAATGATACTATTCTTTTTATACAATAAAGATGATACATGGGAAAGTACTGATAGAATGATAAATTTTTTAGTAACATCTTTTGAAGGACATGTTAGAAATTGGTGGGAAGGAATAAGTAGGGATACAAAAGCATTAATAAAAAGAAATGTACAGACGGAACTAATAAAATCTGATAGAAAAGGAATAGAAAAGTTAGTAGATTATATTGCGGACGAATTTTTAGGAGAAAATTGGATAAGTAATTCTGAAGCAGAATCAATAAGTGAAAAAGTAGCAATAAATGAATATCATAAAATTGAAAGGGCAATAGATGTTAGAACCACTCAAAGAACACACAAATTAAATATTTTAATAAAAAATACAGTTGCAGGATTATTAACAAAGATCAATAAAAAAACAAAGTGAAAAGATTCAATATATTTACTTAGAAGGTATCCAAATAATGTTTAAATCCCTGTTTAGAGAAGGATTAGATTCGCCTTTGATTGTAAGTTTATATGATGGAAGAATTATAAATTTAAAAGACAGTCATTTAGAAACAGTAGAAGGAAATCTAGCATATAAGAAACTAATATTTACATGTTACCCAAAATATTGTATATCATTAAAAGATAGAGATTTTAATGAAGTTTTATGATTACATTTCAAATTACATAAAGATGATATAATGGAACTAGGAGATAAAATTATGACTATAGAATACAGGGCATTATACACATTTACTAATTCTAATTATGGAAACATTTATTCTAAAAAACCATATATTGAAATTCATAAAGAATGTAAAGATTTTGGTAAAGTTGTAGAACCAGATAAAAAAATAAGTTTAGTTCCAAGAAACTCTGAACTTACTATAACAAAAAATAAACCAGAAATCATAGAGTTACGAGAAGAAGAGTACCCTAATAATAACATAACATTTGAAGATGGCAGATTAATTAGGAGATCAGCAAGTTTACCTAATAGAAAACAATTAGGAGAAACTAGTAATACAAAAGAAATAAAACTTAATAGAAATGCTGGAAATATGAAAATAGAAGGTGAATATTTTAATGGAATAGAACATATAAAAGGATCAAATATATTAATTGACACATGAGCTAGTGAATGTCATATAGCTTCAAATAAAAATAAAGGACTAATATCTCATGGAACTAATCCATATAGATATATAAATTTTGATGGACAAGTACATATGACTGAACTTGAAGTAAAAGTACCAATAAAAATAAGAGGAATAAATCTCCTAGTACCATGTCATGTAGATAGTAGTATGGTAAATCCTCATATATTATTAGGAATGAGCTTTCTAGATAGACTAGAAGATTATAGTATAAAACGTGAAGGATTATATATAACTCATAATAGTCAAACTATACTATGCAGAAAAGCTGAATAAATGAATAACCAAATAAGTTTTCCATTAGCCGTTTATATACAAGTTACAATTGTTGAAACAAATATAACAATCTGTGCATTAATTGACACGGGAAGTGATATAACAATATTCAAAAGTTTCTTAATAAAATCATGGAATACTAATGGAAAGATAAAAATTACAGGAGTAACAGGAGAAAGTACTCATATAATTAATAGTGCTGATAAAATTGATATAATACTTGGGAGTAAACAAATAGTTGTAAATAAAATATATAATTATAACAAATTAGAATGTGATATATTACTAGGAAATGACTTTTTACAACAATTTCAATATTATAAACAAAATAATTACATGATAATGTTACAAACACCTTGTGCACATTTACTAAAAATACCAAGAGAATTTAGACCTTACAAAGTTCAGCCAACACAACGTGGTGACAAATGGGAGAAAAAACCAATTACACAAAATGAAATAAAAAATAAAAGAATAATGTATAAAAAAGTCTTAAAAACGAACATACAAACAAACATGGAAAAAATCATTGATCAACTAGAAAAAAATTGTGGAGAAAATTTATTATCATTTTGGAAACCACATCATCCAAAAGCTAGAATAGAATTAACAGAAAATGTTATTATAAGAGTTAGACCAATGATATATACCATACAAGATACACAAGAATTTAAAACTCAGATAAAAGAATTACTTAACCAAAAATTAATCAGACCTAGTAATGGACCCCATAGTAGTCCGACTTTTATGGTCATGAAACATTCTAAACAAAAAAGAGGAAAAGCTAGAATGGTGATAAATTATAAAGAATTAAACAAGTATGCTAAATTTGATGGATACTTTTTACCAAATAAAGAGGTACTAATAAATCTTGCAAAAGGAATGCAATATTATTCTAAATTTGATTGCAAATCAAGATTTTGGCAAGTAAAAATGGAAGAAGACAGTATTCAATATACAACATTTAGTACACCCCAAGGTAAATATGAATGAATGGTTATGCCGTTTGGTTTAAAAAAATGCACCACAAATATATCAATGAAGAATGAATAACATATTTAGAAAATTTAATGAATTCTTAATTGTCTATGTCGATGATATATTAATATGTTCTAATAATAGAGAAGAACATAGAAACCATTTAATTAAATTTATAAATGAATGCAAAAAAGAAAGAATTGTTTTTTCAAAAAATAAAGCTATAATAGAAAAACAAGAAATTGATTTTCTTGGATTATCAATAGATAGAAGGGGGATAAAATTACAAACCCATATATCTAAGAAGATAGAAAGTTTTCCAGACAAATTAGAATCAAAAGAACAAATACAAAAATTTTTAGGATGTTTAAATTATGCAGAAGATTTATTGAAAATCTATCAAAAAATAGACATAAAATTCAAATTTTACTCCGGAAAACAAATACCAAAGGATGGAGTGACGAACACACAGAAATTGTCAAATCACTAAAAGAAGAATGTAAAAATTTGCCAAAATTAAGATTACTAGATGAAAAAGATAATCTGATAGTTAATACTGATGCCTCGAATAAGTATTGGGCAGCAATATTAAAAACAGATCTTAATGAAATTTGTAGATACTCAAGTGGAACGTTTAATCAAGCAGAAATAAATTATACTACTCATGAGAAAGAACTGTTACCAATCATCAGATGAATAAAGAAATTTTCATTGTTTTTATTATCTAAGAGATTGATTGTTGAAACTGATAATTCTCAAGTTGCAGGTTTAGTAAAAAATAAATTACCACCAAAACCTCAATATAGAAGGCTCCATAGATGGCAAGCCTATTTGGCATTTTATAATTTTGATATAGTTCATATTAAAGGTGTTAATAATTATCTTGCGAACTTTTTAAGCAGGAATATTGAATTTGCAGATGGATAATATCAAAAAATCTCTGATAGACGCCAAAAAGCGAATGAACTTCCTCATGGAGGAAGCTGAAGATATAAAGTTTGGAATTGAACAACTTGCAGAAACTCTCCAAGGAAGTTTCAAGCAATTGATGGAAATCTCAACATTTCATCACAATTATACTAAAGAATTGAGCGATAACATAATTGAGATTGAATCTCAATTTGAATCGTTGATTACCAAATAGGCCGATACCAAACAGGTTATATCAAAAATACAAACATGTACATCTTTTGGAAGCAGTGGTGGACCAACAATTAAAAGAGATGAACCAAGTCCCAAAAAAGTTATTATAAATGAAGTCAGTCCTCGAAAAATCACAATCAACGCCAAAGATGAACATACAAGGGTAGTCAGAATTTGTGCGGAAGAGGAAGATGATTCCCCTTTTTTACAAAATAAAACGAATATAAAACTACTGTTGAAGTTATATATGAACTTCAAGAATGTGATTGCTATTACATTTCGTCTGGAGATCATGTATACCCACGATTGATCGTTACTCAGGGCGGAGATCCCGTCATGATAAAAATGGTAGCTGACTATGGATTCTTGGATCTTATCTATCCAGGAAAAGTTCTGAAAGAAATCGAAAAAATTGATGATTTACTAAAAGGAGAAATCTCGAAGTTTGCTCAAGGAAGACCCATATATTTAAAATTTTATTCAATCAGTCCTGAAATTGATGGAAGGATATATTATCCTGCTGAGCATATTATCACGATTGGGTATGTTGCTCGAAATTTTCAAATTGAAGTTGGAAAAAATACCAAGCCAGTATCAAACATTACAAGATCATGGTTTAGATCCCGAAGGGTGTTGGGAATTAAAGTTCTCTACAACTTTGCTAAAAACCTGTATGAGAAGAAATTCAAATGCATATGTCAGTACAATGGATGGACCCTACTCACTAATGGAGGAAAAGAAAGGTCAACAATCTTGCAAGAATACATCAATAAATTTGATACTCATCAAATCCATGGAAGCTTTGCCACTTTACAAGAGGCGTGCATAGCCAGGAACTGCCCCACTTGCCAAAAGAATTGATGGACATGTGGAAGTCACTTGATGGATCTGCTTTACATGACAACAGAATTGATGGACAACTGGAAGTTGTTTAATAGATCTACTTTAATTCAACAATGCAGAAAAATGTAGGGGCCATGTCAAGACCAAAAAATAGAAGGATAAGTGTCCCTATAATGTAAGGGTCATGTGGTGTAATAAATAATAGAATGACAGGTGTGTCCTTAGGTGAAAAGAAAAAAGCTGTGAAATTGTTAGGACGATGATGTAAGTAGTGATGTAATTGTGTCCAATGTAGTATTATAAATAGAGGCATCCGGGCTAGTTGAAAGACAGATGATGAGATCCGAAGTAGGAGACCAAAGGGGAAGTCGACCTATCGGAAATGCGATAGTGATCTACGCGGGAAACGACACAAGTTTCATGTTGGAAGCGAGCCGAGAAGACAAAGGGATCGAGCCGAATCAAAAGGGTCAAAGTTTTGTGACCAAGAGCACATTCACGGCCGTAAAACCAGTGTTCACGGCCGTAACAGCCCCTCGGGTCAAAAACAAGAATTTCAAGATTTTTATACTTACAGCCGTAAGAAAATAACTCACGGCCGTAACTCCTTCTCTGGTGGAATTGAAGAACTTCAGCAATTTGATTCTTACAGCCGTGAGAGTTCTTGTTACGGCCGTAACTCATTAACAGAGAGTCACTTACGGCCGTAAGTGACATTGTTACGGCCGTAACATCTAATTTCCAGATTTCGCGTTTTTTAATTTAATTCCCGTTTTTTAATTATTTACTTCTATGTTTTGGGCCCAATTAGCGGAAACCCTAGTTTTTAGGTTAGTTTACATTATATTGCTTTGTTTTTCATTAGGAAACAACAACTTTGATATTATTGAATGAATGTGAGATTTTTCTCTCTCTCGAAAAGGAGGATTCCTTTTTCTTGTTCTTGAAGAACAATTCATAGAACTTATCAAATATTTTCTTGAATATTTGTGGCGTTCCAATCAGAAACTTATCAAGGAGTTTGGCATCCCTTGTGGCGTTTCGAAAACCTCGGTTCTTCAATCCGCATCGTCAATTTATTGCGTCGTGATTGTTGGGTACAGGTCCTATCGTCAATTTTTATCTTTTCCAGTATTTTAATTATTGTGTTCTTGTGTTTCTTGACTGAATCTGGATCTTTCCTATCTTTGTTTCGTTTAATTCCGCATGTTCGTTGTGACCCCCTCCCGGGATCACATCATCTGGTATCAGAGCTTGGATCTAGATTCAGTTCTTGGTCTTCGTGCCAGTAAAATTTTTCTTTATTTGATTCATATAAAATTCCACAAAAAAATTCAAACCTGTTTATCTTAGTCAGTTCTTACCCAAATCTAATTCCTTTTTTTCCGCCATATTCGTAGTCAAATTGTCTAGTTGTTAAAAAAAAAATCGAAAATTTCATTATTTTCCCGAATATTTCGAATCTGTCTCAATTTCCAAATTTTCCCGTTCTTACTCGTGTCTTATCGTTCCATACCCTTACTTGAGTTCTTGGGCTGTTTTGAAGTGCTTGGAAGGGGGATTTTGAGTGATACACGAGCGATATATTTTTGCGAGGTATATACCACTTATTTCTGTGAAGACTAATAATGTCTAGCAGACGGGATTCATCATCTTCATCAGTTGGGGACAACCAGGGAATTTACAGAAGGGAGCCAGCAGCTTCATCAACGAGCCACAACAAACGACCGGAAGGTATGAATAGGGTGAATAACAATGTTGTAGGTGTGATGGAGACTTTACATGAGCAATTTGAGAAGTTGATGACTAGGATGGATAGGCAGGAAGAAACTATTAATAAGTTGCGTAGGGAACAAACTCATGCGGGTCCTAGAGCTAGGAGGGAAGACCGGAGAGATCATAGGGGGAGACATGATCAAAGGGTTGGATATGGGTTTGATGATGAAGAGTTTGCGAGTGAAGGAAGTAGTGTCCAATCATCTGTGGCTAGTGTAAGGAGGAGAAGGGGTAGAGGAGATAGGGATGAAAGGACGAATAATAGAAGAGATCGTTGTGATCGGGATGAAATAGATGATAATCTAGGTAAAATAAAAATGTCTATTCCACCTTTTCATGGGAGGAGTGATCCGGAGGCTTACCTAGATTAGGAGAATAAGGTAGAGTTGATGTTTGATTGCCACAACTATTCGGAAGGAAAGAAGGTGAAGTTAGCGGTTGTTGAGTTCACCGATTATGCCATTAATTGGTGGGATCAGCTGGTGAAGGATCGAAGGAGGAATGGTGAGGGGCCAATGGATACATGGCGTGAGATGAAAATCATAATGAGGAAGAGGTTTGTCCCAAGCCACTATCATAGGGATATTTATCAAAGGTTGCAGGGGCTCACGCAAGGTTCTAGGAGTGTAGAGGAATATCATAGAGACATGGAGGTAGCCATGATTTAGGCCAACGTGGTGGAGGATCGGGAAGCTACAATGGCTAGATTTTTGAGTGGGCTGAACAGAGATATTGCAAACATTGTCGAGTTACAACATTATGTGGAACTGGAAGACGTGGTGCACATGGCAATGAAGGTGGAAAGTCAATTAAGGTGAAAGGGGACATCTAAACAATCACCGGGAACTTATCCTACATCACAACCGAGGAAGGATCACAATGATGAGCACGTCCCGAAGGGAAAGGAGGAACTTACAACTAAAGGTAAAAATATTTCTGATTCTCAACCTACTAGGGATAGAAATATTAAGTGCTTTAAGTATTTGAGGTTGGGCCATATAGCATCACAGTGTCCAAATAAGAAAGTAATGATCTTGCGTGATAATGGTGAAATTAGTTCTGAGGATGAATTTAAGGGAATGCCTAAGTTAGTGGATGTTGGGGCTAGTAGTAGCGATGAATAGGAACTTATGCGGTGAAAGGGTCCCTTGTGAATAGACGTGTCCTAAATTCTCGAACTAAGATGGTTGAACTTGATGAACAACGGGATAATCTTTTCCACACTAGGTGTTTGGTGGGAAAAAAGGTTTGTGGATGGTAATTGAAGGGGGAAGTTGTACTAATGTGGTTAGTACATTATTGGTGGAGAAGTTGGGTTTGCCTAAGGTGAAACACCCCAACCCCTATAAATTACAGTGGTTAACCGAGTTAGGAGAACTTAAGGTGAACAAGCAAGTTAATATTAAATTCACCATTGGGGGTTATAGAGATGAGGTGGTGTGTGATGTGGTCCCTATGCATGTTGGGCATATTTTATAAGGAAGGCCATGGCAACATGATAGGAGAGTGGTGCATGATGGGTTCAAAAATCGATATTCTTTCGTGAATGGTGGAAAAATGATCATTCTTGTGCCGCTGACACCTAAAGACGTCCAAGAGGACCAATTGAAAATAAAGAGCGAGTTTGAGGGGAAAAATAAGAGCGTTGAGGCCACGACCTCAAAAAAATGAGAGGGTGTGAAAATTGAAAACAAGAGAGTTGAGGCCACGACCTCAGAAAAAGGTGAGCTTGAGAGAGAAAAGAAAAAGAAAAGAGAGTCCACCACAAAAATGAGTCTCTTTGCATTTGCTAACACATCCCTCCCTAGTTTGTGTAATTCTTTTTTGCAGGTACCACAATCAAATAACAAAACTAAGGCCAAAGGAAAAAATTAATTGCCGGACAGAACAGCCCCAAAGGATGATGGATAGCACAAAACATGAACAAGTCCCTCGAACCAACGAAAGCAGGAGATACATAAAGGAGATGCCATATACAGATTCGAGGTCGAATCATTTCCAAGAAAGGGGGGATGATGAGATCCGAAGTAGGAGACCAAAGGGGAAGTCGACTTATCGGCAATGCGACAGTGATCTACGCGGGAAACGGCACAAGTTTCATGTTGGAAGCGAGCCGAGAAGACAAAGGGATCGAACCAAATCAAAAGAGTCAAGGTTTGGTGACCAAGAGCACATTCACGGCCGTAAAACCAGTGTTCACGGCCGTAACAGCCCCTCGGGTCAAAAACAAGAATTTCAAGATTTTTATACTTACGGCCGTAAGAAAATAACTCACGGCCGTAACTCCTTCTCTGGTGGAATTGAAGAACTTCAGCAATTTGATTCTTACGGCCGTGAGAGTTCTTGTTACGGCCGTAACTCATTAACAGAGAGTCACTTACGGCCGTAAGTGACATTGTTTCGACCGTAACATCTAATTTCCAGATTTCGCGTTTTTTAATTTAATTCCGTTTTTTTTAATTATTTACTTCTATGTTTTGGGCCCAATTAGCGGCAACCCTAGTTTTTAGGTTAGTTTACATTATATTGCTTTGTTTTTCATTAGGAGACAATAAATTTGATATTATTGAATGAATGTGAGAATTTTCTCTCTCTCGAAAAGGAGGATACCTTTTTCTTGTTCTTGAAGAACAATTCATAGAACTTATCAAATATTTTCTTGAATATTTGTGGCGTTCCAATCAGAAACTTATCAAGGAGTTTGGCATCCCTTGTGGCGTTTCGAAAACCTTGGTTCTTCAATCCGCATCGTCAATTTATTGCGTCGTGATTGTTGGGTCCAAGTCCTATCGTCAATTTTTATCTTTTCCAGTATTTTAATTATTGTGTTCTTGTGTTTCTTGGGTGAATCTGGATATTTCCTATCTTTGTTTCATTTAATTCCGCGTGTTCGTTGTGCCCCCCTTCCGGGATCACATCAACATAACTCTCTGGAGCACTCAGTTTTTGAGAAAGCCAACAAATCTTCTGTCTATGAAAAATTTTCATACCAAGTCTTTGTCAATCTTCATATTATCAATAAAATCTCAATTTACTTATCATATTATGATGAGTTTCTAAATTCTTGTCTTCTAAATCCTGTTTCCAAAAAGAAGATATATTATTAAGAAAACTCCCTACACTCTGTCCTAAAATATTTTCCATCTAAAAAGGTTATACAGTGAAGGCATCCAGGTTTAGCTAATAACCTGTGAAGGCAGGAGGCCATTGAAGGGTGTGGAGCAGGAACCTATAAGCCTGAAGGTCACTAACAATAGAAGAAAAATACAAAGGTACTGAGAACGGGAAAAGATGTTATTATTCTTAATATATCTATCTTTACGGAATTAGGAGGAAGAAGAGCTTTTAACATGACAGAATTCAGAATTGTTAAATTTAATTATCAAAACAGTCCTTATAATGATGAATATCATAGCATAATTGAACCTTTATTCATGCATAAACAGTTTACTAGACCAAATAATGAAATAAAAAAGTTATATCATGTCTATATGCCATGTTTGTTAGCTATCTTTCCAACATTAAAAAGAATATTAGGATTAGAAATTACAAAATCGATTATTTATTTTTGGCTTGATAGTGATAACACTAAAATAAATAATGAATTATATTTAGGATATGTGTTTAGTAGTGATAATGATTATGATCCTGTAATAGATTATGACAGTGATGGAAGAGATGAATCTTTCTTTACCAGTTTTTGAAAATCTTAATATCATGAATGAAAATAATTATATCATGAAAAAAATCAGAACTAAGAGAGGTCCATATAAAGTTAAAAAGAATATCAAAAGTAAAAAAAGGCATTGAATATGAAAATGAAATTGATAAAATAGGATACCAAGAGCAACTCTACGCATCACAAGAGATATTAAAAAGTTTTAAAGAAAATTTAATAGAAAACTTTGCTAGAGGAACTGTAAAATCTATAATAATACATGATATTCAAGATATAATTGATAAATAAGAAAAGAGAAAGAAAAATATTTCAAAATTTAATATACCATTTGAACCAAATATAGATATCATGGCTGACATAGATATTATCAATTCTCAAACACTCATAGAATTTGAAAAATTACTTGAAACTTTATAAATTATTTATCTCTGTGTTTATAATGCCTGGATATACTATTGAAGGATTAGACAATTTGTTAGAAAAAATAATGAAAAAAATAGATAACATTATATCTAATTTGATAGATATGGATGAATCATCTGAACAATATTATATACTTTCAGAAAATCATGATTAGTACATTATAGATTATTCTGACATATTAGAGATTAAAATAGATTTACAAAATAAAATAATGACAAATACAGTCCAAACCTAATGTCAGGATATACAATAGAAGGACTAGATAACATTTTAGAAAAATTGAAAGATAAAATGGAAGATATTAAACATCAAATGGAAAATGAAAACATATCTTCTGGAGAATATAATAAACTCTTAGAAAAATACGAACAATATATTGCAGATTATTGTAATTTAAAAGATCAAAGAATGGACTTATACCAGAGAATTTTGTAGAATAATTTACCAACCCGATAATCTATGGATACTTCACAAGCATCAACTTCTAATAACTGTGATCATAAACTATATTTAGATAATAAAGAAATTTCATTTTTATTAGCTATTGCTGAAAATCTAAAAATATACATTCTGTTGGACAATCTAAACTAAATGAAATATATGAAGATATTGATTATGCTATCCTAAATAGAATAGAATTTAATTCTGTTGAAACAGCAAAGAATATAAATACAGTTCATAAAATTATAGAAGAATACGAAGATATAAAAGAAGAAGTTTTAGAAGCAATAACATTAGGATATATAACTAAAAAAGATCATCCCAAATCTTTTGAGAAATTATCACAATATAGAACATTTTTAGAAGAACTTAAAAGATTAAAAAATATGGATATAACAAGAAGTATTGAATTAAATGAACCAAATTAAATTCAAGGTCATATCTTGCAAAGTAAATAACTAACTTCATTAAGGGTAATATGGACAAATTACAAAAAGTGGTCATTCTTAAAAATTTAATGTTTCATATGGCTAAACTAATAAATCCCCCCATTTTCGTTAACTAGAGGAAGAGAGGGAGATGGTGATGGCTTCACCGCTTTCTGTCCAAGGCCAGCGGCGGTTCAGATAGCGATGGCACTGCAGTCGCGAGGCGGTGCCCTAGGCTTGTGGGGGTGTGAAAATTATGAAGTGGGGGGGGTTCGTTTTGGTATCAAAAACTGTGGCTTGAGGTTGCTATTTGGGTGGTTTTCAGGCAATATTCCGATCGAAACTTCAAGGTAAGTTGTGGGTTTTATTTTGGATTTTGATTGGGATTTAAATCTTGGGTCAGTAGTGGTGGTCGAAGGTTTTGAGGTGGTTGGTGGCGGTGATGCTTGGGATGGGTGTGTTGCGTGGTGTTGCAATTAGAGAGTTTGGTGGGTTGCTTTGAGTGATTGCAGTGACGGTTTGAGGTGGTGGTCTGGTGAATGGCTCTGCTAATTTTGGTTGCGGTGGTGTATAGCTCGGTGGATTGGGCTGTTGCATTCTATTGATTGGGTTTTGTGTGGACGAAGGCAGTGAATCATTGGAGTCGAAGTTTGCAGATTGTGGGATGCCGTCGCTATGGTGTTTCGGTTTGTGGTTTGGTTGAACTTGCTGAGAAGAAAAATTGAACTTTGAGAAGTGTTGATGATTTTGTGCATGAATTGAACTGTGCAATCTTACCAAGAAGATGATTCTATACGTGAATGTTGATGGAGAAATATATGGGTATATATATATTTGAATTGGAAGTATTATAGTTGGAATAGAAATTGGTAATGTTGGATATGGAAACGTTTTATTTCAAATAGGATTGTGAAAACTTAGGGTACAAGAATACGAGTGCGAATAAAATACCTTACTAAAAATAATTATTTAAAAGATAAAATTTGGATGAAAAATAAAACTGGTTAATAATAAAATTGTAATTTGAGATTTTAGACGTAAAATAGTTCGAATTTAAAATAAATAATAATTTTGGACTTTAATCAAATTTTGGATTTGGACAATGTTTGAAAATACGAAATTTGGTTAGAAATCGAATGGAACTCAAATTATATTTTATTGGCTCGAAATAATTAATATGGCTAAACGAACACACTCTAATTTAAAAATAGGTAAAATTATATCGACACGCTTTTGAGAAATTAAATATATATTTTATAATCAACTAAAAAATTCTCGGTCGCTACAAAATAACATCACAATATTTACGAAAATCGGTTATTAATTGGTTCTTAATTTTAATAAAATATTCTATAGTGTCAGGACGAAGAGCGTTTCTACTAATACCAACATACCTCTGTTGAAGATATCGTTAATGTAGCTAAGTAGCTAACAAGTGTTCGTTGTCCACTATGCTTAGTGCCCCCCCCTGCGGCCTCCCGCAACGAATTGTACAATTCCAATTCGATTTTTTTCTTCAAAATACATCTACGTTGTAAGTGTAGATGTAGAACCACTAGTGGAAGAACCAAATTGTAATCGAATTTGATTAGAGTCGATGTACCCAAGTTTGGTCACACACTTGCGAAAGTGACGGCTGAGGTGTGTAGTACTATACCCTTTTTCCTTGCTAACGGTTCTGCACAATATTTGCACACTGCTTTGAATTCTTGATTTTTGTCTGTTGTACACCCAGTTGAGACCAATTTAAAATATTATCAACACTTTGCAGCTTTCTTACATTTCCCAGCTTTTAGCTTTCCTCTTGCATTGGGAATATCGACCGAATCATTTTATAAAATTTGAATATCATCTTCAATATCATCCAAATCAATTCGTTGATCACCGGCCTCATCAATGTTTTCTAGAATTAGAATGTCATTCAAACCGGTAAATTCATCATTGAAGTGAGATTGTAGTGTTGAGTCATACCCCCAATTCCAATTTCACAATTTCACAATTCTTTAACAAATCTTCGTCCAGGATCCATTCTTTTTGTATGCTGAAAAATGAAACTAAAAAAATAGAAGAAGTGTGAGTGAATATGGTGATTGTAAAGTCTAGACAAAAAAAATTTAGTATTGTAGTATGAGAATTGAAATGTGTAAGAATGTTGAATGTAGTAAAGATAAAAGATGATAATGAACTAAAATGTTTATAATGTATGAAGTAAATTGAGATTTGAATTGGAGTATAATAGAAGAGAGTATATATTAGATAATTGTAGAGAATTGGTGTAAAATTGGAATGAGAAAAAGATGTATTTATAGATGAAAATGAAAATAAAAAACGTCAACATGATCGTTGACCCCAACGATCATGTTGATAGTTTTGTGACCGTTAAAAAAAGGTCACAACGGTCACAAAATCATCAAATGTGACCAAACTGTCACATTAACGAGCCGAGTAACTCACCGACTCGTTAAGCTCGTGGCAACGAGCCAACCTCACAACGAGATAGCTCTGTTGGGTTTTGACCCAAAATATCTTGGACAATTGATTTTCTTGTTAAAATGGTTGACTTGGAGACCAAGTTAAAGGTGGAAGGAAAATGAAAGAAAATAAGAGACGACTTTTTTGGAACTTTGGGCACAATTTTCTTCCCTTATTCCGATTAGTCTAATTCAACAAGGAAATATTCTTGGATACAAACTTTACATGTTTTTACCTATAAATATTGTGTTGAGGAGCCAAATAGAGAGAAAATTGGTGAGTATTGTCTTTGTAGTTTCTTGCAACTTCTTGTGAGGTAATTCAAGGGTAGAAACTTGTGGTTAGATAATAGTTCTTTATTAGTATTTTCTCTGTGGCCTGTGGTATTGTGTTGATGAGTGAGAAATTCTATATAATTGTAACAATTTATTGTATAGTGGAAAAGGCTTTGTCGATCCGAAATTTGGCGTTGTGATTATTTATTTTCTCGTTTGCTTAATTTTACTTTGAACATCAAAAAGTTCCTGTGAGTTAAGGAAGAGGGAATCAAGGTGTAATTCCCAACAGGCTCATGGCTCATTCCCACAAGCTGCTCGTCACGTTCGAGCCCTCTGCTTGGCTCATTGATCATCTTGCCTTTGTGATGAGCTGAGCGAACGAACGGCTCGACTCGTTTGTCACCTCTACGTTTTTGAATCTCCGACGTTTTCCGGTTGAGATCTGCTCTGGGAAAACTTAGAGTACCAAATAGATTACGTGGAAGATCAAATAAGGTTTGATTGTCAACTAGTCGATTCTGTCAAATTGAGAGACAATATGTGATGGACAATTCTCTGTTTGCAACAACTTATGAATTCAAAATCATGAAGGGTAATTATATTAACAACACTAATTTTGTTAAACACGCCATATTATATATACACATTTATTAAAATATAGATTTTATAATTACACCACATCCTTTTTACAAATATAACCTTCACTAAGTAAAATGAAAATAAAACATGGCACACTGCTACGCCACATCAACACCCAGAACACATACTAATTAATATACATAAAATACACACTACCAAGAACACACACCAATACACATAAAATTTTACACACTACACCGAGAACACGTACAAAAAAACACACACACACACACACAATACACAAAGAAAATACACTAAAACAAAAATAACAAAAAAAAAATTGATTTTGTTCAACATTTGAAATTAGAATCAGAAGAATTACATTATATCTCTCTCAAATGTGGAATAGATTATAAAACACAAATGTTTATTTATTTGATTTTCAGATTTGATCAATACTTGCAAAAAAAAAGAATAAAATTACTTTGGATCAAAACAAAGATGGCGAACCCAAATCAGATTCGACAATTATCAAGTTCAGCATCAAATAATACCTATAATCACAGCCAAAGGGGGAGGGGAAAAATCACTATAAAGTGTTGAGTTTTCCAACCAAGATTAGATGGCGAACCCAACATAAATTAGTCATAAATTTCTTTAGAATGGAATGCAGTAAAAATAGTTGTGATTTAGAGTTTAAAAAAAAAAATTATATTTAGTTGGGTTATTTAGAGCTACAAAATTATGAAATTTTGTTACTTAACTTCAAGGCTTGCTTCAAAAGAAATGTTTTTTAAAAAAAGTACAATACATATAAAATTTACAGTTTTAAGATTTGTGGTGTACACAATAATAAAGAAGGTGAAAACTAATATAATGGAGGATTATTTAAGTCAATTTATTTGTGACCAATTTAGTAAATATGAAAATTGTTGTGTGATTAATAAGGCCTTGTTCGGTGGCTAAAATGAAGGAATTTGAATTATTTTGTTGATTTATTTGTGTTTTCTAGGTAAGATGTGGGGTTAAAAATTGGAGAGAGAAAATGTGTGTAGTTAAAAAGTGGCACGGGAAATTGTGTAAATTAAAATTTCTGTCTTATTCCATTTAATTTGAATAGTCGAACAGAGCCTAAAATTAGTGTGTCAATATAATTACCCAATCATGAAAGCAGGCTATGAGAGCATTGAATAGAAACAAGACACGAGAGATTGCTAATTTCCAAGTATAAGGCAAGACTTGTAAAAAATATAATTGCTCTCTCTCTCTCTCTCTCTCTCTCTCTCTCTCTCTCTCTCTCTCTCTCTCTCTCTCTCTCTCTCTCTCTCTCTCTCTCTCTCTCTTCTGGAACGTGGGAGTAGGGTATTTTTGCCATCATCGTGTTGCTCCATTCCAAACAGCAGTTTCTTTCCTTCGATTCTTCTTGGTTTGGTCGATCTTATTTTGATTCTTATCTTGAATCTTGTTTAATCTGTATTCACGCCTCTTTCTGTAGAACGTATTTTTAGGGTTTCTTAACTCTTACGAGAGGCCCTATTCCGAACACATGTTTCCAGCGCCTTTCCTCCTATTTTCCTCTTGATTCCTGTGTTGTTTAAGTGTTTCTTGCCATTCCTATTCTATGGACCCCAAAGAGATTAGGAAGTTATGTGAGAGGCTGAAGCTTGATGAAGAAGAAAACCCCTCTCTCAATATTGATAAAGCAGATTGTGATGAAGGTAAAAATTCAATGCAACTTTCTTTGGCAGGGGAAGATCTTAGGATCAAAACCAGTTACAATGAAGCCCCGGAAAGAGTTTTGGCAAATATTTGGAAAGTTTCACGACAATTCAGGGTGAGCACGAGAGGGGATGCCAAGTTTTTCTCTTCCAGTTTGGGTCTATAGAGGACAAGAAAAGGGTTGGGGATGGAGGCCCGTGGTTGTTCAACAATCAAATACTCTCTCTACAAGTCCTTTCGGATATTGGCGATTTGAAAGATATTGAATTCCACCAAGTTTATTTCTGGATCCACATACTCCAACTACCATTAATTTGCATGATAGAGAACATTATGCAGAAAAGAGGTGCACAACTGGGTGTGGTGGACACAGTTGACATGGAGAGTAGCGTTTCATGGATTAGGGTGAAGGTGGATATGTCGAAGCCAGTAAAATGAGGTATAAGGATTTGTCTTGAATCTTTCCAAGAAGATCTCTTTCTCTTGGTACAGTATGAATGACTACTAGATTTTTGCTACCACTATGGTTTGATTGGCCATCGATATCAAGAATGTCCATCATGTGATGGGGTGCCCTTACATAAAAATGATTTTAAATATGGTGTGTGGCTCAACGCTCCCTTGCTACTCAGGCAAAAAATCGGTTGCAGGTTCGAGTGGGTAGTGCTTTCTTCGAGATGCTGAGGAGGGGGAAGAGGTATTCAACCACAGGACACTTTGACAATCTGTTTCAATAGCCAGTCCGATTTGGAAAGGAGGTGTATCGTTGGAGGCTGTAGATGTGACTCGGAATGTAGGTGATAAGTCCAGTGGAGGAAGTCTAGGGAGTGTACAAGTGCATGTTGAAGTGGCAAGGAATGAAAAATTGATGCTGGTGGCTGGAAATAATATTACTCTAGTAGAGGGGGATATATTGGATCTGGGACATAGTTTAAAGGATGGGGAGATCAAATTTGAGGAAGTGGACATGGTGGAGGGAGAGAGTTCGAAACGGAATAAAAATAAGAGGCGGGGAACTTTGGGAAAGAGAGGCCGAAGATGGAACAGGGGAAAACAACAGGCTCGGAATAGAAATACATTATCTCATATTAAAAGTTCTTTGATCAAAAATGTAAGCAGAGGGGGGAGAGTTGAGAAAGGGAATTATTTGGGAAAACGAATTCTTCCGGCATCTCTTTTTGAGAATTTAAGAGAGAATAAGTGAGAAAGAATAGATTTGGGTAGGTTGGAGGCAGTATCACTGGAGAACTCCAAGGAAACGGCGAGTCCTGTTGACCAGGGCCGCCGATCACAATGATTGGCCTTTGTTGGAACACCCACGACTTGGGGAACCTTGGGACTGTTTCAGCCCTCCGGAAGCTAATGTGGACATTCTCCCCTAATCTAGATTTTTTGTCCACGACTAGATTAGATAAAGCTAATGCAGAAAGGGTACGTATCACATTGGGTTTTGATTCTAATTTTGTTTTGGAGGCGAGAGGGCGTAGTGGGGGTCTACTGATGTTATGGCAAAATAATTTGAACATTAGTGTGAAATCTTTCTCTACGGGGCATATAGATGTAGAAGTTACAGAGGAAAACGGAGAGGTGTGGCTGTTTACAAGGTTATATGGTAATCTGAATATTTCTGACAGGGCTTAGTCATGGGAGTTACTCAAATGATTAACACAGCATAATATAATTTCTTGGCTAGTTTGTGGGGATTTTAATGAAACATTGACATCATAAGAGAGCCGTGGTAGTGATTCTCGCCCTATTCGGTTCATGGAGAATTTTTGAGGGGTTTAAAATGATTGTTTTCTGACGGATTTGCGGGCAAAAGGGCAGTTGATGATATGGTCAAATGGTAGAGAGGGGTCGGGACACATTCAAGCAAGACTAGATCGAACGGTGGCAAATAATGGGTGGCAGATGCTCTTTCCCTTGGGGGTCGTAGAGACTCTTGCATTCTCGAAGTTCGACCATAGTCCGCTTCTCATACGGTCTCAAGGGAAAGGGGAAATCTTAAATGAAAATATAAGAAATAATCGGTCGTTCCAATTTGAGATTTTTTGGGTCCGGGAGGAGGAGTATATCACCTTTGCTGAAACTGTACTGGGTTCGTGGGGTGGACAAGGGGAGTCTGGGGACCCCTTCGCAAGTATTAACCGTAATTTGATGATAATAAGTTGGAGTTTATTGCTTGGAGCAGCAAGAAATTCGATATTAGTGGGAAGAGACTTAATCATATGGAAAAGAAGAGAGACGAATTATTGAGTGCGGACTGCCCAGGTGATTATATGAAGGATATAAAGGATTTGGGGAAAGAGATTGAGATATTACAAAATATGAAGGAATGTTTCTAGCATCAAAGATCCTGAGCAGATTGATTAAAAGATAGCGATCGTAATACTAAATTTTTTCATTAGCAAGCATCTATGAGGAAGGCAAAAAACACCATATGCAGCTCGACGAGTGAAGAGGGGTGAGTCTTAGTGGAGGAGGAGGAAATAGTGGCACATATTGAGACCTTTTATTCCTCGCTCTTCACTAGTAGGGGTCCGTCGGAGATTGAGATTATTGATGGAGTTCAAAATATTGAGCATGATTTATCTGAGGAAGACATCCAAGTTCTCTCGAGACCTTTTCCTATGGAGGAGGTGACAGAGGCATTATTCAGCATAGCGTCGTACAAAGCACCCGGGGTGTACGATTTTCATGCACTCTTCTATCAGACTCACTGGGACACTCTCAAAGCTCATGTTTCTTCTGCTTGCCCTAATGTTCTCAATAATGGTTATTCTGTTAAATCTATTAATCGTACTACTATTGTTTTGATACCTAAAAAGGCAAAACCTGAGTCTATTGTGGATTATAGACCCATCACATTATGTAATGTGTTGTACAAGATTGTGTCCAAATGTTCAGGAAACAGGTTGAAGCAAGTGCTATATCCTTTGATCTCCAGCAATCAAAGTTCTTTTTTCCTCAGTAGACTTATTACTGATAATGCAATTACTACTTTTGAAGTGCTTCACACAATGGGTAAAAAGAGTAAGGGCAGTAAAGGTTCTATGGCGCTTAAACTGGATATGAGCAAAGCGTATGATAGAGTAGAATGGAGATTTATTGGAGCTGTTATGGAGCATATGGGTTACCCAGAACAGTGGATTCGATGTATATTGGATTGCATATCGACTCCGGAATTTTTTTTACAATCAATGGCTGCTATAAGGGATATGTCAAACCATCTAGAGGTTTCAAACAGGGATGTCCTCTCTCACCGTATCTCTTCATCTTATGTGCTGAGGCCCTCGAGTCTTATTAAAAGAGAGGAGACTAGAAATCTTTTGGGAATTAGATGTTCGAGAAGTAGTCCTCGGGTGAGTCATCTTCTTTTTGCAGACAATTCGATTATTGTCTCAAAGGCGAACACCAAGGATTCAAATTCTATCTTATAGATTCTTAAGGTGTATGGTAGAGCGTCAGGACAACTAGTAAATTTGGACAAAACCACTTTCACATTTTCTCCGAATGTTGGGGATGATCGGAGAAGGGAATTGGGAGCTATTTTGAATATTGACACTCATAGAAGTCATGAAAAATATTTAGGTCTGCCATCTGTGGTGTGGAGAAGCGAAAAGGAAAGCTTTCAGGGAGTTAAAAGAGCGTGTCTAGAAGAAAATCCAAAGCTGAAATCGGGGATTTTTTTCTTATGCAAGACGTGAGGTAATGATAAAAGCAGTTTTACAAACTATGCCTACGTATATCATTAGTATCTTCCATTTACCAAAATGTTTATGTGAAGAGATCCAGAGTCTTATCTCTCAGTTTTGGTGGGGTTCGAACAAAGGGGAGAGAAAGCTTCCATGGGTTAGTTGAGAACGTTTGAGCAGAGCAAAATGTGATAGTGGTCTTAGATTTCGAAAACTGTCTACATTTAATCAAAGTTTGAGTGCAAAACAGGGATGGCGCCTTATTTATAATCTAGACTCATGAGTGACCCATATATTGAACGATAAGTATTTTCCTAATTCTCACATTTTTCATGCTAGGGATAAGCAGGGTAGCTCCCACGTTTGGGAAAGTATATTGTGGGGGCGGGAAGTAATTGTGAAGGGGTCTTGTTGGAGGATTGGTGACGGGAAGACTACTAATATTTGGGAAGACAATTGGTTAGTGAACAACTCTTCCTTTAAACTGATGACGCCAAGACACGAGGGGGTAAAATGGGTTAGCGATTTAATCGCGCAGGATGGCTGTTGGGATGAAGAAAGTGGTTATGCATTCCTTTTGGCCAGTGGATGTAGCCCGCATTTTGTCCATTCCACTTAATGGTAGAGACCAAATGGATTGTCTAATTTGTCATTTCTCTTCCATGGTGAGTATACCCGAAGCGGTTATCACCTGATGAACCATGGTGTCGACAGTGGTGATGTAAATGGAAGTGGCAGTGGGGCAGAGTTTCTTTTGTGGAAAACAATCTGGAAATTCAATGTATCGCCCAGAATTCGTCGCTTCACATGGCGAGTTCTCAACAATTCCATCCTGATAAATAGAAATCTCGCGCAAAATAAAATTAATGGTCAGCTTTCCTATCCACGATGCAAATGTTGGGAATCCGACATCCACTTATATTTACAATGCAGCTGGGTTAAGGAGCTGTGGAAAAAACTCAACTGTTGGGACTTTCTAAAGAAGGGTGTGAAATTTGGTGGGAAGCTTGAGCTTGGAAAATTTTTATAGACTGTGATGTCAAGAGTTGCTATAGAGCTAGCAGAGCTGGTAGCTACGTGGATTGAGTTTATTTGGCATACGAGGAACCGTCTTATGCATGGTGGAAAGGACTTGGATGTTGAAGTTGGCAGTGACTCTATTTTATTCCAATTGGAGGCCTACCAGAATGCATGATTACTTCAAAAGAAGCCTGGGCTACTGCATATTCCGACAAAGAATGTATGGAGGAATTCTTCGGGGATTGTGGCCGGACTTATCATGGATGTAGACGCTGCAATTAGAGTTGAGGTCGGAATGATGGGTTTGGGTGGAGTCATATGGGATGATGATGGGTTGTGCATGGAGCTTTCGCAGTGTGCAAAAAAGGTAATGTGTAACCTGAGATTGCCTAAGCTTTAGCTATGCAAGCAGGACTTCAATTTACGATTGAAAAATCCTTTGTTATTAAGAGTCGAAAGTGATGCGTTGAAGGTGGTGCTTATCACTCCATATATTCGAGAGACTCGAGAGCTTCTCTTAGTCAGCAATTGTGACTTGTGTTGTCATGTGCCTAGAGATTGAAATGTGATCACTCACAAGCTTGCTAGTCTTTGTTGTCATACTTGTTTTAATTATTTTTGGTCTAACAATTTGCCTTTCTCTTGGCTTAGCTGGCAGAGGAAGATAGTTCTTAGTTCCTCTGTTGTTTGATTGTTTTTTTCCCAAAATCCAAAAAAAAAAAAAAAAAGGCAAGACTTGTAACCAAATGTTATAGCGTGTTTGGACTTTCAAAAAAAATAAAATGTCATAGCGTGTTTGGGAGAGCATTTTGTTGGGCTAAATCATTTTTAAGCCCATAACTTAATTATGTGGTCCAACCCATGTATTATTATGGGTCATACAATAATTAAGACTTGGAGGACCTTTGATGCAATTTCAGTTTAGTAGCTGCCTAACCTAATTGATTCAAAAAGTAAATACATAGGCTGACTTCTTTTTGGAGAAAGAGAGAGACACGCAGACAAAGGCTAAAAAATTACGTGCAGTGGACTGTGGGAAGAAAAGTCAGTGGCTTTTTCTTTAATTTTTATTACACACACACGTAGACACCATATGGAAGAATAAGGTGCATTTTTCTTGTATTATTTTGGGGAAGAAAGTGTTATTATTGATGAGTTCTTCTTCTCCAATATTTGGGGTTCTCTAAGTATTATCTTAGAATGGTTTATGTGCTATTTATTCTCCATTGTTGATGTTGTTGTTAGGTTCCATCTATTTTGGGTGCCAAGATTGATTCTTGTAGGTGTGTATTGGTTACCTCTAGATTTATGACAAAAATCTAGGGAAGAAATATTGTATTGCTATTGTTTGGTAATAGTGGAATTGTCGGTTTGCCCCGTCAATTTTCCCTTCTCATTGGAGGGTTTTACGACGTTAAATAATTTATAGTGTTATCGCTTTTGATATTTATAGTTTGGTATTCTATTGCTTTTGGATTGGCTTGTTTGAGTTGTTGATTTCCTATTTTAATCACACGGAGTTTGGGGGAAATATTTGGCGTTGCTACTTGTGTTGGCAATTCTATTTGTTGTCTGAATTTCCAAACAGTGGTATCGAAGCGAGGTTGGATTATGTGGATTAAAATGGAGGATCCGGTTGGTTGTGATATGATTAGACTCACTAATCATAATTGGGTAACTTGGAAGCCTATGATGGAGGATATCCTTTATTGCAAGGATTTGCGTGACCTCGTTGAGGGGTGACACGGCTAAATCGAAGGATATGTCAGACAATGATTGGATGAAACATAATAGAAAGACTATTGGAACTATAAGATAGTGGGTGGATAATAGTGTGTTTCATTATGTGGCACAGGAGACTAATGCCCAGAAATTGTGGTCAAAATTGGAGTCTATTTTTGAGAAGAAGACTGCATCTAGGAAGTCTTTTTCGATTAGAGACTTGGTCAACATGAAATACAAAGATGGCATAGGTGTGACAGAGCACTTGAACAATTTCCAGAATATTGTAAATCAGATGACTACTATGGGTATGAAACTAGAAGATGAATTGCAGGCTTTGTTGCTTTTGAGTTCGTTGCCAGAAAGTTGGGAGACCTTTGTTGTGACTATCAGTAATTCTGCTCCCAATGGTGTTTTGACTATGGAGTCTGTTAAAGACAGTATGCAGAATGAGGAATCAAGAAGAAAGTCCTCAGGTGTACGTGCAGGGTCAAATCATGCACATGCTCTTGTTGTAGAGGATGGGGAGAAATTGGAATAGATGGTAGAAAGGTGGCAGCAAGTCAAGAGGTCGGTCAAAATCAAAAGACAAAAATTCAGCTTGCTATCATTGTGGTAATGTGGGCCACATTAAAAGAAATTGTCGGATTTGGTTGAGAGAACAAAGGGAAGGTAGCAATCAAAAAAAGGAAGATGAAAAGAACACTACGGCTATTGTTTCTACCAGTGATGAAGTACTTTCTTGTGTAGATGGTCATTGTCTACACGTGGGTGATCCAAGTACCAAGTGGATTGTTGATGGTGGTGCTTCCTACCATGTTTGTTCGAACATGGACTTGTTTCCAAATTACACAGCTGGTGATTTTGGTATTTCAAAGATGGGAAATACTAGCCAATCTAAAATTGTTGGGATTGGTGATATTTACTTGCAAACAGAACTTGGCTACTCGTTGATACTGAATGATGTGAGGTATATTGTTGATATGCACCTCAATCTAATTTTAGTTATGGCTCTCGACAGACAGGGTTATTATAACAAATTTGGTGATTTGAATTGGAAATTGTCAAAAGGAACTTTGATTGTTTCCAAAGGAAAAGCTTGTTGCACGCTCAACAAGACTTATGCAAAAGCTTGTAAAAATGAGGTTAATGTAGTTGAAGATACTTCTCCTGATTTATGGCACAAGAGGCTTGGTCACATGAGTGAAAAAGGTTTGCAGGTTCTGACTAAGAAAACATCTATTCCCTTAGCCAAAGGTATGTCTCTAAACCAATGTGATCATTGTCTATATGGTAAACAATATAGAGTTTCTTTTAGTGGTTCATTTAAAAGAAAACATGATATTTTGGAACTTGTGCATTTTGATGTGTGTTCTCCTAGTGATGTACCTTCTTTGGGTGGAAATAAATATTTCCTCACATTTGTTGATGATGCTTCTAGGAAGCTTTGGGTTTATATGTTGAAATCTAAAGATCAGGTATTTCAGAGTTTTAAACAGTTTCATGCCATGGTAGAACGAGAAACAGGGAAGCCCTTGAAATGTCTCAGACAGATAATGGTGGGGAATATACTTCACAAGAGTTCAGGGATTATTGCTCAAAATTTGGGATTCGACATGAGTTTACAGAAGCAGGTACTCCTCAACATAATGGTGTGGCAGAAAGAATTAACCGTACCATTCTTGACAGAGTCAAATGCATGTTGAAGACAGCCAAGCTACCCAAAATGTTTTGGGGGTGAAGTAGTTCAGACTGCTTGCTATTTGATCAATAGATCTCCATCTATTCCTTTAGACTTTGATATTCCAGAAAGAGTTTGTACAGGCAAAGATGTTTCCTACTCTCATCTGAAGGTGTTTGGGTGCAAAACTTTTGTGCACGCGCCTAAGGAACAGAGATCAAAGCTTGATGACAGAGCTACTCGTATATTTCTCAGTTATGGTGATGAACAGTTTGGATACAAATTTTGGGATCCAGAGAAAAAGAAGATTGTAAGAAGCAGAGATGTGGTCTTTCATGAAGACCAAACCATTGAAGATTTGGATAAATTAGAGCAGCCTAGAGTGACTATAGTTGTTCCTGATCTCGCATCTACTAGCACTTCAACATCACAGCCTATTGTTGAAGAGAATTTAGCTTCTATTGATGAGAATGTTGATGACATTGCTCATGATGATATACTATCTTATGAGAATGCTAATGAGGGGGAGCAAATACCTGAGACAGAAGAAGATGAAGAAGCACATGTCAGAAGGTCTACCAGAGATCACATGCCATCTACTAGGTATCTTACTTCTGACTATATTTTGCTTACTACTGATGGGGATCCAGAATATTTTTCTGAGGCACGGGCTAACAGAGACAAAGTTTATTGGATGAAAGCAATGACAGAAGAAATGATTTACTTGAGGAAGAACGATACTTATGACTTGGTGGATCTTCCTAAGGGCAGGAAAGCATTGAGAAATAAATGGGTGTATAAAATCAAACGAGATGGCAATGGTGATTTGATGAAGTACAAAGCTCGTTAGGTTGTTAAAGGCTTTGGATAGAAATATGGTGTTGATTTTGATGAGATTTTCTCTCATGTTGTGAAAATGACATCCATCACAGTTGTTTTGGGGTTAGTAGCCAGTCTAGACCTAGAAATGAAGCAACTTGATGTGAAGACTGCCTTCCTACATGGTGATTTGGAGGAAGAGATTTATATGTTTCAACTAGAGGGTTTTGAACAAAAGGGGAAAGAACACCTAGAATGCAAATTGAAGAAAAGTTTGTATGGGCTCAAGCAAGCACTAAGACAGTGGTATAAAAAGTTTGATGCTTTTATGGCAAGTTAGGAATACACAAGGACGACTGTAGATTCTTGTGTTTTTATATCAGATCTTTTTTAGGTGACAAATTTATTATTTTACCGCTTTATGTTTATGATATACTTATAGTTGGTCAGGATGTGGGGTTGATCAAGAAATTGAAAGAAGCCTACATAAGTCATTTGATATGAAAGATTTGGGACCGGCTAAACGAGTATTTGGCATGGAGATAGTTCGAGACAGAAAATCTAAGAGGTTGTGGTTATCACAAGAAAAATATATTGAACGGGTTCTTGAAAGGTTCAGTATGAAAGGAGCTAAACCAGTTAGCTCACCTCTTGGGAGTCATCTCAAACTTACCAAAAGATCTTGTCTTCCAACGAGTGAAGAGAAGATGGAAGTAGTACCCTATTCTTCAGCAGTTGGTAGTTTGATGTATGCTATGGTATGTACTCGTCCAGATATTGCACATGTAGTTGGTGTGGTAAGCAAATTTCTGTCTAATCTGGGAAAAGATCATTGGGAAACAGTAAAATGGATTATGCGATATCTCAGGGGAACTTCTACTTTGTGTCTGGGTTTCGGGGGAGCTCAGCCAGTTTTGATAGCATATAAAAATGCAAATATAGCAGGAGATCTTGACAACAGAAAGTCTACATCTGGGTACTTGTTTACTTTTGCTGGGGGTGCTGTTTCTTGGCAGTCAAGATTGCAAAAATGTGTGGCTTTGTCTACAACTGAGGTTGAGTATATTGCAGTTACCGAAGCAGGTAAAGAGATGATATGGATGAGAAAGTTTCTTGAGGAGCTCAACGTGAAGCAAGGTGAGTACTTCATTTATTGTGATAGTTAGAGTGCTCTTGAGCTTAGTAAGAATTCTACTTTTCATTCTCGTACTAAACATATTGATGTGAGGTATCATTGGATACGTGGAGCGGTTGACGAGAAATTAATGCAGTTGGAAAAAATTCACACTGATAAGAATATTGTTGTCATGTTGACCAAGATTGTTACCAAACAGAAGCTCGAGTTTTGTACCGAACAGGCTGGTATGGATTCCAAGTGATTGAAGTCTTGGGTGTACCTCCCTCATGAGCTGGAGGGGGAGATTGTTGGTCTCTAAATCATTTTTAAGCCCATAACTTAATTATGTGGTCCATCCCATGTATTATTATGAGTCATACATTAATTAAGACTTGAAGGACCTTTGATGCAATTTCAATTTAGTAGTTGCCTAACCTAATTGATTCAAAAAGTAAATACACAGGCTGACTTCTTTTTGGAGAAAGAGAGAGACACGCAGACAAAGGCTAAAAAATTACGCGCAATGGACTGTGGGAAGAAAAGTCAGTGACTTTTTCTTTAATTTTTATTACACACACGCACACCATATGGAAGAATAAGGTGCATTTTTCTTGTATTATTTTGGGGAAGAAAGTGTTATATTATTGATGGGTTATTCTTTTCCAATATTCGGGATTTTCTAAGTATTATCTTAAAATGGTTTATGTGCTATTTATTCTCCATTGTTGATATTAGGTTTTATCTATTGTATTTAGATAATATATATTCTGGATGCAAAGATTGATTTTTGAAGGTGTGTATTAATTACTTCTAAATCTAGGAAAGAAATATTGTATCGCTATTATTTGGTAATAGTGAAATTGTCGATTTGTCCCATCAATTTTCTCTTCTTATTAGAGAACTTTACGACGTTAAATAATTTATGATGTTATGCTTTTGATATTTATAATTCGGTATTCTATTGCTTTTGAATTGACTTATTTGAATTGTTAATTTTCTATTTTAATCACACAAAATTTGAAAAAAATATTTGACATTGCTACTTGTATTGACAATTCTATTTATTGTCCAAATTTCCAAACACATTTCGGGAGCTCAAAAGCACTTTTAGAAATTAAAAAATACTTCTTTATAAAAATGTGGTTAGTAGATTGCGTACCAAATACATCTATTTTCCAACCATCAAACATGTTTCTAAACACATTTTTTTAACAAACAAAACTTAAAAATTATTTTTCAATGGCTAATGACTTTCAAATTTTAATTTGTTTTCCTTTGTTAGAGCCCAATAAAATTTTTGAAAGGTTAGTATGACGACAGTTCGAAATGCGTGACTTAAGAATTTTTTTTATTTTTTTTTCTTGATCTAGCAATTGGTTGACTTCGACAAGTTTGTCGACAATAATTTTGCAGAGAAATAGTAGACCAGTTGCCAAAGCAGTTTTATTAAATATGTATTATTTTCTGTGCATAGAATTATATAAATGAGAATTAAAAAAATATCAGGGTAAATTAATAGAACACACAAGTGTATTCAATGTTTCAAAATAATTAATTAGTAATGGCTAATTAAAAACGTTATATAAATCTTAATCTTAATATATATAATAATAGTATAGCCGCCAAAAAAACCCACACATAGTTTCCCGCCATTTTTCCCTGCTATTTTAGGAAACATTGTAATTTTATTAATTATTTTAATAATTGAATTAGGAAACTTCAATTAATGCAAAATTAATTATAGGTGACATGTAATAAATGACCTATTGATTGTAAAAAATAAAAAATCTATAAAAAGATCAAATTGTATATTATTTTTATTCTTTTGACAATTATTGTAATATTTTGAAGTCAAAAAAATATTCAATATAGGTGTCAAATTCATGATCTTAACGAGAAGTTTAATACAAGTTAACAAATGAGAGCAAACTCTAAATATATCATTCTTAAAATTGCCTCAAATAATAAAGGTAAAAGTTTTACTTATACTTTTTACTTTTTTCAATATCCAATCTTTTTAATTTATCTCATCTAAGTCGTAAAATGATATTTATTATTTCTTAACTAACTTCAATTTGACATAAATGATTAATTTCAAATCTTTTTTCTTATCAAATTAAAAGAAATAATGATATCCGATCTTTTTAAGTAAATTCAATTAAAATCATTTTAATTTCTACAACTTCAGGTTTCGATAAACTCTTTGGTAATTTTGAAATTAATTTTATAAATTTACTCATTTTGTTCGTTTATCTATTTTTTAATTTTTATAAATTTAAAATAACATCAATTTGTAAAATATATACTACAGATTTTAACAATTAATTCATTGAATTCTATAGAAAATAAAAATATAAGGTTTTATCAAATTTATTCTATTTAATAAAAATAAAATATAGTCCATACATTTATTTAACATGCACAAAAAATAGTTTTATGTGTGTGTGGGTAACATTGCCATTTTCAATACTTGGTGAAAAATAAAATATCACATTTTATTTGAAACCATTGACTAGGAGTACGTTTGATATAAACTATAGATATGATTTTAAATATGTGATTGAAAGTGAAAGAAGGTAGTATAAAAAATAAAATATTTGTCAAATCAATCAATTGAGTGGTTAAAAATTGATTTTCTTTTTTTAGAATGTGTGGTTAAAAAGTAGTATGTGCAATTGTGAAAAATTAGTTTTAAAAAATATGTGGTTGTTAATGAACATTAAAAAAAATATTTTTGAATAATCAATTCTATATGAATAAATAAACTAAGGAAACTAGATAATGAACAATTAACTGTTAAAAAAATGCAATTCATAACTTTTTTTTTTTTTTAATATTTTGATTGTATATTGAATATACAATTTATGCATTAAAGTAAGAAATCTTATAGGGAGAAATGAAATTACAAATTATTCACAATTTTTGTATACAAGTTATTATTATTATTATTATTATTATTATTATTATTATTATTATTATTATTATTATTATTATTATTATTATTATTATTATATTGTATTATTTTTATCGGACATTGTATTTTTACAACTTATTCAATAAATATTATTTATTATGTGCATCGCACGGGTGCGATTACTAGTATATATAATAATAGTATAGCAGCCAAAAAAATCCACACATAGTTTCCCGCCATTTTTCCCTACTATTTTTGGAAACTTTGTAATTTTATTAATTATTTTAATAATTGAATTAGGAAACTTCAATTAATGCAAAATTAATTATAGGTGACATTTAATAAATGACTTATTGATTGTAAAAAATGAAAAAATCTATAAAAAGATCAAATTGTATATTATTTTTATTCTTTTGATAATTATTGTAATATTTTGAAGTCAGAAAATATGCAATATAGGTGTCAAATTCATGATCTTAACGAGAAGTTCAATACAAATTAACAAATGAAAGCAAACTCTAAATATATCATTCTTAAAATTACCTCAAATAATAAAGGTAAAAGTTTTACTTATACTTTTTACTTTTTTCAATATCCAATCTTTTTAATTTATCTCATCTAAGTCGTAAAATGATATTTATTATTTCTTAACTAACTTCAATTTGACATAAATGATTAATTTCAAATCTTTTTTCTTATCAAATTAAAAGAAATAATGATATCTGATCTTTCTAAGTAAATTCAATTAAAATCATTTTAATTTCTACAACTTCAGGTTTCGATAAATTCTTTGGTAATTTTGAAATTAATTTTATAAATTTACTCATTTTGTTCGTTTATCTATTTTTTAATTTTTATAAATTTAAAATAACATCAATTTGTAAAATATATATACTACAGATTTTAATAATTAATTCATTGAATTCTATAGAAAATAAAAATATAAGGTTTTGTCAAACTTATTCTATTTAAAAATAAAATATAGTCCATACATTTATTTAACATGCACAAAAAATAGTTTTGTGTGTGTGTGGATAACATGGCCATTTTCAATATTTGGTAAAAAATAAAATTTCACATTGTATTTGAAACCATTGAATAAGAGTAAGTTTGCCTATGTTTGTTAAATTTTTTTTGTTTAAAAATATGTTTTTTTATGTTTTCTAGTTAAGATGTGTGGTTAAAAATTAGAGAGAGAAAATATGTATGGTTAAAAAGTGATTTGGAAAATTGTGTAAAAAAAAAAACATATTTAAAAACATGTTTCTCTTGGTTTGCCAAACAGATGCTTTGATATAAACTATAGAAATGGCTTTAAATGTGTGATTGAAAGTGGAAGAATGTAGTATAAAAAATAAAATAATTGTCAATCAATCAATTGAATAGTTAAAAATTGATTTTCTTTTTTTAGAATGTGTGGTTAAAAAGTAGTATGTGCAATTGTGAAAAATTAGTTTTTAAATAATATGTGATTGTGAATAAACATTAAAAAAAATTATTTTTTAATAATCAATTCTATATGAATAAATAAACTAAGGAAACTAGATAATGAACAATTAACTGTTAAAAAAAAATATAATTCATAACTTTTTTTTTTTTTTTGATATTTTGATTATATATTAAATATACAATTTATGCATTAAAGTAAGAAATCTTATGGGGAGAAATGAAATTACAAATTATTCACAATTTGTGTATGCAAATTATTATTATTTTTTTTATTGTGTTATTTTTATTGGACATTATAACTTATTCAATAAATATTGTTTATTTCGTGCATCGCACGAGTGCAATTACTAGTTAAAAATAAAACTTCCAACTTCATAGATCATAAAAAACACACAGGAAATTCACATGACTAATAAACAAGTGGTTTATAATGAAGAACCCTACAGATCCCCAATTTAAGCCCTTTCACCCCTGATCCTCCTTGCAAGCTGGATGTCCTTTGGCATGATTGTGACCCTCTTAGCATGAATAGCACACAGATTGGTATCCTCAAACAGTCCAACAAGGTAGGCCTCTGCCGCCTCCTGCAACGCCGCCACGGCGGAGCTCTGGAACCTCAAATCAGTCTTGAAGTCCTGAGCAATTTCACGGACCAGCCTCTGGAAAGGTAGCTTACGGATCAGAAGCTCAGTGGACTTCTGGTACTTACGGATCTCACGAAGTGCGACAGTTCCAGGGCGAAATCTATGTGGCTTCTTCACTCCGCCAGTGGCCGGGGCCGACTTCCTGGCGGCCTTGGTGGCAAGTTGCTTTCTTGGAGCCTTGCCTCCGGTGGACTTGCGAGCGGTTTGTTTAGTACGAGCCATTTATTTTAGATAATTTACTGCAATAGAATACTGCAAAAATTGAGGTGGTTGTTTTGTTAAACAATGGGGGATTTATATACCCAGACGGAGGAGCGGGAGGAATGAAAATTTCAGGGGTGATTTGAATTTTAGGGGATTTGGAGGGCGGTTGATTAAAGGAAATGAACGGCAGAGATTAGAGAAAATAGGGGAGTTCAGATTGTGATCCTGTAAGGGTGAATAATCCAATGGTCATTTGCCACGTCACTTACGAATTTTGGTGTGGTTTGGGTGCGTTTTGCATTTCGAATTTTGCGATTATTTTCATTTTTCCCGCTTTCGGGAAATAAGGTCATATTCCAATTTCGAGTTTGGGAGCTATTTTTAACGCCTGTTATTAATTAAACTAATAGATTCACATCCGTGCATTGCACGAACATATTATATTGACAAAAAATAATGTATTAAAACTGAACAATAGATAATAAATTAAAAAAACTAACAAAAGTTAGTGTTAATCTAAATAATAATAAGCATTAAATATTATAAATTTTGAAAAATCTTCTTATACACAACATTTTCCATTACATTTGTTGAGTTACTATATACAGGAAAATTGTCAATGACTGGAACTTAGTCTTTTTTTCTTTTTAGAAATAATCTCACTCGCGAAAGTGATTCTTTTCGACTTTTATTGATGGTCATAGTATACGACACAATCAACCAAAAAAAAAAAGTCTTCTTTTCAACTTGAAAGGAACCTCGCATCAGATGGAGTCAATGACAGTCTTAGTATAAATACTTTGCCCCCATGCATTGCTTCTCGACATTATTCTAGTTTTAACACCATGATGACTAGGGGTGGGCATCAACCCGCCAAAACCGCCCAACCCAACCCAACCCGATCGGGTTGGGTTGGGTTTTGATGAAAATTGGGTTGAGTTGGGTTATAAAAAAAAAAAAAAATTGTTTGGGTTGGGTTGGGTTATGGGTTGGATGACAAACTCAATCCAACCCGACCCAACCCAACCCAATCAAAATTTTAAAAATATAAGACCATTTAAATTTCAAGAATCTTAAATCCATTTTTAATTTGGATGAAACTCAAATATAATTTGAATATATTTTAATTTTATTAGCAAGTATTTAATTTATTATATTTGAGCTTATTGTATTGTACATAATTTATTTGAGTTAATAATTGATTTATGGGCATAATTTTTTAATTTTCTAAGAATTTTATTTAATTGGACCGAAGCCCAAACCACCCAACCTAACCCAACCCGATCGAAACTTGATTGGGTTGGATTTGAATTCATATTTGGGTTGGGTTGGGTTGAATTTTTTTCAACCCGACCATAGTGGGTTGGGTTCGGGTTGGGCAAAAAATCGACCCAACCCAACCCACGCCCACCCCTAATGATGACACAATTAATAATGAATATTAGAGAGATAAATAACGAAATATCTGTTAATGAAATCTCCAACCCCTTTATTTCATGTCTTCACTCATTTGGTAATCAGATGATTCCATGCTTTGCCCCTTTGAGCTCTTCAACTTTTTTATAGAAAAAAGTTGCAATCAACCTAGAATATATATTTTTGGCATCTAAAAATAATATTATAGATTTACATGTACTTTGACAAATATAGATATCGAGCTAAAGTATATGATATCGGCTACAAATTATCAAATACGAATATATGATAAGTAGCCACTTATAAATGATAATTGAAACCTAATGCTATTTATATCAATGATCTATTGCATACGTTAGCATCACATTGCTATATTCCACTCCTGTTGTTGCGGTATCCATTAAGCTCTCGACACAACTCCTCGTTAGTAGCCTCAAGCCAAGCAATCCTATCCTTAAGATCTTGCACATGTCGTCTCCAGTTAAAGACTTTTTTAAATAAGTTTAGTATGCATTATTAGACAGGAATTCCATGGTTAGACAAAATGTTTTGCTATTTTCAACACTATAAATTTCAGCAAGCCAAACATGCCATTAGTGTTTTTCTCTAATTAGTGAGAGGTTAAGACACCATCTTTTTGAACATTTCAATAAATTAAAATGTGGGAATTTCACCCTTCCCACCTCAAGCAGTTTACTGTAATAAAGGAATCTCATACCTGTACTTCGTCTAATGAAACTCCTCTTGCATGGGTACAAAGTTCTACTGGAAAACACTGTAATTGTTGGCGCTTTGGCGCATCTTAACGATTTTACTGGACATTGGATCTCTGTTAACCTAATCAGTAAATCAAGAGAATTTAATTGGACAACTTTCAGGATCAAAAGATCTTTATCTTTACGTAGTAAAAATGTCAAATTGCAGTGGGAGGAGGTGGGCGGGTTGGGGAAGCAACTATAATAACTTACCACAAGATAATCTTGGATATTCCGAGCATGGGCATATTTTAGCGTGTAAAGAGTTTCCTCAGCATTTATATCTGCAAGACTAATGCAGGCTTCAAAAGAAATGAGTTTAAGCATAATAAACATGCTTATGATTACTTCACAGTAATCTCATATGGAGAACACTGTTGGAACCTATATTCCATATGCAAACGTAGAAAGATTAACTATCATGATTGTTCTGCTATAGCCACCAAGAGAATCCTGCCAGAGTCCATAGACTTAAAACTAATGCAGCTGATGATAGCTAAGTATATTAACAAACAAACCGGACAAGAAATATATATATATATATATATATTTGAGAATATAAAAGACTTTTTGAAACAAAAATAAACTGCTATTACTTCTCTATCATATCAGATCAGATCCTACACAATAAGTTTAACCCGTCAAGCATAACATTCTTGAGGTAAATAAAAATTTCAGAAAATTTTGGTGATAAGATTATTTTAGAATTCAATTAAATACTTTACACCACAAGCTCTCAGTGTTATGATTAAGGATTTCAATCATCTTCTTTACTTATTACAGTAAAGAAATGAATCTATGATGCCTCAAAACGCTTTTGGTGGGGTAAATTTTTCATAAGCAAAGATTATTGATCTTTTTGAAACTTCGAATATATATTGAGTTAAGCAATACAGATATAATCAAGGAAGTCATAATTTCATGATAGAAGAATGACACAGCTATGAAAATACGGTTAACCATGAAGTTGGAAGGTGTTTCAAACCTACAGTATGAAACTTACAAACTCTTGTGCATCCTCATCTGAGAAGAAATTTAAACATAGATGATGCTCATACTCCAACAAAATAAGAAAAACATGAACACAAAGTTGCAGAAGCAACACTAAGCAAATAGTCCTGATTTATTTGAGGAGCAATGAAGTACTCTAGTGTCAAAAGCTCAATAAAATATGCTTACTGGTAATCATTTTAACATTGACCCCAAGATTCAAAGACCTAACAATTGTCTCGACACTATCATGACTAGGTGGATGAAACAGAGACAGGAGGCCAATAAATTGCCTTGGACCCCCTGGAATCTCCTTCCATCCTTTAGGAACTTCCTGTGGAATATTTAGACTATGAGCCACAGTTTGACTAAAAATTGACAATTTCGTTACCATCCACGAGAATCATCTCCAAGCTGCGTGCTTTTTGGTGCTAAATGGAACCACATATTTCCTGGAAACACGGAATTTGATAATCTAGTTGGTTTTTTTCTTGTCGAGATCTTTTATTAACGATGTCTGCGTATTGAGAAATGTGTTCTATTGGCGATAAGAGAGATGGCCAGTAAAATAAATCTCAAAGAGTAAAAATCTGTAACTCGGAGGAAAGGATTAGACGTTGGGTTTGCAAACTGAAATGCACTATTTAAGCTGTTGGAGTTGCTAGTATTTTTTTTAGTGGACGAACTGAAATGTGTAACGTCATGGAGAAGTTAAAAAACTGTTGTTCAGTTATCTGCAACTACTGCAAATGTAATATGAAAGTGCTTATAAAGGTAAACATGTACAACACCCATAGCACAACTATTACACTCAGGCGGGAAATTGGTTGCATTTAAAAATTGGAATCTTTAATTTTGGAATCTGTTGACAATTGAGAATCTGGTCAAAATCAATTGGTCAGAATCTCAGTTGCTATTAATAATATATAGATTTAAAAAAAAAACTATCTATATATTAAGTCCCTATTTTTTTTAGTTGTTCATAGTTTATTCTCGTCCAGGTCAAAAGTTATTAAACCTCTATTTGGTAGCACTATTTTTTAAAATTTTAATCTAATTCAAAGTTAACATTTAGGATGTGTTTGATTATGTGGTATTTTCCATGGAAAATGCAAACATTTTCCCAAATTGTCGTTTGATAGACCAATTTTAGCTTGAAAAATGTTTTCCTCCTTTCCCACTCACACGCTTATTTGCCTTGTAAATAAGGAAATGATTTGCCAAGTGAATTGGAGAGAAATTATTTAGAAAAATACATGAAAAATGTTTTGTATCACGTTTGATCAATTTTATTATTGTTAATTGATTTATTTTTTCCAAAAAAATAACATTATTTACTATCTAATACAAATATGCTTAAAAGGTAAATAAAATAAAATTTTGATTAAAATTGTTAAATTTTACTTTATTTACCATGAAAAATAATGTCAATCAAATAACAAAACTTGAAAAAATTCTCACTTTTTTCGCCTAGAAAATTAAATCAATTAAATACTTTCAATTAATATTTTCCATTAAAATAATTTCTAGGCAAATCAATTTCCTGAAAATATTTTCTTACCAACAATTTTCCATCTTTCCAATCAAACATAGTCTTAATCTTAATCACACTTTTATGGGGGTTCACAGCTTTTCAATCATACATCTCATCAGTTTTTATTAAAATCTACTAAAAATCTGATTTTTATTAAAATCTACTAAAAATGTGATTTTTATCAATATCAAATAGGGGCTAATAAAGACAATTGAGATTCAAGTCAATTTTGATTGGAATCTCAATCGTCAACATAATTTGAATTTCCTTCCAATTAAATATTTTAATTTAATTTCCTTTTTACAGTTGTCAATTGAATCTAAAAACGTGTTTCAAATATCAAAAATTCTACTTGTACTAACAGCCATACTAGCGGCTATACTAACAAATGAGATAACGCAACATGAAGCCAAAATATCGCGAGGTTATGAAATAATAAAATCTAAAACCATTATTCAGATTTTGCAAGGCATCTTCAACCCGCTTCCAACATCAACGCCAGATTCCGACCTCCCCTATAGACGGACACTATCCAGCTTCACATTCCTTTCCACCTGACCACTACCAAGGTTACAACATCCTCCATTTTCGAGGACTTTTCCGTCCACCGCGTAGCAACCAAAGAATATCAGATCTTCAACCTGCTCCAACATCGACGCTTGGGTCACCTGAGTTCATCCAGCTTTTCCGGCAAAGGTAACAAAATGGGTTAGCTACTTTGGTAACTGCACTTAGTTGATGCTCTTATTATTTTCTGAATGCACCTCTGATGCTTTTTCCATCCACCTTGTAGCTCATAAAGAAAATTATATCTTCAACCCGCTTCCAATATCGAAGCCTGGGTCACCTGCGAGTTCATCCAGCTTTTTCGGCAAAGGTAACGAAATGGGTTAGCTACTTTGGTAACGAAATGGGGTTGATTTCAGACATATAATACTTAATAGAACAAATAATTTAGTTATAGAATTTTTATCATAAGCATGTGTACATGTGTGTGAGTAATATCATATACAATTGGGGCTAGGCAGTGAAATGGTGGTGAACAATCAGATACATTTTGGGTTGGGTAGTGAATTTTTGATGAAAAATCAGTGTGGGGACTAGGCTTATCCTTCTAATTTTGCCCATTATTGTTTGAATGTAATTTAATTGCTCATGTATACATCCAATATTGTTCGTAGGTATGTAAACATTGTATTTGGACGATGATAATTTGAATTCAAATTGCTTAGTAGTTGAAGATGATGTAATTAAAAAAAATGATTTAGTAGTGGAAGCTTGTAACGAGGTAGATGAAGTTGTGTCCATAGATGAATGCAATGAGATTGTTCTTGAAGTTGGAACAAAATTCAGTGATGAGAAAGAAGTATTTGAGTTCTACAAAAGACATGCATATCATGTGGGTTTTCCCATTAGAAAAAGTAGTTCGAGAAAAGGTTAAGACGGATTGATAAGGTATGCCTGGTTTGACAAGCGGCTCTTTAAAGCCTCAACCAACTATTCAATCTGGTTGCCACGCTAGGTTGACTGTTATGGTTGAAATGTCTGGAATGTGGGTGTGACAAAAGATATATTGGAGCATAACCATCGTACCAGTCCGTCAAATCCAGGTTGTATCATTGTAATCGACTAATCAGTGAACAAGTGAAGCGAAGGTTTGAAATGAACGATATATCTGGTATTCCAATGCACAAAAGTTATAATTCAGCTGTGGTTGAGGCTGGAGGATACGAAGAAAGGACATTTATAGAGAAAGATTGCAGAAATCACATTGATAAGATAAGGCGTTTAACGCTGGGGAAGGGGGATGTTGTTGCTATCCAAGCATACTTTTCAAAGATGCAAGCAAATTGCCCTGACTTTTATTTCAGTGTGGATTTAGATGAAGAATGTCGGTTGAAGAACGTATTCTGGTGTGATAATAGGTGCAGAGAGGCATATAAGGAATTTGGGGATGTAGTAACGTTCGATATAGCAATGGCAATGGGGTGGGTTCGGGGCGGGGTTGCCCAGCCCCGAACCCGCGAACGGCATTCATACCCTGCCCCGCCCTGCCCCTAAACCCGATTTGTCGCAGGGCAGGGCAAGGGGCGAGGCGAGGCGAGGCAGGTCGCGGGTCTGCCCCGCGAATTGCCCCGATTTTAATTAATTAATTAATTTATTTTTCCTTCTTCCAAACACAAGGGTAATAGTATAACACACCTCTAACAAAAACAATAAAATCCCTAATTTGAAAATAAATACAACAAAAGAAATTTAAACATATTGGTACACAAACAAAATTACTAACAAAATGTTCGACAAAATACACAAACACAAAGTTCAAAAATAACAACAATTAACGACAATCATCCCATCAACACAATTAAATGTTCATCAAACTACACAATCAAGAAATTGAAAAACAACAATAATTGACGACAATTATCAAATTCCTCCATCAGTCCGTCTTTATTCATTAATTTTCTTGTCCAATTATTGTGAAATGCTCGTAACCAAATGACTTCTGTGTAATGAATATAAGATAAATATGTATATTATTATAGTGAAAATAGATTATAACATTATACATTGAAATAAATAAAATTACCTCATCCTCAACTTCTGCTTCGATGATAGTAGAACAACTTCCCATGTATGATGACGAAGCGGGACATTTATCTAATAATAAAATAAATCTTGTTAACACTCAATTGAAATGACATAAATAATAAATAAAAATAATAAATATAAAAGCAACTATTTCATTTTCATCTTACCGTGAATGTCAACCCACAACCAATCTTGAGCACACATCAATGCCTCCAATGTCTTTGGATGAAGTCTGCTTCTATGCGGGCTCACAAATCTACCGCTCGTACTAAATGCAGACTTAGAAGCAACAATAGAAACATGAATGGCCAAGATATCTTTTGCAAGTCTAGCCAAAGTGGGGTATTTACTTGAATTTGCTTTCCACCAATTTAGTATGTCAAAATCACTAGATCTAGGCAATACTGGTTCCTCAAAAAATATGTCAGATTCTAACTTCACATTACTAGTTCTAATTTTAGTGCTCACAAATGCATCATAATCTTTCAATTCATCTGTTAAGTCAACACTTGAAGTCCCAGACTTGGTATATGGAGATGAAGATTGAGGAACACTTACATTGGAATCTTGTATTTGTGTATATTGGGAAACCAACTTTCGACAAAGTGAATCCACAACTCCAATTTCAACTATTGCACATTCATCATTTTCATAAATCTTAGGGAAATAGTACTTGACCAAGACCATTTTAAACATTGGATCCAAAACGGTAACTACAGCTAATATCCAATGAATCTCATCCTAATACTTATCGAATTTGTCCATCATACTTAAAGCCATCATTCTAATCTCAGAATAAGAAGAAGTAATCCAAGTACGAATGGACAATTTTATTTCACAAATTTTTGGGAAAAACAAATTTGCTGTAGGATACTTAGTTCCAGAAAATATTTCGGTTATCACATAGAATAACTTCAATCTTTCACAAATTTCTTTAGCCAACTTCCAGTCCTGATCACTAGGCAAACTTTTATATGAGGGTTCTCTTTGCTTCAAACGGGAAAAACATCAATCTATTCTGACGCACTGTGAAGCATTATATATGTCGAATACCATCTAGTCTTACAATCAAGTACCAGTTTTCTATCACAACTTATTTTAAGTTGACGTGCATTACTCTCAAATTTCTCCCATATTTTTGGTGTTGATATCCAAAATGATACACTCTCCCAAATATTTTCTACATTCCCATTAATGTTTTCCAAACCTTCCTTCACAATCAAATTCAATATATGCGCAGAACACCGCATATGGAAGAAATCACCATTCACCAACAATGAATCATTACAAAGCTTACTATGTAAAAGAATATTGATCACAGCATCATTCGTCAAACAATTATCTACAGTGAGGGTAGATAACTTACCATCAATGTTCCAATCTAATAAGCATTTGTACAGGCTCGTAGTTAGTGATTCTGCTGTATGTGGACAAGGAACATATATAAACCTGTATATGAAATCAAAAAACATATAATTTCAAAAAGTATAAAATTTATAGAAGTATTAAAATATTATACGTTGAATCGATTAGTTTTTACCTCATAACTTGACTTTGAAGCCTCCAATCATCATCAATAAAGAGTCTAGTGATTGCCATAAAACCCTTTTTTTATTTGAAGTCCACATGTCCGTGGTTACAACAATTCTACTCTTGTTGGCCTTCAACAAACTCATCATTTTCATTTTCTCCACATCATAAATCTTCAAAATATCACTTTTAATGGTATTTCGAGACACACATTTAAATAGTGGTTGAATAGATTTCACAAAACTCCTGAACCCAATATGCTCAACCATGTAAAGCGGATATTCATGTAAAATAATCATTTTCCCCAATTCTTTCCTAGCATGATCTTGATCAAAATGGTAAGTCCCCATTATCATCTTCCCATCCGCTTGCTTTGTAGGGTTTAACATAGTCTGCCTAATATCCCTTTGCTTGACATTACGGTGGATACATCTCTCCATATGTTTTTTTAAACGATTTGTACCGTGTTTACTTTGACCTACTAACTTCGTTGCACAATAATTACAAACAGCCTTCATCTCTTTATTAATCTCTTGCAGTTTAAAATGCTTCCATACTACATATTTCAGTTTTTTGCCTACCACTTAATCCATTAGTGGTTGTTGTATTATCCCCATCCGAATCTATAGCTATCGGTTCTTGATTCAAGTTTTCCTCACCCGGTAGTTTCGAAGGATTACTACAATTTCCCGTTGGCGTAGAACTATCACAAGGTGTGTGGGGGGTTGTGGGTGTACTTCTAATTGAACAACGCTCTGACATTTTGACTACAAATCTAGGACAAAGAAACTCAATATCAATAACATCATACTTTTAACTATTAATTATATAAATATACTGGATCTGTAGAAGCAGGACAGGAAAATATGGAGAGAAAAATAAACACAGAAAGTCGGTATTTAGTGTAATTTACCCATTTCAGCTATCTTAAGTTAATTCAAATTATTGTGAAGATTTTTTGTCAAATACCAAGGGTTCTCATAATACACTTTTCCTCAAAATTCTTATCCAAATAAACTATAAATACACATTTCCTCAAAAGTTCTTGTCTTTTACGTCTGCAAAGCAATTCGTCATTACCAATCATGATCAATTTGCACCCCCACCAAAACCAACTTAGACCAAAATTAAAGAATGAAATTTCATTTAAAAAACGTGCTCCAGCGGCCAGACTCCAATGAACCACTCATTTCCAAAATCCAAAGAGAAAAAAAAAACCTACCACTATGAGCGTAAATGCGTAATGTAAAATCTTTTTATTTTTATTTTATTTATTTATTTTTATCATATGAAATTAATTAACCATAAAAATTAACAAGTACTTATTGGTTTTTGATTTTTGAGAGTCGAGAGACAGAGGAGCGAGCGGCGATGGACTGGCACGACACGACGATCTTGACTCTTGGAGAAATGGGTGAGGCACAAAGTTGTGTACCGGTGTGAGGCTGCACCGCTGCTGGTTCAAAATGGAGAGACTAAGGGTTTATTCAATTGAAATTTCGAAAGACATTTAAAGACTTTTTTTAATTGACTTTTTTTAATGTTATTATTGACTTTTATGGATTTGTACAGACTTTCAAACACTTTTGTAGACATTTATTTAAAAAACTTTCATGTACTTTTAAAGACTTTTATGGATTGATTTAAAAGACTTTAATTGACTTTCAAAGACTTTTACATACTTTTATTTTTTTATTGAACAATTTGAACACTAATAGATTAATCTTCATATGGTGTGAATGTGAATAATTAATAAAAATTATATGTCAAGTGAATTAAAAAAAACGCGTGAGATAAATAGAGAAACATTTGTGATTAAAAAAAAATGGGAAAAAAATAAAATCACGTCTGATATCAATATAAAAAATATGCCATGTTCACAAAAATTTTGAATATACAAATTTTTATAGATTTCGATTGATTTTTAATTAATATTATTGAATATACAAATTTATATGGAGAAAATTTTAGAATCACTTTGCTTAATTATTATTTTTCTTTAAAATTTTAGTTAGATTTATTTTCATAAAAAAACTGGAAAAAAAAATGATGAAAATGAAGATAGCCAAAATATAAAGAAAGAATAAAATGAAAAAAAATACAGGTAACAAGTTAAAGAGAAGAAAAAATAATGATTTTTTTAGTCGTATATTTCTAAAAATAACATGAAAGTATAGAAGAAACAAAATTACAATTTAAAGGTTTTTTTTTCTTAATTTTGAAAAATCTTTCAAAATCTTGGAGGTTGATGAGAGACAAATTAAGAAATTTTGTGGTTGTACAGTCTGTTTAGAAGTTAGTACATAAAAGATTTCGTAGGAGTCTTTAAAAGTCATTAATATTTTGAATAACACATGATTTTTAAAGACTTTTAAAAGTATTTATTTAATACACCATGACTTTTATGGAATTTTAGAATGTCATTTAAAATTTATATTAAATACCTCAAGATTTTTATGGAATCTTTAAAGTCTAAATTAAATATACCTAAACTTTTCAAATTCTTTAAAATTTTTAAAAGTCTTTTAAAGTCTACATTGAATAAACTCCCCTAAGGTCTGAGAAGTGAGAATCTGATTGTGAAAGATAAAATTAAAGATAGGGTTTATAACTTTTTTGATAATTTGATTTGATATTTAATATGTTTAATAAAAAAGAAACAAATTCAACATCTGAAAGGTGTAGCGTAGTGGTTGTGTTTACAAATTATATTCATCATGTTCTGGGTTCGATTCCCAATTGCACCTTTTCTATTTTTTATGTTAAAAAAAAAAAGAAAATTCAAACGGGTTCGGGTCAATACCGAGGTGGGTACGGTCCGCCCCGAACTCGCCCCAATATGGTTCGCGGGGCGTAAAACTCGCCCGAACCCGCCCCGTCGACCAGAATTTTCGAGGCGGGGCGCTTCGGGTTGTCCGGGTTTCGGGCCGTCCGAGTTTTTTTCCCATCCCTAGTTCGATACCACATACTTGACAAACAAGTACGACATGCCCTTTGCCCCTTTTTTAGGGGTGAATCATCATGGACAGTCGAACTTGCTTGGGTGTGGATTACTGTCGAATGGGTATACAGAAACATTTGTGTGCAATTTTAGGAGATGGCTGAAATGTATGGAGGGTCACACCCCAATGGGCATCGTCACTAATTAGGATAGAGCCATGCAGAACGCTATAGAGGTAGTGTTTCCTAATAGGCATCTGTGCTATCATTTATGCACAATGTTATTTATGATTCTCAAGCTCTAGAGCAATTCGATGAAAGTTGGACATCGATGTTTAATATGTATAGCCTCCACGAGAATGCGTGGCTTGCTGGCCTCTATAAGGAATGACATCCCTGGTACCTTATTTTTTGAGGACTAGCTTTTGGGCGGGCATGTCCACAACGCAACGAAGTGAAAGTATGAATGCATTCTTCGACGAGTATGTACATTCTAAGACATCATTAAAGTAATTTGTGGAGCAATAAGAGCTCGCCTCGCATTGTAAAGCTTAAAAAGAATTTCAAGTGAATTTCAAGTCTTATTCACAGATGGTTCCGTGCGTGACAAAGTTCGAAATGGAAAAACAATTTCAGTCAGCATATACAATTGCAATTTACTGGGGTGCTATACTGTCGAGTTACAAGTGAAGATGGTGATTGCGTGGGGACTAGGTACTTGGTTGAGGAAAATGTATATTACGATGGATGACAAAAGAAACAATATTTTACCGTCAGTGTTGATCATCCCACGACGGGGGACAGACGAAGCACTTTTCTTTGTAGTTGCCACTTGTTTGAGTTCAAGGGAATAATATGCAGAAACTCGGTTACTGTACTGCGCCAAAATGATGTGACCTCTATTGCATTGGAGGTGGGATGTCAGTAGACACTATACGAGGGTAAAGATCAATTACAATGGTTGGATAAGGATGCCAGAATAGGTTAGGTATGATAATCTATGTCGTATATTTCGAAATATAGTAGACGTAGCTTCAGGAGATGAAGACTGAACTAGGTATGTAATGCAATGGTTGGAGCTTCAAATGTACGAATTGAATATATCCAGTCCTCATTCGACAACTATTTTTAAAGGTTCAAAAAAATATTCAAGTGGAAACATTTTGGATCCCAAATGTTCGCGAACAAAGGGAGCTCGTAGGCTACGTAAGAAATCTTCATTGGAAAATGTTTCTAAGAAAGCTAAGGTAACTTGTGTTTCTTTCTACTTTATAAGTAATGGTAATTTATTTCGATTGTAATTTATCTTTGTGTCTTCAACAGGGATCACAGAATGGGAATAAAGGAAAGAGCATCTAGCATCAGGAACAGCAAAGTGGTCAACATATCATGCACGCTTTAGAGGACTCAACAAATAGTGTTCTTACTCAGATGACTAACTAGAAATTAATGGCCATGTATGCCCATCCCACACACCCGACTGACAAATAATAGACAGTGGGAACTTCAATTGTGAACTGATATTTGTATCAAATTTTTAATGTTATTTCAGTTGTAGTTGGAAACATACTTTATATTTGTTTTCATTGTGTAATATGGATGTTATGTATCCTTATAATATGTGCTTTATATGGTTTGAAGTTAGTGTAATTTAGCAGGCTTTGAAAGAGGTCATTGTCAAATGTAATGCAACAGGTGTTACAAAACTTCATATTGAAACGTAAATGAACAGGCCTTATATATTTAAGCAAGTTTCAGCAGGCCATACATAACCTGTGGCTTTCAATTCATTGTGGTTTCAGCATCCCTATCCGAAGAAAATGATGGTTATGTGTACAAATTTCTAGCAAATTTACATGTTATTGTCACAAATGCAAAACATGTACAGGTTATTGTGACAAATGCAAAACAAGTACAATTTCAACGGAAAACCTGGTGGCAAATTTTAACACAAAACAACTTCAACCAAAAATCACAATTTCAACACAAAAACAGTAGCATAATTCATAAAAAATTTAAAAGTTGGTAACACATATTTAAAAGTTACATGACATAAACATAAAGCTCGATACAATAAAATTACATTTTTTCCTTTCCCCATCGTCCTTCTCATCCCCACCCCCTTCCCCTTGCTTAAAGTTAGGGGTGGGCAAAAAAATCGAAACCGATATGACCGAATCGAATCAAAAAATCAAAATCGTATGGTTTTAAAAAAATAAATATAAAATCAATTTTGGAACCGAAAAATCGAAGTTAGAACCGGTCTTTTATTCTTGTTTTTTTTATGGTTTTAATTGGTTGTCCTAATGATGTGATCCGGACCAGGCATCGAAGGGCGAAGTCGAGCCATCGGCAATATGATAGTGATCTACGTGCAAAACGGAGCAAGTTCCGTGTTGGGGTCGAGCCGAGAAGAGGAAAGGATCGAGCCGAGATAGGAAATCAAACAATAAAGCAGCACGTGATTCACGGCCGTAACCACCATTCTTACGGCTGTAACATTCCTCAGGCAGGCAGAACGCTTGTTACGGCCGTAAGATATTCCTCACGGCCGTAAAAATGAAATTGAAAGCATTTACGACCGTAACATATTGATCACGGCCGTAACACATGATTGGAATTTGAGGCAGAATGTTCATTACGGCCGTAAGCTAGTTATTCACGGCCGTAACTCAAGATTTCCAGATTTTCCGGATTTTCAATTAATTTATTTCCTTTTATTATTTTAGGTTGTTTTCCTATTTTAGAATTTTAGCATAATTAGAATTCTATTTTGAGTAATTAGATGCTAGGTTTTCTTGCTTATTTATACGCTTTTCATCATTGTAAATAAAAGACAAGTTTGAGTTGATTAATAAAATTTGTGAGAGGATTCTCCAAAATTGAGAGGTTGAGTTATTCCCTTGTTTTTGAACTTATCAAAGATCCGATCTTTGTGGCGTTCTTCCAGCAAACTTATCAAATATTCGCAAGAATATTTGTGGCGTTTCCAAATTCGATACTTATCAAGGAAATTGACAAGTCATTGTGGCGTTCACCAATCTTGGTTCTTCAATTCGCATCGCCATAAATTGCGTCGTGATTGTCGGGTCACGGTTTTACCGTCGTTCTATCCTTATTTTTCGTGTTTGTCTTGTGTCGATCTGATTTAGATCTTTCCTAGGTTTTAATTGTCGTTATTCCGCGTGTCCGACGAGATTCCCCGACTGGGATCGCGTCATCTGGTATCAGAGCTTGGATCTATTTCAGATTCTTGCGTTTCTTGAATTTTCTTGATTTTTGTGTTCTTCGCGTTCTTCGTGTCAGTCATAATACTTTTCAGTTTGATCCAAAAGAGTCAGTCCAAAAAATTCAAAAGTGTTTTTCTTCTTCGTTTTTCGTCCAAATTCAGTTCCGTTTTTTCTGCCATACTCGTAGTCCAATTCTCTGGCAGATTAAAAAAAAATCGAAAAATTTCATTTTTTTTTTCCATATTCCAAATTTCATGTCTCGCGAGGAGAGATATTCGTCAATGGGTGACAACAAACGGCCCGAAAGAGGGGATAGGATATTGGAGCAGGGTTTTGAATTATTGGCAGAGATGCAGGCAAAATTTAAGAAGGTAATGGTTAGGATGGATAAAAGAGATGCGATGATTGCCCAATTGAAAAAAGAGCAATCGCGGGCGGACTCTATGGCTAGAAGGATTAGTAAGCGTGAATGTTATGCTAGGTACGGAGATGGGATGAATGAAAATTCATTGAAGCGAAAAGAGACATCAAAACGGGAGAGTAGTGATCATGTTCACAAAAGGAGGGAGGAACCGACAACCAAAGGTAAAAATAATTTTGATTCCAAACCTCTTAAGGATAAAAATGTTAAGTGCTTTAAATGTTTGGAACGAGGTCACATTGCACTTGATTGTCCACGTAAAAAGGATATGTGTAATAGTGAAGGGGCAAAAAGTATTACGGTGGATGACTCAATTACTGATAGGCATGTTCTTAGCGCTAAGCGTAAGACGAATGTTTTGGAAAATGTGGATGGGCAAAGGGATAATATTTTTCGTACTAGATGCTTAGTGGATGAAAAGGTTTGTAGCTTGGTGATTGACGGGGGAAGTTGTACTAATGTAGTTAGTACAATGTTGGTGGAAAAATTATGCTTACCTTTAACAAAACATCCAACGCCTTATAAATTACAATGGTTGACGGAGTCAGGGGAAGTTAAGGTGAAGAGACAGGCTTTGGTGAATTTTTCTTTGGGTGGGTATTCTGATGAGGTAATTTGTGACGTGGTGCCAATGCAAATTAGTCATATACTGTTGGGGAGACCTTGGCAACATGAAAGGGCTGTGCTACATGATGGGTATACGAATAGATACAGCTTGGTAAAAGGGGGGAAAAAGTTTACTCTAATGCCACTATCTCCAACTGACGCCCTGAAAGATCAATTGAAAGTGAAAAGTGAGTTTGAGGGGAAAAATAAGAGAGTTGAGGCCACGACCTCAGAAAAAGGAGAGGGCGTGGAAATTAAAGAAAAGAGAGTTGAGGCCACGACCTCAGAAAAAGGAGAGGGAGTGAAAAATAAAGAAAAGAGGGTTGAGGTTCAAACCTCAGAAAAAGGAGAGACTGGGTGCAAAAAGCAAAAGAAAAGAGAGTCTACCACAAAAATAAGTCTGTTTGCACTTACTCACGCTAACACACCCCTCCCCAGTTCTTTAAAATCTGTTTTACAGGTACCGAAGTCAAACCATGAGCTTAAAACAGGAAAAAAACTTGTTGGTACAAATGAGCAGCCCAAATGGCCGAAAAAGTTGAAGGAGAAAAATGGGCAGCCCAAAAGGTTGAAAGCAAGCACGAGGCAAAAACATGAACGTAAAGCGGGAAAGAAATTTATTGGCCAGAATAATCAGCACAAAAGTCTAAAGGATTGCACAAAGCTTACACGTGATCAACGAGCCCGGAAAAGCAGGAGGAGTCTGAAAAGTCGACCAAAAAATGGATTCGAGGTCGAATCCTTTTCAAGAGAGGGAGTATGATGTGATCCGGACCAGGCATCGAAGTGCGAAGTCGAGCCATCGGCAATATGATAGTGATCTACGTGCAAAACGGAGCAAGTTCCGTGTTGGGGTCGAGCCGAGAAGAGGAAAGGATCGAACCGAGACAGGAAATCAAACAATAAAGCAGCACGTGATTCACGGCCGTAACCACCATTCTTACGGCCGTAACATTCCTCAGGCAAAAACAAGCAGAACGCTTGTTACGGCCGTAAGATATTCCTCACGGCCGTAAAAATGAAATTGAAAGCATTTACGACCGTAACATATTGATCACGGCCGTAACACATGATTGGAATTTGAGGCAGAATGTTCATTACGGCCGTAAGCTAGTTATTCACGGCCGTAACTCAAGATTTCCAGATTTTCCGGATTTTCAATTAATTTATTTCCTTTTATTATTTTAGGTTGTTTTCCTATTTTAGAATTTTAGCATAATTAGAATTCTATTTTGAGTAATTAGATGCTAGGTTTTCTTGCTTATTTATACGCTTTTCATCATTGTAAACAAAAGACAAGTTTGAGTTGATTAATAAAATTTGTGAGAGGATTCTCCAAAATTGAGAGGTTGAGTTATTCCCTTGTTTTTGAACTTATCAAAGATCCGATCTTTGTGGCGTTCTTCCAGCAAACTTATCAAATATTCGCAAGAATATTTGTGGCGTTTCCAAATTCGATACTTATCAAGGAAATTGACAAGTCCTTGTGGCGTTCACCAATCTTGGTTCTTCAATCCGCATCGCCATAAATTGCGTCGTGATTGTCGGGTCACGATTTTACCGTCGTTCTATCCTTATTTTTCGTGTTTGTCTTGTGTCGATCTGATTTAAATCTTTCCTAGGTTTTAATTGTCGTTATTCCGCGTGTCCGACGAGATTTCCCGACTGGGATCGCGTCACCTAAAACTAAAAATCAAAATAATTTGTAATTTTTTTTGGGTAAAGTGAAAATGATTAAGTTCTTTTTATGAAATTTGTTACGTCTTTACCTCATTATAACCTTCAACTTCACACTTTGACTGAAATTCTTAATAAATGGAAATTGAATGAGATTAAATTATTAATAAGCGAAGTTGTAAATGACCACGATGGAGTTAAATATTTAAATACAAATAGAAAACAATTAATAATAATGCATTTAAAAATCATGATTCATCCCACAAGTTTATGCTCGAAAAACCTTCCAGGTCATTTATTTCTTATTTTGGTTTATGAAGAGTTTTATGTTTTTTTCGGGGTGAAAGGATTTTCGAAATCCTTGATCTTTGTTTATTCGGTAGAAGTTTATTTTAGGTTATTGGCTCTCTTTCGAGCCTGATACTCCTCGATAAAGCTCCCGAAAAATAATTATTATTGTAAAAACAAATTAGAACTGAACCTAAACTAAAATCGAATGGTTTGGTTCTGGTTTGATTCGTACGATTCAACGAAATGATTCCATTTTATAAGAACCGAAAAGTATGATTCGGTTCCGATTCTTGAGGTACCCAAACCGAACCACCGAATGCCCACTCCTACTTATAGGGAACTTCATGGTGACTTCATGTCTTTTCTTCCGTTATGTTGGCTAACATCATGAATAGGCTTGCCAGGTCATTGCTTGCATCGATTGCCACATCTCTATTTCTGGATGTTGCACTTGATTCACCAACATCGGCCACAGGAATTTTAGTTGGCTTCTCCTCCCAATCGAAATAACCACATCCCGCATTGCAACTGAAGAACCTCTTTCCTGCGTTACATGTTCTGTACACTTCCAGCCATTGTAAAAATCCATTCCCACAGCGTGGACACGCTTTGCTGGACATTCTTGTAACTAGTGCCCAGACTTCCTGCAACTGTGACAAATATTCCTATTGTTGCTCATGCCTACTAAGACCTGCAACAGGATGCAATTTATATTATGGTGTATGTTTACATGAAGATGTTATAATAAACACTTTTTAACCTATAACAGTTAATTACCATGCCTTTTTAACAAGCATAATACTCTAGAAAACTTGACATGGCACGATCTAAATATCAAATTGAAGAACTTCCTAGATGAAATGCTAGCTTATAGGAATGTGTGACAGGAATATATTTCACAAGTTGTTTCAGTAACTAGACATCATGGGTATCTTCAGGTCAATGATTCACATGATTTACCCCGTTTATTTAACCAACATAAAAGAATCAATTTGTCTGGTATCAAATCTGAAAATAGATTATAATAAAATCTGAGGTATCATGGTTTTAATTGTCAGTCTTGAACGAGTTTTCAGTTGCAGACCAAGCAAACGTCGGAAGATACTGTGTGATATCAACTCCAAATATAAGAAACTTGATACTAGGAAGATTGTATAAATTATCTTTATACTTTCATGGTAAGAAGTAATTCTATTTGTTACCACATTTAAATTCCGACATGAGAACCCAGACGAGAGAATTTCCAAAACCGGGGGAAAATTTGAAATTAGTTTCCCAATTAGAAAAATATTCATCCAAAATAAGGAGCAACTAGTTCTCTTGTTCGACTTCAAATCCTCTTGTTCGACTTCAAATCCCGACACGCATCTCAACAAGCTATTTTCCTACAACTAAATGTCGTCCGTCAACAACAATATCTATAAAAAGTAAGCTTCTTACCTATATCTCAACAAAAATGTCGCAAAATAGAAAGATAAGAAATTACTTTGCTTGTGGTTGCGTCAGACGAAATGGGTTGGGGGTAACGGCTTTGATTTTCAGTGCAACCACAGTTCTCCCCATGAAATGGGTTCGTATCACATCGGATGAAAGACGAAATGGGTTCACGTAACCTTTGATTTTCCGGGCAGCCACCGTTCGTTCACCCTCCCACCGGACCTTAGAGCTCAAATAATTTTTTAAAATGGAAGGAACCCTAGGCATTAGTTCGTGTATCTTACCAACCCCAGAATAATTACAAAATAAGGGCATTTCTGGTATTTTGCGTACCGTTTGTACACTAGTAGTAGTTAGCAAAGATTGTTTGTGTTATGAAATATGACGCCCTGTTTGATTACACAAAATTTTTCATGAAAAATGGAATATGTTTTCTAATTTTCACTTTTGGTTTGTTTGTTTGACAAAATTTTTCATGTAAAACTTTTTCCGCGGACCCCACTTTTTCTTCAATTTTCCTTGATTTGGTGGAAAAGATTTTCTTTAGGTTTTGGTGGAAAAATGTTTTCCATGATAGATGAAAAATGATTTTGGACACGTTTAATCAATTTTATTGTTGTTAATTGACTTATTTTCTTTCCAAAAAATAACATTATCATCATCAAGTACAAATATATTTAAAAAGTAAAAAAAAAATTTTTTTTTGATTAAAATAGTAAAATATTACTTTATTTTCCATGGAAAAAAATGTCAATCAAACAACAAAAGTTGGAAAATTCCCTACTTTTTCCACCTAGAAAATTAAACCAATCAAACACATTAAACTCCTAATTCCCAATAATTCAATTACCTAGAATTCAATTCCCTGGAATTCATTTTCTTTCCACCCAAATTCCACCCTCGCTATCAAACGGACCCTAAGAAAATTAGGTATTAGGTTGGAATGAAAATTACTCTTATGCCCCTATAAAATTTACATACGATTATGCCATTATACATATTACGATTATGCCATTATCCGTCCATATAAATAAGGGCTTATATTTCATTTGTAAGCTTGCCAATTTCTTGAAAATAAGAGAATTCTCTCTAGCTCTCTCCATTTTATCTCTTAATTCGATGTTAAGATTTTGATAGTTTCACAACACGTTATCAGCATGAGTCTCTAGCCTATTGAGTAATATAACGGGAGTATGCTCTACAGTTGCATCTAAATGATGAACCTCCGTATCAGAAATCAGATTATTACTAATCAACATTTCATATTCCAAATCTAGTGTTTTTCTTGTTAGAAAATCATTTATACATCATAGATAGTGTTGGCAACGGGGCGGATCGAGGTGGATCGGACCCCGATCCGCCCCACCCCGAATTTTTTTGATCCGATCCGGATCCGCCTCGCGATCCGTCAGATTTCAGGTCGGGGCGGGGCGGATCGGGTTCGGATCGGGGCGGATCGGTCCACCGATCCGTGGACCGATCCGCCAAATTATTTTTTTATTTTTTTTTAATTTTTTAATTTTTTTAAAATTTTTTTAAATATATTTTAAATTAAATCCTTTAAAAAAATTAGAAAAATTATTTTTTTATTAAATTTTATTTATTTTATTGAAACGAGACGTATAGAGGTCGATTCGTCGATTCAACAGATCGAGTTTTTTTGCCATTACTTATTGGAATTCTTTCTTCAAATGAAGAACATGAAAATGTGTTTTTTTTTTTTAAATACAAAGATTGCAAGTTATTCCCAAAAATTAAAGTTTGCTACAAAATTTACATATTAGATTTTTATACATGATAAAAAAATTATATTAAAAAAAATGTCGGATTGCGGATCGGGGCGGATCGGATAAGCCCCGATCCAAATCCGCTCCGTGAATTTTCGGATCGGGGCGGATCACATAAATTTCGATCCGTCGATCCACGGATCGGGATTTTTTCGGATCGGATTGGATCGGGTCGACGGATCGACGGGGCGGATCGGATTTTTTTGTCATCTCTAATCATAGATTAGAAGATCAATTTCAAGTCCATAGAAAAATTGAAGAAATTGCGTAATTCGAAACTTCCAAACCAAATTCACGCCAAACTGTATATCCAAATGATGATCGGAGACCGGATCCATGACGACGGAGACGGGACGATCATCCGGCACGGTGGCAGATTCCGGCGATGACGTCAATAGGCAGTTTGCTCATGATAGGGTGCATAATTTCTGTTTTATTAGTGATTCTTCTTCTTCTTAATTTAATGACTTTAAATGCTTAAATTTTGGATGTTAATCATATTTTATGTTTTGTGAATTAGGTGAGGAATTGAGATCAAATTGACTCAAATATCACAAATTAGGAAGAAGAAATTTGGAACTTAAAAGCACACAATCAGAGGAGCACTTGACATAAGGCGTGGGCACGCCTTATTGTTGTGGAAGTGAGCTGTCTCAAATTACTAAGGGGCTTTGCACAGTTTTGGTGGATGAGATTTGAAGGCCCAACAACACAATTCAGTTGGAGGAGACTTGGGCCAAAAAGTGGAACAACTTTGACCTAAGAGTGGATTAAAGGAATATGTTAAATTGGAAGAAAGAAAATTTGACATATATGTTTAAGGAAATAAGGTACCAAAAAAAAAGAAAGGAAGTATAATTGGAAGACTTAATTAAGGAATGAAGATCTGGGAAAAAGGATTGTTGAGGGAAGATAACAATTGTTGGGACACACTTCACGTTAAAAATGAAGAAGACAAAAAGGAAAGAGGAGGAAAATATTGAAAAAAGAGATCCAATTTTTGGTGAGACTTGAGGGGACGTTGGAAAAAGAAGAGAAAAAGGAAGAAAGAAAGGAAGAAAGAAAAAGGAGAAAAGAAGAAAAAGGAAGAGAAAAGGAAGAGGAAAAGAAAGAAAAGAAAGGAGAAGAAAGAGGAGGCTGTAACGCGTTTCGTCAATTTCTAGAGTTTGATATCATTTTTTATTATTATTTCTTTTAGTTTTTATTTTCTAAATGTTTATGAGTAGCTAAATTTATTTTTCCAGTTCAAGGTTATTCAAAGTTTGATTCGTCAAGGATTGTGAGATCTAATTAAATTTATTCGTTTCTTTAATTATTCTCTATTTATATGTCTTTTGATAGTGAATTGAAGTTGTTGTTTTGATTTATTAATACAAAGTGCACGTTGTTTTAATTGTCAAAATGATACTTAGCCAATTAGGAATCTAAATCCGTAATTGTTTAGGTTTTCTAATACAAGTGATAACATAGTTAATTATAGACTGATTTTTGACTCATGTTATGAAGATATTTAACCTAGCTTAAATAAATCACGCGTGTGAATTTGTTGGTTAGAATTGGTCGTCTCTCTAGAAATTAATGCTATTGGTAAATTAAATCCTACGATCGTATCTAGGGTTGTTTATTGATTAGGGAAATAATTAACGAGTGTCTCTTGATTATCGATAAAGTAAGGAGAGATAGGTTGTTAGATCGTATCAATGACCATAACCAATTTAGAGAATGATTTAAGGATTTTATTTTTCCATCTATGATCAATTCCGTGAATCAATACTGAGATTATACCTTGGGCTGGATATTTGTTCAATTTGATATTTCCAAACATTTTAATTTCGCACTCGTTATTTATAATTTGATTTCACATTCAAAAATTCAAAACCCCCCTTGTTTTTAATCCATTGCTTTTAATTTTCCCGAAGAATTAAATCTAACCAGTCCTTGTGGATTCGACCTTGCTCACCACTATTGCAATTTATTTTTATGAGAGCAAGAAAATATTATTATTTGTTGGATTCGACACCCATCAAATTTTTGGCGCCGTTACCGGGGACTGGTGTTAATCAGATTTAATTTTTCATTTACTGTTATCTATTTATTTGTTTGTTTATTTTTATATCTTTTACTAATTTCTTTATTTCTTTTATGCCCCGTTGTTCTCGTACAGGTGAGTTGCGATACGACCCTGAAATTGAGAAGACAGCTCGGAAATTGAAGAAGGAAGCCAAGTTGCGCAAACTAACCAGATTGAATTTAGTAGCTGACCCGACAGATTCAACAACTGATTCTTCTAGTGGTTCTGAAACTGAGCAAGAGAAAGCAATGGCCAATGAGGAACAAACCTTAAGGGAACTGGCTACACCAAATGAAAATCAACAGCCACTTTGCATTCAGTATCCAGTCCTAGATGTGGGATTTGAATTGAAATCTGGACTGATCCATTTGCTACCCAAATTCTATGGGCTCGAGAATGAAGATCCACACAAACATCTAAAGGAATTCCACATGGTGTGCTCAAGTATGAAACCACAAGGAGTGACTGAAGAACAAACAAGCTGCGGGATTTTCCGTTCTCACTAGCTGACAAAGCAAAAGATTGGTTGTTCTATCTACCGCCAGGTTCTGTAGCTACATGGACAGGAATGGTCAAATTATTTCTTGACAAATTTTTCCCAGCCTCAAGAGCTGCAAACATCAAAAGAGAGGTATGTGGAATCAAACAGCAAGATACTGAAACCTTGCATGAATATTGGGAAATGTTTAAACAGTTGTGCGCAAGCTGCCCCCAACATGGAATTTCTGAACAATTACTCATTCAATACTTCTATGAGGGATTATTACCAATGGAGAGGAAAATGATGGATGCAGCTACCGGAGGAGCTATAGTGAATAAAAAGGGTGAATGAGGTAAATGTATCTCCTCTTGAAAATCAAATAGCAAATCTAACCTCTCTTGTTCAACAAATGGCTGCAGGAAATATGCAACAGGTTAAGGCATGTGGAATTTGTGCTGCCACTGGTCATCCAACGGACACTTGCCCAACTCTCCAAGAAGATTCATTTGAGCAAGCTAATGCAGTTGGGAGATTTCCAGGCCCACCTCAACCGAAGTATGATCCTTATTCAAATACTTATAACCCAGGATGGAGGGATCACCCCAACTTTAGTTATCAGACCAAGCCGCAATTTCAACAGTTCCAACAATTCCAACCTAGACAGCCTACACCTCAACCGCAACAACCTTCTTCGAGCTCAGGTATGTCTCTAGAAGAAATTGTGAAATCAATTGCAACTAATACACAACAATTTCAACAGGAAACGAGAACAGGCATGAAGAATTTAGAGACTCAAATGAGTCAATTGGCGTCAACTGTGAGCCGATTGGAATCTCAAGGCAAATTACCTTCTCAAACCATTATCAACCCAAAACAAAATGCCAGTGCAATCACTTTGAGAAGTGGGAAGGAACTGAAAGAGCCTTACAAGTCAAAGCCAGGTAGTAAGGGAGAGGAAACTGAAAAGGAAGTCATCCCACAACGTCATGTTGACCAACCTGAAGTGCTTGACAAAGATCAACCCAGGATTTTCGTGACACCTCCTCCATTTCCAACAAGATTGAACAAATCCAAGAAGGAGGAAGAAGAAAAGGAAATCATGGAAACATTTTGAAAAATAGAGGTAAATATTCCCTTACTCGATGCAATTAAACAGGTGCCTCGATATGCTAAATTTCTTAAGGAATTGTGCACCAACAAGAGAAAATTAAAAGGGAATGAAAAGATAAGTGTTGGAGAAAATGTTTCAGCTGTTCTCCAGAAAAAGCTACCTCCTAAATGCAAGGACCCAGGTATGTTTACCATCCCGTGTAAAGTAGGTAAGGTTAGAGTCGAGAAGGCCATGCTAGATCTAGGAGCTTCAATAAATGTCATGCCTTTGTCTGTTTACTCATCTTTAAATACTGGTCCATTGAAAGAAACAGGCGTGATTATTCAACTAGCTGATAGGTCCAATGTGTACCCTGAGGGAGTCTTAGAAGATGTTTTGGTTCAAGTCAATGAATTGGTTTTTCCTGCTGATTTTTATGTACTCAATATGGAGGAAGATGATTCTTCTAATCCTACACCGATTTTACTAGGAAGACCATTTCTTAAAACATCTAGGACAAAAATTGATGTGCATGCTGGAACACTCACAATGGAGTTTGATGGTGAAATCATTAAATTTAATATTTATGAAGCCATGAGATATCCTAGTGACGTGTCCCCTGTTTATGTTATGGATGTCATCGACCCTCTAGCACAAAATGTTTTTGATCTTAACAGTGATGATAAATTGAGTGTTGCTCTTAGCAGGAACCTCACTCGTGATGGACTAGAGAAGGCCATGAATTTTGCGTTGGATTTTGATTTGCAGGAAGCAATTCATGAACTAGAGTCACTTGGACCGATAAGGTATAATGTATCTCAAATTGAATTGCCTAGTTCTCACACAAAACTTCTTTCTTCTATTGAGCAGGCACCCAAATTGGAATTGAAACCCCTACCGGACCATTTGAAGTATGTGTTCTTAGGAGAAGGAGAAATGCTCCCGGTAATAATTTCCAAGAAACTCTCTCCCTTGGAGGAAGAGAAATTGACTCGGGTGCTTAGGGAGTATAAACAAGCAATCGGATGGACTATAGCAGACATTAAGGGATTGAGTCCCTCTACTTGCATGCATAAGATACTACTGGAAGAAGATTGTAAGCCTTCTAGAGAATCCCAACGAAGACTGAACCCACCAATGATGGAAGTGGTAAAGAAAGAAATTTTAAAACTTCTTGATGCAGGTATGATCTATCCAATTTCTGACAGTAAATGGGTGAGTCCAGTTCAGGTAGTCCCAAAGAAAACAGGTATAACAGTTATTAGGAATTCTGAAGGTGAGATGATCCCTACTCGTGTTGAAAATGGGTGGCGAGTGTGTATTGATTATAGGAAGTTAAATGCTGTAACTAGAAAAGATCACTTCCCCCTCCCATTTATTGATCAAATGCTTGAGCATGTAGCAGGTCGTACTCATTATTGTTGTCTTGATGGTTATTCAGGTTTTCACCAGATCCCAGTTGCACCGGAAGATCAGGAGAAAACCACATTCACGTGCCCGTTCGGCACCTTTGCGTATAGACGGATGCCATTTGGACTTTGCAATGCCCCTGCTACATTTCAGAGGTGTATGGTTAGTATATTTTCAGATTATGTGGAGAACATCATAGAGGTATTCATAGATGATTTTACAGTCTATGGTAATTCTTTCGATTCATGTTTAACTAACCTTACAAAAGTTCTTGGCAGATGCATAGAAACGAATTTAGTTTTGAACTACGAAAAATGTCATTTTATGGTTGATCAAGGAATTATTTTAGGCCATATCGTGTCTTCTAAGGGAATTGAGGTTGATAAGGCTAAGATAGATATTATTAAATCCTTGCCCTACCCCACAACTGTTCGGGAAGTTCGCTCTTTTCTTGGACATGCAGGTTTTTACAGGCGCTTTATCAAGGATTTTTCCAAGATCACTCAGCCCATGTGTAAATTGTTGCAAAAAGATATGGTTTTTGAATTCGACGAGGCGTGCAAAGGAGCATTTGATAAATTGAAGGATATGCTCACCTCAGCCCCAATTATCCAACCACCTGATTGGAACCTCCCATTTGAAATCATGTGTGATGCAAGTAATCATGCAGTAGGTGTCGTGCTTGGACAAAAAGTTGGAAGAGCTCATCATGCCATATACTATGCTTCCAGAACACTTGATAACGCACAAAGCAACTATTCAACCACGGAAAAAGAACTTTTAGCTATTGTTTTTGCTTTAGAAAAATTCCGTCAATATTTACTTGGTACTAAAGTGATTGTTTATTCTGATCATGCAGCTCTCAAGTACTTGTTTTCAAAGAAGGAGGCGAAACCTAGGCTGATTCGTTGGATTCTCTTGCTACAAGAGTTTGACTTAGAGATACGGGATAAAAAGGGCACAGAGAATTTGGTTGCTGATCATTTAAGCAGATTAACCACAAGTGAAGAGCCATCACCACTAAAGGATAATTTTCCATATGAGCATTTATTTTCTATTAAAGAAGCAATTCCCTGGTATGCTGATATTGTTAATTATCTAGTTACTAGGACGTTACCACATGATTTGTCTAGAGCTCAAAAAGATAGGATAAAGAGTGATGCTAAATATTATGTGTGGGATGACCCTTATTTGTGGAAACATTGTTCTGACCAAATTATTCGTAGGTGTGTCCCTTAACAAGAAATCCCTTCGATTTTAAAATTTTGTCATTCATATGCTTGTGGGGGACATTTTGGGCCTAAGCGAACAGCCCGTTAAGTACTAGAGTGTGGACTGTTTTGGCCTACTTTATTTCATGATTCATACATGTTTTGCAAATCTTGTGAACAATGTTAGAAAATTGGAACAATAGGACGTAGAGATCAAATGCCACTCACCCCTATTCTCGTTTGTGAAATATTTGATGTGTGGGGTATTGATTTCATGGGTCCTTTCCCTTCGTCCTATAGTAATGTTTACATAATTCTTACTGTGGATTATGTTTCAAAGTGGGTGGAAGCTAAAGCCACCCGAACTGATGATGCTAAAGTGGTTGCAGATTTTGTCAAATCTCATATTTTTGTTAGGTTCGGGACGCCTAAAGCTATCATTAGTGATCGCGGGACTCACTTTTGCAATAGAGTAATGGAAGCTTTATTGAAGAAATACAATGTTACCCACTGCGTCTCTACTGCATACCACCCGCAAACTAATGGACAGGCTGAAGTATCCAACATGGAAATCAAATCCATACTTGAAAAGACTGTCAACCCAGACAGAAAGGATTGGAGTCTGCGACTTGATGATGCACTTTGGGCTTACCGAACGGCCTACAAAACTCCTATAGGTATGTCTCCTTACCGTTTGGTATTTGGTAAACCTTGTCACCTTCCAGTAGAATTAGAACACAGGGCATACTGGGCCATTAAGCAGTGCAATATGAGAATGGATGAGTCGGGGGAGCAAAGAAAATTGCAAGTGCAAGAGTTGGAAGAGATCCGCAATGATGCCTATGAGAACTCAAGGATCTACAAGGAAAGGACAAAAGTTTTCCATGATCAGATGATTTCCAGGAAAACATTTTCTATTGGTCAGAAAGTTTTACTTTATCATTCTAAATTGAAATTGTTTCCTGGTAAGTTGCGTTCTAGGTGGATAGGCCCTTTCCTTGTTACTAATGTATATTCTCATGGTGCAGTTGAAATTCAAGGAATGGATACGGGTAAGATCTTTAAAGTCAATGGACATCGCTTAAAACCCTTTTATGAAGGCTTTCCGGTATGTAATGTTGATCAATTCGATTTAGAATGCCCAACTCACACTAATTGAGCGATGGGAACGTCTAGCTAAAGACGTAAAAGAAAAGCGCTTCCGGGAGGCAACCCGAATTTCTTTTCCTTAGTTTAACAAGCAATTTTTATTCCTTTATTCATTTTCATTTATTTGTTCATTTTTATTTATTTATTCAGCATTTTTTTTTTATGATCCATGTAATTTATTTATTTTATTTTTTTTGAAGTGAAATTGACATTATTTTAATTTTTGGGCAGATATGAATCTTCATTAGGACGTGGGCACGCTCTATGAAGAAAGCACTAGGTTCTAATATTGTGGAGTAAAAGTTGGAATAAGGCGTGCCCACGCCTTAATCAAAGTACACCTCGGATTACAAGGTCATTGATATCAAGTTGGAATAAGGCGTGCCCACGCCTTAATCAATATGCATCTCGGATTACATAGCCACTTTTCAAAACTTGAAATAAGGCGTGCCCACGCCTTAACCTATGTGCAGCTCGGATTTACCAAGGAAAAAAAAAAAAATTAAAACCCTATTCTGACTAACCATCATCTCCCCCGCCTCTCTCTATCAAACTCACTCTTCCGCCTCTCCCCTGCTTCTCTCTTCAATCATCACCACCGCTCTCCTGCCTTTCCCCTTCAGCCACCATCGACGGTTCTCACCTCCACCGCCGGCCACTGTTCAGCAACCCATTCCTCCATCCACCTTTCATATCTTCACCTATACCCACTGCCCACATCCCCTTTGCCCCTCTTCTGCGCGACACCGCTGCGCACCTTCTTCCCCCCAACCCCTTACCAGGTCGAGCTGCGCGCCCTCCTTCTCTCGACCCGCTGCGCGGTCTACTTCTCCCCCTTTGTTCGAGTCCGAATCCCACCTTTCGCCCCTCTTCCGTGCGACGTCGCGCCCTTTTTCTCGGGCACTCGCCACAAACTCCTTCGCCTCTGTACCACGCCACTCTTACCACCAGCCTCTCCTTCTTCCTACATCGTCAGAGCCCTAAACTTTAGCCTCAGTTTTCTCTATCCCATAATACCGCTAGGTCCTGTTCCCTCTCAAATACCGCCGGTCAGCAGCCCCTTCTATTTTCCATCGCCACATTCTTAATTCAATTTTACACTGCAGCATCAAAAACACGAATTGGGTGTCATGGGCAGAAACAAAACACCACAGTCCAGCCGTGGGAGCTCGAAGAAAGCTGTGAGACCTACCCCCACTGCAGACTCGCAATCCGCCCCTGCTGAGACCAACTCCCCTGCGCGCAAACGAGCTCGAATTGGTAAAGGTTTGCACATTCTTCCACCCTCTGATTCGGATTTGAATGGTTGTTTGCAATTCACTAAGAAAAAGGACAAAGAACGTTATAGGATGATTTGTGACAAAGACATCATACCTTGCAAATATATTGATAGGCATACCATGGAATCTTTGCATATTGATAGGAATGTGTCTGAGCTTATTGAAAATATAGGTTGGCATTCTTATTTTTCAATTCAACATCCCGCCTACATTGAACTCGTTAGGGAGTTTTACACCACTTTTGAATTCAAAAAGCCCGATGATTTCACTTTGAATAGCCCTAGGGTGATTTAATTTAGACTTATGGGAAAAGAATTCAAACTTTCAATCACTGATTTCAATTTAGCGTTTGGTTTTATTGACATGGATTATGCTGAAACCGATGAATACCTGAATAGTGCTTGTGATTATAAGGATGATTTTGAACCAGTTGCCTTGTACAGAACACTGTCCACTTCTAATTTCTACCATCCAAGCAAATCCAAAGATTCTTTCCTTCGTGATCCTGCCCTAAAGTACATACATAGGTTCCTTGCATTCACGTTTTCGGGTAGGAAAGATTCGGCAGCTGTATTATCAAAATCTGAATTTTATTTCTTGTGGTGCATGTTGAACAAAATCAAAGTGAATCTTGGCTACTGGCTAGCCTCACAATTTGCTAATGTGCTGACTAACAAGCGTCCTTTAATTTTAGGATCTTTGATCACTCAGTTAGCTATTCATGAATATTTGATTGATCCTATGACTAATGATCTTCATGTTTCTTGCGAGATGCAACCATTGGACTTGCATTGCTTGGAGATCATGGGGTTGGTTTGGAAGGATGGCAGCACGTACAAATTTAATGAACCAGGTCCCATTGCACCTCGGGTTACCCGCACAATTCCTACGGCCAGAAACCCTGAAAGGGCCATCATCCCCTTTCGTGCTTCTGCATCCACATCCACGGGGTCGGCCATGGGACGTGATGAGGATCGGTTAGATAGGATTGAGCGTCGGCTCGCGAGGATGGAAAAAAATCAGAATGCATTCTTCGCTCACATGGGATTCAACCCACCTTCGCCACCATCCAGTTCATAGCTACATATCTTCAGGGAAGTCCTCTATCATAAATTTTTACAATTTTGTTTGGACTAAGTGTGGGGGAGGGAGATGCTTTTTTCCTTTTTTCTTAATTTACACTTTCTGTTTTAATTTTAATTCCATTTTATCTTTCATGTTTGCTCTATTTCGAAAAAAAAAAAATGACAAATTGGATGAGTAATTGATTTCTTGTTCATTTCATTGGATTCGATGGGGATTGATTGAAGAGTGTGTGGGATTTAATGCGCATTGACCCTATTTTGTGAGTTTTTGAGCCTTTTGAGCATTCACATTTAACTCTACGACATGCTCTATTCTTTTGATTGTGTGATTTTCAAGCGTAGTTGATTTCTTCTAGAACTTGCTTTGTTATGCATGTTGAGATGCCTCTTGGTAATTGAATGCACTAAATAAGTATGGGCACTTAGGTGAAGCCAAATTTAGCTTTCTTAAAATGCCTACCTTGAAATATGCCACTAGAAAGCCACTTTTGAGCCATAGCCTTTTCATTGAAAATCAAAGACTTGTGATGTGAAATAAATGTTTGAGGGATAAAGGGGTCGAGTTGCAATCTGTACCTAATTGAGTCAAACCCAAGTTGATGTATTGTAACACCACCCCGGTTAACCTAACTCCACACTTTTTAGCATTAACCTGAGTTTGAAACCTGACCAAGCAATGACCTTTATCTCATAAATGGATGGGAGCAACACATATAAACTGTAATTCGTGAGCTTTTGAGCCTATGAGCTATTTTTATCTTTCTATTAAGCTCTTGTTCTTTGATATGTGTCCTGCATTGTTTGTTTATTCTTGGATGTGCTCTCTTGTGCATGTCGTTGTAGTTTCTTGACCCAAGTGCAAAAATATAGTAAAGGAGTTAGGTGAAACCTAATTTGGCCTTCTTAAAGAGCCTACCATGATACATGTACCAATAGAAGCCTCTTTGAGCTTTAGCCTGTCTTTGGAATTTTGTTGCCACGTTACAAGCCATGGATTCCCGTTCTTTCATGTTACCTCTATCTTGAACCCACAAGAGAGGAATTTCACAAGCTTGTATTGATTGAGAAGTATGAGGCAGTCTTAGCTTCAGAAAAACGGGAGTTTTCATTTGGTTCTATGCAATGTTTAAATGATGATGGGGTCAAAAAGAAATCAAGAAAAAAAAAATCATGTGAAGAGAATAAACCACACGTGCATAATAAGAGTCAAGGGTTGAATCTATTGGATGCTAGGAAATTATGGAAAAATCATATTGAAAGGTGGAGGAAGAGATATCGTTTTGAATTGAATCAGCTTGTGAACTCTCCTCTCAACTTAGCCTAAATATTTTCCTTTTATCCTACCTAACCTGAAGCCCCATTACAACCAAATAAAGACATTTACTTTGCACTTGTGTTATTGTTAGCTCCGGTCATGACATCTGAGCAGTCTGTGGCAATGAATCCTCCATGTAGTGAGTTGAGTGAAAATTCTCACCCTTATACACTTTGTGCGAAGAGAGAAATACCTTGTGAGGGTGTTTACTCCCATTACATGTGCTTATGAGTGGTTTGAATTGCTTGGTCTATATTTTGTGCCTTCAAGTTGATTGAAATTAATACCCCTGTTGTAATTCATTGATAGTTGTTGAGGGGATACTCATGAGAGGTGAAAGGATATAAACTACACTGGGATATGGAGTGATTTGATTGAAGTACATTAATTTTAAGTGAGCTCTTACGAAGAAGTTCATATAATTTCTTCAATGTAATTAGCCAAAAATATATCCTTTTTATCCCACCTTACCCAAGCCCCATTACAACCGGTGTTAAGAACCTTACTTTGCATTCAAAACCATTGGTGGCTCCAATGTGATATATTAGCAAGCCTATGGTAAGAGTTTTCTATGCTTTGACCTGAGAGTGCATATATACTTTACACCCTAAACACTTTGAGCGTATTGTGTGAATCTAATGTGAGGTGTTAAATCCCACCACATGTGAATTTTGAAAAAAAAATTTGTTGAAGTGACTAGCATAGTGTTGAATTGTAGAGATAGAAGAATGGATGTTGATGAGAGTACATTCCATTAACTTGATGCTAGATTATGCTTGAGGACAAGCAGTGTCTAAGTGTGGGGGGGTTTGATAGGGTGCATAATTGCTGTTTTATTAGTGATTCTTCTTCTTAATTCAATGACTTTAAATGCTTAAATTTTGGATGTTAATCATATTTTATGTTTTGTGAATTAGGTGAGGAATTGAAATCAAATTGACTCAAATATCACAAATTAGGAAGAAGAAATTTGGAACTTAAAAGCACACAATCAGAGGAGCACTTGACATAAGGCGTGGGCACGCCTTATTGTTGTGGAAGTGAGCTGTCTCAAATTACTAAGGGGCTTTGCATAGTTTTGGTGGATGAAATTTGAAGGCCCAACAACACAATTCACTTGGAGGAGACTTGGGCCAAAAAGTGGAACAACTTTGACCTAAGAGTGGATTAAAGGAATATGTTGAATTGGAAGAAAGAAAATTTGACATATATGTTTAAGGAAATAAGGTACCAAAAAAAAAAAAAAAAGGAAGTATAATTGGAAGACTTAATTAAGGAATGAAGATCTGGGAAAAAGGATTGTTGAGGGAAGATAACAATTGTTGGGACACACTTCACGTTAAAAAGGAAGAAGACAAAAAGGAAAGAGGAGGAAAATATTGAAAAAAGAGATCCAATTTTTGGTGAGACTTGAGGGGACGTTGGAAAAAGAAGAGAAAAAGGAAGAAAGAAAGGAAGAAAGAAAAATGAGAAAAGAAGAAAAAGGAAGAGAAAAGGAAGAGGAAAAGAAAGAAAAGAAAGGAGAAGAAAGAGGAGGCTGCAACGCGTTTCGTCAATTTCTAGAGTTTGATATCATTTTTTATTATTATTTCTTTTAGTTTTTATTTTCCAAATGTTTATGAGTAGCTAAATTTATTTTTCCAGTTCAAGGTTATTCAAAGTTTGATTCGTCAAGGATTGTGAGATCTAATTAAATTTATTCGTTTATTTAATTATTCTCTATTTATATGTCTTTTGATAGTGAATTGAAGTTGTTGTTTTGATTTATTAATACAAAGTGCACGTTGTTTTAATTGCCAAAATGATACTTAGCCAATTAGGAATCTAAATCCGTAATTGTTTAGGTTTTCTAATACAAGTGGTAAATAACATAGTTAATTATAGACTGATTTTTGACTCATGTTATGAAGATATTTAACCTAGCTTAAATAAATCACGCGTGTGAATTTTTTGGTTAGAATTGGTAGTCTCTCTAGAAATTAATGCTATTGGTAAATTAAATCCTACGATCGTATCTAGGGTTGTTTATTGATTAGGGAAATAATTAACGAGCGTCTCTTGATTATCGATAAAGTAAGGAGAGAGCAAGAAAATATTATTATTTGTTGGATTCGACACCCATCAGTTCATATCGATGTTCTTGATTTTTCTATGATCTTACTTTTCTGTTTTGTGCAGTTTTGAAATTTTTCGGCGGTCGAACGTGGCGGTTTTCTTAAAAACCGTTTTTGAAGCACTTCCGACGGGATTTTGAACTTCGGACCAAAAGTAAGTTTTTTCTAAATTAAATTTCAAAACTATTGACGGTTTCGATTTATCCATATGAGCAACATATTAATATATGGACCATTTTACCCTTGGTAATACATAAAAGTAAATTAATCAAAAATTAACGATTAATATGTGATCAACAAGATAAATTAAAGATTTTAAACAAGGTATAAGTAATATAGTCATTGGCATACCGTGATGGATTGAGTTATTATGGATTGGATTTATACCTTAACTGGATATGACTCATTATCGTAACGGATTGGACTATTATGAATACCTTGACTGGATTTGAAGATATGACTCGCTCACTCATGAAAGGTAATTATTTCATTATGTTGACACCGCCTATATGGTCGGTCTATCAATTGAATATATGGAATACTTTACATATATTCATATTTTATATTATTTCAGAAACACCTCAATTGTTGGTTAATTCTAACATATTAGAGGTTGTTGTCAACATATATACGTGGTGGTATAACCCCAATATTATTATTGTTAACATATATACAATATTGTTATTTATTTCATTTAATGGTACCAGAAGTTATCAATACTAAAGTTAGAAAATATTTTATGAAATGATAACAGAAGTTATCATTACCAAAAAGTTGATAAATGTTGATAAAAATATTTTATCCAATGGTACCTGAAGTTACCAATATCTGTATTTGAAAGGGTGGATGAAAATTATTCAACAAGAGAATGTTGATGTATGATAAGATAATATCACATGATAGCACGAATATAGCTAATGTGCAAATAATCTCATCAGTATTATGAGATTAATATTAGATGATAAGTGTCTGGAAAAGTTCTTGCACGAGTACTTATGTATTCCAGAAGAAGTACATATCTACTCCAGAAGAAGTAAAAATTATCATCTAAACATACTGAAATGATATTATTGCTCCCGAAGAAGCTTAAAACGAGTCATACATGCAAAATACAAAAGGGGGAAACATTTATGATTCTCAAAATTAGAGATGTGTTTCGGGAGTAGCCGTATCCTACCACCTCTGATCTTTTGAGGAAATAAAAGAAAATATGTGTCTCAAGAGTAAAAATACCCCATACTCTACCACCCACAATATTTTGAGATTCACAAAGTTAAGTTTACATTAACCGGACTCCATTTCGCTTGGTACCCCTTCCTTGCGACCAATCTATCTTAACTCCTGCTGGATCTTGTATGGGGATATATGATTGCAAGTTATCCAGCAGTTCCTCGATAGTAGGAGCAGAAATAAGGATTCTCCTAGAAAATGGAGAGTTGAATCCCTGTTCCACAGCATAATCAAGAAATGTTAACAAACCATCAAAGAAATTTTTAATATTTAAAAGCCCAATAGGCTTAGTATGGAGATCCAGTTGATCCACAAAATACACAGATAGTTTTGATCTGTCAAAGTTTTGGTCCTTCCATCTTTGAGAGTATAAGGAAGGAAAAACTTATGAGAAAATGATATTTTGGGATGCATGAAATTGTGAAAATCATTGGCTTTTTATACTTGAAAAAGTTCACTATTTACTGCTCGTCTTTTGAAAAAGTGAAAACCTACTTCTGACTAAATTACACTACTTTTGATAAAGCTTACATTTCGGTGATTTTTCAAAACACTTTATCAAAACTCGTGAAAGGAAACAGAAAAATATTTTATATGTGCATATATATCAAAATGATTTACCTTGTATCAATGTTGAATAACCAAAACATCATTGTTTATAACAGTCTGGCAAACAAGATCTTTTGCTACTATATTTTCGAGACTATAACGGTTTTTATCCTCGTTAAATTGAACTTATAAGGAAAGGAGTTCACGTTGCACATACCCACTTGGGTGCGTCTCAAGAGTCAATCGGATATCATCCAATGACTCCTTACTCAGTCCACCCTTAATGAAATCGATTTTATCATCCCGATTTCTAGAAGAATATCCTACTGATTTGCAACGAGTATCACATGTCCAACAAGCACATTTGTAACAACCGTTCAGCCTTTTTGCTCTTTGCTTCTTTGCAAAAGTACTTTTGCCTAAACCGACATGTGTTTAGAAAATGAATCTGGTAATTCACCAGCTAATCGAACTTTTGCTTCGATAAACCAGCGAACATCTTCTGGGATGCCATGATCCATCAGCAGCCTCAATATTTAGATTCGAACTCGGTAAATCTTTTTCAAAACATTTATCGGAGGATTTGAGTAGTATTTGAGAATATTTGATAATATAACATTCATTTTTTTATGGATCTAATCTCTTCCCAAACGATCTATTTAAATGCATTATTTAACGCGTAAAAGAGCGGTGACTCCGCGTGTCAGTAATCCCATCAAGAAATAATGGAATAAATTATTGAAAAGGTGGGAAGAATGAGATAATGCGTCATTACCTTTTTCGATATAAGGGAAGATTTGGCGACAAGATTGAGATCATGAGATATTTCCTTGGATATTGTACCTGATTTTTCTGGTATACTAAAAGTAATAAAAGTATACTGATTTGAACTATACAGAAATACGTACTGATGAAATGAATACTGTATTGAACCAGAAGTTCATACAGATGTACAAGTGAAATATCTTGCTGAACCAGAAGTTCTATAATGATTGGTTAGATTTCAATTCAATAATGAGATTTATTGAGAATGAAAAATGGCATTCATTAAAGAACCAGAAGATTGTTCAGATTAACAAGTTATCATTGCTGCTTGTTCTCAAAAGCAAATTAATTATCTCACTAAGAAAATGAATGACTGATTATTTGCTCAAGTAATGATATTATGGGTCATACATTAATTAAGACTTGGAGGACCTTTGATGCAATTTCAATTTAGTAGTTGCCTAACCTAATTGATTCAAAAAGTAAATACACAGGTTGACTTCTTTTTGGAGAAAGAGAGAGACACGCAGACAAAGGCTAAAAAATTACGCGCAATGGACTGTGGGAAGAAAAGTCAGTGGCTTTTTCTTTAATTTTTATTACACACACACGCAGACACCATATGGAAGAATAAGGTGCATTTTTCTTGTATTATTTTGGGGAAGAAAGTGTTATTATTGATAGGTTCTTCTTCTCCAATATTTGGGGTTCTCTAAGTATTATCTTAGAATGGTTTATGTGCTATTTATTCTCTATTGTTGATGTCATTGTTAGGTTCCATCTATTGTATTTAGATGATGTATATTTTGGGTGCCAAGATTGATTCTTGAAGGTCTGTATTGATTACCTCTAGATTTAGGGCAAAAATTTAGGGAATAAATATTGAATTGCTATTATTTGGTAATAGTGGAATTGTCGGTTTGCCCCATCAATTTTCTCTTTTCATTGGAGGGTTTTACGACGTTAAATAATTTATAGTGTTATCGCTTTTGATATTTATAGTTCGGTATTCTATTGCTTTTGGATTGGATTGTTTGAGTTGTTGATTTCCTATTTTAATCACACGGAGTTTGGGGGAAATATTTGGCTTTGCTACTTGTGTTGGCAATTCTATTTGTTGTCCGAATTTCCCAACAGTAGTATCGGAGTGAGGTTGGATTGTGTGGATTAAAATGGAGGATCCGGTTGGTTGTGCTATAATTAGACTCACTAATCATAATTGGGTAACTTGGAAGCCTATGATGGATGATATCCTTTATTGCAAGGATTTGCTGACCTCGTTGAGGGGTGACACGGATAAATCGAAGGATATGTCAGACAATGATTGGATCAAACATAATAGAAAGACTATTGGAACTATAAGATAGTGGGTGAATAATAGTGTGTTTCATCATGTGGCACAGGAGACTAATGCCCAGAAATTGTGGTCGAAATTGGAGTCTATGTTTGAGAAGAAGACTACATCTAGGAAGTCTTTTTCGATTAGAGACTTGGTCAGCATGAAATACAAAGATGGCAAGGGTGTAACAGAGCACTTGAACAATTTCCAGAATATCGTAAATCAGTTGACTACTATGGGTATGAAACTAGAAGATGAATTGCAGGCTTTATTGCTTTTGAGTTCTTTGCCAGACAGTTGGGAGACCTTTGTTGTGACTATCAGTAATTCTGCTCCCAATGGTGTTTTGACTATGGAGTATGTTAAAGACAGTATGCAAAATGAGGAATCAAGAAGAAAGTCATCAGGTGTACATGCAGGGTCAAATCATGCACATGCTCTTGTTGTAGAGGATAGGGGGAGAAATCAGAATAGATGGTAGAAAGGTCGCAGCAAGTCAAGAGGTCGGTCAAAATCAAAAGAAAAAGTCAGCTTGCTATCATTGTGGTAATGTGGGCCACATTAAAAGAAATTGTCGGATTTGGTTGAGAGAACAAAGGGAAGGTAGCAATTAGAAAAAGGAAGATGAAAAGAACACTACGGCTATTGTTTCTACCAGTGATGAAGCATTTTCTTGTGTAGATGGTCATTGTTTACACGTGGGTGATCCAAGTACCAAGTGGATTGTTGATGGTGGTGCTTCCTACCATGTTTGTTCGAACATGGACTTGTTTCCAAATCACATAGCTGGTGATTTTGGTATTTCAAAGATGGAAAATACTAGCCAATCTAAAATTGTTGGGATTGGTGATATTTACTTGCAAACAGAACTTAGATACTCGTTGATACTGAATGATGTGAGGCATATTGTTGATATGTGCCTCAATCTAATTTCAGTTATGGCTCTCGACAGACAGGGTTATCATAAAAAATTTGGTGATTTGAATTGGAAATTGTCATAGGGAACTTTGATTGTTGCCAAAGGAAAAGCTTGTTGCATGCTCAACAAGACTTATGTAAAAGCTTGTAAAAATGAGGTGAATGTAGTTGAAGATACTTCTCCTGATTTATGGCACAAGAGGCTTGGTCACATGAGTGAAAAAGGTTTGCAGGTTCTGTTGACCACAAAATCCAGATGGACCTTGGACCAACACGTCTCAGCTCCTCCCTCTTGAACACGTGGATCTCCTGCGCACTGTGACAAACAATCAGTTTGCAAAGGGGGCCGAGGTGGCTCCCGTTTGCACTCCGATGCCTAAGTCAGTACTCATTTTGGGAAAATGTATATTGGGTGCGGGAAATATAAATGTGTAGAAGAGAGAAAAGGGAGTGAGAGAAGTATAGAGTTAAGAGTGAGAAATTGCTAACCCCCTCTTTGGAGACAATTGGGCTTTATTTATAGAGGGACTTTTTGCCGTGGATCGCGACACGTGGCATACTTTACACTCGTCATCACCCTAGCTTATGGATGTGACATTCTTGCTTTCCAACCGTAATCATTGCTACATTTCGTAGGGGATGGGCGCCTGTCACGTCTGGGTAAAGGCAGTGTCCCATCACTGACTCCATCTCTCTCTTCTGGTCAACGCCATAAAGCGCCCCGGCTGAGTATAAAGCACATCGGCTGTGCGTTAACCAGGTCGGCTAAAGAGGTTTGCTTGACATACCACCTCGGCATTCATCTCAAGGTGATATTCCAGGCCTCAGCTGTGGGTCAAGGTCCATTGGGCCACTATTGGGCCTTCGCTGGTGGATCACTGTACCTCTTTTTGGGCCCGGAGTCAACACTAGTCCCTCAAATCCGAAGGGATTATTCATGGTCGTGTAGGATTTGCCACGATCTTACAGCATTAACTTTTTAGGGATTCAATAATGAAATTCCTTAGGTAAGGCTCGGATCCATATCATAGTCGACCTTCTGCCTCGGATTTTCTCTCCCTGCTGACCAGGATCATACCAGCACATTTCCTAGGCGGCGCATTCACTCCGGAGGAGCTATCGATATTTATTTCCAAGAAATATATATAAAATGGGAGGGAGACAGCAGTTCGCAGCGCGTGGCATGCACTGTGGTAGCTGAACGGTTTTTATCCCTCCCTTTGACGCATGTCGCTTTGATTAGATCATTTTCCAAGAAGCGTGGGTTACCCATATTAATCACGCGGCTCACGAAATTCAAGGAATCTAGACCGTTATGATGCCTATAAATCCTTCTTCATTTTACCACTTCACTTTTTACCATTTTCTCATAATCTTTGTAGCAGTACTTTCACGAGAGCTTGCGCCGTTTCTCTCTTCCTTGTGATTTTCGTGTCTTTTTTTCAAGGGTTTACTACACAGCATCCACTCTTAGCGTTTCACAGTTTTTCTTGGCGAGCTCTTCATTCCAAGTGCACAGTGTCAAGCATTCGCCTTTTGAAGGTAAATCTCTTGACCCCTGTATATGCAAGACTTTCTTATTTTTAGTTTCTCATTGTGGGTTTGAGAACTTTTTTTTTGCATTTTGTTTTTCTTTTGTTGAGTTTGACTCTCTTTTTAAAACAAAAAGAAAAAATGGAAAGAGTTGGGGGAACGGGTTCACAGGAAATGTTAGCGATGGCGGTTCCCATCAGAGGTTTCTGTCCCATCTCTTTATCGGTTTTTAGCTCCCGTTTCTTTAGGGAGCAGGTTAAGAGGAGAAATAGGAAAAATAGTGGCATAATTTATTTGAGTGATTCTGACAGCGAAGAAGAAAAACACCAGAACTACATGGCTCATCTGTCATCCGAGGAGGAATCCGCGCTAAGAGAGCTCCGAAGCAAGCGAGAAAGGGATTTGGGAAAAGAAAAGGCGGCAAGCTCCTCTTCAGGTCACCAGGACCTCGGCTTGATTGTTAGGGCACCATTTAGGGTGCATAGGGAAGAGTTGGGTTTGACTGCGGAGGAGATTGCTCAGGTAGAGGATTGGGTTGACCAGGTCAACAAAGTTTCGGGCTACCATGTTGATCCCGATCCAAACCCAGATTTGTGGGAGAGCAGCGAGGTTGCTACCGAGATTCGAGGAGTTGATCTGGCTTGTGCCTCGACGAAGTTCAGGATGCCAGAAGGGGTCCGTTTAGTGCATCCTACACCTTCTTGTCGTCCATGCAGTCCTCCTCCAGGCCAAGCAGCTATATGTTACGACGCTTTATCCTGTGGGATGAGGTTACCTCTGCATCCTTTCTTCAGGGCCTTGCTTAGGAGCTACAACTTGTGCCCCTACCAATTGGCACCCAACATTTGGACACAGGCCGTGGGCGCTTGGCTGGTGTGGCAAGAGGTCAACCCCGATTATCCTATCTCACTACACATTATTCATACCTTGTACACTCTGAAGAAATCGGTGAGAAGGGAGAGGGACGTTAGACCAGATGTGAAGGACTGGTATTACTTGTCTCCTAGGGGCTCATATCCTCCCGTCATTACTGGCCAACCTACTTCTATAAAGAACTGGAGGAATCAATGGTTCTGGGTAGCTGGGGAGTGGCAGAATTCGCCTGTGGACCCAAGTCCAGAAATTTCAGTTCCCCGAACTCTTTCCACTCCTAGTGAGTCTTGTGTTAGCTTTAGTGTCCTTAAGCGTCCTGTATCACTTGTTTTTTTTTATACCTCTCTCCGTTGCTTACTAACGTGTCACCGGTTTCTGGCAGGGGACACTTTTGCTCGCCTCCTCCCTGACGCAGACCTAGCGGCAGTGAGGCGTTTGTTTGCTTACAAGGGCACCTTCCAAGGGGTCATTCAGCAAAACAAGCTATTTGTTAAACACGGTCTTATGCGAGCCATGAGTAAGCCTGTTTCCTTATGGCTATTTTATCTTATGCTTTGTCTGCTTGCAGCCTCATTTTTCTTTCTTTCTTGTTAGGTTCCAAGGATTTTCCAAAGATCTCTCTAAAGGGGCTTATGGCTACGAAGATCCCCCCTGCACTCCGTCATGGCAGTGAAATTGAGAGAAAACAGAAGGTGGTATTGGCCAACCTGCAAGTTGGGGTGGCAAAAGAGGTGTCCGAGGCGTCTACGGTCCAACTTCAGGGGCCTTTACCAGCTCTACTGCCACCGCCTACCCTGCTTCCTGTGGGTCCCCAGCAACCTAGCACAGAAAAGGGAACTGATCCTAAGGAAGTCCTTCCAAAGGGGAAAGGGAAAAGGTCAGATAGGGGCGGATCTAAGAGGGACAAGGAGGCTAAGGGTGCCTCGGTTCCTCCTCCCTTGTCCGAGGACACGTTTGAGCCTGCCCCTGAAGAGGAGCCTGCCCCTCTGAAGAGACTCAGAAGAGGTAAGGGCAAAGAATCCACCTCTGCGCCTCCGCCTCCCATGTTAGAAGACTTGGGGGATGAGCCCTCTGTATCCATTCCTGGTTTGGCCTATGAAATGACACCGGAGGGAGCAGAGGAGCTCAAGCACATCAAAACTAGCATTCTCCCCAGGGAGGACACCTTCAGCCCTTCGCTGTTTGACACACCCAGTTCTCCTCCAGCCCGGGCCGCCTTTATAACCGAACAATTTTGGACGGAAGGCTGGTCCGCCTTTTCTTCTAGTGCCAGTCCGTCCCGGAAGCTGCTCGCCGCCAAGGCCATGAATGCCAGGGCGTTGTCCCTTATTGACGAGGTGGAATCGTCCGTGGATGAGGCGCAGCGGGACAAGAAGAATGCTGAAACTGCTCTCCGGCATGCGGACAACATGCTAAAGGAGATAAATGATTTGAAGACCCAGTTGGCCATAGCCCGGAAGTCTTCCTCCGAGGAGAGGACCAATGCCAAGCGGCTCCAGGAGGATAATGATAAGTTAAAACACGACCTCTTGGCCTCTAAGTCTGACGTGGCAACATTGTGCAAGAAACTGGATGATTCTAATCGTGCACAATCCATCGCCTCTGAGGCTCTGGCTGCCGCTAACGCAGCTAAGTCCAGGCTGGAAGCCGAGGTGGCAGCAGCGAATGAAGAATTGGGGAGGGAGCGGGAGGCCAAGGCAAAGGCGGAGGAGGATCTTGTCTCTTTGGAAAAACATATGCAAGACAGGATTACTGAGGTTCTAGAGCTGACCGTCATGACACGGGTGGAGAATGCTTTAAGTACCTGAGTGTCTGAGGCTGTCCAGACCTTCAAAGACACTTTTGAAGAGACCCCAGAGTACGAGGTGATGCAAAGGGTCTTTGGGAACTTAGGGGCCAGGATGGCTTTGAGGGACGTGAAGGAAGCTTATCCGGCTTTGGACCTGTCCTCCATTGAAGCATTGTACCCTGAGCCTCAGAGTGCTCCTGCGGATCCCCTGGATGCATCTAACAAGGGCTTTTCAGAAGATGTTTCTCCCCAATAACGCCCTTTTGTATTTATCTTGTCTTTGGATCTTTTGTTTTCTCTTTTTTCTTTGTAAGTGCTCCGGCACCGGATATTTGTAAATGTAACATTCATTCAATTTGCAATGACTTATTCATATTTTGCCTGTAAACGTAACATTTCGAACTGTTTACGCATAAATGCTTCCAAGCGCGGACGCCTTTGCGATTGTAAATGTCTTGTATGATGTAAAATGTACTTGATTTGCAGGATAAGACATGCGCTCCCTAATGTCTTGATTTGTAAAATGCACTTGATTTGAAGGATAAGACATGCGCTCTTAATGTCTTGATTTGTAAAATGCACTTGATTTGAAGGACCTCGGACAGACACAACATAGTTCGGCCGGAGGGGCTCCTGTGCCTTTTGTAAATGTCTGTAAATGTCTAGTCCCTTAGATTTAACGAGCTTGGTGCGTTCACGCTTGCTGGTTAAATCTGATGTCGACCAACTTTTGCACGATTTTTAACTTACATTTAGTAACACCCCTTGCAACTTTGCATGAACTTCTGTTTGTGGCGTGCCTATTTTCAATCTATAATTTTGACGACATGCGCTTATGTTCAATCTATTTTCACAGTATTTAGTACGCATAGGTCTTGTGAGTGTTTCGCTTAAGTGTATATATGAAAGTATCAACCATTTTGCGGAAACATTTAGTATCTTGCGCGAAAGAGTACCCCGTATGTATGAACTAATCTATCGTTTTTAGAACTTTGGTTCATATGACAATGTCTGAGGCAGTTACGTCTGAATTTGTATGGAATTACTTTGCCAACACACCCCATTTGTATGAACTAATCTATCGTTTTTAGAACTTTTGGTTCATATGACAATGTCTGAGGCAGTTACGTCTGAATTTGTATGGAATTACTTTGCCAACACACCCCATTTTTCACCAGTTTCATGCATGGCGAATACGTATGGCTAATTAGTATTTGGTGCAGTCCTCATCATAATTAACTAGCGATTTCATACAATCATGCGACAACACTGTGTCTCATTGAAGTGGAATTTGACTTATTGAAAATAGCGACGAAGGTGATCTGTGTTCCAAGGATTACACAAAGGTACCCCGGATAAATCTTCAATTATGTACGTACCAGGTACCACCTCGGCTGTGATCTTGTAAGGGTCTTCCCAGTTGGGACCCAAAGTCCCTACTCCCGGTTCTTGAGTCGAAGGAAGAACCTTTTTTAGGACTAGGTCCCCAATATTAAAGCGTCGCCCTTTCACCCTTTTATTGTAGTACCGGGCCATATTTTCCTGGTATCTGGCCATCACCACTAGAGAATCGTTCCGTTTCTCCATGAGGAAATCCAAACCGGCTCTTTGTGCTTCTTCATTTCTCACTTCGTCGTAATGGATTTGACGAAGCGAAGGGATCCCAATTTCAACGGGGCATACCGCCTTGGCTCCATACACCAATGAGAAGGGTGTTTCACCAGTAGCGGTGTGCGAGGTGGTTCGAAGCGCCCATAACACCAGTGGTAGCTCGTCTACCCACGCGCCCTTTCTGAATTCCAGCTTCCTTTTCAGGGTGTTTCTTATGGTTTTGTTCACTGCTTCCACTTGCCCATTGGCCTGCGGGTGATGTGGAGATGAAAACAACTTTCTAATTCCCAAATCATCACACAACTCGTCCACGCTTCTGTTTTTAAACTGTTTAACATTGTCACTAACCAGCGAATGGGGTACCCCGAACCTGCATATGATATTCTTCCAAATGAACTTGGTGGTCTTGGCCTCGGTGATTCTCATAAGTGGTTCAGCCTCGACCCATTTGGTGAAGTAGTCAATTGCTACTATAACAAAGCAATTATTTCCGGCTCCCCTAGGCATAGGACCTATAATATCAACCCCCCATTTTGAAAAAGGCCAAGGGCTGGTCACCACGGTTAGCCTGTGATGTGGCTGGTGCAGTATGTTTGCGTGTCTTTGGCATTTATCACACTTGCGCACAAAGTCATGAGAGTCCTTTCGCATAGTGGGCCAGAAATACCCCTGTTTGAGGGCTTTCCGAGCTAGCGATAGTGCCCCGGCATGGTTGCCACATATACCTTCATGGATTTCCCTCATTACATATCGCCCTTCCTCAGGCCCAACACATCTTAGCAACGGGGAGGTGAAACTCCGTTTATAGAGTAGATCATCCAAGAGTACGAAATTGGCAGCATATCTTTGCAATTTCCGAGCTGCTTCAGGTTCGTTTGGCACTGTCTGGTGCCTCAAATATGCAATCAGCGGATTCATCCAGGATCTCTCTTCCTCTACCATCAAAATCTCTGGTCCTAGTTCAATAGAGGAGGTCAACATGCGATCAACCGGGATCAGATTATATAGCTCCGCATCACTGCTGCTTGCTAGTTTGGACAGAGTATCGGCGTTGGAGTTTTTTGTTCTGGGGATGTGCCGCAATTCCATTTCTTCAAAGTGTACCGCCAAATCTCTTACTTTCTTCAAGTAAGCAACCATAGAGGGTTCTTTGGCAGAAAATTGCCCATTGAATTGATTTACAACGAGCTGTGAATCGCTATTCGCCACTATGGACTTGATCTTTAAAGCTTTGGCAAGTCTTAACCCAGCTAACAACGCCTCGTACTCAGCAACTTTGTTCGAGGCTTTGAACTCGAAGCGGATTGCGCTATGTAGTTTAAACCCTTCCGGGCTAATTAATAATATGCCCGCACCGGATCCCTCCTTAGCCGAGGACCCATCAACAAATAATTTCCACTCTTGGCTAACCTCTGTGTTATCAATCATTTCGACCTCCGGCGGGTGTGTGAATTCGACTACGAAATCAGCCAAAGCTTGGGCCTTTATCGCAGTCCGAGGCGCATAGTGTATGTCAAACTGGCTTATTTCTATTGCCCATTTCAGTAATCTCCCAGATACATCTGGTTTTTGCAACACTTGTCTCATGGGAAAGTCGGTGAGAACGTGTATGGAGTGTGCTTGAAAGTAGGGGCGAAGTTTGCGAGAAGCGGTGAGTAGTGAAAGGGCAAGTTTCTCCATATCTGGGTAGCGTGTCTCCGCATCTAGCATGGCTTTACTCACGTAATATACTGGAAATTGATTCCCCTCCTCTTCTCTGACCAACACGGAGCTAACAGCCTCTTTGGACACAGCCAAATACAAGTAGAGAGGCTCGCCAGCCTTTGGCTTTGATAGCAATGTGGGTCGTCCCAAGGATGCTCTCAGGTCGGCGAAGGCCTGCTCACACTCCGGTGTCCACTGGAATCGTTTCCCCCCTTTTAGGATTTTGAAAAATGGCAAGAATTTGTCCGTAGATTTGGAGACAAATCGATTCAGGGCTGCGATTCTTCCCGTTAAGCTTTGCACCTCCTTTGGATTTCGAGGTGATTTCATGTTTAACAAAGCATCGATTTTGTCGGGATTAGCTTCGATTCCTCTTTTATTCACCATGAACCCAAGAAATTTTCCAGATGCTACTCCAAATGCACACTTCGCCGGGTTGAGCTTCATCCGATATTTCCTCAAAACATCGAAGGCCTCTGAAAAATGGCGGATATGATCCGCGGAGACCATACTTTTGACCAACATGTCATCAACATACACCTCCATGGTGTTTCCCAACTGTTTTACAAACATGCGATTCACTAGCCTCTGATAGGTAGCTCCCGCATTTTTCAAGCCGAACGGCATTGCTTTGTAGCAATAGAGTCCTCTATCTGTTATAAATGAGGTATGTTCTTCGTCCGATTCGCACATGGGGATCTGATTGTATCCGGAGTAAGCATCCATGAAGCTCAGGAGCTCATGCCCTGCCATAGAGTCAACCAATTGATCGATCCGGGGCAGTGGAAAGCTGTCTTTTGGACATGCCTGGTTCAAATTCGAAAAATCAATACATACCCTAAGCTTCCCATTGTGTTTTGGTACTAAAACAGGGTTTGATACCCACTTCGGATAGCGCGATTCTCTGATGAAGCCATTTTTCAATAGCTTCGTGACCTCTTCTTTCAAGGCCTCATACTTGTCTGAACTCATAGGTCTTCTCTTCTGCCTATGCCCAGGGCTTCGTGGATCAACCTGGAGTCTGTGACATGCCTCCTTAGGATCAATCCCGACCATGTCGCATTGCTTCCATGCGAATACATCGAGGTTTTGAAGTAGGAAGTCCTTTAATTGACTCTTGTATTCGGTTGGCGAGTCCAGTCCGACCTGTAATTCCTTGATTGGGTCCAGTGGGTCTACGCTGAAGCACTCCAACCTTTCGGCCGGGGTGGGGCAATTGTCACCTGCCATCCTGGGGTCTAGATCTGCTAAATCCTCCTCTAGGATCATCGTGACGTCCTTGTCTCCAGATGGCCCTTCACCCAATCTTTCAGGGTCTGGAGCAGCCTCGGCCATGGCTACATCACTGATCATGTTTAAGCTTCGATCTTGAAACTTCCGGATTGCATTTGTGTAACAAGCCCGGGATTCTGTTTGGCTTCCCCTCACAGTTGCAACGCCATGCTCCATAGGGAACTTCATGCAAATGTATTTGGTATGCGTTACAGCCCCCAAGTCAATGAGACCAGGCCTCCCAATTGAACCATGATAGGAGGAGATTTTGTCAACCACCAAGAACTCCATAGGGATTCTGGAGAGGGTAGGGGCTTGCCCTACTTCATTCATAAGGGTTATGGACCCTCTGGGGGTTATGCTGTCCCCGGTGAATCCGTATATCGGATCAGGGACCGAAATGAGGGGAGTGCTGATCCCCATCTTATTAAAAGTTACCCCGTAAATCACATTTACCGAGGCACCATCATCCACCATCATCCGTGATAGCCCATTTCGAGCCACCACCACCCTAATAACCAATGCGTCGTTGTGTGGGAAGTGCACTCCAACGGCATCGTCTTGTGTGAAGGTGATAGGTTCCGTCCGAGGCACCCCCACAGGATGGGAGTGGATATGATAATTCACGTTGGCGGGCTGCTTGGCCTCTCTTATATGATAGCCCAAGAGTAAACTAACCAAGAGGGGGGTGAATTGGTTTATAAAACTTTTTCGATAAATAATCTCAAACTTAAAACCAATAGGTACAAGTATTAGCACTTAGTGTTACAAGTAACTAATCTATCAATGTAGTGTGCTATATATGTGTAAACTTAATTGATCAAGCAAGTATAGCACTTAGATATAGTGTTGCACAATATAAATTGATAGAATATAGTAAGTGCAATGTAAGTAAGTAAAAGGGAAAAGAGTGTGCAAACGCGATTTGTGGAGGTTCAATCAACCAACGTGATCTACGTCCCCCGTTACCGAGCTCTCCGTCACGAGTAAGGCCAAATCCACTATTTTGGTAACTTACAACAAGGAGTACCAAATCCTTAGGCGACTTACAACAAGGAGCGCCTATCCTTTACAATCGAGTTTTCACACGGCTCTCGAAACCAACAATCGAGTTGTGACAAGGCTCTCGAAACCAACAATCGAGTTTTCACAAGGCTCTCGAAACCACAAGATATAATGAATTGAATTTACAATTGAAATAACTCTCTTGACAAATGATATACTCAAATTAAGTACCGAGAGAGTTAGGCTAACACTTCAATAGATAGCAATGAATTAAGCTCGAGTGTTAGAGAAAAACTTTGATGCAAATGATAATGAAAAGTTCAATGCAATCAAACAAAGTTTTTCAAATAATCTCTTGTTAAAAATATTGAATCAAATTAAGTACCAAGAGATGCCACACTTGAACAATTAACAATAAGTTAAGCTCAAAGTGTTTAGGCAATGGAACTTTGATGAATCAAATGATGATGAAAAATGTAGCACAAATAATCAAAGTTCCTTAATTGGAATTTCTCTCTTTTAAAAGATTAAAACAAGTTTAGAACAAAGAGAGACTTACACTTCAATTCCAATATAGTGTGAAGATGTTGAAGAAATTTAAACAATGTAAAACCAAGAATCTTCACAAAACTTTCTTCCAAAAACTTTGATGAAATTGATAAAACAAAGTTTAGATCAATCAAAGTTTTATGAAAATGATAGATGAATATAAACCAAGTAAGAACAATAAATTTTCACAAGAAAGTTTGTATAAAATGTTTTCTAAGTTGTTTTTGAATGAATGTTTTTGAATGAATGCAAGAGAGAAGGCTATTTATAGATCAAATTTTGCACATTCTGTCTTTTGCGGTCGACCTGTTCAGCCATGCGGTCGACCTCAATATATCCGTTGCAAGAAAATAGCCGTTGAGTTCAAAAACAGCAGTGCGGAAGATCAGTGCGGTCGACCTCTCTTTTGTCATGTGGTCGACCCCCCCTTATCATGCGGTCGACCTCCCTGGTCGACCTCAAAAAATAGCATTTCAAGATTTTGATTTTTCAAGGTTTTCTGACTTGTTTTTCAATAGTATAATCATGATTTAAGATCAAATAACCTTTGAAAGAAAATCTTGACTTAGATAAAAATATTTTATGCAAGTGATGAATTTTCAAGTAAGTTTCTTGATGCATAAAAAATCATTTTCGAGCTCGTTGAATTTCATCGCTAAAGATTGAGAGTATTATACCTTTACATATGTTAAATCAACTCTAATCTTGTATGCTTGAATTCTTGATCTTCATGTCATGCTTTTCAACCTCAATTTTGATCTTTGAATATCTTCAATGATTTCATGATCTTCTTTGTGTCTCATGTGCTCGATCACATAATTTTGATTTATATCTTTGAGAGACGATTTGAACATTGAGTGCTTTGAATATTTATCATTACATGAAACACTTGAAGCACACTTGTTAGCAACACAATATATTCTTGTTTGTTATGATCAAAACAATAAGGTCAAGTTAACCATAGGTCAACAATTTCCCCCTTTTTGATTATGACAAACAAGATGATTTGTAATGATAATATAAGCAATTGAAGCATATAATCAAAGTATAGGGAAATGAGAATAATTGATAAGTTCAATTTTAGCATATATTCCCCCTATCTTATACAAACCAATGAGGTATAATCTAGCATATAATATAATCCTTTTCATGCATATAGATTATCCAATGTCAAGCAAATCAAATCATCACCATATTTTCCCCCTTTTGGCATAAGCAAAAAGGTGGCATCTATCCCTTAATCATGAGCATAGGTGTGATAAGCATAATAATGGGGCACATGTAGAGTATCTTGATTGTAATCATATTCCCCCTTAGTAAAGCATTCCCCTTAGTGAAACATTTTTAGCATGAAATGAGTTAAAGGGTATAACAATGCATATTGTTGAAGTATCAAAAAATTTCTAAAAAAAATGTTAAAAAAAAAATTTCTAAATCATTTATCATTCAAGGTCCAAGAGGTATCAAAGAAATTTACCTCATCCTCAATAGTCATGAAGCACATGTTGGCCATTTCATCTTGACTCTCATCTTCATCTTGCTCATCATCACTTTCATCCCAAGTGGCTTGTAGAGCTTTCTTTTTGAAGAATCTTTTCTTGCTTCGACACTCGGTACTTTTGTGACCGGGTTTGTCGCAATTGTAGCAAACAATCTTTTCATCTTTTTCTTCTCTCTTTTGGATTCGATGATTGTTACGAACGCCTCTCCACTTCTTGATAAGGATAGCAAGATCATCAAGTTCCTCATCACTTGTGTTTGAGTTTGATGAGCATTTACCATATAATGATTTAAGATCAATTTCGCGCTTGGCCTCTTCTTTTCCTTTTCTTGTCCTCTCCTTTGTTTCGGCATTGTTGAGCTCATAAGTCATCAATGTTCCATAAAGCTCCTCCAATGGATGTGTGTTGACGTCTATCGTGTTTTCGATCAACATCCTCAAAGGATTCCAATCTTGGGAGAGAGACCTAAGAATTTTACTCACAAGTTCACCTTTAGTAAATTTATGATCAAAGCCTTTAAGACCATTTACAATATCGGTAAAACGAGTAATCATGCAAGTAATGGGCTCATCTTGCTTCATAAAGAAATTTTCAAAATCTTTAAATAAAAGATTTGTCTTAGTTTCTTTCACTTTGTTTGTACCCATGTGTGTGATTTCTAGTGTATGCCAAATATCAAATGCGGAATCACATGTGCAAATACGATTAAATTCATTTTTATCAAAAGCACAATAAAGTATATTTTTGGCCCTAGCATTTAAAGTCAATTTTCTCCTATCATTTTCATCATATTCCTCTCTAGGTTTTGAAATAGTTTGATCCGGTTTTCCATCAACCTTAATGACCATAGTAAGCTCATGAGGACCGGATTCAATGACATCCCAAATATTATAATCAATGGATTGAATAAAAATCATCATTCTAGTTTTCCAATAATTATAATTTGTACCATCAAAGAAAGGAGGACGATTTGTAGAATGCCCCTCAAGATTATGGTTAGCCATTTACTCAAGATTGTAAAATCTTTTAAAAATGAGCACCTAAGCTCTGATACCAATTGATAGCCCAAGAGTAAACTAACCAAGAGGGGGGTGAATTGGTTTATAAAACTTTTTCGATAAATAATCTCAAACTTAAAACCAATAGGTACAAGTATTAGCACTTAGTGTTACAAGTAACTAATCTATCAATGTAGTGTGCTATATATGTGTAAACTTAATTGATCAAGCAAGTATAGCACTTAGATATAGTGTTGCACAATATAAATTGATAGAATATAGTAAGTGCAATGTAAGTAAGTAAAAGGGAAAAGAGTGTGCAAACGCGATTTGTGGAGGTTCAATCAACCAACGTGATCTACGTCCCCCGTTACCGAGCTCTCCGTCACGAGCAAGGCCAAATCCACTATTTTGGTAACTTACAACAAGGAGTACCAAATCCTTAGGAGACTTACAACAAGGAGCGCCTATCCTTTACAATCGAGTTTTCACACGGCTCTCGAAACCAACAATCGAGTTTTGACAAGGCTCTCGAAACCAACAATCGAGTTTTCACAAGGCTCTCGAAACCACAAGATATAATGAATTGAATTTACAATTGAAATAACTCTCTTGACAAATGATATACTCAAATTAAGTACCGAGAGAGTTAGGCTAACACTTCAATAGATAGCAATGAATTAAGCTCGAGTGTTAGAGAAAAACTTTGATGCAAATGATAATGAAAAGTTCAATGCAATCAAACAAAGTTTTTCAAATAATCTCTTGTTAAAAATATTGAATCAAATTAAGTACCAAGAGATGCCACACTTGAACAATTAACAATAAGTTAAGCTCAAAGTGTTTAGGCAATGGAACTTTGATGAATCAAATGATGATGAAAAATGTAGCACAAATAATCAAAGTTCCTTAATTGGAATTTCTCTCTTTTAAAAGATTAAAACAAGTTTAGAACAAAGAGAGACTTACACTTCAATTCCAATATAGTGTGAAGATGTTGAAGAAATTTAAACAATGTAAAACCAAGAATCTTCACAAAACTTTCTTCCAAAAACTTTGATGAAATTGATAAAACAAAGTTTAGATCAATCAAAGTTTTATGAAAATGATAGATGAATATAAACCAAGTAAGAACAATAAATTTTCACAAGAAAGTTTGTATAAAATGTTTTCTAAGTTGTTTTTGAATGAATGCAAGAGAGAAGGCTATTTATAGATCAAATTTTGCACATTCTGTCTTTTGCGGTCGACCTGTTCAGCCATGCGGTCGACCTCAATATATCCGTTGCAAGAAAATATCCGTTGAGTTCAAAAACAGCAGTGCGGAAGATCAGTGTGGTCGACCTCTCTTTTGTCATGCGGTCGACCCCCCCTTATCATGCGGTCGACCTCCCTGGTCGACCTCAAAAACAGCATTTCAAGATTTTGATTTTTCAAGGTTTTCTGACTTGTTTTTCAATAGTATAATCATGATTTAAGATCAAATAACCTTTGAAAGACAATCTTGACTTAGATAAAAATATTTTATGCAAGTGATGAATTTTCAAGTAAGTTTCTTGATGCATAAAAAATCATTTTCGAGCTCGTTGAATTTCATCGCTAAAGATTGAGAGTATTATACCTTTACATATGTTAAATCAACTCTAATCTTGTATGCTTGAATTCTTGATCTTCATGTCATGCTTTTCAACCTCAATTTTGATCTTTGAATATCTTCAATGATTTCATGATATTCTTTGCGTCTCATGTGCTCGATCACATAATTTTGATTTATATCTTTGAGAGACGATTTGAACATTGAGTGCTTTGAATATTTATCATTACATGAAACACTTGAAGCACACTTGTTAGCAACACAATATATTCTTGTTTGTTATGATCAAAACAATAAGGTCAAGTTAACCACAGGTCAACATTATATACCTCTTTTGGGAGTTGCTTGTGCTCCCACCTGGGTGGGGGCCTCCCAGTATTGTGTCGATTTCACGGATGGGGAGGTCGGCCACAGGTAGAGGTGGTTCCCGTGTGTCTTTGGCATGTGCCGAGGCGGTGTCTTGGCCCTTATTCCTGTCTCTTTGACGATTATCAATTCTTTCCTTAGTTGAGTTCTTCCACGGGGCTCTCCTATCAGCTCGGTTGAACTTCTGGCCACCAAATTTTTGTGTCCGCCCTGTGTCAGGGGGAAAGTCACCTCTACTTCTCCCCTGTGCCTTTTGGTCGGCTAGCATGTGGATTTCTCTGCAATCCTCTGTTGCGTGACCGTAATATCTGTGGTAGGCACAGTAAGCCCCAATCATGGGCTGTTTTCCACTTCGGCCGCTTTCCACTCTCCCTTGAGCCGTGTGAGGATTTTGAGAAGGGGTGTTAGAGTGTAAGTGAGGGATAGCCTCCGTGATTTCTGCTGCAAAGCTAGATCCCGTCCCCGGGAATGGCCGAGGCGCGCCACCTCGGTTACCGCCAATCCTATCCTTGTTTCCTCCCTTTTTGAGGTCCGCTTCATTGGGATATCCAAGGTTGTATCTCCCTTGGGGGTGATTATCTCTGGCCCTAGCCATTTCCTCTGATACAATCTCTTCCTTCATCAGGTCTAACAGGGTATTGTAATCTCTTGGTTTCCTGCTCCGGACATCCCTCCAAAACATGCTGGTCATATCTAGCCCTCCTTTTAGGGCGGAGAACATCTCCGCTTCTGTGATATTTTCGCAGATATGCATTTCTTCATTGAATCTAGCTAGGTAACTTTTCAGAGATTCGTCCCTTCCCTGCCTCAGATCCTGAAGGCGTTGGAGTGGGAGTTGACCAGGCCTGGAAGAAACAAAGCCATTCTTAAAAGCAGTTTTCATATCCCTCCAACTGTGGATGCTGCCAGGAGGGAGTTTTTTATACCATCGTATAGCACTTCCCTCAAGGGTTAAAGCAAAAGCTTTACATTTCAGTGCCGGGGTGGCCCCGGCTATTTCCATGATGGCGCGATAATTTAACAGGTGATCATCAGGATCACCTCGGCCAGAATACTTTGCTATTTCCAGCATTTCAAAGTCATGGGGGACGGGGCATCTACGGAGGCCCTCTGTGAAGGGACTTACTTCCTCTTCGTCATCCAATTCGTACGACGGCAGCTCGCTGTTCTCGTCATAACCGGAATACTCCGGATCACGGTATTGGCCATAGAGCGGTGGAGCGTACTCCTGCCCTTGCGGTGGTGGAACGCGGCCGTAGTTTGGCCTTTCATGGCTCTGTAACTCATTGCGAGGATTAGTCTGAACTGCTTCGGCTCTTCTTTCTTTCCTATTCCTAGGCTCATGTGCTGACGCCATCCTTTCTCCCCCCATACCTCGCTGGTTCCTGTGCATTTGGCCCTGCGATAAGGCTTCTTCGGCGCGTCGCTCGCGCCTATTTCTAGGCTCTGCGACATTGTGCCGACCTGGGTCCGTTTGTCCCCGTCGTTGTCCCCTGAATAACCCTCCTATTCGGCTAAAAACACTGCCGGAATTTGCGGGAGAAGCCTCCCTGCGTCTAGCTGGTGGTGGGTTTTGTTCCTCATGTGTTTCATGTTCTGGGTCTCGCTCGTAGAAGGGTTCGAATTCCACTTCGGCGTATGCCTGCGGGTCCTGATAATAATAAGATACAGTGGCCGCCTCAGATGGTGAATAATGTGGCCGTGAGTATTGCCGTGGCATCGCAGGTTCATTCACAGCATACCCTCTGGCCATAAAGGCATTCATTGCAGCAGTTTGTTCTATTTGCTGCCTCTGCGTCTCCAGCATTTGGGCCGCCATGAGTGTCATGTCTCGCATCATGCGGCGATTTCGGCGCCGACGAGGTGGATTAGGTTGTGCCGCCTCCTCGTTGGCGTTTTCATGGAGTTCTTGAGGAACTTCGTCCTCGTTGTTTCGGCCACTTCTTTCCCTACGGGGGTTAACATCACCATCACTTTCATTCATGTCTCAGAAGAATTTCTGGTCTTATCTTGCTTTTCAAGGATAGATAGGCCTTTGTTTTGCTGCTTCAAACATTTTTCAAGGGTGTTTAAACTTATGTTTCAAAGTTCTTTACCTTTTTCAAGGGCGTTTAAACTTATGTTTCAAAGTTCTTTACCTTTTTCAAGGCTGTTTAAACTTATGTTTCAAAGTTCCTACCTTTTTCAAGGCTGTTTAAACCTATGTTTCAAAGTTCCTACATTTTTCAAGGCCAACCAGCTTATATTTCAAAGCTCCTACCTTTTTCAAGGCCATTAGCTTATCTTTCAAAGCTCCTACCTTTTTCAAGGCCACTAGCTTATCTTTCAAAGCTCTTACCTTTTTCAAGGCCACTAGCTTATCTTTCAAAGCTCCTACCTTTTTCAAGGCCACTAGCGTATCTTTCAAAGCTCCTACCTTTTTCAAGGCCACTAGCTTATCTTTCAAAGCTCTTTGCAGTTATCCGCTCTATTGTAAGAGGTTATTCGTTCTTTTTTCAGGACTACTTTTCCATGTGTGGCTTTTTATCATGTATTTTCGTGGTTAGCAGTATGGCTTCCCACAGACGGCGCCAAAATGTTGACCACAAAATCCGGATGGACCTCGGACCAACACGTCTCAGCTCCTCCCTCTTGAACACGTGGATCTCCTGCGCACTGTGACAAACAATCAGTTTGCAAAGGGGGCCGAGGTGGCTCCCGTTTGCACTCCGATGCCTAAGTCAGTACTCATTTTGGGAAAATGTATATTGGGTGCGGGAAATATAAATGTGTAGAAGAGAGAAAAGGGAGTGAGAGAAGTATAGAGTTAAGAGTGAGAAATTGCTAACCCCCTCTTTGGAGACAATTGGGCTTTATTTATAGAGGGACTTTTTGCCGTGGATCGCGACACGTGGCATACTTTACACTCGTCATCACCCTAGCTTATGGATGTGACATTCTTGCTTTCCAACCGTAATCATTGCTACATTTCGTAGGGGATGGGCGCCTGTCACGTCTGGGTAAAGGCAGTGTCCCATCACTGACTCCATCTCTCTCTTCTGGTCAACGCCATAAAGCGCCCCGGCTGAGTATAAAGCACATCGGCTGTACGTTTACCAGGTCGGCTAAAGAGGTTTGCTTGACATACCACCTCGGCTTTCATCTCAAGGTGATATTCCAAGCCTCAGCTGTGGGTCAAGGTCCATTGGGCCACTATTGGGCCTTCACTGGTGGATCACTGTACCTCTTTTTGGGCCCGGAGTCAACAGGTTCTGACTAAGAAGACATCTATTCCCTTAGCCAAAGGTATGTCTCTAAACCAATGTGATCATTGTCTGGTAAACAATATAGAGTTTCTTTTAGTGGTTCATTTAAAAGAAAACATGATATTTTGGAACTTGTGCATTCTGATATTTTCAGATTTTAAAAAAATTAGAATGCTAATTGGAATTATTCATGTGAAATTTAAGTTGTGAAATTTGAAGTTTAGTTAACTGTTTTTGGTAAATGATTATGGAATTTGGGAATGTAATTAACTTAATTGTAATTTTAGTGTGAACGTAAATAAGAATTGTAATTCCTAGATTTTGGGAAAATTGTAAAGGTGTGTACATTTTTCAGACCTTGGTTTTGATTTAAGTACCTTAATAGTTAAGCTTAAAGCGTTATGTCGAATAGTTTAATCTTTTGCTTTCGAAAATGGTATGGAAGTATTTAATATATCTTAATACATTGTTTGGAATAAATGATCACTAAGGAAAGAAAAGGAAAAGAAGATTTATTGTTTCAACTTGTTTAATGTTAAAGGAATGATGAATATATCAATTTGAACTGAAAGTATATTTTATTAAATGAATGGATACAACTAGGATTTTGGTACATTGACGACACGGGCAGCCAAGGCTCCTCCACTTGCAAATCCAGATAACGGTAAATATTAGGGACGTCAGGTAAGTAAACTTCTCCTATTTTCATTGAAGTTAAATGTTTAACGTGTAATTAATGTGCTTAAACTATATTCTTGAAAATTAATTGCTTGTGATGTTTTCCATGAATTTTATACATGTATGTGTTATTAAGGGAATGTTTAAGCATACATGTTATCATGTCATTGCATCGTCAAGCATGCATCGTCATTGAGTTGGGGAAGTCAAATGATTTTAAATGAAGAATGTGGTAAGTTCAAGTTTTCTCAAAATGCATGTATCCCAAGTTTGAAGAAAGAATGAGTGTACTTCTATACCATGAAAGGTGTGAGTGGGAAATGGAGCGCGGGGGACCAGCGTACTCCAATTAAACCGCTGTTGTGGTGGTGAATATTAAACCGCTTCGAGGTGACGATTGTTAAACCGCTTGACGATGGCAAATATTAAACCGCTTTGCGGTGACGATTGCTAAACCGCTTGGCGGTGAAAAATATTAAACCGCTTTGCGGTGACGATTGCTAAACCCCTTGGCGGTGGCAAATATTATTAAACCGCTTTGCGGTGACGATTGCTAAACCGCTTGGCGGTGGCAAATATTAAACCGCTTTGCGGTGAAGATTGCTAAACCCCTTGACGGTGGAAAATATTAAACCGCTTTGCGGTGACGATTGCTAAACCGCTTGGCGGTGACAAATTTTAAACCGCTATGCGGTGGAAAAGTGACAACCTAGTTTTAAATAAGGGAAATTGCCCACTGCATTGTGATTGGCTAGAAGATACACTAATTGCCCTCATGATAGAAATGAAGTTAAAGTTTCGAAAATGTTAAAGTGAAAGTTGGAAAGTATGAAGTCTTGAAAAGTAAAGTAAATGGGATAATTACTTTAAATGGTCTAAGGCATTTCATGTAATGAGCATGCATCATGCGCATAAAGTTTACTTACTGAGCTTTAGCTCACCCCAATCACTCCTCAACATTTCAGGCGATGAAAGTTAGGTGATCCGAGGAGAGCACTTGGTAGCTGACTCAGAAAGTACTCGCTGCCATTCTTTTTAAATAAAGTAAATTTGGGATTTAGTTAAGTTTTTCATTATTCGTTCATTTTTTAAAATTATTTGATTGGATTAGTTTTGTATAAGTAATGTCATCGCATTAGCGATTAAACTATCTCTTATTTTATTTGTTAAAGTTTGTTGGTTTGGAATTTTTGTATTGAGGAGTTGGGATTTATTTTAGGATAATGTGGTGATGTGAGAGTTGATATTGAATTGTGACTGAATGTTGAATGTTGAATATTGATTATTGAATGTGTTGAGATTTGCACTTTTAAATTGTTAGGTTGGGTGTGATATCTCTCTACATGTTGGTTAAGTCCAAATTACAGAGGAGACTCTGCCGAAATTTCTATAGAATTGTATAATAGAAAAATGAAAATTTTGATGTTTTAAATGATTTATTTTCGCATTAAAAGAAAAAGGGAAGTTAACACTTATGTTTAATATTTTTGAACTTGGGGTGTTACAATAATACTATTTGATTTATAAACTTATTTATTTATGATTTTGAGGTAAAAAATAGTTGCTGAAAATATGAGAGAGAAAATATGCGTGATTAAAAAATTGATAAAAAAATAATAAATTATTTTTGTAACATGGGTATTGAAGAGCATACTCATTTATTAACATATTAGGAAGTAAAATTTCAATTATTTTATTTATTTATTTTTAAAATATATTAATCCAAAATTTTCATTTTCAATATAACACATTTACATAGATATGATATGACATTTATTTATGTTCAAATATATTAATCCAATTTTTTCATTTCCTACGTAACACATGTTATTGAGTTTGAAACTTTAAAAAAGACAAAACCAATCAAAATAAAAAAATTCTACATGTACACTCAATGTAGCGCGGCACTCAAAGTTTGACACTTATTTAAATTTTTTATATTAAATTTCTTTCGATTTTTATTTACGTTTTTCTCTGAAAATTTGCCCACCTTATTACCTATTTTCCTTTTAATATTTTTTTAATTTTAGATTAACTTTATTTTTTAATTTGTTGTTTACAAGTATTTTATTCGAAATCCAATATATTAATTAATATATTTTATTTTCCTTGTTTTTTAAACATACCAATTTTTGTCAAAATGATTAAATGATTAAATTTTCTACCAATTTATCATTGGTGGTAAAAAGTTGATAACAAATAATTAATTATTTTTGTAATATGCTTATTGTAGGACCTACTCATTTATTGACATATTATGAAGTAAAACTTCAATGATTTTATTTATTTATTTTCAAAATATATTAATTCAAAATTTTTCATTTCTGACTTAACAAATTTATATAGCATGTATTTATTTATTTTCAAATATATTAACCCAAAATTCTCATTTTCAATATAACACATTTACATAGATATGACATTTATTTGTATTCAAATATATTAATACAATTTTTTAATTTCCTACAGAAAACATTTATATAGATATTACATTTATATTTATATATTATGTATTTATATAGAAGTAGAAGTGAGGAGAGAATGTCATTAAATGTAAATTTCCCTTCAAAATGACTCTATCTCCTGACTTCTACTTTTATATAAATAAATATAAATATAAATAAATAAAGATAAAGATAAAGATATATTTTCATCTCCTCCTTTTCTTTCATCTTAAATCTCTTAAAATCAATATAAAAATTAATATTTTCATTGATTTCATATTATACGATTAAAAGAGAGCCTTAATATGAGCATAACATCAATATATAATTTTTGTTATTTTAAAAAAAATATTTATCACATATAAATTATCAACTCAATTTAAGCATGAATAATCACTAGATATTCCACGTAATTTTTTTAACGAACTTGAATTTATAGACAAAATTTAAAAATTAACAAAATATAGTTGAGAAATGACAACGATAACAATTATACACCGATCTAATGAAACTCATCAAACATGTCGAAAGCATCATACTTGTTGGCGACAATACTTGTGTACCTATCATCGTACATGTAATTCCATGATTTTATAACGAATAATATAAATCTCCGTTTGGTAAAATCTTTTTATAAATTTTGCTTATAAGCAGCTACATCGCAACATTTTATTTGACGATTTTTTGAAAAGTCAATATTTTTGGTTAGTAAAAAATTATCCCCCACAATTTTCGACTTTCAGAAAAATAGACAAATGAAATGTTGACTCGTCGTTTTCATAAAAGAACTTTATAAACAACATTTTACCAAACAGAGGCTAAACATGTAACGACAATTTATAATTGGATATGTCAAAGGGATAAATATGTATGGAAAAAATTAAAAAAATATATTTTAAATATTTTAAAAATAAATATTTATCACATATAAATTATTAGTTCAATTTAGCCTATGTTTGGTAAATCATTATAGACGATTATTTATAAATATTGTTTATAAATAACGACGTGTAAACATTTCATTGCTCTATTTTTTTAAAAGTAAAAAAATAGTATGCGAATATCTTTTACCAACTGAAATTGTTGACTTTTTAAATGTGTGATTAAAATTAATAGATTATTAATTTTAATTTGAGATTAAAATCGAAGTTTTTAATCAGAATAAAATAGGGGCGGGATAAATATTTATTTTTAAAATAGCAAAAACTTATATATTGATATTATACTCATATTGAAGTTCTCATTAAATCGTATAATATGAAATCAACGAAAAAATTATTTTTTATGTCGCTTTTAAAAGGCATAGGAAGGAACACTACTAGAAATCCGACTTTTACTAACGGAATTTTCCGTCACTAAAGACCTAATTTCCATCGGAAATTATAAATACCAACGAACAAAGTTGGTCGAAAATTTCTTCGAAGAAAGTCGCATCACTAATAGATTTCTGACAGAATTTTGTATCCGTCGGAAATTTCCTAAGGATTTTATTCCGTCAAAAATATCCAATGACTTTTAGAGTCTGTTGGAAATTTTCGAAAGAATCAGTTATTTTTAAATTTGTTAAAAATAATAAATTGGACCGACCTAGCTCCAAGCCCGTAGCCTGACTCAACTCCAAAGCTTGTCCGTCTAGAGCTTGAATAGTTTCACCTATCCATTATGGAAATGTGCTTTTTTGATGATTTGTATTGAAATGTCTTTTTTGATAATTTGAACTTGTGACCTCTCATTGAGTTTAGGTCATCCCAGTCATTTGAGTCAATTGAAATCTATGTCTCTCATTCGCATTCATAATATATAGATTAGTTCAAGTAATAATATATATATATATATATATATATATACACTAAATGTAACTAAAATAAAAAAATTAAATTTCAATAATTACATAATTAAAAGGTTAAAAAAAGAAAATATGATTATTATAGTTAATTGGTAATTTCCAACGGATTCTAGGAATCCGTTGGAAATTACCAACTACCAAAACATCCATCGATAATTTTCAACGGACTTTGAAATCCATTAGAAATTTCCAACGACTAAAAACTCCGAACCAAATTTCCGTATGTAATTTCCAACGGATCTAGAAATCCGTTGGAAACTTCCGACGACCAAAATATTCGTCGCAAATTTTCGACAGAGTTGCGAATCCGTTGAAAATTTTCTAAGGAATTATGTCCGTCGAAAATTGGTGACAAATTTTTGTAATTCATCAGATATTTCCGATGGAATTATGTCCGTCGAATAGTAGTGGAAAAAGTGTTAATAAGGGGTAGGGTGGGTGTTTTTGGAGGGGTTATGATACAGTACAGGTGGGTGTGGGCGTGGGCTGGTTCCTAAAGGAACCGAATCGAATCAAGTACCAGTGTGAATCTTAGTAATGAAATCATTGGTTCCAAATTTGATTATGGAACCGAACCGGAACCGAACCAATTGATTTCGGTTCGGTTTGGTCCGATTCTTTACATTGAAAATGTTAAAATAAAATGTCACTTTTTTTTATATACAAAAATAAAATATTCTTTAGTATTAAAATTTAGAAGTTGCCTACACTTTTAATGTAACACGCAATGGCATAATATAAAAAAATGGGACACGCCATATTGTACCCAATTTACAAACTACAAAGATTAAAAGTAAAACAGAAAACCATGCATGTATATACAGACTAAGATATAATTAAAGAAACTTAGAAATAATTAAAGGAATTAAGGAATTGATATTCGGTATTTGGTAATTAAAGAAATTAAGGAATTAGTATTTGGTAATTAAAGAAATAATTAGGTACTGCCGACGGACTTGGTTTGATAATTGATATTTGGGAATTGATAAGTAATAGGTTAAATTGATTTGATTATAAGAAACTAAAAAATAATTAAAGAAATAAAGAAGAAGAAGAAGGAATCTGTTGGAGATAAAAAAGGAAACAAGACCCTAAATTGGAGGAAGACAGAAGACATGAATCGTGATCTTTTAATATTTTACCAAAAAAATAAAAATTAAACAACTAACTTGAGAACCGAATTAAATTTCAGTTCTAAATAAAGAACCGAGAACCGGACCAGAACCGTTCGGTTCCTACCAATAAGTCCCAAAATTGATTTATTCTTTAGTCGAACCTGATCCGACCCGATCGGTTCCGGTCCAGTTTTGGGAAAAAATGCCCACTCCTAGAAACAGGGGTTGGGGGGGGGGGGTATTTAACAGCTATTGAATGGACATTTCCCTTGCCATGTGGGCATCGCGCTTTGTAAGAAATGAGCGCGACGCCCATTTACATTTCTGATCTGGATATATTAAGTTCAAGTCAATTGTCACCCCTCCATTTAAATTGTGCAAAGTTCATCGGCATATATGTCTCAAAAATGTTAAGCATATTGTATTATTAACGTCAATTTTCCGTTACTGTTTTGCCACCTAATAATATCATGGAAGCAAAATCTTGAAATTGGGAACAAATAGAAATTCAAGCGTATAATGTTTGATGAAATACCGTGAATTTTTATATACGATTTATTATCATGATTAGATGACATATTTTTAACTAATTTTGCTCCCCTTCCCATGACGGGGAGGGGAACAAATCCCGAGAGGGCAGTGGGTGGGATCCACTGTCACCCACTCCATGGGAGTGGGATCCTCTCAGGCGGGATTTTACATCCCTCCCCGTTGGTAGGGGAGCAAATTTTTTATAAATCGTTCGGCGGCAAGAATAAACCAAAATTTTGGTTTATTTCGCGTATCTTGAGGTAATTGAAGGGTTAAAAATTAGAGAGAGAAAATATGCGTAGTTAAAAAATTGTATTAAAAATTGTAAAAAAAAAAAAAACTAGTTTATAACTTTTTTTACCGAACGGTGGCTTAATTGAGGCAACATAAGCCTCAAAAAATTGTTGTCAGTTAAATTGCAACAGAAACAAATCAAAGTTGGTAGATTCAATTTAAATAGTCTAATTATTACTTGCCCTCCATGATGCAAATTTATAAATGGTTTACAAATAAGACTAGTAAAAGGAAAAGCAATAGGTTTTACAATATGCGTGAATAATAATTGTTGACGGTCATTTTGGTAATTGATAATGAATAGAAATTTAGAAGTTGTTATCCTGTAAAATTTGTCATTAAATAATTTTGATAGTGTGTTTGGTAAAATTTGTTTATAAATTTTATTTATAAACGATCATGTGACAACATTTTATTAAACATTTTTTTTAAAAACTCAATAATTTCTGTCAGTCAAAGATTCATATTCACCATTTTTTACCTTTTTAAAAAATGATCAGTGAAATATTGTCACATCATTATTTAAAAACAATTGTTTACAAATGATTTACCTAGCAGATGCTTAAATTTTAATTTTAATTGTATTAAAAAGGGACTTAGCCTCTGTTCGACGGCTTATTGCCGACGTTCTATTGATTATTTATGTTTTTTAGATAGAATATGTTGTTAAAAAGTTATTTAAAAAAATATTTGTAGTTAATAAGTGATATTGAAAATTTTAATGTGTTATAAATATATTTATAACTCATTTATCGAACACAGGCTTATTGAGTTTTTCGTGTAGAATCTTTTGAATTCAAGTGTTACCTTATTGTGAACTTTAGCCTTTGTTTATAAACCAGCCGATTTTCTTAATTACTTTTTAACCACACATATTCTTTCCCTACACTTTTTAATCACACATTTTACATCAAGATTATAAATAAATTAGTTTATAAATCACTACAGTGTTACTAAACGGAGGCTTAATATGTTGCTTTTGTATCTCAGCTTCTATTTGGTAACACTGTAATAGTTTATAAACTAATTTATTTATAATTTTGAGATAAAATATGTGGTTGAAAAATAAAGAAAGAAAATGTATGTAATTAAAAAGTGGTTTGAAAACCAATTTATTTGATTTATCAAGCGGTGATATATGGTAATTGGTAATTGCTTTTTGAGATGATTTGTAATTTTAAAGATTCAATTTTCTTGATAGGATGTTAACTAGTAACTAGTAATAATATATGACATTTTATTTTTCTTCAATGTAAAAAAAAAAAAAAAAGGGTTGTACGCCAACCTTAGACGTTTTCACTATCACTGCCTCGAGGATTTATGGTTGATGTAAATTACAGATTATGCTTCAAACTGATCAAGGTTTAGGTACCACTACTGGATTGACAAAGTGCCTAACAAATTCGAATTTATGAGGATTCGTGTTAAGTTTAACTCAGTATTCATTCGCGGTAACTTAAGTGTTTGTGTTAACGTGACCTTCAATTAGTTGTTTTTAAGTATTTTGAGATATAACAAGTACATTTTCATTTGTTGAAGTTATTGATTTGATCTAATACCCGTCACGGGTATTCCCCTACAAGATACAAGGTGGGCCCCTGTATGTGGGGGCCCCACCTCCATGTCTTTAACGGGCATTACTCGTGACAGACATTTGAGCCCGTCTGTATATATGCATCCGGGTGAAAGGAAAAGTAACTTCATAAAACGTGACATGTGACGATTTATGTAACATTACGATGGTTGAGACTAATGGTGAAACCTATAATAAAAGGTAGATGATGAATATACATTGTTTTAAAGGTTGGTGACCATTTTTCTACTTAGACAATAGGTTGAGGACCTACGGTGAAATTTTTCCAAACAAACAAGAAAATGAAAATTAAGATCAGAATCACACTCTCTTGCTACTGCTATATGCTATGATGAACCACGGAGCCATTTAACTTGTCCACAGAGTAGAAACTTTAATTTAACATAATCTGATAATCAAAATATTTACAAAGAATTTATCGATAAACGAAAGAGATTAAGAAAAGAATAAAGCACAAGAAAGGCATCTTTAGAGTATTATTACAAGCTTCTTAAAAGTTGAAAAACACTTTTGCTTTTGTTTCAGTTCCATGCTTGACTGCTAATTAATCCTCTCCATTTTCTTGTGCTTTTTCAAATTGGCATTGCTCCACTAGGAAGAATAGAATGTCCTTATTAAAGTAAAACATGTATATATACAAAACTTCCTCAGATTCAGCAAACAAATTCTCCCACCATCTGTTTAAAACTCATGTCGGAATATACTATTAACCCAAGAACTTTTCCGAGTCATGTTTGGTACTCAGTATTGGACTAGACTAAATTGTATGCAGGGACGAATCCAGGAATTTAATCCAGCACGAGCGGATTTGTTCCGGCACGAGCGGGTAATGAGAAAAAAATTTCGATACCAAAAATTATAAGGAAAAAAAAAGAGTTTTTGGCAGATCCAGCCCGAGCGGCCCGACCACCCTAGCCAAGGGCTGGATCCGCCCCTGATTGTATGTGCGAGTGACTTCCGACTAGCAGCAATTGCTGAATGCATAAGTGAGTGTTTGATAAACATACTTTTTGGAAATTTTTTTTTTTTTTTTGGAAAATCGTGTGGTTAAAAAGTGGTTTGAAAAGTAAAAAAATTGTGGGCTTGACTTTTTTGGATGGTTGAGATTGATTACTTAGAAAAACGTTGTATTTTTTTATGAGAAAGTTGGTTTATCAAACAAGGAAGGAGAAGGAAAACGTACGTACGTACGATATATTTTATAGAATACGTATGCCTAGTTATCTGTTTTATCCAATACGATGCTTGCTCGAGAAAGGAGGAAGGTAAAAGAGAAGCTGTAATTGCAGAAGAAGCATTTGGAATTTCATTTTTTCTGTTGGTTTTGTACTGCCCAAAGCACAAAGCCATGATTTTACTTTTCAACTGTCACATGGATTGATGACTCTCTTTTACCACTTTACTGCAAATTTTATACCTTCCCTCCAATTGTGTATCCATAATTGCTCCTGCAGCATTCATATTAATATAGGCTTCTTCAGCAAACCATTCTTTTCTTTTGCCTTCAAGCTGATACCATATTCTTCAGAGAGAGAGAGAGAGAGATCATTATTCCTTTCTTGAGCTTATTGCATTTGCCACTGCTTTGCTTCGGAACGAGTTAAAAGATTTCTTGAGGGGAGACACTACCTAAAGGAGAAAGAAGAGCAGAAAAGGAGCATGAAGCTAGTAGTAGAAGTAGTAGATGCTCATGATCTTATGCCCAAAGATGGTGAAGGGTCAGCTAGTCCATTTGTAGAAGTTGATTTCCAAAACCAAATTAGCCGAACTGAAACTATCCCAAAGAATCTCAACCCCATTTGGAACCACAAACTTGTCTTTAATTTCGACAAAACCGGAAACTACCGCCACCATTTTATCGAGGTCTCTGTTTACAACGAGAGGAGGCCGATTCCGGGCAGAAACTTTCTGGGTAGGGTCAGAATTCCTTGCTCAAATATTGTTAGGAAAGGAGAGGAAGTTTATCAAAGTTTCCAGCTACAAAACAAATCCTTTTTTACGTTCGTCAAAGGTGAAATTGGCCTGAAAATCTACATCTCACCAGAATCCAAGCCAAAATCTGTGTCACCTATTCTGCACTCATCACCAGCAAATACTAGTCCTCCTAAACTTTCCATTGCAGACAATACACGCCATACTGACACACCTCTTGCTCTTTCTCCTCCTACTCAAGCATCTGTTGTAAAAACTGTCAAAGCGAAACAAGTAAACGATATTTGTGCAGTTTCCTCACCTGAATCTCAAAGTGACATAAGTACTAAAACTGAATCCGGTAACGATTCTCAAGTTCAGGAGCCCAAGGTTTTGATTGAAGACCTTGACGAAATTAGAGCAGAAACTATTCATCACGTTCAAAAACATCAAGTTATGCAGCAACCGCGTATCTCGCTGAGGAGGAGACCAGAAGGTATCCAATCGACAATGCAGCGTCCAATTAATCCACTAACTCATCCAAGTCCTCAAGACGACTATGAGGTGAAAGATGCAAGTCCCCAGCTGGGTGAGCAATGGACGACGAATGGTGGAAGAGGCCTGATAAGTGGTGAAAGAACGACAAGCACATACGATCTTGTTGAGCAAATGTTTTATCTTTATACTCGAGTAGTTAAGGCCAAAGATCTTCCACCTAGTCCTGTCACTGGCAGCTGTGATCCTTATGTTGAAGTGAAACTTGGTAACTATAAAGGAAGAACAAAACATGTAGAAAGGAAGACGAATCCTGAATGGAACCAAGTGTACGCATTTTCTAAGGGGCGTATCCAATCATCAGTACTAGAAGTTTTCGTGAAGGACAAAGAAATGGTGGGGAGAGATGATTACTTCGGGAGGGTGGTTTTCGACTTGAATGAGGTGCCAACAAGGGTTCCACCTGATAGCCCCTTGGCTCCTCAATGGTACAGACTGGAGGATCGACGTGGTGATCGGAAGGTGAGGGGAGAAATCATGCTTGCAGTTTGGATAGGAACTCAAGCTGATGAAGCATTTACTGATTCTTGGCATGCTGATGCTGCTTCTGTCCATGGAGAGGGAGTTTTCAACGTCAGGTCCAAGGTTTACGTCTCGCCAAAACTCTGGTATCTAAGAGTAAACGTGATTGAAGCTCAGGACGTAATTCCTAACGACAGAAGCCGTCTCCCAGAAGTATTTGTGAAAGTCCAGGTGGGAAATCAAGAGCTCAGAACTGGTATATGCCCAACTCGAACATCAAATCCAATGTGGAATGAAGATTTAGTTTTTGTAGCTGCCGAGCCATTTGAGGAGCAGCTTGTGTTAACCATTGAGGATCAGGTTCACCCTTCAAGAGATGATGTGTTGGGAACAATAGGTCTACCTCTTTTTACCTTTGAAAAGCGACTAGACCACCGGCCGGTGAATTCACGCTGGTTCAACCTTGAAAGGTACGGGTTCGGCGTCCTGGAAGCTGATAGGAGGCAAGAGCTCAAATTTTCAAGCAAAATACACTTGAGGGTTTGTCTTGAAGGTGGATATCATGTACTGGATGAATCCGCAATGTACATAAGCGATCAACGCCCAACGGCAAAGCAGCTTTGGAAGCCACCAGTGGGAATACTGGAAGTCGGAATACTAGGTGCACAAGAGCTTCTCCCTATGAAGATGAAGGATAGTAGAGGAACTACAGATGCTTACTGTGTAGCCAAATACGGCCAGAAATGGGTTAGAACACGAACAATTCTCGACAATTACAGTCCCAGATGGAATGAACAGTACACTTGGGAAGTCTATGATCCATGTACAGTCATAACATTGGGGGTCTTCGACAATTGCCACTTAGGAAGTGACAAGCCTGGAGCTGGTGGATCACGAGATTCACGGATCGGAAAGGTTCGCATCAGACTTTCGACCCTGGAAGCTCACCGCATCTATACACATTCTTATCCTCTTCTTGTATTGCACCCATCAGGGGTTAAAAAAATGGGTGAGCTCCAACTTGCAATTAGATTTACTAGCTTGTCCCTGGCTAACATGATATGTGTTTATGGGCACCCCTTATTGCCCAAGATGCATTATTTACATCCTCTCACAGTCAATCAAGTAGACAACTTGAGATACCAGGCTATGAATATTGTTGCTGTGAGGCTTGGTCGAGCAGAACCTCCATTGAGAAAAGAGGTGGTGGAGTACATGCTGGATGTTGATTCCCATATGTGGAGTATGAGAAGAAGCAAGGCTAACTTCTTCCGAATCATGTCACTTCTCTCCGGGATGATATCTGTGAATCGATGGTTTACCGATGTTTGTCACTGGAAGAACCCGATCACATCAGTTTTAGTCCATGTTCTGTTCCTGATATTGATCTGGTACCCTGAGTTGATACTCCCAACGGTCTGTCTCTACATGTTCCTCATAGGACTATGGAACTATAGATATCGACCGAGGCACCCGCCTCATATGGACACAAAGCTTTCCTGGGCAGAAGCAGTGCACCCTGATGAGCTTGATGAAGAATTTGACACATTCCCCACCTCTAGGCCACACGATGCTGTTCGAATGAGGTACGATAGGATAAGAAGTGTAGCAGGCAGGATTCAGACGGTGGTGGGAGACATAGCCACACAGGGGGAGAGATTTCAGTGTCTGCTTAGCTGGAGAGACCCTAGAGCAACGAGCCTATTCATTCTGTTCTGTCTCTGTGCGTCGGTGGTTCTTTACGTGGCTCCATTTCGAGTCGTGGCTTTAGTTTCCGGATTGTATATGCTGCGGCATCCCAAGTTTAGGAGCAAGTTACCATCCGTTCCCAGCAATTTCTTCAAGAGATTGCCAGCTCGAACAGACAGTATGCTCTGATACAACATATCAAAGGCTAGTTCGATAACGTCTCGCCTTTTCGGTTTAAAATCTTTTCCCACATCAAGCATTTATACAATACAAGTACTAGTAAAAGTTTGTTCCAATAAATGAAATCATGTACTATTTTCTTGGTTTCTAGTTTCTGGTCTGGCCTGCCATTGTATTTACTCTACCTTGTTTGGGGCATTATTATATATATTGAACAACACTGCAATTTAAATAAGACAGTAATCGATTTGAAAAAGTCGATGTACGAGAAACAGCTTGTTTGAACTTAAAGATGGCAACAGAGACATAACTCAGCAAGAATTCGCAGATATAGCAGTTTAGAACTAGACTATAGTCGAAATAAGAATAAGGGCATTCTCCTTCAATTCAAATCCTTTCAATAATTTCCGTGAGAATCATCGGTATTGTTTTTCAAAAGAATTATTCTATTTTAACAAAGCTCTCACACGTGGTGTGTGGGGTCAAGAGCAATGATTACCGGCCCCCAACCCCCATGTGAGAGCTTTGTTAATGTAGCAAAATTGTTTTCAAAATAATCATGTTTTACTGGTAGAGGCTTACGAAGATGTAGAATTCAATCTAAAACGCAGTGGAAGTGTTTTAACACAAGGAAATGAACAAAACAATCCCAATAGTCTTTTGCAGAAAACTATCTTCAAAACAAATAGAAGGGAAAAACAACTGAGTTTCATGTCTGGCCTAACCACAAAGAAGAGTTTCTTCACAACAGGCTATCAGTTCTTGCAGGCAATCTCCTCAAGAAACTTATAGGATAGCAAGGAAGCCGGTCACGAAACCTAGGATGCCTCATTGCATAAAAACCGACGACGATAACCGCAGCTTTAGGAGGCGTTACATACAGTATGATTGAAGCAATCAAACAGAAGATAAGAAACAGAGCTGTAGCTCTTGGATCTCTCCAGCTTAGTAGATTATAAAACCTCTCTCCCTGAGTAGCCAAGTCCCCAGCAACAGTTTGAACCCTCGAGGCAACGACTCTTAGCCTGTCATATCTCATTTTCACAACGTCGTTGTGCTTTTGAGATGTTGGGAAAGTATCGAACTCTTCATCTAGTTCGTCGTTGTGTGCTGTATCGGCTTGGGATAACCTAATGTCCATGTGAGGAGGATGTCTAGGCCTCCCTCGATAATTCCATGTTCCAATCACGAAAATGTATAGAAACATAGTGCTTAAAATCATCCATGGAAAACAGACCAATGTCAGGAACAAGACGTGAACAAGGATTGTAATGAAAGGGTTCTTCCAAGTGCAAACCTGATCAAACCATTTGCAAAATGCTATGAAGCCAGATAAGATCCCAGCAATTCTATAATGATTGGCTTTGCTTCTTCTTATGCTCCACATGTTCGAGCCCACATCGAGCATATACTCCACTACCTCTTTCCTCAAAGGCGGCTCTGCACGGCTCAGCCTCATGGAGACGATTTGAGTAGCCTGATACCTCAAACTATCAATCTGGTGACAAGTGAGAGGGTGAAGGTAATGAAGGTTTGGCAACATTGGCTGTGAGTACATTTGTAGCAAGTCGAACAAGGAACAGGAAGAAAACCTCACAGCCAATTGAATTTCACCCATCTTCTTCATGCCGCAGGGCGACAACACTATAAGAGGGTACAAATGAGTGTAAACACGACCAGTCTCGAGCGTAGACAGCCGAATCCTTACCTTTCCAATTCTTGAATCCTTTACTCCTCCATTTTGTCCTTGTAATTGGCAGTTGTCAAACACACCAATTGTTATAACAGTACATGGATCAAAAACCTCCCAAGTGTACTGCTCATTCCATATAGGACTAAAACTATTGAGAATTGTCCTTGTCCTAATCCATTTTGGGCCATACTTAGCCACAGAATAAGCATCTGTCATTCCTTGGCCATCCTTAGTCTTCATCGGCGACAGGTTTTTGGCGTTTAAAATTCCCAATTCGAGCACCCCAATGGGAGGCTTCCATAGCTGCTTAGCCGTTGGCCTAAGATCACTACTGTAGTGCGTTAACTCGTCAAGAACATGGTACCCTCCATCCAAAGTGATCCTCAAGTGAACCCTGCTATTTAACTTGGTCACATTACTCTGTCCATCCCCTGAAACTGTATGCTTGTCTAGATTATACCACCTACCAATGGGAGGCTTGAAATTCAACCTCTTCTCTACACCCTGTAAAGGAATCATGCACTTTCCTAAAGATTCATCCTTATTAGGTCCGATTTTAGCCTCCACGCTCACAACCAACTGTTCCTCGAACGGCTCTGCAACAGCAAACATTAAATCCTCATTCCACAATGGACATACATTCCGGCTTTGAGAGATTTTAGTCCTCAACATCATATTCCCAATACATGCCTTAACGAAAATCTCCGGCTGCTGCCTATTCTTCTCACAAAGTTGCAATTCTTGAGCCTCGATCACATTAACTCTAAGATACCATAGTCTAGGTGACAAATAAACCTTGGACTTAATGCTGTTGACACCATCGCCGCTAATGGCTGAGGCATCCAGTTGCCAGGCCTCGGGGAATGCCTCGTCTGCTTGTGTCCCCAACCAAACGGCTAGCATCAATTCTCCGGTTACCCTTTCGCCTTTTGCATTCTCCAGCCTGTACCATTGCGGGGCCAAAGGACTATCGGGTGGAACCCTTTTGGGAACATCAGTGATGTCAACTACAAGCTTTCCAACCAAATCATCATTACCTCTGTCTTTATCCTTCACCGATATCTCAATAAGCGGAACCTGAATTCGACCTGTCAAGATCGAGAAAACTTGATTCCACTCCGGATTAGGCACATTACTAAAATGCTTAGTAACAGATTTGAACCCTCCAAGTTTTACTTCGACAAAAGGGCTCGGTCTGCTATTTCCATCCTTTCCAGGCACCTCCTTGGCCTTCACCACTCTTATATACAGATAGTCCATTTCCTCCACCAAGTCGAAGGCGGTCCCGGCCCGATCATTTCCGGAGACCCTTCCACCACGGAGGGCCGGCGAGGTCTCCCTCAAGTTGTAATCCTCTTCGGGGTTTGGATTTCTGTTAGCATTCGGGTTCTGATTTTGGTTCCTGTTTTGGTTTGCCATTTTGCCAAAACCTGCAAAATAGTTTGTAGCAAAAATTGAAGTGTTCAACGATCAAGAAAACTCTTGAATGAAATATGATCGATTTTCAAAATCAAAATATCAAATAAAATCAAAAAAAATTCAAGAGCGCCTAAAAAATGGGAACTGATATAAAAGAATTAAAAACAGAGCCGTTACAGAATCAAGAGTATACAAATAGTCAAATAAACATGGTTTGAATTTTTCCTAAAATTTTGATAACGGGAACATAATGCCAGCGAATTAACGGCTTTGCATTGATTTTTCGTAGAAACCCACGTTTGGAAAAAATAAACCGCTTCTTGATTACTGAACACAAAATGTGCAAAGAAAATAGTATCAGATAAAATCCCAAAACACTTGAATACTGCAGTTAGTATATGCATGTGTATGTATAATGTGTACAGAACACTGCAGTTAGTGTGACTTAGTGCCAGTGAGTACATGCAGACACTACACACATTTTCTGAGAGTGGATTGGAACTTAAGTACTTGGTATAAAAAAAAAGTTCGGATAAAGAGAGGAGAGAGAAATTATACATAAAATTGAAATAATCTGTTTTATATCTGCTAATTACTGATTTAAAATGATTGACGGTCAGGAATTTATGTGAGTGCGAAGGAAAATTTTTTTTAGATGAGAGAGGGCTAAAGGGGGGTTTTGGAACAGCGTCCCGGAAAATGCCCGAAAAAAATTTTCCTGAGGAAAAATTAAAATAAAGAAAAATCTAATTTCATAAATGACAAGTAAATAAATTTTAACTTATAAGTAATATATAGAACTTTAATTTCTCAAAAGCTAAGTATCAAGAAATTAACTTTACAATCCACAAATTTCAAATTAAATCAACTTCACAAGCCGTTCGGGTATGGGGCTACGTAGTTTGGGCTAAAAATCAATTGAAGTCATATAATTTAGAAATTTTTTTGGACCAAAATATTTCAACTGAGAAGTGAGTCAACTCAAGTATTTGAACTCAAATTTTTCCCCCCCCCCCCCCCCCCCCAGTGGGAGCCTTGACCCTCACGAAGCTTAACATAGGCTTATCCCTGTTGACGAAACGTAACAATCACAAGTATTAACACGACTAAGCACTAAATCTCACCAACAATAGTTTGCTAATAAGTTGATCGTTATAAACTATATAATAATTCGAACAAATTATATATTTTTTTGATTGTTTAAAATAATATATGTTTTAAATTGTTCACCGTTTATCACAAAAATAATGATTTGTTGAGTTTTTTTTTTTTTTTTTTTAATTTATTTATTTATTTTATTTTATTAGCAATTCCAAATATGAAGTAAGTTTCTCTATATCAGACTTTTGAAATTTACAATGATCATTCTTATCTGAGTGAACTAGAAAGTTTCCCAAGGGTAGGTTCTTACACGTTACTACCGTCCACCACCGGAAACACCACTACCCGTCCAAGTACCATGTTGCGTCCACACGTCAAACGGTTTGCTTTAACGACTGCATCAAAATCATTTGTATCAACTCTTTCCTAATAATCCGAAAAATCTATATGGTATGAGGAGTATGATAGCGTGAATAGCACAAGGAGGATAAAGGGGAGTTGACATGAGGATTTGGATCTTTCTGACACGTACACCTGAATAATCAACTTTTCCCCCATCAAAGTCTCAATTGTGTCACTTTTGTAAGCATTAATTAAAAAACGAAAAAAATATTAAAAAGTGACACTCAAAATTTACAAAGTGTTTTTACTTCATAAAGTTTTAAAATGTATTTTTGTAAATGATCCAAAAATAAGGTTTTTTTTTTTTTTTTTTTTTTTGTGCAAATACCCCTTGTTTTTACTCCTTTTGAAGTTTTGTCACGTGTAATTGCACATCCGGTCCTTCATATGTTCTAGCCTCTTTAATCGAGTTTTTATGTTTTCACTAATTTAGCCCTTTCATAATTGCACCCCAAATCCTTCATCTTTTGGCATATTTACATGTTGGTCTCACTTCACATTTTGTACGATTTTGATCATTTCTCCAAACACACCAAAATTCTAGTTTAACCTAAAAAATGAATATAAACATACAATTAAGTACGAATATCCTTCAAATTACACCCAATTGTCTAAATTTGATGGCCGAGATAAGTACAAAATTGGAGTTATCAAACTCTCCCAAACTTAGCTTCTTGTTTGTCCTCAAATAAGATAAAGTACTCTAACCCCGTGTTCTGCGTTTATTTTTCTTTTTAATAGGTATTGGCCTCTTCCCTCTCCCTCGCCACTACAAGAATATCGGTCAAAAGAGGCAAAAAAGTCGTCTATAAAAGTCATTTTGTCGTCGCTATTAATTATTTGCGACGACAACGACGTCGCAACTAGTCATCGTTGTAGGCCCGTTGTTGATTCAATCTAGAGACGACACAAGTCGTCTCTAACTCTACATCGAAGAAAAAGTCATCGCTAATACGTTCCACCTAATTGCTATTTATTTGTTTTGCTTTTCAGAAAATATCTTAAAATCATGTGAATGAAGTAGTTGATAGAAATAATATACAATTGGATGATATTTGGAGCTTAATTGGACATTTTGGTAGTTGTTGAAATCAATTGAGAAACATGCTTGGTGCTAAAGTGAAGAAATCAAGACTTGGTGAACCTAATTGAAGAATTTGAGAGTTGGAACGAGCTAATTGAAAAGAAATTAGAAGTATGGGGACCAAATTGCCCTAATTAGAAGTTGAGGACTAGATGTGCAAATAAAAGAGGAAGTCTAACTTATACGAGCAAGAAATCGAACGCACCTTTTGACAAAGGCACAGACAACAGTTGGAAGCAACTCAATAAGAAGATCTTCACACGACAGACGACAGAGTTCTAATTAATCCGGTAAGTCCGAATAATCTGCCAGCAACTGTTATTGAATATCAACAAAATCAAAGAGGACGTACTTTAAAAAACTATATGATTTCTCTAGTGGGAAACATTAGGACCTGTACAGTACTTCCTCACAAACCAACGAATAGTTATGAGATTAAGACTTCTCGGATTTCATTGATCCAAAATTCGACAGTTTATCATGGGTTACCATCTGAAGATCTACACGCACACCTTTGAACTTTTCAAGAAATATGTGATATGCAGCTCATGAATGTGGTTCCAGTTGATGCTGTGAAATTGAAGTTATTTTCCTTCTCACTGGATGATAAAACAAAGGCTTGGTTCTATTCCTTGCCTCTACACACCATTACTTCGTGGACTATTCTAAGTCAAAAGTTTGTAGACAAATTTTCCCACCTGGCCGCATGTCAAAACTTAGGCGTGAAATCTTATCCTCCAGTCAACATCTAGGGGAATCAATTTTTGAGGCTTGGGAAATATTCAATGAGCTTATTCGACAATGTCCTATACAAGGGATAACAAGAAGCATGCAGATTCAGCAGCTGGTGGATCAGTGATTGATATGACCCATGAAGAAGCTTCAAAAATATTTGAGAAAATGGCTGCAAACAGTTACCCGTAGTACTCATATCGTTCTATAAATCAGAGGAATAGTGGCGTTAACGAAATAACAGTAATAAATGCAAAGCTGGATGCACTAACATAGAAATTTGATAGTCTACGTCATTAGCCGATACATGCAGTACGGACAGCTATAATTTGTAATTTCTACTTCTAAAATCACGCTTTGACCAATTGTCTAGTGGCTAATCAAAATTAGTCAAATCCAGAACAATCAAATTTTGTGGAAAATAGGCAATAGGGTGGTCTGACGCGATCTCACTCGGGAATCTCGACGAAAACACGGAATAACAAAAATAATAACCTAGGAAAGATCTAAATTAGATTAAACACAAGAAAACAAACATAAAATAATTGGAAGATATGGAATTGACTATAGAACCTTGACCCGACAATCACGACGCGAAGATTCGACAATGTGGATTGAAGAACCAACGTTTTCGAAACGCCACAAGGACTTAACAATTTCCTTGATAAATTTCTGATTGGAACACCACAAATATTTCGAGAATATTTGATAAGTTCAAAATTGTTCTTGAAGAACACAAAAGGGAATCATCAACATTTTCAAAGAGAAATTCTCTCAATCTTTTGAATAATCAAAGTTGTCTGTTTAATATGAATGAAAAACATAATATATTGTCAAAACGCGCTTAACCCTAGCCATAGTCGCTAAGAATCTCAAAAAAAGGGAAAATAATAAAGAAACAGAAAATAATTAAAAAAGGCGAAAATATGGTCTCGATTTAACCGGGCGATCGCTTGGTTGAAAGTGTCACGATCGTGTGGTTGAGCTCTATAACTTCAGCCTCGATTTTGATGCGATGGTGCGATCGCTCCATTCGTTTCACCACACGATCGCGTGGTTGGTCCTGTGGCAACAATCTTTGTCCCTTCGAAACAACTTGATTCGGTTTGATTCTCGACTCGAGCCCAACACGAAAGTTGCTTGTTTTTCCTTGTAGATTGTTATGGGACCGTCTATTGCTTATTTTCTTCGTTGACGTCCTACCTCGGATCACATCATTCCCCCTCTCTTGAAAATGATTTGACCTCGAATCTCGAATTTGTCCAATCCTCTTGCAACTCCTTGTTTTGTTGGCTTTTGGACCATGCTTATGCTTGCCCTTGCTGGTTTGGTATTTATGCTGAGACTTTGTGCCTCCTTTGGACTCCTTGACTTGCTTCCTCTTTATATTAAATTCAATTCCAACGTTAATTTTGGAATTTGACTTGGGTACCTGCAAAACAGAATTAACCAAACTAGGGAGGGGTTTGTTAGACTAGTTAAGTGTAAGGTTAAAATCCTTGTACATCAACCTTTGTGCGAAAAAAATTATTTTGGTGGTAGACTCTCTTTTATTTTTCTTTTTGCACTCTAGCTCTCCTTTTCCCGAGGTCGCAGTCTCAACCCTCTTATTTTCAATTTTCACTTCCCCTCCTTTTTCTGAGGTTGTGGCCTTAACTCTTGATGCGTGTCGTAATGCACCAAAATAATAATTAAATTCCTTGTTCACTATTACTAAGGATATAGCAGTGGAAGCAAGGGTCGATCCCACGAGGAACGGGAACTAATTTAATGCCATGTCAATTAGAATCGTAAAGGGGGGTTTTGAGTTGAAAATTGCAATTAATCTAAATAATCAAATAAAGATGTAAAATAGCTGGAATAAAAATCAATTAATAAGAAATCCTAGTTCTCAGGTTCGGTTGTGCCCTATCATGATATTGTCATTCCCCAAGCAACGCATGTACTATTTCCTTTGTTTTATTTATCACCCGGAATAATCAAAAAGCTCTGATGAATCCAATTCTTCCTTAATAATAATCAATTAGAATTAGTTCTCCAATCAATTTAGAGTGAATGAACAACCTAGAATAAGCTCCCTAGATTTAATTCATTAACTATATGAAAACAAGAAGAATTAGGTGAACTAAATTATCAATTACATATGCTCGAATTGATTAATCTAGATTGAATTTTTCATATGGAAATATAAAATTACCAATTGCTACTATGATTTGTATAACAAGACAAATACGAATCCAATTACCCAAATTAGCAAACATCAACACAATAATTAAAAGACAAGGCCTTAATCAATTAATAAATTGTCTTGACGAAATTGATGTTCATGAGAAATCCAATAAATAAAATATAAAAACAAGAACTACGTTACGAGTTTGAGGAATGAATAATAAAATAATGTGAACACAACGTCCCCCTTGAACTAGGTTGAGAAGATTAGCCACGCATTGCCATGAAGAATTCCCCAAAAGTATTGTCTTGATTCACCTTGATTTTGCCTAGGATTTCTTCTCTTCAAACTTTGATATTGGTGGCTCTCAAAATTAATTCTCCCCCTTCTTTGGTACTGAATTGCTCCTTTTATAGAGCTCACATTCGTGCCCTAGCTTAGCCAAAAAGAAATACCAAAGATAGAGTTTAAGTTGAATTAGGAAACAATTTCCTTTTTTTTTTCGGGCTTAAGTTACGGCCGTAATATAATGAGTTACGGCCGTAACTCACTTTCTGTTTAATTTCTACGCAATTGATTCACTTCTTACGGCCGTGACTTTGCATTCAATACGGCCGTAAGATCCTTGTTACGGCCGTGACTTGGTTTCTGCAAATTTTCGTACTTTTGTTTAATCAGCTTCTTACGGCCGTGACTTTCATGGTTGCGGCCGTAAATTATTTACATGCCAGGTCCTCGAACTTCCTTTTTACGTGCTTTTTAGTCCTTTTTCCTTCTTTTCTTGTCATTTGCGATCCTACACAATATAAAACATAAAATGTATTAAGCAATACTTAATTAGGATCAAACTAACAGTAATTCGAGGCAACAAGTAAAGAAATAAAGTGCTAGTAAAGCACTTATCAAATCCCCCCACACTTGAACCATTGTTCGTCCTCGAATAATGATAGAAAAGAACTAAAGCACGGAAATCAAATGAACATGTTAGACTTTTAAATCTGGAAAGTCAAGGTCACAACCCACTTCTTTTTAGCACGAAAATCAAATTGCATAATCGGAGTGTGTTAGTGTGTGTAAGAGATGCATCACCCAATATTCTCAGAACAAAAATGAAAATTGATACCCCAATGTGGATTATATCCTTTCACCTCTCGTGAGTTCTCTCTGAATTTATCAATTCCCCATAAAATGTAAGTTTTGACTAATTCAAGTAAATGCCAACAGATTAGTGCGGTTTATCTCATGGTAAAAATTTTAGTCAATACACAGTTTCAGATCAAAAGGGCACAAAATATAGACCAAGCAATTCAAACCACTCATAAGTACATGTAATGGGAGCCAACACTCTCACCAGATATCTCTCTTCGCACAAAGTGTATATAAAGGTGAGAATTTACGCTCAACTCACTGCATGAAAAACTTTTTACCACAGATTGCTCAAGTGTCAAAACCGGAGCCAACAATAACACAAGTGCAAAGCAAAGGTCTTTGTTAGGTTGTAGCGGGGCTTCGGGTCAGGTGGGATAAAAGGGAAACATTTAGGCTGAATCGAGAAGGAGTTTCACAAGCCGAATCGGTTCAATTATAACTTCCCTTCTTTCTTCTTCAACATGAATTAATAATCTCCCTGCTATCCAACTGATTTAACACTAGACTTCCATTTGTGCAGCTTGAGTGTTTATTTTCAATACTAGCAAATGTTCATGACCTCGTAATTTGAGAACTGGCCTGAACTTCTCTTTTTTTTTTTTTTTTTTTTTTTTTTTTTTAAAAGACAAACATATACTGCAATTTTTTTTTTCTCTTTTGGTCAAATCACCCCACAATCCCCAAAACACAAGATTGAATTTCCACTTTGAAACTTAATCCATCTCATACTTCTCAACCAACACAAGCTTGTGAATCCGTTCTCTATAGGTTCAAGAAAAAGGATAACATGAAAGAATGGGTGTTCGTGGCTTGCAGTGTGGTATTAATATTCCAAAGAAAGGCTAAGGCTCAAAGGGTCTTCTATTGGTAAATGTACAATGGTAGGCTTATTGAGAAGGCCAAATTTGGTTCATCCTAGTGCCTTTACTATATTTTGCACTCGAGCCAAGAAGCTACTACGGCATGTACACAAAAGCATATCCAAGAACAAATCAACCATGCAGGACACACATTAGAAGAAAAATACGAGCTTTATATAAAGAGTAAAAGTAGCTCATAGGCTCAAAAGCTCACAAATTATGGTTCATATGTGTGCCTCCCATCCAATTATGAGTTTTGGTCATTGCTCGGTCTTAGGGTCGAATTGAAAAGTGCAAAAAATCTAGTGGCCAAAGGGTGAATCTCTTTACTCGGGGTAGTTATCAGTCATATCAAATTTGGGTTTGAATCTACTAGGTTGCAGAGATATGGCAATTTGTCCCCATTTTCAAACTTATTCGGAAAGTATTGGAAAATTCATCTCTACGTGCTCAATTCATGTCCAATTATGCAATTTAGGAGTTGGTGGTTCAAAAATTATGATAAGTGGGTTGCTTCCTATCCAACCAGTGTAAATAAAGGAGGGCCAAAATAGCATAGATAGGTAGCAAAGGCAGATGACAAGGCCAAAATGAAATTAACAGATTCGATTACAGAGAGAAAATAAATTAGATAAGCTTACAATCAAGTCAATCCCCCCCCCACTTAGACAATTCAATGTCCTCATCGAAAAGGACAACAATAAAAGGGAAAACAATAAAAGGGAAAAAAAAAGAAGGAACTCCCTTGGTCTATTGTGGAGGTTGATCGTCTCGAGGTCTTTGCAAATGCCGAATCTGTTCCCGAATGGCCCTCTGCTCCTCCAGTAGAAGCTGCTGATCTTCTTGCATAGCATTCAGCTGGGTTTGGAAAGCTTGCATCATGCCCAGCATCTGAAGCTCAAAAGGGGTATGAGCATTTGGCTGTTGTGGCGCTTCCCGTGTTGCGGGCTCCCCGGCGCCCTGATCATCATCGGAGTCCCCTGATTCATCATCTCCGTGACCTCGCTTCGCGATGATCTGCCTGCGAGCATTCTCCAAACTCGCCTTCGTGAGGCGATTCCCATGCCCCAAGGTGTCGTCACTAACTGCAGCGGGAACTCTTTGAGCCCGGCATAAGGCGGTGATTAAACATGGGAATGGCATACCTCGCTTCTGCGGTATCAAGCTGGCGTAAGTGGAAATCGTATCAAAGATGTGCTGCCCCAAGTCAAACTTGATTCCCATGGTGATGGCGTAGTAGACCCGGAGGTAGCGAACAGATACTGTAGTGAGGCTAGTGGATGGGAAGAGACTCCCCGACCCCCACTGGTGCAGGTACCAGGCGTCCCGCTGTAGATCCCGATTCTTGTAATGTGGAAGGATGACATTCAGGGAGTCATGGAGTTCAGGCTTCAAAGCCCATCGGAGCACCTCTTGGTCCGGAAAGAAAATACCCGCAGTAGACGACATGGGGACCGACCCAGTGCTATTTATTCCCAAGTGGTGTTCCACCACATCCTTATCAAATTTGATTCTCTTTCCCGCAACTCTAGTGTGGTGAAAGTCAAGGGAACCCTCGTCACCAATTTCCTTGTTGAACTGGGTGTAGAATTTGTACACCAGCGGGGGGTTCCCAAACGGTAGATCACTCACGAATTTGACCCACCCGAATTCAACGAAGCGGGCCCAAAATCGTCGCGGGGCAATGACGGTGTCAGCGCTCCTCCATTCCTGAAAGTCTTCTGGGAGGAATAGCCGCTCCTTTATGCAAAGCTTAGACTGGGTCTTTTCCTGGCGGGGCACAGCCGAGGATTCCCCCGCCACTTGCTTACCTTTCTTTGTCGGTGGAGCCATAGTAAATCCTGAAAAGGAAACGAGGAGATTAGTCGAGCATGGAAAGGTAAAAGTGCGCAAGTCAATAGGGCGTGATGGTAAAGGCAAAAATTGAAAACAAGGCTGATCCCGTAAGATATATATATAGCAAAGAGGAATAAGCTATTGACACTAAGCAAGCAATAAGGTTTCACATCAAGTCAATCCCTGCAATTGAACTCCCACCATTACAATGATACGCTTAAACAAACACAATAGGCATATTGGAGTCGAAATTGCATGGCAACACACACTTCCAACTATCCTAGACATTTCATCGAACACCTAGAGTGGGAACGAAAAAAAAAAAACCATTGTTACCAAACAAGTAAAATGCAAGGTTCCCAAATCGCAAGCACCACCTCAATACAGCAAAACCAAACATCGAAAAGGGAAGTAACGAGATACCTATGGAAGTAAAGATATTACCCAAGACATAGAGGAGAAAAGAAAAGGCGTGCATACCTTAAAATCTTGGGAAGAGGAAGGTTCGTGATGTGCGTGGTGGAAGAATGCAATGAGAATCCCTTATAATATGACAATACGGGTTCGAATGGGAGGGATTAGCGTGAGAGGGAGGTGGGTGAATGGTGGAGAAAATGGGAGATTGAGATTGGGATGGGAAAGAAGGGGATTATCGTTTAAAATAAATTTGTAAACAGGCGGGCTTACGGCCGTAAATGTATGACTTACGACCGTAAGTCGTATTCTGAAAAAAAATTAAAAGGGCCAATTACGGCCGTAAAAGTTTAGTTACGGCCGTAATAAGGCTTCTGCATAAAAATAAAACGATTGAGTTACGGCCGTAAAAGATTGTATTACGGCCGTAACAAGGCTACTGGAAATTTCATGTTTTTTTTTTTTTTTGAAATGACTGAGTAAACTAAAATTAACCAAAATGAAAATACGAAAAAAATAAATAAATAAATAAATAAGTAAATAAATAAAAATAAAAAGTTGAGGAGATAAAGAAACTCCCCTCTCGGGTTGCCTCCCGAGCAGCGCCTTTGTTTACTGTCGTTGGCTCGACTGAGTCCGTGTGAGACTATTGCCCGATGTTGGCGTTTTCCAGTGCAATCACCTCCAAGTTCTCGGTTTGGAACCCCTCGTAGTAGGGCTTGAGGCGGTGTCCATTGACCTTGAACGTTTTATCAGTTTTTCAAGCTTTTGATCTCGACTGCACCATGGGGAGAAACATTAATAACGACAAAAGGTCCAACCCAACGAGAACGAAGCTTACCTGGATGAAGCTTGAGCCGAGAGTGAAACAAAAGAACTTTCTGGCCCTCACTAAAACTTTTTCGAGAAATGCGTTGATCATGGAAGGCTTTGGTCCGATCTTTATAAATCATGGCATTCTCGTAGGCTTCATTTCGGATCTCGTCGAGTTCTTGCAATTGAAGCTTCCTATGATCTCCCGCTACTCCCCAGTCCATGTTGCATTGCTTAATGGCCCAGTAAGCTTTGTGCTCGAGTTCTACAGGTAGGTGGCACGGTTTTCCAAACACCAATCGGCGTCTTGTAAGCGGTTCTATAAGCCCATAATGCATCTTCCAGTCTGATACTCCAATCCTTGCGGTCTGGCCGAACTGTTTTCTCGAGTATAGACTTAACCTCCCTATTTGAAATTTCTGCCTGCCCGCTGGTTTGGGGGTGATATGCGGTGGATACTCGGTGCAACACACCATATTTCTTTAGTAGTGCCTCAATGGTGCGGTTGCAAAAGTGTGTTCCTCTGTCACTGATCATTGCCCGAGGTATACCGAACCTGCTAAAAATGTTAGCCTTTACAAAATCTGCAACAACCTTAGAGTCATTAGTACGGGTGGCTTTGGCTTCCACCCATTTGGAAACATAATCAACAACTAACAAAATGTAATTGCAACCAAAAGATGGGGGAAAGGGACCCATGAAGTCAATGCCCCAAACATCAAAAATTTCACATACAATTATGGGATTTTGGGGCATTTGATCTCGTTGGGATAGATTACCTGATCTTTGGCAATTGTCGCAAGACTTACAGAATATGTAAGCGTCTTTGAATATGGTAGGCCAAAAGAAACCACTATCCAATACCTTTTGTGCGGTCCTTCTTGGTCCAAAGTGGCCCCCACATGCGTAGGAATGGCAGAAGGTAAGGATTGATTTGTGTTCTGAACCGGGCACGCACCTCCGAATGATTTGATCGGGGCATCTCTTCCACAAGTATGGATCATCCCAAATGTAGTATTTGGCGTCACTCCTCATTTTATGCTTCTTTGCCTGCGAAAAATGGGTAGGCATTAGTTTAGAAGTTATATAATTTACTAGGTCAGCATACCATGGGAGGTTCGCTTCAGTCGCGAATAAGCTTTCGTCCGGAAAAGCTTCACGCAGGGGTAGGTCGTCCTCGGCTCTCACTACCCTGCTAAGATGGTCGGCCACTACATTTTCCGATCCTGCTTTATCCTTTATTTCCAAGTCAAACTCCTGTAGTAAGAGTATCCATCGGATGATTCTCGGTTTTGCATCCTTTTTCACAAATAAGTGCCTCAAAGCTGCATGATCTGTAAAAATAATAACTTTAGAACCCAATAAATATGATCGAAATTTTTCTAAAGCAAAAACCACAGATAAAAGTTCCTTTTCAGTAGTGGTATAGTTTGATTGGGCCTGATTCAATGTTCGAGAAGCATAGTAGACCACATGGGCTGCTCTCCCGACCCGTTGTCCTAAAACTGCCCCCACGGCATAGTCACTGGCATCGCACATTATTTCGAATGGAAGATCCCAGTTAGGTGGTTGGATAATGGGTGGTGTAGTCAACCGCTCCTTTAATTGGTTAAAGGCCTTTTTGCACAGATCATTGAACTCAAATGGCACGTCGTTTTGCAACAAATTGCACAGTGGGGATGCAATTTTTGAGAAGTCTTTTATGAACCTGCGATAAAAACCTGCGTGGCCAAGAAAAGATCGTATATCCCGCACATTTGCGGGGTAAGGTAATGCAGATATGAGGTCTACCTTAGCCTTATCGACCTCTATTCCTTTTATGGATACTATATGACCCAACACTATCCCTTGATCTACCATAAAATGACATTTTTCCCAGTTTAAGACCAGGTTAGTGTCAATGCATCGTTTTAAAATCAAAGTTAGATTATCTAGACATGCATCGAATGAATCACCCCACACACTAAAGTCGTCCATGAACACTTCAATAATTTTTCCTATGTATTCAGAAAAAATGCTCATCATACAACGTTGAAACGTCGCAGGAGCATTACACAAACCAAAAGGCATGCGCCTATATGCATAAGTGCCAAATGGACAAGTAAATGTGGTTTTTTCTTGATCCTCGGGTGTTATGGCAATTTGAAAATAACCAGAAAAACCATCTAAGAAACAATAATGGGAATGACCCGCTAATTTTTCTAACATTTGATCGATAAAGGGAAGGGGAAAATGATCTTTTCGAGTGTCGGCATTTACCTTCCTATAGTCGATGCATACTCGATACCCGGATTGCACCCTAGTTGGTACAAGCTCGCCATCTTTGTTTTCCACCACTGTCACTCCAGATTTCTTGGGCACCACTTGCACTGGACTGATCCATTTGCTGTCTGAAATTGGGTAAATCATTCCTGCTCCCAACAGCTTTAAGATCTCCTTTTTCACCACGTCCATCATTGCCGGATTGAGTCTTCGTTGAGCTTGTCTGGAAGGTTGAGCTCCTTCCTCAAGCAATATCCGGTGCATACAGATCGATGGACTGATTCCTTTGATGTCTGCAATTGTCCATCCAATTGCTTCTTTATGCTCCCGAAGAACCCGAACCAGCTTATCTTCTTCCAATTTGGTGAGGTTGGAGGAAATGATTACCGGGAGTGTTTCTCCATCACCAAGAAATGCATACTTCAAATGGGCTGGTAGGGTTTTCATTTCCCCTACGGGTGCCTGCAAGACAGAGGGTAGCAATTTGTTAGGATAGTCTGTCAATTGGATTGTTTTAATAGTGTACCTGTGCGGAACGGGTTCCAACGAGTTAAGTGCAATGATTTCATTTTGCAGTTCCCTGCTCATCCCCACATCATCGTCATCAATTTGACTCAATGATTCAGAAATAGCTGTTTCTAGTTCGTCCCTGCAATTTAGTTCAAACACTTTCTGCACAGTAGGGGTAATTATGTCAATAGAATATGCAGCATAAATATCATTCGGGTGTTTTATTGCATCATAAATGTTAAATTGTACCACCTCCCCATCAAATTCCATAGTTAATACCCCCTTCCTAACATCGATAGTAGTTTGAGAAGTCCATAAAAAGGGTCTTCCTAGCAAAATAGGGGTGGAATTAGGAGAATGATCGTCGTTCATGTCCAGGACATAAAAGTCTGCAGGAAATACTAGGTTCCCTACTTGCACTAAAACATCTTCAACTACCCCATCCGGATAAGCATTTGAACGGTCGGCTAGTTGAACAATCACATTTGTTTCAGTCATATTAGCAAGTTTTAATGCATTGTAGGTAGACCTAGGCATTACATTTATAGATGCACCTAAATCTATTAATGCACGATCCAGCTTAGTGTTACCTATTTGGCATGGTATAGTGAACATACCCGGGTCCTTGCATTTTGGGGGCAGTTTCCTTTGGAAGAGTGCTGACACATTTTCCCCCATTCTTACCATTTCATTTCCCATCAACTTCCGTTTGTTGGTGCACAACTCCTTTAAGAACTTCGCGTAACGGGGCACTTGCTTGATTGCATCCAACAGTGGAATGTTGATTTCCACTTTCCTGAACATTTCCAGAATTTCCTTCTCCTTGCTTTCCTTAGTCGCCTTCGTTAACCTGCTTGGAAAAGGGGGTGGAGTTAGTTTCGCATTCACAATAGGTTCGGTTTTTACCTGAGAGTTTCGTGGAATGCTGTTTTTCTTTTCGACTTCTTTTTCTTCAACCTCCTCCTCTTCACTCGCGGTTGGCTTTGATTGTGGCGCCTCAATTTCTTTTCCACTTCGAAGAGTAATTGCACTTACATTCTTCGGATTCACCTCGGGTTGAGATGGCAACTTTCCTCCTGTTTGTGCTTCCAATCTATTGATAGCTGTGGCCATTTGACTCATTTGATTTTCCAGGTTTTGAATGCTGGATTTGGCATCCTGTTGAAATTGTAGAGTGTTAGTGGCCAAAGTTTTCATCATTTCTTCGAGAGACATACCTGATGATTGTGGCTTTTGCTGATATTGTCCCTGTGGATGGAAATTTCCTTGTTGTTGAAAATTTCCTTGAGGCTTGTTGGAGACGAAACCCGGAGGTTTGTTATTTCCATAGCTCAAGTTCGGGTGGTCCCTCCAGCCATGATTGTAAGTGTTCGAGTACGGATTGTATTGTTGTTTTTGAAATGGGAAGCCTCCAGCAGCGTTCACTTGTTCACTGTTTTCCTCTTGGAGCACTGGGCACGCATCCGTTGCATGTCCGAAGTTAGCACATATCCCGCATGCTTTGACTTGTTGTGCACTTCCTACAGTAAGTTTTTTAACGAGATTTGTTAGTTCAAACAGTTGACTTTCTATATTGGAACTACTTACCTCGTTCACGCGGCGAACTTGCATGTCTCGGGTTGGGTTAAATTGCTGAGTGTTTTCAGCCATGTTGGAAATCAAAGCCTGAGCCTGTTCTGGTGTTTTGTCCATTAAGGCACCTCCACTTGCGGCATCTATCATACTTCTATCCATTGGTAGCAGTCCTTCGTAGAAATATTGCACTAGTAGTTGTTCGCTGATTTGATGATGGGGGCAGCTCGAGATGAGCTTCTTGAAGCGCTCCCAATATTCATACAGCGATTCACCATTGTTTTGACGAACCCCGCAAATTTCCTTCCGGATTGTTCCAGCCCGAGAAGCAGGAAAATATTTTTCCAAAAATAGCCTCTTCATGTCATTCCAGGTGGTGACTGATCCGGATGGTAAACAGTATAGCCAATCAGTAGCGGCATCCTTTAACGAGAATGGAAAGGCCCTCATTTTAATTTGTTCCTCGGTAATACCAGTGGGTCTCATACTGTCACAAACCACGTGGAATTCCTTGAGATGCCTGTAAGGGTCTTCACCAGCATGTCCTCGAAAAGTTGGCAACAAGTGAATGAGTCCAGATTTGAGTTCAAAAGTTTTTCCCTCCTCCACTGTCGGAAAAGTGATACAGAGTGGCTGTTGAGCGACATCTGGGGTGGCCAATTGTTTAAGTGTCCTATTGTTGAGGTTATTTGCTGCCATTTGTTCTAGTGCTTCCCTTCTTCGCTGTTGAAAAGTTCGCTCGATTTCTGGATCAAATAGAAAATATTCAGGATTAGTGGATCGAGTTTTATGCATATAAATAAATGAATAATTAAATAAAATTTTCGGAATTTCAATTTTTTTTTTTTTATATTAAACCGAAAACAAAAATAAATAAATAAAAATGCAGAAAATAAAATTCTAATTGATTAAACAGAAAATTGGTTAACCACTCCCCGGCAACGGCGCCAAAAATTTGATGCGTGTCGTAATGCACCAAAATAATAATTAAATTCCTTGTTCACTATTACTAAGGATATAGCAGTGGAAGCAAGGGTCGATCCCACGAGGAACGGGAACTAATTTAATGCCATGTCAATTAGAATCGTAAAGGGGGGTTTTGAGTTGAAAATTGCAATTAATCTAAATAATCAAATAAAGATGTAAAATAGCTGGAATAAAAATCAATTAATAAGAAATCCTAGTTCTCAGGTTCGGTTGTGCCCTATCATGATATTGTCATTCCCCAAGCAACGCATGTACTATTTCCTTTGTTTTATTTATCACCCGGAATAATCAAAAAGCTCTGATGAATCCAATTCTTCCTTAATAATAATCAATTAGAATTAGTTCTCCAATCAATTTAGAGTGAATGAACAACCTAGAATAAGCTCCCTAGATTTAATTCATTAACTATATGAAAACAAGAAGAATTAGGTGAACTAAATTATCAATTACATATGCTCGAATTGATTAATCTAGATTGAATTTTTCATATGGAAATATAAAATTACCAATTGCTACTATGATTTGTATAACAAGACAAATACGAATCCAATTACCCAAATTAGCAAACATCAACACAATAATTAAAAGACAAGGCCTTAATCAATTAATAAATTGTCTTGACGAAATTGATGTTCATGAGAAATCCAATAAATAAAATATAAAAACAAGAACTACGTTACGAGTTTGAGGAATGAATAATAAAATAATGTGAACACAACGTCCCCCTTGAACTAGGTTGAGAAGATTAGCCACGCATTGCCATGAAGAATTCCCCAAAAGTATTGTCTTGATTCACCTTGATTTTGCCTAGGATTTCTTCTCTTCAAACTTTGATATTGGTGGCTCTCAAAATTAATTCTCCCCCTTCTTTGGTACTGAATTGCTCCTTTTATAGAGCTCACATTCGTGCCCTAGCTTAGCCAAAAAGAAATACCAAAGATAGAGTTTAAGTTGAATTAGGAAACAATTTCCTTTTTTTTTTCGGGCTTAAGTTACGGCCGTAATATAATGAGTTACGGCCGTAACTCACTTTCTGTTTAATTTCTACGCAATTGATTCACTTCTTACGGCCGTGACTTTGCATTCAATACGGCCGTAAGATCCTTGTTACGGCCGTGACTTGGTTTCTGCAAATTTTCGTACTTTTGTTTAATCAGCTTCTTACGGCCGTGACTTTCATGGTTGCGGCCGTAAATTATTTACATGCCAGGTCCTCGAACTTCCTTTTTACGTGCTTTTTAGTCCTTTTTCCTTCTTTTCTTGTCATTTGCGATCCTACACAATATAAAACATAAAATGTATTAAGCAATACTTAATTAGGATCAAACTAACAGTAATTCGAGGCAACAAGTAAAGAAATAAAGTGCTAGTAAAGCACTTATCAAATCCCCCCACACTTGAACCATTGTTCGTCCTCGAATAATGATAGAAAAGAACTAAAGCACGGAAATCAAATGAACATGTTAGACTTTTAAATCTGGAAAGTCAAGGTCACAACCCACTTCTTTTTAGCACGAAAATCAAATTGCATAATCGGAGTGTGTTAGTGTGTGTAAGAGATGCATCACCCAATATTCTCAGAACAAAAATGAAAATTGATACCCCAATGTGGATTATATCCTTTCACCTCTCGTGAGTTCTCTCTGAATTTATCAATTCCCCATAAAATGTAAGTTTTGACTAATTCAAGTAAATGCCAACAGATTAGTGCGGTTTATCTCATGGTAAAAATTTTAGTCAATACACAGTTTCAGATCAAAAGGGCACAAAATATAGACCAAGCAATTCAAACCACTCATAAGTACATGTAATGGGAGCCAACACTCTCACCAGATATCTCTCTTCGCACAAAGTGTATATAAAGGTGAGAATTTACGCTCAACTCACTGCATGAAAAACTTTTTACCACAGATTGCTCAAGTGTCAAAACCGGAGCCAACAATAACACAAGTGCAAAGCAAAGGTCTTTGTTAGGTTGTAGCGGGGCTTCGGGTCAGGTGGGATAAAAGGGAAACATTTAGGCTGAATCGAGAAGGAGTTTCACAAGCCGAATCGGTTCAATTATAACTTCCCTTCTTTCTTCTTCAACATGAATTAATAATCTCCCTGCTATCCAACTGATTTAACACTAGACTTCCATTTGTGCAGCTTGAGTGTTTATTTTCAATACTAGCAAATGTTCATGACCTCGTAATTTGAGAACTGGCCTGAACTTCTCTTTTTTTTTTTTTTTTTTTTTTTTTTTTTTAAAAGACAAACATATACTGCAATTTTTTTTTTCTCTTTTGGTCAAATCACCCCACAATCCCCAAAACACAAGATTGAATTTCCACTTTGAAACTTAATCCATCTCATACTTCTCAACCAACACAAGCTTGTGAATCCGTTCTCTATAGGTTCAAGAAAAAGGATAACATGAAAGAATGGGTGTTCGTGGCTTGCAGTGTGGTATTAATATTCCAAAGAAAGGCTAAGGCTCAAAGGGTCTTCTATTGGTAAATGTACAATGGTAGGCTTATTGAGAAGGCCAAATTTGGTTCATCCTAGTGCCTTTACTATATTTTGCACTCGAGCCAAGAAGCTACTACGGCATGTACACAAAAGCATATCCAAGAACAAATCAACCATGCAGGACACACATTAGAAGAAAAATACGAGCTTTATATAAAGAGTAAAAGTAGCTCATAGGCTCAAAAGCTCACAAATTATGGTTCATATGTGTGCCTCCCATCCAATTATGAGTTTTGGTCATTGCTCGGTCTTAGGGTCGAATTGAAAAGTGCAAAAAATCTAGTGGCCAAAGGGTGAATCTCTTTACTCGGGGTAGTTATCAGTCATATCAAATTTGGGTTTGAATCTACTAGGTTGCAGAGATATGGCAATTTGTCCCCATTTTCAAACTTATTCGGAAAGTATTGGAAAATTCATCTCTACGTGCTCAATTCATGTCCAATTATGCAATTTAGGAGTTGGTGGTTCAAAAATTATGATAAGTGGGTTGCTTCCTATCCAACCAGTGTAAATAAAGGAGGGCCAAAATAGCATAGATAGGTAGCAAAGGCAGATGACAAGGCCAAAATGAAATTAACAGATTCGATTACAGAGAGAAAATAAATTAGATAAGCTTACAATCAAGTCAATCCCCCCCCCACTTAGACAATTCAATGTCCTCATCGAAAAGGACAACAATAAAAGGGAAAACAATAAAAGGGAAAAAAAAAGAAGGAACTCCCTTGGTCTATTGTGGAGGTTGATCGTCTCGAGGTCTTTGCAAATGCCGAATCTGTTCCCGAATGGCCCTCTGCTCCTCCAGTAGAAGCTGCTGATCTTCTTGCATAGCATTCAGCTGGGTTTGGAAAGCTTGCATCATGCCCAGCATCTGAAGCTCAAAAGGGGTATGAGCATTTGGCTGTTGTGGCGCTTCCCGTGTTGCGGGCTCCCCGGCGCCCTGATCATCATCGGAGTCCCCTGATTCATCATCTCCGTGACCTCGCTTCGCGATGATCTGCCTGCGAGCATTCTCCAAACTCGCCTTCGTGAGGCGATTCCCATGCCCCAAGGTGTCGTCACTAACTGCAGCGGGAACTCTTTGAGCCCGGCATAAGGCGGTGATTAAACATGGGAATGGCATACCTCGCTTCTGCGGTATCAAGCTGGCGTAAGTGGAAATCGTATCAAAGATGTGCTGCCCCAAGTCAAACTTGATTCCCATGGTGATGGCGTAGTAGACCCGGAGGTAGCGAACAGATACTGTAGTGAGGCTAGTGGATGGGAAGAGACTCCCCGACCCCCACTGGTGCAGGTACCAGGCGTCCCGCTGTAGATCCCGATTCTTGTAATGTGGAAGGATGACATTCAGGGAGTCATGGAGTTCAGGCTTCAAAGCCCATCGGAGCACCTCTTGGTCCGGAAAGAAAATACCCGCAGTAGACGACATGGGGACCGACCCAGTGCTATTTATTCCCAAGTGGTGTTCCACCACATCCTTATCAAATTTGATTCTCTTTCCCGCAACTCTAGTGTGGTGAAAGTCAAGGGAACCCTCGTCACCAATTTCCTTGTTGAACTGGGTGTAGAATTTGTACACCAGCGGGGGGTTCCCAAACGGTAGATCACTCACGAATTTGACCCACCCGAATTCAACGAAGCGGGCCCAAAATCGTCGCGGGGCAATGACGGTGTCAGCGCTCCTCCATTCCTGAAAGTCTTCTGGGAGGAATAGCCGCTCCTTTATGCAAAGCTTAGACTGGGTCTTTTCCTGGCGGGGCACAGCCGAGGATTCCCCCGCCACTTGCTTACCTTTCTTTGTCGGTGGAGCCATAGTAAATCCTGAAAAGGAAACGAGGAGATTAGTCGAGCATGGAAAGGTAAAAGTGCGCAAGTCAATAGGGCGTGATGGTAAAGGCAAAAATTGAAAACAAGGCTGATCCCGTAAGATATATATATAGCAAAGAGGAATAAGCTATTGACACTAAGCAAGCAATAAGGTTTCACATCAAGTCAATCCCTGCAATTGAACTCCCACCATTACAATGATACGCTTAAACAAACACAATAGGCATATTGGAGTCGAAATTGCATGGCAACACACACTTCCAACTATCCTAGACATTTCATCGAACACCTAGAGTGGGAACGAAAAAAAAAAAACCATTGTTACCAAACAAGTAAAATGCAAGGTTCCCAAATCGCAAGCACCACCTCAATACAGCAAAACCAAACATCGAAAAGGGAAGTAACGAGATACCTATGGAAGTAAAGATATTACCCAAGACATAGAGGAGAAAAGAAAAGGCGTGCATACCTTAAAATCTTGGGAAGAGGAAGGTTCGTGATGTGCGTGGTGGAAGAATGCAATGAGAATCCCTTATAATATGACAATACGGGTTCGAATGGGAGGGATTAGCGTGAGAGGGAGGTGGGTGAATGGTGGAGAAAATGGGAGATTGAGATTGGGATGGGAAAGAAGGGGATTATCGTTTAAAATAAATTTGTAAACAGGCGGGCTTACGGCCGTAAATGTATGACTTACGACCGTAAGTCGTATTCTGAAAAAAAATTAAAAGGGCCAATTACGGCCGTAAAAGTTTAGTTACGGCCGTAATAAGGCTTCTGCATAAAAATAAAACGATTGAGTTACGGCCGTAAAAGATTGTATTACGGCCGTAACAAGGCTACTGGAAATTTCATGTTTTTTTTTTTTTTTGAAATGACTGAGTAAACTAAAATTAACCAAAATGAAAATACGAAAAAAATAAATAAATAAATAAATAAGTAAATAAATAAAAATAAAAAGTTGAGGAGATAAAGAAACTCCCCTCTCGGGTTGCCTCCCGAGCAGCGCCTTTGTTTACTGTCGTTGGCTCGACTGAGTCCGTGTGAGACTATTGCCCGATGTTGGCGTTTTCCAGTGCAATCACCTCCAAGTTCTCGGTTTGGAACCCCTCGTAGTAGGGCTTGAGGCGGTGTCCATTGACCTTGAACGTTTTATCAGTTTTTCAAGCTTTTGATCTCGACTGCACCATGGGGAGAAACATTAATAACGACAAAAGGTCCAACCCAACGAGAACGAAGCTTACCTGGATGAAGCTTGAGCCGAGAGTGAAACAAAAGAACTTTCTGGCCCTCACTAAAACTTTTTCGAGAAATGCGTTGATCATGGAAGGCTTTGGTCCGATCTTTATAAATCATGGCATTCTCGTAGGCTTCATTTCGGATCTCGTCGAGTTCTTGCAATTGAAGCTTCCTATGATCTCCCGCTACTCCCCAGTCCATGTTGCATTGCTTAATGGCCCAGTAAGCTTTGTGCTCGAGTTCTACAGGTAGGTGGCACGGTTTTCCAAACACCAATCGGCGTCTTGTAAGCGGTTCTATAAGCCCATAATGCATCTTCCAGTCTGATACTCCAATCCTTGCGGTCTGGCCGAACTGTTTTCTCGAGTATAGACTTAACCTCCCTATTTGAAATTTCTGCCTGCCCGCTGGTTTGGGGGTGATATGCGGTGGATACTCGGTGCAACACACCATATTTCTTTAGTAGTGCCTCAATGGTGCGGTTGCAAAAGTGTGTTCCTCTGTCACTGATCATTGCCCGAGGTATACCGAACCTGCTAAAAATGTTAGCCTTTACAAAATCTGCAACAACCTTAGAGTCATTAGTACGGGTGGCTTTGGCTTCCACCCATTTGGAAACATAATCAACAACTAACAAAATGTAATTGCAACCAAAAGATGGGGGAAAGGGACCCATGAAGTCAATGCCCCAAACATCAAAAATTTCACATACAATTATGGGATTTTGGGGCATTTGATCTCGTTGGGATAGATTACCTGATCTTTGGCAATTGTCGCAAGACTTACAGAATATGTAAGCGTCTTTGAATATGGTAGGCCAAAAGAAACCACTATCCAATACCTTTTGTGCGGTCCTTCTTGGTCCAAAGTGGCCCCCACATGCGTAGGAATGGCAGAAGGTAAGGATTGATTTGTGTTCTGAACCGGGCACGCACCTCCGAATGATTTGATCGGGGCATCTCTTCCACAAGTATGGATCATCCCAAATGTAGTATTTGGCGTCACTCCTCATTTTATGCTTCTTTGCCTGCGAAAAATGGGTAGGCATTAGTTTAGAAGTTATATAATTTACTAGGTCAGCATACCATGGGAGGTTCGCTTCAGTCGCGAATAAGCTTTCGTCCGGAAAAGCTTCACGCAGGGGTAGGTCGTCCTCGGCTCTCACTACCCTGCTAAGATGGTCGGCCACTACATTTTCCGATCCTGCTTTATCCTTTATTTCCAAGTCAAACTCCTGTAGTAAGAGTATCCATCGGATGATTCTCGGTTTTGCATCCTTTTTCACAAATAAGTGCCTCAAAGCTGCATGATCTGTAAAAATAATAACTTTAGAACCCAATAAATATGATCGAAATTTTTCTAAAGCAAAAACCACAGATAAAAGTTCCTTTTCAGTAGTGGTATAGTTTGATTGGGCCTGATTCAATGTTCGAGAAGCATAGTAGACCACATGGGCTGCTCTCCCGACCCGTTGTCCTAAAACTGCCCCCACGGCATAGTCACTGGCATCGCACATTATTTCGAATGGAAGATCCCAGTTAGGTGGTTGGATAATGGGTGGTGTAGTCAACCGCTCCTTTAATTGGTTAAAGGCCTTTTTGCACAGATCATTGAACTCAAATGGCACGTCGTTTTGCAACAAATTGCACAGTGGGGATGCAATTTTTGAGAAGTCTTTTATGAACCTGCGATAAAAACCTGCGTGGCCAAGAAAAGATCGTATATCCCGCACATTTGCGGGGTAAGGTAATGCAGATATGAGGTCTACCTTAGCCTTATCGACCTCTATTCCTTTTATGGATACTATATGACCCAACACTATCCCTTGATCTACCATAAAATGACATTTTTCCCAGTTTAAGACCAGGTTAGTGTCAATGCATCGTTTTAAAATCAAAGTTAGATTATCTAGACATGCATCGAATGAATCACCCCACACACTAAAGTCGTCCATGAACACTTCAATAATTTTTCCTATGTATTCAGAAAAAATGCTCATCATACAACGTTGAAACGTCGCAGGAGCATTACACAAACCAAAAGGCATGCGCCTATATGCATAAGTGCCAAATGGACAAGTAAATGTGGTTTTTTCTTGATCCTCGGGTGTTATGGCAATTTGAAAATAACCAGAAAAACCATCTAAGAAACAATAATGGGAATGACCCGCTAATTTTTCTAACATTTGATCGATAAAGGGAAGGGGAAAATGATCTTTTCGAGTGTCGGCATTTACCTTCCTATAGTCGATGCATACTCGATACCCGGATTGCACCCTAGTTGGTACAAGCTCGCCATCTTTGTTTTCCACCACTGTCACTCCAGATTTCTTGGGCACCACTTGCACTGGACTGATCCATTTGCTGTCTGAAATTGGGTAAATCATTCCTGCTCCCAACAGCTTTAAGATCTCCTTTTTCACCACGTCCATCATTGCCGGATTGAGTCTTCGTTGAGCTTGTCTGGAAGGTTGAGCTCCTTCCTCAAGCAATATCCGGTGCATACAGATCGATGGACTGATTCCTTTGATGTCTGCAATTGTCCATCCAATTGCTTCTTTATGCTCCCGAAGAACCCGAACCAGCTTATCTTCTTCCAATTTGGTGAGGTTGGAGGAAATGATTACCGGGAGTGTTTCTCCATCACCAAGAAATGCATACTTCAAATGGGCTGGTAGGGTTTTCATTTCCCCTACGGGTGCCTGCAAGACAGAGGGTAGCAATTTGTTAGGATAGTCTGTCAATTGGATTGTTTTAATAGTGTACCTGTGCGGAACGGGTTCCAACGAGTTAAGTGCAATGATTTCATTTTGCAGTTCCCTGCTCATCCCCACATCATCGTCATCAATTTGACTCAATGATTCAGAAATAGCTGTTTCTAGTTCGTCCCTGCAATTTAGTTCAAACACTTTCTGCACAGTAGGGGTAATTATGTCAATAGAATATGCAGCATAAATATCATTCGGGTGTTTTATTGCATCATAAATGTTAAATTGTACCACCTCCCCATCAAATTCCATAGTTAATACCCCCTTCCTAACATCGATAGTAGTTTGAGAAGTCCATAAAAAGGGTCTTCCTAGCAAAATAGGGGTGGAATTAGGAGAATGATCGTCGTTCATGTCCAGGACATAAAAGTCTGCAGGAAATACTAGGTTCCCTACTTGCACTAAAACATCTTCAACTACCCCATCCGGATAAGCATTTGAACGGTCGGCTAGTTGAACAATCACATTTGTTTCAGTCATATTAGCAAGTTTTAATGCATTGTAGGTAGACCTAGGCATTACATTTATAGATGCACCTAAATCTATTAATGCACGATCCAGCTTAGTGTTACCTATTTGGCATGGTATAGTGAACATACCCGGGTCCTTGCATTTTGGGGGCAGTTTCCTTTGGAAGAGTGCTGACACATTTTCCCCCATTCTTACCATTTCATTTCCCATCAACTTCCGTTTGTTGGTGCACAACTCCTTTAAGAACTTCGCGTAACGGGGCACTTGCTTGATTGCATCCAACAGTGGAATGTTGATTTCCACTTTCCTGAACATTTCCAGAATTTCCTTCTCCTTGCTTTCCTTAGTCGCCTTCGTTAACCTGCTTGGAAAAGGGGGTGGAGTTAGTTTCGCATTCACAATAGGTTCGGTTTTTACCTGAGAGTTTCGTGGAATGCTGTTTTTCTTTTCGACTTCTTTTTCTTCAACCTCCTCCTCTTCACTCGCGGTTGGCTTTGATTGTGGCGCCTCAATTTCTTTTCCACTTCGAAGAGTAATTGCACTTACATTCTTCGGATTCACCTCGGGTTGAGATGGCAACTTTCCTCCTGTTTGTGCTTCCAATCTATTGATAGCTGTGGCCATTTGACTCATTTGATTTTCCAGGTTTTGAATGCTGGATTTGGCATCCTGTTGAAATTGTAGAGTGTTAGTGGCCAAAGTTTTCATCATTTCTTCGAGAGACATACCTGATGATTGTGGCTTTTGCTGATATTGTCCCTGTGGATGGAAATTTCCTTGTTGTTGAAAATTTCCTTGAGGCTTGTTGGAGACGAAACCCGGAGGTTTGTTATTTCCATAGCTCAAGTTCGGGTGGTCCCTCCAGCCATGATTGTAAGTGTTCGAGTACGGATTGTATTGTTGTTTTTGAAATGGGAAGCCTCCAGCAGCGTTCACTTGTTCACTGTTTTCCTCTTGGAGCACTGGGCACGCATCCGTTGCATGTCCGAAGTTAGCACATATCCCGCATGCTTTGACTTGTTGTGCACTTCCTACAGTAAGTTTTTTAACGAGATTTGTTAGTTCAAACAGTTGACTTTCTATATTGGAACTACTTACCTCGTTCACGCGGCGAACTTGCATGTCTCGGGTTGGGTTAAATTGCTGAGTGTTTTCAGCCATGTTGGAAATCAAAGCCTGAGCCTGTTCTGGTGTTTTGTCCATTAAGGCACCTCCACTTGCGGCATCTATCATACTTCTATCCATTGGTAGCAGTCCTTCGTAGAAATATTGCACTAGTAGTTGTTCGCTGATTTGATGATGGGGGCAGCTCGAGATGAGCTTCTTGAAGCGCTCCCAATATTCATACAGCGATTCACCATTGTTTTGACGAACCCCGCAAATTTCCTTCCGGATTGTTCCAGCCCGAGAAGCAGGAAAATATTTTTCCAAAAATAGCCTCTTCATGTCATTCCAGGTGGTGACTGATCCGGATGGTAAACAGTATAGCCAATCAGTAGCGGCATCCTTTAACGAGAATGGAAAGGCCCTCATTTTAATTTGTTCCTCGGTAATACCAGTGGGTCTCATACTGTCACAAACCACGTGGAATTCCTTGAGATGCCTGTAAGGGTCTTCACCAGCATGTCCTCGAAAAGTTGGCAACAAGTGAATGAGTCCAGATTTGAGTTCAAAAGTTTTTCCCTCCTCCACTGTCGGAAAAGTGATACAGAGTGGCTGTTGAGCGACATCTGGGGTGGCCAATTGTTTAAGTGTCCTATTGTTGAGGTTATTTGCTGCCATTTGTTCTAGTGCTTCCCTTCTTCGCTGTTGAAAAGTTCGCTCGATTTCTGGATCAAATAGAAAATATTCAGGATTAGTGGATCGAGTTTTATGCATATAAATAAATGAATAATTAAATAAAATTTTCGGAATTTCAATTTTTTTTTTTTTATATTAAACCGAAAACAAAAATAAATAAATAAAAATGCAGAAAATAAAATTCTAATTGATTAAACAGAAAATTGGTTAACCACTCCCCGGCAACGGCGCCAAAAATTTGATGCGTGTCGTAATGCACCAAAATAATAATTAAATTCCTTGTTCACTATTACTAAGGATATAGCAGTGGAAGCAAGGGTCGATCCCACGAGGAACGGGAACTAATTTAATGCCATGTCAATTAGAATCGTAAAGGGGGGTTTTGAGTTGAAAATTGCAATTAATCTAAATAATCAAATAAAGATGTAAAATAGCTGGAATAAAAATCAATTAATAAGAAATCCTAGTTCTCAGGTTCGGTTGTGCCCTATCATGATATTGTCATTCCCCAAGCAACGCATGTACTATTTCCTTTGTTTTATTTATCACCCGGAATAATCAAAAAGCTCTGATGAATCCAATTCTTCCTTAATAATAATCAATTAGAATTAGTTCTCCAATCAATTTAGAGTGAATGAACAACCTAGAATAAGCTCCCTAGATTTAATTCATTAACTATATGAAAACAAGAAGAATTAGGTGAACTAAATTATCAATTACATATGCTCGAATTGATTAATCTAGATTGAATTTTTCATATGGAAATATAAAATTACCAATTGCTACTATGATTTGTATAACAAGACAAATACGAATCCAATTACCCAAATTAGCAAACATCAACACAATAATTAAAAGACAAGGCCTTAATCAATTAATAAATTGTCTTGACGAAATTGATGTTCATGAGAAATCCAATAAATAAAATATAAAAACAAGAACTACGTTACGAGTTTGAGGAATGAATAATAAAATAATGTGAACACAACGTCCCCCTTGAACTAGGTTGAGAAGATTAGCCACGCATTGCCATGAAGAATTCCCCAAAAGTATTGTCTTGATTCACCTTGATTTTGCCTAGGATTTCTTCTCTTCAAACTTTGATATTGGTGGCTCTCAAAATTAATTCTCCCCCTTCTTTGGTACTGAATTGCTCCTTTTATAGAGCTCACATTCGTGCCCTAGCTTAGCCAAAAAGAAATACCAAAGATAGAGTTTAAGTTGAATTAGGAAACAATTTCCTTTTTTTTTTTCGGGCTTAAGTTACGGCCGTAACTCACTTTCTGTTTAATTTCTACGCAATTGATTCACTTCTTACGGCCGTGACTTTGCATTCAATACGGCCGTAAGATCCTTGTTACGGCCGTGACTTGGTTTCTGCAAATTTTCGTACTTTTGTTTAATCAGCTTCTTACGGCCGTGACTTTCATGGTTGCGGCCGTAAATTATTTACATGCCAGGTCCTCGAACTTCCTTTTTACGTGCTTTTTAGTCCTTTTTCCTTCTTTTCTTGTCATTTGCGATCCTACACAATATAAAACATAAAATGTATTAAGCAATACTTAATTAGGATCAAACTAACAGTAATTCGAGGCAACAAGTAAAGAAATAAAGTGCTAGTAAAGCACTTATCAACTCTCTTTTTTTCCCCTCAAACTCACTTTTTATTTTCATTTGATCTTCTTGGACCTCTTTAGGTGATAAAGGGGCAAGAGTGATCATTTTTCCACCTTTCACAAAATTATATTGGTTTTCAAACCCATCATGCACCACCATTCTATCATGTTGCCAAGGCCTACCCAATAAAATATGCCCAACATGCATAGGTACTACATCACAAACCGCCCCATCCTTTTAACCCCCAATGGTAAAATTGAGGCATGCTTATTCATCTTAATTTCTCCCGACTCGGTCAACCATTGTAGTTTATAAGGGTTTGGATGTTTCATCAAGCTCAAGTCCAATTTTTCAACCAACATTGTACTAACCACATTAGTACAGCTCTCCCCTATCAATCACCAAACCACAAACCTTTTCACCCACTAAGCGTCTAGTGTGAAATAGATTATTCCTTTGCTCACCGATTTCATCCACCCTAACTCTAGTACTAAGAACACGCCGATTAACAAGTGAGCCTTTAACAACATAAGTCAACACTTCCTCATCACTACTACTAGCCCCAGCATCTTGTAATCTAGACATCCCCTTAAACTCGTCCTTCGAACTAATGTTACCATTATCACGCAAAAACATTACCCTTTTATTTGGACACTGAGATGCTATATGACCATAACACAAGCACTTAAAGCACTTAATATTTCTATCCCTAAAAGGTTGAGATTCAGAAATACTTTTATCTTTTGTTGTAGGTTCCTCCTTTCCTTTTGGAACATGGTCATCATTGTATTCCTGCTTCGGTTGTGATATAGGATAAGATCATGACAAGTGTCTTGCTGCCCATTTTCACTTCAATTGCCTTTCCACCTTCATTTTCATATGCACCATGTCCTCTAGTTCCACGTAATGTTGTAGATCAATGATGTTGGCAATATCTCTATTCAAACCACTCAAAAACCTAGCCATTGTAGCTTCTCGATCCTCCACCACATTGGCCCGAATCATTTCCACCTCCATATCCCTATGATAATCCTCTACACTCCTCGACCCCTGAGTCAGACCCTGCAGCCTCTGATAAATTTCTCCATAATAATGAGTTGACATAAACCGCTTTCTCATTATGGTATTTAATTCACCCCAAGTCTCCACCGTCCCCTCAAGGTTCCTCCTCCTACCCGTCACCAGTTGATCCCACCAAATATTTGTATAATCTGTGAATTCAATCGCCGCTAATTTCACCTTCTTAATTATGACAATCAAAAAGCCGTTCAACCTTTGTTTCCCAATCCAAGTACGCCTCCTGATCACTCCTACCCTGGAACGGTGGTATTTTCATTTTAATTTTTCCAAGGTCATCATCCTAGACATCTCTAACCCCACGATGCCTCCTAGCATCATGATACTCCTTATCATACCTCCTCTCATACCTATCTCCTCTATCCCTCCTTCGCATACTTCCCATCGAAGATATACTACCACTTTCACTGCTCATGCCCTCATCATACATACCAACCTCACGCCTATTACCTCTCCTAACTCGAGAACCATTATGAGATTGATCCCAGTGTTGTTGTTCACATTTTGCACCCCGTTTCTCCATCTGAGCCATCAACCTCTCAAATTGTTCCCGCATCGATGCAACCTCATCATTACCCTGCTCAACCTTTCTATTCACACCCCTAAATTGTTTTCTGTCACCTGCAGAAGATGATGATGTGGGTTCCTCCTTGAAAGACATCTTTTTTTTTTTTTTTTTTTTTTTGAATTACAAGAAAATTTGACTACGAGTATGGCAGAAAAAAGGAAATTGGATTTGGACGAAAAAGGAACTCGAAAAACACTTTTGAATTTTCTGTAGGGTTTTTATGGATCAAAAGTTGAAAAAGTTTACTAGCACGAAGAACACAAGAATCAAGAAAAAATAAGAAAAAATCAAGAAATCGCAAGAATCTGAAATAGATCAAATCTCTGATACCAAATGACGCGATCCCACTCGAGAATTTCGACGAAAACACGAAATAACAAAAATAATAACCTAGGAAATATCTAAATCAGATTAAACACAAGAAAACAAACATAAAATAATTGGAAGAGATAGAATTGACAATAGAACCTTGATCTGACAATCACGACGCAAAGATTCAACGATAAGGATTGAAGAACCAACGTTTTTGAAATGCCACAAGGACTTGTCAATTTCCTTGATAAGTTTTTGATTGGAACGTCACAAATATTTCGAGAATATCTGATAAGTTCAGAATTGTTCTTGAACAACACAAAAGGGAATCCTCAACCTTTTCAAAGAAAATTCTTTCAATCTTTTCAATAATCAAAGTTGTCTGTTTAATAACGAATGAAAAACATAATATATTGTCAAAACGTGCTTAACCCTAGCCCTAGTCGCTAAGAATCTAAAAAAAGGGAAAATAATAAAGAAAGAGAAAATAATTAAAAAACGCGAAAATCTGGTCTCGGTTTAACCGCGTGATCGCTTGGTTGAAAGTGTCACGATCGCGTGGTTGAGCTCTATAACTTCTGCTTCGATTTGATGTGATGGCTCGATTGCTTCATTCTTTTCACCAAGCGATCACTTGGTTGTTCCGGTGGCAACAATCTTCGTCCCTTCGAAGCAACTTGATTTGGTTTGATTCTCGACTCGAGCCCAACACAAAAGTTGCTTGCTTTTCCTTGTAGATTGTTATGGAACCGTCTGTTACTTGTTTTCTTCGTTGACGTCCTACCTCAGATCACATCCTGGTCCTTATTTGAAAACTTACAATCCAGAGTGGAAGAACCACCCCAACTTCTCATGGTCAAACAATTAGAATGTTCAACGCCCACCTGGTTTCCAACAATAGCAACAAAACCAAACTTCTATGAAGGAAAACATGGACATGATAATTCTGCTGGTTAAGAGTCAACAAGAGATGTTACAAAGTCAACAAGCTGAAATCAAGAATTTGAAAAATCAGATGGGGCAGTTGGCAGCAAGCAGATCAAAAAGGAAGCCAGGTCAGCAATCAAGTAATACTGAAACCAACCCTCGTGAGCATGTAAATGCATTACAACTAGGAGTGAAGTTCAGTTACCTAAAATAACTGTTGAGGAGTAATAAAATATAAGGAGGCAAAGTGTGGTCAAGGAGTAGAAAGTTGAGGAAGAGCAGGGGTCAATTCCAAAAGTTCAAGAAAAAGCTGAAGAAACAGTTTGAATTCGACCTCCAGTCAAGGCTTATATTCCACCAATTCCATACCCTCAAAGAGTGATTAAGTATAAGCTGGAACAGCAATTTGGCAAGGTTTTGGAAATTTTAAAGAAATTTGACATAACTATAAAAAGGAAGAAAAGCCAAACTATCCACAAAATAATGTCGAAAAAGACACCAATGAATTCAAGGTGTGAAAAAGAGTTGAAAAGTGCAAGCAGGGAATTGCAAGCATTACAAGGTGTTGAGAGCCTCTTTCATGCCTCCATGAAGAAAAGTGCTAAAAAAGTTGAGCTTTAGACTATAAACAGAGCGCTTGTTGGAAATCAACCCAACTTTTTATTTATTATACTTTAATTTGTTATTTCATATTTGATTTTAGATACATGCATTATAGGTCACATGTTTAAGTTGCAACGTATGTTTGCATGTTAGGATAACTCTGCATGTTTGACTATTTTTGCATTTTTACTACTTTTTTTGTTGATTTTGCATGTTTTAGGTAGACTAGATTATATCGTCATCCCAAAAACGTACACACACGAGTTTAGATTATGAAGATGATGTTTGATAGAGCATAGCACATATAATGAAGTGATTAGGGGTTAAAAAGGGGTTTCGAATTCAAAATAGGAAAACAGATACACCTTCTGCTGAAGAACTATGCGACCGCGTGGTATTAATATCGCGCGATCGTGTGAGTGACGTGATCGCGGGTAATCCTAACACATGATTGCACGGTTAACTTGTGTACAAAATCGGCAAATTTAATTCTGGTTCCAATTTTCACATTTTATAACACTATAGAATCGTTTTCTCTCCCCAAGTCACTCCAAATTTGATCGTTCATCCTTAGTGCTCGTAATCAACACCAAAGTGCATAATTCTCTTGCCAATATCAATTGCAAATCGAATCCCAGGTATGTTTTTATCACTTTAGGAATTTTGCACTAAGTTTTGAAGAAACTTTCATACTCTTGTTTATGCAAATTGTGAGTTGATAGGGAATGTGATTAGGTTAGAATGTGGTATGATGAATTGTGATTTCAAGTTATGAGATTTTTGGATTAATTTATATACCCAAGGTTTTGATTCCCCTTTAGAATTCACAATGAATTCCAAGTGTTTGATGAAATGCCATAATGAGAGTTTTGTTCAATTGTGAGGAATTCTTCTGAGCATATATCTTCATCACATGTTTATCTTTGAGTGTGTGTCATTAGTTCATGAGTTAGTTTATCACATCGCATAAAACATATGAAAACCATGTTTGCACCACTACAGGCCACTGCTCCAATTTTCAGCTTCTGGTCCCTACTTGGCTACATCTTTTCATGACCTTATTGAACTCCAAATGCTTTGAAATTTTAATATGTTGCAGACCATGTTTTGTGCTTTCATATGCCCAGAGCTTACTCGAAAAAAATTTCAATTTTTGAGGCAATTTCATGGTCTGAATGTCAGTGGTTGATCACTTTTGAAAAGTCAAAATATTGCTTTATCCTTAGTTTGGGGTGTTGGTATTGAGTTTTCTCAGTTTTTTTATGGTATTTTTGACTCCTAATATTGTTTATCTCTTATTCACAAGAGACAAGCCACTCTAAACACCTCGATTCAAGCCAGAAAATACAAGAAAAATGTAAAGATCATCAAAGAAAAGCTTCAAGGCAATGAAACCTATCCACTATACCTGGGAAGTACTGGTACCCTCTCTATTCTGTCTTGCTTTTCATTTTACATTTATTTGACAAGAATTGAGGGCAATATTTATTTCTAGTTTGGGGGTGGAAAATCCTATTCATTAAATTGTTTCATGTTCAGTCTATTCATTTTGTTGCGTTCATTTGATTTTTATTGGGATAAAAAAACTTGAAAAATCCAATAATTTTGTTGATTTGCTTATTGCCTATAATATGGTTCGTATTGAATTTATGTTTTAATTGGAATTTTGGACAACATATGTGCTTAAATGTTTTTCTTTTTTCTTATCCATGTTAGAATTTCCTAAAATTGATCACATAGCCATGGTTGAATAATTACTTGTAGAGAGATTTATTCAGCATATGTGGGGTAATTTCAAAATTTTCGACCTAGGTTTGACTCTATGATTCCTAGCCTTAGATCTATAGACATCTCAACCTTTAAACTTAAAAACTAAACTTGCTCAAGAGTAGTTTGGAGAGTTTGGGGGCGGAAAGATTGGTTAAGGTAGGTTTAAATTTTTGAGGGTCTGAAGTTCCCAAAATGTGTCTTTAGTCTAAGAGGTCTTAGTCAACAAGTATAAGCTAGCATTAGCACTCAATAAATAAGTCTTATTCTTTCTTTTCGTAGCCTTTTTTACTTGAGCAATTAAGTTTTGAAGGGTGTTAAAACCTGGTACCCTAAATTCATATGAATTGTGAGCTATTAGCCTAAAGCTCCCTACATGGGTCAACTGGAAAGCTTAAGGGAGAGAAGACTTACACATAATACATATAAACATCTTTAACTTTTCTTTTGTGACTTGGGTAAGTGCTCTAAAGTCATCTGTCTTGGGAGTCATCGACCCAAAACTCGCTAAAGGGGTCACATAGAAAGCAAATAAGAAAAATATTGTACAAAGATGGTAAGAAATAAGGACATAAAAGAAAAAGAGAGAAAACTCATCCATAAAGAGTAAAATAAAGTGCATGGTATAAGTTTTGAGACTGAGACTTTTGAAACTAAAGACATATATTAGAGAATTGGTTACCATTGATCTTTTAGACTTAGCTAATTCTGACCGTCTTGTGTGGAAAAATGCAATGTTTGATGTTTAGAAACCACATCAGTAGAAGGAACATTAGGATTTGAGAGAAAAGCATAAGGAAGTGATCATACCTTAGAGATACAAGAAATTGAAAGAAATGCGTTGTCTTACACTTGGGATATAGGCTTATGCAATTAGGAGCCACACTATATTGTGTAGGTCTTGATATGAATATGCATTTAATTTTGACTATTTACACATGCATATGAAAAGTTGAGGATGGGATAAGTGATAATAATTTTATTATGTTGTCTAGGTTTCTTTTTCTAAAGTGTATGCTTAATATGAACTTGGAGGCATATGATGGGCAAATTGGCTTTGAATTTATTCTATAATTTTGACTTTTGTTTTGAATTTTATTTTTAGTTTGTTCGAGGACGAACAATAATTCTAGTTTGGGGGTACTTGATAAGTGTATTTTATACACTTATTTATATGTTAAAACTAGAATATTATATTGTCGTTTTAGAATAAATTCCATCTAATTGTTATTTATTTGTTTAATTTTCAAAAAATATCTCAAAATCATGTGAATGAAGCAATTAATAGAAATAATGTACAATTGGATGACATTTGGAGCTTAATTGGATAGTTTGGGAGTTGTTGAAGTCAATCGATAGACGTGTGGTGCTAAAGTGAAGAAATCAAGACTTGTGGACTTAATTGAAGAAGTTGAGAGGTGGGACGAGCTAATTGAGAAAAATCAGAAGTATGGGGACCAAATTTCCCTAATTGGAAGTTGAGGACTAGATGTGCAAATAAGAAGAGGACTAACTTAAACGGACAAGAGAAGCTGATAATTGCACTGAACCATACAACTGCGCGACCACGAGCCGTAACACTGAGCGATCGTTCCTTCATGTCATTTAGCAGCCCAAGGAAAAAAAACATGTTGCTCACGCGATCGCGCAAGCATCTGACTGGGTCGAATGTGGGATTTTTGCGCGCGGATTCAACAGCTCAATCTCTTTCTTTTACCAGGATTTTTCCATAACATATAAATACAACTTGTAAGGCATGAATTCCCGACCTTTTCTTCACCGAAGAACAACCAAATCGAGATTTCAATGCCAAATTATTGGGAGATCAAATCAAAGCAAATGGTGAGACTTGAAGATTACATGAAGGATTGATTCTTGGTGCAAACTTTCATTTCTTTATGTTATTTTCAATCAATGCTAGTTTTTATTGTTTTTGTTATTTAATTATGATGTGTAATGAAATTGTCATATTGAGATGAATGAAACAACATAGTTATTTATTTTAATTTCAAACTCTGTTATTTTAATTATTCGTTGCATGTACTGATTTTATTTTGAGTTTAATGTATGAGTTAATTGGCCACTAATTCATGATTTCTTGGTTTGTTTTCATAATTCGAGAGGTGAGTTAACAAACTGGACTTAGGAATAAAATCCGGTAATTGGACAAGAGATAGAGATATACTTCTCTCATTATCACGATCGTGTGTGAATTCTTATGTTCTATTCAGCTATATAAGGAATAATTTGGACCCTCTGTAGAGATACACTGTTGACTTATCTAGGTAGAATTGATTTAAACTCAAGTGGAGAATTTCAATATACATGAGTAAATTCAACTGAATTCATTATTAGGAACTAAAACTGGAGTTTGAGTTAATTTAATTTAATCGGTTGGGTGAAATCGAGAATCTCAACTATTTTTCAATCGTTTTAAAAACAAAACAATCTTGTCATTTATTTACTTAATATAATTTTTAGTTTAGTTTAAATTAAAAAAATCATTCTTTTGTTCAAATAGAGTTAGAAACTAAAATATTTCGATACTTAATAGCAGTCCTCATGGTAACGATATCACAGACTCCTTTGTCCACTTTATTGCTTTTTATGATCCTTACACTTGCGGGTATATTTTGCATTGCAAAATAAGGTGAACAGTGTACTTAAAATTAATCTTCAAACGATATTCTAAGCTCAATACAAGTGCAACAATAAGGTGTAAAAGCTTAAAACATAATACTAATAAGAAATTAAAATTGAACAAAAATAACTTACCAAAAGCATGAAATCTCGACTTTTCAACTTCATCAACCAACAGCTCCAAATTTCGTAAAAAACGTAGAAAGCAGAAAACTAACATAAAAGAGAACAAAAATATATTATTAATCAATCATTTAGAAACTCTACAACATATAGAAATTTAGGTGTAAGTATCTTACCAAAATCAAAGAAATTTTACATATGGAGAGTGCTAACTAATAATTTTTAGGGTAATTATATTAACGCCACTACATTTGTTAACTACACTACATTTTATTTTTAATGAATATTTTTTAACTTTTTTTATTTTTACACTTATACTCCAAATTTTTTATATACATATTTTATTATGAGCCATCTATTAATTTTCATATCTTATCCATAAAGATGATTTTTGTCCAAAATATTTCTTATGAGGGTGAAAAAACTTATTTATCTCTCATATTTTTAAATAATCGAAGTAAATAGCTAATACAAAAGTCAAAAATAAATATTTTCCCCTATTTTCAATGCACATTAGCATAATATATGGATATATATTATGATTTTAAAAAAAATGTGTTAATTAATTGAAAGTTAAGAATAATAATGCTTCAGAAAAAATTGAGGACAAAAAAGTAAAAGTGAGCAAATATTAAAAACATTTCATGTAATTAAAATGTGATGTAGATATAAAAAATTGTGGTGTGAATATTGCTAACCTAATTTTTAAGTTGAGAAGCAAAACAAAGAGGAAAAACTAGCGAAAATATTGTGGTTCTAAGATGAAAATGAAAAAAAAAAAAAATCACGACTGCCCTGGTTTGAAAATACATAGGTCGTTAGCGACGACTATAGTCATGTCTTATGTCATGGCGGGAGTATTTCCTGCTTCCGACAGGGTAATAGCAATGACACGACCGTCACTATTATCATTTCAGTAACGACGACAAAACATCGTCTCTATTAAGTTACTAATAGAGACGACATGTTCGCCACTATTACCCAATGTTTAGAAAATCGGATTAGACCGAATAGTTCGATCGAAAAATCGGTTCAGTTCACCTCAAAAACCGACCGAAAAAATATCGGCTAGAAAACCCGGTTTTCAACAGGGAAAACAGGGAACCGGTCGGTTTTTTTAAACCTGGTTTTCAGTTTTTTTTTTTTTTCTAGTTGTTTCAAGCTACTTTTATGTATAATTTTATTTTCTAAATGAGTAAATATTAGTTTATTTATAAAATAACTTGTTTTTTAGAAAACTTGTGATTTTGAAATAATTTTTGATGTTTTAATTGAAATCGGTTCGACCCCGGTTCGATCCGGTCGGACCTTTTGACTCTTGATCCTTGCCTTTTCCGATTCGAACCGGTTTCCGATTTTCTAAACACTGCTATTACCCGGTAGTAGAGACGACGAGTTTTGTCGTCTCTAATATCATGGCGGGAGAAATTCCCACTTTTTGTCCGGGTAATAGTGACGACTACCCGATAATTAGAGACGACAATGTGTCGTCTCTATTACCCTGGTAGTAGAGATGGCGCGTTTTGTCATCTCTAATATCATGGAGGGAGATTTCCCGCTTTTGGCAGTAATAGATACTACTATTACTCTTGATTTTTTTAGACGACCTTTTGTCGTCGCAATAGGTATGCCTTTTGTGACAACATATGTTTTCATAGCTAATAGGCATCGCGGTCGCTCAACTTTCTTGTGTTGTCCTCTTCACCATTAAACTTTTGTTTAACAAAAATCTACTCTGGTGGTTTGATTAAAGTTAGCTACGGTTTGTAAACTTGCTTATAAAATTCACATTTCTTCAAACTACTTTTTAACCACACACATTTTCCTAAATCAATTTTTAATCATATATTTTACTTTGAAAATTCATTCTTTATTTATATAAAAGAAAAACACTTCTACCAAATAGCGCATAATAATTAAATGATCTCAGTTCGTTACCTCAACTTGCATTAGGCTGCGTTTGAAATGACATTTTTTCATGTAAAATGCCATATTCCAACCAATTTTTCCTCTTATGTTGTGTTTGATTGCTACTTCAATTCAATTTCTAGCTATGGGCCTCACGTGCTGATTTTCCCTTAAATTAGTGAATTTATTTTCCCATGTACATAGGTGAATTTATATTTTAGTCAAAACTTTTAACAATTTTCATCACCTTTGATTATTTTTGTTGTTGCTAATTGAAATATTTTTTGTCAAAAATTAACATTATTATTATCAAGTACAAATATGTGTAAAAATAAAAATAAAAATATCTTTTTGAATAAAATAACTAAATTTTGCTTTATTTGTCGTGGAAAATAATGTCAATCAAACAATGAAAATTGAATTTTTTTTCACTTTTTCCATCTAAAAAATTAAACCAATCAAACACATAAAACATCAAATTCCCTGAAATTCATTTTCTTTCTACCCAAATTCAACTCTCGCTATCAAAGGCAGCCTTAGCATCCTCAAGGGATGGATTAAAGCACATGTTAGTGAAGTAAGTTAGGAAGATGTTGAAAAAATGTGTACAATGAACATCTTAAAACAAATGTTAAGGGAATCTTTTTTAGCACATATTAACTTGTATGTTAAATGTGGCTAGCAATTTAGTGGATGACATGACAATGTTAAGTTGAAAATTTTCCCCAAAATCTTATTCTTTTTTCTTTTCTTCTTTCTTCTTTAAATTTTTTAATATTTATAAATAAAATATTTTTTTTGTTAATTTCATATTATATTATATAATGAGATCTTCAAAATGAATACCATATTAGTATATAAATTTTGCTATATTAAAAATAAATATTTATGTTAACATGAGGATGTGGCATTTAACATGTAACTTTATGCTTATGTGGCTAGTTATATTTAAATTGTTCATTGTGGATACTTTTAATGTGTCATTTTTAAACAATGATGCAAAGTTACCGAAATCTTAATCTTATCTTATCTTAATTCTTAATCTTGTTATTATTATAAAGAAGGATAGTAAATTTGTTTTCCCTCCAATATTTTCCCCTCAAAGTCCCGCCTATGTAGTCTGTAGATAAAGAAAATGTGAGTAGCATTTATTAATTGAACTGTTGAAGGTCTGACTTTGCATTAAATGAGGAGATGCCACTTTTTGAAAATTCAAAATTATGAAATGACAAGTTATCATTTTTCAGAAGCACTATACATTCACAGGCATATTTTTTTTCCTTTTGCCAAAAAAGTTACCCTTCTATTTAAGTTACCCTTCTTTTTTGGGATTTTATGGTGTCATTTTACAGATGATGTAACCTGCCTACTGGTAATATCTGCAGCTGGCTGAGCTCATTGGATTTAGTATTGCCTCTCAGTATATTGATACAGCTGCGTTTATTGAACTCAGTGGCAAAAACATTGTTGATTTTATGTGTACCTGTGTATGCCTTTGTGGAGAAGGATGCTTATGGATTTATTTGTTGAAGATAGAAAGAAATGCAAATTGTTCTTTACCAAGTAGGTGGCATTGGTGTTTCCTATTATGTTTGAAAGTTAAACTTGCTATAGCTGGATGGTTGAGGGACCTCTGTTTAGTTGAAATGGTTTGCTTTTCACTTCGAGAAAGAAATGTAACTTATATGAGATGGCTTTAGTAGTAATATAAATCCTGCTGATCATAAATTTATTTGTTATAGTTACTGTCAAGTACAACAAATATTTTTAGGTAGATCTATCAAAATGGTAAAATCAATGGACCATGCTTGAGAAAATTGCAGCTATAGAACTTGAGGGAAGATATATGTAAAGTATTGCTCAGATCAAGGTTTAGGTATTTGCTTAAAAGAAATTATTCTGATTATTAGCCAATATAGGTTCAATTAGTTTGGAAACTTAATGAAATTGTAAAGATAACTTATATGAGATAGCTTTAGTAGTAATATAAATCCTGCTGATCATAAATTTATTTGTTATAGTTACTGTCAAGTACAACAAATATTTTTAGGTAGATCTATCTGTTAGAAAATTCATCACAGACAATTATTTATCTATGATCCAAAAATCATCATGCTGAATTATCAAGAATTAAATAACTGAAGCGGAAGCGTACCTTAATCAGATATGGTTAACGATGATCGATAGCGGTGTTTGGATCTTCTAAATCAATACGTAGTCCTTATTTTCTCTCTGATGATGGGATGTCAAAAAGAATAAACAGTACGTCTGATTCAGGGACCATAACCGACTTTATATACTGAATTTCCAGTTAACCTAATCCGCCCCATCATGAATTAGGTAATGGCCTGGTATCTACACATAAAAGCCCATACATTAATTAGATGCATTAAAGCCCGATATACCAAATCGTTATTAGATCACTTTAAATGGGCTTAACCAAATTTGATATCCTTTTATTCAATACACAATAATTCACATATAAGCTCACATGATTGATTAAAATCCTTACAATCTCCCACTTGGGCTATATGTGTAACCTTACAATTGTGTATCAATCATAACCTTATGAGTACTCAGAATTTTGCTATCATTACTGAATGCATCCTCAAACAGTCTGGTCCATCAATTATATCAACATAGGATCAAAGCGGCTTTCGATATATTAACCGTAACTAAACCTATCAATGGTCACGTATATCGACATAACTGAATGACATGGATCAATTATGGATGTGTAGCATGGAAATTACATGTAATGTGATCTTCAACATGCCTATTTTCAACTGGTCCAACTTTAGTGAGATCATCCTCAAATGAGTTCAGAGATAATAAACCTGAAACCATACAGCTGTAAATAATTTTAACTTTAAACCGTATCCAAAAGGCCAGTAAATGTGTCTAATGCACCCAAAATACAAACTCCCACTGAAACCAAATATCCTTAAGAAATACAACACCCATATGAGTATTGTGCTCATGAAAGACCTTGGGTTGTAATACTTTAGTAATCGGATCCGCAATTATGGAGTTTGTCCCAATGTGCTCTTATTGACACGTGTCCACTCTGAACTGTATCCTTCACAACCAGGAACTTATGTAAATGTATTTTGACTTAGTTGAGCTCATGTTGTTACTGGAATATAAATCTGCTGAGTTATTGTCACAATATAGCTTTAGTGATCTTTCTATACCATACAGAATACGCAGCCTAGTGACAAAATTTCGCAGCTATATTCCATAATTAGATGCCCCCAAAATTGCTACAAACTTTGCTACCAAGTGAAAAAAGCTAAAGTGTTTGTTAAGCACTCCTTCCAGAAATAGCTCCTCCAACTAGCAGATAAATGTAGCCTGATGTGGATCTTTTACTTTCTTGGCATCTAGCAAAATCGGAATCATAATACCATATGATCTCCAACTGATCCGATTTTCTGTATGTGAGCATGTAATCTTTTGTTCTCTTTAAATACCTTATAACCCATGTTTGGCTGCTTTCCAAATGATTCATCCCAGTGTTACTTAAATATCTCATTAGTATCCCAATAATGTTTGCAATATCCAAACGCATACAAATTTGAGCATACATCATATTCCCTATAGCTAAACTATATGAGATCTTCTGCATTTCTTTAACTTCAAGATCACTTTTTGGACATTAGTTGAGACCAATTTTTCTCCCTTAGCGATAGAGGGGTGTCCCCTGATTTACTGTCTTGTATGCCAAACCTCTTAAGTACTTTATCGATATAACCCTTTTGTGACAATCCAAGAATACCCCGAGAGCGACCCCGGTGTATCTGAATTCCTAATACAAAAGAGACGTCACCAAGATTTTTAATCTCAAAATTCCTTGACAAAAATCTCATAATTTTATGTGACATGCATATATCATTGGTGGCAAGCAATATGATGTCAACATACAAAACCAGGAAAATACACTTACTCCCACTGAACTTGTAATACACACAACCATCAACAACATTAATCTCAAGACCAAATGAGATAATTGCTTGATGAAATTTGTATTACCCTTAACGGGAAGCCGACTTGAGTACATAAATGGATTTCTTTAATTTGCAAACCGCCTCATCAATGTCTCCATTGAGAAACGTCGTCTTAACATCCATTTGATGTAACTCAATGTCAAAATGTGCAACAACATAACTTTCCTGAAAGAGTCTTTCGTAGAAACCAAAGGGAAAGTCTCTTTATAATCAATGCCATCATTCTATGTAAAGCATTTAGATACAAGACGAACTTTATATCTTTCCACATTACCTTTCGAATCCCTCTTGGTTTAAAAATCCATTTAAGACTAATGGGTTTCGCACCTTCTAGTAATGGGACAAGATCCCAAACTTTATTGTCTTGTATATGCTTATACTTCTTATTTATGGCATCAATCCGCTTTTGAGAGTTAGAACCCTGCATGGCCTGATGGAATTGATTGGACCATCTTCCACCATTATTTTCCTTATGTTCTTGGAGAAATACTATTTAATTATCCTGAATAGCATTTTTCCCTTTCTCTCGTGGATCTTCTTAATGGCTTTAGTTATTGAGGTTGTTGAGTTTGTACTTCTGAAATTTACCTTATTTTGGATGGGAGGTTCTTCAGCATTGTCTAGTTGAGGTTCCGGATATGCTTCTTGATCAATGACATGCATAAAAACTTGCACATTGTCAAAAGCAACAATAGGAATCGAAACCGATCTTTCCTCAACTTCTTCCTTAAAGACAATATATCTAACCTTATTTCTCCCCCCAAACTCAACATCCTCAAAAAATGTTGCAATTCCCGTTTCAAAAGTTGACTTTAAGTGTGGGATCATAAAATTAATAGCCCCTTAAACGCTCAGAATAACCAATAAAGTAGACGCTGACTGTTTTGGAGTCCAATTTCTTTATGTGGCCTATAAAGCCTAGCCTTAGCTGGACATCCCCAAATGTGAAAATGCTTTAGACTATGCTTTAAGCCTGTTAAAAGCTCATAAGGTGTTTTAGTAGCTGCTTTAGTTGGTATTATGTATGATCTTTATTCAAATGTCCAGATTTTTGACAAAAGAAACAATCCTTAATGTGTTTATGTGGTTTCATTTGTACTGAACCCTTAGCAACTTTATATTTTTTACTTGCTTTCTTGCCCTTATCTTTAGAGGTGTTTGCCAAGTGAACACTTTCGGTTTTATCCTACTTCAACTTTTCTTCCTCTTGCACACAAAATTAGAATAAACTCATTTAGAGTTCATTTCTCCCTTTGATAATTACAACTGACCTTAAATTGACTGAATTGTGCAAGAAGCTTGCACACTATGAAATGAGCTCATTGAGAGTCAATTTCTACTTTGACAGTTATAACTAACCTTAAATTAACTATATTGTGCAGGAAGAGATATCAATATCAAATGCACGAGCAAGTCATTAGACAAGTCGAGTTTTAGTTCCTTAAGTTTTGAAGCAGTGTGAGACATCTACATGATGTACTCCCTTATTCTCCCATTGCCTTTATACTTTATTGAAATCAAGCTTTGCATAAGCGTGCTTGTTTCAGCCTTATCATTTTTCGCAAAACGTTTCTTAATTTCGGTAAGGAATTCATTGGCATCATTTACCTCCTAAGATACTATGCCACTAAAGGCTTCCGGAATACCGCACTTAATGATCATGAGACTCACGTAATTTAAGCAATCCCACTTCTCAAAATTCCTCATTTGATTAGATGAACTTTCATCCGTAAGAGGAGCAGGTTGCTCAATCCTTAGTACACAGTCTAGATCCATGCAGCCAACGAAAAGTTAATGTTCTTGTTTTGATCCTTGAAGTTTGTTCCATAAATACAGGGATTAAATTTGAGCTTGTAGATATACTACTAGCAGAATTTGAAACCGAATAGAGAACACTTAAACAAAATAGCTCACATAAATACCTTATTATGCAAATCATACTTTCAAATAATAGTAGGGCCCATCACAAGATACCTAGCACAACATCAATATTTAGTCTTTGGACAGAAATATTGACTTGTAAGTGGTACTCTTGGTGTAGTAATCAAACACTGACAGTAAGACATGTCAACCAACAAACCTTTCTTTGGACCGATTTATTGATCACATGTAAAACCAAATAACCGTCATGTATTTATCACCACAAGTTCATGTGAAATTTGAGCCAAATATTGACCTTCCTTTGGGCCTATCAATATCCGCATGAAATAACACACAAACACCTAATTTTCCCTTAGTGTAGTGATCAAACACTGGCAATAAGACGTGTTAACCAATAAACAGTTCTTTGGATCGATTTATTAGTCACACGTTAAACCAAATAATTTCCACGTGTTTATCACCACAGGTGCATGTGAAATTCGAGCCAGATATTGATCGGCCCAAAATTGACCTTCCTTTGGGCCGATCAATATCCGCAATGAATAACACACACACACAAATACCTTCTAATATTCAAAGTTAATTAATATCCACAAGAGATGTTGCTTTGGTAACATGTTGCTTCAACTAACTTACTTTCGAATATTGTATCTCTCAAAAAAGTCTGATGTACCAATATTTGAAACTGAAATCACTGATTTGCATATATTTTGACTTTAGGATTTGAATTATAGAATTCAAAACTTTAGAATAAAGCAATCCTTAAGTTGAGAGAGTCAATTGCAATATTCTTAAACCTTAGGTGGCCAATTATGTGAAATTTTATACTTAAAGGATTTAAATTACAATTTTTCCAAAACTTTATTGGCCAATATAGAGAAATTCCAAACTCTAGGTCCCAATTTGAAAGAAAATCAAACTTTAAAGGGTCAAAATAGTGAATTTGGAAACTTAAGGACTAAATTAGAAAATTTTCAAACTTTAGGGACTGAAAATGAAAATTTTCAAACTTTAAGGGACCAAATTAGAGAATTTTCAAGCTTTAGGGACCAGTTTTTGAAAATTCTCAAACATTAGGGGCTGGATTAGAAAATTTTTAAACTTCAGGGGCTAAAGTATAAAATCGGGAACTTTTATAAGCCCAACTTTAATAATTTATAACCTTAGGGGCTTAATTATAAATTCCAGAACTTTAAGGGCCAACTTAAATGGTTTTATAACTTTAGGTTTAAACATTTAATCCAAAACAAAAGAGAGGACCGAAGGTGCAATTAAACATAATTATCCAAAATTGCAAAAGAGGCCCTTCAAAACTTCAAACTCACAACCAAGGCCCCTTCTTCAAAATCGTGTTTTTCGCAACAGCTAGGGTAAACCCTAGCCCACCACCTTCTCCAAAACTGGCAGAGGCGCAGCCTCCCAGCCAGCCCCTCCGCACCTAACGGTGCTTCACACTTCAGCCGCGCAACCAGTTCCCAATGTTTGACCTGCAGCGCCATCCACGGCGCTGCATTGCAGCACGATCTGACTCGCCAGTGCGACGGTACCGCAATTGCCGGTGGCTATGTGCAACCAGCCAAAACCTCCACCAACCGGCCACACCCGATTCAACATCAGCCGAACGAAATTAAATGCTCAAAGCTTAATTCAAAACCCAATTTCAACATAAATAAAATCCACAGATTCAAAAGCCATACCTTGACCTCGAGAAATATATACATACACAAAGAAATTACAAATCTGAATTCGAAAGGCATATACATACAGTCACAGATTCTATATGTTCAATTTTGAAACCTGATTGAGCATATACATACATGCTGTACACTTAAATCCGATTTCCATCACCTAATTTCAATATATATACACGCAGGAACCAAACCCATAATCCCACAACCGAATCATAGCACTAAGTAGAAGATATACACAAGGTTGAGTTCTTATGGCTGCTCAAATCATGTATATAGTACACATATGCCAGAATTAATTATTTTCATAAACACCGATCATATTCATACGAACACATGTCTAATAATCCAACACGATGATTGGCTCTGATACTACTTGTTTTCTAATTCATCACAGATAATTATTTATCTATGATCCAAAAATCATCATGCTGAATTATCAAGAATTAAATAACTGAAGCGGAAGCGTACCTTAATCAGATATGGTTCACGATGATTGATTGTGGTGTTTGGATCTTCTAAATCAATACATAGTCCTTATTTTCCCTCTGATGATGGAATGTCAAAAAGAATGAACAGTACGTCTAATTCAGGGACCATAACTGACTTTATATACTGAATTGCCAGTTAACCTAATCCGTCCCATCATGAATTAGGTAATGGCCTGGTATCTACACATAAAAGCCCATACATTAATTAGACGCATTAAAGCCCGATATACCAAATCGTTATTAGATCACTTTAAATGGGCAGTGGGCTTAACCAAATTTGATAGCCTTTTATTCAATACACAATAATTCACATATAAACTCACACGATTGATTAAAATCCTTACACTATCAAAATGGTAAAATCAATGGACCATGCTTGAGAAAATTGCAGCTATAGAACTTGAGGGAAGATATATGTAAAGTATTGCTCAAATCAAGGTTTAGGTATTTGCTTAAAAGAAATTATTCTGATTATTAGCCAATATAGGTTCAATTAGTTTGGAAACTTAATGACATTGTAAAGAAAGAAAAATAAGCCTTTAAAAATTGGCCCAAAAATCTTTTCATTATCCCCTTGATTTGTCGTCATGGAATTTGCGGGTGCGGACAGGGCCAATTCAATTGCTTCCAAAATGCCGTCACCTGGCTATTTGACAAGTTTCGAATGCCTAATACCAAGAAGCTCCAGATCAAGGTTTTTTGCCATCCATTTATCTGATTGCTGAAATCTAAAAATAGCATACTCAATTTGAACCTGTTGCCCCTTAGTATTAGAAATTTAGGATTTGATATCTCTTGGTCTGGGTTTGATCTGAAGTCAAGAGATGTTAATTTTTATTTTTATTTATTTTTTCATTTTGTTTGAAAGTAACATGTACTTGCTGCATCTATTAAGTATTAGAAAATAAGAATTGTAGCTTTAAATTTCAGTGTTTTAATCTCTTATGTTTCCTTTTCTTTATCTCCATTGTTCTAGTGCTAGCTTTGAAAAATTGAAGGTGTATCCAAATATGTATGTCTTCATGGTACAAATACCAGCTTGGGATGAACGTTATGAGGGACTTGGAGTGTTTGTCATAAATAAGGTAAACTTTATCAATGTGAAATTTTCAAAAATCTGCCATTTTTACAATGTGATTTGAATTAAATTTCGGCTCGATTTATTTTAGTGAGATTATTCAATAATATTAAATTACCTGAGGGATTTAGAGATTGAACCAGTTTGCATTTATTATATGTTGGCAACTCTACTATCTGTTTATCAAATATCCATCGATAGAATGAATAATTCACAATTTTTTTTCAATAATTTACAAATTTGATTATGCATTGATATATATATATATATATATATATATATATAGCAATTGTATGTATGCATAACTGATACCTTAAATAATGATGAGGTCTTTTGAAACATTAGATGATTTGCAAATTTTTGCTTGCAAGTATTTTTTTAAGGGGGAGAGCTATAAGTTTTTCACTTGCATGATTTTGAAAGAATGAAAGAACATTTCTACTGTTTGATGAGTGCGGAGTTGAATATGTAGAATTGCTTGAAGCGGATGCCTGTCTTCTTAAAGTGGACACTGACATTGTTGATTATTATTATTATTATTATTATTATTATTATTATTATTATTATTATTATTATTTTGCTACCTCATAAAAGAGGAAAAGAAATATGTTTCCACTTTCATTAACCTTTGGATTCTTTTATGAAAACTCAAAGAAGTTATGAATGATATAAGGTTATCTATTACTATAATTAATTTCTGATATTTGTGTAAATTATTTAAAGGATTTTAATTCGAGAACTCGATAAAAATTCGTTGGAATTGCACTCTCAGCAAGAAACTCGCTAACTCTATGGGCAATTACCTCATTTGGGAAGATTTTTGCTAATTATTATTTTATTTCCCTTTATTTATTTTTCTTATCCTTTGCCCCTTTCAGTAAACAACCAGATTGAAATTGAGTTGATATAATTTTTGCAAAAACTTCAGGATGATCTATAGGTACTGGGTCAAAAAAATTATGTATCATAAAGATAATGTTAAATACAGACCCTGAAAAACAGATTGGAGGACTCAATTCTAGATATGCAAGGTATCTATGTTACGAATTCTATTTAGTTTCATTAGTGATGTGAACATACTGCTCACAATTTTCAAAGAAGAGTTGAAGGTAACATAATTTGGTATTACATTTTACATCCGGTAGAGTTTATGAATAAAGTATAATTTAGTCTTTTGAATCATTAACCATCTAAAATTGATTATTGTTGTAGAACTAATAAAATGTCTTTATATATTTTTGGTTCATCTAATTAATTGTAATTATGATGAAGAGAATTCAAGAACGGTATTAAGGCATTAATCTTAATTATTAGACATGACATGATTCTTATGCCTCTAATCAAGACTTGATGGAATTCATATTTGTTAGACATGACATGATTCTTATATCTCTAATCAAGAATTGATAGAATTCATGCATATGCTATACTTTTGTAGTAGTACAAACTCAGGAAAGAGAATGAAGAATTAAACAAACAAACAAAAGAAAGGGTTGTAGTTTCAAACCACAGTTTGCCCAAATCAACACTTGGCAGTTGACATCATTTGGAATCGTGAGTAAAATTGTATGGCCAGTTTTAAAAACTTCCATGAATTATTTTCATTATAATAAAAAATATTTGGTTGACATTTTGTTTTTTCTTATTGATCATTTCAAGCATGATTGCCATAGCCAAATAATATAAATTTCACTGGTTTGATTGACTTCTAGGTTCTTGATGCATTGGGAGGACCACTTTTCTGCGCAACCTATGAATCCTTCTTTGCTGTTATGCTTTGTTCATTGCTAGATCTGTTGGGATCTAAAGCTAATGGCTGGAACATGTTTTGAGAGCATCTATATATGTCATAACTTAGTGATTTTGAAAAGCATCTAAGAATAGTTTTATTTTTACCAACTGAAAAGCAGAGGTGTTCATACACATCTGCAAAGCAGATGATGATTGAGAGGTTCTTATTTTTGTATTTTTCCCAATTCAGATATCTGAAAGCCAATAAAGAGGGATTTTGGGAATTTTTGTAGCATTATTGAAAATTATTGTGAAAATACTGGGGCAAATGGATTTGGAGAGGCAAATAGAAAACAACACCATTCAATTTTAGACAATCACAGTAAGATTTTTCTTTTCTTGCATAATATGGAATGATTTAGGTCTTTTTTGCATAATGTTGGACTGATTTTGGTCTTTTCTTGCAGGAGTCAATGAAGATTCTGATGAAGTTTATAAAGAAGTTCAATTTATTGAGATGGATAGAGATTTTTCACACAGTGAGATTGATGGAAGTATGTCAGCACTGATGGAGTCTGATTATAACATTTCAAATTCCCCATTTTCCTACTTTCTTTCCATTAATATTTTTTCCACATTTAAACTGTTGCATCCAGGGGTATAAATTTATATTGGGTATAAAATTGAACTCAGTATAAGTGTTGGGATGATTTGGAGTATGATTTTAATTTCAAGGGCTCAATTCTGATTTTAATTTCAAGGGCTCAATTCCATGGTTTGAAATCTATGTTACTTATATTTGATATTTTATTTTTTAGTTTTATATATAGTATTGCCTGTATTGCCAATAATGTTATTGTGTTTGGTTTATTATTTTAGTTTGAAAGTGTGATTCCTTAATATCAAGTATTATGTAGAAATTATGAAATTTTCATTGTTTAAAAGTTGTTCTATTTGCAGCTAAAAATGATGAAAACACGAGAACGTGAGCGATTCGACTTCAATAAGGAATCCCCTCAGATGAGTCACAAAGTACTGGTATAAGTAATTCCATGATTTATTGACTTGCTATGGCATACCGTCGAGCTGAACGGCAATGAGAAGAGGATGAAGAACTAAGCCAGAAACTACAAGTCAATGCCATTACCGAAAACTGAGGCAATCAACCAAGATTTTGAGGCTAATTTTATGAATTTCTCTTGCCTTGAATTAAGGAGGAAATAAATGCCAAGCACTTTGTAGTAAATTTTCCAAAATTTGTAGTAAGAGGAAGACATTTAAGGATGAAATATTATTCTTGATAATGTTATTTATTCTGCTGGATCATTACGTCTTTAATCAGTCGTTACTTCCCGTGCATCGCACGGGTGGATGAACTAGTATATATAAAAGTAGAATAGTTGTCATCAAAATATACACATAGTTTTCAGTGGTGGACGGATGAGTAACGCGTAAGAACTTGTCCTTGGGAGGGGAACAACAGCTGAAAACGGCTGCCGCCAAAAAAACTTTCTAAATTTGGAATTTTTTGCTAAAAAATAGTATATTAAATATTTTAACAATTATTATTTTACATGTGTCTTTAATTGCATTGTCATCCGTGCTATGTTATTAATAATATCAAAATGTTATTTTTTTCTATTTTATTATTATTCTTTTAATAATTATTGTATTATTTTGAAATCGAAAAATATGTAATATGAGTGTCAAATTAAAGATCACGGTGAGAAGTTTAATTCAAACTAAAAAGTGAGAGAAAATTGTAAATATATTGTCCGTAAAATCATATAAAAAATTAAAGGTAAAGTTTTTTTTTCCTCAATATCTAATTCATTTTAAATTATATCATTTAAGTCCTATAATATTATCTATAATTAGTTAATTAAATTCATTTTAGTCATAGATAATTAATTTCTGTTCTTGTTTTTCTCATCAAATTAAAATTAAAATAAATAATAACTATACGAATTTTTAAGTCAAATTATTTTTATTTATTTACTGATTCTGTTCATTTTTATATTTTATTATAAATTTAAATAAATAGAATATGCAAAAATATATTATAGATTTTAATAATTAGTTCATATAATTTATATTAAACAATTGATCAATCAGTAATTTTTATTAAAATAATAATGTAACAATATGAATAAAGAAATTGTCAGTATGAAGAAAGAAGAATCAATTAATTTAACAATATTTATTAAAATTAATTATTATTTTTTAGAAAAACACTTGAAATTAATAATTAATGTTTAAAAATAAAATTATACCAAAAAGTCTATCTTACACCTTTTTTTGGGAAGAATATGATGAAGAACAATATATGAAAAGAAAAATGTCGATCTTAAGGAGAATATGTAAGTTGAGTTTAGTACATGTATTGTATGAGCCTAATTTTATAGTTCAAAATTTTTTTTAAAAGAGAAAGTTTCATTATTGAATGTTAATTTCATAAATGGAGTTGATATGTTTAAGGTAAAATATCTAAAAACACTTAATTCATGGCATATTTTCCTATAAAAATGATAAAACAATTCAACGGTTTACAATTTTATTAAAATATTAAAAAATAATTATATTCCGTAAAAATGGTGAAACTTTATTTCTTAATTTTATTAACATATATAAACAAAAAGACTCACTATATATATATATATTCATTAATAATTTTTTATTGACATATAATTAAATATACATTTAATTATGTTTAATTAAATGCATCGCATTTAAAAATTAAAAAATATTAATCATGCGAAGGACCTTTTGACTTGAATCCAAGTTCGCGCACCACAAATTTTGATGTTGATTTTCACTTTCATGAATAGTCAATATTGCTTAATTTTTTACATTTATTTATATATATGACCGCATATATTTAATTTGTTATAATTATTTTATTTTATGTAAATTATAATATTTTGGGGGCTATTATTTTTATTCACGTTAGTCAAAAATGTTTGAACAAATTTTTTTATTTATTCTATAAAACATTTATTTTAAAAATTGCATTATTTAATTTAAATTTGAGCAATTGTTTAATTATGTTTTGTCTATAGCAATTTTCGTGTATAACACGGGTATGAGCAACTACAAACGGTACAAATAATGTATTATTTACAGAGATTTTTCAAAATTGATGAAAATTGTAATTTATTTTTATTTTAAGCATTCGTTGATAGTCTATATCATTAATCAAGGTAAATTATGTGTTCAATTTTTTTTTTCTATTTTGTAATAATATTTATAATAAACTTATTCCATATTGTTCTTTCGTAGTCAACATAATGGAAACAGGTGGGAAGTTTGTAATGTTGACCATAAATGAAAAAAGATTGTGGAATGCACATCACTTCTTTCCTTACGCAGCAAGCACTAAACGCCCCAGCTTTTCCTCACCAAAAAGACAACAAAAGAAAATTCCACAACATTTCTTGATATCTTCACTACAATTAGCCAATTCTCGATATTTTCACTATAAGTATCCATTAACAAATACGATTAAATCACAAATCCTCATCCAAAGAATATAAAATAACCCTACGGATTCATAGATTTTTTAGCATCGAGAATTTCCAAGAACAGATCAAAAATGGGTTTGGTTTTAGGGGTTTTTCGCTGCATCAGTACTTCATCTTCTTGTCGAATATCTGATGCTATCATCCAGCATCAGAAAGTCCCTTCTTCAGAAAAAACGAGGACCAAAACTAAGTCAACAAGTGCTCCGATTCTAGTTCCATACTTCCCAACAAACTCACAGCTTTCGCGGTTATAATCGATCGTTACCATCCTCTTATATGCCACTTTTATCGAGTGTGGACATGGGAAAGCTTTGGCAGCCGAAAGATCATGAAATAGCATCACTCGTTACAACTTTGAGATCATTTGCTTCAGCAGAATCAACTTGATTAGTTTATATTCCGCAATCTGTGTAGGCTTTTCAGTTTTGTAGAACATCAGATTTGAATTAATGTAGCGCTTAATTATGTAAGAATGTTTATGCAACATATTTAAATATAAGCTCTTATTCTTTAAATTTCTCTCTTTTTTTTTCAATAGTATTCAATTTCAACCATTCATTAAAAGTCAAGTATACAATATTTACTGTTTTGAGGTCGTTTTCTGTTTTTATTTTCGAAAATACTAAAAACGCTTTCTCAAATACCGAACATGTTCAAGCTGTACTAATATAGATTCTTAATGCTCACATTAGTCTGTTGAATGTAACCATGTTTTCAGTGTATTTTGAAAAGAAATTTAAGTTTGAGTTAGTAGTATTTTGCAAGCAAATTAATTAAAAATATTTTAGTAGTATTCTACAAAATTTCAAAAAGAACGTATTTTTCAGCTTTTCATTTTTAAAAACAGTTTTCAGAAATGACAAAACAAACGCGTTTTCAGCAATTTTGAAAACAAAAATAAAAACAGGAAATACAAAATATTTTCAAAAATGAAAATACAAAATAAAATACAAACAGAACGCCACCTTAACTTTTCAACAAAATTTCAACCGTCAATTATCCTAAAAATTATTATTCATTTAAAAAAAAACTCTTTTTAAACAATATCAAATACATACTAAATTTACATCTACGTATGTATCTACAGCAGGAAATGGGTCTAATTTGAACAACAAATTGGGTGGGACCCAAACTTTGATTGGTCAAATTAAAAGTTTGATTAAATTTTACGTTTCAAGTAGATAAACGAAGTAGTTGTATAAAATCATTCAATGAATGAGAAATTATGGCTGAACGTTGGACTATAGATGAGGAATAAAATGGGAAATAAATGAAATTCAACTTACTTTATTTTTACACAAATCCTAATGATTCTTCATTGACAAATTTATTTTTTTAAATTAAACAAGTAGAAAGTTTTTACTTTTCTACTGACTCAAACGGAATAAGAATAATTAGGTCTAATAATACTATAAGTTTGACTGTTGATTTTTGTTTATAAATAAGGATTTTGAGTTTATTAATATAAATATATAGTTAAAAAGTAATTTAAAAAAATATATGATGAAGAAGTGATTTAAAAAAAAATGTGATGTTTATACAATTTTACCAAACACGCTATGTTAATGGAAAATTTACTACAGAACAACTTGTGCCATATTTCAAATGTTTGGTTTGCCCCCGGCACATTTCAATTGACAAATGTTGAACACAAATACTCACAACGTAAAGATTGCATGTTCGAATTTGGTTAGCACTTTGTTTGTTCAGTGGGTGGTACTCAGAACCTGGTGTCAAGGACCGCAGCTATCACTTAGCCCCTTGACCCACTCGCAGCCGCAGTTTTTCCAACTTTGGTTGTACTTTGTAAATATTGATGTAATTATTGTAATTCTCTTTTAATTGTAAAAGTTTATTATGATTCTTCTACTTTTTTATGTCTACTCCTGTTATTAGAGTTTTTTCTCAAAATTCTATTAAAAGGGGTATTAGAATTTAAAACTTTCAAGCTTTTGGTGTCTGCCCCCTGCACCAACATTTGTAATTTACTTGATAAGATTCAAAGCGCGGAAGAAACGCCGGAAAGTTCCGAACTCAGGTTGTGGTTGGACGGATGAATCATGACCTGATATTCAAGACGCGATGGCTGGACGACGCGGAATAAAAAACCACGACTTTCGAAACGCCACAAGGATTTGCCCAATCTCCTTAATAAGTCTCTGATTTTGAACGCCACAAAGATAGTTAATCTTTGATAAGTTCGAGTTTTGAACGCCACAAGAATTGAAATCTTGATAAGTTCTTGGAGAATAAAAGGAATCCACCTTTTAACGAGTAAAACACTCAAAATGTTTATTCAATAATCGAAGTCTCATTACAATGAATGGAAAAATCGTATAAATAAGCAAAATAAAATCCTAGTCGCTAATTTATTCAAAATAGAATTCTAATTAGACTAAAATTCTAAAATAGGCAAACAAATAATTAAAAACGGAAAAATAATCAAAATCCTCAAAAATGCGGAAAATTAGATTTACGGCCGTAAATGACTTTTTGTTTAAGACTTACGGCCGTGACCATATTCTTACGGTCGTAATGAAGGTTCTGCTCAAATTTGCGATAACTGTGTTACGGTCGTAATTCCAAATGTTACGGCCCTAAAAGGCCTGCTGCTTAATTTTCTGGTTCTTTACGACACGGTTTGATCTTCAAAGCTCGTCCAACCTATTGAATTCTTGTTTTGGCTTGAATATTTAAATTTTCCCGTCAAGCCTGCTATGACTCCGATTGTCGAGGGTCCGGAACACATCATACCCTCCTTCTTTAAGATGATTCGTCCCGAATCATAACTTTGTTCCTATTGTTTCACTTCACCTCCTGGATCAAATGGAAAATTATTGCTTCCATACCATGAGTTCAATAAATTATGCTCATTTGATTGGAAAACATGGAAGAGATGGAGCTTGAACTCCCTTTGTCATACGTAGTGTCGTTGAAGCTTCCAAACATAATTAACCTGCAAAAAAGATTTAAACAAAATGGGAAGGGATAATTAACCTCCCTTTGATAGGCATTTTGTCATCAAGTGGGGGTACCCAGACCCTGTCCAGCTTAGCTCATAATATACGATTTATATCCTCCACCAGTCTCCAAAGCAGGAGCAATGAGAGCGCCTAAGGTTGGCGTAATACTTTTTTTTTCCTTCCAAATGTTTGGTTTTAGGGAGAAAAAAAACATTTTTAAGGCAAAGACAGTCAAAGCTTGGAAGTTGGTTAAGATTCCAAATTAAACAATGTCAAAATACATTATTATTCATGTAATCCAACCAATCTCAGGCTTTTCCTTGCTCACAAAGCTTTATATACATAGTGTAACGTCCCGAATTCGGTGGAGCCCGGAACGTCACTTTTCTAAAATTTCAAATAAACTTATTGCGGAAATTGACTAAATATTTAAATAGCTCATTTATTGGATATAAATTTAGCGACAATTCAGATTTAATAAAGTAATTCTTACAACTAAAAAATAAAAATAAAAATTCTTGATAAGATTAAATGTTTATTTCGAAAATCCACGACTTAAAAATAATATCCAAATTATATTCTTCGCCATTGCCCATCACTCGCCTCCGTCACCGAAATCTGCAAAATTTGTTAAAACAACGGGGTGAGCATTTCAAAAATGAAATACTCAGTAGACTCAACTCCAATAATTAATCTATAAGATAATTGGACAAGTAATCATGCAAATAATGTAGTGACATTCTTTTCTTATTCATAGGCATCACATAGTGAACGCAAATGAACCATTCTTTTCTTAAATCATGCTAGCAGATAAGTTATGACGGGCATAACACAAATTCTCAAATTTATCTCATACGAGATATTCTTTTCTTTTCTCATGCAAATAAGCATACAAGATCACACAAATCCACATAATCACGTGTAATTATAATCTAAATCAATTAGTGGGGGCGAGTCTACCTTTAACGTTACGAGTTCTCAAAAATTGGAGCGGGAAAATACGTCAATCTCTTAATTCTCCAAATGATTCGTCTAGCCAAGAAAAATTAATTAAATCAGTATTTTCGAAAATTAAAGGACTCAAAAAAAAATGCTGCTTAAAATAATCAGGGACTGGAATAACAGATTTTTAAAATTAAGGGATAGAATTTTAAAATATTTGATCTCATGGCCGAAATGACACATTTGAAACACTCGGGGATCAAGGTGCAATTTTCAAAAAAATCAAAATATTATATAACAAACATTATTCTCTCTCTCTGGTTCACAACGCAGAGAAGAGAAAGGGGGTGCGACTTCCAGTCGCACCTATCAAATCCGGCGCCATCGCCGGCGGTCTGCCGGAGTAACGCCGCCGTCCAGTGGCGACGAGTGCGCAGGACAAGAAGAGGTTAGGTCTAAGGGGTTTTGGGCTGTTTATGGGTGCGGTTCTTGAGGCAAACCGAGGGGGAATCCGAGGCTGTTCGTGGGTTTCCGGCGATGGTTCGGCAATAAGACGGCGGTGAGGTAAGAAATTGGTTTTTCTGGGTTTATTCCTTGCTCTTCTTGGGTTTTGATTTGAGTTTGGAAGAATTTTGGGAGGTGGGCTGTGGTGTGCGGTCGAGGTGTTGTCTCGATGAGGGTGGCTCGCGATGGTGATAATGGTTCCGTCGGTGTTGGTTGATGGCGATGATGGTGGTTCGTCGGTGAGTATAGTGGGTATGGTCGGGCAGTGGCGATTGAGGTGTTGAATTCTGTTGATTGGGTTATGTGGTTTGCAGATTGGTAGGGTGCGTGATGGTTTGGGTTGCAATTTGGTTGTTTTGGTGCACGATTGGGGAGTAATGGAGATTGGTTTGCACTCGGCTATGGAGGTTTGAGGTGTGTGTGTTTGGTTCGTTTCTGTAGAATTGTGGGTGGTTGGACATCATGAATGGAGGCTCGATCGGCAAGGACACCGGCTGCCAGTTTGGTGGAAGGTTGGTGTGGGATTTGCAGTAAACTGGGCAGGCTGATGATGAGCTCGGTGGTGATGTTGCAGAAACAGAAATTATCGATGATGATACCTGAATTCCAAAAGCTGAGTCGTGAAAAATCTGATCATGCAGAAGAGTTTAAAATAGCTGGGGATTAGTTTTGGTTTCAAACTGGACTGCAGAACGATTATATGTGATAGGATTGGTTGGTTGAGAATTGGTTAGGATGGTGATCATGATTTGTAGAGATAATGATGAATTTAAAATTTGAAGTGTAATTATAATGATAAACTCAGTTTTGAAATAAAATTATCTGGTGATTTTATTTGAATAAAATAAATAGATAATTAAATAAATAAATGAAATTTGGATTATTTTAAAAAAAGTATATTTTGAATTTATTGGACTAAAAATTAAATTTGACGGAAATTTATATATATATTTTTTTTTTGGCTCAAAATTTACAACTTGGCTAAACGAACACTCCTTTAAATAAAAATTGGAAAAGTCGTAGCGACGCGCATTTAAAGTTTTAAAACATTTAACTTAAAAAGAAATGAAAATTTCCGGTCGCTACAACCCTACCACCTTAGAATAATTTCGTCCTCGAAATTTAAAAACTTACTTGGTCTAAAATATCTGGATACTTGGCCAGAATTTCTTCTTCTTTTTCCCATGTAGCCTCATCGCTACTATGTCTACCCCACTGGACTTTGACTAGAGCAATTTCTTTATTTCTTAAGACATGGACTTTTCTATCAATGATGCACATGGGTGCCTCTTCATAATGTAGATTCTTCTGAATTGGGATTGACTGAAAATTCACCACGTGACTGGGGTCGTGAACATATTTTCTCAACGGAGAGATGTGAAAAACATTGTGTATAGCTGAGAGTTCGGGTGGCAATGCTAAACGATAAGCCACGATACCTACTTTCTCCAATATTTCAAAAGGTCCGATAAACCGAGGCCTTAATTTCCCTTTCTTGCCAAAACGAATAGTACCCTTCATAGGAGAGATTTTCAAAAACACTTTCTCTCCAATCACGAACTCCAAGTCTTTTCTCCTCTGATCGGCATAGCTTTTCTGTCTATCCTGGGCAGCTTTAATTCGCAATCTGATTTTCTCGATAGCCTCTACAGTCTTTTCAATTAACTCGGGACCCAATATCTTCCTCTCGCCAACCTCATCCCAATATACCAGAGATCGGCATCTTCGCCCATACAGTGCTTCATACGGTGCCATACCAATGGTAGCCTGAAAACTGTTATTGTAAGCAAACTCCACCAATGGCAAGTGAGTCTCCCAATTTCCGCTCAGGTCTAGTACACAGGCTCTAAGCATATCCTCTAAAGTCTGAATGGTGTGCTCAGACTGCCCGTCTGTTTGTGGGTGGTAAGCGGTACTAAAATTTAATTTAGTCCCCATAGCCGTGTGTAAGCTCTTCCAAAATCTCGAAGTGAATCTCGGATCCCTATCTGAAACAATAGATGCTGGAACCCCGTGAAGTCGAACGATCTCCCTGATATAAATCTGGGCCAAGTGATCTATACTGAGAGTCATCCGCACTGGAAGAAAATGTGCTGACTTTGTAAGTCGGTCTACAATAACCCAAATGGCGTCATGTCCCCTCACTGTTCTTGGTAAGCCTGTTACGAAATCCATGGAAATTTTCTCCCATTTCCATTCCGGAATGTCTAAAGGATTTAGCAGTCCTGACAGTCTTTGATGTTCAGCCTTGACCTGCTGGCAGGTCATGCATCGTGAGACGAACTTGGCAATACACCCTTTCATATTCCTCCACCAGAATGTGGTACGCAAATCTCGATACATCTTTGTTCCTCCTGGATGAGCTGCATATGGAGCTGAGTGGGCTTCCCGCAATATCTCATTCCTGATCTGATCATCTTTCGGTACACACAGGCGACCCTTGAATAATAGTGCCTTGTCAATTCCGATTTCAAAATCTGCTCTCTTGCCAGTTCCAACTTCGGCTTTGATCTTTCCCAAAAACTTATCACTTTCTTGAGCCATCACGATTCTGCTTCTCAAATCTGGTTGAACTGTCAAATTTGCCAATCTGCTAGAACTTTGGATTCCTGGGTTTCTCACTTCAATTCTCAAATTCTGAAAATCCCGGATCAACTGTTCTTGTACTGTTCCAAAACTGATAATTGACCCACATCCTTTCTGCTTAGTGCATCTGCAACCTTATTAGCCTTGCCCGGGTGGTAAAGAATGGTACAATCATAATCCTTCACCAGTTCCAGCCATCGACGCTGTCTCATGTTCAATTCCTTCTGAGTGAAGAAATACTTGAGGCTTTTATGGTCGGTGTAAATCTCGCATTTACTCCCATATAGGTAATGCCGCCAAATCTTAAGAGCGTGTACAACGGCTGCCAGTTCTAGATCATGCGTCGGATAGTTTCTCTCGTATGGCTTCAACTGTCTCGAAGCATAGGCAATCACCTTACCTTTCTGCATCAACACACATCCTAAACCATGTTTCGAGGCATCGCTGTATATCACAAAACCCTCAGATCCATCCGGCACTGCTAACACTGGCGCTGAAACCAGTCTTTTCTTCAATTCCTGGAAGCTTCGTTCACACTGCTCCGTCCACTGGAATTTTACACCCTTTCGTGTCAACTGAGTCATGGGACCCGCTATCTTAGAGAAACCTTCTATAAATCGCCGATAATATCCAGCTAGTCCCAAAAAGCTTCTTACATCACCGGCATTCGCTGGCGTAGTCCATTTACTCACTGTCTCCACTTTTGACGGATCAACTTCGATGCCATTGATTGTAACAATATGACCCAGAAAGCCTATCTTCTCGAGCCAAAATTCACATTTCTTAAATTTGGCGTATAACTTTTCTGCCCGTAGTGTCTCCAACACGATTCTCAGATGTTCTGCATGCTGTTGTGAATCTTTAGAATAGACTAGAATATCATCAATGAAAACAATAACGAACTTATCCAAGTACTGATGGAAAACCCGGTTCATCAAGTCCATAAATACTGCAGGTGCGTTCGTAAGACCGAATGGCATCACCGTGAACTCATAGTGTCCATATCGAGTCCTAAACGCTGTCTTTTGTATATCCGTAGACTTGATCTTCAATTGATGGTAACCGGACCTTAAGTCCATCTTTGAAAATACCGCAGCTCCTTTCAGTTGATCGAACAAATCTTCGATTCTGGGCAGGGGGTACTTGTTCCTTATCGTCAACTTTTTCAATTCCCGATAGTCCATGCACATTCTCATACTGCCATCTTCACAAATAGCACAGGTGCTCCCCACGGAGACACACTTGGCCTGATAAAGCCCTTCCCTAGCAGTTCTTCCAGTTGGACCTTCAGTTCTTGTAATTCTTTCGGTGCCATACGATACGGGGCTTTCGAAACAGGGGCAGCTCCTGGCACCAAGTCAATAGCAAATTCCACTTGCCTATCAGGCGGAGTACCAGATAGGTCTTCTGGAAATACATCTTGATAGTCACACACAACTGGCACTGACTCCAATTTGATTTCCTCAGCGGGCTTTCCTTGGAGGTTAACCAAATAACTCTGACAGTTTCCCTTAGCAATCAGCTTTTCGACTTGCATAGCCGAGATAAGGCGAGGTAGTGCTTTAACCTTCGAACCATAAAATCTAAACACCTCATCCCCATTCTTCCGAAATACTACTTCTTTCTCATGGCACATGATCGCGGCACGGTTAGAACTCAGCCAGTCCATTCCTAGGATAATGTCGAAGTCCTTCATCGGAATAATATTCAGGTCTGCCTCAAGTACTATCCCATCAAAATCTATTCGTACAGCCTTGACTATCCTACTAGTATCAAGAATTTCTCCTGACGGTAAGCTTACTTCAAGCACACTACCAGTTGTCTCTCCCATTAAATTTAATCTAGTTAAGCATGAGTCGGCAATAAATGAATGCGTAGCACCCGAATCTATTAGGACGTATACGGGGGATACCAGAAACAGATAAAATGCCTGTTATCGTCGTTCATATTATTAATTCGAGCTATGCATGATACATGAAATTAAGGGATATAGATATTAAAATAACGGTGTACCTGCAATCACGTCGGAGTCCTCAACGGCATCCATGGCAAAAACTCTAGCCTTCCCTTTCCTGTTCTGGTCTATGTTCTTTTTCTGGTCCGAGCCTTGAGCAGGTGCTGTGTTACAATCTCGAGCAAAGTGGCCCGGTTGGCCACATCGGTAACAAACAACCTTGTTGCCAAAGAGGCATTCTCCTTTGTGTGTCTTCTGGCACTTTGGACATGGTGGGAGGAAACTGGTCACCTGACCTCTGTTAGGTCCTGTATTCTGTCTCTTATTGAAATTCTGGTTCCTGTTCTGATGATGACCATGCCATTTCTGTTTACCTTGATTGTTTCGATTGCCTTGAGTGCCAATCTTTGCACCAGCAAAAGCCACAGCCTGAGCTTTCTTCACAACTTCTCGGTAAGTGGGCAGTTCATGCGAGCCAACAATCTGCCTGATATCCGAACGCAGACCTCTCTCAAATCGGCGTGCCTTCTTAACTTCGGTTTCCACTAGATGTGGAGCATACCGTGACAGTTCCTCGAACTTCCGTTCATAGTCAGTGATGTCCATCTCACCCTGAACTAGCTGTAAAAACTCGGTCTCCTTGTGGTCTCAGAGGGCTTGTGGGAAGAACTTTTCTTTGATCTCTTCCTTAAACTCTTCCCAGGTCAACGCTGCCTGCTCCTCTTCGGTCCTAGTCCGTGATGCAGACTCCCACCAAAAGCCGGCCCTACCGATCAACATAAATTCTGCACAAGTAACTTTCTTGTCCTCAGGGCAAGAGATATGCTTGAAAATCCTCTCGATCCCCTGTAACCACTCCTCCACGGCCAATGGATTGTCCCCGCCATCAAAAGTAGGCGGACGGTACCTCCTGAATTGTTCAATAATGGGCACTGAGGAACCTGCTGGGGCCTGCCTCAAATCCTGAACTGCCTGCAGTAGGTCTCTAATGATATTGGCCTGGTTTGGGGGATCCTGCCTTGGAGCAGTCTGACCTTGGTTGGTCTGATTCGGTGCATCTCTGATTAAGCGCCGAGACATTTTCCTTTATCACGTAAAACAAATAGGTTTATTATTTCTTGATAGGAAAATACAGACAACCAATCATCTCATACATTCAATCTTAATAACAACGTGAAACATAGCTCGTGAAATAAATGAATCTCTTTATTAATAAATAAAATTCCTCAATGAGAATACATTATTATTTCAGGAATGGGAAAAACTGTTGAAAAGGAAAAATGCCAAAACACCTATCACTAGTCCTATCCCACTAAATGTGACTATTGATAGGGGTAGTCCTGGGCGTGCCAGGTGTATAATCTGGGACACCGGGTGAGGCACATGGTGAACCTGGGGAGTAGTCTGGTGATTCTGAAACATAACCTTGTAATCCAGGCGTATAATCATAGGTCCCTGACTGAGCATCAGATATTTCATCTGGCTCCTCCTCGTCATCCGATATTACTATCACTTCTGGTGTGAATGCTGGCACTGATGCAGGGACTCGGAAACGATCCCATCGCATTACAAATTCGTCGCAGACAGTCTGGAAGCTTATGTCTTCTCCCAGACGTCTCTTTACATCATCATAAAATGCGAACGCCTTAGTCTTCTTATTTTTTGGGAATGACAATATAAGTTGGAGGATGAACTGAGCGTCAGTCATCCTAAATCCGCTGGCCATGAAGTGATGGCGCATGTCGCAGAAGCTAAGAATGTGGTCTGAAATCCATCTAGATGGTGCCATGTCTAAAATCGAATTATGCAAAGTCCAGTTAGGGTGTCATTATTTATTTAATTCTAAGGACGAAATATTTTATTAAAAAAATGTCTTAAATCGTACTAATTCCCATTATGCTCCAAAACTCGTTTCTTTATTTCTTTCTCATTTTTCGGATACTAGTTTTTTTTCTAATTCTTTCTCGTCTTCTATTTTCTTTTCTTGTCAAATTCTCAAAACATTTATTCTCAAGTATCCGAAATATATCAATAAAGTAAACATACTAAACTTCTTTACCTTCGGAGTCGGGGGAAAATGATGGCAATGGCAAAATGTCGTCAGAACATTATTTCTATTATTTTTAGAAAAATTTATTTTCTTGTTTTTAAAAAAAAATTTGCAAGTCTACAGAAACGTAGACCCGCTCTGATACCACGCTGTAACGCCCCGAATTCGGTGGAGCCCGGAACGTCACTTTTCTAAAATTTCAAATAAACTTATTGCGGAAATTGACTAAATATTTAAATAGCTCATTTATTGGATATAAATTTAGCGACAATTCAGATTTAATAAAGTAATTCTTACAACTAAAAAATAAAAATAAAAATTCTTGATAAGATTAAATGTTTATTTCGAAAATCCACGACTTAAAAATAATATCCAAATTATATTCTTCGCCATTGCACATCACTCGCCTCCGTCACCGAAATCTGCAAAATTTGTTAAAACAACGGGGTGAGCATTTCAAAAATGAAATACTCAGTAGACTCAACTCCAATAATTAATCTATAAGATAATTGGACAAGTAATCATGCAAATAATGTAGTGACATTCTTTTCTTATTCATAGGCATCACATAGTGAACGCAAATGAACCATTCTTTTCTTAAATCATGCTAGCAGATAAGTTATGACGGGCATAACACAAATTCTCAAATTTATCTCATACGAGATATTCTTTTCTTTTCTCATGCAAATAAGCATACAAGATCACACAAATCCACATAATCACGTGTAATTATAATCTAAATCAATTAGTGGGGGCGAGTCTACCTTTAACGTTACGAGTTCTCAAAAATTGGAGCGGGAAAATACGTCAATCTCTTAATTCTCCAAATGATTCGTCTAGCCAAGAAAAATTAATTAAATCAGTATTTTCGAAAATTAAAGGACTCAAAAAAAAATGCTGCTTAAAATAATCAGGGACTGGAATAACAGATTTTTAAAATTAAGGGATAGAATTTTAAAATATTTGATCTCATGGCCGAAATGACACATTTGAAACACTCGGGGATCAAGGTGCAATTTTCAAAAAAATCAAAATATTATATAACAAACATTATTCTCTCTCTCAGGTTCACAACGCAGAGAAGAGAAAGGGGGTGCGACTTCCAGTCGCACCTATCAAATCCGGCGCCATCGCCGGCGGTCTGCCGGAGTAACGCCGCCGTCCAGTGGCGGCGAGTGCGCAGGACAAGAAGAGGTTAGGTCTAAGGGGTTTTGGGCTGTTTATGGGTGCGGTTCTTGAGGCAAACCGAGGGGGAATCCGAGGCTGTTCGTGGGTTTCCGGCGATGGTTCGGCAATAAGACGGCGGTGAGGTAAGAAATTGGTTTTTCTGGGTTTATTCCTTGCTCTTCTTGGGTTTTGATTTGAGTTTGGAAGAATTTTGGGAGGTGGGCTGTGGTGTGCGGTCGAGGTGTTGTCTCGATGAGGGTGGCTCGCGATGGTGATAATGGTTCCGTCGGTGTTGGTTGATGGCGATGATGGTGGTTCGTCGGTGAGTATAGTGGGTATGGTCGGGCAGTGGCGATTGAGGTGTTGAATTCTGTTGATTGGGTTATGTGGTTTGCAGATTGGTAGGGTGCGTGATGGTTTGGGTTGCAATTTGGTTGTTTTGGTGCACGATTGGGGAGTAATGGAGATTGGTTTGCACTCGGCTATGGAGGTTTGAGGTGTGTGTGTTTGGTTCGTTTCTGTAGAATTGTGGGTGGTTGGACATCGTGAATGGAGGCTCGATCGGCAAGGACACCGGCTGCCAGTTTGGTGGAAGGTTGGTCTGGGATTTGCAGTAAACTGGGCAGGCTGATGATGAGCTCGGTGGTGATGTTGCAGAAACAGAAATTATCGATGATGATACCTGAATTCCAAAAGCTGAGTCGTGAAAAATCTGATCATGCAGAAGAGTTTAAAATAGCTGGGGATTAGTTTTGGTTTCAAACTGGACTGCAGAACGATTATATGTGATAGGATTGGTTGGTTGAGAATTGGTTAGGATGGTGATCATGATTTGTAGAGATAATGATGAATTTAAAATTTGAAGTGTAATTATAATGATAAACTCAGTTTTGAAATAAAATTATCTGGTGATTTTATTTGAATAAAATAAATAGATAATTAAATAAATAAATGAAATTTGGATTATTTTAAAAAAAAGTATATTTTGAATTTATTGGAATAAAAATTAAATTTGACGGAAATTTATATATATATTTTTTTTTTGGCTCAAAATTTACAACTTGGCTAAACGAACACTCCTTTAAATAAAAATTGGAAAATTCGTAGCGACGCGCATTTAAAGTTTTAAAACATTTAACTTAAAAAGAAATGAAAATTTCCGGTCGCTACAACCCTACAAGTCAAATCATTTTCAAACATCAATTTCATATTAATCGATTGTAATTTATAATTACACAACTTCACAATCACACTTACTCCCCATCCCAGGTTAATTACAAAAAAATACCATTCATTTTATTAAAAATTTCAAATATATCACTAATGTTTCAAAATGACGCAAACTACGACTTATGTTTAAAATTCTTACAAATTATACCATTCTCTTAACATTCTAGATAGTTGGATGTTAAATGATGACACGATGATGATGTGGCCTTATCTTCTATCAAGTTGGCGTCATATAAGCATTGAAATAATTTTTTTTTTTCATTTTTAAAAGAGGTTACACATAGTGTTTTATTTTTTTTTAATGAAAAATTGAAATTTAAAAATAAAAAATAATACTTTTGTCACATTTCAATTATAAATTTTTATATTGTATTTTTAAAATTATTTATTTTTCACTTTTTAAAATTGATCAATTTTATGTTTATATTATATATAAGTATTAAAAAAAAATGTGTAATTTTTTTTAATTTTTTTTTTTTACGTTTTATTAATTTTTAATTTTCTCGTATTTTGGATGTTTCAATCTTCTATCATTTGGTTTTTTTTTTTTAGGACGTTTTGTTTAAAAATGTTTGAAAAATCAAAAACTGTGAGCTTGACTAAGAATGAATGGTTGAAATTGAGTTTTAAAAGTTGTGGTGAAATTTTTGGATTTATCAAATAGGCTCTACGTGGTAGAAAAGTTGCAGGTTCTATGAAATGAGTTTTTAAAATTAATTATTTAGCCTCTGTTCGGTTGTCAAAATTCTTTTTTTTTTTTTGCAATTTCACTGTAACCGATGCAAGCCTGTTAGCTAGTGACCCAATGCATCCTGTCATGTACAGTGCAACACTGAAATAAAGCCCGTCCATGTCTGTTGGCCCCATCTCAGTACACGTTAAAGCCACTTTAATTAATCTTTCAACTGCCAAAATCTTCCATCTCTCTGCAAGAATGACACCCTATTCCAATTTTGACGAAAAACGCCCCTCCCCATTTTTAACCCACCTCCTGCTTCCCAGACTTCCCCATCTCCAACAAGGACTGGCTGGCTCATGAGACCAACCACTCGGTGGCAAACCCGTTTGAACAAAGAACGCCAGCGAAAGAGGCTAACTGTACGGAAGATGGATCCCTTGATGTTCACGGTATGTGAGCCAGACGCATATTACTTCCCACCATAGCTCATTTTCGTATAACCTCTTGTATGACATGCCTCCATCTCTTTTGCATTTTTTTTCCAGGTAGGACGGGAAGTCCCTTACAACACACGGTCTTCTCCAAAAAAGAAGGAAAAGGTCAACGACGATCGCAAGCGCGTCAGTTGGAAGTGGGATGCTGCTGGACGAACACATTTTTTTGCCCACTGTGTGGAGGAGCTTGAAGACGAGAAAAGATCCGGTGCAGGCTTGAAGTCGGAAAGCTGGAAACGAATAGCCAACTCACTAACCGCATGTTTTGGCGAGGTTTGTTCTGATACCCAAGTTCGTAACTATTGGCATTCTCAGAAGAGCCTCTGGAGCATTACTAATTCCCTCCGTTCAGAAACTGGGCTGGGATTCGACCCTTATACCGAAACTATCACCGATGATGATGCCTGGTGGGAGGAAGGGGCAAAGATATTTTTCACTACACATGCTGTGAGCACATTCTATCTGTTCGGATGTCAACTGGATTGCACTATTTTCAAATCTGAAATGGCTAATTACAAGTGGCAATAAGCATACAAGTTAAGGATCAAAGTGTTACACATTTAGAATTGTTGCTTCTTAATTTGTGCCTGAGAAGCTTGGCTACGAAATTCAGCCATTTCTGTGGAGATGAAAGTCAACTTTAGTGATAGGCTGGGTTGGTGCGGGATAGAATTTCTTTCATGATTCTCTGCACTAAGTTGTGAGTAAAATGGGTAAATAACACATAAGAGAGTGGTAGTGGGTATAGCAGAACAAAAACTGGTGGAGGAGATGATAGGTATTTAAGAAAAAATCATAGTTAAATGTCCTGACCTTGCCTTTTTCTCAAACTATTAAAAAATTCTCTATTTACAATGGAAAGCAGGGCACTTTGTTACTGAAACCAACATTATACTTGATCAAGGTATCAAAGCTAAAGTTGAAAGCGTTTCTAATCATCACTTTGTGTTGAGTGAATTCGGTTGTCCACCCTTCAAATATAGTAATTTTTAGCCTTTACGATGGACAATAATTCTTTGAACAAATATTGGTAATTTCGAAAACTGCTGCTCTTATTTTTTGCGCGAAGTGCCCCTCCTCTAATAACAAGATATAAGACGATGCATATCACTCATTATTTTATAGTTTTGGTTCAAGTAATCTAACATTATACGTTCTTGGATTTTAAAATCTGTGATGGTGGAAATGTGTGACACTTATTTTCAACTGGGGCATCCGCCTAATTGGGGACAAGTACTTGCATTATCTCAGTCTTTTGATACTCCTTTTCCACTTAGTAGGTCATCGTTGAATTCCTCCAGATAGTTTCAGAAATTTCTCCCCATTTATTTTTATACATTGCACCTTTTCCTCAGAACGAATCTGTTTTTATATTAGTGGTGCGCGTGTCTGGTAATTTATTTGTAGCATCACTCAAATTTATAATTAAATGTTGTGCAGGTCAATCCAGACGTCCACAAGTTGAAGAACAAGAACATCGCAGAATTGCTTCAATATGGAGACATTTTGTTCAAGAGCGTGACGTCAACTGGGGAACACGTTGTGTATGCATCGACTGCGGGGGGGTCCTGCTGATTTACCAGATATAACCCAGCGGCTGGACTTGAATTTTGACCCCAACCAACCCCACGGGGATGTGGTCTGCCTCCAATCACCTGCATGGCCAAATGAAATTGCACGGTCTAGTCCGACTCCTCGCACTGGAAGGACCGCAGGAAGCAAGCGCAAGTCCACCGCTGCTGGTCCAAGTCCTGTATGGAAAAAAACAAGCTATTTTTGGAGCTCAGTTAATTGGAGCGTTCAACGATGCCTGTCATTCGAAGATGAACAAAGAACCACCGATTCCACATATGTCTTCATGTATGCCGTTCTTGAAAGAACTCATGGAATATAATGATGACCTTTTTATGTATGGTGCGACGTTATTGGGGAGCAACGTTGGTCACAGGGCAACGTTCCTGAGCATGGATACCATGGAGATGAAGGTACGGTAGTTGTTGTATATGCAACGCCAAGGCTTCCAGTAAACCTGGAAATTGACTCCATTGTTCTCATTTGTGTTCCGCTATTGTAGTTGTGGATATCATTGAACTTGTTTACAGTTGTTTGCTTTGCTTTCAATTTCTTTGATGCTTTCTGTTGGAGAACAATGAAAATGTAATGTGAGAAAACGATGGAGCTTAGCTATTCCACCATACGTCTATCACGTGGGCATTGTAGATTCAACTATACCGTACTCCAATGTTGAACCACAAAATTTGACATCAAAATTATAAATGAACTAGTATATAAACATAACATTTCACCCAATTCAATTTACACCTTCAAAATCACGTGCAAAGAGGAAGCAAGAAAGTTAAATATGTACACTTCTTTCAGAAAGGATACTGAAAAGTTGATGGTATTTTGACAAAGTAGGTGAAACGGTAGAATTATTTGGGACAACCCATGTGGAGTCTATAAAGAGGGGAGCACATTATCACAAAGAGCATACATTTCTTTTCCATAAACATTCGTGTTTTACATCAACCTTTTTTCATACTTGCTCATGGATTCCTACACACTCCTGCAGGAAATTCATAAACTTAAAGAGGAAGATACATCTTTCTCCCAGTTCTGCAATATTGCTAATCACATGTTTCAGTTCATTTATGACAAATTTGTGAACTCACGTGGCGAGAACATTGCGCATGGAATTGTTGGGCAACAACTAGTAGATCACGTACAGAATCAACAAAGTGGGGTAGATTGCTTGAAATTATGTCGCATGCGACCGCTTGCGTTTAGAGAACTAGTAAGCCATTTGCGAGAGTATTATGGACTCATCGATTCATGATACATTTCTGCTGAAGAGAAGATGTGTTTCACCCTTTTCATATTGGGGCATTCGGTGGGAATGCACTTAGCACATATTTTCTTTGGTCATTCCACTGAGACAATCCATACCCATTTCCACAGTACCCTGGCGAAGCTTAAGCAGTTTTCCACTCAAATGATATGACCACATCCGAACTACCTTAATGGTGTAGGCGCTCATGCACCAACAAATCCAAGACGTTGACCATTTCGGGTAAGAAATTTGTTTTTTTAGTAAATAAAAAAATTGCCTAGTGCATGACTAAATTTACAATTGTTTGTTGTGTACTCGACAGGATTCTATTGGCGCAATCGATGGGACGCACATACCTGCAGTCCCATCAACGGCCACAGCGGAGCGATTTCGAAACAGACACGATGTTCACACGCAAAACATGTTGGCCGTTGTTGACTTCGATATGTGCTTCACATTTGTTAGTGCTAGAAGGGAAGGTTTGACACATGACAGCAGGATGTTGCATGCGGCAATGGTAGACCAAAGTAGTAACTTCCCGTTCCCTGCGGGGCAATAAATTCTACGTCGTGGATTCCGGTTTCATTCATCGACGTGGTTTCCTGGGTCCATACAGGGGACCAAATGCGCACTATCATATGCAAGAATTTCACAGAGAGTCGACTTCACAGGCACGACAACCGAGGAATCGTGAAGAGTTATTCAACTATGTGCACTCCTCATGCAGAAATGTAGTGAGACGTTGTTTTGGAGTCTTGAAGAAAAGATTTATAATACTTCAACGTATGCCCGAGTATGAATATCCGACACAGATATCGATTGTGTTGGCAACTGTCCCTGTTCACAACTTCATTCAAAAGATCGATTCGACCGACCCCGCTTTTGTTGCCGCTGATAGTCCGAACTACGTTCCGCGCGAACCAGACTATAATTAGGATCGGGAACGAGAAAGAAGCCTTGCGCATCAAACCGCACATGACCGCCACGTGTGAGATTTATTTCATGAAAGCATTACGAATGAATTATGGGATATGTAGTTTCACGTTGAGTACGTATTATTATTCTGTGTTGCCGTTCATGTCATTTACAATGTTATTAATAATCTGTTTGTTAAAATTTTTATTTTGTAAAACATGTTTTTTTATGATTTCTAATTTAAATGTGTGGTTGAAAAATAGAGAGAGAAAATGTGTGTGGTTAAAAAGTGATTTTTAAGAATTGTGTTGGAAAAAATATGTTCAAAAATATGTTTGCCAAATACAAACCGAAAAATGCAACATTAAGGCTCTATTATCTTTACTGTTTTAAGGTCGTTTTCTGTTTTTATTTTCAGAAACGCTAAAAACGCGTTCTCTTTACCATTTTCGAAATCGAATTTTGGAAAAAAAAAAAAAAAAAAATTTGTACACATAACGCCCAAAACCTCATTTTGGGCATTTTGTGTGTATTTCGACAAAAAATGTCCAAAACGCGGAAAACACGTTTTGGGATTTTTTTTTATATAAGAATTATCTTAACTTGGAACTAAGCTTAATATAAAGTTTTCATTTTTTTATTCTTTTTTTTTTAGAATTATCCAAACTTGAAACTAAGCTTAAATAATTTATTATTATTATTATTATTATTATTATTATTATTATTTGAGGAGAATTATCCTAACTTGGAACTAAGCTTAAATAAAGTTTTATTGAATTCAATATCAACATTATAAAAACAAATTAAGTGAGAATTCTTGTTGTTATATTTCAAAAAATGCACTGATAAATGGACTCTGGTGATTTTGAAAGAACTTACATTTTCTGGATTTTAATAGAGCTTTCTCAAATCTCGAACATGACCAAGCTGTGTTAATATAGACTCTTAATGCTCACATTAGTGTGTTGCATGTAATCATGTTTTCAGTGTATTGTGAAAGGAAATTTGAGTTTGAGTCAGTAGTATTCTGCAAGCAAATTAATTAAAAATAGTGTAAGTAATATTTTGCAAAATTTCAAACAGAACGTGTTTTCCAGTTTTTCATTTTCAAAAACAGTTTTCAGAAATGACAAACCAAATGCGTTTTTAGCAGATTTGAAAACAAAAATGAAAATAGGAAATACAAAACATTTTCGAAAATGAAAATACAAAATAAAATACAAACAGAAGGCCACCTAATCAAATTTTTTGTAGATTTTAATAAAAGTTGATGAGATGTGTGATTGAAAAGTTATGGAAGTCATAAATTATATGATTGAGATCGATTATTTACTTTTAGTCTGTACCAAACAGGGATATTTGAAAATATCAGTCAAAGCAGCAACAAACCCGGTGAGCGGAGTGTTCGGCAGCGTTTATTTTTTAAAAGTTTGGTATTTTCTAGGTAAATCAATGATTGAAAATTGGAAAGAGAAAATGTGTGTGATTAAAAAGTAGCTTTAAAAATTGTATTGTTTATAAATTTATTTATAAATTGTAATATTGCGTAAAAGAAATGATTATTAAGTTTTTCAATTCCTTGCCTGGCAAGCACAGAACACGACTTCCTCACCAAACGACACATTTCTATAACATCTTACATCTTCACTATAAATGGCCATTTACAAGTTCCAGTAATCACGCATTCTCATACGCAGTCTAGAAAGCTAAATCATCTCACAGCTTTCAGAAGAAAAAAAATGGGTTTATTTGTAAGGTTTTGAGCTGTTTCAGGGAATCATCTTCTTCTCAAGTCTCTGATGCTATGATCCAACATCGTAAAGCCCCCTCATCAGAGAAACCCAAGAGCAAAATTAAGTCAAAAGGAGCTCCGATTCCAGTTTCTTACTTCCCGTTGAACTTACAGCTTTCCCGCTTGTAATCGCTCAGTTTATCAGTTTCTCTGATTTGCAGATTTGATCGGGTCTGCATGGGATTTCTTTGGCATATAATGAAACTGCTGCTCAGCACTGAAACTTTTAGGGTTTGATTTCTTTGGTAGAATTCTGTAAATGACGAATCGTGATTTTCGATCAATTTTAAGATGATTAATTTGCTTTAGTAGATTCAAAGTGATTTATGTATCTTCTTCGATCTTGATTTTAATTTAAGCTATCAAAATAAAGAATTAAGTTGAGAAGAAAACAGAGAAAAAAATTAAAGGAAACAAATTCGACGTCGTACCACCTATTGGCTTCAAATCGACCAATCATCAATTGAGTAGAAAAACTGTTCGATCAATATACATATCATGAAGGGAAAGAAATCAATTGCAAATATTGAGTGAAGGGAAAAAATGATGTCCCGATTTTGTTTATTGCTATTAAAATCTTGCCGCTTCATTAAAATTTTGGGAAGTCCCAAAATTTTCTAGAAGTCAAAGTCAAAATAATCTTTGAAAAGGGAAAAGAAAATAACTATACAATTAAAATTTTCATTTTTTAAATATAACAAACTTAAATTTTTTTTTAAAAAATCAGGTGTTAATTAATTAATTAATTAATACAATATTATAATAATTATATTGAGTTGCCAAACAAAGGCTAATATTAAATAATAAAATCAAAACAATGCATAATTCACAACAACTTTATCCCAACCCAACCCCGTACTCACCCCACCCACCCCGACACCCACAGACCCACCCCACCCCACCCCACCCCATAAAAAAAAAAAATTCCTTCTACTTTTCACACCCACCCCCACCTCCAACACCACCTTACCCACCCCACCCCCCACTCCTCCCCAACCCAACCCCGCCCGCCCACCCACCCAACCATCCCACCACCACTCACCCACCACAAGAATGATTTTAATTCTATTTTTTCTCATCTCACCCACCCACCCACCAACCCCAACTCAACCACACCCCATCCACCCAATCACCCACCCACTAGTCCCATCCCATCACACCTACCCACCCACCACGCCCACCCACCCCACTCCAAAAATAAATTTTTTTTGAAATATTTTTTCACCATTCCCCACCCCACCCGACCATACCCTACCCCACCCCACCTCACCAACAATGATTTTTTTTCTACTACCTTTCTACAACTCGCCAAGACCCTACCCTAACAACACTCACCCCACCCAAAATTAATTTTTTTCTTCTAATTTTCAACTCCCCCACCACCCTCGCCCCAGAACCTACCCCAACCGGCCTCATCCAAAATGATTTTTTTTACTACTTTTTCACGACTCGCCCAGACCCTGTCACGCCACCCATCCCCAACCCCACCCCACCTAAAATTAATTTTTTTCTCCTAATTTTCCACACCCCTACCCACCCTCCCCGACCCTACCTCGCCATCCACCCACGCCCACCCCCACCCCCATCCTACCCACCCAAATATGATTTTTCTTCTATATTTTCACACCCCACCCTAAGAACCCCCACTACACCCCACCACAACCCAAAAATGATTTTTCTTCTATTTTTTAACACTTCACCTCAATCGCCTCATCCTATCCCACCGCACCCTTACCCCATCCAAAAATGATTTTTCTTCTATTTTTTACACCCCACCCAACCACCCCCACCCAAAAATGATTTTTCTTCTATTTTTTCACACTTCCCCCCAACCGCCCCACCCCATCCCATCGCACCGCACCCCGCCACCCACCATACCCCATCAAAAAATTATTTTTCTTCTATTTTTTCACACTTCACACCAACCACCTCATCGCAACCCACCCCACACACCCACCCAAAAAATAATTTTTTTCTTCTACTTTTTCCAACCCCTAACCGACCTCGACCCCACCCTACCCACCACCCACCCACCACGCTCCAAAAAATTATTTTTTTCTTCTACTTTTCCCCACCCCGACCCTACCTCACCACAAAAAATGATTTATTCTACTTTTTCTAGCCCCACCCGACCTCTACCCCACTATCCCCCACCCCCAAAATCACAATCAGTCACGTACGTTGACACGAGATCGCAGTTAAGGCACACAAGGTCACACAGAGTCACAATTACAAATTTAGTTGTAAAACCCCACCCCTCCAAAGTCACAGTTGGTCACACAAAGTCAAAGTTCGGTCACACAAAGTCGCAGTTTGGTCAAACGAGGTCACAGTTAGGTCACAGGAGGTCACAATTAGGTCAAACGAGGTCATGGTTAGATCACACGAAGTCACAGATCGATCACATAAAGTCACGTTTCGTTCTTACAAAGTCACAGTTCGGTCACACATAGTTATATTTGACACAATTGTAGATCACATCACGTCCTCGTCCAATGGTCACACCAAGTCACAGTTGGTCACAATCTATATAATTGGTCACAATGATCCATAATTGATTACATATTATTTATTTATTGGTCATAATTACCTAATAATTTGTCATAATCATCAATAATTGATCACAATTTATTTATTGATTGATCAAAACTTACTTATTTTCTTGATCACATTCAAACTTATCATAAGTCGCACAAACTCACAATTAGTCAATATTTTGATCACATTTACCTATAATTGATCAAAATTATCATATAATTGGTACATATTATTTATTTATTGGTCATAATTTACACGTTTCCTCAATCACAATTAGTTAATTTTTGTTACAATTACCTAATATTTGGTCACATTCCGTAATCTTAGTTTTCTTGGTCACATCCCCCATTTCTCACAAGTCACAATTAGCAAATATTTTGGTCACATTTACTTAATAATTGGTCACATCCCGTACTTGATCACACAAAGTCACTATTTGAACATACAAGGTCACAGTTCGATCAAAAAAAAGTCTCAATTCGGTCATACAAGGTCATAGTTCAATCACACGATGTCATAGTTCAATCACACGATGTCATAGTTCGATCACATGTGTTACCAAACTATGACCTTGTGTGATCGAACCGCGCCTTCGTGTGACCAACCGTGACTTTATGTGATCGAATTATGACTTTGTGTGACCGAATTCTGCAACTAAACCAATTGTGATCTAACTGTGACCTCGTGTGACCAAACTATGAACTTGTGTGATCAAACTATGACCTTGTGTGATCAACTGTGACTTTAGGAATGTGTGGGTAGGTGGGTGAGGTTTTTCAACTAAATTTGTAATGTGACATTGTGTGACAAATTGTGTGACATGTTGTGACTTTGCATGTGGGGTGGGGTGGGGTGATCGAATTATTAGGTAAATGTAACCAAAATGTCAACTAAATGTGACTTTGTGTGACTTATGAAGAGTAGGGAATGTGACCAATTATTAGGTAATTATGACAAAAAATATTAACTAATCATGTAAAAAACGAGTAAGTTATGACCAACTATAAATGATTGTGACCAATTATATTAAAAGTTGTGACCATCTATAACTTTTTGTGATCATTGGACGAGGAAAAGTATAAGAAAAAAATAATTTTTTGGTGGGGTCGGTTTGTTGGGTGGGTGGCGGGGTAGGGACGGGGTGTGGAAAATTAGAAGAAGAAAAATCATTTTTGGGTAGGGGTGGGGTTGGTGGGTGACTGGTTTATGGTCGAGACGGGGTGTGAAAAAGAAAAAAATCATTTTTGGGTGGGGTGGGTAGTGGTGGGGTTGTTTGGTGACGGGTGTAGGGTCGGGATGAAGTGTGAAAAAGTAGGAAAAAAAATCATTTTTGGGTGGGGTCAATTGGTTGGGTGGGTGGCGGGGGAGGGTCTGGAGCGAGGTGGGTGGGGGTGTGAAAAATTGAAGAAAAAATAATTTTTGGGGGGTGGGTAGGAATGAGATGGGTGGGTATGGTGGGGTGGGTGCAAGGGTAGGGTCTTGGTGGGGTGTGAAAAAGTGGAAGAAAAAAATCATTTTTGGGTGGGGTGGGGTCGATTGCTTGGCTGGGTAGCTGATAAGGGTGGGGTGGGGGTGGGGTGGGTGTGGAAAATTAGAAGAAAAAAATTATTTTAGGGTGGGGTAGGTGGCAGGGTAGGGTGGGAAAACATGGAGAGATAAAAAAAATTCATTTTGTGGGGTGGGGTGGTGTTGGGGTGGGGTTGGTGGGGGCATGAAAAAGTAGAAGGAAAAAAATCTTTTTTGGGGTGGGTTGGGATCGGTAGGGTGGTGTCGGGCTGGGTGGTGGTAGGTGGAAAAGTAGAAGGAAAAAAATCGTTTTTGCGGTGAGGTGGGGTAGGGTGGGTGCTGAGGCAGGCAGGGTGTGTCGTAGTTTGTGGCTGGGATAAGATCAATTTATCACTTTGCGATGAGGTGGGGTAGAGTCGAGTGGAGTGGGATTGGGGTGGGATGGGGAAGTGTAGGAAAATATCGGGAGAATATAAAAATAAACTTATTTTTGGGTGGGGTAGGATATGGGTGGTGAGGTGGGGTTGGTGGGTGGGTGGGGTCGGGGGATGTGGCTAGGGTGAGATCAATTTGTCACTTTGCGATGAGATGGGGTAGGATAGGGTCAAGTGGGGTTAGGTTGGGTTGGGGTGGGGTGGGTTGAGGAAATGTAGGAAAATATCGAGAGAAAATAAAAATAAACTTATTTTTGGGGTGGGGTAGGATATGGGTGGTGAGGCGGGGTGGGTGGTGGGGTCGGAGGATGTGGTTAGGGTGAGATCAATTTGTCACTTTAAGATGAGGTGGGGTAGGGTGGGATGGGGAATGATAGGAAAATATCGAAAGGAAAAAAATAAAAATTATTTTTGGTGTGGGGTTGGGTGAGGTGGGGTGGGGTGGTGGTCTGTGACTGGGATAAGATCATTTGTCATTTTACGATGAGGTAGGGTAGGGTAGGGTCGAGTGGAGTGGGGTTGGGTTGGGGTGGGATATGGAAGTGTAGGAAAAACTCGGGAAAAATTAAAATAAACTTATTTTTAGGGTGGAGTAGGATATGGGTGGTGAGATGGTATGGGTGGGCAGGGTGGGTGGGTGGGGTCTGGGGATGTGGCGAAGGTGAGATCAATTTGTCACTTTGCGGTGGGGTGGGTGGGGTTGAGTAGGGTTGGGTTGGATTGGGGTGGAGTGGGATGGGATGGGAAAGTGTAAGAAAATATCGAGAGAAAATAAAAATAAACTTATTTTTGGGGTGGGCAGGATATGGGTGGGTGGGGTCGGAGATGTGGTTAGGGTGATATCAATTTGTCACTTTGTAATGAGGCGGAGTAGGGTCGAGTGGGGTTGGGGTTGGGATGGGGTGAGATGGGGAATGATAGGAAAACATCGAAAGGAAAAAAATAAAAATTATTTTTGGGGTGGGTGGGGGTGGGTGGGGTGGTGGGCGGACGGGCGGGATGGGGTGGGGTGGTGGTAGGTTGTGACGTCAAAATTTCAAATTTTGATTTAATATTATATTAGTTTTAATATAATGTATAGTAGATAATTATGTTTATCTTATATATATCATTATATTTATTTTTAATTATTAAACACCTAACTAAATGAATTAACACCTGAATTTAAAAAAAAAAAAAGATTTCATTCACATGATTTTTGAATTGCATCATTGAAAAACAAGGTTTTATGTAATTTTCCCCTTTGAAAATGTCTCTTTTACACCCAAAAAATATAGGCCCGTTCTCTTTATTATTTTCAACCCGTTTTGAGTTTTCGATTTTCGAATATATTGAAAACGCGTTTAGTTTGCCCATTTTCAGAAATACGTTTTAAAAAAAAAAAAAAATTACAAATGAAACTCAAAACAAGTTTATTGCGTTTTGGATATTTTGTGTTAAAAAATCCAAAACGGCAAAACGCGCGTTTTGGACTTTTTTTTTTAATGTGAGACACTACCTTCACTTGAAGTTCTTATATTATTTTGTCATTATATATAGATCCATGTTAAGATATTTTTTTTGTAAATGTGAGACACTTCCTTCACTTGAAGTTCATATGTTATTTTGCCATTATATATAGATCCATGTTAAGATTTTTTTTTTTTGAGTAAATGTGAGACATTTCCCTCACTTGAAGTTCTTATGTTATTTTACCATTATATATAGATCCATGTTAAGATTTTGTTGGTATGAGTTGGATTTTTGTTTAGCTGAAACAATAATAATAATTAATTTATTGATATAGAGAACTAACTGATTTATTAACATTAAAATTAATGTAATTCAACAAATCAATCATTTTTTACATATAAAATATCACAAAATAAATATATCAGAAAATTACAAAGTAAATGCATTCTTCAGTTTTCTATTTTTTAAAACAGTTTTTCAAAATCACAAAGAGAACATGTTTTCATCAATCCCAAAACAAATAACCAAAATTCAAAATTCAAAACAAAATCCAAAACTCAAAATTCAAAATCGAAACAAAAAGAGAACGGCTCCAATGCTTTTCAGTATTCTCAAAGTTTTGAAAAAAAAGGTTGAATCGTAATTTTGACAGTCTCCACTTTTCCGTCCTTAGAACCATGTGAAAGATGTAAATCACGAGATGTGTTTCAGTTAATCAAGATTTAAAACTTGCTATTGATTTCAGTTTACAAGAAGATCAAATTCAAAGTGTTTTTGTCAAGATTCGAACCCTCCACTATGAATGACAATGCGGGTGATAATATCAAAGTTTTGACGTCAAAAAATGTCATGAGATGTCAATATTTTCTTGACAAGACATTAAAATAGAATAAGCAACTTCCACTTTATAACCCAATATTAGCATTTCTCTTGTGCGATGCACGAAAGTTATTCAAATATCAATTTCGATAAGTATTTGTAAAACTTTAATACTTATATATAATTAACACAATTTCAAAATGCATGAAAAATAATATTATATCACAATAACTATTAAAATTTAATAAATAATATAACTTATTCAAATTATAATAGCTTATTTGAATAGTAAGACAATTTATTATATATTTAAGTAATAGATGCCTGTTAATTTCAATAATTTTTATGAACTATTATTAATTTCAAAGAATATACAAATTTAGTAATTTATTTAATGATATATCGTGTTTGATGTAACATTGTGGAAGACATCAAATATATTTATCACGATTTCTGCATTCTTCTCTTGTATTTAAGTTTTTATACTTTTCATTCAAAAATATCAATCAAAATAATTATAAATGCGTGCTTAACTTAAACCAATGAATATTTGTACTTAACCAATAAAATCATATTTTTTACTTATAAAATCAAATAGTCAAAAATAATAATTACGTAAATCTAGTATTTATCATGATATAACAACATGTAATGTTGGATTAAAAAAAATTATACTGAAAATTGTATATCAAATAATATTTATGCAACTATTAAAACTAAGAATGAGTAAAAAAAAATAGAATTTATTACTAACCATGATATTCACATTTTTTGCATTTGTCTCTCGTATTTAATATTTTCTTCAAATTTCTTTCAAAAAATCAATCACAATAATTATAAACATTTGTTTAATTATATGTTTTTTATACTTAAATCTAAATAATATATTTAAATCGGAATACAATTTGTATTCAAAAAATATTGATAACATAACAGAAAATTATAAATTCCAAGAGAACAATAATTTACAAATATAAAAATAACAAATTTATATAAAAAGTTTGACCGAACAATTCTTCGCTTTCTATAGTATTAAAAACATATAATTTCTCAACAAAAAAAAGGTAGAGAATTCTTTTAGTTTATAAGCATTGCATAAATTATATTTTGAATAATGAATATCAAGATGAAATAAACATTGCATAAATTAGATAAATATAAACTTATGTTTTTTTAATGCAATTATTACAATTTATAAATCAATTTATAAACAACACAATTTCTTAAACTACGTTTTAACCACACGTATTTTCTCTCAAATTATTCAAAACATCATTTTTTTAAACTCATTTTCAGCCTCACTTTATCAATAAAATAATCTACAAATTTTAAAAAAAAAATTATCTACTTTTAACCTTACATTCTGAAAAATTTACTATTATTTGAAATAATTTGTCGTATTATTATTAGCCCCATGTTTGATAGCCGTTATTTCAAATAATGTGTTCTGAAAAATTTTTGTACAATGTGTGGTAGATAATATTTCAAATAATGAATATCAAGTTGAGATAAACATTCTATAAATTAGATAAATATAAGCTTATGTTTTTTAATGCAATCATTATAATTTATAAATCAATTTATAAATAATATAATTTCTCAAACTGCTTTTTATCCACACAAATTTTCTCTCCAATTTTTAAGCACACATTTTCTTTACATTTATTCAAAATATTACTTTTTCTCAAAACTCATTTGCTGCCACATTTATCAATAAAATAATCTAAACACAAACTAAAAAAATTCTATACATTTATCATTAAAATCTGAAAAAATTTACTATTATTTGAAATAATTTATTATGTTATTATTGGCCTCATGTTTGATAGCCGTCATTTCAAATAATGTTGCTTGTAAAATTTTTGTACAATGTGTAGTATGTGATATTTTGAATAATGAATATCAAGTTGAAATAGTCATTCCAGAAATTAGATAAATATAAGCTTATATTTTTTAATGCAATCATTATCATTTATAAATCAATTTATAAATAAAATAATTTCTCAAACTGCTTTTTATCCACACACATTTTCTCTTCATTTTTAAGCACACGTTTTCTTTACACTTATTCAAAACATTAGGGGCCGTTCTCTTTGTATTTCGATTTTGGGTTTTGAATTTTGTTTTGAATTTTGAATTTTGGTTGTTTGTTTTGGGATTGCTGAAAACACGTTCTCTTTGTGATTTTGGAAAATTGTTTTCAAAAATAGAAAACTGAAAAATGCGTTTACTTTGTAATTTTTGATATATTTATTTTGTAATATTTTATATGTAAAAAATGATTGATTTGTTGAATATCATTAATTTTAATGTTAATAAATCAGTTTGTTCTCTATATCAATAAATTCATCATTAATATTGTTTCAACTAAACAAAAATTTAACCACATACCAACAAAATCTTAACATGAATCTATATATAATGACAAAATAACATAAGAATTTCAAATGAAGGAAGTGTCTCACATTTACCAAAATAATAATAATAATAATAATAATAATAATAATAATAATAATAATAATAAAAAATAAAAAATTACAAAAAAAAGAATTTTTTTTTAACATGGATCTATATAATGACAAAATAACATAAGAATTTCAGGTGAGGAAGTGTCTCGCTTTAAAAATAATAATAATAATAATAAATAAATAAAATAAAATAAAAATCTTAAAATGGATCTATATATAATGAAAAAATAATATAAGAATTTCAAGTGAATGAAGTGTCTCACTTTAAAAAAAAAAAAAAATCTTAACATGATCTATATATAATGACAAAATAACATAAGAATTTCAAGTGAAGGAAGTATCTCTCAGTTTTACAATAATAATAATAATTTACAAAAAAAAAATCTTAACATAGATCTATATATAATGACAAAATGATATAAGAATTTCAAGTGAAAGAAGTGTCTCACATTTAAAAATAATAATAATAATAATAATAATAATAATAATAATAAAAAATAATTACAAAAAAAAAAATATTAACATGGATCTATATATAATGGCGAAATAATATAAGAACTTCAAGTGAACGAAGTGTCTCACATTTACAAAAAAAAAAAAAAAAATTCAAAACGCGCGTTTTGGTCGTTTTGGACTTTTTAACACAAAATATCCAAAACGTAATAAACTCGTTTTGAGTTTCCTTTGTAATTTTTTTGGTGTTTTGGAAATCTCGTTTCTGAAAATGGGTAAAGTGAACGCATTTTCAATATTTTCAAAAATCGAAAACTCAAAACGAACTCAAAACTGTAAAGAGAACGGGGCCTTAATTTTTCTCAAAACTCATTTGCTGCCACATTTATCAATAACATAATCTAAATACAAACAAAAAAAAAATTTATACGTTTAACATTAAATTCTGAAAAAAATTACTATTTTTCTAATAATGTGATTTTTTTTAAATGTGTGATCGAAATTTAATACTTGTACGTGTATTAAAAATTATTATAACAAAATAAATAATAAGAAAGACACATTACAAAAGATCAAATTACAAATACAAAAAAAATTATGGCTCTGCTTGTTAAAGTTTTGTTTGTAAAAAAGTGAGTTTTTTTTAAATAAAATGCGTGGTTCAAAAGTGGAGAGAAAAAATATGTGTGATTCAAAAGTGATTTGGACAGGAACTTTTCCGTTTTAATAAATAGTATAGATAACTATAAAATTAACATCAGATAAAGACATAATATACTAAACTACTTTAAAATATCACTTTTATTTTCATTTAAAATGGGGGAAATAAATTATTACCATTTTTTTATCGTATTTTAACTTTTTTGTTTTCTAATTTACATTCAAAAACACAAATCACATAATAATAATATATAAGATAAATAATGTATAAAATATGATTTGTAATATTAAAGATAACAAATAATAATAATCAAAAAATAATTTTAATACACACATGATTTATAATAATATTAAAATAAGAACAACAAACAAATAAAATACATCATACAATAATAATATTAACTATAATAACTATAAAATCAACATCAGATAGAGACATAATATAATAAACTACTTTAAAATATCACTTTTATTTTCTTTTAAAAAGGGGGAAAAATAATAAAAGACAATTTATATAGTTAAATAATATATTACTGCCATTTGCATATCGTATTTTAACTTTTTTGTTTTCCAATTTACATTCAAAAACACCAATCACATCTAATTCTATACATATACAATAATAGGATAACCGTCACCATCTTACGTACATAGTTTCTCGCTCATTTTCACTTATCATTTTCGAATTTTTTTTATTTTTATCAATTTATTTTAATACACGAATTAAGAAACTTCAATTAATGCATGTATTAAATTATTTATGAATTTGTGAAAAAAAATATCTATAAAATAATAAATTATATATATATTTTTTTCTCTTGATAATTATTGCATTATTTTGAAGTCGAAAAATATATAATTTGGGTGTCAAATCCAAGATCTCAACGAGAATTTTAATTCAAACTAAGAAGTGAGAATCATTCGTGAAATTATTTTAAATACTAAATGTAAAAATTTTACTTATACTTTTTACTTGTTTCAACATTCAATCTTTTTAATTTATCTTATTTAAGTCCTAAAATGAAACTTATCATTTCTTACCTAAATTCAATTTGACCTAAATGATTAATTTTGAACATTTTTCTTATAAAATTGAAAGAAATAATGATATTCGATCTTTCTAACTAAATTCAATTAAATCATTTAATTCATACAACTTTAAGTTTCGATAAACTCATTGATTCAATTTGTAAAATAGAAGGTGTTAGCAAATTATTTTATTTAAAAATAGAATATGGTCAATCCGTTTATTTAACATGCACAAAAATAGTATGTGCAATTGTGAAAATGAGTTTTAAAGAATGTGTGGTTGAGAATGAAAATTTAAAAAAAAAATTATTTTTTAAGAATCAATTCTATACAAATAAGTGATAAAGTTTTTATGTCTTGTGAGTTAAACCCCCATTTATAAATTAATATGTATAGATGATTTTTTTTAGTATATAAAGTTAATTATATTTGTAATATTCATTCAATAAAATCTAATTAAAATTTGCATTTCATATTATTTATTTTTTATGTTCATTTAAATATAGGACTACGTTTAAGTTTGTCATGTGTAAGTTTAACAAATTGAAACATTTAATTTAAGTTTGAGCAATTTTTTATTTTTTAAAATATTTGGTAAATTGTGTTCGAAATGTATTTGTTTTTAATGTAATTAAATGAAATATTTGTTTAATATATTTAAATATCAATTATTGCATTAGGATAGTTAATACGAATCCTTATAGTGCTATACGAGGAGTAGATAAATTAATTCTGTAAATGTCTATTAGCTTATTTATTTCGTTTTACGATTTGAAAATTGTAAATATTTCAACTTTTAGGAATAAAAAAAAATCGTAAGCTAAACTATAGTTATCAAATCAAAATTGTAAAATATAAAATAAGTCACATGTCCATATCTTACCTTGCTTAAATAGACTAAGAAAACTAGAGAATGAACAATTAACAGTTAAAATACACATGTCGCAATTCTATATTTTACTTTCTGAGTATTTTTCATTATATATGAATGCACAATTTATTTCAGATATTATTTTTTTATAACTTATTCAATAAATAATTTTAAATTATATTTTCCTGCATTACAGGGTGCGATTACTAGTAATAATATATAAGATAACTAATTTATAAAATATGATTTGTAATATTAAAGATAACAAATAATAATAATCAAAATCTAATTTTAATACTGATAGCTACACACATGATTTTTAATAATATTAAAATTAGAACAATAAACAAATAAAATAAATCATACAATAATAATATTAATTATAATAACTATAAAATCAATATCAGATAGAGGCATAATAGGCTAAAAAACTTTAAAAAATCCCTTTTATTTTCTTTTGAAAAGGGGGAAAAATAATAAAAGATGTGTGGTCTTTTCATTTTTTTTTTCGAGGTAAGATGTGTGATTGAAAAGTGAAGAGAAAAAAGATGTGTGGTTAAAAAATGGTTTAAAAAATTGTATAGATTATAATTTAATTTATAAATAAATAAAAAAAAATCATTGCCTAACACAGTAAGTAAAAAGTACTGAAAAAAATTGAAATGGTGTGGCTGTCGATGGACAGTTGCATATTTCCAAGGGAAAAAATGAGATCTCAATTGACTGACAACCCCTTTGAGATTCGAAGTAATAATTAAAACAAAAAAATATCGATAAAAAATGAATAGTAAAAGGTGACAACTTCTTAGACATGACTTTTTCATTTTTAGATATAGTAGTATAGATATTTCACAATTTACTAGCATCATTCCCTATCTTTTATACCTTTAAAATAACAACAACAACAACAATAAAAACTAAGTTGAAGCACTATATTACGACCTATTAGATTAGTTTATTTATTTATTTTTATCTAAAAGATTGTTTAGTTAGTTTTTTAATACATACAACTTTAAGTTTTAAAATCTTTTGGTCATTCGTTCTTGATATTTATAATTGGACTATTTTATTGATCAATTGAATTTCAATACTCGCTCTAAAACCAACAAAATCAACCATCGTGTTTGTGTTTTTATTTTTTATTTAATCTCTTTCAAGAACCTTAACGATCACTCGACTATCAACATATGCTCAATCACAAGATGAGATAAGGAAAAATTCAATTGCAAATATTCTTTGAAATGTTGTCCGACTTTATTTGTCTTGCTCTAACCTGATACATTTCTTTTAAAAAATAGAAATAAATAAATAAATAAAATAAAAAATAAAAAAATGAGATACCTTTCTAATATTTTGAGATGTCAAAAAAATCTTTACTAGAGTAAAGTTCCATTTTATAAACTTGTTTAACAACTCATTTCTCAAAATCACATTTTTTTTTTTAAAGAAATCAAAATCCCATTTTAACTATACAAACTTTTTCAAACAATATTTCAACAATATAATTTATCTCGAAAACATCGTATTCTTTATTTATAAACAAAAGAAAAAAAAATTAAATCACATATTAATTAGCTTCTGTTTAGTAATTTTTTTTTTTTTTTGTTTATAAACAAAAAATAATATATTTTCGAAATAAAATATGTGATTGAAAAGATGTTTGAAGAAATATGTATAGTTGAAAAGTGGTTTAAAAAATATATTATTTATAAATTTATTTATAAACGATTTATAAGTTGTTTTAAATTTTTAAATCAATAAATAGGTAGAGAATTTTTATTATGCTGCTTCATTGTTCGAATAAACTTTAAATTTTCTAAATTAATATATGGAAATCACACAACATAACAACCACATATTTTTCTAAAGATATTATTGATCTATTCCTACTAACCTCAAGCCTTTCGTTGCCCATATATATATATATATATATATATATATATATATATATTATTAAGAAAGTCTAATATTTTTAATCTCCCCATCAACATCAAATTAACAGATGTCGACCACTCGATACATGTCTTTGCTCTTCTTGCTCATAAGATAAGAATAGTCAAACATTTTTTAGTCTTCTGGTCAACATCATCTTCACAGGTGCTGGCCAGATACACATCTTGCCACCTCAACAAAATAAAAAACGTATGACCTCTCATAAGTGGCACTTTATTTCTTTTCGAACTCAGTCAAAAGCAGCCAGTCAACAAGAAATAGGTGAGAGATTTTGACGAAATCAAGAGAGGAGTCTCTTACCTTGCCAGCAAACATAAAAAGCCGCCACTGTGAGATGAAAGTTCCGCACAATTTCAGATATTTTTAGTTTTTACTATATATAAGTAGCCATTAACAATTTCTTATGCATAGTATTTTAATCATCAACACAGTTTGCTTATACATATACAGCCAAGAACAGACAGAAAAATGGTATTGTTTTCAGGGTTTTTCAGCTGCTGCAGTAAATCATCTTCTTCACAAATATCTGATGCTATCGTCCAACCTCAGAAAGCGCCTTCTTCAGGGAAACAGAAGAGCAAAGTGAAGTCAAAAGCCACTCCGATCCCAGTTTCCTACTTTCCAATAAACTCACAGCTATCGCGCTTATAACCGACTCTGTTGCGTAGTTTATCATCGATCTTCTGATTTTGCCACTTTAATCAATAAAGTTAGATTATTATTTTATTAATTTCCACATTATTTTTCTTATTTTCTTCTTACACGTTAAATTCAATAAACATAACTCTTTTCTTTTATCATATTTCATTATCCTTTTCATCAAAAATTTAATTCTTCCGCATTTCATGTTATCTTCCACCAAATATATCATATCATATCCAAAAAATACAAATCAAAATCCCATCCCGCACAAAATTCAAAGAAACACATTAACAAAAGTTCAAATAATCGGCTCATTCTCGAAAATATCTCCTGAGACACAACCCATGTAATATATATATTTTAAAAGGTTGGATTGTTCACAGTTTATCCTCGTGCGTGCTAATAGCTAACATTAAAAAAAAGGCAAATCCTCAGCAGGTGACATATCTGTCAAAGATTAAGATCTAAAAAAATCAGTACCCAAAGCAATTTTTAATTTTTCAAAAATAAACTGTGCTTTCAACCATAGCACAGTTTGCGGGAGGATGTTAAAAAATATCAAAAAAATAATGAAAATAAAATGAAATGGTGAGATTCAAATTCAAACAGAAGACAACACAACAAGATGAGAAAATAGAGTCCAACATAATATAGATCTGATAGTTGTTATTATTTGATGTTGTCTTGTGAAGAGTTGTTATTTTCATTTCACTATAATATATGAGTCAATTTATGCTAAAATATTTATGGCCTTTGATTATGATCATTCAAAGTTAGATTAATATTTTATTTATTTCCGCATTAATTTTCATATTTTCTTCTTCTAAGACCATATTATTAAGAGATAAATCTCACGTCGATTCTAGATGAAGAAGTGTAGCATGTTAATCTTTTGCTCTTGTCTGTAATACAGCAAGATCAATGGAATTTTTAATTTATATATGAATGTCCATTTTGTGATCACAAACATTCCCCATAACACAATTTTAGCAGCTAAAAATCAAGTAGATCTACCATTCATCTCGAATTTACACCAAATTCTATGAACGCTGTTTATTAATTACCAAACATTCAGGTAATCTTGAAAGATATGTTTGTTGGAAATGTTTTGTAATGGATCAATTTTGATCAAATATTAGGGTGGATCCTCGATATTCGTTTTGTATGGATGAGGACTCAATCATACTCTACTCCCTGAGTAGATGGTCGTAGTTTATTTGAATTTCTAAAACCATTTTGTAATGAATGACAAATTAATTGTTAAATTGGTGATATTGAAATAAGCATGTTTGAAATGAGTGGACGAAGTCTAAGTCTAACTTTGTCCCACGTAGGTAATAAAAAAAAAAAAAAAAAAAAATTGACTTCTTTATTACCTTAGTGTTTGAAGAAGGGAGGACATAGATTCTATTAGGTTTAGTTTATAGCCCACACGTGCCGTCGTTCCATTGGCTCGGCATGGGTCATGGGTCGATTTAACTATATTTCTTTTTATTTGGAGAAAATTAAAAATAAATAAATTAGTTTTATTTTATTTTAAATCGAAATTTCAAAAAGCTAAGTTCTATAAAAATGCTCGATCGGTCATCGAGAGTGATTTTAGCGGTCATCGAGTGTTTTAGATCATCTTCAAGAACAGTGAGCATTCATGATTATTCGAATCAATACCAACTTTGGGGCCAGTTTCTCCGGCCACACCATTTAACATTGTTCGCTATAAATACATCGCAAATGCACGTGTCGTATTGATTCGTGTCGTGATGCACCAAAATTAAATTCAATTTCCTCGTTCACTATTACAAAAATGTAGTAATGGAAGCAAGTGTCGATCTCACAAGAAACGGGAACTAAGTTAGTTTCATGTCAATTAGAATCGTAAAAGGGGGGGGGGGGTTATTTTCGAATGTTGTAATTGAATTGAATAATAAAATAAACAATTAAAATGGTTGAATTAAAGATCAAATATTAATGGATCCTAATTCTCACATTCGGTTATATTCTATCACAATGTTATCACTTCCAAATAACGCGTGTCTAATTTCTCTCTTGATTTATCACCCGTAAATAGTTAATAAGCTCTAACTATTCCGATTCTTCCTTAATTGCATTCAATTAGATAAACTCTCTAACCAAACATTGGCTGTTGAATAACCTAAAATAAGCTCCTTAAATTTAAGGCAACAACTATAGAGTTCGAGAAGAATTATGGTGAATTAGATTATCAATCACACAAGCTCGTGACGATTAACCTAAGTTGAATTTTCTATGGAAATACAGGATTCCCAGTTGCTACCATGAATTGAACAACAAGACAATTATGGATCCAATCATTCAATGTAGCAAATCTCAATACAATAAATTATAAGATAAGGGCTAAATCAAATAAGTCATTGTATTGATTGAATTAAAAGCATATAAAAATCCCACAATCAAGATAATAAATTATGTCATGTTTCCTCAATCATCCCAACATACTATAAACAAGTATTTTCATCCGTGCGACGCACGTGAATATGTTTTTGATAATAAATTCAATCAAAATTTATAAAAATATATTAATTATATATACAATCATATAAAATAAAAACATAGTACGATAACATTTTAATACAAAATATTATCGAATTCAAAACTTTAAAAAAAGACAAAACTAATCAAAATAGGAAATGCAAAATGTACAAAACTAATCAAAATTAGGAAATTTTGATCTTTATATATTTTTCTTTTTAAAATGTTTTCACTTTTGAAAAAAATATTTTTATTTATTATTTATTTGTTTATTGAACTTTTGAACTTTTTTCATCTAAATAAGTTATTTTTATCTTTTTTTTTTTTATATATGTTAAAACATTTTGAAATAAAATAAAATATAATAAATAAAATTAAAAACCATAAATCTATATTTATTTTGAACTCGTAATTTTGAAAATAAAGAATATTGTCCTTATATTTTTGTGTATTTAATTTTATCTCCAAATGAGTAAATGTACTTTATTTGTAAAATAATTTTTCAAATTTTTTTTTTAATTAAAATCGGTTTGACCTCGGTTCGACCTGGTCCGACTTTTTAACCCTTGACCTGTTGCATTTTTCAGGTCGAACCGATTTCAAGTTTTCTAAATACTGTGTATAATCCGTTTGGTAAAAGTCAAAATCTTGTTTATAAACACACAATTTCTCAAATCACTTTTTAATCACACACATTTTCTCTATCCAATTTTCAACCACTAATTTTTACCTCAAAATCATAAATAAACAAGTTTATAAACCAAATAGTGTTGCTAAATGGACGTTAAGTGGTTTAATTTGAAATGAATGAAATAATGATGAAAAGTAAAAAAAAAAAAAAAAAAAAGATATAAAATAAACTTTTATATTAATCTTTGGGACATTTTTACTGACAAAGTGTTTACAATTTGCTCTCACTTGTTATCTTGTATTAAACATTTTGTTGAGATTTTCAATTTGACACATATATTACATATTTCTCGATTTTAAAATAATATAATAATTATCAAAATTATAATAATTATTACAAAAAATAGTTTATAGAATTAAATGATATGATCTAAAATGAATATGATATTGAGGAAAAGTAAAATAATATGAAATAAAAACTTTTATGTTTGATCTTTGAGATGATTGTACAAATAATACATTTTCAGTTTGCTCTCACATGTTATTTTGTATTAAACTTTTTGTCGATTTGAGACTCATACTACATATTTTTCGACTTCAATAATTATCGAAAGAATAATAATTAATACAAAAAATAGTTTATAAATAGTATTATAGAATTTAAATGATAATTTAAAATGAATTTGATATTGAGGAAAAGTAAAAAAAATATAAAATTTTTTACATTTGATTATTGAGACCATTTTATGGAAAATATATATTTATAGTTTGCTCTCACTTGTTAACTTGTATTAAATCTCTCGTTAAGATCTTATATTTGATACTCATATTAAATAATTTTCGACTTCAATTTAATACAATAATTATCAAAAGAATAATTACGATTACAAAACAAAAAATTGTTTATACATTAAAATATATTAAAATATTGATGTCATTATTAGTATAACATGGATTCTAATGCCATTAATGACACATGTACCATAATAATTGTTAAAATATTTATTACATTATTTTTTTTTATTTTGCATATTCTATTACAATATTATTAAAATTTTAAAAAATAATTAATTTGAATTATTAAAAACTTATTTAAATATTAAATGTCAATTTATATATTTAAATAATAAACGGTCATAGATTTCAATAATTTTTATGCATTATTGTTAACTTCGTTGAAAATACAAATATATATAATTTCTGCATTTGATTATTGTATTTAATATTTTTTTTTTCATTTTTCATTTAAAAATCTATCACAATAAATATAAATGCGTATTTAATTCTACCAACAAATATTTATATTTAAACAGTAAAATTATATCTTATTTACAAAATTAAGTATAAAAATAATAATTACAAAAATCGCCAATTATCATGACCTGACAATTGGACAACATGGGAGATCAAAAAATTATATTGAAAATTTTATACCATATAATTTTTACACTTATTAGAATTAAGAATGAATAAAAAAATTGGCATCTGTTCGGTAATTTTGTCTATAAATTTATTTACAAACAACATATTTTTACACACTTTTTAACTGTGCATATTTTTTGAACCCACTTTTTAACTATATACATTTTCGAAACCACTTTTTAACAAGGCACCTAAAAAACAAAACAATAATATTTTTGTTTATAAACAAAAACGTAGCTTTCGAACAGAGGTTTAAGTATTTTCTATAAATTTATTTACAAACAAAACATATTTCATCCATGTTTATCTACACGAGATAAATAATAATTTACAAATTAAAATTGAATTAACCAACACGAATTAAAATACGATATTAATATACACAGATTTTTATTTTATTATATTTTGTTTTTGTTTTTATTTCCAAAAATTGTAAATGCATTTTGGAAGGGAAATGACATTTAATATATATATATATTTTTATTTTATTATATTTTGTTTTTGTTTTTATTATATATATATATATATATATATATATATATATATATATATATATATATATATATATTAGCCCATAATGAAATAACCAATGTTTTAAGATCCGACCGAGTGTCAGAGGTCAACTCGGAGTCACTCAGGGTCGACCCGGATATTAAATAATATTTAAAAAATATTTAAAAAAAATTAAAAAAATTAAAAAAGATAAAAAATTATAAACCACGGGTCGAACCCGGGTTCGGGTCGACCGGGTTGGCCGGGTTTCCCGGGTCAACCTAGGTCGTTGACCCGACCCGATTTTATATGTGCCCCAACCCGCTTTTTTGGTCGGGTCGCGAGTTTTCAGGTCGGGTTTGAAAACAGTGGAAATAATAATAAAACTCAAAGATTAAATGTATCATTTCTCTAGAGGATTAAAATAAATGAGAAAATATGAAGATTAAACAATGTAAACTTTCTTTCAACTATGATTTTGACTTCAAAACTTCAATATTCTTCCATCAAGTTGTAGGTATTCCCTTCTTCAATCAACATTCAACTCCAAAATAAAAAAAATTACAAGAAAAGTTAATAAGAAAGTGCAAGAAAAGGAGGATTTTTTTTAGAGAAAAATGAAAAAGAGGCAAGTAGTAACATGAGCCCTAGCTCAAATGAGAATTGTGGTATTTATATCCCCCAAACATTGACCTAAAAACCCTTAAAGTTGGTGGAATCCGCGTATGACAGCGTTTGGGCCTTACCGGGGTCGAAACGGGTTGACATAGAAGGCCCAACATATATATATTTTTTTCGAAATGCAACACTATGCGATCGCGCAGCATAAAATCGCGCGATCGCGTTGTTGCCTCAGAAATCAGATATGGACATTCTGACCATTTCCTTTGATGACTCGCGATCGTGCCTCCAACGAACCAAGCGATCGCTCGGTAGATTTGGCCACTCCATCCATTTTTGTTTTGCACTTGAGGTCTTTCAGCTTTTGGAAATGTGCATTCTGATCTCTCTTTGAATTGCAACTCTGGTCCTGAACTTCTGAAAACTGACGGCTTGGTCCCTAAACTTCTTTCCTTTGCATGTTTTGGTTCTTTTTCCTTGAACTTCTGAAAACTGACAGCTTGGTCCCTAAACTTCTTTGTTTTACATGTTTTGGTTCTTTTTCCTCCAAAATCTTCAATTAAGCTTTCATTTGCTTCTTTCTTGTGCTTTTTTCCCATGAAGTTGAGTGTTAAACATATATAACTACAAAATATACACAATTAAGTAGATATTTGTCCAAATAACTCCAAATTTACTATCAAAAAAGCATGAAATGTGCATGTGTAATGCACTTAACAAACATCTATAAATTGGACCCCCTAGGCTTGGTTTATTCATTCCATTTTCATTTGGCATTACAAAACACTTTGAAAAATCTATTTGCATGCTTCAAAAGTCCTTTTCCATTTTAGAGAGTACAAAAAAATTTGGGTTTGTTGTTCCTTCGTGTTTGCAGTGCTGCTACCGAGGGAAGTTGATCTTGTATCTAGGGAGGCGTTTACTATAACATTGTTAGCACCGGAGCGGGGCAATTATGTCTTAAAGAAAGAGAGTCAAACTCTAGCCTCGATCTTTCTTTTTTGTTTCGCTTTCAATTTTCTTGTTCCAAATTCAAGTAACTTGTTCGTGATTTATTTTTTATTTTTTATTCATTTGCACAATAACTGCACTTGAATCAATGTTCCAACAATGTTAGCTCCTCTTTAATAAAGGATGTTATTATATACACTTGCCTTGCATTCAAGGGAAGATCCAATTACCTACGAGCCTGGGGCTGCCTTCATTTTTAGAGGGTCCTAAGCGGATCTCTAGCTTCAAAATTTATTGGAGCCTTGAATCAAGCACAATTTCTTCACTAAAATACTAATATACAAAAAAAAAAAAAAAAAAAAAATCAATCTACAAGTATGAAGAATTGAACCAATGACCTATAAGCAAAAACTATTTATATAAGTACTTTTTGACCTTAAATTTAGACAATTGTAAATATTTTAGAGTTGATATTGCTTAATTAGGTATTTATTTTCATTTTTAAGGAAAAACTCGAATTTGGACATCCTTGGAGGTTACTCAGAGAAAAATGACTAAAACCATAAAAAAAGGGTAAAGTGAGCACCAATTGTAAACTTTCAAAAGTTGAAGGACTTCAGCTACAAATAAAAAGTCCCTAATTGAGATGAAAATGAAATTATAAGGACTAAATTGAAGAAGACATAAACTTGGGGGACTGAGCGTGCAATTACTTGAGGACTGAAATGAAAAGAAAAAAAGAAGCAAAAGAAGTTGCCCATGCGATCGCATTGGCATATTGCCTCTGTGATTGCAAAGTAGACATTGAAATAAGTAGAATCGAAATTGGTATAACCATGTGATTGTAATGGTTATATAACCATGCGATTGCATGGTTATCCGGCCAGGCAAGATTTCAGAACTTTATTTTAATTAGAAGTCCATTATGACTTATTTTGTACTCCTTCTTGGCTCGATCTTGGGGATTTTTTGGGGGCCTATATATACTTTTACACTACATTAGGGTTCTTCTTTTCATTATCAAAGAGAGGCACAAATTGAGAGAAATTGATGCAAAGATTTAAAAAAAAATAGACATCCATTGAAGATTTACAAATCTGGGTAGAAGAATCAAGAAAAATAATTGATTGTCTACATTGCTTCCATTGTTATTTCAATCCGGGTGATGTTTTTTTCATTTATTCATGTGTGATTTAATCATAAATATGTTAAGCTAAATTCTTTCGTTCACAGGACGAATATGATACTTATAGTTTATTTATTTCTATTCAAGAACTGGTAGTTAGGGAACTCTTGTGTTTCTTGATAAATCATGCATAATTTTTATTATTTGATTGATTGACGATCAATTAAATATATTGTTGCTTACTGTATTGTTGGAATACTCACAATGGGTTAGAACATTACATGATTAACATATGAACACTAGATGTTAGCTATAATACTATGACATATGCAAACTGATTGATAATTGTGTGATTAATACATTTTAAACATTCGTATTCGGACAAGGGGTAAATTCGGGTCATGTTTGAGATATATTTAATTTGTCTTGAAAAAGAAAATTAATTACATAAGAATTATCGATTGTCAAGTATAGCATGAATAAATTACAATTTATTGAAATGAGATATAAAATAATAGGTGGATTCGGATTCCAATACACGTTCTACATTCATAGTTACTACCCAACATTTTTAATTATTGCAAAATTTAGAATAGTTCAAAGAAATCTCTTTGATGGTTCACTTAATTGAATCGACAAAAGACTAATAATTAAAACTAGAACTTATTCCTTTTGGGAATGATACTTTTATAACTCACAAATATTATTACTTGTACAACGATCTCGTACGCTTGCGGGATTTTATCAAACAAATTTTTGACGGAATTGTTGAGGAATTAAGTATTTTAGTATAATTATTAGTTTGACATTCGATTCAATTTCTTTTTAATTTTTTAAATCTTTTGGCTATTTGTAATCCCTTGTGTTTCACTCATACCGAGTATTGAGCATTGTAAGCAAGATTGTAACGAAATCAGACTATTTCCAATAAACCCGAAATCGAAAGAACCCTCTAGACAACATAGAAGAGAACAACGTGACACAAGGGATATGGTGAACAATTAAAGTCCTAATCAAAATCAATTGCCACTAGCTCCTCATGCACACCAAGTGTAAATTCAACAAGAAGCAGTCATCGATGATACTCAAGTTCTGGTTGGAGATTAAGTCAATCTCGTACATGTGCCAGTACAACCAACAATTGTATATACACCATTTGGGTAGGTAAATTACCACCTTAGACTAGATGTCATCAAATTTTTTCAGAACCATCAAGACATCAAGTTCTCTGAAAAGTCGACTGAAAAATCCACACAAGTACATTCAAGCATTTTTAATGCTATGCGAAGTAATCATTAATGAAGGGATGTCAACATATGCTTTTAGAATGAGTCTATTCCCTCACACTTTAAAAGATGTTGCACGGGAATGGCTACGCTTATTATCTCTTGGAAGCATTGTTTCGTGGAACGACATGGTGCAAAAACTCACCATGAAATTCTTCTCAATTTCTCCAAATAAGGAATGAAGTCCACACTTTCAAACAAAGAGATCTCGAGAGTTGCTTGAAGCATGGGCTAGATTTAATGAATATTTTCGAAATTGTCCAAATCTAGATATACCAAAAAATGCTTAGGTTTACATCTTTTATTCAGGATTGCATCTTGAATACAGCAATATGATTGATGTTTTAGCGGATGGATTAGTTATGAACTTATACATTGACTGAGCACATGAACTATATGAGTGAAAAACAAGGCGACGGGTTGAGTGAAAGGGAATCCCAAGAAAGGCAGCGATTCTCTACAACATTGATGCAGTTAAACAATTGGCAGTCAAATAGATGGTCTATAAAATAAAGCTGGACAATTTAACTAGGCTTGTGCACATGGTGCACCAACTAACACCGGTTTGCGATGGATGCAGGGCAAATTATATTACAGCAAGCTGTCCTTTAGAATGTATACATGGAATACAACATGAGGAGGTCGCATACACATAATTTTTTTGAAGTATCAGATAATCCCTATTCCAACGCCTATAATCTGGGGGGGAGAGATCCAAATTTTTCTTTGTTTAACAATCAAGGTTTGGGTCAGGATAGAAATTTTCAAGCAAAACCACCAAGTTTTCAAGAACAACAACCATAGCAACAACAACAAAGGAAGCTATCATTGGAAGATATGTTAGCATAGTACAATTCTAAAATCGAAGCTAACTTTAAAACCAATATGCATCCATAAAAAACTTGGAAGCTCCGATGGTACAAATGGTTGTGGCATTAACAAGCAGAAATCATGGAACCTTACCAAGCAATACATAGACCAATCCAAATGATCATGCGTGGGCAGTTGAAACACTGAATTATGTAGTTATTGAGACACCATCAATTACAGTTGACCACCTGTTAAAGTATATATGCCACCTATTTCATTCCCCAAAAAGGTTTCGAAAGCAGCCAAAGATGAACAACTTCATACCATTACTATAATGAGTGGAGTTAAGTTGTAAAAGATCATTGAGAAGAAGATTTTTTATATCTTCTAGATATATTCTATCGTTTTTAATTATATGAATTATTTCATCTAATCTTTTCTTATAATTTGAATTTCTCTTTCAATAGTTAATCCAGACGTGGTAAAGGCAATGAAACTAGTTTTATCTTGTACTTCTTCTATTTTCAATTTTATTATATAAATTCATTCTATGATCTAATAAATTAGAATAGTCTATAATATACTGATCAAGGTTTTCTAAAGTATAAGATATTCTTCAGATAATTCATTTATATTCATTAATTGAGAAATAATTTTATTTATTTCTTCCCTTATTTCTTCTATTTGATTATTTAATCTTTTAATTGTATATCTTGATATTTTATATACTGAAATTAAACGGAAAAAGTACAAACATCATGATATAATAAACCTTGCGATTCTCTACGATCTTTAAGAGAAATCTTTCTAAGTTTAGCAAAAATAATAGTTTTACCTTAATTCGATATGGACTTTTAACCTTTAGAATCAAGCGACCTTGAGCTCTGCATCTAGTAATAACTCCCTTCAACGAAGTCTTGTCCTCATGGGATGTTTGCTATTTCAGCTTTTGCTCTTACTGTATTGTTCCTAAAGATCAAATTTTGAATTTGGATTAAAGAAAACTTTTTTCCCCTAAATTCATCATCCATGCTTCCTGCTTCAATTACAATTTTTTCTTATTCAATGTGTTTCTTTCCTATTCTCAATATTTCATTTTATAAAAGTTTTTTGCCTATTTTCTTATCCTTATTCTTATTATTTTCTTTTAACTTTCTAATTTCAAGTTTTAATATATTTATATCATTAATGATTTATTAATATTTTTAGATCTTCAATATATTCACTTATTGAAATTTAATTAAACTCTTGGTTTAATACTTTGATTTTTTTGTACTTTAAATAGCTTGTCATACATATCATCTATCTTTATTTCTATTATTTCTAATTCTTTTTTCTACTGATTTAATTTATTTTTATTCTCTTCTTTTCCTATTTTTCATTTATTTTTCTATTTTTTCTATAACCATTCCAATTTTATCTTGGTTAATCATTTCTTCTAATTTTCATTGAAATTCTTAAAGAATATCCTAATCTATGTTTTTAACATCTCCTATCATATCTTTTAACTCCTTAAATTGTATTGTTAATTTATTTTAGATACATTGTAATTTTTCTTTAACATTTTTATCTTATGTATTTAACTGTTGTAATTATTTAATATCCATTTTATCGTGTGGATTTTATGTTTTTATAAGTTTGGCATAGGAAAGCACTTATCTAATTTAATTGCATCTTAAAAATTTATCGAATTCTTCCCATGAGCTTAATGATTGAAACATAATTATATTAAGTATTAACTCTTTTTATTTGATACTATCCTAATAGAAGCCTAAGATTTTCTATTACTTGTTTCTCAAATTTTATTTATGGTAAATTCATTATCTTTTTCTAGTTTCTTTTAAATCTATTGTATAATAATATGTTTTACACATGTTATCTTCATTTATTTCTTTTTCTTCTTTTAGATGGTTTATTAAATTTATTATTGTTTTCTTTTTAATTTTATTTTAAAATTATCTTCTTATTTTTCTATGCAATTATCCAAGTCTATATTAGTTATGTTTTCTAAATATTTTATTATCTTTTCATAATATTTTATTATTAAATATAATCATTTTCCTTTTAATTCTTTTATGAGTTGTTTCTCTGTTATAGATTGTTTTGGTTGTAACCATATATATGTTATATCTCTTATTATACTTTCTCTAGTTTATAAATTTTTATTTGATTCTATTATGAGTTTTTCCACGATTTGCTCTTTTATTTCTCTAGGCAATTTTTTTTTTATAATTAATGTTATTACTTTAATATATTAGGAATAGCTTCTAAAAATATGTAACAACCTTTTTCTCTTTTAATTTATAATATTTGTCTATTTTTGTAATTATAGTTGTCATGATCTATATGTCTTTGATACCAATGAGGGGTACTACTATGAGTGAACAAAAATCAAATAAAATGATAAATAAAATCATATATTAAAAATATTTTGAGTATTTCTAGACTTTAAAGTTGGAATATAAAACTTTCAGGACTTATATGTTAAATTATATAAAGAGGGGATATTTTGGGAATTTTGTATAGATTGTCAAACTTTGGTTGTATAAATGATCAAGTGTTTGGTAAATGGTTTGTAAATCGTTTTATAAACCAAACAATTTTTCAAACAATTGAATCACACACATTTTTCCTCTCTAATTTTTAAAAGGACATTTTTTCAAAAACATTTTTAAGGCAAAGACGGTCAAAGAACGAAAGTTGGTTAAGAATCCAAATGACACATAGTCAAAAGACATTATTGATGTAATCCAACCAATCTCAGGCTTTTCCTTGCTCACAAAGCTTATACATTGAGAAAGTCAATCCTATTCCAACATCAATTTCACGTTACTTGATTATCAGGTTAACAACTCTTCAAGTGAAATTTTAAATTAGTCCTTCAAAATATTTTTTATAGTCACTAAAATTCAGTAACATTATATTATTAGTCAATATATATAGTCATCTTGATTATTGACAGATTTACCGTACCAGATTGTTAACTTTGACATGGACTAACCACCATTATAGCATTCAATTCTTTCAACTAAGCATCCAGTTTCATCTTTGTCGCAGTCATTTTTTTCTTTTTTCTTTTTTTTTAATAAAGTAAAGATGGTTTACGAGATGGGATACAGAGTAGAATTTCCTAATAAAGTGATCAAATTGATATATGTGACTAGATGGGTGAAAAAATTACTTTAATAACCAATTTGAAATCCCAATTGAACTTTGTGAGTAATATTCACATGTTTCATAATAAGTCCCAATTTGGTGGAAATAAAAATTAGATTTAATTTTTTAGTAAATTTTGATAAAAGTTGATGGAATATGTAGTAAAAAAATTGTAGGTCTTAAGAAACGAGTAGTTAAAATTAATTGTTAGACTTATATTAAAATCTCAATTTAATCAGTACCAAACATAGGCTAATATAGTTGGAAAGAACAATCAAAGCAACAAACCCTGTGATGGGAAGTTCAGAATATGACAAAATAGTGTTTGGTATAAATCATGTCTAATTTTCAGTCAAATATTTTACTTCAAAATCATAAATATAGCAGTTTATAAACCGCTACACTGTTATCAAACGGAGGAAGAACACGTAATGTTTTTCAATTCCTTGCCTAGCAAGCACAGAACACGACTTCCTCACCAAACGACAAAATCATCGGAAGAAAATCTCAAACATTTTTATAACATCTTCACTATAAATTAATGGCATTTACAAGTTCCATTAATCAAACATTCTCATACACGGTCTAGTCATCTCACAGCTTTCAGATAATTAAAAAAAAATGGGTTTCTTTCTAAGGTTTTTGAGCTGTTTGAAGGAATCATCTTCTTCTCAAGTCTCTGATGCTACGATCCAACATCGTAAAGCCCCCTCATCAGAGAAACACAAGAGCAAAATTAAGTCAAAAGGAGCTCCGATTCCAGTTTCTTACTTCCCGTTGAACTCACAGCTTTCCCGCTTGTAATTTCTCAGTTTATCAGTTTCTCTGATTTGCAGATTTGATCGTGTCTGCATGGGATTTCTTTGGCATATAATGAAACTGCTGCTCAGCACTGAAACTTTTAGGGTTTGATTTCTTTGGTAGAATTCTGTAAATGACGAATCGTGATTTTCAATCAATTTTAAGATGATTAATTTGCTTTATAGTAGATTCAAATTGCTTTATGTATCTTCTTCGATCTTGATTTTTATTTAACCTATCAAAATAAAGAATTGAGTTGAGAAGAAAACAGTGAAAAAAATTAAAGGCAACAACAAATTCGACGTCGTACCACCTATTGGCGTCAAATCGACCAATCATCAATTGAGTAGAAAAACTGTTCGATCAGTATACATATCATGAAGATCAATTGCAAATATTGTGCGAAGGGAAAATGATGTCCCAATTTTGTTTATAGATAATAAAATCTTGCCACTTCATTAAAATTTTGGGACTTCCCAAACTTTTACAGAGGACAAAACAATCTTTCAAATGTCACTTCTAAAGTTTTTACCCCCGAAAATATGCTTTTCAATATTCTAAAAGTTTTGAAAAAAGGTTGAACAGAAACTTTGATGATCTCCACAATACCATCTCTAAAGAGTAAAGTCTTATCAAAAATGTAAATCATGAGATGTGATTCAATTAGTTAGGATCTAAAATCTGTTAACTGATTTCAAATTTAAAGCATTTTTGCTGGGATTCAAACCCCCACTATATGATTTCCAGCGCGGATATAATTTCAAAGTTTTGACATCAAAAAATGTCATGAGGTGTCAATATTTTCTTGACAAGACATTAAAATAGAATAGGGGTTTTTAGTTAAATAGGTTTGGTATGTAATAAGTTTAGTAAAATAGATCCCTCAGTTGAAATGTCAAAATTATCCTTAATGAAAAGGACTGTTTAATTTGCAGGGTATATCCCCAAACTTAGTCAGGTTGATTTAATTCAGTGTTTCTGGTTATATTTATATTTTTTAATCTTTTAAATTCTTCTAAAAATGTTCTATATTGTAATAATTTTTCAAAAGTTTTAGGATGATCATTTTTATTTATATATCCTAACATTATTCCTTCTGATACTTCTTCTTCTATATCTTCGTATTCTTCTATAATTTTATGAACCGTATTTATATTTTTTGCTGTTTCAACAGAATTAAATTCTATTCTATTTAGGATTGCATAGTCAATATCTTCGTATATTTCTTTTAGTTTAGTTTGTCCAACAGAATGTATATTTTTAGACTTTTCAACAATAGTCGATAAAAATGAAATTTCTTTATCATTTAAATATAGTTTATATTCACAGTTATTAGATGTTGATGTTTGTAAAGTATTCATAGATTATTGGGTTGGTAAATTATTATATAAAATTTTCTGGTATAATTCCATTCTTTGGTCTAGTAACATACAATAATCTGCAATATATTGTTCGTATTTTTCTAAAAGTTTATTGTATTCTTCAGAAGATATATTTTCATTTTCCATTTGATGTTTAATATCTTCCATTTTATCTCTTAATTTTTCTAAAAGATTATCTAGTCCTTCTATTGTATACCCTGGCATTTAGGTTTAGACTGTATTTGTTACTATTTTATTTTCTAAATCTATTTTAAGTTGTAATATATCAGAACAATCTATAATGTATTGATCATGATTTTATAAAAGTATATAATATTGTTCAGATGATTCATCCATATCTATTAATTGAGATATAATGTTATCTATTTTTTCCGTTATCCTATCTAACAAATTGTCTAATCCTTCAATAGTATATCCAGGCATTATAAATACAAAGATAAATAATTTATAAAATTTCAAGTAATTTTTCAAACTCTATCAATGTTTGAGAATTGATAATATCTATATCAGCCATAATATCTATGCTTGGTTCAAATGGTATATTATATTTTGAAATACTTTTCTTTCTCTTTTCTAATTTATCAATTATATCTTGAATATTTTGTACCATTATAGATCTTACAGTACCTCTAGCAAAGTTTTCTATCAAATTTTCTTTAAAACTTTTTAATATCTCTTGTGATGCATATAGTTGCTCTTGGTATCCTATTTTATCAATTTCATTTTCATATTCAATACCTTTTTTACTTTTGATATGCTTTTGAACTTTATATGGACATCTTTTAGTTCTGGGTTTTTTCATGATATAATTACTATTATTCATGATATTAAGATTTTCAAAAACTGGTAAAGAAAGATTCATCCCTTCCATCACTGTCATAATCTATTACAGGGTCATAATCATTTTATCACTGCTAAACACATATCCTAAATATAATTCATTATTTATTTCAGTATTATCACTATCAAGCCAAAAATAAATAATTGATTTTGTAATTTCTAATCCTAATATTCTTTTTAATGTTGGAAAGATAACTAACAAACATGGCATATACACATGATATAACTTTTTTATTTCATTATTAGGTCTGGTAAACTTTTCATACATGAATAAAGGTTCAATTATGCTATGGTGTTCATCATTGTAAGGACTGTTTTGATAATTAAATTTAATAATCCTGAATTCTGTCATGTTAAAAAACTCTTCTTCCTCCTAATTCCGTAAAGATAGATATATTAAGAATACTAACCTCTTTTCCTGTTCTTAGTACCTTTGTATTTTCCTTCTATTATTAGTGACCTTCAGGCTTATAGGTTTCTGCTCCACACCCTTCAATGGCTTCCTGCCTTCACGGGTTATTAGCTGAACCTGGTTGCCTTCACTGTATAACATTTTAGATGGAAAATATTTTAGGACAGAGTGTAGGGAGTTTTCTTAATAATATATCTTCTTCTTGGAAACAGGATTTAGAAGACAAGAATTTAGAAACTCATCATAATTTGATAAGTAGATTGAGATTTTATTGATAATATGAAGATTGAAACAAGATTGATAAGAGAATTTTTCAAAGACAGAAGATTTTTGGCTTTCTCACAAACTGAGTGCTCAAGTGAGTTCTGCCTTTCAACTAGCCCGGAGGCCTCTATTTATAATACTACATTGGACACAATTACATCATTGCTTACATCATTGTCCTAACAATTTTACAACTTTTTTCACCTAAGGACACACCTGTCCTTCTATTATTTATTACATCACATGACCCTTACATTATAGGGACACTTATCCTTCTCTTTTTTGGTCTTGGTATGGCCCCTACATTATTCTGCATTGTTGAATTAAAGTAGATCTATTGAATATCTTCCACTTGTCCATCAATTTATTGGCATGTGAAACAGATCCATCAAGTAGCTTCCACCTGTCCATCAATTCCTTTGGCATGTGGGGCAGTTCCTGGCTATGCACGCCTCTTGCAAAGTGGTAAAACTTCCATGGATTTGATGAGTGTCAAATTTATTGATGTATTCTTGCAGGATTGTTGATTTTTCTTTTCCTCCATTAGTGAGGAGGGTCCATCCATTATACTGGCATATGCACTTGAATTTTTTCTCATACAAATTTTTGGCAATGTTGTAGAGAACTTTGATTCCCAACACCCTTCGGGATCTAAACCATGATCTTGTAATGTTTGGTACTGGCTTGGTATTTTTTCCAACTTCAATTTGAAAATTTCGAGCAACATACCCAATCGTGATAATATGCTCAGCAGGATAATATATCCTTCCATCAATTTCAGGACTGATTGAATAAAATTTTAAATAAATGGATCTTCCTTGAGCAAACTTTGAAATTTCTCCTTTTAGTAAATCATCAAATTTTTCGATTTCTTTTAGATCTTTTCCTGGACAGATAAGATCCAAGAATCCATAATCAGCTGCCATTTTTGTCATGACGGGGTCTCCTCCCTGGGTAACGATCAATCGTGGGTATACATGGTCTCCAGACGAAATGTAATAGCAATCACATTCTTGAAGTTCATATATAACTTCAACAGTGGTTTTATATTCGTTTTCTTTTGGTAAAAAAGGGGAATCATCTTCTTCTTCAGGACGAATTCTGACTACCCTTGTATGTTCATCTTTGGCATTGATTGTGATTTTTCGAGGACTGGCTTCATTTATAACAACTTTTTTGGGACTTGGTTCATCTATTTTAATTATTGGTCCACCACAGCTTCCAGAAGATGTACCTGTTTGTATTTTTGGTATAACCTGTTTGGTATCAGCCCGTTTGGTAATCAACGATTCAAACTGAGATTCAATCTCAATTATGTTATCGCTCAATTCTTTAGTATAATTGTGATGAAATGTTGAGATTTCCATCAATTGCTTGAAACTTCCTTGGAGAGTTTCTGCAAGTTGTTCAATTCCAAGCTTTATATCTTCAGCTTCCTCCATGAGGAAGTTCATTCGCTTTTTGGCATCTATTAGGGATCTTTTGATATTATCCATCTGCAAATTCAATATTCCTGCTTAAAAAGTCCGCAAGATAATTATTAACACCTTTAATATAAACTATATTAAAATTATAAAATGCCAAATAGGCTTGCCATCTATGGAGCCTTCTATATTGAGGTTCTGGTGGTAATTTATTTTTTACTAAACCTGCAACTTGAGAATTATCAGTTTCAACAATGAATTTCTTAGATAATAAAAACAATGAAAACTTCTTTATTCCTCTGATGATTGCTAACAGTTCTTTCTCATGAGTGGTATAATTTATTTCTGCTTGATTAAACGTTCTACTTGAATATCTACAAATTTCATTAAGATCTGTTTTTAATATTGCTGCCCAATACTTATCCGAGGCATCAGTATTAACTATCAGATTATCTTTTTCATCTGGTAATCTTAATTTTGGCAAATTTTTACATTCTTCTTTTAGTGATTTGACAATTTCTGTATGTTCATCACTCCATCCTTTGGTATTTGTTTTCCTGAGTAAAACTTGAATTTTATGTCTCTTTTTTGATAGATTTTCAATAAATCCTTCTGCATAATTTAAACATCCTAAAAATTTTTGTATTTGTTCTTTTGATTCTAATTTGTTTGGAAAACTTTCTATCTTTTTAGATATATGGGTTTGTAATTTTATCCCTCTTTTATCTATTGATAATCCAAGAAAATCAATTTCTTGTTTTTCTATTATAGCTTTATTTTTTGAAAGAACAATTCCTTCTTTTTTGCATTCATTTATAAATTTAATTAAATGGTTTCTATGTTTTTCTCTATTATTAGAACATATTAATATATCATCTACATAGACAATTAAGAATTCATTGAATTTTCTAAATATGTTATCCATTCTTCTTTGATATATTTGTGGTGCATTTTTTAAACCAAATGGCATAACCATCCATTCATACTTACCTTGAGGTGTACTAAATGCTGTATATTGAATACTATCTTCTTCCATTTTTACTTGCCAAAATCCTGATTTGCAATCAAATTTAGAATAATATTGTTTTCCTTTTACAAGATTTATTAGTACCTCTTTATTGGGTAAAAAGTATCCGTCAAATTTAGTATATTTGTTTAATTCTTTATAATTTATCACCATTCTAGCTTTTCCTCTTTTTTGTTCAGAATGTTTCATGACCATAAATGCTGGACTACTATGGGGTCCATTACTAGGTCTGATTAATTTTTGATTAAGTAATTCTTTTATCTGAGTTTTAAACTCTTGTGTATCTTGTATGGTATACATCATTGGTCTAACTCTTATAATAACATTTTCTGTTAATTCTATTTTAGCTTTTGGATGATGTGGTTTCCAAAATAATAATGGATTTTCTCCACAAATTTTTTCTAGTTGATCAATGATTTTTTCCATATTTGTTTGTATGTTTGTTTTTAAGGCTTTTTTATACATTATTCTTTTATTTTTTATTTCATTTTGTATAATTGGTTTTTTCTCCCATTTATCACCACGCTGTGTTGGCTGAACTCTGTAAGGTCTAAATTCTCGTGGTATTTTTAGTAAATGTGCACAAGGTGTTTGTAACATTACCATGTAATTATTTTGTTTATAATATTGAAATTGTTGTATAAAGTCATTTCCTAGTAATATATCACATTCTAATTTGTTATAATTATATCTTTTATTTACAACTATTTGTTTACTCCCAAGTATTATATCAATTTTATCAGCACTATTAATTATATGAGTACTTTCTCCTGTTACTCCTGTAATTTTTATTTTTCCATTAGTATTCCATGATTTTATTAAGAAGCTTTTGAATATTGTTATATCACTTCCCGTGTCAATTAATGCACATGTTGTTATATTTGTTTCAACAATTGTAACTTGTATATAAACGGCTAATGGAAAACTTATTTGGTTATTCATTTATTCAGCCTTTCTACATAGTATAGTTTGACCATTATGAGTTATATATAATCCTTCACGTTTTATACTATAATCTTCTAGTCCATCTAGAAAGCTCATACCTAATAATACATGAGGGTTTGCCATACTACTATGTACATGACATGGTACTAAGAGATTTATTCCTCCTATTTTTATTGGTACTTTTACTTCAAGTTCAGTCATATGTATTTGTCTATCAAAATTTATATATCTATATGGATTGGTTCTATGAGATATTAGTCCTTTATTTCTATTTGAAGCTATATGACATTCACTAGCTCCTGTGTCAATTAATATATTTGATCCTTTTATATGTTCTATTCCATTAAAATATTCACCTTCTATTTTCATATTTCCAGCATTTCTATTAAGTTTTATTTCTTTTATATTACTAGTTTCTCCTAATTGTTTTCTATTAGGTAAACTTGCTGATCTCCTAATTAATCTGCCATCTTCAAATGTTATGTTATTATTAGGGTATTCTTCTTCTCGTAACTCAATGATTTCTGGTTTATTTTTTATTATAGTAAGTTCATAATTTCTTGGAACTAAACTTATTTGTTTATCTGGTTCTACAGCTTTACCAAAATCTTTACATTCTTTATGAATTTCAATATATGGTTTTTTAGAATAAATGTTTCCATAATTAGAATTAGTAAATGTGTATAATGCTCTGTATTCTATAGTCATAATTTTATCTCCTGGTTCCATTATGTCATCCTTATGTAATTTGAAATGTAGTCCTAAAACTTCATTAAAGTTTCTATCTTTTAACGATATACAATATTTTGGATAACATGTAAATATTAGCTTCTTATATGCTAGATTTCCTTCCACTGTTCCTAAATGACTATCTTTTAAATTTATAATTCTTCCATCATGTAAACTTACAGTCAAAGGCGAATCTAATCCTTCTCTAAACAGGGATTTAAACATTATTTGGATACCTGCTAAGTAAACATATTGAATCTTTTCACTTTGTTTTCTATTAATCTTTGTTAATAATTCTGCAACTGTATTTTTTGTTAAAAGATTTAATTTGTGTGTTCCTTGAGTGGTTCTAACATCTATTGCTCTTTCAATTTTATGATATTCATTTATTGCTACTTTTTCTCTTTTCCATATTCTGTCTAATATTTCCCATTTTCCTATTTTCAAATCTAAAGATAATTTTTGTATTTTTCTGAACTTATTATTATCAAAAGTTACTTTTAATACATAACCTTCTATTCCTTCATATTATTGCTTATCTATGTTCTTATTTGTTTCTATTTCTTTATTCTGATTCTGATTCATTGCTTTCTGAATCTGTTTCGCTTATATAGACTTCTTGATCATAGTATTTTTCAATATCTGATATTTCACTTAGTTCACTTTCTATTTCTAGATATTCATTTTGTAATATTTTAACTTTCTTTTTGTTACAATCAGGACTTATATGTCCTATTTCTCCACAATTCCAACATTTGCATTGACTTTTATCTTTCTTATAAGTTTTATTTTTTTGTTTTTTATTGGATTATATCTTCTTTTGTAATATCTCCTCTTAGGTTTTATATATCTTTTTCTGAAGTTTCTGAATTTTTTAAATTTTCTATTTTTAAATTTTCTTTTATTATTATATTTTCTTCTTTCAGGGTTACATCCCCATTGGGTAGGTTTTTCCATATCTTCACAACATATTCTAGTTAATTTTCCTGATTTCTTTAATAATTGTCTTTGTTGACATATATATGCTAATCTTTCAAATAAGAATTTTATCCTTGATCCTAATGTTCTAGGTGTTCCAGGGTTATCTCTAATAAATTTTTCAAATTCTATTTTAAAGTATATTCCCCATGAACCTGGTAATTTATTATAATACATATCTCTATATACTTCTTGATTTTCATTACTATAGAATTGGACATAATAGTATTCTTTAAATTCACAAGTATATTCTTTAATTTTACACATATCACATATTGTTAAATTTATTAATCTTACTCTTGCATTATCTTTTTCTCTTATTGATTCTGCTTCAAAATTACTTATCCAATTTTCTCCTAAAAATTCATCCGCAATATAATCTACTATCTTTTCTATTCCTTTTCTATCTGATTTTATTAGTTCTGTCTGTACATTTCTTCTTATTAATGCTTTTGTATCACTATTTATTCCTTCCTACCAATTTCTAACATGTCCTTCAAAAGATGCTATTAAAAAGTTTATCATTCTATCAGTATTTTCCCATGTATCATCTTTATTGTATAAAAAGAATAGTATCATTGAATCTGCCCAAGTTAATAAGGCTTTTTTAGTATCTATTTTACAATCAAGATCCGATTTTGTTCCTCCATGATTAATAGGTTTATCATAATTATTATTTGGTTCAAATCTATCTTTATATTTATTTCCTCTAGGTGGTTGTCTATCTCTGATTCTATTATAATATTGTCGGTGTGGTTTGTTATATAAGGGTGCATAACTTTCATCTGGATCTGGTAATTCTTGTTTAGAAGTTCCTATAGGAGCAGGGTTAGGTGCTCCTCCAGTATTCATTAAAACTTGGTATTCATTAAAGTTTTCTATACTTAACTGGTCAAAATTTTCTATAAGCAAATCTAATTCTTCATTCATTTTTGTTTTGTTCTTCTTCAATTTTTTCTTCAGCTTTTAAATTTCCTAAAGTTTTTTCTATAGATTTTTGTAATTCTAATTCTTCCTCTAATATTTTTGGTAATATATTTCTTCTAAATTCATCATCCATACTTCCTGCTTCTATTATAATTTTTTCTTGTTCGAAATGCTTCTTTCCTATTCTAAGTATTTCTTTTTCTATGAGTTTTTTGTCTATTTTTTTATCTTTGCTTTTATTATTTTCTTTGAATTCTCTAATCTCTAGTTTTAGTATATTTATATCATTTCTTACTTCTTTTAATTCATTTTTTACTTCTTTTACATCATTTATTAATGTTTTTAAATCTTCAATATATTCACTTATCGACATTTTATACTCTTGGTTTTTGAGTTTTTTGTACCTTAAATAGTCTGTCATACATATCATCTATTTTTATTTCTAACTTTTTGATTCTTTCTTCTATTGATATGATTTTTTCGTTTTCATTATTTCTTATTTTCTCATTTAATTTATCTATTTTTCCTATAATTATTTCAATTTTATCTTGATTAATTAATTTTCCTGATTTTCTTTGGAATTCTTTTAAGATTTCTTCATCTATATTTTTAACTTCTCCTATCATTTCTTTTAATTCTTTGAATTGTATTGTTAGTTTATTTTGAATGTTTTGTAATTTTTCTTTGATATTCATATCCTGTATATTTAATTGTTGTAATTCTTCAACGGCTAATTTATCTTGTAAATTTATGTTTTTATATGTTTGCCATAAAAAAGCACTTATCCAATTTAATTGCATGTTAAGAAATCCGTCATATTCTCCCCATGAGCTTAATGGTTGAAACATTGTTGTATTAGCTCCTTTTATTTGGTAAGATCCTACTGGTAGATTAATATTTTCTATTATTTGTTTTTCAAATTTTATTTCTGAAATTCTGTCATTAAATTTTTCCTTTGATATGCTCGATTTCTAATCTTAATTCTGTATCATATTTTACTTCTTTACATATCATTATATTATATTATATTCACAAAATTCTTCAATTGATCTTAACATAATTTTTCTTTGTTGTGCTCTATAACTTTTATTGTAATATTTTATTTCTCCAGTTATATCATATTTTTTCATATTGATTTTTTCTTTGTTATTTATAATCATAAGTATATTAGGTAATTGTTTTAGAATTATATTAAAGTATTTTCTTTTACTTTCTAATGATTTTAGTCTTAGAAATCCTTTTCTTTTTATATTTCTTTCTTCTATCATTTGGTCTAATAGATTTCCTCTTTATTCTATTATGGAATCTAATTTTTCATTTGTTTTTATATCTAGATATTTGATTAATAAGGGTTCTCCTCTATGATAACCCATTCCTATAATTTTTGTATAATTCTTCTAGTATATCTTTGTGGATTAAATCTAATATTTCGTTTATGATAAAATCTTCTTTTATTATATCGAAATTTATTAGATCATATATTTCTCTTCTTATATCTTTATCTAAATTTCTTAAAGTATTCAAGATTTCTATTTTATAATTATCGGGTATTGTTAGTGTATGCATAATTATAAATCTTGATGTATATATTATATATTTATTTTTATTTTTTGTCGTATAATATTTATCTTTTAGATCTGCCATATGACTCTGATACCAAAGTGAGGGTGCTACTATGAGCGAACAAAAATCATATAAAAATCATTTAAAATTATGTAAACAAAATTTTCTAAGGACTTGAATGAAATCTTTCCATACTTTAAAGGTTTGTATTGCAAATTCTAAATATAAGGGTATTTTTGTAAGATTAAGGAGTCAAAGTCTATTTTTACAATATTATTGTTTCAAAGTCCATTTTACTAAATATTATAGTTATTGGATCTATTTACAATTATTTCCCAATAGAATAAGCAACTTTCACTTTATAACCCAATACCTTCGTTTGATAAACGATTTATAAATCATACAATTTTTCAAATTACTTTTTAACCGTTCAAATAATTTTCTCTCTCTATTTTTAACCACATATTTTACTTTATAATAATAAATAAACCAATTTATAAACCACTATACTGTTACCAAACAAAAGTGCATCATTCCCTGTCTTTTATACATTTAATAATAATAATAATAACAACAACAACAACAGCTAAGTTGAAGCACTCTATTACAACCTATTAGATTAGTTTATTTATTTATTTTATCTAAAAGATTGGTTGGTTAGTTTTTTAATACATACAACTTTGAAGTTTTAAAATCTTTTGATCATTCATTCTTGATATTTATAATTGGACAATTTTATTGATCAATTGAATTTCAATACTCGCTCTAAAACCAACAAAATCTTTATCAACCATCATGTTTGTGTGTGTGTGAGCGTGTTTATTTTTATTTTTTATTTAATGTCTCGCAAGAACCTTAACGATCACTCGACTATCAACATATGCACAATCACAAGATGTGATAAGGAAAAACTCAATTGCAAATATTCTTTGAAATGTTGTCCGATTTTGTTGTCTTGCTCTAAAATGATACCTTTCTAACAAAAAAAAAAAAAATGATACCTTTCTAATATTTTGAGATGTCAAAAAAATCTTTATTAAAGTTAAGTTCCATTCGATAAACTTGTTTAACAACACATTTCTCAAAATAATATTTTAATTGTACAACCTTTTTCAAACAATATTTCAACCATATAATTTATCTCGAAAATATCGTATTCTTTATTAAAAAAAAAAAAAAAAACACTTTTACATCACATATTAATTAGCTTCTCTTTGGTAATTGTTTTTTTTTAAACAAAAAATATTATATTTTCGAGGTAAAATATGTGATTGAAAAGATGTTTAAAGAAATATGTGTGGTTAAAAAATGATTTAAAAATGTGTTATTTATAAATTTATTTATAAACGACTTATAAGTTGTTTTAAACTTTAAAATCAATAAATAGGTAGAGAATTTTTATTATGCAGGTTCATTGTTTACATGGAATGCGAATAAACTTTAAATTTTTCTAAATTAATATATGGAAATCACACAAAATAACAACCACATATTTTTCTAAACCAATCTCAAGCCTTTCATTGCCCATAATTTTTTTTTTTTAAGAAAGTCTAATATTTTTTAATCTCCCAATCAACGTCAAATTAACAGATGTCGGCCACTCGATACATATCTTGCCACCTCAAGGAAATAAAAACCTTTTTATATATAATAATAATATATATAATTATGCTTTTCTTTACAATTGATGTAAACGATATACGTGTCATTACTAATCTAAATGACGAGAATATTCGTTAATAAAGGTATATAACCCTTTAATAAGTAAGAAGAATTTGAAATTATTTATGCACAGAGTATATAATGTCGACGACAGCAAATGAGGGGGAGAATCCTCCAAAATTCCCGGTCGATCATCAAGGGGGTGATTCCCTTGACCCTAATATAGGGGAATTCTCAGCGAACAAGGAGAGAAATCTTCCTCGACTAAGGTGGTAGAGGTATTGTGAACTACGTACGACGGTATGGTGGCGATGGTGTGACAAGTAGAAGCCTATGCCTGAGTCCAGTTTTATGTTGAAAATGGGTTTTCTAATAATAAATTTTTTGCAGTGTAATTAAAAAGTTAGAAAATTTTGGTTTGACGTGCAAAATATTTTATTTTGAGAATGTGAAAATAGTTTTAAAAAAGGGAAGAATACATAAGTAAGGTAGTTAAAAAATATATTTTCAAAATTAAGAAACTTATGAAATAATTACAAAAATCAAGTTTTTTTTTTTGAAAAGTATAGTTAAATGTATTTTATTAATTAAATGAGAAATTAAATAGGTTGATGTCACAATTATGTAATTTATGATCACAGTTACAAATCATCAATTTTATAGGTCACAAATTATAAATTTGGTCACGACTTAATTTCCGGTCACAAATAAAAAATTTATAGGCTATAACTTATTTTCGATCACAAATCATCAAATTAATTGGTTACAAATTATCGTTTGATCACAAATCATAAATATTTTAGGTCACAATATATTTCCCGGTCGCAAATCACAAAATTTATGGATCCAACTAATTTCTCGATAACAAATTGTAAAATTATTTAGTCATGACATATATATATATTTTTTTATCACAAATTAAAAACTTATAGGTCACAACTCATGTATAAGTCACAAGTCACAATTTTTCTGGGTCACAAATTATAAAAATTTCAATCATTAGTAATTTTTTTGTCACAATTTTCAAAATTCTGAAGTCACAACTTATTTATCGATCACAGATCTCGATTTTATGTGGTCACAAATATACTATTTACGGTCACAAATATCAATTTTATAAGTCACAACTTATTTCGCAATCACAATTTCAAATTAACTGGTTACAACTTAACAAATACAAGTCACACTCATAAATTTTAGGGTAAACAAAACAAATAGTTCCCAACCTTTAGGTTTCTTGCGGAAATGGTCCCCAACATTTAAATTTTTGCTTTTATACCCTCAGAATCACCAAACGTTGCGACATGGTCCCTACCGTTAGATTTCGTTAGTTTTTACCATTAAAAATGTGTAAATAGCACAAATGGTCCCTAACCTTTGAGTTTTTTTATGATAATAGTCCCTAACATATTAAGGTTACGTTTGACCGTTTTAGTTTGTAACCTTCAAACATTTGACGTATTTAGTCTCTAACATATTAAACCCTATTTGAAACCAATTATTTCAAATAATATGATTTGTAATAATATTTTTTTGAAGAATTTGTTGTTAAAATTTATTTGTAAAATATTTTATTGATAGAACGTGCGGTTAAAAACGAGTTTTAAAAAATAAAATTTATTCTGAATTTCTAAAATGCAAAATAAAATATTTAACAAAAATTCAGCACTTCAACCTATTGGAAAAAAAAAATAATGAATCCATGGAACATAAACAAACAAATACATTGGACATTATTTTAAGAATTGAATAAAAAATATGTTTTTATCAATTCTATTTTCGATTTTGAGAACTGATCAATATCGATTTTCGAATTTAATTTTTTTTCAAAACTTATTTTCTTCCACACGTTCTATTAATATATATATTTTTAAAATATATGCATAAATTAAAAAAAAAATCTTATATTTTAACCAAAATTCTCCAAACATACTTTTCAAATCGATCGATTCTCAAAATCGAAAATCGAAATCGAAATCGAAAGTAGAATGATAAAAACATATTTGTTATTCAATTCCTAAAACGATGTCCAATGTATTTGTTTATTTATATTCCATTAATTTATTATTTTTTTTATAATAGGTTGAAATGTTAATTGGTGAATTTTTGTTAAATATTTTACTGTGCACTTTCGATTTCGATTTTCGATTATGAGAATCGATCGATTTGAAAAGTAAGTTTAGAGAATTTTGGTTAAAAGATAATATTTTTTTATTTAATTTATGCATAAATTAAAAAATATATATTAATAAAACGTGTGGAAGAAAATGGGTTTTAAAAAAAATGAAATTTCGAAAATCGATATTGATCAGTTCTCAAAATCGAAAATAGAATTGATAAAAACATATTTTTTATTCAATGTATTTGTTTGTTTATGTTCCATAAATTCATTATTTTTTTTTCCAATAGGTTGAAGAGGTGAATTTTTGTTAAATATTTTATTGTGCATTTTATAAATTCAGAATAAATTTTATTTTTTAAAACTCGTTTTTAACCCCACATTTTATCAATAAAATAATTTACAAATAAATTCAATTTTTTTAACAACAAATTCTTCAAAAAAATACGATTACAAACCATATTATTTGAAATAATTGGTCTCAAATAGGACTTAATATGTTAGAGACTTATTTGCCAAACGTATATGGGCTTAATATGTTAGGGACTAAATACGCCAAACGTTTGGAGGTTATAAACTAAAAATGTCAAACGTGACCTTAATATTTTAGGGAATATTATCGTAAAAAAATTAAAAGTTGGGAACTATTTGTGCTATTTACACGTTTTTAACAGTAAAAACTAACGGAATCTAATGGTAGAGACCATTTTCGCAACGTTTGGTGATTCTGAGGGTATAAATACAAAAATCTAAACGTTGAGGACCATTTTATCAAGAAACCTAAAGGTTAGGGACTATTTGTGCAGTTTACCCTAAATTTTATCGCAATCTTAGTTTTTTTTAGGTCACAACTTATTTATTAATCAGTCACAGTCATCTGTAATCGATCACAAATTTTAAGTTATTTGATCACAACTTAACATATGCTGAGTCACAATTAAATTTTCTAGGTCACAACTTATCCATTTAATAGTAATGTTTTAAAACTCGGCCCGGACATCGACCTAAAAAAAGGAATGGGTCAAGGGTCAGCGGGTTATTACGAAACTGGCCGGTTTTCAAATGGGTTTTTAATTTCAGGTTTTTTGGTAATTCGTGACCCGGTTTTGGAATCGGGTCGCTGGTTCTCCGATCGGACCGGACAGTCCGTAATAACATTGTTTAATAGTCACGATCACTTTTAATGGTCACAAACAGGTTACCCACTCCACAATATCATACCATACCCGACCCGACCCTACCCAACCTTACCCTGCCCTACCCTACCCCAAACCAGCCACACTGCAGAACCATTATCATCACCCACCACCACTAGTATATCTCACCAACTGCACCACCACACAGAGACATTGCCTCCACAAAAACCATCAGCGACACTTTAAGTCTTCAACCTTCATCGCACCACCACCTATATGGCATCCACAACACCACCAACCACGAACAGCATACCGCCGCTTCCACCATATTGCAAATGCATCACCACCACCAACCGCAAACAACACAACCACCACAAATCGCCACAGAACACAACCACCATACCAAAACAAAAAAAATTAAAAAACCAGTTTCCGATGATGAGAAAAAAAAAATTCAGATGACCCGCAGTGTTGCGCGGCTGCGATGTCGCACCAACTTGTTGGTCACGTCTTCTCGCGGCTGTGGTGTCTCAGCAACTTTGTACGGATGCAAATCGCGATCTCATCACATCATCGTGCGGCTGAAGGCTTCTCGGAGAAGAGTAGGAGGAGCGGTCGTCGGAGCTGAGGGGCATGGAGGAGTAACGTCGGAGGATATAGTTAACACCGAAGCTTGGCAGCAACAGAGCTTGTGAGTCTGTGACTGGAGTGACTAGTGTGATTGTGGAGAAGGTTTATTCCAACCAACCGATGATTAGGGTTGAAAATGAAATTGGTGTGGGAGTGTGTGGGACAATTTAAAGTGACCTGATTTATTTATGAATAACTTGTAAATCTTAATTTTGAATTGTTAAGTTGAAAAACATGTCCCTGCATAATTTCTTCTTTAAAAAAATGAATTTTTAGATAATTGGGCTCAAACATGGGCACACGCTTCTTCAAGCGGTACTCCAAGTTAAAGTCAAGAAGTTACACAAAATAACAAAAATAAATCAATAAAATATTGACACTCGCTATTTATAAACGATAATTTTCCTTTATAAACGGTCACATGGTAACATCTCATTGTTTTTTTTTTTTTTTTTTTTTTAAGTCAGCAATTTTGATTGGTCAAATTCTCGCCCAGACGTCCACCGTTTTTACTTTTCGAAAAATTGGACCAACCAAATGTTCACACATCGCTGCTTATAAATAATATTTATAAATAACCGTTTATAAAAAGTTTACTAAACAGAGGATTAATAACCGTTCATAAATCACTTATGCCTTGTTTGGTAAATCATTTGTAAACAATTGTTTATAAATGACGACGTGACAATATTTCGTTGATCAATTTTTTTGAAAAGTAAAAATTGGTGGGCAAGAATCTTTGATCATTTGAAATTGTTCACTTTTGTCCAATGAAATATTATCACGTGACCATATATACACAAAATTTATGAACTTTTACCAAACAAATGTTAAACAACACAATTTACTTCAAAAACAACAAAACACCATTTATAAATCCTAGAAAGTGAACCGAACAAAACATTAGTGATACACTTACCCAATTCAGTCACATTCTCTAGCGCACAGCGCGTAGGAGAATGGGTATCAACTTTGCCTTTCATGAGTTTTTCATGCAATGCAAAGCTTGTTTAATCAAGCTAGGCCTTGCTTGAGCAGCTGCCAACATTTTTTTTTAATTTCTTTATATATTTATTAATTAATTTATTTTAAGTCTTTCAATTGTTTTGTTTTAAATTTTTTAAATTTTGGTTTTTTGTAATGTATTTTTTTTTTGTCTTTTTTTTGTCATAATAATTTTTAATATACGTATATTAAATTTTGTTTGATGTTAACAATAACACCGCAACTTTCATATGAAATTTGTACCAACATTGCAACACATTCAGAAAAATAAAAAAGATGTCGCATAAATTAGTTAAATTTTCTTCAAATTTAATTCAAACTATGTTGAACGTGTACAACAATAAGTGGTTAATGATCGCCATCATCGTCAAGCCCATGAAATGCACTATTATCACTACTAGCAATACCAGTGTACCTATCTTCCAAAGTATTGTCCCTAGAGTACTGTAGATGATATGGTTCGTCCACCACTGAACTCTTAAAGGTGTGGAAAAATAAATGTAAATGTAAGCATAGTAAAAAAATATAATAAAATAATGCAACAATTAATAGTTATCGATCAACTAACCTCGACTGTAATGTCGGACAAATTCTTTTGTCATGTCCACTGCGACCACAAACACCACAATTTCTCTTCGACTGAGACATTCTTTGGATGACTTCAATCTCTTCCCGCACCTTTTGTCCTAACCGAAGTAGGATAAACCATGAGTTGGGCACCGTCGTTGCTCTTATTGATAACCCTACGCATTTCTACGTCTCCTCCATTATCCATAACTTTTACCTGTATTTTCAAGTTCTGAAATCCATCCATTATGAACGTCGTACGAGCGTTAGTCAAAGCACCTTCATCCACCAACTCTGTTGCTGTATGTGCCAGCATCCCATGTCGAGAAATCATTGATTGACCACCCATTGAGGCCGTCGTTGGTTCGAAGAAACAACGAGCGAACACATTATCCTCATCAGTCTCAAAGGCGTAGTAGAAGCTAGGACTCCTTTTTTCCAACTCAAAATGAGCAATCACGTCCAATGGCTTCTCATCGCCGATCTTGTCGATGGTTCTTAATATCTTGCTCATTACAGCCCAATGAAGAAGGCCCGCTAGCATCTATCTCCATAAGTTTGATCTGTTGATAGATAGGAATATTGGCCTGTGAAATTGGTCAACAAGTGCTTTTTTGGTTGTAGAAACATGTCGATGAGAGCGCAGTAGGTGCGTTTTGCTTGGTGTAGATAGTGCATGATTGTGCCCCCTAGACAAATGGCTTACATCCCACATAGAAGTTGTATGATGTTTTACAACTGTTAACTTTGCATCACATCCACAACGTGAGTTCCCACACTTTCGTTCACCAGAACGGGCCACAAAATTTTTGAGTTTCATTTGGTAGGACTCATCTTTTTTACCCTTTTTATAGCAAACATACGACTTCCAGACAAGCTCATTTGTCTGTGAATTCTTTTGGCTACTACCAATATGTATGGTAAAACCAGCTAATTTCGCATACTCATTGTAAAAATTATACACATCATCAAGCATTTGAGATTCTTGCCCGAATATCGGAATCACACCAATATTAACTTGTGGAATAAATACATTGTCATCCCCTTCCATTCTTAAAAATTAATACGAACAATTATTTAGTTTGTGAAATAATTTAAACATTGACATTTTTAAAACATACTATAAATGTAACAAAAATAAAATTAAAACCATGTTACGAAATTAAACAAATTAAAAATGTACATTTATATATAATACAATACATTTAAGAAAAAAAGAGAAAAAGACTTACGATGTGTTTAAAACTTACTATAAATGTAACAAAATTAAAATTAAAACCATGTTATGAAATTAAAAATGTACATTTATATATAATACAACACATTTAAGAAAAAAAGAAAAAAAGACTTACGACGTGTTTAAAACTTACTATAAATGTAACAAAAATAAAATTAAAACCATGTTATGAAATTAAAAATGTACATTTATATATAATACTACACATTTAATAAAAAATAAGAGAAAAAGACTTACCACAAAATTCAATAGAAAGATGAAAATAATTGTGAAGTGTATATAATTTGCAGGAGAATGGGACTGATGAAGTATCGTCTATAGTACCACCGTCGCCTAGATCACACCAGCGCACCACCCTCCTCAGCTCCTCACATCACTTCCACCAACAAGACGGTGGTGCTACATCTACTACCAATATGCACCGCAGCTTAGCGCAACCACCTGAAGCAGCTTACCTCCACCTCAGATCACCATCACCATCGCAAATATCACCTCTCACACAACACACACCATACACAGATCTACCATAAATAAATCTAGCCTCACCATTACACAAATCTAAGATTTCGCGTGGCCATTCTTCCTGGCCTCACACCGCTGCTGCTACGCTATTGTTGCTACAGCGACACAAGCTCTACCCGTAGTTATATTGTTGCGCCTTACGCAGGAGGTTGGATGCCAAAAATTGTTATCCGGAAATTGTGATTCATTTATGATATGGAAAGGCAACAGACTTCATTGTTGTGGGTGAGTTAGGATTGGGGTTAATAGAATAAATCTGTATAAATTTAATAATATTATTATTTATATTAATAATAATAAAAGTTCAAGAAACTAGAGTTTTGAATCATTGTGCTTTGTATTTGATTGTTGAAATTGTAAGTTGAAAAGTAAGGTTACACGTAATTTCCTCTATCAAAAATTGAATAATTGTACAAACGCTCCATATATATCACTACTATATATAAATCTCACTTTAATGTTACTATTCATAAGGACCAAAAACAGCACTTATAGTTGAAATGAAAACACGCCACTTCTTCCTATTTCAAGTAATAACGTTTTTTTGACATCATTTTGCTTTCTTCTTCTCTCGAACCTTCTTTCATGCCTACTGAAAATCCTCTCGCTCTCAATTTTTTCTACCAGCCCCTTCCATCGAAAAACCATTCTTCATTTTTTCTTCGCTCGTCTCCGTCGTTCTCGTTGTCGGCGTGGTTTATTTCTGAGAAAAGAACACAGATGAAATTTGATCGCATATTTATGGTTCCAGAAATATTGCTATTATCTGATCTTTGTATGCATAAACTTCACATCCTTCATGCGGGTTGAGGGGTTTATCATATGCATCATCTGGTACTTAAATTGGACAAAGAGATTAGTCGACACAAGGTATTTATAAAACGTAAGTTCATTTTTTGTGTGTTTTTTGGCAGGGATTTTTTTTTGGGTTTTTTTGGCTGTGATTTGATTTTTCTTTTAATTTTAGATGTGTTGCAGCAAATTTGCTTTTACGACAAACTGCAAATGCTTTCACCGGAGAAAATGTGAAGGTGAGAAAGCTTTTTACTGTTAACTTCAATAACTTATTTTACATTTTTAGTCAAAGTGTGGTAAGCTTTTTATATGCAGTAGCTGAGTTAATGTTAGGTATTTACTATTTTTTAGGTTTTTTGTTTTCTAAGAATTGAGTTTTGGTTCTCTGTTGATCTTACAATAACTTCAATTTTTTCTCTTTTATGGTATCATTTTTTTTGGACAATGATTTGAATTTCTTTTGAGTCCTCCAAATTCAATGAGACTTGCTCGACCAGGCAGTATAATAAATAATATTTTAGCGTTATTTTTCATGTGTTTTTCGTTGTTACGTAGATTATGATTGTAGACTACAAATTACGTTATCCAAGTGGAACTGCAACAATCGTTCTACTCAACGTATTCCACACTCCTAAAGGAAACAGGATGGCCAAGTAGGCAATTTTCTATTTTGTTGCCATAATAAATCAAACTCTACTTGATATTAATCTCTCTTGATTGATTTTTTGAAGAAACAAGTTCATGGATTCTTGAAATTTTCTCATTTAGTTTCCTCTGGAGTTTCTTCCAGTGGTCTACTCAGGTGGAAAACAATGTGGATCATTAATTTCTTGTCATGTCGTTCAAAGCTTGGAAGCAATCATATGTACTTGACATTAATCATTTTAAGTTTCAAGATCAATAGATTTCATCCGTCATTGATTTAATTACTTTGAATCTTGCATATTTTGCTTCGATTTTAGCATGACTTACATAGGAGCAAGAATGATTTGCTCCCATCTTGTGAACTTGTATCTACTTCTTGGAGCAGTAGTCTCTTAGGAGGTAATGTGGCCCTTAATACACAAACAAAATGGAGAATGGTTCCCTAAATCTATACCAGAAAGTAACATGAAGAGTCTAGATGGTTACAAGGTTTGACTACACAACAAATTATTTTTTAGTACACATACGAGCTTCTCGTCCTCAATCTTGAGCTGGAAAACATGCTAACATTTATTTAAATGCAGGTTTTCATTTCTATAGTTCTTGTTCTTGATGATGGACTTTACAATTTTGTCAAGACGTTGTTTCTTACTACCAGGAGCACATATGCTGCATTCAATTCTAGAAGAATAATAGTCCTAAAGCAGTTGAAGTGGAAAGTTTAATCTATGCCTCTTTATCCACTTTGAATTTAGCCCATCCATTGCCTTTTCTTTCTAGCAGTTTCTCTCCACATTTAATTGCAATTCATAAAGTTGTAATGTCAAGTTACTAAAAGAGAAATACGCCCTCTTCAACTTAATTTTTGTGGTCAAAATATTCTTACTGAGGTGAGGTCCTTTTAATATTATAATCATTACTCCATCATGTTTACATGATATGGAAAGAATGTGTGTAGCTTAATATGACTTCGATATCCCATCGTGCTTGTTTGATTTTGTTGAAGTAATTGAAAAATAGTTAAATTCAAGTGCACAAATAGAATATTTAATTGGATAAATGTTCAATGATTGATGTTCTCCAAACTGGGATTATTTTATAGTTACTATTTTAAATTTGAGTTTTTTAATTTGTAAATAATTAATTTTTTGGGAATGAAATTCAAAGTTTGGTGATATGTTAATTCAAATGTCACTAGCTCATGAAGATGATTTGGACAATGATTTGAATTTCTTGTATAATTAATGTTTTGGGAATGAGATTCAAAGTTCGGTGATATGTTAATTCAAATGTCACTAGCTCGTGAAGATGATATCATTTTCAAGTTTTTATATTTTTAATTTTTCATGCACTAGTTTTAAAACTATCTTAATTTGCACTATTCTATTGAAAGGCATTCATGTTGATGCGAACCATGTTTTTATTGTCACATATTTGGAAGAGCAGAGGTTCTGATCAGATGTAAGGAACAACGGAGTCCTTTGCTTTAGATGAAACAATTGCCAGTGATCAGTTGATTTAATTTTTCTCTTTGTTGATTACATTGTACATTCCGTATATTAAAACCGTTAATATATACATATAAAAAGAGCCAACCAGGAAGACATTGTTTATATTTTCCGTTCTGTTTTTTGGCAGAGTTATAAAAATCTTGTTTCGTAACTATTATAGCAAATAGTTGTTTGGTCACTTTGTCTAACGGAGCTGATAACCTCAATCAGTTATGGTTGATAGCATTAGTGTTTAAGGTAGCTAGCTAATTCTCTTATAAAGTTTTTACATAAATAAAGCCTTTGTATATTTTATTATGAATAATGATTTTTCCAATAAGGCTGAATAGAGTTGGTATCTCACCGGTTTCCAAAGATTTAGGTCCCTAATCCCTTTTTTCTGAGAATCCCAGATGTGGTACAGAGCAATTCAAAGATAGAAAAGTGCGAGTTTTTATTCAGCCAGAACTGTTCAAAAGAAAAGGAAGATGAAACTATCAAACCTTTTGACTTAACTATTTTTAAATTTTCCTCTATACAGTTCAAAATTTTGCTGTTGTATTGAAACTATCAAATTTTATGAAGTTGCTGACAAGAGCTTTCTTAACAATGAATTACAATCAATAGAAGTTGGGCCTATGACTAATTTATAGTATATTCCAATAATAGAACTATTGGTAGTGTTGCTGGTGCCCTCTTCATTTTCAACCTTTCTTGTAAAGATTTTTTTGGTTCTTATGCAAGCATGTGCAAAACATGCTCGATTCTTCTCACACTTTGGCTACAATGTTTCTATTAGTCTGAATGTTAGTAAGATCGACTCTGCATGTTCTCTTTCAATTTTTATTGCACTTTTCACTTTCCTTCTTGTTTCTTTTCTATGGTTCTTGTAGACACTTTTGTGATTTTATTATGGGCATTCAGTATGATGAACCAACTATTTCTAATGTTTTGCAAGCAACTACGATAACAAGGAAATTGCTCTGAATTGTGGAAATATGCTGAGGGAATGCATCAAATTTCCTTTTCTTGCAAAGTAAGAGATGCATGCTTTAAATTTCAATATCTTTTTTTATTTTTATTTTTTATTTTTATAGAAGCTTCTTTGTCACTCTTACATGAAAATGTGAGGGGGGAAAAAGTAAAGTCTTCATTTCACAATGCAACTGTACAAAATTACAATTTCCCTTAATCTTATTTCAGATATATATTGGAGTCTCCAAGTTTTGCGTTGTTTTTCAAATTTTGTGGAGTTACATGTTGCTTCAGATGCATTTTCTACATTTAAGGTTAGATATCTGCCTAAGTTTTATTTTGTATGTATCTCAGTATTAGAATACTTCTGTTATTCTTTATGACATATACAAGGAACATGTCACAGGATCTGCTCACTAAACATACATTGGCTATTTCTGAATTCCCACCAACTCACTACAATGATGTTTGCTCGTTATTATCAATATAAAATGAAAGTAGTATTGAACTTAATTTTATTTAAATTTTTCACCAGAAAATGAGTACTCCCTTCTACAATCGAATGCTCCCATTTGACATTTTTAACCATCCTCTTGATAGAAATTTTCCTCAATTCCAATGGCACAGCTCTAACGATCGTGGAAAAACACCATTGACAGCTTTCCAGAATTCTACTTATAAGTTTGAAGTATTTCTCTTGAAACATGTGTGCCAAGTAAGTTCAACCAAGTAAGTTCAAGTAGCCTCGCATAGCAACAAGTGTTGATCACTCTTTGGTTATCTCATACTCAAGTGATTCAAGCACTATCGTTGGTCATTCTTCGTCCTCAACTCCATCTAAACACACTTTATTCCCACCCGACACTTGTCATCAACAAAGAAGAAATTGAATGATAAGGTTGACTAGAATTTCTTGAGCAAAAATTCTATGATATTTTGTATTGTGAACATTATGTGTTGCTAATATTTTGATTATAAATAACTGATACTGTATCTAAATGAACTACAACACACCAATTTGAACATCAGAAATAGTATTATGTTTATGTCAAGTTAATTCTTTACTATTATCCCATAGCCTACTTATTCTTGGTAGTAAGAATTGAATATAGAACCCATAAAAGTAGGAGCATTCATTAACAGAGATGGATTGGCTTCAGTTGACTTTACCATGAGAACGCTTGAAAAAGCTTTGATTCCAATAACCTTTTCATTCTAATAATCTCGAGCAATCTCAAATGTAGCTGAGAACAAAAGTAAATTGATCATCTATTATTAATTATTATTAAATTGTATCTACATACAATTATTTCTCAAATTCTTTAAATCATTCTCATCAAATTCATACCATAAAGTGAACAAAATTAAATTGAACGTCTATTATTAATGATTATATTCAATTGTATATACAAACAGCCATTTCTCAAATTCTTTAAATCATTCACATGAAATTTATACCATAAATTGTCCCCTAACCTTAATATTACTTTGTACTTACAAATAATTGCTTCTTTATTTTCAATTCAACGCGAATAAACACAAATATGAAACGTTTCGTGCAACGCACGATCTACTAGTATAATATAATGATAATATCAACTTAAGTTCGATAGTCATAGGTCGAGCCCGTGAGTTGTTCTCTGTCCTTTGTTACTTGGGCTTCCAATTGTGATTTTGGATCATAACAATGTATTCAATATTGGGCTTCAAGAAGCCCAATGGGACCATTGATGTAATCCAACCAATCCCAAGCCTTTTCTTGCTCATAAGATAAGAATAGTCAAACATTTTTAAGTCTTCTGGTCAACATCATCTTCACAGGTGCTGGCCAGATACACATCTTGCTGGTTTTGTTCTCCTGCCAGATGTCTGGCAGGAGAAGGTGCCAGACATAGACACAAGGGGGTGGACCCCATGTGTTGTGGAGACCACCCATTGTGTCTATGTCTGGCACCTTCTCCTGCCAGATGTCTGGCAGGAGAACATTTCTACACATCTTGCCACCTCAACAAAATAAAAAACGTGTGACCTCTCATAAGTGGCACTTTATTTCTTTTCGAACTCAGTCAAAAGCAGCCAGTCAACAAGAAATAGGTGAGAGATTTTGACGAAATCAAGAGAGGAGTCTCTTACCTTGCCAGCAAACATAAAAAGCCGCCACTGTGAGATGAAAGTTCCGCGCAATTTCAGATATTTTTAGTATTTACTATATATAAGTAGCCATTAACAATTTCTTATACATAGTATTTTAATCATCAATACAGTTTGCTTATACATATACAGCCAAGAGCAGACAGAAAAATGGTATTGTTTTCAGGGTTTTTCAGCTGCTGCAGTAAATCATCTTCTTCACAAATATCTGATGCTATCGTCCAACCTCAGAAAGCGCCTTCTTCAGGGAAACAGAAGAGCAAAGTAAAGTCAAAAGGCGCTCCGATCACAGTTTCTTACTTTCCAATGAACTCACAGCTATCGCGCTTATAACCGACTCGATTGCTTAGTTTATCATCTCTTCTGATTTTGCCACTTTATCATGCATATATAGATGTAATTTTTTTGAGAGCTGCTCAGGAAACAGCTTTGACATTAAACAATGGTTCCCTAATGTTAAAAAAAATATATAAAAAAAATTAATTAAAATAAAATGAGATAATGAGATTCAAATAGAAAATAACGCAAAGAAGATAGAGTCTAAGGACTAAGATAATGTAGATCTGATAGTTGTTATTATTTGATATTATCTCGTGAAGAGTTATTTTAATTTCACTATAAATAGCAGTCAGTTTATGTTACAATATTTATTTATGGCCTTTGGTTATTATTCAATAAAGTTAGATTAGTATTTTTTTAATTTCCGCATTTCTTTTCATATTTTCTTCTTGGTATCCGAGCCAGAGTGAACACAACTTGTGTTAACTGATCGGTATATTTTTTGGTCATTCCATTATCAAAATATTACTATTTACATTTATGTTTGAGGCCCAAGGTCATACTTTGGGCCGACTTCTTCTATGGCCCAATGTCACACTTTGAACTGATCTCATTTACAAAGATCAGCATAAATCCCGAGTTACGTAAAAAATACGGTTTTAATAAATGATTGATGTCAAGGTCGTGAACATGGCCAACCTATTCTTTCTGGGTAAGCCCGACCTCGTTAACCGACCCGTCTCTTGATAATCATAGGATAAGCCCGGCATATGGATCCATTTATTCATAAAGCGTCATGATCTTGTAATGGGTTGGACCTAACCCTAAAACATGTTAATTGGTTATGTCTTGGGCCATACATCTTAGAAAATCAAGATAATGATGTAATTGAATTCTTTTTACCTAAAAGATAATTCAATTCACTTGAGTATTCCTGTATAAGGTAATTTTTTTCATTAATAATTCTTTTCCTACTAGAATAGGGAGATGTTGTGAAAATAACGCAAGTGCACGATAGAGTTAACAAGTAATAAAGTGCACTTTTGAGTCGGAGTTTTCGATCCCACGAGGACTAGTGATGCGAATCCCTTCGGTATATTGACTGAAAATTCCCACAACAATTTTAATACCAACCCAAGAAAGCTAAAGTGGTAAATAAAGCTATAAATACCTTAACCCAAGTTTAAATCTAACCCAAAATTCAAGGATTAACAAACCCAAACCAATGGGTATCAACCAAACAAATTTCAAGGTGGCGAAAAATAAACAACAACACAAGAATAATAATACTCAAGATATAGTTGATTAATTTCCAAGAAGATACAATAACAAAGAAGGTTTAACCTTACCTCAAAAGGAGTCTCTAGACTAAGCTCTCAAGAGCATTACCATGAACATCCAAGTTAATGAAGTTTGAAATGAAAAATGTGTATGTAATGTACAAAATTGGGCAAAATGTGTAATTTCGAAATTTGCAACAAAAATCCTGTTTTTGTGAAACGGAGTGTTTCGGTCGACCGAACTAGTCGACCAAAATTATTTCGGTCGATCACATGGTCGACCGAAATAGGACTTTCAGTCGACCAACCCTCAGCCGAACGCAACTGAGGCTGCCTTCAAAAATCTCTGCAGACTTTCGGTCGACCGAAATTGGCTGAGTCAAATTTCTACTTCTTTTTGGCTCCAACTTGATTCTCGACTTACTTTTCTTGACTTTAATTACTTGTTTAGCCTCGAATCTTGAACCTCTTAGCATCGAATCTCGTCATGGGTCCCACAGGCTTGCACATCGAGGTTTGACTGTCTCGGTTCTCATCATCCACTCCATCTTGAAAAGGATTTGACCTCGAATCTTGCTTGAGTGGACTGTCTGAGACTCTTTGAACTTTGATCTTGCAACATTGTGGATCACGGGTTCATGCGTTGAAGTTGGACATTCGTGATTCTCATCATCTCCTCCATCTCGAAAGAGATTCGACCACGAATCGACACCTACAATAAAAATAGAAAATTCAGACACAATAAATGTAACGGAAATTTCATACTCATCGTGCAAAATCAATTTGTAGGCGTTGCCAAAAGCTTGAGATGTGCCAACATCGCAAAGTAGCAATTTGAAATTTATTTGATCGGGGGGTCGCTCCTTCCACGAATGGGAATACATTAGGTCGCTCGGATCAAATGGAATATACTTACCGCCATGGTTGGCATTGGAAGCACATTGCATACCAATTTCCCCAATTGGAAGCCCGAGCCTCCTGCAAAGAGGCTTAACCAAAGGTGCATTCTCGTGTTCACCTAAACCAACTCTTTCTTGAATAAACATATGCATAAAGTTCAACAGAGTTAAAAGGTTAAAGTCACAAGCAATTTTGAGTGGAGAAAACTTGCTAATAGGATGAGCAATTAAATTGCAAGAAAATTTAACAACCACAAAATTAGCACCAACTTCGTGCAAATGCACGACTTCCCGAAAGAAAATATTAGCTATGTTGATGGCCTTGTTGGTTTCGTGGCATGCAATCAAATGTAACATTTTAACACTCCCACTAAAAAAAGCAAAAATAGCATCATTTTCTTTCTTTGTTCCAAGAAAACCTACTATAAAATTCATAGAATTAGTAATCAAAAGTTTACTCAGGATGAACAAATATGTATGGAATTCTTGGGGCAAAAACTTGAGTTTAGCCATTTTGCAAGTTCGGTATTTACTATAAATGCAAACATGTTCAACACCAATCTTCAAATTAGGCCAATAAAATTGATTACATAATACTCTTGAGAACCTGTTGATTTTAAATCGCCCCATCAAACAACCATCATGTGCTCCTCCCACTAGCAATTCACGCATGGTACATTTACAAAGAAACAATCCAATTTTCCAAAATAAATAATCATCATTCCCATAGAATCCATCAAAATATTGCTCACAACATGATTCATAAATGTTTAACAAATTAGGATATTTAACATGCATGCTCTTAATATGTTCAACACGGAATGAGGGAGCATCTAGAAATGTTAGAAGCGAAGTCCTTTTATCATCACGACATCCCAATAAATCTCTCCCATGGACTCCCTTAACTAGCAATTTCTTTAGAGAGCAAATATGCACGTCAAGCATATTTTCACAAAGTAAGAATTCAACATGCCCATGAAATGTACTATATGCAACATTTTCACAAAAGGATTTGGTATTTATGCAATTGGGCATATGCAAAAAGTTGCATTTACAGATGAAGCACTCATCATGATAATGATCCTTACCACATGTTACATTTTCATAAGTCCTCAACACACTTGTCAAATCTACATCAAGATCATACAACCCTCTAATGTATTCAAAACACAATAACCTTGCATTCAAAGAAATGTTAGGAACATACCAATTTTCGTTACCTCGGTTGTACTCGTTGTAGGAAAATGTTTCCATGAATTTATTCCATAAGGCATGCTTTTGGAGTTCTTTGTTGCCTTGATAAGTTGGCCTCAAATTTCCTGCAACAAAGAAATAACCAAACTAGGGAGGGAGTTGTTAGAGTATTCAAGTTCAAAGAACATTTTGGAGGGATCTCTTCTCTCAATTTCTTTGGTGGCACTTATCACTTCCTCACCTTTTTCTGAGGTAGAATCCTCAACCCTCCGTTCCTCTCTCACCTCTCCTTTTTCTGGAGTCGTGGCTCCAACCCTCATTGCCTCTCCTTTTTCTAGGGACATGGTCCCAACTCTCATTGCCTCTTCTCGTTCTACGGATGTGGCCCCAACTCTCATGCTCTCATTTTGCCTCTCTTTTGTTTCTTCCTCAATTGGCTCAATCAAATTTTCCTTTTCTTTCTTCGTTTCTTTTTCTTTTTCTTTCTCATTTTCTTCTTCAAACTCATTCTTGAGCTTCATTTAGTCTTTGGATACTTCTTCCGGGCTCAAAGATAGGATCACAACCTTTTTTCCATCCATTTGGAAGCTACACCGGTTCCTCCTCCTGTCATGATTCACATTTCGCTCACATCGTCAAGGTCTTCCCAAAATTATGTGAGTAGTGTGTAAGGGAACCACATCACATAATATTTGTTCACTTACCTTCACCTCCCCATAGTCATTCAACCTTTGCAATATATAAGGACTAGGATGCTTCATTATCGGTAACCCTAATTTCTCCACCCTACTAGCACTCACCAAATTAGTGCCAATCTCCCCATCTATCATGAGACTACATGGTTTATCACTCACTAGGCACCTAGTGTAGAAATTATCCTTCTCATGTTCCTCCACCTCATTAGTATGGGACATAGATTGTTGTGGCCTAGCATTTATCTCCTCCACTACTTCTCTACTTTTACTACCTTCCCTCCTATGGAATGATGAAGTCTTCATTTGCTCAATATCAACCTTCTCATCCATCCAATCTCCATTCCTATCTACCCATTCTCTTCGTCTTCTACCCATTCTCCAATCTTCTTCCACTTCTCCACTTTTACCCATTCCATGGAGTGATGAATTTTGCATTCTCGCACTATCAATATTTTCATCAACTCCATTTATCCTATCATCTAACCACCCTCTTCTTTTCCTATTCATACTCCCATTTTGTTCACCATTATCCTCATTTCTCCAAACATCCCCACATTTACCCCTAACTTCTTTCCTATTATTCATTCTCATTCTCCCATCATCCACCAAAACATCTCCACATTTATCTCTCATCCTTCTATTATCTCTACCCTCTACTCCATTATTAGTTGATGTACTCTCCCCTCTTGTTCCCAAATTTTCTAACTCACCCCCAATCTTCTCCATTTGTCTACCCATGGTGCTTGAAAGATTTTGTAACAAGTACTTCAAATCTTGAATTTGAGCATTGGAATTTGACATGGTGTGCAAGTGTGAAAGTGTTCTCACAAGAATATTTTTCACTCGTGTTTCACTCAATTTAGGCTTTTACTCTCTAATGAGCTCGTCACTCTTGCTTATTTCCACTCAAAATCTCCTTTCAGGAAGGTAATCAACTAAACCACAAAGTATAATTCTTGGGAAGTCAAGGATTACAAACAAGGAAGAATGAATTTATAACAAGTAGATACAATAGCAAACGAAATTTATGTGCTTGCTAAACTCAAAAGGAACAATATTTATGTGAGATAAGATGCTAAGAATACAATTTTAGCAATGGGATTGACAAACCACAAATATTTGATAAGGCAAAGATGTAGAGCAAATAAGTACAAGAGTGTAAATTTTCAATGAGACAATTTATCAAACACTTTGTACTCAATCTTTGAATGGCCTTGAATGTGTATAATGTGGATATATGAATACCCCCAACAACTTAAATGTGGCAAGGAATGAATGATCAACAATTACCTAATGTATGGAGCAAGTGATATATGAGATACAATGATGATAACACAATCTCAATGATGTGAATTGAATAGCCCCAAGCAATTAGCAATATATGAGCATTAAACAACAAAGCACTAATGTAGTATTTTTCTTTGAAACAATTTATCAAACACTTGGTGGCACACTTTTGAACACATAGAAATGCAAGTGTATGACTAATGGAATTCCCCAATAAGTTCAACAATCAAAATGCCCAATATGTGGAGTTCAACAAATGATCAAGAAGAACAAATTTCCACATTTTTTTTTTCCAATTTTCGGATTTTTTTCCTTAACAACAACAATAATGTAAATGATAGATTTACCAAATTAGAGCCAAACTCTGATACCAAATGATGCGAACCCCTTCGGTATATTGACCGAAAATTCCCACAACAATTTTAATACCAAGCCAAGAAAGCTAAAGTGGTAAATAAAGCGATAAACACCTTAACCCAAGTTTAAATCTAACTCAAAATTCAAGGATTAACAAACCCTAACCCAATGGGTATCAACCAAACAAATTTCAAGGTGGCGAAAAATAAACAATACAAGAATAATAATACTCAAGATATAGTTGATTAATTTCCAAGAAGATACAATAACAAAGGAGGTTTAACCTTACCTCAAAAGGAGTCTATCTAGACTAAGCTCTCAAGAGCATTACCATGAACATCCAAGTTAATGAAGTTTGAAATGAAAAATGTGTATATAATGTACAAAATTGGGCAAAATGTGTAATTTCAGAAATTGCAACAAAAACCCCGTTTTTGTGAAACAGAGTGTTTCAGTCGATCGAACTGGTCGACTGAAATTATTTCGGTCGATCACATGGTCGACCGAAATGGTACTTTCGGTCGACCAACCCTCAGCCGAACGCGACTGAGGCTGCCTTCAAAAATCTCTGCAGACTTTCGGTCGACCGAAATTGGCTGAGTCCAATTTCTTCTTCTTTTTGGCTCCAACTTGATTCTCGGCTTGCTTTTCTTGACTTTAATTACTTGTTTAGCCTCGAATCTTGAACCTCCTTAGCATCGAATTTCGTCATGGGTCCCACAGGCTTGCGCATCGAGGTTTGACTTTCTCGGTTCTCATCAAGTAGTTAATTCGTTATAAATTTACTTTGATTCTAAATAATTCCTAGATTAAAATAAAAACTAACTAAGAAAATAAAATTGCAAGAAAATTCAAAAAAGGAAAAAATTGAGATTTAATGAAGTAAACAATGCAATTAAAATAAAAATAAAACTCTAAAACTAAAACTAAAAATAACTAATAAAGCATTAACTAAAGTGGTGGGTTTTCGAACAATTAAATGAATATCGGGACTAACGATTTCGATGTAATGTTCTAACTTAATTTTTCATCTCAAGTTGTTTTCTAAAATTGTTTGGTCGAATTCACGCTTGTATCTAATTTACCTCTTTCGAGTTCAAATTATGCATATTTAACTAAGTCAACCATGTATCCACAAATTCATATATTTATCTTTTTGTTGAAATTACAAGATTTTATTACGTGATCTAATTGTTAACTCATCTCTCGAATTATGAAAACAATCATTTAATCATGAATTGGTGATCAATCAACTCAAGTATTAAACGCAATAATAAAATCAATACATGAAAATAAAGTATCAACTCGAGAATTAAAATCAAACTAAAATCATTAAATCTACATCGTCAATTCCAATTAATAATTTAGCTACTCATGTTATTTGGAGAAAAATCAATAAATAATAACGTAAATAAAATTCGAAATTTGAAGAATTGAAAAATTAACATCACCGTCAAAACACAAAATTTTCCAGCCGCGTATCTCTCTCTGCCTTGACTCCCTTTCACCAATTTGTCTCTTCTCAACTCCCAATGTATCACCACCAATTAATTTCCTCCAAGCCAGCCGCAATATATCTACCAGCAGCACTCCTCTAGCAGCCAACTTCTTTTTGTCTCCTCAAACCACCACTAATCTGATTCTTTCAATGTGTAAATATTCAAGTTCAGCCCCTTTTTTTATTGTAGTCAACCGCCAACTCTCCTCTCTTTGTCTCTCCCAAGTAGGCTGCTTCCTATTCTTTTTCTCTCGGCTCCCCCACGACTGACTTCCACCTTTTGTTTTCACCAATCAGCAACCTATATGGCTCTATTTCCTCCACCCGAATCTTACCCAGCCGCCGACCTTCTTTTTTTTCTCTCAGTTTTTTTTCTCTCGGTTGTTCCCCTCAAGGCTGCTCCCTTCTCCAGCAATGTCCGTGTTTATATACACATAATCACCAAATCAGCCCTAAAAAAATCCAATTAATTTATACATTAATTTTTATGTTTTAGGACCACAATTCTTTCAAATAAAATAAGTTGGTGCTTGAGTTAATTGCACATTCGGTCTCTCAACTTTTGGAAGTGTACACTTTAATCATTTTTCTTCGTTTTATTTCAATGTTCGTTCAATTGTCATGAATTTGCTTCAATTCTTCCATCTTCTCGACTCTTGGGATAAAACCTGAAATAATGATCAATAATAACAACTAAGTAGAATTTATTCAAGAAAAATATTATAATATCCTAATTTCGACAGATAAATAAGTGTATAAAATACACTTATCAAGAGACTTATTCTGATTCTTATAAATTGGTTTCCTTCGTTCATAATTAGACACACAAATATTCATATTTTTCATAAGCTCTTGAATATTATTTCTCTATTATTTTCCCCTTCTACAGAATGCTAATTCTTACACTGGAGGGGGTGACGAGGGCATCCCTCGTTCCAGGTTTCTTGGAAGTCTGGATCATCATATTCAACAAAATATCAGCTTTTGGTTTTGTTACGACAAGGTCAGAAAAATTACCGAAATGCATATGGATCCATTTATTCATAAAGCGTCATGATCTTGTAATGTGTTGGACCTAACCCTAAAACACGTTAATGGGATATGTCTTGAGCCATATGTCCTAGAAAATCAAGATAGTGATGTAATTAAATTTTCTTTACTTGAAAGAGAATTCAATTCACTTAAGGAGTATTCCTGTATAAGGTAATTTCTTTTCATTAAGAATTCTTTTCCTACTAGAATAGGGAGACTTATTCTGATTCTTATAAGTGGGTCTCCTTCGTTCATAATTAGACACAAATATTCATATTTTTCATAAGCTCTTGAATATTCTTTTTCTCTATTATTTTTCCCTTCTAAAGAATTCTAATTCTTACACAGGAGGGGGGACGAGGGCATCCCTCGTTGCCTTTTTTATAGGTTTCTTGAAAGTTTGGATCATCATCAACAACAAAATATCAGTTTTTGGTCTTGCCACGTCAAGATCAGAAAATTACAGTAAACAATTGGCGCCGTCTGTGTGAACTCGATAAAAAAATCATGTTGTTCGAAAATTGATTCCAAAATAAATAAAAATTCAGAAAAAATTTTACTATCTGACTAGAAAAAAAAACCTCTATAATTTCCTACTTCGTCTACTCTATCACGGTCTTTTTCTCTCTACAAAACCATTGTACACCATTCTTGGCAACACAATATTAACTATCTCGCCTCCCTCTTCAGTTGCACATCCTCTCCAACCACCACAATGGCGTTGAGCACATCATCATCTTCCTCATCTGTCAATTTGACAACTGATGGACCAGTCCTCAACCTTGACCACGACGGGGATCTCCACCTCAATCGCGATGGAGATAACCATGTGGGGATCCCTCCGATGTAGGTACTTGACGCCGCTGCGGCTGGAAATACCCTTGCAAAATGGCAACAACCACCGACCCATAACTTCTCAAATGAATCCTGACAATGTTTGCTTTTTTCACCTCCTCCTTGGCATGTCAAATTGTCCAACAGATCAATCAACACAAATTTTTTTGGAAGGAACTCTCAAACGAAAAACGAGTTAGCTAGAAACACACCCTCTCTAGTGCTCGTTTTCTTTAGCTGCCCATCATTGTTCATCAATTAATTCTTCATTGTCGGGAATTATTTTAGCATTTAAGGCCAACTATTTTCCTTAGCTCAACCATTTTGACATTTATTCATTGATTCATGTGGCACGTGATGTACTGGAGACGACCTTCCCTGCTCACAAGAGTTTTAAATTCTGTTTTTGGTGACAATTCTATTGATTTCTTGAATCTAGGTGTTGGGCTTTGCCCCATTTATCTAGATTCATGCTCATCTTCGATCCATTTATCTCGCTGTGGCCGATTTTGATAGTTGCTATTCTCCTTCATCAATCGCGAGTCCTTCCAAACATGGGGATGTTGGTTCTTAAAGGGTTGCTGGATTTTGACATTTGAAGACCTCTTTGACATTACTCCAGCATCATTTTAACAGATTCTGACCATATTTGGTTCGGATCTGTGCTACAGAATTAGCAATTACTGTTCACTGCAAACTTAGTTCGGAATGAATTACATTGTTTCGGCCTCTTCTCTCAAGTTTTAGCATCTGGCTGCCTTTCTGCTGGTGTTATTACACTATTTTAGCTCTCTCTATGACTGGGTTTACTAGACACTTTTGAAGAGATCATTTTTCAGCTGAGTTCTGTTTTGAGGTCATTATTCACTCAATATCTAGTCTAATCTCAATCTCGGAGTGAGACTAAAAAGCCATAACCCGTGTACTGCTTGGACTGCATTGAGTTGAAAGGGAAGTGATTTTTGGTCATTCATAACATCTAGTCTTCATCTCCCGCTGTTGAATGTTCTGGGAGGGAGGCTAGTGTGTTTTCTCTTCATCAACATGCTACAAAAATACTTGGGCCAGATTAAGGTGCCCAGGAAGCTAAACATCAAGGCCAATTGATTTTGATACCTTGAGTTATATTTGAGAAACCCCATATGCTGAATATTGAGAATTATAGTTGGGCATGTTAGATGCTCGATAAAATGAGCCAACCGAACTTTCATTCAATGGTTTAATGCTGAAACACTTCAATCTCAGCGGACTCATCATAATTGAGAACTGTCTAGCACACATTTCCATGGCAGTCTGACTCACTACCTGAATCACTTTCATAAGCGTCAAACGAACTCTCATACCCAGCATATCCTCTGACTCTGGAAGACATTAGATTAATCCTTCCATCATAACCACGTGTTATGTGATTTGTAATCCCCTGGCTATTATTTTAGCTTCTCTTGAACTGGACTTCAAGAATCTCGTGTCACCAAAGGATTCTTTTCCTCCTAATGATAGTGTTTCAGCACCTCCAACAATTGGATATTCCTTGAGCTTTCTGACATTGCATGGAAAACCACGTGAGTTATTAGGCAGTGAAGGAGAGGTACCTGCATTGGGCATCTTCCTCAGGTTTGGCTTGAGAACAAGAATTCTTGTGGGAAGAGTTATTTTCTCATCATTTTCTTCTGAATGAACCTCTGACTTGCAAGAAACGTGAGCCCGATGGCAATTGTACGAGTGGAGTAAAGGACCATCTTCACGTTTCTCATCATAGAATTCGATGGCTTCAAAACTGTTATCTGGCTGCTCAATAAGCTGGGAGGATGAACTTGCAAGTCATGCAGATGCTTTGCACGCAAAGAATTTGGTTTCTGGAGAAATTTCAGCATTAAATCCGTATTTGAGTCAAGCACCTCTAATGTGTCATCAAACTGGCTGTGTAACCCTTGAGCTTGATCTCCCTATGGACGAGTAATGTCGATTAGTGACATGTGAAGCTTCCAGATCTTCATCGAGCTTCTCCTACTCGGATGGCCATCCAAGATTTGACCACTCCGATGAGTGCTCATTGACTCATTTTCCTGTTGATAGCTATCCGATGACCTTGATCTTTGCCTATGTACATGTCGTGGACTTGGAAGCCCATCAAGACTCGTCAATCCAGTGGCTTTTCTAGGAGACCTATACCCCAATTCAAGTATGAACATATCCATTCTCGTGGTTCCATCAATAGAAGGACGAGAATCAGAAGACGATTTTGAAATGGCTTCCTGTTTCTGTACTTGTTTCTCTATCCATTGAATTGCTTTAAATTCAATAGTACTCCTGGACCTCCTATGTCGAGCTCTTTCCATTCTCTTTCTCAAGAAATTCAAATCAGTGTACCACCATTAGGTTTAATTGTTGAGCCTTTTTATCGAAGCCGCCGAGCAACTACTGCTTAATGCTGAGTAAGGATTTCCCCAGATCCTTGGTCATTTATGGATCTACTCGAGGAATTGCAAAAACAAAGCGTATCCTAACACTCTTTATTAATTCAATAATCCTTGCATAATCTTGATCATGTGTTAAAGCTCAAAAATTTTGCAACCCCATGTTACCTGTGGTTATTGCTAAATTAAGAGCTAATCAACTCTAAATATGATTATTGTCTAATCTGTCGATCTATTTGGTATGTTGGGATTATTTTATTGATGAGATCCTAATCGGGGAATCTCGACAAACACGCGGAAAAAACACGATTAAACTTAAGAAAGATCTAAATCAGATCAAACACGAAAATAAACAAGAATACAAGGAAATAAACAACGGAATTAAAGATAGATGGACAATAAAACCTTGACCCGACAATCACGACGCAATTAATGACGATGCAGATTGAAGAACCAAGATTGGTGAGAGCCACAAGGGTTGCCAATTCCTTGATAAGTTCTTTTGGTGAACTCCACAAAGATCGGATCTTTGATAAGTTCAAGAAAAAAGGGAATAACTCAACCTTTCAATTTTGGAGAATCCTCTCTCAATTTAATTCATAAACTCAAAATTGTCCTTTACAATCATGAAAAGGAATATAAATAAGAAAAATAACCTAGTCGCTAATTGACTAAAAATAGAATTCTAATTAAGCTAAAATACTAAAATAGGCAAATAACTTAAAAACCAAAAAGGAAACAAAATAATTAAAAATCCCGCAAAATCTGGCCCGCTCCTCAGTTACGGCCGCGAAGAATAAAGTTACGGCCGTAAAGGCCTCTCGGGTCCAAAACTGCTTCAATAGTTACGGTAGTGACGAATTTGATTACGGCCGTGAAATGCCTCCGGCTTGGATGTTACGGCCGTAAGTCTGGAAGTTACGGCCGTAAGCCTTGTTCTGCTGAAATTCTTCCTTTTTCCCCGAGAATTGGTTACGACTGTGATAATAGCTTTTACGGCCATGATTATAAGAGTTACGGCCATGAAGGATTTTCATTATGGCCGTAAAAACTTTTCTGGACAAATAACTTCGATCACTCGACTCGGCTTGATCCTTTCTTCCTCCCGGCTCGACCCCAACACGGAACTTGCTTTCTTTTTCCACGTAGATCACCGTCATACTGCCGATGTCTCGACTTCACCCTTCCATGCCTGGTCCGGATTGTATCATACTCCCTCTCTTGACAAGGATTCGACCTCGAATCCAATTTTTTTAGCTTTTCAAAGTTCTCTTGCTTTTCTGAGCTTGATGATCATTTTTAAGCTTCGTGCGATCTTTTAGACTTTTGGCCTGCTCATTTTTGCCAATGAATTTCTTTCCCGCCTTAAGTTCATGGCTTGATTTATGTCCCTGCAAAACAGATTTAATAGAACTGATGAGGGATTTTTTAGACTGGTTAAGTGCAAGGCAAAAACCCTTGTATACCAACCTTTGTGCAAATAAACTCAATTTAAGGGTGGACTCTCTTTTCTTTTTCCACTCATTCTCTCCTTTTTCTGAGGTCGTGGCCTCAACTCTCTTGTTTTCAACTTTCACACCCTCTCTTTTTTCTGAGGTCGTGGCCTCAACACTCATATTTCTTTTTTCAAACTCACGCTTGGTTTTTAACTGATCTTCTTGAGCCTCTTTCGGAGATAAAAAAACAAGGGTAATTTTCTTCTCACTCTTCACAAATGAATACTGATTCTTAAACCCATCGTGCACTACCCTTCTATCATGTTGCCATGGCCTCCCTAAAAAAATATGGCCAACATGCATAGGTACCACGTCACAAACCACCTCATCCTTCTAACCCCCGATGGCAAAATTGACCCTAGCCTGCTTATTTACCATAATTTCTCTTGAACGGTCGTCCATTGCAATTTATAAGGGTTTGGATGTTTTATCAAGCTCAAACCCAATTTCTCAACCAGCATTATACTAACTACATTAGTACAACTTCCCCCGTCAATTACCATACCACAAACCTTTTTACCCACTAAGCACCTAGTATAAAAGAAATTATCCCTTTGCTCACCAACTTCCTCCACCCTGACCCTAGTACTAAGGACGCGCCGATTAACAAGTGAATCTTTAACAACATAGGTCAGCCCTTCCTCATCACTACTACTAGCCCCAACATCCACTAACTTAGGCATTCCCTTAAATTCATCATCGTAACTAATTTCACCATTATCACGTAAGATCATTAGCCTCCTATTTGGACACTGGGATGCTATATGACCCATACCCAAGCACTAAAAACACTTAATATTTCTATCCCAAGTAGTTTGAGAATCAAAAATGTTTATACCTTTCGTTGTAGGCTCCTCCTTCCCTTTCGGGTTATGTTCATCATGATGTTCTTGCTTCGGTTGTGATGTAGGATAAGATGATGACTGTCTTGTTGCCCCCTTTCGCCTTAGCTGTCTTTCCACCTTCATTGCCATATGCATCATATCCTCTAGCTCCACATAATGTTGTAGCTCAATAACATTGGCAATATCTCTATTCAGCCCACTCAGAAACCTAGCCATCGTAGCTTCCCGATCCTCCACCACGTTAGCTCGAATCATCGCCACCTCCATATCCTTATGATAATCTTCTACACTCCTCAACCCTTGAGTCATACCCTGCAGCCTCTGATAAATATCCCTATAATAATGAGTCGGCACAAACCGCTTCCTCATTATGGTTTTTAATTCAGCCCAAGTCTCCACCGGCTCCTCAAGGTTCCTTCTCCTACCCGTCACTTGTTGATCCCACCAAATATTGGCATAATCTGTGAATTCAATTACGGCTAACTTCACCTTCTTTTTTTCCGAATAACTGTGATAATCAAATAGCCGTTCAACCTTGGTCTCCCAATCCAAGTACGCCTCCGGATCACTCCTACCCTGGAACGATGGTATATTCACTTTAATATTCCCAAGGTCATCGTCAATAACATCTCTACCCCCACGATGCCTCCTAGCATCACGACGCTCCCTATCATGCCTCCTCTCATACCTATCTCCTCTATCCCTCCTTCGCATACTTCCCAAAGATATACTTCCACTTTCACTTCCCATGTCCTTATTATCCATACCAACCTCACGCCTATTACCTCTCCTAACCCGAGAACTATCATGAGATTGATCCCGAGGTCTTTGTTCACGTTCTGCACATCGATTCTCCATCTGAGCCATAAACCTCTCAAATTGTGCCCTCATTGCTGCAATATCGTCATTACCCTGTTCATCCTTTCTATTCACACCCCTGAGCTGTTTTCTGTCTCCAACAGAAAATGAAGATGTGGAACCCTCTCTATCAGACATTTTTAATTTCAAAAATAAATTTCTCCTCACGTGTATTTTCACTCGTGTATCGCTTTTCTATCCCTTCAAATCTTACCCAAGAACTAATCAAGGGTCGAAAAAAGGTAAGACACGAACAAGAACAAGGAAATTTGGAAATAGAGAAAATTTGGAATAATTGGGGAATATTTGGAATTTTATTTTAATCTTCCAGAGAATTAGACTGCGAGTATGGCAGAAAAAACGGAACTGGATTTGGACGAAAAACGAACAAGAAAAACACTTTTGAATTTTTGGGACTGACTCTTATGGATCAAATTGAAGAAAATTATGACTGACACGAAGAACCCGAAGAACACGAAAAAAAATCAAGAAAATCAAGAATTAACAAAAAACCAAGCTCTGATACCAGATGATGAGATCCCAATTGGGGAATCTCGACAAACACGCGAAAAAAACACAATTAAACCTTGGAAAGATCTAAATCAGATCAAACACGAAAATAAACAAGAACACGAGGAAATAAACAACGGAATTAAAGATAGATCGACGATAAAACCTTGACCCGACAATCACGAAGCAATTAATGACGATGCGGATTGAAGAACCAAGATTGGTGAACGTCACAAGGGTTGTCAGTTTCTTGATAAGTTCGTTAGGTGAACTACACAAAAATCGGATCTTTGATAAGTTCAATAAAAAAGGGAATAACTCAACCTTTCAATTTTGGAGAATCCTCTCTCAATTTAATTCATAAACTCAAAATTGTTCTTTACAATCATGAAAAGGAATATAAATAAGAAAAATAACCTAGCTGTTAATTGGCTCAAAAAAGAATTCTAATTAAGTTAAAATACTAAAATAGGCAAATAACTTAAAAACCAAAAAGGAAACAAAATAATTAAAAATCCCGCAAAATCTGGCCCGCTCCTCAGTTATGGTCGTTAAGAATAAAGTTACGGCCGTAAAGGCCTCTCGGGTCCAAAACTGCTTAAATAGTTACGGCTGTGACAAATTTGATTACGGTCGTGAAATGCCTCCGACTTGGATGTTACAGCCGTAAGCCTTGTTCTGCTAAAATTCTTCCTTTTTCCCCGAGAATTGGTCACGACTGTGATAATAGCTTTTACGGTCGTGATTATAAGAGTTACGGCCGTGAATGATCTTCATTACGGTCGTAAAGACTTTTCTGCACAAATAACTTCGATCACTCGACTCGGCTTGATCCTTTCTTCCTCCCGGCTCGACCCCAACACGGAACTTGCTCCGTTTTCCACGTAGATCACCTTCATACTTCCGATGTCTCGACTTCGCCCTTCGATGCCTAGTCTGGATCGTATCATTTATTAAATCTACAATAGCCTGTGAACAAAAAGTGTTGTGATAGGTGAATTCGAAAAATATGCTTTTCAATCATAAGATAATTGTTGGAACAAGTCGAGAGCTGTGACCAATACTTAAAATGGAACGTTCTTGGTACAATTTTGACAAAACCATTATGATTAATGAGAAATATGCATAAAGGATTACAACCAATTAATTATTAATCTTTGTGAAAATCGTGAAAGCTTCGTAATATGTTAATATGCTTATTTAATTAATGAAATCCGATTGTAATCTCGTTATTTACACGACCTCAAGTATGATCAGATCAATAATACCCAAGTTGAACTCAATTGCTTGCTGAATTTGGAGTTATTTGATTCATTCATATGATGATTCATGTTATTTTTTGTGATCTAAAGTTTGTATAACTTGAAAATTAGCTGAGTTAAGTAGTAAATTATAAAGTGACTCACACAGTGACCAATTATATAAAACATCATATTTCTATGTGATCACCAATAGAAACACTTAATATACTCTAGCATGACCTTCCTGGGTACAATCTACATTGATTAACACGCTCCAACCTTTTTCTTCAATAGTTAATCATATTAATTGGAAAAAGGTTTGATTTGAATCAATTAAATTTTCGCTAAAACAAGCTTGGGCTTATTGCTCGACATAAGATCGGCTTATTTATTCATTGCCTAAACATAAGCTTGAGCTCATAAATTAGCATGAGCTCGGCTTATCATTCCATAACATTAACTTGAGCTCATTACTTAAACATGAGCTCGACCTATTATTTCCTAACACAAGCTCGGGCTTATGTACTAACATGATCTCAATTTATTGCTTCTCGACATAAGTTAGAGATTATTACTTAACATGATCTCAACTAATTGCTTCTCAACATAAGTTAGAGATTATTACTTAACATCATCTCAGTTTATTCTTAACATAAGTTAAAGATTATAACTTAACATAATCTAGGCTTATTCCTTGCTTAAACATATCAATAGCTTCTATTATCAATACAAGACATAATCCCTCACTAATCTGAGGTTAGCTTCTATGACCTCCAGTCGTCGAACGAAAGAAACTGCGATAATTACAGAAAGCCTACCATACAATCACATTGGGAATGGTTTACAAGGCCGACCGCAAAGCATGACTTTACAAATTATCTCCCAAAAACGCAAAGTCAAATAATTTACAATGTCTCATATGGTAAGGCGTTACAAATTATTTCCTTGCTGATAATTTACAATGTCTCATATGACAAGGCATTACAAATTATTTCCTTAAAAATAATTTATAATGTCTCATATGGCAAGGCGTTAAAAATTATTTCCTCACAAATAAATTACAAGGTCGACCAAAATGTCCGACCTGACGAATTATTTTAGCACGAGTAATTTACAGGGTCGACCATCATTCTCGGCTTCACATATTTCTTCTTTGTACAAAAGTTGCAAGGTCGGCCTATATGCCCGACCTATCAAACTATTTCCTTTTTACACAAAGTCAAGGGCTTGAGCTCTTCTTTGTACAAAAGTTACAATGTCGGCCTATATGCCCGACTTATCAAATTATTTCTTTTTTACACAAAGTCAAGGGCTTGAGTCCTTCTTTGTACAAAAGTTACAAGGTCGGCCTATATGTCCGACCTATCAAACTATTTCTTTTTTACACAAAGTCAAGGATTTACCCCTTCTTTGTAAATAAGGTTTACGAGGTCGGCTTAAATATCCGACCTAACTAACAATTTCCTTAAATTACACAAAGGTTTTGACCCATTCGTTGCACAAAAAATTTACAAGGTCGGCCAACATGCCCGACTTGTTAACTATTCTTGTAAATTACACAAAATCAAGGACTTGCCCCATTCTCTATACGAAAATTTACAAGGTTGGCCACAATGCCCGACCTTACAAATAAATTCCTAAAAATTACAAAGTCAAGGACTTGACCCTTTCTTTGTAAAAATAATTTACAAGGTTGGCCATAAAGCACGACCTTTACAAATCATTTTTCCAAAAAAAAAAAAAAAAAAAGAAGTTAAGGGCTTGACCCCTTCTTTATGAAAATAATTTGCAAAGTCGGTCACAAAGCTCGACTTTAAAAATTATCTTCCAAAAATACGAAGTCAAATAATTTATAAGGTCGGTCACACGGCAAGACTTTACAAATTATTTCTTACAAATAATTTACAAGGTCAGTCATAAAGCAAGAACTTCGCAAGTTATTAATGACACTACCTATCAAAATTGTTCTTTCCCCATGCGCAAGCACTCAAAGCCTTAACCACGAGTAAGCAATTAAATACTTCCTCATGCAAGTACACATGACCATTCTCAAGCAATCAAGTAATCAAATCACATAATGAAGTCTCCGGATCTACATAAGCCTAGATTTATTACTTAACATGCTCGGGCTTATTTACATTCTACATAAAGCTCGAGTTTATTACATAACATAAGCTCCGCTTATTCTTCCTTACTATAAGCTCAAGCTAATTACATAACATAAATTCGTGCTTAATTCTCGCTAACATATGCTCGAGCTCATTACTTAACATAAGTTAATGCTCAACTCTCACTAACATAAGTCCAAGCTTATTCCTTAACATAAGCTCGGCTCATTCTTGCTTAACAAAAGCTCGAGTTCATTACTTGACATAAGCTCGTGCTTAATTCTCTCAGACATAAACCAAAGTTTATTCCTTAACATAATATCGGTTTATTCTTACATAACACAAGCTCAAGCTCATTACTTAACATGAGTTCGGATTTTTATTCCTTAAACATAAGTTCGGGCTCAATCCTTGCCTAACATATGCTCTTGTTATTTCCTCACAACATAAACATCGCATCACATCCTACCAAAACCACGGTATCTCATTATTCCACATTCATCTCTCCTTGAATTTGATACGGAATACGCAGGGGCTTATGATGGGTACATGACCCCGAACACTACGTTATCATGTATGAATAAAACTTCAATGCTTGGGTCCAACATAGGTTCATAGTTGCCCGACTTAAACAATAATTACACTTGATATGACATACGTCTAGAGGCCGAAACCGTACCTCTGACGTACGGGGGCTAATGATCGGTATTGATGGGTGTCGAATCCAACAAATAATAATATTTTCTTACTCTCATAAAAATAAATTGCAATAGTGGTGAGCAAGTTCGAATCCACAGGGACTGGTTAGATTTAATTCTTCGAGAAAATTTAAAAGCAATGAATTAAAAATAAAGGGGGGTTTTGAATTTTTGAATGCGAAATCAAATTATAAATAACGAGTGTGAAATTAAAATGTTTGGAAATATCAAATTGAACAAATATCCAGCCCAAGGTATAATCTCAGTATTAATTCACAGAATTGATCATCGATGCAAGAATAAAATCCTTAAATCATTATCTAAATTGGTAATGGTCATTGATACGATCTAACAACCTATCTCTCCTTACGGTATCGATAATCAAGAGACGCTCGTTAATTATTTCCCTAATCAATAAACAACCCTAGATACGATCGTAGGATTTAATTTACCAATAGCTTTAATTTCTAGAGAGATGACCAATTCTAACCAACAAATTCACACGTGTGATTCATTTAAGTTAGATTATATGCCTTCATAATATGAGTCAAAAATCAATCTATAATTAACTATGTTATTTGCCACCTGTATTAGAAAACCTAAATAATTACGGATTTAGATTTCTAATTGGCTAAGTATTATTTTGACGATTAAAACAATGTGCACTTTGAATTAATCAATCAAAATAACAACTTCATTCATAAGCAAAAGACATGTAAATAGAAAACAATTAAAGAACAAATTAAATTTAATTAGATCTCACAATTCTTGCGAATCAAACTTTGAATAACCTTGAATTGGAAAAATAATTTAGTTACTCATATACATTGTCAATCAAAGACTAAAGAAACAAAATAAAAATAAAATAATGATTGAAGTAAAAAATCAAACTCCACAGATTTCGATCAAAAATATATGGCTGGCTTCCTGTTCAATTCGTGATGCCTCCTCTCTTTTTCCCTATTTCTCTTGACTGCCCAGCATCCGTCCTTCAACAATCCATCACCTTTTGAAAAGCCGTCCCAATCCAATTCTTCGGATGAGTCATCAAAGTCTCCCCTTCCAAAAGAAGTCTTTTCTTTCTTTTCTTCCTCCCCCAAATACGTGGCTTTCCTTAATTCATGGGAAAAGTCTAAGAGTCCTCCCTTTTAGAAATTCTTTTTCCTTTTTTATTCAATTGTAGTCTAGCTTCCCCTCTTCCAATTGGTCCAAAGACTTTCCTAGGGTAGTAGATGGGCCAAAAAAATTGTATTGTTGGGCTTTTCAAAGAGTAGTCCAATTTATGTTGCTCCCTTTCAAAATCAATAAGGCGTGCCCACGCCTTATTCAAAGTCCTGATCTGATTGTAAACTTTTTTGAGTTCCAAACTTGTTCTTTTAATTTGTGATATTGAGTCCATTTTGTTCCAACTCCTCCATCTAATCCATAAAACACAAAATATGATTAATATCCATAATTTAAGCATTTAAAATAAATGGAGTAAGATAAAATATCACAATTTAAATAACAAATATGCGCCCTATCAAATCCCCCCACACTTAGAAAATGCTTGTCCTCAAGCATAAATCAGACCAAGTTTATGAGTTGGCTCTCAACATCATTCATTCTTCTACCTTCACCTATCCATCCACAACCCAATCCATCATGCCTTAAAGATTTAAATCGTGACACAAGCAAAGAACAAGCAAAAATAGAATAAATCCTAATCTACCAACAAAAGACCAATCACCTCAACAATTTTTCGAAATTCACATGCAATGGGATTCAATGCCTCACATTAGATTCACACAATTCGCTCAAAGTGTTTAGGGTATAAAATATATATGTGAACACTCAAGCCAATGCATAGAAAATTCTTACCATAGGCTTGCTAATATATCACGTCGGAGCCACCAGTGGTCTTGAATGCAAGTAAGGGTCTTAACACTGGTTGTAATGGGGCTTGGGTAAGGTGGAATAAGGAGGATATATTTTTGCCTATTTCATCGAAGGAACTACACAAACATATTCACAAGAGCTCAGTCAAACTTCATGTATTGCTTTCAATCAAATCATTCTCGAACAATTTCACTTGCACTTCTTTGCTTCACAATCATGTTTTCCCTTCTTTTTCTCTTTTGCTTTTTCTTTCTTTTCTTTTTTTTTTTTTTCTAGGAATTTTTTTTTTTTTTTCATGGATAATAGAACATCGTAGATTGTAACTCGAATACTTTATCCCCAACTTTTCTTTCACATTACCACTTCTCAAAAGAATAATGAGACTTGTATAATCATGGATCTTTATTCCCAAAATCTCTCAATCTCAACCCAAAACATATTGAAGCTCATATGAATAAGCCTATATATCCCTTCAATGCAAGGTTCAAAATAATGGAGGATTAGCAAAGAATAGGATTTCTCATGGCTTGTATTGTGGTTAATTTTCAACAAAAAAAAAGCTATGGCTCAAAAGTGGCTTTCTAGGGGGTATATTTCAAGGTAGGCATTTCAAGAAAGCTAAATTTGGCTTAACCTAAGTGCCCTTACTTAATTAGTGCATCCAATTACCAAGAGGCATCTCAACATGCATAACAAAGCAAGTTCTAGAAGAGATCAACTATACATGACAATCACACAATCAAAGGAGCGGAGCATAGCGTCGTGTATATATATAAATGTAAATGCTCAAGAGGCTCAAAAGCTCACAAAAACAGGGTCAATTTGCATCAAATCCCACACACCCTTCATTCAATCCACCATCAAGAGCAATCAATCCCGTGCAGTAAACAAGAATTCAACTACTCATGCCATTCCCTACTGTGCCTCAATTCATCTCAATAATTCACAACAATCAGATCATAAAGGGATAAGCATCGGTAAAATTCAGAATGAAGAAGAGAGTTTTCAAATTTCTTGTCAAACAGAACGGACATGAAAGACGAAGGAAAATAAAATGAAATCACAACTAAAACAGCAAACTGAGGCTCAACTAAAATGAAAATGAATCAACATTCAAAATTTTTAGCAAAAACACATAAAAACCCTCCCCCCACACTTAGTTCGAACATTGTCCTCAATGTTACAGAAATGTAAATGCAAAAATATGAAAATAGAGGACTTCCCTGAAGGTAATCAGCTAAGAGCTGGATGGTGGTGAAGGAGGAGTGAATCCCATGTGAGCAAAGAAGGCATGTTGATTCTTTTCTATTCGTGCAAGTCGACGTTCCATTCTATCAAGTCGTTCATCAGAATGGTCTGCAGCAGGTCCTGTAGATGTGGATGTGGATGTGGAAGGATGATAAGGAATTATGGCCATTTCAGTGCTTCCTATGGTAGGAATTGTGCGTGTGATCCGAGGGGCAATAGGTCCTGGTGCCTGAAATTTAAATGTACCTGCATCCTTCCAAACTAAACCCATGATCTCCAAACAGTGTAAGTCCAATGGTTGCATTTCACAAGCAATATGAAGATCATTATTATCGGGGTCAATCAAATTTTCATGAACAGCCAAATGCGTGATCAAAGACCCCAATATTAAAGGACGTTTGTTTGGAAAAACAGTAGCAAATTGGGAAGCTAACCAATAACCAAGATTCACCTTGATTCTGTTTAGCATGCACCACAAGAAATAAAATTCAGATTTTGACAAAACAGCAGCCGAATCTTTTCGACCCGAGAAGGTAAATGCAAGGAATCTATGGATATATTTTAAAGCCGGATCACGAAGGAATGAATCTTTAGACTTGCTCGGGTGATAAAAATTAGAAGTGGACAATGTTTTGTATAAAGAAACCGGTTCAAAATTCTCACTATAATCACATGAACTATTCAAATATTCCTCGGTTTCAGAATATTCCTTATCAATAAAACCAAAGGTCAAGTTAAATTCAGTGATTGAAAGTTTGAAATCTTTCCCCATAAGTCTAAATTGCACCACCCTAGGACTACTCAACGTGAAATCACCCGGTTTCTTAAATTCAAATGTAGTGTAAAATTCCCTAACAAGTTCAATATAGGCAGGATGCTTAATTGAAAAATAAGTACGACATCCTATATTATCAATCAATGCACGCACATTCATATCAATATGCAAAGTCTCCATAGTCTGTTGATCAATGTATTTACAGGGAACGATATCCTTACCACACATTTGCTTATACCTGTCTTTCTCCTTTTTCTTTTTGAATTGCAGGCATCCATTCAAGTCAGATTCAGAAGGGGGGAGAATGTGCATTCCCTTACCAATTCGAGACCGTTTGCGTGCAGGTGGATCGACATTCTCCGGGGTTGGACTGGATTCAGCAATTGGAGTCGACCTCGCAGATTTTGTTGAGCTTGCACGACTGGAACCCTCCTTTTTTCTGCCCATAACTCTCAAATTGATGTTTTTCTTGTTGATGAATAATAAAAGAAAGGGTTGGGGACAGAGGTGAGGTCACGGATTGAGTGAGGAGACGTGGAGGTTGGGGGTGTGATAGTGAGAGAAAGATAGAAAGCAGGTGGCGGTGGTTTGGTAGTGGACTGTGCGAGAGAAAAAAAAAACGGAGGTTGCGGGCGATGGAAGGTGGAGATGGTGGTTGACTGGTTGAAAGAAAAGTGGATAGTGCGGCTGAGAGGAGGCGGCTGATGGTACTCCGGTGAGGGATTGTAGTGGTGGTTTGCCGACTGTGTTTGTGGAAGAAGAAGGAGGTTGTGTTTGATTGTTGAAGGTGAGTTGAGAGTGATTGAAAGAGAGAAGAGGGAGAGAGATGCGTGAGTTAGGTTTGAGGTGGGGGAGAGGCGTGAGGTAGGGCTATGTTTCAGATTTGAATTTTTTTTTTTTTGTGCTTAACCTGAGGATCACTTGGGGTAAGGCGTGGGCACGCCTTATTTCAAAACCTTTCAATCCTTCACTTCTTTCATAGAGCATGCCCACGCTCTAATGAAGATGCACATCTGCCCAAAAAAAATCAAAAAAAATGTCAATTTTGCCTAAAAAATTATAAGGATTATAAAAAAAATAAAGAATGTTGAATAATAATAAAAAATTAAAAAAATTAAAAATAAATAAATAAATAACAATTGGTTGTTAAAACTAAAGGAAAATTCGGGTTGCCTCCCGGAAGCGCCTTTCTTTTACGTCTTTGGCTAGACTTACCCACCACTCAATTGGTGTAAGTTGGGCATTCCAAATTGAATTGATCAACACTACATACCGAAAAACCTTCATAAAAAGGTTTCAAGCGATGTCCATTGACTTTAAAAATCTTACCCGTATCCAAGCCTTGAATTTCAACTGCACCGTGAGGAAACACATTAGTAACAAGAAAAGGCCCTATCCATCTAGAACGCAACTTACCAGGAAACAATTTCAATTTAGAATGGTAAAGTAAAACCTTCTGACCAATAGAAAATGTTTTCCTGGAAATCATTTGATCATGGAAGGCTTTCGTCTTTTCTTTGTAGATCCTTGAGTTCTCATAAGCATCATTGCGAACCTCTTCCAACTCTTGCAATTGTAATTTCCTTTGCTCACCTGACTCATCCATTCTCATATTGCAATGCTTGACAGCCCAATATGCCCTGTGTTCTAGCTCTACTGGAAGATGACATGGTTTGCCAAATACCAAACGGTAAGGAGACATACCTATAGGAGTTTTGTAGGCTGTTCGATAAGCCCAAAGCGCATCATCAAGCCTTAGACTCCAGTCCTTCCTGTTCGGGTTGACTGTCTTTTCAAGTATGGATTTGATTTCTCTATTGGACACTTCAGCCTGTCCATTTGTTTGCGGGTGATACGCAGTAGAGATGCGGTGGGTAACATTGTATTTCTTTAGTAAGGCTTCCACCACTTTATTGCAAAAGTGAGTCCCGCGATCACTAATGATAGCCTTTGGTGTCCCGAACCTAACAAAAATATGAGATTTGACAAAATCTGCAACCACTTTAGCATCATCAGTCCGGGTGGCTTTAGCTTCCACCCATTTTGAAACATAATCCACAGCAAGAATTATGTAAACATTATTATAAGAAGAAGGAAAAGGACCCATGAAATATATACCCCACACATCAAATATTTCACAAACAAGAATAGGGGTAAGGGGCATTTGATCTCTACGTCCTATAGTTCCAGTTTTTTGACATTGTTCACAAGATTTGCAAAACATTTACGAATCGTGAAACAAAGTAGGCCAAAACAATCCACACTCTAGCACCTTACGGGCTGTTCTCTTAGGACCAAAATGTCCTCCACAAGCATAAGAATGACAAAATTTTAAAATTGAAGGAATTTCTTGTTGAGAGACACACCTACGAATAATTTGGTCAGAACAATGTTTCCACAAGTAAAGGTCATCCCATACATAATATTTAGCATCACTCTTTATCCTATCTTTTTGAGCTCTAGACAAATCATGTGGCAGCGTTTTAGTAACTAGATAATTAACTATATCAGCATACCAGGGGGCGGCCTCTTTAATAGAAAATAGGTACTCATCTGGAAAACTGTCCTTCAATGGTGATGGTTCTTCACTTGTGGTCAATCTACTCAGATGATCAGCAACCAAATTCTCTGTGCCCTTTTTATCACGTATCTCCAAGTCGAACTCTTGTAACAAGAGAATCCACCGAATCAACCTAGGTTTTGCCTCCTTCTTTGAAAACAAATACTTGAGAGCTGCATGATCAGAATAAATAATTACCTTAGTACCAAGCAAATATTGATGAAATTTTTCCAAAGCAAAAACAATAGCTAAAAGTTCTTTTTCTGTTGTTGAATAGTTGCTTTGTGCATTATCAAGTGTTCTGGAGGCATAATAAATGGCATGATGGGCTCTCCCAACTTTTTGTCCAAGCACAGCACCAACTGCATAATTACTTGCATCACACATGATTTCAAATGGGAGGTTCCAATCAGGTGGTTGGATAATAGGTGCTGAGGTGAGCATATCTTTCAACTTATCAAATGCTCCTTTGCATCCCTCATCGAATTCAAACACCATGTCTTTTTGCAATAACTTGCACATGGGCTGAGTGATCTTGGAAAAATCCTTGATAAAGCGCCTGTAAAAACCTGCATGACCAAGAAAAGAGCGAACTTCCCGCACAGTCGTGGGGTAAGGAAAGATTTAATAATATCTATCTTAGCCTTATCAACCTCAATACCCTTGGAAGACACAACATGACCTAGAATAATTCCTTGATCAACCATAAAGTGACATTTTTCATAGTTCAAAACTAGATTTGTTTCTATGCATCTTCCTAGAACTTTTGTAAGGTTAGTTAAACATGCATCAAAAGAATTGCCATAAACCGTAAAATCGTCTATGAACACCTCTATGATATTTTCCACATAATCAGAAAATATACTAACCATACACCTTTGGAATGTAGCAGGAGCATTGCATAGTCCAAACGGCATTCGTCTATATGCAAAGGTGCCAAACGGGCACGTGAACGTGGTTTTCTCTTGATCTTCCGGTGCAACTGGAATCTGGTGAAAACCTGAATAACCATCAAGACAACAATAATGAGTACGACCTGCTACACGCTCAAGCATTTGATCAATAAATGGGAGGGGGAAGTGATCTTTTCTAGTTGCAGCATTTAACTTCCTATAATCAATACATACCCGCCACCCATTTTCAACACGAGTTGGGATCATCTCACCTTCTGAATTTTTAATAACCGTTATACCTGTTTTCTTTGGGACTACCTGAACTGGGCTTACCCATTTACTGTCAGAAATTGGATAGATCATACCTGCATCCAGAAGTTTCAAAATTTCTTTCTTTACCACTTCCATCATTGGTGGATTTAATCTCCGTTGAGCTTCTCTAGATGGTTTACAATCTTCTTCCAATAATATCCTATGCATGCATGTAGAAGGGCTCAATCCCTTGATGTCAGCTATAGTCCACCCAATTGCTTGTTTATACTCCCTAAGCACTCGAGTTAATTTCTCTTCTTCCAAGGGAGAGAGTTTGTTGGAGATAATCACCGGGAGCATTTCTCCTTCTCCTAAGAACACATACTTCAAATGGTCTGGTAGTGGTTTCAATTCCAATTTTGGTGCCTGCTCAACAGAAGAAAGAAGTTTTGTGTGAGAGATAGGCAATTCAATTTGAGATACATTATACCTTATAGGTTTGAGTGACTCTAATTCCTGAATTGCATCTTGCAAGTCGAAATCGAACACAAAATTCTTCATAGCCTTCTCTAGTCCATCAAGAGTGAGGTTCCTGCTTAGTGCAACATTCAACTTATCATCACTGTTAAGGTCAAAAATATTTTGTGCTAAAGGATCAATAACATCCATAACATAAACAGGTGACACATCACTAGGATATCTCATGGCTTCATAAATATTAAATTTAATAATTTCACCATCAAACTCCATCGTGAGTGTTCCAGCATGCACATCAATTTTTGTCCTAAATGTTTTAAGAAATGGTCTTCCTAATAAAATAGGCGTAGGATTAGAAGAATCATCTTCCTCCATATTAAGAACATAATAATCAGCAGGAAAAACCAATTCATTAACCTAAACCAATACATCTTCTAAGACTCCCTCTGGGTATACGTTAGACCTATCTGCTAATTGAATAATCACACCTGTTTCGTTCAATGGTCCAGTATTTAAAGATGAATAAACAGAAAGAGGCATGACATTTATTGAGGCTCCTAGATCTAACATGGCCTTTTCGACTCTAACTTTACCTACTTTACAAGGGATAGTAAACATACCTGGGTCCTTGCATTTAGGAGGTAATTTTTTCTGGAGAACAACTGAAACATTTTCTCCAACACTTATCTTTTCATTCCCTTTCAACTTCCTCTTATTAGTGCACAATTCCTTCAAAAATTTAGAATATCTAGGCACTTGTTTAATCGCATCAAGTAAGGGAATATTTACCTCAATTTTTCGAAATGTCTCCATGATTTCCTTCTCTTCTTCTTCCTTTTTGGATTTGCTCAATCTTGTAGGGAATGGAGGAGGTGTCAAGAAAACTTTTGGTTGTTCTCTGTTAAGGACTTCAGGCTGATCAACTTGATGTTGTGGGATGACTTCCTTTTCAGATTCTTCCCCCGAATTACCTTGCTTTGCTTTACCAGGCTCTTTCAATTCCTTCCCGCTTCTCAAAGTGATTGCACTGGCATTTTGTTTTGGGTTGACGATGGTTTGGGACGGTAATTTGCCTTGAGATTCTAATCGGCTCACAGTTGATGCCAATTGACTTACTTGAGTCTCCAAATTTTTTATCCCCGTCCTCGTCTCCTGTTGAAACTGTTGTGTATTAGTTGCAAGTGATTTAACAATTTCTTCTAGAGACATACCTGAGTTTGAAGTAGGTTGTTGCAGTTGAGGTGTAGGCTGTTTAGGTTGGAATTGTTGGAACTGTTGGAATTGCGGCTTGGTCTGATAACTAAAGTTGGGGTGATCCCTCCATCCTGGGTTATAAGTATTTGAATAAGGATCATACTTCGGTTGAGGTGGGCCTGGAAATCTCCCAACTGCATTAGCTTGCTCAAATGAATCTTCTTGGAGAGTTGGGCATGTGTCCGTTGGATTACCAGTGGCAGCACAAATTCCACATGCCTTAACCTGTTGCACATTTCCTGCAGCCATTTGTTGAACGAGAGAGGTTAGATTTGCTATTTGATTTTCAAGGGAAGATACATTTACCTCGTTCACTCTTTTTACAGGAGTGTCTTGTCTGAATCCAAACTGTTGTGTGTTAGCGGCCATGATGGAGATCAGATCCCTAGCGGCAGTCGGGGTTTTATTCACTATAGCTCCTCCACTAGCTGCATCCATCATCTTCCTCTCCATTGGTAACAATCCCTCATAGAAGTATTGAATGAGTAATTGTTCTGAAATCCCGTGCTGAGGGCAGCTTGCGCACAACTGTTTAAACCTTTCCCAATACTCATGTAAAGTTTCAGTATCTCTTTGCTTGATTCCACATACCTCTCTTCTGATGTTTGCAGCTCTTGAGGCTGGGAAAAATTTGTCAAGAAATAATCTGACCATTCCTATCCACGTAGCTACAGAACCTGGTGGTAGATAGAACAACCAATATTTTGCTTTGTTAGCTAGTGAGAATGGAAAGGCCCGCAGCTTGATTTGCTCTTCAGTCACTCCTTGTGGTTTCATACTTGAACACACCATGTGGAATTCCTTCAGATGCTTGTGGGGATCTTCATTCTCGAGCCCATAGAATTTGGGTAGCAAATGGATCAGTCCAGGTTTCAATTCAAATCCCACATCTAGGATTGGATACTGAATGCAAAGTGGCTGTTGATTTTCATTTGGTGCAGCCAGTTCCCTTAAGGTTTGTTCCTCATTGGCCATTGCTTTCTCTTGTTCAGTTTCAGAACCACTAGATGAATCAGTTGTTGAATCTGTCGGGTCAGCTACTAAATTCAATCTGGTTTCTTTGCTCAACTTGGCTTCCTTCCTCAATTTCCGAGCTGTCTTCTCAATTTCAGGGTCGTATCGCAACTCACCTGTCCGAGAACAACGGGGCATAAAAGAAACAAAGAAATTAGTAAAAGATATAAAAATAAACAAACAAATAAATAGATAACAGTAAATGAAAAATTAAATCTGATTAACACCAGTTCCCCGGCAACGGCGCCAAAAATTTGATGGGTGTCGAATCCAACAAATAATAATATTTTCTTGCTCTCATAAAAATAAATTGCAATAGTGGTGAGCAAGGTCGAATCCACATGGACTGGTTAGATTTAATTCTTCGGGAAAATTTAAAAGCAATGAATTAAAAATAAAGGGGGGTTTTGAATTTTTGAATGCGAAATCAAATTATAAATAACGAGTGCGAAATTAAAATGTTTGGAAATATCAAATTGAACAAATATCCAGCCCAAGGTATAATCTCAGTATTGATTCACAGAATTGATCATCGATGCAAGAATAAAATCCTTAAATCATTATCTAAATTGGTTATGGTCATTGATACGATCTAACAACCTATCTCTCCTTACGGTATCGATAATCAAGAGACGCTCGTTAATTATTTCCCTAATCAATAAACAACCCTAGATACGATCGTAGGATTTAATTTACCAATAGCTTTAATTTCTAGAGAGATGACCAATTCTAACCAACAAATTCACACGTGTGATTCATTTAAGTTAGATTATATGCCTTCATAACATGAGTCAAAAATCAATCTATAATTAACTATGTTATTTGCCACCTGTATTAGAAAACCTAAACAATTACGGATTTAGATTTCTAATTGGCTAAGTATTATTTTGACGATTAAAACAATGTGCACTTTGAATTAATCAATCAAAATAACAACTTCATTCATAAGCAAAAGACATGTAAATAGAAAACAATTAAAGAACAAATTAAATTTAATTAGATCTCACAATTCTTGCGAATCAAACTTTGAATGACCTTGAACTGGAAAAATAATTTAGTTACTCATATACATTATCAATCAAAGACTAAAGAAACAAAATAAAAATAAAATAATGATTGAAGTAAAAAATCAAACTCCACAGATTTCGATCAAAAATATATGGCTGGCTTCCTGTTCAATTCGTGATGCCTCCTCTCTTTTTCCCTATTTCTCTTGACTGCCCAGCATCCGTCCTTCAACAATCCATCACCTTTTCAAAAGCCGTCCCAATCCAATTCTTCGGATGAGTCATCAAAGTCTCCCCTTCCAAAAGAAGTCTTTTCTTTCTTTTCTTCCTCCCCCAAATACGTGGCTTTCCTTAATTCATGGGAAAAGTCTAAGAGTCCTCCCTTTTAGAAATTCTTTTTCCTTTTTTATTCAATTGTAGTCTAGCTTCCCCTCTTCCAATTGGTCCAAAGACTTTCCTAGGGTAGTAGATGGGCCAAAAAAATTGTATTGTTGGGCTTTTCAAAGAGTAGTCCAATTTATGTTGCTCCCTTTCAAAATCAATAAGGCGTGCCCACGCCTTATTCAAAGTCCTGATCTGATTGTAAACTTTTTTGAGTTCCAAACTTGTTCTTTTAATTTGTGATATTGAGTCCATTTTGTTCCAACTCCTCCATCTAATCTATAAAACACAAAATATGATTAATATCCATAATTTAAGCATTTAAAATAAATGGAGTAAGATAAAATATCACAATTTAAATAACAAATATGCGCCCTATCAGGTATATTTTTTGATCATTCCATTATCAGAATAATACTTTTTACATTTATGTTTGAGGCCCAAGGTCATACTTTGGGCCGACCTCTTCTATGACCCGAGGTCACACTTTGGACCGATCTTATTTACAAAGATCAGCATAAATCTTGACCTAGGTAAAAAGCACAGGTTTAATAAATGATTGATATCATGGTCGTGCACATGGCCAACCTATTCTTTCTGGGCAAGCCCGACCTCGTTAACCGATCCGTCTCTTGATAATCATAGGATAAGCCCGGCATATGGATCCATTTATTCATAAAGCGTCATGATCTTGTAATGGGCTGGACCTAATCTTAAAACACGTTAATGGGCTATGTCTTGGGCCATACGTCCTAGAAAATCAAGATGATTATGTAATTAAATTCTCTTTACCTAAAAGAGAATTCAATTCACTTAAGGAGTATTCCTGTATAAGGTAATTTCTTTTCATTAAGAATTATTTTCCTACTAAAATAGGGAGACTTATTTTGATTCTTATAAATGGGTCTCCTTCGCTCATAATTAGACAGACAAATATTTATATTTTTCATAAGCTCTTGAATATTCTTTCTCTATTATTTTCTCTTTCTACAGAATGCTAATTCTTACACCGAAGAGGCGACGAGGGCATTCCTCGTTGCCTTTTTTGCTGGTTTCTTGAAAGTATGGATTATCATCTCCAACAAAATATCAGCTTTTGGTCTTGCCACGTTAAGGTCAAAAAAATTACCGAAACAATTGGGCATATGGATTCATTTATTCATAAAGAGTCATGATCTTGTAATGGGCTGGACCTAACCATAAAGCACGTTAATGAGCTATGTCTTGGACCATACGTCCTAGAAAATCAAGATGAAGATGTAATTAAATTCTCTTTACCTAAAAGAGAATTCAATTCACTTAAGGAGTATTCCTGTATAAGGTAATTTCTTTTCATTAAGAATTCTTTTCCTACTAGAATAAGGAGACTTATTCTGATTCTTATAAATGAGTCTCCTTCGTTCATTATTAGACACACAAATATTCATATTTTTTATAAGCTCTTGCATATTCTTTCTCTATTATTTTCCTTTTCTACAGAATGCTAATTCTTACACCGGAGGGGCCACGAGGACATCATTCGTTGCCCTTTTTGCAGGTTTCTTGGAAGTCTGGATCATCATCTCCAACAAAATATCAGCTTTTGGTTTTGCCACTTCAAGGTCAGAAAAATTACCGAAACAACAACTCTTTTCTTTTATCATATTTCACTATCATTTTCACCAAAAAATTAATCCTTTCTCATTTCATGTTATCTTCCAACAAATATATCATATCAGATCCAAAAAATACAAATCGAAATCCCACTTGCACAAAATTCAAAGAAACACAGCAATAAAGAAATTCATACAAAAAAATCAACCTATGAATTCATTGCCAATCAAAAGTTCGAATAGTCGGCTCATTCTCTGAAAAATTCCCCTGAGACAAAACCCATATAATATGGGATACACAAGATTCGGAAAAAAAGGGCGAATCTACAACACCACAACATGTGACATATCTTTACAAGGATGAAGATTAAAAAACTACTGGTTTTTCACAAAATTAGTACCCAAAGCAATTTTTAATTTTTTTTCAAAACAACTGTTTTTTCAACCCCAGCACAGTTTGATAGAGGGTGTTAAAAAGTATCAAAAAAATGATGAAAATAAAGTAAAATAATGAGATTCAAATTCAAACAAAAGATAGAGCAATAAGATAAGAAGATAGAGTTCAAGATAATGTAGATCTGATAGTTTTTATTATTTGATATTGTCTTGTGAAGAGTTGTTATTTTAATTTCACTATAAATATGAGTCAATTTATGTTAAAATATTTATGGCCTTTGATTATCATTCAACAAAGTTAGATTAGTATTTTATTCATTACCGCATTTTTTTTTTCATATTTTCTTCTTCTAAGACCATTTTATTAAGAGATAAATCTTGTGTCGATTTTATTTAGAGATAAATCTCACATTGATTCTCGATGAAGAAGTGTAATATGTTAATCTTTTGCTCTAGTTTGAAATACAGCAAGATCATTGGAATTTTTAATTTATATATGAATGTCCATTTTGTGATCACAAACATTCTCCGTAACACAATTTTTGCAGCTAAAAATCAAGTAGATCTACCATTCATCTCGAATTTACACCAAATTCTATGAACGCTGTTATTAATTACCTACCATTTAGGTAATCTTGAAAGATATGTTTGTTGGAAATGTGTTGTAATGGGTCAATTTTGATAAAATATTAGGGTGGATCCCGATATTCGTTATGTATGGATGAGGACTCAATCGTACCCTACTCCCTGAGTAGATGATCGTAGTTTATTTGGATTTCTAAAACCATTTTCGAATGAATGGGAAATTAATTGTTAAATTGGTGATATTGAAAAATGCATGTTTGGAATAAGTGGACTAAGTCTAAGTTTAACTTTGTCCCACATAGGAAAATAAAAAGAGAAAAGAAAAATTGACTTCTTTATAAACTTCAATTTGGACACTTAGGTTTTGTCCCCAAAGGTACCAGTAGTGTTTGAAGGAGGGAGGATTTAGATTCTATTGGGTTTAGTCCATAGCCCACGTGCTCCATCGTACGATTGGCTCAGCGCAGGTCATGGGTCAATTTAACTATGTTTCTTTTTATTTGGAGAAAATTAAAAATAAATAAATTAGTTTTATTTTATTATAAATTGAATTTCAAAAAGCTAAACACTCAAGTGGGACTCGAGCATTTTTGTTCTATAAAAATGCTCGAACGGTCATCGAGCATTTTCGATCATCTTCAAGAACAGTGAGCATTCATGACTATTCGAATCAATATCAACTTTGGGGCGTGTCTCTCCAGCCACACCATTTTAACTTTTTTCCCTATAAATACACTGCAAGTGCACGTGTTGCATATAAGTAATAGTGGACTAATGGGTGCAGTTTGTCAATCCCACAAGGATTGTGTGCTCTAATTACACTTAAGTACAATCAATTCCAACAAGAAACGTACACAATAAAGTTTGAGTTTGGAAATGTTATAGAACTTAAAGATAAATCTACAGTAGATAAAATGCTTTAATAGGAAATAATTGATGAATTGATGATATTGTGATTTTTTATTCCACTTAACCTTTACCTAATCGAATTCTCAACACACAAATTGAAATGTCATTTACTAATCATATTAGATCCGATTTTCAAGTTTAATTAATTATCTCTCTCGAGTGAAATTAACCATAATTAGTGTAATTAACCTATTATATCCCTATGTCGAATAAAAATACATCAATTGCATTAAACTATTGTGAAAATAACTCAATGAAAAATTTAGGGTTTAAGGTATATCTCAATCCTTAACAAGATTTTAGAGCATGCATTGTATTGATCTAGAACATACAACAATTCCTTTACAATTTCACCTTCCACAAAATCCAAACATTAATTTGGCAAAAATAAATGCAAGATAATAAATACAATAATAAATGTACAAGATAATAATTAACTTAAATTCTCAATGCAAACATTAATTTCAATTAAATTATGTCAAGTTTCCTCAATTTTCCCAACATAATATAAACTATTATTTTTACCCGTACGATGCACATGAATATGTTTGTGATAATAATTTCAATCAAAATATATGAAAATGTATTAACTATATATACAATCATATAAAATAAAAACGTAGTACGATAACTTTTTAATACAAAATATTATCGAATTCAAAACTTTAAAAAAAAGACAAAACTAATCAAAATAGGAAATGCAAAATGTACAAAATTAATCAAAATTAGGAAATTCTGGTCTTTTTAGTATTTTTCTTTTTAAAATTTTTTCTCTTTTGAAAAAATATTTTTATTTATTATTTATTTATTTATTTGTTGAACCACTGAACTTTTTTCATCCAAATAAGTTATTTTTATCTTTTTTTTTGTATTTTAAAACATTTTGAAATATAATATAATATAATATAATAAATAAAATTAAAACCATAAATCTATATTTATTTTGAACTGGTAATTTTGAAATTAAAAAATATTATTCTTCTATTTTTGTGTATTTAATTTTATCTCCAAATGAGTAAATGTACTTTATTTGTAAAATAATTTTTTTAAAATTTTTTTGTGATCATTAAAAATAATAATTATTTTTTTAATTAAAATCAGATTGACCTTGATTCGACCTGGTCCGACTTTCTGACCCTTAATCTGTTGCATTTTTCGGGTCGACCCGATTTCAAGTTTTCTGAATACTGTGTATGATATAAGTATAATTTAAAATGAATGAAATATTGAAAAATATATATATTAAATAAACTTTTACATTGATCTTTGGGACATTTTCACGGACAAAGTATTTATAATTTGCTCTCACTTGTTGTCATATATTAAACATCTTGTTGAGATTTTCAATTTGACACTTATGTTACATATTTCTCGACTTCAAAATAATATAACAATTATCAAAATTATAATAATTATTACAAAAAACCGTTTATAGAATTAAATGATATAATCTAAAATGAATAGGATATTGAGGAAAAGTAAAAAAATATAAAGTAAAAACTTTTACGTTTGATCTTTGAGACAATTTTACGGACAATATATTTTCAGTTTGTTCTCACTTGTTATTTTGTATGAAACTTTTCGTCGATTTGACACTCATACTACATATTTTTTCGACTGTAATAATTATCAAAAAAATAATAATTAACACAAAAAATAGTTTATAAATAATATTATAGAATTTAAATGATAATTTAAAATGAATGTGATATTGAGGAAAGTAAAACGTATAAAACCTTTTACATTTGATCTTTGAGACGATTTTATGAACAATATATATTTATAATTCTCTCTCACTTGTTAGCTTGTATTAAATCTCTAGTTAAGATGATATGATCCGGACCAAGCATCGAAGGGCAAAGTCGAGACATCGGCAATATGACAGCGATCTACGTGCAAAACGAAGCAAGTTTCATGTTGGAGACAAGCCGAGAAGGCGAAAGGAACAAGCCGAGACGAGTGATCGAAGTTATTTGGGCAGAATGATCATTACGGCCGTAACGAAGATCTGTCACGGCCGTAACTATTATAATTACGGCCGTAAAAGTTATTATCACAGCCGTAACTCCGCCTCGGGATCAGATGAAGAATTCCGTATTTACGGCCGTAAGAAAGATGGTCACGGCCGTAAGTCTTAAGCAGAAAGCCTTTTACGGCCGTAAAACTGTTTATCACGGCCGTAATTGAGGTTTTCCGGATTTTAGGGGATTTTTAATTATTTTTCGTTTTTAATTAATTGTTTGCCTATTTTAGTATTCTAGTTTAATTAGAATTCTATTTTTAGTGAATTAGCGACTAGGTTATTTTGCTTATTTATATTCTTTTCCATTCATTGTAAAAAAACAGTTTAGTTTGAATTTTGAGATTAATAAAGTTGAGAGAGTTTTCTCCAATTAAAAGGTTGAGGAGTCCCTTTTGTGTTCTTCGAGAACAAATCCAACTTATCAAATATTGTGAAATATTTGTGGCGTTGAACTTATCAAATATTCGCGAGAATATTTGTAGCGTTTCCAATTTAGAATCTTATCAAGGAAATTGACAAGTCCTTGTGGTGTTTCGAAAACCTTGAATCTTGATTCCGCATCGTCAATTTCTTGCGTCGTGAATCTTGGGTCAAGGTCTTATCGTCATTTTTATCTTTCCAGTATTTTAATTCTTGTTTATTTTTCGCGTCAAATCTGATCTAGATCTTTCCTAGGTTTTACTTATCGTTATTCCGCGTGTTCGACGAGATTCCCCGACCGGGAACTCATCATAAGAGTTTCTATTTGAAACTCATATTAAATATTTTTTGATTTCAATATAACATAATAATTATTAAAAGAATAATAATCATTACAAAACAAAAAATAGTTTATACATTAAAATATATTAAAATATTGATGTTATTATTAGTATAGCATGGATTCTAATGTCATTAATGACACATGTACCATAATAATTGTTAAAATATTTATTACATTATTTTTTTTTATTTTGCATATTCTATTAAAATAATTAAAATTTTAAAAAAATAATTAATTTAAATTATTAAAAACTTATTTGTATAGTAAATGTGAATTTATATATTTAAATAATAAACGATTGTAAATTTCAATATTTTTTATGCATTATTGTTAACGTCATTGGAAATACAAATTTATATAATTTCTGCATTTGATTATTGTATTTAGATTTTTTTTTTCATTTTTCATTCAAAAAAATTATCATAATAATTATAAACACGTATTTAATCTCTACCCAACAAATATTTATATTTAACCAATAAAATTATATTTTATTTACAAAATTAAGTAGTTAAAATAATAATTACAAAAATCACCAATTATCATGATATGAAAATTGGACAAACTGGGAGAGCAAAAAATTATATCGAAAATCTTATACCATATAATTTTTACACTTATTATAAGAATAAATAAAAAAAACTAGCATATGTTTGGTAATCTTGTCTATGAATTTATTTATAAACAATGTATTTTTTACCCACTTTTTTAGCATGCATATTTTTCGAACCCACTTTTTAATTATATACATTTTTTGAAGTCAGTTTTCAACAACGCATCTCAAAGAGAAAACAGTAATATTTTTCTTTATAAACAAAAACATAGGTTTCGAATAAAGGTTTGAGTATTTTCTTTAAATTTATTTGCAAACAAAACATTTTTCATCCTTATTTATCTACACGAGGTAAATATAATATTACAAATTAAAATAGAATTAATCAACACGAATTAAAATACGACATTAATATACATAGATTTTTATTTTATTATATTTTATTTTAGTTTTTTATTTCCAAAAATTGTAAGAGCATTTTGGAAGGAAAATGACATTTAATGTTTCTTTCTCCTCACTTCTATTTTGATACATGTATAGATTAGCCCATAATGAAATAACCAATATTTTCAGACTCGATCGAGTCAAGGGTCAGAGGGTCAACTCGGATTTGGGCCGGGTTGCGAGTTTCCGGGCCGAGTTTGAAAGCAGTGGAAATAATAATAAAATTCAAAGATTAAATGCATCATTTCACTAAAGTATTAAAATAAACGAGGAAATATGAAGGTTAAACAATCTAAACTTTCTTTCAGCTGTGATTTTTACTTCAAAACTTCAATATTATTCCATCAAATTGTAGGTATTCCCCTCTTCAATCAATATTCAACTCCAAAATATAAAAATTTACAAGAAATGCTAACAACAAAGTGCAAGAAAAGGAGGGTTTTTTTAAGAAAATGAAAAAGAGGCAAGTAGTAACATAAACCCCAGCTCATATGAGGATTGAGGTATTTATATCCCCCAAACATTGACCTAAGAACCATTAAAGTTGGTGGAATCCGCGCATGGCAACGTTTGGGCCTTATCGAGTCGACCTAGAAGGCCCAACATATTTTTTTTTTGAAATGCAACACTATGCGATCGCACAGTATAAAATCGCGCAATCTCGTGATTGCCTCAGAAATCAGATATGTACATTCTCACCATTTCCTTTGATGACTCGCGATAGCACCTCCAACAAACCAAGCGATCGCTTGGTTGATCTGGCCACTCCATCTATTTTTGTTTTACAGTTAGGTCCTCCATGTATCAATTTTGATCGATCTAGTCCCAATACTTTCAGATTTCTATCAATTATGTCCTTCTAAAATTGCACTTGAGGTCCTTCAGCTTTTGGAAATGTGCATTCTGATCCCTCTTTTAATTGCAACTATGGTCCTCACCTTCTGAGAACTGACAACTTGGTCCCTGAACTTCTTTGCTTTGCATGTTTTGGTTGTTTTTCCTCTAAAATCTTCAATTAAGCTTTCATTTGCTTCTTTCTTGTACTTTTCCCATGAAGTTGCGTGTTAAACCTATATAACTACAAAATATGCATAATTAAGTAGATATTTGTCCAAATAACTCCAATTTACTATAAAAAAAAAGTATGAAATGTGCATGTATAATGCACTTAACAAACATCTATAAATTGGACCCCCTAGGCTTGGTTTATTCATTCCATTTTCATTTTGCATTACAAAACACTTTGAAAAATCTATTTGCATGCTTCAAAAGTTCTTTTCCATTTTAGAGAGTACAAAACAATTCGGGTTTGTTGTTCCTTCGTGTTTGTAGTGCTGCTACCGAGGGAAGTTGATCTTGTATCTAGGGAGGCGTTTACTATAACACTGTTAGCACCGGAGTGGGGCAATTATGTCTTAAAGAAAGAGAGTCAAACTCTAGCATCGATCTTTCTTTTTGTTTTGCTTTCAATTTTCTACTTCCAAATTCAAGTAAGTTGTTCGTAATTTATTTTTTATTTGTTATTCACTTGCACAATAACCGCACTTGAATCAATGTTCCAACAATGTTAGCTCCTCCTTAATAAAGGACGTTATTATATACACATGCCTTGCATGCAAGGGAAGATCCAATTACCTGCGAGCTTGGGCTGCCTTCATTTTTAGGGGGTCCTAAGTGGACCTCTAGCTCCAAAATTTATTGGAGCCTTGAATAAAGCTCGATTTCTTGCCTAAAATACTAATAAACAAAAAAATAAATAAATAAATAAAATCAATCTACAAGTTTGAAGAATCGAACAAATGACCTATAAGCAAAAACTATTTAGATATGTTGTACCAACTATGCTGATAAGTACTTTTGACCTTAAATTTAGACAAAGGTAAGTATTTTAGAGTTGATATTGCTTAATTAGGTATTTATTTTCATTTTTCAGGAAAAACTCGAATTTGGACATCATTGGAGGTTACTCGGAGAAAAATGACTAAAATCGTACATAAAAGGGTAAATTGAGGACCAATTTGCAAACTTTCAAAAGTTGAAGGACTTGAGCTACAATAAAGTCCCTAATTGAGATGAAAATGAAATTATAAGGACTAAATGGAAGAAGACATAAACTTGGAGGATTAAGTGTGCAATTACCGGAGGACTGAAATGAAAGGAAAAAAAGAAGCGAAAGAAGTTGCTTATGCGATCGCATAGGAATATTGCCTATGTCATTACAAAGTAGACATCGAAATAAGCAGAATTGAAATTGGCATAACCAAGTGATCGCAATGGTTATAACCATGCGATTGAATGGTTTTCCGGCCAGACAAGATTTCAGAATTTTATTTTAATTAGGAGTCCATTTTGACTTATTTTTGGACTCCTTCTTGGCCCGATCTTTGGGCTTTTTTGGGGGCCTATATATACATTTACTTATTCTACATTAGGGTTCTTCTTTTCATTATCAAAGAGAGGCACAAATTGAGATAAATTGATGCAAATATTCAAAGAAAACAGACATGAATTTAAGATTTACAAATCTAGGTAGATGAATCAAGAAAAAGAATTGATTGTCTACATTCCTTCCTTTTTTATTTCAATCGGGGTGATGTTTTTTCGTTTATTCATGTATGATTTAATCATAAATATGTTAAGCTAATTTCTTTCATTCATTGGATGAAGACGATACTTATAGTTTATTTATTTCTATTCAAGAACTAGTAGTCAGGGAACTATTGTGATTCTTGATTAATCTTGCATAATTTTTATTATTTGATTGATTGACCACCAACTAAATATATTGTTGCTTATTGTAGTGTTGGAATACTCATAATGGGTTAGAACATTACATGATTAATACATGAACACTAGATGTTAGTTATAACACTATGACATATGCAAACTTATTGATGATTGTGTGATTTAATACATTTTAAAAATTTGTATTCGGACTAGGGGTAAATTCGGGTCATGTTTGAGATATATTTAATTTGTCATGAAAAATAAAATTAATTGCAAAAGAATTATCGATTGTCAAGTAATGTATGAATAAACTACAATTTGTTGAATTGAGATAGAAAATAATAGGCGGATTCGGATTCCAATAGACGTTCTACATTCATAGTTACTACCTAACATTTTTAATTATTGCAAAATTTAGATTAGTTCAAAGAAATCTCTTTGATGGTTCACTTAATTGAATGGACAGTAGACTAATAATTAAAACTAGAACTTATTCCTTTTGGGAATGATACTTTTATAACTCACAAATATTATTACTTGTACAACGATCCCGTACGCTTACAGAATTTTATCAAACAAATTTTTGATGGCATTGTCGGGGAATTAAGTATTTTAGTATAATTATTAGTTTGACATTCGATTCAATTTCTTTTTAATTTTTTAAATCTTTTGGCTATTTGAAATCCCTCGTGTTTCACTCGTATCGGGTATTGAGCATTGTAAGCAAGATTGTAACGAAATCAGACTATTTCCTATAAACCCGAAATCGAAAGAACCTTCTAGACAACATAGAAGAGAACAACGAGACACAAGGGATATGGGGAACAATTAAAGCCCTAATCAAAATCAATTGTTACTAGCTCCTCCTACGCACAAAGTGCAAATTCAACAAGAAGCAGTCTTCAATAATGCTCAAGTTCTGGTTGGAGATTAAGTGAATCTCGTGCCTGTGCCAGTACAACCAACAATTGTATATACACCATTCGGGTAGGTAAATTACCACCTTAGACCAGATGTCATCAACTTTTTTCAGAACCATCAAGACATCAAGTTCTTTGGAAAGTCAACTGAAAAATCCACATGAGTACATTCAAGCATTTTTAATGCTATGCGAAGTAATCATTAATGAAGGGATGCCAGCATATGCTTTTAGAATGAGTCTATTCCCTCACGCTTTAAAAGATGTTGGACGGGAATGACTACGCTTATTACCACCTCGAAGCATTGTTTCGTGGAACGATATGGTGCACGTGGAACGACATGGTGCAAAAATTCACCATGAAATTCTTCTCAATTTCTCCAAATAAGGAATGAAGTCCACACTTTCAAACAAAGAGATCTCGAGAGTTATCTTGAACCATGGGCTAGATTTAACGAATATTTTCAAAAATGTCCAAATCTAGATATACCCAAAAATGCTTAGGTTTACATCTTTTATTCAGGATTGAATCTTGAATACCCAAATATGATTGATGTTTTAGAGGGTGGATTAGTGATGAACTTATACATTGACTGAGCACATGAACTATATGAGCAAAAAATAAGATGATGGGTTGACTGAAAGGAAATCCCAAGAAAGGCAACTATTTTCTACAACATTGATGCAGTTACACAATTAGCAGCCAAATAGAAGGTCTATCAAAAAAGGATGACAATTTAACTCGCCTTGTGAACGTGGTGCACCAACCAACACCAGTTTGCGAAGGATACAGGGCCGATCATATTACAGCAAGCTGTCCTTTAGCCGGTACACATGGAATACAACACGAGGAGGTCACATACACATAGAATTTTTTGAATTATCAGATAATCCCTATTCCAACACTATAATCCATGGGAGATAAATCATCCAAATCTTTCTTGGTTTAACAATCAAGGTCTGGGCCAGGATAAAAAATTTCAAGCAAAACCACCAAGTTTTCAACAACAATGGAAGCTATCGTTGGAAGATATGTTAGCACATTACATTTCTAAAATTGAAACCTAACTTTTAGAACCAACATGCATCCATAAAAAAACTTGGAAGCTCAGATGGGACAAATGGCTGTGGCATTACCAAGCAGAAATCTAGGAACCTTACCCAGCAATACATAGACCAATCCTAATGAACATGTTTTGGCAGTTGAAACACTGAATTATGCTGTCATTGAGGCATCATTAATTACAGTTACACCACCTGTTAAAGTATATATGCCACCTATTCCATTCCCCAAAAAGGTTTCGAAAGCAGCCAAAGGATGAACAACTTCATACCATTACTATAAGGAGTGGTGCTTAGTTGTAAAAGATCTTTGAGAAGAAGAAAGGAGCTGACGGGGATCAGATAACTACAACGGGCAAGGAACAATTGATTTAGTTTGAAGAATTAACAGAGGTAAATCAATAAGAAAAATCAGACATTCCACGAACTGGGGATGTGTTGATTCCATGTATGCAAAAAAAAAAAAAAAAATTATGTGAGTATAAACTAGGTAATGACCAAATGTCGGTAGCCTAATACACGTTATTTAATCTTTGCATAAAGTAGGAACTTGCATGCATCTTTTACCTCTCTGGTCATCTTACTTGGGAGTCACCAGCATAAAACTCATTATAGGGATCAATTAGAAAACATAAGATAGAGAGGTAAATCATTTAGATTTATTTAAAAAATAATAAAATTATTGTTAGAATATTGCATACATCTTACACCTTTTTTCGAAGTCTAGTTGACTTGAGTCATTAAGCCTGTAAGTACAATTCTACACCTGTTCCCGGAAAGTCACCTGACTTGGGAGCCACCAGCCTAAAGTTCGTTACAGGGTTTATAAAAGACTTATTGGAGAGAGATACTGCATGAACATAGTGTGTAGTTGATAGTTCACATTTAGCGGATTAAGATGACTAATGATTTTGAATCACCTTGTAGATATTTGAAGGTTGGGGGGTACTCAAATAAAGGAGAAACGTCACAAACTTAAATAGTGGCTATTATTGATTAGAATTACCCGAACTTGAGCGGGAAAATGAGTAGTGATATAGAAAACAACCTTAGCAATTATACTCCAAGTTAGAGAAAGAATAACGAAATTGGGGGAATGCATCTCATGAGAGGGAAAACGAAAAATTTGACTACCAAAGGTCGGGAAATTACATATTTAGAGAACTAGAATGATTGGGTTAACTAAAAAACACACGCATACACACACGTTGTGCATGGACTAAATTAATATTAATATTAATATTTATATAACAATGTTTGTATACTATTCATGGTTTAATAACAGTTTTAAATCATGAAGCAATTACGAAAGTTATTTAACATGTGTCATTTATCAAGAGTCATAGTTAATCTTTTATGTGTTATGTTTGCGTGGATGTATTGCGTTAACTTATTCAAGGACAAGCAAGAGTTTAAATTTAACAATTTGATAAGTACGTTTTTTTGGTAAGATAAGCCTTAAATTTAGACTATTGTAAGTATTTTAGAGTTGATATTGCTTGATTAGGTATTTATTTTGATTTTTCAGGAAAACTCGAATTTGGACATGTTTGGAGGTTAAACAGAGGAAAAAAACTAGAATCATACAAAAAGGGCAAAGTGAGGACCAATTTATAAACTTCCAAAAGTTGAAGGACTTGAGCTGTAAATAAAAAAGGGCATAACTGAAATGAAAGTAAAATTATAAGGACTAAATTAAAGAAGACGAAAAATTGGAGGACTGGATGTGCAATTATCTGAGGACTAAAATGAAAAGAAGAAAGAAAGAAGTTACCTAAGCGATCGCATAAGCATATTGCCTTGTGATCGCAATGGTTATAACTATGCGATTGCATGATTGTTCGGTCATGCGAGATTTCAAAATTTTATTTTAATTAGGAGCCTGTTTTGACCTTTTTTAGACTCCATTTTGGCACAATCTTAGGGCTTTATGGGCGGCATATATATACTTTTATTTACTCTACATTAGGGTTTACTCTACATCAGGGTTCTTCTTTTATTGTAAAAGGGCAACACAAATTGAGAGAAATTGGTGCAAAGATTCATAGAAAACACACATCAATTGAAGATTTACAAACCCGGGTTGAAGAATCAAGAAGAAGATTTGCTTATCTACATTTTATTTCAATTCGGGTGATTTTTTTTTTTTTTTTTTCATGTGTGATTTAATCATAATATGTTAGGCTAATTTCTTTCGTGTATTGGATGAAGATGATAATTATAGTTTAATTATTTCAATTCTAGAACTAATAGCTTAGGGAATTCTCGTGTTCCTTGATTAATTTTGCATGCTTATTTTCATTATTTGATTGATTGGTCATCATTAAATATATTGTGTCATATTTAGTATTGAAAAACTCACAATAGATTAGAACATTGCATGATTAATACATGAACACTAGATGTTAGGAATTGCACTACGACATGTGCAATCTAATTGATAATTGTGTACTTTAATGCATTTTAATTATTTGTATTCGGATAATATTTAGGATAGATTTAATTTGTTTTGAAAAAAAAAAATTAATTGCATGAGAATTATCGGTTTTCAAGTAATTCATTAATGAATTAATCTACAAATTAATGAATTGAGATAGATAATAATAGGTTAAGTTGGATCACAATACATGTCCTCCTTTTTAATTGTTCATTTAATTGAATCGACAGTAGACTGGTAATTAAGGTTAGAAATAATTTCCCGTGGGACGATAACTGTAAACTCATCACATTTATTACTTGTCATTGATCTCGTATGCTTGCGAGATTTTTCGAAACAAATGCTAAACTAAAATTGTTGTCTTTATTCTATTTTTAGAATATATATGCGCAAAACACCAAGTTTGATTTTTATATTTTGAGGGCCCTTTTTGGTCGGGGCCCTAAGCGACAGCATTGCTCACATATGTCCTGGGCCGGCCTTGTTCGAGGTTAGGAGGCTGCTCGTGCTAGATTAGTAAAAAATATTTCCGCTTATAATTAGGCGGTTAATTTTTTTTTTTATACCCTTAGGCAATCACTTGTGCTCACTCGAGTTCCTTGCATTACTTATAGGCCAACTGGTTGAGTAGGAAATATTTCATTTGGCTTCAATTGAGAATGCCTCCAAGAAAGTCTCGTGTAAACAAGTTCCACTTTGTAATTAAGATGAATTTATGTAAGAACGGATGAACGACGTATATCAAAAATAAAATTCATGGACATAATTGAAACAAAATTAATATTCCGCCGCACTGATTTGTCTGTTTTATAAAGATCAGGGACTAATTTACTCCAAACAGAAATTTCGGTGCCTAATTTTCCAGGAAAGATACTCCAGGGACAGATTTGCAACAATCAGAAATAATAGGACCAAATTACAGAATGATGAAAATTCGGGGACTGCATTGCATTTCATAAAGTCAACGGACTGATTTACATATTACAAAAATCCTAAAGACGGATATGAATAAATCTGAAACCTCAAGGGCCTTTTCCCCTGATCCGGAAAATCCAGGGCAAACTGGAAAGACGCAAAAAAAAATAAAAATAAAAATAAAAAATGGAATGAAATTACTCAAACTAACCCAATTCACAGTCACTTTTTTGTAATTTAATTTAATTTAATTTTTTATTTTTCTGAGTAATTATATTGTCGATAAATTGTGTTTTTATCTTGATTAACCTACAAAAGTTCTAAGTTCATATATCACTTGTCTACAAATGTTTCCATGTTTGACATTTCATATTCATAATATTATAAAGGGGCATATTTTTGGTGAAATATATATTAATTAATTATTTTCTCTTTTTAATTAGGAGTGGGCACATTTTCTCGAAATCGGTGGAACCGGACCGAAACCGATTAGAACCGGCCGATCCAGATCCGATTCGGCCAAGGAAGTTTCCCGATTTGGTATTTGCATTTAGAACCGAATGGGAACCGGTCTGGTTCTCAGTTCTTATTAATTGGAATCAACGGTACTTCAGTTCCCTTGTATGTTGATTTTTTTTTTAATATAAATCATGAAACGGTGAAACCATTTAGGCAAGTTCTCATTTGATCAAAATTTCTTTCCATTCCCAACATTCCACATAAACAGAATCCTCCTTTAATTCCACCCAATCTCTTTGATTCTTTACTTTATATAATCAATTTAATTCCCAATTTAAGTTTTAACTCATAATTCCCAATCCCAAATCTAAATCTGTCGGCATTACCTAAATCCTGAGTAATTTTACAAACAAAACTCTAAAAGTTGTTGATATGAAATTCCGATTTTCGAAGGCAAATTTGCGCGAACGATAGAGTTGAAAGAAATTTTTTTAAAAGTAGCGTTGAAAGAAATTTTTTTAAAAGTAGCGTTGAAAGAAATTTTTAATCTTTATTAGGGAACATTTTATTTTAACATTTTTAAATGTAAATGATAGAACCGGACTGACCCGAAATCAATTGGTTAGGGTTCCGTTGCCAAATATGGAACCAATGGTTCCATTACTAAGATTCCCATTGATAATCGGTTCGGTTCCAATCGGAAACGGACTATGCCCACTCTTATTTTTAATAGATATTTAGGATTAGGTAGTTTGTTCAATGACTGGAAATGATGATGATGACATAAATAGTTGGATACTTGCCCACCTTGTGTATAAGATTTCATTCAGGTCAATTTATTAGTTTTAGTATATCAACATAAAGGATTTCACAATTTTTACCAAACTAGATTTTTTTTCCTTCTTTGAATAAGTTTTAGGTGATCTAACCCGCTAATAATTATGTTAGGTGCAACCAATTGAATTGTTTACGCTTTTTTTTGCCCCCGAAATATATTGTGTTGATTAGAAACCTTATCAGCAATGACGGATCTTGAGCTACTTAAAAAAAAAAAAAAACTCTTTCGAATGACGGATATCAATTAAAAAAAAAAAAAAATTCTCTTTATATCATGTTTCTCAACTAATTAAATGACTGAATACTAAGAGAATCTAGAAAATAGAAGAAACTTCGTCAAGGGAATCTGTATCATTAATGACATTGTACATAGATACTCTACTAAGAATGAATTAAATAAAAAATTACATATTCATTTCCTGAATATCTAATTACCCGAGGCGTCTCAGAAACAGGTCGGTTCATGGTGCAGGTTGGACACATAATAAAATTTGTGAAAGCAGGGACATGACATTGTCCATACTTTGTGTGTGTGAAGTCCCTGCTTTCACAAATGGCAGTGCACCTCTAAGAAGCCGTGGCCCTAATGCATCTGTCAAATACATCCGTTTGGAGCTTTGTTGATGACCTTTATTTATCAAAAGGATGCCAGATTTGATGAGTTAGATAGAGGAATGTGTAGATGAATTATTGCACATGCACTCTGGGATAGGATATTTCGTCACGTCCCTCCCTACTTTGCTAGTCCTAAGTTCTGGCTGTCCCAACGAATCTCGGTGCAAATCAATGATAATGTTGTTGAACTCGGCTTCAGGGAGAGAAGAATTCATAAAGTATCGAAGCATCTGTCTTTTGTTAGGCGTGATGGTCTTTTTGTGCCCTGCGTATGCCCTCTGCCCCTGTTTCACAAGTTAAATCCGACCAAGCTACCATGAGTCGATAACAAGTGATGATCTTTTGCAAATGATAAAATGGATGGATGGATGCGATGATACCTGAATCGCGTGGCCCATATTTCCACCATGGGACGCCATGAAGACGTTGCTATTCTCAGAAACTATGTGATCAATAGCAGCCATTAATGAAGCTTTCTTTTCAAATGGTTCGAGCTCCCCTGGCAAGGCAAGGTCTTCTTTGTTATAGAAATGACGAAATTCGCTAGTCAAAGGTTGCAAGGCTTCTTTTCCACCCAGAGGAGTCCCTCCGGCCCAGTAGATTCTTGTACTTTTTGGTGCTCCCAACGATTTCAGCAATCTAAACGCATAACGACATATCACTCAGAAGGAGTCGTCCTATCTTTAATAGTTCCATTAATGAGATATACGCAATTCAAAAGCTTACCGCGTGACCTCCAAGGCATTTAAGGGGCAGAGGCCTGCAAGTTTTCTAGTGCGGTAGGTCATGTTATTTCTTGAAGTCAAGAGCTTCGGTCGCGACTTCCTCTCATTGTTTATCATCGCGTCGTACTCACGGCTTAGACCAGGAAGACACCCTGTTCTCACCCATACATCCTTCTCCATCCGCAGATGTAGAGCAAGATATGGTCCCTTCCTTCTCATCCTCTCAGCAAGTTTGTTACCAAATTCTAAGATATGTGAGGAAAATCTCAATGCATGAAAAGCCACCTAAAATCGGAAGAGAACGCGATGAATAGACGCTAAATCTCAAGAAAATAGCCAAGGAGAAATTCCAAAGTTCGTACATAAATCGTACAAAGAAGAGTACACCGACTACCTTGCAGCGAAGCTTTTGAAGATCGGAAGGAAGATCCTTGGAAAGCCTTGAATCAAGGCCACGTAAAATTACGACACCATCTCTTTTAAGCTGCAGGGTTCCAAAAACATAAAAATCAAATTCTTCAAATCCAAAATATCAAAATGAAAAGAAAATAAACTGATAACTGATGTCATTGATCACACACTGAAGTTAGCTGCCAATGATGCATCCAGTCAATTTCAATGGTTTCTAATCCTTATTTACCGATACTGTAACAGATTTGAGATTCCATCTTAAAATGTCAACTTTGTTAAGATAAGTAGTTCAAACCTTATAAATTAGTCAATATTTTCATTATTATTCGATGTGAGATTTTATTCCTTCACAAAGGCTATTTCGGCTTAAGTAACAAACACTCGAGAACACAGGCATGGCAATGTATTGTCTTACCCGTTTAAGGTAGCGTGAGCGAATCCATTCCGGACTAACACGGAGAGGGGTTTCCTTCTCCCTCACGTGCCTTGCCATCAAATGTGTTGAGGGAAGCGATGAAACTATTCGAACATCGTTCGCCAAAACATTCTTGAACTGATTCAAATCGAAAATATCAGAAAATTCACTGCAACAATCACAAGAGAAACAGAACGCCTTATCAATTTCCTCCACAAAGTCAACAATCCAACCATTTTCAAAGAGAAACAGAAATGTCACCGTCGATTAAAAAATGTATCAAAATGACTTAGTTTACTGATGTGGAAGATTAAAAAAAAAAAAAAACATTATAAGACGAGGTCAAATTGAATAAAGATTGTTTATGCATGGCTGAAAAATCAAGAAATGATCAAAAGAAGGAACCTTTCATCACCCCAAATGACATTGACTTGCAAGATAGGAACAACCAGAGCAGCTCCAAGAATTCTTGCAATCACCACAGCATCAACAATTTGATTCCTCTGCTGATTCAATCCACCAGCAACCACCACCATTAAATACTTGTTCCTGTCCTTCATAATTTCAACAGTTTCCTCTCTATATTTTACACTGAAATCCAAACAAGGCCTATACCCCATCCCCTCAGGCTGTCTCCAAAACTCAATTTTATCATCTGTTTCTTCATTTTCGACAAGATTCAGCTGAGAACTTGACAGCCCAGTTGATAATAATGTCTTTTCTTGAGGATTAAAATACAAGTTTTGTGTAAGAGGCGTTACTGGATCAAAGTTGAACCACATCTTCAACATCCAAAGAAAACACAGTACAAAGATCAAGAAAACCCAGAATCTTGGATTCTTCAAGAAAGGCCTTAGCTTTGAGGAAGAAATGTGCTTTTTCTTGGGAGATTCTAGCAAACACTCGAGTGAAGATTGTGAAATTGAGCTGATAATTTGAGAAGACACTGAAATATAACTCTGGTGCTTCTTCCGGTTGCTCTTTGTCACAGCCATTTTATTTAACACACATAAGAAGAAACAATCGAAGACAATTTTATAAGACAGTTTTCGGCTTCCTCTGGAAGCTTTGGAGAGAGGGGGATAGTATAGAGCGAGAAAGTGCGGACGGCGGGAACGAGTTATGCTGTCTCTCTCTCGCTTGCTCTCGTGTAGTTTAAGGTTTTTGTAGGAAATGCGTATGGATATTTATAGCTGTGTTTGTAAAAAGAACTGTGTTTAAAAATATGTTTATTTATTTCGTATGAATATTTATAGCTGTGTTTGTAAAAAGAATTGTGTTTAAAAATATGTTTATTTATTTATTATTATTATTATTATTATTATTATTATTATTATTTTAGATAAAATATGTGGTTGAAAAGTTGAGAGAGAATATGTGTGGATAAAATATGATTTAAGGAATTGTGTTTTTAAAAATATGTTTAAAAATACTTTTGTCAAAGAGAGGCTAAGTTGTCGTTTTGTTTGTATTTTATTTTGTATTTTCATTTTCGAAAATATTTTGTGTTTCTTGTTTTTATTTTTGTTTTCAAATTTGCTGAAAACGCGTTTGGTTTGTCATTTCTGAAAACTGTTTTTGAAAATGAAAAGCTGAAAAATACGTTCTTTTTGAAATTTTGCAGAATACTACTTAAACTATTTTTAATTAATTTGCTTGTAGAATACTACTGACTCAAACTTAAATTTCATTTCACAATACATCGAAAACATACTTACATACAACACACTAATGTGAGCATTAAGAGTCTATATTAACACAGCTTGATCATGTTCGGGATTTGATGAAACTCCAGTTCTATTAAAATCCAGAAATGCAAGTTCTTTCAAAACCATCAGACTCCATTTATCAAGAGTTTTTTTTTGAAAAATAACAACAAGAAGTTTCACTTAATTTTTTTGGTAATATTGATATTGAATTTAATATAGTTCTAAGTTATGATAATTCTAAAAAAAATAAATAAATAAATAAATCTTTATTTAGGCTTAGTTCCAAGTTATGATAGAAAAAAAAACGTTATATTAAACTTAATTCTAAGTTAGGATAATTTTTAATTAAAAAAAAAAAAATTCCCAAAACACTTTTTCCACGTTTTGAACATTTTTTTCTGAAATACACACAAAACGTCCAAAACGAGGTTTTGAACGTTTTGCGTTTTGTGTACAAATTTTTTTGTTTGTTTTCCAAAATGCGTTTTCGAAAATGGCAAAGAAAACGTATTTTCAGTATTTTCGAAAATAAAAACAGAAAACGATCTCAAAATAATAAAGAGAACAGAGCCTAAGGTGGCGTTCTGTTTGTATTTTATTTTGTATTTTTATTTTCGAAAATGTTTTGTGTTTCCTGTTTTCATTTTTGTTTTCAAATTTGTTGAAAACGCGTTTGGTTTGTCATTTCTGAAAACTGTTTTGAAAATGAAAAGTTGGAAAACACGTTCTGTTTGAAATTTTGCAAAATACTACTTAAACTATTTTTAATTAATTTGTTTGCAGAATACTACTAATTCAAACTCAAATTTCCTTTCACAATACATTGAAAACATGGTTACATGCAACACACTAATGTAAGCATTAAGAGTCTATATTAACACAGCTTGGTCAGGTTTGGGATTTGAAAAAGCTCTACTTCTATTAAAATTCAGAAAATGCAAGTTCTTTCAAAACCACTAGAGTCCATTTATCAGTGTATTTTTTGAAATATAATAACAAAAAATTCTCACTTAATTTTTTTTTTTTTTGTAATGTTGATATTGAATTCAATAAAACTTTATTTAAACTTAGTTCCAAGTTAGGATAATTCTCAAAAAAAATAAATAAATAAATAAATTATTTAGGTTTAGTTCCAAGTTAGGATAATTCTAAAAAAAATAATAAAAAAATAAAAATTTTATATTAAGCTTAGTTCTAAGTTAAGATAATTCTTTATAAAAATAAAATAAAAATAAAAATAAAAATAAAAATTCAAAAACGCGTTTTTCGCGTTTTGAACATTTTTTGTCGAAATACACACAAAATGCCCAAAACGAGGTTTTGGGCGTTTTGCGTTTTGTGTACAAATTTTTTTTTTGTTTTTCAAAATGCGTTTCGAAAATGGTAAAGAGAACGCGTTTTTAGCGTTTTCGAAAATAAAAACAAAAAACGACCTCAAAACAGTAAAGAGAATAGGGGCTAATGTTTTTGTCTCAAGGGGGACTATTGGATTGGAAGGCCAGTTCTTTTTTATTTTCTCAATTTCAAACTTGTTACGTACATCAATTTGGTGGCTTCAATATAGCCTTTTTTTTTTCTTCGAATTTCTAGGAGTTGAAATGATACCAGGGAAAGATTATGAAAGCCAATACCAGGAAGTGGAAAACTTTCGGGGAGTTGGCCTATGTGATAAATCGTTTAGGTTGTTTATAAAAATTGTTTTTAAATAGTAAATTGACAACATTTTATGAGTCAATTTTTTTGAACAGTCAAAGATGATGGACGGAAATTTTTTTTTATATATATACCCAGTAAGATGTTGACCCGTGACTGTTTATATACAAATTTTACCAAACGGAAGCTTAATATTTTGCTATACTATCTTTCTTTGAAGTTCCTGGAGTTTAATTCTATTACTGAAAGAATATGACATTTGATAATAATAATAATGTTATTTTTTTGAACAAAAATAAGTCAATTAATTAAAACAAAATTAATCAAAAATATTGAAAATAATTTTCCATGTTGCCAACTAAATATTTTCCCATTGCAAACATTTGCCTCAATTTGCAGGAAAATAGGGCGCGTTGGTGGGAGGGGTAGAAAAGATTTTCTAAGCTAAATTTAAGGTATCAAACAAGGGAAAGTGAAGAAAGTTGGAAAATATTTGAATTTTCCATGACAAATGTAAGTCTATAAAAAAGACCCTAATTATTGGTAATTGGCACAAAAAGCACCTAGCATTTGGATTGTTGCGGATCCAGGACCTATAGTTTCAACTTTGATATTTTGATCCTTATATTCAACTTTCTTAGCACCACAAGGACTTCTGTCCATATTCTTTCAAATTTGGCCATTAAAGGCACCCTTGCTTCTCACATGACCATTTGCTGAAGGGTATTTTCATCTCTCCAAACTCAACACTTGTCTTCCAAACAAAAGGAAGGAACGTGATAAAAAAATCCAACAATGAAAAGGGGTTCGTAGAAGTAAGAAAAATCGAGAAAAGTCCCCTTTTTTTCTCCAAATCCTCATGAATCTAATCGAAGTTACGCAAAGTGCGCTGAATGATGACTACTACATTCAAATAGTGAGGAAGAAAGAGGTTTGCGAAAAGTGAACAAGGACCACAACCCTAGAATGCAAAAAATACTCGCAAAAAATACTAGACAAGAATTTGTAGATTTCAAGAAATGAGTTTGCAACTCATTTTTGCCGAGGAAAATTTGAAGTTAACACTACATGTCGAGCAGCCTTCTGCAGTAGATCTTGAAACAAGGAGTTGTTATTCTAGGTTGTGGCAGCTGACACATATACCTTGTGGCCATGCACATCTGCACTTAATTCAAGAAGCATTCCAGTAAATGAATACGTTGACAGCCTGTACAGTAAGGTAACCTACCTTGATGGCTTATTTCAAAGTTATTTCTCCTATGACCAGATAAGACTTGGGGCCAAGTTTGGGGCAACAACTTTTGATGCCTCCAATTTATGTAGGGAAGAAGCCGAGAAGGCCAAAAAAAGGCAAGAAGAAAGGAATTAAACAAAAATCAAGGCATGCCATGACTTCAACAGGAAAAGCAGTGAGATGAAGTGCAAAAAGTGCTAGCAACCTCAAAAGAAGATGCACGACCTGCCTACCACCAACACCACCAGCTACAAACCGAGCAGAAACCTCTACTATAGATTAAATGTGGATTACCAGTTTCTTTTATCCAATGTTTTTGAAACGATAATGTTAACTTTTGTGATGACTTAAGCTTCAAAATCTTGACTCTCGGGTTTCAAGCTTCACGCTTTTTAGAAAACTACTTTTTAGAGCTACTATTTTGTGGTATAAACATCTTGCTTGATTGATACCATGCTGTGTTTAATTAATGAATGTTCGATTAGATGTTTTTGATAATTGGAGTTGTCATTTGATATGAATTTGAATTCAATTTCATTCATGTTATACTGCAAATTTATTTTAATTAAACGTCCTCTTTCCTACACAAATTCAGAAAATGAGGTCATTTTTTTTATTTAAAAAAAATAGTTTTTAGATGCTTATATTGGACAATTTGTTACATAGAAAACAAGAATGAATAGTGTTGTCAGTGATTTGGAGGGAATGGAATGTTGGGTCCGGAGAGACAAATACCATTTAGCATAGAGGTGTTAACACGGACGGGCCAAACCGATCTATGAAAATTGGTTTGGATCGACTAGGGATTCGAGTGGGCAGTTCATGGTTAAGAAGATGTGAACTGCAGGTTTCGCGGCAGGCCACGGTTAACCTGCCAACCCTTGAAATAATAAAAAATATATATATAAAAAATATTTTTCTTAAATATAGTAACAATGAAAATCTCATTTCTTCTATATACTCTAGTACAACTTCTAAATATAAATCTTCTACCAAAATCGAAACGAACCGCAACCCGCAACTAACGTCGGCCGACCTGGACCCATATCACCCGAATTGACATCTCTACTTTAGCAAATTGTCATATGAGAAGCGCAAGTGCCTTTAACGGCTAAATTTGATAGAATATGGATGGAAGTACTTGTGGTGCAAATAAAGTTGAAATAAGGATCAAAATGTCAAAGTTGAAACGATAGATCTTAGATCCGTAATGATCTAAAGAATAGGTCCTCAATTACCCAATAATTATTCAATAATTCTAGGTGAACATTTATTTTGAAGATTTTAAAGTGACATTGTGATGTGTCAATTTTTTATTGGGTGATGAAGATATGCATTAAATAATGAAGTCATTACCAAATGAATTATCATCCAATGAAAAAATGACACATCACAATGTCATTTTAAAATGTCAAAAATGAATGTCCATATAGAATTACTCATAATTATTTGATTTTGTACGCAAAATTGGGAGTTAAAGTTGATGGGATTCACAATCTCAGAATTCCAAGCAGAAAGACAATCCGTCTTTGATCTAACCAGCTGGTAATTACAACCTGGTTTCTATCGTATTTTGTTTACGAACTAGTATTAGCACCCGTGCGATGCACGGGACAAAATTTAGAATTTCACTACTATTTGACATATATATTTTATAAAAACTAATGAAATATGTGATTTAAAAGTGGTGTGATTGTGAAACGTGTTGTTAATTAAAATTACAAATGTTAACTATGACATATATTATAATTTTTATCTTATTTTTTATGGGCTTCGTTTATATTCGTCCACGTGGTACACATCTTTCGACAATTTAAAAAAAAAATGCCCAATTCTTGATGGAAGCAATTTTTTGTTCACCTATTTCGATATTTCAAAATAAACTAATGGAATATTGTCACGTCGCTATTTATAAACAATTTTTTAAAACTAATTATCAAATAGACGTTTATCAAGAAATGTGTGGTTATAAAAGATTTTTTATGGAAAAATAAACAATGAGAATAAAATGTGTTACAAAAAGTAACATGGTTAAAAAGTTATTTCAAGAAATTTTAAAATAATTTTCGTTAATAGTATGTAGTGATATTTCAATTTAAAATAATTGATAAGATTATATAGATAATCACAATTTTTTTTTTTAAATTTCTATAAATCATGAATTTCCATTTTGACAAGTGTAAAAAAGAAGGAAAAATGTGTGGTGTTTGATTTGGAAACTTTATTGTTATAATAATAATAATAATAATAAAGAGCATACACGAAACTCCAATTATCTTTTTTTTTTTTTTTTTTTTTTTTTTTTTTTGGGGGGGGGGGGGGGACCATAACACTACTATAAAAAATAAAAAATAAAATCAATTTTTAATAGAAGTATATCCTAGACCAAAATTCTCTACATAGCATGAATTCGGAATTTATTAGCTCAAATTCGTCCTAACTGAAAATATTTCTTTTAATATGGGTAAATAATTTTTTTTTTCTTTTTTTTGAGAATGGTCTTGTTGTCTTCCATATAAATTACCATATGTTTATTAGTACTAGTATTAAAAAAGATGGCTCAAACATTCATGTACTCATATTATTTTTTGGAGAATTAATCTAAGTGCACAATTCATTTGACAATGTAGATGAAAATTTGATGATGTGGGGGTGTTATTGTTGTTGATTTAAAAGATGATGTGATGTGTGGAAATAAAGAATTTGAGTCACGTAGACAAATTGTGATCCTCATTTTGATCCTAATTGTGACTGTAGCAAAACTGTTATTTTTAACTCATTTTGTTGTAATACTTAATTTTAATCATACATTTCATAATAAAATACCATAAACTCAAAATTTTCATCATTTTTAACACAAATCTCTTAGCAATCACTATTCATTTTTTTTGCCCAAGAAATGACACTCAAACAGTTGCTAGTGGTAAACATAATTTTTGTTAACTCGCTGAAATTCTATTATTGTGTATAATGTATATAATACTTATTTTTGGGTTAACAAAATATTTTTAAATGTATATATGTGGGCTTGTTTGTTTCTAATTAAAAATCAAATTCTTATCAAAGTTAAAGTCAACAATTAATCACAACCATATATTTTATGGATCCTACAACTTTTTAACAACACATCTTATCGACTTTTATCAAAATTCGCTAAAAATCTTATTTTAATCTCCATCAAATAAGGATGATTGTTTCGTAGGACTTTTTTTCCTTAGTAAAAAAAAAAAAAAAATTGTTTTCAAGATAAAATATATAAGTCAGTTTGATAAAAATAAAATTAGATTTTTAGTTGATTTTCATAAAAATTGATGGAATGCGTGAATGAAAACTTGTGGATCAAATGATATTTGTGGTTGAGATGGATTTTGACTTTAAGTTAAAATAAAATCTAGATCTAAATTTGTACAACAGTGGGGGTAGTTGAAAAATGATTTTAAAAAATGTACATTTAAAAAGTGATTTGAAAAATGCGATATATATAAACAAGTATTTGTTTGGAAAATCTAAAAAATTATATTTTTAAATAGCACAATTGCTCAAATCATTTTCTAACCTCACATATTTTCTTTCTCACTTTTCAACCACGCATCTTAACTTGAAAATATAAAAAATATGTTTTTAAACACAAAATTTTTAACAAATAGAGCCCAACATAGGTTGTAGGCATCTATGTTTGGCTGCATGTTTGGTATTTATAAATGATTTTTTTAGTATTTTGAGATAAAATATATGATTAAAAAGTAGTTTCGAAAAAAATATACGTGAGTAAAATTGATTTGAGAAGTTATATTATTTATAAATGGATAATATAATAATTGTATTGATTAAAGCCAATAGGCAAGATTAAGAGTCACCATTACCGGGACTAGGTCGTGTTCGAGTCTTCCTATCATTCCTAAGTTTCCAAATTTGAAAAAAAAAAAAATTGGAAAAGAAGAGGCCAGCAGTCAAGAATGGTGTACACGCTGGCATGTTTTCAAACGTGGCGGATAATGACTTCCCACAACCATACCAGAAAAGAGAAGTAACATCCCATTGTGGGCCCCGCGAGGAATATGGTTACTCTATTTTGTGCAAATATAGGCCCGAGTAATCGGGCGGTCATGTTTGCTTTAGGCAATTTTTATCCCAACTTGGAGAATTTGCCTGACTTGCGTTTGCATTTTGTACAAGAAAAATGACACTGTCATCATCTATAATATAATTGGTTAACTGCATTGAATTTGAATATATTAAATCTAGCTAGTCATGTAGGTAAAGAATAGACGTTATGACACGTATTGAATGCGATCGTTTTTTTTTTTTGTTGGTCATATCTACATGGAGTACAATTTTTTTCTTCATCTCTCTAATATTGTACTTAGAAATAGAGATGACAAAAAAAAAAAAAAACCAACTCGACCCCAACTCGAACCCAATGGATACTGGACTTGAATGGGGCAAAGAAATCCATCCCGTGGGTTTGGGAATAGCTCGATCGACCGGAGCAGATCGCGGGACGAGGGCGGGTTTTGGTCGCCCTAACCAGAACTCACCCGGAATAATTAATTAAAAAAATAGGGAAAATGAAACAAATTGGAAAAACAAAAAAAAATTAAAAATTAAATGGGATGACGATGTGACCTGCTCCAAAATTCGTGGGGCGGGACGCGAGTTTGACAAAAAAAATCCGTGTGGCAAGACACGGGTCGGGGGTACCCGTCCCGTTACCATCACTACTTAGAAAGTAGGTAAAACAAAAATCACTGTTGAACTATGGGAAACTAGAAGAACTATCTTTGTCTAAATCTATTCTTGATAAATGTTTTCTGCTAAAATATTCTTTGTTTTTAAATTTGAATCATCTCAAGATCTCGAGACAAATCTTGACAGATTTAATAAGCTCGCACAAGATCTTGCTAACTGTGATGAAAGAAATCTCTGATGATCAAATGTGTATTGCCTTGTTTAATACTGTAGGTGATAGATACAAGGATGTGAAAAATATCTTAGAATATGGGAGAATTAATATAACTCTTGATACTATCACTTCAATTCTAAGAAATAGAGACTTAGAGTTAAAGTCAGAATCATAAGGAAATTCCCAAGGTGAAGCGTAAATTGTTAAATCTAAAAAGGCTTTCAAACCACATTCAAACACCTCTAATAATAATAACCAAATAAAAGGAATATCTCCCCCTAATAAGATTCTAGACTTATCTAAATCTAAGATCAAATCAAATAGGAAATGCTACTATTGTGAGAAACTTAGATGTTATATCAAAGATTGTCATAAAAGATTGAATGATTTTAAGAATAAACCCAAAAATAATAATGAAAATGATGAAGCAAAAGGTGCAGTTATATGGTTACTCCCTAGAACTGACGCAGGGAAGATGGAAAAAGAAATCGAATATCGTTTCGATTGACGAATAATTCTAGATTTCGTTCTAGAAGACGCAAGGTGCAAAATATTTTATAGAGAAATCAAGCAATAATATTCATTAACTCCTATGGAAAACGTTCAAAAGCCTTTATAAAGGCATTACAAGAATCCCTAAGCATAGAAAATATTAAACTATTCCAAAATTAGTGCAAAATAAAAATGGAAAATACTAAAAATATTAATTTAGAGGCTTAAACGGAGGAATTTGACTAAATTCCCGAGATCTTAGTCTTTGCCCCAAGTCCAATTTTTTAGGCCATTTCCAATCAACCTGTCAAATTTCAGCCCATTTCGATACCGTCGCGACAAATGACCAAAATACCCTCAAATTTCGTTTTGTGCTGCTTCGTCTTGCATCAAGAACCCTCATCAATCTTGTGTTTTGGACTTGGGATGTACTTATTATGTATGTCCTTATCATGTATGTCATGAAAGAGAGTGGTTTAATAATTTCAATCCTACAAAAGTGAGAAATGTGTATATGAGAAATAATGCTTCTTGGCAAATACATGATATTAGTAACATTATCCTTAAGTTGGAAGAAACAAGACCTTTTTGGAGGTACATTACTCAAATTGGAGGAAATGGAGTGTTTGGTAACAGTATAGCATTTTAAAATTATTTTTTGTTCTTTTCGAGGTAAGATATGTGGTTGAAAAGTGGACAGATAAAATTTGGGTGGTTAAAAAGTGATTTGAAAAATTGTGTTGTTTATAAATTGGTTTATAAATTGTAATGATTGTGTTTATTCGGAGAACTTGACCATCCAAAGCCAATGTGGATATTTTTGGAGTTTTGATTTTAGTATTATCTAATTAAGGGTGTGTTCGGCAACCATTTAATTTGTAATAATTATTTTGATTTAATTATACAATTTTTCATACTATTTTTTAACCATTCACATTTTCTCTCTCCAATTTTTAACCTCACATCTTATCTCGAAAACACAAATAAATCAACAAATAATTTAAATTCTTTGATTTGACAACAAACATTCCATTTATTTTGCAAAAAAAAAAAAATAAATAATAGATTCCGAACAGACCCTAAAATATGACAATGTTGTCCATCCCAAATAAAATGTGCTTTATTTTTTTCCATTTGTAATAGGCTTGTTATGAATCTCACATCGAATAAAATTCAAAAAGTCACCCTTTCGCGTCTCTCTATATGGAGTCTTCATTGTTTTATTGATCCTAATTTGTACGGTAGTGACCTTTGTTCGGCAACTCAAAATTCGTATAAGTGCTGTTCACGGAAAACTTTTGATTTTGACCAATTTCAACAGTATGCTCAGAAATTGTCAAAATGTCATTTCAATAATTCTTTTAGTTGTTTGGCAATAACATTCCCAAATTACCCCTTACATTAGGGGTACGTGTGATAATTGCAAGGGTAATTCAATAATTCTATTTTGCTCTCTTGGGACAACGTGATAAAAATTGGGAAGAGATTGTGTTTGGCAAACATGTTTTTAAACATGTTTTTCTCTACATAATTCTCAAAATCACTTTTTAATCACACACATTTGCTATTTCCAATTTTCAACCACACATTTTACCTAAAAAAAATACAAAAAAAAACATGTTTCTAAGCAAAAAAAATTTAACAAACAGATGGCAATTTTTTTTTGCATTGGGTTTCGTGTAATTTCAAGATTTTGAGCATGTTTGGTGTATGGAAAAATTTTGATTTATGTGATTTTGTTTTGTTTTTTGATGGATGTGTAGTTTAGATCGATTTGAAAAATCAACAATTGTAAGCTTGATTAAGGATGAATGGTTGAGATTGAGTTTGAAAAATTATTGTAAAATTTTTACTTAAACCAAAGAGGCTCTTTGTTTATAAATAACTTTGTACAAAATATTCACATAGTGAAATATTTATCTTTGACAATCTATGATTTTTCTTCGATTAGAGAGTTTTTTTATGTAAATATATTTTGTCGTTATTCTCAATATATTATTCCCCGTATCTCATATAGATATGTCTATTTACTTTCTTTTTCATTTGTCAAAAATTAAACTTCACTTTTCTTTTTGTCAGTATATCTAATTTCTTAATTTTTTAATATACACATATTTAATGTGCATTGTCATTAAAATATGATATTTAATTGGGTTATATTAAGAAAAACATAAGTAAAATTTATAATTTCAACTGTATTAATTAAACTTTCTTAATTTGTGCGAAAATGAAAGCAAATCTATCTTGGTTGGGTAAGAAATTTTAATACTCATGGAGTATCGATACTCCAAATCAATGTGAGAATGTCTCCTTATAGGTGGAGGGATGATTTATTTTCTAATTTTTAAATAAATTCTCTAAAGAAAGAAGTGTGGATAACCAAGAAAATAGTATCAATTCCTAAGAACAATCCATCGTGCAACATATATTGACTACTACTTATGTTAAGAATGTTGAAGTTGTTAGGTTCCTTTCTTCTAGGTTCACAGTGGCTTAATTCCTAGTCTTAAAGGACAAGCTATTTTTCTGTTTTGATTTAGTCAAGCACCACGATTCTAGGGCTGTAAAATCGTGGGTTGTTATTTCCATTTCTATTTGATGTAATCCCAGCATCTGTGTTCCTCCAAGTTTTTGTTTGTCCAGGCTTTTTTGCTGATTCCAACATTTGGTATTAGAGCCAATTACAGCGTGAGGAAGCAACATCATGGAAAGTGAGAGCAGCTTTGTGCAACCTGCTATCCCACGGTTCGATGGACACTACGATCATTGGAGCATGCTTATGGAGAATTTTCTGCGTTCAAAGGAATACTGGAGTTTGATAGAAACTGGGGTCTCTGCAATAGCAGAAGGAACTGATCTCACTGAGGGACAAAGGAAGGTGATTGAGGATCAAAAGTTGAAGGACTTGAAAGCTAAGAACTATCTATTCCAAGCCATTGATTGATCCATTCTGGAGACAATATTGAAGAAAGAAACAGCAAAGGATATCTGGGACTCTTTGAAGCAGAAGTACCAGGGGACAACACGTGTCAAGCGTGCACAACTTCAAGCTCTTTGCGAGGAGTTTGAAGTGTTGCAAACGAAAGCTGGGGAATCAGTGAATGACTACTTTGGAAGAACTCTTATCACAGCTAATAAGATGAGAATGCACGGTGAAAAAATGGAAGATGTGGTGATCATCGAGAAGATCTTAAGATCAATGACTCCAAAGTATGACTACGTTGTATGCTCGATCGAGGAATCAAATGATTTGGATACCATGTCCATAGATTAGCTTCAAATTAGTCTCTTAGTACATGAGCAGCGGATCAGTCGTCATTCTGTGGACGAACAAGCCCTTCAGATTACTCATGACCTTCTGCCAGGAGGAACAAGAGGTGGTAGAGGCTCTTACCGAGGAAGAGGAATAGGAAGAGAAAGAGGAAGGGGAAGGGGTATATTTGTGTCTGATAAATCTACCGTAGAGTGTTATAATTTCCATGAATTTGGTCATTTCCAGTGGGAATTTCCCAAAAGAGGAAACGACACCAAAGCCAACTTTACTCAGAAAAATGAGGAGATGCTTTTAATGGCATATGTAGATGACAAAGAGGCCAAAAAAATTACTTGTGGTTCCTTGATTCTGGGTCAAGTAATCACATGTGTGGAAAAAGAGAATTCTTTTCACAATTTGATGGCAATTTTGAAGAAAAGGTGAAACTGGGCAATGATACAAGTCTTACTGTGCAAGGGAAGGGCAATATTCGAATGGAGATAAATGGAATAATTCAGGTGATTACTGGAGTATTTTTTTGTACCAGAGCTAAAAGATAAAGGTCTTACTGTGCTCATGCAACATGGAAAGTGCAAAATTTATTACCCTGAAAAGGGTTTGATCATTGAAACCGAGATGACATCCAACAGAATGTTTGCTGTGATTGGTCGCTGCCAACTACCAAAAGAGGAAAGTTGCTTCTCTTCCATGACTACAGATCAAACACATCTTTAGCATTGTCGCTATGGTCACCTCAGCTGGAATGGTCTCAAATTAATTCAACAAAAGAATATGGTGGTTGGATTGCCTCAGTTAAAAGCTCCATTAAAGATCTGCGAAGACTGCTTGATAGGAAAGCAACATCACGATCCTTTTCCAAAGGTGAGCATATGGAGGGCGTCTGGAATTCTTCAATTAGTGCACGCAGACATTTGTGGGCCAATAAGCCCAATTTCAAACAGCAAAAAGAGGTACCTTATTACTTTCATCGATGACTTCAGCAGAAAAATCTGGGTTTACTTCCTAGCTGAAAAATCAGAAGCTTTTGCTATTTTTAAATTCTTCAAAGCAAGGGTCGAGAAAGAAACTGCTATATTCATAAGGAGTCTTCGAACTGATCGTGGGGGAGAGTTTACATCTCAAGAGTTTACTCTCTTCTGTGATGAGCATGGCATCCAAAGGCAACTAACTACTTCATATACACCCCAAAAGAATGGGGTTGCAAATGGGGTTGCAGAGAGAAAGAATCGCACAATCATGAATATGGTGCGTAGCATGCTATCAGAGAAACAAATCCCAAAGAGCTTTTGGCCTGAAGCAGTGAATTGGACAGTACATGTCTTAAACAGAAGCCCAACACTTGCTGTGAGGAACAAGACACCTGAAGAAGCCTGGAGTGGTTTCAAACCTTCAGTAAGCCACTTTAGAATCTTTGGATGTATTACCCACGTCCATGTACCTAATAGCAAGAGGATAAAGCTAGATGCCAAAAGTCAGAAGTGCATTTTACTTGGGGTAAGTGAAGAATCCAAAGCTTACAGGTTATTTGATCCTATCTCTCAAAAAATAATTGTGAGTCGAGATGTGGTGTTTGAGGAAGATCAAGGATGGAATTGGGATGCTAAACACAAGGAAACTATCATGGCTGATTTGGAGTGAGAAGAAGATGTAATTACTGATACAAATGGAAACCATAGAGAAGAAAATGAAGCAAATGCCACTCCTGAAGATCTACTCCTGAAGCTAACCTGGGAAACAATGAGTCAATTCAAAACAGCTCAATCGAAGGCAAAGAAACTTCAAATGATGACAGTCCTATTTGTGAAGGTCGAGTTCGAAGACCACCTGGATGAATGCAAGATTATGTAAGTGGTCATGACCTCTCCGATGAAGAAAATGTTGATATGGCTCACCTAGCTCTAGTCTCTAACAGTGATCCCTTGACATACAAAGAGGCAATGAAGAGTAGCAAATGGAGACAGGCCATGGACGCTGAGATTGAAGCAATTGTAAAGAATGACACATGGGAACTAACTGACCTGCCATTTGGAGTAATAACAATTGGGGGTGAAATGGGTTTTTAGAACAAAACTCAATGAAAAAGGGGAAGTGGACAAATACAAGGCGAGGCTCGTGGCAAAAGGGTACAGTCAACAATATGGAATTGATTATGCTGAGGTGTTTGCTCCAGTAGCTCGTTTGGATACCATTCGAGTGGTCATCTCACTCGCTGCCCAGAAAAGTTGGATGATCTACCAACTAGATGTCAAATCTGCATTTTTACATGGGGAGATCGATGAAGAGGTGTTTGTGGATCAACCACCAGGATATGAACAAAAGGGACATGAATCTAAGGTATATCGTCTAAAAAAGCTTTGTATGGACTCAAACAAGCTCCTAGAGCTTGGTACAGTCGAATAGAGACCTACTTCGTTCAAGAAGGCTTTGAGAAATGTCCATATGAGCACACTTTGTTCATCAAAATGGCAGATGGAGGTAAACTCTTAATTGTGTGCCTTTATGTTGATGACCTTATATTCACTGGTAATGATGAGATTAAGTTTGAGCACTTTAAGAAATCTATGATGCTCGAATTTGACATGACTGATCTTGGTAAGATGAGGTATTTTCTCGGGATTGAAGTATTGCAAAGAATGAACGGTATATTCATTTGTCAACGAAAGTATGCTCAGGAGATCTTGGAAAAATTCAAAATGGATCAGTGCAATCCAGTGCACAATCCAATGGTTCCTGGCTCTAAGCTTACTAAGGATGAAGATGGAACAATAATTGACGGGACACTTTACAAACAAATGGTAGGAAGCCTCATGTACTTAACTGCCACTCGTCCCGATTTAATATTTGTCGTAAGTTTAATTAGCAGATACATGCAACGACCCACTGAGACTCACTTGCAAGCAGTAAAGGGGGTATTACGGTATGTGAAGGGCATAACTAGCTTTGGGTTGTTTTACAAGAAGGGAGGAACTGATGACCTTATTGGCTATACAGACAGCGACTATGCTGGTGATCGGGATGATCGAAAGAGTACCGCTGGTTATGTTTTCATTCTAAGTTCACGTGCAGTATCTTGGTCTTCAAAGAAATAGCCAGTGGTCACTCTTTCAACTACGGAGGCTGAGTTCATTGCTGCTACTTCTAGTACTTGCCAAGCTGTGTGGCTGATAACGATTTTGGAACAGCTTAATCATAGTCAAAGCAAACCAACTGTGATTCATTGTGATAACATCGCAACCATTAAATTGTCAAAAAATCCAGTCATGCATGGTCGCAGCAAATATATTGATGTCCGTTTTCATTTTCTTCAAAATCTCATAAAGGATGAAGTTGTTGAATTTGTGCAGTGTTCCACTCATGAGCAAATTGCAGATATTTTGACAAAGCCACTAAAGCTCGAGGTGTTCATGAAGATGCGTGATCTCATGGGTGTCTGCATGTATCCTGGAATAAACTGAGTGTTGATAGCAATCAGTTTAAGGGAGGATGTTAAAGTTGTTAGGTTCCTTTCTTCTAGGTTCACAGTGGTTTAATTCCTAGTCTTAAGGGACAAGCTGTTTTTATGTTTTGATTTAGTCAAGCACCACGATTCTAGGGCTGTAAAATCGTGGGTTGTTATTTTCCTTTCTATTTGATGTAAGACTATTTATTTAGCCATGATCTTTCCTTAATAATACACAATAAAATTCTCCCAGCATCTGTGTTCCTCCAAGTTTTTGTTTGTGCAGACTTTTTTGCTGATTCCAACAAAGAAGTAATAGTACTTACAAATAATAATGGATTAATCAATGAAGAAATCACGATTATGGATTAATTAATCTATACGCTAATGCCTAACTTCACACTAAACAAAGATTCATCATACATCGGCGACTTTATCATATACAATAAGAACAACGATTTTAATGCTTTTGACATGCATGAGACAAAATCATGTGTGCTTTTCCTCTATAGCACGCTTTTTGCACCAAGCCACTTCCATTCAATTATTTTGATTTCATTCACACAATTATTAGCCTTTGAATGCAGCGGTTGCTTTGAGTCCTACGTTTTCAGTTGCCAATTCCCTATCATTAAAAGTCAAAGGTTTGATTACATATAATTGTTCGTGAGAGTTGGATTTTTTTTTTCTTTTCTTTTCAGTTTTTGTCAAATTAATTCTTTTTTTTTTTTTGGTAATAATTTATTTCCAATGTATATATAAAATTCTGGAATCAATCAGCCCCAATTTGATATATGAATACCAAATAAGGGTCAACTAATAAAATTACAACATATCCCTGCACATTCAATTAAATTTGTTATCGGCTTTTTTGTTTATAATTATTCCAATTTTCAATACAACTTTTTAACCACACATATTTTCTCTCTCGAATTTTTAACCATTTATTTACCTCGAGATTTGAAAAAGAGAAATATATATATATATGTTATTTTTATATTAAATTGTGGAGAGGATGTGATGAAACTTGAAAGTAGAAAAAGAGTTTGAAAAACAAAAAAGATTTAGAGATACATATAAATTCAAATAAATTAATAAAAATTAGTGGAAGGTGTGAAGTAGGAGGTGAGATTCTGAACCTTGTAAAGTAGAAATGTGAGAAAAAGTGGAGAAAAAAAAGGGAGAGAGAGAGAGAGATTATAGTGGAATCCACCAATTTTTTGTATGTATATATTTTACAAGTGGTCACGAAGAGAGAAATTCTAGTCACGGTCTATGTCAGAAGTTGAGAGGCAATCACTTAATTTGTTTAATAATATTGTTTGGTTTATAAACCGATCTATTTATATTTTTGAGGTAAAAAGTAATCGTTCAAAATTGGAGAGAGATTTTGTGTGTACTTTATAAATGATTTATAAACCAATTTATTTGATTTACCAAACTGATGCTTAACCATTCGTCCAAGTTCTTAGTTACGTGACAAGAAATTTCACCACGTTAAATCAACATGAATTACCTTTAAAAAGTAGCTGGCATTGTACATCCAACAATTATTAGTATAAAAAATGAAAGGAAAAATAGCTTTAATGAGTCACAACGTTCTATGATTTTTAAGTATTGTATTGTTGTATAATTGTATTGAGAACTTTCTAGAAACTTAGAATTGTAGTTTCAATTTGGGGAGTGATGGTAGAGTTTTAATCAAGAAAACTCATAGGTGTAACTTATTGCTGTAAGAATCATCACACAAAATGATCAAAGTCCACTTCGGAATTGGGAGATTGAGTGAAGTTGGAAAAGGTAGAAAATTTTAATTGTGGTGGTACCGTTGGGATTATTGATGAATTTTTTGACTTTGCTTGATGGTTTAGCATCTCCCAATAATTTTATTTTACATTTAGAAAAATCTTGGCATGAAAGCAATTGTAATTGAAAATATGCATGATATTGCAATCATTTAATATATTGTTTGTAATGCTTTCATTGGAACGGGTAGGGACAATATTTTGAGTATAAATCACTCTTATTTTATGAAAGATATAAATTAGATATTGATAAGATTAACACTACGAGAATCCTGTCGTTCAGAGACGATAAAAGTCGTCTTTAGAGGTTTCAAAGTCGTCTATATATATCTTAATATATATAATAATAGTATAGCAGCCAAAAAAATCCACACATAGTTTCTCGCCATTTTTCCTGCTATTTTAGGAAACTTTGTAATTTTATTAATTATTTTAATAATTGAATTAGGAAACTTCAATTAATGCAAAATTAATTATAGGTGACATGTAATAAATGACTTATTGATTGTAAAAAATAAAAAACCTATAAAAAGATCAAATTGTATATTATTTTTTATTATTTTGATAATTATTGTAATATTTTGAAGTCAAAAAATATGCAATTCAAATTCATGATCTTAACGAGAAGTTCAATACAAGTTAAAAAATGAGAGCAAACTCTAAATATATCATTCTTAAAATTGCCTCAAATAATAAAGGTAAAAGTTTTACTTACACTTTTTACTTTTTTCAATATTCAATCTTTTTAATTTATCCATCTAAGTCATAAAATGATATTTATCATTTCTTACCTAACTTCAATTTGACATAAATGATTAATTTCAAATCTTTTTTTCTTATCAAATTAAAAAAAATAATGATATCCGATCTTTCTAAGTAAATTCAATTAAATCATTTTAATTTCTACAACTTTAGGTTTCGATAAACTCTTCGGTAATTTTGAAATTAATTTTATAAATTTACTCATTTTGTTCATTTATCTATTTTTTAATTTTTATAAATTTAAAATAACATCAATTTGTAAAATATATACTTCAGACTTTAACAATTAATTCATTGAATTCTATAGAAAATAAAAATATAAGGTTTTATCAAACTTATTCTATTTAAAAATAAAATATAGTCCATACATTTATTTAACATGCACAAAAAATAGTTTTGTGTGTGTGTGTGGGTAACATGACCATTTTCAATACTTGGTGAAAAATAAAATGTCAAATTTAATTTGAAACCATTGAATAGGAGTAAGTTTGATATAAACTATAGAAATGGTTTTAAATGTGTGATTGAAAATGAAAGAAGGTAGTATAAAAAATAAAATAATTGTCAAATAAATTAATTGAGTGGTTAAAAATTGATTTTCTTTTTTTAGAATGTGTGGTTAAAAAGTAGTATGTACAATTGTTAAAAATTAGTTTTTAAATAATATGTGGTTGTGAATGAATATTAAAAAAAAAACTATTTTTGAATAATCAATTCTATATGAATAAATAAACTAAGGAAACTAGATAATGAACAATTATCTGTTAAAAAAATGCAATTCATAACTTTTTTTTTTTTTTTTTTTTGAATATACAATTTATGCATTAAAGTAAGAAATCTTATAGGGAGAAATGAAATTACAAATTATTCACAATTTGTGTATGCAAGTTATTATTATTATTATTATTTTATTGTGTTATTTTTATCTGGTATTATATTTTTACAACTTATTCAATAAATATTATTTATTCGCACGGGTGCGATTACTAGTTGATTATTAAAGACGACAAAGTCGTCTCAATGAGTCTTCTTTGTAGGTCCGTAGTTGAAGATATATATATAGAGACAACTCTATCGTCTCTGTTTCCTCCGGGGCAATTGTGATAACCTTTAGAGACGACAATGTCTTCTCTATTTGTGAAAATATTTAATTAATTTGCTTTGACCGAATTCAATCCCTTTTTTAAATCGATCCAAATCTCGATCCGAAACGCCAACTAGTGAATTTTCTTTAATTCATATGATAATTGTGGATAACTTGGATTCGAACTCGGGACCTAAGTGTTGGGTGGTGATGTCCCAACCACTAAGACAATTAAATTCTTTTGTTAAATTTTATTTTAAATAATATATATTAGTTAACTTAATAATATTTTCTCAACAAATTTACTTTAATATTAATTATATAAATGTAAATAATCAAACAAGTCAACAAAAAAAAAAAAATAGAGAAATTTAAAATAAGAATAAAAAAAATTAAAAAAAGGGTCGACCAATAGGGACGACAAAAAAGTCGTCTCTATTAGTCGAATAGTAGAGACGACTTTTTATGTCGTATCTATTAGTCTATTTGTCGGGACAGGGTCGTCTCTATTGGTTGATCAATAGAGACGACTTTTCGTGTCGTCTCTAATTTTTTATCCTTTTCGCTCAATTTTCTTGTAGTGGAAGAAAGAAAAATTGAGTTTCTAGATTAGATGGTTCAATATATATGCTTAATATTAGTTAAACGTTTGATGAAAAAAGATTGACTCGATCGAGTCTACATGAGAGATGATCTTCTTTGAGAATTTGAACTTTTAATGACGTGATTCAACACAGTAATTTCAAGATTTTCGATATAAAAATGTTCGATACCTTGGGTACGTAGAATGACCTATTTCGTCCATTAAAAAACAAGTATCTAAAATTAAAACAAGGAATATATTAATTGGGTATAGAAAATAATTATCTAGTGGAGAGTTAAAAAGAGACCTTTGTTGACAGTATATAACTAATGTGATTTTTCAATACTTTGCTAGGAGTTCGGTGGAGCTTAAATAGTTGATTATATTTTAAATTAAAGTTAATAATCAATTTTAATCATATATTTTATAAGTTCACATTTTTTTATTTTTTATTAACTTTTCAATCACGTAATACATCAACTTTTTTATTAAAATATACTAAAAATTTAATAGTTAGCTACATTAATTAGAAGTTTACTTCTTAAGAGAGTATATAAAACTTTAACACAACATATTGACATTCAAAGTGTATGGGGGAGCCGCAAGGAACATAATTTCCATATAGTTCCAAATGCCCACAATTTTTCTTCGATTACATGCTTTTGTCGTAGGTTGTTAAACTCCTAGTCTTAGTCCAAACAATTTTGTTGGATGCGACTATAAATCTGTTCACTAATCACTACTTCCCAATCTGAGCTCGTATATTGCAACTTTTACACCCATTTCTTTAAAAACTTTAAAACCAATCAATCCCGCCCGTCAAAATAAGTCAGTGTTCGATCCTCAACTCTATTATTATGTTAATTTAATTAATTACCAAACAACTAATTAATTTACCCCCTCCTTAATTAATTAGGCTTTGGTTTTATACCAATTTCGTAGGTTATGGTAGGCTATCATATTCCAATGACATGTATTGTGCATGCATAAATACACACTACAAGAAACCGTAGCAATAGGGGCGACTTTTTGGGACTACATAATTGTCGTCCCTATACATGATATGCCTTTAGGGGTGACAAGATAACGTCACCCCTATAGGTGACTATGTCGTCTCTATAGCTACATTTTTCTTAGCGGGAATTTTCCCCACATTTTTTTAATAAATTGGGGGCCACCATCTTGTAATGTAGGTAGACCCGTATTATTTAGTGGGAAATTGTCCCGCATTTTTTAATACTATAGGGACGACATATGTCGCCCCTATAGAAAGAAGATTTTAGCGGCAATTTTGGCGCCTTTTTTATTTTATAGGGGCGCCGTTATATCTATAGGGGAGACAATGTCGCCCCTATAGCTCCAGTTTTGTTTATATTCATCCTCAGACTTTTTTTCCTCGACATTTGTCATTTTTTCGTGCCTCTTAACTTTTTTTCCTCGATATTTTCGCTTTTTCGTGCCTCTCATCAATACGATCGAACTTGAAAGTAGAAAATCGAAACCAAGCACTGTTTGGATCTCTGGTAAGCCATTTAAACATATTTCTGTTAATTTTTTTTAGATATATTTAGTGTTTGATAAATATTTGTTATTTTACAAGTTTTAGTGTATACATTGTATTTGCATAAAAAAAACTTAGAAAACTGTTTAAAGATCAATTTGTAAATCGAAAACTGCAAACATTATTGGAAATTTGAAGTTTACAAATTGATTTTGGAATTCTCCCATTTTTGGAGAGTTTTTCATTGATATGCGAGATAATGAATTTTGTTCATTTTTCTATTGATGCATACGTATTTTTCTATGTAATTCTTGGCAACATCCCTGAGTTCTCTGGGTGTGGACTATATTCAATAATGGATTACATACTTAGGAGAATTTAGGGGAGATGCTGCCGAAATTTATACGTGAAAACACACACACACACACACACACACACCAAAAATGAACAAAATTTATTATTTCATGCATCAATGATGAATGTTTAGGACGTTTACCTTTTTATTAGACGTGGAGTGATAAGGTGAACTTAGAACATTCACATCACTCAAAATTATCACATAATATACATTATTATTCTTGTAGGAAATCGAAGATGGAAATTGATAAAAGCTGGACGAATGTTAGAAATCGAAAGTCTCAAGAATTCTTAGTTGGTTTGAAAGCTTTTATAGATATGGCGAGACCACTTGTAAACGATCGGGGAAGGGTCAGATGCCCGTGTAACAAATGTTTAAATGGGTATACCCATGATTTGGAGACTGTTGAATATCATATACGTCGTAATGGTTTCGCAGCGAGCTATGTCACATGGATTCACCACGGTGAGATCGAGACTCAACATGAAAATACGGATCTAAGGGATAAGGGGACGGGTTCTAGAGATCAGGTGATTGACGAAATGGCCAATGTTATGGATGATATAATCGAGAATGAGTGTGATGCTTTAGGTTCTGATGTCCAGTATAACCAACTATTTGTGGCTCTTCATTCAGAACTATATCCTGGAGTTTCTTTGTTCTCTTATTTAAAATTTTTAGTGAAATTGATGCATCTGAAGGTGGTGAACAAGTGGACAAACAAATCTTTCGATGATCTTTTACACCTTTTGAAGATCGCCTTTCCAAAAATGAACCTCATGAATTCTCACTATGAAGCCAAGAAGATGATGACGAAGTTGGGCCTGGATTACCAATCTATTCATGTTTGTAAGCATGACTGTGCACTGTTCTGGAAAGAGCACGCTGATAAGCAAAATTGTACCGTGTGTAAGGAAAGTCATTGGATTCACAACGCTGGAAGAGGTTCAAGTAAGAATGTGCAACACAAAGTATTGAGATATTTTCCCCGGCACCCAGATTTAAAAATTTATTTGCCACGAAGGAAACAACAAGACTTATGAGGTAGCACAGTACATGCAAGTCTAAGGATGATGACGAGATGCAGCATCCTGTAGATGGGAAGGCATGGCGAGAGTTCGACGAGAAACATCCTCAGTTTGCAAGTGAAATCAGGAATGTCCGACTGGGGTTGGCCGCAGATGGTTTCAATCCATTTGGCAACATGAGTCAGGCATACAGTACATGGCCGATAGTTATGACGTGTTACAACCTACCACCTTAGCTATGCATGAGATCAGAGTATATAATGTTGACTCTATTGATTCCGGGACCTAAATCACCTGGTAAGGACATGGATGTGTTCTTGCGGCCCTTAGTGGATGAGTTGAAGGAGTTGTGGTCTACTGGTATTGACACTAAGGATGCTGCAACAAAAAATCGAAGCCTATTCAGGATGGGTGCCTCATTGTTGTGGACAATTAACGATTTTCCAGCCAGAAGTAGTCTATCAGGCTGGAGCGGTCAGGGATATAAAGCATGTTCTACTTGTGGTGAGGACACACCTTCAAAGTGTGTGATTGGGAAAACAACTTATGTAGGTCATCGACGCTTCCTACCAACCAGACACCATCTCAGGAGCAACCCGCACTTTAATGGAAAGCATGAGCGGAGGCCTCCTCCCCGTAGGCAGACAAATGCAAATATTTTAGCACAGTTGAGACATGTGAGACCAAGTATTCCAGGGAAACACCCTAGCTATGGGGGCGCTAAAAGGACAAGAAGTGTCGATGAACTAAATTGGAGGAAGAAGAGTATTTTTTATGAGCTATCATATTAGTCTACCACTGAGCTGAAACATAATATTGATGTTATGCATGTAGAAAAGAACGTATGTGATAGCTTGCTAGGCACAATTTTGGATGATCATCACAAATCAAAGGATACTGTTAATGCTAGGCGGGATCTCATGGAGTTAGGGATAAGGAGTGAGTTGCATCTGTATCAAAGTGGGAACAAGTTCATGAAACCTGCTGGAATGTTCACACGATTGGTTGGGAATACAGTTAGACAGAACTGTCTTCCTTGCTATTCTAGTTGGGCCGATGTCCCAGAGGAGCTACAGGGACGGGTACTAACTACAGTTCAAGTAAGTAATTATTAACATAACTGATTAATATATATTGTCTATCACTCGATAACGTTTTAATTAAAAAAAATTTGGATAGACATACTTTGATATTTTTGGTAGTTGCTCGCATAAGGAGTACGAGGACATCCTAAGCGGACTCGATCGTTTGGCAGCTGATCGTTATCGAGCATATAAAGCAACGACGAATGATTACTTTAAGGAAAATGGACTGAGTCGTCCGTATGGAGAAATTTCAGTTGAGGATTGGCAGAGATGTGTGGAGTTGTTCACAAGCCCTAATTACTTGGTAAGTGATTTTTCTTTTTTTTTCTTTTTTTTTGTTCAAGATGTCAATTTAACATTTCAATAATGATAACAATTAGGTAATCTACACACTTGTGATCATAGGCTCGATCACAGAAAAATAAAGTCAATCACGAGAAGGCTAGATACATATCCCGCCAAGGTTCGAGGAGTTTTTCAGCAACACGACACTCTGAGGTATGGTTAAATAATACCATTTTTACGCACCCACACAAACTCTTACATTTTTCGTTCACTTTCAAATTGAAATTGTTGCAGAGAAACCCTGAGACCGGGGATTGGTTGGGTGTTTTGGATGCGTTCGAGCGACTACATAAACGAAGAGAAGGGGAATGGGTGAACGAAAATGCGGAAAAAGATTATGTAAGTAAAATATATACTGTAAAACTAATATTTTTGGCTTCGTCAATTTTACATTTTATTAATTATTAACTTTCGATCGTAGGACCAACTCGTTTTGGCGAAAGAGACTCAGCTGACCCAGGCTGCTTCCATGGGCACACAAGTGGACGAGCGTCTCATTGTGAAGGAGGCCCTTGGAGAGCGAAGCGGATTCATGCGTGGAGTTGGTCGAATCCCAAAGGGAAGATCTCCATCTACTAAGAGCAGTGCTGCATCATCGCATGTCCCAACAAAAAACATCCAATCTCCTGGAAATATAATCTCATAAGACAGGCTGGAATTATACATGACTGAAATGCAATCTCAAATGGAAAGAATGATGAGGGTTATTAGGTGCCTTGCGGCGAAGCAGGGGATGTCACCAGATGATGTAAATCTATAGGAGCGACATTTTTCGTCCCTATAGCATTTGGTGATGATTTACGTTCGAGCTCTATAGGGACGACACATGTAGCTCCTAAAGACCTTATGGTCTATAGGGACGACATATGTCGCCCCAATAGATCTAGTGCAATGAACCTATAGGAACTACATATAGGGGCGACAATTGGATCTATAGGGGCGACATTTGTCGCCCCTATTACTCTGTTTTCTTGTAGTGACAGTATTCATACTTGGCTACAAATAGCTGCATGGTTGGTTTGATCTGCAACCGCCTATTGGCAATGACAACTTGACATTTATTTCTATTATGGACCCTTGGATCTGATATGATGACTGTAATTTAAAGGGACTTCAACATGACCATGAATCATGCTTAAGTTTGATATAAAATTTTACACCTACATACATACATGACAGTAATATTCTATTCTATTTATCCATCACATCAACTCCAAAGTCAATAACCCATGCCCATTCGGTCATATTTTTCGAGATCTTTAGCATTTTCCATATGGCCTTTGGCCAAGTTCCTATGCTGTTATTCTTCTTTTTCGATTAGTTTGCTAGACTCTTGGGTTCTCTGGTTCTCTCACTTTCTCTTCTCTTCATTTTCTAAGATCTCAGTTTTGGCTTACCCTTGGAAAACACGCTTCCTACAGTAATCTGGGCTTGGAATATTGGCCAGATTGTGTGATATCTGTATAGTGTTTAGGGTGCGATTTCCTTGTTTGTTAGGAGGGCTGACTTCTGGTTGAGGGAGTTTCGTGTTTGGGGTTTGGACTTGTAATCTCTTGTACTTGTTAATATCTACTCTCTAGAAGCATGATTGCACACGTGGGATGGCCTATTCCTTGAGCCCCCGGAGGAGGCTGTTGCCGAACTATGTCAATAATTTTGGTGTTTTTGATCTTCTTTATTTCCGTCATTTTAAATGTTTCTATTAGATTGATTATTTGTAAACTCGGTTAAACTTATATATCCCAACACTTTCCTTTTCCCCATCTTGAAACTAAAAATCAATATTCATTTAATATATCTTCAAATTAAGGATGACAATAGATTAGGTCTGGACAACCCCAGCGGGGACCTGTGGGTCTTAGCCATTGCACCCGTTTAATTTTTTTATATTATATATATAATTGTTTTGAAAGTATCGGGGCAGGACATGTACATCTCGGACCCATCCCGAAACTCCTCTATGGCAGATGACTCGTGTCAGACCTATCCCTAGAACTCAATTAATCGGGACACACACACACACATACATATAAATGACCTTATAAAGTAGTAGGGCTAAAAAATACTAGAAAAGAAAGAATTTATAATAATTAAATACATAATAAAATTATTATGAAACGTTGTTACTTGATTTCTTCAACGCGAGAGAAACAATATTTATTTGTAGTTGGCAATTATAAATATTTTGTGAAGATTTTATTGAATTATATACCACTAACTACTTCAATTATCTTATTGGTTTAATTTTTTAATCTTTATATTAGTGGATGAATTAATGTGCAAACTAATTCTACCAAACCCTACCTCAAGGATGATAATCTGACTTTTAGGTGAATATTAGTTAATTGTCATTATTTTTGAACTGTGATTGATTAAAAAAAATCAAGTTGTTAGATGTATTATGACTTGAGAGCTAAATTTGCTGTCATTTGTAATATGTGAATATGAATACAAATAATTCATGTTTATTTATTGGGATGATTTCAAATTATACAATTGCGCCCTTGATGTGCAATATTCAATCAACAGGATTTTATTTTTGCTTCTTCTTTGGCCTCAATTTGACAACCATTTTTTAACTCTTTTTTTTTTTTTTTTCATACTCATTTTCAATTACACATTTACAAAATAAAATATTCTGCACATAAATCCTAAACACTTTTCTACTTTTAACCATACATTCTCCAAAAAATCATTATTCAAAATACCAATTTTCCTTTAAAATGGTTGTCAAATGAGGCTTAATCTTAATTCAATATACAAAACATATCCAAATTATTAGTCGTTATTAGCATCAATTTCAATAATAAAAAAAAGTATTCAGTAAGACATGGTTCATACATATATAAAAAGAAGCAGTTGAGTGGTTAAAATCAACAAGATAGTTGAACTAACAATGAAGTTGGTGAAGTGTATGTTTCTTATAATTGAGAAAGTAAAGTGGCAAATATAGGGCAAGATATGGAACTATATATTTTCAGCAATTTTATGAACAAATGATGTTACCATATAATATCTTGTGCTCGTCATTTTCTTTTTTGTCATTGAGAGAGTGATTAAGAATGCAAAGGACTAGGATGAATACTTAAATATCATTTTCATATCCCGATATAAACTATTTTTAAATCAAAGTTGATTGACTTAGTTGCACGAATTAAATATGAGTGATTCCAATACAACTCCTTCTAAAGTTGAGTGACCAGTAACATTTAACCCAATATCTTCATACACACTAAATATATAATGTACTTCAATTATCTTGCATTACAATATTGCAATGAATCAGTAAATTTCAGAAGTGTTGGACTATTCGAAAACCTAACAAAATCTACTTTATAAAACATTTTAATAAATTGCAACGAATCGAGCATTTGTCATCTTTTTTCTACAAATCAACAAAAAAAATAAAAAAATGTTGACTCACAAAATCATCCAAACGTAAAAGTGAATGGAATGTTGACATATGGACATTAGAAATAGACGGTGCTGGATGAAATGCCATCTGGCATAAATGGCAAGTACAATCGATAAGGGCAAACAAGGCGAGACAAGATTTTCCCAACTAGGGCGAGAGAAGCAAAAAGAAACAGACATCTTGGATGAGATTCCAATGGAACGTGTCCCAGAGAAAGAGGGGAACGTGGAGCAATTAAAGTTGGCAAAGTAATGGAGCAGTTGTTACCCATAATGCCCATATTTCCTCCATTATGTGGTAGATATTGGCAAATGACATACTGGTAGATCGTGGGAAGCGATTACTGAATAAGTGCAAGTAGTGAGATTATTCAATTAAGGACATGTCGTTTACTAGGACAAGCTGCAGTTTCATATGAGTGAGTATAATACATATAAAAGTAATAAATTAAAACATTTTGAAGGACCAACAAATCAACTCTCAAAATAGATAATGTAAATTCCTTTATCTTACTTTTCGCATCTTAATTCTACTTTCTTGTAATTATGGGCGTGCGTCTCTTGGAGACAATGACTCTATTCTCAATTGCACAAATTTTCTGACTCTGTCTCAAAATATTTGTTCTTGCACACAATCGTCTGACTTTTCTTTTTAATTATTCTGCACATCACGTGAACAACTTAGGATGCCCAGTAGGACCTTTTAGTGTAGAAGCAAGGTTATAATGTCTCCGTAAAACGCTCACAAAGACATAGCCAACCCGCTCTACTTCTCTTCTATGATAGAACAACTAGAGGGCCAAGAAATTGACCAAAGTCCAAAAAACAGTCGCAATGAGCCCATGACAGAACTCAATCACAATGTGATGCTGTCGTTGCTTTGGGACCTTACCCAGGAGTTGGTTGAACATGTGAGACTTCAAAGCATACATAATAATAATAAAATTGTTCAAACTGGAAGTGTTAATAATGATAATATGGCTAGGAAACTAGGCACATTAAACTTAATAACCAAGTTGGTAGGCTATTTCAGTCACTTAACTGAATTTGGTTCGCCTTTAGTAGGTACTAAAAATTCTCAGATCGGGAGATTAATCCAACGGATAACAACCCTCCTCTAAGACATGCCTCAGAAATGACCCAAAATAATGAAGTGACACATGTTGGTAGTCTAATACGAGAGACATGTTAAACATGGGGGGTAATGGCCAAAATGAGGGTTAAAATAATAATTGTCTAATTAATGGATGAAACCAAACGGCCAATCAATGGAGAAGTACTTATTGTAAACCCTGGTTCAAACAATGGGGTTTCCACTCGTTAGACCACTTACAATGTCTTACATACCATGGCCTATGGGTATACTATATGACCGTAATGCCTTGTTGAGGGAATAGATTGGTGAAATCCTACAGGATCAAACTGGTCTTGGAACAAGTCCCATCACACAGCCAACTTATAGAAAGTCTTATCCTGACTGGGTGGATCAGGCTCACCCATGGTAAAAGGGTCATAGAATTTCAGAATTCTCAATGTTTACGGGCTTAGGCGAATTTTCCACTACATTGGAAGGCTTACCATTTAATACCGAAAGGTTAGTGATTATGACCAATTAAGAATTCTCCCAAGCTTTTTAACAAAGGTTCTCCTGCATCATCAATTTGTTGGCTCATTTAGTTTAAAATTAGTATCAAATGGAACAATTGTCCACACCCAATTCTTTAAGTTTGAATAAGAAGTAACTTTAGCTGACCTTAAGAAGTTGGTCCAAAACCTTCCTTCAATGGTTCAATACGACTAAGAGCAAGTTCTTTGTACCCTTGCAAGAGAAAATAGTTTCTGAAAATCGCTTAGAGTTGTCTAAGTTTCAACTTAAAAAAGATGTTCTCGAATAGGAAATTCTCAGACATTTCAAATAAGTGCTAACATCGTTAGTTAAGAAAGATTTGTTGTGGAAAGAAGAGCAAATGGAAACTCTAGCAAGGAAAACTGCTATAAGGACCATAATTATGAAATGCATGAGATTGAAGTAGAATAGGTCGAAGCTGGGGTGTGTTTGGTTGAATCGATTAAGGTGAAATGCATGAGATTGAAGTAGAATAGGTCGAAGCTAAGGTATGTTTGGCTGAATTGGTTAAGGTGAAGACTTATACATGCAAATCACTAGTCAAGTTAGGTCCAGAAGAAAAAAAAAATGAAAGATTAAACAAAAGAAATAAAAAAATTCAGAAAGTTTTCATTCGATGTGACCAAAGATGAAGCAATATTTCGAAAATTTTATAAATACAAACAAATAAATTTGAACAATAAAAATAAGTTGCCAAGCCTAGAGTAGGACAAGGGAAAAAAAATATTGTAAATAGATAATGTTTGGTCACATACGACTAACAATTGTGTGGTGTTTCGAGATGTTCTGCAAGATGCTAATGAATTTAGACGAGTTACGTTCAATTAAAAGAAAAAAAATGGCAGTAGATGAACATTTGTTCCTAAATCCTATCGGAATGAATATAGTAATCTCAAATATGACCAAATTGAATCTACTGAAATTCAAGTTGGTATTAGATGAAGAAGAGGACGAACGTCCAAGTGCCTTTGAGCGATTGGAGCCCAAAGTTTAGAAGGTAGCTAATCTTGGTAGAGTTGAAGAAGACTTGTGCCTACACTACGAGAAAAAGCTTAACTGTGACAAAATGATGAAAGGGTTTGAAGAGACTTATGGAGAATGAGCTTCTTCCTGAAAACCTCATAGAATAGGCAGCCTAAGATTTTCATGCCCAGACCCTTCAAGGAATATCACAACTTTGCCTAGAAAGTGAAGAAATTCAGACCATAGATATACAGGGCCGATACATGGACAAAAAACAAGGATTTTCTAAAGCATCTATTAAAGGAAGTCAACCTTGTAGATAAAGGAGAAAATCTTCCGAGATAATCTTCCAACATTTATCAGTCATCTCCTGAATGAGGAGGTCAGCCTAAAACTTGTGTCTATTTTAAAGGAGTCTAAAGATTGATTTACATGGAAATTCGAGGAAATTCCTGGGCTAGATAGGGGGTTGGTTGAACATAGTATACACACTAAACATAATTACAAATCTCACAAACAACCCTCAAGAAGATTCGCACCAAACATCTCACCCAAAGTAAAGAAAGAGATGAGTGTCTTTTGAAATTCAAGTTTTTAGGACATCCAGATATGTAGAGTAGTTGTCTAACATATTCCATGTTATGAATAAGAATGGAAAATCAAAGTATGTATAGACTTTTAAGAATTTAAATCTGGGAACACCCAAAGAAGAGTATCATATGGCCACAGTAGATTCCTTAGTTGCTTTAAATGCAGGCTATGATATTTATTCCTTTATGGATGCGAAAAGAAGGCAGAAGGCCTTTTACGGCCGTCAAGGCTGAAGTTACGGTCATAACTTTTCCATCGCACAAATTGGACAGCAAGGGATTTACGGCCGTAAATATCCTTTTCACGGCCGTAATTGAAGTAGGGGATTTTTATTCAGCATGTAACTTACGGCCGTAAGAACCTATGTCACGGCTGTAAGAAATAAAACAACTTTTGGACCCGAGGGTTACTTACGGCCGTAAACCCATATGTTACGGCCTTAACTAGCGCCGCGTTTTAATTGTTGTTTTGCGGCTAGGGTTATTTCTTACGCTTTTTTTGGATATATTATGTTTCTTTTTCATTGTAAAACATAACTTTGATATTATTGATAATTTGAGGTGAGTTATTCCCTTGTTTCTTCTCGTTCTTGTTGAACAAACTGAACTTATCAAAGGATTAGGCACCCTTTGTGGCGTTCCCCCTCTGTGGTTCTTATCTCCGCATCGTAACGGGTCTCGGGTTTAATATATCCCTGGTTCTTGTGTCGTGAGGTCAGTGTTGCATTGTTATCGTTTATCAATTGGATTTGGAGCTTTCCGGGGTTTCGAGTCGTAATTCCGCGTGTTCTTCGTGATTCCCATAACGGATCACATCATCGACCTTGATCAAAATCTGAATACAACACTCAAAATCCTTGACATAAAAACATTCACCCCCCCTTCCAGACAGTAATGTATCACCTCATTCGTGTGTACGTGCTCCTTAAAATTCTTCAATTTTTACTCGTAGTTCTCCACCTTTTTATGGAACGGTCGTACAAGTTCAGAAAATTCTTGAAAACAAGATAACAATTAATTGTAAGATGAAGAGTGAAGATTTATTGTTTGTTAATTCTTGAAGAATTGACGGCTGAAGGCTTCAATTTGAATGATAGAACCAGTGAAAGAAAAATAATTTGTGAACTATGAGTTTTTGTTTATGACTTGTTTTTCTTATAGTTATTGTAATGTTGAATGGCTTAATAGTTGTTGAGTAATTGATATTGACTAATGGACTGGATAATATGCATTAAGATTAAGAATTAATGATTTTTTTTAAATTTATATTTTAAAACAATAAAAAAAATCTTGTTTTGTTCTATCGGTTCTAGTTCTGAACCAAGAACTGAAACCAAAATCGGAACCGATGGTTCTTTATTTTTAGAATCAGAATTGTTTAAAATTTTGATAGAACATAATCGAGCCAAACTGTTAGTTCAGGTTCTTTTGCCCATGCCTAAGCCAAACGGAAAAACAGAGAGAAAATTGAAGTTATACACCCTGAATCTTGTGTTATTGGGTGACATGTTATAAAAAGGTCCACATGGCATGCTGTTAAAATTTGTTTGTGTCTGAAACCAAAGCCATAATAGTTGAAGTTTCACAAAATACCACTTAAGATTTAACGAAATTTCAAATATACCACTAAAGTTTAATAGCTACACAATCGGCCACTCAAGTTCCTATTAGTTACTCAAAATTCCATTTTGTTGAATTTCTTATCCAAAAATTGGCACGAATAGTCTGTAATGTTTGGAAAAATCAATAAAAGGGTTCTTAATGATTTATTTTGATGTAAAAAGCCCTTAATTTTTTTGTCTAAATTAACTAAGGTTGTCCTTTTTTTTATTTAAATGAGCAGTATATTCTTATTTTTAATAAAACATTTACAATTAAATCATAACATTTGCAAAAGTACATGTTGTGTTTGTTAATAACTTTGTGTTTTTTATATTTAATTAAAATTAGTAGATTAGTTTTCTTCATTAGGGTTTTATTGATCAAATGGATAATATACATATAAATTGTTTGTACAATCTAAAAACTATTTTGAAATAAATTAAATTAATATTTTTTTGAAATAGATTTTTTAAGAAATTGATATTTGAAAAGAAAAAAAATCATTTTCTTTCTTGAATAAATCTCTTAAAAAACCAAGTGAAAAACAATTTTTTTTAATTTTTTTTAATTAACTAAAATTAACGGGTTATTTATTTTTAACTAAGGTTTTATTGATCCGTTGTATAATATACATATAAATTTTTTTGTATAATCTATGAATTATTATGAACTAAATTAAATTAATATTTGCTTGTAATAGTATTTTTGAAAATCATTCCCCCAAAATCATTTTCGAACCCACATTTTAAAGGGACCCATAACATTTTCCTATTTCTCAACAAAACAGTATATTTTAAAAAAAAAATTATTTTCAGTTCAATTTTTAATAGATTTATTCAAGTACGAAAATAATTTTTTCATTTTGAAAAATCAATTCCTTTAAAAATTTATTTCAAACAAATATTAATTTAATTTATTTCATAATAATTTTTAGATTATAAAAACAATTTATATGTATATTAACCATTTGATCAATAAAATCCTAATGGAAAAAATTAATCCTCTAATTTTAGTTAATTAAATATAAAAAAACTATGAACAAATCCAATTGTATTTTTGCAAATGTTATGACTCAAATGTGAAATTTTCTATTAAAAAATAAGAATATATTTGTCATTTAAATAAAAAAAATTAAGGAGTATGACCCTCATTATCAAACCTTGGCCATTTAGAAGTTGGGCATTGAATTTGATAGGGAAAATTTATTCACACTCTTCCGAGCAACAAAGTCTCATCATAATATCCTCATATTTCTTCATCAAATGGGTAGAAGTTGTTCCCCATGGACAAATTTCACATGAACATATTATCAGCTTTATTAGAGATCACATCATTTACATGTTTGAAATTCCTCGGACCCGAACGATGGAACCTAGAACGTCCTTAAATGGTGAAAGAGTCAAACATTTCTTGGACGGTTTGGGATTCAATTGGTAAACTCTAACATTATATTGCACCCTGTCCAGAGGATAAATAGAGTTATCAAACAAAGTGAATATTATCAGAAAAACGTTTGATGACAATGTTAGACAGTTACATGAATGTTTAATTTAGGCTTTATGGGCTTATAGGGTGTCCCCGCGCTCAAGAAAAATTACACCCTTTTAGCTAGGATATGGGCAAGAAGTATTTTTTGTGTGGAGGTTAATATTCAATCCATCAAAATAGCTTCACAAATTGATTTAGAGAATGAAAGTTATACTGAAACCATGGTTCAAAATCTGCTAGATTTGGACTAAACAAAATTAGAAACCTTGGATAGGTTAGAAGATCAAAAAGTGAGATTTTCCAATTATTACAACAAAATTATTACGGGAAGTCATGCTACCTTTTGACAACAAAAATCCTCAGTTTGGAAAATGGTCACCCAACTGGGTTTTCAAAATATATATACGCAATTGTAATTTAGCACCTGCTTACGGAATAAACGAAAGTTATTTTCTATTTATGAATTATGATTATTTAAAAACCTAATTTATGTATTTTTTCCCTTTGTTCTTCTTATTTAATAATATTCAATTTATTTAGTATACAAAAGGTACCCAAAGTATTAGTTGGCTTAACCACTCTCTCTCTCTCTCTCTCTCTAAAAGGGAAAGCCTTTTTCTTAGTAGATACTATAATAATAATTAAAAAAAAAAAGACACAGTATAACATGTAATAATTCATAAAAATTAAAATAAAGTAGTTGAAAGTTCTAAATCAACAAGATGAGAAATTGAACTAACAATGAAGTAGGTGAAGCATATAATGGAGTTTTTACTAGGATCACGTCAGATTCCCTCTCTTAATTCTTTAGCAGTAGAGGAATCTTCTTCATGACTCAGACCCTTAGAGAGATTATAGTGTTATTATAGTGTCATGTCCACTATCGTAGTTCTTCAAGAATATTGAGCTAGGACAGGTGTTTATTCATGGAACCAATAATGTTCAATCTAGGCAGTTTTTCGTTTGACGGATAAGTCTGAATGTTGGGTAATTTACGGCCTATTTGACGTAGATTGCGTAAAAAGTGATATTTATTTATTTATTTGAAAAAGGAGGAAAACGTTGTGTTCACATATAAAATTATTTTATGTTTATAAAAAATGAATGTAGAGAAAATCAAGTTTTAAAGAAAAATCATATAAAATAAAAAGTAAGTCGAAACTAAGTAGTTAAAAAATTCTAGCAATCTAACTCATAAAGGTTTGTTTCTCAATTTTTGAATTTTATTATAAAATAATTCGTAGATTTTTATTTTCTTACAACTTCTGCTATCATTGTTCATCGAGTCAAGTTTGCATTCAATAGCATCTTCATGCCTGCAAGAAACTTTCTAGGTCTCGTGAACTTTGATATGAACGTTTTAACCAAATATAAGTTTGATTGCGGAATTGGTTAAGAACAAAAAATCAACAAGGAAAGAACTGTGCAATTAAAAATTGAGTCAAAGAATCAGTTATCTTGGTATTGGCTATTAAAATATAGTGGTTTACTTGTCCATAATCATAACTAGTATAAAAAATTAACTTATCCACACCCTATAGTTTCACTGTTATTTCTTGGACGTGTAACAATCAGGAATCACCCAAAATCAAAATTTGAGGAAATTAAGAGCGTTAAAACGTGTAGGGAATCTCAGTATACTTTAGCCCGTGAACTGGTTGTGTCCCAACCACCTATATATAGAGTCGGGCTTTACCTTATTGAGATAATTCACACGTTCCTTATTTACCATTTTTTTTTTGTTGGTAAACTCACACTAAATAGTAGGTTTTCTCACACTAAATCGTTCGGTTTACCGCGTAAATTCTTCAAATTAGACAAGCTAGTGTTAGTGTAAGTAAGGGACTTTGATAAGTTTAATTTGATTTTTTTTTTTTTTTAAGAAATAATCTATTGTTTGTAATGTGTTTTATTACTAACAAAAATAAATAAAGTACAAGTTAAAATGGATTTTGGCCTGACATCCTTAAAAGTAAACTTACAAATTAGAAATGAAAAAAACATAATACCTGATACATAGATTCACATTTTAGAATTAAGGAACAACTTATAATCATTCATTATTCAAGTCTTAATATATATATATATATATATATATATATATATATATATATATATATATATATATAGCAACGAAAATAATGATAAACATTCTCCTATAATCACGTTTTCAATTACACAATTCTTTTCATATTAATTCGGACTCTACAATTTAGCTTTCAGTGATTGGAGACTGCAATTATTAATCGCTTAGATTATAGAACCAATGCCACACCGACGCCGAAAATAGAGGGCATCAACATACATTGAATACGAGGTCACAACTTCGTTGGGCAATGGATATCGCAATATAGAAAGAAATTCTTCCCTATTTCATTGATTCCTTGAGCACGAAACCGCTTGATTCGGTAAATAAGTAAAATATAATTGGGCTATCGTGAATGCGGATGTCACTATTTTTGTGCGTGAGGTGTAATTAAATTAAAACATCAATACATAGCACAAAACAATAAGTGTATGTCCACATTCTGCTCTTTCCCAATAACGTTCGACTGTTGTGGTTAACTTCCATATTTGATTTGGTCGTTGTCGTCAGCACATAATTGAAGCATCATATGTGGAATACTAGTACCCACTTTTGAGGTCACAATTTCAAATAATGATGGGTATCTATGATCTGAGTGTGAGCGGGGCATTGTGGCTTGTGGACGTGATGATATTTATGTAATGTATAGCACATTTATGCTTTGACCTGGTATGTGTGTTATGGAATGGCAATGAGGTCACAAGATATGTTCAAGTCACATCATCAATGACTAAGCATGTGTACGTCTTTGTACTTTTCAAAGAATGCTCTGATATAAAGTCTGCTTGTAACTCTAATGTGTTTGTGGTCACATAAATTGAGCATCATATGTGTAATGCTTGTTATTAATGCGTGATTTGATTGTCTTGGGCATTGTGAGATGTGGAGAGGATGAAAGCTATATCACATGTAGCCTATTTTATCCTTTCTTTATGTATGTCTGAACATGCATGTCAACGAGGTCACAATCTATTTTTAAGTCACACTAAACCCTTTTTGAATGGTTTGAGGTCAGAACATATGACTGGGTCACCAATTCTATGTGCTCATAGAATTTATGACCTAAAAGATAAGTGGGAGCTGTGACCTCAAAAAACAAAGTCTATGAGAATTGGTTTTTGAAGAACAGATTATGTTAGTTTTTGAAGTTTCCACAAAATATAACACAACTTAACCTTAATGTTATGAATTTTACAATTCAGAATATGGTTTACTTGACTTATACTTCTTACTACTATATTAAAACAAAAAAGAAAAGTCCATTAAATAGCTAAAGCTCAAAGAAGGACTTCTGTGATCTCAGTACAAAATGTAAGTTTTGTAATGGTTTGAAGTCACAACAACCAGAAACATTTTAGACCATGCCAACATCTAAGCAGGTCACAAAATACTCGAACCAATTCGCATTTTGGCCCAACAAATGTTTAGATCACAAATTCCGATTTATTAGGTCACCAATGTATATGAGATCATAGAATTTGTGACCTAAAAACCTGAGAAAACAGAGTGCCCAAACCAATTCACATTTTGGCGCAATCAAATGAGTAGGTCACAAATTACTACAATCTGTTGGTTTCTCACTTGTCTATCGACACCCATTAAGCAAACCCCATGTTCATAAAAAATGATTGGATCACAAACTGATCAAATAAACTTCATATTAGCACATAACATTTGGGTTTTCCCTGGTTTGTCGACTCCGATTTAACAAAACCCATGTTCATAAAAAATTGATTAGTTCACAAATTGATTGGTTCACATATAGTTTTGTGTATTTTCAGCACTTGTTCTCTTCTTTCCAACTTCACCATGGTTTATTGTGGTTTCATTTTTTTGATCGTCGTGGTTATTTCGTGTATGTTCGGTTTCAATTGTTGGAATGTAGTAGATTACGATCACTGCCGAAATTTTAGGGATAGTGTTAATATAATTCCAATATTTTCTTGCTGCCCTTATTGGCGCTATATTTATTCATATATTTTATTATATTGCAATTTCTTAATGAATTAATATTATCCTATTTAAAACCTGATTGTGAATAGAAATAGGTTTGGTGTTATATATGATATTAAAAATTAAATTAACTGTAATTTCCACAATTAGAAACATAGATTTTAACCTACATCACAAACTATATAATTTCATGTCCAATATACATTCTTGTCTTTTTTTTTTTTTTTGGAAGAATCATTCTTGTCTTTTTATAAAAAGGGTTGAACCCCAACCTTAGGCCTCCCACCTGCCCTATCCTGGATCTTGGTGAAAGAGATAAATAGCAGGTTGTGCCTCCCAGAGTGTAGGGTGATGACTTATCTTTTAACTTGGTAAGGGCCGGATTTGAACCCTTGATCAAACGAGGCTAATCTTTAAACCACCATCTCTTTCACTGCTAGGAGATGTGCCCTAGGGGCTTCATTCTAGTCTTATTTGTTGATTGACATGATGTGTTGGTAATAATTGTTTCCTTCAAAAGCAAAGAATGGCCCATCGATTGCACAAAACTTTTATTATTAGGACAAGGGGGTGGTTAAATTCAGCAACTGTCATTGAAGTTTCAAAAAAAAATTCAAAATGGTAACTGAAGTTTGAAACTTACATTAATAATCACTCAAGTTCACCAAGATTTCAAAACGATCACTAATGTTTAAAGCTTACACCAACCATCACTCAAGTTTGCAAATATTTCAACAATGATCACTTGACTAAATTTCTAACTAGAAAATAAGTATGTCTAAATTATAAACAGTAAAAAAAAAAAAAATCTAACTGAAAAACACTTTTTTTTAAAATAAATATTACTAGCATCTTAATTAATTAATTAATATATATATATATATATATATATATATATATATATATATATATAGAGAGAGAGAGAGAGAGAGAGAGAGAGAGAAATAACTTTGCTAATATTTTTAAATTTTAAATATTTAATATTTATTATCTAATTTGTCTTATTATATAGAGTTTAAATTTTAAATTCTTAATATTTATTTTTGAGTTAGAAATTTAGCGAGTGATAATTGCCGAAATATTTGCAAACTTGAATAATCGTTGGTATAAGTTTCAAATTTCAGTGACCGTTTTAAAATTCTGGTGAAATTTGAGTTATAATTAGTGTAATTTCAAACTTTAGTGACAGGTTTGAGATTTTGATGAAACTCTATTAGTGATCATTGCTAAAATTAACCCAACCATTCATTCTTTAAATAATAAATATACGTTAATTCACGTGCCCTATCCACTTAAACTTGAGTGACATTGTACCAGTGAGCATGAACAAACCTACGAAACCAAGAAAAATTAATTTGTGGGCCATTTTGAAGACATTTTAGTTCTTTTCTGATTTTGTTGTCATCATAATTTGACAGAACTTGAGTTAATTCTAAGCACGTTTATATATATTTAAATAATTTATCCGATAATAAATCTAAGAGCGCTGAAAATAAATTTATATAATCGACTTTAAATTTAATTTGCCGTCTGTATACATGACTTGAGATGAGCTCAAAAGCTATGATTAGAGGAGTAGACATGGGACATGTTATACATTGAGGAAGCAAAACAAAAACAGTCCCATGTCTGATTCATGTGAGTATTGTCCCAATCCCATGTTCATTTTTATCACTCCTCTCAATAGTAGTGGTGGACTTGTACTATGTACGAGTACCATTCCAAATTTGCAATTATTCGGGTGAATCCACATTTATCTGGAAACTGAAATTTGGATGTTAGTTTCAGGTAAATGCAATTCAGAAGAATATAGCCCAATTTTTGTTGGGATATTTATCTCAAATTAAGAAAGAGAATATCTTGGATAATTAACTTTCTTGTTAAAGTGGTTAACTTAGAGATCAAGTTAAAGGTGAAAGAAAAGGAAGATAATTTTTTTGACATAGATTTCTTTCCTTATTCTGATATTCTACTTCAACAAGAAAATATCTTGGAGTACAAGTAATACACGTTTTTTAGTTATGTTTACCTATAAATATGTGTTTTGAGGAGCCAATTAATTACACATTGACTAGACAGTATTGTGAGGAAAAATGTAGTTTATCATCTTAGTTTTTCTTTGATTCTTTGTGGGTTATACAAAGAAGTAGAAATTGGTAGATGTGGTAAAACTTGGTTATTTTTCTTACAATACTTGGGAGGTTTGGTGAGTGCAAATTCTATATAATTGTAACAATTTATTATATAGTGAAAATCTGAGGCGGTCCGTGGACGTAGGCAAGTTGCCGAACCACGTAAATTTCTGTATTTGTATTTTATTTTATGGTTTGCTCAATTATTTCTTGAACATCAAAAATTCTCGTGGGTTAATTAGAGAGGGAATTTGTGTGTAATTCCAAACAGTGGCGTCGTCGACGTCTAATTAACAAAGCATCAGGTGATTCGAAGAATTTTTGGAGTAAAAGAAAATATGTTTAGAAAGTACAACGTGGAGAAATTTGACTGGAAGATTAATTTTGACTTGTGGTAAGTACAAGTCATGGATGTATTGATTCATACAGGATTGCAGAAAGCTTTGAAGGAAAAACCAACCCCGAGTTCTGACAAAGAACCTGAATCCAGCACGAGTGATGAAGATTTGGATTTGAAGGCTGCTAGCATGTTACAACTTTGTTTGGCAAAAAAATGTTCTTGCAAATATTTATGGGATATTTTGCTGTGAAGGAACTGTGGGAAAAATTGGAAGAATTGTAAATGAAGAGTTTGTCAAATAACTTGTACCTGAAGGAGCGGTTTCATTCTTTGAGAATGAATGCAGGTATGAAAATCTTAGGCCATCTTAGTATTCTCAATGAGATTGTTTCTGCACTGGAATCCATTGGAGTTAAGATTGATGATGAAGATAAGGTTCATCTGGTCTCCTCTATCTACGTTTGAGTACATCATGCTGATTTTGATGTACGAGAAGGAAACGGTGAAATTTTCAGAAGTTAAGTTGATTAGGTTGAAGTGACAGTTCATCTGAAAAGCTTTGCTTGTTACTTAAAAGTGGAAGAGAGGCAACTCCATGAAGAAGAAGCTAATGTATTGGAACTGTGGTAAATCTAGTCATGTGAGAAGAAATTGTCCAAAAGGTGGAGCAGGGTCGGCTAATTGCTCGGAGGTGGACAATGCGACTCTCCTAGTGGAGGGTGGTGATGATGTACTTTAGTAAGATGAGACTTCCTTATGGCATGAAGTCAGTTACTATGATAGAGGTTGTGTTCTTGCTGGTAGGTACATGTGTTTGCACAAGGGCATTGGTTTGGCGTTAATGCAAGGTGTGTGATGAATTTGATGTCGATGGCTGATGAACTCCAAGGGAAAGCCAAACATGGGAGTTGCACCATAATTTTTCGGCAATGTTTATTTCGACATGAGCCGATGAAAAGTTCGGAGTTCGTTGATAATTCTGAGTGCTGGTTATACTCATATGATGGAGTATGTGATCGTCAAAATGTTAAATGCTTGCCTGTTTACCCAATTATTTAATTTTTTTGACTTTGATGAATTTGTGTCAATGTTGAGATTGTTGGGATATTTGACCCAAATTAAGAATGAGAATATCTTGAACAATTGATTTTCTTGTTAAAGTGGTTAACTTGGAGACTAAGTTAAAGGTGAAAGAAAAGGAAGATAATCTTTTTGACATTGATTTCTTTCCTTATTCTGATATTCAACTTCAACAAGGAAATATCTTGGAGTACAAGTAATACATGTTTTTGAGTTATGTTTACCTATAAATATGTGATTGAGGAGCCAATTAATTGCACTTTGACTATAGAGTATTGTGAGGAAAAATGTCGTCTAGCATCTTAGTTTTTCTTGGGTTCTTTGTAGGTTGTACAAAGAAGTAAAAATTGGTAGATGTGGTAAAACTTGGTTATTTTTCTTACAATACTTGGGGGGTTTGGTGAGTGCAAATTTTATGTAATTGTAACAATTTATTATATAGTGAAAAACTTTGACGGTCCGTGGACGTAGGCAAATTGTCGAACCACGTAAATTTCTGTGTCTGTATTTTATTTTCTGATTTGTTCAATTATTTCTTGAACATCAAAAATTCCTGTGGATTAATTAGAGAAGGAATTTGTGTGTAATTCCCAACAATTTTTTCATGCAGTGTGTAATTCCTATTAGAATGATAGATGAAATTGTTTGGGATAATTTTATGTAATTTTTTTAAATGAATGAACTCTCCATAAGTTCTAAATTTTAGAATGGGTAAGACAAGTGGTACAAGATGAACGTGTAAACGCCTGTTATAAATTTTAAAGATAAAATATGACATTATAATAAACATCAACAATTTATCTAGAATTTAGTTTCCACTATCCGATAAACATAATTTTTTCCGGTTTATGGGCACTGAGTCATTGCATGTTGTCTAAATAGTTGAGTTCAGTAAAAGGACAGTGTTGCCCCCAGGGCACATTTCCAAGTGACAAAGGGGATGGGTGGTAAGTGCTCAGCGCAGCTGTGTGCTTGGTTCGATTCCCCGCAAGGTGGAATTGGCCTTGTGGCAAGCGGGAGTTATTGAGCGTTTCTCATGCTTACCATAAGCCCTTCCACCCTGGCTCCTTGGAGGCATAACCTGGATTTACCTTCCCGAACCAATGGTCTTGGGCGTGGTCGGTTCGGGCCCTCAGGGTGTGGGCTACACCTTGTTTTTTTTTTAGTAAAAGGACGGTGTTCTTTCTTAATAATACATGCTTGTTTTTAGTGCAATACATTGGCAGCAATAATATAAAGGTGCAATGATATTTACAGGCTACAGCAGCAAAAGCATATATAGCAAATTAATTTGTGACGTTTCCATCAATAACTTATAAAGGAAATTGACAAGTTCTTATGGTGTTTCGAAAACCTTGGATCTTCAATCCGCATCGTCAAATCTTCGCGTCGTGATTGTCGGGTCAATGTCCTATCATCAATTTTATCTTTTTCAGTTAATTTATTTTCTTGTTTCTTGTGTTTGTTGCTGAGTCTAGATCTTTCCTAGGTTTTTATTTTTGTTATTCCGCGTTTTCGTCGAGATTCCCGAGTGGGATCCCATCACTCACTTTGCATTTTTCTTGGTTGTCACAGATCGCCAGATTTCGAACGACTATTTTAGAGCAATTGAAAACATAAAGAATTTCATACTGATATTAATTTGGATCTTGTTTTAACATGATTGCTTTAACGTAAAATTGCATATCTATTTCAGAAGAAAGAGTTATGATAGAATCTAATGGTTCCTTTGATTCCTATGGAAAGTGGAAGAAAGTTGAATGAGGCAACAAATAAAGTAATTGGCTTGAAATAACACAACATAATGTAGTCATACCGAGATGAAGTAGTGTGTAGTGCAATTTGCAATAGAGTTTAGTAATTTCTAATCTACTGGACCTATAGCATTTGCTTTAATCGCTCAAATTTCGTCTTCCAATTGGATTGTCACTTTAATTCTGTGAAGAAAAATAGTAATAATACTAAGTACAAGTTACTTATTTGTCGCGAACATCTATCATACTAGGAAAAGTTTAACCTTGTTGTAGCATTTGCAAATTGATTTTTGCAAAACACACAATGATATATTTCTCATAAGCCAGCACTTGCCATTTTTTTACAGTAGACCAATAGGAGTCCTTTGGTACAATTATCTTTGGTGTTTTTTAAGTAAAACGTGTGGTTAAAATTAGGAGATGGAAAATGTGCTGTTCAAAAATTGTTTTGAAAAATGTATTTTTTATAAATCTATTTATAAATTGTAATCATTGTGTAAAAGAACATAATGTTAATAAATCGAGTATTAGTTTAGTTGGTTGCGTGGTGTAAAGTTGTTTGGGCAGCACTAGTAAAGTTGTTTGCGTGGTGTAAAGTTGTTAGAGCAATTACTTTGATACATTTATAGTAAGCTGATTTATGTATTGTTTCCTCCATTTATATACAGAGTAGAGAGTACCCAAGAAACTGAAAGAACTCATCTTTTACAACAATTCACAGCAAATATACTCGAAAATACCGAAAAGTTAAAAACTAAAAAAGAGGTTGGTTGATATGGAAAACAATTTTGTCTCTGATGATATAATGGTTCAACTGGATATTCTTGGTGGGATACGAATAGGGAACAATACATAAATAAGGTATTTAAAAATGCATATTTCAAAAATGAGACTAAATTTGTATAATTTCAAAAATCAGGTTGTAATTAAGATTAATTTATTAAATTAAATAATTAAAATGTTTTATCAATTATATATATTAAGGTCACGATATTGTATATTTCAAGTCACAAAACATAAATCTTTTAGGTCACAAATAATTTCAGGATCATAAATTATCAAAATATTAGGTCACAATTAGGCTTATTATTAGATCACAATAATCAATTTTTTAGGTTACAAACTGATTTAAGTTCACAAATTATAAAATTAGTATGTTGCAAATATTAAATTAATTAAACCTGAGATAATTTTAGATCACAACTTATCAAATTATTAGGTCACAAACTTTTCAGTAATGATTATCAAATTATTATGTCACAATTATATGATTTTTTAGTAACAATTTATCAATTATTAAGTCACATACTTTTTTAAGTAGCATTTTAACACGTGACCTGATATTACACAGCACCACCCCGCAGCCAACTAACAGTAGCCAACTCACACAACACCTCTCCATCTCACTCACAGCCACAACTCTCAACACCACACACCTTCTCCCTCTCTCACACCTTACAGATTCAGATCCTCACTCACAGCAGCACATCCTAGCCCTCAAAACCAGCCTCCAACAACAGCCTTCACAGCGCCACCATCCCTTTCACAGCAGCATCATTTTCTGTCGCACATCCCATCCCTTTCCCTCATACGATTACAAGCCAGCAGCATCCTTCATAGCACAAAAACCGCATTCATCACCTCTCCCACCACTGCAACCTCTCAGCACTCACATCCGCTACTTCCCTCACACGCTCTCCACCCGAGCCTCACTTTCAGCTTGTAGATCGATGCGGTGACGCCGCTGCTAGATCTATGCATCGACGTCGTCGCTTGATCAAGGCAGCGGCTATAAGTTGCAGCCGATGCTTACCTTGAAATCGTCAATGCCAGCGACTGTCTGTGACTGTGGAGTGACCGTAGAGGGGAAGGGGTGTCACCGCTGAACGAGGGAAGAATCGGCGTCACGATTACAGTGAAACCACTCCTTCCATTGGTGTTCTTGTCGGAGACGATGGAATTAGTGACGGACCGGCGGTGCAAGGTGTGGCCGTGGTGGAAGGCATCGCAGATTCGCAGGTGTTGTGTTCAAGAGGCTGAGAGTGTGACCGTGTAATATATAGATGGAGAATATAATTAGGGTTTAAAGTGGTGTATGATTGAGATATGGTTGAATAATTAATTTAATTTTAAAATATTTTAATTTAGTTATTAAAATTTTAATTACAACCTGATATGTGTAATTATACAAGTTTCAACTTATTTATGAATTTTGATATTAAAAAGAAGAGGTGGATGTAATTTCCACATACGAATACTGAAGCTGTGAATATTTTGGTCCAATCTGCAGCTAAGCCCAATCCAGATTACAGTCCAGCCCAGAACCGGATGATTCAGCCCAAACCATGAATATGCTGAGTCCATATTTTCTAAACCCAAAGCCTAAGTTGCATTTGTGGAAACACGCTTTTCTTGATATGAACTGAATTTGTTATAACCGTCTAATCTACATCTGGAGCGGTTTGAACAGTTAGATCACCTCATCCTTTAGCCCGATGAAAAGGCAGAGTGGAAGCGTCCAAATTCATTCATTCGGATCTTCTCTCAGACTTCTGCACTTTTCTCTCTCATCTCTCTCATACGCCTTTTTGATTCCTGGCGATTTTTCTCTCTTTTCACTTTGATTCTTTAGAAGAAATTTGTGATATTCTTTTAAGTTGTTGTAATAGATTAGAGAGTGTTTTGTGTTCTTGTAAAAACACTTTGATTCTATTTTTTTGAGAGTTATTACGCAGTTTTTGCGCGATCTGCAGTCTGAGATGTTTCTGTAAACTTTTGAGTTTTGATTCAAACTTTTATTGTGATTCTTGTAAAAGATCGTTTGTAAATAAATAAAATTTCACCGTTTTTGTTGGGTTTATGATTTTGGAATCCTTTACAGTGGTATCAGAGCGTTTGAGTTCCCGATACGCAAAATCTTTCGGGGTTTTCTTTTGGGTTTTTAGGGGATCTCTGTTTTTCCTTCCAAAAACTTCAAAACTTTTGATAAAATCCCAGATCTAACTAACTCAAGGTTGAATCGCTTGATATCTTTGAGTTTCTTAAAAGATCTGCATACTTTGGCTTTGGATCTGTTGGTTACTTGGCACACTGGTACTTGATTTTGAAAGATCTGAAATCAGATCTACTTCTGCTTGAAAAGTTTCAAAAGAAACTGCAATATTCGCAACAAAACAGGTGATATCTCGAAACTTCTTTAGGGTTTCTTTAATTTTTCCTTTTAATCTTTTTGTTTCCTCCGTTGAAGCCCTCTTGGACCTTTTTACTCACCTTTGTCCAGGATTCCTTTTGAGAATCCGAGAATCTGAGGGAGTTCTTGGCCGACCCAAGTAGGGTTGGTGGGTGTCGAATCCAACAAATAATAATATTTTCTTGCTCTCATAAAAATAAATTGCAATAGTGGTGAGTAAGTTCGAATCCACAGGGACTGGTTAGATTTAATTCTTCGGAAAAATTAAAAGCAATAAATTGAAAATAAGGGGGGGTTTGAGTTTTTGAATGTGAAATCAATTTGTAAATAACAAGTGCGAAATTAAAATTTTTGGAAATATCAAATTAAATAAATATCCAGCCCAAGGTATAATCTCAGTATTGATTCACAGAATTGATCATAGATGCAAAAAATAAAATCCTTAAATCATTCTCTAAATTAGTTATGGTCATTGATACGATCTAACAACCTATCTCTCCTTACTTTATCGATAATCAAGAGACGCTCGTTGATTATTCCCCTAATCAATAAACAACCCTAGATACGATCGTAGGATTTAATTTACCAATAGCATTAATTTCTAGAGAGACGATCAATTCTAACCAACAAATTCACACGTGTGATTCATTTAAGTTAGGTTATATGCCTTCATAACATGAGTCAAAAATCAGTCTATAATTAATTATGTTATTTGTCACTTATATTAGAAAACCTAAACAATTACGAATTTAGATTCCTAATTGACCAAGTATCATTTAGATGATTAAAACAACGTGCACTTTGAATTAATCAATCAAAATAACAACTTTGATGCAAACAAAAGATATATAAATAGAGAATAATTAAAGAAACAAATAAATTTAATTAGATCTCACAATTCTTGGTGAATCAAAACTTTGAATAACCTTGAACTGGAATAATAATTTAGCTATCCATAAACATTTTGAAAATAAAAACTAAAGATATAATAATTAAAGAAAAAGAAATCAAACTCAAAAGGTGAAGAGAAAGAAAGAAAGCCTCCTCCTGTCTCCCATATTGTTGTCGAGAATTCATCCCTTCACAAAGGAAGTGCTGCCTCCTGTCTTTGCTAAAAGTTTTTCTCTTCCTTCTCTCTTTTTTTCTTCTTTTTCCGCGTCCCGTCTCCCAGCAATTCTTATCCAATCCTTTTTTTTTTTCTTTCTTTCCCAGCCTCCCTTTCTTTCCTTAAACCTTCCCTTTTATTTCCTTTCTTTAATCTTTTCCAATTATATTTCTTTTCTTTTGTGGTGCCTTCTTTCCTTAAATATATATGTCAACTTTTCTTTCTTCCAATTTAACATATTCCTTTAATCCACTCTTAGGTCAAAGTTGTTCCACTTTTTGGCCCAAATTTCATCTACCAAAACTGTGTAAAGCCCCTTAATAATTTGAGACAGCTGACTTCCACAATAATAAGGCGTGCCCATGCCTTATGTCAAGTACTCCTCTGATTGTGTTCTTTTAAATTCCAAATTTCTTCTTCCTAATTTGTGATATTTGAGTCAAATTGATCTCAATTCCCCACCTAATTCACAAAATATAAAATATGATTAATATTCGAAATTTAAGCATTTAAAGTCATTGGATTAAGAAGAAGAATCACTAATAAAACAACAATTATGCACCCTACAAGGGTTGAGGAAAGAAAGACATTTTACTGATTCTTACACTTTGTTGATTTACTTCTGTATACTTTGAAATCTGCAGTAGTGATTTGTGCCTTGTGTTGTGAATTTTATATGCAATCTGAAATTTGTGACATTCTGTTTTGCACTTGACTGTATAGTTTGCTTGCATTATTCTGTTCCCACCCTTTACTGTGCATTCTTTGTCTCCCATAATCTTTTAAAATGAATACTGCTAAGGTTGATGTTGTAATTTGGAATGGGAAGGGGGACTTCAGTTTATGGGGTTAGAAAACTAAAGCTCTTTTACTCCAACTAAAATGTGCTAAGGCTATAGATGAAACCTGGCCTATAAATTTGACCGAGGAAAGGAGAACTGAACTAGATGAACTTGCTTGGAGTACCTTGTTCCTACACCTTTCTGACATTATGATTAGGAAAGTAGGGGAAACTAAAACAGCTGCTGACCTTTGGGATAAATTAGAAGAACTCTTCCTTACTGTGTCTCTTCTCTTCCAAATAAATGTTTTTTTATGGAAACAATTCTTTAACTTCAAATTTGATCCTTCCCTGGGTGCTGAAGAAAACATTGATAGGTTTAATAGAATAACTCAGGACCTTCTAAATACTGGGGAGAAAACTACTGAGGACCAGAGAGTTGTGTGTTTTCCAAGTGGTATGGGAGATAAGTACAAAGATATCAGGAATGCCTTAGAGTATGGAGGTCAGAAATTGATTGTTGAAATAATTTATACATCCCTTAAAAATAAAGAACTAGAGTCCAAGTCAGAACATAAAGAGGCCTACAATGTTGAGTCCACATCACAAAGGGGTAGAAACTCTTCTAGAGGTAAATACAGAGGTTGGAACCAAAATAAGAATAACCCCAGAGAGGCTACAGACTATCAAAATAAGAAGTTCATACCAAACAAACTTAGGGATAAGAAATATAATAATCATAATAGGCTTGATAATAGAAAATATGATCAAAATAAGTTTGAAACTAAAAGGTATGATAATAATAAATTTGATAGGAAGCCTGATGAAACTAGGTGTTTTTATTGTGAGAAAATAGGTCATCTGGTTGATAAATATTTTAAGAAATTAAGGGATGATAATAAGAATAATCAACAGGAACCTGTAGACATTCAAAATAATACTGGAGTTGTTTATGTTACTACCACTTCAAATATGAAAGATGAATGGATTTTAGACTCAGACTGTAATTTTCATATGTGTCCTTATAAGGATTTTTTTGATAGTTTCTCTGTGCATGCTACTGGTTCTGTAAAACTGGGGAATAATGTATCATGTGATATAAAAGGGATTGGAAAAGTGATTTTAAAACTTGCTGACAATAACATTTTGATCTTAAATCAAACCAGATATGTCCCTGATTTAAGAAGAAACCTCATCTCATTAGGAATTTTAGATGATGAAGGTTATGAAATTAGAGTCAGTAATGGATACACAAAAATTTTGAGAAACAATTTGTTGATTTCTAGTATAGTCAAGTCTAATGGAATCTACAATCTTTCTATGCAGTCAGTCCCTCCTACTTCTCTAACTATTGAAACTGTTGATAATAATTTGTCTGATTTGTGGCATAGAAGATTAGGCCATGTAGGAGAAAAAAGACTTAAAATGTTAGAGAAAAATGGATTTTTTTGGCAAAGACAGTTTTCAGAAACTTAATTTCGGTGAAGAATGTACTTTAGGAAAACAGAAAACTTCTTTTTTTGGAAAAGGGGTGCATAAGTCCAAGGTCATTCTTGAGTATTTGCATGCAGACCTGTGGGGTCTTGCTCCTGTTAACACTGTTTCTGGTTTTATATATTTTTTGTTGATTGTTGATGATCACTCCAAAAAGTCCTGGGTTCATTTGCTGAAATCCAAAGACCAAACTGTCTCTTTTTTCAAAACTTTTATTACCTTCATTGAAAATTTGAAAAATAAAAAGGTTAAAATAATCAGAACTGATAATGGTTTAGAGTTCTACAATTTTGAATTTGATGATTTTTGCAAACACGAAGTTATACTTAGGCATAGGATTATTTCATACAGTTCACAACAAAATGGGGTTGCTGAAAAGATGAACACGACCTTGTTAGAAAGAACAAAGTGCATGTTAATCCAATCTAATTTGCTAAAAAAAAATTTGGGGGGAAGCAGTCAAAACTGCATCTTTTTTAATAAATAAGTGTCCTTCTAGTGCTGTGAACTACAGTATTCCAGATCAGATCTGGAATGGTGCAATTCCAGACTACTCAGTTTTAAAATCTTTTGGCTGTGCAACTTATGCTCATCAAGTTCAATCCAAACTTGATCCCAAGTCTTTGAAATGTGTTTTTGTTGGATATGGGGAAGGGGTTAAAGGCAATGTTCTAAAAAGCGTGAAGCGTGACGAAGCCTGGAGCCCGAGAGTCAAGCTCTTGAAGCTTAAGCGAGAGTATGCGTTAAAAAGCGTTAAAAAACGTTTCTCAATTATTACATATTAGATTTAAACTCTACACATACTTTAACTTGTAAAAATTAAAAAATTAAAAAAAAAAAACTAAAAAAAAGCATCAGAACGCTTTATGTGCGCTTACTCGCGCATCACTCGCGCTTAAGCGCGCTTTTTAGATAAAAAACTGTCTGCACGCTTTTTTCGTGCTTTTCACAAAATCGTCGCGGGAGATGCGCGCGTCGCGCCTAGAGAGCGTGTAGGGGCTTTTTTCGCGCATTTTAAAACACTGGTTAAAGGTTATAGACTTTAGATGAAATAACAAAGTGGTTTCAAAGTCATTTTAAGCAGGTCTGTTGTTTTTAATTAAAATGTTTTCCCTTGCAAGTTTGAAAAGAATGAAAATCCACTTTGTGAAAAGGAATTTTTAATTACTGAAGTGAGCTTTGATGATTCTCATTTTCAGCCTGAGCAACCCCAACACTTGCATACTGATTTGCTTGCATCACCTGCACCCACTTCACCTACTTTGTCTGATCATGATGATCCTGTTTTGAATGATTACCAACTGGGCAGGGACAGAACTAAGAGAGAAATTAGACCCCCAGCTAGATTTGATGATTTTGAATATTATTCTGCCTCTGCCCTATCAACTTCTTTAGATCCTGAACCTTGCTCATTTGAAGAAGTAATGGGATCTAAGGGCAGAAATTTATGGCTTGTAGCCATGACAGAGGAAATGAATTCCTTAATAAAAAATCAGACCTGGACCTTAGTAGAAAAACCTCCTGACAAAAAAGTGATTGACTGCAAGTGGATTTTTAAAATAAATGATGGGGATTTTGAGGGGGGGGGGGGGGGAAGCCTAGATATAAAGCTAGGTTAGTTGTAAAAGGTTTTTCACAAAAATTGGGCATAGATTACACAGAAATTTTTCCCCTGTTGTGAAATATACTTCTATTAAAGTCATGTTTGCTTTAGTTGCTCAAAATGATTTAGAACTAGAGCAAATGGATGTCAAAACTGTTTTTTTGTATGGCATGCTTGATGAAACCATTTATATGATTCAACCAAAATGTTTTGAACAGAAAAACAAGCCTAATCTAGTGTGCCTACTTCAGAAATCTCTTTATGGACTGAAACAAGCACCTAGACAGTGGTACAAAAGATTTGACAATTTCATTCAAAGTCTAAATTTTCAGAAAAGTTCATATGATCCCTGTTTTTACTTTAAGAATGATATTTTTGATCTTATGTATTTGCTTTTCTATGTGGATGACATGCTAATTGCTGGTAAAAGTTTGCATGTCATTTCTTGTGTAGCGATCGAGAAATTTTAAATAATGTAAAATCGTTTTTCTCGAAAAACGGGTCGCTAAGATTTAAGTCCAATATTTGGTTATTTTGGGTCAAAAATTATGTAATCCGATTTTGAATATTTTTCAGTCCAATTATAAATTCTGTAGCCCAAGTTCTGGCCCACTTACCAACCTAGAAATTTGTGCCCTAGCACATTACTGTTCATTCACTCCATTTCCCCTTCTTCAGCACTCCCAGTTCACGCAGCCTAGGTAAGAGTCCTCCTTTCCACCTCCTCTGTTGAGCTCCATTTTCACACACTTAGCTTCAAGCACCAAATCAACACCTCCACTGCAAACCCACTGCAACACCAAGCATCACATTCTGTTGAACCCAACCCAACCCCACAACAACAACTCCAGCTCTTCTTAGAACCATGATCGAGCACCACCATTGCCAACTTTCGAAACCACACAAACCTAATACCATAGCAGACCTTCAGAAGCGTCACCACCACCTTCCCCGTCGAGCACAACCGCATCTGTCCAACTCCAAAATCCCCTCAATCAACTTCCAAGAACAAGAAATAAACCAAAGAAATGAGCTACCCGAACATTTACCTCCAACCAACGAACCACACTGCCAACCGCCACCTCCAAGAAACCACCACTGCCAATCAAACACTCAATATCAAAATCAATCTTCACAACACCACAACCCCCCACCTCAATCGCTCAAACTGAAATCCATAACCATCATCACTGACTCCAGCGGCTCCAACCCTCGCACACCACACCACCGCCGCCTACTGCTCAACACCAAATCCGCATCAAATTCCAAATCGCCCAAACGAGCCTCGATTTTCTGCCCAAAACCCGCTTCAAATTCTGCCCCTTTAGCCTCTGTTCGCCCCTCCTCGTTGCCACCACTCGATGGTGGCACCCTGCCGGCATAACGCTGGCGCTAGCTGGAACGGGTGGAGCTTCGCCCCTCCGCCACTCTCTATATTTCGATTGTTATGAGAGAGAGAGAGTTAGGTTATGTTTATAATTTGATTTTTTTGCAGAATTTCCCTTCAGTCCACATCTTTTCAAAAGTTTCAATTCAGTCCCAAGTTTTTAAAATGTTTCAAATCAGCCACTATAGTTTTAAAACTAATCATTTCAATCCTTTCAGTTTTTCTTAAATAATTTTAATCAGCCCTCTCATTTTTAAACTCAACTATTTCAAGTCATATAGTTTAATATTCGTTTTGAGCTTCAACCCAAGTTTTGAAAATTTACATGTTAGTCCCCCAACTTTCAAAGTATTCATTTTAGTCCCTCAACTTTCAAATTATACCCTCAACTTTCAAAGTATTCATTTTAGTCCCTCAACTTTCAAATCATCAATTTCAGTCCCCAAATTGTAATTTATCATTTTTAAACTATAAATTTCTAAAGACTAATTTAACTTATTTTTCTAATTGACTAGACGAGGTGTACGGAGATTTGAAAGATTGAGGTCATTCCCACTCAACCACACTCGTTAAGTTTAAGGTAGACTCGCCCCTATTAATTGATTTAAATTATGATTGCATGTGAATGTGTATGTTATGGGACTTATGTGAAAGTCATTTTTATGAAAAGAGACGAGACTATTTCTTTGGAAATATTTATGTTGTTATGATTGTCATAACTTATATGCTTTAATGCATGAGAAAGAAGAGAATATCTTGCAAGATAAATGATGATGTTATGCATAACTTATATGCCTTATGTGCACGAGAAGAAAGATCAACCCACACCCTATGATTTTAAAGAGCCTATGATTTTCAAAGAGAAGCCATGTGCTTTAATGCATGAGAAGAGCAACCCACACCCTATGATTTCTAAAGAGCCTGTATTTACGTGTTCAATTATATTGTAGATTAATTAATTGACGATGAGTCTACTGAGTATTTCTATGAAATGCTCATGTCTATTTTAACAATATTTAAAGATTTCGAAGAGGGTGGCAAGTGATGGATGATTGTTGCAATAGTTGTTAAATGGTTGTAAATCTTATTTTAATGATCCGTATTTCCAAACATTGGATAATTTTGAGAATTTCAATTGTTTGAGAAATTATGACATTGCAAATTGTTTTACAATATTAATGGCTCGATTATTATTTCGAATTGTTTCATAAAGTTTTTAGATTTTATCGACTATTACAGTTTATTTAATGTTGTCAAAAATGAATTTCAGTTATTTCTTCCACTAAAATATTATTTTAAAAGTTAGATCAGACGATGACGTAGTGAACCGGGTATTTAGAACTCGGGGCGCTACAGCTTGGTATCAGAGCCAGTCTGCGTTTCTGTAGACTGGAAAATTTTCAAAAAGAAATCTCAAGAAACATTTTACACTATTTAATTATTATTGATGAAGATTGCCACTGCCATCATTCGTCCCACCAACTCCGAGGTAAGGAAGTTTATGATGTTTAACGTTATTTTAGTATATTCAGATACTTATTTTTAATGATTTATGAGAAAGAATGAAGAGAGAGAGATTGTATCCGAATAAGAAAGAAAGAAAGAAAGAAAAGAAAAAAAGAGAACGAGTGTTGAGCATAATGGGAATAATATGATTTAAGAATGATTTTATAATAATTTTTGTCCTCGAACTTAGAAATGATGAACCCTACCTGAAGTTTGCATAATTGATTTTAGACATGGCACCATTTATGAGAAGTCAACAGAAAGGATTATACAATATTTTCGGAATATCTATCGTTTAGACTAACACCTCATGTAAAGATATATGACCACACTATCGACTATTGTGCCGTGCATTATGAGGCCATGGCTAGTGATTTTAGAACAATTGTTGCTAAAGTTCATTAGTCACTTATTGTCAACATTTTCAGTAAATCAACGAGAAATGGCAAACCAGTTTTATGAAATTGTGATGAGATGTTGAGATTATGAGTGATATGATTTTATTGAGACTTTTATGAGAAGAATTATGAAATTTGAGATTTAAAGATTTGATTCTTAATTATCGAGAATTAAAGAATTGATATTGTGTTTGAGTAAGTGAATTATTCCTCTATTTTGAGAGAAATTTATAATGTTGTTTGGTCTTGTACCTAAGAAATTTTGGAATTATGATTTGTGTCATATATTTATAAGTATGACTAATGGGTGGTCATTTGAGCCAATTAATGTATTGAAGGAAGTGAGATATTGATATTGGAAACTATGATTTGAAATTGTTATGTTGAGGAATTATGAATTGATTTTCTGGGATATTTTTGGTGATATTGAAGTTTGTTGGAATTGTTGTCAATATTTAAATCGTTGTAGGCAAATGTGGAGTTATTTGTTATTGTTGGTTATGAAGTATACCTACGGGTTGGATAAGTCCAAATTACAAGGGAGACTCTGCCTAGAACTTTATCATGTGAGTTAAGCTCATGGTATGGTAAGCAACCCACTAAGGGAATCGAGGTTACACTTGCAAGATCATTTACACCACGAGCAAGATTTAGTAAATGATAAAAAGGGATAATGACTCTTGAGATATTTTTGACTTCCTCGAAGTGTGATCATTTTTGTAATGGATATAGTTCTATTGAAATACTCTCCTTGTTTCACTATTTTAAGAACAAGATAATGTATACAACTACTTGGATAACAAGGTATACGTGAAGTGATGTGATGACTTGATGCATACATTGGGAAATGTCAAGTTATATTTTGAACGATGAGTGAAGATAAATATTATGACATTATTGGGAAGAATCTTCTTGGGAACAAATTGATCATTAGTAAGGAATGATCTCTTGTATTAGAGAATATTATAAATTATGAGGATATGCGATAATACTGTTGATTTATTTTGGAAGTTGATCTGGTAGATGATGTGTTAAAGATTTGGTTATTTACATGTAATATGATTATTCGGAAAAGTCAGTTATCATGAATGAGAGATATTGAAAATATTTTATAGTGAGATGCCTTAAGGGAGTAAACATTTATTCATAGTGAGAATTTGGGGACATATGATTGAATGTTTGGGATTATGTGAAATTATGACGATTGTCATAAGGCCATTTGAATATAAAAGGTACAGTAGAGAATTATAAGGAATAATGTAATATTTTCTTATGGTGTGAACTGAAAGAGATGAGGTGTTGAGATTGTGAAATAAGTTGACTTTCCATGAATAAGTCATGCTATATTTGGTTCTAAGTGGAATTCAAAGAAAGATGGGACTCAGTCATGGAAAATGAATGAGGGTTTCCTCATGATCAATGAATGATTCACTGATGTAAATTACGTTTTCATTTATGATACTAGAAGATCATGAGAGAAATTGTTGGATGAAATTGATGAAAGAAATTTTATCGGGTCCTAAATTTGTACAAGTATTGATGAAGTAATGCATTTGATCGGAGAAAGGCTTATGATTGATCATACCTTGAAATTTTGGAGATTGTTATTGATGGTATCTTGTTTAGAAAATAAGAAATAGAATTTTATGTATTTGTCCTTGTGGATAGGAATTGTGAGGGAAATAGGGATAAAACTTCACAATGATGACTTACTATGGGGTAGTGTGTTGCTAAAAGAAAGAGTGAAATTGTAGAATTCAAGATTTATTGAGTTTGAGAGATTTGCATAAAATCTTAGTGAGTATTATGACGTAAAAGGTTCATGTGATGGATATGATGGTTATTATGTTGTAATCTTAGAGAGATTGATATGATTAAATTGAGGTCATACGATACGATGATAAGTGGCATGTTACACGATTACTACAAGAAATGGTGACTAGACGGTTAACGGATGTTATGGTTAACCCGTGAAAGAATCGGGTGAATATTGAGATAATTGATCTAATCTTGATGGTTTATTGAATTATGGCGAAATATTACCTATGATTGAGAATTTTCATTTTGAGTCATAAGATATACGGATTTATTAAAAGTTGTGGTGATGTAGTTTTGATTTCTTATTGTCGGTTGTACTTCAGATGTGAGCAAAGTATTTGCTATGATAACGGAAAACCTGAGAAGGTCAGTTGTGTGACTTTTACTTATATTGGGATTGTATCTTTGGATTAAGTAAACTTTATGAGGAATCCTATATGATTCACAGAAGTCTTATTCAATAGTGATAGACTTAATCAGAGTATTGTTCAAAATGTGACATGAATTGAAATCTTGGGAGAACAGGGAAAATTGTATCTTGAGCTTCAGATTGGGAAGTTAGTGAGGTTTCTTAGATTTGATAATATCATATCTGATCCTTAAGATGCTGCTTTAAGTTAGTACATTAGTCCTTGACTAGAATGAGTATGTGATATCAAGCACTTGATGCATGATTTAAAATTATGGACTAAAGGATTTAAGTTTGAAATTCTTCAATTTTGAAAAGGAAATTTCAGTCGAGCTTAGAAATGATTACGTTTGTAAATCCTTTCAGAAAGATTCTGCCAAGTTTGGGTTTTGTACTCAATGTTTTGGAATTGATACCGTGTTTCTATATTTTGGATCATAAGATTTTATTCTTGATCAATCTTCTTGACTTTTAGTTTAAGCATTGGAATGATTGATAGTTATATCGTGGATTCGATATCAGTATAGATCCTTGAAAGGTTTGTAATAGAAGGTCAATGAACGAGTTAATAAGTTGAATAATGTCGGATGATTGATTCAGTTCTACACAATAGCTATCGAGCGTCTTTTTGCATAGCTTCATATGAGGTACAGATATATGTTAGAGAGGTTTTCCGATTTCATGGATTGCTAGTGTCCATTTTCCAGATAGAGATCCGAGATTTTCTTTCTAGATTTTGGAAGAGTTTATATGTGACAATGGGTACTAAATTAAATTTTAGTACTGCCTACCATCTCCAAATTCAGACATTGAAAGATATGCTTAGGGCATGTGTTCTAGATCCAAATGGTAGTTGAGAGACACATTTTCCATTAGTAGAGTTTGCCTACAACAAACGGTCTTCGGGCCAACATTTGATATGTCACCATACGAAGAACAATATGGATGAAGATGTCAATCGCCAATCTTTAGGGATGAAGTTGGCGAGAGGAAATTATTGGGTTCAGAATTAATTGAGAAAACAGTATAGGCTATTGAGAAGATCAGATTACGGATCAAAGCTGCTCAAGATAGACAGAAAATCTATGTCGATCAAAGAATAAAAGACTTAATGTTTGAGGTTATAGAGAAAGTGTTTTTGAAAGTAGCTCATATGAAGGGTACTTTTCGTTTTAGCAAGAAAGGGAAATTAAGGCCTCGTTTTATTGGGCCATTTGAAGTATTAGAGAAAGTGGGTAATGTAGCTTATCGTTTGGCGTTGCCTCCCGAGTTCTCGGCTGTACATAATGTTTTTCACATCTCTGAATCAAAAGAGTTACATTGAAAAAGTTTTGAATTTTTTTTTCCTATTTGATTCTAAACCTGTTACACTAGTATTACCTCCTCATTTTAAATTGTCAAATGATCAGTATCCTAAAACTGCAGAAGAATTTCACAAAATGAAAAATGTTCCTTATTCTAATGCTATAGGTTCTGTAATGTATCTCATGGTCTCAACCAGACCAAACATTGCTTTTTCTGTCAATGTTTTAAGTAGATTTATGAGTAATCCAGGAGAACCTCACTGGGAAGGTCTTAAATCTTTACTGAAATATTTGAAAGAAACCTTGAATTTGAGTCTCATGTTTTCTAAATCTAAAAATGCTTTTGAACTTAAAGGCTTTGTAGACTCTGGCTTTGCTGGAAATGTTGATAACAAGAAGTCTACTTTAGCCTATTTTTTCACCTTAAACTCTTCCTGCATCAGTTGAAAAGTACAACTACAGAAATTAGTTGCCCTTTCTTCAACTGAAGCAGAGTACATTACAGCCACTGATGCAGTAAAAGAATGCATGTGGCTGAGGGGATTACTTTCTGAAATAGGGTGTTTGAGTAAACCAGAAGTTGAAATTTGCGCTGATAGCCAAAGTCCACTATATCTTAGTAAAAATCCCGTCTTTCATAATAGATCTAAACATATAGATGTCAAATTTCATTTTATAAGAGACATCACTGAAAAGGGTTTTGTAAAACTGGTTAAAACCCCTACTCAGTTTAATCCAGCAGATGCTGGAACCAAAGTAATACCCATAGCCAAATTTAAAAATGCTTTGAAGTTACTTAATATCCTTGAATTTGATACTGCTGTTTTGTACTTTGCAGAAAATTATATAGAGGAGCTGGATACGATTGAAAGCTGGAATGAAAAAAGCTACAACCTACACCAAATTAATGGGAAGATTTGTGAATATTTTGGGCCAATCTGCAGCTAAGCCCAATCCAGATTGCAGTCCAGCCTAGAACCGAATGATTCAGCCCAAACCATGAAAATGCTGAGTCCATATTTGCTAAACTTGGAGCCTAAGTTGCATTTGTGGAAACACGTTTTTCTTGATCTGAACTGAATTTGTTATAACCGTCTAATCTACACCTGGAGCCGTTTGAACCGTTAGATCACCTTATCCTTTAGCCAGATGAAAAGGAAGAGTGGAAGCGTCCAGATTCATTCATTAGGATCTTCTCTCAGACTTCTGTACTTTTCTCTCTCACCTCTCTCATACACCTTTTTTATTCCTGGCGATTTTTCTCTCTTTTCACTTTGATTTTTTAGAAGAAAATTTGTGATATTCTTCTAAGTTGCTGTAATAAATTAGAGGGTGTTTTGTGTTCTTGTAAACACACTTTGATTCTGGTTTTTCGAGAGTTATTACGCAGTTTTTGCGCGATCTGCAGTCTGAGATGTTTCTGTAAACTTTTGAATTTTGATTCAAACTTTTATTGTGATTCTTGTAAAAGATCGTTTGTAAATCAATAAAATTTCTCCGTTTTTGTTGGGTTTGTGATTTTGGAATCCTTTACAGAAGCTTTTAACAACTGCCCCAAATTTATTCAAAGTTATTTTACGGCTAGGAGATCACGAGATGTCATTTAGTAGCGAAGATAAACCACTTGTTACTATTCAAAGTAGCAAAGAAAAGAAGCTTCTTATTTTCATATAGAATTTGAATAACAACATCAATAATTGTATATGTTCAGTTGAACAGACATTAATTAACGTTTCTATGGCGAGGAATTATGTGGATGTTGCATCCAGTAAGAAGTTCTGTTTGATATTTTGGTTAATCCGTTTGTGTTCGTCAGTTTTTGTGGACTAACAGAATTTGAAATGGAATAAGAGGTCGAGAAGATATTATGCTACGTTGTTTTTGATAGGTCACACTTCCAAAATATTCCTTGCACTAATATGGTTATTTTGGTGAATTAAAGATGCACAAAATGTAGATCCCAAAGAGTTTTGAAGTCGTTTACTTGACGAGTACATGTAGAGTATAAGAATTTCGATGTGTAAGCATGGATTTGTGCTTCACATGTTAGATGGTAAGGATGATATGAGAATCTATTTTGTTTAACTACTCGAAATATTTTTAACCGGTGTCGTGAATTCTATATTTCGGGTTGGTATCTCTACGTTGTTTGTGGTTTTAATGAATGTTTTTTTTTAACAGGATCAGATGCATGCATTTTCTTGTTGTGTCTGTTTAGTGGTTACTATACCATGGATGGTGTGAAGTCGTGTGCCAATACTTAAAGTTTAGCAAAAGCCTATTTTTAACTTGTAACAGCTTGTCTTATCTGCACCGTACACGTGGTGCAATCTGAACGGATTAATTGGCTGAGCCTTATAAAAGGCTTGATCCTGATTTAGGGCTTCATACTCTCTCTTGGACACGCCCATTCTTCTTCTTCTGCTTACTGAAACAAAGTTCTGATTCTTCGTGTTCTGTCTTCTCTTTAACCAGTTTTGGTGCCCTTCTTGATTAAATCTCATTCTCTTTCAAAATCTCAATAGAGAGATAGTTGTACTTAGATGTGTAGTCGTCAAGTTCTGAAAGTATTTTGTTGTAACGTGATTTAGGGTTGAAAGAGGAAGATCATTTCGACAGTTGTTGTAATCTGTAACTTTTGGTGAGATCAATAAAGTTCTTGAGTCAGATCCACATTTGGTGGAGACTCAACAAGGGATGTAGGCGTTAAAAGCGGTCGCCGAACCTCCGGACCCTTTAGGTAAAAATCTGTGTTTTCTTGCGATTATTGTTTTTGATTATATTGGTTTGTGGTTGATTTCTGGAAATTAAAAGTCCTACAAGTGGTATCAGAGCCTTCCTCAAACTGATACGCAAAACTGGTTGGTGGTTCTCTGTTTACAATATGTGATTCTTCAACTGATCTGAAAATCTTTTTGGTTGGGAACTACATATATTCATCTTTGGTAAAATTGTGAAACCAAGGGTTTCACATACGGTAAAATTCCTTTTCTCTTGTGTGGAACTCCTTCCTCTTTAGTCATTAAGGTAATAGGGTCTCCCTTATTTTCGTTGTCCAGGGTCTCCTACGAGGACCCGGGAATCTGAGGGGTAAGGGATCAAAAGGCCCTTCAGCCCTTAGACAAATCTTGTGCGATTTTTACTTTTTTATTTTCTTTTGATTATATACTCTGTTATATTCTCTCAAATATTGTATTTAATTACTCTGTTTTTGAGCATATATGTGTATATTTGATTTCTTGAACATTCTTGAAATCTTTGTGATATCTTGTACTATTCCTGTTTGCTCCACTTTCTGCATCAAAAGTTTGTCTAAATAGTTTTTAAAAAAATGTCTACTGCACAAAAATTTGACGTAGAACAATGGACTGGGGTTGGAGACTTTAGTCTCTGGCGCCGGAAAATGAGGGCCTTACTTTTACAACAAAGATGTGTTGGTACAATAACACAAACTTATGCTGTAGAAATTAGTGCTTTTAGAAGAGTTGAACTTGATGAAATTTCTTGGAGTTCGATTTTCTTACATCTATCTGATAGTGTAATAAGAAAGGTAGGTGATACTACCACTGCTGCTGCACTATGGACCAAACTTGAAAACCTATACCTAGATGTGTTCATGCCAAATAAATGTTATCTGCTGAGACTCTTTTATAATTTTAGGTTTGACAATACCTTAAGTTTAGAAGAGAATATAGATAGATTTACTAAACTGGTAGAAGACTTAGAATCCTGTGATGAAACCATCTCTGTAGATCAACAGGTTGTTGCTCTTTTAAACTCTCTTGGGGATAAATATCAAGAACTTAGGACTGCTCTTGAATATGGTAGGGAGAGTTGATGGTGTCATTGGTGCACTTAGAACTAGAGAATTGGAAATAAAATCTGATATGAGAGTTTCTAAGTCAAGAGTAGGCCTGTTTACTAAAGGGAAAGGACACACTAAGTATAGTAATAATGGAGATACCTTTAAACCAAAAGAAAAGGACAAAATAAAATGGAAGGGTAGAGGAAAGGTGAGGTCTAAATCTAAAACCAAAGAATGTTTCTATTGCAAGAAAACTGGACACCCAATGAAAAATTGTTTCAAAAGAATAAAGGATATGAAAGAAGCATCCAGTAATGAAATAGCTGCTATGATAGCCACAAACAAGACCAATAATACTGATGCAAATGGTTTAGTGTTTTCTACTACTTCTGATAATACTGTTTGTGAATGGATATTGGACTCTGGCTGTTCTTTTCATATGTGCCCTAACTTGAATTGATTCACTAACTTTACTTCTATAAATGAAGGAAAAGTACATCTTGGTAACAATATGTCTTATGCTATTAAAGGCATTGGTAATATTGAACTCATATTAAATAAGATTAATGTGATCAATTTGAAATGTGTCGTATACATTCCTGATCTCAGAAGAAATTTAATTTCTATTGGTCAATTGAATTTTCTATGATATATTGTTTGCTAAGATTTGCTGCAGGATTATGCATGATTCAAACATTTTGTTTGAAGTACCAAAACAGAATGGCCTATATCTGTTTAAAGCCTCTCCTGTTATTAAAAACTTGGCTGCTCATGCTGACAATGACTCTGATAAAGCTATTCTATGGCATGAAAGATTAGGCCATATGAATATAAAATCTCTACAGCATCTTCAAAATACAGGAGCATTTGGTAAAGATCTTATAAAAAACATTGGTTTTTGTGAAGAATGTGTGTTGGGTAAACAAAGTAAATCCTCTTTTCAAAAGGGTACTCACAAAACTGAATCAATTCTTGATTATCTACATTCAAATTTGTGGGGACCCTCCCCTGTTTGTACTCTTAGTGGTTTCAGATATTATTTGTCTATTGTTGATGACTTCTCCAGAAAAGTTTGGATAATTTTATTAAAAACTAAATTTGATGCTTTTCAACAGTTTAAACTTTGGAAAATTTTTATAGAGAATCAAACCAACAAAAGGATTAAGGCACTCAGGACTGATAATGGTCTTGAGTTCTGTAATCTGGAGTTTAATAATTTTTGTAAGAACTGTGGCATACTTAGACATAAAACTGTTACCTACACTCCTCAACAAAATGGAGTGGCTGAAAGGATGAATAGAACTATTTTAAACAAGGTGAGATGTATGTTAATCAGTTCTGGACTGCCAAAAATTTCCTGGGGAGAAGTTGTCAAAACTGCTGCCTATCTTATAAATAGAAGTCCTTCAAGAGAAGTCCTTCAGGAGATTTAGACAAGAGAAGATCTACTTCTTCATATAATTTTACTCTCTGTAATGCTTGTATAAGTTGGAAATCTCAATTACAGAAATTGGTTGCACTATCATCCACTGAAGTTGAATATATATCTTCCTGTAATGCCGTTAAAGAAGGAATATGGATTAAAGGTCTATTAAGCGAAATGGGTTTTGTAAAAGTTGAACTTACTCTTTACACTGATCATCAAAGTGCTATACACCTTAGTAGAAATGCTGTGCACCATGATAGAACCAAGCATGTTGATATAAAATTTCATTTTGTTCGAGATATGGTTGAAAAGGGAGTTGTTAAATTGGTTAAAATTCCTACTCAATTTAATCCTTCTGATTGTGGTACAAAAGTTTTACCTTTGAACAAATTTAAAGGTTGTTTGGATATATTGAATATCACCGATAGTTGATCTTTGCAGGAACTGATCATTGCATATATATATATATATTTGAATCTGTTCTATTATGTTTTTCATTTTTCTTTTGCAGGAACTAAGGGAGAATGATACTGATTCTGGCTGATTCAAGAACTATAAGGTGAACTTCAAGTTTGGCAAGGTGGAGATTGTGAAGTTGTGTGCCAATACTTAAAGTTTAGCAAAAGCGTGTTTTTAACTTGTAACAGCTTGTCTCATCTGCACCGTACACGTGGTGCAACTGATTCTTCGTGTTCTCTGTCTTCTCTTTAACCAGTTTTGGTGCCCTTCTTGATTAAATCTCGTTCTCTTTCAGAATCTCTATAGAGAGATGGTTGTACTTAGATGTGTAGCTGTCAAGTTCTGAAAGTATTTTGTTGTAACATGATTTAGGGTTGAAAGAGGAAGATCTTTCTGGCAGTTGTTGTAATCTGCAACTTTTGGTGAGATCAATAAAGTTCTTGAGTCAGATCCACATTTGGTGGAGACTCAACGGGGGATGTATGCGTTAAAAGTGGTCGCCAAACCTCCGGACCCTTTGGGTAAAAATCTGTGTTCTTGCGATTATTGTTTCTGATTATATTGGTTTGTGGTTGATTTCTGGAAATTAAAAGTCGTGTAGATGGCTATGTCTTGTGCTGTAATGTTGGAGAAGTTAAATGTTGTGAAATTTATATGTTTGTGTTTTGGTGCTGTCTAGACGCTTAGCAGCATTGGTTTAGAAATAGTCTATCCAAATTGTATTTTAAAGTTCTTTTTATGAAGAATGAATGATTTTCCATAGTGTATTTTTTTTAATATTTTATAGAGGAACGAGAAAAGGTGTGCGGTTTTAATGTATTTCGAATTTCTGTTTCTTATAAAATTGGAAGCTGATGGACTGGACTACATAATGGAAAACTTTGTTACGATGTTGATTAGTTGTCGAGTATGTATTTTCTGTGCGAAAACTTTATCCTATCATGATAATTTTGAAGTTAATTGAACTTGAAGTTTTTGAAATATCATGTAGTTTGTTAAACCTATTTTAGTGCGAAGTATGTTTGTAATAGAGGATTATATTATTTTGTGTTTGTGTATTTTGTACGAAATTGGAGATCTTATATATATATATATATATTATTAAAATGTAATGGAGGAAACCGACACTGTTTATTTGTTAATTATCATCATAAGAACACTTGAAAAAGAAGAAATCAATTTTAGATGTCACATTAATTGAATGAGTATTAAGTTGATTAAAATGTTTTAATATGAAAAAGATCGATTTTACATTGATTTGATCAATGTGGAATGTTAATATTTTAAATAAACTAATCTGTTTATCATAATTCCTAATAGTGATTATATGATTCTCGTGAGAACAGCGAGAAGGTAATAAATTGGTAATTTATATTGTAACAAAAATGAAAAATAAAAATAATAAACAGGGGATATTATAACATCAACAAGAAAAGTTTAGTGTAAATAAACAATAGGTTTACAAATATAGCATTGACAAAGGGGACTACAATATTTGTAGTTGTTAAAGCGTGTTTATATCATATAGGGAATTACAATAAAAGTATTTTTAAATGCTCATACATACATAACTTTAGAAGAAAAACATAATTGTTTCAATTTAAATTGAAGTTATTTCACCCGCATTTTCTCTTCCATGTTTTGCATTCCCAATTATGTTGTTCGATGTCTTGAATATGTACAACGGATGGTTTGTGTGGGAGAAATATTTTAAAAATACGAGCTGGGACTCACTGTATTTAAACATAGGAAAATAGTGAGCTTTTTGTAGCATACAATTTTTATGTGACTTACGCAATATATAAATGAATGACTTACAATATGATGCTGTAATTTTTTACTTTCATGAACTTGAAAAGTAAATGTAGGAATATCGTGAATAGTCTACCCGTAATAAAGCAGTAGTGGATCGAATGATATAGGAGAAGGAAAAAATTGACGATAATCAAAAAGAAAATTACAATTGTGTATGTGTGCGAAACAACTCTGGTACTTGGAATAGGGTAATTGTGACGTGTTGGCCGAGGATATTCTAGTACTTCACTGCCATTAAAATTATATATCTGAATATTAAAATTTGATGGATCCGTGTAAGTTGTAACTGAATAGAAGTGAATATTTATTGTAAATGCATTTTTTTTTGTAAGAATTGAGAGATAGTATCTGTTGTTTTGTACTTGTAATTGTATCAATGTAACATCTCCATTGCCCGTAAAACAGTTATTGGAGAGCGTAATTTAGAACCAAATAGCACTGTGAAATTCTGTGGCAATCTCTATGAATGTATCATGAAATAGAAAATAAATATTCAATGTGTTAAATGTATTAATCATTTTGTGAGAACAAATTAAATATTTGGCATTTACAAAATTTCAATTTGAGTACCAACGTAAGAGTTTCTCCTGTGTCTTTGTAGCGTGTGGACGAACTTACAGTTCAAGTCAAGATGACACTGAGGTTGGTTATCACTAACAAAATAGTTACATGTTAATGCAAGTGTTATACATTGAATATTTTAATTAAGCGTAGGATAAATGTTAATTAATTGTTTTTGTGTAAAGAAACATATAAAAAAAGAAATGGGAGGATGAAATACATACCTTTTTGTGCGGTCAATTTTTAAAGCTGATAAACCAGACAGTTCAACTTCAAAGTTCCAATTTTGAATTCTTTTAAAAGCTATATAAAAGCCGAGTTGAACGTTATTCTTATTATAAAACTTGACCATCATAGTGCGAGCCATGATGATCCATTAAACTTTTGAAATTCAATTTGGAAGACTTCTTCAGTAGTAGGAAAGATGAAGTGGCCTAATATTGTTTCTTGTACCTGAAATCTACAAAATGTGCCTGGGATTTTCTGCTGGAAACAATTGTTGGTTAGTAGATAAAAACGAAAAATTAGGCTGTATAAAATAATATAATAAATAAATAATCCTTACTAATCTGGAAAATAGAAGTTCTATATATAGCTGTGCTTTCTTTAAATAGTGCAGGTAGTGAACAAAGTTGATTTCCATTCCTGTGGAGAAACAAACATATAATGTTTAGGATTGATTAGGGGTGTTTTTCGGACGGAATGGATTAAAAATTGGCGTTCCAAGTTCCGTTCCAAAAAACTTCGGAATCAAAATGTTGTTCCAAATTCGGTTCCAAAATTTTCGGAATACACAAACTTCATTCTAAACTGAAATTCGGAAATCTCGGAAAATTTTGAAAATTTCCAACATTTAATATTTTATTAAGATTTATAATAATTTTAAGTATATGAAAAATAAATTCAGGGAATTGAATGTCTGAAACTAAATGAGTTCAAAATTTCAATTAGTCAAAAATTATAATTAAAAGTTATAAACAACAAAAAATAACAAAATAACATCTATAAATTGATTTAACATAAACTTTTCATCATGATCCAAAAAAATAAAGTTAAAAACGATAACAATGCTAAAATTCTTGCATTTTTTCATCCTATAACTCCATGTAGATCTAACATTTTTTATTCAAAAATTTATTTTCTAATAAACAAACAGTATCACGTTTCAAAGTCCAAACCTGATGATCATACAAACAGTGAATAAGTAATGCAAACTTTGTGATACTACAACTGACAACACATTTGAATTCTTGATTTAATCTGAACTTTTTTTATAATATCTGATGTGTAAAATATTTTTTTTATCACACCAATTTACTTAACTTAAATTCGATGCTAAAATTGAAGTGATATTCTCTCTATTTTTAACTAAGTGAAAGTGTTACCCATTAATTATATGTCAAATTTCGTGTTAATAATATTTTACTATTATTAAATGTTGAATAAATTATTTTCTTAGATTTTATATTATTAATTGTAATGCAAATACAAAAATTTTTGGAATTTATTCGGAAAAAATCAGAATTTTCGAATTGAAATATGTTCAGAATACTTCGAAATCGGATATTCCAATCCAACTTGCAGCCCTAGGATTAATAATTTTTAGTCATCATGTAATCTCAAAATAACATCTCAAAACAATTCTTACTTTTTCGTTTCCATTTCTTAACAGGACTATTTGTAAAGCAAGAAATCCTCCTTAGAGGAATAGATATTTTGTATATATTCTTATCGTCTATAAGGAAAACGATTATCGATCGGAAAAGTTTTTGATATGGATTCATAAATGGCTATATATGGAAATGTAAAATCGGTTTCATCTAGAATATTAGTAGCTATTTAAATAAATAATTATTATTTTATGTATTATAATTTAGATATATAATTAATTATCCCAGATATTATTATGTATAAAATAGTTATTCATAATACCTCACTACAACAACAAAGTTAGCCTTTTACGGCGTGCATTGCACGCCGTAAAAAGCATTTTACAGTGTGCGGCTGCATGCCGTAAAAGGTCACGTCGTAAAATCTTATGGCTTGCATCACTGCACGCCGTGAAATGTTTTCACGGCGTGCAACAATGCACGCCGTAAATAGGCTGCACAATTTACAGCGTGCAATGTTGTTGATACCAATACAGTTTCCCTCTGACATCTCGATCGGGAAGACCTCTTAAGAGACCAAGTTCAAGACACTTTTAACTTAGATACTATGCTACGCACGCCGTAAATTAGAATTTGAAAAAAAAAAAATCCGTATATTATAATACCAAAAAACCTATAACAATAAAACAAATTATACACATTAATGCATATATAATAAATAAACGCGATTTCAATAACAAACAATATCTTAGTAAGAGTCAATACAATATACAAAAATTTAGATCTCACATTACTAAAAAATTTAAATAGAAATGTCAAAAGTGTATAGACAATTACTTCTAAAAAAACTTAAAATATCGTAAAAAAGAGTATCTATATCGAAGTTTTTTCTTTGACCAATAGTGCCGTGTCAAAAATAATCAACTTCTTGCACATCACATAAATAATAGAATTATAATTAATAAATTTATAATTATCATATGAAAAGTATATCAAAAAGTAAAGCATACATTTGTTGTGATTTCAACTAATCTACTTCGATGTACCTAATTGCCCATGAAATTGTACATCCTAATGCATCTTCAAGAAGAAAATGCTCACGTGCAGATATAAACTGACATTATCAATTACTTCAGTGACCCAGACTTTCCAACTTTCATTACCAAGGGGTACATGATGCAATAGATCATTTGGATTTGCTGATGCGTTTTCACCTTTTGCAACAACATCACCTTTCCCAAACCAAGATAACAATTTACATTTCTTATTTTGAAGGCTATCTAAATCATTCAAACTTTTGTCTCTAAGTTGTAAAATTAATATCAAATTGTAAAATTAGTTATTTTGAATATAGAAAAGTCTATGTAATATAAGATACATTCACTAATTATAGTTTTCCGCTTACATTATCTTCTTGTGTCGCACTTTTACCCTTTATTTGAAAAAAATCTTTTAATTCTTTAATTTCGTCTCTCAAATTTTGGAGTTGAGATTGCACGTTATGATTATGCACCAAAGCATTCAACTTTGAAGGAGTCGCACCAAAACCAAGACCTCCTTACACGTCCTCGACGTTCTGGACCAAGTACTTTTGCAACACTATCATCTTTTAGAGAGATTTTGCTTGGAGAGTTCACCATTTATGAATTCTTTTATTTTTTGCTGATATTATGAAATAAATTAATTCATCAAAATTAAATAAATATAAACTTTGAATGTCCCCCAAAAAATACCATAGTCAACATTTACCAGTATTTCTCCAGCTAATTCATCGATTGTTTCACCATTTTTTCGTGTGTGTCTTCGAATGTACACATCATCTCTCGTAATGGAATCAGGGTCTTCACTTTCAACACGTTGTAATTTTTTACACATTTTATATATGTGATATTTGAAGACATGATTTTTCAAACAAATTTAACATTTTTTTACCAATTCAGCTTCTAAGCGAGCAGAGCCTTTCTACTCGTTGTATGCATTATGATTTGACTAGCCCTTATCTTTTTGAATATTTCACTCTTTTCTTGGAAAATAAATAAAGGCTCACATCAATAACAAGCTATGATCATTCGCAAAAAACATTTAAATTCAAATGCATGCATTAAAAAAATATGTTTAGACAAAAATTTCTACATAATCTCCCCTAAAAATTGGACTTACCAAACCTATAGAGGGACATCACAATATTATAAACAATCAACACTTAACCACAATGACTCAAAACATCAACCATAACTCAATCAAACCACAACGTTATCAACTACTCCAAAAACAATCTCCAACTCCTCGACATAACAATTTCATCAGCTAATAGAATTTAAATCAATATGCAATCCAATAATTCAACATATCAAAGAATTTGTTGTTTTCAAGTTAAGCAATGGTACCTTGTATGGTTGAGAATTGTGATCTTTGACAAATGCTTGCCATTCTTCCATTGAGCTAACATTATCGGGCTTGAGGAGAGCAGCAGCTCTTGTGATGCAATCTGTCATTCCTAAGTTATTGATTTCTTTAAGACCATTAGATCTATGATCTCGCCAATGCTTTCCCGATTTTTGCATGATGTACTTTTTCTGACAATTATCAACGTCAAACTTTTGCTGCATCAAAATACACATCATTAATAGTAATTCAACTTAAATCATATATGTGAATTGAAGTTATTATCACTTGTACATGCTCCCATATGTCATCAAGAAAACTTCAGTTGATATCTTTCTAACTTTTCCCTGAAATTGGTATAAGTTCTCTTGCAGTTGTTCCAAGAAACGATGACAACTTATTTGAACCTTTACAAATTGGTTGACTTCTTTCATTAAACTCTATAGTTAAATTTTCACCTTTCCCCCTATTGAGATAACTCAATTTTGCTCGACCTCTTCCCTTATTTCCATTTTCAAGCAAAATTATTTCCCTAAAGGGCTCCCCTAAGCCACCAAAGAAGCATGACAGTAGAATTATTCTGCTAAATACCCAAAATTTGATCGATGGATATACTAAGTGGGCTATAAAAAATGTTGCTTTAGTGTTGCCAGCCACACCCTACTTAGGTTCGATCTGATATGGTCTAAACAAAGCATTCGACCACAAACGTCCCCTAAGGAATTTCGGGCCCGACTATGATGTTTCTAAGCCTACTCCAAAGTAGAACTCGACATACGGGAGTGGAGTATACATGTTCAACCTCAACACTACTATTGATGTGATACGGCAGAATGCCAATGCACTTAGGGCCAATGTGAGTGAAATACACCCTTGGCATTTGTACGAACACAATTTCTGGGTGCTGGGGTACGAACAAGGACGATCTACGAAGAAGGAAAAGACAAAATTCAACTTGAAGAATCCACCATTGAGGAATACTGTAGTAATTTCCCCTTATGGGTAGACAACATTAAGATTTGTGGGAGATAATCCAGGAGTATGGGCCTTTCATTGTTATATAGAACCTCATGTGCATATGGGAATGAGAGTTGTTTTTGCAGAAGGTGTTCATAATTTTAAGAAGATTCCTAATGAGGTTCTTGCCCGTGGTTTAACTGGGAAAATGTTGATGCATATGTGCACAAGTGAGATAACTAGCAGAATGTTTAAATTCACAGTTTTCAAGAATGTTTTCTTGTGTGAAGTCTTATAGTGTGACAGCCTTGGTGCTGACAAACTTTATGCATTATTAGCAAGATGCTTTCATCCACATGATGTTGAAGAATTTCTCTTATCGACAATCTGTTGATGATTTGCAAATTAGTTTTCCTCGAAAGGGTGAATATCGGGTTATTGTTGATAGCTCCCTCGAACAAGGTATGCCTACAATCATTACTTATAACTTGAGGAGTAAATTAGGAAACATTTTAGTCATTCATAAACCATCCAAATGAGCTTTGGAATGATGGTTTGCAGGACTATCTAAACCATACTAAAAACATTATGATAATTTGTCAATTTCTTTTTTAATGCATATCCTAGGGCCTTTATATCACATGGAGACTTGAACTATAATATGAACTTTTAATTAGTGAAATTCATCCTTTTGGCCTCCCTTCTTATTATTAGCCTTTGATACAACTAGACCACAATCCACTAGCACCACCACCACCTCCTCCTCCATCAATGCAAACACTGCCACCACAGCCACCACATACAGTATTGCACAAAGATTAAAACTTGGAATTTCTAAGAAAGGTTCAAAAAGCCTCCACTTCAAATGGCTCACTTAGCCGCTCAAGCAGTGGAAAACACCCACAAGAAAGTGGTTGCCCAAATTTGTGGAAATATATGCGCTAACTAAATTTTCTCTTTTTTCATCAATCATAGTCACAATATTTGTTCATCAGAAGAAAGCTGGAAGAAGAGAAGGATAATGAACTAATCTCAAAGCAACCTTAATCTACTCTCTGTTGTCGCCGCTACCTGCTATGTAATAACTTGATAATTATAACTCCCGCCATAATCGCCTCCCTGCTCTCACCGTCGTGTAACTAGGTTTTGGGAAATGGGTATTCGGCTACTGAGGAAGGAAGAGGGAAGAAGAAAGCGGGAAGGAAGAGGAGAAATGGGAGTTATTGGGCTGCTGAAGAAGAAGAATCAGAAGATGCTATGGTAGAAAGCCGGAAGAAGAGAGGAGAAGTTGTTGTGGCACGTCCTAATGTAAAATCTTACCTGTGCCACGAGTATTAACTTAGCATTTTCACTGCGTGCTTTGCACACCATGTTTGTTCTATGTTTCTTACTTTGTGCATAGGCACACCATGTTTGCTACCATATTTTACGGTTTGCAATTTTGCACGCCGTTTACTGGGTACACTTTTGCAATTTTACGGCATTTTTATTTTGCACGCCGTAAAAGGTGGTAATCCATGATAGTTTATGGTGTGCTTATAATGCACGCCGTAAAAAAATCTTTTTTTATGGCATTCAATTTTTGCACGTCGTAAATGCATACCATAAAAGCTCACTTTTGTTGTAGTGCCTATTTCAAAGATATTTTAATTATCAGTAAATAAGTAGTAGTAGTAGAAGAAGAAGAAGAACTTACGGCGTTGAGATGAGAAAGTCGTGTGTTCTTAGAATATATAGACAGAGTTCACAAAGTAGTGATTAGAAAAAATAATAGATTCACAGAGATTAATAAATGGCCATGTATGAAAATTTAGCATTGGTTTCATCTAGAATGGTAGATGGCAATTTAGTTAAATAATTATTATTAAATTTATTATAAGTTAGGCATATAATTAATTGAGCTGCCCATTTGTATCTTTAGCATTGCTAGGAAGAACAATTTATTATTATCAGGGAGATATTGCTAGAAAAAGAAATGAAGTTATAGAGCCAAATGATTGATTTGCTATTGCAGAGCTCTATTTGTTTCTGTATATGTTTTTGAATGAGAAAAAACATTGAAGACAACTTCTTGATCAGCCATAATCTTATATCAAATCTGCCTCAAACTCTAGAAAATTTTGTCTTAGCTAGGATATTGGAAAGATGCAACTTAGGAACTCTAGTTACAACCACAACCAACATTTACTTATGATAGCTACTTACTATTACAATAGAATTTATTTTCCAACATGTTGCTTCCATTAATAAAATCAGTGAAGGAAGTGCATTAATTCCAACACTCACCGTTAATGAACTTTCTTCACAGTCCCAATGAGCTCCCTCAGATAGAAGTGCTTTCCTTTTGGTAGTGCCTTAGTGAGAACATCAACTATTTGATCCTCTCTCATGCAATATTTATGCTGGACTTCTCCTTTTTCAATTTCTTCTCTAATAAAATGATACTTGATAGCAACATGCTTCGTGTGATCATGATTGACTGGATTTTTGGAAATGGCTGATTTGTTGTCACAATGAATCACAGTCCCATCTACCTGTTTCTGCTTAATATCTTCAAGAATTCATCTAAGCCAAATTGCTTGAGAAGTTTCCTTTGTTGCAGCAACTTATTTCGCTTTGGCAAACGATTGAGCCAAAAAAAAAATTTCTTTGAAATCCATGAGCATGCTGCTGAACCAAAAGAAAAAACATAAGCTGAGGTGCTTTTCCTGTCATCAAGACATCCAGCCCAATAGTTGTATGTGTACCCAATAAGACTTGAATTTTCTGCTGTCTTGTAAACGATACGATAATCCAATGTGCCTTGTAAATATCTAAGCACTCTCTTTGAAACTCCAAAATGAATTTAACTTGGCTTTTACATGTACCAAGAGAGTAAACTTGAAGCAAACATAATGTCTAGCCTTGTAGCAGTAAGATACAAGAGATCACCAACCAAGCTTCTATACTTTGTGGCATCTGTCTTCTCTGCTTCATCTTATTTAGAGGAGTAGTTATTGGTTTGCAGCCAAGTAAATTGAAACTTTTAAGAATGTTTTCTGCATAATTCTTTTGAGAAATTAAGATCCCATTTTTAGTTTGAGAAGCTTCAATTCCCAAAAAATAATGAAGCAACCCCAAATTACTCATCTCATAGTACTCAGCATATCTTTCTTGAACAGCTGGATCATGTGTTCATCATTGTCAGTGAAGATTAAATCATCCACATAAATTAAGACAATAAGAATAGAAACTTCTCTATGTGTGTGCTCACTTTGAGTTTTTAGGAAACCTTTCCGGTCAAAGCACTTATCAATTTTAGCATACCAAGTTCTTAGTGCTTGCTTAAGCCAATAAAGAGCTCCTTTTAGTTTATAGACTTTATCTTCATTCCCTTTAAAAAGAAAACCTTGGGGCTGCTTAGCATAGACATCTTCCTTCATAACTCCATTCAGAAAAGAAAACTTTACGTCAAGTTGATAAATTTGCCAATTATTTTGGGCAGCAACTGCAATCACAGTTCTAATAGTTTCAAGACGTGCAACTGGAGTGTAAGTTTCTGAGAAATCAATTCCTGGATTTTGAGTGAAGCTTCTAGCCACAAGTCTTGCTTTGTGATTTTGAATACTCCCATCTTGATTGTATTTTGCCTTGTAAATCTATTTCACCCCCAATGACTTTTCTATCCTTTGGAAGATCAACAAGCTCCAAGGTTCTATTTTTCTCAATCATCTGTATCTCCTCATTCATTGCTTTCATTCAATCTTTGCGATGGTATAACGATTTTAAGGGACTTTTTAGGTACTGCTGAACATAACCCAACCATAAAACTAAAAAGAAAATATTGGAGATTAAAGATGACAATGAATAAGGAGCCCGTATGTGTTCTTGCTTTCTACTCTTGTAGCTAAAGCATGATCCCCCTCAACAAGTGAAGCTGCCATTACTACATTTATTTATTGCTTACTACTTTGTTCACCCATAGCGTGGGAAAGCTTTTAGATCTTTAGCTCAACTAGTTAGGCTAATAGGATAGAAAGTTTTAGAAGGTAATATCTTTATCTTGTATATAAAATTTTCTCCTATCTTTAACTAAGGCATATCAATACCTGAAATTACTCATTATCATTGTAATATTAATAAGATTGAGAGAGTTCCTAGTATCTTTTAAGGTTCCCAGTTGATTCTAGAAAGTTGGTTGACGATTCATTCAGTTAATGCTTTTGCTCCTAGAAAGGAATAGTACAAACAATTGTATTTATAAAGAAATTCACCCGTGGTCAACTAACCTAACATGAGTTGAATGGAACTGCTTCTATTCAATGGTTCAAGATATAAATTTCTTCTCGGAGCAAGAAATAAATGTGCAACAACAACATTAACAAAAATAATGAAAAACTTCTACCACGATGAAGTCAAGATTTGATAGTGCTACTGAAATAGAATATATATAGTCCCTGTATCGTACCGATTAAATTCTAAATTTTAATTTAAGTCAAAAATCAATCTCAATCACATATTTCTTGGATCCCACAACTTTTCAACCCATATCCCATTAATCAAAATTTAATAAAAATCTGATTTTAATCTCTACCAAATAGGGGCTTATTGTAAAACTATCCCATTGCAAGTGAATGCATACATCAAGTAACATATCAGCATGCAAGTCATTTGTATAAAAATAATACTACTCCAACCAAAAGAATTAGACTAAGCCCATGTTTGGTCGAGGAAAAATTTCTCTTCAAATTCATTTTCAACCGTCCATTTATATGGGACCCACTTTACACTTTTCAACAATTTTGCATAAATACATTAAAAAATTTCTCCAAATTCTCCTATCTCCTACACCAAACAGGCTAACAATTTAAAAAATTTCAAGGTGAGGAACAGAGAATAGATTAATTTTCACTTACTCCACGAATTTTAAGTTAAATCTCTAGGATTCATTTGTTCCATAGTAAAAATCTTATTTTGATGCTCCATTTACACACAAACCTGGAAGGAGATTGGATCTTTAGTTTGGCTCTGGCTTAATCATAAAAAGCATAACACATAAAGGTTTCATTTCAATATGTAAATAGAAGGAAATTTTTTAAACAATAATTCAAAATTTGGGCTTTCTCTCTTATTTTGTGACTTTCAATTTTGAGTTTCAGAAGAGAAACACTCCAAGTTCGTAGTATGTTATTTGATGTTGTTTTTAGGTAGGCGTACTAGTTTAATTCAATATCTAAGCATCTAGAAGAGCATAATCATATACGATAATAACCTATTGGTTTATCAAGTTTGATTCAGCTGTCTCACTGAAATCCCATTTGAAAGAAAGAGGACTTTCGTCCTATGGCTTGCAGCAGCACTCTGAAGACTTTAAGAGGAAATGGGAAAATAAACTAAGTCACGTTCTCTGAGCAGATTCAGCAAGTCTCTTCACATCTTCAAGCATATTAGTATGATAGAAACTTCAAACTTGAAGATCATAATTAACTTTACCAGTCTGTTAACGCACTAACACATCTCATTGAATATAATGATCTTGAAAACATATGTAACCTCAAGAAAGATGTAAAGCTTAATGTGTTGGCGTGAGTCTCTCAATTAGCCAGCTATGGAAATCTTAGATTTAGGAATCCCTTCATTCAAGGGGCAGACATGGTTGTAGCCGTAAATATTGTATAGACATAGAATAGCTTCCTAAAATAGTTTCTTGTATCTGTATATCTTGTACTCAGTTTTTATGGTATGGATATGAAAGAAAAGTTACATTTGACATGGTATCAGAGCATGATCTTGGGTTCCCTGTTTTTTTATCAGGCAGGGGTCAAGATTTTGCTCAGCCTCCATGGCTGAATCCACCGAAAACACCTTGATAATCTAACATAAAAAATGACGGAGGTTTTGTCAAGGGTCCAGACCTCTTCCTCTCCCATCACTGATTCCCCGATAGTTCCAATCAGCATCAAGTTGGATGGTTCCAACTATGGATTATGGTCCCAGGTTATTGAGATGTACATCTCAGGAAAAGACAAACTGGGATACATCAATGGAGACTACCTACAACCACCAGAAATTGACCCCTCCTTTGGTAAGTGGCGAACTGAGAATGCCATGGTGAAAGGTTGGTTGATCAACTCCATGGACCATTCCTTGGTCGTGAACTTTATTCGCTATCCAGCAGCTAAGCAGGTATGGGATTCTGCTGCCACAACATACTTTGATGGAACTGACACCTCGCAGGTATACGAGCTCAGACCTCCTGTATCTCGAATGAAACAAGCAGGCGGATCTATAGAAAAATACTATAACGATCTACAGGGTTTGTGGCTAGAGATCGATTTTCGTCGACCAAATCCAATGAAATGTGCAATTGACATAAAGAGCTACAACTCCATTTTACAGGAGGAGCGAGTATACACTTTTCTTGACGGACTAGATGATCGATTGGATCATGTTCGGAACGATGTTCTTCGCTTGAAACCTTTCCCTTCAATTGAGCAGGCATATGCTCACGTTCGAAGGGAAGATCTCCGACAATCTGTGATGATATCGGGAGCAGAAGCAGTGGCTAATGGTGCTATTATGGCCATCAAAGGCATGAAATCTGGCCAGTCACAAAGGTCTGGGTCCTTCCCACGATCCAAAGGTCATTCTGATGGGAATAAGTGCACTCACTGTGGGAGTACAAAACATACTCGGGAAACTTGTTTCAAATTACATGGCTACCCAGATTGGTGGCACGAATTACATGCCCGAAAGAAACGAGATGCTCCTGCAACTGAAGACATCCCAGGTCGAGCAGCGGTGGCCACGGCTGGAACTCAACTCTCTCTTATTCCCATGGCTGAACCTTCTACCTCAACCCCAAATCAAGGTAATTGTGGTTAAGTTTTTTATAGCTCTACTACTCAGAATGATGGTGCCTGGATTATCGACTCCGGAGCGACGGATCATATGACATTTGATCCAAATGACTTCTCCAACACAACTCAGCCACGGAGGACTTGCATTTCCAATGCCAATGGGGCTACTTACCCAGTCACAGGGGCTGGAACCGTGCCCCTGTCTCCCTCTCTCTCTCTAGCTCACACACTCCTTGTTCCATCTCTCTCCAACAAGTTGATGTCTGTGAGTCAAGTTACTGAAGAGCTTAATTGTGTTGTGCTGATATACTCTACTTTTTGTCTTCTTCAGGATGTTCTCAGCAAGGAGATTATTGGGCATGGTACTAGGAGGGGAGGACTGTACTACCTTGATAACTTCAGCCCAGGCAGAGCAAATTACACGCACCATCAAACCAGTAGCCATGAACGACAGATTTGGCTATGGCATAGGCGGTTGGGGCACCCATCATTTGGCTATCTTCGGCATCTACTCCCATCTTTATTTTCCTGTTTGCAGAATGTGGACTTTAACTGTGATATATTTATCAAGGCTAAAATCCAACGAGTTTCTTATCCAGTTAACTTGAATAAAACTAATACTCCATTTGCATTGATACACTCCGATGTGTGGGGACCATCCCCGATACCTACTTCCTTTGGTCACCGTTGGTTTGTAATTTTTGTTGATGATTGTACTCGAATGAAAAGGCTCTATCAGTTAAAAACCAAAGATGAAGTTTTCACCATTTTTCAAGCATTTCATGCCATGGTTCAGACTCAATTCTCCTCCAAGATAAAAATTCTTCGTTCCGATAATGGTGGCGAATTCATCAACCAAAGATTTCAGGCCTATTTCCAACAACATGGCCTCCCCCATGAGACCTCATGCTCTCAAACACCACAACAAAATGGTGTCGCCGAGAGGAAAAATCGGCATATTTTGGAAACATCTCGTGCCCTACTCCTTGGTGCAATGGTGCCGAGTTGCCATTAGGGGGATGCTATGGCCACTGCCGTGTACTTAATCAATCATATGCCATCTAAAATTTTACACTTTAAAACTCCCTTACAGATCCTCTCTACTCATATATCCCTTCCTTCAATATTGATGCTTCCTCCTAGAGTTTTCGGGTGTGTTGCTTTTGTCCACCTCCACAAGAATCAATATACCAAACTGGACCCATGTGCTCTTCGGTGCTTATTTTTGGGATATGGTTTACAAAAAAAAGGCTTCCGGTGCTATGACCCCACTACCAACCGAACCTATATCACCATGGATGTTACATTTCTTGAGTCCGAGAATTTCTATCCTTCACCGGCACCCAATTCTTCCCTTCAGGGGGAGACTCAAGTAGAAGAGACGAATTGGTTGATGGCCCATGTGGGTGAGCGTGGAACTGGAAATAGAGAGGTTGAACCGCATGAGGTACCACCAGAGATTGAATATGTCGAATCTGGAAATGAAGAAGCTGAAAATGAAGAAGTAGAAAATACAGAGTATCCTCAGTCCCCTCATTCCTCAGTACCCAAAGACCCTTCTCCTCCTGAGAATCTTCCTGAGGTAAGTACTTCTGCTGCACCTTTACATGCTAATATTTTGGATTCCTCTACTGACTATGTGTTGCCTTTTAGACACAATCGTGGGAAACCACCGAACAGATACAGCCCAGATGAAGAAGGAAGGAAGTCCAAGTACCCAATTGCAAATTATGTATCTACTCAAGGTCTGTCCAAGCCGCTCAAGACTTTCACTCAAACACTATCATCCTGCCATATTCCCAGTAGTGTTGAAGAGGCATTATCTGATCCAGAGTGGGCGCAAGCAATGCAAGAAGAACTAGAAGCCTTAAAGAAAAATAATACCTGGAAATTGGTCCCATTACCGGAAGGAAAAAAAATTAGTGGTATGCAAATGGGTGTTCTCGATAAAATACAAGGCTGATGGATCAATTGACCGATACAAGGCAAGACTTGTGGCGAAGGGTTTTACCCAAACATATGGCATAGACTACTCAGGAACCTTCCCACCAGTAACTAAATTGAATACCGTTAGAGTCTTACTATCTCTTGCAGCAAATTTGGACTGGCCACTACATCAACTTGACGTGAAGAATGCATTCCTTCACGGAAACCTTGATGAGGAGGTATTCATGGATGTTCCGCCAGGATATACAGGATCGGCTGGGAACAAAATTGTTTGTAAATTTTAGAGGGAATTATATGAACTAAAATAGTCACCGCGAGCATGGTTTGGCCGACTTAGTTCAGCTATGAGGAAGTATGGCTATCTCCAAAGTAACTCTAATCATACTCTCTTCTTGAAACACCGACAAAGCAATGTGACAGCATTAATAGTCTATGTGGACGATATGATAATTACGAGGGACGATGCTGATGAGATCTCGAGGCTACAAGAACAATTGTCTACTGAATTCCAAATGAAGAACTTGGGAGGGCTTAAGTATTTTCTGGGAATAGAAGTGGCGAGGTCAAGAAAAGGCATATTCCTCTCTCAACGAAAATACGTACTAGACTTATTAACGGAAGTGGGATTACTAGAGTGTAAACCCGTGGATACGCCGATTGTGGAGAACCATAGGCTTGGAGAATATTTGGACCAGGTTCCAACTGATAAGGTGAGGTATCAAAGACTAGTGGGGAAGCTCATTTACTTATCACACACTCGTCTAGACATTGCTTATGCCGTAAGTATGGTAAGACAATTTATGCATAATCCGAGTGAAGACCATATGGGTGCCGTAATTTGAATTCTCCGCTATCTAAAGTCATCACCAGGAAAAGGATTAATGTTCTCCAATAGTGCTCATCTGAATATTGAAGGGTACACGGATGCAGACTGGGCTGGGAATATCTTAGATAGAAATTCTACTTCAGACTACTTTAGATTTGTGGGAGGAAACTTAGTTACATGGAGGAGTAAAAAGCAGAAGGTGGTAGCTTTATCCAGCGCTGAAGTTGAGTTCCGAGGCATGGCGAAAGGAGTATGTGAACTTATTTGTCTTAGAGGTTTGCTAAAAGAGATCGGTTTTCCTCCTGACTCTGTAATGAATTTATTATGTGATAACAAAGTTGCCATCGACATATCTCACAACCCAATTCAACACGATCGCACCAAGCACGTGGAGATAGACCGACATTTCATCAAACAGAAGCTGGAAGAGAAGATCATTCAGTTCCCTTTTGTGAAATCTGAAGATCAGTTAGCTGACATTCTTACCAAGGCAGTTTCCAGCAGAAACTTCAATGACTCACTTGACAAGTTAGGTGTTAGAGATATCTACACCAACTTGAGGGGGAGTGTTGGCGTGAGTCTCTCAATTAGCCAGCTATGGAAATCTTAGATTTAGGAATCCCTTCATTCAAGGGGCAGACATGGTTTAGCCGTAAATATTGTACAGACATAGAATAGCTTCCTAAAATAGTTTCTTGTATCTGTATATCTTGTACTCAGTTTTTATGGTATGGATATGAAAGAAAAGTTACATTTGACATAATGAACTGTTAGCTGAAATTATAGTCACCCAAAATTATAAGATAAAAACACATACTATATTAGCTGGTGATTGAATTTAAACACACAAAAAGCTTAGATATATTGTACATGAAGGCTAAACCCCATTCAGAAAATACATATGATGCAGTAGTAAAAATGCTAGCACAATGAAAAGGAAATAAACACGGAACATTCATATCAACAAAAACATACAAAGCAAAAGGCCTAAGCTAAAGACAAAGTGTATCATGGTTCAAATCCATAAACATTTGGTAAACTTATTTATAAACAACACATTTTCTCAAATTACTTTTGACCACACATATTTCTCAAAACCACTTTCAAATTATATATTTTACCTCGAAAACATTACATTTTTTGTTTATAAAAAAAAAAAACTTTTACCAAAAATACGAAAGCTGGAAATAGACAACAAACAATAAAATCCAATTAATATGAAAAACCAATAGGACGGAAAGCCCGTGGTATATTCCTAATCCTCCTCCATTTGGTAACCGTATTTTTTTTATTTATAAACCAATTTATAAATTGCACAATTTCTCAAACCACATTTTAACCACAAACATTTTCTTTCTCCACTTTTCAACCACGCACGTTACCTCGAAAACATAAATAAACCAATTTATAAACCACACTCATTTACCAAACAAAGGCTAAATTAGTATATTAGCTGACTAAGATAGATTTCAAAAACTGAAGAGAGCTGATAATGAATAAACTCGAAATTTTCACAAAACAAGACAACCCAAAAAATTGCTTTTAGCAAGATGGAAACTCAAAGGGTAAACAACAACAATGGTCCCCCAATGTTTAGATTTTGCCATTTATACCCTCAAATTCACCAAACGTTACAAAAATGGTCCATGCCGTTATATTTTGTTAATTCTGACCGTTAATTGCACTATTTGACCTTATTTTTCATATTTTCATAAGGGCATTTATGTCTTTATCTAATTTTCCACATATTTTATATCCAATTGAAAGGTTGTATCTAGATAACATCCTTGGAATGAAAATGTTTTGACATATTAAGTCCCTAACATACAAACGTTTGGCATATTTTGTCCCTAACTTAGAAACGTTTGACATCTTTAGTCCCTAACATATTAATTCACTGTTTGACACCCATTATTTCAAATAATGTGATTTTTAATTGTAATTTTTTGAAGAATTTGTGGTTAAAAAGCAAGATTTTTTTTATTTACGTCTAAATTATTTTATTAATTGAAAACATCATTTTTAAAAAAACTCATTTTCAGCCGCACTTTGTAATTTTTTTGAAGAATTTGTTGTTAAAAATCAAGATATTTTTTTATTTACGTCTAAATTATTTTATTGATTGAAAACATCATTTTTTAAAAAACTCATTTTCAACCGCACATTCTATAAATAAAATAATCTATGAATTTTTTTTTATCGACATGTTGAACTATTATTATGGTGAATTCTTGTTAAATCTTTTATTAACTTTAAAATCAAAAATAAACTTCAATTTTTCCCTAAAAAAAAAAGAATAAACTTCAATTTTTTCTGTTTGATTTCAATTCGATCGGCTCAGTTACATTTTTTGTCAGCCCCTAAATATTTTTTATTCAATTCCTGATTTTTTTATCCAAATCAAATAGTATGACATATTGTTGTTGAATTTTAATTAATCAATCTCTGTAAATTAATAAGCCACTATTTAAACAATTATTTATAAATTTATGTATAGATAACTTTATTTATTAAATGTGAGGTTTAAAATGAGTTTTAAATAAAAATGAAGTTTTTTCAATCAATAAAATAATCTAGACGTAAATAAAAAAATCTTACTTTTTAATCACAAATTCTTCAAAAAATTACAATTACAAATCGCATTATTTGAAATAATTAAAATTACAATGTATGTTGAAAATGAGTTTTGAAAAAAATGATGTTTTCAATCAATAAAATAATCTAGACGTAAATAAAAAAAAAATCTTGTTTTTTAACCACAAATTCTTCAAAAAAATTAAAATTACAAATCGCCGCATTATTTGAAAAAAACATTGAATTAATATCTTAGGGACTAAAGATGCCAAAAGTTTGTAGGTTAGGGACTAAATACGCCAAATATTTGTAGGTTAGGGACTTAATCCGCCAAAATATTTTCATTCCAGGGATGTTATCTGCATATAACCTTTCAATTAGATATAAAATATGTGAAAAATTAGATAAAGACATAAATGCCCTTATGAAAATTTGAAAAATAAGGTCAAATAGTGCAATTAACGGTTGGAATTAAACGGCAGGGACCATTTTCGCAACATTTGGTGAATCTGGGGGTGTAAATGCCAAAATTTAAACGTTGGGACTATTTTTGCAAGAAACCCAAACGTTATGGACCATTTGTGTTGTTTACCCAAACTCAAAACGTAAAATAAATTACAATTATACCATCCAAATGAATGCTGGAAAGAGACTACAAACAATGAATATCGGCTATTATGCAAAAACAATTGCAAGACAAATCCACTGTAGATTACTACAAATTATAAAATAGACTCCCTAGGATAGGTTTCAAAAACTAACGGGAGAAGATAATGAGTCAGATACTAGAGAATTTCAAAATCAAAACAACAGAAAATTGAATTGATCAAGATGGAAACTCAGAACAATCCAAAATCGAAATGGTATAAATATAAAATATAATTCCTGATAAAAGGATATTATCATTGAATTGAGAGAGGGGTACGAAATTTGTGACTAGTCTTTTCCCAGTACACCCTCTGCGTTGCTTTGCTTGTATACTTTGACACAAGGGAGACCAATAATGCTACATGTACAAGGAATCTCACAAGGTGGTTGACAATTTAGAGCAAAAAATCTTAAGTAACAATAGGAATTACCCGCTACCCTGCACCCACTTTCAAAATCTCAGCATCATTTCTTGGGCTTAATGATACCCCTCCCCCCACCTCTCACCTCTGCCTTAATTCTTCCCCCACATCTCGCCTCTTCCATTCATCGACAAACCTCCTCTCCAATAATTTCCGACCATGTCACTGTGTTCCGACCACATTCCGGGTCATCCACTGATTATCGAAAATTTCCAGGTCCGTCCACTATTGTCGAAGCACTGCTTTGAGGAAGTGAAGAACTACCATTGATTTAATCTACTGCCTAAGTTCGGCACGTTTTTCAATTAGTTCTATGTTATTTTTTTGGTTGGTTACTACAGTGAACTTCCATTGTGTTGTTTTTGTGGTTGGCTAAGTAGGTGGGTTAATGATGATTTGGGCAAAAAAAAAAAATCATAACTTGTAGTATTTGGGTTTAGAATATGTTGGGCAGAGCTGCAGTGATCTTCCATTGTGTTGTTTGTGGTTAGCTATGTAGGTCGGTTGATGACGAGATGGGCCAAAAAAAAAATCATAACTTATAGTATTTAGGTTTAGAATATGTTGGGCAAAGCTCCAGTGAACTTCCATTGTGTTGTTTTTGTGGTTGGCTATGTAGGTTGGTTGATGATTATTTGGGCCAAAAAAAAAATTCATAACTGGTAGTATTTCTCCTTTAACGAAATCCATCTTCAGTTTCAAGTTTTAGAACTTCAGCAACATGATTTGAGTTCGAATTGTTAGTCAGTTAGAAACATTATTGAGCATAGCAATTACATTAATTTATTGAGCAATTGGTATTATTTTTTCTTTATGTTGATACTTAATTTATGCATTCTGTTTCATCAGTCTATGCAATTATTTAAGATGATTGAAATGTTTGTTTATTGTATTGGTACGAACATAATATGAAAGGGAAGAACTATGGAATTTGTCACTCTTGTAGACAAGCGGAGCATTGGTTGGAAAATTGCCCAACGAAGAGACGTTGCCCTAGATGTGGAGATGGCTTCTTGAAGTTGTTTGAGGTTGAGAAAAGGACGGAGAACATAGGACACTTGTTCTTCTCTTGTAGCCGGCCTTGTTGATACTTCGATTGGCAAAAGGGGGAATTGAGTAAAAGCGTTGAAAAAACGAAGGAGTCGAAAGAGAAGAACATTGAGGAGTTGACTCGACTACTTCAAACGTGTGCGCGGATATCCCATGAAGACAATGTCGAAATAAATGTAATCATGATTCGTAAGAGTGAAGGATATGATGGGAATGAAAAAGGAAAGGAGAAGGTGGAAGAATGATGTAATTGTAGGAAATATGTAGTAACGAGTTGATTGTTTGTTGTTTTATTGTATGAGGAGTATACTAAGCCCTTGTTTGAGCCTCATTATAATCAAATTATTTGGGAAAATGTATTTTGGAATAGTGACTTTTGGAAGAATGTTTGGTTTAAAATAAGAGAGAGAAAAATATAATATTATTTTATTGGAGAATGTGTGATTAAAAATAAGAGAGGGAAAAATGTATTAAAATTTAATGGGTACCAAATAAGGGCTAATGTTTAATGTATTTGTGTCCAATGCATGTAATTTTCTTAGGTTATTTGTTTCCAATCCATCAAATATGAGCATAAGCAAGGATTTTCATGGCTTATTAAAGCATTTCCATTGTGAACTATAGTCATACATGCCAACTAATTGCTTAGTTTATTTCTTAGATGAAGGCAAAGAACCTATGGTACCAACTATAGTCATGCATGCCAACTAACTTTCTTCCAAATTTCCATAGTCATTAGTTCCTGTTAAGAAATGAGTTTGCACCATCTAAGAATCGATACAAAACTTGGGGACACACGACACGAGCATTTTACTAAAAATTAAAATTCATAATCAACTAAAATAAAGTCTTAGTCACACAAAACATCAGAGAATGTTTGCTCTTTAAATAAAGTGGAAACATTGCTCCACCAATATAGCATACAATTCATGATTAAGTAAAATAAACTCATTAGTTCACACAACATACAATGTTGAAACCAATAGTTCAAGTTCCATTATTGAATTCCCTCGCATTTGATAAGTGTGCGCATTCGTCATCCGTGCGATGTTGTGTTGAGTATATTGGCATAAGCGGTACATTTATCCCATGAGGTATATTCAGAGTGCCTCCGTAAGTTCCACCCCACTGATGTACTAGAGGAACCCGTGAATAAAATGATTAAATGATTAAACGATTAAATTAAAAAATTATTGCAAGGCCACATATACAACAAGAAAACAAACCATTAGTTGGTGGGAGTAGCTGAATTGATTGAACATTTGAAATTCGAGTTCTCGTGTCAGCTGAATGTTGGAAGAAATATCTTCATCAGTGCTTTGGATTGTTCTTATCCCCTTAGTACATTTTGAAGATACCTGGTTCATATTAAAAATAAATTCTATGAGCATTTTATTTATTAAAAATTATAAATGTTCATGTGAGCGAGCACAAGTACATGATCACATACCTTGGATTTCTTCGTATTTGCCTCCAACGGTCCCTTTTTTTCACAACTTCCTTGGAACCCCTTTATTTTTGTGCACTGAGGATCCAGAATTCTGACAGATTTTGTATTCTCAACCATTCCACCTTCTAAGCCTACTCGAACCTTGCTCTGCGATAGATGTTTGCTAGCATAACTTATTTTCCCCATGGATAGGCCATTCATACGATTCTCTATCCTTTCCATTAACTCCTAGGTGTGTGATTCGTTTTCTGCTAACAAATTTTCCATCTTCTTAAATGTTTACACAACTTATCATATCTCAATTGAGCAAGACTGTTAATCCATCCATTGTAATTTATGTTCATCCGTGTGTATGCTCTGACCACACCTCTTCTCCATCTCCTAAGTACATACCTCACTGGAAGTAATTCCACTTCATCACGTATCAATAATGTGAAAGAATGTCTACAAACTATCCTTCTAAACTCAAACAAATGGCATCTGCATATAACGTGACATTTCTCCCTATCATACATAACTGTGAACTCCTTTCTTTTTGACATTCGATGTAATTTGATTTGTTCTTGAACAACGTATTTTTTTTCCATCATACCCTTCTTCAATGGACATGACATCGCAATACACTTTCCTAGTAAGCTCCTCTTGGAACTCTTTAAATTTTGAAATTGTGTAAGCTTGTTGGAATTGTTTTTCTATACCAAAGTGTGTTGCACATGGGACCATCGGAGAATACAACTTAAAATCTGTATGGAATTCCTTCTCTACCTTAGATCACAATGCCATCTCGTACTGTTTTACAAACTGCTTCAACGACGTTTTGGAATGGACATACCTGTCAAAAAAGCGTTCATACTCTCACTCCATTGCGTAGTTGACCTACCTGCCCAAAAATTGGTATACAAAAAGCAAGGAACCCAATGGGCCCTTTCTCGAAAGAGTCCTATCATGGTCATGCAAAGAATACATTTCCAGCAATGATCCCCGACCATGCTCAAATTCCTCCAGTGTTTGAGATTCATAGACCCCCTCACGTATAGTATGCATTATGGAAGCCTTCTGCGTGTGATATCCAAACCTTTTTGGTAATTTCTTCAAGACGTGCAACAAATACCATTTATGTTTAGTGATAAGTGTATTTTACACACTTATTTTACTTTTAAATCGACAATTTAATTGACAAATTCAACGAATTTCTACTTATAAATTGTATTTATCTTGTACAATTAGGTACAACCTCAATTGCTAAGAAAATGGATAAGATTGGAGAGCAATTAAGCTAAAAGAAGAGCAAATATAATATCCAAGGACCTAATTGAAAGAAATCAAAAGTTTGGGGACCTAATTGCAATATCTCAGAAAGTCGGAGAACTGAAGATGCAAATATTTCAAGGGCATATTTGTAATAAAATTCAAAATTCGAGGACTAAATTGAAGAAGACCAGAAGACGAGGGGCTTTCCTTTCCTTACAAATTATTCAAAAGAAAAAGAAAAAGAAAAAATAATATATATATATATATATATATATATATATATATATATATATATATATATATATATATATATATATATATAACAAAATAGCCATGGGCAATAGCCCATGCCTTGGATTTGATGTGCGCTCGCCTGAGCGCCCATCAAATTAACCAGTTGAGTTTTCAACTGTCCACGCGATCGCGTGGGTTTTTTCCACGCGATCGCGTGGACCATTTTTTACCCAATTCCGAATTAAATTTCTTGTTTTTATTATTTAAATTTAAGATCGCGTTTGGCTCGAGTTGGACGCGTTTTTGGACCATTTTAGGTCTAATTTTTGGGAGTATTTATACTCTCATTTCTTCACTTCAAAAATCACAATTTTTATCTCCAAACCCTAGCCTCTATTTCTCTTTTCTTCTTCTTTATTTTCTTTTCTTATCTTTGATTTTGTTTAGTTTGTAATTTAGTTTGTAGTTTAGTTTTTGATTTCAAATTGCTAGCACCCATTGGATCAAAGAAGCAAAAAGTAAAGTGGAATACAAAACAAAGAAGAATTCTTAGAGCAAAAATTAAGGGAAGTGTTGTATTTCATTTTTCTTATATTTTTATCTTTAATTTCTATATTTTTTGATGTATTTCCATAAATCTTATCTTTTGTGGAATATTTATATAATGAGCTAGTTGTTTATGTTGGGATGATTGATGTAGCTTAACTTAGTTTAAATAATTTTAATGTTTGTTTATTGAGCTTCTTTCATGTGTGTTTGTTATTGAGATTATTCCATGTGTTTGATTGACCACCAAACATATGTTTTGTGAAGTGTATGATAATCGAGAGATATTGTGTATTTTAGACCAAATAACAAATATTCTAGGTTCTTGTTAAAGATAGAGATATACCTTAAACCCTAAATGATCCATTGAGCTATTTTCACAAAGAGTTAATGCAATTGATTGAGCTTTAATTGACATAGAGATATAATAGGTTAAATCAATTTATTAGGGTTAATTTTACTCGAGAGAGGTAATTAGCTAAACTTGGAAAATCGGGTCTAACTTTGTAAATGAGTAATTTATTAATTTGCATGCGTTGAGAAATTACTTAAGCTAGAGTTAAGTGAAATCATGAATCTAAACTATTTTATCTTCCATTTTCCTTATTTAAATTTGGTTTAAAATTAGTTTCTTTAATTTAGAAATTTTCCAAAACCAATCTTTAATTGTGTGTTTTATTTGTTAAGATTAAATTAACTAGAATATAATAGAGTATACATTCCTCGTGGGATCGACAACCCGGACTCAAAAAGTCCACTTTATTACTTGTAAGCGACCTGTCCCCTTGCGATACACACTATTTTAGCGAACATTTAGTATTTGGAAATACAATTACAATTCCATTTTGCATTGCTCTATCCTAATCGGTGATGATGCCAAGAGGGGGTACTCCATCCATACACTCAACCCCGTCCTAAATAGTCATACAAAGGTATATGTGTCCTTATTTGACAACAATATACATCCAAGTAGTGTCGACTGTCCATGATGATTAACTCCGACAAAAGGAGCAAATGGCATGTCATACCTATTCATTAGATAAGTTGTGTCAAAAGTAACATCCTCGAAATCTGTGTATGCTAGTCTGCACCTTTTATCTGTCCAAAACACTTTCTTTAAACTACATTCATCATCCAAGTCCACGTTAAAGAAGAAACTAGGGCAATGGGTTTGCATTTTCAAAAAATATGCTTATATTACAGTTGCATCACCTTCTCCGAGCCTTAATCGTCGAACTTTATCTATGTAGTTTTTATAGTCCTTTTCGATGAATATGAGCTCCTCATACTCACCTGCCTTAACAGCTGCGTTAAAAATTTTATGTCTTGGAATTCCAGCTATGTCATTTACTTCAAGCTTCCTCTTCACCTGATCATTTAGTTGTCGATTACACCTATACAACTTGGACTTCGAGAGGCTTGTCCTGTTGTTATGCTCCAAATGAAGTTTGGTAACAAGCCATGTGCCTAAAATATCTTAGCAAATTGTCATCTTAGCCTTGCATCCGTTTGCATAGTTGGGTGAGGATTCAAAGAATTGCTTGCATAACCAATTCTCTTACCCTCTCGACTACAAGCGAACGTTGCATTTGTCAAAATCCCATTTCGCCCTTTTTTGAATTTCTTTTCCTCACAGGAAACCCAACCTTGTATGCATACTGCATGTAAAATTCGAAAGCCTCATTGTAGCATGTAAACTTCATCTTGATTGTAGGGACAACCTCGGTGACCTCATCTGTAATTTCTTCAATCATCTCAATCCTAGTATTCGGTACTATCCGATTCCTTTCCACACTATTTTCTTCATCAATGATTTCATTGTCATCATCAAAAGAATGATACTCATTTCCTGTTCAAATAGAGCAAATATTTTAAACAAGAGAATCAAATGAGTAAATAACAAATTCATTCAATATCAAATTAATTCTAGAAATATTGAACTTGGCACTATGTTAACCTGTTAGTCCTGAAAATATCTAATTAATTACCAAAATTTACCACCATTAGTACTAAAAATATCTAATTAACTACCACATGAGATTTCACGCTTTCCCCCTGTTTCGATTGCAACTCCAAAATTCACTCCTGACATTGCCATTTCAACTCCCAAATAACCAATTCCACCAATTAGCAATAACTTGAACAAGTTCATGAAAATTAAAAGAATAGGCTAAATTGAAAGGATATGCTAAACAAGTTCTGAGTATAAACCTAGGATAAAATACTTTAAAAAAATTGCTATAGATTCAGATCATGCTAACAATCACTTTTCAAAATATATTGGAACCATGATTTAGAAAATGAAGTAAATGATGAATTTCAATATGACAACAATGATCCGGAACACGTTGATGTGGACTTGAATGATGACCTTGATGTTGAAGAAGAACAATAAGAAGATTATGAACATGATATCAACTCAGATCATTCACTATGATGATGAAGGCAGCCTCATCAACTTAGAAACTTCATCCTTTTTTTTGTTAATATTGTAATTGACTAATTTATTTTGGATGATTTGGTCATGAACTAAGTACCTGGGTTGTCTGATGTTTTTTGGTATCGAATCATGATCAAGTTCGTTAGTTGTAAGACTGAAGTTTTGTGATTTTTGCGTAGTCCATTGTCATGACAATGTATGGAAGTGTATGGGAATAGATATTTTGTTGAATGATTAACATGGTGAGATGTTTTCATAATACTAGCAAATGTTTTGACTGCTGTATAAGTATACCGTTAATAATTCAGTACTGAAGATTTTATAGTCCTTACTTCATTGGTGTTGGGATGAATTTGATTTACATGGTTCCAGCTATTATTTCAATGTCTTAGAGCCTGTATGGTTCCACCAATTTTTTTTTCAGTTTTTTCCTCAAATTTATTTTTAATCACATATTTCTATTAGACTCATCACTTTTCACAATTTTCAATCACTTTTCAACCACACATTTTTCCAAAAATTCAGAAATTTTAAAAATTTCTAAAAAATTACCAACATCAAACAGACTATTAACTTTCAATTTTAACAATTTGCTAATTGTAGAAATTTTAATGATAAAAAATTGGGACAATAGTACAATCGAATACTTACCACCAATGTATGATGCTTTCTTGAATGGACCATATTGGAGAACGATAACAAAAAGCCTTTCACCTTCAATCATAAAATAACTAAAAAATAAAATAAAATTGATAGACAATTTCATAGAGAAAGTTGGGATAAATCGAATTCATGGTATTGTTCTTCCTGATACTGATTATCGTAAGATTGAACAGAAAATAGATCAATTTGATAAAATACCACTATCAACCAAAATTGTTGATTTCTTAATTAAGAACATAATTATAACAGTCTATAAAGATTAGGGATCAATAATACAATTAAAATGTGGTATGTTTATAAGAAATTGTAGTGCTAATATAATTAGCCTAATATTAGAGGAGAAGTACACACACACACACACACACACACACATACATATATTATTTATTACTTATTTATTCATTATTTTTACGTCATTAAAGGAGAAGTGTAATATATCATTGATTCACACATGACTGCATCACAAAATATTAAGATCAGATTAAAGGATAAAGGAATTAACTTCATATACAAACGTTATTACATTTCAGCTTTTGTGCATAATTCTACCTATTCATATTGTGGAAAATTGATACAAGTTGAAAGTTAGAGGACCAACTTGGCAAACTCGCATTTTGCTGAAAACGCGCCTTATTAACTGAATAGGCGTGATCCTATGTCTTTTGATCTGAACCGTCCGATGATGATGAGATGATCTTGGCCGCTGATTGATCCCTATACCTAGGGGTGCTTATCTTGGTCCATATACCTAGGGGAGCTTCTCTTGATCCTTATACCTAGGGGAGCTTCTCTTGAGTCTCCAGATACTCCCATTTAGATTGAAACCCTACTCTCTCTTTGACTTACACCTCTTTGTGTCTTCAACCTTCTTGGTTGAATTTCTTCGTGATTTCTTTAGATTTCTGAGTGAATACTGAATACTTAGTAAATCTTTGATTTAATTTACTAAGTCCTCTGTTGCATTATGAGCAGTTGATAGTGAGGCAGATTTAGTATTTGTTACTTTGTGTCATTTTGAGTGAGATTGAGTTCTGTACTTGGGGTTTCTTGAGTGATCTATCTTAGATCTGTTTGTAAAATGTAATTCTTTGTGAATCTATTAATAAACGAAGCCGTAATCCACTCAAAGTGGAGCTTCAATGAGAAGTAGCTAGTGGTTGGCTGAACTCGGGCCTTCGAGCATAAAAATTCCTTGTGTTCTTTACTTTATTCTTGATTTTCTTACTGCATTTCTGTTATTTTGCCTTATCGCGAATCCTGCTAATATAATAAGTGGTATCAGAGCCCTATTGAAGGGTTCTTGGTATATTTTGGCTTTCTGCTTAACGATCTAGTTTTCTTGATAAAGGATTTGGAGTTTCTGGTATTCTTTCTTTTGAGTCGCATCTAACGACACTGGGTGTTCGCTCGGTGAAATATAAACCCTAGTCTCATTTTCTTTCAATATTTGTGACTTTGTGTATTTCTTATGCTTTCTGTGCAATATTCTTAACAAATATTGTGACTTGCATGCACTGTTCTTCAAGCCTTGCTGTGTGACTGTCATTCTGTAGTATTATCTATTAATATTACCTTGTGACCTTCCTGTTCTGTTGATACCCTTGACCTAAGAATCAGATTCTCATGAAAACCTGGGGTCACTGAACAATGTATAAACTGCTTGACCTAGAAACAACATAAGTGCATTGCATGCGTGTGTGTTCTCTTGTCTTAGTTGATTTGTATTTGCTACTTGAACTAAGTAACATATTCTCTGCGAACCTTACTTGGTTAAGTTTTACTCGTGCTCCTTGTTATACTACCGTATTCTCTGTGATTGTTTGTAACTACATGGGGCCTAGTAAATTTGATCTTGAGACATTTGCTGGGAGGGGTGATTTCTCTATCTGGAAACAAAAAATGAAAACTCATTTAGTACAATTAAAAGTTTCTAAGGCTATAGATGGAAACTTCCTTACTGAAATGACTGGTGCTGAAGAAAAAGAAATGGATGAGATGGCTTACAGTTCTTTGATTTTGCATTTGCTGATAATGTTTTGTGAAAAGTAAATGAATGCAAAACCACACCTGAATTGTGTACTAAACTTGAAACTCTCTATATTACAAAGTCTCTTCCAAACAAAATCTTTCTGCTTAAAAGGTTTTTTTAGTTACAAAATAGATCGATCTGTTGATCTGGAAACTAATCTTGAACATTTTCAAAATCTCAATCAAGATTTGATTAGTTTTGGTGAAAAAATTTCATATGAGCACCAATCTATTATCCTTATAAATGTCTTACCTGACACTTATGGGGAAGTGAGAAATGCCATTGAGTATGGAAGGGATACCCTTAGCACTGAGATTGTGATTAACTCATTGAGAACCAAAAATCTAAATATCCAACAAAAAAACCAAGAAAATGTGAGAGGAGGGCTATTTGCTAGGGGCAGACCTCAGCATAGACATTTTGATAACACAAATAGTCAAAATGATTTTAAAAAGAAGCATAGAAGTAGCTCTAGGAGTAAGTACAGACCTGGGATTAAGAAGTGTTTTAGGTGTGGCAAGGCTGGCCATCTTATCGAAGATTGTTTTAAGAGAAAAAAAAATGAGTTGAAAGAAAAAGGAAAAGAAGAATCCAACATTGCCTCATCTCATACTCCTAATCAGCCTTCCACCTCTTCCTGACTTGTCTGAAGTATATGCTACTGTTTCACTGTTTGCAGATAACTATGAGTCCAATATAACCTGTTCTGATAAATCTGAAAATGAATGGGTGATTGACTCTGGTACTTCTTTTCACATTACCTCTAGAAGGGATTGATTTAATAATTTTGTATCTAAATATTTTGGGTCTGTAACTATGGGTAATAATCTGACTAGTAATAAAACTGGTATGGGTGATATTACTTTGAAAATTGATAATGGCTGATTGCTAGATTTTAAAAATGTCAGATATGTGCTTGAAATGGAAATGAACATGCTATCTGTTGGGATGCTTGATGATGATGGCTTCTTGATAAGTATATTTTATACACTTATTTGTACGTCTAAATTAGAATAAATTATTATCGTTTTAGAATTTATGCTATTTAATTTGTGTTTATTTGTTTAGTTTGCATAAAATATCCCAAAAGATGAAGAATGAAGTAATTGATGAGAAAAATGCATAATTGGATGTTGATTGGAGCTAAAACGAGCAATTGATAATTTTGTGATGTCAACCGGAAAGATGCAATGTGCTAAAATGAACGAATCAGATGTTGGAGGACCTAATTGAATGAATTAAGAGCTTAAATGGGCAAATCGAGAAGAAGATAAAGTTTGGGGACTAAATTGCAACAATTGGAAGTTGAGGACTGAAGGTGCAATTAAAAGTCAGGAACTAACTCGTACAGCCGTGAAAAGAGCGAAGTCGCGATCGCTGGTTACATACCAAGCGACCGCGAGATGGTGCAAATTCTTAACCCGAGAGTTTTTAACGTCTACCACGCGATCGCTAGGGTTTCTACCACGCGATCGCGAGGTTATCCGACTGGGCCGCAGATCAGATTTTTTCTCACGAATTTTAACAGGCTTTGGGCTTTTTGACCTAGGGTTTCTCCAAAACCTTTATATACAACATAAGAGGCACGAGATCTAGACCTTTGCCTCTCCATAGAACGAGCCACAATTGAGATTTCAACAGAAAATTCTTGGGGAATCAAGCATCGCAAAAGGGCGCGAATTGAAGATAATTGAAGAATCAAAACTTGGTACAAGATTTCCATTATTTATATTATTTTTAATGAACGTTAATTTTTATTGTTATTGTTCTTTATTGATGATGTGTAACTAAATTCTATGTTGGGATAAACGATATAGCCTAGTTATATTATTTTAATTCCAAATTCCGTTATTTTAATGTTTAGTTGCATGTATTGATTTATTATTGTTCTTAATGCTTGAATTGCGTGATCACCAGTTAATGATATATTGAATTATTTCCATAATCCGAGAGGTGGGTTAATAATTTAGAACATGGTAATAAATCCGATAATTGAACGAGAGATAGAGATATACTCTTGTTATTATTGCGGTCGTGTGTGAATTCTTGTATATATTGCATCTAGATAAGGAATATTCAGACCCGCTGTAGAGATACATGGTTGACTTATATAGGTAGAATTGATTTAAACTCGAGAGAGGAATTTCAATATAAATTAGTGAATTCGACCGAGTACATAATTAGGAAATAAAACATGGAATTTGAGTTAATTTAATTGGTTAGGTGAAATCGTAAATCCCAACTATTTTACAATCGTTTTTAAAAACATAACAAATTTAGCAATTTAATTCTTTAATTGATTTTTTTTTTTTTTAGATTTCAAACATCAAATTATTTTGTTCATTCAAATAAGGTTTAGAACTAACATATTTCGATAATTAATTGTAGTCCTCGTGGGACGATAATCCAGACTCTTAGGTCCACATTATTACTTATCACGACCCGTACACTTGCGGGGATATCTCGCATCGCGAGATATTAGTGAACAAGTTTTTGGCGCCGTTACCGGGGACTGTTAATTAATATCGATACCCATTAGTTCTTATTTTATTTGAACTTTATTTTGCTTATTTTTATTTTTATATTATTTTTCAGTTTTTGTTTTTAATTTTTGTTTTATTTAATTTATGTTAAGAAGGACTAAGTCATTTGATTTGCTTCCTTTTGATACAGAAATTGAACGCACCTTTCTACATAGGCGTAGACAACAGTTGGAAGCGAATCAACAAAAAGACTTAGCCATGGCAGATGACATAATTCAGGATAATCAGGAAAATCAACAAAATCTGCCAGCAGCTGTGAATGGACAGCAACAAAATCATGGAAGACGCGTTTTGCGAGATTACATGGTTCCTCATGTGGGGAATATTGGAACCTGCATTGTACCTCCTACAATCCGAGCTAATAATTTTGAGATCAAGACTTCCTTGATATCCTTGATCCAAAATTCGTGTGTTTTTCATGGACTTCCATCTGAGGATCCTCATGCCCATCTTCGAACATTTTTGGAACTATGTGATATGCAACGCATGAATGGAGTTTCAGATGACGTCGTGAAATTAAAGCTCTTCTCATTCTCTTTGGCAGACAAGGCAAAAGCCTGATTTTACTCTTTGCCCCTACACACAATCACCACATTTGAAGTTATGAGCCAGAAATTTGTAGATAAATTTTTCCCACCTTGCCGCATGTCAAAGCTAAGGCGTGAAATTTTATCATTCAGTCAATAGCCTGGGGGATCCATTTTTGAGGCTTGGGAAATGCTCAATCAGCTTATCAGACAGTGTCCTACCCATGGAATCGCTGATTGGATCTTAGTCCAGACATTCTATAATGGGTTGACAAATGAAAATAAGAAGCACGCAGACTCAGCAGCTGGATGCTCAGTAATGGATATGACTTATGAAGAAGCTTCTGAGATTTTCGAGAAGATGGCTTCAAATAGTTACCAATGGTATTCAGAGAGGTCTGCGCCTAAGTCTGGGGGAGTAATTGCTGTTAATGAAATTACATCATTAAATGCTAAATTGGATGCGTTGACAAAAAAAAAAAATCGACAGTATAGGTGTGCAGACAGTCAGCTCAGTTCAAACAGTGTTATGTGATTTTTTTTTTGAAAATCACACTGTAAATTTATGCCCACTTCAACAAAATCAATCAAATCCAGAACAAGTCAATTTCATGGGCAACAGGCAACAGGGTGGTCCTTATTCACAAACCTACAACCCAGAATGGAAGAACCACCCCAATTTCTCCTGGACTAATAATCAAAATGTTCAGCGTCAGCCTGGTTTTCAACAACAGCAGCAACAACAATCTCATAAAACCATGGCAGAAAACATGGAGATGTTAATCCAGCTAGTTAAGAGTCAGAATGGTGAAATTATGAATCAAGCAGCTGAGATTAAGAATTTGAAGAGACAAGTGGGAGAGTTGGCAGCTAGCAGTTCCACAAGGCAGCCAGAACAGTTACCGAGCAATACTGAAACAAACCCTCATGAGCATGTTAATGCAATAACAACAAGGAGCGGGGTTCAGCTATCTGAAGTGACTGTAGAGGAATATGAGAAGCAGAAGAACCAAAGGAAAGATGTGGTGGAAGAACAGGAAAGTGAGAAAGAACAGAGGTCGACTCCTGAAATTCAAGAAAAAGCCGAAGAAGACGTTCGAGTTAGACCTCCAGTCAAGGCATATGTACCTCCAGTTCCATATCCACAAACACTGATAAAGCATCAGATGGAGCAGCGGTTTGGAAAATTTTTGGAAATATTCAAGAAACTGCACATAAATATCCCATTTGCAGAAGCGTTAGCTCAAATGCCCCTCTACTTAAAGTTTATGAAGGAGATTCTGTCAAACAAAAGAAAGTTGGTTGATTTTGAGACAGTAGCACTGAGTGAGGAGTGCAGCGCCATACTTCAAAAGAAATTACCACAAAAATTGACTGATCCAGGGAGTTTCTCTATCCCTTGCACTATTGGTAATTTCACTTTTGATAATGTATTGTGTGACTTAGGGGCTAGTGTTAATCTAATGCCTTTGTCTGTATACAGGAAACTTGGCTTGGGGGAGCCTAAACCAGCCAATATCACACTAAAGCTTGCTAAGAGGTCTATACAGTATCCATATGGGATAGTGGAGAACGTGATTGTGAAAGTGGACAAGTTCTTCTTTCCAGTTGACTTTGTGATCCTTGATATGGAAGAGGACTCTCAGATGCCCTTGATATTTGAAAGACCATTTCTTGCTACAAGAAGAATTCTCATAGACATCGAAAAAGGGGAAATCATCTTTAGGGTCGAGAAGGAACAAGTCACTTTCAGTATCAAGCCAAGGCAAGACCTTGAAGTTCTAAAAAACGTTGCTTCAAGGTGGAAGGAGTGGTCCAAAAACCAGAAGTGAAGATGAAGCAAGGTATTAAGTTGGAGGAGTTTCCAAATACAAAATATGAGTTTGTGAAGGTAAAAGATGAAAGAAGAGACAAAAAGGAAGAAAAGCCGAACATCCCTCAACAAACAGTAAAAAGTGAGGCTTTGGAATTCAAGAAAGTGAGAAAACAGGTGGAGATATGCAAAGCAAGAAATTGCAAAGTGTGCAGGGCTTCAAGAGGATCTTTCAAACCTCCATGATTTCTATGTGCAAAAGTCGAGCTTTAGACTTAAAACGGAGTGCTTATTGGGAGGCAACCCAACCTTTCTTCCCTTTTATTTATTACGCTTTCATTATTTATTTTACCGTTAAAATTTTAGATTAATGCATGATAGGAACTGTGTTTGAGTGTTTTGCATGTTTCATGTTAAGAACACTTTTGCATAATAGTCTATTATTGCATATTTAGGTATGTTTTTGATTTTGCATGCTTATATTAGGCTAGGTTTTTATCTTCATTCCAACCTCACAAACACGCTAGTAGATCATGAATTTAATACTTGAAAAATCATTTGTATAGATTATGAAGTGATTAAGGGACTAAACACGATTTTGAAAATCAAAAATAGGAAAAATTTTCATTACTGCCGTAAACTGCGCGATCGCGTGCCACTAGGCTATGGCAATCGCGAGTTTGCATTTAAAAATCAACAGATTCTTAAACCTTGAACCACGCGATCGCTAGCACTCTAGCCAGGCGATCACATGGCTGTACTGGGACCAAAATCTGCAGTTTAAGTGTTGTGCCTCATGTTTTCAATTTCAAACATTATAAACTTTTTTTTTCTCTCCCCTAATCACCTCATATTTGATATTCCATTTTGTGTGCATGTCATCAACACCTAGTTGCACCAAATTCATTGCTATTTTCACATCCAAATCAATTGAAGGTATGAAATTCTTCACTTAAATCCATGTTTACTCAAATTTTTGAATTTTTCTTTGAGTTCTTGGATTTTGAAATTGTGAATGGTGAAGAATGGGCTTAGGTTAGTGGTTGGAGATTGTGATTTGTGGTTTAGTAGACAAAAATTTTGGGTTCATTCATGCCTCCAACCCTATGCATATCCATTGATTTTTGCAATGCCCATTAAGTGTTTGATGAAATGCCACAAAGACATTCTTGTGCTAATTTTAGAAATTCATTCGAGCATTTAACTTCATGACATGTTCATCATTGATTGTGTGTATTTAGTTCAAGAATTAGTTCACTACATTGCATGAAAATCAACATTACATCAAGGCAGCCCCATTGCAAGGCCACTGTAGGGCATTGCACCCAGAAACTGTCTTACGTCACCTACTTCTCAACATTGCTTCATGACCCTATTGATCTTCAAATGAGTTGAATTTTTAATATATTGTCGATCATGCTGTGAACTTTAACGTATCAAAAGATGGCTCAGGAAAAATTATGTTTTTCTAGGCGATGTAAAGGCTTGAATGTGTGGGGTCGACCAATTTTGAAAATTCAAAAATTGTGCTTTAACTTAAGATTGGGGGTGTGGTCCTGAACTTCCATTATTTCTTATTGGTGTTTATAACTTCTAATGTTACTCATCTCTTATTTGCTAGGAAAACACCAATCAAAACACCCCAACCAAATTTCAACAATACAAACAAAGTGTCGATTCATCCAATGCAGTGCAACAGGGAGCTTCAAAGAAATACATCATCTACACTTGGGAAGTTCTCGTTCTCTTTTCTTTATCTTGTTTTACATTATTGAATCTTTTTGACAAACATTGAGGACAATGTTCATTTCAAGTGTGGGGGTGAAAATTCATTGAATTCATCATTCATTTTATATTCATTCGATTCTTTAGGGACAAAAAAAAAAAAAAAAAATTGAAAACTTTGTTGACATGTTTATTGTCTAGGATATAGTATGAATCAATTTGTGCTTAGGTTTGAAAATTGGACAACATGAAAGCATGAACTTATTTTTGAATTAGTTATGTTTTGCTAGATTCATATTTATTGCGCACATAGCCAGTGTTGGATAATTATTGTGTAAGGGATTTTGTTTAATACATGTGGGGAAAATTTATGTAATTTGAACTTAGATCGTTAGACATCCCACCCCCTAAATTAGAACCAATCATGCTAAAAGGCAAGTTTGGGGGGTAAAATGGTTGGAATTTGTGTGTATTGATGGGTTGGAGGACTATAGTTCTTGGTTTTCCACTTTAGTCATTGCAGTTTGGTCAACTGGTATAAACCATTTTTAGCATAAAAACAGAAAAATGCTGAAGGTCTTATTCTGCTCTTCAAATGCCTTTTGACTCGAGTAAGTAAGTCCAAGGGGTCCTTCAAACCTGGTGCCCTAAAGCCAACTGGCTTGGGAGTCATCGACCTAAAGCTCGCTACATGGGTCAATTAGAAAGCAAGTACGGAGAGTGGACTTACACATAAGACATTATAACATCTTTAACTTTTCTGTTTAAGCCTTTATGACTCGGGCAAGTACGTCTGAGGGGTTCTTTGAACCTGGTACCCTAAAGCCAACTGGTTTGGGAGTTGCCGATCTGAAAGCTCGCTACAGGGGTCATATAGAAAGCCAGTATGAAAAGTTCTGCAGAAAGATGGTAAAAGACAGGGATATTAAAAGAAAAAGTCGTCCAATTAAAAAATAAAAAATAAAAATATTGCATGGTATAAGCTTTGTTGACTGAGCTGTGGTGGTTGAGGTTGTAGAATTGGGGACTGCTTTCTTTTGATTTGTTGTGCACACTTATTTTTGATTCTGACTACCTTTTGTGGAAAAAGCAAAGAATATTTTTAGAACCCACATAGATAAAAACCTGGGATGCGAGAGAAAAAGCAGAAAGTGGTGATCATCCATGAGCGTTGAAAAGAATTTCATTAGAAATCATAGATTGACCACATGGGATTCAGGCTTGATTATGCATAATGAGCCACACAGTGTTGAGCACATCTTTTGCATAAGTATGCTTTTGACACTGGCTATTCACACACACAGTTGAGACTCTGACAGGATATAACTAGAAATTATTTTGCATTGTTGTTCACGACGCTTGCTTAAAGCTTAAATTGGTTTGGACTATGGAGGCATATGGTAAACATGTTAACACAATAAAAATAATTTCTCTTTTATTTCTTTGATTTTTGTAGTTTATTTTCCATTGTTCGAGGATGAAAAATAATTCTAGTTTGGGAGTATTTGATAAGTGTATTTTATACACTTATTTGTACATCTAAATTAGAATAAATTATTATATTTTTAGAATTTATGCTATTTAATTTGTGTTTATTTGTTTACTTTGTAGAAAATATCCCAAAAGATGAAGAATGAAGTAATTGATGAGAAAAATGCATAATTGGATGTTGATTGGAGCTAAAACGAGCAATTGATAAGTTTGTGACGTCAACCGGAAAGATGCAATGTGCTAAAATGAACGAATCAGAGGTTGGATGACCTAATTGAATGAATTAAGAGCTTAAATGGGCAAATAGAGAAGAAGATAAAGTTTGGGGACTAAATTACAACAATTGGAAGTTGAGGACTGAAGGTGCAATTAAAAGTCAGGAACTAACTTGTACAGCCGAGAAAAGAGCGAAGTCGCGATCGCTTGGTATGTAACCAGCGATCGCGAGATGGTGCAAATTCTTAACCCGAGAGTTTTTAACGTCTACCACGCGATCGCTAGGGTTTCTACCACGCGATCGCGCGGTTATCCGACTGGGCCGCAGATCAGATTTTTCTCGCGAATTTTAACAGGCTTTGGGCTTTTTGACCTAGGGTTTCTCCAAAACCTTTATATACAACATAAGAGGCACGAGATCTAGACCTTTGCCTCTCCATAGAACGAGCCACAATTGAGATTTCAACATAAAATTCTTGGGGAATCAAGTATCGCAAAGGGGCGTGAATTGAAGATAATTGAAGAATCAAAACTTGGTGCAAGATTTCCATTTTTTATATTATTTTTAATGAACGTTAATTTTTATTGTTATTGTTCTTTATTGATGATGTGTAACTAAATTCTATGTTGAGATGAACGATGTAGCCTAGTTATATTATTTTAATTCCAAATTCCGTTATTTTAATGTTTAGTTGCATGTATTGATTTATTATTGTTCTTAATGCTTGAATAGCGTGATCACCAGTTAATGATATATTGAATTATTTCCATAATCCTAGAGGTGAGTTAATAATTTAGAACATGGTAATAAATCTGATAATTGAACGAGAGATAGAGATATACTCTTGTTATTATTTCGATCGTGTGCGAATTCTTGTATTTATTGCATCTAGATAAGGAATATTCAGACCCGCTGTAGAGATACATGGTTGACTTATGTAGGTAGAATTGATTTAAACTTGAGAGAGGAATTTCAATATAAATTAGTGAATTCGACCGAGTACATAATTAGGAAATAAAACATGGAATTTGAGTTAATTTAATTGGTTAGGTGAAATCGTAAATCCCAACTATTTTACAATCGTTTTTAAAAAGAAAACAAATTTAGCAATTTAATTCTTTAATTGATTTTTTTTTTTTTAGATTTCAAACATCAAATTATTTTGTTCATTCAAATAAGGTTTAGAACTAACATATTTCGATAATTAATTGCAGTCCTCGTGGGACGATAATCCGGACTCTTAGGTCCACTTTATTACTTCTCACGACCCGTACACTTGCGGGGATATCTCGCATCGCGAGATATTAGTGAACACTTCTCACAGTCTATAAATAGTGGTGTTATGAAGATTGTCAAATGGTCACTTATTATTTTTAATGGTGTAAACAGAAATTGTATTTTTGTTGTAAATGTTGTTGCTGTGACTGCCCAACCTGCTACTTGCAATTCTGTATGTGTTACTGATGATACTTTAAAGTGGCATAAGAGGTTAGCCCATGTCAGTTCTAAAGTTCTTAAACTTTTAAACAAAAGGGTATTTTTGGAAAGGACTTAGTGTCTGATATACCTTTTTGCGATACTTGTACTTTGGGAAAATATCATAAGTTACATTTTAACATAGGTACTTATAGGTCCAAGAATGTTCTAGATTATATACATTCTGACCTATGTGGACCCTACACCTGTCCCTATTGTTGGGGGCAGTAGATATTTCTTATCTATAATTGATGATTTTTCTAGAAAAATTTGGGCTTACTTACTGAAACAAAAGTCTGAAACTTTTGATAAATTCCAAATTGGGAAGAAAGTTAAAACCTTAAGAACTGACAATGCTTAGAATTTTGTAATTCTGAATTTGATTATTTCTGTGAAAACTATGGGATTATGAGATACAAAACTGCACCATACACTCCACAACAGAATGGTGTAGCTGAAAGGACGAATAAGACACTTCTTGATAAAGTTATATGCATGATAGTTGGCTCAAGCCTTCCAAAAACTTTTTGGGGTGAAGCTGTGATGATTGCATGTTATCTTATTAAATTGACTCATTCTGTGTCTTTAAATGATAAAACCTCTGCTGAAATGTGGAGTGACCATCCTGTTGATTATTCTCATTTGAAAACATTTGGCTGTGTTGCATACTCTCATCAGAATTTAGGTAAAATGCATCCTAGGGCACAAAAATGTTTTTTTCTTGGGTAGGTGTTAAAGGGTATAGACTCTGGGCTAGAGGTCTAAGTGGAACTAAGGTCATAATTAGTAGGGACATGAATTTTAATGAAAATGAAATGCATTGCCTTATTGAGAAAGAGCCTGCAAAGTCACCTGTTGTTGAAACTGAAAATGTTTTACCTATTTCTGATCTAAATTTGCCTGCTATTACTAAACTTGTTCAGGTGGAGCCAAAAAAATCCTAAAACTGAAACTATAGAACCTGAACAACAAGTACCTAAACTTGAAGCCTAGGAAAGTAACATAGAAACTAAACCTGAAATAGTCCAAACTTACTTGAGTAATTACCAATTGGCTAGAGACAGGATTAGAAGAGAAATAAGGGAACCTGTTAGGTCTGTTATGTTGATAATGTCACCTTTGCTTTCCTTAACTTTCTGGAACTGTATGATACTGAGCCTAAGACATTTGATGAAGCTATGTGTTCCCCTAAAAAGTGTGTGTACCGCAAGCACACAGGTCGCGTACAAGTAATAAAGTGAATTTTTTGAGTCCGAATTGTCGATCCCATGAAAAATGTTTACTTTAAATTACACAACTTTAATTAATTTAATTCTAACAATAAAAAGAAACACACAATTAAAAGTTGATTTTGAAATACAACTAAAAGTCTACTAAAAAGGGAAATATAAAAAAACTTGGAAATCTTGGAGGAAAATGTAGTTGGGATTTATGGTTTCATTTAACTGTCGCCTAATTAATTTCTCAACATGCAAATTAACAAATTACTCATTTACAATATTAGACCCGATTTTTCAAATTTAGTTAATTACCTCTCTCGAGTGAAATTAACCCTAATCAATTGGTTTAACCTACTATATCTCTATATCGATTAAAACTCAATCAATTGTATTAACTCTTTGTGAAAATAGATCATTGGATCACCTAGGAATAAGAGTATATCTCTATCTCCTAAATTAATACCTAGGGCATTTGTTATTTGGTCTAAAATGCACAATATCTCTCGATCATCATACACTTCACAAATCACATATTTGGTGATCAATCAAATACATGAAATAATCTCAATAACAAACACACATGAAACAAACATTTAATCATCAAATAGTAAATATTGAAATTAATCCAAGTTAGGTTAAATTACTATCATAAATCCCAACATAATAAATTAGCCCATGTTATATAAATAACAGTGTTCTAAAATGCGCGAAAATGGGCTGCCTAGGCGCGATGTGTGGCTAAAACGAGTCGAATAAGTGGTATGCGCATAAAAATGCGGACAAAGTTTTTTTTGACCGCCTAGGCATGCCTATTCTCGTCTAGGCGCCGCCTAATCACGGTAGTTTTTTTTTTTTTAAATGGTAAAAAATTTATTTTTTTTATATAAAAATATATTTATGTCTTAAAATAATTAAAAATAATATTAAAAATATGAAATACATTATAGCGCTTATTCTTCGTATTGACACGCTTAAACTTGTGATTCTTGATTTTTGATCTCGACGCCTCGCAATGTGTTACGCCTTTTAGAACATTGATAAATAATATAAAGGAGAATATTTATAACAATACATCACAAATATTGCAAAATAAATGAGAAAATACAAAATTATAGATGAAACCCCTTTTGATGCTTGGTTATGACTTTCCCAAATATTTCTCCACCTTAAATGTATTCTCCTTGTGCTCTTGATTAGTTCCCCAAAATTTATCAACTAGTTGAATAAGAAAAACAAAATAAAAGAAAAAAAAAATGAAAAAGGAAAAATGAATTTAAAAGAGAGAAAAATCGGCAGAAGCAAAAAGGAAAGAAAAAAAGGAAGAAGGTCCCGTCCAGCAAAGCCCAAAGTGTAGGGTTTAATTCCCAAATATAGGAGAATTGCGCCCTTGGTCCCTAACGTTTCAAGAAATAAACAAAATGGTCTCCTAGCCCTTTTTTTAATTTAAGATGGCTCGTGTATAGACCAAATCTGTCCAAAGTCACAAAAATGTGATTTTTGTGCCATTTGCAGCTAAGTCCTTAAAATAATTGCATTCCAAGTCCCTCAACTTTGATCTTGTACAATTTGATCCCCAACTCACTTTTTTGTATGTGGTTGATCCATTTTCAATCAAAATCATCAATTAAGCAATCATTTTGCTTTCTATTGTGATTATTCCTTGAATTTTAGTAGTAAGCCATGATCCTCAACTTTCAACACTTGTGCACTTTGGTCCCCAAATCACGTTTTTGTATACTTTTGGTCAATTTTCACTCCCTTTTTGACTTATTCTCTTTCATTTTGTGGTTTTGACCTACAAAAGCCATAATTACATAATTGTGAGTAGAAATTTCCTCAATTTGTCAATTAAAATATCAATTTAAGACCAAAATAAATGTATAAATCACACTTATCACTGTGTCTAGTAAATATCATAAGGCCTGGCTGAGGGCTATGAGTGAGGAAATGAAGTCCTTAAGTGACAGTAACACTGGAAGTTAGTCCCCAGACCTAAAAATAAATCTATAATCGATTGCAAATGGATTTAAAAGGTAAAAGAGAGTTGGGCAGAGTTTGAACCTGTTAGGTTTAAGGCTAGATTAGTTGCTAAGGGTTTCACAAAAAATAAGGAAGGCGTTGATTACACTGAAATTTTCTCCCCTGTTGTCAAGTACACTACTATTAGAGTCATGCTTGCTTTAGTTGCACATTTTAACTAGGAATTAGAACAGTTAGATGTTAAAAATGCATTACTGCATGGTGAATTAGATGAGAAAATTTATATGCAACAACCTTTAAGTTTTATTGAAAAAGATAAACCTGCTTATGTGTGCCTTTTTGAAAAAGTCTCTTTATGGCTTAAAATAATCTCCCAGACATTGGTATAAAAGATTTGATACTTTTGTACTATCTTTGAAATTCAAAAGAAGCGAATATGACCATTGCTTGTACTATAAATTGCAATCTGAAATTGAAAAATGTGTGTTCTTTTTACAGTATGTAGATGATATGTTGCTAATCGGTCCCTGCATGAATCAGATCAAAACTGTTAAATCTGCTTTGTTTTCTGAATTTGATATGAAAGATCTAGGAAGTTCCAAAAGGATTTTAGGTATGAAAATCCTTAGGGACAAACCTAAAAATGTACTTAGGCTTATTCAAACTGCTTATATTTTGAAAATTGTGAATAAGTTTAGTATGTTAAATGCTAAAACTTGTAGTATCCCATTAGCCAATCATTTTATTTTGACTAAAAACGACTGTCCTAAATCTGAGCATGAGTTTGAATGTATGAAGAATGTGCCTTATTCTAATGTTGTATGGTCTATTATGTACACTATGGTTTGCACCAGGCCTGACACTGTACATTCCATCAGTATGTTGAGTAGATATATGTCCAACCCTGGTCAGAACCACTGGGAAGCCTTAAAATGGCTTATAAGATATCTGAAAGATACTGCAGACCTTGGATTGACCTATAGAAGGAGTTCTGAAGGTATTAAATTGAAAGGGTATGTAGATGCTGATTATGCTAGTGATAAGGACAATAGGAAATCTATTACTTCTTATGTGTTTACTATCTGTGATGCATGTGTTAGCTAGAAATCTCAATTACAACATATTGTTGCTCTGTCAACAATTGAATACATTGCTATAATTGAAGTTGTTAAGGAGCTACTTTGGTTAAAAGGTTTGCTTAGTGAGTTAGGTTTTCAATGTGAAATGCTTGTTTTGTATTCTGATTGACAATTTGTTATCCATTTGAGTAAAAATCATGTTTTTCATGAAAGATCCAAACACATCAATTTAAAGTTACATTTTATTAGAGATGTTATCTCCAATGGTCTTATTGCAATTGAGAAAATTCCATTCAAGTATAATCCTGCAAATATGGGCACTAAAATACTTCATATGAGTAAGTTTGAATCATGTTTAAGTCTGTTAAATATTGATAAAAGGTAAGTTTTAAACTTCCGGTCATTTTTATCTTTTATTCTACTTGAACAGTTTTCTTCTTTAAGTTTTTTTATTCAGGTTTTACTGATTTGATACCAGACTTGTATCAAGGTGGAGATTGTGGAAAATTGATACAAGTTGAAAGTTGGAGGACCAACTTGGCAAACTCGCATTTTGTTGAAATTGCTCCTTATTAACTGAATAGGCGTGATCCTGTGCCTTTTGATCTGAGCCCTCCGACAATGATGAGCCGATCATGTCCGCTTATTGATCACTATACCTAGGGGAACGTCTCTTGAGTCTTCAGATACTCCCATTCAAATTGAAACCCTCTCTCTCTCTCTCTCTCTCTCTCTCTCTCTCTCTCGCTCTCTCACTCACGCCTCTCTATGTCTTCAACCTTCTTGGTTGAATTTCTTCGTGATTTTTTCAGATTTTTGAGTGAATACTTATTATCCTATGTTGCATTGTGAGTAGTTGATAGTGAGGCAGATTTAATATTTGTTACTTTGTGTCATTTGGAGCGAGATTGAGTTTTGCACTTGGGGTTTCTTGAGCAATCTGTCTTAGATCTGTTAGTAAACTGTAATTCTTTGTGAATCTATTACTAAACGAAGTCGTAATCCACTCAAAGGGGAGCTTCAATGAGATGTAGCCAGTGGTTGAGTAAACTCGGGCTTTCGGGCATAAAAAGTCCTTGTAGAAAAAGTGATAAAATGTCATTTTTTAATTAAAAGAAAAAGTGGTAGTATGTCACTTTTCAAAAAAAAAAAAAAAAAGTGTCACAGAGTCATTTTTTAAAAAAATAAATAAATTAAGGGCACCACTATTCTAATATTTTGGTAATAAACATAAGTTAATACTTTTTTTAGCGTTTGTCGCTTTTCTGAGTTTCGTAAATTTTTTGAACTTTTATCACTTTCAACTTATTTTATATTATATTCTTAAAATGGAATTGTTTACTATGTTTAGGTAATAGAATCGCAATATAATCACAAAGAGACTATACATAGAGTAAAATCAACAAGTCAGGAATTTATTCTAAAGTTTTAATTTGTGTTTGATTAAGAAAGTCACATACATATCACTTTTGTGTCACTATTTTTTTCATAATTATTAAAAAAGTGACAAAAATATTTAAAAAGTGGCACTCATGAAAATGGAATTGTTTACTATGTTTAGGTAATAGAATCGCAACATAATCACAAAGAGACTATATATAGAATAAAATCAACAAGTCATGAATTTATTCTATGGTTTTAATTTGTGTTTGATTAAGAAAGTCACATACATATCAATTTTGTGTCACTTTTTTTTTCATAATTATTAAAAAAGTGACAAAAATATTAAAAAAGTGCCACTCAAAATTTATAAAGTATTTTTACTTCTTAAAAATTCATAAAAGATATTTTTCTAAATGATCTAGAAATAAGGGTATTTGCGTAAGTATCCATGACATATTAAGTAACTCAATTTGATCCATTGCTACATCTAATTATCTTTGAAACTCACTAAAAGAACTGCGATTCATGGAATTAGTGCTTTTGCTTTACCTAAAGTCACATAATGAGTCCAGTATCATAATAGGGTCTTTTTCAAACTCCCAAGAGTCAGTTTAATTTAGTTAAAAACTAGGGCAAACATATATGAGCCGGCTTCAATTTCTTAATGGCAACCAATCATCCTGGAATCGACAAAGAAACATTGTCTTATATGCCTCAAACTAGTCATCGAGAAGCCAAGTCCCTTCATAACCAACAAACCCTTGTTTTTGTAGACATGAGATTTTGTCACTTCTACAAGAGTATATATCAGATAAAAAATATTTTCACCAATTATTATTATTATTATTATTTTTGATACAAAGTTGGAAACTTAAGGGTGGGAAAGGAGTATCGAACCCAAGACCAAGTCCTGATACGAGTGGCTCCTAAACCACTTGGGCTATCCCTTAGTCTCATTTTCACCAATTATTTTATTATGAAATTGCATGAGAATTATATGTGCAGGATTTTCTTTTCTTTTCCTTTGTTTTTTTTTTTTTTTTTACCCCCACCCCTAACTTCGGTAAACAGAGGAAAAATGCGTGTTTATAAATTTCTGTAGGATTATTGCCAGAGAAGGCCCCGAAGGTGTGCTAGAGGGCACCCAAAAATCTCAAGGTCGGTCCTAATTATTGTTGCAGCCTGTACGAAAATATGACACTTGTTATACTTGGTTGACATTGTGACCGTTGGGATCGGATTCTAAGAACGATATATATTGTTGTGGGATGTGATATATAAATAGAGCTATCAATTTAAATATATTATATTAATTTAAATTACAATTTGAATTTTTTTTTTATATTAATTTGCATAGTTTTTATATTTTTGGAAAATACCATTTGTATTGGGACATGTACTCAGGGGGTCCTCCGTGTAGTACAGTAAAAAAAAACTTAGCATCTGTTTGACAAACTTATTTTTAAATATGTTGTAAATGTAGTGTGCCTCTTCTTTATTAACCAATTGATACACACCTCTCAAAGATCATTGCTATGTCCACAAATATTTCGTGATCAACAATTGAAATGTATCATATGCATGTTCATATTCATTACAATAATCGTATATCTTATCTTATCTTATATTATCTTATATATACTTTATAAAAGAAAGATAGCAGCCGCCAAGAATCCTGCCCAAATGATCCCGCCCAATCTTTGCTGTGCAATCACTATTGTCCCATATATTATTAATATTATTATACTATAATATTATTATTACATATTTTTATACCCTTAAAGGATAGTAGTATAGAAATGCGGCCCAAAAATCCTGCTCAAAAAATTGTGGAAATTACAGGAAAAGCGGTTTTAAAGGATTGAAATTCAAATATAAGAACAAAGTTAAATATATTCACATTTCAGGTTATAAATAGATATTTAAAATAATATTAAATTAATACAGTATTATAATTTAAAATGTATAACGCCAATTTTGTAACTGACTCACCTAAATATCCGCAATTGAAATATACACGTTCATCAAATCAAAATTATCCAATCTAATACTCAAATACTGAACATTTAGGTTCAGTCACAAGCAAAATCCCAAAACCCTAAACCCAAACTCAATCACAAGCGACATTCTAGCAACCCGGAACTCCTAAATCCGAATTTCCAGCAACCCTCGCTCGCCGCAACCTCATATTCCCGACCATCATTGAAGAAAAATAGCAGGTTGATAATGGTGAAAGACATGAACGCTGACCAGAATGAGTCCGGTAGCAAAAAAAGGGAAAGAGATTCCGGCAAGGGGAAGAGCAAGGCGAATATCACGACGACTCATGGAACTCGTCAATCATATGATTCGAATCAAGTATTTCGAAATCTTCGGTGACTGTAACTTATAATTTTTTAGGAATAAGGTAATGTAGTTGATAATTTATTCATTGTGACCTAGCTATCACATGTGACCTAAGGTATTGTATGTGATTTTGGGTATTTAAATTTGGGTATTGATTTATTCGTTGTGACCGAGACATCATATGTGACCTAGGGTATTGATTGTGAATTTGGGTCTTTCACCAGATTAGAGATGTGACCTGAAACCAAGTTTGGGTATTGTTTCATTGTTTGGGTATTGATTTGTTCATTGTGACCTAGGTTTCATTTGTGACCTAGAGTATTGAATGTGAACTTGGAGCTATCATATGTGACCTAATGTATGTCCCCATAGTTTCAAGACCTGTAATACCCAAGGCTATGTAAAGAGACTGAAAATAAAAACCACACCCAGTGAATACTTTATCTAGAGATAACAAGACTTTAAATTAGCCTTAAATCCACTCTGGCTCAGTGATGCATCATTAATTGTTTCAAATTTCAGGAAAAGGAAGTTCTTGAAAATCTAATAAGATAGTTCACGTCTTTTTTTCATTAAAGAAAATAAGACTTTGAAACCAACATCCCAGGCCTATTAAATTTTATCCAAATTTAGGTCAAATTGCAGCTATACAAAGTCAGAGTAGTTAAAAAGTAGGAGTCTAGGATCAAACAATTTGCACCAAAATAGTTCTAGGAATATTATATATAGTTTTTAAGATTTTCCATATATTATGTAAGAGAAAATTTCCATTCAAGTACTATCTCGTCGTTAGGGCGTTGGGAAGATAATGGGCGGGTTTGGGTCGCTATAAACGGATTCGAGTTAAATTTGGTATTTAAATTTGGGTATTGATTTATTCATTGTGACCTAGGTATCATATGTGACCTAGGGTATTGATTGTGAATTTGGGTATTTCACCAGTATAGAGATGTTCTGCTGACATTGACCTCGAACCAACTTTGTGTATTGTATGTAATTTCAGTATTCTCATGTATGTGACCTGAAACCAACTTTGGGTATTGTTTCCTTTCTTGAGTATTGATTTATTCTTTGTGACCTAGGTATCATATGTGACCTAGGATATTGAATGTGAACTTGTTTATGTCACTAGTATGGAGATGGTTTGCTTACATTGACCTCGAGACAACTGTGTGTATTGTATGTGATTTCAGTATTCTCACGTATGTGACCGGAAATGAACTTTGGGTATTGATTCATTGTATGTGACCTCGATATATCAAAGATGTGACTTGAAACCTTATTGGTATTTAATGGTGGTGACCTTAATCTAATTTTGATGGCAAAGTTTGATTTGCATTTTAAAGGCCTGCTGCAGAGATTTTTAATATATAAAACTGCATCTTATAAGATATGTTGAATCCCGCAGTTTAGAACTTGGGGGGCACATATTGTGTAGATTTTGGTTTACATAATTAGTGAGTCCCTTAACTTATAGTTATAAGAAAATTATTTTTTTGCCAAACCAGGTCATTTACTTTCTCGATCAGCGATTAAACAAATAAGATTAAAAAATATGTTTAGTTTGGCTTTCAAGTATCAAACTGCTCAACAGGCGTGATTCTCTTGGTTTGTGTAATACACTGATGTGTGACCTGAAGATTGTTTGTGTAATACATTTTTCTCTATTGATGTACCTTAATGTGACCCGATTTCTATTGATGTGGAATGCACATATACTGGTGGACTAATGTTGTGACTTACACTATTCGTCAACAGAAATGGAAGTATACTATTCCCGAGGGAGAATGGTTTCCAGGGAAAATTACATCCAATGTCACAAAGAATGCTCTGACCAACTTCAAATCCAAACTAAATGATAGTCAAAAAGAGATACTGGCTAATACATGTTTCTTATATTTTGTCGACTGCCATGAGATAGTGCTCCAGCCACAATTATTACACTTTTTTCTTCTGAGGATGGTTGAACAACTAAACCCGCAGGAGATGTGGTTCCTTATTGCCGGTAGATATGTTAGATTTGCTCTGCCCGAGTTCATGCTGGTTACAGGTTTGAGATATGAAGGCGTTGACAACCGGAGGAGTCTTGAAAATTTATCTTCCAGAATAAAAGATACATACTTTGGTCATTTGAACACCGTAACGAATGAAGACATCAGAGATGTGTATTTGGGAGTCACAGATGCACCTGATCATGACGTAGTGAGGCTCAGAATTCTGTATTTGATCACATCATATTTTTTATCTACATCATACAAGAAGGTGGTTGATGATTACCTGTTTCCCCTCGTCGAAGATTTTGATGTAATGAAGATGTTTCCATGGGGGAGGGAAATATTTGAAATATCAATTACTTCGTTGAAGGATGCCTTGAAGAGGAGGAATTCTCATTACCGACTAGGATTTTTTTACTTGCCTTTCAAGTATGGATCTATGAGACCATACAATATTAAATGGCAGAGTAACCACAAGGATTCGGAGCATGTCACCTCGAATCCTTAATTGTCGTGCCGATAAGATACATGTCTACTCCACCATCGAGGACAAGATATTCTCAGAACCAAATGTAAGTTTTTTAAAGTAATTTTATTTAGCCTCTTAACAGATATGACAGACTATGACAATCAACTTATAGTCTATTTTACATGTGGCATGCTTCAATGTCCTAATGGTAGTAGAGTTTATCACATTTTGTAGTATCTATGTGTTTAGGAGGTCACATTATATGTCATCCTAATCACTAACCAAATATTTTCTGAGGTCACATGTATTGTCAATCAGGTCACACTTCATGCTTCAATTAGTGATATAGGAATGTCCAAATTTCATTCAATTAGTTTAACACCCTTAGCACATATTAGTTCAGCAGGTCACAGTCTTGGTTTTCTGAGGTCACATTTATTGCCATTCAATTCCCACTTCATGCTTCAATTAGTGATATAGGAATGTCAAAATGTCTTACTATTTTTTATTAACACCCTTAGCACATATACTTCACCAGGTCACAGTCTTGGTTTCCACACGAATTTTACAACCATGTTTATGTAATTATCTTATCCAACACAATTTTGTTTCCTTCATTCTAGATACATATTGAATTATGTGACCTTGATCCTAGTGATCTGGAGATGATGCAACCATACATGACTGGTGTCCAATACCATAAGCCACGTCAACCGGGTGATGACGTAGGTTTAGCTCAAAAACCTATTGCTGGTCAACTGATGATTACATATGATAAATCAGCCCATAAAGATAAAATAAATGATGATGATGATGACTTTGTCGATCCCCCACCTGCACAGCAAAAGTCATCAGGTGTGTTTGAGTCTCCAACAAATCAAGCTGGGGTAGAATTTGATGAGGATGCTTTCATGGACAGTCGGAGCCCCGCCTTTGAAGATATAATCCTTACCGACGACACAAATTCAAAGGAGGGTCCATCTGATAACGTAATTCGTTTAGTTTACACTAACAATTTATTTACCTTTGAAACAAAACTAATACAAATGTAATTTGTGGTATACCGGTGTTTCAGCGTTGGAAGAAAGAATTGAAAGATGAAATTGCTCAGGTGAAGTCACAGAACAAAGATCTGAGTTTGGTTGTGAATGAACTAAAGTCACAAGTTGTAGTCCTACGTTCAGATAGGAGCTAAGAACTACAAGAAATTGTTCAGACACAAAATGTACTGAAGAATGAGATGACAGAGTTAAAGACAAATATTACATTCATGTCAGATTCTGTTTCCGCAATAATATCCAGTGCACTTGAGGCATTTAAAGATAAATTGAGTGACATGCACAGGAATCATGATAAGCATGATAGCATGGCGTTGGAGGTAAATTCAAATTCATACTTCTTTTTTGTTTTGGGTCTAAACCTCATTCTCAATGTTTAACATGCATGTATATTTATTATCTGAGGTCACATGACCATGAAATAACTTTGTGTTCCAGACATGCATTCCACTATTTCTGAGGATATGTTTTTTGGCAGGAAAAAAACTCAGAACAACAGTCTGATGCCAGAGGGAAGGGAAAGTGGTTCCTTGAAGAAGAGATCCCTGAATATTGTCAAACTCCATCCTTTGATTTAGGGATGGGATTCACCCAAACTCTTGCACCATCTAGTAGACCGGACTTTGTGGTTCCAAATGACGAAATACAAGGAAATCTGGATAAAATAGTAGCTGCTGTGGTTCAGAAATCCAAAATTGACAATGAACAGGTATATTTATTACACTGAAGTCACAATGTTATATCTCATTTCCATTTTTACCAAGTTTACCAACCTGTGTCACCATTTTCACTGTTGCATCACATTTTAGATAACACCCACAAGTGCTCCAACGTCAGGGCTTCCAATTAAGAGGGCAACAAGATCAACTAGAGCATTGCAATCTCCATTTGTCGCTGGGCAAGGAAAACACAACAAGCAATCTGCAACTGTAATTGTCTTTGAGAAATGTGACCAGAACGCGGATGATGCAGACATCATGGCATTCAAGAATTGGTTCAATAGAGGCTACAAACCAAAGACCAAGTAAGATATAAATTGTAAAGTACTAGATCCAGTTTTTTAACCATATCAGACAGATCTTGTGACCATATCTTCACTTCATTGGCTTTGTAGGAAGAAATTCAACGATGAAGATGATGAGATCTCTCCACCTTTTCAGTTTGGACCAATCCCTGTAAAATACAAAATGTGATGGCATGCACTTATAGATCCAGAATCATTGCTTTGTAGCACGGTTAGAATCTTTGCACCGTTACACAGTTTCATTTTCTCGCGTCACAAACCAATCATTGCAAGTGAACAAAACTTAGTAAAACACTTTGATTCCATTACAAGATGTGCATTGTTTCTCTGCTACAGCACATGGACGTGTGTTTCTATTACATTCACCAGACAGCACGACATGGTCCGAACATACAGCGTAAATTCACAACAATTGACTTGACTTTGTAGGCATTGATCAAGGATTTGTACCCACTTTTTCTGAAAGACTCATCCACCCTATTGTCCAAGCCTTACCTAACTGACATTATGAGAGGTGAAAGATTGGACATGAATGCTCCATGGAATGACGTTAACTTTGTGCTACTTCCGATCTTGCCCACCAACCGTGCACACTGGATGCTCGCAAAGCTCAATATAAGGAAGCATTCGGTATTGATACTTAATTCATGCTTTTTAAGACATTTTTCTTAATAAATTTCTAAGGGTTACAGTTAACGTTGGTGCTAGCTCTAATACCACACTGGACATGATTGTGAATTTTAAATTTTCGGAATCAAAATAATACAGAATTATAATTGTCTTCTAATTCTTCTTAAAAAAATTTCTTCAAAATCATTCATATATCTAATATCTTCTTGCTTAATTTTGTTTTCTTCTTTTAATATAAGATATTCTTTATATTGTTTTATTAATCTTTTAATTTTTTTATGTTTTTTTATAGCACTTGTACTTAGACCTCTTCTAGTCATTTCTAATTCTAAATATTCATTATGTAAACTTGTAATTAAATCTTTCCTTTTTTCAATGTGAGGGTCATAAACAAGCATAATATTGTTATGTTTGTAAAAATATTTTTAAAATATTTTAATAATTTTAATATGATAAAAAAAAATTTTACTATTTCAAGTATTGATTTTTTGTAATTTTATTATGTGCTAAACTTAGTAAAATGATATGTTAAATAAGGTATTGGTTTGATGAGTAATATTCCTAGGTTTAAAGGGTAGAATAGGTAATTCAAAACTTGTTAGTATGGTTTTTGTAGGATTTGTTAGTAAGTCGAGTATTTTTCTTATAAATTATATTTTTATGAAAAATATTTCATTATTACTAACTATTTTTAATAAATTAAGCTTCCATTTGGTGGTTATGTTTTTGTTTATGAACAAAAATATTATTTTTATGAGAAAATATATTTATTCAAATAAAAGTTGAAATAAATATATTCTATACAAACGTGTTACGTTAGGGAAAAGAATTGGATTGATATATATTTCAAAATAAATAAATAAAATTATTGAAATTTTCCTTCCTAATATGTCAATTAGAAGATTATGTTCTTCAATGTGCATATTACATAAATATATTAATTTGTTGTATCAACTTTTTTCCTGTCAATGCATAAATTAAATATAAAATTTAGTCATTTCTTTGATTTTGACAAATTTAATCATTCCTTAAATTGGCATATATTTATAAAAATGATGAAAAAGAAAAAAAAAATATTAATTAATATATATTAAAGTTCGAATAAAATATATTTTGCAATACATTAAAAAAACAAACTTAATTGAAAGTGAAATATATTAAGTTCAAACTCAAATTAACTAAAATTTATTTTTTTCATTGTCATTAAAAATTTCATTTAATTGCGTCATACGCCATGACCATTTACAAGAATCGGGAGCAATCACTCTTGCATGTTGGATTATATTTGAGAAAATCACATGTGTAACTATCAATATTATAATCACGTTTTAATAATTAACAACTAAAATCATTTATTATCCTTAATATTATGAATTATATTTTTCTGAGATCTATTTTATTATTATTAACTATTTTTAATAAATTAATTTTAGCTTTTTAAAAAAAAAAATGTTATTTGTACTATTTATTTGTCTATTTATTTTGATATGATAGTATAACCAACATATTTTTATAAATTTTCATCGAAATCATTATCATATATAGAAATTTCGTGCATCACACAGTTGAAATACTAGTCCACTTAATACGTCTATTTAACTCTTGTTAAATTGCAACTCTTGTAATTTGACCACAGTTCTTATTTTGAAGCTACGAAAAGGATCTGATAAAACACAGTTACCTAAGTTTAATTATTTTTTGTACTGATCAACTCTTTACCGTCTAAGATAATTAATCAATTTCGAGTTTTTTCACGATCAATTGGGACTGTATTCCCAAATAAACTGAAATCATCGGAACTTATTTTATTCAACAATCATTTCCTATTGAAATGTGTGTAATAAACTAATAATTGTCAATAGTTAGATAATTATAAGTCACTTGTTTGATCAATTATTCACTTTTAATTATTTATATGATTTCACTTGTGTTTTTTCCACATTTCTATACTACTTCTAAAAACCCCTTAAAAGGAGAAATATTTTTGGATAAAAATACCCTCAATTGTATTTTAGAATTTTTAATTTATCATTTATAATTAATAAACAATGGAGATATTCTTATATGAATAGATTGATATAAACACGTAATTATTTTCATTTTATTTATTTTCACATTCATTACTTGTTTGATCAATTATTCACTTTTAATTATTTATATGATTTCACTTGTGTTTTTTCCACATTTCTATACTACTTCTAAAAGCCCCTTAAAAGGAGAAATATTTTTAGATAAAAATACCCTCAATTGTATTTTAGAATTTTTAATTTATCATTTATAATTAATAAACAATGGAGATATTCTTATATGAATAGATTGATATAAACACGTAATTATTTTCATTTTTGTTTATTTTTTCACACTCATTACTTGATACTTATCAAGAAGACAACGGATAAATAAATTCTTAATATTGTGGATAATGGATGACATGGTAATTGTCAATGATTTGCATTGCCAAGAAGAGGAAAGGATAGCCTTTGTATCTTTCTACTATTAGAGATACACAACATTAGATCAACGTGCACTAAATCATCTGAATAAAAACTTGTTAAAATACGATGAGATTGTGTGTTGTTATACGAGCTCTAAATACTGGTCGAGCATTAACTTGATTTTTATGTTTCTTTATTTTATTTAAAGGACTTTCGAAGTAAATTTTATTATTTCATGGACATAATTCAATGTGAGGTTTTTCCTTATTAGAATAGATGTTATTTTTTTTTTTTTTCATTTTTTTAACCTTTTTGAGTTGCCACTTTTCTTGAAAAGTTCATGATAGTATTTGTTACTGTCATTGTTGGGGTTGGGTCGCTTTTAACATTTATCAAAATCAATCTAGTTAAGTAGACATATTTATTACAACTTGGAATATATCTTCCTTAGAGAAATGCTTGTCCATGCGATATATGCTATTATAGTGAAAGTTCTAATCTAATTAATGTCTAGAACAATACAAGCAACAATGATTTTTTATAAATCTTTCTTTGGATATTAGATATGCTATACTTTAATCAGTAAATTGCTTATTTATTGATAAAAATATGGGAAAGAAAAATAATATTTCATAGCAAAATTACGAAATTATGTGTAAAGCGCGTGTTTTGAGCTAGTAGTAATAATGGATCGAGGTAAATTTTATTGTTCCCTCAAACATTAAATGCATGAATAATAATAATAATTAGAATATAAGCATCCGTTTGATAAACGAATCTTTTTTATTTATAAAAATATTTATAAACAACACAATTTTTCAAATCACTTTTTAATCAAACATTTTTTCTCTCCATTTTTCAATCATTATTTTTTACCTCAAAATCATAAATAAATAAGTTTATAAATCAAAAAAGGAGGCAAATCGACATATTTATACAAGAAAAATCAATTCGAAATATATTTTGGCATATATCCCAACTGTGACAACATTTTATCTCATATTTAACTAAAACATCACTTTTTAAAAGAACCTGCACGGATCAGGTTCATGTCTATGTGAGTATAGATGCATCTTGACTATTTCTCTGTCAATGTCCTCTTTTGGGCCGTATCTTATATGCCTTTTCGTCCCCATCCTTTTCCTTAGTTAATATTTCCAAAAAGCATAGACAAAGCTCATGAAAAATCTCACCTTTTCTTGTTATATGGAGTTTTCTCATTGGTTCAATCTTCTATTTCTTGGAGTCTTCTGTCATTTGGCATCGATTCTTCTATGATACAGTTAGACAAAATTACTCGATAAAGCTCCAGCCTTTCGAGTTTATTCTTCGACTGCCTTATCCTCTCGTTGGTAGCCTAAAAATGAACAATAGACAGATTGATATTCGGCAAGGCTTTGAATCGATCGACGGTTTTTCTTTTGAGTCGCGAAAATCTTGTGCAAAACAGCAGAATCTGACATGGGATAATTTATCTGATTTTGATGTTTCCATCCGGTTTGAGTCGCCATGTTCGATGATCAATGCGTTCATGCCTTTGAATGATTTTAATTCAGCACAAAAAGATGATGAAAATTTCCCACATAGAGACACTTTGCATTCCCTTGTGCAATCTACTTTTCATGGTAATCAAGTCCTTAACTTGCAGGAGAAGTCTCTCTTCCAACAGCATCAAAGCTTGAGCAGTTCTTTTTTAAGCTTCGACGAAAATTTCCAAGTGAGTAAATTAGTTTAACTCGATTCGCACCTGATTTTCCTGGCTCGAAAATATATATTTACTCATGTTTTGACAGGTGAAAAATTATTCCTATGACACTCAGATTATGAAGCCAGATAGTTGGAAAGGGAATGCATCTATTGTCTCTGACGATGTTTTTTCGCAAAAACCGACTTTGAGAAATAAAGCGCGGATTAGATGGACTCAGGATCTCCACAAGAAATTCATCGACTGCGTAAATCGACTAGGGGGTGCTAAAAGTAAGTAAAAATAAGTACTTATTTCAAGCAATCGTTGAAATACATGTAGTTATTAGCCTCTGTTTGGTAAAAGTTTTTTTGTTTATAAACAAATAATGCGATATTTTCGAAATAAAATGGGTTGCCGAACTAAGAATTAATTATAATACTATTGAATTGGCCGAGTGCAGAGGCAACACCTAAGGGAGTCTTGAAGCTGATGAATTGTGATGGATTGACAATCTTTCATGTTAAGAGCCATTTACAGGTTTCCGAAGCTACTATACATATATTCTACACTAACTAACCCCGAGAAATCTCGAGTTTATATAAATTTTGTCGTTTAATTTCTGCAGAAGTATCGTGTTTCTCAATACGTATCAGAATCTACAGAAGGTACTGGCTATAGTGGAACTTACTTACATTGATATTGAATGGCTTGCAACAACCTCGTCTAAAAACTAACGATGTTAGGGAAAGGAGACATTTATTTGAATTAGTGTGCATAATTTATTCAATTATTCGTCAAACGGTTTATAGTTTCATCTGTTTCAATAACGCAGGGAAAGGTGAAAAACTGATATGCGCAGATTCAACCCCACAACTTGATTCAGAAACGTAAGTATTAACAATCCAATATAATTTTCTTATAATGTTGGGAAAGTTCGAATGAATCTCACATAGATTAGACATGAGATAAATAATGGATTTATAAGAGATTGAGCTATTCTATTTAATAGGTTAACCTTTTGAGATGAAATCCCAATTCCCTAGTATCAGAGCTAGGCTATAAGCGTAACCATGTAGATGCACAAGATGGATCCAAAGTTGCAGCTGAACAAACGTGGTGGAACCTAATTTGGATCGTGGTGGTCGAAAATACCCATGATTGGCATGTAATGAGGTGGTCTTGACACATTGGATGAGTTAAACCTTGATAGAGTATATATTTCTACCTAGTTGAAGGGGATGTCATACTGATATGGTACTTCGTTCGAAGGTGCTTGTTGGAAAAGTATGAACGAATCAAACATCGAATAGACATGGATAAATTATGGATTTATAGGGGATCGAGCTACTCTAGATAATAGTTTAATATTTTAGGATGAAGTCTCAATTCCCTAGAAACAAAATTAAGATTCTTGCTGATGATTCATAGGAGAGAAATAGAGATCAATTTGTGGATTCACAGCGTCCTATAATAAGATTTTCTTCTTATTATTTTCACCTTCAATAAATTTGAAGTCGACTACATGATCAATATTTTGCCATTTTATTTGATTCAAAACTACATCCTTAGATACGTCCAAGGAAACCAACTTGGTCACAAATGTTGAGGGAAACCAGAACTTTTGCTACAACTTTGGACTATGTTAATTTTGGTCGAACTCACACTAGTAGAGTGATTATTTTAATCTTGTTAAACGAATTTTTAACGAGTATGTAATATACACAGGGGGGTGCAAATACTAGAAGCACTAAGGCTACAGATAGATGTCCAAAGGCGTTTACACGAGCAATTGGAGGTTCGGCTCTATAGCCCTTTGCTATTTATTTCACTTCTCTCTTCTTTCCTAGAGTACTCATTCTTTGTTTCATCTCTGATTCAGAGTCAAAGAAACTTGCAGTTGCGGATTGAAGAACAAGCGAAGAAGCTTCAGACGATGTTTGACTGCCAAGTTAAAACATCATGAGAATTGCATAATGTGCAACACTGTAGAGAAGGATAGTTCCTGATAATGAATCAATAAATTTTTCCATGGAAACTAATTTTAAGGCATTCTATTTCCTGTAATTGTTTAAAATCCCACAATTCTTTCACCAAATCTTGGAGAGAATGAGATACAAAACCTGAATGGCTACATCCTGCTATAATTCGTTCAGAACGAATAATGCAAGTATTGAGGTCGATAAGTGACCGAAGCAGTGCAAAGAGAAAATACTAAGTATGTACTTTTGAATATATATATGTCTAACTTGGAGTATCTCCAAAAAAAATAAAAATAAAATAAAAAATAAAAAATAAAATAAAATAAAATAGAAAAGAGAGAGAGAGAGAGAGAGAGAGAGAGAGAGAGAGAGAGAGAGAGAGAGAGAGATGATTTTTTTATTTTAAAGAGTTAAATCTCGAAATTAGTTTGATAGCCATTATAATCTAGATTTTTATTAAAGACAAAGTGAATAACTAATTTCAATCATATATTTTATTGGTCATACAACATTTTAATCACACGTTTCATCATTTTTTTTCAAAATTTGCTAAAAATATAATTTTAATCTCAACATGAGGAGTTCCAATACTCTTTATTTTAAGGATTTTAAAATAGAGTCTACATTTAGAGAGTCATACTCACCATCTATTTGTATTTTATCATGATCGTATTTAGTGTATGTTTGATTTTAGTTAAAATGAGTTTTTTTTTTAAATGAATAGTGATTTTTAGGATAATGGACTACTAAAATTTGGTTGAAAAGTCAAATATTGTAAACTTGACTTTTAATTGATGATTGAGTTTGAATACTGTAGAAAAATAATTTTTTTTTAATGAGAAACAAACAAAGTCTTAATAAAATTTAAAGTTTTACTACTACACTACTTAAATCTTTCATATCATATTAGACATTCTAGCCACTAACATCTAGAAGTATACTAGTAGTAAACATATGTGTTGGACATTTTATAAATGTATATGATGAATGATACGTGTATAATATTTTTGAAGTACTAATATTATTTTTTAAAATAGTTGAGGTAATTGATTGTTAAAGGAAAAAGTAAAATTGTTAATATATATATATATATATATATATATATATATATATATATATATATATATATAACTTTTTACGAAATTATGTATATAATGTAAAAATGTATATAACGTCGTAACCAAATCCGTTAAGCCCAACCATTTATTCCTAGTTAAACACAATTGTAAATATCCAAAATTGTGGATTACTAACTTCTCTATAGGGAAAAATACGTTATTCAGGTAGTTATAGATTCACATATCAAGAATAAGGTAGAACCTAAAATTATTCAATTATCAGGTCTATATCTATATATATATATATATAGTAACGAAAATTAAGGAAAAATGTATCCCAAATATCACGGCGACAGTTTAAAAAATAATCTTTCCATAATTATTGAAATTCTCAAAGCAACGTTTCAGAAATGACACATTATTGTAATTGGTAATACCAGAACCTCATTGATGCCCTGGAGTAGGACATGCTAATAAGGAGAAGAAAGTGATGACGAGGTCACAATTGTATTCAGCATCGAGTTCAATAAAATTAGTGACAAAGAGATTTGTAAATTAGAAATCATTCATTGAGACAGGGACATCGATCTGGGGTAAACCGTTGTTGTATAGAATCCGTTATTTTATTTGAGGACACATAAGTTAAACTTCCTTTTTGATGTGGAATTTGAGTAACAAGTTCGCATATTTTGTAGTGCTTCTAGTTTACATAATGGCACGAATTGCTTGTGTTGTATGATAGGAATGTGTGTTGAATGTTATGGCGTCAGATTTATATTATCATAAATAGCGGATATGAATATAAGAATATGGGCACAGTATGGAATGAATGGAAGCGAGGTCACATGGCGTCGTTATGCACTTTTAAATTCACGTATACATCAACCAGGAGAGCACAGATAATGAATCAACATTTTAACCTATGTTCATCAGGTAAAGCAATTTTTATTGCCCAGTAGACATTTCCTTAAAACATTGAGGTCACATAAGGTAATATGTTATCTGTGCTATTGTGATCTAACTGTATTATTTGTATTATCGTTTGTGACCTTTATGTATTTCTAGATATCGAGAAACTGAATCCGTTTTCTATTTCCATAATTAATATGACCTTGTGCTCTTATGTAGTTTGTGACCTTGGGACCTGGCGACCTGTGGTCAAACATTGTGAAGTCAAATTTTCCGACGTAAAGCCAGATTTTGTGACTTGCATGATTGGATTCCTATAATGAATGCGTTAAATGTCAATGAAATGTCTTATGGGTATTCCTATTTGTGACCTCATTGTATTTGTAAACATTGAAAATTGTATCTGGTGTCTCTTTTCAGAAATTCAAGTGAACTTTTGACCTTGTTTAATTTTAAGTGAAATGATATGTAATTCATGTTACCGATGTAATTGAACTCCTTTACTGAATGTTGTGTTTGTGGTCTGATTAAGTTTGTGACCTAGAGGTATATTTAACAATTAAAAAGCTCTTGTAACTGTATATTTTCAAAAAAAATTAAGTGTATGTTACCTTCCATAATATACCCCATTTGGAATGATCATATAGTTTTGTGACGTATCAATATCCCACAGATCAGTTTTGCAAGGTTATCAATACCAAATGATTGGAAAAAGTGTAGTCTATTGATATGAAAAGATGACCTAAATTAGGTGACTGATGTTAACATGTGACCTGAATAATTCAACATGCATGTGACCTTGATATTTTAACATGTTACCTGGATAGTTTAACATGTGACATGGGTAGTTTACCATGTGACCTAAACATGTGATGTCTCATCAGTGCCCCAAGGGCTACCAATGAATATAGTATATGACCTGGGAAGTTGAACATGCCTGAAAACCTGTAGTATGTTTATGTAGAATGTAATGTGTATGAGGTGACATTCATGAACATGTGTCTGCACAATATAACATGTGACCTGAATAAAAACAACTCATCAAATGGTTCTACCCCTGGATTAAATGACATGTGATCTTAATAAGAAATACTCAACAAATGGTTATATCAAAAAGCTTGAAGAATAAACTCCTGAGACAAAATTACAGAAAAAATGCAGAGTATACATAAATGAAAAAATATGTATTTCACAAAATCAATTTAATTCTCAAATACAGTTTTCATTAAATAAAAAGGAAATATACAATATTCTGAGTAGTGATTGCACAAAAATTTAGGCATCTCCATCACAACGACGTCTACCCTCTGTCTCGTTTGTCCCGTGTTCTTTTTAACTTGTCAATGCTCTTAAAGAGTTGCAGCTATGTTCACCCTTGCAATTGTAGCATTAAAATCTATGGCATGGACTTCATCTCATTTTGCAACAAGTACTCAAGGTCACAGGTTCAAGTGAGTCACAATCCATATATAAGGTCCGAAGGGATATGTTTCGCTAGAAGGCACATTGACAAAAACAGAGTCAGAATCTACATTAATATGATTTAAATGGTTTCGAGGTAACATGGATAGATGTTCAAAAGTCACAAAAAGAGTGTAATCACAATACGTATATAATGTCACAAATGATCAGTGCACTAATTATCAGTAAAACCAAGTCACAAATTATCAGTGCACTAGTCATCATCAAGACGAGGTTACAAATTATTTAAGGTCATAATACATATGTAAGGTTACAAATGTTTTAAGGTCACAATATATATGTATACCTGTTATAATCACACATGATGAAACACATTATAATCTTTAATTTTGGATTTATATATAAGACAAAAGTAGGGCAAAGATGCTAGGGATGAGGGATAAATAGAAAACATTTAATACCACTAGGAAATAGTAATTTCCCAGTCAATAAATTGAAGGCCAAAGGGGTATATTTGGTGGAAAAAAAATTCATCCAAAGATGAAAATCAGAAAAATAAAAGCCACAACAAGCATGTAAGGGGAGAAAAATAAGATCCATATAATTCAATCAATTACTCACGGATCTCCGTTAAACATATAACATTCGAATACCATCTCATTTTGTTGAGCATCACATCCACTTATAACTAACTAATTCGTGTTACTAAGGTCACAAATGTGTTAAGCTCACAATACATATAAGGTCACAAAATGATAGTGCAATAGTCATCAATAAAGCCAGGTCACATATGATAATTGCACTAGTTATCAACATAATCAAGTCACAAAATGTTCTGAATTGCGAATAACTTCAGACGGCCTCAAATCAAGAAAACGAATAAGGGGATTCACATTTTGTTTTGAAGTTTATTAAATTCTTGGTTCAATTCAATACACATCAATAATACTAGGACACATGATATGATCCGGACCAGGCATCGAAGGGCGAAGTTGAGCAATCGGTAATATGACAATGATCTACTTACAAGACGGAGTAAATTAGAATTCTATTTTGAGTAAATTAGCGACTAGGTTATTTTTGCTTATTTATATTCTTTCCATTCATTGTAAAAGAACAACTTGGATATTATTGAATGAATGTGAGAATTTTCTCTCTCGAAAAGGGGGATTCCTTTTTCTTGTTCTTGAAGAACAATTCATAGAACTTATCAAATATTTTCCTGAATATTTGTGGTGTTCCAATCAGAAACTTATCAAGGAGTTTGACATCCTTTGTGGTATTTCGAAAACCTCGGTTTTTCAATCCGCATCGTCAATTTATTGCCTCATGATTGTTGGGTCCAGGTCCTATCGTCAATTTTTATCTTTTCCGCTATTTTAATTATTGTGTTCTTGTGTTCTTGGCTGAATCTGGATCTTTCCTATCTTTATTTCGTGTAATTCCGCGTATTCGTTGTGACCCCCTCCCGGGTTCGCATCATCTGGTATCAGAGCTTGGATCTAGATTCAGTTCTTGATTTTCTTGTTTTTCTTGTTCTTCGTGCCAGTAAATTTTTTTCTTTGTTTGATTCATATAAAATTCCACAAAAAAATTCAAACTTGTTTATCTTAGTCAATTCTTATCCAAATCTAATTCCCTTTTTTTCGCCATATTCGTAGTCAGATTGTCTAGCAGTTTAGAAAAAAAAAACGAAAATTTCATTGTTTTCCCGAAATATTCCGAATTTGTTTCAATTTCCAAATTCTCCAGTTCTTACTCGTGTCTTATCGTGTCCTACCCTTACTTGAGTTCTTAGACTATTTTGAAGTGCTTGGAAGGGGGATTTTGAGTGATACACGAGCTATATATTTTTGTGAGGTATGAATAGGGTGAATAACAATGATGTAGGTGTGATGGAGACGTTACATGAGCAGTTTGAGAAGTTGATGACTAGAATGGATAGGCAGGAGAAAACTATTAACAAGTTGCGTAGGGAACAAACTCATGCGGGTCCTAGAGTTAGGAGGGAAGACCGGAGGGATCATAGGGGGAGATATAATCAAAGGGTTGGATATGGGTTTGATGATGAAGAGTTTGCGAGTGAAGGAAGTAGTATCCAATCATCTGTGGATAGTGTAAGGAGGAGAAGGGGTAGAGGAGATAGGAATGAAAGGGCAAATAATAGAAGAGATCGTGGTGATCGGGATGAGATAGATGATAATCTAGGCAAAATAAAAATGTCTATTCCACCTTTTCATGGGAGGAGTGATCCGGAGGCTTACCTAGATTGCGAGAAGAAGGTAGAATTGATGTTTGATTGCCACAATTATTCTGAAGGAAAGAAGGTGAAGCTAGCGGTTGTTGAGTTCACCGATTATGCCATTAATTGGTGGGATCAGTTGGTAAAGGATCGAAGGAGGAATGGTGAAAGGCCGGTGGATACATGGCATGAGATGAAAACCATCATGAGGAAGAGGTTTATCCCAAGCCACTATCATAGGGATATTTATCAAAGGTTGCAGGGGCTCACGCAGGGTTCTAGGAGTGTAGAGGAATATCATAGAGACATGGAGGTAGCCATGATTAGGGCCAACGTGGTGGAGGATCGGGAAGCTACAATGGCTAGATTTTTAAGTAGGCTGAACAGAGATATTGCGAACATCGTTGAGTTACAACATTATGTGGAACTGGAAGACATGGTGCACATGGCAATGAAGGTGGAAAGGCAATTAAGGCGAAAGGGGACATCTAAACAATCACCGGGAACTTATCCTACATCACAACCGAGGAAGGATCACAATGATGAGCACATCCCGAAGGGAAAGGAGGAACTTACAACTAAAGGTAAAAATATTTCTGATTCTCAACCTACTAGGGATAGAAATATTAAGTACTTTAAGTGTTTGGGGACGGGCCATATAGCATCACAGTGTCCAAATAAGAAAGTAATGCTTTTGCGTGATAATGGTGAAATTAATTCTGAGGATGAATTTAAGGGAATGCTTAAGTTAGTGGATATTGGGGCTAGTAATAGCGATGAAGAGGGGTTAACTTATGCGGTGAAAGGGTCCCTTGTGAATAGACGTGTCCTAAATTCTCGAACTAAGATGGTTGAGATTGATGAACAGCGGGATAATCTTTTCCACACGAGGTGTTTGGTGGGAAAAAGGTTTTTGGGATGGTAATTGATGGGGGAAGTTGTACTAATGTGGTTAGCACATTATTGGTGGAGAAGTTGGGCTTGCCTAAGGTGAAACACCCCAACCCCTATAAATTACAGTGGTTAACCGAGTCGGGAGAACTTAAGGTGAATAAGCAGGTTAATATTAAATTCACCATTGGGGGTTATAGAGATGAGGTGGTGTGTGATGTGGTTCCTATGCATGTTGGGCATATTTTATTGGGAAGGCCATGGCAACATGATAGGAGAGTGGTGCATGATGGGTTCAAAAACCGATATTCTTTCGTGAAGGGTGGAAAAAGGATCACTCTTGCTCCGCTAACGCCTAAAGAGGTCCAACAGGACCAATTGAAAATAAAGAGCGAGTTTGAGGAAAAAAATAAGAGCGTTGAGACCACGACCTCAGAAAAAGGAGAGGGTGTGAAAATTGAAAACAAGAGAGTTGAGGCCACGACCTCAGAAAAAGGTGAGCTTGAGAGTGAAAAGAAAAAGAAAAGAGAGTCCACCACGAAAATGAGTTTATTGGCACTCGCTAAAACATCCCTCCCCAGTTCTATTAAATCTGTTTTGCAGGAACATAAATCAAAACATGAACTTAAGGCCGGGAAGATATCCGTTGGCAAAAATGAGCAGCCTACAGGTCTAAAGGATCACACAAAGCTTACGCGTGATCATCGAGCCCGGAAAAGCAGGAGGAGTCTGAAAAGTCGACCAAAAATGGATTTGAGGTCGAATCCTTTTCAAGAGAGGGAGTATGATATGATCCGGACCAGGCATCGAAGGGCGAAGTTGAGCCATCGGCAATATGACAATGATCTACGTACAAGACGGAGTAAATTCCATGTTGGGGTCGAGCCGAGAAGAGGGACGGATCAAGCCGAGTCAAGTAAAACAAGTAAATTGGGCAGAAAATACCTTACGGCCGTAAAAGAGGATCTTCACGACCGTAATACATATATTCACGGCCGTAACACTTACTATCACGGCCGTAACAAATTATCGAAGGAAAGGCATAATTTCAGCAGAACCAGGCTTACGGCCGTAAGGCTTAAAGTTACGGCCGTAACTAATGAATCAGATTTTTGATCAGAAAGGCCATTACGGCCATAAAAGGGTTGTCACGGCCGTAACTGGGTAGCGACCAGATTTTTGCGAGATTTTAATTATTTTTATTTCTTTTTTGGTTTTTAGGTTATTTTTCTAATTTAATGTTCTAGTTTAATTAGAATTCTATTTTGAGTAAATTAGCGATTAGGTTATTTTTGCTTATTTATATTCTTTCCATTCATTGTAAAAGAACAACTTGGATATTATTGAATGATAAATGCATTATATGCACTTGTTTGGACCCTAAAACTAAGCATTTATTCGATCAATTCATATATTTTCCAGTTAATCTACTTTAAATTATGTTTATTTCAAATAATACCCGCAAATTGGATGCATTGGATGGATGTGAGAGTGAATTACAATTAATTGGAAGCATTACGGACTTAATTCAATGAATAAAAAGTTGAAGGACTCAATTGAATGATATCAGAAGAAGAATGACTGAAGGTGCAATTAAAAGATGCGGACCAAGATAAAGGGAAAAAGTAGCCAGGCGCTCGCCTAGCTAAGTGAGGCTGCACCTGCAGCAAAACGGCAAGCCTGGGCAGCCGGCCAGATGATTTTCTGCAAAAGAATCCTGCTCCGTCCTGATTTCTATTTTTTATATAGAACCTAATTGAGCCGCAATTTCTACACGACTTCTGACCTATTTGAGAGACTTATAAATATAGAATTAGATTCCATATTGAAGGGCTACAAATTATCAATTGAAGAGACAAAGAAAAAAACAATTAACATCAAATCTCATCCAGCGAAGATTGAAGAAAATATTCAAATCAAGAATTTATTTTTTCGCGTGATGAATTCAACAATATTATTTTATTTTCTTTCCACAAATATGCTAGCCTAAATCTAAATATGTGCTAGGACTAAGATGAAACTTTTATTATTTTCTTATTATTTTGAGTTTTGAATTTGTATTAACACTTCTTGATTATTGAGCAATTGGAATTGATTTTCTTTCTTCTACAATTATGTGCACGATAATTACATGAATTGTTGTGGTGTGTTTTTCGATTTGAGAGACTGAAAATGAGTTAAACTTATATTATTTGTCATAAAGTCAATAGGGGACACTAGTACAGAATGATTCATCTCGTCGGTTGTAATAGGCAATACGCGTCGGTTGTAGAGGCGATATATATGACGCAGACGCATAAAGTCTTGACTTTACGCCTCGGTTGTAAAAACCGACGCCTAAAGACTTTAGGCGTCGGTTGTAATATTTTAACCGACGCCTAAAGTCTTTTTTTTTTTTTTGTTGCGGGGGAAGCACTACATTTCTTTCATCCATTCCGCTGCAATAGAAATTCAATAATTCAAATATTGTAATTTTTCCATCTAATAACTAAAAATCAACAATACAAAATTAAATCAATAACTAGTTGAAATACCCATACATATATATAGACACAAAGAGAAAGTATATAAACATATATGCATTTATATACATTATATATAATACATATATTTACATATTATTTACATACATTATACACGCATAAATATTATTACATATATTTACATACATTATATATATACATATAGATAAAAACACATGTATATAAAGAGGGAGTTGGGTCTCTTACGAGATGGTGGAGGCCCGCGGCAGTGGCGGAGGTGCGAGTCCGATGGTTCGGGGAGAGAAAGAGATAAAGAGCGAGGATAGGAATGTGGTGATGAGAACCGACACGTATTCTTTAGGTTTAAACTTTACGCGTCGGTTGTATTATTACCACCGACGCCCATTCTTCGATTATATTTACAAAAATGCCACCGTCTTTTTATAAGAGTCGGTTTTACTAAAAATCGATGTATATTCCTCATTTTTTTTTTGTGATTTCTGTACTAGTGGGATACTTCTGCTTTATTTAATCTTTAATTGTTCATGAATCCTTTAATGCTTTTTTATATGTTCGCATTCGTAATTGAGATGTAAGTGGATCATATGTAGAAATAGGTTTAACTGTACTTGAGAAAGGGTCTTAAACAAAATAAGAGCATTGATTTTCTTTATCGAGAAATATTTGCAAATTTAATTATCCGAATTTAATAAGGAATAATAGAAATGGATTTTAAGTCTTAATCACGCATATAAATCAAATCACTCTTACAAATTATTTTGCATTTAGTAAGTTTTGATTAATAGCTATTTTTTATTGTTTAGTTTAATTTTGTTCCATAACTTTCAACATTCATATTACATGTCTCGATTAAGTCTAGTTATTTGGAAAATAATTTATCTCAATTCCTGTGGGTACGAAACTTGGACTCAAGATCCATTATATTACTTGTGCGATCCGTACAGTTGCGGTAAGGAAATCACGCAGCAAGTTTTAGAGTCTTTGTTGGGGATTGTAACTTATTTTATTTTTAGATTACATACACTAATTCCAACTTTATTTATTGTGTTCGATTTTATTTTATTTCAAATTCCTTCACTATTCCTTTTGTTTCTCCTCAGGACGGTGTATGGGAAGTTCAAGATACACTGATCTCACAGTAGTTGATCAGAAGACTAAATGAACATTCCATCATAGATTAAGAGAAGTCAAAGAAGTAGAAAAACAAAAAATAGCAAAAATAGCAAGACATGATAGTCACACAAAAGAATCAATTGATACAGGGGAATGACCCAGTTGAAGATGCTAAAGGAAATATGCTTGTAGATGAGTTCATGACACCACAGATCATTCAAAACCAAGCATAGTCTATCCACCATTTGGTCAACCAAATTCTTAGTTGAAGACCAACGTCATCAACCTATTCCAGAATGTGCATCAATTCTATGGCAGGCCTATGAAAATCCTCACATACATATCTTTATATTTTTAGAGATATGCCAATAGTTTATGTATCGTGGGATATTAGACGATCACATACTCTACGAGATAGGGCATCTGAATGGCTGGATTTTCGCCTAATTGCAAGCATTACTATATAGAATAATTTGGCAAAAAAATTTTGCACAAAATTCTTCCTATCAGTCATGATTGCTAAGAACATAATATATCAATATTTCAACAATAGAACTCAGAGTCATTTGATGAGGCATAGAACAGACTAAAAAATATTCTCAAAAAATATCCCCATCATGGGATCAGCAAAGACCTTCAGATGAAGTACTTCTATACATGTCTTCTCCCTCAATGCAAAAGTATAGTAGGCTCTCCCTCAATGTCCTCATCAGGGGATCACCAATATATGATCCATATTCTTTCAATAAGTTACAAGCATGTTGGATAGTATTCAAGGATGGTGGATTAACTAGGGTAAGAATAAAATTATTGAATTAGGATTAGATGAATGATTACTACATTTTTTTATAAGTCATATTCTTTATCATATATTGCATAAATGGCCGAATTGAGGCCTAGATATTTGTGGCTTATGTGGAAGGTGATGATTGAAGATCCTCCTAATCTTTGATTTTTCATAATCTCAAACATAATAGATATTGTGCAAAGAAAAACTGAGCATAATGTTCAACAAAGTCTGGCTTATTGTATGGTCATTAGTCAGATTCTACAAGGTAGATTAGGAAGGGAGCAATCAAATGGAATTGCTAATGTGTCACCAACTTACGATACCTTTTGATTGCGTGCAGGACCACGCCCTAGCGTTCTTGGACCGTTGGGATCGACAAGCGTGAGATGTTGGGCTTGTAAACATCAAATAACAATAACTTTATCATACGGTGTCCATTTTGGACCCGTAAGTACTTTTCGGAAAGGTCTCGATGAGCCAGAAAAGGCTCACCACTTTGCCGTGACGTGTGATGGATTTGGGCCGTTTGAGAACGTTTAGAGCATCAAAACAGCCGTTTTCTATTTTATTTATTAAGTTTTCCGTTTTATTTTATTGTTATGATAAGTCTGGTCCGTTTAGGAGTTCAGGCCCATTAAGTTTCTTTATTTCTTTATTTAAGACTTTCTTATTCCTGTTATTAGAGATTTTTGACTTTGAATGAAATTGTGTTTTCTTTTGAGAGTGGAAATCCGAGTTTGATTTGTGATTCGAATTGTTCGTCAATAAAATTCGTAGGTGCGCCTACATCACCTTTCTTGATGGTACTACTCTCCAAAAAAAATATAAATGTATGCATATAAATAAATGATGGTATCGACTGCTCTACCTAAATTAGGGGAAGCAACAGAAGAAGTGGAAGAAGATGAAGTTAGAGAAACCATTGAAGAAGAAGAAGAATTGAGATTATGACAGATGTGCCAACGTTGTCCACACATCCTCTTCAGCTATCCTGCAAGCAAAAATGTCAACCACTAATCATATAGTTCTAATGATGTCTCAAATGACTCTCACCTCAGATCAAATGAGAGGACTATCAAATCAAATGGCTCACATGGATGAAAGAGATACTTCTCACTTGACTCAACTTTCTAATCAAGTCGGCAACTTATCAGGCCATGTTACTCTTATGGAGGATGATAGTACACGATTTTATCAACATTATTACAGTCATTTTTCTACTCCCCATTGTAGAGCTTCCTCATATCCCCTACTAAATATCTTGTATATTATCAATCATGTATTTAATGTTTTAAACTTTATTTGGCATGTAATAAATTGTATTTTGAACGTAATCATGTATACTCCTGTTCAACAAATAAAATTTTCAAACTTAATCATATAAACATAATACAATTATATATATATATAGTATGTCACCACTTACTCTTTCCACCACAGTACTTGTCAAATCTATATTATACCACTCATGTGAGGCATTACGTCCTTAAATCCTTAAATCCAATTTCTGTATACTTAGAATAAAAAATTTCGAATTATATATTGTTATATTATTATAAGAAAAAATTTAATTAAAATGCGCGTCTAATCTAAATTAAATTCTCGAGTAAGGTAACTGAAAATATATCTAAAACGTTAAATAAATAAAATGTGGTAAGTTGATAAGTGAATTTTATGCACTTATCTATATGTCTAAGTCAGAATATTATATTGTTGTTTTTGAATAAATTCTACTTAATTGTTTATTATTTGATTGTATTTCAGAAATTATTCCAAAATCACATGAATGAGGCAATTAATGGAAAAGATAAGCTTTTGGATGATGATTGAAGCTAAATTAGACAAAATGAAAGTGGAGGATGTCAACCGGGAAAGTCAAGAGGAGCAAAGTGTAAGAAATCAATGATCAAGGCTCAATTGAAGATAAATTGAAATTTGGAAGAAGAATTGAAGTGATTCTAAAGTTCAAGAATTAAATTGTTGCAATTGGAAGATGGAGAACTGAAGCCGCAAATAAAATATGAGGATCTACTTAAACACATTTGAAAGATGGAAATTGAACTAGAAAATTACAACTGCGCGGCCACGCAACATTCTACTAAGTGGCCGCGGACAAGATGATAAAAAGACGGATCCAGATTTGGATGGCCTGTGCGGCCACCAGCCCTTAGCCTATGCGGCCGTGTAGTGATCCGGCCAAGCGGAGGTTTTGGCCCATGAACATTTTTGACCTAATTTCTCCCTTATTTCTATGAGGGTTTCTCCACAACCTATATAAGCAACCTCTTCTGAATGAAATAGGAAGCCTTTGAAGACCATTACACAGCCACTAAAGCACATAATTCAGCATTCTATCATTCAAATCTTGAAGGCGAAAATCAAGACAAAGATGAGATAATTGAAGATTATCAAGGGGGAGTGAAATACTTGGTACAAGATTTCCTTTTCTTTGTTAATTTGATAAACTCTACATTCCTATTTTTATTGTGTTTTTATTTCTTTATTGATGAAAGACTAATTTTATAGTTGCGATATTCGATGTAGCTTAGGTGGCATTCTATTTGTATTTCATTTTGTGTTATCATTTTTTAAAATATTTTGTGCTTTGCGTTTTAAATTTCTGTTATAAATTTGCTGAAAAATGCATATTGTTTGCCATTTTTGAAAAAAGTTCCTGAAAATGAAAAATGAAATACACGTTCTGTTTGAAATTTTGTAGAATACTATTTTGACTATTTGTAATTAATTTACTTGTGGGTTAAGCACATGTTCTTTAACAAAATCATTACAATTTATAAACCAATTTATAAATAGTACAATTTTCAAATTACTTTGTAATCACATATTTTACCTCAAAACATTAAAAAAAAAACAATTTATAATTGCTACAGAGTTGTCGAACAAACCTTTATAATTATAAAATTTATTTATTGTGTTTTAAAGATTTACTCTACATCATAAGAAGTTAGAATATTTAAATTTTTGTTGGAATAATTTAATATTGGTTAGGAAAATATTACAAAAATAGATATAATTAATGTATATATGTATTTCGGTCAAAGAATAAACAAGCAAAGGTAGTTAGCTTGTTGGCTACCTGTTGAAACTAGTGTTATACTCGTGTGATGCATGATCATTTGTTACTCACATATATTGAATTTATTTATTAACATATGAAATGAACATTTAATTAAAAATGAGAAACGAAGGAAGATAACTGCGTTTAATGGTGATTGTGAGGAAAATGAAATTCAGATAATTGAATTCCTGAGAATTGGATGTTATATATATTTAATTGATTTAATTTTCTAGGTGAAAAAATTGGGAATTTTTTCAACTTTTGTTATTTGATTGATATTATTTTTCAGGGCAAATAAAACAAAATTTAGCTATTTTAGTCAAAATATATATATATATATATATATATATTTTCACACATTTGTACATGATAATAATAATGTTAATTTTTGAAAATGAATTAATCAATTAACAATAACAAAAATGATCAAACATGATGAAAATGGTTAAACATTTTGCCTAGAAAATAAATTCTACTATCTAGCTGGGAAAATGAATTCGATGAAAAGATGGGAAATGCACGCATGAAGGAAATGCATGGAGAACCAATTGCCTGGAAATGGGAAGCAATCAAACACCCTAAAGCTTGAAATTGGTTGGAAAATTATCGTTTTTCAGGAAAAAAAAAAAAAAGAATCAAACACGGCCTTAATTACAAAAAAGGTACATTAAACATACCTTAAGTTTTTTTGAAGTTCGTATGTTTAACATTCTAGAAATTTATATAAATATTGTAATTTTAATTGATTTAAAACTTAAAATGGAAAAGAAAAATTACATTTAAATATAATTTGTAATAAGTATAAAAATAGATATATCTGTGATAAATGCTCAGAATTTTATTAAAACGAAAAGGAAAAGAAAAGAAAAACAGATTGATGAACGTTCTTATTTCACTCTCTTTCATTTTCTATTTTAAAATAAAAATATTTATGTGATATTGACAAAGTTTTTTTTATTTTTATTTTTATGAATTTAAAAAAAAAATTATAATTGATTTTCAAGAGGGGAAAACGAACCTAGAAATTTCGGGACCCAAAAAATGCTGTTGTTTAAAAATCTACATTCTAACCCATATGAAATTGATTTTTCAGGAATCAATTTTTCTAAACGTTCATTCTGTATCACACATTCTTTAAAAAATTATTTTTACAATTTTTTATACTACTTTTTAACTGTACATTCTAAAAAATCACTTAATCACAAAAACAATTCTCAAAAAATCAAAATCAAATAGTTAAGTTCCGTATAAACCAGTCTACGGCGTGAAACCACCATCAATGAAAGAATTATAGATACTAACTATCAAAATATTGAAAACCTATTCAACAATTTCCAATACATCTTGACTTTTCATTTTCCATCTAGCAGTCAAAGTGTTATGTTACCGAAAAAAACTATTTTTATACGTTTCACATAAATGTATTTAACCACAATCCATTTTGAAATATTATGAGTTTGCTAACATGCCTTTATTTTTATTTTGATAAAAATAAGTTAAACTAATTGTTAAAGTCAGTAATATGTATTTTGCATATTTTTATTATTTAAATCTATAGTATTAAACATAAATAAATAAATAAAATTAATTAAATAAATAAATAAACAAAATGAATAAATGAATAAATAAATGAACAAAATGAGTAATATGAGTGTCAACTCGAATTGAAATTAATTATTTATGACCAAATTAAATTATTAAAAACTTTTTGAATAATAAACGTCAATTTATATGTTTAAATAATAAATTAAAATTGATTTCAGTAATTTTATGAATTATTATTAACTTCATTAAAAATGCTAATTTAGTAGTTTTTTTTTATTGGTATATTATATTTGATGTAATATTATGTGTACAAATATTGGTGTATGTGAAATGTATTAATATATTTCTCATAACTTCTACATTTGACTCTCATACTTAACATACTTTTCAATTTCATTCAAAAATATCAATCACAATAATTAGAAAATAAGTAAACAAAATATTTGAATTTAACCAATCAAACTTTATTTACTAAAATAAGTAGTCAAAATAATAATTTCAAAATCTCGCAATTATCATGATACGACAATCGAGTAAAGTTGAAAATGATGAAATTATACCAAAAATTTTATACCCTATAATCTTTAAAAATTTATTAAAAGTAAGAATAATTAAAAAAATATTAATCATTCTATTGACATTATTAACTAAAAAGAAATCAAAGCATTAATTATTCAATATTAGTCTTCGTTTAATAACTTTTTTTATAAATTATTAATGAGCAGCGCGTTTTTTCAACCACATATATATTTAAGAAAATATGATTTTTAATATTAAAGACAACAAATGATTTGATCATTAATAATTAAAACATAATTTTTATATTGATGGTTACACGTAGAATTTATAATATTAAGAACAACAAATAAATAAAAAATAATAATTAAATGATAATTTTAATACTGATAACTAAAAATATTAATTGAATTCATTCACTATTAGTGTTAATAATAAAATTAAAATTGATTAAAAAAATATAAACTATTGTTTAGTGTGTGTGTGTGTGTGTGTGAGAGAGGCAATAAATGCGTTCACATTTATCTAAATTTTGCATTCACATTTGGCATAAATAAAGGTGTTTAATTTGATGGAACTTACTATTTATGGAAAGAAAAATGGACGGAAAAATGGCCAAAAATTATTTTTGGAAAGTGCCTTACTTTTATATATAGTATTAGTGCTACACCCGTGCGATGCACGGCCATTTATTACTTACATATATCAAATTTATATTTTAACATATGAAACTAATACTTAATTAAAAATGAGAAATGAATGAAGACAATTAATTACAAATGTACATTACACATAGTTTAATTTTTTTTCAATTTTTTTATGATTCGTATGTTTATCGTTTCAGAAATTTCTTTAAATATTGTAATTTGAATTGATTTAAAACTTAAAATGGAAAAGAAAAATTACATTTAAATAAAATTTGTAATAAGTAGAAAAAATAGATTTATCTGTGATATATGCTCAGAATTTTATTAAAATGAAAAGAAAAATAAAAAGAAACATAGATTGATGAACGTTCTTATTTTATCTTCATTCATTTACTATTTTTAAATAAAAATATTTATATGATATTGAAAAAGTTTTTTTTTGTTTATCTTTACGAATTAAAAAAAAAAATCATTGATTTTCAAGAGAGTGAGACGGACCAAGAAATTTCGAGACCTGAAAAATGCAACTATTTAAAAAATTGCATTCAATTGAATTATTTTAAATTTTAATTTTGTCCAAAACGAATAATAAATAGTGAATTAATACTACTAATTACCATTTTAGGAAATGAGTTTAATAATAATGAATTTTTGGAGAATGTATATTTAAGCACCTGTTTGAGACTCATTATTTCAAATAACGTAGTTCATAACAGTAAATTTTGGCACAATGAGCTTTTAAAAGGTATGAATATTTTTAATTTTATATGTATATTATTTTATTAATAGAATGTTAGTTGAAATGATTTTTAAAAAAAAATGACGGTTTGAATAAAGTGTACTGAATAGGGACCAATATTTTTATTTTTTTTTTGGTTGCCAAAATAATAATATTTAGGAACTTAAATAACTTACTAAAAAAAATACTTCAATGATCATTTGCATAACTCATTTTCATAACTACTCAATTTTAATGATTATTGATATAATTAATCTTTTCAAAATATAATTTCTAGATTATCACAAATAATTTATCACTATCCGAATAGTATTATTAGAATTAGTACTAACTATTTTATTACAATATCTGGTATTTAAATTTATGAAACAAATATTTTATTTCATATTTACTTTAACATTACAAATTAAATACATGTGGTCATATATATAAATGAATGTAGCAAATTAAAAAACAAGAATTGTTAGTTTCAGTTAAATTTTAATGAATGTATATCACAAATATATTTAATTTTATATACTAAGAAATCATCTATGCATTTCGATTCTTAAAAGCGGAACGATTGTTTAACCCACAAGACATAGTACTTTATCACTTACCCATATGGAATTGATTTTTCAAGAATCAATTTTTCTGAACATTTATTTTCAATTACGCATTCTTTAAAAAATTATTTTTTACAATTTTTCATACTACTTTTTAACTATACAATCTAAAAAATCATTTTTCACAAAAACAATTCTCAAAAATTCAAAGTCAAATAGTCAACAACTGAGTAAAGTTGGAGATCAAGAAATTATATGAAAAATCTTATACCATATAATCTTTAAAAATTTATTGAAATTAAGAATGATTAAAAAAATATTAATCATTCTATTGATATTATTAATTAAAAAGAAATCAAAGAATTAATTATTTAATATTAGTCTTTGTTCAATAACGTTTTCTATAAATTATTTATAAGCAGCGCATTTTTTGACCACATATATATTTTAGAAAATATGATTTTTAATATTAAAAATAACAAATGATTGGACCATTAATAATTAAAATACAATTTTTACATTGATGACTACACGTAGAATTTATAATATTAAGAAAAATAAATAAATAAATAAAAAATAATTAAATGATAACTTTAATACTGATAACTAAAAATATTGATTAAACTCATTCAGCATTAGCTTTAATAACAAAATTAAAATTGATTAAAAAAATATCAACCATTAATATATATATATATATATATATATATATATATATATATATATATATATATATATATATAAGGTAATAAATGCGTTCATATTTATCTAGATTTTGCATTCACATTTGAAATACATCCACTTTGTGTTCACACTAATCCACTTTGCATTCACACTGTTTAATTTTATAGGAACTTACTATATATGGAAACGAAAAATGGGCGGGAAAATGGTTTAGGAAACTACCCTACTATTATATATAGTAAGTATGATGATGATTCCAAGCAAAATGTCGGAGTTCGAGTTTGCATGGTATTCGCATTATTAAAAAAAAAAATTGACGTCTTCAAGTTAAAATATATGTATGTGTGTGTGTGTGCGCGCGCGCGTGCGTGCAAAATTACCTCAAGTTTAGAATCGAACTGTCTACCTCCCCTATCAAATAGTGACCCTTGCCAACTGGGACACAAGCATTATTGTCAAAGCTAGCATTTTCTACATTTTTGAAGTTTATCATCATTGTAACCAAAAACGCCCAAAACGACTTTTTTCTCATTTTCGATTTTCTTCACAATTTTATTCTTTTATTTTCAAAAATGTAATTATGAAAATGGAGAAGAGAACACGTTTTCGTTGTTCCGAAACATAGAAACAGAAAACGACCTGAAAACAGCAAAGAGAACGGGGCCTTAATTTTCCTTTCTAATTCTATAATTCTAGTCTTGCACTTTCGTTGTATGTGTTGACTTTATTTTGTGTTTAATTCATGAATTAATTGGCGACTAATTCATAGATTTAATGGGTGTTTTCATAATGAGCTAACAACTTAGATCTAGGAATAAGATTCGGTAATTGGATAAAAGATAGAGATATACTTTTATTCTTATTACGATCGCTACATGAATTCTTGTATTCCATGCACCTAATTATTATGACATGCTATTTAGAAACAATGTCGACTAATTAGGTAGAGTTGATTTAAACTTGATAGAGGAGTTTCATATGCATAAGTGAATTAGGCCAGGCACAATAAATAGGAATAAAACTTGAATATATTGGAATTAAAAGTATTTAATAATGTGAAATCGAATGTCCCAGCACTTACAAACATCAATTTAGAACATCCACATGAGTAATCTTTTCTTTTGCTTTTATTTAGTTTAATTTTCTATTTTAGTTTAGATAATAAATCATCTAAATTCTATTGTTCAAATAAATCGAGAATTAACATTTTTTGGTACTTAATTACAATCCTCGTGAGAAACGATAATGCAGACTCAAAAATTTCACTTTATTACTTTTCACGATCCATACATTTACATGTATATTTTGCGTTTGCAAAATAAAGTGAACAAAAGTCAAAAGAGTCACCACCATTTTTACATTATATACTATAAAAATCCTATTTTACAATGCAAAACCCCTGACACATGTCTAGTTATATCACAACCCTATACAAGGTCAAAAAATGCTGCCCATTATTTTCCGAAAGCTACCTCCCAATACTTCAAAAGTCTTGGGCAAAGGCGATAATGTACGTTTCAGGGAAGTTCGTCACACCCTCCTTTACATACAACTATATAAAGATGCTATATTATTTTAAACATGCATAACATATACCACATTTATTATAGTGTGGTCAATATGACCAATCATAACGTTATATATATCAGTGATAATTAAATAAAATTTTTATATTCTTCAAAACTTTTAACTTCACTCTTCTTCTCTGGTGTAAATTCGACATTTTTTAATATGCAACAGGTATTTTCACAAATTCATAACATTTAACCTCGTTTTCTCTCCCAAAGTTCACCCCAACACATCATACCACCTAACTTAACTACATTCACATGGAATTGAATATCAAAGAAGCTTGCATCACATTCAAATCTCTCATTAAGGTATGATTCTCTTCATTATTTTGCAAATTGCAATTTTTTTAGGATTTTCTTGCTTTTATGGAGATTTTGATTTAATGGATGATTGAATTGTAGAATAGGCTAGGATTTTTTATTTTGAGTTGATTGTAAAACATAGATTAAAAATTTGGGATGACTTCAAGCTTTAAACTCTATTATTTCCATTTATTATATTATAGGCACAGTAGGTGTTTGATAGAATGTCGATGAGAGATCTTCATTGAATTTTCACAAAACATTTTGAACATTCATCTTCAATTCGTGCTTAGCATTAATTATAAGTCATTTATTCATGACTTGCATCATCACATTGCACAAAACTAGGATTTGGAATGATAAGCACATTTAGGCACCGCATCAAGGTCACTGCAGGGAATTGCACTAATTTTCAACCTGCAGTGACCACTTTTTCACATCATTCTACAATTTTATTGAACTCCAAATGATCTAATTTTTTATACGCATAGACTACATTACATACTTTCATGTGTTCGAATATGGCTCAAAAAATTTTGATTTTTTGTGGCAGGGGCTGAATATGGGTAGTTGATCATCTTCAATACAAATTTAGATTTATGTTTTATCTTTAGTTTGAGGGTTGTGGATGTGGTTTCCTATGATTTCTTATAAATCTGATGTGTCTAATGTTACTTATTTCAATTTTGTGAGGATCACACCATTGGTGACACATCAAACCAAGATTGTAACAGGTTGAAATCATTCAAGTTTACATTCAAAGAAAAGCTCCAAATTGAAGAACTTGCATAGTCAAACCTGGGAGTACTAGAACCCCTCTTTTCTTTCTTTAGTTATCATATATTTATGACATACATTGAGGGTAATGTGTATTTCTAGTTTGGGGGTGGAAAATCTCATTCATGCTTTACATTCATTCGATTATTTGGGATAAAAGTCATGTTAAAAAATATATATTGAAAATTCTCATTAATTTTCTTATTCCCTATGACATAATTTGGATAAACCTTCTGCCTTAGCCAGAGTAATGAACAATGTAGAAACTCGTGTTTTCTTGACTAGTTATTACTTGCTTGATTTCATCTTCATGCGCACGTAATCATTGTTGAATTATTACTTGTGTAGGAGTATGGTTGATATTTGTGGGGTACATTTATGCAACTTGAACATATAAATGATTGTATAATCCCTAAACTTAGATCTTAAGACATCCCGACCATTAAACCAAACCGCTCAAGAAGTAGTTTAGGGGAATCAGTTTGGGGGTGTATTGATGTGTTGATGGTCCGTGGTTCTTTGTTTTGTACTTTTGGTTGATATGGTTTGGTCAACAAGTATAAATCAACACTAGCATAAAAACAAAGAAAAAAGGCTAAAAGTCTTATTCTACTCTTCGTAATCTTTTTTACTCGAGCAAGTAAGCTTGTAAGGGTGTTGAAACTTGGTACCCTAAATTCAACTGAGGTGAGAGTTATCAACACAAAGCTCGTTACATGGGTAAATTAGAAAGCTTAAGGGAGAGTGGACTTATACATAAGACAATAAAACATCTTTAAACTTCATTTGTTGCTTTTGTGACTCGGGCTATTAAGTCTGAGGAGTTCTCTGAACATGTTGCCTTAAAGTCGTCTACTTGGGAGTGATCAACCCAAAAATCTCTAAATGGGTCACATAGAAAGCAAATAAGAAAAGTATTGTACAAATATGGTAAAAGACAAATACAATAAAAAGAACAAGTCGTCCATAAAATAATAAAGTGCATGGTATAAGCTTTGTTGACTGAAACTATGGAGATTAAAGGTGTGAAATTAGGGATTTCTTACCATTGATTTGTTGCGGATGGATGCTTCTAATTCTGACTATTTTGTGTGGAAATATGCAATTAAAAATGTTTTGAAACTACAATAGATAAAAACCCCGAGATATTAGAGAAAAGCAGTAAGTTGTGATCTCCTATGAGCAATGAATGGAAAACCTATTAGAACTTCACAGGTTGACCACATAAGATTTGGGCTTACTGTTGCATAATAGTCACTCAATGTAGTGTATACTTTTGCATAAATATGTATTTGACTTTGGCTATTCACATGCACATTTGAAAATATAGCATGAAATAACTAGAATTATTTTATTGTGTTTTCCAAAGCTCTATGCTAAAGTATGATATGATTTGGATTCTTGAAGTATATGGTAAACATGTTGACATGACAAAAATATTTGTTACTTTGCAATTTTTGATTCATTTGTTTAGTTCTAAATTGTTCGAGGACGAATAATAATTCTAGTTTAGAAGTATTTGATAAGTGTATTTTATACACTTATTTGTATATCTGAATTAGAATAATCCATTATAAATCTTTAATAAATTCTAATTAATTGCTTTCTATTTGTTTACATTTTCAGAAATTACCCCCAAAATCATGTGAATGAAGCAATAAATGGAAATAATGCACAATATGGAGACGTTTGGAGCTAAATTGGACAAAGTGGAAGTTGATGTTGTCAACTGGGACTTTCAAGAGAAGCTGAGTGTGAGAAATCAAAGTTTGAGGGTTTAATTGAAGAAAAATTGAAGTTGGGAAGAAAAATTGAAGTGATCCGGAAGTTCAAGAACTAAATTGTTGCAATTAGAAGATGAAGGACTCATGTGCAAATTGATACGCTCCGCAAGTGCACGGGTCGCGCAAGTAATAAAGTAGACGTGAGTTCAAGTATCGATCCCACAGAGATTGCTTTAAATTGTATTTTAGATTATTACCTTAACCGGAACAAGAAATTGTTTGAATTTGAGAATTTTGATTTTGAAAATTAAAATAAAGATTAAACTAAAAATAAGAAAATTTGATTTGTTAAACCTTATAAAAGCAAACGCATTAGAATTATGAATCAATTTTAACCAAATCATCCATGTATTTGACCAAATCATTTAAATACAACTTATGGGGTTATGAATTTCCATGTTCCTAAAATGTTTTAAGTCCTCTTTCGAGCGATGCATAAAAACTCATCTCTAAATGTCAATTGACTATATTTCTATGACAATTAACCAATTAGAAAAGCATTAAAGGTCAACGAACACTATATAGGATAACACAAAGCATAGGGGTATATTTCTATACCCTATCGGACTTTGTGGAAATTAAATAGCTTCTAATGAAATCCTACTCTTTCAAACATAGAAAATTACAAAGACAATCACACAAAAGCTGGCCAAACAATTGCATAATAATAAAGGTACTTATTTAATTGCATCAAACCCATAAAACTGCATATATTAAATAATTGGTAAAAACATGGAATCGAATAGTTAAAACTTCATCACAATTCTGACACAAATTTCTAGCCTAAAAACATGACAAAAGATAAATTACAATTATGATAATTGGAGTTCATCAGCTTTTTCACCATGTTGTAGAAGAATCTTAAATCATGCGCCAGTTGGTTCCTTGAAAGTTCGACAGCCCTTCGGGATCACCTTTGACAAGTTTGGAACCCCTAATTTCGTGCCCCAAGTCTCTTATTTATAGATTTCACGTAGTCTAGGTCAATTGAGGAGAAAAACTGCTGAATTTCGCGCAAAAAACCCAGCTGCGGCCCAGTAGGGACTACCGTGCGACCGCATGGTAGGAATTTTTGCGGTCGCAGCCTTGAAAAACCAACCTTCAGTCGCCATTTTTTCAAGCCATGCGAACGCACAATTTTTAAACCGTGCGGCCGCACGGTTATACCGACAGCAACAATTCTCTTCTTTAAATTTCAGCAATTTGGTCATCATCCTTTTATTGCATAGTATTTCGTATTTTGATCATATCTTTCTATTATCTTATTCGATTGAGATGATTCAAAGTCCGTTAGAAAGATAACTTAAAGGACTACAATTCTTCCTAAAATATGATTTTCCCAATTCAAACGTTTACTGCCCTGAAATTAGCTTTCAATTCTGACTAAAAATCTGCCCGAAAATCTTGTGTGATTGGAATGAATTTATGGTAATATTCTTATCATATTTCATTCCCTTTTGACTTTTAATTGCATCCAATTGACTCCTAGAAATATTCAAGTATCGTATCATGGTCTGGATCAATCAATGAGTATTTGAAATTTGGTCATTCTTCTTTTAATTTGTATAATTTAGTCCTTGAACTTCTAATTTCTTCCAATTTGGTTCTTTCTTTGATTTTTCTTCCAATTGACCATTTGATTTACTTTATCAACTCTTGGTTTTCACACTTTAGCTCATTTATCATCCAAATGACTTGTTTTTGCTTCATTTCCTTTGTTTTCTCGACTTTGGGGTTTTTCCTAAATTACAAACAATACAACTAGAATAAATAGCAAATATTATTTAATAAACAATAAAAATCCTACTTTTAGGATATAAATAAGTGTATAAAATACACTTATCACAAATAAAGTTCAGGGACCTACTTATACATACTAAAAAGATGGAAATTGCGCTGAAATAATCCTTCTACACGGCCTGGCTTCTCGATTAGGTGACCGCGCAATTGTATATCAGTTGGGCAAATCCCAACTTTGGTTGCCTACGCAGCCACTAACAATCCTTCTGCACGGTCCGCAGTTCTTTGGCCCATGCAGGATTTAATGTCTTGTTTTACCTAAGTTTCTTAGCAACCTATATTTACTACTTCTCATGCACGATCTAGAGACTTTTGTGCACATATTCAAGAGGCAAAATTCATCATCATATCATCAAGATTGTTGAAGCTAATTGGAGGCAAAGGCGTGAGAGTTGAAGATCAACACGTGGAAACTACTTCTTGGTGCAAGAGTTCCTTGACTTGTTACTTTAATAAACTCATGATGTTTTTAATTAATATTATTTGTGTTTTCAATTCCATTACGATTAACAACTAAACTTCTTGTTGAGATTAACGATGTAGCTTAGTTTTCCACTTTTAATTGCATTGTTCAAGTTTTACATATAGATTGCATGTGATGATTTTATTTTATGATTAATGCGTGAATTAATTGGCCAACTAACGACCTAGATCTAGGAATAAAATCCGGTAATTGAACGAACAATAGAGATATATTTTTATTGTTATTGCGATCTTTAATTGAGTTCTTATATTTCATGCACATAATCATTGCGACCTGCTGTCTAGAAATATAGTTGACTAATTAGGTAGAGTTGATTTAAACTCGAGAGATGAATTTCATATGTATAAGTGAACTCGATCGATCACATTATTAGGATAACAACTTGAATGGTGGAATTAAAAGTATTGACTATGTGAAATCGTGAAATCTCACCCTCTCATTCATTCATTACAAAAATATAATTTACTTTCTTGTTTAATTGTTTTTCATTAATCATTTAGTTTACACAAAAATCCCACTCTTTAATTGTTCAAATAAAGTAGAATAGCTTCAGTAGGTAATCATAATCTATGTGGGAGATAATCCGAACTCGTTTGTCCACTTTATTAATTGGATGCGATATCGTACACTTACGATTATTACACATCACGAGGATTCCTCAACCTTAAGCACTGATTGAGCAGGGGTTGACGAGAAATGGGATGTAGCTTTAGCCTTAGCTTCAATTATTTCATCCTCAGTTTCTGCTAAAATTCCAAACATCGCACCAACAAGAGTCTTCTCAACTTCGTTAATAACAATGGCATCCAATATTCCATCATAGAATGTCTTAACATCCATATTAGCTATATCACTTATCAGATTCCACAATAACAACATATTCACCCTTTGATAGAACATCACCTTTTGATTTAATCCGGCTGACGATTTTTCTTTCCGTAACTGTGGAACTCAACGCGAGCATTAAGATCTCGTGAATCTTTGTCCTCACGACTTGAATTCAAGACCCAGAATGGTTTCAAGATAAAAGCAAAAAGGCATAAGACAGGAGTGGAACAGGGGGAAAGGGAAGAGGAGGAGGACATGGATAATGGAGCAATTGCTATGTGGGACTTCAGTGTCTTTATTGAGACTATACGCAAAAAATGGGTCTATATAAGGATTTTGGGGTGGGGTGGTTGGAGAAGACGGGGGAGAGACAAAGAGCTGCATTGGAGTTTGCTTGGATGAAAAATGCCCTTATCATTTTTAAATTTTGACTGTTGAAACCTGAGTTCACAGTAAAGAACCGTTTAAAATGATAGCAAGGATGTCTTGTGCAAGAAATTATAAACATTGGGATGTTTTATATCAAAAATCGAAACGTTGGGAAGTTTTGCACAATAAGTCTCAAACGTAAGAACGTTTTATGCCAATTACTCTTTCTAAAATGCAAGTTTGTTACAATCTCCATTTTGTACCTCAAATCATTATTAATTTTATAAGACTCAAAACGATAAGGGTGAAGGTTGAAATGTGTCTTTTGGTCAATCAACTTTTCGTTCTCAAGTTTCAACTTCACCACTAATTACGTCTTAGAACAGAAAATGCCAACTCGTGGGCCCTCAATGTACATCTTTTGTGTTTGACTGAGAAATTTTGGTTGAATTTTTTTTTTTTTTTTTTTACAAAGCACAAATTAGACAATTTGCTTGAAAAAGATTTTTTTTTGTTACAATCACTTGAAGCACATGTTAGACAATTTGCTTGGTACAATCACTTGAAGCAAAAGTTAGACAATTTGCTTGGAAAAGATTTTCTCACCATTTTACTAAGAAAAAAATTTCTCAATTAGTTGGAAAATATTTTCTTGTTCACCTTTTTGAACGAAACACGCCCTTATGGCAATCTGTGCGCAAATAGAATTATCCAAAATTCATATATTGGTGTGTTTGATTACCTTCATTTGCCATGGAAAATGTTAAATCAATTCAAATGCATTTTTTTTTTTTTTTTTTTTTTGTATTTGATTAGAAAATTTACCATGATAAATATTTTTCATGTACGAGTGCCTAAAGCACATCTTAGAAAATTTTCCTTTCAAATATTTTTCTCACCATTTTGATAGAAAAATATACATGAAAAAGGAAAATATTTGATCCATTTTTCATATCCAATCATACATACCCTGCCTACAAAAGGCCAAAGTGGTGTAAATGGGCCTTAAATATATTAACAAAAATGATAGAATCACTTCGGGGGTGACCCTCGAAGTGACCGCACCCTTACATGGAGGTGCGGGATCCACTCCAAAAAATTGGGCCCCGTGCGATCACTTCAGGGGTCACCCCAAAGTGATTCTATCATGGTCCATATATTAATTGACTGGCACTTAAAATGGACGGGTTGCATTGTAGGTTTTGGTTCCAACTTCTAGTGTTTACCCTTGAAACTTTAGAGGAGATATTTTAGGAAAAATCTTTAAACCACATAACAAAAAGTCAGTTTAATAAATTCAAAATTCAAACAACAAAATCAACATTCATATTCAAAATCCAAAATTCCTTCTTGCTTGCTTACAATCAAATTTCTACGTTTTGCATCTTCAACATCTCCAGGTCTGGTTCGTCTATAATGTTCTTGAATTAACCAAAATTCATAAAGAAATTTTGGCCCTAGTCGACAAAACGTTCATCCGTCTAACATCAGCAACCAAGATTGGCAGGCTTAATCTTGGGTGCTTCAGATCCAGCTGCTCTAACTTTGGAAAATAGTGGAATATCAACTTCCCGAACTTGAGTATTCTCAGCACCCAATTTGATGATGAAATAGTATCAACTGCCTGGAGAGTCTTCAACATGAAATGAAATATTATCAAGAAATAAATGTACCTTGCTGGAATGTCTTCATCTTCGTAATCGTCACTTTCAAGTGTTGTCCTAGATTCCTCCTCTTTTTTGAGTGTTCTCTGATATTCCATCTCAGGCATGATCTACACAAATAAAAAATTCCATAATTATAAGCTTAGATTAATGTTGGAATTGGCAATCCGACTAGGAAAAAGGATAAATCTTAGGTCAAGTGATAATTTGTGTGTTGAATACCATATTCAAGTATGCGACATACTAGTTCTTCTAAGCCAAGCTAAAATACTAATTCAGAGTTATCTTTCCACTCGTTAAACTTCATGGAATCTTTTCAAACTCACATTGAATAAACTTTTTTCCACCATTTCCAGGCATTTGCAATCAGATCTGTTGGCGCATGATCCTTTAATCCACTTGAATTAATGAATTTTGGCTGCTGAAAGGCAGAAGTGAAATTTGAAGATCCAAAGATAGGATTGCTAGAAATTTGTCGTTATATCCAATGATTCATTAACTTTTAATTTTTCGCGCAACAATCCATAAACGTTACATTATTTGGCGCAACAGGTTCTTTTGGATGGTTTGCTAAAATACCATCGCTTAAAAAAATTGCCTTATACATAATTGGCACAATTAGTCCCTAAATGTTAACATTTCTGCTCAATAAGTCATTGACCTTTTAATTTGGTGCTTAATTCCTCAAATGTTGCATTGTTTAGCGCTACAAGTCCTTTTAGATGATTTCACTCGATTTCACCTTTAAAAATTCAAATTTTTTAATCAAAAACATTAAAATCTCTGATATTAATAAATAAATAAACCTTCATTTGTCAATTTGAAATTTTTGTTTCTCACTTTGTTAGAATTTTTTTTAACAAGTGAATTAGGTTTCCAATAAAGGATTTTACGGTGCCAACACAAATTCCCCAGTCTACCTTTGGAGTGATGAATGAGGTATGGTTTGAGATATAATTAAAGGAATAATGCTAAAAGCACATCGGGGCTTACCCCCGAGGTGACCCCCTCCTCACATGGAGGGGGTGGAGCCCACTTCCGACAAGTGGAGCCCACCCCCTCCATGTGAGAGGGCGGTCACCTCCGAGGTAAGCCCCGAAGTGATTGTAACATAGTCCTAATTAAAGAGGTACTTCAATAATTCAACATATGAATTGGCTGACAAGTTGTTTAATCTTTTCTTCCAATTCAGATGACTATAACACTGACAATTTGAAAAGCGTGTTTGTTATAAATTTTGTTTGTATCAAAATTTTGTCAAACGGCTGCTAAATAAAAAATGTAAAAATTAGCAAATGTGATAATGCAAATGGTGTAGGGATATATATATATAGGTTATAATGCAGGTGGAGACTTTGTAATGTTGGAGAATGTCAATCTCATCAAAGTGTGATTTTTTTCACATGAATGGACGATGGTTTCCTTCCATTACACCGTAAAAATTGAGTTGACTCATTTTTCTTTTTTTTTTAAATATTTTTTTTGATTTTTTGATATTTTAATGTTTTAATTACTTGGTCGACCTCAAGTGAACTCTGCGTTGACCCTTGATCCAATCCTCTGTCAGGATGACTGTTAGACTAGGTCTGAAAACACTGAATAATACACCACCATCAATTCATGTGAAATATTCGAGTTTTGATGAGATTATCTTCACCTACTTTATATAGTCTCCACATGCATAAACACCCATATATATATCTATACACCATCTGTATCACCATTCTTACTATTTTATTTTTTTAATTATTTATGTATTTATTAATATATGGCTATTTAATATTTTTGATAAAAAAAAATAATTGAATTTTTAAACTTGGAATGGAGGGAAACCACCTAAAATGGCTTGTGACGCTAAATAATGCAATGATTAGGGATTTTAAAATAAAAAAAATAAAATGGAAGGTTAATAACTTACTGCACCGATTATGTATAAGGAATTTTAGACATTTTTAAAAAAATACATTCTAATGGAAGGAAACCATCCAAAAGGATATATTGCGCCAAAGGGTGCAATGTTTAAGGACTCTTGCACCACTCATCGCACACAAAGACAAACGTTTAGGGACTAATGCACCAATTTCAGTAGAATTTGTTATAACTTATGGTGGTCCTTCTGATCTTGGATGGGACTAGCCGTTATCTAAGACACGTGTTGGTAGGCTACAGGTAGTCACTTCATGCAGGGGGAACTTGCTATTTTTTCCATGTTTTGAATTTGCAAAATATTGAGTGCTTTAGAAACTTCAAACTATGCTTAGATATGATAGCGAGGTCAGATCAGATTATATAAAGCTAGGAATGAGGTTGTTATGTTGATAGCCGAGTTCAATAACATTGAGATCGGTGGTCGGTGTTCTTCGAACTTAATGCTCACTGCTGGATTTTATCTTATTTGGTTTGACATGGCCCCTTAGTCGTCAAACATATCCAATATAAGTAAGAGAAGAGTACATAACTCCTAGAAATTAAGTTAACTCTTTAAAACTAAAAAACTTGACTTTTTTTAAATAAAAAAAAAAATCAAGTGTTACATAGTAATTAATAAATATAATATAAAAGTAATTATCACTTATATATTAAACTAAAAACTAATATAATATTAAATAAAACAATCCAAACAATACTTAATCTACAACTTGTCCCGCCCCTACCCACCCTAACCCCACCCACCCCCCAAAGTCGCAATTCGGTCAAATATACAAATTTAATCGCAAATTTAACCCCCACCCAAACAACTCAATCTGCAAAGTTACAGTTGGTCACACAAAGTCACATTTCAGTCACTAATGTTGTAAAAAATCCTAACCTTGACGTGGCGAGATCTGATGATACTTGATTGCTGGAAAAGATGAATGAATTCGCCTTGAATGACCTGCAAAAAAAGGCGAGGAGAATTCTCCCCGTCGCCCATCCGGTGTGAGAATTAGTTTTCTGAAAAAAAGTAGAGAGAGAATATTTAACTGAAAAACGTAAAGAATAATGAATGAATAATATGTGATCAAATGAATTGTATTTATAGGGCTGAAAAGTCCATTAACCTTGTTTAATGGGAGAAGGAGTCATTTTGCTATGAACTTACCTTTTAAGTAGAGTTCTATCATCAATAGAATTGATTTCCCCCTTTTCAGGAGGTTTCCTTATGGGTTATGTTTCTTCATTGGGTGGCCCAAAGATGAGGCACATAAACGTAGAACATCGTTTGATCCCGGGCTCCTGGTCTTATGTGACCGGGATATACCGACCTTAATATCTTGAAGGAAATAAATATGAAGAAGGTCGGAAAATACTGGCCTGGTGATTAAAAGCTCGGGCAGGGAAGATCCTGCTAGATTTGTGTTTGATAACTTCAAGGAGCCCGGGCATATAGGCCTTCCTTATGACCGAGATGGGTTGGCTTGTGAAGTTTCAAACCTATGGCCAATCATAACCACTTGAAATTGTACCGATCATTGGCCCACGTGCATCAGAGATCCGTAGTAAATCTCTGAATGCATGCATCTTTTGATAGCTGTTATATTTATTAATGATGCGTTTTCCTAACTGTTATCTTTTGATTAATGTGTTGTAATTAATAGTGTGCAAACAGATTGTTGCCACGTGTCGAAAGTGAAAGGCGGAGATTCAAAAATTTTCTCGCCTATTTTTGCTTATATATATGTGGTCTCAATCCTCTCATTCTTTCTACTTTGTGATTTTGTGAGAAACCAGAGAACTCCCCGAGCATCTAGCAAGATCTCACTTTCAAACATCATTTCCTTTAGGTAAGCTCGGCCACGCCCGACCTTTTTAATTCAGTAACTTATTATTAGGAAAAAATGGCCAGGCAGGTGAACATAACTGACCTTAGGGAAGTAGAGAACCTAGAAGAACCCTTAGAGGTCGAGCCAATAGGTTTCTACCAGCCCCCACCTTCCCAGGATGAGGAGTCGGGTGGTGAGGAAGGGATTGAGGATGATGCTGACCTAAGTAGAGGATTGAGTGAGACTGACCTTTAACAGTAGGATGAAGGAGCATATGGTCGAGGCTAATATGAGGAAGTTCGGGCTACCCGAGAGATACATAGCCCGGACTCCGGAAGCAGATGACGTTTCTTACCATTTCCGGGAGGGAGAGATGGTAATATTTCACGAATCCCTTGTGGCCGGGCTTAGGCTTCCATTGCACCACTTTTTCATTGATTTTCTTCTTACTGCTAATATAGTCCCGGGCCAACTCGCACCCAATGGGTGGAGAATCCTGGTATATTTCTTTGTTTTATGTAGGAGTCTAGGAATTGAACCCACCGTTGATTTGTGCAAGTGTCTTTTAGATTTGAAGTACTTGACTCGATGCAACTGCTTCGTGTATTAAAGTGGGAGGGGATGTTTTGAAGTACCTTGGGTTCCTTCCTCCATAAAATATTGGAAGTTTTTCTTTGTAAAGCCTCGGGTCGAGGAAAACATTTTTTTATCGACCTTTAGAAAACCAGACATAGATAGCTTCAATAGGATGGGACATAAAAGTGAGGAGGAGATGGCCGACCTTCTTTCTAACGCCATCAGGGTGTGCGATTTTGGCCTTTTGGCCGAAGAGGCCTCTGACTTTACAACCAATGAGATTTTGGGACAGGCCGGTCTTGACCTACAGCCCGGTAGTTCTCAGCCTTGTAAATTAAGTAATAAATATTATTCTTTTATAATTTTTACAACCTCTAGCACTTGTTCCACTGCTCATCTCCTTCTTCTCATTATTTTGTAGGGATGGCTTTTGACGGGGACAAGCTTAGAAAAGCGGTCGAGGAGAGGGCACGGAACGCTGCCCAAAAAAGAAAGGATGATGACGTTGTGCGGCGCCGTTATCAGAAAAAGCCCCGTAAAGATTCCTCCAGGGTAGGACAGACCTCTAGGAGGGGTGCAGAGGTCTCTCCTCAGAGGGAGAGTGGTCGAGACACTCGCCTCCTCCTCCTCCTCATGATCAACCAGCGCATGTATCTCCAGCACCGGAAGTGGTTCCTAAAGGCCCTACTTTGGCTGACCTTAGGGAGAAACTAGAGGAAGGCCTTCATCCCGGCCTTTTGGAGAAGTACACCGAGGAAGTGGCCATCGAAAGTGGAGTAGACCACTTCCTGAATGCAGCCGTGAAGGTACATCCCATCCTTCTATCCTGAGCATTGATCTTTTTCTTATTATTGAAAAGATGGCTAAGTTTTTGTCTCGACCTGCAGCTGATTAGCATTGGCCGGGGTCTTATTAACCAGGGTGTTAAACGAGGAGAGACGTCGAGTCACCTCGTACACTCTGTACAGTACGAGGCCACCCAAGCCAACAATGCTGAAAAAAATTGGCAAGGGTCGAATCCGATTTGGCACTGATGACCTAAGATCGGGACCTCACTCGATCAGAAAATGCCAAGCTTGTTGATGATCTTCATAGGGCCCGGGAAGAAATTGAGGCAGCGAAAGTGGAAGTGGTCGAGGCCTACAAGAAGTCGGAAGAGTATGATTTAGCCCCGGGCAATTATGCCCTGGGGTCATACTCCCAGGGCATGAAGCAAGCCCGGGCTTGGATCAAACTTCACGTGCCCGATCTTGACACAAGCTCGCTTTCCCAATTTCCTTTGGGAACAGAAGATCTCAACCTCACTCCTTTCTTGGAGGAAGATGAAGCGGAGGCCATTTCAGATGAGAAGGCCGGGGAAGCCAGTGACCATGATCCCCAACAGTAAAAACCTTCTTTTCCTTTTTTAGGGATTTTAGGTACTTTTTGATGTATAGCCCGAGGTATGCCTCGAGGATTTCTTTTAACAAGCTTGAATGAAATATATTTTGGCAAAAGCTCGTGTTTTTTACTTGAGTTTTATTGACACAATATTGATCATTCCAAACATGCAAGCCGACCCTATCTTAAAATAACCTTGTCGAGCATGGACGACTTTTGATCGTAGGTACAAGATTTAATTCTCCGTCTAACCAACATTGAATCGATGATGTTTGGTAACTAAGGTTGGGATAGCTCGACCTTTTTGAAAATTCCCAAAATAGGTCAAGCTTTTGACTTAGCGAAATTGAGAGAAATGTGAATAAGGTCGGGTGCTACCAACCTGTTTCTTCATGGGGCCGAGTTTTTTGTAAACGCCAAAGGAATGATTTGTAATGTCTTGCCATGAGATATTGTGAATCATTCGATGGAAAATAATTTGTAACGTCTTGCCATGAGACCTTGTAAACTATTCGTGGAAGAATAATTTGTAAATTCTTGCCATGAGACATTGTAAATTATTTAATGGAAAATAATTTGTAACGTCTTGCCATGAGACCTTGTAAACTATTCGTGGAAGAATAATTTGCAAAGTCTTTCCATGAGACATTGTAAATTATTTGATGGGAAATAATTTGTAATGTCTTGCCATGAGACATTGTAAATTATTTGATGGGAAATAATTTGTAACGTCTTGCCATGAGACTTGTAAACTATTCATGGAAGAATAATTTGTAAAGTCTTTCCATAGGACATTGTAAATTATTTGATGAAAACTAATTTGTAACGTCTTGCCATGAGACCTTGTAAACCATTCATGGAAGAATAACTTGTAAAAATTTTCCATGAAACATTGTAAATTATTTGATGAGAAATAACTTGAAAAGCCATGTGAATGACCTTGTAAGTTATTTCAAGATCTGGTCCTGTGGTGCTCATTCTTTCGGAAGAAATACTTTTATTAAAGGGGACTGAAAGATGGGCCTCGTTAAAACCTTACCCAGAAAAACCCTGTGGGACAAAATCTGGATAAGGAAAAAGAGTACGCGTCCCTGATGCTAAAAGAAAGAACAATGGTCGCACAGGTCCGACCTTGAAAATCATTAATGGACGTGCACGTCCGAAAATAAAAAGAAAAAATGGGTGCACGGACCCGACTCTTCTATAACTAGATGACTTTAACCTTTAAAGGAAACATGACTACTTGTAGTATGGCTTCAAATTTTCCACATTCCATGGCCAAGGAAGAGGTCTCGAATCCATTGTGCCGAGGCTATATGAGCCATTTCCTACTTTTCGGATGACTTCATATGGTCCTTCCCAAATAGGTTCGAGTTTCCATGGTTAATGACCGGCAGCCTCGCTTCGACGAAGGACAAGATCTCCCATTCTAAATTCTCTCTTTTTCACTCGGATATTGAACTTCTTGGTCATGGCCTGTTGATAAGCTGCTATTCTCAATGATGCATTTTCCCTCACTTCTTTCAGAAGATCCAGACTTTCTCTATGTCCCTCAATCTGGTTGGGTAATCCCGTAGTCATTGTACAGAAGCTCGGAATTGTCACTTCTACCGGGACAGCAGCTTCCATCCCAAAGGTAAGCATGAATGGGATCTCCCCTGTTGCAGTCTTGAATGTTGTTCGGTTGGTCCAAAGTATTTCTGGGAGGAGATCTGGCCAATCACCTTTGGTACTGTCAAGGCGAGTCCTCAAGTCTTGTAAGATGAGCCTGCTCGTAACTTCAGCTAATCCATTACTTTGCGGGTGCGAGACGGAAGTTAAACTGTGTTCTATTCCCAGGTTCTTGCAGAACTGTCTGAAGGCTTGGCACTCGAACTGACGTCCATTATCAGTGATTAATGTCTTGGGAAGACAAAAACAACAAATAATTGACTTCCATACAAATGTCTCCAACTTTTGCTATGTGATCACGGAAATGGGGTTCTGCTTCTACCCATTTTGTGAAGTATTCCACAGCAACTGCTAAGAACTTGACCTGACCACGAGCTATACGGAATGGCCCAAGAATGTCAATTCCCCATTGAGCGAAGGGGTATGGGCACATAATTAAATATAGTTCTTCAGGGAGTTGATGTAATCGGGCTGCAAACCTTTGGCATTTATCGCAAGTTTTCACGTAGCTGAGTGTGCCCTTCTTCATGGTTGGCCAATAGTATCCGTATCGCACTAACTTCATAACCAGTGCTCTTGCCCCCTGGTTTCCTCCACAAATTCCTTCATGGACCTCGGCCATATCAAGGGCTCGGGGCCCTTGCTTTGACTCTTCTTGGTTTTGCTTTGTTATTGGGTAACTTTCTTGATGTCAAATACTCGATGATTGGATCCATCCAACTGGGCTCATGATCTGAAATATCCATAATATCGGGCTGATGTGTAATACTAGGTTCATGAAGAGTTCGTACGAATACAGTTCTCTCTAAATGGTCAAGATTAGAAAAAGTTAATCTTGACAAGGCATCTGCTTTATGATTAGCGGACCTTGGGATTTTATCTATACAGCAAGACTTGAACTTCTTGTGCAAGTCCAAAACCATTATTCTTTAATACGACATATTTTCATCTTTTGCTTCAAAAGTGCCGTTCACCTGCTCTATCACCAACTGTGAATCACTTAAAAATTTGACATGCTCGACCCCTAGATGTTGAGCTGCTTGAAGTCCGGCGATAATAGCTTCATACTTTGCATCATTATTAGTTGCCGGGAAGTCAAACCTTATTGCGCACTGAATTTCCATTGTGCCAGCATCCTTCTTTAGTATGATTCCGGCCCCCCGAGCCTGCGGCATTCGATGCTCCATCTACTTGCAAAGTCCATGTGGCCTCTTCCCTGTCATGACATATTGGCCCCCAAGGTCTTGGGGCGAGTTCGGTGATGAAGTCAGCCAAGACCTGTGCTTTTATAGAAGGTCTGGGTTTGAACTCAATGTCATATTCCCCAAGCTCGATTGACCATTTGAGTAAACGACCAGAGACATCCGGTTTCTGTAAGATCTATTTTAAGGGCTGATTTGTGAGGACAGTTATGGCATGGACTTGAAAGTAAGGTCTTAACTTTCTGGCTGATGTAACCAAGGCAAGTGCGAGTTATTCTGCTAATGTATATCAGGTTTCTGCGTCCAACATCATCTTGCTGACATAATATATGGGTTTTTGGGCCTTTCCTTCCTTTTTGACCAAAACAGCGCTCACAGTATGATCTGAAACGGCTAGATACAAGAACAAATTGTCCCCTGGATGTGGCTTTACCAATATCGAAGGAGTACCCGAATATTCTTTTAACTTCCTGAAGGAGGTCTCGCATTATTCATCCCACCAGAAATCTTTGTTTCCCTTGAGGGTTTTGAAGAAGGGAAAACATTTATCTGCTTCCCTTGACATAAAACAGCCCAATGCTACCACTCTCCCTGTAAGCTTCTGTACTTCCCTGATAATCCTGGGAGGTTCCAATGACGTGAGGGCAATAATTTTATCTGGATTAACTTCAATGCCTCTCTGGGTGATCATGAATCCCAGAAAATTTTCCTGAGCCTACTCCGAAGGCGCACTTGGCAAGATTCAATTTCATCCGATGTTTTCTGAGCATACAGAATATGTCTTCCAAGTCAGCAATGTGATCTTTCTTTCTTGAGCTCTTTACAACCATGTCATCAACATAGACTTCAATGTTCAGCCCGATGTGCTCAGAGAAGACCATGTTTACCAACCTTAGATAAGTAGCTCCGACATTCTTTAACCCAAAGGGCATGACTTTATAGCAATATATTCCCTCATCTGCCATAAAGGATGTTTTCTCCTGATCTTCATGTGTCATTCGAATCTGATGATATCCTGAGAATGCATCAAGGAAGCTGTAAAGCTCCAAACCTGATGTGAAATCCACTAATATGTCGATCCGAGGAAGAGGATAACTATCTTTTGGGCATGCCTTGTTTAAATCTGTGAAGTTTATACAGACTCGCCACTTGCCATTCGGGTTCTTCACCAATACCACGTTGGTTAGCCATTCTGGATACTTCACTTCCCTGATGAACCCTACTTTCAGTAGCTTATCTATTTCTTCTTTTATTACTTGTCTTCTTTCTATGGCAAACTATCTTCTTCACTGTTTTATGGGCTTCTTGTCGGGCATGACATTAAGCCTGTGTTCAACGAGTGCGGGGTCAATCCCTGGCATGTCTTCAGCGCTCCATGCAAATATGTCAATATTTCTTCTTAAACATTGCGACAGTTCTTCCTTCATTAATTTGGGGAATTCTTTCCCAATTGTGAAACTTTTCCCTTCTGAAATCTGAACTTCCTCTAGCTCTTCTACTAGTGACATGCGCTCTTCCACAGGAAGTTCAATTGACATCATATCCGTTTTATTCTTCCCAATACAGCTGATATAACAACTTCTGGCCACTGACGGATTTCCCTGTACCGTTGCTATGCCTGCGGAAGTTGGGAACTTGATTGTCAGATGATATGTTGATACTACAGCTTTCAAGTTGTTTATGAATGGTCTTCCCAGGATAGCATTGTAGGCCATAGGGGTCTTCACGACCTGAAACGGAGTCATCTTTGTTACCAACTTTTCTTCTGATCCAAGCTAAGTAGGAAGATCAATCAGGCCTTCGGGTTTCACTGTTCCTCCACCAAAGCCAGTTAGCGGAGTAATGACCTGTCAAAGCCGATCTCTGGGGAGTTACATCTTGTTGAAGGCTTCAAAGGAAAGGACATTGGCTGCACTTCTATTGCCAACTAGTACTCTTCTTACATCAAAATTTGCGTATGGGGATATGAAATTCCTTCCATATCAGCGTTATTGAAGCTGATGCTGTTTGAAATTTCATGGCCGTGATCTCCCAACCTTTCCTCCCGATCACCTAATGCTCGAGTATAATTCTTCCTTGCGTTATTTGAATCACCTCCAAAAGCTATTCCTCCAACGATGAAGTTTATGGTGCCAGCAGATCTATTTCTCTCTTCCCTTTTACCCTGATCATCATCTTTTTTTATGTAATGTCCCAGGAAGCCTCTTTTTTATGAGGGTTTCTATCTCCTGTTTTAATGTTCTGCACTCATCCGTGGTATGACCCGGGCTCTTGTGGAAGTCACAATACTTATGTCGATTCTTTTCATAGATCTTCCTCTTGATAGGCTTTGGTCAAAGCAAATCCTCGCGACCCTTGATTTCCATGAGGATGTGAGATCTTGGCATATTTAATGGAGTTAAACTCGGATGCCCATAACTGCTTCCCTTGGTGCTTGGGTGGGAAGAATTCTTTCCATCTTCCTGCCTTGATCTCTTATGTCCCTATTTGACGGGCTCCGAAAACTGTACAATTGCTCCATGAACTTGATCCTGTGCCCTAACAGACAACAGTGTCTCTTCCATATTTATGTATTTCTCGGCCCTTCTAAGAAGTTCTGTCACATTCGCAGGCGGATTCTTGGACAAGGACATTCTGAATTCTGGACCCCAAATGGCCAAGGTCAGGGATGAAATGGCCGATGAGATGTGAAGATCTGGAATCTAAAGTCTTTCAGTATTAAAGCGAGTCATGAACTCCCGCAGTGTTTTCATTTTGTCCTTGCCTTAACTGCATGAGGGAAGCGGCGATTTTCTTGATCCTGTTGCTACTTGCAAAGAAAGCCGTGAATTTTTTAGTAAGATCAGCGAAGGAAGAGATGGACCCTGGGGGTATTGTAGAAAACCAATCTCGGGCTGAATTTGTTAAAGTTTGTAGGAAGGCCTTAAACAAAATCTGATCGGGAGCATTCTGCATGTCCTTTGAGGACCGGGTACGCTACAGTAGAAGACTTGAATTTACCCAAAAATTTTCACCCATAAACTCATAATGCAACACTCGAATCAGCTAACTAAAACCCATCTCCATCCATCCACAAATTCACAATTTACACAAATATGAAGAACGCTAAGATTATGCACAAATCTTGTAAAGGATTGACAAAATCCATACCTTTGAATGATTTTGATGCAAAGCATGGCATGCAATGGAGTTCTAATGATGTGTAAATATAGGGGAATAGTTGGGGATTCAATGTTGGATGATTTGGGGAAAGAAAATAGGGTTTAAAGTGGTTAAAATGAAACATTTGCAAAATATAAAGCAATCTGCCTCGTCTGTCCAGCATTTAACCGTGCGATCGCACGGTAGGTTTAAACAGGAGCATGAATTTTTTTCATTTTCTGATTTTTGAAACCCGTTTTCAACCCCAAAATGCTATCCAATGCTTGTAACCATCCTCTAAACTATATGTGCATGTCCTAAGTTAGGTGATCAAGTTGAAGATTGTGATGAAAGCAACAAAACAAATAGAAAACAAACAAATGCTAAGAATGCTAAAATACACAAAAATAGGTGCAATGGAGTTTTTAATGCAACTAACATATCAAAATGTGAATTCCAAGCATGCTAGTGATCCAAAATGCAATGTAAATCATCAAAACAACTAAAATTGCTATGAAAACTAAAAGTACTAAAACATGCAAAATGGGATACTAGAACAACTTAAATCTCATAACAAATCAATGCATGCATTCTAAGCATCCTAGTGCTCCTAATTGCAATGTCAAGCAACTAAATAACTATAAAGCAAATAAACCACTCAAAAGAAATAAATAAATCAACAAAAGAAATATGTTTGAAAAGTTGGGTTTCCTCCCAACAAGCGCTTCATTTAAAATCTAGAGCTAGACTTTTTGGCAAACTTTTCAAGGTGGCATGAAACATGATGTTGAGGCCCTATCATTTTCCTTGACCCTATATCCAAAAATTTCCTCATTCCCTTGGTGAAGTAGTGGTTCCACTTCTATTTTTGAATAGTTTTCAAGTATTGAATTTTGATTCACTAGTTGAACCATATCAAATATTACTTTCTCATCCTCCACTCGAAGCATTAACTCCCATTCTCCCACATCAACCAAGGCTCTAGCAGTAACAAAAAAGGGTCGGCCTAAAATCAGTGGCACTTTACTATCTTCCTCCATGTCTAGAATTATGAAGTCAGCAGGGAATATGAATTTGTCCACTTTAACCAGCACATCCTCAATGACTCCATATGGGTATCGAATGGAGTGATCAGCTAGCTGCGAGATGATCGAGCTTGGTTTTGGGTCCCTTAATCCTAGCTTCATATAGACTGAAAGTGACATCAAATTTATGCTTGCACCAAGGTCACATAATTTTGTTAAATTTTAAGTCACCAATGATGCAAGGAATTGAAAAACTCCCTGGATCTCTTTGATTGGGTGGCAGCTTCTGTTGTAAGATGGCGATGCACTCTTCATTCAGGGACACCTCTTCAAGTTCCTCAAGTTTTCTCTTATTTTGACATCATCTTTTTCAAGAACTTGGTATAGCTTGGGATTTGGGTAATGACTTCAAGGAAATGAATGTTAATGTGCAGCTTTCTGAGCATGTTGAGAAATTTATTGAAATGCTGATCCTCCTTAGGCTTTTGTAATCTTTGCGGAAATGGAATAGGGGACTCATGAGGTATAATTTCCAATTTCACCTCATGCCCCTCTTTCTTTTCATCAAATAGCTTCTCAGGTGTCTCAACCTATTTTCCCTTCTCTTCACCTGGCTTTTGAACATGAACCTCAAGCAATTTAACTCTACTACGTGTAGTTATTGCATTTACTCCTTGTTTCTCATTCCAACTCTTTAATCTTTGGGGAAAAGGAGTAGGTGGTTCATACACTCTGTTACATGGAGCAAAATTAATCCTTCCTGGCACAATCTACCTCTTTTTCAATAGTTTTGATTGCCATCACTTGCTCCCTAGGATTAACTTCAGTGTTTCCAGGAAGTGTATCTAGGGCTCTGTTTGCTAAAGCCTAAGTTTTCGTACAAACTTGGGTTTCCAAGTTTTTTATTGAAGCCTGATGATTTTGCAATGTAGATTCAGTCATCCTCATGAATTTGTCAGTTTTGGTCATAAACTGATTAGTTTTAGCCATACACTGATTGGTCTGGCTCGTGTACTGCTCAGTCTTCTCCATCAATTTCATGACCATCTCATCATGTTGAGGTTTCTTCTCCACTAACTGCTATGGAGGGGCTTGCTGGCATGTTCCATTTTGATTATCCCTCCATGAGAAGTTAGGGTGATTTCGCCAACCAGGATTATAAGTGTTGGAATATGGATTATTTTGGCGGTATCCCCCTCATACAAAATCTTCTTGTTTAGCTTGACTATCTATAATTGGATAATCTGATGTATTGTGATTAGCCCCCCCCCCCCCCCCCCCCCACATTCCTCTCATCCAGTTACTACACTTTTCACTGAATTGTTGATTTGTATGAAGTTCATCAAAGAGTCTATTTTAGTAGACAATGTCGAAACATCATCTACTGCACAAACTCTTGCTGGTTTCTTTTGAATGGTCCTCATAGACACCCACCTTACATTAGTATTGGCTATTCTTTAAAACAGTTCGAGTGTTCCATCAAGATTTTGGGTAATTATTGATCCATTGGATGATGAATAAACAAGACTCTTGCATTGTGGGAGCAAGCCAATGTAAAAGTACCTTACCTGCTCATTATTAGGTAGTCCATGTTGAGGAAACTTTCTAAGCATGCTTTTAAACCTGTTCCATGCTTCATCAAATGACCGAGACTCTTGTTGTTGAAAATTGTTATATCATGTCTGAGTTTAGCGACTTTGGCTGGATGCATGAATTTTGTGCAAAATTTTTGGGGCAAGTCATTCCAAGTTGTTATACTTGCTGGAGGACGGGAGTCTAACCAATCTATTTGTAACACCCCAAGTTCAAGAATCTTAAACCTAGGTGTTAACTTCCCTTTTTCTTTTAATGCGGAAATAAATCATTTAAAACCATGCGGAATTTAAATCGTTTACACAATCAAAATGTTCATTCATCTAATATAAAATTTTACCGAAATTTCGGCAGAGTCTCCTCTATAATTTGAACATAGCCAACCTGTAGAGGGACATCAAAAACCATTTTAAAAATTTAAAACATCCATCACATCTCAATCACAATTCCAAAATTCAACTTCAACATTAATTCCCCAAACTCCTCAACAAAATAACTTGAAGTATAAATTTATAAACTCATGAAAACATGATAAAAACTAATCACAGGGAAATACCATAACTTATTTAAACTAATTTCAACTGAGACAATTATCAAAATAATTGAATTAAGAAATAATTACTTAGAACTTAAATAAATTCTAATTTAACTAAAAATAACTTGAATAAATTTAACTTTATTAATTAATGCGACGATGGGTACTGTCGGAGTCAGCCGCCAAGTGTTCTCCTCGGATCATCTAACTTTCATCACCTGAAATATGGGGAGGGATTGGGGTGACCTAAAGCTCAGTAAGTAAACTGTATGCATGAATGCATGCTTATGACATGAATGCTTTAAAAATTCCATGTATGTCCCATTTACTTTACTTTCCAGAAATTTCAAACTTTTCAAACTTTCACTTAACATTTCAAAGCTTTCACTTAACATTTCAAAACTTTCACTTCATTTCCATCGTGAGCTCACTTGATGTAACTTCTAGTCAATCAGATAACAGTGGAAAATTCTTATTTGGAACCAGATTAACATGCGCATTTCCACCGCAAAGCGGCTCATTCACTTCATTCCACCGCAAAGCGGCTCATTACATTCATTCCACCGCAAAGCGGCTCATTCACTTCATTCCACCGCAAAGCGGCTCATTACATTCGGGTACGCCGGTCTCCCGCGCCCCATTTCCCACTCGCATCTTTCATGACATAGAAGTACACCCATTCTTTCAAAAACTTGGTGATGCGAACCCCTTCGGCGCGATGACCGAAAATTCCCACAACAATTTTAATACCAACCCAAGAAAGCTAAAGTGGTAAATAAATGGATAAACACCTTAACCCAAGTTTAAATCTAACCCAAAATTCAAGGATTAAACTAACCCTAGCCCAATGGAGAGATTAAAACAAATTTCAAGGTGGCGGAAATAAACAACAACACAAGAATAATAATACTCAAGATAAAGTTGATTAAATTCCAAGAAGATACAAGATCAAAGAGGTTTAACCTTACCTCAAGAAGGGGGACTTCAAGCCCTAGCTCTCAAGAGCTCTCTAATGAACAAACCAAGTTATCTTACAAATGAACAAGAAATGTGAATATAATGTACAAAATGGGAAAAATTTGCAATTTCGGTATTTACAAGAAAAACCCCGTTTTTGTGGAAATTGCAAGAAAACCCCGTTTTTTTGAAAACTGAGGTGTTTCGGTCGACCGAATTGGTCGACCGAAAATATTTCGGTCGATCTCTGGGTCGACCGAAACTGGACTTTCGGTCGACCGCTCCTCGTCCGAAAGTGACTGAAGCTGGGTCTAAAATCCTTGCAGAGTTTCGGTCGACCGGAATTAGTTTCGGTCGACCGAACTTGGCTGTTTCCAATTTTGTCTTCTTTTTGGCTCCAACTTGATTCTCGACTTGCTTTTCTTGATTTATTCACATTGTTTAGCCTCGAATCTTGAACCTCTTCAACTTCGGATCTCGTCATGGATCCCACGGGCACGTGCATCGAGGTTTGACTTTCTCGATTCTCATCATCCCCTCCCTCTTGAAAAGGATTCGACCTCGAATCTTGCTTGAATGCACTATCGTGAAACTCCTTGAGCTTCGATCTTGCAACATTGTGGATCACAGGTTCATGCGTTGAAGTTGGACCTTCGCGATTCTCATCATCTCCTCCATCTCGAAAGAGATTCGACCTCGAATCGGCACCTACAATAAAAATAGAAAATTCAGACACAATAAATGTAACTGAAATTTCATACTCACCGTGCAAAATCAACTTGTAGGCGTTGCCAAAAGCTTGAGATGTGCCAACACTGCAAAGTAGCAATTTGGATTTTATTTGATCGGGGGGTCGCTCCTTCCACGAATGGGAATACATCCGGCCGCCCGGGTCAAATGGAATATGCTTCCCGCCATGGTTGGCATTGGAAGCACATTGCATTCCAATTCCCCTAAATGGAAGCTCGAGCCTCCTGCAAAGAGGATTAACCAAAAGTGCATTCTCGTGGCCACATAAACCAACTCTTTCTTCAATAAACATATTCATAAAGTTCAACAGAGTTAATAGGTTAAAGTCACAAGCAATTTTAAGTGGAGAAAACTTGCTAATATAATGAACAATTAGATTACAAGCAAATTTAACAACCACAAAATTAGCACCAATTTCGTGCAATTGCACAATTTCCTGAAAGAAAATATTAGCTATGTTGATGACCTTGTTGGTTTCATGGTATGCAATCAAATGTAACATTTTAACACTTCCACCAACAAACGCAAAAATAGCATCATTTTCTTTATTTGTTCGAAGTAAACCTGTTATAAAATTTATAAGATGAATAATCCAAGGTTTACTCATGATGGGCAAATATGTATGGAATTTTTGGGGGACAAACTTGAGTTTAACCATTTTACAAGTTTGGCATTTACTACAAGTGCAAACATGTTCATCACCAATCTTCAAATTAGGCCAATAAAATTGATCACATAATACCCCTAAAACCCCATTGGTTTTAAATCGCCCCATCAAACAATCATCATGTGCTCCTCCCACTAGCAATTCATGCATGACACATTTACAAGGAAACAATCCAACTTTCCAAAACAAATAATCATCATGCTCATAGAATCCATAAAAATATTCCTCACAACATGATTCATGAATGTTTAACAAATTCGGATAGTTAACATGCATGCTCTTACTATGTTCAACACGGAATGAGGGAGCATCTAGAAATGTTAGAAGCGAAGTCCTTTTACCATCAAGACATCCCAAATAGTCTTTCCCATGGACTCCTCTAACTAGCAATTCCTTTAGAGAGCGAATATGCAAGCCAAGCATATTTTTACAAAATAAGGATTCAACATGCTCATGAAATGTACTATATGCAACATTTTCACAAAATGATTTGGTACTTATGCATTTGGGCACACGCAAAAAGTTGCATTTACACATTAAGCACTCATCATGGAAATGATCCTTACCACATGTTCCATTTTCACAAGTCAACAACACACTTGTCAAATCTACATCAAGATCATACAACCCTCTAATGTATTCAAAACACAATAACCTTGCATTCAAAGAAATGTTAGGAGCATACCTCCTCGATGTTGCATTGGTTATCCCATTTTCTTTACCTCGGTTGTACTCGTTGTTGTAGGAAAATGTTTCCATGAATTTCTTCCACAAGGCATGCTTTTGGAGTTCTTTGTTGCCTTGATAAGTTGGCCTCACAATTTCCTGCAACAAAGAAATAACCAAACTAGGGAGGGAAGTGTTAAAGTATTCAAGAGTAAAGAACATTTCGGAGTGATCTCTTCTCTCAATTTCTTTGGTGGCACTCATCACTTCCTCACATTTTTCTGAGGTAGAATCCTCAACCCTCGTTTCTTCTCTCACCTCTCCTTTTTCTGGAGTCGTAGCTCCAACTCTCACTGCCTCTCCTTTTTCTAGGGACGTGGCCCCAACTCTCTTGCTCACATTTTTATTTTCTTCAATTTTATCAATCGAAGGTTCTCTTGTTTTCCTATCCTCCCCTTCTTCCTCTTCTTTTTCCTTCTCCTTCTCCTTTTCTTCCTCGAATTCCTTCTTGAGCTTCATTTGGTCTTTGCATACTTCTTCCGAGCTCAAAGATAGGATCACAACCTTTTTTCCATTCATTTTGAAGCTACACCGGTTCCTTCTCCTATCAAGATTCACATTTCGTTCACATTGCCAAGGTCTCCCCAAAATTATGTGAGTAGTGTGTAAGGGAACCACATCACATAATATTTGATCACTATAAGTACCAATGTGAAAAGTAAGAAGAACTTGTTTACTTACCCTCACCTCCCCATAGTCATTCAACCTTTGCAATACATAGGGATTAGGATGCTTCATAACCGGTAACCCCAATTTCTCCACCCTACTAGCACTCACCAAATTAGTGACACTCTCCCCATCTATAATGAGACTACATGCCCTATCCCCCACAAGGCATCTAGTGTAGAATGTATTTTCTCCATGTGTTTCCTTCTCATTATCATGGTCCAAAAATTTTGGTAGCCTAGTATTCATCTCCTTCACTACTTCTCTACTTCCACTACCGTCCCTCTTATGGAATGATGAAGTCTTCATTTGCTCAATATCAATCTTCTCATCCATCCCATTTCCACTCCTATCTATCCATTCTCTTCGTCTCCTACCCATTCTCCAATCTTCTTCCACTTCTCCACTTATACCCCTTCCATGAAGTGATGAATTTTGCATTCTCGCACTATCAATATTTTCATCAACTCCATTTCTCCTACCTTCTAACCCATCTCTTCTTTTCCTATTCAAACTCCCACTTTGTTTTCTACCTCCATCCCTATACACAATGTTCCCACATTTATCCATCACCCTTCTTCTACTACACATCATTTCTTCACCTCCCCTATTCGATGTACTCTCCCCTCTTGTTCCTAAATTTTCCAACTCACCCCCACTTTTCTCCATTTGTCTAGACATGGTGGTTGAAAGATTTTCCAACAAGTACTTCAAATCTTGAGTTTGAGAATTGAAAATGGACAGGGTGTGCAAGTGTGAAAGTGTTCTCACAAGAATATTTTCCACTCGTGTTTCACTCAATTTTGGCTTTTACCCTCTATTGAGCTCACCACTCTTGCCTTTTTCCACTCAAAATCTCCTTTCTCAAGTTCTCCAAGGAAGGTAATCAACTAAACCACAAAGTATAATTCTTGTGGAGTCAAAGAAATCACAAACAAGGAAGAAGGAATTTAGAACAAGTAGACACAAATAGCAAGTAGAATTTATGTGCTTGCTATACTCAAAAGGAACAATATTTATGTGGGATAAGATGCTAGGATCACAAATTCAACAATGGGATTGAATAACCACAAGTATTAGACAAGGCATATATGTAGAGCAAATAAGCACAAGAGTGTAATTTTCAAGGTAGCAATTTAGCAAACACTTTGTACCCAATCTTGAAGTGGCCTTGAATGTGTATAATGTGGATATATGAATAAATCCCCAACAACCCCAAATGTAGTAAGGAATGAATGATCAACAATTTTCCAATGTATGGAGCAAGTGATATATGGAATAAAATGTTGATAACACAATCTCAATTATGGGAATTGGATAGCCCCAAGCAATTAGCATTATATGGGCATTGAACAATAAAGCACTAAGGAAGTATTTTTCTTTGGGACAATTTATCAAACACTTTGAATACACAATTTGGAAAGTGTAAATTTTATAGTGAATGAATATGGAATTCCCCCAACAAACTCACAATCAATATACCCAATTCATAGAATCAACAATACACATGGGCATATAAATTTTCCCCAATTTTTTCTCAATTTTCGGATTTTTTTTTTTTTTTTTTTCACAATGACAAGAATAACAACAAGAAAGTAAAGATAGGTTTACCAAATTAGAGCCAAGCTCTGATACCAAATGATGCGAACCCCTTCGGCGCGATGACCGAAAATTCCCACAACAATTTTAATACCAACCCAAGAAAGCTAAAGTGGTAAATAAATGGATAAACACCTTAACCCAAGTTTAAATCTAACCCAAAATTCAAGGATTAAACTAACCCTAGCCCAATGGAGAGATTAAAACAAATTCCAAGGTGGCGGAAATAAACAACAACACAAGAATAATAATACTCAAGATAAAGTTGATTAAATTCCAAGAAGATACAAGATCAAAGAGGTTTAACCTTACCTCAAGAAGGGGGACTTCAAGCCCTAGCTCTCAAGAGCTCTCTAATGAACAAACCAAGTTATCTTACAAATGAACAAGAAATGTGAATATAATGTACAAAATGGGAAAAATGTGCAATTTCGATATTTACAAGAAAAATCCCGTTTTTGTGGAAATTGCAAGAAAACCCCGTTTTTTTGAAAACTGAGGTGTTTCGGTCGACCGAATTGGTCGACCGAAAATATTTCGGTCGACCGAAAAATATTTCGGTCGATCTCTGGGTCGACCGAAACTGGACTTTCGGTCGACCGCTCCTCGTCCGAAAGTGACTAAAGCTGGGTCTAAAATCCTTGCAGAGTTTCGGTCGACCGGAATTAGTTTCGGTCGACCGAACTTGGCTGTTTCCAATTTTGTCTTCTTTTTGGCTCCAACTTGATTCTCGACTTGCTTTTCTTGATTTATTCACATTGTTTAGCCTCGAATCTTGAACCTTTTCAACTTCGGATCTCGTCATGGGTCCCACGGGCACGTGCATCGAGGTTTGACTTTCTCGATTCTCATCATCCCCTCCCTCTTGAAAAGGATTCGACCTCGAATCTTGCTTGAATGCACTATCGTGAAACTCCTTGAGCTTCGATCTTGCAACATTGTGGATCACAGGTTCATGCGTTGAAGTTGGACCTTCGCGATTCTCATCACTTGGGATACATAATTTTTGACAAAAATTGCACTTTGACACATTCCTTTCATTAAAACATTTGACTTTCCCATTTCGATGCCAATGCATGCTTGATGATGCAATGACATGTAACGTGCATGCTTGAACATTTCCTTAACTACACATAATTGCATATGGTAGACCAAAAGCATTAAAATTCCGTAATTAGCACGAATGTCAATTAAGCACATAAATTCCACATTAACATTCAACTTTGATGAAAGTAGGGGGAAGTTTACTTACATGAAATCCTTAGTATTTACCGTTCTGAACTTACAAGTGGAGAGTCTCGGATACCCGTAACGTCAATGTACCAAAATCCCTAATTATTCACATTCGTCAATAAATATGACTTTTAGTTGACAATTAAATTCGTTATTCATTTTAATACTCAATCAAACATTAACTGAAATTAAAACTTCAATTTAACTCACATGTGATCTTATATCGAGACTAGAGCACATAAAACTAAAGAATTTCCTTTCATACTTTCAAATTCCCAAAACATATACTTTCATGTGACTCATAATATAACAAACACAGATCATACTTCATTCGAAATAAGAGATTAACTCAAATGCCCAAAATTGAAATCTAACTAATCAAATTACACAAAGGTTAAAGTTATGGAATCTTCATCACAACTTGAATTTCACAAGGACAATTCCAATTAGCATGCTAACTATTCGAAATCTGTAAATTCTCAAAAATGACAGTAAACCTTTCAATTGAATTAACAAATTCATAATTTTGGAAATGTGAAATTAATCCATATAAATTAATAAATTTGAAATTAGTACACATTTACATAATCTACCCTAAACTGAAATTATAAAGATAACTCAAAATTAACTAACCGAAATCAATTATCAGTTACCATAATTAAAAATTAAATTTCCTAAGTCTGAAAATATAATAAATTTCCAATTTAATTAGAAATCCCACAAAACAAATTTATTCTCTGAATCCACAAATCTGAAAAAGTACACACATATGTATACACACACGCATATATATATATATATATATATATATATACCCAAACCTGAATTTCACTGTCAAAAATACGAAATTTAACCAAAACCCAAATCTGAAGAAAGTCTGAACGCTTCATACCAATACATACATTTAACACACATACATATACATATACATATACATATACATATACATATCTTCGTGTGTGGATGTAAGGGTGCGAAAGTTTGTGCGTGTGTTCGGGTTGAGTGTGTGCAGCGCGGAGGGAGGGAGAGTGCTACCGTGTTGGAGGCCGACGAGGTGGTGGCGGAATTAGCGGTTGTGGTCGCCGTCGCCTAGACGGAGATTGCTGGTGAGGGGTGGCGACGGAAGAGAGAGAACCGAGAGAGAAATCGTGAGGCCGTGAGCGAGGATGAGGGAGAGAAGTCGGGTATGGAGTGATTAGGTTAGGATTAAGTATAAACTTTTGGAAATTTGCAACCCAATCCCCCAACTCTTAAAATTTTAAAATTTAAGTACACAACCCTCAATAAAATTTCAAATTGCCACTAAACCTTTTCCCAATTTTAATTTATGCAATTTAGGTCATTTACTACTTAATAAAAATAGAAATCAACAAGTTTCACAAATAAAATAAACAATTAGACATAGAATTGCACATAAACAATTTATAAACTTTCAAATTGGTACATTGATCGAGACGGCGTCCAAGTCCTTCCACTGCAAAATAATTCCAATTATAGACATTAAAGATCATAAATTTATAATTTATAATATAATAACATTCACAACAATATTACGTGAAATTTAAAATTGCACAAAAAATGAAAAGCGGTCTTACACTATTACCCTATCTTTTAAGGTGTATGGAAACAACATAAGTCTAATGGCGTCATCTGACACACCCTGATATTTAAAATATTCACGAATGTCTAAAAATTTAGACACATGTGTATGTGGATTTTCATTGGGCTTTCCATAGAATTGATGTCCATTTTGAAACATGTTTATCACATTGGTCTTTATTTGGAAGTTCGCAAGACCAAAAGGTGGATAAACTATGTTTGATTGATTTTGGAAAATTTGTGGGGTCATGAAATCTTTTACAAGTATATTCCCCTCATCTTCTGGCTCAACACCAGGTAAAGCTAGATTGTTTTCCATTTGTTCCTATTTTTGGTTTTGAACGTAGCGTACACAACTACATGAAAAACTAAAGAACTAGTGACTAAACTAAAACTAAAATTAAAGTCCTAAAATAAAAACAAGAACAAAAATAATAAAAAAATAAGAATAAAGTGGTAAAAAGTCCGAATTAGTGAAAGTAATCTAAAAATATATTTAAACTACAATCCCCGATAACAGCGCCAAAAACTTGCTCGCTAACCGCAAGTGCACGGATCGAGCAAGTAATATAATGGACGTATGTCTGAATATCGTTCCCGCAGAGATTGTGCAAATTGTATTTTAGATTACGAAACCTTAACCGGAACTATGAAAAGCTTTGGTTTTGGAATTTTGAATTAAAATAAACTAATTAAAACAAATTATTTGATTATTTATATTAATGAGAAAAACATGCTAGAATTGTGAATCTACTATGTTCCATCATCCATATTTTGAATTAAACATTTAAAGACAATTTATGGGAAATTAAAAATACATGTTCTATATGTTTTTAAAACCCTCTTACGGACGGTGAATTAAAACCTTCTCCTATAAGGGATTTGACTATATTTCTGTGACAAATCCAAACCTATAGAAGAGCATTATCGATTTATGAACACTTTTTCGGATTACACAAAACATAAGGGTATATTTCTATCTCATATCGAACCTTGTGAAAATTAACTCAAGTCTAATATTCTCCTACTCTTTCGAACATAGAAAATTATCACAAATATCAAATAATCATGTATCCACAATTATAGATGAAAATAAATACACAATTAATTGCCCACCCATAAAAAAAAATAAAAATAAAAAAATAAAAAAAACTTAAATTAAATACAAAATCAAAACATGGAATCTGATAAACAAAGTATCATCACAATCCTAACAATAAAATCTAGCATAAATACATGATTAAAGATAATTCATAAGAAAAATGAATATAAGTCACCCCGTTCATCTCCTTGATCATTGTTCTTCAATTTTGGATTTGGCCTTGAATGGATCCATCAGCAGTTGGAGAGTGTTCTGGCATGAAACAAGACAATTACGAACCAGATGGCAATTTTCCCCATGAGACCCGATCCCCGCAAGGACCCACCCCGAGTGGGACAGGGATGGTAATGATTTATCCCCGTTACGGAGATGGGAATGAGGTCTCTGCCCCGTTTATAATTTAAAAATTAAAAAATAGTAAAAATTTAAAATTTAAAATTTCAATACATTTTGAAAAATTACATATTCTTTTAAACCAAGTTGGATGATTTCAACATAAATTACTAATTTAAAGGCATGGAATAATAAGGTTTAGTATTTTTTTTTTCTTTTTTTTTTTAAAAAAAAGGTTGAACCAAAAAAAATAATAATAACGGGGATCTAAACGGAGAACTTTTAACACCCGACCACGCCCGTCCCTGCCCTGCATGTAACGAGAATGGGGATGAGAATGAGGTCCCCGACCCATACCCGTCACATTGTCATCACTTTTGGGAACCCTCAATTTCACGCCCCAAGTCATGTATTTATAAGTTGCCTCAAAGCCTAGGTTACTTGGAAAGAATGAATGCTGAATTTCGCTAAAAAACCCTACAGTCGGCCCAGAAAGTAACGTGATCGCGTGGTACAAATCCATGCGATCGCTCAGGCTTCCATAGAACCATTCTGACCATTTTTTAAAATGTCATGCGACCGTGCCGTTATAATTCTATGCAATCGCTCAGGCTTCTGGATGAAGTGCAATTTCTTCTTTTGAAGTGCTTTAACTTGATCCTCATAGTTTTATTGCACATCAGGTCCTCCAACTTTCGATTGTTGCAATTTGACCCTTGAATTTCTGATTTCTTCCAAATTTGATTTTTTTTTCTTCGAATTTTCTTCCAATTGGCACCTTGATCTACTTCATCAATTCTTGATTTGCATAATTTGACACTTTTATCATCCAATTGATTGATTTTGGCTTCAATTTCATTGTTTTCTCGACTTTGGGTTTATTCCTGAAACATAACAAATAACAACAAAATAAATAACAAATGTTCTTGAACAAACAAATAAAATTCTACTTTTATGATAGAAATAAGTGATGTGTTCCGGACCCTCAACAATCGGAGTCATAGCAGGCTTGACGAAAAAAGTCAAATATCCAAGCCAAATAAAAGTGATATCCAGTCAACCATGTCGGAATTAGATGCATAATATGTGTTTTTCGAGTAGAAATGGGCCACTAAGCAAAACTCATGGGCTAAAGCCCTTGAGCCGACTGATTTTATGACCAAATTCTATCACTTAGGGTTTCAAAACAGCAAGTCAATTATGCAAAGGAAAATTAGGGTTTTTGCGTATTTTTAGGTTAAATTTTGTTTTTAATTATTTGTTTGCCTATTTTAGAATTTTAGTCTAATTAGAATTCTATTTTGAGTCAATTAGCATCTAGGTTATTTTACTTATTTATATTCCTTTTCATTCATTGTAATTGAGACTTGAGACTTTGATTTTGATTAAATAGTTTATTGAGGATTCAATAATACATATAGGTGGATTCCTATGTTTTCGAACTTATCAAGAATATTTCTTGTGGCGTTCAAATACCGAACTTATCAAATATTTCTTGAGAATATTTGTGACGTTCAAATCAGAGACTTATCAAGGAAGTTAGGCAATTCCTTGTGGCGTTTCGAAAGTCTTGGTTCTTTATTCCACATCGTCGAGTCATCGCAACGTGAATATCGGGTCAAGATTCCACCGTCCGTAACAACCTGAGTTCGGAACTTTTCGGCGTTTCTTCCGCGCTTCGAACCTTATCATCTGGTATCAGAGCTGGACTCTGAATTCAGGTTTTTCTATCCAGTTTGATTTTTATGTTTATCATCGAGTCCCATAAAAATCATACATATCTTATTGAGTGTTTTGTTTTCAGTAAATTTTTTCCAGTTTAATCCATATAAAAATTCAACAAAAATTCAAAAGTGTTTATTTTGTTTCATTCTTATCCAAATCCTGTTCCGTTTGTTTTGTTGTGTTCGTGTCGAATTTTCGGATTTATTTTTTAAAAAAATTATTTATTTTATTATTATTTAATTTCTAAAATTCATTATTCAAAAAAAAAAGTCATTCCAAGATTCAAGAACCACTTTCTCGAGTTTCTTTAAAATTCTTGGTATTCATTTCATTCAAAGTCAATAAAATTCGTTCTTGCTATTTGATGCCTAAATCCTCTTCATTCTTGAATTTTTTTTAACGCTACATAAGGAATGGATTATGATCCGGACTTTTTATTCCAAACTAGATGTTATGTGGATCATAAGGGGTGCAGTTTGACGATTGATGGAAAGTGTTTTACTAATTTCGTTAGTAGCATCGTGGTTGAAGAATTAGGATTGCCCCTAGAACCACACTATAAACCTTATAGGATGACGTGGATGAGGGAGTTTGGGAATTTCAAAGTAACCAAACAAGTTCTAGTACCTATCACCTAGGGAAGGTATAATGAGGATGTATGGTGTGATGTAGTGTCATTGAAGTCTTATCATATTTTATTTAGAAAACCTTGGAGATATAGGAGGGAGGCTGTTTATGATAAGAGTATGCACATATACCAATTCCTTAAGAAAGGGAAAACATGCGTACTATATGGGTTGAAATTAGAGGAAGCACTAGAAGATTCACGCAGGGTAAGGAAGGAGAGTGAAAAGTGGTGTAATAGGAGGCATCGTGAGGATAAGGATATTGATAAGAAGGAGGGAGACTTGAAATTAAAAACAAATAAACAAACTCCAAAATTTGATGAGGAGAATGTGGAATTGGGAGTTGAGGTTGATGGTTAAGATTTGAGCGTTGAATTGGACGATCCACATTTGGGTAGCAATGAGGTAGTGCACGAGCCTGGTGACAAAAATGTGGAGATAGGAGATGTGGTTGAATTTGAGAGTAAAAATTTTGGAAAGGAGGTTGAAGATGCAAAGGAAGAACGAGGTGAAGAGGGGGGCATCGTGGTTCTTAAAGAAGAATTGGAGATGGTGATTAATCATGGATACAAGGATCCATACCTTGTACCTCATGAAACTAACATTCCCCTCCCCATTTTGTTTAATCTTTTTTGCATGTTAATTACGTTTGGGAGCTTCAACCACACTACATATGGTAATTCAAGTTTGTGTTTCAATCCATCCAAGTATCCCAAATGGCAGCGAATTATTGGTTGATCTTATGCAATGAAAGTAAAACTTTTCCATTTGATTCAGGTGGAGCAGTTGCGCAATAGGAACAAAGCTATGATTCGGGACAAATCATCCTAAAGAAGGAGGGTATGATGTGTTCCGGATCCTCGATAATCGGAGTCATAGCAGGTTTGACGGAAAAAGTTAAATATTCAAGCCAAATAAAAGTGCAATCCAGTCAACCATGTCGGAATTAGATGCATAATAGGTGTTTTTCGAGTAGAAATAGGCCACTAAGCAAAACTAATGGGTAAAAGCCCTTGAGCCGACTGATTTTATGGCCAAATTCTATCATTTGGGGCTTCAAAACAGCAAGTCAATTATGCAGACGGAAATTAAGGTTTTTGCGTATTTTTAGGTTAAATTTTATTTTTAATTATTTGTTTGCCTATTTTAGAATTTTAGACTAATTAGAATTCTATTTTGAGTCAATTAGCAGCTAGGTTATTTTATTTATTTATATTCCTTTCCATTCATTGTAATTGAGACTTGAGACTTTGATTTTGATTAAATAGTTTATTGAGGATTCAATAATACATATAGGTGGATTCCTATGTTTTTGAACTTATCAAGAATATTTCTTGTGGAGTTTAAATACCGAACTTATCAAATATTTCTTGAGAATATTTGTGGTGTTCAAATCAGAGACTTATCAAGGAAGTTGGGCAATTCCTTGTGGCGTTTCGAAAGTCTTGATTCTTTTTTCCACATCGTCGAGTCATCGCAACGTGAATATCGGGTCAAGATTCCACCGTCCATAACAACTTGGGTTCGGAACTTTCCGGCGTTTCTTCCGCGCTTCGAACCTTATCAATAAGTTTATAAAATACACTTATCAGTGTCATCGGAGGAGGGAGGTTCTACCATCGGAGAGTGGTGTCACCGGAATATGGAGGGTTATGCCGGATAAAAAATGCTCACGACTAAGCTATTGGACGGAATTAGATGAGAGGAGAGGAGAGAGAGTATTAGGGATTTAGGGTTTGAAACTTTGAATTTAATATTATACGTTATGAATTTTGAATATATTTGTTTTAATTTATTATTGTTAAAAATTTGAATTTAATACCTGATTTGTTCAAAAAAATTTACCTACACTATTTTTAAAATTGAAACTTAGAATGTAGGGCCCCACATAATTTTACCTATGAGTAAAGGCTAAATATATTGCCACCACATCTTCTTATATGTGCACCACATTTTAATTGCAAAAAATTTTCATAACCTTTATTCAATATTACATTTACGTTCCTCAACTTTTTTTCATTGTATTCTTATTTTAATTCTTTTATTAATTGATATATCTAGTCTCTTGTATCGATTTCTATCAAAAAAGATTATTTAGAGGGATTAAAATGATTATTTACCACTTGTACACTTAATAAGTAAAAAAATCAAAATTTTAATTGAATACTTGTTCATTGTTTTAAAGCATGATAACAATAAAAAAAATTGGACGAAAACCATCATGAAGGACAAAATTTGATAATTCTTGAAAATTTATTGATAAGAAGTTGATGAAAAAATTAAAGAACATAAATGTAATAATCTATAAAGATTAGGGACTAATAATGCAATTTAAAGGTGGTTTAGTTTTAAGGAAATCGTGGTGCAAATATAATTACCCTAAGTAAATTTTTATTTATAAGTAACATTTTATTTTTATATTGGGGAAAGTGCACAACTCCAAAATATAAGGTGGCGTTCTGTTTGTATTTTATTTTATATTTTCATTTTCGAAAATCTTTTATCTTTCCTATTTTTATTTTTGTTTTCAAATTTCCTGAAAACGCGTTTGGTTTGTGATTCCTGAAAACTGTTTTTAAAAATGAAAAACTGAAAAATACGTTCTGTTTGAAATTTTGCAGAATACTACTTAAACTATTTTTAATTAATTTGCTTGTAGAATATTACTGACTCAAACTTAAATTTCATTTCACAATATACTGAAAACATAGTTACATACAACACACTAATGTGAGCATTAAGAGTCTATATTAACACAACTTGATCAGGTTCGAGATTTGAGGAAGCTTTAGTTCTATTAAAATTCAGAAAATGCAAATTCTTTCAAAATCATCAGAGTCCATTTATCAAGATATTTTTTGAAATATAACAACAAGAATTTTCACTTAATTTATTTTTGTAATGTTAATATTGAATTCAATATAACTTATTTAGGCTTAGTTCTAAGTTAGGATAATTCTAAAAAAAAAAAAAAAAGCAATTTTATATTAAGCTTAGTTCTAAGTTATGATAATTCTTAAAAAAAAAAAAATCACAAAACGCGTTTTCCGCGGTTTGAACATTTTTTACCGAAATACACACAAAACGCCCAAAACGAGCGTTTTGGGCGTTCTGCGTTTTGTGTACAATTTTTTTTTTTTTTTCCCAAAATGTGTTTTCGAAAATACTAAAGAGAACACGGTTTTAGTGTTTTCAAAAATAAAAAACACAAAACGATATCAAAACAGTAAAGAGAACATGGCCTAAGATTCTCTTTGAAACTAACAAACTTAATATCTTTTTTTTAAAATTTAGGTGTTTAATAGTAATTAATAAATATAATATTATATATAATATAAAAATAAGTATCACTTATATATTAAATTAAAAATCCCAAACAACACCTACTCACCCCACATGTCCGTCCAACCTCACTCCACCAACAAAGTTACATTCAGTCACACACAGTCACTGCTAAATTATAGTTACAAATTTAATCGCAAAATTAACCCAATCCACCCCACCCCACCTCACCTCACTCGCCACCCCCACCATATATACTCGAGTCACAATTCGATCACATAAAATGACATTTTTGTCAAAATTACAAATTTAATTGCAAGATTCACCCCTACCCCACCCCACCCCACCCCACACCACAAACTCAGAGTTCGGTCGCACAATCACATTTAGGACACAATTACAAATTTAGTCACAAAAATCATCCCACCCCACCCTACTCAAGTTCACAGTTTTATCACAATTACAAACTTAACCAAAAAATTCACCGCACCACGCACCGACCCGACACAAACCACAAACAATTTGATCACAATTATAAATTTAGTCACAAATTAAATTTTGTGGCTGGTAATTTAAGTAGCAGATCACATCCTGTAAACATTCCAAGTCACACAAAATCACAATCAACATATATTTTGGTCAAAATTACAAATATAGTCACAATCAAGCATTTTTAGTCGCATATTACTCATTGGTCACACTTACTCTTTTTCTTGGTCACAACTAGTCAAAGTTACAATTACATCACACATAGTCACAATTCAGTCACAAAATATCACAGTTCGGTCACACAAAGTCACAGTTCGGTCACACGAGGTTACAGTTCAGTGTCACAAAGTCACAGTTATGTCACACGAGGTTATAGTTTGGTATCAAAAAGTCACAGTTCGATCACACAAGATTATAGTTTGGTCACACAAACTTATAATTCGATCACACAGTCATAATTAACACAATTATAAGTCACACAAGGTCGCAATTCGGGCACACAAAGTCACAGTTCGGTCACACAATCATAGTTAACACAATTATAGGTCATATCACATCCTCGTCACAAGTTGTACAAAATCAAAATTAGTCAATATTTTGATCACAATTACTTAATTAATTCAACGAGTCACGTCAATGGTTACACAAAGCAAGTGTTGGTCACAGTCACCCATATAATTGGTCATATTTGTGACTAGAAGGGTCTCACAAAATCTCAGTTGACGCATCACATTTCGCCACAAGCCCACAAAGTCTTAATTAATCAATTTTTTGTAACAATTACCTAATAAATTGGTCATTTTTGTGACTAGAAAAGACGCACAAAGTCACAATTAACACAAGTCAGACGATCACACACCGTAATTTTCACAAGTTGCATAAAGTCACAATTAGTCAATATTTTAGTCACAATTACCTAATAAAATGATCACATCCCAAACTCGTCACAATTTGCACAAATTCACAATTAGTCAATATTTTGGTCACGGTTACTGATAAGTGTATTTTATACACTTATTTCTATCATAAAAGTAGGATTTTATATGTTCTTTGAGAATATTTGCTATTGATTGTGTTATCGTTTATATTTCAAAAATTATCCCAAAGTCAAGAAAGTATAGGAATTGGAGCAAAAAAAAAGTCAAATGAATGATAAAAGTACCAAAGTGTGAAATTGGAGAGTTGATGAAGTGAATCAAGGGCCCAATTGGAAGATAATTCGAAGAAGAAATTAAATTCAGAAGAAATCTGTAGTTCTGGGGCTAAATTGCAACAATCAAAAGTTAAGGACTTGTTGTGCAATTAAAAGACAGTGGCCAACTTGTAGCACTTCAAAAGTCAAAATTTGTCTTCAACATGAGAACCGTGCGGTCACGCATAGTAGATGCGCGCAGTCGCATGCCTCACTCTGCAGAGAACTAAGGCTAAAACTTCAAAGGCGCGTGACTACGCACTCTTATACCGTGCAGTCGCACGGTTACTTTCTGAGCTGCACAGTTGGACTTTTTTTGTTGATTTCAACATAATTTCTCTCTTTTTTACGTAGGCTTTTGGAGAATCTATAAATACCCGACCTTAGGCACGTTTTGAGGGGTTCCCAACTTTCTTAATTAACGTCAAAATGCTGTCCAATTGCTAGGGGATCCATATTACGCCAAGATCAAGATTGAAGATACAATTGCAAGATGATGAATAGAGTTATATCTTTTCATATCTCTTGTTATTTATTTTCTGTCATGTATCTAGGCTAGGTTAGTAGTGTTAGGATTGTGAAGAAGTTCTAACTTTTTGAATCCATGTTTTAATGTATTATTTATTTCATGCAATTTATGACTTTGATGCAATTACCATGTGCTTTAAATTATCATGCAATTCTCTGGCCAATTATTGTTTGATTTTGGTGATAGTTTTCTATGTTCGAAAGAATAGAAGATTATTAGACTTGTGTTAATTGTCGCAAAGTCCGATAGGGAATAGAAAGATACCCCTATACTTTGTGTTATTCTTGAATGTGTTCATAGATCCTTTAATGTTTTTCTATATGTTTAACTATCAGAGAAATATAGTCAATTTGCATTTAGGAAAAAAAAATTACGCATCACTCGAAAGGGGACTTAAAAATAACTTTAGGAACACGAATTTTCAAAACCCATGAATTGTATTTAAATGATTTGGTTAAAATATGGATGATAGAGTCAAAATGGATTCATAATTCTAACGCGCTTGTTTTCATAAGTTTTAAAATCAGATTTTCATTGTTTATTTAGTTTAATCTTTAGCTCAGTTTTCCAAACATAAATTTCTCAAACTCAAACTTTTCACTAGTTCCGATTAATAATTCGTGATCTAAATACAATTTGCTCAATCCCCGTGGGTACGATATCTGAACTTAAACCCAATTTATTATTTGTTTGATCCGTACACTTGCGGTTAGGGAACAAATTTTTGAAAACAAAATAAAAAAGATAAAAATCCCCTGTAACGGCCCCAAAAACTTGTTACTAACCGCAAGTCTACGGATCGCGGAAATAATAAAGTGAATTTTAAGTCCCTGTATCATACCTAAAGGGTTTGAGTAAATTGTATTTTAGATTATATTCCTTAACCAGAATTATAGAAATTTGATTTGAATTTAGAATTTTTAATTAAACTAATAAATATAAATAAACAAGTTTGAACAATTAAAATACTGAGAAAAACATGCTAAAGTCGAGAATCCATTTTACTTCCATCATTTATGCATTGATTTAAGCGTCTAACTACAATTCATGAGATTTTGAAAATCCATGTTTCTATTTTTATTAAAACCCTCTTTTGAACGGTAAATTAAAACAATTTCCTATAAGGAATCCGACTATATTTCGATGACGAATCGAAACATATATGAAAGCATTATCGTCTTGTGAGTTACCTAATAATTGATCAGAATCACCCATATAATTTGTCACATTTACAAATTTAATTGTAATCTCAATTTTTTTAGCAATCACAAAGAACGAATGTTTGGTTACAGTCAATATTAATCCCATACTCGCACTCACCCATCCCACCCACCAGACCGCCGCCCACCACAACTCCCACCGGCCACCACCATAATCTCCACTACCACCAACCACCTTACCCTACCTACTCTGCAACCTCACCACCACCACATGCAAACCACCATTCCTCCGACAACAACACCACACCATCACTCTACAACCACAACCATAACCACCACTACAACCACCGACCATCACATAAAACCACCAACCAACACAAACAAAAATAGAACAAACAATAAAAAATACAACTGCAAAGCACAGCAAGCAACCCCGCGGCGTCGCCTACAACGCGCTAACTCGTGGCGTCACCTGCAGTTGCAATCTTGCGGCATAGCTGTAGCGCGCATGCGTGGCGACCTAGATCGCTACAATAGTAGCAAAGGAAACCTGGAGATCAAGACTTTTTGCCTCATATTTCTACCCTCAAAGTCATTGGTTTATCTGGAAATATGGACTTCTAGCCTCATAAACCAGATCTGGAATTCTTGCTTCATATTTCTAGCCATCGAAGGTCGCGATCTCGTCGCCTGCTACGCTGCAATGTCATCGAATTGCTGTCATATTTTATCGAGAGCGATAAGTTTTGAGTTTAAAACTATTTCTTGACACATTGGCCGCTGTAGTCGTCAGCGTCGGAGCGTTGACGTTGTTCTTGCTGCACCACTCGATGTCGCCGCATTCTTGGCAGCTATTGTCGCGAGAGCTGTGGCAGAGTTACATGACTGAGAGCGTGAGGAGGAATGGTGTGTTAGGGTCATACGAGTGTGTGTTGGTTGAAATAGATTTATCTTAATTTATCTATATTATTATTATTATTATTATTAAAAAATTAATAAACACATGATTTGTAATAAAAGAAATTATAAAAAAAAAATAAAAAAATCTACACTTGATTTTTTATATGGAACTTAAAATGTAGGGTTACATGTAATCTATATCTACACTATATTTGAAAATGAAAAAGTCTTGACCATCTATTGACTCATTTTCCCGCCCATATCCTTCTTCTAGATAAAAATATTTTGTTTTGTTTTTTTATTTTTTGATTTTATGTTTAATTTTCCATTTTTTCCATGTGACAAGACTGGAAAGAATATGATAGAAAAGACAGAGATCAGTATTCATCTGTACAAAAAAAGGAAAAGGTTCAAACGCACTCCTCCCTCGCCTGCGGTCAATTGAAACTTCGGTTGAATCGTTCCCTTCCATCAAAACTGTCTCCTGCCATGTCCACACCAGCCTGTCGTCCGCACCATCTTGCTCCATCGATTTCGGCTGTACTCCAGAACTCATATTTGCCTCCGATTGTTTTGTTAACTTTCAGCTGTTTCCTGGTTTGATCGCACACCAGGCTTTTTCTTCTCTCTGGGACGCTCTTCCGTCCGTCGTTGTCGTTAGGTCTAGATTTTTAATCAATATGTTTTCAATAAATTTTTTTATTTTTTTTTATTATTATGTCATATATAGTCAAGCTATTATAGTAGGAAGTTGGGTAAGGGAAATCTTGATTCTTTATGATATATTTAGGGGGACTTTTAGATCAACTCGGATAAAATAGAACAAGGTACTACTTTTTAGAGATTGGGAGGACATTTTAATTGATTTCAATTACTATAAGGGCGTTGGTAAGATTGTTATTTTGTGTAATGAATTTAAACCGTGTTTTAATATTTTGTGGGTTTTCTAATTGTGATTTGAGCTCAAAACAGATTTCAGGGAAGTCTTCTGAGTTGGAGATGATAGTAGGATGAGATTTCCTACCTCGTGGCTCTGGTTAGTCCCGACCTTTACCCTAATAAACTAAGAATTAATATTTTATTAATGTCAGTCGTTTGTAATAATTTACCCTTTTTTTGTATCTCGAGTTTAGTTGCCATTACAAGGCGACCAATGGTGTTGCAATTTCAAATGATAGAGGAAGGGAAGTAGGAATCTGTGGAATTCAGACATGTGCAGAGGAGAAGATTCACTGATTTCGGTATGTTTAGAACTTCTTGGATGATTTATAAATTTGCCTTTCTAATATTGTTTGTTATTATGCCTCTTTTTCACCATCAATGTTGTTTATATTGTTGTTTTATTATTATCCTCATGTTAAAATTGAAAAATGATTAGGAAGCTTCATTGTATTTATAAGCAGACCTGAGATTCAGAAAATTGGTTTATTATAGAAAAGTTAAAAACTGGAATATATATACAATGAAAGTTGAAAAGGGAAGTCCTGTTATGTCAATTAAACTGTCTTGACTCTTTGTTCTTTATTACTTTTGGCGCATCTTCTTTATCATATAAAGAATTTATTAAAAATATTGTAAGCTAAAGCACAATCGTATTTTGTTTAAGGTACAAACACCCAAGGACATCATGAATGCCAAAAGCCTCATTTTTCTGGGTGTGGGTGCATTTGCCGTTGCCATGGACATGTTAAACAATAAGGGGTAAGTTTCGTGAAATTGCTATGTTGTCACGTGTAATTTGGATCACTTGATGAATAACTCATTTGTTGGGGATTGTTTTCATTGTCTTAACAAAATGATAGGCCTTTAAATTGGTAGCGATATTTTTTTTAACTTTATTTTATGGTTTTTGAATAAGTGAATTCATGTTTATTTTCAGAGTTATTGTTACCAGTTATTGTCTTTATATTGGTTTTAAGCGTAAAAAAAATAAAAATAAAAATTGATCCTAATAATTATAATCACCATTTTATGTCTTTTCCTCTCTCAAAACAAAAATTAAGCATGATAGAGGTACTGCTTAAATATTGTGGTGAAAATGTACATTGTTTTGTTTTTTGTTTTTTATTTTTTATTTATTATTATTATTATTATTATTATTATTTATGAGAAAGTTTGATCATTTCATTGACTATCAATTTCTTGCCTAAACGAAAGGGATATATTATTATGGTGGAATTAAAAACCTATGAGCTATATATGGATTTAAGATAGCCCTCTTATTAGGCTTTCTTCTATATCATTTTTATCTTATTTCCTTACCTGGGGTTACTAATTTGGACTGGAAAGTGTTGGAATGAGAGAACACCAATCCATGTAATTTGCAGGCAATTCGTGCTCAGGTAGTTTTAGAGGTAAGGTCTCTAAACATCGAGTACAAATAGTTTAGGTCGATGATGGATGAGAAGAGAAAAGAAATGGAACTTCTGCAGCAAGATCTTGGAAAGTTACTAGGTAACTCCTAATGGAGGCAGTGAGAGGGATTCTGTAATATGTTATTTTGAGGAAAGTTAATCTTCTTCTATTTCTTGTTTGTATTTTCCTTGTCGTTACTCTGTTCAATTTTCGGGACGGATTTACAAACTATCATTCTACTTTTTGGCGTCACTATTCACAAATTTCTCCAACAGCAAATCCTAAGGAAAATTAAACAACTTGAAGGGACAAGGGACAAGGTTATTGCAAATGCTGCTTAGAGCGCAAGAGGATGCATTGGGTTAAAAGAAGTGATTCAGGACCAAGTCAAAGTAAGACACTGTATATGTAAAACATCATACAATTTGTTGCCTTTTTAATAGCATTGCTATCCGAATTCAGCATGCATTAGTTGTGCTTATAGTTACCTTATTGTAGCTTATAGGTGTTGATCTCGATGGAGTTTGAAAGGAAAAACATGTGGTCAAAGCAAGACTTAAGTAGTTTGAACTTTGAACAGGTGGAACGCTTTTTTTCATCTTTAATAACATGATTCTAATTAAACTCTATTATACATGTTTTTCTACTATTTAGAGCATTGTAGGGTTCTTTGATATAAATCTATACTATATTTGAAAATTAGAAAGTCTGCCCAATTTATTGACTTGCATTTCCTACCCAAATGAATATATTTGTATATATCTGGGGGAAAAAAAGAAAAATATTTGTTGGCTATTGCTGCACATTGTCTTCCCAAAAACATCTCTTGGGCTTCCAAAAAAATTTGTTGCTGCATTGTATTTTTCCCGAAAACGTCTCTTGACTTCGGCTATTCTCGATACGGAGGAATTGATTACTTCCCAAGCAGTATCATCTTCTTTCCTTCAAAACTTGTCAAGCCACCGGACAATGGGCTCGCCGAATTTCAAGCCACTATTTCCAGATAATTTTTTATATTTTAACTTTCCCCTGAATTTGAAGTGTTAAGAAAGGGATTTAGGGTGTGTGTATATGTTATTGAGAAAAGAGAGTTTTATTTTTTGGTTGCTGTGATGTTTCAGTTCAAAGTGCAAATTGATTGGAGACACTATCAATAAAACAGAGGAGCATATATCATATATGGAAACATATCAACGGAAAGCTTTTCCTCAACATCTTAGGTTGACACTATCAATAAAACAGAGGAGCATATATCATATATGGAAGCATATCAACGGAAAGCTTTTCCTCAACATCTTAGTCCCTGTTCTCTTTGCTGTTTTGAGGTCGTTTTCTGTTTTTATTTTCGAAAACGCTAAAAACGCGTTCTCTTTACCATTTTCGAAAACGCATTTTGAAAAAAAAAAAAAAAAATTGTACATAAAACGCAAAACGTTCAAAACCTCATTTTGGGCGTTTTGTATGTATTTCGACAAAAAATGTCCAAAACACGGAAAACGCGTTTTGGGATTCTTTTTTTTATAAAGAATTATCTTAACTTAGAACTAATCTTAATGTAAAGTTTTTATTTTTTTATTACTTTTTTAAGAATTATCCTAACTTGGAACTAAGTCTAAATAATTTTTTTTTTTTTTTTTTTGGAGAATTATCCTAACTTGGAACTAAGTTTAAATAAAGTTTTATTGAATTCAATATCAACATTACAAAAAAAAAAAAAAAAAAAATTAAGTGAGAATTCTTGTTATTATATTTCAAAAAATGCACTGATAAATGGAATCTGGTGGTTTTGAAAGAACTTGCATTTTCTGAATTTTAATAGAAGTAGAACTTTTTCAAATCTCGAACATGATCAAGCTGTGTTAATATAGACTCTTAATTCTTACATTAGTGTATTGCATGTAACCATGTTTTTAGTGTATTGTGAAAGGAAATTTGAGTTTGAATTAGTAGTATTCTGCAAGCAAATTAATTAAAAATAGTTTAAGTAGTATTCTGCAAAATTTCAAACAGAACGTGTTTTCCAGCTTTTCATTTTCAAAAACAGTTTTCAGAAATGACAAACCAAACGCGTTTTCAGCAAATTTGAAAACAGGAAACACAAAACATTTTCGAAAATGAAAATACAAAATAAAATACAAACAGAACGCCACCTTAGGTTTGTATTTCTAATTTTGATTGAAAATTTCTAAAAAAGTATGTTGGTTGCCTATCTTGAACCCGTCTATTAATATATGTATTGATATTTTTGCTTGTGGGGTGTTTTTTATGTTATAAGCTCAATGGAGTCATTGAAGAACCTGTAAGCATATATTAATGTGTAAATCATGGTTCTTAAGACCATAAGTGGAAGACTTCTGCCATTCCTTTTTATAATTGAGAATTTTAGTTTTAAGTTTCAGTAAGTTAAAGGTTAGGTGTATCTTGATGATGGAAGTGTATTAATAAATTTTTATATTTTATAAAATGGTCCATGTGGTAGTTAGATTGCCCATTAAGTTTCAATGCAGCCTTTTAAATTGTAGCACTTTGTTTTTATGTGAGGAGCAATTAAAATGGTTATTTGTGCTCATAATTGAGCTATAAAATAAAGAGTCCAATGGGGGGTGTATTTTTTTGGGATATCAAGGAATACTTGGTGAGGTTCTGGGCATTAGAGGGCTGGAACATTTTTTGATAAGTGGTTGCTGGGCGTGAGAAAGGGAGACTGCGTAGAGGGGTGGATGGATGAATTAGGTGTGGTGAAGGAGTGTGGGCTGCTGATTTTGTGAGCGTTGAGAGGAGAGGAGTTGAGACTTGAGAGGCTGTGAGAGGAGAGGTGTGGGAGTTGCGTGGTTGTTCAAGGCTGGGGAGTGGGGTTGCCGTTTGATGATAGGTTGTTGGCTGCGAGGGATAGATGGTGAAATTTGTGAGCAGCCAATTTTTGAAACTCGGGATGGGTTTATTTTAATGGAATTTCGTATTTAGGTTAGATGTTTTCAAGTATAAATTCAAATTCATTAGATTGTGGTCATTATAGTATGAACTCCAAAGTAAATCTAACAGTAGATAGATTATGGGTCTTGCATCTTTTTTATAATTACTTTATTTATATGAATTTCAGTTAAATAAATGTTAATTTCTCAATATCTTTTTTTCTTATTTAAAAAAGTATTATGTTCTTAGCAAAATAATGAACTCCCCCCCTTTTTTTTTTTAAGTTGTAATTTCATCTTAAATGTAAAGACAAATATGATTTAGATTTATATCTTTTATTCCCCCATTTGAAGCTTAGCACATATTGCTATTTCATTATGTTCTTAGCACAATAAATTACAATGTCTTCAGGTAAGTTCCACAAAATCAAAATATATAAATTAACACACAGATTTTTAGTAAAGCATATTAGAAGCATAAATATTGTCCATATTAGATTCCCTTTTAAGGTTTCGAATCTACATTGGTGTAAGCAAATAAAACACGAAGAATTGAAAAGTGATTGAAAAAACCATTTAGTAATCATCATTCTGTAATGTACTTATAAGTAGATCTCAATCTCAATTCCCAATTCTTTTCCTTCTTCCCAAGTTTGATTACTTTGAACATATGATTTCCTTTTTGTTTGGTTGCAGTTTATTTGTATGTAAGTTCAAAATTTTGCTGAGTAGTTGTATTAAAACAAGATATGATAGGATGTTTAAAACACGTACTTTGTTTTTTAAGATAGTTATTTTATTATGTTTGGTATTACCAATTGTTTGCCTGGTTTTCACTATCATAGTAAAACTGTGAAACTTTATATTTGGGAATTTCCATACATTTCAATCAAACATTTCAAAATGATGTTTTCCATGAAAATAACTTTCAGGCAAATCAATTCTTTAAAAAATATTTTTTTTTCACCATCGCAATCAGATACACCCTAAATATAATATCAATTAATAGTTCCCTAAATAATTATAATTTTGATTTAATAATAGGTGGATCCCATTTAGAATACATTTTTCCATATATACTAGCATCATGAATATGGTACCCCAATGGGTAGGATGCTGACATGTATCTCACTAAAAATAATATTAAGACATGAGATAGCATTATGTTCATGGTGAATACAATAACACATCCAACCGTGAACATCATACATCCTTCACCAAGGTAGGATCGGTGGGGGTCCACAAAGTTGGGACTCAACTTTTTTTCATATTTTCCTTTATATACTAGACCTCAAACTGTATCCAATAAATTAATTTTTTTTTTTAATTGGAAAACATAAATTTAACTTTTAAGAAGCCAAGTTAGACTAAAACATTAATGAAATCTTACATTCTAATAATGCTTTTTTCTGGGAACATATCGGCTTTTCATACGTGGGATTCTACTAACATTCCAAGATTATCCATTGCCACAAATTACAATAACTAAAAGATTTATACAACTTTTACCTTTTTAGGTTAGAAAAGTTACATTAGAATGTGATTACTATTTAGTCAACATACAAATTCAAGTTTTCCACTGCTAAGTTAGTGCAAAAGGAGAAAAAAGGTGGTAAATTTTGTTGTGCGGGTAGTTTTCCACTTCTCTTTTGAGTTTTCCTCTGTTCGGAGGCGTTTCTGACAAAAAAAAATAAAAAAATTGGGTTTTTTTTCACGTATCTCGAGATGATTGGAAGGTTAAAAATTGGAGAGAGAAAAAATGTGTGGTTAAAAAATTGTATTGAAAATTGTAGTGTTTAAAAAACAAAAAAAAAGCCAAAAAAAAAAAAATGCTGGAACCGAACAGAGGCTTAGTTATAATTACGTAAAAAATATTTTAAAATTTTTATTATTTATTGTGAAACTATCAAAATTCTAACAAGAATTAGAGAGAGAGAGATTGAGAGCTAGAAAGGAGGAGAATTCTCTTCTTGATACTCAAGAATGGTGCAATTCATTACAATGAATATAGGCCTATTTATAGGAAAATATAGGAGTTAAATATAAGTCATTAATACATTAAATATAGTAAATATTAGGTAATATTGGATGTGATGTAATGAAATTAGGTAATGATTTCATAACACTCCCCCTTTAATGACTTATTGCTCAATTGTCTGTCCGTTAAAACTTTGTTAAGAAAATCCAGTGGGATAAAACTTGAGCGAAGGAAAAAGAGTACAGCTGCTCCCCCTGATGTTGGTCATTATTAATCATTGAGTCTAATATCCAAAATGACATCAATGATAAGTAGTACAAATCATGTACTGGAAACTTTGAATTATGAAGTGCTGAAGTGCTTCATTGCTTTATTACTTTAGTGCTTCAGTGCTTTAGTGCTGCAGTACTTTAGTGCTACCTAACTTTAGGTCTGCCTTGTTAAAACATTGTCAGTAAAACCCAATGGAACAAAATCTGAACGAAAGAAAAAGAGTACAGCCGCTGCCTCGTTAAAACCTTGTCAGGAAAACCCTGTGGGACAAAATTCTGGACGAAGGAAAAAGAGTACAGCATGACAGCATGATTCTCCCCCTAAAGTGTGCAATCAAGTATTTCATGAACCTTTTGAATAATGATATCATCTTTCGTCTGGAATATGTATATATGAAAATCTTCTTATGTGTAGCCGATATCGTAACATTCTTTATAAGATGTGTATGATTTTCTTCATTTGTTGATATCATTTCAGGACAATTTAAAGAGAGAGCTTGTTGTTGAATTATTACTTGCAGATAGCTGTGACAATGTCTCAAAAACCTTGCTAGGAAAACCCTGTGGGACAAAACCTTAGCGAAGGGAAAAAGAGTACATTATTCTCATTGATACGCCATAATTGTTCCATAATTGCTGCCTCATTAAAAACCTTACTAGGAAAACCCTGTGGGACAAAACCTCAGCTAAGGGAAAAAGAGTGCAGTGCGTATTTGTTCCCTTCATAGGAATATCATAAGTATATTAATGCAATCTTAAATTATTTCATCAAACATATAGTTTGTGATGAGCTTTTATAAATAGTTTATAACTCATTTAAGAAGTCATAGCTCATTTACTGAACATGCTATACCAAGCAATGTTTAGTTAACTGATTGCATTACTCAAATCTAGAATTGATTCACTTCTATCAAAATCTAGAATTCACTTCTGATGAATAATTAAATATTCATTTTCAAATTCACTTCTGGTGAATATTAATTTTCCAAATTCATTTTCCGAATTCATTTTCCGATGGATAATATAATTTTGCATATTGAAAATCAATTGCATGCCCAAATATTCAAATATAATAATAGTACACTCCAATTTCATTTTCAACATATTATATTATGGGGTCATATGTATCATATCATTCTTTATGTGATTTTATTTTAAGAATCACATTTCATTCTATAATGATACTATTTTGGGCAAATTGAATCTTTCAATGATTTATACATGTACGTTCTTGCACTTTATAAACTGCAATTTCTAATTTGCAGGAGCATAATCAATCATTGAAATAGATATCAATTTCGACTTATTTTTCATTTGTACATATAAATATTGGCTTTACACATTTAAGTGTTTTGGACTTCAGGTCCTATAACAATAATCCCTACATTGGGATTTTATACTTGGCCAAAATATTATAATTTCACCAACCTCATTTTCATAAGAGGGTTGTTTATGTATGTAGTCGACTTATTTATCGATTCCATTTTATGTCAATATAAACATAACATAGAGAGATCTCTTTGTATTTTTATCATCAGGCCTGAATTTCTTACATTTAATTATATCTCTTTTACTCACCATGAGTATTTAGCCTCAAATGGATCATTTCCATTATTCAAGAGATATTTGTTTTGGAATCGATTGTCATTATGCTTCAGGCTTAATCACGCTTTAAGCTTAATCACGCTTCATGCGTGTTATTGTTTAATTTCCCCATAATATTCAAGAATCTTATATTATACCAGTCAGCTAACAATGCCGCAACACATGTCATTCATAATTATGGATATAATCACAATATTATATCTAAGTACGTTTTGTTGGAGTGTATATAGATATCGCACTTCTTAGAAATCATAAAACTTTACAAGCAAATCTTTATTTCATCGTATTGACATGTTTGTATGTAGAATATTGCTGCATAAGGAATATTTATATTCAAATTGTTCTCATAGCAAATAACTTGAAGCTATTAATCTGCTAAATCATTAGCAATATAATATTCTATTATCTCAACTAATTCGTAAAATCATTAATGGCTTTAAGATATATTCATGCTAGCATTTATTACTTTGCTTGTAATATCATTACTTGAGCAAATAATCAGTCATTCATTTTCTTAGTGAGATAATTAATTTGCTTTTCAGAACAAGCAGCAATGATAACTTGTTAACATGATCAATCTTCTGGTTCTTTAATGAATGCCATTTTGCATTCTCAATAAATCTCATTATTGAATTGGAATCTAACCAATCATTATAGAACTTCTGGTTCAGCAAGATATTTCATTTGTACATATGTATGAATTTCTGGTTCAATACAGTATTCATTTAATTAGTACGTATTTCTGTATAGTTCAAATAAGTATACTTTTATTACTTTTAGTATACCGGAAAAATCAGGTACAATATCCAAGGAAATATCTCATGATCTCAATCTTATCGCCAAATCTTCCCTTATTTCGAAAAAGGTAATGACGCATTATCTCATTGTTCCCACATTTTCAATAATTTATTCCATTATTTCTTGATGGAATCGATATCACTGACACGCGGAGCGCTCCTTTACGCGTTTAAATATATCATTTGGGAAGAGATTAGATCCATAAAAAATGGATGTTTTATTATCAAATATTCGCAAATATTATTCTAATCTTCCGGTAAATGTTTTGAAAAAGATTTACCGAGTTCGACTTGAAAGATTGAGGCTGCTGATGGATCAAGGCTTTCCAGAAGATGTTCGTTGGTTGATCGAAGCAAAAGTTCGATTAGCTGGTGAATTATCAGATTCATTTTCTGAACACATACCTGGTTTAGGTAAGAGTACTTTTGCAAAGAAACGAAGAGCAAAAAGGCTGAACGGTTGTTACAAATGTGCTCGTTGGACATGTGATACTCGTCGCAAATCAGTAGGATATTCTTCTAGAAATCGGGATGATAAAATCGATTTCATTAAGGGTGGACTGAGTAAGGAGTCATTGGATGATATCCGATTAACTCTTGAGTAGCACCCAAGTGGGTATGTGCAACGTGAGCTCCTTTTCTTATATGCTCAATTTAACGAGGATAAAAATCGTTATAGTCTCGAAAATATAGTAACAAAAGTTCCTGTTTGCCAGACTGTTATAAACAATAATGTTTTGGCTATGCAGCATTAATATAAGGTAAATCATTTGATATATTGTGTGTATATATTTGCACATAAAATATTTTCATATTTCATTTCTTGAGTATTGATAAAGTGTATTAAAAAAATCACCGAAAGGTAAGCTTTATCAAAAGTAGTGTAACTTAGTCAGAATTAGGTTTTCACTTTTTCAAAAGATGAGCAGTAAATAGTGTAGTTTTTCAAGTTTAAAAAGCCAAAGATTTTCACAGTTTTATACATCCCAAAATATCATTTTCTCATAAGTTTTTTTTTCTTCCTTATTTTCTCAAAGATGGAAGGACCAAAACTTCGACAGATCAAAACTATCTGTGTATTTTGTGGATCAAAAGTATGGAAAGGTTTTGGGTATCTAGAAGCAGCCGTGGATTTAGGAAAGAAGTTGGGAGAGAAAGGTATCAATCTAGTATATAAAGGAGTTAGCAGTGGATTGATGGGTTGTGTTTCCCAATCTGCTCAAGCAGAGAAATCAAGAGTGATAGGTGTTATACCTACTCCTTTAGCTGATATCGCAGGCAAAACATGAGGGCATGAAGTACAAACATTATCTATTCATGAACGTATAACTTGCATGTTATATGGTTCTGATGCTTTCATTGCCATGCCCGGAGGTTTTGGTACTTTAGAGGAAATCTTTAATATTACCTCCTGGGCTCATTTAGATCTCCATACCAACCTTATTGGGCTTTTAAATGTTAACAATTTCTTTGATGGTTTGCTAACATTTCTTGATTATGCTGTGGAACAGGGATTTATCTCTCCATTTTCTAGGAGAATCCTTATTTCAGCTCTTACTATCGAGGAACTGCTGGATAAGTTGCAATCATATGTCCCCATACAGGATCCAGCAGGAGTTAAGATAAATTGGTCACAAGGAAGGGGAATCAAGCGAAAATGGAGTCCGTTTAATGTAAACTTAACTTTGTGAATCCTAGAATAGATGGTGGTAGAGTACGGAGTATTCTTACTCTTGAGACACACCTTAAATTTCTAGGATTTTATCAATGTTTAATCTTGTGTACCTCAAAGATAGGTGGTAGAGTACAGAGTATCCTTACTCTTGAAAGACACCTCTTTGAGTGTTTCTTTATATCCTCAAAAGTTCAGAGGTGGTAGAATACGGCTACTCCCGAAACACATCTCTCATTTGAGGATCATAAATGTTTTCCTCTTTTTGTATTTTGCATGTATGACTTGTTTTATGCTTCTTCAGGAGCAATAATAATATCATTTCAGCATGTTTAGATGATAATTTTTACTTCTTCTGGTATAAATATGTACTTCTTCTGGAATACATAATTGCTCGTGCAAGAACTTTTTGCAGATACTTATCATCTAATATTCATCTCATAATACTGATGAGATTATTTTCACATTAGCTATGTCCATGCTATCATGTGATATTATCTTATCATACATCAACATTCTCTTGTTGGATAATCCATTTTTATATATCTTTTCAATACAGATAATGGTAACTTCTGGTACCGTTTGATAAAATATTTTTTATCAACTTTTTATCAATATTTACCAACTTTTGTTAATGATAAATTCTGGTATCATTTGATAAAATATTTTCTAACTTTAGTATTGATAACTTCTGGTATCATTAAATGAAATAAATAACAATAATATTGTATATATATTAATAATAATAATACTGGGGTTTTACCACCACGTATATATGTTGACAACAACCTCTAATATGTTAGAATTAACCAACAACTGAGGTGTTTCTGAAATAATATAAAACTTGAATATATGTAAAGTATTCCGTAAACCGACCATATAGGCGGTGTCAACATAATGAAATAATTACCTTTCATGAGTGAGCGAGTCATATCCTCCAGTCAAGGCATTCATAATAGTGATCAAGTCATATCGTCAAATCCAGTCAAGGTATAGTGATCGAGTCATATCGTCAAATTCAGTCAAGGTACTCATAATAGTCCAATCCGTTGCGGTATAAATTCAGTCCATAATAACTCAATCCGTCACGGTATGACAATGATTATTTTATTTATACCTTTTTTAAAATCTTTAATTTATCTTGTTGATCACATATTAATCGTTAATTTTCGATTAATTTATTTTTATGTATTACCAAGGGTAAAATTGTCCATATTTTAATATGTTGCTCATATGGATAAATCAAAACCGTCAATAGGTTTGAAATCTAATTTAGAACAAACTTACTTTTGGTCCGAAGTTCAAAATCCCGTCGGAAGTGCTTCAAAAACGATTTTTAAGAAAACTGCCACGTTCGATCGCCGGAAAATCTCAAAACTGCACAAAACAGAAAAGTAAGATTATAGAAAAATCAAGATCGTCGATATGAACAAACTGTCTGTTGATGTCATCGTCGAAAAATTTTGCACGCCCTGTCACGCGCCGATGAGACGTATGCGCGTGGGCCTCACGCGCCGCCGCGCCGGTGCCGGTGCCGTCGACACGTGCCGGTTCGGAAGAATCGCCCGGTCGCCGTGGTCATGGATCCGGTCTCCGATCATCATTTGGATATACGGTTTGGCTTAAATTTGGTTTGGAAGTTTCGGATTATACAATTTCTTCAATTTTTTCTACGTATTTAGAATTGATCTTCTAAACTATGATGTATAAATGATGATTAATAATAATCTGATTTCTGATACAGAGGTTCATCATTTAGATGCAACTGTAGAGCATACTCCCGTCATATTACTCAATAGGGTAGAGATTCGTGCTGATAACGTGTTGTGAAACTATCAAAATTCTAACAAGAATTAGAGAGAGATTGAGAGCTAGAGAGAAGGAGGAGAATTCTCTTCTTGATCCTCAAGAATGGTGCAATTCATTACAATGAATATAGGCCTATTTATAGGAAAATATAGGAGTTAAATATAAGTCATTAATACATTAAATATAGTAAATATTAGGTAATATTGAATGTGATGTAATGAAATTAGGTAATGATTTCATAACATTATTAGATTTTTCATGTAATATATGACATTTTTCTTGGTAAATAATAATTAACAAATGATAAATTTTGACTCAACTCCCAATTCCCTCAACAATACAGGCAAACATAAATCAAACAAACAAAAATTTTCATTACTTTCTAGATATAGAATTAATCCAATTAAAATGTATATTTCCAAATTAGTTAAAATTTGCCTTTTCACAAAATACTTTTTTTTTGTATTTTTCATTTTTCGTTCTTCACCTTTTTTTTTTTAAGCTTCGAACGTTAAGGGATGTGAAAAAAAAAACGATGAATGGAATAAAAATCATGATTTGCTTAGACTATATTAATCTGGATTCCTTTTTTCTTTGTCGAAAATGATGCAGAGTACTTAGGTGGCGTTCTGTTTGTATTTTATTTTGTATTTTCATTTTCGAAAATTTTGTGTTTTGTGTTTTCATTTTTGTTTTCAAATTTGCTGAAAACGCGTTTGGTTTGTCATTTCTGAAAATTGTTTTTGAAAATGAAAAGTTGGAAAACACGTTCTGTTTGAAATTTTGCAGAACACTACTTAAATTATTTTTAATTAATTTGCTTACAGAATACTACTAACTTCAACTCAAATTTTCTTTCACAATACACTAAAAATATGGTTACATGCAACACACTAATGTGAGCATTAAGAGTCTATATTAACACAACTTGGTCAGTTCGAGACTTGAGAAAGCTCTATTTCTATTAAAATCCAGAAAATGCAAGTTCTTTCAAAACCACCAGAGTCCATTTATCATTGTATTTTTTGAAATATAACAACAAAAATTCTCATTTAATTTTTTTTGTAATGTTGGTATTGAATTCAATAAAACTTTATTTAAACTAAGTTCCAAGTTAGGATAATTCTCAAAAAAAAAAAAAAAAAAAATCTTTATTAAGGCTTAGTTCCAAGTTAGGATAATTCTAAAAAAAATAAAAACTTTATATTAAGCTTAATTCTAAGTTAAGATAATTCTACAAAAAAAAAAAAAAAAAAAAAAAAATCTCAAAACGCGTTTTCCGCGTTTTTAACATTTTTTGTCGAAATACACACAATTTTGGGCGTTTTTCGTTTTGTGTACAAATTTTTTTTTTTTGTTTTCCAAAATGTGTTTTCGAAAATGGTAAAGAGAACGTGTTTTTAGCGTTTTCGAAAATAAAAACAGAAAACGACCTCAAAACAACAAAGAGAACATGGGCTTAGATTTTGGTGATTCTACCTTTAGTTGTCAATTATGTGGAACATTTTTTTTGGGTACATGGAGTGAATGACACTACAACACTCAGAATCCAAAAAATGCGTTGTGCTGTATGAATGGAAAAGCTGATCTCCTGTTAATGCAAGAGCCTCCAAAAGTTATTAGAGACCCAATGAATAGAGCAACTTAGAGAACCAAGATGATCATTTGTGATAATGAAGGAAAAGAGAGCAAACTTCACTACAATTGTAGTATTTAAATAAGTTTTTTAGAATTTATAGGTATTGCATTGTAATTGAATTGAATATTGTTCACCATTTATAATTATGTAATCAATTATGTTCCTAAGTTTCTCATTTTTTTTCTTAAATAAACATTTCACGTGTTAACATATAAATTCAATATATGTTAATAATAAATAGTCGTGCATCGCACGGGTGAAACCCTAGTTTTCCTTTTATATTTTACAAGTGGGTTTTTGTCTTATTAGTAGTATGTTTATTATATAAACACTGTTTTTTTTTTTAAATAAAAAAGAAAAAGAAAAAAGTGAGTTTTATTTTATAAGTGATTTTTTAGTTCATATATTATTCTTTACAACTTAGTTTTAAAAAAAATGTTGGTTGAAAATAGTCAAACTAAAAGAGAATGTGATAAACGATCGAAATCTAGTGATTTAGAACCTTCTTGATAATATGAAAAATTTTGATTTTTGTGAGTTATTTTTTTCAATAATTCTAGATGGATATTTATTTCGAGTATTATTAAGTGACATTGTGAGATGTCAATTTCTCATTTGGTGATGAAGATGTGCATTAAATAATGAAATCATCACTAATGAAAAAGTGACACACCACAATGCCACTTTAAAATGTCCAAAAATATTTGAAAAATAAAAAATTATGAACTTGATTAAGAATGAATAATTGAAATTGACTTTGAAAAGTTATCAAATTTTTGCCATTATCAAAAACTAGTAAGCATAGATTTTCTAACCCTCATAAATGACGTAACCCAAATTAGGTTTAAAAAATATGACGTAACCCAAATTAGGTTTTTAAAAAAAAAAATAAAAATAAAAAATCTTCAATAGGACCTTAAAGCTAGAGAAAGATCCAAACTCTGTAGAGCATGGAGAGAATTAGAGCTGGAAGCAAAAAAGGTCAACACGAAAAATCGAAACAAAATCACATTTTAGAAACTGTTGGTTTGGTGTCATGCGAACCCGTCAATGAAATGATTTTGAACCGAACCAAACAGGTAAAAATGATTTAGTTTAGGTTTCAAAATTCAATTGCTATTTGAAACCAAATCGAACTGGCGAAAAAATATATAAAAATAAAAAGAACTAAAGAAAAATTTTGAAAATCCGATCAATATGTCAAAATCAATAGTTATATGGGTATTTTAGTTAATTTATTTTACATATATTGCTCAATTAGATAATTATCATACTTCAAAATTCGAATAAATCCAATAATCTTCATCTAAATATTCGATGAGTGGTTTGAGTTCGTAACAACAGATAGCGATAGACTTATGCAATCGTATGTTGATTATATACTTGCTGTCAAATCAATAAATCTCTTATTTTATTGTTGCCGGTTATTTTTTTTAGATATGATGATCACAGAGATCTTATTGGGCATCATGTTATTTTTTGGTCTTATAAACTTGTAATGTAACATTTGTTGTAACTTTTATTTGTAATATTTTAGCCTAAAAAGACAAACCCAATAACTATATTTGAATTTATCATGATTTCATTTTGATTTAATTAGTATTTAAATTTATAGTAGATCTATCGAGTTTGTTAGATGTATTGTCAATAAAGTATAAGTATATAACGAAATCAATGAAATAGTTATATAAAAGTAAATAGGAAAAAAAAAAAGCATATGGTAAAATTGGCGGTTTAAAACGGATCAAACCAATAGATTTATGTTTGAGTTTTTCTGTAATGACCCGAAAAATCATGACGTGTTTAGTTGTCCATTATAATGTAATAAAAGTGATTTATAATATATTTAATTATTTTGGAAGTTAAAGAAATAAAAACAGAGTTTTTAATTAAATGAAAGTTACGAAAAATGTATTTAAATGTCTTTCTTTAGAAGATTCTTTTGACCACTCCTGACCTCCAATAAATGCATAATTCATATGTACAGATAAGTACTCAAAGTGAACTTCGAGAATTTGAAATCCATTAATCATTCCGATTAACTTACAACTCTCAGCGAATTTTCAAAGTTGGCTCTTCAACGTTCGACCTGGAAAAGACAACTTCGGAGGGTCAATTTTGAGGCGCCATAACTCAATCTCACTTAACCAAATCGTGTGTAACTAGTTTCATATAAAAGTACTATATGATTACTTTGAAATGAGACCATGAACACTCATTTTGGAGTTCATTTGATACCTCGAATCTGACCTCAAACATGGCACCTTGAAGGCTGAAACTGTAAAATCTGGAAAGCATGAGTTGGACATTAATCTTCCATATCCGGTTTTAGCTCACATGAGTCACCTTCTATCTCCTTAGGACACCTCCAGCTGCATGGAAATGGAGTGACACCTCAAGCTTGACATTAAAATATGATTTCTTAATCTTGAAGCAAGGTCTAGATCCTCTACATCCATCTTCTTTGCTTGAACTCGTGCAGCCTTCTTCTTCTATAAATAGAGATAGTTTTGAATGAAAAAACACATCCAAATTGGATACAAAACGCTACTGAAATCATCTTTCTCTCTTTCAAATCCTAAGTATTGATTTTATACCAAAATCATGTTTCAATCCGTTATAATCCATTATCTTTATTGGCAAACATATTTCTCAAAGCCCTTTATCAAAACAAATGATTGTAGATCAAAGAAATCAAGAAAACAGACTTTCTGATTCTGGAAATACGTTTCGTGTCGACACCTACAGGTTTGGTGTCGACACCATGTTCATCTAGGCTTAAAACGATGATTTTGACACTTTTGTGTCGACACCAAATCAGGTGGTGTCGACACCAAACAGACTGCCCGGTGACATAACTTCATTTAGCCATAACATTTTATCTACAACTCCGATTTGCAATCCGTAAAGTGCGTTGAACTCCAAATTCGATGATATTTCCAATGATATATTACGTCACTCATGGAGATTTATGTACTAGGAGTTGTGTACTTGTCTATCCACATACTCCGTGCCAAGTTGGTCGAAATGATTCCATTCCAAGAGAAAACAATCCTAGGAGCTATTCATGGATTAATTCGTCCAATAAAGTGTGAGTCGGATATGTTTACTTGAATACGTGAGTGGATTATGCATATTTGAAATAGTTGATTAATGATGTAAGTGGGATATGCTTATTTGGATTAGTTGATTAATACGTAGATTAGATTATTTAGTATAAGTGAGTTGATTATGTTCATTTGAAGTATGTGATAACATGATATGTTGAAATTACATTCTTTCATGTTTTGGAAATGCAATGCAATGGAATTGGATTGATGGTGTTTTGGAAATGCAATGGCATTTGATAGATGATGAATCATAAACGAAAGTTTATGTATAAAGAAGCATTTTGTGCATGTGGATTATAGATTTGAACTCTTACCCCCTCGGTAATCAATATGAATATTGATGTTGATGATGTCGAGAGAACCTCGCGACTCCGAGGGTTGTGAGGAATGACATGGTGATCTAATATCTATGTTGGAGTCGAACAGGGTGAAAGATGACAGGGATATAGAAGCCCTAAACGATGAAATAATCCTATGTAAACTGTTGTAATATTGCCGATGTTGATGATGTCGAGAGCACCTTACGACTCCGAGGGTAGTGAGGAACGACATGGCAATCTAATATCTCTGTTGGAGTCGAACAGGGAGAAAGATGACAAGGATGTAGATGCCCTAGATGATGAAATAGTCCTATGTAATATGGTATGTTGTGGCCATGTTATCGACATCCGAGTTATGGAAATGATAAGCGCTTTGGAGTAGAGGAGATAATATATAATCGGGCCTTGAAAATATTAATTTTGAAAAGAATATATGCATATGCATCGATTAATGTTGAATTATTTTTCAATGTGCAATAACACATGTGCACCATATCTTACTCACTGAGCAACTGTATGCTCACCCCACGTCATCTAACTTTTCAGGTAGCTATTGATATAAAAAGGATTGATGGGGATCTTCAGATAGCTTGACAGAGAGTGCTGCGCTAGGTGACGACCTATGAGTTGTGGTCTTGCCACCGAATAAGAACTTTTTATTGAACTGCCACACTTTTATTGAACTCAAGATCTTTATAGAAATTTTTAAAATTAATATCATTACATTTTAAATAAATGGATTTTATTATTCTTGAAAAAGTATTTAAATTTTGGGGCTTTACAAGTGGTATTAGAGTATTATTTTGAAAAATGCTTGAAATTTTGGGGTTTCACAAGTGGTATCAGAGCATTTGGTTTTAAGATTCTGTACACTGCGTAGCGCACATATCTGTCAAGTCATTATCTGAAGTGCTGCCAATCAAGTAAGTGATTAATTGTTATACCTGATTTAATTATGAGACTACCTGAAATTGCATATTGATGATTAATTTGGTTATATGGATTTATATTTGTTTTATATCTCTATGATACTTGAACAGGAAGTTCAACTTAGGAAATGTAGAGCCTATAAAATAAAATATGGTATTTATAAAACCAATCAAGTCCTCAAAGACTAGATTTCAATAATGCCATTTCTTATAGTATCAGAGTGCGCAGCGGAAGAGTTTACTTGTCGAAGGCTCTCTTTCTGACATACCTAAATAAAGTTTGAACATATTGAGTACTCCTTACGGAAGACATGGTTCAAATTATTATTTCCAAAAAGTGTGTGTTCGATTATTCTGTGTCGACTATGTCTTTATCTTACACAAAAATATTCTATTTTTCAAACATGGTGATTTGAAATCTTAAAGATATACTTCGTCATTGACCAAGTATACAAGATCTAATTTCTCCTTCATCGAATTTCGAGGACGAAATTCTTTTAAAGGGGAAGATTGTAATGACCTAAAAAATCATGACGTATTTAGTTGTCCATTATGATGTAATAAAAGTGTTTTATAATATATTTAATTATTTTGGAAGTTAAAGAAATAAAAACAGAGTTTTTTATTAAATGGAAGTTACGAAAAACGTATTTAAATGTCTTTCTTTAGAAGATTCTTTTGACCACTTCTGACTTCCAATAAATGCATAATTCATATGTACTGAAAAGTACTCAAAGTGAACTTCGAGAATCTGAAATCCATTCATCATTCCGATTAACTTACAACTCTCAGCGAATTTTCAAAGTTGGCTGTTCGACGTTCGACCCGGAAAAGACAGCTTTGGAGGGTCATATTTGAGGCGCCATAACTCTTACCTCATTTAACCAAATCGTGAAACTAGTTTCATATGAAATTACTATATGAGTACTTTGAAATGAGACTAAGAACACCCAATTTGGAGTTCATTTGATACCTCGAATGTGACCTCAAACATGGCACCCTGAAATTGTAAAATCTGGAAAGCAAGAAGCATGAGCTGGACATTAATCCTCCATATTCGGTTTTAGCTCACATGAGTCACCTTCTATGTCCTTAGGACACCTCCGGCTGCATGGAAATGGAGTGACACCTCAAGCTCGACATTAAAATATGATTTCTTAATCTTGAAACAAGGTCTAGATCCTCTACATCCATCTTCTTTGCTTGAATTCCTGCAACCTTCTTCTTCTATAAATAGGGAGGATTTTTAATGAAGAAACACATCCAAAATCGGATACAAAACGCTACTGAAATCATCTTTCTCTCTTTCAAACCCTAAGTATTGATTTCATACCAAAATCATGTTTCAATCCATTATAATCCATCATATTTTTTGGAAAACATGTTTTTTCAAAGCCCTTTATCAAAACAAATGGTTTTAGATCAAAGAAATTAAGAAAATCGACTTTCAGATTCTGGAAATACGTTTCGTGTCGACACCTACTGGTTTGGTGTCGACACCATGTTCATCTGGGCTTAAAACGATGATTCTGACACTTTTGTGTTGACACCAAATCAGGTGGTGTCGATACCAAACGGACTGTCCGGCGACATAACTTCATTCAGACATAACTTTTGATCTACAATTCCGATTTGCAATCCGTAAAGTGTGTTAAACTCCAGATTTGATGATATTTCAAATGATATATTATGCCACTCATGGAGATTTATGTACTAGGAGTTATGTACTTATCTTTCCACCTACTCCATGCCAAGTTGGTTGAAATGCTTCCATTCCAAGAGAAAACAATCCTAGGAACTATTCATGGATTAATTCATCCAATAAACTGTGAGTCAAATATTTTTACTTGAATACATGAGTAGATTATGTATATCTGAAATAGTTGATTAATGATGTAAGTGGGATATGCTTATTTGGATTAGTTGATTAATATGTAGATTAGATTATTTATTATAAGTTAGTGGATTATGTTCATTTGAAGTATGTGATAACATGATATGTTAAAATTACATTCGTTCATGTTTTGGAAATGCAATGGGATTGGATTGATGATGTTTTGAAAATGCAATGGAATTTGATAGATGATGAATCATGAAAGACAGTTTATACATAAAGAAGAGTTTTGCACATGTGGATTATATATTTGAACTCTAGGCCCCTCGGTAATCAATATCGATGTTGATGATGTCAGGAGCACCTCGCGACTCCGAGGGTTGTGAGGAACGACATGGTGATCTAATATCTCTGTTGAAGTCGAACATGTTGAAAGATGATAGGGATGTAGAAGTCCTAAAGAATGAAATAATCCTATATAATTTGTTGTAATATGGCCAATGTTGATGATGTCGAGAGCATCTCGCGACTCCGAGGGTAGTGAGGAACGACATGGTGATCTAATATCTCTGTTGGAGTTGAACAGGGTGAAAGATGACAGGGATATAGAAGCCCTAGATGATGAAATAGTCCTATATAATCTGGTATGTTATGGCCATGTTATCGATATCCGAGTTATGGAAATGATAAGCGCTTTGGGGTAGAGGAGATAATCTATAATCGGACCCTGAAAACATTAATTTTGAAAAGAATATACATATGCATCGATTACTTGTAATGTTGAATTATGTTTCAATGTGTAGTAATACATGTGCACCATATCTTACCCACTGAGCAAGTGTATACTCACCACACGTCATCTAACTTTTCAGGTAGCTATTGATATAAAAAGGATTGGCGGTGATCTTCAGATAGCTTGACAGAGAATGCTGCATTAGGTGACGACATGTGAGTTGCGGATTTACCACCGAAAATAATTTTTATATTTGAACTGCCACACTTTTATTGAACTCATTATTTAATATTTTAAAAAATTAATATCGTTACTTTTTAAATAAATAAATCTTATATTAAATGAAAAAAGGATGAAACTATTCGAGCGTTACAAGAGTGGTATCAGAGCATTATTATTCTTGAAAAAGTGTCGAAAATTTTGGGGTGTTACAAGTTTGGTATTAGAGCATTATAATTTTGAAATGAAAAAATCTTGAATTTCGGGTCGTTACATTTTCTAAAATCATTCTCAAACCGTTTAAAATAATTTGATTTAGGTTTGCGTTTTTCTCAAATCCATTTCAATGGTTTGGTTTCAAAATCTATCAAAAATCGGTAAAATCGGACCGCTTACACCCTTAGAGAGAATGTCAAAAAATTGAAGAGAAAATTGACCCTTAATTTATTTGTTTTACTTCGAAAATTAGTGGCTATGAACCCTTTTCAATCACGGTATGAGAATATATTTTTAAATCCCCTTAGGAAAAAATATATGCGATTGAAATAGAATTAATCTAATTGTACATAGGAATTTACCTACTAGTTTATCGATTTATGTGTTGACACAATTTTTATTGTTGATTTTGGAGATGATGTGATAGATAAAAGGATATCTGTCAATGTATTGTTTGTAACTCAATCAATAAACTACTATGTACGAATTGTAACGACCCGGCACCCTCGTTAGGGCCTTCTCCGTGTCGTACTCATGGTCTTTCCACTTCTCTCTGATCGTCCTGGTCATCAAGGGCTATCAATCTCGTTTTCAGGAAGTGGATTTTTACCTTCCATGAGTTTCGAACTTTGTACCTAGAGGTTAAGTACAAAAATTTTTAGAAACCCATTACCATTAGACTACATGAGTACGACACGGAGAAGACCCCAGCAAGAGAGCCGAATCGTTACAAAAAAGGCATGTTCCAATAATATTTCGTGTGAATAGTTTAAACCAATAATTTAAGTCACGGAATCACCTTATCATAAATTAAAGCTATCATTGCTTTTCATCTCACAAAATGTGTTGAAGAGTAAAGAATTTATTTATTTAGCTTCGATTTGCTTTCCTAAAAATTATTTTTTAATTTTTTTTATAAAAGTTGATGATGTTTAGTTGAAAGGTTGATAAAAAAAATTTGTCTCACAAAATGATAAAATTAATCGCTGACTTTAACTTAATTTTTTATCAAACCAAATTTATACTTAATAAGAGTCCTAAAAAAATTTGGCATTTTTTTTATTGTGACTTGAAAAATTACTGAAATCCGTCCGTACTGAAATTTTTTTATTGATATCCGCCTGCGCTGAAACTTTTTTTGGATCTGCCACTGGTAGAAGGCATGACTAATACGAGCCCGTGCGTCAAAAGATGAACTAATATTTTATTTTTTACGTTATGTTTTAAATTTTTTTTAATAATTAATTAAGCTAACTAATTAAATAAAATGAATTACTATACATAATCTTAAAAATAAGAAAACACTTTTATTAGGCATAGGTTAGTAAAGCTTAAGATTCAACCTTCTCACATTGTCATGCCTAATTCGTTTTAAAATAGTTGCTTAGAATTATAATAAATTATTAAGATAAAATTCATTGATGATAGTCATGCATGCTTGAGGATGTAACCCTTGCCTTTTTTTTACATAATAATAAAATAATATTATTCATTGTTACTATAGAATAGAATATTAACTAAACACGTAAAAGGATAACAATCAACACACGTACTTTTTATCATAATCTTTGAATTCAATGGTTGAAAATGAATGAGCACACTAAAAGCCAATTTAAAAAGTTGTGAAGTTGATGGCATTAATTATTCTGGTTATTATGGTTTGTTTGCTATTCCAAAATGCTTTTGAAATGAAAGAAATAAGAGAGAGAGATATATACAAACAAAATTGTATGACAAATAATTGAATTAGTAGAAGTTTGTATTTAGTTATTATAATTTCCAATAAGGATTATGATCAGGTGGGTCCATGGTCGGTTGCTTATTAAAATGATCAAGTTATGTGACCCTATCATGAACTAAGATAGGACAATGCATGTGACACCTTTCATAAATTGGTGCTTAGTTGTTGGGTTAATCATGGTCAAGTTGTTGTTTTTTTTATTATTTGGAAGCCTACATAGTATTGGACCATACGTGTGACTTAGACCACGTTTGGTTATGTTGACAACCATTTAAGTTTCTGTTAACTAGCCAGAATTTACTTTTTTTTTTAAAAAAATTAATTATAAAAAGTTTATCTTAAAATTTTCTTATTTATAAGTAAACTTTTAGTAAATATGTAAAATTATCATGACATTCACAAAGATGTTGAAATAATTTTTTAGAAATGTTTTGTTTGAGTAGAAGAAATTTTGGAAGAAACTGTCACAAATTGACTTTCTCGAAGCAAAAGTCTTGTTTAAAAAAAAAAAAAAAGACATGATGTCGTAAGTGATAAATCGTTGTCCAAATAATAAATCTATAATTTGGTCCTGATGCAAAAAGTAGAGGAAAACAATTGAATAACTAGAAATGTTAGTTTGTGTGCACTAATAATTGGTGTTGATAAAGGGCACCACAGTTTAGCAGACATCTTCAAGAATACGCAACCTTTTGTCCCCATTCACTCAGTCCTTGAAATAAATGATTCATTCATTCACGCCTTTCCCTTCAATTAGTGGGGGGTTTGAATGAAATCATTGAAAAAAGGAACCAATTTGACAGCCCCTTTTCTTAAAGGTGTAATCCACTCCTTGGAGTTCGAATTGACCCTGTCCTGGGTCACTAATTCGAGAGGTAAATCGTAGATTATACCTCTCAGAGTCATGGTGGATGATGCTCAATACGCCTCGTGGAGCAAGGTAACCCCCGTTTGCCATAGGAAACGAATCAATTATTCAGTCGTAAATTCAACCGTCAGGATTCGAACCTTGCACATGACTGCGCTGAGCACGTTATCGGTCAATCCCTTTGCTTTGAACAGTGGGAGGGACAAGCCAATAAACACATGTAAATTTATCTATTGGAAAAATGCATCCTTAAGTACTTCTCACCTAATATATTTTAAAAAGTTGATACTCGGGACTTGCCTAGTACGATTTATATTGTTGACATGGTTTGTAGGTTATTGCGTCGCCTTGTGCTTTATTCAGTGCGCACCCAGTGGATAACGGTTATGGATTCCCTCGTAAATAAAAATAGAAAATAAAAAGTTGATCTTCGGTTAAGTTATTGAACATGTCATCCTCGAATTTTCAAGGGAAAAAAAAAATCCAAATTTATTGTACATGATTAATCATTAAAATGCACCTGAACATCTTTTTGTACAATCTATTTTAATCTGGATAGCAATTCATACCTCCCCACTCTTCCCCATGTTTTCTCATGACGTCCCTTGGATTACTCTTTTCCTCCCCCGTGTCTCTTTCTCCCCTTACATTTTCAACCTCCTCCGTCACTCTTCACTCACCCCTCCCCCTAGACTTATCATCCATTTCTCTTCTTCTCCCCCATGTCTCGGTCTCTTTGCATTTTTCACCTTCTCCATAACTCTCCACTTACCATTCCCCCTAGACTTGTTTTTCACCTTTATCTTGAATTGAAATCGAAGGAGGGAGATTACACACAATGTATGTGCTAGGTTTCGTGAAGATGAAGAACAATTTAAGAGAATGAGCTAGAAAGAGAAAAAAATATTGATGAATATTATTCCAGTAATGAAATGAATATTTCGTACAAATGTTTAATATATTCATAGTGTAAAAACGCGTTAAACCCAACCAGCAACTTATAACTTTACCCATAAGAAACCTAACTAACAACTTATAACTTTACACTTGAGACTACAACTTTAGGAACTGCAACTTTGGTACTTCTCAACATCCTCCCTCGAGCAAATATAGTGAGCTTGCAGTTAAAGAGATCAAACTTTGAACAAGGCAATGGCTTGATTAGGATGTCAGCCAGTTGATCCCTTGTTGAAATGTACTTGATTTCAAGTTCTTTTACCATGACCCTCTCTCAGACATAGTATATATCAATGTTCTAAAATGCGTTATACGTTGCGATGCGTCGAGGTCGAGAATCAAGAATCACAAGTTTAGACGTGTCAATGGGAAGAATAAGCGTCATAATGCGTTTCGTATTTTTAATATTATTTTAAGACATTAAATATATTTTTATATAAAAAATAATTTTTTTACCCTTAAAAAGAAAATCCGGATTAGGCGGCGCCTAGGGGCGTTTAATCCCGCCTAGGCGGTAAAAAAAATGTTGACCGCATTTTTACGCGCATACCACTTATTCAACGCATTTTGACCGTGCATCACGCTTAGGCGTGCCTAGGCGACACATTTTTGTGCATTTTAGAACACTGTCGATCTCTATATGTTTGGTCATTTGATGAAAGAGAGGGTTTGCAGTCAAAAACCTACACTAATATTGTCACACCAAAATGATATGACAAGAAGTTCCAAAAAAAAATGTAATTCTTTGAATAAATTCTAAACCCATACACTTCGGTATTTGCTTGTGCTAGTGACTGATATTTTGATTCAATACTAGACCTTGCAACCACCTTTTGCCTTTTAGAAGACCAACGCAACGGATTACCACCAAGAAATACACAATACCCGTTGATAGATCTTCTATCATCCACACAACTAGCCCATTCTGCATCTAAGAATGCTTCCAACTGCAACTCAGTAATAGGTCTAAAGTAAAGACCCAGTGTAGTAGTGTTCTTAAGATATCTCAAAATTCTCTTACAAGATTGTCAAAGCAGTACAATTGAAGCATGCAGAAACATACTTAGATTATTCACAACAAAGAGACATAAGGTCTTGTCATGGCCAAGTACTGCAAGACACCCACAGTGGATCTATACATTGTTGGTGATTCAAAAATGACCCTATCTTCTAGGATTTTTTTAGACTAGTGCACATAGGGGACATCTGATAAAATTGAAACGATACAGAGAGGATTAGCATGGCCCTTGCACAAGGATGACATGCACAAATCGAGAAATGGTATCAGAGCCCAAGCCCAGTCGAAAGTGTGGCCAACGAGGACATTGAGTCCCTTTAGGAGTGGTGATTGTAGCAGCCACAATCTCACATCGTCTAGTAAGGGAAATATAACTTACTTATAAGTTAAAGGACCGTTCCAAATTGGTATGAGGCCTTTTGGCTGAAAGCCCAATAGAAAGATCGTATGGACTAGGCCTAAAGCGAACAATATCATATCAAGTGGATTGGATCCTTTTGCACCCAACATTTCAGCTTTTCCCAGGAAATCATGAATTTATTTTGTTTGTATCAAATACATTCCAAATTTTTCCTTCTTGGCTTCCAAACCCAGAAAATATTTCAAGGAGCCAAGTATTTTGAAAACAAACTATTTATTCAAATCATTCAAAATTTTCAGTACAAGTTTTTTATCACAACCAGTGACAAGGATATCATCCACATAAACTAGGGAAAACAGATAAACTCGATCGTGGAAGTAAAAAAGACTTGTATCAGACATAGAATTCGTAAAACCATAAACCACCAAAGCATGTTTCTACTTTTTAAACCAGGCTCTAGGGGCCTGGTTCAACCCCTACACAGTTTTTTTTATAGTTAGTAGGAATAGTTTGGATTTTTTTTTCCTACAAATCCATATGGTTGATCCATATACAATGTTTCAAGTAAGTTACCATTCAGAAAATCATTGTTTACATCAACTTGCTAAATATCCCAACCATAAGATACAACTAGATTTATAATGATTTTGATGGTGGAAAGTTTTATGACGGGGCTGAATGTTTCAAAATAGTAGTTGTGGTTGGAACCCCTTAGAAACCAGTCATGCCTTGCACCTTTCAACTGATCTATCATGTTTATACTTCATTTTCAACACCTACTTATTTCCCACAACACGCATGGAATCAGTCTTAGGAACAAGATTCTAAGTTTTATTGGTTTCGAAGGCTGGAAGTTCAGTCGTCATGGCATCAACCCATTTAGGATTAGATAGGGCTTCCCTAACTAATGTGGCTCAGTCGAATGATTCAAGATAGATGTAAAAGAAAATTGTTTGGGTTTAAATATGATGAATTTTAATCAGGTTTCCATGTGATGCAAGGATCTCGGAGATGGGTTTAAAGGCTCATCGGGTAGTGGGTCAAAGACTGATGGTCTTGGTGAAGAAGCTTCAGGATTATTTTTAGTTTGCTAACAAAGGCTAGAATGTACAGAACCAAGAGATATGATTTCATCAGAAGATATATCCTTGTTTATTGGGAACCAGTTTGGGACAAGTAATTTGATTTTGAATGTGGTCAGACTAAGCCACTTTAGTTTGGGTTGAAACTTGAAACTAGAAGTAAAGGGAAAATATTGTCTATTGAATGATACACTCTGGGCTATATAGATTCTTACACTAGGATGCAAACATCTATAGCCCTTGTGCTTGTTGATGTACTTAAGAAAGACATATTGTGAAGTGTGAAATTTGACTTTGTATTTGATATATGGTCTAAGAAAATGATAGCAAGCTTTTTAAGAAGGGCTTCAAAAGGGGTCTTGTTGGAAAGAGTGGAACTAGGTAATCTATTTATAAGGTAGATTCTAGTGATAAAGCCATCCCACTAGATGCTCAAAGGCATACTACCTTCACCTAAAAGGGATAGACTGGTTTCAACTATTTGTCTATGTTTTTCGTTCAGCTCTACCATTTTGCTAATGTGTATGGGGACAAGGGTGCCTTAAAACAAAACCTAGTTTACTATGGGTTCTAAATTCCTATATTTCTCACCCCATTCAGATTGAATGCATTTTATTTTCCTTTCAAGTTGTCTCTCTATAAATGGTTGAAGTTGTTGGAAAATGGATACAAGGTTTGATTTGAGTTTCGTGGGAAAAGGAAATAGGAGTGAAGTATTTTTCTATATTGGCATGCTTGAGAAAAATCAACATAACACTTAGTATCAACAATAAGATTCAAAGAGTTCAATTCAAATTGCAATACATGGTTATCAAGATGACATAATCTTCCATGCCAAATATTTGCATCCACATTATTCAAATATGTACAAACAAAACTAGACACATATTTCAGATCACTTTGCAATGTAATAGAATTAGAATAACAAGTAGAAGAATGCAATTAACATAGTCTGATGAAGCAGCAGATGGAGTAGATTTGGACTTGGACATGTCTAGCTGATAGAGGCCATACTAAAGATTTCCCGAAGGAGTACCAGCTTCATATGTTTGTCCTCAAACACACAAGAATCATTTTTGAAGATGGCAACCAGATTATTTTCAATCACAAATTTTGATAGGCTAAGTAGATTTCTCTTGATGAAAGGAACATGTAAGATGTTTCCCATAAATAAAGGAGTATGAATTGTAGAGCAAAAGGCAAAAGAACAACCAAGAGTAATAGGGAGAGACTTACCATCACCAACTATGAGTTTCCCTTTCCCTTTGTAATCTAAGCATATTGCTAGATTAGCAAGGTCTAAATTAACATGATGAAAAGCTCCATTGTGAACATACAAAGCATCATCATTTACGGTTGCAAGAGAGGATGTATAAGTCTATGGAGTGAATTGAGAGGTAAAATCATATCTAAGTCCAATGTTTTCTCTATTTAGAGGATAATTTTGTCTACCTTTAGAGGTGAATTAAACAATTTATAGCATTGGAGAGTAGTACGCCCCATCTTTTCACAGATTTGACATTGTAGATTGGATCTACTTCTTCCTCTTCCTCTGTCAAGGCACTGTTAGTTCTGGCCGGCTTGGGCAAATGATGGGTGCGAGGATTGTCCACTGAACCTTTTCTTTGTATAATTTGCTAAGATATTCAAATACACCATAGAAATAATGCATACTTATTCAATTCTCAAATTGTGCTTGTAGAAGGTACCGTGCTTCTTTCAGTGTGACAAGTTCACCGCAAGACATCAAATTCACCGCTTCTGATTCATATTCTGATCCAAGACCGCCTAGAATGTACATCAATAAGTCTTTATCACTGATAAGGTGACCAGACATGAATAATGTATTAGAAAACCATTTCATCACCAGAAATTAATCATTCATCGATTTATCCCCCTTCTTGGTGGATTGAAGGGTAGATATGAGATGAAGCATTTATGATTTGGTCTGTGAGTTGAACAAATGCTCAAAAATGGGTCGAACTTACCTCGTAGTTGTGCAGCCAACTACGTGACAAAACACATTCTCGGGCCTCGGCTATTGAACCAAGAAGCCAGTGCAAGACTAGTTGACCCTAGGGATGTCAATGGGTCTGGTTCGGGACGGGTCTGGGTCGCCCCGCCCCGAACCCGAAAACTCATAACCCTACCCAGCCCCGCGACTGTTCGTGGGGCGGGGCGGGTCTCGGCGACCTCCCGCCCCGCTAATGACCCAAATATATATATATTTTTTAAAAAATTGGTAATAAAATTTTATATGAAAAACTTAGGCGTCAAACTAGTTAGAGTTTTTAAGTTTGAACTTTAAAGATAATATGTATATAATTGAAAGAAAAAAATCAATAAACAACATAATGGTATAGTGGTTGTATATTCTCATACCCCTAAATTCCATCAAGTTTCAATTCTTCTAGACTTCATTAAATTTATTTTAGTTTCTCATTCCAATATTTTTTTTAAAAAAATTATCGGGTCACGGGGCGGATTTCGGGTCTTTCGGGGTTTTTTGCCATCCCTAGTTGACTTATCTTTGTCCACAAAATGTAGGAAGGATTGGTTTGTATTTTGATCTCATTGGTGATCTCGGATATAGCCACAACAAACTTATCTAGAAGTTTAGCTCGTTCTTCCTAATTTGACTGAAACTAGAAAAAGATTGGGAAAGATTCCAGGTGATCCCTTTATGTAGCACCTCTAGTGATGGGAAGGCCACCAACAAGAGTTTCATTGAAAGTAGAGCACATACACTAGTTGACCTATCTTTGTCCACAAAATGTAGGAAGGTAATGTGCTTCTTTATAAATGTTTTATATATACACAAAAACCCAACTAACAAAATATAACTTTAAACTTGAGACTACGACTTTGGAAACTTCAAATTTCGTCGTCTCAACTTTCCATGATTTTGGTTCTCTCATTGATGATTACTGATTGTTCCTCCTAAATAGCAATAGCGATAGTTTTACTACGTACAAAATTTGTTGGGATTGTGTTCCCTAAGTCCAATCTAACGTGAGAATCAGTAGGAGATACATGGATTAACTTAAAGAGTGAAAATACTCGATGAAACAAAGAACGTGTCTCAATACCTGGCGATTTCACCACTATTTATAGGGATGAACCAGAAGGCACGCACACCATCTACAGCGCCAGGTTTCTCCCGTCTCCCACATTATTCTGAGTTAATGGGGGATGTGATGTTCCCTCAACTGTCAAACGTAATCATCAAGTCATCCTGTGTTGGACTTCGATCTCGAGTGTCTTAAATTTGTAGACATGTGACATTAGAGCACGTGCACCTCCATTTGTACATTCTTCCCCACCGCAAGCATTGAAAACACACTGCTAGATGATAGTTTAAGCAAGGTAGCTGTGATCGTCGATGTGATTGTCTCTATTCTAGGAAACTGCCAACACATATTGTGAACTACTATCATCATAAGCCCCTCTAAGTTCCATACACTATCATTTATTGGGAGTAGAAAATTGCGCGTGTACATCTTTAGAGCATGTATTGTACTGTCGCGTATAGGGGTGACAGATTAATTTACAAGTACAGCCTCATGAGCAAAGCAGAGCGAGAAAGTAGACGAGGCACCACGGGTGAGGCACTGCCTTACACATTTTCCAGTTGAGGGCGAGGCATTGCCTTGCCCATGTCTGAAAACATCTAAAATTTAGGTTACGCATCTGTTTCTTAATCCAGGCAAGGTATTTGGTGTATCATGTCTTTCCCATGTGCTCGTGTTGTATCGTGTCTGGATGCTCGGGACTAACTTGACTTACCACGTGTCATTGTTTGATTTGGATCGATTTGGAGGGGCAAATTTTCTTCTAAGAATCGAATTGAATTTGAAATTCAGATTTCCCCCATATGGTTTTGTTTTGAGTTTGAACTCCCCTTTCATTCATCTAAAAGGGGGGGGGGGGGGGGGGTTGAGGGAGGATTCACTTTGTTCTTCTCCTATAGTTTGTTTGAGATTTTTCTCTTAAGAATATCCAATTTCTTTGGTCGGGTTGTACAGATCATTGTTCACCCCTAAAGATAATTCCCCATGTCTAGATTTTTTTTAACTCTTCTCAATTTTTATAATTCTTGAAAGAATGTTGAGAAAGTATGAGTCACCCCCTGGTCATGTATATCGAGCCCCTAGCAGTGTTGAACGAAAACCTAGATCCGATCCTAGAGAGGTAGTTTCCTACAGTGATAGCATGACTGCTGGGTTGAGGTTCTCCTTCCATTCCTTATTTGTTTCGTTCTTCAATGAATTCTGTGTTACTCCTCGTCAACTAGCTCCCAACTCATGGCGTATAGCCACTTACTTCTTATACATGTGCCAAAAAAATGACATTGAGTCTTGTCTAAGGCTTTTTAGCAGTGTGTTTGACAAGGACCTAATGGATGGGAACAACTGTTATGCTTACCCCCAATTTAAGGTAGAGATGTTGACACTACACTTTCCCGAATCCAATTGTGGTTAGAGAACATGCTTCTTTTTCATACAACCTGAGGAAATATTTTTTTCCTTCAAGACAAGTTAGCATACTCATTTTTATAAATTGTTTAGAGAGCCCCAAAAAATTGATCCCGAGTTGGTAGTGTGCCTAGATTAGTTTCTAAATCTTAGTGCCTCGTGGGTGCGCATGAGAGAGGTATTATCTAACGAGAATATATGACATGTCCGCACATCTACAATTCTCCACTGTGTTTCTTTACCAGATAAACATTAGATAGCCACTTTGGAGAGTGTACTTCTATAGTGAACCCGGCTCAAGTAGTTTTCATACTTCTGCTAATATAGCATGTCGTCGCTCTAGGATGAACTTTTTCCTTTTCTATTTGACTGGTTCCACACCTTGTAGGATTCCAAGTCTATGTTGAGCAATCATTATGTTGATGCCTTCTATATCTTGAGCTCCCAGACAAACATATCAATGTTGTTTGATAGGAATGCCACTTATTCTTTTTTCTCAGGTACATCAAGTACAACCCCTATTTTCAAAACACAGCCTTCAGCCCTACTGCCTCTTAGTGAGTTTTATTGGCTCAATTTTTGCCCTTAGACTGCTAAATATCAACTATCAAGCATCATTATTGGAGTTTTGATGTGTATGATGTCCATGTAGTATCTCTGTGATACATCTGGTCATCTCTGATACATCCCACTCCTTGACTAGAAAACTTCATTGCCTTGCGGTAAATGGACACCACCGATCTTGCCTCATTCAAAAGTCAATGTCCATAAATTGCATTATAGCCATAAGAGTCTTCACAACCAGGAAGTTGGTCATATTCACTACACTGGGTGACTAGTAGATCAATAGTCTTTTATGGTACTTTGGCTCCTCCAAAGACGCGAAGAGGAGTGGTTACCAGCCTGATTTTGTTGATGTGTACCTTCAATCCTAGAAAGGCTTCCAAAGACATTATGTTGTGATGTGTTCCGGACCCTCGACAATCAGAATCATAACAGGCTTGACGGGAAAATTTAAATATTCAAGCCAAAACAAGAATTCAGCAGGTTCGACGAGCTTTGAAGATCAAACCGTGTCAAAAAGAACTGAAAATTGAATCACGGCTGTGGATGGGATTGGTCACGACCGTAACTTTTGAAGCTCACGACCGTAAATGAAGGATCACGGCCGTAACCTGCTCTCTGTCTAATTCATAAACCGGATAAAAGGACTTACGGCCGTAACAAAAATATTCATAGCCATAACATATTTCAGTTACACAATTCACGGCCGTATATGAAGACACTCACGACCGTAAGACAGTTCCTGGAGGTGCGCCCCTGATGAAATTTAAATATTTTTCATTATTTTATTTCCTTATCAGTTTTAGCTATTTTAGGTTAGTTAGAACTCTATTTTGAGTCCATTAGTGATTAGGGTTTTATTTTGCTTATTTATACGCTTTTTCCATTCATTGTAATTCAGACTTGATTTTGATATAAACAGTTTTTATTGAGGATTCAATAAAAGTTATAGGTGGATTCCTATGTTTTTCGAACTTATCAAGAATATTTCTTGTGGCGTTCAAATACCGAACTTATCAAATATTTTCTTGAGAATATTTGTGGCGTTCAAAACCAGAAACTTATCAGGGGAATTGGACGATTCCTTGTGGCATTTCGAAAGTCGTGGTTCTTTATTCCGCATCGTCGAGCCATCGCGTCGTGAATATCGGGTCATGATTCATCCGTCCAACCACAACCTGAGTTCGGAACTTTCCGGCGTTTCTTCCGCGCTTCGAATCTCATCATCTGGTATCAAAGCTGGACTCTGAATTCAGGTTTTTCTATCCAATTTGATTTTTATGTTTATCATCGAGTCCCATAAAAATCATCCATATATTGTTGTTGAGTCTTTCTTTTCTTGAGTGTTCTTCATGTCAGTAAATTTTTTTTCCAATTTGATCCATATAAAAATTCAACAAAAATTCAAAAGTACTTGTTTTGCTTAATTCTTATCCGAATTAAGTTCCGTTTGTTTTGTCGTGTTCGTGTCGAATTTTCGGATTTATTTTTTTAAAAAAAATATTTTTTTTATTATTATTTAATTCCGAAAATTCATCAATAATTCAAAAAAAAAAAAAAGTCCATTCAAGAACCACTTTCTTGAATTTCTTGATCCTTTGTTTTCATTATTCTTTTTCTATGTCCTTCCACATAAATTCATAATGTCCAATTCCCATTAAAACGTCAAAGATCGTATGTGGAGATTTTTGAATGATGCTTTGATGATGTTGGATAAACTAGATGAAAGAGGGAGGAAATTGAAAAAAAGGCGATCTCAAGTAAACCGTAGTGATGAGAGTCAATATAGGCGTGATCATAAGCCTAGGGATGGAATCGGGGTTAAGAGAGGAGCAGAGATTGATCCAAAAGCAATTTTGAAAATTCAAAAAGAAATTTATGAAGAAAGATTGAGGTGTGAACGGGAGGCAGAAAGAAAATATTTGGCTAAATTGCGAAAGAAGGAGGAGAAACGAAAGGCGGTGATTAAATGGTTAGAGGAGAGTGAAAATCATATTGAGCCTCGAGTTATGAAAGTTGAAAAGAATGAGGGAGGCTTGAGACATGAATTAGTTGAAGAGACCCTGAACTTTGTGGTAGGAGTTGAAAATATGGAGTTAGGTGAACAAACTGCAAAATTTGATGAGGAATTGGAAGTTGGGGTAGAAGTTCAAAATTTGGGTTTTGAATTGGTAGATCCGCATTTGGATAGTGATGAGGTAGTGTGCGAACATGGTGATACAAATGTGGAGGTCGGAGATGTGGTTGAGTTTGAAGATAAAAAAATTGAACAAGAAATTGCAAAGGAGGAAAGAGGCGAAGAGAAGAGCCTCGTGGTTCAAAAAGTGGAGTTGGTGGTGGTTTGTCATGAATACAAGGATCCATACCTTGTACCTCATGAAACTAACATGTCCCTCCCCATTTTGTTTAAATCTTTTTTGCAGGTTAATTATGATTGGAAGCTTCAACCACACTACGAATGGCAAAGGGAGTTCAAGCTCCATCTCTTCCATGTTTTCCCATCAAAGGAGCATGATTTATTGAACTCATGGCATGGAAGCAATAATTTTCCGTTTGATCCAGGAGGTGAAGTGAAACAACAGGAACAAAGCTATGATTCGGGACGAATCATCCTAAAGAAGAAGGGTATGATGTGTTCCGGACCCTCGACAATCAGAATCATAACAGGCTTGACGGGAAAATTTAAATATTCAAGTAAAAACAAGAATTCAGCAGGTTCGACGAGCTTTGAAGATCAAACCGTGTCGAAAAGAACTGAAAATTGAATCACGGCTGTGGATGGGATTGGTCACGACCGTAACTTTTGAAGCTCACGACCGTAAATGAAGGATCACGGCTGTAACCTGCTCTCTGTCTAATTCATAAACCGGATAAAAGGACTTACGATCGTAACAAAAATATTCACGGCCGTAACATATTTCAGTTACACAATTCACGGCCGTATATGAAGACACTCACGGCCGTAAGACAGTTCCTGGACGTGCGCCGGTGATGAAATTTAAAGATTTTTCATTATTTTATTTCCTTATCAGTTTTAGCTATTTTAGGTTAGTTAGAACTCTATTTTGAGTCCATTAGTGATTAGGGTTTTATTTTACTTATTTATACGCTTTTTCCATTCATTGTAATTCAGACTTGATTTTGATATAAACAGTTTTTATTGAGGATTCAATAAAAGTTATAGGTGGATTCCTATATTTTTCGAACTTATCAAGAATATTTCTTGTGGCGTTCAAATACCGAACTTATCAAATATTTTCTTGAGAATATTTGTGGCGTTCAAAACCAGAAACTTATCAGGGAAATTGGGCGATTCCTTGTGGCGTTTCGAAAGTCGTGGTTCTTTATTCCGCATCGTCGAGCCATCGCGTCGTGAATATCGGGTCATGATTCATCCGTCCAACCACAACCTGAGTTCGGAACTTTCCGGCGTTTCTTCCGCGCTTCGAATCTTATCATGTTGGCTACACTATCTTTATCAACCAGTACTCTCTTCATATCAAAATATGTTGTCTCCTACAATAATATGGCATCGTTATGCTGGGATATGACGCCATCCAGATCTTCATCATTAAAAGTGATATTTTGGATAAATCTTTCATATTTCTTCAATAAGGTAAATCCATTGGATCGAGCATAGGTCTTCCTTGTCGAATTAGAGTTTCCTCATGCTCGATACCACTCATGATAATGTTGATCACACCAAGCCTTCTGAGTGGTGGCTGTGTATGCTTCCCCTCTTTACCATTACCCTTGTTTGACTTCACAAACCTCGTGAGGAGTCCCCGTTTGATAAGCCCCTTTATTTCCACATTTAACTTTTGGCGATCTTCAGTGTCTTGTCCATAGTCTTGATGAAAATGAAAGTACTTTGAGTCATCTATTCTATGTGGGAGTGCCACCATCTTTTTGGATTGATGATGTTTTGGAAATGCAATGGCATTTGATAGATGATGAATCATGAAAGAAAGTTTATGCATAAAGAAGAGTTTTGTGCATGTGGATTATAGATTTGAAATCTAGCCCCCTCGGTAATCAACATGGATATCGATGTTGATGATGTCGGGAGCAAATCGCGACTCCGAGGGTTGTGAGGAACGACATGGTGATCCAATATCTCTTTTGGAGTCGAACAAGGTGAAGGATGACAGGGATGTAGAAGCCCTAGAGGATGAATTAATCCTGTGTAATCTATTGTAATAAGTTCAATGTTGATGATGTCGGGAGCACCTCATGACTCCGAGGGTAGTGAGGAACGACATGGTGATCCAATATCTTTGTTGGAGTCGAACAGGGTGAAGGATGACAGAGATATAGAAGCCCTAGATGATGAAATAGTCCTATGTAATCTGGTATGTTATGGCCATGTTATCGATATCCGAGTTATGAAAATGATAAGAGCTTTGGGGTAGATGAGATAATCTATAATCGGGCCCTAAAAACATTAATTTTGAAAAGAATATACATATGCATCGATTAATTGTAATGTTGAATTATGTTTCAATGTGTAGTAATACGTGTGCACCATATCTTACCCACTGAGCAAGTGTATGCTCACCCCCACGTCATCTAACTTTTCTGGTAGCTATTGATATAAAAAGGATTGGCGGGGATCTTCAGATAGCTTGACAGAGAGTGTTGCGCTAGGTGACGACCTGTGAGTTGTGGACTTGCCACCGAATAAGAACTTTTGTGTTTGAACTGCCACATTTTTGTTGAACTCATTATTTAATATTTTAAAAATTAATATCGTTTCTTCTTACATAAATGAATTTTATTTAAATAAAAAAGTTTTTGAAAATTCGGGCGTCACAAAAGTGGTATCAGAGCATTATTATTTTGAAAAATGCTTGAAAATTCGGGGGTTCACAAGTGTTATCAGAGCATTTGGTTTTAAGATTCTGTAGACTGCCTAGCGCACATATCTGTTAAGTCATTATCTGAAGTGCCGCCAATCAAGTAAGTGATTAATTGTATACTTGAATTAATTTTTAGATTACCTAAATTTGCAAATTTATATTTGATTCAGTATCTAGATTTCTATTTGGTTAGTTATCCTCTATATGGAAGTTCAACTTAGGAAATTTAGAGCCTACAAGAAAAAATACGATATAGATATTTTGGTATGATGTTCGTAGATAAAACAAGCTCCCTTGTAAAAGAGAATATGTTTTCTTTTCAGATTTCAACACTTAGGAACCCAAGTGTCGACCCTAACGAGACAGAAGTCTCAGTATCTATAAAGTCGAGATCGAATAAATAATGTGTTAACACTAGTAGAGCTTAAAATTAATATACTTAAATGTAAAACACTACATGTCGACAATCAAAGGTTTGATGTCAATACTTGATTTTTTAATCAATCCTGAAACAAATATACTCACTAAGTTGTCATTTTAATGTTGATTTTTTATTATTGTGTGTCGAAATCAAAACCCTAGACCTCAACAAAATTATTTTACCTTGAAAATAGTGCTGGTATGGACACCCCTCTTTATTGGTGTCGACATCAACCCAACAGTGTAGCATCAGTTTGTTTGGTGTCGACACCAGTTTCAACACCTACGATTCCGCACGTCAAGATTTTTAAATTTTATCCAAATTTCTCGATTAAATGCTATCTTTTAAGTGGAGGATTTTGGATTCGTCACGAGCGTGGTATTACACAAATTTAGACATTTTGAAAAGTTTTTCTTCCTATGAACTCCAATTGCGTGATTATACTTGTGGTATTACGTACTCGCAAAAACTTGCATACCTAGTCTTTCTTGTAAACTTTATTGAAGAGTTATGTTTTCATAAACTTATTTGTAAAGTTATGCACGTGTAAAATTTCTTGTAAAAGTAATGTTTTCGTAAAGTCATGCTCTGGTAAATTGCATAAACTAATTTTCTTACATGTATCATGAGTTGCATTTCTATCCCTCTTGCTAATCTCATTTACTTTGGTGAGATTTGGAAACTCTATTTGGGCAAAAGTTCCATCTTGCCTTGACGTGGTCCTGTGAGAAATGGGAACCCTAGTTAGGGCAAAATTTTCGTGATTGGAAACCCTAATTCGGGTAAAAGTCCCATCTCAGCTGGACGTGGTCCTGTAAGTTTGGAAATCTTATTTTGGGCAAAACCTCCATCTCAAATTGTTAATTATATTGAGCACTCAGGATAGAAATTGTGATAATGGTAACGGTCCCACGAAAAATGTTTTTTTCATGAATATATGATATCTTATGATTTATTTTGTTAAACGTATTCACCACGTAAATATTAAACTAAGGTTGTTCCAATGTACCCCGCTCGTGATTCTAGATATGTTGTTATATACCTTGAGCTGCCTAATGATAAGACATAGCGGTACATTGAGATCCCAGATGGGATGAACTTGGATGTGAACGATCGAATTATGGATTGTGACCCATTATGATATGTTATGGAGCTCTCGGGGTACGAGATGAGAACCATAGGGGACCCATCATGTTATGCATTACAATATGCAGTCATCAATATTGGAAGCTACCTATGATGTATGGATAGCCTGTGATACGGTAACCACAATATATCTTAATATTATTAGCTATTATGATACGGATATGTTCGTTGAGCAGTCGGTGATACGGGACTACAACACATCACGATCTTAAAATGTCAATTATTTTGGATATACAGATGTTTCGCCCATATATCGAGTTGTGACTGGCATATTTTAAAGAAATATTTTTCAAGAGATAGAAGTTTAATTCGAGAAATTGCCACATAATTGGAACTCTTTTTGAAAAGATATGCATTAATGTCAGTAAATGCTTCATTTTTCCGTCAAAATACTTGTTTCATTTAATGCATTTACTTTGAACTAGTTTCATACTCTGTTAGAAGCCTTTACGGTTAATCAATTTCAAAGAAATATGTACTTGCATGATTGACTAACTTCTAAATATTAGCTTCGCGGAAGCAACCACACCACTATTTTAGGTGAGGTATCTAGGGAATCTAAGGTACTATTTTCTACAAGTGTGACTGTCAAGTTAAAATCTTCAAAACAGATATCATCTTTCTCTTCCTTCCTACCATCCAATCGATCGTAGAGGCCTTTAGCTAAAATTTGAAAATTGAATATTGATAATAGTATCAGAGTGCGCAGCAAAAGCGTTAACCTATTGAAGGTTCCCTTTCCGACATACCTAGATAAAGTTTGAACTTATTTGGTATCCCTTGCGGAAGACATGGGTACAAAGTATTATTTCCAAAAAGTGTGTGTTCGATTATTCTGTGTCGAACGTGTCTTTCTCTTGCACAAAAAAATTCCATTTTTCAAATATGGTTATTTGAAATCTCAAAGTTATACTTCATCATTGACCAAGTATACGAGATCTAATTTCTCCTTCATCGAATTTCGAGGATGAAATTCTTTTAAGGGGGGAAGATTGTAATGACCCAAAAAATTATGACGTGCTTAGTAGTCCATTATGATGTAATAAAATCATTTTATAATATATTTAATTATTTTGGAAGTTAAATAAATAAAAACGGAGTTTTTAATTAAATGAAAAGTTACTAAAAACGTATTTTAACGCCTATCTTTAGGAAATTTGTATGAACTCTTCCGACCTCAGATAATTGCATATCTCATATGTACAGATAAGTACTCAAAGTGAAATTTGAGAATCTGAAATCCATTCATCATTCCGATTAATGTACAGCTCGTGGCAAATTTTCAAAGTTGGCGCTACAACCATACGACCCTGAAAGACAGTTTCTAAGGGTCAACTTTGAGATGCCATAACTCTTACCTCACTTAACCAAATCATGTGAAACCAATTTCATATGAAATTACTATATGAGTACTTTTAAATGAGACCAAGAACACCTAATTTGGAGTTCATTTGATACCTCGAATCTATGCTCAAATATGGCAACTTGAAACTGCCCAAAACTGGAAGAAAGAAGCATGAGCTGGCACTTTAACCTCCATATCTGTATTTAGCTTAAGTGAGTCATCTTCTACATCCTTAGGACACCTCCAGTTTGCATGGGAGCAGCATGACACTTGAAGCTTGGCATTAAAATATTGTTTCTTAACCATGAAGGAAAAGCTACAATCCTATACATCCATCTCCTTTCCTCCAATTCGTGCAGCCATCTTTCCCTATAAATAGGGATGAGTTTGAATGAAGAAGCATATTAGAAATATGATCCAAAACACTGCATAATCGTTCTTCCCTCTTTCAAACCCTAAGTATTGATTTTATGCCAAAATCATGTTTCAATCTGTTATAATCCATCCTTTTTATTGGCAAACATATTTTCTCAAAACTCTTTATCAAAACAAATGATTTTGGATCAAAGCAGTCAAAAAATATGGATTTGAAACTCTGAAAATACGCTTCATGTCAACACCTACTGGTTTCGTGTCGACACCATGTTCATCTGGGCTTAAAACGATGGTTGTGACAATTTTGTGTCGAAGGTGGTGTCGACACCAAACGGACTAACCGGCGACATAACTTCGCTCATCCATAAATTTTGATCTACTACTCCGATTTGTGATCAGTAAAGTCCGTGGAACTCCAGATTCAACAACCTTTCCAATGATATATTATACAGCTCGTGGAGACTTATGTGCTAGGAGTTATGTTCTTATTCCTCCACCTACTCCGCGTTGATGAAGGCTTCCATTCTAAGAAAAGTCATTCTAGGAGCTGTTCAAAGATAGATTCATCCAATAAATTGTGAGTGGATGTGTTTATTTGGATTATTTGAATAATAGGTAAATTAGGTTATGTGATTATAAGTGAGTGGAGGTGAATCAATAAGAAAAACGAAAGGAGCAAGAGAAGGAAAGACTTTCGGTGGCAGTCCTCTCGGTGTAGGCTCTGAGATCGTACTTGGAATTGTCGGTGTTAGCTCCTTTGGCAGATGTCTAGGGTCCAACGCGGAGCCACTGGCGGCGATAGCCCTACAGGTGAGAGATTTGGAAGCCTGGTCCAAATGGGTATTGACAACATTTGGGACTAAAAATCTATCAACGAGGGCATCTACTTGAATTTACAAAATGGAAAGCTGAGCAGCGATGGCGAAATCCGACGAAGGATGGAATTGGCTTTGTTGGACTTTGTGTCTGCATCTTCAAGGGGGTTGGAGGCGCGATAGCTTTCTTATTCTTCTTATTCTAGCCATAATTTTTTGTTCAATTTTCCACAGCACCAATTGATGATTACTAATTGTCCCTCCATGAAAAATAGTAGTAGAAGTAGTGGGGGACACAAGCTGCAAAACTTTTTGCAGATTGCAGAACCACCTCTAGCTTACGTTCACGGAGGAGGAACAATAAGTAATCATCACTCATTCTTCGTGCCTGTGGTAACTCTTAACTCACTAACGATGCTTGTTGTTAGAAAGTCAGGGTGGAAATTCGTCGACGGTTGGGTTGATTTTTTTTTTTTATATTTTCTATGTAAAATATGTGGTTGAAAATTGGTGAAAGAAAATATGTATGATTAAAAAGTTGTTCGAAAAATTTTGTAAAAACAATAGTTTATAAACCATTTTATTTACTAGTTACCGAACACTATAATATTTATTTAGCCTCTGTTCGTTAAAGTAATTATTATAATTCATAAACCATTTCATAAATAATATAATTTTTCAAATCATTTTTTAATCACATATTTTCTCTCTCAATATTTTAACCAAATATTTTATCTCAAAAATATAAATAAATTAATTTATAATTGTTACGATATTACCGAATATAGCTTATTTTCTTTTCTTTTGAAACAAGGCAATGATTATCATTTTAATGGAAATTGACTTTTTATTGGTTGAGTGGACACCAACTCTTGCTATAAAAATCAAAAGTTATGATTACTTGCTAACAATGTTTACCGACCAATTTTTTTTTTTTTTCATATCTTACCTAGAAAACATAAAAATACATATTTTTAAACACCAAAATTTTAACAAACAAAACTTTAGACTCTTTAAAAACATTTTTTTAAAGTAAAATATAGAATTAAAAAATAGAGAGAAAATATGTAATTAAAAAGTAATTTAGAGAATTATGTTGTAAAAACATATTTGTCAATCAGAAGCCGGCATGAAATTTTTCCTTCAACCAACAGCCAAATAAGTATCTTTAATTGTATTGATTGATAGGGGTGGACAAAATAATCGAACCAGACCAGACCAAACCAGAACCAAACCAAACCAAGCGGTTTGGTTCGGTTCTACATAAAAAAAATAATGGTTTGGTTCTTAGAATCAAGAACCATTCGGTTTTGGTTCTGGTTCCGGTTCTCTTTCCAGAACCAGAACCAGAACCAAGAACCAAACTATATATATATATTTTACAAATTAGTGGATATTCATCTCACCAAAAAATTAAAATCTAAAATTATAAATATGAAATGTACAAAAATGTTATTTAACATACATTTTATCTCATTTCATATTAGACAAAGAATTTAAATCATAAATCTAAATTCTAATTCTAATTCGTTTTTCTTCTTTTCAATTATAAATATGCATTCACACTGCTTTACTTACACTCCTATAACACAACAATCTTTGCACTCCTTAGTTACCATCGACGACAATGATGTTTATTTTTTAAAATTTATGTATATATAAACCTCGACCCAATTCATCAATTCTCAAGAGTTAACCCAAACTCAAATTGCAAATTCCATCCCTAACTCACACGGCACCACGGTAGAATGAGACTCAGAACTTCATCGTAATCTGTAACTATAAGTCTAAACTACCTTTATGTTCGATTCTCTAAATTTCAACAGGTCGACGAGCTTCCTTCAGAATAGTTTCTTCTTCTTTGACTTAGAATAACATGTTACTTTTTCTAAATCTTTGTTTTATTAACTAAAAATTTCATTTTCTATTTAGTAATGATGTAGATGAATTCTAATGAAGAAGCGAATATGAACATGTTTTAATTTACATTTATTATTTAAAAGTTCAAGTAATGGTCTCAGAACCAAACCAGACCAAACCAGAACCGAGCGGTTTGGTTCCGGTTTGGTTCCATATCTTTGAAAAAACCAATTGGTTCCATTAGTAAAAAACCATCGGTTTACGGTTTGGTTTGGTTCTTCTAGAACCAGAACAAAACCGAACCACGTCCACCCGTATTGATTGATATATCATTTATGGAGTATGAATTGCGCCAGCATGACACATACAAATTCAAGTTTCACGATCAATTAAATTATTTGCAAGGTGCTCAATTGGATGAAAATTTTAGATTAGACCTTTCTACTTTGAAATCTGATGATGTTTTTCTAGCAACCCTAGCTCTTCTTCTCCGGACATATTAAGGATGAAAGAATGACAACAAGCCCATAGAGAAAAAAATGCAATTATTAAATAGAATGAATAAAAAAAAATTCATAAGATAATTTGGAATAATTCCTTTTGTAATTTTATATGTTCCAAGAAAATGAAAGAAAATAAGGGCTACACCTTTTCCTTACCAAACCAAGGTGAGGGCTTCACCTTCTTTTTACTAAAATTTTTTCTACTTGTATTTTTTTCCCACAAAATTCACATAATACGTCAATATGAGCTAAAAAAATGCTCGAGTGAATTTTTTTTAACACCCCTAATCATCAAACAAAGCCCCCATCCAATAAACTTCATATATCTACATTAATTTACATAGAAATTCTAATTTTCCACAGTATTTATGAGGCTGCAGACTGGTGGTGGTGGTGGTGGGGGGCAGACGATGGTGATTGGGAGAAGGGGTAAAACCTTGGTCTAGAGAATGGAAATGGATTTATGGGTTTTGTCGTAGAGTCAATAGTGGTGGTTCTAGCATTTTTTGCGGCGGCGGAAGTGGTGGCTACACGTTCACAAGAGGGGCACATGGTGAGCGTGGTGGCTGGGAGTTGAGTGCAGAATGGATTCGAAGTCTTGAGAACCCTCAATTCTTGCAACTCTTTGTGTAGCCTTCTGTTTTCTTCTGTTAGTGTCTCACAGCACCTTTTCAAATACTCACAATCAACTTCTGTTTGCTTCAACTTTGTTCTGCATAAATACACACACAAATTCTTATGAATAATCGTCCTGGTTCACTCATCGGATGATACCTGACAAGTGTACAAAACAGACCTTGCTCTTCTGTTTTGAAACCAGACTTCAACTTGCCTAGGCCTGAGATTGAGCTGTTTTGCGAGTGCAAGCTTTTGTTTCTGCACAATCCAAATGAAAATCAGAACAAATTTGAAAAAAAAAAAAAAAATCTTGATTTATACCAATAATAATAAATTTGTACTTACAGGATTAAGGGTGCTGTGTTCTTTAAAGCTTTCTTCAAGAAAAGCAGACTGTTCTTTAGATAATCTGAGCTTCTTCCTTGTGTTTAAGCCATTTTCATCGTCATCACTGGCCCTAGATGATAATACTCTTTCGGTCTCTACGACGTCGTTTCCTCCAATGGTTTCATTTCCAGTATTTATGTATATGCCAAAATCCATCTGAAAGGGTGACCCAACACTGTTAGCCGACGACACCTCCTCCGCCGGCAGCCTGTTCATCTCTATGCCCCTCGCCGCCGCTACCAGCCCAACGTTTCCTGATATTGAACCATTCTCTGAACTCCCTGGGTAATTTAAAACAAGAACCAAAAAAGACTTACAAAACTGAAAAATAAATAAGAGAAAACCAAAATTAGATGTACTTATAAAGAATCTGAATAGAAAAGTCTTTAAAAAAAAAAAAAAAACGATTACCGTTATCGGAAGACCATGGAAGGGGCTGAAGGTGTGACGGAGTTCGACCAGGAACAGGAGCACGAGGGAGAAGATCAAGCTGAATCGGAGTATTTTCCATGAAATCCTCTCTTGTATCTTCTGAAGTATCATCATCACCATCTTTTTCATATGATTTATTTTCTTGATTTCCACCATTTGTATTCAGACCAAACTCCATGCAGAAATTAAAACCATTTTTCTTGATGGGATTTTTCTGTTCTGAGGCACTGTTCTTCGTCAAGAATTCAACAGGTTTAGATGAATCTCCTAAGCTTAAACGCAACTCCATCTCTCATCCTAGAGAGAATTCTAGAGAGATAAACTGTTGGGATTTCAGATTGAAAGCATCGGAGAGAGACTTTATAGACGTTTGTTCTATCCAATCTATTAATTGTACAAAATTGTACAAAATAATAATAATAATAATAATAATAATAATACAAGATTTATACTAATCTTTATAATCACTCGTATTAAGCCTCTGTTTGAAATAGCGATGTGACAAATTTGGTTTGTCCATTTTTTGGAAAAGCCAAAAATGAAAAAGTATTCAATAAAATATTTTTATTTATTTACCTTGTTCGTCATTGATAAAAATTAATTTTTTAGTAGATAAAAGTTAATTATGGAGTGTTCGGATCTTTGGATTGTTTTTGTTTATAATCTCTCCAATTTTCAATATAATTTTTTAATCACACATTTTTTTACTCTTTAATTTTTAACCCTGGATCTACCTTGAATTCCGTAAAAAATCAAAAAAACTGATTTTAATCCTTTCGAACAGAGGCTAAGATGTGCGATTAAAAAGTTATAAGTCTTATAAAAGGTGTAGTTAAAATTAAATGTTAACTTTTAATGAAACTAAAATCTAAAATTGTAGTAATATCCAATCGAGGCAAAATTTAAAACAAAATTGTAAATGTTTGAATTTCTATTCTTTAACAAAATCATTACAATTCATAAACAAATTTCTAAAAATACAATAAAGTTTCATTATATGAAAAAGGTTCGCGTTGAAAATATTTTTATTTTAACAATTATGGTCCCTAGGGTTGTACATTGAAACCACAATTTTGAAACAATTGGGTGGGTTCATGTAGACCCGTCAACATTCAAATGGTTTGGTTTAAGTTTCACTTTTCAAACCGCCAACCCGCAAAAAAATTACACTTAGAAGTTGTTTGGTAATGATAAAAAGTTTACCACAATTTTTCAAACTCAATCTCAACCATTCAATCTTAGTCAAGTCTACAATTTTTAACTTTTCAAATATTTTTAAGCCACACATCCATATTTAAAAAAAAAAAAACCACAAAAACGAAAAAAATTAATATTACCGAACAGACTCTTAATATTTAATGACAAAATTACAGATTTATTTTACAGTCACACTTTTTTGCAAAATTTGGCTCACCAGTAAATCATTCTTCCTCTTTTCCATTTTTTTCCCCTATAATTTTTGTATCTGTAGTAAAGTGTAAACTGTAAATAAATCTCTAGGCTCTAATTCTAATCTAACTTATAAATGGGTAAACCGTAAATCAATCACTGATTATTCACAATTCATTAATGTCTTGAATTTCAATGTAGGAAATCTGAATCTCGACCACACACCAATTCATTATATGTAATATGCTAATATTTAATGTTTATGCGAAAAAGAAAATCTACCATTTCTTAGTTTTGTACTCTATAATTTATAAATTTATGCGTATGTCTTTCATTTACTAAAGATTCTTATGTATGAACATATGTTAAAGTTTAAAAGAATGGATTCCATTTACAATTAATTTTGATGTCTTAACTCAAAAAAGTAGTCCAACATTTATTTCTACTCTGTCTAAATATATTAGTTTAATTTCGCTTGCAAATAGTGGTTTGACCCCGCACCAAACCGCAAAAAAAATGATTTTATTTGATTTGGTTTGTGTTATAAAATTGTCAAACCTTTTTAAATGATTTGGTTTGAAAATTTATTAAAAACCGGTCAAACCAAATCGTTTACACCCCATAATGGTACTTATTTGACCCCCATTTTTTTAAAATAAAATTTATTCAACATTCATTCTTTCAACCATCCATCTTAATTAAGCTTGTTATTTTTTATTTTTTAAATATTTTTTTACTATATATTTTTTTTAAATACTATTTTATACCACATTATTCACAAAATAGGGGGGGGGGGGGGGCAAACACACGCATAGTGAGAAGGAAAGAGAGTATCGAAGCAATAGACCTTTAAAAGTCTTAAATCAGGTGACAAGTCCCTTTTTTCTTCTCTTTTTCAACATTTCTTTTCAGTTTTTAAGCAATAATAATAATAATAATAATAATAATAATAATCATCATCTTAAATTAATATTATTTTAAGGACTTTATGATTAGCATAATTGCGCCTTTGACCGACATATTCATGTTGACAAGAACACACGTGAAAATCCTATTTTATTTAATATAGGGTTGGAGAGGTCCCACCGACAAGATTTTGGGGGGGCCTTTATAATATTCAAACATGTTAAAATGGTTATTTATTTTTTTATAAAGAAAAAAAAAAAGAAGAATAAAACATGTTTGAAAATTATTTATAATCAAATTTGATTATAATAAATAGATAAAATTAAATTGTTAAAAATTATCTGAAACATATAGATATTACAAATATGGAATTTGGTGGAAATAAAATAAGTTTTGGAGAACTAATTCTCAAGAATTTATTTTTCATGAAAAATAAATTCAAGAATATTGGACGTGTTTAATTAAAAGTGAAATTAATATTTGAAAATATACTAAAGCAAAAAATTGAATTCTCAACTAAATTCCAAAAAACTTTTTTCTTATTATTTTAAAGAAAAGTCACGAAAATCTAGAAAAGACGGAAAATGAATTACGTCCAATAAAAATAAAAATACGATGGAATTTCAAGAAAATTTATTTTCCATTTCCATGGAATCTGGTTGCATCAAACACACCATAATTGGTGTTCGAAGCTGATCATTAGAAGAACTTGCTTTATCTTTCTAGAGAGTCAAATTTGGTCAATTCTTTTGAAATATATTCTACTTTAAAAAAATAAAATAAAATAAAGTACTTGTCTTTTATAAAATGGGTCCAGAGACCCAAAGTAACTTTTATTACCTGTTTGCTTTTTATTAAAAATAAGATTTTATTAAAGTTAAGTCAACAATAAATCACAATCACATATTTCATATGTTTCGCAACTTTTTATCTACACGTTTCATTAACTTTTATCAAAATTCACTAAAAATCTAATTTTAATCCCTCAAACGGGGGCTAAATTTTAAATTTTCATTACTCGCTCTAACTCTACTTGCAAAGTTTTCATCCAAGATTGGTGAGACTAGAAAATTAGCTCCTATTTGACTCCCTTTAAAAATATCTCTGTTTGACAAACTTATTTTTAAATAAAAAAAATTTCAAATCATTGTTTAACTTAACATATTTATCAAAATCACTTTCAACCACATATTTTACATTGAAAGTATCACATTCTTTGAATTTTAACCAAAAAAATTTCGGCGACTGTTAGGCTATCGTTATTTTTTATTTTTGAATTTTTTAGGTAAAATTCATGGTTAAAAAATAATTTCGAAAAATGTGTGATTAAAAAGTAATATTAGAAATTGTAATGATTATAAACATTTATTATAACTTCATAGTTCATAGCCAAACACATACTTAACAAATAGAGTTTCACACTTTCAATCGCACATTCATACCATAAATATTGTTCACATAAATCTAGAAAGATTTCCAATTATTTAGTCATACATCTTTTTAAAAAATTACTATTCAAAAATATAATTTTTTTTTTTTCAAAGTCTCTTCATAATGATCATCAAATAGGGACTTTTAGCCCAATGTTTTCATTAAAAACATTTAAAATGACTAATTTTTCTTTATATTCAAATTAAATAAATAGAGAAGAAAGGAATAATAATAATAATAATAATAATAATAATAATAATAATAATAATAAGTTATGGTCGAAGTCCTAAATTTTATTTAATAGTGTAAAAAATTATGACTAAAAATAATTGAAAGGTTAATTAGCACAAAAAAATAATCTTCCAACAAAATAAAATTATTTTCCTCTTAAGCAGATTTGAATTAGAATAATTGAATATGTTTGAATTATAATCTTGAATGAACTATCTAGTGGAGGAAGAAATTTCATCTTTAGACATCATTTTGTGAGACAAAAGAAAATTGAAAAAATCAGAACAAAATTCAAAAGTTCATCTCTCTCTCCCTCTCTCTCTGAGTGTGTTTGTGTGTGTGAAATTAGTAACAAGTTGATAGAAATAAAAATTACAAAAAATTCTTTAACTTCGCTGAAAATCAAAAGATATCCTAGTCTGTTTGATTGTGAGTGTGAAATTTAGGAGGAAAGAAAACGAATTATATGAAATTGAATTCCTGAAAACTTATTTTATTTTTATTGGAATTGAAAGTTTAATTTGTTTGATTAGTTTAATTTTCTAGGAGAAAAAATTGGAGAATTTTTCAAATTTTTGTTATTTTAGCCTAAAAGAAATTTATTTTTTATTTTTCACACATTTCCACTTGATAATAATAATATTAGTTTCCAGAAAAAGAAATAGGTCAATTAATAACAACGAAACAAAAATAAAATGATAAATTAATTCCCACAAAAGTAGTGGGAAAATGAATTCAACAAAAAAAAAAAAATGTAGGAAAACGAGAAAAGATGGAAAAACGAATTCTATGCAGAAAAAATGCTACCAAACACCTAAAAATTCCATGAAAAATGTGGTGTATCAAACACACCCTATTACAATACAAAACTTGATAATTTTCTTGGGAAGATGAAATATTTTTCAATTAATCACCTTTTAAATTATTTTTTAGTGTGACTCTTTTGCACTATTTGAATTTTTTAACATTGACTATTATTATTATTATTATTATTATTTCATTTCATTTCTATTTATTTTATTTAAATAGTATGATGAGGAACTTTGGTGCAAAAAAAGTGGTGGAGAGTCCAAATTTTAAAATGAAATGATATCGATGATTTGCACAAAGAAAGTTAACAATATGGATGTTTTGCACAAATTACTCATATTTGAGTCTTTGACCAAAAAAAAATTTATGGAAGGGGACGAAAATGACCAAACGGCAGGACATTTTGTGCTATTTATATTTATATCCATTGGATTTACAATAGTCATTAGAAACGTGTCTAAATTTGATTGGATAAAGATAAACAACCTGGGAGTTTGGGCAAGTGGGTTAAAATGGAATAATAAGTGAATAATACAAGATAAGCATGAGATTTGACCCATGATCTTAGTGCAGGCACAGGTCAAATCGAATCCGATTGCTTTTTTATTAGTCCAAGAATGTTTGGCTTTTTTGTTTGAAAACATTTTTTGTTATTTTTCGATTTAAAATATGTAGTTAAAATGTGAAAAGAAAAAATTTGTGTGGTTAAAAAGTAGTTTAATTTATATTTGACAACCATGTTTTTTAACGCAATTTCTCAAATCGATTTTTAATCACACACATTTTTCTCTCCACTTTTCAACTACATATTTTTCCTTAAAAACATTAAAAAAAAACGTTGAAAATTTTTAAAAATATGTTTTTAAACAACTTTTTCAATTCTTCCTTTTCCTGTGTTTTCTTTGAACTACTTACTATGCAAATAATTGAACAATACCATTCTGTTACATATTTTTCTTCCTCTACAGTATTTCACCTGTCACCAAACATACCCTGAGAACTTTATCTTTGTCAAAAGCGTGCGACTAGTATTAGCCGGCAGGTGGAATTATTTGAGGTTTTTTTAAGGTCCCTCATCCCTGTCTGTTTCCCCATAATTCATGCCTCCATACATTTTCCTTTTCTTTTCTCATTCAAAATTGTAATATTGTCATCATTAAAGGATGCATCACTTTCAATATTTTTAATATAATCCTAACGTGACATTTGCTGCCTTTGATGACTCGTCTTAACAGGTAATTGCCGGTCACCCCAATTTTCACACTTTTCATAATAATTTCATAAATTTTTTTTTTATCTGAATATAATTTCATAATTTAATTGTATGCTACACTTGTCATCCCTTTCATTCACGAATCACGGATAGTAACCATTCGAGCTGTTTTTTTTTTTTTTTTTGAGGTATTAAAAAAGTTGTAATCAAGAGGGTTTCTAATCCTCTTTTCTTGAAAGAAAAACGTCGGAAACACCACCCCGTACAAACACGACACTTCTCCATTTGATATGAGTTTTTTATGAATGTATTCGAGATAAATTTTCTATTTGATGGCGCCGCCGCCATTATTTTTTATGTTATTTACATTTTCTAGATAAAATTTTTGATTAAAAAATGATTTCGAAAACTATGTGTGATTAAAGAATGGTTTGAAAAAATGTGTATGGTTAAAAATACTGATTATAATAGGAATGTCGAACACAACGAAAATATATGTGATTAAAGAGTTGTTTGAAAAAATGTGTGTGATTAAATATATTGATTATAATAGGAATGTCGAACACAATTAAAATATGTGATTAAAAAATAATTTTAAAAAAATGTATAATTAAAAAGTACTTTAAAAAAATGTGTTGTTTACCAAAAAGTTTTCCAAAGGAGGAAGTGATCGAGTCATTATATACCATTTTATATGTTTTTATTGTACTAAATAGTATTATTTTTCTTTTACTTACAAAATTAGTCCTACAAGCAACTGATGCTTGCTTTGTACTTCTGTAATAAATTGAGTATTTAAAATAGACTATCACCATAGATTTTTTATTTTTGTTTTTTAACAAGTATTTCTAAATAAGAAATGGTATTAAAAAATGAATAAAGAGGGAAATGGACGTAGTACGTTTCTTTCAAACTAGTATTACAGCGGTGTGTTGCACGGAAGAAAATCATGAAATAATTTTACTATAAATATCATTACAAAATAGAAAAAAAAAATTGAACACATAATTTGCTTTGATTAATGATACAGACTGTTAACGAATGCTCAAAATAGAAATAAATTACAATTCTAATCAATTTTAGAAAATCTCTACAAATAATACATTTTTTGTACAATTTGTAATTGCTCACACCTGTGCGATACAAGAAAATTGCTATAAACAAAACATATTTAAATAATTGCTCAAATTTAAATTAAATAATGCAATTTCTCAAATATATACTTTGTATAAAATAAATAAAAATCTCGTCCAAATATTTTTAACTAACGTGAATAGAAATAATAACCCTCAAAATATTATAATTTACATAAAATAAAGTAAATGTAACAAATTAAGCAATATGACGATGTACGAAAGTGTTAATCAAGTTCAAGATTTGTTGTGCACTAGCGTGTAATTCAACTCAAGAGATCATTTGCATGATTAATAATTTTTAAATGCGATGCATTTAATTGAACATAATTAAATGCATATTTAATTATATGTCAATAAAAAATTATTAATGAAAATATAAATAAAATATATATAGTGAGTCTTTTTGTCTATATATGTTAATAAAATTAAGAAATAAAGTTTCACCATTTTTGTCGAAGTATAATTATTTTTTTAATATTTTAATAAAATTGTAAACCGTTGAATTGTTTTATTATCTTTACGGAAAAACTGGCCATGAATTAAGTGTTTTAGAGATTGTACCGTAAACATATCAACTTCATTTCTAAAATTAACATTCAATAAATGAAATTTTCTTTTTTTAAAAAAATCTTTGAACTACAAAATTAGGCTCATACAATACATGTGCAAAACTCAACTTACATATTCTCCTTAAAATCGACTTTTTCTTTTCATATATTGTTCTTCATCATATTCTTCTAAAAAGAATGGTAGGATATATATATATTTTGTCTAATTTGATTCTTTAAGCATTAATTATTAATTTCACGTGTTTTCCTAAAAAAAGAATCATTAATTTTAATAAATATTGTTACATTAATTGTTTCTTCTTTCTTTATATTGACAAATTTTTTATTCATATTGTTACATTATTATTTCAATTAAAATTACTGATCAATCAATTGTTTAGTAGAAATTATATGAATTAATTGTTAAAATCTATAATATATTTTTGCATATTTTAGTTATTTATATTTATAATGAAGAGTAGAAAAATGAACAGAATCTGTAAATAAATAAAAATAATGTGAAAATGATGAATGAATTGAAGAAATTTTAAGTTTGTAAAATTAACTAAACTTAATTAGATTTGCCTTAAAAATTCGCATAGTTATTATTTATTTTAATTTGATGAGAAAAAACAATAATAGAAATTAATCATCTATGACTAAAATGAATTTAGATAACTAATTATAAATAATATTATAGGACTTAAATTATATAATTTAAAATAAATTAGATATTGGGGAAAAATATAAAATAAAACTTTACCTTTAATTTTTTATATGATTTTACGGACAATATATTTACCATTTGCTCTTACTCGTTAGCTTGCTTTAAACTTCTCATTGTGATATTTAATTTGACGCCCATATTAGTATTTTTTTAATTTCAAAATACAACAATAATTATTAAAAAAATAATAATAAAATAGAAAAAATAACATTTTGATGTTATTAATAACATAGCACTGATGCCAATGCAATTAATGACACATGCAAAATAGTAGTTGCTAAAATATTTAATATACTATTTTTAGTAAAAAATTTCCAAATTTAGAAATTTTTTTAACGAAAAATTATGTGTGTATTTTGGTGATGGTTATTCTACTTTTATAATAATAATAATAATAATAATAATAATAATAATAATAATAAAATCAAAATTGTCGACATGAAACATGTTATGTTTTGACAAATATAATTAGCGCGATAGCATCTTAGACTCTAATTTCTTCTTGGTACTATTTTTATTTTTATAATATCTGCAAAGAGCCAAAGACTAGAGAATAATAACCAATAGTGCAAAATTATACCTTAATTAATTATTTTGATTACGAAATTTTTAATTAACCTCCGTTCAAAAGATTTTATAAATAGATAAAAATGGAAAATGAATAATAAGTATATAACTATAAATATAAATATATTATTGCTATTTCTATAAATATAAATATATTAAAATGTCTATTTTTTTTCTTTTTTTAAATAATTCATAAATTTTGCTAAAAGAAATTTAGCCCCTATTTGAACCATATTAAAATAAATGATTTTTTTAAAAAAATTTTAACCATATATTTTTTAATAAAATAATTCTAAGCAGATGCAAGCATGTGATAGTGAAAGGGCCGTAAGAGGCCACGTGAGGGTCAGCATAAAAAGTCAACCAGGAAATAAAGTGTGCCAAAAGCTAACGGGGTAGTTTTGGGGACACGTGATGCGCGCATGGTTCGGCTAGTCAAAGTACTTGTTAAATGGCCATTGTGGTGGCCCAATAATAGTGGGCTTTTTTGATACTTATTTTTATCAAAATTTAATTTTCTATATATATTTTTTAAACTACACAGTATCCTATAAAATAAAATAATATTGCACCTAAATTTTCACCAAAATTTTTAAAAAATTTCTTACTATTTAACCATATTTTTTTCCTATAAAACTCATTTTTTTCAAATAAGTATGTGTTCGGTAACAATTAAAAAATGATTTATAACATACATTTTCTCTTTTCAATTTTCAAACAATATTTTATACCTCAAAAATTATAAAAAAAATCAATTTATAAAATATAGAGTGTTAATATATATCGAACAGGGGCTGAATGGTTCAATAAATAGGGGACGACTGACGAGGGATCTAGTTCACTTTTAAGCTAAGCTAAGAATCTGACCAAATTGATTAATCGAATACTCCAATGGTAATTTTTTTTTTTTTTTTTTTTTTTTTTTTGAGAATTTCAAGAACCCAACTCAAATCCCGGGTAGGACTCGAACCCAGTTTTATATTGAAAATTTGAAATTGATTAAACAAAATTAACTAGCTTTGGTTCGATTCAGTCTAATCCAATTCTTTTTATGCTTCGGCAGCTTCGCAAAGGACGATAAAAGGGATAAATAATTTTATAATTTTACTTGATATTTCTGTCAAAAGAGACCAATTCATTAATTATTTTAATTGAAATATAATATATTTTCATTTCAATTCTTAGACCTAAAAAATAATGGTAAATTGTTTATAAATAATTATAAATATTATTTATAAATAACGATTTTTGAACATTTTGTTAGTTAATTTTTTTTGAAAGTAAAAATAATAAAAATATTTGACGAGACGAAATTATTGACATTTCAAAAGAAAAATCCAGTAAGATGTTACAAAACATAGTTGTCACAAGACCTCTATTTGGTAAAAGTTTGTTAATAAGTTTTATTTATTTATAAACAATCAAATGACAACATTTCATTGATCAATTTTTTAGAGAGTCAACAATTTCGTCTAGTTAAAATTTTCATCCATTATTTAACTTTTCAAAATAAAAAAATGGATCAACGAAATATTGTCACGTCTTTATTTTTTATAAACAATCGTTTATAAACAATTCGACAAACAAATGGTTAATAGTAACATATGTATGTATCTATATCAATCTTGCTACTATAATTAAAAAATTTACATTAACTTTTATATACACAAATAACAATAATCTGTTTATTTACCTATCACATAAAAAATCAACGACTCACATTTATTTTACCTTATATTTGGTCTTAAGATAGGATTGGTGGACGGTGGGTGATAAAGCGGCATTACTCTTTAAGGACGGTTTGACGACTTGTGGAAAGAGAATTATAATTATAATTTTGATTTATTTGGAGGTTTTCAGGTAAGATGTGTGGTTAAGAATTGAATAGAGAAATTTTTGGTGATTAAAATGTAATTTGAAAAACTGTGCCCATTATAATTTGAAAATGAATAATTCTAGAAAGATATTTTTAATTAACATTTTTAAGTGACATTGTGACATGACTAATATATATATATTAAATGATGAAAATAGCTATCCTACTACTTACCTTTTCATCACTTAATGTATATTCATTATATCACAATATTACTTAAAAATATCAATTAAAAATGTTTCTTTAGAATTATTTTTTTAAAATAACAAAGTCATGTATAAAGTATATGTATATATATACATACGTACATACGTGTGTGTTTGTTGAGAAGTAGTGGGGGCAAATAGTTGCAGTAACTGAAGGGGACAAGTCTCCAACACTTGCAATCATTAGCATGGACACAAAATCTCTCTTTCTCTCTCTATATGTATGTGTTTGTATATTGGACCGTTTGTGTACGTGGGGTCCACAAAGGGTCCTCCTGCATGGAAATTATTGTAGTATTGATTGAGTTTCCCTGCCTTCTTGTCATACTCACTCTCACGCCGTGGGGCCAGTCTCACATAAAATTGTCACAAAGTTCTTACTTCTTAGAGTAATAATGCAACGTACAAATTCAAGATTGGCAAGAAAGATCACAAAAAATGAGAAGTCGAGATTGTGTATGTTGATTTAGGAATTAATATGATGAATGAAGTGATATTATTGTGTAATGTATATATTATGTCAATCTCTTTGTTAACCTTCAAGTATAAGTAGCATAACTCAAGTTCTTATTTGAGCAGGAGTTTTGAGTTTTCGAGTTTGGTAAACCTTTGTTTGGCTGCTTTTTTTTTTCTTTCATATATCTTATAAGCATTTCGAATTTTTAACATAAATGTATGTAGGGGTGGACATCAACCCGCCCAACCCTCCAAAACCGTCCAACCCAACCCAGCCCGATCAGGTTGGGTTGGGTTTTGATGAAAATTGGGTTGAGTTGGGTTATAAAAAAAATTTGTTTGGGTTGGGTTGGGTTGTGGGTTGGATGACAAACCCAACCCAACCCAATCAAAATTTAAAAAATATAAGACCATTTAAATTTCAAGAATCTTAAATTCATTTTTAATTTGGAAGAAACTCAAATATAATTTGAATATATTTTAGTTTTATTAGCAAATATTCAATTTATTATATTTGAGCTTATTGAATTGTACACAATTTATTTGAGTTAGTAGTTGATTTATGGGCATAATTTTTTAATTTTCTAAGAATTTTATTTAATTGGACCAAGCCCAAACCACCCAACCCAACTCAACCCGATCGAAACTTGATTGGGTTGGGTTTGAACTCATGCTTGGGTTGGGTTGGCTTGATTTTTTATCAACTCGACCATAGTGGTTTGGATTCGGGTTGGGCAAAAAATCGACCCGACCCAACCCACACCCACCCCTAAATGTATGTTTAGAAAACAAATTGAAAAAATATGTGATTTTGAAAAATGTGTTGTTTATAACTCATTTATAAATTAGTTTATCAAACACAAAACAATTTTTTTTTCACATTTTTTCAAATTATTTTTTAATTACGAATATTTTTTTAAATTATTTTTGAATCACATTTTTGCCTATAAGAACTCAAATTCCTTATTTATAATAAAAATCAGCCATCAAAGAAAGATGTTAAAAACTATATGTTTAGAGAATTTTGATAAAAATTAATAAATTTTATGATATAGAATTCGATAAAAATTATGAATCCCACAAAATATACAATAAAGATTATTTTTTATTTTAATTTATTTTTAAACTTCTTTTATCTGAATGAATATGGGGCTAAATGAATACTAGGGAAGGATGAACTTTCTATATAGAAAAATGGAAATTTCTTTGTTTATATTAAGAATAAATGAAGAAAATAAAGTTTCTCTACTATAATGAATCAATGATAGGTCTTGCGGAATAACCATTTATTATCGTCTTTCTTTTCTTTTCATCTCATCAATATGCTTATCATGTTTACGGCTAGTTGGCAGGGTTTTTCCCTTTTTGAAAAGTCAAAAAATATTTATGAGACTAAGAGACATCTTTTTAACATATTTTAATAAAAAATTTTTTGAAGTGTTTTAATTAACTAGAAGTTTTGGAAGAAAATTGGCTTAAAGTGATTTACTAGGGCAGCTCTTTTATTAAAAGCAAAAACAGAATGCCTACCAAAAGACTCTTCTGTTATCTTTACAGTTTTGATGTCGTTTTCTATTTTTATTTTCGAAAATACTAAAAACACATTCTCTTTACATTTTCGAAAATGCATTCTAGAAAAAAAAAAAAAAAAAAATGTACACAAAACGCAAAACGTCCAAAACCTCGTTTTGGGCGTTTTGAGTACATTTCAACAAAAAATTGTTCAAAACGCGAAAAACACATTTTGAGATTTTTTTTTTTAAAAAAAATTATCCTAACTTAGAACTAAGCTTAAAAAGTTGATATTTTTTTCTTTTTTTTTCTTTTTAGAATTATCCTAACTTGAAACTAAGCCTTTTTTTTTTTTTTTTAGATTATCCTAACTTGGAACCTAAGCCTAAAATAAAGTTTTATTGAATTCAATATCAACATTACAAAAAAAAAAATCAAATGAAAATTCTTGTTATATTTTAAAAAATGCTTGAAAAATGGAATCTGATGGTTTTGAAAGAACTTGCATTTCCTAAATTTTAATAGAACCAGAACTTCTTCAAATCTCAAATCTGACCAAGCTATGTTAATATAAACTCTTAGTACTCACATTAGTGTGTTGCAGGTAACTATGTTTTTAGTGTATTGTGAAAGGAAATTTGAGTTTGAACAAATAGTATTCTGCAAGCAAATTAATTAAAAATAGTTTAAGGAGTATTCTGCAAAATTTCAAACAGAACGTGTTTTTCAATTTTTCATTTTCAAAAATTGTTTTCAGAAATGACAAATCAAACGCGTTTTCAGCAAATTTAAAAATAAAAATAAAAATAAGAAATATAAAACATTTTCAAAAATGAAAATATAAAATAAAATACAAACAGAGCCACCTTAATATTTTAGATTGAATAAAAGTATCCAAAATAAATTATTAATTCAATATACTTAACACAATGTAAAAAATGACATGAAAATATAAGAATAAAATCCTAAGCATATCCACTTGTTCATAAAGATTCATGATGAGTAAAATATGCACCAATTTTTCATTTTTTATTTTTAAAAGAAAATCCAAAAATTGATTGTAGACTTTTTAACGCAATCAATATTTATTTATAAATTAATTTATAAACAACATAATTTTTAAACCAAGTTTTAACAAAACAAAATCACATTTCAGGTTGCCGTATTTTGCCTATAATAATGACACTTTCATTGTTTCTTTTCTCTCTCTTTTCTTCCCTTCTTTGGTAGAATCACTACCTTATTAATATATATTTTCTAAATAAGGATATATATAAACGAAAATAAATAAACTCGGAAAAAATAATATAGGGCTTTATTATTGAGTAAACCTACTCACGACATACTTCCATAATAATGTCTATGACTATATGTGCAACTTCTAGGATCGCTTGCAGTTCAAAAAATTTTAAAATATTGAAATAATTAAACGGATGGACTACGTATAGATGGATGACAACCAAATCAAAATGTATACTTTGAAATATTTCCACACAGAAACCAATCATGTCATTAACTAATATATACTATATACAACACTCTCCCTTAAATGATATATTACAAAATAGGTCTCTTTAAAACCTTATTTGATAAAAATTTAATGGGACAAAAATACTAAATGATATGATCCGGACCAGGCATTGAAGGGCAAAGTCGAGACATCGGCAATATGACAGCGATCTACGTGCAAAACGGAGCAAGTTTCATATGGAGTCGAGCCGAGAAGGCGAAAGGAACAAGCCGAGACGAGTGATCGAAGTTATTTGGGCAGAATGATCATTACGGCCGTAATGAAGATCTGTTACGGCCATAACTCTTATAATTACGGTCGTAAAAGTTATTATCACGGCCGTAACTCCGCCTCGGGTTCAGATGAAGAATTCCATATTTACGGCCGTAAGAAAGATGGTCACGGCCGTAAGTCTTAAGCAGAAAGCCTTTTACGGCCGTAAAAGTGTTTATCACGGCCGTAATTGAGGTTTTCCGAATTTTAGAGGATTTTTAATTATTTTTCGTTTTTAATTAATTGTTTGTCTATTTTAGTATTCTAGTTTAATTAGAATTCTATTTTTAGTAAATTAGCGACTAGGTTATTTTGCTTATTTATATTCTTCCATTCATTATAAAAAACAGTTAAGTTGAGTTTGAGTTTATGAATTAAATTGAGAGATGATTCTCTTATTAAAGGTTGAGGAGTTCCTTTTGTGTTCTTCGAGAACAAATCTAACTTATCAAATATTGTGAAATATTTGTGGCGTTTCCAATTATAATCTTATCAAGGAAATTGACAAGTCCTTGTGGTGTTTCGAAAATCTTAGATCTCGATTCCGCATCGTCAATTTCTTGCGTCGTGAATCTTGGGTCAAGGTCCTATCGTCAATTTTATCTTTCCAGTATTTTAATTTTGGTTATTTTCGTGTCAGATCTGATCTAGATCTATCATAGGGTTTTAAATTTCGTTATTCCGCGTATTCGACGAGATTCCCCGACCGGGATCTCATCATCTGGTATCAGAGCTGGACTCTGAATTCAGGTTTTTCTATCCATTTTGATTTTTATGTTTATCATCGAGTCCCATAAAAATCATCCATATCTTGTTGAGTGTTTTGTTTTCAGTTTTTTTCGTTCTTCTTGTTCTTGAGTTTGTTGAGTCTTTAATCCAGAAAATCGTTCCATTTTTTTTTTAAAAGTGTTGTGGTGGATGAGTCAATTATTGATAGGCATGCTCTTAGCATTAAGCGTAAGGCGAATGTTTTGAAAAATGTGATGGGCAAAGGGATAATATTTTTCGCACTAGATGCTTAGTGGATGAAAAAGTTTGTAGCTTGGTGATTGATGGGGGAAGTTGTACTAATGTAGTCAGTACAATGTTAGTGGAAAAATTAGGCTTACCTTTAATGAAACATCCAACGCCTTATAAATTACAATGGTTGACTGAGTCAGGGGAAGTTAAGGTGAAAAGACAGACTTTAGTGACATTTTCTTTCGGTGGATATTCGGATGAGGTAATTTGTGATGTAGTGCCAATGCAAATTAGTCATATACTGTTGGGGAGACCTTGGCAACATAAAGGGGTTGTGCTACATGATGGGTATACGAATAGATACAGCTTAATAAAAGGGGGAAAAAAGTTTACCCTAATGCCACTATCTCCAACTGAAGCCCTGAAAGATCAATTGAAAGTGAAAAGTGAGTTTGAGGGGAAAAATAAGAGAGTTGAGGCCACGACCTCAGAAAAAGGTGAGGGAGTGGAATTGAAGAAAAGAGAGTTGAGGCCACGACCTCAGAAAAAGGAGAGGGAGTGAAAAATAAAGAAAAGAGGGTTGAGGTTCAAACCTCAGAAAAAGGAGAGACTGAGTGCAAAAGGCAAAAGAAAAGAGAGTCTACCACAAAAATGAGTCTATTTGCACTTACTCACGCTAACACACCCCTCCCCAGTTCTTTAAAATCTGTTTTACAGGTACCGAAGTCAAACCTTGAACTTAAGGCGGGAAAGAAATTCATTGGCAAAAACGAGCAACCCAAAATTCTAAGGGATCGCACAGAGCTTAAACATGATCATCGAGCTCAGAAAAGCAGGAGGAGTTTGAAAAGTCGACCAAAAATGGATTCGAGGTCGAATCCTTTTCAAGAGAGGGAGTATGATATGATCCGGACCAGGCATCGAAGGGAAAAGTCGAGACATCGGCAATATGACAGCGATCTACGTGCAAAACGGAGCAAGTTTCATGTTGTAGTCGAGCTGAGAAGGCGAAAGGACAAGCCGAGACGAGTGATCGAAGTTATTTGGGCAGAATGATCATTACGGCCGTAACGAAGATCTGTCACGGCCGTAACTCTTATAATTACGGCCGTAAAAGTTATTATCACGGCCGTAACTCCGCCTCGGGTTCAGATGAAGAATTGAAGAATTCCATATTTACGGCCGTAAGAAAGATGGTCATGGCCGTAAGTCTTAAGCAGAAAGCATTTTACGGCCGTAAAAGTGTTTATCACGGCCGTAATTGAGGTTTTCCGGATTTTAGGGGATTTTTAATTATTTTTCGTTTTTAATTAATTGTTTGTCTATTTTAGTATTCTAGTTTAATTAGAATTCTATTTTTAGTAAATTAGCGACTAGGTTATTTCGCTTATTTATATTCTTTCATTCATTGTAAAAAACAGTTAAGTTGAGTTTGAGTTTATGAATTAAATTGAGAGAGGATTCTCTTGTTAAAGGTTGAGGAGTCCCTTTTGTGTTCTTCGAGAACAAATCTAACTTATCAAATATTGTGAAATATTTGTGGCGTTTCCAATTAGAATCTTATCAAGGAAAATAACAAGTCCTTGTAGTGTTTCGAAAACCTTGGATCTCGATTCCGCATCGTCAATTTCTTGCGTCGTAAATCTTGGGTCAAGGTCCTATCGTCAATTTTATCTTTCCAGTATTTTAATTTTGGTTATTTTCGTGTCAGATCTGATCTAGATCTATCCTGTGGTTTTAAATTTCGTTATTCCGCGTATTCGACGAGATTCCCCGACCGGGATCTCATCACTAAACAAAGAAAAAATGTACAAATATTTTGGAGTAATAAATGCTGCTTCATTAAAGCATTGCCAAGTAAATTTAATGAGATAAAATCTAGATTACGGAAAAAGAGTACTATCACGCACTGAAAAAATTATTACGTCCCGAATTGTTCATTATTACGTAAATAAATTATTTTTCGAATTTATTTAATTTTTATGAAAATAAAAGTAAGAAAAATGAAAATATTAAGGAAACGAGATGTTACAAAAGTCTTTAAATGTTCATTTTCAAGAGACCCATTTGAGCACTTTCGACCTCCGTTAGAAGCATGTGATATATGTATGGACTAATTCTCAAAAATAACTTTGAGAAAATGAAAATTCATTTGATCACTTCCAACCTCCGTTGGAGGCTCTTCACTTCTCTCAATCTTTTCACTTTTTTGCTCAATAATCTCCTCTATCTTTTCAATCTCCTGCTCAACCACCTCTTCTAATGATTTACTCTCTTGCACCACTTCTTCGTGATTTTTATCCTCCTCTGTAGGAACCTCCTCATTACTACTCGAATTTTTATCTTACAATTCAATTTCCAATTCACCCTCTTCCTTTTCAATATTTCTATCACATGGCTCTTCTTACAACTTAGTTACAACCTCGCTTTCACTCTCTTTTTGCAATTCAATAAGAACTTCTCTTTTACTCTCATTTTGCAATTTATATACATCTCTTTCATTCTCTCTCTTTCACAACTTAGCTAACTTTTTAGTCTTCCATGCAATCATATTTTTTTCTAACCATCATAATATCTTTCCCATACTAGAAAATGTTGGGAATTACACGTTGATTCCCCTCTTTAACCCGCAAGATCTTTTAATGTTCAAGATATAATTGACCAAACAAGAAAATAATATAACAATAACGCAAAATTTTCGGATTTCACTATATAATAAATTATTATAATTATATAGAATTTCACTCAACAACCCAATCTCATAGACTACAAAGAAAATACTAATAATGAACTTCTATTTAATCAAAGTTTCTACCCTTTGAATTATCCCACGAAGAGTTCACAAGAAATTACAAAGATAAAGCTCTCCAATTTTTCTCTAATTAATCTCACATAAGATTCACCATATTATGGCTCTCTAACAGACATATTTATAGGTAAAAACAACACCTAGAATATGTAGAATTCGTGTATAAGTAAGTTTCCTTATTGAAGTAGAATATCAAAATAAAGTCTTTTATTTTCCTTTTCACCATTAACTTGGTCTCCAAGTTAACCAATTTAATAGAGAAATCAATTGTCTAAGATATTCTCATTCTTAATTTGGGTCAAATATCCCAACAATCTCTACCTTAACACAAATTCATCCGAGCCAAAATATTCAAAAATTAATCATTGGGTAAACAAGTAAGCTTTTTCCACTTTGAAGATCCTATACTCCACCATATGAGTATAATCACTCAGAATTATCAACGAATCCCGAGCTTTTCATCGGCCCATGTCGAAACAAAACTGCTGAAAATTATGGTACAACTCCTATTGTTTGATTTTTCATAGGAGCTCATCAGCCATCGACATTAATTCAACCACACACCTTGCATCCAAGTCAAACCAATGTTGTGTGCAAACACATACACCCTCCAGTAAGAACACATCCTCTATCATGGCAACTGGTATCATGCCATGAGGATGTCACATCCTACTCAGAGTATATCATCATCGCTCTCCACCAGGAGAGTTGCATTGTCCACCTTCGAGCTGTCAGCCGAGTATGCTCCACCTTTTTGACAGTTTCTTCTTTCGTGGCCGGATTGTCCACAGTTCCAACATACAACCTTCTTCTTCATGTAGTTACCCCTCTTCCACTTTTCAGTAACAAGCAAATTATTTTCAGATGAATTATCGCCTCCACCTAATCTCCGTTCTTCAGAGATCAACTTACTTGTAACTTCTGCAAAGTCCACAGTTTGTTTCTCGTACATCAAAATCGACTTGATGTGCTCAAACGTGAATGGAAAAGACCAGATGAGCTTCAACACTTTATCCTCATCTTTAACTTTGACTCCAATAGATTCCAGTTCAGAAACAATCCCGTTAAGAACACTAAGATGATCGGAGATTCTTGTACCTGGGCTCATTCTAAACGAATGAAATTGTTCCTTCAGATACAAGCGATTTGACAAGTTCTTAGTATGATACAGTTCTTTCAGTTTTTTCCAAAGTTCTTTAGCAGCAGATATCCCATGAAAATTTGCAAGAACATTCTTGGCCAAACAAAGTCGTATTGTACTAGGAGCTCTCAAATCCAAATCTTCCCAATCTTCATCACTCTTACTGGATTTAATTTCTTTTTCTTTTCCATTGTCAGAACTCTCGGTTGGTTTTCCTTTCAAAGCTTTGTGCAAACCCGTTTGAATTAAAATATCCTTGACTTGTACTTGTCACAAGCCAAAATAAATTCTCCCATCAAATTTCTCCACGTCGTACTTGACAGACATATTTTCTTTTGCTCCAAAAAAATCTTCGAACCACCAACGCTCTGATACCACTTGTTGGGAAATACACATTGACTCCCCTCTTTAACCCACATGATCTTTTAACGTTCAAGATATAATTGACCAAACAAGAAAATAATATAACAACAACGCAAAATTTTCAGATCGTCAAAGCTTTTCACTAAAGAATAAATTATTACAATTATATAGAATTTCACTCACCAACCCAATCTCATAGACTACAGAGAAAATACTAATAATGAACTTCTATCTAACCTAAGTTTCTACCCTTTGAATTATTCTACGAAGAATTCACAAGAAATTACAAAGATAAAGCTCTCCAATTTTCTCTCTAATTAATCTCACATAAGATTCACCATATTATGGCTCCCTAACACACATATTTATAGGTAAAAACAACACCTAGAATATGTAGAATTCGTGTCCAAGTAAGTTTCCTTATTGAAGTAGAATATCAAAATAAAGTCTTTTTATTTTCCTTTTCACCATTAACTTGATCTCCAAGTTAACCATTTTAATAGAGAAATCAATTGTCTAAGATATTCTCATTCTTAATTTGGGTCAAATATTCCAACAGAAAAGACATCACTCTCTACCTCCCTCTCAACCTCAATTTCAACCATAGGATTAGAATTAAACCGATATTTCCTCCTGGCATTGGGCTTGTTTTGAGATTGTCTCTTTTACAATTTATCGATAATTGTATATTATTTATCCATCATATCCATAATCTCATCAAATTGTCTTTGTATAGTTTTTCACACGTGGTCTGAATCGTTACCCCCTCTAGAAGAAAACCTTTCCCTAATTTTAGATATCGGGGAATTTAATGTAATTTTTTGACACACGAAGGATTATGAAACACTCATTGACACATTTACGAATAAATAACAAAATCCATGAATTTAAGAATATCAAGAATATAAAGAAATTCAAGAAAGTGGTTCTTGAATTTTTGGAATTAAAAAAAATAAATTTTAAATTTCCCTTTTTTTGGACGAAAATTAACCCAACAATCAAGAAAACTTTAAAAAAAATCCAGTTTTGAAGAAAAATTCAAAATTAATCGAAATTAATGGCAAAAATAAAAAGACGAAAGAAATAAATTGGATATGAATGATTCGCATGTAAAGACTCAATGATAAAACAAGGAATCAAACTGGATAATAAGAAAAACTTGAATTTAGAGCCAAGCTCAGATACTAATTAATGTGATTCCTTTTGAGAAACGCAACGAACTCCCATAATGAATATGAAGAATGCTTGAAAAGTTCCAAATTCAAGTGGGAATGAAGGACAACATGAAGACCCTTGTGTCTGCTAAACCATAAGTGTACAATATCGTATCCAAGTAATAAAGTGGACAAAGAGTTCGAGTCATTGTCCCATATAAATTTTGATTAATATCAAATTTATTTTAATCATAGCTTTATTTGAACAAATGAAAAGAAAGATTTTCGTACAAACTCACGGCTTTTCCTACAATTATCCTCAAAGATCTTGATGAGAAGATGATTAATTTTGTCTCTTGAATATGTGTGCAAAACCCCTTCTTGGTGCATGAAAAGGAGAATATATAGGTTTCCAAGAAACCTAAGCAAATAAGACAAGAAATTCGCGCATGGGCCAGAACTCCTGTCGGGCCAGATAACCACACGACAACGTAGTTACAAAGTTGGTGGCCACACAGGCCAACCTACACTGAATATGTTGAGTTGATGCCTGAACGCGCGGTCACCTGGTAGGGTTGGCGTGGCCGCACAGTTGACTTCTTCAACGCGATTTTCCATCTTTCAAATGTATTTACGTAGGTCCATTATGTTTAATTGTCCATGAGTCCTTCATATTTTGATTGTAACTATTTGATCTTCAAACTTCAAAATTTCTTCAATTCTTCTTCCAAACTTCATTTCATCTTCAATTAAGTACTTGATCATTGAAGTCTTGCACTTTGCTCCTCTTTTCTTTCTCAGTTGGCAGCATCAACATCCATTTGTCCAATTTTAACTCCAAATGTCGTCCAAAAACTTATATTCTCCATTAATTGCCTCATTCACATGATTTTTTAGATAATTTTTGAAACATAAACAAATAATAAACAATTAAGTAGAATTTATTAAAAAATGACAATATATTATTCTAATTTGAACATAGATAAATGTATAAGTACACTTATTAGACCCCGACCTCACGACACAAGAATCTAAGGTATGTTAAACCTTAGACCTATTGAGATGCGGAAATAAGAACCATCATGGGGAAATCCCACAAAAATTGTCCACGCCTTTGATAAGTTTGAGTTTAAACGCCACAAAGATTTACATTGTTTGATAAGTTTGAAGAAATAAAGGGAACCCTCACCTTTATAGAGTAAAATCACTCAAATCAATTTCAATATTCAAAGTTTTAATAATCTAACTATTACAATGAATCAATATAGTGTATATAGGAAAGAAAAGTCCTATATTAGGGTAGCCACACAAGAGGCTCAAAAAAAGGAATAAAAAAAATTAAAACAGAAAAAGTAAGCAAAAACTGCAAAACCAAAACCCTAGATTTAGGAAACCACGTGACCGCTTTGTCTTCAGGCTAGCGATCACTTGGAGATGTGTAATCACTCTTTGCTTATGTGACTAATCATTGTGCTATTGTCTACATGTTTCAATGGGCGATCGCTTGGAAGGATCTCTGCATCATGTGTTCTCTTCAATTCTAACTTGATTTGTGGCTCATTTTTTGTATTAATCACTTGGTTTAGCCTTGAATCTTCTTCCAGCATGACATATTTGACTTAAAGGCCTTTGACAATGGAACTTGAAGTTTTGTTTAGTTTGAATATTTGAATTTTCCGTCAAGCCCAGATTTTCATCACAAAGGTAATAATAACTAGGGCCACGAGTGTATAAATGTCATTCACTAATACATATAATATTACAACAAATTAATATTAATTTGTTAATTCACACGAATCAACATGTGAGTGTGCACGCGCGCGCTCTACGAGTGACAATAGGTCAAGCTTAGTCGATTCGATGCTAAGAAACCTAAAATCGGCTCACGTCCACAAATAAGGATTGACTCGTGGGCTCATAGCTTGAGCAAGCCGTCCACAAGCCCACGAGTCCCCTAATTGGCTTGTTTATTAGAAATTGATAAAATAAGCTAAAACGAAAAGATCCACGAGGTTAAGACGACTTGACCGGTAAATCCTCACCTACGAGTCGACCCATAGCTTGTCTCAAATGACTATGAATCACATCGTTCAATGAATTATTCAATAAGATATTGTGCCTTACAATATCGAATACAAAAGGCATTATTGAAGCCAAAAGGGGTAAGTTAAGAAATCAAGCAACAAAACTCATAGATTTTGTAACCCTCCTTATGTCTCATATTAAATGTAATTACTTATATTTATCCCCCTTTTTTTGTGGGTGGGTGGGGGGGGGTTCAAGTTTTTGGTCTTCTTTATGTATTATTCGTATGTAAAATTTATGGAAAATGAGGGAAACTTGACTTTGTCAAGAAAATAAAAAAATTTCTAATCTAAACGAAAAAGTGAGAATAAAATATGAATAAAATTTTCTTCTTTTTAGTGATACGTAACATGGAAAAATAATCGAAACCAGTGGTTCGTTTCGGTTCGCTCCCGGTTCGATTCAGTTCTTTCAAAATTATAAACGGTTTTGGTTCTAAAAATCAAAAACCATTCAGTTCTGAAATCATTTTTCTTTTAATGATTATGTCATTCAGCCATCAAGCCTTCAGCCATCAAGCCTTCAACCTTCACTTCTTCAAGAATCAACAAATAATAAATCTTCATTCTCCATCTTATAATCATTGTTATCTTTTTTTAAGAATTTGTTAGACTTGTGCGTTCGTTCAATGAAAAGGTGGAGAACTACGAGTAGAAATTGAAGAATTTTTAAAAGGAGCACATACACGTGGATGAGGAAATATGTTACTGTCTGAAAGGAAGTGAATTTTTTGATATTAAGGACAAATATGACTATTGTATTCGCATCTTGATCAAGGTCGATGACCTTACTGTCTTACGACTCTTACCACCCGGAAAATACCATCTATAGATAGCAATGGGTACCCACACCGTGACAAGAATATCGAAACCACACTCACCCCATTAACCGTTAAATCAAAATGGGGTGGGGCGGGTATGGGCACAAAACGGGGCATCCCAACCCAGCCCCGAACCCACTTTTTATTTTTATTTTTATTTTTATTTAAACAGTTTTTTCTGATCTTGTAGCTCTATGTAATTTCAATGTCTCAAAGGCACATACGTTACCATTAATACTAGACTCAACCAAATGCACAACTCAACATTATTCTTCAGACTATAAACGAAATACAACACTATATTCTTTAGCAAATAATTTACTTCAATCAGCACAACAACAAAATTATACAACTTATATATATATATATTTTTTTAAACAATGTGAGCATATTAATTATACATACCTCTAAGGATGGGCGAATGGAAGATCCGTAGTCGGTGCCGGTGGAGAAGAAAAGAATGAGCAAATGAGTATGATCAAAAGCTGCTGTCTGCTGAAACCTCGTCCGATCGACGGTGGAGTGTAATAACCCAACATGTTATTATTCGGAATTCACAAAAATTATCACAATCCACAATTCAAAACACCTAAATTAGCTTAACATTTAACTATTCAGCTGGATACTTGAATTATCAAACGAATTACAGAAATTGGAAACAACGACAGAGCATGGGATGAGGAAGAAGAGAAAAGGGATGAGAGAAATGCGTTCAGAGATTCAACAATTCCTAACTCCTTTCTACTCTCTCTCCTTCTGTCTCTTATACGTGTAGAAAGTGTGTTTCCAAAATTGAAAACGTAACAACCAAAAAACGTAAACATTAAATGGAAATTAACTAGACCCAAACGACGCTGTTTGCTTATTTCCAAAATTCGTTAATTGCTGTTAGTTCTGGTTCATCCCTGCTGGTACTCATTTCCCTATTTTCTTCTTCTGACCTCGGTCTGTGTCCACTAGAGGATTATGACATTCCCTCCCCTCAGAACACCCTTGTCCTCAAGGGTCGAAATTCGAAAAGCAATGCAGAATATCCTCAGCCAATTCCCAAGTAGTTTCTTCCTGATTATGACAACTCACATGTTTAAATGAACCTTGTCCCCAAGATTCAAAGTGAACGATCTTACTTATGCAAACTTTCCCATTGGTTGTTGTTCCGTTCTTTCCTCCTTGCAGAAGTTCTTCCATATCTAATATAGTATTCATAGCAACCCCATAACCGGTTGGCCACACTTGAAAAATTCCAAAATATTGAGCTGGTTCAATTTGAAAAACATTGTAGGTTACTTCAGAATAATCAATAATGTGTGTCCAGCACTTGGTTCATTTGATTCCCAACTATAGTCACAATCTTCCCACCAGAATATTCATTAAGCAACACTACCTTCTCTCTTTTATTCAGCTTTTCAATTTCAGTTTTCTATATAAAAAAAAAAACACCTGCAGGGCCTATATTTGAAGGTTTGTGCCCCTTCTTTCAGTGGGATATGGGAGTCTAGTGACCTGACTGGGGGTAATCCAATAGGTTCTTCAAATACCACTTCAAATTCATCCAAGATTGATTGAATAACACCAGGTGCCTCTCCATTTGTTTGTTCAACTAATAAATTTAGTTGGCCAACAATACCATAATTCTGTGTCTCTAGAATATTCCCCATTTGGAGACCACTAATTAACTCCACCTGAGTTCCCTTCCTTTCTCTCACTAGTTTAAAGGTTTCTCCATTAACAATAAAAGATATACTGCCCTCGATAAATTAAAATGTAGTAGGTCCAAATTGGCTAAGCCAATCTACTCCTAAATCCATATCACTTCCCCACAACCCCAGTGACTTAGGGTTTAACTGAAATTCTAAACCCTGCATTTGCCAACACAAGGGTTGAAACATAGCATTGCTGTCCAATTTATCCCCATTTGCCACCTTAACTGATATAGGCCGGCCAGTTCTCAGTTTGTATCCCAATTTCAGTACTAGACCTTCATCTATGAAACTATGAGTGCTCCCACTATCAATGAGAATAGATATCCTCTTTCCTTTAATCATCCCCGGAATTCTGATTGTTTTGTGTTTGGTGTGCCCCAAAAGAGCTTGTATTGAAATTTGCATAAGCTCATCACTTTCAGTAGCTTCTTCCCCCAGTCCTTCCTCAGATTCAATCACTCCTCCTGTCTCTTCTTCAACTAAGATAAAATTAATCATTCTATTCTTACACACATGTTCAGAAGAATATTTTTTCCTCGCAATTGAAGCACAATCCCAGGGCCCTTTTATTTTGCAGCTCAGCAGGGGTTAAGGTTTTATATTTGTTAATAGGAGTTTGAGGTTTCTGAGGGTCTTTTATGTGTGGTTTATGAAAGTTTTGTGTAGGAGTGGTATATGTATAGTTGGTTTTTGGACTAATAAAAGGGGATTGGGTAGTTTGGTAAGGTTTAGTGATTTTAGTGTTTCGGTTTCTGGCTTGTATGGAGGATTCCTGTAGTGAGGAAATTTCAAAAGCATGGGCTAGAGTTTGGGGTCTCATTAATTTGACCATGGATTTAATCTCATCTATCAGCCCACTGGTAAAGACTGATATATAGTAGGAATCAGGCGCCTGGGGTATAATCAACATCACTTGCGCCTTCAATTCCTCAAATAGTTCCTGATATTCCCCCACATCTCCTTTTTGTTTGATTTTAGAAAATCTTTCAACCACCTCCCCTCCCATAGTTTCAGTGAACCGTCTACACATAGCTTCGGTAAAGATTTCCCAACTAGCAATAGGATGTGAAGCGGCAAAACTATAATACCATACATCTGCTTTACCTTGCAGGTACATCTCAGCTATAGGTACCCTCAAGTGATCCTCTATTTGGTGAATGTTATAATATTTTTGTGCCTTACGAATCCATTCCCGAGGGCTTTCACCAGTAAAATATGGAAAATCCAGTTTGGGTAACCTTATACCATTCATCTCTATTGGTCTATTGGTATGAGTTTGAAGGTTACCTACGGGCCTAGTTAATATCCCATCATTCTTTAGTGTAGATGAGCCTGAACTTCCACTGACGATGTCTTTGCCATTCTGATTACCCACTGCCGTTGAGTTTCCCGCAGCTATTTTAGCAAACATAGCTACCAGTGATTCTTGTCTCTCATTCATCTCCGCCATTTGCTTACCCATCTCCATCAGAGCACTTTCAAAATTGTTCATCCTACCCTCCAAATGGGTCAGGGATCCATGTATATCAATCACTATCTTATTGAGTTCACGCTGCTCCAACTCGCATTTCTTAATTTGCTCCGCTAGAATCCGTGTCTGGTCTGGTGTGTCGCCATAATTTCCCTGTCGAATCATCTTGCTCTATCCGAAATTCACAGAAATTATCACAATCCACAATTCAAAACACCTAAATCAGCTAAAAGTTTAACTATTCAGCTGTATACTTGAATTATCAAATGAATTACAGAAACTGGAAACAACGATAGAGCATGGGATGAGGAACAAGAGAAAAGGGATGAGAGAAATGCATTTAGAGATTCAACAATTCCTAACTCCTTTCTACTCTCTCTCCTTCTGTCTCTTATACGTGTAGAAAGTTTGTTTCCAAAATTGAAAACGTAACGACCAAAAAATGTAAACATTAAATGTAAATTAACTAAACTCAAACGACGCCGTTTGCTTATTTCCAAAATCTGGTAACTGCTGTTAGTTCTGGTTCTTCCCTGCTGGTGCTCATTTCCCTCTTTTCTTCTTCTGACCCCAGTCTATTTCCACTAGAGGATTATGACATGGAGCAGCAGTTGAAGCATGGACTGTAGAGCCATGAAGGTCGAGGGGAGAGGAGGATACTATAGAGATTGAGAGAAGGTTGTGAGAAGTGAGACTTGCGCTGCCAAAGAGAGAAGAGGTGAGCTGTTGAGGGGTTTACGTCTAGGAGTATGGGTTCTAAAGACTATTATCAGATAGGGTTTTTAGTTTTGGATTTTAAGTTTGCATTTTTTTTTTCAAATTCACTTGCAGGGTGGGTCAACCAAAACCCACCCCGCTCCGAACCCGTTTTAGGTAATTGATATTAAACTCAAATCCGCCCCATCGACCATCGGGACGATTTCTTTTCGCCCCTTTAGGGCCAGGGCTTTGTCGAATTCGGGTCGAAACGGGTTTTTTGTCATCCCTATTATTACCATCGCTTCATCGCTTATGTTAGAAAATTTTAGTTTAGGATATCGTAATTATTTATGCAAAAAAGAGAAGAATTGACTTTATTGACACAAAATAATTTTCTAATCTAAACTAAAGATAGGAAAACTGAAAAATAGGAAGAAAATATATTTTGAGGTTTTCTTATTTTATCTAAACAATAGTTTTAGGATTTAAAAATATATTTTCTTATTTTGCACAAATAAATACATATCAATACTACGTGAGAAAAGAAAGAGGAGTGACGAGGACCTAGAATGTCAACGAGTCGAGCCGAGCCGAGCCGAGTTACAAGTCAAAGTTTAAGGCTTGAGCTCAACTTGAACTTTTAAGAGATGGACTTTTTGGCTCGAGTCGAGCAAAAGCTTGTCTCCAAAAATAAAGCTCAGCTCGAGCCAAGCCGATCCAAGTCTGAGCTTTTAAACTTTTTTCTTTATAGAAAAAATCAGTATATTATTATTGAAAATTTATATATACAATGAGCCGAGCTCGTGGTTGAATTTTAAGGCTCGAGCTTGGCTCAAACTTTTGGGACGGTCGAGCATAGACGAGCCAAATCACATCCCTAGAAAAAACTCGGGTTGAGCTTTGGCTCGAATCCTAAGCTGCGAGCTAAGCTATGCCAGAGCTTTCTTCGATCCAAGTTCAATTGGCTCGAGCTGGTGATCCATTTTGTCATCCCTATGAGGAGGTCAAAATGGGCCGAGCTAAGCCACTCGGCCCGAGGCTCGTGTTGCTCGACTCGTTAAACGAACGAGTCGAGCCATGAGCTCGTATCAAACGAGTCGAGCCAGCTCATTTGATATAGGTCAAGCTAGGCTTAGCCCATGAGCTCGTGGCTTATGGGCTGAGCCGAGCTTTGGCTCATTGCTTGTGTATTTTATTTATTTATTTATTTTCATTTTTTGTTGAATACATAATATATTATATATAAGTTTACAATTACTTGTGTAATAAATTATTAACTAATTTAATAAAATTAAGTAATGTAAAAGTAATAAATGAATTATAAGTTCAAATCTCCAATTAAATTAATGAAATTCAAATACAGAAAAAATTCTTGTAGGAGTAGATAAAACTTAAAAATTCAAAAATTAAAATTGAGTAAATAAATTAACATTTAAAAGTTTAAAACCCTCCTCTTTTTTTCGGGGCTTGAGACTGGCTGTTGACTTTAATAATTGATTTTTTTAGTAGGCGGAGTCAAAATTGTATACGAACAACTTGTTATGTGTACAATTTTTGTTTTGAAATGAAAATAGTATTTATGTAAAGACTAAAGTAAAGAAATTAAAAGTTTAAAACTAAATATCATTTACCTGACTATATGCAATTTCGACATACTTATTTTGTATGTGAAAATGAGCGCCCTGCCAACCTTTAAGACACATTAACGCTTCCAAAATATCTTCTTTGAGTCGGCTCCTTACTTTTGACAAATAATTAGATATCTCTGTTTGTTCGCCAATCCCAATAAACCAAATTCTAAAGAATCAACAAGTTCTATGTTCTTAAGTAATTCTTACTGTAATAAGAAGAAGTTCCTTGTGTATCCCTAATTTATTTTATTAGATCTAATAATTCTACTTCGTTATCTTTAAGTGTAGTGGCACATGATAATGCAGATTGTGTGTACGACTAACATTAATTCCTAATCTTACTACATATGAATTATAAATGCTTACTAACGTGCTTTCTAAATTATTATAAGTGATAGGGGTATTCAAAATCAATGCGTTACTGATTTTTGAAACAAGAAGTTTCGTAACCTTTAAATTGTAAGGTGGGTCTATTATACACATTAAGGGAAATAACATAGGTAAATCTTCATAATAATTATCATATTGAAAAAAAAGTAAATCATTTCTACATCTATGAAAAGTTTTTGCAATAATATAAAGACGTTCAAAACTAGTGAACCAGTTGGGTAGCATACGTCAGATAATGTGTGGGTTGAATCATGAAAACTTGCAAAAAAATCTTTTGACTTTAAAAACAATTTTCCAATCCTCTTCTACTAATACAGATTCATTTTCATTTCTAAGTATTCTACTCAGTTATAATGTGTTCATAATTTCCACATGATTTAAGTAATAAATATGTCTAGTTCCACATATGCCCTACATCTGTGATATATATATATATATATATATATATATATATATATATATATATATATATATATATATATATTTGCATATATACCGTATTGTAAATATAACTCTTCAAAATATTGTATTCTACTTGGTGAAATAGTTATGCAAACTAATGCATCCCTAATTCTATCAATTTGGTCTTTACTATATTTTATTCCATATTGAACAATTAAATTTAAAATATGACATACACATCTAACATGGAATAAAAATTCACCAAATTCAGGATTGAGAATTCTACATAATTGATTTACAATGGGCTTATTTATACTAGCATCATCGAATGTAAATGATCGTATTGTACTTTCACAACAATATTCTCTAACAATTTGTAGTATAGCATTATATATGTTTGTTGCATTATGAGGAAATTATATAATTTTAAAAGCAATAATTTTCTTAGTGGCAGCTTCGCCCCCGCAACGAATTGAACTATTTCAGTTCGATTTTCTTCTTTAGAATACATCCACATTGTAAGTGTGCATGTAGAACAACTAGCGGACGAACTAAATTGCAATTGACTTTGATTTGAGTCAATGAACTCATGTTTGGTCACACACTTACGTTAGTGACGGTTGAGGTGTGTATTACCTATACCCTTTTGTCATGCGAACTATTGTGCACAACATTTACATATTGATTTGAACTCTTGATTTTCATCAGTTGTGCACCTAGATGAGACCCATTTAAAATGTTCTCAACACTTTGCAACTTTCTTACCTTTTTCGAGTTTTCGCTTTCCTCTTGCATTGACAATTGAGAGGCTCAAAATCTTGGATGGTGAGAAACATGTGGTGATTAGTTTCATTGTTGTGGTGGAGATCATAGACTGATTTTGGGTGTCTATTGAGGATGGATTTTCTTAGATTGAAGAGAGAGTTTGTAGAAAGGTGAGAGAGAGGAAAGAGAGTAAATTACTGTAAATTTCTAATTAATTTGAAAATAATGTATTTATTTAAACACACTGTCAACTTATAGTGTAGGATCTAAATATCCCATAAAATAACCTTAGCCAATTAATGCATATCAATTTTACCTTGAAACATAATTGTAAGGTAAAATTTGGAAAATGAGATGTTTAATTCATTACAATAATTTATTATGAAATTATTTACAATTTATAATATAATTCATATTATTGTACTTTCTCATTTATTCGGTATTAAATTAGTTTATTATGTTAGAATTTACAATTTTGTGATATAAATTCATATTATTATTATTATTATTATTAAAAAGAAGAAAAATATTTCATCCTTTAGAAATATTATTATGAATATAACATATTAATATAATACTTAAATTATTACATTCAAAATCTAAAAAATTAGGACCCGTTCTCTTTGCTATTTTGAGTCCGTTTTGAGTTTTCGATTTTTGGAAATATCGAAAACGCGTTCACTTTGCCCATTTTCAGAAACGCATTTTCCAAAATACCAAAAAAAATATAAAGGAAACTCAAAACAATTTTATTGCGTTTTGAATATTTTGTGTTAAAAAATTCAAAACGACCAAAACACGCGTTTTGGATTTTTTTTTTTTTTTTTTTTTGTAAATGTGAGATACTTCCTTCACTTGAAGTTCTTATATTATTTTGTCATTATATATAGATCCATGTTAAGATTTTTTTTTTTTTTTTTTTGTAATTTTTTTATTTATTATTATTATTATTTTTTTAAATGTGATACACTTCCTTCACTTGAAGTTCATTATGTTATTTTGTTATTATATATAGATTCATGTTAAGATTTTTTTTTTTTTTTTTTGTAAATTATTTTTATTTTTACTTTCTGTAAAAGTGAGACACTTCCTACACTTAAAGTTTTTATGTTATTTTGTCATTATATATATAGATCAATGTTAAGTTTTTTTTTCTTGTAAATTTTTTATTTTATTTTTATTTTTGGTAAAAGTAAGACACTTACTTCATTTGAAGTTCTTATATTATTTTGCTATTATATAGATCCATGTTAAGATTTTATTTATTTATTTATTTTTGTTAATTTTTTTTTTTATTATTATTATTTTAAATGTGAGATACTTCCTTCACTTGAAGTTCTTATATTATTTTGTCATTATATATAGATCAATGTTAAGATTTTATTGATATGGGGTTAAATTTTTGTTTAACTGAAACAATATTAATGATGAATTTATTGACATAGAGAACTAACTGATTTATTAACATTAAAATTAATGCAATTCAACAAATCAACCATTTTTTACATATAAAATATCACAAAATAAATATATCAAAAAATTACAAAGTAAACACATTTTTCAGTTTTCTATTTTTTAAAACTGTTTTCCAAAATCACAAAGAGAACATATTTTCAGCAATCCCAAAACAAACAACCAAAATTCAAAACTCAAAACAAAATCCAAAACTCAAAATCCAAAATCGAAACACAAAGAGAACGGCCCCTTAGATTGTCTACTCAAATTTTATAGTTTACAATGTACATATTATGAATGTAATAATTATATGGCCTTGAATGCAAAATGTCACAACTTCATTAATTCGTTTACAAATTTTAATTCAAATTCACATCCAGTACAATATAATTACAATTACTATTATATTATGTCATGTTACATTAATGTAGATTTCTTTCTAAATTAATATTCACGTGATATTTTAAACGTACTGTTTTATTTGATTCAATATTAGAGCAATACAAAAGAATCGGAACTAATACCCTAAACCATTACCCAATACCATCTTTATTAATTAATAAAAATAATAACAATCTATTATATAACAATACTCAATGTTATAATATAATTTCATATTATTACACTCTGCTTTTTCTATGACACGACATGAAAACTTTCATACGAAGATTGAGTATTCTAATAACTTCAATAATAAACTAATTGAGTTATTAACTCCAACAAATAATGAATGATATTCATTCATACTCAAGAGAAACATTTTCTAATACGCTTATACTTTACAATAATTATTAACAAGGATCAAGGACAAACAATGCATAATATTATAATAAATTTTCTGGAACATGTATTCTCATATGGACTATTATATGACACATTTTATCGAGGAAATTCAATGCAGACAATAAAACTTTTGGAAAAAGAAAAAAATTAAAATAAGAATGTAAAGATGTTGACAAAAAATAGTGCACAAAAAAATGTTATTGTAATCAAAATATTACATTACAACTTATTATCTACATAATTTTAAAAAAATAAAAAATTATTCATATATATATATATATATATATTCTTTTTAACAAATTTTTTTTTTCCCCTTTAACAACAACTACTCTCAAAAATAGGATTAGTATTTTTTAAAAATTACGTATAGAATTCATCATATACATAAGACGTATAACGCACATGTTTAATACTAATTTCTACAAAAAGTTACTTGTAAGATGTAGAAAAATATCTTAAGCGCCTCTGTTTGGAAAAAATTTTTAATTTATAAACAAATAATTTGTTATTTTTGAGATAAAATATGTGATTGATAAGTGATTTGATAAATATATATTGCTAAAAAGTGATTTGAGAAAATATATTAAAAGCTTGTTTGGTGTAGATAATTTTTTGGGAAGATTTGAAAAAATTTGAGTTTTTGGAAAAATATATGGTTGAAAAGTGATTAAAAAATATGAAAATGATGAATCCCGTAGAAATATGTGATTGAAATTGAATTTGAAAAAAAGTTGAAAATTCTTATACAGGAGCAAACAACCTCTAATTACCAGCGACTAGGCATTGTCCCTTTGCCCCCAAAGATGGCCAACGACATCTTAACGAGTCAATAATGCACAAAATGTGAAAATAGAAGCAGCCGAAATTGACTTCTATTGGAAGGTGAGGTGAAGAACTTTAGCACGACAATTCAACTATTCTGTTGACGGTTGAAAATTTATTGCATTATTATTACTTTAAAAAGATATTGAGTAATGATTCACAATTCTGAGAAGTAGACGGACCACCCCAATATAGCTCTTGAAATAGAGTAGAAACTATGCGTGTTACGTGTGTGAGGTAGAGTATCTTTATCAACCACGACCAATCTCGCTTTCTACTGATCAATAATTCAACGTAAATATTTTTTGGAACATGAAAATAGGACATAATTGACATTACATCTTTCGATTAAATGATGAAGAAATGCACATATAGTAAAACACGTGACCCACCTCTTAATCACCTAACTCGCATTTTCATGTAAAAAAAAAAAAAAAAAAAACTCTTGATTTTTGTTCTTGTGCAATGCAAAAGGTCGTAATCAGGCTGTTTTCGTGTAATCAAATTCAAAATCTCTCTAAAAGACAATTTTATCCCTCCATTACCAAAAGTTTTCGAGAATTATCTCCCAACATAAAAAAGAACTTAACAATACAAGGAAACCAATGAAAATAATTTTCTTATACGTAAATCGGTCTTTGAATAGAAGACCAGCCCCAAAAAATTCAAGATTTTGAGTGAACAAAATAAAATGAAAAATTAGGTCAGCTTAAGGTTTAGATGAGGTGGTTCAACAAGTTCAAACTTGGTAGACACATTCATATTGAACAGATTAGTATTTGATTACATTGGTACTTCTACATGCATTTTGAAACCTTCCAAGGTAAAAGCGAGCATGAAGATGATGACACAATGCAATCTCCTGAGTTGAAATCCACTGTCCCAATTTGACTAGCTTACCAATAAAAATTCATCCTAATCATTCCCACTAATCGGATAGGAAGAACTAACTGCCTAACTACCTAGTTACAAGAAGAGAGCTACGAGCTAATAGCTATTAGGATAGGAACTAGGAACTGATCTATTCACCAGGGCGAACCATCATGAGACCAACGACATAAGGAAAATGAACTTTATTTATTATGATAGTCTCCATATCGGCAACAATGAATGGTTTATGTTCAGTGCGAAATTGTTTTAGTGCTGTGATATGGGTTGGATAACTACGATTACTATGTTCATTACGGTATTTCTGAACAAGTTCCTGGATAACAAGCCTAAAGGTTTTCTTATTGATGATAGTGATGATATTGATGTCTAACGACAGTTGATGTGCCGAACCAAGGGGTTGAAAATTTAGCGGCGAAAGAGTCAAGTAGGGACAGCAAATCTCAGTTCATAACCCTCTAACCAAAGATATAACAAAATCTAGTAGTACTCGAAAATCATTTAAATGGAAACATAGACAAGGAAAAAGGGGAATTTTGTAAATCATTAAAACTGTAAAAGAGAGACGAATCTGTCAATGGGGAGAAAACACTAAAGCCTATAAAGTAATATCCAGTAATATTATGGTCCTTAAAAATTCAGCAAACATGATTCAAATTTCATCAGTTATTAAAAAGTTCACCGGCAGGTCGAGTGCATATGTAATTCTCGGATGCCAATGTTCCAGTAGGCAAACCATTGATCTATATGAAGCTAAAATAGAAGAAAGAACTGTTAATATAGCATAGAAAGAATAGAATGCAAATGCAAATGTAAAACTAGTACTACTTTGTTGCTGACACCCACTTCTATATATGTTACCTATTCATTAGTAATATTCTGTGAAGCCAATTCTACAATGATGTCTTCTAAAGAATCATAGAGGATACCGTTAATGCTCCCAGGAAACATGTGTAAGCAACGCTATAGATGGAGCCATTGATTAATCTTGAAACGAAAACATTATTACTGATTCACACCCACCACAAAAATTCTCTCACTCCTAGCCTGTGACTGTGAGCCTGTCAACGTGCAGACGTGCAGTTTCACTCAATTTTTTACAGTCTATCCAAGTCATGGACCAGTCCCTTGTATCATTCTTTTTATCCTCAATAAACCCATCTAAGAAAATTAAGAAAAAAACAGAATATATGCATGTACGGATTTGCGTATGGATGTAAATGAGCAGGTATATGATCAGGTAAAGGTGTTCTGTATCTTCTCCCCAAATTTCTGTAATGTGAAAGCCATCAAAGGTGTCAATTCATATGCACAACAACAACGTAACCAATAATTCGTAGCCTATGGAAAAACAAGACAGACACACACATACACTGAATGTCGATAGAAAAATCAGAATCTCCATGTAAATTTGATGGCATGACAGTGAAAAATATGTTCAATGACTTCCTTTGATGTGTCTCAACATGTTTTTCTTAAGGCCCCATTTGATGCTCATTACTCGATGAAAATGAGTTTTGTAATAGTGAATATATGAAGAATGTATGGTTAAGAAAATATTGTAGGGAAACCCATTTAGTAACACCATAGACGTGATTGATAATGTTATGACCAAGGAAAAGATATAATATTTATAATCTTCTGGCTTGTTGGGTTCATAACTAAATTTAGGTGACCAAAAAGCCCCTCCTGACTAAACATAAAAAGTCACAAGATTCATACTAGCTACTAAGGAAAGAATTTCGCCGTGTCCAACAAACCTATTTAGAAACATAATTTTATAAATTCTTGAAAACTGGTGGATATACAACAAGACAACAAATTTAAGCACTATACAAACATTCTAGTTTGATACGAGGTTATCAAAGTTACCATTCTTATTCTGTCAGGAATCACTCAGCTCAATCTTCTCCTCCTAGATTCACGGGAATCCTGATTGTCTACATTTGAAACGACCCTGGACAAAACTCTTCTTCTGCGGGTAGTTGAAGAAGAAGGTACCGTCGTCATTGCCGGGATATGTTCAACAGTACTAGGATCCCTTGTTTGGGAAGATGAAATAGCTGCACTTGAATCTAGAGCCTGATGATGGTCTGATTGTATGACAGCAGAATCACTAGTAAGAGGATTATTCCCAATATCAACAGATGAACCCATGTTGTCACTCAATAAATACCCGTTGCTCATAACTGTTTCAAGGTTCTCAACTAACCTTTCAGCATTCTCAAATAACCTTTCAGCAGAAGAAAGTGAAGCAGCACTTTCGGATAATACTCTTGAAACCCGCTGGACCCTGAGGCGGCGGCGACGCCGCCCTGCTGCCTCTCCAGTTTGCACCTCTGGAGGATCAGAATCAGTTTGATCCCCCATTGCACCAATACCAATACTAATCCTAATTCGCCTCAACGCTTCCGCGACTGGAACATGAGATAAACCATTTGTCACTTGCTTCTGCCTTGCACTCTCAACTCTCCGAGCTTTGGGCCTCGGCGGTATTCTCAAGCCGGATTCCAACTCGGCTGCACGTTCACTCTCCCAACCACTCCCGTAAACAGGAGTAACAGTACTATCAGATACCTCTCCCTTACAAACTGGACATTCCTTGGAAGTTGAATCAATATATGACACTTGATAAAAGCAAACCCAGCAAAACAAGTGACCGCAGCAAGTCAGGACAGGTTCCCTTGCCACTTCCAGGCATATATTACAATCGTAAAAGCTCCCTCCTCCTTCCTTATCAACCTTCTTAACATCAGTATCCATCTCCAGAGCCTTTGCGACCAAATGGGAACTACCCCTTTTACAACCTTTTCCTCTATCAGTAGCACTCCTTTCTATAACATCCAGAGGCAGATCACCTCTCTCCCCATCCACATTAACTACGTGTTCACCTGAAAAGTCACTTATCTCCACGAAATTATGGAATTGGCGCCGCCTCTGGCGCTGTCTAGCACGAGCAGTGAGAGCTTCAAGCTGTCGAATCCTCTCCTCTATCCTGCTATGGTTAGTTTCAAACTCATTCAACATAGATCCAAATCTCGCATCTGAATTCACAGGTGGGTCCAAGGGTTCTTGGTTCAAATCAAGATCCGCCAAATTATCCCCCATCAAATTGTTATCATCCATCACATGAACAACACCTCAAATAATAAATTAACCAAATTAGTGGTCAGAAACCGATTGTATCTTGAAATAATCAAAACAGAGATCTAGAAACCGAGAACCGGTAAAAATCTAATCTTTATGCGGCAAAATCTGTGAATGAAGAAAAGCAGAGAATTTTCCAATTCCACGTAAAAAGGAAATAGAGATGCAAGATTATGAACATGAACCTGCATAAAAATCAACGGATTTTATAGGACATACGGCGCTGCTCCAGGGTTACGCTTTTCTATTTTCTCTTCTGATCATTTCGAGAGCAGAAATAATTGGAGTTGACTGACGACCTTATATACATAGGGGTGGTAATGGGCCAGCTGACATACGAAGTTGAAACGAATCGAACAGTCGATAGCTTCTTATCACGCTCCTAACATTTTAGCCATGGTGATCTGAATATTGACTCGATAAAAGCATTGGGTAATCCGATATTACTTGAACATTCGCTGAATGTATATAAAATTATTTAAAAAATATCAAAAAATAAAATTTTTTTTCTTGATACAAATTTGTATAATATTGAATTTCTACTGAAAATTATATTTTTCCCATTTCCTTCATGTGCAAATATTTTGTAAATTATCAACTTTAATTTAACAGATGTAACTAGGCCTAGGCAAAAGAACCGGAATCAGCGATTCGATTCGGTTTGGTTTCGATTCGGTCCCAATTTGGTTTGGTTCTATCCAGAATCAAGAACCAGAACAAAACACTATTTTCTTATTTTTTTAAATATAAATTTGAAAAAAAAAAAATTAAAATAAATCATAAATTTTTAATCTTAATGCATGTTATCCAGTCCATTACTCAATATCAATTACCCAACAACTATTAGGGATGGCAACGGGGCGGTGCAGGTCGGGTCGGCGTGCTCCACACCCCACCCCGTCTTGGATAATTTGCCTCGTATCCACCCCGTGCCCCGCTTAAAGGCGGGACAGGTCAAAGCGGGATGAGTTGCGGGGCAGGGCGGGTGACAAATCACCCAATTTAGTGAACCATTTATATTAACGGGATGTGGTGAGTTTCATAAAATTAAACCATTTTGAATTAAAACCAAATCACGAGCTCACGCACACACAAAAGGGTCCCTACTTAGTGGAAAAATTGGTGTATGAATAAAATTGATTGATGAAAGTAATTAGCCATCTACATTGCAGTTTTTCTTACTGCAACTAACAATGTTAGATTAGAGAGATACATATAATAAATTACACTACACTAGATAAGACAGAATTATTTTCTTTAGGAGATTGACTTATATTCTTTGATCTTTCTTGCCTGTTTTATGCTTCCATAATTCATTTTTATATTCAAAGTCATTACATTGAATGAACAATTTTGTCTTGCCATTCACTAAAAATAGAGGAAATGCAGAATAAAATAAAGATTGAGAATAAAAATAGTGAAGGATCCGTTGATTTCCACACGGCATTGATTTGTTAATTAGTCAAGCATACCTCATTTTTTTAAAAACTGGAGAGCAGGGCGGGGCTGGGGAAAACCGTCCCTTCCCCGTTTAGATCGAGGCAGAGATTTTTTGCCCCATATCCGCCCCACGGATTCATTTATGCGGGGCGGTTCTGCCCCTAATGGGGGCGGGACTCCGCGGGTCACGATTTTCACAGTTCGTTTTGCCATCCCTAACAAATATTAACTCATTCAACATTACAATAACTATAAGCAAAACAAGTAATAAAAAAAATCATAGATTAAAAATCATTTTTCTTTCACTACTTCTGTCGTTCAGTTTCAAATCTTCAGCTGTCAAGTTTTTTAAGAATCGAAAAACAATAAATCTTCAGTCTTCATCTTACAATTAATTGTTATCTTGTTTTCAGGAATTTACTGGACTTATGCTACTGTTCCTTGAAAATGTGGAGAATTAAGAGCCGAAATTGAAGTTTTTTTTTAGAAGAGGACAAACACACGGATGAGGAGATATGTTACTGTCTGAATGGAGTGAATATGTTGATGTCAAGGATTTTGAGTGTTGTATTCGCATTTTGATCAAGGTCGATGACCTTACCGTCTTACGACTTTTACCAGTCGAAATCTACCATGGCTTATTCGCTTAAGTTTGAAAATTGTAGTTTAGGAAATGGGAACCAGAACCAAAAGAACCGAACGGTTCGATTCCGGTTCGGTTCTTCTCTTACAAAAAGAACCATCAATTCTTGGTTCGGTTCGGTTCTCTAGGAACTAGAACCATATGGAACCACGTCTATACCTACATGTAACTGGTTAGCTAAAAATAATTTTTCTATAAATGAAAAATTCATAAAGTATTATTTTAATATTAAAATATTTAACAACATAATTTCTACATCGTGAGAACATTTTGATTAGCACAATAAAGCTAACCTACATAGATTTTTTTTTAAAATTATCTAAGATTAACTGTGCAATAATTCATTGAATATAGACATCCTGCGTATTTGTGATCAAAATATTGATATCCCAAAACACCACAGCCGCCACCACCAACAACACCACTACTAGGGGTGAACGGGGTCTGGTTTGGACGGTTTGGAACATATTTTCAAACCAAACATTTTTAAGCAGTTTGACATTTTACCAAACCAAACCATTCCATTTTACAAACTAAACCATTTTTTGCGTTTGGTCGGTTTTAATCAATGGTTTACCTATCCACATAATATATCATATTTTAGATGTCAAATTAATTCGTATTTCTCAGTATATAAAGTTAAAATAAGTTAATATAAGCTAATATATGGTAACATTCTTTGATTCTTTGTTTACCTTGTTACCATTGCAGATGATAATATAGCACTAAATGCACCAGTCACATATACATCTAATTGTAATTGATTATTATTCATAAAGTACATTATACTATTAACAACAATTGATTGGCGTCTGATTGATGAATTAAAATTCTGACGTACTGGAATAGAGCATTTGGGGGGAGGGGGGGCTCATATAAAATTTCAAGTATAATATGAAGTTGAGAATGCTGATTTTATTTTCTATTTACCTTTTTTCTTGCCAATGATTTTTGAGTATCTTCCTAATGTAGGTTATTTGAGGTTATAGTAAATGGGATTGAGCAGCTTCTTCGATTGAGTAGTTTCTGGATTTTTTTGCATGAAATTGATCATCATACTGATCCATAAAAGTCATTAGTTAGTAAGAAAATAGTAATAGATGTCATAACTAATTCGTCTCTTGGTCCGATAATGAAACTTCTTTCTTAGACTATAAAGACCATCCTCGAGGTATCAATTACTCTTAACAATGTCCTCATTAAGGAGATGAGTTTTCAAGAGTTCTCATCTTACCTAAATTGCATCATTCATCTCTTACGAAAGTTGAGTAGGAAGGGAATTTGTGATTCAGAAGGCTTACAAAACTTTGTGAAAATCCTTTATCGGGAGATTAAGGTCGTTAAATAATTACTTGGGATTCCAGGGATTTCAAAGGAAATTCATGTTAGCTGACTACTGAAATTTATTCCCATGTAAAGAAGAAACAAAATCCCCAACTTCAAACACTAGTAGTCTTTTCTGAGATCATCACAATACAATAAAAATGAGAAAATATATAAACGAGAATTTTATTTTATTAGTTAAATTTGACTTTCTTTGGTAAAAAGTAAATTCAAATTAATAAAATTAATCTTTTAATTAAAAAATTAAAAACAGTTTGGTTCGATTTTTTGCGATTTTTGAAAATCAAAACCTAAACCAAACCATTTTGAAACGATTTGGTTCGATTTGAGGAAAATAAAACCACGGGTCCATGCGGTTTCAAACCAATGAATTGGGTTTGATTTGTGGTTTCACGATTTTTTTGTGCAGCCCTAACCACCACCACTGTGTGCAACTCTGCGGTGGTAGTGGTTGTGGTGTTTTGGGTATTACCGGTTGTAGCTGGGTATGGTGGTGCTAAGTGGGGGAGATGAAATAATTTGTAACAAATAGTGACAATCAATTCATTACAGGTCACAAACAGTCATATTTTTTATAGACATGGTCACAAAAGTCACGGTTCATGTAGACCCTTTCACACTTAACATGAAATTGGTCATGAATAGTCACAATTCATATAGATATGCACGACATTGTGGTACATGTGGTGTTTTGAGTAGATCTGGTTGTGGTTTGGTATAGCGGGGTTAAGCAAGGGAGATGAAATAATTGGTCACGAATAATCACAGTTCACACAGATTTTGTCACAATCAATGCATTACGGGTCATAAACAGTCATTATTTCACAGGTCTAGTCACAAACAATCACATCTCATATAGATCTGATCATACTTAAAATGAAATTGATCACAAAAATAGCCACAATTCATATAGATCTGGTCACAATTCTTGCATTGCAGGTCACATATAGTCATAGTTTTCATTGACCCGATCATAAACAGTTAAAACTTTTACATACCTTTTCATACTTGACATATAATTGATCAAAAATCAACAAAATTGGTCACAATCAATTCATTACGAGCCACGGACAATCACAATGTTCATAGATGTGGTTCATAAAATACCGCATCTTAGATCCACCACCACCACCACCACCACCACTGTCACGACCTGAACAACCGCCTACACAATAGATCACCACCACCACCTACATCAATCACACCCACCCACCCATCTGTAGCAATGTCCTCCATCTAGCCATTGTTTGTAGCAACCTCCTTGTCGATGAGTACGTGTGATTGTTGTGCCTGTCGCCGGAGCCCGGTATCGAATATGAAATGCCAACTTGCTCTGGTTAATTGATTTGGAAAATGAATTGCAAGATTAATTACAGGTTGTGTTGGTGTGGTGGAGGTGGGGTTTTATATATAAAGTCATATTACCGGATTTTATTCTTATATCTAAGTATTAGCTCACATCTCGAATTATGAAAACACCATGATATCATGAATAAGTGATAAACTCAATCACGCATTAAAAAAATAAAATCAACAGGCGCAACGAAAGTGCAAAACTAGAATTAAAGAATTAAAAGCGTAAAACTAAGTTACATCGAATTTTCCAACTATTAAATTAATCGTTCATCAATAAACAAATAAATATGTAAAAATATAAATAATTATGCATATTGAATTTATCAAATTAATAAAAGAAAGGAAGTCTTGCACAAAAAATTCACTCCCCGTTGATAATCCTAAACCCCCAAGTCTATGCCTTCAATTTTGTCCAAGAATTTGATATTAACAACATGGAGTAATGATATTTTTAAGCTCTATAAAGGTCCCCAATTTCTTGAGGCATATGGTAAACAAAAATCCAGATCATGTTATACATTAGTACAAAACTTTGAACAACACAATAAAAATAGTTATAGTTATCTCATGCTAGACTTTTGGGTGTGTGTGAATAGCCAAGGTCAAATTCATTCTGATGCAAAAGTAAACTCAACATTGTGTAGCTTATTATGCAAAATCAATCTCAAATCCCATGTGGTCAACCTATGAAGTCCTAATGATTTTCCTTACATCGCTCATGGATGATCACAACTTATTGCTTTTCTCTCAAATCCCGAGATTTTCATCTATAGTGGTCTCTAAAAATTTTTCATTGCATTTTTCCTCACAAGATAGTCAGAATTTTGAAATATGCATGCACAATAGATCAATGGTAAACAATCCTCAATTCTACACCTCTAATCTCATAGTTTCATCCAAACAAGGCTTCTACCATGCATTTTTTTCTTTTTATGGACGACTTTTTCTTTTCATTGTCCCTGTCTTTATAATCTTCGTGCAATACTTTTATCATTTGCTTTCTATGTGACCCCTTTAGCGAGTTTTGGGTAGGTGACTCCTAAGCCAGAAGACTTTAGGGCACCAGATTCAGAGAACCCCACAAACTTATTTACCCGAGTCACAAAGGCGACAAAGAAAAGTTAAAGATGTATGATTGTCTTATGTGTAAGTCCACTCTCCCTACTTACTTTCTAATTGACCCATATAACCAACTTTGGACTGATAGCTCCGAACTCAGTTGAGTTTAGGATACCAGGTTTCAACACCCTTACAAGCTTACTTGCTCAAGTTAAAAAGGCTTTGAAGAGTAGAATAAGACTTTTAGCATTTTTCTGTTTTTATGTTAGAGTTGGTTTATACCCGTTGACCAAACTATTTCAATCAAAAAATGCAAAACCAAGAACCATCGGACCCTCAACCCGTCAATGCATTCACAAACTAATCATTCCACCCCAAACTGCTTCTTGAGCTGTTTGGTTCTAAATTTGGGTCGAAATGTCTAAAGATCTAAGTTTCGAGATTATAAAGTCATTCCTATGTTTATGCAACATGAAAATGTCAACAAAAAATCATGTGTTTATGTTATTCATTGTTCAAGCTAAAGTATAAAATTGATCCAAATTATGTCTTAGGCAATAAACATGTCAACAAAAAATTTCAAAAATTTCATTTTTTTATCCCAAATAATCGAATGAGTGTAAAACATGAACGAGATCCCACCCTCAAACTAGAAGTATACATTTCCCTCAATGTATGTCGAAAAGATATGATCAAATAAACAAATGACATAAGAGAGGGGTAGAAGTACTTCCTTGGTTTGGAGATGCAATGCAATCACTTGAAGCTTTCTTTTGATACCATTTGGATGATTTCAACTTGTTCCAAGTTTGGTTTAATGTGTCACAAGTGTTGTGTTCCTCGTAAATAAGAGATAAGTAAAATTAGAGCACATCAATTCCATTAAAAAAATCAGATAAAAAACACAACTACAACCCCCAAACTAAAGATATATCGTAAATCTGAATTTTTAAACATTGTTGACCACCCATATTCAGGCTCTAACATCACCATGAAAAATCAGAATTTCCCGAGCCATCATCTGACACGTGAAAGTACATAACATGGTCTATAATATATCAAAAATTCAGATAATTTGGAGTTCAATAGGGTTGTGTAATGATGTGACAAAGTGGTTACTGGAGGCTGGAAATTAATGTACATTGCTTGCAGTGACATTGATATGGTGCCTAAGTGTGCTTGACATTCCAAATCCAAGTTTTGCGCAATGTGTTGATGCAACTCATGAATGAATAGCTCAAAATTAGTGCTAAGCATGAATTGAAGATGGAAGTTCAAAAAGTTTTGCTAAAATTCAAGGTAAATCTCTCCTAGACATTTCATCTAACACATTTAATGTGCACAAAATAAAACATGTTGAAATCATAGAGTTTGAAGCTTGGAGTTATCCCAAATTTTGAACATATATTTCACAATCAACTCAACATATAATTCTACCCTATTCCACAACTCAACAATCCATAAAATCCAAAGATCCATGAAAGAAAGAAAATTCCAAAAATTTGCAATTTGCAAAGTAATGAAGAGAGTCATAACTTAATGGCGAGATTTGAATATGATGCGAATTTCTTTGATGATCAATTCCATGTGAATGCATTTTAACTAGGTGATATGATGAGTTTGGGTGAATTTGGGGAGAGAAAACGAAGTTGAATGTTATGAATCTGTGAGAATACCTGTTGTATATTAAATGATGTTGGAATTTTACCCCAAATAATAGCGCGGCCACCCAGAAAAAATTCTGGTGGCCGCATGGTTGGAAACTGTAGGTTCTGCATATTTTATTGCATTGATGTGGCCACCACATTGTTTGGAAGTTGCCTTGCGGTTCACCGATTGAAAATTTTTTTTTATTCAATTTTGAATTTCAAACTCAAATTCTCGACTCCAAAACACCTTGTTATCAATGTACTCACTCACCTATGTTTGATCCTTGTGATGAACTAAAGTTTCATGCATGAGTTTTTTATTTAACAATTAAATCCAAATATGCAATGGAGACTAAAAATTCAATGGAATGAACATGCTTTTGAATATCAAAATGTTCCAACTTATGCTTCCACACTTTTAAGCCAAATTTCAATGATGATTATGATGCTAGAACTCTATCAAGGAACATGCACTTATCAACTACCAAATGTAGTGCAACAAATATCATGCTAAAGTGATAACTCAACCATGAAAATATGAAACTAAACATGCAAATAAATCCTAAAGCTAAACATAAAGCAAAATAAATAAAAATGATGGGAAATTGGGTTGTGATGCGAACCCCTTCGGTGCGTTGACCGAAAATTCCCACAACAATTTTAATACCAACCCAAGAAAGCTAAAGTGGTAAATAAATGGATAAACACCTTAACCCAAGTTTAAATCTAACCCAAAATTCAAGGATTAACAAACCCTAGCCCAATGGAGAGATTAAAACAAATTCCAAGGTGGCGGAAAAATAAGCAACAACACAAGAATAATAATACTCAAGCAAAGTTGATTAACTTCCAAGAAGATAACAAGATCAAAGAGGTTTAACCTTACCTCAAGAAGGGGGTCTTCAAGACCTAGTTCTCAAGAGCAATTTTCTTAACATCCAAAGTTCTTAAAAATGAACAAGAAATGTGAATATAATGTTCAAAATGGGAAAAATGTGCAATTTCGATATTTACAAGAAAAATCTCGTTTTTGTGGAAATTGCAAGAAAAACCCCGTTTTTTTGTAAAATGAAGTGTTTCGGTCGACTGAATTGGTCGACCGAACTTATTTCGGTCGATCACTGGGTCGACCGAAACTGGACTTTCGATCGACCGCCACTCAGCCGAAAACGCCTGAGGCTGGAACAAAATTTCTCTGCAGACTTTCGGTCGACCGGAATGATTTTCGGTCGACCGAAATTGGCTGATTCCAATTTCTTCTTCTTTTTGGCTCCAACTTGATTCTCGGCTTCTTTTCTTGATTTATTCACATTGTTTAGCCTCGAATCTTGAACCTCTTCAACTTCGGATCTCGTCATGGGTCCCACGGACACGTGCATCGAGGTTTGACTTTCCCGATTCTCATCATCCCCTCCCTCTTGAAAAGGATTCGACCTCGACTCATGCTTGAATGCACTGTCGTGAAACTCCTTGAACTTTGATCTTGCAACATTGTGTACCACAGGTTCATGCAATGAAGTTGGACCTTCGCGATTCTCATCATCTCCTCCTTCTCGAAAGAGATTCGACCACGAATCGGCACCTACAATAAAAATAGAAAATTCAGACACAATAAATGGAACTGAAATTTCATACTCACCGTGCAAAATCAATTTGTAGACGCTGCCAAGAGTTTGGGATGCGCCAACACCACAGAGTAGTAGTTTGGATTTTATTTGATCGGGGGGTCGCTCCTTCCACGAATGGGAACACATCCGGCCGCCTGGATCAAACGGAATATGTTTCCCACCATGGTTGGCATCGGAAGCACATTGCATTCCAATTTCCCTAAATGGAAGCTCGAGCCTCCTGCAAAGGGGCTTAACCAAAGGTGCATTCTCGTGCCCACCTAAACCAACTCTTTCTTCGATAAACATGTGCATAAAGTTCAACAGAGTTAATAGGATAAAGTCACAAGCATCTTTAAGTGGAGAAAACTTGCTAATATGATGAACAATTAGATTATAAACAAATTTAACAACTACAAAATTAGCACCAATTTCGTGCAATGCACAACTTCTTGAAAGAAAATATTAGCTATGTTGATGACCTTGTTGGTTTCGTTATATGCAATCAAATGCGACGTTTTAATACTCCTACCAACAATCACAAAAATAACATCATTTTCTTTCTTTATTCCAAGTAAACCCACTATAAAATTCATAGAAATAGAAGTCCAAGGTTTACTCAGGATGGGCAAATATGCATGGAATTCTTGGGGCAAAAACTTGAGTTTAGCCAGTTTGCAAGTTCGGCATTTACTACAAGTGCAAACATGTTCAACACCAAGCTTCAAAGTAGGCCAATAAGATTGATCGCATAATACCCCTAAGACCCCGTTGATTTTAAATCGCCCCATCAAACAACTATCATGTGCCTCTCCCATTAACAATTTGCACATGGCACATTTAAAAAGAAACAATCCAATTTTTCAAAACAAATAATTATCATGCCCATAGAATTCATCAAAATATCGCTCACAACATGATTCATAAATGTTTAATAAATTTGGATTATTAACATGCATGCCCTTAACATGTTCAAAATAAAATGAGGGGGCATCAAGAAATGTTAGAAGTGAAGTCCTATTATCACCAAGACATCTCAATAAATTTCTCCTATGGACTCCCCTAGCTAGCAATTTCTTTAGAGAGCAAATATGCACGTCAAGCATATTTTCACAAAATAAGGATTCAACATGCCCATGAAATGTACTATATGCAACACTTTCACACAAGGATTTGGTACTTATGCAATTGGGCACATGCAAAAAGTTGCATTTACAAATTAAGCACTCATCATGACAATGATTCCTGCCACATGTGACATTTTCCATCCATTTGGAAGCTACACCGGTTCCTCTTCCTATCATGATTCACATTTCGCTCACATTGCCAAGGTCTCCCCAAAATTATGTGAGTAGTGTGTATGAGAACCACATCACATAATATTTGATCACTATAAGTACCAATGTGAAAAGTAAGAAGAACTTGTTCACTTACCCTCACCTCCCCATAGTCATTCAACCTTTGCAATATATAAGGATTAGGATGCTTCATAACCGGTAACCTCAATTTCTCAACTCTACTAGCACTCACCAAATTAGTGTCAATCTCCCCATCTATCATGAGACTACATGGTTTATCACTCACTAGGCACCTAGTGTAGAAATTATCCTTCCCATGTTCCTCCACCTCATTAATATGGGCCATAGATTGTGGTGGCCTAGGATTTATCTCCAACACTTCCTTCTCATTATCACCCCTCCTATGGAATGATGGGCTTTTCATTTTTGCCTTATCAATAATATCATCAATTCCATCTCCACTCCTATCTACCCATTCTCTTCTCCTCCTATTCATACTCCATTCTTCTTCCACTTCTTCACTTCTACCCATTCTATGGAGTGATGAATTTTGCATTCTCGCACTATCAATATTTTCATCAACTCCATTTCTCCTACCTTCTAACCCATCTCTTCTTTTCCTATTCAAACTCCCATTTTGTTCACCATCCCCATTATTTCTCAAAACATCCCCACATTCACCCCTAACTTCTTTTCTATTCAAACTCCCACTTTGTTTTCTACCTTCATCCCTATACACAATGTTCCCACATTTATCCCTCAACCTTCTCCTACCATCCCATTTTTCTTCACCACTACTAGTTGATGTACTATCCCCTCTTGTTCCTAAATTTTCCAACTCACCCCCACTTTTCTCCATTTGTCTAGCCATGGTGGTTGAAAGATTTTTCAACAAGTACTTCAAATCTTGAGTTTGAGAATTGAAAATGGACATGGTGTGCAAGTGTGAAAGTGTTCTCACAAGAAAATATTTCTCTCGTGTTTCACTCAAATTTGGCTTTTACCCTCTATTGAGCTCACTACTCTTGCCTTTTTTCACTCAAAATCTCTTTTCTCAAGTTCTCCAAGGAAGGTAATCAACTAAACCACATAGTATAATTCTTCTAGAGTTAAAGAAATCACCAACAAGGAAGAAGGAATTTTAGAACAAGTAGACACAAATAGCAAGTAGAATTTATGTGCTTGATATACTCAAAAGGAACAATATTTATGTGGGATAAGATGCTAGGATCACAATTTCAACAACGAGATTGAATAACCACAAGTATTAGACAAGGTATATATGTAGAGCAAATAAGCACAAGAGTGTAAATTTCAATGAAGCAATTTAGCAAACACTTTGTACTCAATATTGAAGTGGCCTTGAATGTGTATTATGTGGATATATGAATAAATCCCCCAACAACTCAAATGTAGTAAGGAATGAATGATCAACAATTTCCCAATGTATGGAGCAAGTGATATATGGAATAAAATGTTGATAACACAATCTCAATTATGGGAATTGGATAGCCCCAAGTAATTAGCAATATATGGGTATCGAACAATAAAGCACCAAGGGAGTATTTTTCTTTGGGACAATTTATCAAACACTTTGAATACACAATTTGAAAGTGTAGGTTTTGTAGTGAATGAATATGGAATTCCCCCAACAAACTCACAATCAATCTACCCAATACATAGAATCAACAAATACACATGGGTATATAAATTTTCCCCAAATTTCCTCAATTTTCGGATTTTTTTTTTTTTTTTTTCACAATGACAAGAACAACAACAAGAAACTAAAGATAGGTTTACCAAATTAGAGCCAAGCTCTGATACCAAATGATGCGAACCCCTTCGGTGCGTTGACCGAAAATTTCCACAACAATTTTAATACCAACCCAAGAAAGCTAAAGTGGTAAATAAATGGATAAACACCTTAACCCAAGTTTAAATCTAACCCAAAATTCAAGGATTAACAAACCCTAGCCCAATGGAGAGATTAAAACAAATTCCAAGGTGGCGGAAAAATAAACAACAACACAAGAATAATAATACTCAAGCAAAGTTGATTAACTTCCAAGAAGATAACAAGATCAAAGAGGTTTAACCTTACCTCAAGAAGGGGGTCTTCAAGACCTAGCTCTCAAGAGCAATTTTCTTAACATCCAAAGTTCTTACAAATGAACAAGAAATGTGAATATAATGTACAAAATGGGAAAAATGTGCAATTTCGGTATTTACAAGAAAAACCCTGTTTTTGTGGAAATTGCAAGAAAAATCCCGTTTTTTTGTAAAATGAAGTGTTTCGGTCGACCGAACTTATTTCAGTCGATCACTGGGTCGACCGAAACTGGACTTTCGATCGACCGCCACTCAACCGAAAACGCCTGAGGCTGGAACAAAATTTCTCTGCAGACTTTCGGTCGACCGGAATGATTTTCGGTCGACCGAAATTGGCTGATTCCAATTTCTTCTTCTTTTTGGCTCCAACTTGATTCTCGGCTTCTTTTCTTGATTTATTCACATTGTTTAGCCTCGAATCTTGAACCTCTTCAACTTCGGATCTCGTCATGGGTCCCACGGGCACGTGCATCGAGGTTTGACTTTCCCGATTCTCATCAAGTTGTCTCCCAACAAGTGCTCCATTTATAGTCTAAAACCCGAATTTTTACTTTGATTGTTCACGGAACTCTGAATAAGGCTTTCGATGACCTTCTTTGTTTGTACCTATTGAATTTGCTTCAATTTGGATTTAGACACAGAAATATTACGTTGCCCATGTTGTATATGTCGACATCTCCACTCGATTCAAACTTCAATATGTAGATTTCAATTACCTCGTCGATGCCAATGACGAAATCAATTATGAAGTTAGAGGGTTGCATGATGAAGTTGACATCTTTGTTTGTCTGCTCTTTTATGAGCAACTCATCTTTCTTCAATTGAACTTCATTTTTTATTGAAGCTTCCTCGAGCTTGATGTCCAGAATTTGAATTATTGACATTGGACAATGACCTCTTCGTGGCAACTATTTTCCTCTGGTTGATCCAAAATCTTGGGTTGCTCTTCTTTTTCTTCAACAATTTCAACCAATTTTTCTGGTTCTTCTGATCTTTCCACCTGAATTTCTGGGAACTACTCCATTAGATTTCTCCATTCCATCATGTCTACCTGTTGATTATGAAACATTTCTTGTTGATTTTTTAACAACTGTAATAACAAATCTCTGGTTGGATCACTTTGCGACTGTTGCTGTTGGAGTACTTATGAGCGTTGGATATTTTGATTATTTGACAATGAGAAATCTGGATGCTCGTTCCAGTACGGATTATAAGTTTTAGAATATGAACCCCCACTACTTTTGATTATCTTCCCAATAATTAACCTGATCCATATCTGACTGAGTCTGATGTGTAAAAGGAAAATCTTGTATGGCGTGATTTTCAAAGTAGAAGTCACAAATCAAATAGGTATGCACTGCATTTCATGCACTGGCTGTTTACCCAAATTGTCTGCTTTTTCCGTTATAGCATCTAAATACGCATGAAGCTTGGCATACAATGTTGTTTGACAAGAGTGCCAATGATAACCGTTTGCTCCAATCTTGCCGTGGTTCCTCCAATTTTCTGCAAGTCCATTCAAATCCTGAAAAGGAAACACTTCACAGCTTTTAAGAGTTCTCAAGAATAAAAACAAGAAATAAAATAAAAGATAAAAAATAAAAATAAAAATATAGAAAAAGTTCAAACTAAAGCAAAAACTAATTGGTATCAATATTAATTAATAATCCTTGGCAACGGCGCCAAAATCTTGATGTGCTAAATCATAAGTGTACGATGTCGAATCCAAGTAATAAAATGGACTTTTTGAGTCCGAGTTATCGTTCCCACGAGGATTGTATTTAAGTATCGAAATTGTGTTAGTTCTCGCCTTATTTGAACGGTAGACTTTGGATGTTTGAATTGAACTGAATTATTAAACTAAAAAGCAAAAGAAAAGAAAAGACATTTAAATATTCTAAATTGATGTTTGTAAGTCAATACTCTTAATTCCAATTGTTAAGTTTTATTCATATCTATGTGCTCGATCAAATTCATTGATGCATATGAAATTTTCCTCTCGGGTTCAAATCAATTCTACCTAATTAGTCAATCGTGTTTCTAGACAGCGGTCATAATGATTAGTTGCATGGAACACAAGAATTCATGTAGCGATCGTAATAACAATAAACTTATATCTCTATCGTTGTTGAATTACTGGATTTTATTCCTAAATCTAAGTGTTAGCTCACCTCTTAGATTATAAAAACACCCATGATATCATGAATAAGTTATCAATTCATTCACGCATTAAAGATAAAATAAAATCAACACATGCAACAAAAGTGCAAAACTAGAATTAAAGAATTAAAAGCGTAAAACTAAGTTAAATCGAATATCCCAACTATTAAATTAATCGTTCATCAATAAATAAAAAAAATAAGCAGAAATATAAGTAACTACGCATATTGAGTTTATCAAATTAATAATAAAAAAAGGAAGTCTTGTACCAAGAATTCGCTCCCCGTTGATAATCTTCAACCCCCAGCTTTTGCGTTTAATTTCCTCCAAAGAATTAAATGTTAAGAACGTGGAGTAATAATGTTTTTAAGCTCTGCAAAGGTCCCAATTTCGTGCATAAGAGGCTGTATATGTGTGTGTAGGGGGGGAGAAGAGACCTCTAGAAAACAAGGAAGCAAATCAGGTTAAAATTCGTCCACGGGCCTGGGCCGGAAAGCTGCGCGGTCACGCAGGTTTAATTGTGGTGGTCGCGCAGTTATGTGAAAAGTGGTTCTATTAATTTGAAAATTCTCACACGGCCACCAGGTTGATAAGTCATGGCCTCGCAGTTGTAACTTTTCTGGGCGATTTCATCTTTTCCCTTGCGTCTAAGTAGGTCCCTAAGCTTTATTTACACGTGAGCCATTCATCCTCTAATTGTAATAATTCAATCCTCGAACTTCCAAACTCTTCAAATCTTCTTTCAAACTTCAATCCATCTTGAATTAGGCCCTCGAACTTTTGTTTCTTCAACTTAGCTCTCATTGGAAATCCTGATTGATGACATAACATCCATTTTTCCTCTTTTTAGCTCCAATTAGCTTCCAAATGTTCATTATTTGCTTCAATTTCTTTGTTCACTTGATTTTAGGGTATTTTCTGCAATGTTAACGAATAACAAATAAATAAATAGTATTTATTCTAAAACAACAACACATTCTCCTAGTTTAGACATATAAATAAGTATATAAAATACACTTATCACTCTACCTGCTAAATTCTGAACCCTAGGGATATTTGAATTTTGATCTAAAATGTGTAGTATTTCTCAATCACAATACAATCCACTAAAAAATATTTGGTAGCTACACAAATGCAAGACAATAGTCACCAATTCAAATACACAATAATAAGTAACCCAAGATTAATGAACAAACATTTAAATTTATTAAGTGAAAAGAAGCTAGAATCAATCATCCAAACACAATAGAACTTAGCTTCATAATCAAATAACAAAACTTATGATTTAATGAAGTCATTTCAATAATAGGTTAAATACAAATACAAAAGATTGCAAACAATAAATGAAGAAACAATCCCTCCAAGTAGATATTTGATTTTAATACTTCAATGTTTCTTCACCTTGTTTTGACTTTCTCTCTCTTCAATCAATATCTTCAACCACCACAACAAAAAGTGATAAATGCTACTAAATGCTCAAGGTTTTTAGAGAAAATTTTACCAAAAAAAAAAAAAAAAAACTCAAAAATAACAATAAAATCAACAACCCTAACAAAAGACTAAGGGGGGGGGGGGTATTTATGCAAAAGTGATTTTAACCTAAAAATATCCCCAAAAGCCTTAAAAAACGAGAGAATCGATAAAACATCGAGATACACAGGTCGAATAAAAAAGGCCCAAATATTTTTTAAATTTATGAAGTTTTGCGATCGTAACCAGGTCCTTTCCCTTTCTAAGGTGATAAATTTGGTCCCTAAATTTTTGAATTTCTTTCATATTAGTCCTATCTAAGTTTCGCTCAAAGTCCTTCAACTTTTGGAAATGTGCAACTTTGTCCCTTTGAAATTGAATGACTGGTACTTGACTTCTGAAAATTGATGTCCTGATCTCCAAAAACCCTAGATTTTGCATGATGTGACCCTCTATTGTGACTTTCACCTCAAACTTGAGTGTTAACTGATAAGTGCATTTTATGCACTTATTTACGTGCTTAAATTAGGACTTTATATAGTTATTTGAGAATAATGGCTACTAATTTATCCATCATTTGTATCTATTTCAGTTTTATTTCGAAATCAAGAGAATGGAGCAATTAGAGGAAAGAATGAGCAAAAAGGGAGAAAATTGAACAAAAATTGAGCAAAGCAAGAGTGCTGGACGCAGGACATAGCTAAAAAAGGAGCATCGTGGAAGAAAAGAGGAAATCAAAGATTTTCAAAAGTATAAGGATCAAATTGTTCAAATCAGAAGATGGGGACTTGAGGAGAAATAAAGGATGAGGACCAAGTTGCAGAATTTAAAAGATAAAAATTGCATCTGAAATTTTAACCGTGCGGCCGCACGGTTAAATAAGGCATGCGGCCGCACGAGGTGAAAAACAGGCGACTGAAAGTTGGCTTTTCGAGGCTGCGACCGCACACATTTGAACCATGCGGCCGCACGGTAGTATCGACTGGGCCACTGGTGGGCTTTTCACGCGAATTCTGACTTAATTCACCCCTTTTCGCCTAGGTCAGAGGGGGGGAGATATATATAGAACATAACACACGAAATCTGGGACGTATTCTTGACCTAATAGACAAAGAAGCACATCAAAGTTTTGAAGAGCGGAGTTGTGAAGATTTATCCAAATTTTCTTGGGATTTTCATATTATAGGTGATGAAGCTCTTTTATATTTGTGATTTGCTATTAACCATGTATCTAGGCTAATTTTCCATTGTGCTAGGATTATGATGAAGTCTTAGACAATTATTTCATCCTTTGGCTTACTTAACCTTATGACAATTGGTATTTTGAGTTATTGATTCGTATTTATTTTCATCTATAATTTTGATGCATGAATTATATGATGTAAGTGGTGAATTTTTATGATCGAAAGAGTGGAATTTCACTAGACTTGAATCAATAGCCATAGGGTTCGATAGGGATAGAAATATACCACTATGCCCTATGTGATCTTTTCATGTTTTGCTTGTTTAATGCTTTCCTAAATATTAGCATTCATCATAGAAATATAGGTGGATCGTAATTAGGAAAAGGCTTAATTCTTGTTCGAAAGAGAGTTTTAGGCATTATAGAAACATTGATCATCAATAATATACCTTGTCTTGGGTTATTTGAATCAAAGTGTGAAATATCAATACTAAGATGGATTCTAAATCCTAGCACTTCATTTACATACATTTGTTAAACAAATCAAGAAAATTCCATTTGCTTATTTATTTGATTATTAATTTTAGATTTCTTTGGTAACGTGGTCTACTCATTTAGAATCTCTTATAAATCACTGAAAATTCATTCATTTCGGTTAAGGTTAATAATCTAAGAAAATAGATCTAACCAATCCTTGTGGGAACGACATTCGGACTCAAATCCATTTTATTACTTGTTCGATACCGTACACTTGCGGTAAGAGTCAAATTTATTCGATCATTAACCTATGAGATAAAATATGCACAAATGAGTAGATATTTGTACAAGTCATTCCAAAAAACTATTTTAAAGGTATGAAATGTGTATATACAATGCATTTATAAAATACCCCGAATTTGAGCTCTTTCTCTTCTCGAGCAAGAATATCTACTAGATGAACAAGCAAATTGATAAAAAAGATCAATAACGGTAGATAACCTGTAAATTTTTCCATGAGTGTAAAGTGGTATAATTAATTCACATTTATGTTTCCAAATAATAATACCAAAAAGAAGTTGAGGCTATCCTATGTTTGATTGGGGGGGGGGGTGTGGCAACTTTCAATCATCACTTGGGCTTGAAAATATTGTAGAGAAAAGAAATTTCAAGTCAGTACTAACCAACCTTTTGTGGTTAATTCTTTCCTTTTCCCCTCATGAAATTCATCTCTCAACAATTATTTCTTTTCTTTTCTTTCCCGAGGTCGAGACGCAAATCTAATGGTCACTCTTGAGCCACTCATTTCTTTTTCCGCTCTAGTTTGATTGGCCTTTACTAGAATCTCAACAAATTCAAGTGCTCCAATAATCAAGCAAGTACTAAGAACTTCAGACCCACAAGATATCTAAGCCCCTTATGTCGAGTACAAATGCATGGATTCTATCTACATATGTGATAATTTCCCATGACATTCCCGCTTCCTTAAGATTTCTATCTGACTCATGTAGCGAGATTTAGGTTGATAACTCCTCGATTCTTTAAGATCAAAGGGTACTGGGTTTTAAAATACCCCAACAGACTTAATAACTTGAGTAAGAAAGGATATGAAATGAGGTAGAATTAATAAACAAGTGCAATGTTTTTTTGGCACACTATTCATTAAGCTTTCTATTTGACCCACGTAACGAGATTTTGGCCGGTTTCTTCCAAGTTTTTAGATACTCCAACAGGCTTATTCACTCAAGTAAAAAAAAGGTTACGAGGTAAGACAATGCGATAATTAAAATGGGCTTAGATCTCTAACATATGGTCATTATCTAGCTTATACTTGTTAATCAAAGACACTCTACACAAGTTGTAATCAACACACATCTAGATTATCTCATTTATCGTTCACATGCATGTAATCAACACACATCTAGATTATCTCCTTTACCAGTCTGACCACCTCTAAACATATCTCACAATAAGATCAAGGGATTGAGAGCATTAGAAAAAATTGGATATGTCAATATAAATTTAACCTAAAACTCAAACAACCTGGTTCTTCTACTTCATAAATATCTCCATCCTTCAACAACTTCCAAACTCCATCAACAATTAATCATGATCATTGTGTTCAAGATAACTTAGAATTTTACATGGATAAGCAATTTATAGAAATAGATACAAGTAGCATATTTGGTCATAACTCATGACTTAACATCAAGTCATCCTAAGACGATAAGGCTATCTAACATGTCAATATACAATACAAAATAAAGCCATCACCCCCAAACTTAAATTACATATTGTCCTCAATATGGGACAAGAACAAAATATAAAGAAGAGAAGAGTCAATGAAACTTTCTCGGTTTAATGTTTGGTTGTGAGGTTTAAAATTGACCTAAGCCTTTGATGTTCTTTGAAAGTAAATCACCCTCTAATTTGTTGAAGACATGGCCACTTTGGATTTCAAAAAGATTACCTACAAAAGTTAACAATTATTTAAATAAAAGCAAGTAAAAGAAATAAATTATAAACAAGTAATCAATAAGAGTAGAAATTTGGGTTGCCTCCCAAAAAGCGGTTAGTTAAAGTTACGAGCTCGATTTTTTTCACCTTTTCATTCCAAATTATGAAGGAGAACAGATGACTTCTCTCTTGAGAGTTCGTCTTCCAAGAATGGTTTCAATCTTTGCTCACTGACCTTGAAGTTTCCATTTTGGGGATGATGTAGCTCGATTGCTCCATATAGAGAAATGCGAGATATTGTGAGAGTACCCCACCAACGAGAGTGAAGTTTTTTGGAAAATAACCGAAGTCGAAATTTGAATAGGAGGACTTGTTTCACCTCTTTGAAATCTATCATCACAATATTATTATCGTGCCATCTTTTTGTTCTCTCCTTGTAGATAAGGGCATTCTCATACAAGTTGAGGAAAAATTTATCAATTTCGTTGAGTTGAAGCAATCGCTTCTCACTGGTTAATTGCACATCAAAATTCATTTTCCTTGTAGCCGAAAATGCTTTATGCTCAAGTTCAACTAGGAGATGGAATGCATTTCCATAAACAAGTCGAAATGGAGACATACCAATAGGGGCCTTGAAGGTGATACGATAAGCTCACAATGCGTCATCTAAATTTTTAGTCCAATCTCTCCTTGATATATTACCATCATCTCGAGAATCCTTCTCAATTCTTGGTTTGAGATCTCCACTTGTCCCCTCGTTTGAGATTGGTAAGGGTGACTACTCGGTGTCTCACTCCATATTTTGACAAAAGTAACTCAAGGAGACAATTAAAGAAATGTTTTCCTCCATCACTAATGATGATTTTGGATGTACCAAAACGGCAACGTGTAAAAATTGTTCTTTTTGAGAAAGAAGAATACCACCCGAGCATCATTAGTAGGAAAAGTCACCGCTTTTGCCCACTTCGAAATATAATCTATTCCCACCAAGATGTATTGATTGGAGAATGAAGATGGAAATGGTCCCATAAAATCGATTTCCCATACACATCAAGTATCTCAACATCTAATATTTAATTCAATGGAATTTCATTTCGAAGATATATATTTCTACTCATTTGACAACGATTACATTTGGACACTAGGATGTAAGCATCCTTGAACATTGTTGGCCAGTAAAACCTCGGTTGAAGTACTTTTTAAGCATATTTTAAAGCTCCAAAGTGACCCCGTAGGGTGATGAATGATATCATCAAGAATTGTTTCCATTTCCTCTTTCAAAACACATTTTCTAATAATTTGGTTCGGCTTCCTTTTGAACAAAAATATTTCCTCCCAAACGTAGTGTTTTACGTCGGCAAATAATTTCTTCTTTTGTTTGTATGAAAAATACGGGGAAAGCATATCACTAACAAGAAAACTTTACAAAGTTTTCATACCATGGTGCTTTGGAAATTTGGAAAAGATGTTCGGTTAGTAAAAGTTGCTCATCCTCGAAGACTTCATTTATTTCTTCCATTCCCAACTCCTTAGGATGTTCAAGCTTAGATAAATGATCTTCTACCAGATTATCCATCTCCTTTTTTTTTATCACGGATCTCCAAATCAAATTCTTGTAAGAGGAGGCCCATCTAATCAATCTTGGTTTGACATCCTTATCAGCAAGCAAAAATTTTAGAGCCGAGTGATCATTATAGAAAATTACCTTTGAAATGATGAGATAAGACTGGAACTTGTCGAGGAAAAAACCACGACAATCATTTCTTTTTTCGGTTGTGGCATAGTCCAATTGAGCATCACTCAAAGTCCGGATAGCATAATAGATCACATTCACAACTTTATCTCTTCTTTGCCCTAATACTACTCCCACGGCATAATCACAAGCATCACACATAAGTTCAAATGACAAGTTTCTTGTCAACCTCAATCTCCTTTTGACAAATTCGGCGACCAAGTACAATGCCTCTTGAGCCATGAAGTGGCAATTCTCTAAATTTAATACTATGTTGGTCTCTTCACATCTTTTCAAGACTATACCTAAATTACTCAAGCATTCATCAAAAAAAGACAAAAACTTTCATCCATATATACCTCAATGACCCTTTCCACCATGTTAGAGAATGTTGCCATCATACAACATTGAAAAAGGATCGGTGCATTGAATAGACCAAATGGCATCTTCCTATATGCAAATGTCTCATATTGGCATGTGAAGGTGGCATTTTCTTGATCCTTGAGTGCTATCAAAATTTGATTATAGCTCCAATATCCATCCAAGAAACAATAACGAGAATGCACCTCTAACTGTTCAAGAATTTGATCAATAAAAGGGAGAGGAAAGTGATCTTTCTTAGAGGCATTATTCAACTTCCGGTAGTCAGTGAAAACTCTCCACCAGGTCACCGACCATGTAGACATAAGTTCATTATTTTCATTTTCAACTACCGCGACACCTCCTTTTTTTTTGGAACCACTTGGAGGGACTCACCCATGCAATATCTGAAAGTTTTAATAAATAATTCCCGCATTTAACCACTTTAAAACCTCGATTTCACCACTTCATATTTAGATTTAAATGACATTGATGTTCTACCAGTGGTTTGAAATCATCCTCCACGAGGATCTTATGCATGCAAAGACTATGTCTAATTCTCTTAATATCTGCTATAGTCCACCTGATGGACCTTTTGTGTGATCTTAAAATCGGAAATAGCTTTTCCTCCTCCAACTTATTCATAAAACTTTTAATAATCATCCTAGGGGTTAGAAGAGCTTCCCAAATATGCATACCTCAAATGTGATGAAAGGGGTTTGAACTTAAGAGTTGGGCTTGTTGAATGAAAGGTAATTTTGGAGAAGAATTTGCTCCCAATTCTTCAAATTATGAATTTTTCTGGTAGGAATAAGGCTTGATAACTCCAAGTATTGTGCCATTTGCTCAATGTCGAGATCATCTTTTTCCTTAGTTGTCAAGGAATGATCAATGCAAGTCTCAAGAGGATCATTACATATCCCATGAATGAATGATGTGGCCACCTCTTGATCAATAATGTCTACCTGAAAGTATGAATTAGAATCAAAAGGATATTTGATAGATATCAAGATATTGAATGTGACTTTCTCATCTTGAACTCTCAATATCAATTGTCCTTCTTGCAATCAATTAAGATCTAATCGATGGCAAGAATAGGCCTTCCCTAAATAATAGGAATATCAAGATCTTCTTCCATTTCAAGAATAACAAAGTCGACTGGAAAAATGAACTTATCCACCTTGACTAGAATATCATCAATGACACCTCATGGATACTTTATAGATCTAGCCAATTGCACAGATATAGTAGTTGGGTTCACTTCCTCCAAGCCCAATTTACCAAAATTTAAATCACCAATATTACTAGGAATAGTAAAACTTCCTGGATCTTTGATCTTTGGAGGAAACTTGTTTTTGAAAAATGACACTATTTTCTTATGTCAACATTACGGTTTCATGTTCCTCTAGCTTGCTTTTGTTTGAAAGGATGTCCTTCATAAATTTGACATAGCTAGGCATTTGAGCCAATGTGTCGAAAAATGGTATGTTGATATGAAGTTTCTTGAAAACCTTCTAAGAATTTACAAAATTGAGCATCCATTTTGTGTTTTTGGAGTATTTGGGGGAAAAGGATAGGAGACACATAAGCTTTAACTGGGACAAGAGCCTTTGGTGAAGTTTGCTCCGGTTCATTCTCTCTAGTTGTTTCATCATTTTCATTGGACTTCCCAATGGGCTCTTTATCTTGTGCATCTCTATGGCAATTTCAATCATTGGACGCTATAACATGATTTTCGATAATTGCGCACCACTCCTTGTTTTGATGGTTTGCACATTCTCTCTCGAGCTTTTTTCGATATTGATTTGCAAGTCTCCTTGTTTCCTCTAGGTCATCGTTATTTCCACTCGACCCATTTTAGTCTCAATATTTTTTATTGAAGCCGCTTGATTTTAAAGAATTGTGTTATTTTGTTCATATATTGTATAAACATTTTTTTCTAGGGAAAAATTCTCTTAAGATGGTGGAGGTTGAGTAAAACCATGGGACTTCCCTTAATTTTGATTGTTGGACCAAGAAAAGTTTAGATGATTCCTCCAAGGCAGATTGTATGTGTTTTTTTAATTGTTTAGAATTGGTATTTTTGGACTTTGAACATCATTATCATTACATTCTTTTAAAATGTAAAATTATTCTATTTTTTTTTTCCAAATTAGAAGAAAACATAAAGACAAAAATAAATTATTTATTTCATAAATCTAGTTTTATTTTCCCATTCCAGGTCTGTTGTCCCGAATTCTCGTCCCCTTAGCTGTCCCACACCAATCAAAATAAAACACATCACCAACTAATGCAACTCATCAAACAGTAAGGAATTCTCTATTAGTAGATGAAAAATTGTAAATTGGTCTCTTCCTCTTCTGGGAATCAATCTCTTCCTCTTTCCCTCACTAGGGTTGAGGAAAAACCAAACCAAATCGATGAACCCGATCGATCCAACCCGAACCGACCAGTTTGGATTGGTTTTTTAGATGATTGGATTGGTTTGCAGGTTGGAAAATATAAATTTTGATCGGTTTGGTTTGGGTTGCGGTTTCAATTGAAAACTCAATTTAACCCAACCCAAACCGACCCTATACTATTGATTATTAAAAAGAAAATCCTAAAAAGAACAAAAATCAGTGGTGGTTTATCAAGTTACTAAGTTCAACTACTGCAAATAGAAGAGATAAAATCACATTTGTGTACAAAATCTTATTGCCAATTATTTTGAGTTGATTTCTACCAATAATTTGTTTTTAAAAATCCAAAATCCCACCAATATATTTCCTAGAAGGCTAGAACCGCCAAATGTAGGAAATCGTTTCAACGAATTTAAAATAAATTCGAAGGAAAATATCATATTTGTATTCAATGCTTACAAATTGACAAAAAATTTGGGACAAAAATTAACCAAATAAAATAAATAATAATACAAACATACAATTAATTTAATCTAAGGTCCAGAAAAGAAAGCCCAAAATGAAGTCCAGACCGAAAACCAATCCGACCCAAACTTTGATTGGTTTCATTGGATTGATTTTTACACAAACCGGTTTGGGTTCGGGTTGGTCTTCAACCCGACCCACACCCAGCCCTACCCTCACCGTTCACTCATCATCTCATTCGAAAATTTTCCAGCTTCGAAAATTTCCAACCAGATACTTCAAACCCAAATCTCAAACTCAAGAATTATGAACCCACTTGTAATTAATCTCAAATTGCAGGTCGCCCAAGAACCCATCCTGTCCCTCTCGATTTTGGAAATATTAATCACATTTAAGGCGGCAAGAAAATCGTGGAAGGTAGGTATGAAATTTTTTAAAATATCATTCTTTTCCCATGGTAAATGATTGGGAAAATTAGTAGACATGGTTTGGGTCTTTTTCACTGGGACATATGGCAATGCTTGTGCTGGTTTCCTTTTCTTTTCTTGTTTTATTTTTATGTCTCAATAGTCGCCTTTTGATGTAAAATAGGTAGTTTTTTTATGTTTTTATGGTGCCTTTTAGGGTGTGTTTGATAGTTCAAGATTTTTCATGAAAAAAGAAAACATTTTCCAACTTTTAACATTTTGTAGTGTTTGACAACAAATTTTGGCATGGAAATTTTTTTCCTCGACACGTAATCCATGCGCCATTTTGTGCAAAAAGGTGGAAAAGATTTGTTTTGGTTTTAGTAGGGAAAATATTTGGCATGTAAGGTGAAAAATAATTTTGCATCATGTTTGATCAATTTTGTTGTTGTTAATTGACTTATTTAAAAAAAATAAAAAAAAAATAAAACATTATCATTATCAAGTACAAATGTCTTGAAAAAGTTAAAAAAAAAATAAAAAATAGTAAAATAGCTAAAATTTACTTTATTTACCATGAAAAATAATGTCAATCAAATAACAAAACTTGGAAAATTTCCAACTTTTTCCACCTAAAAAATTAAACCAATCAAACACTCTCAATTGATTTTCCAAGAAAAAATTTCTAAGGAAAATCATTTCCTTGAAAAATATTTTCTTCCACCCATTTTTCACTTTCGCAATCAAACATATCATTAGTGTTTTGAATGAGTAGTTAAGCATCATATTTAAGGGATAGAATCTTGAATTGAACTCTAATATGCTTCACATTGCTTTTTTTTCGATATCTTGAAGAAAAACATCGTGGTTTATTTTAGCTAAGAATTTAAGTAATCCCTTTTAATTTAATACAGTTAAGTAGAAGTCAATTCTTACTTCTATAAATAACATTGTGGTTTACAATAGCTAAGGATTTACTAGATGATCTTGGCATCAATATTTGTCTTTGTGCTTGCATTTGTGGATTTTATGTCATGGCTCAACTAATTCTTATTTTTTTTTGAAGGTTATGGAGGACAATAATAATTTTATGGGAGATTATCAATCTATCAAAAAGTTGAATTTTGGCAATGAAGAGAATGATAAATTTTTTGACACCACGAGAATAAGGGTAGATAATGTGATCCGGAAAAGAAGCTCTAAGAACAATGTTATGATTCGGGACGAATCATCTTAAAGGAAGAGGGGATGATGTGATCCGGAAAAGGCGACAAAAAAGGAGAAATCAAGACACGAGCAATTCAACAATATTCTACATGGAATTTCATGGTCGTAACATCAATCTTCACGACCGTAACTAATATGGTGACATTTTGATCAGAGAAGGACTTACGGCCGTAAGTCCGACTTTTACGGCCGTAAGCGGTGCAAATCAGATTTTTCGGGATTTTAGTATTTCAGTTGATTTGTATTTCCTTTAGTGGTTTTTAATTCTTTTTCTAATTTTGGTAATTTTGGTTATTTTGGTTATTTTAGTTATTTTAGCTATTTTATCCTAATTAGAGTTCTATTAAGAGTCAGTTAGCGATTAGGGTTTATTTTGCCTATTTATATGCTTTTCCATTCAATGTAAAATTAGAATACTTTTGATAAATAAAATTATATTGAGTGTTTTCTCAACATTGTTCTGGAATTGAACAAACTGCGAACTTATCAAATATTGTGGAATATTTGTGGTGTTCAACAAATCGAACTTATCAAAGGCGTGAGCATCCTTTGTGGCGTTCAAACCATTACGGTTCTTGTTTCCGCATCGTAACGAGTCTCGGGTTTAATATACCCATGGTTCTTACGTCGTGAGGCTCGGGTTGTAGTGTTATCGTCCGTTCCAACCTGAATTCGAAACTTTCCAAGTGTTATTCCGCGAGCTACGACGAGGACCCCCCCTCCCGGGTTCTCATCAGTAGATGAGAACGAAGCCAATCAAACTAATTTTGATAGCAATGAATACATTACCTCCATTCGTCAATTCCAAAAATCGACATGGAGTTTGAAACAGAAGATGAAGCTTACAACTTTTATAACGCTTATGCTTACAAAGTAGGTTTTAGCATTCGGAGAAGTACAAGACACAAAGATAGTGATGGTGAAAGTTTGTAGTTGTCTAATTCTGTTATTAATTAAATAAAACTTACTGTCATAGATTTGTCTGGACAGTAAAGTATAAATAGAAATATGTGAATTCTTGTTTAGCACAGATCCAAATGAATCTAGTTTTCACATATTCGTCTGGATAATAAATCGTGAATATAATTATTAAGCGATACATAATTGTAAAGAAATTGGAATACAATATTTGAGCTTAACGTGGGAAAAACCCTTTCAGGGAAAATCCACATGCCCACACCCTGCAGAAAAAATCAATCACTAATAAGAAAAAAATGTTACATAGTTCAATAAAAATACATGACAAATTTATGCATATATTTATCAAACACCCATTGAATTAAATGAATCACTCCCTAATTGTAGCGACCAAGAATTTTTACGCAATTAATAATTATTTTAATAGAAAATCGTGTCGCTACTATTTCACCCATTTTTATTAAGTTAACGCCACGACGTATTCGTATAGCCAAGTCAAGAAATAATCGAGATCGTTCGATTTTAAATTAAATTCCGAATTTCTAAAAATATCTCCATTCTCTTGATTTAAAGTATATTAAGTCCAAGTACTTAATTCAATGTTATCCCAATATTTATTTATACAAAAATTATTTTTATTATTGAAATTAAGAAAATATATGCAAGCATGAGAGGTTCCATTATATATAATAATTATGAGAATCTTAATTTAATAAATATGGAAAAGTATATGAATGAATTATATACTCCATTATATGTAATCATGAAGAGCATAATATTTGTATAAATATGGAAAAGTATATGAATGAATTATATACTCCATTATATGTAATCATGAAGAGCATAATATTTGTATAAATATGGAAAAGTATATGAATGAATTATAGACTCCATTATATGTAATCATGAAGAGCATAATATTTGTATAAATATGGAAAAGTATATGAATGGTTGATAAGATTCCATTATATGTAATCATGAAGAGCATAATATTTGTATAAATATGGAAAAGTATATGAATGGTTGATAAGACTCCATTATATGTAATCATGAAGAGCATAATATTTGTATAAATATGGAAAAGTATATGAATGGTTGATAAGACTCCATTATATGTAATCATGAAGAGCATAATATTTGTATAAATATGGAAAAGTATATGAATGGTGCTTTACTTTAAGAAAAGGATGTGTTAAAATTAATAGAATTGAATGATTATGTTTACAATATGCCAACTTTATACATCTATTTAAACCCATCTCTTTTACACACAACTCTACACATATACACTTATTTCCAATCTCTTGACAAAATCCACAAGTAAGAGAAATTCAAGGTGGTCAAGAAAGTTTTGGTCCATTTACTACTACACTTCATTTTAATCTTTTAAAAGGTAAGTATATCTTATGTTTTTATGAAAAGTAAGTATGTTTTTATGAAAGGTAAATACACCTTATGTTTTTATGAAAAGTAAGTATGTTTTTATGACAAGTAAGTATATCTTATGTTTTTATGAAAAGTAAGTATGTTTTTATGAAAGGTAAATACACCTTATGTTTTTATGAAAAGTAAGTATGTTTTTATGACAAGTAAGTATATCTTATGTTTTTATGAAAAGTAAGTATTTTTTATGAAAGGTAAATACACCTTATGTTTTTATGAAAAGTAAGTATGTTTTTATGACAAGTAAGTATATCTTATGTTTTTATGAAAATGTTTGGATCATTGCTATGAAATCAATCTCACAAGATTGTTATGGGTTCCATATGATATGTTTATGATTATGCTAAGGGGACCGGAGTTTAGTAGCGCTACACATAAGAATTCTTGCCATTTAAGTTCGGTAAAATTCTTGTGTCTCCCTATGTTTATGAGTATTTCGATCCTATCCTATGTTATGATGAAAATGATCCATATGCTTTCAAAAGAAAATTTATGCTTGGTATACTTACTGGGATTTTATAAATCTCACTCCACGATATTTACCATTTTCAGATAATTGAAGGTTCGAGGCGGTCAACATGGAAGTGGCAAAAGTGGTTAAGATTGATGAGATAATTATGTTGAACTTTATGTAAGAAAATTATGTTCTATTTTTATTCACAAATAAAATTATGCGATTCTAATTATTCTTTTGAATAATTTTACATTACTATTTAAGTCTCGATAATATGATATGAGTCACTTTTAGTGGCACTCGAATGGTCGAGAATTCGGGTCGTCACACTAATTCTTCGATGGCGTGTAATGTGAGCTGGCGTCTCACCACTCTTTAGTAGCTTTCCTTGACACTGCACAATACTTTAGCAAATTCGAACTCCTGTTTGATCTTGATCCAAACATCTCGTTTGATCTTTGTTGTCTGAAGGTTTTTTCTTACTTAAAATCTATATTTAATATCTCAAGATTTTCATACAGTTTCTTAAGTCTAAATTGAATACACCCAAACTTTTAAAATCTTTCTAAATCTACATTGAATAAACCCCTCTTAATAAATTACTAAACAAAATATTTAGTACTTAAATTAAATTTACGAAATTATAAACACGTAGGAAAATAGAAAATGCCAACTTAAAACAAGTTATCAGATGGGAAAGTGATAAATATAATATTTTGTTGCTCTTGTGAAGGTCTTCGTGAAGTAGATAAACGATGTGTTATTGTTAAACACCATCGTGCGGAAACAAGATTTGGTTGCCTTGCAAGAATGAAGGTGAATTGTCGTCAAACTGGTAAATATCACGTTGTTGATTTTACTGATGTACATGCACATGTGACATTAAGCCCTAGAAAGAGTCACTGACACAGGTCTCAAAGGAGGTTGACGGTAGCCTAAGAAGCTGAACAGGTTTCAAAGGAGGTTGACGGCAGCCTAAGAAGCTGAAATTGATTTAGCGGATGACTCAGGGAATTGCTCCAAAAGATAGTTGTGAATTGATGAGTAGTAGAGAGGGTACTCATGACAGTCTTTGGATTCACTCATGATGATTATTGAAATTACTTACAGACCAAACGAACTGCCAGAGTTAAGTTAGATGAGACCGGTTGTGTTCTTGAATATCTTCAACAGATGCAATTACAGGATCCTTCGTTTTTTTATGTAATGCAGTTAGACAATGAAGGATTAATCACTAATATCTTTTGGACAAATGCACAGATGAGAGTAGCTTAACCTCATTTCAGTATGTAGTTTGCTTTGACACAATGAACCGAAAAAATCAAGAAGGTTGACCTTTTGCTATGTTGTAGGGCTTAATCATCATAAACAAATAATTATTTTTGGGGCTGCACTGTTTTATGATGAAATGACCGAAACATTCATTTGGTTATTTGACACTTTTGTTCAAGGAATGACACGAAAAAGCCAAAGAAAATCCTTACTAACCAAGATGTAGCAATGGCAAAAGCACTAGCTTTCCAATGCAAGAAACAATTCGTCGTCTATGTATTTGGCGCTTATATCAAAAATCCACAAAGCATCTTAGTGGAGTTTTTGAGTTCTTTCGAGAATTTTCTAAAGATTTTAGTGGGTTTATATATGATTATGAAGAAGAGGGAATTTTTGCAAGCTTGGCATGAGATGCTAGAGAAAGAAAACCTTCAAGATAATGATTGGTTGAAGCGCATGTTTAGTTTCAAAGAAAAGTGAGCATTGGGCTATGGTAGGGATACCTTTTGTGCAGATATGAAGAAAACTCAACGTAGTTAAAGCATGAACAACTCTATAAAGGGTTATGTTAGCTGCAAACATGATTTACCAAAAAAATTTCATCATTTCCAAAGGTTGGTGGAGCATAGACGTTATGAGGAGTTGAAGGCTGATTTTAGAACAACTCAAAGTAGTATTTCATTATTACTACAAATCGCAATTTTAAAACATGTTCAATTGTATCCTCAAGTGTTCAAAGCATTTGAAATTGAATTAGGAAAGGCGTATGATTGTGCTATGGTCGCTTCTATTGAGATTGGGACGGTGATTGATTACAAACTAAGCCTTCTTGGGTCTCACACTGTTTAATATGACATGGCTAATAGTGATGTGAAGTTGCAAAAAGTTTGAGTTTGCAGGTATTCTGTGCTCACATATTTTTAAAGTTGTCTTCCAAAAATATTATGAAGATTCCCGAACAATATATTCTAGGAGATGGACAAAAAATGCAAAATATAGGAACAATTGCAAGATCTCCATACGAGAGTAGTTCAACAAATGAGGATCCTAAGGCAAGTGTGGCAAGACATTATAAAGAGTTGTGTAGGTTGCAAACTTAAATAGCAACAAGGCGGTCTGAAACTGAAGAAGTATATAATATTGTTATTCATGGATTTAATAAGATTTTGGAAGTTGTTGATGCAAGCACACTCACCCAACACATGCAGTCTTCTATTTCAACTGTGATATATAACTCAATCAGAATAATATTGTTGATGGAGTTGGTAGAATAGCAGGAATTAGGCACAAGGAAAGAGTTTGTGGCAGCTCTATGAGGCCAAAAAATGCTCTTGAAAAAGGCGAAGAAGAAAGAAAGAAAAAAAAAGAAAAGAGGTTGTCCAAGCTACACATGTACCTTAGGTCACTTATTTAAGTATCCTAAACTATGCTTAACAAGTTAATTATTATTATTATTATTGTTGTTGTTGTTGTTTTGTGAGCTGAATGTTTCACAAAATTCTTTAGAGCCTACACGGGCTCTAAAAATCAATCAAGTATATTTTTTTTATCTATTTTTTTTCTTTTAATCACACAAATTTATATGCTAAAGTAATTATCTTGTACTATAAACAGATGAAATCTCATGTTGTCATAGGAGATCTTAGTCCGACGACAAGTTTTCTTGAATTATTAGAGCAGGTTTGCTTCTCCACTCTTTATGTTTATTCATTAATGTTTAGATGATAATATTATTTATAGTGTTTTTGTATTCTATAGGTTCAGCCACATCATTCAACTTCAACATTTCAAAGATTTGGAGCATAAAGATTAAGAGAAGCATGAACAAGAATGAGAGCATTAGTTCATGGAGAAGATTGAAACAAAGAGATTCACACATCTTCCTTTATTTTTGTTCTTTTTACCTCTTTAGTTTAGTTGTCCGTAGTATATGGATAATATTTGAGGGATTTGCTACATTTTTTTTTTTTTTTTTTTTGTCTAGGCGTTGGTATTTGGCTTCTTTTGTACATATTTCTAATGACAAACTACGTACATGTTTATGATTAATTGAGGAGTAATGATTGACTACTGATTATCATTGAATGGAAAGATAATTTAAGTAGTTAGTTCTGTGGGAGAATTCTAATGGCGGTTTTTCTGGTTAATATCTTATAGTTTCAGCTTGAGTGGGTTTTGCTCTAACATCTATTGGTTATTGTATTGTGCTGATGCTAATTGAAGTGTATCTTTGCACATTTTTTTTATTACACTGTTATCCTTATTCTTGCAGTAACTACCAAGTTTACAAAATGAAACATAAGAACATGGAGGAATGATATGTTCCCCACAGTGGGGAACATAATCCATTCCCACGAGCCATTTGATTGGTTGGTAGGATGGGCCCCACTGCGGAACATATCATTTCCATAAGAACATGATTGAAAAGAGGTTCCATTAAAAAAGAAGTAACAAGAAAATACAGACCCAAGAGACTTCTTGCTAATGTACACATTTTCAAGCTACGAGATGTTCAAATCTAACACTTCTTGATGATACACAACCTGTATAGAAATGGAAATAAAAAATTCCATTCCACTGCCATGCCGTCCAATTCATCTTATCTCCCAATTCTAGGATCATGTGTGCTTCACTTTAACAAACTCGAGAATCATCCTTAAAGATGAACACCAGTATATGGTCTGAAGACCGACATCTGCATTTTCCCAAACACTTGGTATACATAATACATTACTCCCCTCCTCTCATCTTCTACATAGTTCCATCCACAATGCCCAATAACCTTAAAAATCTAGACAACAAAATTCAAGATTTCTTAGTAATAATAGTGCATGAGAAAATTCCAAATTAAGCACACTCAAAAATCCCAAATCAAGGTTTAACAAGTTGAACCCAATTATATTCAATTAATTCATGAAATGGGCTGATATGAAAGCTGGTCTGAACCATTGGAAGATCTAAAAAATACAAGGCCAAACGCGCAAACGCGCACACATTATTCACAGCAATGATATTATCATTTGAGACATAAAATGAAACATAAAAACAAGAAAGGAAAAAGAAACCAATACATGCACAGCCATCCGTCCCAGTGAAAAAGACCCAAACCATATCTATTATTTCGCAGTCATTTACAATGGGAAAAGAATGATTTTTAAAAAAAATTCATACCTACATTCCACAAATTTTTTGCCGCCTTGAATGTCATTAATAATTTCAGAATCAAGAGGGATAGGATGGGTTCTTCTAGCTGACCTCCAATTTGGGATTAATTACAAGCGAGTTCGTAATTCTTGAGTTTGAGATTTGGTTTTGAAGTATCTGGCTGGAAATTTTCGAAGCTGAAAATTTTTCGAATGAGACGATATAATGAACAGTGAGGGGAAGAAGAAGAGATTGATTTGCAATTTTTTGTCTACTAACAGGGAATTCCTTAGTGTTAAGTGAGTAAGATTAGTTGGTGATGTGTTTTATTTTGATTGGTGGGACAGCTATGGGGACGGGAATTCAGAACAACAGATATGGACTCCCATCTTTTACATTTTCCGGCCTGAAACCCGTCCGAGTTTGAAAACACGGTAAAAATTATTATTCTAGGGAAATCGGAAATCCCCTCCATTTATTTATTTATTTATTATTATTTTTTAACCTTAAAGCCTTCTTGCTTCTAAAAACGGCTTTGCCATGGAAAAAGGGCTAGATTCTAGTTAGAGGTGTCAAGACGGACGAGCCGATCAGAACCTGTGAAATTCGGTCCGGATCGACCCAGGACGACGGGTCGATCAGTGATCCAAGCTGGCAGTTCATGAGTCAAAAAGATGTGAATCGTGAGTTTCACGAATCTCACATTTGTGGGCCGTAATTAAACCCCCGACCCGTGAAAAAAAATAAAAAAAAATAACTATTTTTATTTAATATTGTAACAATGAAAATCTCTCTTCTTCTATAAACTCTATTACAACTTCTAAGTGTTGTAAAACTATTACAAAACAATAGAGAATAGAGAGAATGAGAGAGAACTTCTTATTAGGAATGTTTCTAATGAAATGAAATGTCTCATATTTATAGGAGGGAACAATCGTACAATCGTAATATATAAAGTTTACAGGGGTATAATGGTAATTGGTCATTCAGATATTTATATTATTTATTATATTTATAACACTCCCCCTTGAATGACCTATTTCGCATTTGTCTACCTCGTTAAAACCTTGCTAAGAAAATTCAGTGGGATAAAACTTAAGCGAAGGAAAAAGAGTACAGAAGCTCCCCCTGATGTTGGCCATGGTGAATCATTGAGTCTGACGTCCGAGTAGAACAAATCATGTACTGAATCTTGAAGTTCTGAAGTGCTGCCTCATTAAAACATTGCCAGTAAAACCCAGTGGGAAAAAAATCTGAATCAAGGAAAAAGAGTACAGCCGCTACCTCGTTAAAACCTTGTCAGGAAAACCTAGTAGGACAAAACCTGGACGAAGGAAAAAGAGTACAACATGATTTTCCCTTGAAGTGTGCAATCATGTATTCATGAACCTTTTGAATAATGATATCATATTTTGTCTGGAATATATATGAAAATTTTCTTTTGTGTAGCCGATATCATAACATTCTTCATAAGATGTGTATAATTTTCTTCATTTGTTAATATCATTATTGTATAACAATGTGTTGCTGAATTATAGTTTGTTGATAACTATGATGATGTCTCAAAAACCTTGCTAGGAAAACTCTGTGGGACAAAACCTCAACGAAGGGAAAAAGAGTACATTATTCTCATTAATTTTCATCAATACGCCTCAACTGTTGCCTCATTAAAAACCTTGTTAGGAAAACCCTGTGGGACGAAACCTCAGTTAAGGGAAAAAGAGTGCAACGCGTATTTATTCCTTTTCATGGAATATCACAAATATATTGATGCAATCTCGTATCTTTTCATCAAACATATCATTCATGATGAGCTTTATATAAATCGTTCATAGCTCATTTATGATGTCATATCATGCTATATTAAGCAATGCTGTACTAATTTATCAATTGCATCTTTCACTTCTGGTAAATAATCAAATTTAGAATTCACTTCCGGTGAATAATCAAATCTAGAATTCACTCCTGGTGAATAATCAAATTTAGAATTCACTCCTGGTGAATAATCAAATTTAGAATTCACTTCTAGTGAATAATTAAACATATTCATTTTCATATTCACTTCTAGTGAATAATAAATTTCCCAGATGTCATAAATAGTACACTCCAATTTTACTTTCAACATTTTATATCATGGAGTCATTTGTATCATTCTATAGTGATACTAATCTGGGCATATTGAATCTTTCAATGATTTATACATGTATGTTCTTGCACTTTATAAACTGCAATTTCTAATTTGCAGGAGCATAATCAATCATTGAAATAGATATCAATTTCGACATATAATCTACAATCATTTTACTTGAAATCCCAACGTACCGCGATCAACTGGTACATCAAAGAATACTCTCAAACTACAGAGATGAGAATCATACATTTTGATCTCACTCATTGGTATATCAAAGAGCTCAAGCTAGTGATTTAGACTATAGTCTATCTACCATATGTCATGCCATGTTCAATGAAAGATTTTGCGCGCAACGAGTCGTCTTTTACAACTGTGTAATATTTTTCATTTGTACATATAATTACTGGCTTTACACATTTAAACATTTGGACTTCAGGTCCTTGAACAATAATCCCTACATTTGGGTTATATACTTGACCAAAGTATTATAATTTCATCAACCTCATTTTCATAAGAGGGTTGTTTATATATGCAGTCGACTTATTCATCGATTCTATTTCAACTCAATATAACATAGAGAGATCTCTTTATATGTTCTATCATCAGGTGCCTGAATATCTCATCATTTAACTATGTCTCTTTTACTCACTATGAGTATTTAGCCTCAAAGGGATCATTTCAATCATTCAAGAGATATTTATTTTTGAAATCGATAGTCATTATGCTTCAGGCATTTACGCTTCAGACGTGTTTTTCCCATAATGTTCTCAAATATTATCAGTCGGCTAAAATGCCATAACACATGTGATTCTTTTAGAGATATAATCTCATTCATATATCTAAGTGCGTTTTGGTGGATTATATACATATCGCACTTTTACAAATCATAAAGATTTACAAGCAAATCTTTATTGCATCGTATTGACATGTTTGTATGTAGAATATTGCTGCATGAGAAATATTTATATTCAAGTTGTTCTCATAGCAAATAATTTGAGGCTTTTAATCTGCTAAACCATTAGCAATATAATATTCTATTATCTCAACTAATTCGTAAAATCATTAATGACTTTAAGATATATTCATGCTAGCATTTATCACTTTGCTCGTAATATCATTACTTGAGCAAATAATCAGTCATTCATTTTCTTAGTGAGATAATTAATTTGCTTTTGAGAACAAGCAGAAATGATAACTTGTTAACCCGAACAATATTCTGGTTATTTAATGAATGCTATTTTGCATTCTTAATAAATCTCATTATTGAATTGGAATCTAACCAATCATTATAGAACTCCTGGTTCAGCAAGATATTTCATTGTACATATGTATGAACTTCTGGTTCAATACAATATTCATTTCATCAGTACGTATTTTTGTACAGTTCAAATCAGTATACCTTTATTTCTTTTAGTATACCGAAAAAATTAGGTACAATATCCAAGAAAATATCTCAATCTTGTCGTCAAATATTCCCTTATATCGAAAAAGGCAATGATGCATTATCTCATTGTTCCCACCTTTTCAATAATTTATTCCATTATTTCTTGATGGAATCGATATCACTGACACGCGGAGCCACCACTCTTTTACACGTTGAATAATGCTTTTAAATAGATGATTTGGGAAGAAGACTAGATCCATCAAAAATGGATATCATACTTTCAAATATTCGTAAATATTATTCCAATCTTCCAGTAAATGATTTGAGAAAAATTTATCGAATTAGGCTCGAAAAATTGAGGTTGTTGATGGATCATGGCATCTCAGAAGATGTTCGCTGGTTGATCGAGGCAAAAGTTCGATTAGCTGGTGAATTACCATATTCATTTTCTAAGCATAAGCCTGGCTTAGGTAAGAGTACTTTTGCAAAGAAGGGAAGAGCAAAAAGATTAAATAGTTGCTACAAATGTGCTCGATGGACATGTGATATCCGTTGTAAATCAATAGGATATTCATCCATAAATCGAGATGATAAGATAGACTTCATTAAGGGTGGACTGAGTAAGGAGTCATTGGATGATTTCCGGTTGACTCTTGAGACGCACCCTAGTGGGTATGTGCAGCGTGAGCTACTATCTTTATGGGCTAAATTCATCAGCAATAAAGAGCGTTATAGTCTCAAAAATATAATAGCAAAAGATCCTGTTTTCCAGGCTGTTATAAACAATGATGTTTTGGCTATGCAGCATTAATACAAGGTAAATCATTTGATACATATGCACATATAAAATATTTTGCTGTTTCCTTTCACGAGTTTTGATAAATGTTGGTTAAAAATATTAAATCACCGAAAGGTGAGTAGGTTTATTTTGTTAAAAGTAAATCTTCACTTTTTCGAAATACGAGTAGTAAATAGTGAAGTTTTTTCAAGTTTAAAAGCCAATGATTTTCACAGTTTATGCATCCCAAAATATCATTTTCTCATAAGTTTTTCCTTCCTTATTCTCTCAAAGATGGAAGGATCAAAACTTCGACATATTAAAACTATCTGTGTATTTTGTGGATCAAAAGTAGGAAAAGGTTTTGGGTATCTAGAAGCAGCCGTGGATTTAGGAAAGAAATTGGGAGAGAAATGTATCACTCTCGTGTATGGAGGAGGTAGCAGTGGATTGATGGGTTGTGTTTCACAATCCGCTATAGTAGAGAAAGCAAGAGTGATATGTGTTATACCTACTCCTTTAGCTGATATCGCAGGCAAAACACGAGGGCATGAAGTACAAACCTTATCTATCCATGAACGCATAACTTGCATGTTATATGGTTCTGATGCCTTCATAGCCCTACCCGGAGGTTTTGGTACTTTAGAAGAAATCTTTAATATTACCTCATGGGCTCAACTAGATCTCCATACTAAGCCTATTGGGCTTTTAAATATCAACAATTTCTTTGATGGTTTGTTAACATTTCTTGATTATGCTGTGGAACAGGGATTCATCTCTCCATTTTCTAGGAGAATCCTTATTTCTGCTCCTACTATCGAGGAACTGCTGGATAAGTTGCAATCATATATTCCAATACAAGATCCAGCAGGAGTTAAGATAGATTGGTAGCAAGGAAGGAGAATCAAGCGAAAATAGAGTCCGGTTAATGTAAATTTATCTTTGTGAACCCTAGAATAGGTGGTGGTAGAGTATGGAGTATTCTCACTCTTGAGACACACCATAAATTTCTAGGATTTTATCAATGTTTTAATCTTGTGTACCTCAAAGATTTAAGGTGGTAGAGTATGGAGTATTCTTACTCTTGAAACACACATTTTTCTTTATTTCCTCAAAAGATCAGAGGTGGTAGGATACGGCTACTCCCGAAACACATCTCTAATTTTGAGGATCATAAATGTTTCCCCCTTTTGTATTTTGCATGTATGACTCGTTTATACTTCTTCAGGAACAATAATAATAATATCATTTCAGTATGTTTAGATGATAATTTTTACTTCTTCTGGAGTAAATATGTACTTCTTCTGGAATATATAAGTACTCGTGTAAGAACTTTTCCAGATATTTATCATCTAATATTTATCTCATAATACTGATGAGATTATTTTCACATTAGCCATATCCGTGCTTTCATGTGATATTATCTTATCATACATCAACATTCTCTTGTTGAATAATTTTCATCCACCATTTCAAATACAGATATTGGTAACTTCTAGTACCATTGGATAAAATATTTTTATCAACATTTACCAACTTTTTGGTAATGATAACTTCTGGTATCATTTGATGAAGTATCAAATAACAATAATATTGTATATATATTAACAATAATAATACTGGGGTTATACCACCATGTATATATGTTAACAACATCCTCTAATATGTTAGAATTAACCAACAACTGAGGTGTTTATATGTATTCAATTGATAGTCCGACCATATAGGCGGTGTCAACATAATGAAATAATTAAACCGGCCATATAGGCGGTATCAACATAATGAAATAATTAAACCGGCCATATATGCAGTATCAACATAATGAAATAATTACCTTTCATGAGTGAGCGAGTCATATCTTCAAATTCAGTCAAGGTATTCATAATAGTCCAATCCGTTACGGTAATGAGTCATATCCAGTTAAGGTATAAATCCAGTCCATAATAACTCAATCCATCACGACCTGGTAACTATTATGTTACTTTTAAATCTTTTAATTTATCGTATTAATCACATAGTAGTGTTAAATAATTTAGAATATATATTTTATTAACATTTATCATCATATTATTAATAATGATTAATCAATTTCGTTAAATCACGATTAATATATTTTAACGTATCATCAAGGGAAAAATCATCCATATTTTAATATATTCATCATATGGATAAATCGAAACCGTCAATAGGTTTGAAATTTAATTTAGAACAAACTTACTTTTGGTCCGAAGTTCAAAATTTCGCCGGAATTTCCATAAAAATAGTTTTTACGAAGCCGCCACATTCGACCACCGAAAAATGTCCAAAACTGCACCAAACAGAAAAGTAAGACCATAGAAAAATCAAGAACGTCGATATGAACAAACTTCCTGTTGACGTCGTCGCCGGATTCCCAGCCATGCGCCTCCACGTGCAGATTCAACGTCGGCGCGTGGGCCTCACGCGCCGCCGCGCCGGTGCCGGATCCGTCGACACGCGCTAGTACCGGAGGATCGTCCCGTCACCGTCGTCATGGATCTGTTTTCCGATCATCGTTTGGATTTACGGTTTGGCGTGAATTTTCTTTGAAAGTTTCGATTTTTTCAACTTTTCTTCTCCGGCCGATATCTTCTGTTTCAGCCGTCGGATCATCACCAAATTTCAGGTGACTCTTCTCCTCGACAAGCCCGTTCTGATGGCGGTGGTTGATCGTCGATCGGATTTCTGGATCCACCGGAATCATTTTTTTCAGTTCGAGAGAAAATGAAACATTGATTAGTAATAATCAGGTTTCTGATACAGAGATTCATCATTTAGATGCAACTGTAGAGCATACTCCCGTTATATTACTCAATTGGTTAGAGACTCGTTGTAAGACCACTTTTCAGTTTTCGTGCAATTTTAAATTTCCACGTAATACTCCTGTGAATGTTTTATAAATTTATGATCTTTAATGTCTATAATTTGAATTATTTTGCAGTGGAAGGACTTGGACGCCGTCTCGATCAATGTGCCAATTAAAAGTTTTTAAATTGTTTATTTTAATAATTTACGTGTAAGTTTATGTGATCATTGGTTTTACTGCCTAAACATGTTATTTTCTATTTTACTGTGTTAAGTTGAAAGTTGGGGGGAAATTTAGTGGCATTTGGAGAGTAAATAGAACTTGTAGACTTAATTATGCAAATGGAGAGAGTTGAGGGACTGAATTTCAACTTTTCGAAAGTTTTGAATTTATAACCCTAACCCCCCTTCCCATACCCGACACTCTCACTCTCAATCCCTGTCTCTCGTCTCGCTCTCGCTCTCGCTCTCGCTCTTGCTCTTCGTCTCTCCCTCCTCACACACAACCCGCTGCCACTCGACCTGCCTGGCTCCTCACCGGTGACCTCCCCGACAACGCGCACACACACACACACAAAACCGCACACACGGTTTTACACACACACACACACACCCACCCACTCACACACATACATACATAATTTTATATGTTGAATTGTATGTATATATTGATGTATATAGGAATTTATGTAATTATATGTGTTTTTCCCACAATTTTCAGATTTCAGTTTTGTTTAATTTCGAATTTTACCATAAATTAATGAGTTAATGATGTTTATGTGTGTGAGTATTGATGTATGGGAATGTGTATATTATTATGTATGTATAGGTATATGTAAATATATAAATTTTGGATTTTTATGCGGGCACATGTATAATTTCAGATTTTAGTCAATGTAGACAATTTTTCAGATTTCGAAAAGGGAAGCAGTAATTTGGCTAATTGATATGTTTTTTGGTTTAATTCTTATATAATAACCGTAAATTCAGATTTGGGGTAATGTGTATATATGTATATTCCAAATTTTATAATAAAATTTAGATTTGAAGAAAGATTTTATTTAAATGTATGCATTTTCAGATTTTGGAATTTAAAGGATTCAATTAGCTCTATTTCCTAGTGTGAACGTGAGTTATAATTGAAATGTTTAGATTGAGGAAAGTCTCAAGAATGGTTAGAATTGTTATTTGATCATTTTGTTAATTTTGGTTTAAGTCAAATATATTTACTCGAGGTTAAAATTAATGGATAAGAAGATTTTCTAATTTGCAATGAAATTGAATTTTTGTTTAGAATATGGCATGCTAGGGTTTGACATAACTTTAAACCTCCTTTGAATAAAATTGTGGATCACGTTGAAGTTTTAATCTCAGTCAGGATTTTGGTTTACTATTGAAAAGTATTGTGATTATGTGTATACTAAAGTAGAATTTCAAGTAATGAGATGATTTTTAATTCAATTTTAGTGTATATGTTTGACTTATAGTTACAATTTTCAGACTTTCGAAATTTATGAAATTTGTAGTTTAGTTAACTGTTCGGGTAAAGTTTAAATAAATGGTGATTTTCAAATTTATGAATAGTTAGAATGCAAATTGGATTTGTCTTTGTGAAATCTAATTTTTGAGGAGTGTTCTATAGCTTTGACCTTTGTGTAAATTGATAAGTGAGATTTCAATTTTTCTTTTTGCCTTCGAGTTTATCTCTTATTTTGAGTATGGTATTACATGTGTTGGACCTAGCGTAAGGTCACGTTTGGGATTAAATTGTGAATGAAATAGAAATTTTAAACCTTGCTCAGAGTTTAAAATGTGATTTTGAACTAAAAGTATATTTTATTAAATGAATGGGTACAACTAGGATTTTAGTACATTGACAACGCTGGCAGCCGAGGCTCCTCCACTTGCAAATCCAGATAACGGTAAATGCTAAGGACGTTAGGTAAGTAAACTTCCCCCTATTTTTATAGAAGTTGAATGTAAATGTGAAATGTGTAAATGACTGTCTTGCAACTTACTTGCTTTGATGAATTTCATTTACTTTATGAAAATATTATTGAGAAGAATGTTCAAGCATGCACATTGTCATGTCATTGCATCATCAAGCATGAATTGGCAAGTCAAATGTTTTTAAATGAAAGAAATGTGTCAAGGTGCAAGTTTGTTCAAACGTTATGTATCCCAAGTTTTTAAGAAATGAATGGGTGTACTTCTAGTTCATGAAAGATGCGAGTGGGAAATGGGGCGCGGGGTACCGGCGTACCCGAATGTAATGAGCCGCTTTGCGGTGGAATGAAGTGAATGAGCCGCTTTGCGGTGGAATGAAATGAATGAGCCGCTTTGCGGTGGAAATGTGAAAGTTAATCTGGTTCCAAATAAGAATTGTCCACTGTTATCTGATTGACTAGAAGTTACATCAAGTGAGCTCACGATGGAATGAAGTGAAAGTTTGAAATGTTCAGTGAAAGTTTGAAAGGTTTGAATGTTCTGGAAAGTAAAGTAAATGGGGATACATATATGGAATTTTTAAAGCATTCATGTCATAAACATGCATTTCATGCATAAAGTTTACTTACTGAGCTTTAGCTCACCCCAATCCCTCCCCAACATTCAGGTGATGAAAGTTATGTGATCCGAGGAGCGCACTTGGCAGCTGACTCAGACAGTACCACGATTTATCATTTTAAATAGGGTTTGAAGTGGAATTTCATAAATGTTTTAGTTATTTTTATTAGTTCATTATTTTAATTGTTCATTGGATTTAGCTTTTGATAAGTCATTTATCTCTTTAGTAGTTTATCAACCTTCCATTTAGTTAAATGGAGCTCGTGGTTTAAATTTATTTATGTTGAGGAGTTTAGGACTTATTGTAATGGTTTGGATGATGTTTGGGATTGAATGAGTTGAGATGTGTACTTTAAAATGATTTTGATGTCCCTCTACAGGTTGGCTATGTTCAATTTACAGAGGAGATTCTGTCGAAATTTTTGTAAAATTTCATAATAGAAAATGAAAATGTTGAGCTTTTAAATGATTTATTTCCGTATTAAAAGAAAAATGGAAGTTAACACCTAGGTTTAATATTCTTGAACTTGGGGTGTTATACTCGTGCTAATAACGTGTTGTAAAACTATTATAAAACAATAGATAATAGAGAGAATGAGAGAGAACTTCTTATTAGGAATGTTTCTAATGAAATGAAATGACTCCTATTTATAGGAAGGAACAATGACACAATCGTAATATATAAAGTTTACAGGGGTATAATGGTAATTGGTCATTCAGATATTTATATTATTTATTATTTTTATAACACTAAGTATAAATTTCTTCTTCTTTTTTTCTCCCTAATAACTAAGAAACAAAATGTTCTTTGATAGTAATAATTAGAAATGCATTTAATCGTTATTTGTTTATTTTATATTTAACTTTACAATATTAGAAGAAATTCATATAACATAAGATATAAATTTGGATTCTATGTAAACATTTCTTTATATAAATATAAATTTATCAATTTGTTCATTTCATATTTAACAATTTAACAAAAAATTTTTTTTGTTATAAATATGAAAAATTTTATATTTTTATTTATACAGGCAAAATTGGAATGAACCGCGACCCACATGTGCTCGTGGGACTCGTGGTGTGGGTCTGTGTTGTAGTTCAAAATTTTTGGGCCAATCCGGACCAATTTATAAACTGGCAGCGGGCAGGCTTTTTTTCACGCTGACCGTTACCAAACTCATATGTTTGCGGGCCCACCCGACTTGACACCTCTAATTCTACCGTCACGACATGAGAAGGTCGGGCACGAGTACAAACATGATTCTTATTAATTAGCATCTGTTTGGTAACTGCTGTTTAAACAAAGATTTAAATTGCACAATTTCCTAAACCACTTTTAATTATACGTATTTTCTCTCTCTAATTTTAACCACATATTTTACCTAAAAATTTAAATAATCAATTTAAACTCTTTACAATAGCCTTCAAACAGAACATCAGTTTGGACTAATACATGCTAATCATGCTCGACCAAGGAGACAATATATTATCATTGTAACGCTCATCACGTCTTTTTAGATGAGTAGAAGCATTTCTATAAAGAATCTCTCACAATATTTAAATTAATCTAACAGCTTAAATTAAAACTCTTCTAAAATCTGAGGGACTTGGGGGTAGAGGTGTCCAGGTGGTCCGGATCAGGCCAACCCGACAATATATGAGCATGGTAAAAGGCCACGTAAAAAAAAACTTGCCCGTTACGGGTTTACGAGTCGATTCGGATCAGCCCTCAAATTTTAAACTACAATCCAAACTTGCCCGCTAGCCCATGCGGGGTCACGGGTTGCTCTTAGTTGCCCGTATGAATAAAAATATAGAATTTTTCATAATTTTATAACAAGAATATTTTTTATTAATTTATTAACTATGAAATGAACAAAATAATAATTTTATATTTATATAAAGAAATATTTACATAATATCCAAATTTATATTTTATACTACATGGATTACTTATAACTTTGTAAAGTTAAATATAACATAAAAAAATAATAATTAAATGCAATTCTAGTTACTACTATAAAAGAACATTATGTTTCTTAGTTATTATGGAGAAAAATGAATATTTGTACTTAGAAGTTGTAATAGAATTTGTAAAAAAGAGAGATTTTCATTGTTACGATATTTAATTAATAAAATAGTTATTTTTTTATAACACGGGTTAACCGCAGCCTGCGAAACTCGCGGTTCACATCTTCTTAACACATGAACCGCCCGCTCGGGTCACAAGTCAACCCGTTGTCCCGAGTCGATCCGGACCAATTTTTACGAATCTGATCGATCCGTCCGTCCGTTTTGACACCTCTACTTGAAAGGGTGCCATTGTGATAGTTGATGCTCTAGTTTGCCCATTCCTTGATTAGTTCCAATGTTCAAGTTCGTGCTCCCTCTCCTCCCCTTTACTCCCTTTTCTTTTAAAAAAAAAAATAATAATAATAATAAATAAATACTGCTGAAAATGATCCCAACCCAAACACGCACCCAAACCTTCATTTTAAGAGTTTTTAGATTAGATCATTAAATTCTTTTAAAATAATGGTTGAGATTCTTTGTTAAATTATTTGGCAATAACTTTAGTTGGAGGAACTGTCCCTTAGAGATCGATGAATTTGAAGTTGTTTGTATATGCTTACTTTTTTACTGCAAATTAATAATTTACCAAAATTTTTTTTTTTACAAAGACCGGTACTAAGCCCTTGTTTGATGTTAATTAAAATTAGATTTTTAATGAATTTTGATAAAAATTGATAGAATGTATGATTAAAAATTTGTTGAGCTCTGGTAATCGTTGAATTTGATTTTGATCAAAATCTAAACCATACAAGGGCTAAACCGCATAGGGTTGACATTGACTCGTGGTGGGTGAGACAACTGCATTTTACAATCGAAACGAATCACGCAATTTTTATTCTATTTTCCTTCGTTAGCACAAACTTTGACTACTTCTCAAGCATGAAGTCAACGCTTTTTTTAGATCATTCCTGTGTTGGGTTTTAACGCGTAATTCATCAATCTTGCTCCCCCTACTTAACAACTACAAATTGTGAGAGAGAGAGAGAGAGAGAGAGAGAGAGAGAGAGAGAGAGAGAGAGAGAGAGAGAGAGAGAGAGAGAGAGAGAGAGAGAGAGAGAGAGAGAGAGAGAGAGAGAGAGAGAGAGAGAGAGAGATGGGGAAGATAAGCTCTGAAACGTCCCAGAATGGAAGTACAGTAAACCATTTTAGTCATCCACACCCTCTGAAGCTCTCCAATTACCAACCCCAACATGCCCTCATCCAATCTTCTTCTTGTTCAGGATGCACGCTTCCGGTCTCTGGATTGACCTACAATTGCACAACTTGCAACTATTTTCTTCACAAGAAATGCTCCGAAATGCCTCAGAAAATCACTCATCCTTTCCATCAACACCATGTCCTTTCTCTCCTTCCCAAGCCCGTGTATCCGAACGGAGTCTTTAACTGCGATGCTTGTGGGGAAGATGGCAATGGATTTTCCTACCACTGCAAAGTGTGCACCATTGATATGCACATACTTTGTTCTGTTAAGCCGTTATCCCTCACTCACGCCTCTCATCCACACAAGCTCAATCTTACTTTTGAATGCCCTTATCCTACCAAGACTTTTGGCTGTGATATATGCGGAAAAGATGGCTCGAATCACTGGCTTTACAGGTGCAGGTCCTGTGGATTTGATGCGCATTTGAATTGCGCAAAGGGTGCTCCACCTTCTTCACCTCAAGTGTCTCATATGCAACAAAACCCTACAAATTTCATGTCTTTTCAATCTCAAACTCCGATGCCTCAAGCATTTACATCTTTTCAATCTCCAACTCCGATGCCTCAAAGATTTACGTCTTTTCAACCTCAGACTCCGATGCCTCAAGGATTTACATCTTTTCAACCTCATACTCCGATGCCACAACAAGCATTTACACCTTTTCAACCTCAAAGTAATGTCAGTTTTGGCATTCCTGCCTCTACGGTTATGCCTACTTATGGGAATGGACAGATCAATCAAGTCTTCCTTCAGACACTTCAACAAATATATAATAATGCCCAACAGAATTTTCAGACTTTGAATGTTGCCACTGGAGGCGGAGGTGACAGAGAATCGCAACAACTGCTTCAAATGCTTTCAAACCTTAATATTAACGGCGGTGGCAGTGGCGGGGTCCCTGGTTTGAATTCTTTTGGTGGTGTCAGTGGAGGCATCCCTGGGTTGGATGCTTCTGGTGGTGGCTTAGGAGGGCAAAACTTCTTAGAAGCATTTATGAATAATGGTGGTGCTGGTGGTGGAGGGCTTAGCGGAGGCGGCGGACTAGACATACTGCAATCGTTAATGGGTGGTGGAAACGGTCTTGATCTTCTTGGAAGTGGTGGAGGTTTGCTTGACACAATTGGTGGACTCGGTGGATTTTTCCTTTAAAGCTTTTCAATGAATAATAATTATCATGCTAAGTTTACCTCAAATAAAGAGGTTAAGTTTACATGGATCTTCTTCTTTTCTTTCAAAAATGCAAATAAACGTTTACAAGTCTTTTTCTTGAATCAGGTTAATGAAATTAATTAGAGTTTTTTTGAGATGAATAGTGATTTTTAAGAGAATTGATAGTTGAAATTTATTTGAAAAGTCAAATACTGTGAATTTGACTTTTAATGAATGGTTGATATTGAGTATCGTAGAAAAAAAATTAATGAATATAAAAAAGAGCTTAGTTAATTAATCCTAGTTAACTAATCTTTATTGGAAAATTTTGTAGCCTTTCAAAACTTAAGACCAATTTGTAGTTATGTCCAGGGATGAAATCACATATCGAATAAAAATAAAAATATAGAATTTATAAGGGTTTGGATAAGTCTTCTTAACAAGTTTGACATTTTAAGATGGACCATCAAATCTTAACAGAAAAATCATTATCGATCATGACATCTTTATGATTTTATACTTCATCTACATGAATTAGAAACTGAAGAAGTTATTTTATAACTAATAGTTTATTTTTACAAAGAAAAACAGAATAATAATTCAGGAGAAACGTGAAGAATGTTTAAGAATTCAATTCTGAGAATGTGACATAAGAAAGATTAGACCCTTTGATTAGAGCGAGCGAAGGCCCACAACCATTATTTTGAGGAAGGAATTGTTGAAGAACTAAAGTGTCTCTCTTAATCCATGAAATTGTTGAAGAAATAAAATGTCTCTCTTAAATCCAAGAATCAATCAATGATATTATCGAATGACACAAAAAGGTTTAACCCTTTAGATGCTTAAATCGAAGTTACATTTATTTAAAAAAAAGGTGTAGCCCACACCCTGAGGGCCCGAACCGACCACGCCCAAGGCCATTGGTTCGGGAAGGTAAATCCAGGTTATGCCTCCAAGTAGTCAGGGTGGAAGGGCTTATGGTAAGCATGAGCAAATCTCAATAACTCCCGCTTGCCACAAGGCCAATTCCACCTTGTGGGGAATCGAACCAAGCACACAGCTGCGCTGAGCACTTACCACCCATCCCCTTTGCCACTTGGAGATGTGCCCTGGGGGCGATGTTACATTTATTTTATTATTACACATGATTGATGGTACTAAAAGACTAGAACTCCATGTTTGCGGACTTTTAACAAGGCATTGTATTAATTTTGACAAAATTATTCCTAAGTTGTTTTTTTAACATTTGACTTTATTCCTAGATTCTTTTCAACCACCGATTTTTTATTTATTCGGAAATTTTAATTTATTCCACATCTTGTCCCAAGTTTCACGTTAATGGTCATTGGTACACGAATCCCCCAATGACTTTAATGCAGTTTATAAAAAATAAAAAAAAATAAAAAAGTGTAACCCACGTCTTGAGGATCCGAATCGACTCTTTTCTGAGCTATTGGTTCTAATGGTAACCCACGTCTTGAGGATCCGAATCGACTCTCTCTAGATCGGCCTCGCCTCCGGTCACTTCGATCGTCGCCGCCACCGCTCACTGTAGTTGCCGTCGCCAGCCTCTCCTCTTTCTTGTGTAAGGTGTGTGTGTGTGTGTGTGTGTGTGTGTGTGTGTTTTATCTATTTTTATGTGTGTGTATTATATATGTTTATGTTTGTGTGTGTGTGTGTGTGTTATATGTTTTTTTTATATATATATTTATTGTATATTTATTAATTATGTAAATGTTTATATATATTGTATGTGTATCATGTATATATTTATATAGTGTAGCAATTTTATTTTGTATATGATTGAATTTATGTGTTAATTGGTTTAAATGAACTTTTTATTAGTTTAGTTTGCATGTTAATTTTATATTGTTGATTGTGAGTTAGTGATGGATATATTGCAATTTTTGAATTGTTGAAGTTTTAACGAAATTTTAGAATGTTATTTTTTATACAATATACAATTGATTAAAGACATTTGATTTTGAGGAGTTGTGAATTGATGTCGGATTAATTTTGGGGTAGTTGATGATGTTGTAGTTTGATTGAAGTTGTGGTAGAGTTTTGGATATGTTGAGGTTGAATGTTTCGATTTTATTTTGATATTTTGATTCCTCCTACAAGTTGGCTAAGTCCAATTTACAGGGGAGATTCTATCGAAATTTTCGTAGGATTTTATAGATAAAAAATGAAATTTATAATTTAAAGTGATTTCATTTGTTTTAATACATTGTGAATTTCTTGATATATAGGTCGTTAGTTATGGATCGAAGTTGGATGTATGGGAGACGTAATACACTAGAATATGTGAAAGAAGTTGAAAAATTTATAAAATGTGCTGAGAAAAACAAAATAAAGAAAGGGGAAGAAATGATTTTATGTCCCTATTGTGATTGCAAGAATTTGAGAAAGTTTCGTAACTCTGAGCAAGTGAAGAGCCATTTGATTCGTTGTGGGTTTAAGGAGGGTTATACACGGTGGATATGGCATGGTGAGAGTATACTTCCTAAGATAAGCACCGGTGGAAATGAGGGTTTGAGCAATAATGATGAGATTAATGTGGAGAATGACGAGAATGATGTGAATAATGACCGGATAGATGAAATAATGCGTGATATACAACAAGATTTCATTGAACAGCACCATAAATTCGATAACCTGTTCAATGATTATGAAAAGCCTTTATTTACTGGTTGTAATAAATTCACAAAATTATCTCAATATCAATCCAAAATTACCTATGAGCAGAAATCTGAGATTAAATTGTTGCGCATTATTCAAGTTTCATCTTCGACTACCAAAAATAAGCAATTGCTGATTGAATTCAACATAAAAGCTAATGCAGATGATCACTGAATCGCAACTAGTCGATTCTGGGACAGAGCATCATTCAATTCGATTATGTTTCTGTTACCTAATCCCAAGTTTCAAAAGTCTGTCACAGTCTACGACGTTCTTCAATTGTTTTTGTTATGCATTTGCTGATATTGTGTTTGATAAGAGCTGCTCAAATATGATCCTAACCATGGTTATTGATCACATTCTAAACTGATTGAATTCTAGGGAGATAATCAGAGTTGGACCGCGCTCAGTTGACCATCGAGATAGAGATCATTCAATTCGATTACGTTTCTGTTACTCAAATCTCAAGATTCAAATGCATGCAATAGTCTAAGAAGTTCTTCATTTTGTGTTTTAACATGTATTTGATGAAACTGTCTTGCGTAAGAGCTGCTTCACGGTGTTCTCGAACCATGGTCAATGATCACATTTAAACCTTATTAAATTCCAGATAAAAATTGTTGTTGATCAATGTTGAACCACACTCAGTTGGCCATCAAGACATAGCATCATTTTTCCAATTTAGTATGTTACTCAAATCGTGTTTTTCAAATGCTTGTAGTAGTATTGGATGTTCTTCAATTGTGTTTTAACTTTTAATATACACTTGGTGAAATTGCCTTGGATAAGAGCTGCTTCATAGTGTTCTCGAACCGTGGTTAGTAATTATTTTTTAATCTGATTGAATTCAAGGCTGAACCACCAGTCATACTATATGCGTCGGTTGTACTGTACAACCGACGCATATTCTTTTTTTTTTTTTTTTGTTCACTAATATGAGTTGGTTTTTTTGTACAACCAAGGCATATAGTAATACTTTTATGCGTCGAAAAACAATAGACGCATATTTTCTTTACCATGTACGTCTATGTCAAATGCGTTACTTCCACAATCGAGTGTATTGTCTTTTACAACCGACGCAAATGACTGATACTGTACTAGTGGAAGTTTGGGAACAAAATGACAATAATAAGTAACAAAAAAACTTACGGGAGCATATGAAGAAATTATTAGATTTTAAAGTTGAAGAATAATATAATATTAAAAAGATAATTGAATTATGAGTTTTTTTAACACAAAAAATGGATTACGTTCAAAATTATGAACGTTTAATTTAGATAGTCAAACTGGGCAAAATTGAAGCTCTTGATTTGGTCACAAATTTGCGAAATGCAACCTTGGCTTGGATTGATTAGCATCAGAAATTATCTGAGTTTTGATTTAGATCATTAAATTTTTGGAGGCAAAATTACGATAGAACCTTGGGAGGATTGGATGATTTTTAAAGAGGAGAAATGTGTTGTTTAAAATTCTTGAAGAAATTAAAGATTAAGAATTGTCACATCTTTGCAAATTAATTATTCATGTTAGGTATTCATTTATCACATATTTTCTTCCAAATTATTCGTGCAATGTATTCATTTTTTATCTTGTATTTTCTTATCATATATGATAGACTTTTGTTAATAGAGTTTAAAAAAAAAAAAAAAACCACTTCCAAAATCTTCAATTGAATAAATTACTTTCTTTCAATTTAAATTCTTGTTAGTTGATTGGGTGTTATTGAATTAATTGTTGTCCTATTATTTGTACAATTGTAAAATTGTTTTATGAATTCATGATTATACTAAGAGTAAATCATGATTCTAGCTCAAATAATAAATACACACACTAGATCTTATAGGAAGTAATCTTAATTGATGTTCTAGTTTTGCCTTGTACTTTTATGTATTTGTATTCCTTGGAGAGATATAGCTAGTCATAGGTAAAATTGGTTTAATATATCTCGAGATAGAAAATCAACATATAAGGAATATCGGTTGTTAATATAAATTAAGAATTGATTATAAACGGGTGATCGAGAATTAAATTAACAGATTAATAATGGTGGATTCAGGGATATACACTGCCCTTTTGTGATTTAATTAAACTCTAAGTTTTGCTTCCTTTTAATTTATAGAAATAAGTAAATCAAAATTGCTTGTATGTTTTTTCTTGATTGAAATTTGAAACTAGTATTTCTTGTTGTAATAATTTATTCCAATATCATTACGTGACCCATGTAAATTATAAACTTTGTCACATTTAAATATTAAATTCACGTTATTGTATATTAATATATTTAATGATAAGGCTTTAACCTTATATGATCCACTTGTGATGGTTGATGGGTGAAAAAGAGGTTGAAACAGAATGAGGTTATGATCGAGATAACCACTTCCTATAACTACTCCATCTTCTCCTCCTTATTAGATACACGTTTTTGAAAGAAAAATATACAGAATACGAGATCTTCTATCCATCGAGGAAACTGCAATGGAAAGAAAGGGGGGAGAGACATTCTACTCGGCGTTTAGTTCTCCGCAACAAAATGAACAACATGGAATTAGGTAAGTATCACGTTAATATTGTTAATTATGTGTGAATCATGTAGACACCATATTCTTAGGCAATAAAGTTTAGTGTATATCCGTTAAAGCGTGAACTAGGTTTTAACGTAAAAGAATTTTACATTTCTCTCATATCAATTTATACTATATAGATATTATTGGAGTTCTTGTGAGGTCTAATCACTTGTTCCTGATTCAGATATTTTTGACATAGTATCCAACTTTGTGAAAACATGCAACTGATAAGTTGTATAATTTTTTTTATGGTCAACTGCTATTATATGCCATCACACCAAACTCGAAAGCATCTCATTGATGAAACCTACAATTTTCCCCTCCTTATGAACCAGTCAACAAAATTGGCTTGACCTAGCTCCAACTTGATTGCTTGTAGTCCACTTTAAAGTTGACTTTTTATATTAGAAGATCGTGCAAATCAGTATATTCCCTGTTTGCACATGTAGTCCAGTAACATGTTTATAGTTGACTTTTTAATGACAAAAAAAGATTTTTTTTTTTTTTTTGTCTTTTTAAACAAATAGTTATTTTTAAGAGAATATATGATAAAAATTTGGTTGAAAAATCAAGTTTTGTGTGCTTTACTTTTAATGAATAGTTGAAATTGAGCACTGTAGAAAATAGAAATTTTTAAAAAAACCAAGCAAGGGCTAAATCGTTTACCATTTGTTCTAGATGAATTATAATAGATGAAGTAAAACAGTAAAAATCCCAGTGGTCTTTCTCTTTGTATTTTAGTTTTCATTTTTTGTGAGTGATTGAAATCATTTTTAGTTGTATTTTGGATGTAGACATTGTGAGAGTAAGATTCTGGCCACGAAGCTTCTTTTTTTAGTAGGCACCACGAGTTATCAAGAATTTATTTATTTATTTATTAAAGAGAACATTCAAAACCTTTACACATCTCTGCAGATTGGAACAAGACTCTAATACCACTTATTAATATTTGTCTTTGCCTAATCTACTATCAAAGCACCAGTTGCTGGAGAAGAAAAAATGAAAAAACAAAATTGCAAATTTACATTAAAGAAAATAAAGAACATGAAGAAAAAAAAAAGGAGTCAATCTCCTCGGCCAATCTTATTAACAAGAAGACATTACAATGTGGATTTGAATCACCATACAATACAGGAGATTTGTCTCCTTTACAAACACCAGAAAATTATTCCAATATTATACAGAGAATGCACTCTCACTTTCTCAGTCTTACAAGCACCAATATTTTCGTGTATCGCAATCCAACTCAGACCAACCACATTCATTCAAATGCAAATGAAAAATTCTAAACTAATCTATGTCGGTATATCAGGACTCCATGGTTCGCATACTTTTAACGCACGAGGCATTGTATTATTTTGACAATATTATTCTAAGGGTTTTTTAACAATTCTATTCCTAGACTTTTTCAAACACCTAAACTTTGGTTCTAATCAAAAGTCTCAATCTAAATTTTATTTTTACCATATCACCTAAAATTAAGAAATTCTAAAAGATATAAAAACATTTTCATAGCATTCTTTGCTTTGTGATTAATTGATTGAATTTTTATATTTTCTTTTGTTTGAAAATTTATCAAATTGAAGATCATTGGTGCAAAAAGAAGGAAGTTAGGGAAAAATGACCAAAATAAGTAAAAACAAAGAACTTATACAGTGAAGCATATGAAGAAATTATTAGATTATATAAAGTTGAAAAATAATATATATTAAAAAGATAATTGAATGATGAGTTCAATACAAAAACTGGATTACAATTCAAAATTGTGGATAAGAAATTATGCACGTTAAATTTAGATCTTCGAAGTTGGCGAAACTGAGGCTCTCAATTTGGTCCCAATTTGCAAAATTACGCAAGCTTGGCTTGGACTTATTAGCATCGAAAATTTCTGAGTTTTGACTTAGATCATCAAATTCTTGGAGGGAAAATTACGATAGAACCTTGACAGGCTTGGATGATTTTTAAAGAGGAAAATGTGTTGTTTAAAATTATTGAAGAAATTAAAGATTAAGAATTGTCACGTCTTTTCTTCCAAATTAATCATTCATGTTATGTATTCATTTTTCACATCTTTTCTTCCAAATCATTCTTGCAATTTATTCATTCTTTATCTTGTATTTTGTGACCAAAATATGAGACTTTTGTAAATTAATTGAGATTCTAAAAAATCTTCCCAATTCTTTAATTGAATAAACTGCTTGCTTTTAATTTAAATTTTTGGTAGTTGATTGGGTGTTATTAAATTAATCGTTGACCTATTATTTGTACAATTTTAAAATTGTTTATGAATTCATGATTCTGCCAAGTGGTAAATCATGATTCTAGCTCAAATAATAAATAAACACTACATCTTATAAGAAATACAAATATTTTTATGCTTAGTGCAATCTTAATTGATGTTCTAATTTTGCTTTGCCTTGTATTTTTATGTATTTTTATTCCTCATAGTGATATAGCTGGTCGTACGTAAAATTTGTTTAATATAGCTCGATAGAGAAAATTAACAAATAAGGAATATCAGTAGTTAATATAAATCAAGAATTGATTCACTACTAAAATCTGGGGTTTCGCCGGTGGCGGTTTTTTGACGGCTATCGACACCCTTGGTATTTTTCGACAGAAACATATGGCTGTTGGAAAGGATTCTACTAGTCTTTAGACGGCTTCTACTGGTCGTCGGATATTTTTTAATTAACGAATGAATTTTAGTATTGTTACGACTATGACTAATTTTACATGACACATCATCCATATGGGCCCACCAGGGAATACACAAAACATCCATTCACCTAATCATGACCCACAAGCCAAACTGTGGATACAAAATTTGCTGGACTCTTACATGCCGAGGTGATGCTATGCCGAGGTACCCCTATGTCGAGGTGACGCTATGCCGGGGTGATCCTATGTCGAGGTACTCCTAAGTCGAAGTGAGTACCCTGGAAAGGTAACAAGATATCTTAATGTGACAACATCTGTAAAGGGGTTTGATGGTTGCTTTAACCCTACGACATTTAGTAATGATTATAGCCAAAGAAATGGTTTACCTCATTAATGGTTAGGATCTTGTCATTTGTAAAGCATAACACGTGTCACAATCTAAGAGAATTACTCATTTTATAAATAGAGCACACTTGCCTCCAAGGAAAAGGTTGGTAATTCTATACTTTAACCCAATATTTTACTCTCACTCCCTTTTCTCTCTTTTACACACTTATATTTCCTCCACCCAATTTATGTTTGCTTGAAATGAATACTGACTTAGGAATCAGAGTGTAAACGGGAGCCACCTCGGCCCCCTTTACAAGCTGATTGTTTATCCTAATGTGCAGGAGATCCACGTGTTCAAGAGGGAGGAGCTGAGACGTGTTGATCCAAGGTCCTACCAGATTTTGTGGTCAACATTTTGGAGCCATTTGTGGGAAACCACACTTCTAACCAGGAAATCACGTGGTAAAAAGCAACACAAAACCTTGAAAATGGGCAGATAACCTCTTGAAAAAGAGTGGAGAAATACTATAAAAAACCTTGAAAAATGAAGGAAACCTCTTGATAAAGATTGGTAACAAATGTCTTGAAGAAGGGCCTCCCCGAAAGAGGGACTCTCCCTTATATTGCCTAAGTTGCATGGCTCAAGAAGCCCCTCATATTGCCTAAGTGGCATGGCTCATGAAGCCCTTCTTATTTCCCTAAGTGGCTTCCTTCTTATTGCCCCAAGTGGCAAGATTTAAGAAGCCCTTCTTATTGCCTCAAGTGGCATGGCTCAAGAAGCCCCCCATATGGCCGAAGTGGAATGGCTCAAAAAGCCTCCCATATTGCCTAAGTAGCATGGTCAAAGTGGCACGGCTCAAGAAGCCCTCCATATTGCCTAAGTGGCATGGCCGAAGTGGCATGGCTCAAGAAGCCCCCAATATTGCCGAAGTGGCATGACTCAAGAAGCTCCTCATATTGTCAAAGTGGCACGACTCAAGAAGCCCCCCATATTGCTTAAGTGGCATGGCCGAAGTGGCATGACTCAAGAACCCCCACATATTGCCGAAGTGGCACGACTCAAAAAGCCCCCCACATTGCCTAAGTGGCATTACCAAAGTGGCACGGCTCAAGAAGCCACTCATATTGCCTAAGTGGCTTGGCCGAAGTGGAATGGCTCAAGAAGCCCCCCATATTGCCGAAGTGGCAAGGTTCAAGAAGCCCCCATATTGCCTAAGTGGCATTGCTCAAAAAGCCCCCATATTGCCGAAGTGACACGACTCAAAAAGCCCCCATATTGCCTGAGTGGCATGGCCGAAGTGGCACGGCTCAAGAAGCCCCCCATACTGCCTATGTGGCATGGCTCAAGAAGCCCCCCATATGGCCGAAGTGACATGGCTCAAAAAGCCCCCCATATTACCTAAGTAGCATGACCAAAGTGGCACGGCTCAAGAAGCCCCCCATATTGCCTAAGTGGCGTGGCCGAAGTGGCATGGCTCAAGAAGCCCCCATATTGCTGACGTGGTGTGGCTCAAGAAGCCCCATATTGCCTAAGTGGCATGGCCGAAGTGGCATGGCTCAAGAAGCCTCCCATATTGCCGAAGTGGCACGACCCAAAAAGCTCCCCATATTGCTTAAGTGGCATGGCCGAAATGGCATGGCTCAAGAAGCCCCCCATATTGCCGAAGTGGCACGACCCAAAAAGCTCCCCATATTGCCTAAGTGGCATGGCCGAAATGGCATGGCTCAAGAAGCCCCCCATATTGCCGAAGTGGCACGACCCAAAAAGCTCCCCATATTGCCTAAGTGGCATGGCTAAAGAAGCCCCCCTATGGCCGAAGTGGTATGGCTCAAAAATCCCCCCATACTGCCTAAGTGGCAGGGCCGAAGTTGCACGAATCAAGAAGCCCCCATATTTCCTAAGTGGCATGGCTCAAGGAGCCCCCATATTGCCTAAGTGACATGGCCGAAGAAGTCCCCCATATTACCGAAGTGGCACGACTCAAAAAGCCCCCCATATTGCCTAAGTGGTATGGTCGAAGTGGCACGATTCAAGAAGCCCCCCATATTGCCTAAGTGGCATGGCCGAAGTAGCATGGCTCAATAAGCCCCCCATATGGCCGAAATAGTAGGGCTCAAAAAGCCTTCCATATTGCCTAAGTGGCATGGCCGAAATGGCATGGCTCAAGAAGCCCCCCATATGGCCGAAGTAGCAGGGCTCAAAAAGCCCTCCATATTGCCTAAGTGGCATGGCTGAAGTGGAATGACTCAAGAAGCCCCCCATTTTAGCCTAAGTGGCATGGCCGAAGTGGCATGGCTCAAGGAACTCTTCCTAAGGACCTCTTTCATGGACTCCTTCCGAAGTACCTCTTCCGAAGTACGTCTTCCATGGACTCTTTCCGAAGTACCTCTTCCATGGACTCCTTCCGAAGGACATCTTCCATGGACTCCTTCCGAAGTACCTCTTCCGAATGATTTTTTCCACGGACTCCTTCCGAAACACCTCTTTCGAAGGACCTCTTCCATGGACTTCTTCCATGGACTCCTTCTGAAGTACCTCTTCCACGGACTCCTTCCGAAGCACCCCTTCCGAAGGACCTCTTCCATGGACTACTTCCGAATGACGTCTTCCATGGACTCCTCCCGAAGTACCTCTTTCGAAGGACCTCTTCCATGGACTCCTTCCGAATGAATTCTTCCATGGACTCCTTCCAAAGTACCTCTTCCGAAGGACTTTTTCCACGGACTCCTTCTGAAGCACCTCTTCCGAAGGACCTCTTCCATGGACTCCTTCCGAAGGACCTCTTCCATGGACTCCTTCCGAAGGACTTCTTCCATGGACTCCTTCCGAAGTACCTCTTCTGAAGGACTTCTTCCACGGACTCCTTCCGAAGCACCCTTTCTGAAGTACCTCTTCCATGGACTACTTCCGAATGACGTCTTCCATGGACTCCTCCCGAAGTACCTCTTCCGAAGGACCTCTTCCATGGACTTCTTCCGAAGGACTTCTTCCATGGACTCCTTTCGAAGTACCTCTTCCGAAGGAATTTTGCCACGGACTCCTTCCGAAGCACCTCTTCCGAAGGACCTCTTCCATGGACTCCTTCCAAAGAACTTCTTCCATGGACTCCTTCCGAAGTACCTCTTCCGAAGGACTTCTTCCACGGACTCCTTTTGAAGCACCACTTCCGAAGTACCTCTTCCGAAGGACTCCTTCCAGGGGAATGACTCCTACAAGGGAGTTCTTCCAAGAGAAGAATTACGTCAATTGACTCCCTCTAAGTCAGGGACCCCTTCCAAAGGACTCCTTCCAGGGGAATGACTCCTACAAGGGACTTCTTCCAAAAGAAGAATTACGTCAATTGACTCCCTCTAAGTTAGGGACTTCTTCCAAAGGACTCCTTCCAGGGGAAGGACTCCTTCAACGAACTCCTTTTACAAAGGATTCTGTGATTGGTCGATTCCACTCTAGGAAAAACACCCAAAAGCTATAAATTCGAACCCCAGCCAAGTATGTCTGGGACTTCCAATTTAAGGGACTAGAGTATATACACGAATGTCGACACAAGACATAACATATATATACGTTACTTCATATTATCCAAAGATGCACATCTCAAAACGAGGCAGGCTTGTAAGCCCTCCAGTTGCTTGAATTTAGCATATTCTCTCTACTATCCAAACAGGCTATTAGCCCTCGCACATCTAGGCATAAGATCTTCAACATTATCAAAGGAAACCTTGTAGTTCCCCTCCTATTTGAGGCATGTTGGGGATATTGCTATGAGCCTATATGTCTTCGTAAGTTCGAATCATTCTCGAGCATTCTTTTTTGTTGGGAGAAGAGATACACTTACAAAAATTTGAGTAATGCAGTCCAATATTCTTTTAATAAAACTAAGAAAAGTCTATGTGAAAGGGTTGTCAAGTGTTCAAATAAGGACCCAAGTGTTCAAACTATATTAAAGCATGGGCCCAAGTGCCTATATTATTCCTCTTCGGCGACACTTTACCATGCAAAATATATTCTGTTTTTTCCATTCTGGTGGTATCTTGCAAGAATGATTTTTCATATATTTCCTATATTGGTTATTTCTTAGAGTATATACACATTCCATCATCTTCGATCCCTTATATTTTCAAGTCCGGTTCGCACATAAATGAATCAACCAGACTTGAGGGACTAGTGTTACTTCCATGACTAATTTTACATGACACGTTATCCATATGAGCCCACCAGGGGATCCACAAAACATCCATTCACCTAATCATGACCCACATGCCAAACTGTGGATACCAAATTTGCTGAACTCTTACATGCCGAGGTACCCTTATGCTAAGGTAACCCTTTACCGAGGTGATGTTATGCCGAGGTACCCCTATGCTAGGGTGATCCTATGTCGAGGTACCTTTATAGCTTGATGTGACAACATCTTTAAAGGGATTTGATGGTTACTTTAACCCTATGACATGTAGTAATGATTATAGCCAAAGAAATGGTTTACCTCATGAATGCTTAAGATCTTGCCATGTGTAAAAGATAACACGTGTCACAATCTAAGAGAATTACTCATTCTATAAATATAGCACACTTGCCTCCAAGGAAAAGGTTGGTAATTCTATACTTTAACCCAATATTTTACTCTCGCTCAATTTTCTCTCTTTTACACACCTATATTTCCAGCACCCAATTTATGTTTGCTTGAAATGAATACTGACTTACACATCGGAGTGCAAACGGGAGCCACCTCGGCCCCTTTGCAAGCTGATTGTTTGTCCTAGTGCGCAGGAGATCCACGTGTCCAATAGGGAGGAGCTGAGACGTGTTGATCCAAGGTCCTACTAGATTTTGTGGTCAACATTTTCGAAGTACCTCTTCCGAAGGACTTTTTCCACGGACTCCTTCCAAAGTACCTCTTCCATGGACTCCTTCCAAAGGACTTATTCCATAGACTCCTTCCGAAGTACCTCTTCCGAAGGACTTCTTCCATGAACTCCTTCCGAAGCACCTCTTCCGAAGGATCTCTTCCATGGACTCCTTCCGAAGGACTTCTTCCACGGACTCCTTCCGAAGTACCTCTTCCGAAGGACTTCTTCCTCGAATTCCTTCCGAAGCACCCCTTCCGAAGTACCTCTTCCGAAGGACTTCTTCCAATGACTCCTTCCAGGGGAATGACTCCTATAAGGGACTTCTTCCTAGAGAAGAACTACGTCAATTGACTCCCTCCAAGTCAGGGACCCCTTCGAAAGGACTCCTTCCAGGGGAATGACTCCTACAAGAGACTTCTTCCAAGAGAAGAACTACGTCAATTGACTCCCTCCAAGTCAGGGACCCCTTCGAAAGGACTCCTTCCAGGGGAATGACTCCTACAAGAGACTTCTTCCAAGAGAAGAACTACGTCAATTGACTCCCTCCAAGTCAGGGACCCCTTCCAAAGGACTCCGTCAACGAACTCCTTTTATAAAGGATTTTGTCGTTGGTCGATTCCACTCTATGAAAAACACCTAAAAGCTATAAATTTGAACCCCGGCCAAGTATGTCTGGGACTTCCAATTTAAGGGACTAGAGCATATACACGCATGTCGACAAAAGACATAACGTATATATACGTTGTTTCATATTATCCAAAGATGCACATCTCAAAACGAGACAAGCTTGTAAGCCCTCCAGTTGCTTGAATTGAGCATATTCTCTCTGCTATCTAGACAGACTATTAGCCCTCACACATCTAGGTGTAAGATCTTCAACATTATCGAAGGAAACCTTGTAATTCCCCTCCTATTTGAGGCATGCTCGGGATATTGCTATGAGCCTATATGTCTTCGTAAGTTCGAATCATTCTCGAGCATTCTTTTTTGTTGGGAGAAGAGATACACTTACAAAAATTTGAGTAATGCAGTCCAATACTCTTTTAATAAAACTAAGAAAAGTCTATGTGAAAGGGTTGTCAAGTGTTCAAATAAGGACCCAAGTGTTCAAACTATATTAAAGCATGGGCCCAAGTGCCTATATTATTCCTCTTCGGCGACACTTTACCATGCAAAATATATTCTGTTTTTTCCATTCTGGTGGTATCTTGCAAGAATGATTTTTCATATATTTCCTATATTGGTTATTTCTTAGAGTATATACACATTCCATCATCTTCGATCCCTTATATTTTCAAGTCCGGTTCGCACATAAATGAATCAACCAGACTTGAGGGACTAGTGTTACGACCATGACTAATTTTACATGACACGTTATCCATATGAGCCCACCAGGGGATCCAAAAAATATCCATTCGCCTAATCATGACCCACAGGCCAAACTGTGGATACCAAATTTGCTGGACTCTTACATGCCGAGGTACCCCTATGCCGAGGTGATGCTATGCCGAGGTACCCCTATGCCGGGGTGATCCTATGTCGAAATACCCTTATGCCGAGGTACTCCTAAGCCGAAGTGAATACCCTGGAAAGGTGATAAGATAGCTTGATGTGACGACATCTTTAAAAGGATTTGATGTTTGCTTTAACCTTATGACATGTAGTAATGATTATAGCCAAAGAAATGGTTTACCTCATGAATGGTAAGGATCTTGCCATGTGTAAAGCATAATACGTGTCACAATCTAAGAGAATTACTCATTTTATAAATAGAGCACAATTTCCTCCAAGGAAAAGGTTGGTAATTCTATACTTTAACCCAATATTTTACTCTCGCTCAATTTTCTCTCTTTTACACACTTATATTTGCAGCACCCAATTTATGTTTGCTTGAAATGAATACTGACTTACGCATCGGAGTGCAAACGAGAGCCACCTCGGCCCCTTTGTAAGCTGATTGTTTGTCTTAGTGCGCAGGAGATCCACGTGTTCAAGAGGGAGGAGCAGAGACGTGTTTATCCAAGGTCCTACCATATTTTGTGGTCAACAATTATCATCGGAAAACTTCTTTTATTAGATTTTTTATTTACTAGTAGTATGTATAATAAATTATGAATAGTAATTTGGAATATAGATTTATTATTATGTTGATATATATGCATATATAGTTCTTTTTTTTATAGAGAGCATTGTATTAGAAAATAAATTTGTATTTTACATTGAATATATATTGTAGATTAATTTAATATGTTAATGGTATATATATATTATAATTAGTAATATGTGATTACATATATTTGATTAAGTATTAATATGTATTTTAGATTGTTCATTACTCATATATAAGTAATGAGAGTTTAATACATTAATTTCACTAAATTAGATTTATGTTTTAATAAATACCGAAAATAGTGCATAAGAGTGGTTCCTATTCTCTACTGTTAAATGTGATAACTGTGTATCTTACTGGACAGTGTACAGTACGCCGATTGATTGTAGTTCGACGTATGGACGATTAGTTGATGGATTTATTTCAGAAAGATTTATTGCTGGTGTTGATAAATTTGTTAAATATGTATTCTCTATAGATTAAAAATTTATTAAAACTGATAAGTGTATTTTATACACTTATTTATATGCCAAAAGTAGAATATTATATATTTGTTTTAGAATACCCGCTATTCATTTGGTTTATATTTGCTTATATTTCAGAAAACAACTTAAAATTGAGAAATGGATGCAAATGAGGCAAATATGGGAGAATTGAATGATGATTATAGCTAAATTGTGAACATGAATAAGTGCAAGGAGTCAATTGAGAAGAACAAAAAAGAAAAGAGAAGAAATCAGATGTATCGGGACCAAATAACCACAATTGGAAGTTGGAAAACTTGGAAGCAAATAAAGAAGGAGGACCAACTTAAACAAGAATGAAAAGTGGAAAACTGCACTCCAGCAGTGAACCACGCGGCCACGAGCTCTTACACTGCGCGGTCGTACAAGAAAGTTAAAATTTACAAAACCTGATTTTGAACTACTGCACGGCCACAGGACTTATAACCATGCGGCCGAGCTTCTTTCCACCTGGGCCGACAGACTAGGTTTTTACACAAAATTTAACATATTTTGCCCTTTTTCACGTGGAGTTGACCTAAACCTATAAATACAACTATTATGCACAAATTAGGGGTTCCTCTTTTGTTTCCAATTGGTTTCCAACTTATGCAATTCATGCAAAAGTGCTGTTCAATTGAAGAGGGATTCAAGCGAGGTCAAAGAGAAGATTGAAGATACATGAACAAGGTGATGAACGGGGTGATCTTTTTTCATATTTCTTGTAATTTATTTTCAATTATGTATCTAGGCTAGACGTTTAGTGTTGGGAATTGTGATGAATCCTTGATATTTTGATTCTATGCTTTGACTCTTGTTTAATTCATATAATTCATGGGTTTAAGTAATTAAAATATGCTTTTTAATTTTACGCAAATTTCTGGTCAACTTTTATGTAACCGAATGGCGTTTTCTTATATCGAGAGAGTGGGAGAATGATAGACATGTTTAATTACCACTAGGTTCGATAGGGGATAGAGATATACTTCCTATGCTTAGTGTTATCCTTCAAAAGTATTCACAAAACTAAAATGCTTTTCTAATCTCAATTCGTCATTGAGATATAGTCATATTACATTTTTAGAAAACAGGTTTTTAATGCATCCTCGAGAGAGGACTTAAATAACATTTGGAACACGGATTTTCAAACCTCCATGAATTGTGGTTAAACAATTAAGTCAAAGTATAGATGATAGATTTAAGGTGGATTCTCAATTTTTAACACGCTTGCTTCCACTGATTTTAATTCAATTTTTAATTGCTTTCTTAGTTTAATTCCTAATTTTAATTCAATCAACAAATCACCATTGAAATTCTCGTTTTGGTTAAGGAGTTCAACCTAAAATACAATTTAATCAATCATTTGGTTACGATATCCGAACTTTTGGTCCACTGTATTACTTGTGTGGTCCATACACTTGCGATTTCACAACAGAAACGACACTCGTCATTGCAATATATCAATTGAAACAATTTTCCAGACAAAGTTGGAGAAGAAAAAAAGGGTTACTGAGAAGATATTGTCATCTCTGTAAATCATGAATCTATTTGGAGGATTTTTGTCGTCTCTGCTAACTTATTAGTATGGACGTGTACAAATTGAGGATGACAAATCGATTTACTCCCCCTCACATGGAGGGGGACCGATTAATATTATATTATTTGTGGACCCGGCTCCCCTATGTGAGGGGGAAGTAAATCAGTTTGTCATCAGGTTTGTACAAGTAGCATGGTCTCTCAATATTAAAATGCATTTGTACAAACATAATTTTATCAGTGGGCATATTTTTAATACAGATATAGATATAGATTTGTCTATGCATATACTAATTTTGAATTAGTCACCCATTCCTATGTGATGAGTTGTTGTAATTAACTACACAAGAATTACCGAAGGAAAATTATAAGCAACAGGTTAATAAATTTGTGAATGTGTAGGCTGACGCAAAAAATTCATATAAGCATTTAATAATTTGTAGTGGAAGAGATTAATACAATTTCTTTAAAATAAATTAAAAAATAAAATAAATGAATAAATAAATGAAAAAAGAAAGAGAGAAATAGAAGAAGTGAAAATCCAAGTTACGCAACATTTATTTGATGATACAAATTATCAATGGTGATTGTTGCATATCAAACTGCGTACAATTCATTTGTTGAAAGGAAGATACATAATACTCACATTATAAAAGTGATACAAATAACTGGTAAATTTCAAACTTCAGAAATCCAAACTTTTGACTACTGAAATTAGAAACAAGGAATAAAAATATTTTGTGGTGGTAGCAGCATTATTAAGGGGTTCAATGAGAAAGCAAGAAATAAGAATAATGTTGACAGATAAATCTTCAGTAATATCTGTAGGTATAATTTGATGTTCCAATTTGTCCCATGGAATTGATAGAATCTGACATACTCTTCAACTGTTGATTATACATATTTTGCCTTCTGCGCTGCAAATCTGATTCTACCTCCATCCGTCTTATGCGCGCTCGTTCTTCCTCGTACTGCTGATTCCGAGCTTTCATCCAGCCAAGTTCAGCTTTCAAGTTTTTCATTTCCGATACCTTGTGCCTCAAGAAAGTGGCGACATATCTCGCGTCATCATTTTCGGGCTCGTTGTCAAGCAAGCCAGCACAATTGGCATGAATATTGAAGTTGCAAGATGAACAGTTGTAGGTGAATCCATTGCAGGATTCACCACAAGCTTCACATCCCCCCTGGACATGTGGAGGGTAGAGAAGGACAAGAGTGTGTTGAGGGTGGGATTTTAGTCGAGCAGACTGTGGCAACTCGAAACAGAATTTATGAAGGTAAAACTTGCAACGCGAACAGGCGTAACAAGAACCAATCAATGGAAGTTTACAACCAAAACATGTGCGCTTTTTTGTTTGGCTTGGGAATTCTATGACTTGCATGTCATGAGGATGGCTCAAATGCTTCATGTCTCTTAACTTTTTTCCCTCTCTTGCTGTGTATGTGTGTCTCAGTGTCTGTACGTTTTCATTGACAAAAGGCTTTCTATAAATAGAAGTTGACATTAATTCTTTGACACTGTCTGCAAACCGAGTACAGCTTGTACCTGAGTGGACAAGGTGTAGTCTGCCAACTAGGTAATGTAACATATATTATTAAAAAGTAAAAACATCGGGTACCAATTTAAATAATAATAATTCTGTTATTAAGAGTATTATAAATTTTGTTAACTCGAATACATAATTGATCATCAATGGCATTGTACACATTTAAGCATTCCTAAATTCCTTATCAAAATCTAAATTCCCGAAGTCCAAAATAATTAAAAATGCATAAATTCAGACAAAAGTCTCCCAAAATTTCAAAATGGAAACACAATGCTTCATCCCTCAATGTAAATTCAATACCCACATTAATCAAATATCGATCCTTAATTAATATCCATCCAATGTTCAGACTAGCCAAAATCAAAACATGTATCCCCCCTACCCGAGAGGAAAAGAACAAAAAATTTGCATATGAAAATGAATTTTATCATTCCAGATTTAGTATTTAGGCAAAGAACTCTGACAAAACATGCTAAATAGAAGACAATCTTTTCAGATCTATTGGTCAAAAAAAGTAATCTACAATGCCACAAATCTAATTTATTATAGTTTTGTGCAATTGCTTGAACACTAAAGTCATAATTGACATGAATATAGGCCACTAAAGCAAAAAGGAGAAACAAAAGCACTTTGATTTATCATGTTAATATGAATCCACGCAAACACAATTTTTTCTTCTTTTCATTAATGCTTTTTCTTTCTTTTTTTTAACAAAAAAAAAAAGGTATCATGAAGTCTTTTTTTGTGAAAAAGAAATAAAAAAATAACCTTAAGCCCCTGTTTGATATTTTATTTAAAAAGAGTTTATTTGAAATTAATAGTAATTTTTTAGAAAAATGTGTGATTAACAAGTAGGGAATCTTTTTTAATTTATTTGTAATATTATTGTATTAATAAATGTATAATTTAATTGAAAAGAAAAAATGAAAAAATGTATAAATTTTTTTCAAAAGACTCAAACAGGGGCTTAGTTCCAGCATCCACAAGGGGCAGGAGAAACAGGACAAAATGTCAAGAAGACTGCGAAGAACATAATTGGCCACCATTTGTGATTTTTTTTCTTGTTTTCTGTTCTTATGCGTCATGGTTGACAATTGACATCAATACCTTCAGAAATTCATGTATATATTCAGCAATGATATACACTAAGATTTAGACATGTGAGGTGTCAAGATCCTACAAAGTGAAATATTTATATCATTGTTAAATTAGTGTGATTCACAGGATCTCGACACCTTACATAAGTGTCATGCAAGATGTAAATCTTGATGTAAATATAGCATAATTTATGAAATTATGCTACTCACTGTGGGGATGACGTCATCTCCACGATGAACACCGTGGGAAGTGTATCATTGTCCTAATTCATGTTCATTATTGTGTAAAAGCTTATCAATACATATGCCAACTTGGAACAATGGGACAGAAAATATTATCTTATTAGTTGACCATTTAAGAACATGATAAGAAATTAAGCTCATACCAAATTAATGTAGAATCTAATGTAGAAAAAAATAAATAAATAAATTGGATCAATATCCTATTGGTAAAAATTTACGTACATAATTATATTCTAGATTTTTGGTTGTTTGATCTAGAATTTAACTTTTAAGCTCGGTTTGATAACTTTGTGTGTTTATAAATTGGTTTATTTATGTTTTTGAAATAAAATATGAATAAAGAAAATATGTTTGGTTAAAAAGTGTTTGAAAAATTGTGTTATTTATAAATTGATTTATAAATTGTAATGATGATTAATTTAAAGAAGAGAAGCTTAATCTAGATTTTTATTTTAATTATAACCTCATATTTAATGTGCTTCACAACTTTTTAATTGCACATTTCCTCGAATTTTATTAAAATTTTCTAAAAATCTGATTTTAATTATCTTCATCAGATGGGACTTACATTGTCAAATAGTAAATTAATTTTTATGATTTTAATAACAACGTTTTTTTTTTTTTTTTGAATGAATGCTTGGGCCTTGGATATAAATTTTAGGAAAAATTGCACAGTGTACCTAGATTTTAAACCCTAATTGGAAAATACTACATGAGGGGAAAAAAATGAAAAATACGTATTGTTCTTCCTCCACTCCCCCCGACTGCTTCAACCACCACCACTGAACCACCACCGCACCACTGAACCACCACCATCCCCTTCCCCACCGACGACACCCTCCATTCCTACTATTCGCCGCGAAGCTGTAGTCGCCGATTTTGCTGAGCAGCGCTACAGCAACCAAACAGATGATGACCCTCCGATCATCGATCTCTACATTTAGCGGCTGTGAGTGTCCTCGCACTTAACTGCTGCATCATCGTCTATAGGTTTAGATCTCTCTTCTGGGACTGTAGGCTCATCGTTTGTGTAGATATGTCTATGTTGCGGTTATCAATTATATATGTATTGATCTGTGAGAATCAGGTGATGATTGAAGATGGCGATGGCGATGGTGTAGTGTTGAGAAGGTGTTGGTCACGGTGGCAGTCGTGGTGGCTGTGGGGTGGTCGGTGGTTATGTATTATACTTGAAAATGTAGATAATAGTGTACAAAAAATGTTTGATTTAATATTTGAGACAAAGTATCATAAAAAAGTGTAAAGTTTCAAGTTATGATACTACAATTTCGCCCAAAGTACCATAGAAATTTGATAAAGTTCCATGTTATGATACCAAAAATTTGAAAGTATCACAAGTATCATATTGTGATACTTCAAGTATCATAAGATGCTTCTGAAGTATCAGGGCATAATACTTGACGAAAACAATATTTTTCAAAAAAAGAAAAAAATGAAGTTTTTTCAGTGATACTTTAAAATGAAGTAATTTTCAATTAAGATACCAAAAGTGGGTATTTGTGCATGATGGGTGTCGAATCCAACAAATAATAATATTTTCTTGCTCTCATAAAAATAAATTGTGATAGTGGTGAGTAATGTCAAATCCATAGGGATTGGTTAGATTTAGTTCTTCAGAAATTAAAACAGTAACTTAAAAATAAGGGTTTTGAATTTTGAATGTAAAATCAATTTGTAAATAAACAATTGAAAAATTAAAGTGATGAGAATATGAAATTAAATAAATATCCATCCAAATATATAATCTCAGTATTGCTTCATAAAATTGATCATGGATGCAAAAATAAAATCATTTACTCTTCTCTAAATTGATTATGGTTATTGATACGATTTAACAACCTATCTCTCCTTACTATCTCGATAATCAAGAGACGCTCGTTGATTATTTCTCTAATTGATAAACAACCATAGATATGATTTTAGGATTTAATTTACCAATAGCATTAATCTCGACGACCAATTGTAACCAACAAATTCACACGCGTGATTCATTTAAGTTAGGTTATATACCTTCATAACATAAATCGAAAATTATTCTATAATCAACTATGTTATTTGCCACTTGTATTAGAAAACCTAAACAATTACAGATTTAGATTCCTAATTGGCTAAGTATCGTTTTGACAATTAAAACAACGTGCACTTTGTATTAATTAATTAAGACAACAATTTCAATGCAAACAAAAGATATATAAATAGAAAAGAGATAAAAGAATAATTAAATTAATTAAATCTCACAATTCTTGAAGAATCAACACTTCAATTATCCTTGAACTCGAATAATAATTTAGCTATCCATAAACAATTGAAATTAAAAACTAAAAAGAAAAACAAAAACTTCAAATCTTTATCTTTATCTTTATATATATAAAAGAAAGGAAGTGGTTTGGTGTGAACGCATGGTGTGAGTAAGTGGTTTAGTGTGAACACATGTTGTAAATTATTGACATTTATTATTTTTATGGTAATCAATGGCAATTTTGAAAACTGCATCATTTTTTGTTATATTTCCGTATACTTGATTATATATATAAATATAAAGGATTATTGGACTTTCTTACCATTCAACATGGATTGTGTACTTTTGAATTCCAAACTTCTTCTTTTAATTTATGATATTGAACTCACTTTGATCCAACCCCTTCTCCCAATCCAAAAAACATAAAATATGATTAATATCCACAATTTAAGCATTTAAAATCAACGGAGTAAGAGGAAATATCACAAATTAAGTAACAATTACGCGTGTTAAGTGCATTTTTATACACTTTTTATACCTTTAAATTAGCATATTTTGGAACATCTTGAGCAAATATCTACTAATTTATGCATATTTTGTGTTTAATAGGTTAATATCCAAGTTTGAGGCCAACAACCACAAAAGAAGTGCAATTTCTGCTGAAATTCCAAGTTTTGGGACCATTTTGCCACTTCCGGGAAGTTTTGGACAAGCTGTGCAATTAACCAAGGGACCAAATTGAAAGATTTCAAAAGTTGAAGGGCCAAAATTGCAATTTTAGAAGGACATATTTGAAAGAAATCTGGGAGTAAATAAAAAGAAGACAGGAAAGCATGGCAATGGCTGAAGAAAGTGGCGACAAGATAGCTGGAAAGAGATAAGCAAGGCAGAGAAAAATGATGGGAAAAGGCTGGAAAGGTGGAAGGGAGAAAAACGAGGTGCAGGCTGTTGCTGAGAGAAAAAAAATACATATATACATATACACAGCTGGAGAAGAGAGGAGGGCGAAAGGAGGAACCGTGTGTGGCTGGTTGGTGACAGCAATCATCCATAGGTTCCATTAGATAGAGATATACATATCGCTGCAATTGAAGGCAGAACCTGGTTGGTGACAGCAACCATCTTAGGTTCCATTAGATATAGATTTTTACACACAGACAGATACATATACAGAGAGAAGGAGGGGGAGAAACCGGGTGGAAGCATTTCAGGGTGACAGCCTGAAATGGAACTTACTGGTTCTATCCATTAGATAGAGGAAAATACATTTACAGATCAGAACAGGCGAAGAAGGAACAATTTCTTGCTGTTGGTGACAGAAACAAATGGGAAATTGCTGATTCTTGCCGGCTGTTACTGAAGAAACTGCTATTACTGATATAGGACTGCTGCTGCCATTTTCATTATTGCTGGATCTGTTTTATCTACTGAGGGATGTTGCTGCTGGTTTTAATTCTATTGCTGGTTTCTTTGCTGTGTTGAAAGAGTGTTGCTGATCTGATTTTGCTGCTGAAGCTGCTGCCTGTATTGCTGACCCGGAACTGATTTGCTGGTTCTTACTGCTGCTGGGATGCCACTGATCTGCTGATTCAGTGCTGAAGCTGGAAACATAAGCTGCTGGTGATGCTGCAGCTGCTGCTACTGCTGCTGGGAAGCTGAAGAAGGTTGAAGCTGGAAGAAACAGATTGTTGCTGCTGAAGTTTTTGAACTGCTGCTGCTAATTGAAACATAAGCTGCTGGTGCTGTTGCCTTTAATAATGCTGAAATGCTGGATGCTGGAATTGGAGAGGCTGAGCATGGTTGCAGGATAAAGGAGGTTGCGGCTGGACGCAACTCAAGCAGCGATGCAAATTCACAATCTTCAAACTCCGGGTTTTTATTTTTAATGCCTCTTGTTATTTTTATTTTCGAACGCATGTGTAGCTAAATTTTGCTAGTTGGGATGATTGACGTAATTTAAATTGCACTTAGTTATTTTTAAAGTTATTTACGTAGTTGCGCTAATTAATTTCATGCATTTTAATTATTGTCATTTAATTTCAAGTACTTTAATTTATGTCGTTTAATATTGAGTATTTAAATTTAAGTTTAATGTCATGCATTTATTTTGAGTAGTTAGTTTTGTTTACAAAACTTGAAAATTAATTAAGTGTCGTTTAAATGAAATCATGAATCCCAACTATTTTAATTTATCATTTTCCGCATTATCTTTAGAGTTTAGAATTTACTTGTTTAAATTTCGCATTCAAAACCAAAATCAAAACTTTATTTTGTGACACTTTTGTTAAAGTTAAATTAACTCACAAGTGTAATCGAAGTATACATTCCTCGTGGGATCGACAATCCGGACTCAAAAAGTCCACTTTATTACTTGAACGCGACCCGTGCGCTTGCGGTACACGATTTTAGCGAACAACGCGCTCTATTAAATCCCCCCACACTTAGACAATGCTTGTCCTCAAGCATAAACTAGATCAAGTTTATCAATTTTTCTCATCACCATTCATTCTTCTACCTCCACCTATCCATCCACAATCCAAACCACCATGCCTTAAGGATTTAAGTCTTAATACAAGCAATATAGAGTAAATCCCCATTTACCAACACAAGGATAATCACTTGAACAATTTTTCGAATCCACATGTAGTGGAATTTAACACCTCACATTAGGTTCACACAATACCCTCAAAGTGTTTAGGTTGTAAAGTATATATGTACTCTCAAGTCAAAGCATAGAAAATTCTTGCCATAGGCTTGTTCATATATCACATTGGAGCCACCAATGGTTTTGAATGCAAAGTAAGGGTCTTAACACTGGTTGTAATGGGGCTTGGATAACATGGGATAAAAATGATATATTTTTGGCTATTTTCATCGAAGGAATTATACAAACTTCTTCACAAGAACTCACTTAGAATTCATGTACTTCAATCCAATCACTTCATAACTCAGTGTAGTTCATATCCTTTCACCTCTCGTGAGTATGCTCTCAATATCTATCAATGAATTACTATATGGGTGTTAGTTTCAATCAACCCGAGGGCACGAAATATAGACCAAGCAATTCAAACCACTCATAAGTATATGTAATGGGAGTTAACACCCTCACTAGGTATTTCTCTCTTCGCACAAAGTGTATAAGGGTGAGAATTTTCACTCAACTCACTGCATGGAGAATTCATTGTCATAGACTACTTAGATGTCATGACTGGAGCCAACAATAACATAAGTGCAAAGTAAAGGTCTTTACTTGGTTGTAATAGGGCTTCGGGTCAGGTAGGATAAAAGGAAAATATTTAGGCTAAGTTGAGAGGAGAGTTCATAAGCCGAATTGGTTCAACACGATCATCTCTTCATTTGCCTTTCAATGTGATTTTCCACTCTTTCCTACTATTCAATCGATTCAGCACTTTATTCTTGTTATGTACTTGAGGGTTTATTCTTCCGGGGAATTTTCTTGATCTGGTACCTTGAACGATTTTTTTTTTTTTTTTTTGATGATTTTTTTCTTCAAATGAGTTCACTGCGGCTTGTTTCCTTTTGACCTCATTACCATCTAATCCTTGATTAGCACAAAGTGAAATCGCTCATCTTTTTGAAGCTTAGTTCGTCTCATACTTCTCAACCTATACAAGCTTATGAAATTCCTCTCTTGTGAGTTCAAGATAGAGGCAGCATGAAAGAACGAGTATCCGTAGCACCAAAATTTCAAAGACAGGCTAAGGCTCAAAGGGGCTTCTATTGGTACATGTATCATGGTAGGCACTTTTAGAAGGTCAAACTGGGCTTCACCTAATACCTTTACTATATTTTGCACTTGAGTCAAGAAGCTACAACGACATATACAAGAGAGCACATCCAAGAATAAACTAACCATGGAGGACACACATCAAAGAAATAAGAGCTTAATATAAAGAGTGAAATTAACTCATAGGTTCAAAAGCTCACAAATTACAATTTATATGTGTTGCTCCCATCCATTTATGAAATATAGGTCATTGCTCAGTCCTGGTTTCGAACTCAAAATCTAGTGGCCAAGGGTTAATGCTCAAAAGAGTGGAATTAGGTTAATCGGGGTGTTGTTACATCATATCAACTTTGATTTGACTCTATTAGGTTGCAAGATTTTTTTTTTTTTTTTTTTTTGTCAAATAAAAGAACATCATAGATTGCAACTCAACCACTTTATCCCCAACATTTCTTTCACATTACCACTCCTCAAGAGATCAATGAGACTTACATCATAGGTCTTTGATTCTCAATATCTTTCAATTTCAACCAAAATAAATTGAAGCTCATGTGAATAAGCCTATATATTCCTTCAATGCAAGGTTCAAAAGAATGGAAGATTAGCAAAGAATAAGATTTCTCATGGCTTGTATTGTGGTTAATTTTCAACAAAAAGGCTATAGCTCAAAAGTGGTTTTCTAGGGGGTATATTTCAAGGTAGGCATTATAAGAAAGCTAAATTTGGCTTCACCTAAGTGTCCTTACTTATTTAGTGCATCCAATTACCAAGATGCATCTCAACATACATAAAGGAGAAAGTTCTAGAAAAGATCAACTATACATGACAATCACACAATTAAAGGAATAAAGCATGGCGTAGTGTATATGTATAAATGCTCAAGAGGCTCAAAAGCTCACAAAATGGGGTTAATATGCATCAAACTCCGCACACCCTTCATTCAATCCACCATCAAGAGTAATAAATCCAGTGTAATAAACAAGAATTCAACTACTCATGCGATTTCCCACTGTGCCTCAACTCATCTCAATAATGTACAATAATTCAAATTATAAAGGGATAAGCATCGACAAAATACAAAATTAAGAAGAGAATTTTTAAAAAATTCTTTGAAAAATAGAGCAAACATGGTAATGGAAATTGAAGTGCAACTAAAATGAATCAAATTTCACAAACCAAGCAAAGCAAACATAGATTATAATGGAAATTGAAGTGCAACTAAAATTAATCAAATTTCACAAACCAAGCAAAGTACATCAAAACCCGACCCCCATACTTAGTTCATACATTGTCCTCAATGTAACAAAATCATAAATTGCAAAAGCTATTTATTAAAAAGAATAGAGGACTCCCCTTCAAAATTGAGCATCTTGGAGGTTGAACTGGAGCTGTTGTTTGGGTGTCTTCACTTGGAGTCGGCTGTGCAAATTTTTTTCAACCGTGACTACCTGCGTCGGATTCTTTTCTCATTGTCCATAATGCAAAGTCGATGATATGATCCAGACCAGGCATCGAAGGGCGAAGTCGAGACATCGGCAATACGACAGTGATCTACGTGCAAAACGGAGTAAGTTACATGTTGGAATCGAGCCGAGAAGACGAAAGAATCGAGCCGAGCCGAGTACACGAAATTGTTTATGCAGAAAAGGCATTACGACCGTAATAGAAATCCTTCACGACCGTAACTCATATAATCACAGCCGTAAAAGCTATTGTCACGGCCGTAATCAACTATCGAGGGAAAAGGCAGAATTTCAGCAGAACCAGGCTTACGGCCGTAAGTCTGAAAGTTACGGCCGTAACTAATAAATCAGATTTTTGATCAGAGAGGCCATTACGGCCGTAAGAGAGTTCCTCACGGCCGTAAATGAGGAGCGGGCCAGATTTTTCGGATTTTCCAATTATTTTATTTCGTTTTGGTTTTTAGGTTATTTTCCTATTTTAGAATTTTAGTCTAATTAGAATTCTATTTTGAGTAAATTAGATGCTAGGTTATTTTGCTTATTTATACTTCTTTCCATTCATTGTAAAAGTTAAGTTTGAGTTTTGAGATTAATAAAGTTGAGAGAGTTTTCTCCAATTAAAAGGTTGAGGAGTCCCTTTTGTGTTCTTCGAGAACAAATCTAACTTATCAAATATTGTGAAATATTTCTGGCGTTGAACTTATCAAATATTCGCGAGAATATTTGTGGCGTTTCCAATTAGAATCTTATCAAGGAAATTGACAAGTCTTTGTGGTGTTTCGAAAACCTTGGATCTCGATTCCGCATCGTCAATTTCTTGCGTCGTGAATCTTGGGTCAAGGTCCTATCGTCAATTTTATCTTTCCAGTATTTTAATTCTTGTTTATTTTCGTGTTTAAATCTGATCTAGATCTTTCCTAGGGTTTTAAATTTCTTTATTTCGCGTTTTTGACGAGATTCCCCGACTGGGATCTCATCACTCGATGAGTGTGAGAGGCGGGTGTTGCAACAGTGGGAGAAACAAAAGCTGCGAGGAGAGGGGATGGTGGCTGGACAGAACACAACGGCGGCTGTGCGAAGGTTATCAAAGATTCCAAAGTGAGAGATCAGTGGGGGAGCCTTCAGTGATTGGCTGAGTTCGGTGGTGGAGTGGCAGAAGGATAGGAGTGAAAGAGAGATGGGCAGTGGAGGTTGTTTGTGAAAAGAAGAAAGGGAAGTGGAGTGTGGTTGGTGAAGAGAGAGGCGGAGATGGAGACGGAAGTCAGGGGTTGCTGGCGGTGGTGTTTGGTGATGGCACATTGGCTGTGGACGAAGAGAGGAAGATGGTGGTGTCTGTGTGTTGAGTTGAAGAGAGAAAGAGAGGGGGGCGGTAGTTGGCTGAGTAGGGTTTGGTTATTTTTCATATATATATATATATATATATTGAACCAGGCCTTGTTTTCAACCCCAGAATCACCTTGAATAAGGCGTGGGTACGTCTTATTTCAAGATTCTTTCAATCCATTGTTTTCTTCATAAAGCGTGCCCACATCATAATGAAGATTCATATCTGCCCAAAAATCAAAACAAGGTAAATTTCACTTCAAAAATTATGGACATCATAAAATAAATAATAGCGAACAAATAAAAAAAATTAAAAATTGATTGCTAAAGTTAAAGAAAAATTTGGTTTCCTCCTGGAAGCGCATTTCTTCTATGTCTTTGGCTAGACTTATTTTTTTCTTTTTTCAAGCGGGATCAATTGGATTCCCAATGCTCAATTTTGTCTTGTTTTCCATTTGGTAACCTTCATAGAAAGGTTTATATCCATTGTCATCCGCTTTGTGATGCTTGCTAGTAGCAACTTTCAAGTCATCTTTTCCATTACCTTTGGAAACTTTCTGTGCTAAGCAATCAACAACATCAATAAAATAAACAGAATTAAAATCATTAGGACAATTTATGGAATCATAAATATTGAACTTAATAATTTCACCATCATATTCCATTGTGAGTGTACCATCATGGACATCAATTTTTGCCCTAGATGTTTTCATAAATGGTCTTCCTAGAAAAATTGGTGTAGAATTAGAAGAATCATCTTCATCCATATTAAGTACATAAAAATCAGCAGGAAAGACTAATTCATTTACTTGTACTAAAATATCTTCTAAGACTCCTTTAGGATACACATTAGATCTATCAGCAAGTTGTAAGATCACCCCTGTTTCTTTTAATGGAACAATATTCAAAGATGAATAAACAGACAGGGGCATGATATTTATTGAAGCTCATAGATCTAACATCGCTTTCTCAACTCTTACTTTACCTATTTTGCAAGGGATAGTGAATTTTTTGGAGGCAATTTCTTTTGGAGGACAGCTGAAGCATTTTCTCCCATACTTACTTTTTCGTTACCTTTCAACTTCCTCTTGTTGGTGCACAATTCCTTAAGAAATTTAACATAACAAGGTACTTGTTTAATCGCATAAAGTAAGTGGATATTTACCTCTATTTTGCAAAAAATTTCAAGAATTTCCTTCTCGTCTTCCTCCTTCTTGGATCTAATCAATCTTGTAGGAAATGGAGGAGTTGTCGCATAAATTTTCGGTGGTTCTCTTTTGAGGCTTTGAGATCCTAGATTGTAAGTATTTGAATAGGGATCATACTTCACTTGTGGTGGACCTGAAAATCTTTCAACTGCATTAGCCTGTTCAAAAGAATATTCTTGAAGAGTAGGGCCTATATCAGTTGGATGACTAGTGGCAGCACAAAATCCACAGGCTTTAACTTGTTGCATATTCCCTGCAGCCATTTGTTGAACAAGAGAGGTTAGATTTGCAATTTGATTTTCAAGAGAGAACACATTTACCTCGTTCACCCTTTTCACATAAATGTCTTGTCTGAATCCAAACTATTGTGTGTTAGCAGCCATGATGGAGATCAAATCCGCAGCGACAGTTGGGGTTTTATTCACTATAGCTCCTCCACTAGCCGCATCCATCATCTTCCTCTCCATTAGTAACAATCCCTCATAGAAGTATTGAATAAGCAATTGTTCTGAAATCCCACGCTGAGGACAGCTTGCTCACAGTACCTTAAATCTTTCCCAATGTTCATGAAGGGTTTCAGTATCTCTCCGTTTGATTCCACAAATTTCCCTTCTGATATTTGCAGCTCTTGAAGCTGGGAAAAACTTGCAATAAATAATCTAATCATCCATGTCCACGTGGTTACAGAACCTGGTGGTAGATAGAATAGCCAATCATTTGCCCTATCAGCTAATGAAAATGGAAAGACCCGAAACTTGTTTTGCTCTTTTGTCACTCCTTGTAGTTTCATGCTTGAACAGACTATGTGGAATTCCTTTAGATGCTTGTGGGGGTCTTCATTCTCAAGACCATAAAATTTGGGTAGCAAATGGATCAATCCAGATTTCAACTCAAATCCCACATCTAAGATTGGATACTGAATGCAAATTGGCTGTTGATTTTCATCTGGTGCAGCCAATTCCCTTAATGTTCTTTCCTCGTAAGCCATTTTCTTGTCTATCTCAAAATCATTGAATGATGAATCAATTGAGCTTAAAAGGGATAAATAAATAAATAAATAAATAAAAACTAAAAAGAAATTAAATCTATTTGACATCAACCCCCGGCAACGGCGCCAAAAATTTGATGGGTGTCGAATCCAACAAATAATAATATCTTCTTGCTCTTATAAAAATAAATTGTGATAGTGGTGAGTAAGGTTAAATCCATAGGTATTTTTTAGATTTAATTCTTCAAATATTAAAACAGTAATTTAAAAATGGGGGTTTTGAATTTTGAATGTAAAATCAATTTGTAAATAAACAATTGGGAAATTAAAGTGATGAGAATATCAAATTAAATAAATGTTCATCCCAAGATATATTCTCAGTATTGATTCATAGAATTGATCATGGATGCAAAAATAAAATCTTTTACTCTTCTCTAAATTGGTTATGGCTATTGATACGATTTAACAACATATCTCTCCTTACTATCTCGATAATCAAGAGACGCTCGTTGATTATTTCCTAAATCGATAAACAACCCTAGATACGATCTTAGGATTTAATTTACCAATAGCATTAATTTCTAGAGAGACGGCCAATTCTAACCAACAAATTCACACACGTGATTCGTTTAAGCTAGGTTATATACCTTCATAATATAAATCGAAAATCAATCTATAATCAACTATGTTATTTGCCACTTGTATTAGAAAACCTAAACAATTACGAATTTAGATTGCTAATTGGCTAAGTATCGTTTTGACAATTAAAACAACGTGTACTTTGTATTAATTAATCAAGAAAACAATTTCAATGCAAACAAAAGATATATAAATAGAAAAGAGATAAATGAATAATGAAATTAATTAGATCTCACAATTCTTGAAGAATCAACACTTCAATTATCCTTAAACTGGAATAATAATTTAGCTAGCCATAAACAATTGAAATTAAAAACTAAAAAGAAAAACAAAAACTTCAAATATAAAATAAAACAAGACTAATGATGAAAAATGGAATAACGTGGCTGCTTCCTTCCGTTTTGCCTAGTGTCCTCGGCTGCCTCCTCTTCTCAATTCTTATATTATGTTGTTATTCTCCTTTCCTTAACCTAGTGTGATGAGATTCGAGACGCGGAAGAAATGCCAGAAAGTTTCGAACTCAGGTTGTGGTTGGACGGATGAATTATGACCCGATATTCACGACGCGATGGCTCGACGATGTGGAATAAAGAACCACGAATTTTGAAATGCCACAAGGATTTGTCCAATTTTCTTGATAAGTCTCTGGTTTTGAACGCCACAAATATTCTAGCAAATATTTGATAAGTTCGATATTTGAGACTTATCAAGGAAATTGGGCAAATCCTTGTGGCGTTTCAAAAGTCGTGGTTCTTTATTCCGCATAATGAATATCGGGTCATGATTCATCCGTCCAACCACAACCTGAGTTCGGAACTTTCCGGCGTTTCTTCCGCGTATCGAATCTCATCATCTGGTATCTGAATTCAGGTTTTTCTATCCAGTTTGATTTTTATGTTTATCATCGAGTCCCATAAAAATCATCCATATCTTGTTGAGTGTTTTGTTTTCTGTTTTTTTTATTTCTTCTTGTTCTTGAGTTTATTTAATCTTTAATCCAGAAAATCGTTCCAAAAATTTTTTAAAAGTGTTTGTTTTGCTTAATTCTTATCCGAATTAAGTTTCGTTTATTTTGTCGTGTTCGTTGTCAAATTTTCGGAATTATAAAAAAAAAATATTTATTTATTTTATTTATTCCGAAAATTCATCCGTTATTCAAAAAAAAAAGTCGTTCCAAGATTCAAGAACCACTTTTTTGAATTTCCTTAAATTCTTGATATTTGTTTCCTTCCAAATCAATAAAATTTGTTCTTGTTATTTGATGTCTAAATCCTCTTCATTCTTGAATTTTTTTTAACGTCACATAAGGCATGGATTATGATCCGGGCTCTTTATTCCAAACTAGATGTTATGTGGATCATAAGGGGTGCAGTTTGGCGATTGATGGAAAGTGTTTTACTAATTTCGTTAGTAGCACCGTGGTTGAAAAATTAGGATTACCCCTAGAACCACACTATAAACATTATAGGATGACATGGATGAGGGAGTTTGAGGATTTCAAAGTAACCAAACAAGTTCTAGTGCCTATCACCCAGGGAAGGTATAGTGAGGATGTATGGTGTGATGTAGTGCCATTAAAATCTTATCATATTTTATTGGGAAAATCATGGAGACGTAGGAGGGAGGCTGTTTATGATAAGAGTATGCACATATACAAATTCATTAAGAAAGGGAAAACATGCGCACTATATGGGTTGACATTAGAAGAAGCACTAGAAGATTCACGGAGGGTAAGGAAGGAGAGTGAAAAATGGTATAATAGGAGGCATCATGGGGATAATGATATTGATAAGAAGGAGGGAGAGTTGAAATTAAAAACAAATAAACAAATTCCAAAATTTGATGAGGAAAAAGAGTTGGGTAGTGAGAAAGTGATTGAGAATGCAATTGTTGAAGATGAGAATGAAGAATTAGAAGTGGTGGTTAAACAAGAAATTGTGAAATTGGAGGTAGAAGATGTAGTTGAATTTGAAAGTAAAATTTTTGAAAAGGTGGTTGAAGATGCAAAGGAAGAACAAGGTGAAGAGAAGGGCCTCGTGGTTCCAAAGGAGGAATTGATGGTGATAATTCATGAATACAAGGATACATACCTTATACCTCATGAACCTAACATTTCCCTCCTCGCTTTATTTAATTTTGTCTTGCAGGTTAAATGTGCTTGGAAATTTGGGCAACACCACCAATGTTCACAGGAGTTTCTACTTCAATCCATTCATGTAACCCAAGTTACAGGATACTATTGGTCATCCCTCTGGCATGGAAGCAATAATTTTCCGTTTGATCCAGGAGGTGAAGTGAAACAACAGGAACAAAGCTATGATTCGGGACAAATCATCCTAAAGAAGGAGAGTATGATGTGTTCCGGAACCTCGACAATCGGAGTCATAGCAGGCTTGACGGAAAAAGTTAAATATTCAAGCCAAATAAAAGTGCAATCCAGTCAATCATGTCGGAATTAGATGTATAATGTGTTTTTCGAGTAGAAATGGGCCACTAAGCAAAACTCATGGTCTATAGCCCTTGAGCCGACTGATTTTATGGCCAAATTCCATCATTTGGGGCTTCAAAATAGCAAGTCAATTATGCAGACGTAAATTAGGGTTTTTGCGTATTTTTAGGTTAAATTTTGTTTTTAATTATTTGTTTGCCTATTTTAGAATTTTAGTCTAATTAGAATTCTATTTTGAGTCAATTAGCGGTTAGGTTATTTTACTTATTTATATTCCTTTCCATTCATTGTAATTCAGACTTGAGACTTGATTTTGATATAAACAGTTTTTATTGAGTATTCAATAAAAGTTATAGGTGGATTCTTATGTTTTTTGAACTTATCAAGAATATTTCTTGTGGCGTTCAAATATCGAACTTATCAAATATTTGCTAGAATATTTGTGGCGTTCAAAACCAGAAACTTATCAAGGAGATTGGGCAATTCCTTGTGGCGTTTCTTCCGCACTTCGAATCTCATCATAGTGTCTTTTTCCTCCAATAAGTCTAATGACAGTCCATTGGATAATTTGGATTAAAAGAGTTGCTGGGCTTTTTCTTGTCAATTTAAGTGCCATTTTCTCACCTCCAATGTTGCTCCCAGAATTCTCCCCATTGTGTAGTTTCCGACTTCCTTTTATCCCAAGAATATATCCTTCAGCTGCTCCAAAAATTATCTTCTCTTCATAAGTGTTGTGCCCTTTCTTTTTAGTTGTTGTTGGGCCTTAAATTTTATCCCCCAAGAATGTGTTCAATCCATTAATTTTTGAGGCTGCTGTCTTTATGAAACAATAAGGCGTGTGCCCACGTCTTCTGCAAAGTCCTTCTCTGATTGTGTACTTTTAAGTTCCAAACTTCTTCTTTTAATTTGTGATTTAGAATCCACTTTGATCCAACCCCTTCTCCTAATCCACAAAACATAAAATATGATTAATATCCACAATTTAAGCATTTAAAATCAATGGAGTAAGAGGAAATGTCACAAATTAAGTAAATATTACGCGCTCTATTGATGCATACGCCTCTAAATTTTAATAACATAAAAAATTATCGTTTAAGCTGGAGCGGTCCTTAAAGAAAAAAGTAGAACAAATTATGTCATATTGTAGATTTGTAAAATCTTAGGCCCGGTTCTCTTTACTGTTTCGAGGTCGTTTTCTATTTATATTTTCGAAAACATTAAAAACTCGTTCTCTTTACCATTTTCGAAAACGTATTTTAGAAAGAAAAAAAACTGTACACAAAATGCAAAACGTTTTAAGTGTATTTCAACAAAAAAGTTTTAAAACGCAAAAAATGCGTTTAGGTTTTTTTTTTTTTTTGGGAGAATTATTCTGGAATAAAGTTTTATTGAATTCAATATCAACATTACAAAAAACATTCAGTGAGAATTCTTATTGTTATTTTGTTGACAAAAAACATGAGTTTTTTTTTTTTTTTTTTTTTTGTAAAAAAACATTCTGTTAAAAAAACATTATAAAAAACATAGAATCCCCAACATTATAAACATGAGTTATTTTGCTTCTATGTATAATGTTGGATCAGTAAAATCTACATTTAGGATAATAATTCAAAATTTGTCTTGAACATGGACTTCATGTGTGATTATTTTGGCTTAGGACCACTTGCATCAATTTTTTGGAGTCGAACTCTTTGTGTGATTATTTTGTTTACATAGACTCATGTTTCATTATGACTTGAACATAAATGTGGCAACAATAATTAGATAAACTAATTTCTTATAACATTTTTGGGACTTGATCATTAATGGTTTTATCTATTTTTATAATATTTTCTAGTCATTATTAAGCCTTTGTTTGGTAACAATATTTGGTTTATAAATTTGTTTATTTATGATTTTGAGATAAAAAGTAGTTGTTGAAAATTGGAGAGAGAAAATATATGTGATTAAAAAGTAGTTTAAAAAATTGTGTAGTTTATAAACAAATTTATTATGTTTACCAAACTAATGCTAAATGAGTCAAATAAAAATTAGATAAGCTAATTTCTTATAATAGAAAGTAAATCTTCAAAAAAAAAAAAAATTAATATAACCCACAAGTAAATTAATTACAAATACTCAAAGTAGCATTCTGCAAAATTTCAAACAAAACATGTTTTTCATTTCTAAAAACAGCTTTCAGAAATGCCAGAACGGGTTTTCAGCATATTTAAAAACAGGAAATGAAAATGTAAAATATAAAATGTTTTCAAAAATAAAAACAGAAAATGAAATACAAACAGAATGCCACCTAATTATTTCACATTATTATTAAATCATAAGTACTCAACAACTTTTTATTCAGCAGCATCCTTCCTTTTGGATGAGTTGAACTTAATAAGATATTTAATACATAAGACATCTCATATATTAATTGGTGTTCAAAAAATCGAAAAACGATTCGACCCAAAAAAGGTAACCGATAAAGGATTAGAAGTTCAAACCGGTTTCAATTAAAAAATTACAAATTATTCCAAAAAATATGTTATTTTACAATATTTACTCATTTAAAAAATAAAATCATATACTAAAGTTGCTTAAAACAACCAAAAGTAGCTTAAGACAATTAAAAAAAAAAGTTAAAACCCGAACTGGTTCCCAGTTGAACCAGGAAAAAAACTCGATTTCCGGTCCGAGTTTTAAATGGCTGGTTTTAAGTCATGATTTGACCGATTTTCTAAACATTGATATTAATAGTAATGTTACTCCCTTCCGTGTTTATCAGAAGTTAGTTGTGATCTCCCTTAAGTTCATTATATAAACATTTATATATATGTGAAAACAAAGTCCACGCAAAAAATAACACGCACATAGTTTCCCGCGCAAAATGACTTTCTAAATCTGAAATTCTATATGCAAAAAAATAGATTAAAAAAATAATGTAATAAATATTTTAGCAATTATTATGGTACAAGACATTAGAATTCGTGCTATGTTATTAATGACATCAAAATTTTAATTTATTTTAATGTATAAACTATTTTTTTATTTTGTCATAGTTACTATTCACTTGACAATTATTTTATTATATTTATTTTGAAAAATATTTAATCTATATTATCTATACATATATAAAAATAAAGTCCACGCCAAAAATAAAATGTTACGTACAAATTTTTCCGCCCAAAATGACTTTCTAAATCTAGAAATCAATAAAAAAAATAATGTAATAAATATTTTAGCAATTATTATGGAACATAATATTAGAATTCGGGCTATGTTATTAGTGATATCAAAATTTAAATTTATTTTAATGCATAAACTATTTTTTGTTTTGTAATAATTATTATTCACTTGATAATTATTTTATTATATTTAAGTTGAAAAATATGTAATATGGGTATCAAATCGATGATCTAAACAAGAAGTTTAATACAATCTAATAAATGAGAACAAACTGTAAACATATTGTGCATAAAATTGTCTCAACGATCAATTGTAAAGTTTTTATATTTTTTTAATTTTATTCAACATCTCATTAATTTCAAATTATATCATTTAAGTTCTATAATACTATCTATAAACTATTTTTTGTATTAATTAATATTCTTTTTATAACTATTGTATTATTTTGAAGTCGAAAAAATATGTAAAATGAGTGTCTAACGGAAGATCTTTCAACTAAAAATTTAATACAAGATAACAAGTGAGAGCAAACTGAAAATATATTGTTCGTAAAATTGTCTCAAAGATCAAATCGTCCCGAAATTTCTTAGTCTGCATTCCCTTCTCGAAAATCAATTATAATTTTTTTAATTTGTAGAAAAAAAAAGTTATCAATATCATATAAATATTTTTTGCCCTTTAAAAAAGGAAATGAAAGAGAATAAAATAGGAGTATTCATCGATCTATTTTTCTTTTATTTTCATTTTAATAAAATTCTGAGTATATATCACGGATATTTTCTGAGTATTTATCACGGATATTTATTGATAAGTGCATTTTATACACTTATTTCTATCCTAAAAGTTGGATTTTAATTATTTGTTCAAGAATATTTGCTATTTATTTTATGTTATTTTTTTATATTTCAGAAATAACTCAAAGTCGAGAAAACAATGGAATTGAAGCCAAAATCGAGCAATTGGATGTTAAAAGTGTCAAAATGTGCAAATCAAGAGTTGATGCAGTTAATCAAATGGCCAATTGGAAGAAGAAATCAAAAGTTCAGGGACTCAATTGTATCAATAGGAAGTTGGAGGACTTGCTGTGCAATTAAAAGACAGGGACCAAATTATAACATTTAAAATACGAAAATTGCAGTTCAGGGGATAACCATGCGGTCGCATGTAATAACACCGCGCGGTTGCATGACCCAGAAACTTGGCGACTGAAAAGGACCTGCAGAGGCGTGCGACCGCAACTATTTGAACCGCGCGGTCGCACGGTAGAAATTCTAGGCCGCAGCTGGGCTTTTTGCGCGGAATTCAACATTCTTTCTCCTCAAGTAACCTAATTTTCGTGAATATTTATATATACCATACTTGCGGCACGAAATTAGGGGTTCCCAATTATGATATTTCATGTCAAAACGCTGTCGAATTGCTGGGGGATCCACATCACACCAAGATCAAGATTGAAGATACAATTGCAAGGAGATGAATTGGGTTACATCTTTTCATATCTCTTACTGTTTATTTTCTATTATGTTTCTTAGCTAGGTTAATTGTGTTGGAATTGTAATGAAGTTTTGATTTCTTGACTCCTATTTTAATTTATGCAATTCATGGTTTTGAGAATTGATGCGTGCTTTTCTTATTATGCAATTACTTGATCACTAATTGTATGATTTTAGGTTATGTTTTCTTAAGTTCGAAAGATTAGGAATTCATTAGACTAGCTTCAATTGCCACAAAGTCCGATAGGAGATAGAAATATACCCCTATACTTTGTATTTTTCGCTATATTATTCACAAATATTTTAATGCTTTCTTACACATTCAGATTCAACATAGAAATATAATTGGGTCGTGCGTAAAAATAGATGTTAATGCTTGTCCGAAAGGGAGTTTTAACTACATTTGGAATATGAAAATTCAAAACCTGTGAATTTTATTTAAATAATTTGGTTAAAATATGGATGATAGAGTCAAAATGGATTCATAATTCTAACACATTTATTTTCATAAGTTTTAAAATCAAATTTGTCAATTCTTTAGTTTAATCTTTATTTTAATTTTCAAAAACAAAAATTTCCAACTCAATCAAAGTTTTTCTAGTTCCTGTTAACGTAGTAGTCTAAAATACAATTTAAAACAATCTCTGTGAGATCGATACTTGGACTCACGTCCACTTTATTACTTGCACGACCCTTGTATTTGCGGAGCGAACATTTATTTTTTCACTTATTACAAATTCTATTTAAATATAATTTTGTTTTCTCTCTTTAAACTTTAATTCAATTTAAATTAGAATATTTGAAGAAATTTCATAGATTAGTAAACATACAAACCGTAAAAATAAATAAATAAAAAATTAAGGTATGTGTAATTGTACCTTTTTTGTAATTGTCTTTCTTCGTTTCTCATTATTAATTAAATATTCATTTCATATGTTAACATATGAAAGTCAATTATAATTATTTTTTTAAAATTCTTAAAAAATTAAAATAAATAGAATATTGTCAGTGTCACATAAATATTTTTCTTTAAAAACAGAAATGAAAAAGAATAAAATAGGAGCGTTTATCAATCAATTTTTTCTTTTTCTTTTCATTTTAATAAAATTCTGAAAGTAAATTTCGTAGAACGGTAAACATATGAATCGTAAAAAAAATAAGGTATGTGTAATTGTACTTTTTTTATAATTAATTGTCTTCCTTCGTCTCATTTTTAATTAAATATTCATTTCATGTATTAACATATAAATTCGATATATGTGAGTAACAAATACGGGTATAACACTAGTTGATATTAATTGTAATGTTACTCCCTTCCGTGTTTATCACTAGTTACTTGTCTCCCTTAAGTTCATTATAAAATTGAAAGAATTGGTTTATGAATTACTAATTGCTATCAATTTACATTTTTAAAGAGAGTCATAGGTTCGGCATATATAATTCTAGAAATTAATTAAATAAAAAATAAACTCCACTAGTGCTAGATTCCTGGTTTAGTTGCACTTTTATAGTCCAGAAAAAACTGGACAAGACAACAATTTCTGACATTATCTTTGGCTAAGAGTAAGACCACGGCTTGCCCACTCAGGTACAAGCTGTACTCGGTTTGCTGACAATGTCAAAGAATTTTAAGGAAATAAATAACATTTTCAAATATATCCTCAAACTTCTATTTATAGATAGAAAGCCTTTTAGTAGTCACTGCCCAAAACTAAAACGCAGAGAGAGAGAGAGAGATGAAGCATTTTAGCCATCCTCATGATATGCATGTTATTATCGAAGTAGCAAGCGAAAATCAGCAGCAGACATGTTTTGGTTGTAACCTACCCTTATTTGGTTCTTGTTACACTTGTTCACCTTGCAGTTTTTACCTTCATAAATTCTGTTTTGAGTTGCCACAATCTGCTCAATTCAAATCCCAACACAAACACAATCTTGGCCTCCTCTACCCACCATATATCCAGGGGGGTTGTGAAGCCTGTGGTGAATCCTGCAATGGATTCACCTACAACTGCTCTAAGTGCAAATTCAACCTGCATGCCAATTGCGCTATTCTGCTTGAAACTGAGCCCAGAAATGATCGAGAGAGATATACTGCGATGTTCTTGAGGCACAAGTTATCGGAACAGAAAAAGTCAAACGCTAAACTTGGCTCGATGAAAGCTAAGAATCAGCACTATGAGACAGAACGAGCACGCATGAGACAGATGGAAATGCAATCGGATTTGCAGGGCAGAAGGCATAACCTGTATAATCAACAGTTGAACAGTATGTCAGATTCTATAAATTACATGGGACAAATTGGAACATCTAATTATACCTATAGATACTACTGAAGAAGATTCTATCCATCAACGTTATTTTCCTTAATTTCTCGCTTTCTTGTGTGACACATTTTCTACGTGTTCTATCTATCGCGTTGGCTACTTGTTTCTAATGTTTCGTGTGCATTATTCAAATGTTTGATATTTACCGGTCATTTGTACCATGAACCTTGTTTTTCACTTCCATTGCTTGTCTTTTATTTTGGTTCTCTTCTCTTCTCCTCTTCTCCTTTCCTCTTTTCTTTTATTTTATTCTCTTCCAACACTGAAATTTAACATTGCTTCTTTTTTTAATTTGTTTAGTCAGTGCAAACATTAAAAAATTTAGGGCGTGTTTGGTAAGGATACTTCAAAAATCATTTTCTATAGTTTTTTGGTTCGAAAAACATTGGGTAGTTAAAATAATTACCAAATGCATACATAATAAAGAAGGAATTGATCATTGACAAATAACTTACATCTTTGTAGAGCATGGAGCAATATGATGTGTAGAGAAAACGCGCTATTGAAAATCGAGAGGTACTTGAATAATTGTCGTACTAATTTCCAATTTGTTGGAGTAAAAAAACGTGAGAGCAAAGAACACAAATCCAATCCAATTGATTCACTCGGTATACCAAGATGAATTGATCAAAATCAAAGAAACTCCATGAATAAGTGGACTGTGGATCCAAGAATTCGAGTAAACACGAGCACGAGCGCGCATGCGGGCGCGCGCGCACACATATATATATTATTTTAATTTTATTGCCTGAACGAATTTTCCATTATATATATATACACTTGAAAACAGTAACAACTTTTTTTTTCCTGTGAGCAAACAAATAATCACTTTCAAACAGTCAATAAACTGCCATCTTGTATCTTTCCTTCTACGTACCAAAACTCCCAACCAAAAAAAAAATATTTGACCATAATTTTCCCTTCTCAATCACCAATCTGGCGGCGCTTGGTCCACACAGGCGTCGCCACCCTCACCACCGTCCTCTCCACCTCCAAGAAAATTGTAGAATCTTTACCTTGATTTACAAAATCAAGAACACCAAGAAGAATTCTCCAAGAATGTTAAAACAATGAATTCGATTATCGATCAAAATGTAGGCTCACAACCATACCATTGAGAAACCAAAATCATGCACTCTCTATAAAAAAAACCAAGAAGATAAACTATCTTGTTGTATAATAAAGAAAAACTCAAGTTCTATTTTTGAAGAGAGAAATTAGAAAATCTTTCTAGAGAAAATGCACCACCACAAGAAAAACATGACCCCTTTTAATAAAAATAACCAAGTCCAAATTAACTTGTAAAAACATTTGACAAATTTATGCAGCTGCTAAAAAAATTAGTTCCCAATTGATTTTAACGGTCATAAACATTTTTATAATTTTTTCCCCTGATTACTTTAAGTAATCCTCGAAATGCCACACAAGTTTATGTTAAACAAGATAGCATTTCTAAGGGCTTGTTTGTTTGGTTCTAAGCCAATAATCCCACAAAAATTGTCAATGGCGGACTTAACTACCATTGTTCTATCACAAAGTGCCACCAGATAAGCTGCGAGAGAAACTGGTTCAATGGGTCGAAAAAGGAAGAAGAAGCAACAGGAGGCAAACGGCTATAACAGGAATTTAAAATAACTCTAGGAGACAACGCGTTGAGGAAGGAAACAGTAATTTGAAATTTTATTAAAAAATATGTCACGTTTTTTAGAAATAGAAACACGAGTTTAACCATGTTAAAAGGGGTGAACCCTGTGAAATTGGTTAGTTGTTGGATCATTAGCATTTCTTTCCCTTCCTTCAAAATTCAATTTTCTTTCTCATCTCCTTTTGAATTCTTCTAAATTCTCATCTCTTTCATTGTAATTTGTTTAATTCAATAAAATAGCAGCTGGGAAGTTAATTACCCATCTTATTTGCATTGATTTACGGTGTTGATTGTGTTAATTCCTGTGGGTTTGAGCTGTATCGTGACATTGGTATCAGAGCAGTTGAGATCCGACTGGACTATGGAAACTCGAGCTAAAGCTATGGAAGAAACTATTAAGAGACTGGAACAAGAGAAACGTGCGCTAGAGGGCGTAGTATTCAGTTTGAAAGAGTCAGTGGATGAATTATGAGGAGAAAATAGAACTGCACGTCACTAGAGTTAATGAGAATCTGGAGACCAGACTGATTCAATCCAACAAAAAATTCGAAGACATGGTGAAGGACTTTCATCAACAAATGACTGATATGAGAGCATTGGTTGAAACTATCATGACTTCCAGACCGCAATATACAGGCTCAAGCAGTCAAGGGAAGGATAAGGCCGAGGTACCTTGTTTTGCTGGAAGTGGACCTACACCAATTGGTAATGCTTATGAATTTGTAAAAGTAGCTAATGATAGGGTTACCCAAGATAGATTTTCCTTATTTTAATGGGGAAGGACCTAGAGAATGATTCGGAAGGCCCAAAAATATTTCCAGATTCATAATGTTAGAGACGAAGTGAATGTTGGATATTGGTTAATAAATCGAGAATTGAAAATCGATTAAAGTGACTTCGTGTTGACTTCGGCCAAATACTCAAAAGTTCGGCTCAATCCGTTTAGGCAAAATTGTTTGTCACTTTGCCGCTTCGGGGCGCACAAACGGGGATCGACCTGCCCGGTCAGGTCGCGGGGGTCGAGGGGGCAGCGCCCCCCCCGTGGGGGCTCGGGGGCAACGCCCCCGAAAGAGAATTTTGATTTCTCTGCATGTATTTTAGGGTATATTTGGCATTTCGAAAACCAATATCGGATGAATGAGAAATTACGAAAAATGACGAAAATCAGGTCAAAATTATTTGACCGTGCGGCCGCATGGTTCGTAAACCGTGCGACCACACGTCAATTTTAATTTCGGAATTTTGAGTAAGACCGTCCAAAAGACACCTTTTCGTAAAGGTGCATTGTTTGGAAATGGTGCATGGTTTGGACCTCAACCACTTCGTTCACACCCTTTCATGGTCTATATATAGGACTCTTTGGGTGTCCTATTCCTCACAATTTGATATGCAAAAACATCTCTCATCCTCACTTCTCTCCAAAATCAAATTCATTTCATTTGTTTTGATTTTTCTTCATTTCATCTTTGGAGTACATAAGCCTAATTTTGGTTCGTTGTACTTGTATTTTGGAGTGCTACAAACACAATTGTAGCCGTTGTATCTTGGGAGTCGATTGCCGTTATCCGTAGGCACCGTTGCGGGGCAAATTCGACTTAAGGACAAAGAGTTCAACTCTTGCCTCGGCTTTATCCTTATTCTTCTTCTTCTTCTTCTTATTTGTGTTTTTCCTTGCCGTTACTCTATCCAAATTTCGGCTTGGATTTACAAACTTTCAATATTTGGTGTCACTATTCACAAATCCACCCAACAGTGAAAGTGGGGATTGTTGAGATGTATCTACGGGGAAAGGCTGATATTTGGTTCCATAGTTTTTCTGCAAGCCAACCAAACGCTACTTGGGGAGTTTTTGCAGCTGAAGTTTGTAAGAGGTTTGCAGAGAATGTGGGGGAGGAAGTAATGGAGGTCTTCTGTAAAATCAAACAAAAAGGAAGTGTAGGTGAATATTAGGAATCCTTTGAGGATTTAAAGAAACTTATTGTATCTCAGTATTTACTAGTGGACTGAGAGATGAAATTAGATCAATGGTGAAAATGATGAAACCCACTACCCTGTCTCAAGCCTTTGAAGTTGCCCTTCTACAAGAAACAACCCTCAGAAAAAAAAAGAAAAAGAAAAAAAAAAACTACTCCCATAGCCACAGTCAAAGCAACCCAAATAGAAATTATCCTGCAAACCAGACTACCCAAAATTCCGGTTACAAAGCCATTTCCCCTGCTGATATTCAAACCAAAAGAAATTTGGGGCTATGTTTCAAGTGTGATGAGAAGCATTCTCCAGAGCATGTATGTAAGAATAGGGCATTCAATTATATTGTAGTAGAAGAGGCTGAAAAGGAGAATGTAGAAAAGGAGGGTGAGATCCTTACAAGGGAGGAAGAAACTGAGAAATTTATGCAAATATAAGTTCACGCTTTATTGGGAAATACTAAACATAAGACAATTCGAATTCCTGGGAAGATCAAAGGTAGACGAATTTCTATTCTTATAGTTAGTGGAAGTACCCATAGCTTCGTGGATTAAAGGTTGGTGCAAGCATTGGTGTATGAAAGTGAAATTAGTAAACCAATGACAGTCATGGTGGCCAATGGACAGAAATTGGACAGCAGATGTATGAGTCAGCCCTTGTGTTGGTCAATGCAGAATTATGAATTCCAATTCAAGTTCAGAACTCTCAGTTTAAGGGGTACTGATATAGTGTTGGGCATTAATTGGCTCAGGCAATTTGGACCAATGGTTTGTTATTTTGGAGAAGGCTACATCAGTTTCAGCTACAGGGAACTGAAGGTTACACTGAAAAGTGAGGATGATCTCTACCATAGCATGATGACAGTCGAACAAATGGAGGAATGGACGAATGGTTACTGTTCGCTAAAATAGTGTGTACTTGCGCACGGATCGAGTTCAAGTAATAAAGTGGACTTTTTGAGTTCGGATTGTCGATCTCAATAAAAATGTTTACTTTAAATTATACAACTTTAATTAATTTAATTTTAACAATAAAAAAAACACACAATTAAAAGTTGATTTTGGAAAATTCTAAATTAAATAAACTAATTTGAAACTAAATTAAAATAAGGAAAATGAAAGATAAAATAGTTGGGATTCATGATTTCACTTGACTCTCACTTAAGTAATTTCTCAATACATGCAAATTAATAAATGTTCATCGATATCTCAGGACGCGAGATACACTCGCAAGTGTACGAGATCGTGAAAAGTAATAAGTAGACAAACGAGTCCGGATTATCGTCCCACGAGGACTGCTATTAAATATCGAAATATGTTAGTTCTAGACCTTATTTGAACGGACGAAATAATTTGAAATTTAAAACTAAAATTAAGAAAATAAACTAAAGAATTAAAATTGCGAAATTTGTTTTTGTTTTCAACAATGATTATAAGGTAGTTGGGATTCACGATTTCATCTACCCAATTAAATTAACTCCAATTCCATGTTTTATTTCCTAATTATGTACTCGATCAAATTCACTAATTTATATTGAAATTCCTCTCTCGAGTTTAAATCAATTCTACCTAAGTCAATCATGCATCTCTATAGTGGGTCTGAATATTCCTTATCTAATGCAATAAACACAAGAATTTACACACGACCGCAATAATAACAAGAGTATATCTCTATCTCTCTTTTAATTACCGAATTTATTACCACGTTCTAAATTATTAACTCACATCTCAGATTATGGAAATAATTCAATAAATCATGAATTGGTGATTAAACAATTCAAGCATTAAGAATAATAATAAATCAATACATGCAACGAATTACAAAAACAAAGGAACTTGGAATTAAAATAATATGACTAGGCTACATCGTTCATCCCAACATTGAAATTAGTTACACATCATTAATAAAGAAAAATAACAATAAAAACTAACGTTCATTAAAAATAATATAAAGAATGGAAATCTGGCAGCAAGTTTTGATTTTTCAATTATCTTAAATTCACACCCCTTTGCGATGCTTGATTCTCCAAGAATTTGATATTGAATTCTCTATTGTGGCTCGTTCTATGGAGAGGCAAATTTCTGATTTTCGTGCAAAGAGGTTGTATTTATAGTTGGTGAAGAGGTCAAGTTGAAGAAGGAAATAAATTCATAGAACAAAATTCCAGCTTCTGAACACAGTTCAATGGATTTTTGAGTATTATCAGACAGTTATTAATGTTTATGCCATGCTTTTAGTATTTACGCTTTCTCATTTCGAGCTAGATGTTCTTTTAAGAAAAGTTAAATACGTACTTTTTAGAATAAGATAAATATTTTTCTTATGTCAATCAAAAGTTAAAGTTACAACAAAAATAGTGATTTTATAGAGATATGTAAATGAAGAAAACACGACTAGATTTCAAACTCTCCACTCACTGAGTTAAAATCTCATATTTTCATCACATCTTTTCCTATCAGGACGCTTTTGAGTTTTGAGAGGACGTTTGGAAAGCCTACCAAATAACCATAAGATCATATAGTTGTATGTTTCAAGTCTTGATCATATGTAGTATCTTCTTTTGGGACTCATGTATATATTAAACTCGGTCCACTCTTTAGTTTGTAGTTTTGTTCCAAGTACTTGGTTGATTAGACAGCTTTTTTGATGTATTAAGTTGTAATACCGCCTTTCATTTTCGTACCCTTTAAAATTTCAAGTCATATTTAAGCTAATGTAATTGAAATTTGAGAATTTAATTTAATTGTATGTCAATGATTGGAATTGTTTTGCAGTGGAAGAACTTAGGCGCCGACTCAATCAATGTACCAATTAGAAAGTTTATAAATTGTTTACGTGCAACTTTATGTGATTATTTGTCCTATTGCCTGAGCATGCTAATTTCTATTTTTATTGTATTAAATTGAAACTTGGGGGAAACTTTAGTGGCATTTGGTGAATAAATGGAACTTATGGAATTACTTATGCATGTGAGGAGATTTGAGGGACCGGAGTGTAAATTTCAAAAGATTAAATCTAACCTAAACCCTCATTCTCACCATCTCTCACCCGATCCCTCTCTGTCTCGACTCTCCCCTGCCTCTCACTCTCGTTCTCTCTCGAGTCTCCCCCAAACCTCACTCTCAGCTCTTCCTCTCCACATACGAACGCCGCCTCTCTCTGTACACCGTCACCACCGCCACTTCGTACCTCCACCACGGTAATGTTCCCTTCCCCTTCCCCTGTTACGCCCACACGCACGCACCCACTCACGGACACACACACATTGAATGGTTGTATGTATATATGGAATTGTAGGTATATATTGATGTATATATGGATTGAATGTATGTATATATGTTAAGATTTTCAAAATTTCATATTTCCAATTCATGTAGATTTCGAATTTTAAAGGCTAATTTTGGGATTTGAGTAATGTTCATACATGTATGTATAGAGGTATATATGTGTATGTGCCTGTGCCTATTCACTTCAAATTTTCATATTTATACTTGATGAAATTGGGAGTTTTCATGTTTTGAATTATATGGTTTATTATACTAGTTAAATTTCATATTCTTGGATGTATGAATTCACTTGTTAATTAACGGTTAGGGTAATTTTGGATTAAAAAATTTTAAGTTTCAGAATTTGGAAGTTTAAATGTTTTAAGTGATTTTGTTTGATTTAGATTAAATTGGAACCTTAAATGAAATTCTCAGCTTTCGAAGATTATGAAACTTAGAAGTTTAATTGATTTTCTATTAGTTTAATATTGGGATAAATTGAAATTTGTCTTCATGAAACTTAAGTTGTGACGAATATCTCATAACTTTGACCTTTGTGTAACTTATAAAATTAGATTTTTCAATTTTTACCATTTAAATTAATCTCTTATTCCGAATGTAGTATGACCTATATTTGACATAGTTTAAGATCTCATTCGGATAAGTTGTGAGTTACATGAAAGTCTCAACCTCATTTAAGAGTGTTAAATGTGATTTTTGGACTAAAAACATAATTGATTAATGAATGGAAATAATTAGAATTTACTGGGTACATTGACGTCATGGGCAGCCGAGGCTCCTCCACTTGCAAATCTAGACAACGGATAATATTAAGAACGTAAGGTAAGTAAACTTTCCCCTATTTTTATCAAAGTATAATGTAAATGTGAAATTAATGTGTAAATGACTCTCTTGTAATTTACTTGTCTTGATGAATTTCATTTACGTTATAAAAGTATATGTTATTAGGAAGAATGTTCAAGCATGCATATTATCATGTCATTGCATCATCAAGCATGCATTGACATCGAAATTGGGAAGTCAAATGTTTTTAAATGAAAGAAATGTGTCAAGGTGCAAGTTTGTTTAAAAGTTATGTATCCCAAGTTTTTTTTAAGAAAGAATGGGTGTGCTTCTAATTCATGAAAGATGCGAGTGGGAAATGGGATGTGGGGGACCGGCGTACCCGAATTAAGTCGCTTTGCGACAAAATGTTCAGCCGTTTTACGGTGGACTGTTAAACCGCTTTGCGGTGGGAAAATGAATGTTAAACCGCTTTGCGGTGGAAATGTGAATGTTAATCTAGTTCCAAATAAGAAATTTCCCACTGTTATCTGATTGACTAGAAGATACACCAAGTGAGCTCACGATGGAAATGAAGTGAAAGTTTTGAAATGTTAAGGGAAAGCTTGAAAAGTTTGAAAGTTTTGAAAGGTTAAAGTGAATGGGGATACATATTTCAAAGTTTAAAGCATTTTATGTCATAAGCATGCATTACATGCATAAAGTTTACTTACTGAGCTTTAGCTCACCCCAATCCCTCCCCAACATTTCAGGTGATGAAAGTTAGGTGATCCGAGGAGAGCACTTGGTGACAGACTCAGGCTATACCTATCCTAAATCTTTGAAAATAAAGTTAAATTAGAATTTATTTAAGTTTCTCATTGATTATTCCTTAATTCATTTATTATCATTAATTGTTTGGTTGAAATTTGCTTTGAATAAGTATGGGTAGTATTGGAGGTTAAATTATCTCTTATTACATTTGCTAAAGTTCATTTACTTGGAATTATATTGTTGAGGAGTTTGGGACTTATTGTAATGGTTTGGTTGATGTTTGGGATTGAATGAGTGAGATATGTACTTTAAAATGATTTTGATGTCCCTCTACAGGTTGGCTATGTCCAATTTACAGAGGAGATTCTGTCGAAATTTTTGTAAAATTTCATAATAGAAAATGAAAATATTGAGGTTTTAAATGTTTCTTTTTTCCCATTTAAGTAAAGAAAAGTTAACACGCCTAGATTTAAGATTTTGAACTTGGGGTGTTACATAAGTGCAAGAGGAATTGATTACATGTATTAGAAACTGGATGGGCCGACGTAAGCCCTTTTGATTTTTCGATTTGATGATGTTAAGGGATATGGGTTCCCAGTATTATACATGTGTATATTTTAGGATTTGTTGATTTTGTTCAAGGGAAATTATATCCAATATTTAAAGAAAATTTTGCCAATTTTTTTTAAAATATTGGGGTCTAAAGAGAAGTCTTATAGTAATATAAAAGTCATAGTAACCTTGGTGGTGGGTCGAGTATCTAGCTGACATTCGTCATCGGCGCACGCCACGTCTCGGGTCCATTAGGTTGGTTCGAGACAAGGTTGTGTCATTAATGGTGTGCAAGTACAACAATTTTTGAAATTTGCATCTTATTTCAAAATCTTGAATTAATTTTGTTCCTTTTTTTGTGTATTAAATGGCTTGATAGGCATAAGCGTGAAGAAGCTAGAGATTCATGGAAGAGTTGGAATGGTCATTTATTCGATTCTTGAGAAATATGATTGTGATTTATCTTCTCAGAACCACGAATTCAAAGTGCTCGAGTAAGTACATGTCAAGTTCATATGTATCATTTAGTTGTTGATTATCAAGAATTAAAGCTTACATTTGTACTTTTAGTTTTTGCATGGAAAGTTTCCAAAGTGTGAAAGAGTTTCTAGTTCAGTATCACAAAGATTGTAAACAAGAAGGCTCACTAGTACAGAAATTGAAATCCGCGTCGGTTGTAGCGGCGACGCCTATGACACAGACGCCTAAAGCTGCACTTCGTGGCCTGCAATGACCCAGGCCACTGCAAGTCGTGGCCTGCAATGACCCAGGTCACTTCAAGTCGTGACCTGCAGTGACCTAGACGTGACTTGCAATGACCCAGGCCACTGCACGTTATGGCCTGCAGTCACCTAGACGTGACCTGCAATGACCCAGGCCACTGCCCGTCATGGCCTGCAGTGACCTGGACGTGGCCTACAGTGACCCAGGTCACTGCACGTCGTGGCCTGCAATAACCCAAGCCATTGAACGTCATGACCTGCAGTCACCTGGACGTGACCTGCAATGATTACGCTTCGATTTACACAAACCTATGAACGAAGTATTTTTCCCATAAGTTTTGAATCTCGATTACTTCCTCCGTTGAATAGTATTCTTTAAAGGCCTACAAACAATCAAAATGAATTATTAGTTATTTTTACATATACCCATATAAAGTCATTAATTCTCATTTTCAATTACTTGTACACTTTCTAACGAAGTAAGTTGAAAGTGTTCTGTGACTATCTCATACATATTTCTCATAACGTAGTAGCCACACTCAGACCCTCCAGGTTGTTGAGGACACTGAAATATTTACATTGAAAACTAACAATATTAGTAATCAAACTAAATAAAATATAGAAATAATTCAAAGATTTGTGATAAAGTTTAAATTTGTGTTTTCATACTTTTACGTTTTTCCAAATTGTATTGGATTTTGTCCTCATGCATCCAACAGTCCAATACGTTTTGAAAGCCCTAAAATTTCAATAAATTATATCAACAAGCTACAAAATAATAATAAGACTCAAATTTCCTACAGAAATTTTGGCAGAGTCTCCCCTATAAATTGAACTTATCCAACCTGTAGGGGGACCCTACTATTCACAACTATCAACTTCTCAACAATCACAACATAAATGCATCAATGTCACCACAACTCCACAATCAATTTCACCACAACTCCACAATTATTTCATGAAAAGTTTCCTAACTTACGTGTTCAATAACAGCTTGATATCCAAGTCACGCTTAGATACAGCAGCTGAATCCAAGAAGTACACCGTATTCTTCTCAGGAGAAATAACTAGCAACATCCAGTGATTCATACGTATTATGAATGTGTAAATACAACTTCAAATATCATATCATTTAAATTAGGTTAAAAAATAGAGAATATCAATGGTCTTACTCCTGAAAATACGGTGCTAGAATGAGTTTCTTAGTTTTCATTGCCTTCATGGTGCTGACCAAGTAATTTATAACACCATTTGCATTTGTTCTTACTGAAACCGATGCAATGTGTGTCGGAGACATGAATCCAATCGATTCAATACCGTATTCCTGACACAACTCATGGAGGTACCTAAAAAATAATAATACCAATAAATAGAAATAAAATAATGATTTAAATTGAAGTTATATTTTTTTATCAGAAGTCTTACAATGAAAATACTTGTAAGATAGATGTATCCAACCATTGCATCGTAAGCAAGTTGGTGATGTCTCCGACTGTAACATAAAAACCATCCTCGAATGCACAATTGAACACGGCAGCATCAACGGGCACCTGGTAGAAGTCATCAACAACAAGAAATTGAAGGACCAGAGTGTGTAACATTTTACAATTATCACCCAGACGTTGCAACGTCTCATCATCAACAATCGCAGGTCGCTGGGTAGATGACATTTCGAAACTCTGGAGTGTTTTTCCTTCGTTCAATTTTTTTTGCCTGTTGTGGTACCTCTTCCTGCAACAAGATAATTTTTATCATCTTAAGTTGTTATACAAATTTAAAAGAAATTAATATTGACATAAACTTTTATATAACTAAATGTTTGAACCTCTCCAAAAATCACCAACTCCTTAGGTCATTGCAAGAAGCTTCCCACACTATGGTGTGGTGTTGAGATGGCACTGGAATGCAAAACGCTTCTGCACCATCGAAAATGTAGTCAATGGACACCTTAGCATGATCAGGCCAAAGAGGTTGATGATGCACCACCATGTCGGGTCCAGCTGGATAAATCATCCCGCTCACCACTATTTGTTTCTCACCATTAAGACCTATGGCGAGACGACAATGAGTCGGCTTCTATTATACAATATCATTGAACATATATGTTAGCAACTTCCAGTTGAAAAAACATAAATAATGTTAAAAAAATTCTAAATAACTTAACATTAAATACCTGAAGTCCATGAAATGGATCTGGATCCACGGAGTGGCAACTGCTGCGAGTTGGTGGTAAGGCTGTGGAGTTACGTCCACCTCGGCATCAACATTTAAGCCCAGGCGCTGGAGGATAGCATCGTATTTAGTCTGCATACTATGGTACTCCCTCTGCATAGTATCGAATTTACTCTGCATCTCCGACATGGTCTGATGTCTGACCCGCTCGGCAATACTATCCTCCATCTCTGACCTGATCATCTTCTTAATATCGTCTACTGAGACGACCCTACATGAACGTCTAATGTAATCATCAGGCCTGCCGTAAACATCCCTCGTGGTCACGTAGACGCCATACCCCCTCACCCTACTAGGGTGATCTGGTTTACCAAGAGCTTCACTTAAAATATCATAATGTCTACTTGCCACAAATTTCCCCTGCGTGGCCGCTCAGCTTTTTCAACCTATTAACATAAAAATGAAACGTAAATATAAATATATATTTAAGTAAATTTGAATTTAAATTATGAAAAATAATGATGATATACTTACAATTTTGTCAAACACCCCCCTCGTTTTCTCGTTGGGGATGTAATAACTTCCATCTTCTTTCTTCTTGGATCTAGGTCGAATCCAATCTAAACTTCGACCCTCACTTACAATTGACGAGCTAATCATGTCGCATGAAGAACTAGAAGATAGTAGGTCACTAACTAGCCACTGTGGCTTCATCCCCACATAACCAGCTGAGCCCATATAATGTGGATGCTCGTTTCGCAATTAAGCATCCCTGGCCTTCTTACTTTTTCCCTGAAAAATGTCACACCAAGTATTTAGTTTTCAACTCAATAAATCACATGCGTACATTTAAATATATATACCTTAAATTTCTCTGTCTGGCGTTCTTTCTTGAATGACTCACATTGCTCTTCAGTTATAAAATCATAAAGCTGCGTAGGAGATGTATATTTCGGGTGGTCATGTGTAATATAATCATGAACCAGCCGAGTCTTGAAATCTTTCCATCGCATCCCTGCAACTTTCAACACCCTTTTTTTGGCCGAGTCATCAGGGATGTTGAACTCACTCTGAAAGATGAATATAATATGTGATGTTATAAAAAAAATTACGAAACGTTATCAATTAACCACGTATGAAGTGATAGTACCTTTATTTCTTCCCACATCATGTCTTTAAGGCCGGGATCAACCTTGTGCCAATCGCTGATGTTTATGTCAACGTGAATACGGACCAAACACCCGACATAATTTCGGAAGTTTCCCTTGCCTGGTCCGATTGGCCTATGTTTTTCATCGTACTCGATGACTTTCACTTCCTCCGCCTTCTTCATGTTTTTGCACATTGTTGGCCCTCTAGTCCTTTTTGTGCCGGTAGTACGATGATCATCTGAAGATGATGAAGACTCCGCCATTATATTGAGATCATTGTGAATGAACCTACACATATAACAACGTATTAGTATATATATATATATATATATATATATATATATATATATATATATATATATCAAATTATTGTTATCAAAATCACAAATGAAATTATTAACAACGTATAGAGCATATATAAAAAATAAAAGAAAGTTATAAGAAAGAATGTGTAAATAAACTCAAACAATTAATAATCAGGAACGACGATCAATCCATAATCCTTCTTCATGATCCCAACGCATATAATTTGATTCAATGTTATCTTCCCCTAAAGTTGCACTCCCTTGTATACCGATAGAAAATGGAGAGGTTTCATCAAAGTGATCATAATCTTCTTCATCTACTACATCATCAATCCCAACAATGCGTCTCTTGCCTTGAAGGACGACTGACCACTTAGTATCGGCAGGATCAAGAACATAAAATACTTGTTTGGCTTATGATGCAAGGAGGCGTGCTTTATCTCGCAATTCAACATTGGGGACGATAGACTTGCATCCAATAGTACCTTTACCTTCAAGTCTTCCATCATGCCGAGATTTAGGAACACCAATAGTCTCAACGTCATCCAAGTAATCAGTACAAAATTCAATAGCCTCCTCAGCAGCATAACCTTCAATGATACTGCCTTCAGGTCGAAATTGATTTCTCACATATCCTTTCAATATACCCATGTATCTCTCAAATGGATACATATACCTCAAGAATACTGGACCACAGATCTTAATTTCTTTCACCAAGTGAACAAGTAAGTGCACCATAACGTCAAAAAATGATGGCGAAAAATACATTTCAAATTGACATAGAGTGATAACAATATCGGCCTGCAAATCATCCAACGCCTCTGGGTCAACAACTTTGCTGCAAATTGCATTGAAGAAAAAATAAAGTTTTATAATGACTTGTCTAACATGTTTTGGGAGAATGCCTCGAATTGCAACTGGTAACAATTGTTGCATTAAGACATGACAAATCATGAGACTTCATACCAACCAATTTTAAGTCCTTCATCGATACAAGACTTTTAATGTTTGATTAGTACCCAGATGGAACCTTAATAGCATACATGCACTCACAAAAACTTGTTTTCTCTTTTCTCGACAAAGTATAGCAAGCTGGGGGTAAATAAGTACATTTTTCCAACTCTTGCGGTGCTAATTGATCTCGTATCCCCATTTCTACCATGTCCTTCCTGAATTTAATACCATCTTTCGTCTTTCTTGGAATGTTCAACAATGTCCCAATAATGCTATCACAAACATTTTTCTCCAGGTGCATTACATCAAGACAATGCCTTACAGATAAGTGTTGCCAATAAGGTAGATCCCAGAATATGGACCTTTTCTTCCACAGACTCTTCTGAGGAGGCTTAAAAGTTTTTCCAAACAAAACATCAAAATTTTTAATTCGTTCATATACCTCACCTTCTGTTAACGGTAAGCGAGCTGCTCGAGCCTCAATTTTTCCATTGAATGGCTTTTTATTCTTGCGATAAGGGTGGTCAGTAGGGAGGAATCTTCTATGACTCATAAAGATATTTTTCTTGCAGTTTTTCAATCAAAGATCAATCGTGTCTTCTTCACAAACGGGACATGCTTTAGGTACTTTGTTAGTATAACCCGACAAGTTACCATAAGCTGGAAAATCATTTACGGTGCAAAATATCATAGCACGTAAGGTGAAACTCATCTGAGTATGTGCATCAAACACCGACACGCCTTCATCCCACAACAGTTTTAAATCTTCAATTAGTGGGGTTAGGTAAACATCTATGTCATTCCCCGGTTGTTTAGGCCCTAATATTAATAAAGATAGCATGATATACTTGCGCTTCATACATAACCAAGGAGGAAGATTGTAAATCGTCAAAAGAACCGGCCATTGCTATGTCGACTACTCATATTACCGTGTTGGTTCATCTCATCTGTACATAGTCCCAGCCTAAGATTTCTATCTTCGCCCCCAAATTCAGGAAACAGTCTGTTAATGTTCCTCCATTGAGGAAAATCGGCCACGTGTCTTAGTTTTCCATCTTCTTTTCTCCTGTCGGCATGCCACCGCAAGTTCTTTGCATCCTTTGCATTGGCAAACAAACGTTTAAATCTTGGTATTACAGGTAAATACCATAACACCTTTGTCGAAGGGATTTTCTTATCACCACAATTATCATTTACGTTCTTTCGTTTATACCGTGATGCCCCATACTTTGGACATAGACGCAAGTCCTTGTAATCATTTCGATACAGTATACAATCATTTGGACATGCATGTATCCTCTCAATCTCCATACCCATCGGGCACAACAATTTCCCTGCCTCGTAGATTGAACTAGGAAGTTCTTTATCTTCCGGAAGCATCTCTCGTAACAGTCCCACTAATGCCGTGAAACTCTTATCACTCCACCTATTGCTTGCTTTCAAGTTATACAATTTCAGTACAGCAGACAATTTAGTGAATTTATTACAACCAGAAAACAAAGGCTTCTCAGAATCGTTGAACAAGCTATCTAATACATGAGGCTTTTCAATGTATTCCCTTTGTATATCACGCATCATTTCGTCTATCATATCATTCTCATCATTTTCCAAATCATTCTCACCAATATTGCTCGAATTATTCTCCTGGTGATCACCAACATCGTCACCGGTGCTCGTCCTGGGAAGCATACTCTCACCATGCCATATCCATCGTGTATAACCTTCCTTAAACCCACGACGAATCAAATGACTCTTCACTTGATCAAAACTACGAAACTTTCTCAAATTCTTACAATCATAACAAGGACACAAAATCATTGTTTCACCTTTCTTTCTCTTGTTTTCATCCCCACATTTCATATACTCTTCAACACCTTTTACATAGTCATGTCTATTACGTCTGCCATACATCCAACCCCGATCCATATCAATGACCTATATGTGAAGATATAATTAAAAAAAATTATTAGTTTTGAGTTAATATTTTTCATGATACAACCTTAAACCAACTATATATTAATATTTGAAATCAAATACGATATTTTTTTAGGTTGGAAACTTCGTAATTTTATTAGAATGATTATGTTCTATGTAATTATTTATTTAGTATGGTCAATTCTGTAATAGTGAAAATCACTTTAAATTATAATTTTCATTTTTTATTTACAAAATCCTACAAAAATTTCGACAGAACCTCCCCTATAAATTGGACTTAGCCAACCTGTAGGAAGAATCAAAATGCCACAATAAACCAAAATGTTCAACCTCGGCATACAACTCCAATCAAACTTCAACATCATCAACTACTCCAAGTTTAATCCAAAATCCATTCCCAATTCTTAAAAGTCAAGCTAAGATTTCATAACTTAATATCTCATAATTTCAACTCCAATAATTAAAATATTAAAATGTATCTATCTACTAACTTAAAATCAATAATATAAATTTAACACCCAAATTTATATATATTAAAATTTAATTAACACATTTATACATATTAACATGTAATTAAAAAATTTATATATATATATTAACATTTAATTAATAAATTTATTCTAACACACACACACTAATTAACAAAGTTAGATAGATATACAAAGTTATATATATATATATACACACACACGCACACAAATATATATACACACTAATATATACACACGCATAGATATACACAAATATATATATATAGACACATATATATCTATAGACACATATATACACACATACATATACATACATATATACACAAATGAGAATCGGGTCTTACAATGTAGGAGGTGGCACCTGTGGAGGTGTGTCGGGTGGTGGAGGTGGCGGCGGGGGGTGGAGGACCGACTTGGGTGGCGGTGGTTGAGAGTGGAAGAAAAGAAAACCCAAAAGGAGAGAGAGAGAGAGAGAGAGAGAGAGAGAGAGAGAGAGAGAGAGAGGCGCGAGAGTAAAGAAATGAAATATTCCCGGGAAATTAATAAGGAATACGCGTCGGTTTGTCATAAGAACCGACGCGCAAAGTCGGACCGGCTGAATTTGCGCGTCGGTTCAAGCAAAACCGACGCGAGAAACTTCCAAAAAAATTTACGAAAATGCCATCGTCCTTTTTTACACGTCGATTTTTTGAAAAACCGACGTTTATTCACCTTTTTTATGCTTTTTTGTACTACTGGCTATATTATGTTGTAAGATCCTCTCGCATCTTTCTATAAGGCCCTATGTGTTGGAGTGAACGACACTAAGAATTTCCAAAATTTTATTCAATTATCTTAAAATGATGCAGGTTCATCGAAAGTTGATAGAAATATAGAGCAATCTAAGAAGATCTCCCTTACAGTGCAGGTTATTAGTATATTTTATGGTATTAATTTCAAATGTCAACTACTGGTGATAATTTACAGGATTATAGTACCTAATCCAATAAATCCTGATAAGTAATGTAGAGGGTAAGAACTGGATCAATGAAACTTAAAGATGTTATAGGATATTTTGATCATTTGATTAAAGATGCAACCAGGAAATTGAATGTACGCCCCACAATGATGAAGAAGTTATGCAGCAGGGACGGTTTTCCAAGGTGGCCTTACAGAAAGGTTTCTCTATCTTCCCCTAAACCCATCGCCACCCTTCCCTATCTCAATGCTAAAAGTTCTGCATTTTTGAAAAAACTCAAGACCCGGGCCAAAACCAAGCCAATTACATTTAAAACTCAGTCGGGTCAAATCTGATCAACGACCCGGGTTGACCCAGGAAACTCGGTGGACTCAGACCCGGGTTTTATATATTTTATTAATTTTTTTGATTTTTTGAATTTTTAATATTTTTTTAATATTAATTAATGCCCGGGTTGACCCCTAGTCGACTCTAGGTTGACCCTCTGACCCTTGAGCCAGTCTCTCGGCCTGGTCGATGATCTGGTCGGGTCTAAAAACATTGGTCGTAATTATTGTGTTAAACAATTAATTTTTATTTTTTGTTTATTTATGTATGATCAGTACGGTCTAGTAGAAGACACACCAGTGTCTCTCAGGAGATCTCCCACACATGTAAACTCCTCCCATTTTGGATCGCCGGTTCCTCTCACGATATTTTCATTTAATATAATTTAATAATCATCTTAGTTGAGTTTTGTTTTTAATAAGTTATAGTTTTCTATCCGGGGTTAGTTTATTTCCTATTTTATTGGTCGGAGTTTATGGTTTGAATTTGTTATGTTGAGGAGTTAGGAATTGATTTTGGAGTAGTTGGTGATGTGGGAGTTCGATTGAGTTGTGATTGATGTTTTGAATTGTTGTGGTTGAGTATTCAATGTTTTGTTTCTCTTGTGCTATTTTGATATCCCTCTGCAAATTGACTAAGTTCAATTTATTGGGGACTGTTGAAATTTTTGTATAACTTTACAATTAAAAAATGAACATTTTAATATTAAAAATGATTTATTTTCACATTTAAAGTGAAAGAAAGTTAACACATCTAGATTTAGGATTTTACATGTATCATCCTCTTTTGTATCATTTGCTCCTCCTACGGTATTTTTATTTAATATTATTTAATGATCGCTTTTACGTGTTGTGATATTTAGTTAAATAATAAGTTTTTATTTTTATTTATGTAGGATTAGTACCCAACACAGACACTCAGGTGATTTGTTTGAGCATCTGAATGAAGTCATCCGAGCTGAGATTGTTGCCCTTTGGGATGAGTTCTGAGGTGTGATAGGTGTCATTCGGGGTGAGGTTAGTGCTTTTTGGGATGACATCCAAGGTGAGGCAGGTTCCACTCGGGGTGAGATTGGTGCCCTTCGGGATGACTTTAGAGGTGCAATTGGTGCCATTTGAGGTGAGATTGGTGCCCTTCGAGATGAGCTTCTGTAGCATGTTATGCCCGCCTGTGATGGTGGGAATGAAGATAGGGTGACGGTGGGCATGGAGGATCGGGTTTCCATCCAGAGTATGACAAGTCGATGAGTGGATAGCACAGGTGATGGAGCAGGACAAGGTGCCAGAACTATGACTGACTAGGTGTCAAAGGAGGAGTCGAAACAGGGGACTGATGGAGTGTAGGAGGAGGCACCATAGCAGGTGACAGAAGGGGTGGTGGGAGTGGGTGTCGATGAAAGGTGATGCAAACTACGTAGTAATTGAAATCGTGCAACCCACAAAAGATTGAAACGACCCAAGAACGCCAAAAGAATAACGATTTAGAGATTGATTCAAAATTAATTGAATCAAGCAATCAAACGATATATTGACCTATTGATCACAATAATATTAAATCTCACCCAAGTTTTAACGCATAAGATTAAACTCGCAAGTTCGAATGTTATTCAATGAAGAACAAGTTTATGAAAGCAAATAGCCTCACAAAAATTTCTCAAGTTGTTTAATTGAAAATAAAACATAAAGAACCCTTATATAATTTTAAGGGACAAAATTAGGGTTTAAAACTAACTAGGAAACTAATTAATTGGAAAAGGGAATAAAATAATCTGAAAAATCCGAAAATTCGTGAACAGACCCCTTACAATTAAACTACTTGATTACGTGGTGGAATCCAACGCGATTGCGTGGTAGACGGTAAAAACCTATGCCTTGATTTCAAGACCACCGCACGATCTCCAGCCCAAGTTCACTTCGCGATCGTGTAGTATTCCACCTGACTCCATTTTTCGTCCACTTGAATCACGATGATCCACTTGGATTTCAAGCTCGGGTCCAACATGAAACTTGCTTCTTTACTTGCCAAGGACATAATTTTATCCATCGCTTCTTGTACAACAATGTTCATTGCTTTTTTGATCTTCTTGGCTCGAAACTGAGTCATTGTCCCTTCTTCTATAATCAATGGATCATTGCTTGGGCTTGTGTTTGGACTCTGGATCTGGATCACATCAAAGGGTGTTTCCTAGTGTGTCCGAGAAGGTGCCTGAGGGAGTACCGGAGGAAGTTGTCACGGAGGAGGCTGCTGTTGTGAATAAGGGACGAAAATGTACTGTTGACGTGAAAGAGTAGGGTGTGAGTAAGAGGGCGAGTCAACCATCACAGTACATTATTTCTCCTTTGCAAAGCTTGGAATCCCCCCACACTTGAACCATTGTTCGTCCTCGAACAAAGATTTGCAAGGATAAGAATAGGATTCAAACAATAGATTCCAATTTAGAGACTTGAGGTTGCAACCCACTTTTCTTTAACAAAAATGTTCCATTGCATGATCGGATTGTGTTAGTGTGTGCTAGAGATGCAACGCCCGTTATTTTCCATCCCAATCATGGCTCGTTTCCTTTCACCTCTCGTGTTTGCTCACATCCCAACCATGTATGAGTGACTACAAGAAAAATAGTTTCGCCCAATTTTAGAGGAATTCATTTGCGTAAACCGAGTTATTCATGATGTGAATTCAGTCAACACAGTACCCTCGACCACATTCATACCACCAACCCTAGACCAAGCAATTCAAACCACTCATAAGTAAATGTAATGGGAGTTAACACCTTCACAAGATATTTCTCTCTTCGCACAAAGTGTATAAGGGGTTGAATTTTCGCTCAGCTCTCTGCATGGATAAGTCAGTACCACAGATTGCCTAACTGTCGTGACCGGAGCCAACAATAACACAAGTGCAAAGCGAAGGTCTTTATTTGGTTGTAGCGGGGCTTCGGGTCAGGTATGATAAAAAGATATATTTAGGCCGAGTCGAGAAGGAATTTCTCAAACCAAGTCAATTCATAATGACATTACTTCCTTCATCCCTTAATATGAGCTTCATTGTTTCTCGCTACCCAACTTTGTTCAAACTTGAATCTCTTCTTTTCTTTTCTTTTCTGTTTTTTTTCACAAGTTGAGTGTTTGACATCCTCAACTACTAGTTTTCATGACTAACTTCCTTTTCATTGCTTTTTCTCTTTCTCTTTTTTTTTTTTCGAGTATAGACTGCAACTTTTTTTTTTTTTTTATCATTACGCAGTCACCAATTGGCACTAGGTAGAATTGCAATCCCCTGAATTCAGTCCTTTTCACAACCATTGCTCAACACAAGATAACCATTTCAACTTCTTGGACTTAGGCCATAGCACAATCCTCAATCAACAAAAGCTTGCGAATCCCTTCTCTTATGGGTTCAAAACAGAGACAATGCGAAAGAAAGGGTATTCGTGGCTTGTATCGTGGCATCAAAGATTCAAAGAAAGGCTAAGGCTCAAACGGGCTTCTAATGGTTTATGTAGTAAGGTAGGCTCTTTTAGCAAGTCAAATTTGGCTTAACCTATTGCCTTTACTATAATTTGCACTTGAATCAAGAAGCTACAACGGTATGCACAAGAAAGCACATACAAGCATAACCCAACCATGCAGGACACACATCAAAGAATTACGAGCTCATAAGTATTAAAAACAACTCTTAGGTTCAAAAGCTCACAAATTATGGTTTTCATGTGTCTCTCCCATCCAATTATGAGTTATAGGTCATTGCTTGATCTTCATTCTAATCTAAGTCCATTGGTCGAGGGTAACGGTTAAGAGCATTCAAACCATTACTACTCACAAAGGTATAATAATTGGGACATTCAAGGTTATATATGAAGGGTAATATGTCTATTGTAGGTTGGGTTGACTCGGTTGTAGATATTTGACAATTTTACTTTTCAATTCCAATCTATTTGTGAAGTTTTGGACGAGACCATCTCTATGTGCTCAATTAATATCCAATTATGCAATGATTTTTCAAAAAATTGCACCAAAAGTGGGCTGCTTTCTATCAAAGTGCCTAAGTGCATAGATATGTGACACAAGTAGAGAACAAAGCTAAAAAGGATGCTGGCTCAAAATGAATTATAACGATTCGATTACAGAAAGAAAATAAAAAACAAAAGCTTATAGTCAATTCAATTCCCCCCCCCCACACTTAGACAATACAATGTCCTCATTGAAAAGTAAAACAATAAAGGGGAAAAAGAAAAGAAAACTCCCTCGGACTAATGTGGCGGTTGATCGTTCCGGGGTTTCTGCAATTGTCGAATCTCCTCCCGAAGGGCTCTCTGCTCTTCCAGCATGAGTAGCTGATCTTCCAGCATAGCATTCAGCTGAGTTTGGAAGGCCTGCATCAGTTCCAGCATCTTAAATTCTTGCGAAGAAGAAAATGGAATTGATATGTGATACAAAGGAGAATCCTTGAAATTATGATTGTGGGTTGGAAGAGATTGCGCGAGAAGATGGGAAATGATTTGGTTGAAATGGAAGTTTCCTTGTTTTTATTTAAATTTTTTTTTTTAAATGAAACCGCCGGGTATACGGCCGTAAATAGGTGGATTACGGCCGTAAACAGGCCACTGAAGATTTTGAAAAAAAAAAATCAATTACGGCCGTAAAGATGTGGCTTACGGCCGTAAGGTGGTTTCTGGATAAAAATTAAAAAGTGAGATACGGCCGTAAGGCTGTCTCTAAATTTATTTATTTATTTATTTATTTGAAATGACGAAGTAAACTAGAATTAACCAAAAATGAAAATACGAAAATAAAAAGGTGAGGAGATAAAGAAACTCCCCTCTCGGGTTGCCTCCCGAGCAGCGCCTTTGTTTACTGTCGTTGGCTCGACTGAGTCATTTCTCATTCAACCGGGATTAGGTGGATTCCCAAAGACCAACTTCTTCTTCATATTCTTCATTAGTGCCTGCAAAATAGGGGGTAGAGATTTTCCATCAGAGACTGGTAATGAGATTGATGAGATTTTACCTGATTTCGGTAACTTTGGACATTTCTTTCCACCAATATCGAGAACTTCCTGTACTAAAGAGTCATTCACATTAACAGAATAAACAGGATCATTATCAAAAATTTTCACAGAATCATAAATATTGAATTGAACAATTTCATTATCAAATTCCATGGAAAGTGTGCCACTACTAACATCTATTTTAGTTTTAGATGTTTTCAAAAATGGTCTACCTAACAAAATAGGAGTAGAGTTGGGGCAGTGGTCATCATTCATGTCCAATACATAAAAATCTGCGGGAAATACTAACCCGCCTATTTGCACTAGAATGTCTTCAACTACCCCGTCAGGATAAGCATTAGAACGATCGGCTAGTTGAATTATAACATTAGTCTCAGTCAGTTTGGCAAGTTTTAATGCATTGTATGTAGACCTAGGCATTACATTTATAGATGCACCTAAATCTATTAATGCACGATCCAGTTTAGTGTTACCTATTTGGCATGGTATAGTGAACATACCTGGATCCTTGCATTTTGGGGCAGTTTCCTTTGGAAGAGTGCTGACACATTTTCTCCCATTCTTACCATTTCATTTCCCATCAACTTCCGTTTGTTGGTGCATAGCTCCTTTAAGAACTTCGCGTATCGGGGCACTTGCTTGATTGCATCCAACAGTGGAATGTTGATTTCCACTTTCCTGAACATTTCCAGAATTTCCTTCTCCTTGCTTTCCTTAGTCGCCTTCGCTAACCTGCTCGGAAAAGGCGGTGGAGTTAGTTTCGCATTCACAATAGGTTCGGTTTTTACCTGAGAGTTTTGTGGAATGCTGTTTTTCTTTTCGACTTCTTTTTCTTCAACCTCCTCCTCTTCACTCGCGGTTGGCTTTGATTGTGGCGCCTCAATTTCTTTTCCACTTCGAAGAGTAATTGCACTTACATTCTTCGGATTCACCTCGGGTTGAGATGGCAACTTTCCTCCTGTTTGTGCTTCCAGTCTGTTGATAGTTGTGGTCATTTGACTTATTTGATTTTTCAGGTTTTGAATGCTGGATTTGGTATCCTGTTGAAATTGTAGAGTGTTAGTGGCCAAAGTTTTCATCATTTCTTCGAGAGACATACCTGATGATTGTGGCTTTTGCTGATATTGTCCTTGTGGATGGAAATTTCCTTGTTGTTGAAAATTCCCTTGAGGCTTGTTGGAGACGAAACCCGGAGGTTTGTTATTTCCATAGCTCAAGTTCGGGTGGTCCCTCCAGCCAGGATTGTAAGTGTTTGAGTACGGATTGTATTGTTGTTTTTGAAATGGGAAGCCTCCAGCAGCGTTCACTTGTTCACTGTTTTCCTCTTGGAGCACCGGGCACGCATCCGTTGCATGTCCGAAGTTAGCACATATCCCGCATGCTTTGACTTGTTGTGCACTTCCTACAGCAAGTTGTTTAACGAGATTTGTTAGTTCAAACAGTTGACTTTCTATATTGCAACTACTTACCTCGTTCACGCGGCGAACTTGTATGTCTCGGGTTGGGTTAAATTGCTGAGTGTTTTCAGCCATGTTGGAAATCAAAGCCCGAGCCTGTTCCGGTGTTTTGTCCATTAAGGCACCTACACTTGCGGCATCTATCAATCTTCTGTCCATTGGTAGCAGTCCTTCGTAGAAATATTGCACCAGTAGTTGTTCGCTGATTTGATGATGGGGGCAACTCGAGATGAGCTTCTTGAAGCGCTCCCAATATTCATACAGCGATTCACCATTGTTTTGACGAACCCCGCAAATTTCCTTCCGGATTGTTCCAGCCCGAGATGCAAGAAAATATTTTTCCAAAAATAGCCTCTTCATGTCATTCCAGGTGGTGACTGATCCGGATGGTAAACAGTATAGCCAATCAGTAGCGGCATCCTTTAACGAGAATGGAAAGGCCCTCATTTTAATTTGTTCCTCGGTAATACCAGTGTGTCTCATACTGTCACAAACCACGTGGAATTCCTTGAGATGCCTGTAAGGGTCTTCACCAGCATGTCCTCGAAAAGTTGGCAACAAGTGAATGAGTCCAGATTTGAGTTCAAAAGTTTTTCCCTCCTCCACTGTCGGAAAAGTGATACAGAGTGGCTGTTGAGCGACATCTGGAGTGGCCAATTGTTTAAGTGTCCTGTTGTTGAGGTTATGAGCTGCCATTTGTTCTAGTGCTTCCCTTCTTCGCTGTCGAAAAGTTCGCTCGATTTCTGGATCAAATAAAAAATATTCAGGATTAGTGGATCGAGTTTTATGCATATAAATAAATAAATAAATAAATAAAATTTTCGGAATTTCAAAATTTTTTTTTAATTAAACCGAAAATAAAAATAAACAAATAAAAATGCAGAAAATAAAATTCTAATTGATTAAACAGAAAATTGGTTAACCGTTCCCCGGCAACGGCGCCAAAAATTTGATGCGTGTCGCAATGCACCAAAATAATAATTAAATTCCTTGTTCACTATTACTAAGAATATAGAAGTGGAAGCAAGGGTCGATACCACGAGGAACGAGAACTAACTTAGTGTCATGTCAATTAGAATCATAAAGGGGGGTTTTGGTTTGAGTTGTTTGTAAATGATTTAACTAATAAAATAAAGCAATTAAAATGATTGAAATAAATATCAAATGTTGACGAATCCTAGTTCTCAGGTTCAGTTGTATTCTATCACAATGTTATCACTTTCCAAGTAACGCGAGTTCAATTTCTTCTTTGATTTATCACCCGTAAATAGTTAATAAGCTCTAACTATTCCGATTCCCCCTTAATTGCATTTAATTAGAATAAGCTCTCTAATCAAACATTAGCCATTGAATAACCTAAAACAAGCTCTTTAGATTTAAGACAACAACTATATAATGGTCGAGAAGAATTAGGGTGAATTAGGTTATCAATCACACAAGCTCGTGACAATTAACCTAAGTTGGAATTCTCTATGAAAATATTAAATTTCCACTTGCTACTATGATTTGAACAAAAAGACGATTACGGATCCAATCATTCAAAATAGCAAATCTCAATACAACAAATTAAATGATAAGGCCTTAATCAAATAAAGAATTGCATTGATTGAATTAAAAACGCATAAGAATCCAACAAATCAAAATAAAGAATTTAGAACTACGTTACTAGTTTGGAAAAGCAATAACAAATTGATATGAAATACAACTTCCCCTTCGAACTAGGTATGGAAGCTTAGCCACTCAAAGCCATGAAAAATTCTGGAAGTTTCTTTTCTTGATTCGCCTTCTCGAGTCGCTTAATTTTTCTTCCAATCTCCAAGCGAGCTGCTCCCTCTTTCAATAATTATTTCACACCTTTTTTCTGTCATGAGAACCCCTTTTTATAGCCTCAATTTCGTGCCCTAGCTTTGGAACCAAGAAATCCAAAATTATGGAAAGAATTGAAATAAGGAAATTTTTGACTAGAATAGTTACAGCCGTAAGTTTTCCTTTACGGCCGTAAAGGAGTTTCTGCACATTTCTCGCAATTTGAAGTTACGGCCGTAACATATCCACTTACGGCCGTAAAGGGGTTTCTGCCGATTTTCTTCTTTTAAAGGTTACGGCCGTAAGGATATGTCTTACGGCCGTGAAGGCGTTTCTGCCGATTTTTGCACAAAGATATGAAAACGTCTACGGCCGTGACTATATGTATTACGGTCGTAACGTATTTGCACCCAAGGTCCTCAATCTTCGATTTTAAGCGCATTTTGGTCCTTTTTCCTTCTTTTCTCTTCCTTTGTGATCCTATACAATATAAAACATAAAATGCATTAATAATACTTAGATAGAATCACATTATGGCATATTCAAGGATATAAGTATATAAAATAAATGTTAATATAACACTTATCAGCTCGCAAATGATGTGAGTGCATAATCATATTTATGTTATTCACTAGATTATTTGTTATTTTGATAATATTTAATTATCTTATGTTTTATGTTGTAGCATGTTGATCTCGTGATAGAGTTGTTGCAAGAATGGGCTCAAAGATACCCAAAATCGTTCAACATCCTCGGGTAAGTCTTTTTGAGCTACGGGTTCAAGCAAGCCATCGATATTTAGTACAAATTCCTCCAGAGTGACCTTGCTACGTACATGTTGCCAGATTACATGGAAGAACACGTGACAGGGTTGAGACGAGGTGGTGGAAGTCATGGACTGGTTGTACACACATCTATGCTCCGGTGATCACAAGCGAACACATCCTTGCAGTTGAGATCATATTCACTCACTCGACCATGTATGTATATGACTTTGACCATTCTTGTCTCACAAAGCGCCAATTGGTAGAATTTTTTTCCGTTTTAAGGTTTGTTTCCATTGAAGTGAAGTTGGAGAATCGTACGAAGTTGGCCATGGATTCTGATAATTCATGTATCATATGCCTTGAGGACTTCTGTGAAAGCAATCATGCTAAGGGAACATGCCTATATATTTTTGTTTCGCAATTATTTATTAATCACATGTTTGACTTAGCCTAAAAATACCCTTTTTTAGCAGATAAATATTTATCTTGTCTTCTTGTTGAGATAATAAATTCATGAATTTTAGCTCTTATCAATTAAACCTCCTAAGGGGGACCTTGTAAAGAAATTAACATTATGAAAATGCAATTTTTATTAAGTTATTATGAGTTTGGAGTTATTTTTACTATTACATTATCAATTTATTAACATTAACAATTTATTGTATGGAATATTGTAAAGATTACAATACACATATAAAGATTATGCATTCTTTGAGTTGTTATTCAAGGGGAATCTGACTAGTATAAAATTGGCGAGTATGACCTACTACGCCGCACCTGCCGCACTTACGCGACCTGGGAAACTCTCCAATAGATGGTATTCTAGAAAAATGTATACGTCCAGGAGTACGTCGACGGTCATCGTTTGGCAATAAATTATCAAGTGGGAGCAGGTGTTTGGGAAGTTCCTACTCAGCTTCATTTGTAGATGAAATATAGTTTCCACATATGCTTCTTTCCAAAAAGCAATCAAGTAGTATTCAGTGAATAATGAATCTGGTGAAAAGTCTCGATGCCTAACCACTGCAACTGCACGCACACATGGAAAGCTCTTCAATTGAAACAGTCTATACGTGCATCAGTGCATGTGATATTATTCAAGTCCACAACATAACCAACATTACGTTCACTTATGACATTGAATCGAACCTGATCTAGTGGCTAGTTTCCATGGTTGGGGTGAGATATCTTGTGCATTATTGGGATTCCTCATAGCTATCTCTAATGGTTCCCAAATATCATTCGCATTCCGATTTCCACCATCGAATTCTTCATTCTGACTATCAGGGATATCCTTTCTTACTAAAGCTATGCAAAGAAGAATAATATCATTTTTTTGTTCGCTTCAATTAACCACATAAATTCATCATTTGAAGTAGTAAACACAAGTGGCATTGGAATTGGAGAATTCGATCTCAATAGATATCCAAATTTCATATCATATTCAGATGGACCAATTATGAGTTTTTCTTGTAGTTTGCAGTGCAGGCCTGTAAATATATAGATGGATCAAATTTGAGTTTTTTCTTGTTGTTTGCAGTACAAATATGTAAATGATGTACATGGTGTTATCAAAATCTTGGAAACATTTTCATCACTTGTCCATTTTCGTGACCATCGTTGATTTTCTCTACCTCCAAATTCACCAAAATAACAAATTGGGACGAGTGACATATCAACCTTAAAAATAATAAAAACAACAAAGTTTTGAAAAATGAAAATGTAACAAAAAATTTAAACGACTACAGTAGTACTATCCACGGACCAAACGATCTGTGGACAGTTCGTGCACGGTTAGTCCAGTATGTGGATGGAACAAACGAACCGTCCACCACCGACGAACTGTCCACAGATTGTCAGATATGTACAAGGGTCTTGTCTGGACTCTGGTGTTGTCTTGGCTAATTTTTCACACTACGTCATATTATTTTTTATTTTTATTTTGTTTTTTTAGTCTAATAAATCATTTATAGATTTGTCGAATAAATTTAAAATAATAAACTAAAAAATAAATAACAAATGAATCTTTCTATATTTATTGCTTCCTAAAATTATAGATCTGTTGAATTTTAACTAACAATTAAATTTAGCCCCTATTTGATGTTGTTTTGAAGAAAAAAAATTATTCGAAATGAATAGTGATTTTTAGGAGAATGTGTGGTTGAAAATTGAGGAATATTTTTTAGATTTATGTGTAATGTTATTTTATTAATAAATGAATGGTTGAAAAGAAGAGAGAAAAATCTATTAAATTTTTAAAGGAGACCAAACAAGGGCATAATATAATGAGAACGAAATTAAATATAGCATTATAAATATTCGTAAATTTACCTATTGACAAAAAGTGACAAATAAAATCTTTCAGTCGAGCGTTTAATATTTTTTTAGATTTTTGAATACAAACAGATGAAAAGTTAGAGAGCAATTTATAAGAGAAAACAAATACAGAAAGTAGAAATAAAATGGAGATTTGTCTAATTTTATTTTAGAGCGACATGAAAAATATTATGAGCTTTTACCATAATATTATTTTATGAAGTGAAGTGAAAAAAAACAAATAAGACTATCTAAGTCTGACTTTATTAAGGGTGAACAAAATTTGGTTTGAGCGGTTTATAGCAAAATTTCAAATAAAATCATTTAAAACAATTTGAAATTTTTCCAAACAAAACCATTTTATTTTCTAAATCGAACCAAATTAAATCATTTTTGCGGTTCGATGTGGTTTGAAATTGCGGTTTGTCAACGAATGAACTAGTAGATTCCAAACGAACTTAAAGACAAGTATTGGTTTAAAATTTGGAGTTGAAACTAGCTCAATAATATTATTCAGGTTTTAATTAAGTGGATTGCATTGAATCAATTCATAAAATTAAACAAATTAATTATATAGAAGTAAACATTTAAATTTTTTTTTTTTTTATGGAAGTACGATTATTCATTCATCAAATCGTCAAGAAGTATATTTGAAATAAATAAAGGTGGAAAGTAAGACTACTCCATCGCCTCATGAAATGAACTAGCGGGCTTGGCTAAAGTATGGGCCACTTTATTTGCTGTTCTCCTATCCCAGTTAAATTTGAGGTTTGGCAAATTCCTAGCAAGAGATTGGAACTCTTTAATGAGTTCCTCGAAATATAAATTATCAACTCCATTATTTTGTAGAGCATTGTAGACTAAGAGGGAATCCATTTCAACAGTTTGGGTCGCAGGAAAGTTTGTTTTTTGCCAAGAAAGGGCCTCACAAACCCCTAATACTTCAGCAATAATTGGATCCACGATACCTCGTCTAGGGACAATTCTGCTAGCAACAAAGGTCCCCAATTCATCTCGGATCAGTAGACCAATCCCAGTTTTTCTTAAGTTTTCTAAGACAGCCACGTCTATGTTTATTTTGAAAGATCCCGAAGTAGGCTGTTTCATTTATCAACCTCTGGTTTGTTAAGATTAGCCGTTGCCTGTGGTATAAGTTGGTTAGCCTCATGCCATTGTTGGAGGAGAGTTCTTGCAAATCTCACCACCTTATGAACTGTGAATGATCTGACTTTCCAAACTACTTCGTTTTTGTTCTTCCAAATGGCCCAACACATCATAGCAATGATCTCATGTTCCTGCTTACAGTTACTGAAGGTGGTTACAAGCCATTCTCTAAAGTTGGTAGCTACAGTAGTTAGTCTGACAACTCCCATAGTTCCCAAACTCTCTGGGCAAATTTGCAAGTGACAAGAGTATGTAAGGCTGATTCTTCGTGCGTTGAGCAGACAGGGCAATGCTTATCAATATCAATTCTTTTAATTCTCAGCTGATCTGTAGTTGGAAGGACATTCCATGCTGTCCTCCAAAGTAGGTTGCGAGTCTTTGGTGGGATCTTACACCTCCAAAGATTATTCTAGAAGCTTTCCACGGCAGTGTGAGAGTGCATGAAGGAGCTAGCTACCAGTTGCTGATAACCACTTTTAATTGAGTAGGTGCCCCTTTTGTCATCGATCCAAATCATTCGACCTTCTCTTCCGAGCCCAGTAAGAGGAATATTCATGATCTGATTGCGGTCATCCTCATTAAAAAGCTCGGTTAAAAGATTGAAATCCCAACTTCCTCCTCCCTTACTGATAAGCTGGTCTACAGTTGTGTTTTCTCTACCTGGACTCGGTGTTGAAGTAACAATCCCTTGATTAGGATTGGGGAGCTAAGGATCATACCAGATTCTAATGGAATTACCCCTACCTACTCAAATTCTGTAGCTATCTTTCAACAATGATTGTGCAGCCATTATACTACGCCAAATATAGCTAGGTCTATAGCCACTGGTTGCTTCCAAGAATGATGTCGAAGGGAAGTATCGTGCCTTATAAATTTGAGAAATCAAAGATGTAGGCTGTGTTAGCAACTTCCACCCAAGCTTACTGATAAGTGTACTTTACACACTTATTTTGCTTTTAAATCGACAATTTAATTGAAAAATTGAGCGAATTTTTACTTATAAATTGTGTTTATCTTGTACAATTAGGTACAATCTCAATTGGAATGAAAATAGATAAGATCGAAGAGCAATTGAGCAAAAAGAAGAACAAATCCCATGTCCAATGACCTAATTGAAAGAAATCAAATTTTGGGGACTCAATTGCAATTTATCAGAAAGTTGGAGGATTAGAGATGCAAATATTTCAGGGGCATATTTGTAATAAAAGTCAAAATTCGAGCACTAAATTGAAGAAGACCAGAAGATGATGGACTTGGATTGCAACTAGCTTAAAGAAAAAGAAAAAAAATAGAAAAAAGACAAAGAAAAAGAAAAATATAAAATAATATATATATATATATATATATATAGACAACAAGGCAAGTGCTTTTGCCCATGCCTTGGATTTGATAGGCGCTCACCTGAGCGCTCATCAATTTGGTCAGTTGATTTTTCAACTGCCCACGCGATCGCGTGGAAAAATCTTTGTCCAACCGGATTTTAATTTATGATTTATTATTTATGCCTTAGGTCGCATTTGGCTCGATTTGAACGCATTTATGGGACCTTTTTAGGTCATATTTTTGGGGGTATTTATACCCCCACTTCCCTCTTCACAAGGAGAATCTTCTCCTTTAATTTACTTTCAATTTTAAAGTCTCATGGATTATTTGTTAGAATTTTTTTTCTTCTTCAAAGTTCAACTGATTCTTTCAGTCCTAAAAAGATTGTTAGAAGATTCAAAATTGAATGGTGGGCCAAATTTCATGAAACAAATTGCTGTCCCAAAGCGATTCGATCGTGGATCATTCAAAAAATGAATGAAGGACTACCCTAAAAAAAAGCTTTAAGAGAAACATGCTGATTTCCTTGCAGAAAAAGGAAGGTTATTAGCACTTCTTGCAAAATGGACCAGCCCTGAAGAAATGTCAACTTTAGCTTTTCAAACTTTCGGTGGAGTTGGTGGAGTGGTTGGAGAGCTTTTGGAAAAGCTTCAGGAAAGCTACTGTTCAATCAACGACTTTCAAGCTTCAATCAACTTTTCAAGATTCCTACTTTTTGGAAAGTAGTCAACAAAGCACTGTTCAATCACTGTTCAATCAAGACTTTCCAACTGTAATTTACTTTTCAAGATTCCCTCAATGTAACTTTTCATTTCTAGTTTTCTATAAATGTTAGGTTTTATTTCATTGTAAGGCAGAATTAATCTGAGTTACAGAGATTAATCTCTCATCAAAATACCGGAGTTAGTAAGCGATAAACATTCTCTTTGAGAATAAGTTATCCTAATTATCTCTTTCAAAATTTGTAATAGTTCAATTTTTTCAATTTAATCAAAGTTCTTTTTTCAAATTTTTGTTTCAATTTCTTTAATTGAAAGATTTTTCTCATCTTTTTGTTGTTCTTCAATTTATTCCGCAATATTTCCAGCCTATCTAACCTGGGTTCTAAATGGTATCAGAGCTATTTCTTGTTCAAGCTATCCTTGGAGAGAGTTATTGTTAGTTTTGTGTCTGTTTTGCAGGTCTAGTGGTGAGTGATTCGAACCCCTTTGGAAGGGCAGTTAACTCGTGTTAGACCCGTGTAAGACCATGGATGGGTAGTAGGTATTCAGCCCAATCTAAACTACTCCTGTAATCCATTCATTCTGCAGGAAGTATCTCTTTTCAATCTTACCTTGTTCAAAAATGTCTTCTTTTTCCATTTGGTTCAAAGGATCTGGTAGTTCTAGAAATAGAACTGATAATTTGTCAAACAACTTTCAAAATAATGAAGAATCATTTCAAAAGAAAATGAAACTTTTCAAAATACAAATGAACATCAAATTTCTCAAATTGAACAATTACTTCATAATTGGACAATTCCTAAGGTAGACAAAGGATCTATCTATGAAATTGGTCAATTTGATTTTACTCAAAATTACATCATCAAAACTCATGAGCAAACCATGCATGTTTTGGGTCAAAATACTGAGCTTGCATTACTTTCAAAAATTTTCATACAAGAACATCGTAAGAAATTTCAATTCTTACACATTGGTCTTGTTCAAATTACACTAAAGCCATTATTAGACTTGGCTTGGACATTTCTGTCTTGATTACTCTTCGTGATCAAAGACATTCAAACTTCGAGCATTCGCTCCTCACCGTTCTAGAGTCAAATCTAGAAGGTGGTTCTGTCTTCTCAAACTGCTATCCAAATTTCATAGTTAGTCTTTTTGATAAGCATATCCTTAAGACTCTCAAACTTCATGTTCAAACTAAGAATCTTAGTTTGGATGAATCAAATTCCTTTGCTGTAATATACAGAGTGTATTACAAGCTTCTTGGTACGAATCTCAACATACGTGCTCTTCGTTCTTCTCCAAGAAACGAATCGCTTCTTCTGGAGGTGAATAATCTTCATACTAACACAATGATTCCTAAGAGAATTCCTTGGAATCTTCAAACTAGGAGCTTAGAATGGGATATTCTAAGAGCCAACTAGCGTGAGCCTCCTCCTACTCATGATACTCCTAATCAAATTTTTTCATTTCCTGATAAAAGTGTTAAGATAATTTTGGAGAATCATCATCTTCAAACTCTTCAAGATTTTCTAGATCTGATTCAGTTAGGTCTTTTCAAAATTGTTTTGTTCAACCTTCATGATTTTCAACTTCATCTTGTAGACTCAAAGATGTCAACTTTGAATCTATTCTTCCAAAACCTCAATATTCTGAATCTGAACAAGATTCACCATCTACATCTGATATGCAGCCTCCTTATGAAGAAATTCCTCTTCTAAGAAAGAAACTTCATAGAAGAAGTTTATCTTCTCAACTTAACGTCATTTCGTCTAGCATTGATAGAAGATCTGAATTAAAAAATGATCAATCTTCCAAAGTAAAAAATCTTCGAAATTTTTTTCGAAAAACATTTTCAAAAGAAGAAATTGAATCTTACTGGGAAGATTTCTTTGCTCAACTAGAAGATTTAAGTTTTTACAAATGGATTAATTTCAAAGTTTTTGGGAAAAAGAAATCTTCAAAATCTTCTTTCAAATCAAAATCTGCCTCGAAATCCAAATCCATTCAAGCTTCCTCTTCAAAAGAAAAAATTTGGAAAAATTCTTCAAATCAAACATTCAAATCTGAATACTCTCCTCTTGAAGAAATCATTTTTCCTCAAGGAAATGCAGAAGTTACTGCGTCTCCTTTCAAACAAATTCCTGAAGATAGAGTTGTCAATGCAGCAGCCAAAACTGTTGATGTCAAGAATCTTCAAATCCAGAACAATTACACGAATATTGTTCTTCATTCTATGTGTTCTCAGTTAACCAGAATTGAGAATAATTTTGAAACTGAAAACAAATCCAAAATTCCCTCTAATGTTCTCACAGCCATTAGAGATTCTCCCTCTTCTTCATCTTCAAACAAACAAATGTTACTCTTTCAACTTACTAATCTTACTCCTGATCTTGGTAAGAAATCTTTAACAACTGATTCTGAAGTCATTAAAGAACTTGCTAATCAATTTTCAAAATTAAGTGCATCAAAGAATATCAACACTATTGATATTTCAGATGTTGAAAACCAATTTATTGAAGAAGAACCTCTTCAAATCAATAAGTTGAGATTTAATTCTTCAAAATTACCCACATTCTATCCTCGTCCTTCTCAACCTGATTTACTTTTAGAAGAATCCTCTTTTAAAAGGAAAGTCACTGAAACATATTCAGGTGACGAAATCGTTGAATGGAATATTGATGGAATGACGGAATTCCAGATTATTCAAATTATCGAAAAAATGTTTGTATGCTTCAATGCATATAGATGTCAAAAGATTGAAGAAGTGAATTCCTGTAATAATCTTATTATAGGATTTACCGGTCAATTAAAGGGATGGTGGTCTAATTATCTCACTGGTGAAAGCCGAAACGAGGTTCTTAATGCCAGCAAAATTGTTGATGGTCAAATTGTTTCTGATTCATTGACGACCCTTGTTTTTGCTATCGTCAAACATTTTATCGGATCTCCAAACTTCCTTAAAGATAAATCATCAGAAATTCTGATGAACTTATCTTGTCCAAAATTACATGATTTTAGATGGTATAAGGATATTTTCCTTACTAGATTTATAATTCGCAACGACTGCAATCAAGAGTTCTAGAAAGAAAGATTTTTATCTGGACTTCCCAAGCTTTTTGCAGAGAAAGTTCGCAATTCAATCAAAGCTCAAAATTCCAATTCAATTCCTTATGCTGACTTGACTTATGGTGAACTAATTAGTTACATCAATAAGGACGGTCTTGCTCTCTGTAATGATATTAAACTCAAAGCTAAGCTTAAATCTGAAAGATTTGGGTCTAAGCATGAGTTAGGTTCATTCTGTGAACAGTACGGTTTTGAAAAAAATCTTCCTCCTTCTTTAAAAGTCAAAAAGAAATTTCCTTCTTTTTTAAAAAAAAAAGAAATTTTCAAAATTGCAAAAGATTTTCTTCAAAATTTCCTCCTCAATTTCAAAAATCTACTCAAAAGACTTTTCATCAAAAATTTCATTAAAAACCAAAGTTGTTTCAAAATACTTCAAAAGTCACTTGTTACAAGTGCCATCAAACTGGTCATTTTTCAAACAATTGTCCCATGAAGGATAAGATTAACAATCTTCAAATTGGCGAAGATCTTAAACTTGAACTTCTCAATATTCTCAATTCCTCATTAGAATAAAATTTTGATTCTGAATTAGAAAGAATTTATCAGTATCAAGAAGATTCTGATAATGAATATAATTCTTCCTCCTCCTCTCAACATTCTGAAGGTAAAGAAGTTTGTGGTTGCAAAACCATAAATGTCCTTACAAAAGAAGAAGAACTTATTCAAGAAGTAATTGAGAAGATTGACAATCCTCAATTAAAGAAGAAGTCCTCTTCGCTCCTTCCTTCTTCCTCAAAAATCCACGTGCAGTTTAGTATGAAAGAAATACTAAAAATGTTTGATCAAGAAAAAACTTCAAAATCCTCAAGTTCTGATCTTCGTTCTGAAGTGAAAGAAATGAAATCTCAAATTTCCAATCTGGAACGTCAAGTTAAAGAAATTAAACTCGATGTTACTATCCTAAAAAATTCCTCTTCAAAAATTCAAAATGATTCTAATTCTTCTTCTTTTTCAGAAGAAGAAGAAGAATCTAATTCAAATTCTGATCGTATTAATGACTTTGATTCTCTTCAAACTGATGAAGAATGAATTAATGTTATTAATTGTATTTAACTTCAAAAATGGTATAGTCAAATGACAATTGTCGTTGACAAAACTTTCAAACTTACTACTAGGGTTTTAATTGATTCTGGTGCAGATCAAAATTGGATCCGGGAAGGATTGATCCATACAAATTTTTTTGAGAAAACTACTAAGCGTCTTTATGGTGCTAGTGGTAAAAAACTCAACATTCAATTTAAACTTTCAAAAGCACATGTTTGCAATTCAAACATTTATTTCAAAAATGTTTTTTATGTAGTGAAAGATTTGGATCAAGAAGTGATTCTTGGTACTCCTTTCATTGTTCAAATTTACCCTTTTCAAGCTAACGAAAATGGTCTTCAAACCAATATTTTCTGTCAAAATTTATTTTTCAAATTCACAAATTCTCCTTCTTTCAAGGACATTAATGCTCTCAAGCAAGACAATTTCTCAAATTATCAACCATATCAATCTCAAAAAACAACATATTTCTTTTCTCAAAGAAGAAATCAAATTTCAGCGAATTTCTGATCAGCTTTAAAATTCTTCTAATAAAGAAAAAATTTCTTTATTTCTTAAAAAATTCGAAAATGAAGTACGTTCTACTATTCCAAATGCATTCTGGGATAGAAAGAAACATATGTTTTCTCTCCCTTATATTGCAGATTTTCATTAATCAGCAATTCCAACTAAATCAAGACCTATTCAAATGAACAAAGAACTCCTTGAGCATTGTACTAAGGAAATCCAAGATTTACTTTCAAAAGGACTCATTCGTCCTAGTAAATCTCCATGGAGTTGTTCTGCGTTCTATGTCCTAGATCAAGCAGAAATTGAGCGTGGTGCTCCAAGACTTGTAATCAATTACAAGTCTCTCAATTCTTCATTTTCAGTGGATAAGGTATCCACTCCCTCAAAAGAAAGATCTTCTCAACCGTCTTCTCAAAGCAGTTATCTTTTCAAAATTTGATATGAAGTCAGGATTTTGGCAGATTCAAATTAATGAAAAAGACATATATAAAACTGCATTCAATGTTCCTTTTGGTCAATATGAATCGAATGTCATGCCATTTGGACTAAAAAATGCATCTTCTGAATTTTAAAAAATCATGAATGACATTTTCAATCCTTTTCAAAATTTTATCATCGTTTATATTAATGATGTTCTTCTCTATTCTGAAAGTTTAGAACAACATTTCAAGCATCTTAATACTTTTTCAAAATTGTCAAAATTAATGGTTTAGCAGTTTCTGCAAATAAAATTGTTTTATGTCAAGAAAGTATTCACTTCCTTGGACATACAATTTTTCAAAGAACTATTACACCAATTCAAAGAAGCCTGGATTTTACTGACAAATTTCCAGATCAAATTACAGACAAGACCTCTCTTCAAAGATTTCTTGGATGCGTTAATTACGTATCTGACTTCATTCAAAAAATCATAATTCTTTGTTCCCTACTCTTAAAAAGACTTCAAAATAATCCAAAACCATGGGGTCCTGAGTGCACCTTAGCCGTCCAAAAGGTCAAAAGTATCGTCAAAAGTATTCCATATCTTTCAATAATTGATCCAGATGCCAATCTTATCATCGAAACAGATGCGTTAGACATAGGGTTTGGTGGAGTCTTAAAGCATATTCTAAAAGGGTCAAGTCAAGAACAGCTGGTCCGCTACTATTCCGGTGTTTGGACTGGTCCTCAAAATAACTATTCAAAGATCAAAAAAGAAATCCTTTCAATTGTTATTTGTATTTCAAAATTCCAAGATGATTTAATCAATAAATCATTCGTTTTAAAGACCGATTGCAAAGCATCCAAAGGCGTTTTGCAAAAGGACGTCAAAAATCTTGTTTTAAAACATATTTTTGCAAGATGGCAAGCCATTTTGCCGTATTTTGACTTCAAAATTCAATTTATTCAAGGTAAGGATAACATTCTGGCAGATTTTCTCACAAGGGAATTCCTCACTAAAAGGAGAGAAATTTTGAGTAAAAGAGAGAGCACCCTAAAAGAGTGTTCAAACAAAATTTCAAACAAAAGGCACTAATTTTGCTTCGTGCTTCTCAAAAATCCATGGCTACCTCATTAAGATACTTCAAGAAAACTGCTATTCTGGCAGATCAAAATTCTTTGCCAATCCCCCTTTCAAACAGGTTTTCGTGTCTTCACGATCTCCCTCAAGATTCTTACTTTGAGGTCCCAAAACCTCCAAAGTTCAAAAAATCTTTTCAAAATTCCCTTGATGATCTTTCAAATGTCAATGAAGAAGCCCTTCTCTTTTTTTCTTCTCAAAATTCTGGTGATCATTACAATTGTAATACTTGTCATGTGTTACACAGACTTTTCACCTTTCAATACGAAGCCTCAAAATGGTACGAGACCTGTATTCTTTCCAAAAAATACTGGGGATCACCATTTTTCTCAATCAATTTTGAACAAAAACATTATGAAACTATTAAAGATTTCAATGAAAACATTAATAGCTTCATAATTCATTTTGCAACTTGTCACCATAGTTATGGTGAAAAATCAAAATTCTAATTTTTCAAAATTTGGTACTACTGAGCCTTTGAAGTTAGTGGCTATTCCAGTTCAAACGGTAACTGGTAAAGAATTCTCAAATCCGTTGATGACTATGGACTTGTTAAAAGTTCAGACGAAGAGTTTCTCTTCTCTTTCAAAATCTTGTCAAATCTTACTTTTATAAAGAAGATGCTCTCTTTATTTAAGAATGATTTGTTTTCAAACTTTAAGTAGAGTGGTTAGCAAGCTTTTGGAAAACCTCCAGACAAGCTACTGTTCAATCAACGACTTTCAAGCTTCAAGCAACTGTTTAAGATTCCTACTTTTTGGAAAGTAGTCGACATAGCATTGTTCAATCACTGTTCAATCATGACTTTCCAGCTGTAGTTTGCTTTTCAAGATTCTCTCAATGTAACTTTTCATTTCTAGTTTTCTATAAATGTTAGGTTTCATTTCATTGTAAGGCAGAATTAATCTGAATTATAAAGATTAATCTCTCCATCTAAATACCAAAGTTAGTAAGCGATAAACATTCTCTTTGAGAATAAGTTATCCTAATTATCTCTTTCAAAATTTGTAATCGTTCAATTTTTTCAATTTAATCAAAGTTCTTTCTTCAATTTTTTGTTTCAATTTATTTAATTGAAAGATTTTTCTCATCTTTTTGTTGTTGTTCTTCAATTTATTCCCCAATATTTCCAGCATATCTAACCTGGGTTCTATATGTGTGTGTGTTTGTGTGTGTGTGTATATATATTATATATATATATAACGAGTTTATCGAGTTTTGAATATTTTGTATTAAAAAGTCCAAAACCCTCGTTTTGGATTTTTTTTTAAAATGTGACACACTTCATTCACTTGAAATTCTTATGTATTTTGCCATTATATATAGAACTATGTTAAGATTTTTTTATGTAAATGTGTGACAATTCCTTAACTTGAAGTTCTTATGTTATTTTGCCATTATATATAGATCAATGTTAATTTTTTTTGTAAATTTATTTATTTATTTTGTAAATGTGAGACACTTCCTTCACTTGAAATTCTTATGTTATTTTGTCATTATATATAGATCCATGTTAAGATTTTTTTTTTTTTTTTTTTTTTTTTTGTAAATGTAAGACACTTCTTTCACTTGAAGCTCTTATATTATTTTGCCTTTATATATAAATTCATGTTAAGATTTTGTTAGTATGATGTTGAATTTTTGTTTAACTGAAACAATATTAATGATGCATTTATTGAATTAGAGAACTAACTGATTTATTGACATTAAAATTAATGTAATTCAACAAATCAACAATTTTTTACATATAAAATATCACAAAATAAATATATCAAAAAATTACAAAGCAAACGCGTTTTTCAGTTTTCTATTTTTTAAAACAATTTTCCAAAATTACAAAGAGAACATGTTTTCAGTAATCTCAAAACAAACAATCAAAATCCAAAATTTAAAAGAAAATCCAAAACTAAAAATTCAAAATCGAAATATAAAGAAAACGACCCCTTAGTTTTTGACTCTTTAATTTTCATTTGTTGAAAATAAAAAGCGTGTTCCATTTTTTTAAATTGAACGTTTGTTTTTCTTTTTTTATTTTTAATTTGTAAAAGTTAACAAATTGGCGATTTGAAATCGTAATTTTGACAGTTAAAATCTAAATCAAAATCAAATTATTTTACATTTGAAATCGAATCAAACTATTTCACATTCATTCGTAATTTGATGGTTTATTTGCTCCTTTTTTTCTTTTTTTTCCTTCTCTCTCTTAAGGGTGAAGGTAGAAAATCTTTTGGGCAGTTTGGAAATTCACCCATCTTCGAAACTCAGAGGTGCGGTCAAAATTCTCCCGTGATTGAAAGTCTCACCGAGTCCACCGTGTCCAAATCCTTCCCAACCCAGTTCAGGCTTCCTTCCCCTTTTGCACTCTGCAGAAAATCCATTTACACCTACGGACCGAGGGAATTATCGATAGAGAGTCAATGATGGAGGTGGCGATGGAGCCGAGAGTGAAGCCATTGGCCTACAAAGTGAAGGCCATGTCAAGGGAATCCACTGCCCAGAAGGCCACTCATGTACTCGACACTGACCTACGCAACCACTGGTCAACTGGCACCAACACAAAGGAATGGATCTTACTCGAACTCGATGTATGACAAAATCCTGTTTACATAACATGCGACTTTTTCCCTGCTTTTGTTTTGGAGTTTGAACTTCCATTTTAGCTTATTTCGATGAAATTTCTTCTGTTTATTTGCTTTTTCCTTGAATTGATTGAAGTTAAGGTTGCATGATGTGGAGTGGTTTACATTTTGAGTTAGCTGAGAACAGAAGCCATGTATTCAATTTAAATATTTTTGCCCAGCAGTTAGGGCGGTGATTGGTACCATGGAGTTGGAATTAATTAAATGCCACTCCGAGTTCCCTTCTAGTTAGCATCACTCGGGAATCTTTTATGAGTTTAATCTTTTGCCGGAACCACTATTGGTGTTTAAGCCCAAGAGTCCAAGTTTACACCAAGGAGTGAATTATTTTTATCGAATGGTTGACTACATTGAAATGATTATGAGTTAAGAAGGCTGCAGTGACTAATTATTGTCAAATTGATAGTTCGACTTGCAGTAGTTAGTTATGGGAAATTTAATTCTTTCTTACTACTATTGAACCGACTTGTTACTGAAAAGATACATAAAGTAATTTTGAAGTTCGAATTACTTGTGATGGATGTTCAGGAATTTACTCTTTTGGGCTAAGGGCATTTATTTACCTCAAATAATTTTTTATTTTGAAAGAGATCTACTGATGTTGTATTCATGAAGTTGGAATCACCAGTAGTTAACTTTAGCACGAGTAGAATATGCCTTACATGCATGTAGGAGAAGAAAGCCTGATCTGGAATGCAGACTGCAGAGTAAGTCACAGAATTATTCATCTATGTATATGGCTAAGAAAAACAAAAATGTATAGCTACACATGATCTGAAAAGCAAACGGTGAAGAGTTGAAATTTGTTGGAAGTCTTGATATGTTCTGCAGACTATCAGCAAGCAGATAATTTGAAGGAAAATCAGCTCTCTTGCTATGCTATTACAAAAATTGCAAAAGTGGAAATCATGATCATAGATTCACATATATTCATTGACCAGACAATCAATGGCATTGATCTCACTAGTAGAAGATGATTCTATTTTTAAGTTTGATTTCTTTACAAGGTCAAAAAAGTAAATTAATTAGAATATGTATACAATATTTATTAAATTCATTTATTCTCTCCTTCTAATGTAAATATTTCCCTTTTCTGATATAAATCAACATATTCTGCTTCGTAGTTGCCTCTTTATGTTGTATACTATTTTAAATTAGTTCTTTGTCGAGTAAACTTTCACAAGCTGAGATAACATCCTCTAGTTTTTCCTTGATAATTAGAAGAGTGTGCGGTTGTCTATTTGAGCTTTATTTCCGTAAAATGAGAAATTATTCCTTACTAGTAGCAGGTATGGTTACAGCCATAAAGGTACATGGGAAGGTAGGGGGAAGCAATTCATATTAAAAATTATAGTTATTGATTCCATCTTCTACACTTGTGTATCCAAGCGAGTTAAAATGTATTTTAGTTTAGCTCATCCACTAAACAGACTGAAGTTAATTTAATGGATAACTTCAAGGTTTATAGCAAATTTGAATGGTAATTAACTGCGGTCATTATCATTTGCCTTTTCACAATACTGGTAATTATTGCAAGAGACTTTTACTTGAAATAAATTTTTTTTTAAATGGTAAATTAAATGATAATTCTGTATTGATGGCTGCTTATATTGAGCATTACCTATATAATTGTCATCACACTTCTCCTATTTTTGTTCATTGTAGGAACCATGCCTGCTTTCACAAGTAAGAATATATAACAAGTCAGTGTTGGAGTGGGAAATTTCAGTTGGCTTGCGCTACAAGGTTAGTGAAACTTAAATTTTGACAAAGATGAACTCATCTGTTAAAGTTTATTTGTTTTAAGTTAAATGGATAAAGAGATTTTTAGTTAGTTACTCTAATTTCTAATTATCAGTGTCTTGTCATTGTGAATTCATGTTTTTCAACACATTTCTTCTCCAACATCAACTAAAATGTCTAGATACCCAATTTAGCGTGGAAATAGGAGGGCAAGAGAAACACCATTTAGGAACTTGAGGCACAAGATTGTCTTACGAGTCATTGAAATGAAATATTAATAATCAGTATTCTAAAAAGAGTAAAGCGTTGCTAGACGGAAATGCCAATTATCAAGTTTTTTGAGCCTAGGCATAAAACAAAAAAAATCTTAATTTTAATATTATTTTAATTATTCTATTTTAAATACAAATAAAATAATGCAAAACAAACATTTAAACTCATAAATGTTACAATTACTTAGCCCCGTTTGGTTAGGATAAAAATATGATTTTAATCTCAAGTCAAAGTCAGACATTAATTTTAACTACATATTTTGTGGACCCATAATTTTTCAACCACACATATCATCAATTTTTATCAAAATCTTCTAAAAATCTGATTTTAATCTATACGAAACATGCTTAATAATATACAATTTCCAGCTTCATTAAAACTAGACTATATTCAAATTATCAACTAGACAATTCCTACTTCATAAATTTATAGGAACTTCGTACTTACATTCGATATTTCCAGCAAAAAAATGGGCCAAGACTTCAAACAATATTTAATATTTATATATTTTTTTTTATCAAAATGGATCCAAAAGAATTAATGATGGCAACGGGGTGGATCAGTTCCGATCCAAATTCGCTCCGCTGGATTTTGGATCGGATCGAATCAAATAGTAAAAATTTCGTATCGGGTCGAATTCAGATCGGATTAGGAAAAAACATTAAAAAAATTTCGTTATCTATTTCCATTAACGACAAACAACTATGTGGTTGAGTTTGATTGTTGACTTTTGATTTATATTAAAATTAGATTTTAACTTGCACTAAACAGGGGCTTAGTGTCTTAGTCCACATGAACTATTAGATCCTGTCCAAGAAATGAGTCAAAAAAAAAAAAAAAAAAAAAAAAAAAAAAAAAAAAAAATTGAAATAAAAGCGTGCCTAAGCCTGCTTGCATTAGTTTGTCAAGGAAGGAGTAGACTGCCTTTTTGCGTGCCTAGCCCCTAGGTTGGGAGTGCACTTTTTTGTTGGTGTGACATTATATATATATACAGACTTTTAAGACAAGATGGATTGCCTTGATGGGAAGGGGGATAGCCGCGTTGATGCAAGATAATAAAATAATAGTGGCATCAACAAAGATATAACTATATATTATTTTAAATTAGAAAAACGAAGGCTTTTGTTGTCATTTTAATCAGAAAACTGCAACAGCTAAGTAGAGAATAAGTTGCTGCATCTTCAGTTTGTTGGCTTACAAAGTGCTAAGACGTTTCCAAAACGAATGTGCAATTGGTGTTTTGATTTGCTATTATGCTCACACTTTTAGCTGGTCATGTGGCATGATCTAACAAATAAATGGGGTCGATTACTAAATTCCATTTTTCTACTTTTGGTTCCACTAGTCTATTTGGGCACGCTTTGCGTGCAATTTGGCCGTTATTGAATTTTTTGCATTTCTAACATGGTATGTTGAGTTAAAAAAAAAAAAAAATACATAAAATAAAATAAAAAAATTGGGTAGCATACGCGTTGCATGCAATTTGGCTGTTATTGAATTTTTTGAGTTTGTTAAAAAAAAAAAGGCTAGCTGCCCCAAATCAGGCGAAATTATGAATAGTAACCCATTTGTTCCCTTATGTATATAGGGGGATTCACGCTAAGCCTCCTCGAAGATTCCATGAAGCTAAATCTTTTGTGATCACTGGGCGTGTTTGTTCTGATTTATGCATTCTAATTTCGAGTGAGGTTACACCATTTTGCAAATGAGGGGTTATTTCATTCTATGCAGGGCATTGCCCAATTATCTAAATCTTCTCTCAATCTATACACAATTGGTGCCACCTCCGCTTGTTGGCGCGACCGCGTTGGTTAAAATTATTGATATGAATATTTTGCGCATCATATCCATCAATCTTCCAAACTTGAATGAGGCTAAATGGCAGCAACTAATAAAGTATATGAGAGGTGTGGGGATTTTTTTTTTTTTTTTTTAATTCCTGGGAGCTTTATTATGGAGTAGAGAGAGAGAGAGAGAGAGAGAGAGAGAGAGAGAGAGAGTAATATTGATTTGTTATTATTTTCAGCGATATTTTTGGATTGTCAATTCTGGCAGGGAGTCAAAATAGGTTACCAGGTCCTTGATTGATTGACTTGAGTCTAATTATGTTTTCTGGTGGTTCATGTTGACTTGGGATTAGTTTTAGTCATAAAAGTCTAAGGACCGTGAGCAACTATTTTATTATGTGTCCCTGTTTGGAGAATATTTGGATCCAAGACTTATGCTGTTTTCTATTGTAATATAGATAGGATAATTCCTCAAATATAAACTCATCATTTTTTAGTTAATTTCACAGCTGATGATTTTGAACCTCTGCCGTTCTTTATTAATATTTAAGGATGTTTTCCCTTTGGTGACTTGTGTTACTTTTCTCATGCCAACAAAGCTTCAATGAATTGGTACAATCACACTCAATTTCATTGAATTGGTTGATATTAAACTGTTTTGCATTTTTATCTATTGCTATCATCATTTTTGTGCTCCTTATCATGTTTCTGTTGACAGCCAGAGACGTTTGTAAAAGTTCGTCCTCGCTGTGAAGCACCTCGACGTGACATGATGTACCCAATGAATTACACTCCTTGCCGCTATGTTCGAATATCTTGTATGCGTGGAAACCCAATAGCTATTTTTTTCATTCAGGTAATTATTTAAATCTTTCCTGCACCTCTTTCATTTGGATTATAGCACTTCTGTTACCGTTATTTGCCTTATGCTTTGCTGGTTGATTTTGGCTGCATCTAGGACACAGATTCACTGCTGAGTTATCGTTGTTTTCACGGTCAAATCAACCTACTTGCTTTTTTACATTATGATGTTATTCTATTAATCTTTTACGTCCTTTTCTGTTAAAATAATTACGGATTCTAATCAAAATTATGGATGTTGATGTATTTGTTTGTGAACTAGAGGCGAATTGAATAGTAACCTTTTAATTTCATGACAAAAGTAGAAGATATTTAATTGAGAAGAGATGTGCAATATCAAAGGGAAATCTCAAAATATGTTTTAAAAGTAGATGTAAAATATAATACCTAAAAAAGAGCTCTCCAACTTGTCACTTATTGGTCAAAGAAATCCTTAGAAAACCTTTGGCTGCATATGTCGTTTTTATTGAGTAGTCGTACCAATAAATTATGTTTTATTTCCTGACTACAGCTGATTGGGGTTGCTGTCACTGGTCTGGAGCCAGAGTTTCAATCAGTTGCTAACTACTTGATACCCCACATAGTATCACATAAACAGGATGCTCGTGATATGCATCTTCAGGTGAAACATACTGTTAAAATAACTAGCACCAGAGTACATTTTATAATCATGATATTCATAGCTTAGCTTCTTCTGTTGTTGCTATCTAACTATTAGTTTGTAGTTGCTTCAAGACATGACAAGTAGGTTAGTCAAGTTTCTTCCATACATTGAGGTATGCATCTACTTGATATCCTAAACAAAATTTTCCATTGCACTCTATTCTCACTTAATAGCTGAAATTCTAATATGTGTCTATGATACATAACTGTGCAGACAGATCTTAATAGCTTTACAGAAGATCCAGAATCCACTTTGCGTTTTCTTGCCATGGTTGCTGGTCCCTTTTATCCAATCCTTCACATTGTAAACGAAAGGTTGGTATACCTAGCATTTCATCTGCAGAGTTCTACACAACCATTCTCTTGAAAGTTGAAACCTTTGTTTTTCACTAGTTTTGTCTAACCAGTTGCTGGGATCCACTATAGGCCCCATCCAAGGTTTTATCGATAGTGTAAACATGTATATATTACAATAAATTATTGTAGAAATATAAAATTGTGGTTTGTGTAATTAGTAATTTGTGCATCATTATACGTAATATCGAAAGATCATTGTGAGAAATCACTATTTGCTTTACCTTTGGCAGCAAGCATTGGTGAGATATCTTGGTGCAGAAGCAATATTAGAATTCTTGAAACAAGAATTAAGCTTGTAAACAGCTAAGAAATTTGTAAGGAATAATCTTTTGTATTGAATTGATTAATGAGTTGATTGAAAAAGTGTACAATGCCTTTGTATTTATAGGCAAAATCATTTTTTAATCTTGCTAATATAAGGAAACTAAAATAAGGAAGCAAAAAACCTAATCTAAAACAAAGAAGAAATCATATTCTGATAAATAAATAAATAAAAAAAAGAACTCCTATTCTAAAATTAAAATTAAAAAGAATAAAAAGAGATAAAACATGTTACAACTAAAATAGATAAAATCAAATAGACTTAAAATAGGAAACCTAATCCCAATCAAACTTGGGTTTGTCCTACATCATATCTTGAAGCTCAGATTAAGCTTCTTATCTCTCTGTCGCGTACTTAACTGTTGAAGTAATTATCATGCCTTGTATATAGTTCAATTATAAAAGGTGGGATTTGGAACTGCAGAACAGAAACACGAAGAGAGGAGAAAAATAACATGACAATGAGATAAGAATCTGGGCAATGCCCAAAAAGAATTTTCTGGATTCTCCATTTCAATAAACATTTCCCTTCCTCCCTCTCCAAGGCTGATTTACTCTACCCAGACTGAAGTAATTTCAAAATTTATATGATCTCCTCGTCCACTTGAAATTGTATGCATACGAGCTTGAGGAAAATTAGGTTCTCTAAAATATTAAATAATACTAAAATACAGTTTACTTTCTTCAGAACCCTTCTGTTCCCATGTAGCCTAAGCACCCGAAAATGCGAAGAGGGATCTGTCTAATCCTACAACCTCTTCACCTTCTTCTAAGGAAACTTGTTTTAATAATAAGAGATTTAGCATGAGTATCACATAAGAGGTCAAAAGATGATCGAGAAAAGGGCCACATTACTTTTTCCTTGCAGCATCGAGTAATAGGTTGCTGCTGCTGACACCTGCCCTTTTCATAAAGGGTAGCAGGAAGATGTATCGTTCTTATACCATGTCATCCTGTTAGAGTAGTGTATGGGGTTGCTAATTATTTGGAAAAGAGACCTCTCTGTGGTTTCCCTGTTTGATGAACTTGCTTGAACAGTTTGAAACTTGTGCAATTTATTCATTCTTTTTTGTAAATTTGTGGTCTTAGATTTATCAAGTTCTTGTTGAAATGTACCATATAGATCAGAGAAGTCACGTTACTATTTTTTTTTAATTTTTTTTTTCGAAACTTAGTTTCTTGAATCCCTGTTTGATATTGCTTTTTCATATCTATATACCCATGCTGTAAAAGACTAGATAAGTATTTGGCTTTGTAACAATCATTTGAGAAAATATTTCTTTGCAATTGTTTTATGTGCAGAGAAAATGTGAGGTTGGCTGCAAATATTTCTGACTATGAAGCTTCTAAGACCAATCCTCTATCAACAGCTTTGACTGTTTCCTCCAATTTTGAGGTATACTTGCATGCATGCACTTCTGTTTATTTGTAGATTCAAATAAATGTTGTAATGCGTTATTGTTCAAAGGATATTCTGAACACTATTTACCATTATTATTGGTCTATTTCAAGCTTTATTTGTTGTTTTCTACTCTTCTGTCTGGTTAATTCCTGTTGTGGATCAAGTTTTTACCTATTACAGTCTTTATTTAGATACACATGTTGCCTTTTGTTTTCTTTTATTGGCACTTTGTTAACTACTAATAATTTCGAATCCTATTTTACTTTTTCATATGTCAATTGATTCACTGGTTTCATTTTCTTTGAAGGGATTTTTTGTTTAATTAAGTATATAAAAGGAGTACTTTTCTTTCCAAATTTGGTGACTTGACTATCACAGGAAACAAAATATATATCCGGTATCCATTGATAAGCATATTTGATACTTCTGAAATCTGTACTAAGCCTTTAATTTTATGCATGGATTCTTTTTATTCCTTGTTTGCTATTAACTTAATCTTAGTTACCTAAGACAATAATTTTTGTGGATATCACAATCCTCGATAATGACGGTTCTAACAACTTAAACTTTTAGATGGGTTGATTGAATTGGCACCATAATCCAGCAGAGGAGGTTGAGTTCAAGTCTCACTGTCACTTGTGTATAAAATTTGTGCGCGTTTCAAACCGTTGATCTAAGATTGGACCTAGTCTGAAAATGTGGAGCGTGTTGATGAGGGTTAAATGGATACATGTGGCTCATCTTTTTTATAATTACTTAAGCTCTTATACTTTTGTCTCTGCTTTTTTAATAATTACTTAAGATCTTAGATTGTTAACATGGTATGAGTGTGTCAGGACCCGAGTTCAATAATTATCACCACCGCCCATCTACGAAGATTTTGCACTTGTCAGATCTTTGATCTAAACTAAACGTCTAAACCTGAATGCAATACAGGAGTGTGTTGAAGACAAGGATTTAAATGAATGCACGTGAGCCATTTATAACAACATAAACTTTGAGTTGAGATTGTTAACAAGTGGCGTTGCATGTACTATGTCTTGGTTATATTCAACTGAAAACCTGTATATTTCCAATTCCTCTGAATCTAGAGTGAAAAGAAGTGAATAAGAAAAAACAATTCTGACATTTCAAATAGTTCCAATGTGCACTAGTTGTTGATTGTATACATTTTATAAGTAATGTTTAATTCACTGTCATTTAATAAGTACTGTGCAAGGGACGTCGTGATTAGTGACTGATCTTACCTTTTACTTTTATTTATGCTCAGCCAAGAAGATCACGCAACACGTCATCTATGTTCTTATCCAAATCCAGTCACTTGGTCTTCCGTCCGGAGGCAGTCTTCACATTGCTTCGAAAGGCTTACAGAGATTCAAGCCTTAGAAATTTGTGCAGACTGGTGAGATATGCTTTTTCTATTTCTCGTCCTCTCTTCCTTTTAGATAAAAATTGAGATTGGATGCCTGTCTTTTTTGCTTTGTTAATAAATTCTTCTGGAAACAGTGCATCTCTGGGAGCCTTTTTCCCCTTATCTGATGCTTCCCATGTTTTAGGCATCAAGAATTTTGCTGAAGCTCATGGAGCCAATTACAATACAAGGAGCATCTGCTCCAGCTTCTGAAATTTCATCTTCTGTTGCTGAGGAGGCAATGTTATCTGAGGCTTGCGGTCATGTTTCCTTAATTGACTACTCAGACTTGTTTGGAGAAGAATTCCAAATGCTGGATGATCATTGGGATACTATATATCTTAGCGTCTTAGATTCTGGGGCAGTGGAAGAAGGAATTTTGCATGTTCTTTTTGCTTGTGCATCTCAGGTTGGTTATATAAAGATGAATGCCTCTTACCTTTACGTAAAGTAATTAGGTTTTGCTAGTTATCATGTCTTGAACTTAATCAAAAACTAAAGTTTTATTTCTGTAACAGCCTTTGCTCTGCAGCAAGCTGGCAGATAGCACTTCTGACTTTTGGTCGGCATTACCACTAGTACAGGCGTTGCTGCCAGGTTCTACATCTAGTATCAGTTTTCTATTTAGAATTATTTAATCCTGCTAAAACCACTAGATTCTTGAGACGTATCAAGTTCATTTGGGGTCCGTTTGATTGCGAGGGTGGAAAGAAAACGAGTTTCAAGAAATTGAATTTCTGGGAACTTAATTTTTTTGGGAATTGAAAGTTAAGATGTTTGATTGTAAGGGTGGAATTTGGGCATAAAGAAAACGATTTCATGTTTTGGTGTTTGATTGGTAATATTTTTAATATAATTTGATTGGTCAAAATTATCATTTAATAATAAATTATTTAATAAATAATATGAAAATGGATGAAAGTGGTGAAATCCTAGCTAAATTGTAAGATTTACAAAATTGAATGACTAAATTGCAATTATTCAAAAGTTGAATCGAATCATGAAGATTGAGTTTGACCACGGATCAATTAGACTCAATTGAAAGTTGAAGGATCAAATTGGAAGAACAAAAAGTATAACATTAAGCTAATCAGAAAGTTAGGGACCAAAATGCTAGAAAATAAAGTGAATTTTATTTTGCCAAGAAAATGGATTCCCACCAGTTTGGCAAGAATCCAAATTCCTTGAAAACAAGGAATTGAGCTTGATGTGACCCCAGCAAGGTAAAGGTCTTACATGGAAAATTTTGCCAATCAAACAAGCCAAAAATGGGAATTAGAAAACGAATGTCATTTTCCATAGAAAATTTTGTGTAATCAAACAGGACCTTATAGCTATACAAGTCTTAAAAGCTTAAACATCTATGTTGTACTGCTGTAGTTTGTTTTCTCTAGCAAAAGAAATTGGAATCCAGGAACATTATCATTCTATATGAGTATAACAGTTTATGTTGAACAATATTCCCTGTGCTTTTAACATGCACTCTCTTTTCACTATGTAATTTGTTTATGAAAATCTTAACAATGTATCTTTTTTATCGAATATTCCATTTATGTTAGAAGAATTTTTTATGGTGGACATCTTAATAATTAGCCCTTGTTTGGTTTTCATTAAAATGTTCTCATTTTGTTACGGTGCTCAATCTCAACCATCCAATAAAAGTTAAGTCCTCAATATTTGACTTTTCAATCAAATCTCAACCCTCTTTCTCCTAAAAATCACTATTCATTTAAAAAAAAAACTCATTTTAAACAATACCAAACACTCTTAAAAGTCCAGGGAAAACTATCAACTTCAACAAGGTTTTGATTATCAAGTTTCCACGTGCTTCTGGTAATTTTTGTTTTGATAAGCTTTGTTTCTTTTTAGTATATTTTGATCCATACAAGCCAAGGATCTAACTTATTTTTTATTTTTATCTAAAAATATATGCATGCTTTTCTTTTACCTACAACTCTGCTCCTTGTCGTGCAAAACAAGACCTGTTCATATCAAAATGTGCATAACAACTTATCTATAATTATATGATAAATGTTTTGCATAAGAATGTGAATGTTGGGTAATACGTTCTATTTCATGATTGGAGAGGAATCTGAAACTATAAAACATTATTATAAATTGAACTGAATTAATCATTAAAGGAAAGTATTGGTATTCAAATTATCTACCTGATGCATTTTCAAGGATTTCATGACCACTATAGCACTTCGTTGATTAATCATTAAAGGAAAGTATTGGTATTTAAATTATCTATCTGATGCATTTTCAAGGATTTTATAACCACTACTAGAGCTTCATTCTTTTTTATCTGCTGCAGCACTGCGTCCTAATATCAGTAGTCCTTACCAAATCGATGAAAATTTCTCTCCATGGAAACAACAGTTTGTACAAAATGCCCTGAGTCAGGTATTTCAGTTGATTGATCTTGAAATATTATTTTTGGCCAAATGTTTTATGCTAACTAATATTTATCATAACCTTTGTGCTTATAATTGCAGATTGTGGCAACTTCATCTTTATCGATCTACCATCCTCTGCTTCGTGCTTGTGCTGGCTATTTATCTTCTTTTTCACCATCTCACGTTAGTTACTTTTGTCCTTTCTATCGATCCAAAATTTGATATCATTTTTTTAGATTTATGCAGACTTGCATAAATGTTTTTGCTGCACTCTTCTTCTCTGTCTTCTATAAAGTATATGTTCATGTGCAATACAATAAGTATTATTCTAGCTAATCCATTATGGGCCTGGCCTGGCCTCTAATTTATGTGGACAATGTTGACAATGCAAAAGTAGCTGAACTTGAAAAATTAGTATGTGTTTGATTTTTTGTAGACATAAGCCTTTATAACTATATGCCTCTAACATATTACTTCAATTTTTTTAGCTTTGTCTATGTGATGTGCTTGATATCACTTCTGTAGGTTTCTTCTAGTTAATTGCATAATGCAAAAATCAATTTTATTTGTATTACTATAAATCTTTTATGTAATATGATTAATGTTTCCTCAGATCTTTGTTCTGGTATTCCAAGTTTTGTGTTATTAGTTATAACTTTGGCTCCATTTGGCAGGTGAAATAAATGGAATTTGATTTATAATGTGTATTATTTGAGTTTTCTAGGTAAGATGTGTGTTTAAAAATTGGAGATAGAAAACGTGTGTGATTCAAAAGTGGTTTGAAAAACTGTGCCCATTATAATTTGGAATTATAAATCTTACCGAACGGACCCTTTATATATTTGAGTGTCATGCCTATGACAGGTTGGTCGCAGGCATGCGAAGATTTTGACATTGAAGAAATTCCTATTCTATTATTGAATTTTGATAAGCTTGCTTTACACGATTCGTGCTCAACATTACTTCTTTAGGTTCAGCCTGTTAGTTTCAAAACATGATGGAAAATTTACTTTTATGAGTGAAATGGTAAAAAATCAATGTTACGATATTTGTGCTGATATTTTAAGTTTCTGTAACATGAATATAACTCTTATTTGTTTTAGTCTTATCATGCCTTTGATAGGCTGGTGGAACAAACAGAAGTATTTAATAGAATATACATGTGAAATGAAAGGCTGCATGGAAGCATAGTAGTGTAGCAATGTATCTTTCCCCTAGAGATGGGTGAAAAAATATAACTTATGACATCATTAATATTTAACTATGTGTTTTGTGGTTCATGAATTTTGATGGCTAGATGACTATTTGAGAAATTATTTGCTTTAATCTATCTTTCGTTTTTGAAGGCTAAGGCGGCATGTGTCCTTATTGATCTATGCTCTGGTGTGCTAGCACCATGGATGGCTCAAGTAATTGCCAAGGTAACAGTTACCAACAAATTGTGTGTAGATTATGGGGGCTTGTGTTGAATATGATGCACCGACACGTGCTATTCAACTTGAAGATATACACAAACAAACTTCTTTCTTCCATGATAATTCAAGATTGTACTAGTACTGCGTCACTGTTTACTGACTCTGTGGGATGTTGGAGAAGTCTATTTATATGTATTCAATTTACTCATCTTTGTGCCATTGTTGAACCATATTCTTAGTTGTGCCAAGGCTTCACTTTGTTCTTGTTTAGTTGTTTCTAGTTGCACATTAGAGCCTGTTTGGTCCCATTTTTTTTCCAAGTTCTTGAGGAATTTTGGGTTTTTGGGAGCATGTGTGGTTGAAAAGTGATTGAAAAGTGTGAAAAATGGTGGGTCCCATAAAAATGTGGTTGAAAATGAATTTGAGTCCTTAGTTGATCCATTTTTCATTCATCTTTCAATGTTCAAGTTGGTGTATAACTTGCAGAGACTGTCAGATCTTGTTCTATGTTGTTAACCAGATTAGTACGAGACTGGATGGATTCTCCACTCAGTGCCTGTTAGTTACGAGATTGATGTTTTAACATGGCATGATTGAATTGGCAAAGGTCCTGACCTTTGGTCATACGACCTGTCTATGAAATTGATATTTGCTATCCTTCGAGAATAATGAATTAGGCTTGCATTTTAAGGGACTAAATTCCTAACTCTAACAATTGAGGTTTTAGACGAGGTAGTACTTTAATAGCTTTTGGTGTTACTTTTGATTATTTATTGATATTTCTATATGTTTATTGGATTGCAGGTTGACTTAACTGAGGAACTCTTGGAGGACCTTTTAGGTGTAATCCAGGTAATTTTTATGGTTTTTGAGCTTTCTTTTCCATCCTTCTGGATGAGATTTCCTTAACGTGTTCCTTTTGTCTACCAGAGGATCATCTAGAAAATTTGGTCTAGTAAACATTTACTTTTGAATAAAATCTGTTGATCTTTCGTTTTTCATTTTCCTTTTGCATTTTGGGTTTTCTTGTTTTGTTACGTTTCTTTATGGTGGAAATTTATTACCTAAGCAAAAATATATCCATTTCAGAAGACTATTTATAATAAGGAATTTAGTACTGATCAGTGGGTAAAATCTGAATAAAGGTGCAAACTAAATACAGGTATAATGTATCTTCCAAATCATGCACAAGTAGTGTAATACCTTGGTCATGTGATTGATTGTGACTTCTTATGTCATATCATAGTTGAACAGAAAAATATTAATCTTTTCCTTGAGCATATGTTGACTAAGGAAATGATTTACTATGCACATTCCCATTGTCCTAGAGCTGATTTTTGGTATGTTAATTGGTTCTGGACTTGTTCTCTTCAATTTTGTCCACTGTTAATCACTATATTATGATGAGTAGAGGAGAAAATTGTCCTTTCAGTGGCGACCTTGATTTTTATTTTTTGTTTGGTGTGTTGTGTGTTTGCATACATGTATCAGCATGAGATATTTATAATAAAATAATGCTGGCAAGAGCAAGTGGAAACCTCTTTATGTTATCAAGCCAAAACTATTTGTACTGTGCTTCCTATAAATTTCAAGATCTCTATAATTTGTCTGGCAGGGTGCTCGTCATTCATTTTCTCGTGCACGTGCGGCCCTCAAATATATTGTATTGGCACTATCTGGGAACATGGACGATATTATGGGGAAATATAAGGTAGTGCTTGTGAAGGAATTTTGTCACCTCGACTTCTCGTAGATATTCCAAAATGTTTATCCTGTATTTTTGGAAGCTAAATTGTTCTTTGTTTTTGTTTTTTTGTTCTTGGAAAGAAATTGTTATAGCTCCTTAAATTATCAGTTTTTGTAGCTAGTAAGCTTCTATGGTGTATTTCAGGATGCTAAACACCGGATTCTTTTTCTGTTGGAGATGCTAGAACCTTTTCTAGATCCTGCCTTAACCCCCTTAAAGGGTATGATAGCCTTTGGAAACGTTTCCTCGGCTTTTGTTGAAAATCAGGAACAGAATTGTTGCATTGCGTTAAATGTAATTCGAACAGCCCTAAAGAAGTCTTTAGTTCTTCCATCGTTGGAAGCTGAATGGAGGCGCGGATCAGTTGCTCCTAGGTAATAATACAAGATTACATTTGTCTGCCATATCAGTTTCCATAATAGGTGCTCACACCCACCCCCTCAACCCCAGAATATCTTAAATAAATTAACTTTCAGATATGTAGAATTTATGCTTGATGTTTGGTGATGATTGCCATGTAGATGGAAGTTGTTTGGATTGTCTTGTAAGTACTTGGTGAGAAGAAATGAAATAGATGTATCTCTTTGATTTGTGTCTCTCTTAGACTATTGTGCTTGTACACCTTTTTCATTGAAGCCAACACTAAAGGGCTGGGGTTTGTATATGGTATTTGAGGGGACCTTGTTTTTGCCCTTGAATATGTGCTGGGCCATTGTGGACAGGTAGCTTGGTATTTAAGCAACCGTTCGGTAACTTAGTTTTTTTGGTTTATAAAATGGTTTATAAACTAAACAATTTTTCAAACCACTTTTTAACCACACATTTCTCTCTCCAATTTTCAACCACTACTTTTTACCTTAAAATCATAAATAAATCAATTTATAAACCAAATAGTGTTACCAAACAAAGGCTAAGGTATAAAACATTTTGCAGCTCAACGAGTTAGTCTGACATACTTGAGAGTTTGGTGTAGGTATAATAATTATGCTGAACTATTGTTTCCTAATTTGCTTTTCTTTTTCTTTTGTTGCATGAGCGGGTGGGGTGTGGGAAGATTCAAAATAAATCTATGTTATAAGGTTGTGTGAACACAGGGAATTAATGTTCACTTTAGATAGGGGAAGTGAAAGTGAAATTAGTCATCCTGGGCTACTGTCAGAAGGGTATGCCTCTTATGTGTTGTTTTAGAAGATGAAGACTCACTGAACCTTATTCTTTTTCCAACAGAAATTAATTTTTCTTATGGATAAAGGAGCCTTTAACTTCCTCCTATCTCCAATTTTTTACGGCGGAAATGTTTCTTGACTATTATTTCAAATTTCAAATCTTTGTAAAGATAATGGTTTCTTTCCCTTATTGATGCATTGACCATAATTTTTTCACTCATATAATAAAACGGTGAAAATAGAGCTTCTTTTATTTATCTCATGGCAGTACTTGTGCATATGGAGCAAAGGGGCTAAATACCTCTTAATGATATACAATTTATATAAGGTAACTATTGTGACAGATGCAAGTATTCCCAATCACTTGATGCTGGGTATTTGTCAATAGTCCTCATCTTGCACTAAATTTTAATTATGGATTCAGGTTCAAAACATAGAAGTAGAGGAAATAATGCCATCACACAGATACAATTCTTGTTCAATATGCATGATAAGAAAAAAAAATCAAATTTTCATCTCGAGTTCCTTTCTCAGCAGCTGCACTGATGCAGCCAATTTTTTTAATTGTCCATTACAATGTTATACCAATATCAAGTTGAGGTGTTTTTATGCAGTGTACTTCTTTCAATTTTGGAACCTCAGATGCAATTACCTCCTGATATTGATCTTTGCAAGTTTTCTGGTCCTGAGACTCTGGAGCAACAATCATTTGCTGTTCTGCCTCCTGTCTCTCGTAATGGATTGGCCTCTTCAAGATCAAATAGCCAAGATGACCCTGATGGGAAAGTTGATGTTGCTGATATTAATGGTAAAATGGATATTGCTGAGGATGCGAGTCTTCTCTTCTCTCCACCAGAACTCAATAGAATGTCTCTTACACATTTTCGTGGAAGACCAGATATGACGAGATCAGAATCAAGCTGCTTAAGTGCCAGTCCAGAAGCAAACCATGTTGTTCAGAAAGATTTATGCAAGCAAAATCCTAATGATGTGGCATTAGATGCTGCTAAGGGATTATTTTCTAATTTACAGGGTGATTATTCACAACTAATGAATTATCGGGATTGTGAGTTGAGGGCTTCTGAGTTTAGGCGTTTAGCTCTCGATCTACACTCCCAGGATGAGATTACAGTGGAGAGTCATGATGCGGCTATAGATGCACTGCTTTTGGCAGCAGAATGTTATATTAATCCATGCTTTATAACGTCTTTTAAGAACATTTCGTCAGATGAGAAAAAATATCACACTAAACGGACTCATGAGGATCATGAATTTGCTGATAACAAGTGTATTTTAAAACAAAATGATAACGACTTGAAAATGGTAGCTGATATTGAAAGGAAAAGGGATAGAGTAGTTCTTGAAATCCTTATTGAGGCATCTGAGTTGGATAGGAAATATCACGCAGGGGCAATGGAAGGGCTCTCTGCATCATATGTTGAAGGGAGTGAAGAAATTATAAATTTATCTCAGCAGGACATTCTTTCTGCAGATGCCATTACCTTGCTCCGGCAGAATCAAGAACTTTTGTGCAATTTCTTGGTTCAGCGTTTGCAAGGGAATTTCCATGGGGAGCAACATTCCATGCATGAGATTCTGATGCAGTGTCTTCTGTTTTTGTTGCATTCGGCAACTAAATTATTCTGTTCCCCTGAGCATGTTGTTGATATAATATTGAAGTCTGCTGAATCCTTCAATGGGCAGCTGAAATTGTTTTATTGCCAATTCAAGGAAGGTGATTCACAGTTGAGCCAGTGTAAGCTGCATGAGGTGCAACGTTTTTGGATACTTCTTAATAGATTAGTAATTGCTTCAAGTGGTTGTGACGAGGGATCTGACCTTTCAATTAATGTTAGAAATGGTTTTCGTTTTGCAAATTTAATTCCTCCATCAGCCTGGCTGCAGAAAATACCTGCCATTTCTTCTTCTGCTTTTCCCCTTGTCAGGTTTTTCAGTTGGATGGCAGTTTCTCGTAATGCTAAACAATATCTGAAGGACCGACTCTTCCTTGTTTCAGATTTGTCGCAATTGACATATCTTCTATCCATATTTTCAGATGAGCTCTCTCTAGTTGATAACATCATTGAGCAAAAAGATATGAACAAGAGGATTGAAGAATTTTCTGTCAAGCAGGATATTAATGTTGCGAGTGAAGTTCTTGGCCACCATGAGAGACAACAATCTTTTCACACTTTATATCCCGATGTTAGTAAATTCTTTCCCAATCTAAAGAAAGAATTTGAAGCTTTTGGTGAAACCATATTGGAGGCTGTTGGTTTACAGTTGAAGTCTCTTTCTCCAACTAGTGTTCCAGAATTGATGTGTTGGTTTTCTGATTTATGTTCGTGGCCATTTGTTCAAAATGAGATGCCCAAACTCTTATCTCAAAACAAATCCGATTATTTCAAAGGTTTTGTTGCTAAGAATGCAAAAGCTATAGTTTTGTACATGCTTGAAGCCATTGTATCTGAGCATATGGAAGCAATGCTACCAGAAATACCTAGAGTGGTGCAGGTGCTTGGGTCTCTATGCAGAACCTCATACTGTGATGTGTCATTCCTTGACTCTATATTAAGTTTGTTAAAGCCAATCATCTCATATTCCTTACGAAAGGTGGCTGACGAGGAGAATTTGTTGATTCATGAATCGTGCCTTAATTTTGAATCTCTATGCTTTGGTGAGCTATTTGATAATATTAGATATATTGATGAGAATCAAAGGACTTCAACGGAAAAAGGAAGCTGCCAGGCGCTTACAATTTTTGTTTTAGCTTCTATTTTTCGTGATTTATCCTTTCATCGGAAATTAGAAGTATTGCAGTCCACCGTGTTATGGGCTGATTTCGCTTCTTATGAGCGGACAAGTTCTTTTCATGATTATATTTGTGCATATCAGGTTCTCATCGAAAACTGTAAAGATCTACTTATTGGTAATTTGAGAGTCTGTGGTGCCATTCCGCTTAAAATGTCCCTATGTTCTGATGCTAGTTCTGGTACTGTTGATGATTTCTCCAAGTCATCCTCTGGGTTTTTGAGTGATATGTACAACACTTTGTCATCTACTGAGGTATCAGAGATGCATCAAGGCAACATTGATGTAGCTACTGATGCCAGTCAAAACATTCAATTGACTTTGGAGGAAATAAATAGTTTTTCTAAAGATTTAGAGGGCCTCATTTCAAAACTCAATCCGACTATGGAACACTGCTGGAAAATACATCATAAATTGGCGAAGAAATTGGTATTCACATCTGCTGAGTGTTTTTTGTACTCAAGATGCTTATCTTTTGTGGCAGAAAAAGTTTCTGCTTCTTCAGAAGTTGAGAAGCTTCTTAGAAGCAATATATTTCATGAGTTTCCAGATTTTTGGAGAGCCAGTCTTAAAGGACTTTCTGAAATGATCCTTGTGCTGCAGAAGAACCACTGTTGGGAGGTTACATCTGCAATGCTTGACTCACTTCTTGGACTGCCTCGATGTTTGTGTTTGGATAATGTGATTTGTGACGTATGCACTGCAATTAAGAACATCTCTAACAGTGCACCAAAGATTGCTTGGAGGCTGAAGGCAGATAAGTTGTTATCACTGTTATTAGCAAGAGGCATTCATAATGTTCATGAAAGTGAAGTTCCTCTGATTGATTTGTTCTCTGGCATGATTGGCCATCCTGAGCCTGAACAACGATATATTGCACTAAAGCACTTGGGAAGACTTGCTGGCCAAGATGTGGAGGGTGGACGAATGCTGTCTTCGACTACTGATAAAATTATAGCTTCATCAGACTTACTTATCTCTGCTTCTGAACCAATTTTATCTGCTTTAGTTTCGGCTACCTGGGATCAGATCACTTTGATGGCATCATCTGATGCATCGCTGCTCTTGAAAACCCATGCAACAGCTCTTCTTATAGCCTACATACCATTTACTGAGAGGCAAAAGTTACAGTCCTTTCTGGCAGCAGTTGACAGTATTCTTCAGTGTTTGACGACTCTTGCAGAACTTCCATGTTATGGCCCATTAACGCAGTTCTCTTTGGCACTCATTGCCAGTGTTTGCCTTTATTCACCAGCTGAAGATCTCTCTCTCATTCCTGAAAGTATTTGGACAAATATTGAAACTTTTGGGTTGTCTGGAAATGGTAAATTCTGGTGGTTCACTATCAATAGTCATATAATTGTAAATTGCCAAAATGTAATAATCTCAGAGTACCCTTCCCCCCTTTTTATTGTGTTTTTTAGATAGGTATTGCACTGGCATCGAGAAGAAGGCCTGCGAGGCATTATGTAGACTGAAAACTGATGGAGATGAGGCTAAACATGTAGGTAACTTAGAAGATTTAAATGTATTACTCTGTAAGAAAGATGACGTATTACATACAATATTAACACGAATGTTCAACAGCAAGTAATCAAATTTTTTAGGTGTATGTTTTTCTCTCTTTTCCTTCTTGGCATAACGGCGTGAATTCTTTAAGTATATTGTCATGATCTGATTATGTATCTCTGATGTAGATACTGAAGGAAGTACTGTCTTCAAGTGGTCCAAAACAGCAAGATCCAGATTTCATAACGACACGTGAATCAATTCTTCAGGTATTAAATATAAAGAGGCTGAACTTCTTGTTTATTGATTTTTCTTTTCATGCTCCTTAGTTCATTTACATTATCCATTCACACCCTTTATTTTTTTAACGTATCTTTGCACAGAAAGTTCATTTTTGTCACTTATATAATACAATTGGTCTTCAGAAAGATAGGAATTCCACAAGAGACATAGTATAGGAGGAAAGCTGTGTGGATTTTATTGTAACTGCATGTTTGATTACTAATGTAAAGCTTAGTTTCAACAACTAATAGGGAACAACCATCTGTACAGAAAATCTCCAAAATAGTTCTTTAATGTGGCTACACTCTTTTTTCTACTGTCTCTGAATTCCAGGAAAACTGGCTTGTATTAAAATATCTAGGGTCAAAGAACTTAGCTGTGTTAGAATCGTAAACCCATATTTTGCTGTTATTTAACGAGTCATTATAGTCAAACATCACTTCCTAGGGAAATCTTGTCCACTTACTATTATATACAATGGTTTACCATTTACTTCCACCTGATTTAGAGCATGTTTTGGAGGGGTTTATAAACGATTTAAATTATAAATAGATTGAAATAAGTGGTCGATAAGTGGGGATTGCAAATTATTATATCATCATCATCATCACCAACACAACCTTAGTGAGTTTTCAGGCACAACTAAGAAAGACTGATGGGGTTTGAATTCCTAAACCTTATTTATAAAATCAAACTCACGTAAACAAAAGGAAGTTACTCTAGGCCACCTGCTTCATACCTTTCTTGAAACTTTTGCTGCATGGTGGGGAATTCCCAACTTGCAGTGGGCGTCAGTGCCCCTCTCTCGAATGGAGGAGTGAGAGCGGCAGGTGTATAGATTGCTTGATGGGGCCCATTGTGCTGGTAGACAATGATAAGGAATTCTAAATCTGCAGCAGGTAATAAAAATTCTTGGTCGATTTGAGGAGCTACTAATGTCACAGTGGAGTAGGTCAATCTAGTTTAATCTCCGGACGAACTTTCTTCTTTAAAAAAGAAGTGACGTAAACCTGATTTCCCAAAGGCGAAGAAATGCAACAAATGAAAGAAATGATTAAAAAGGCAAGTACTACTTCCAATACAAAAAGTAAGTGAAGCATAGGCTAACATCCTCTAATAGTGGGAAGTCCATGTTTGTCAATCTTTACGAGGATATGAAGTTGTCGTGGCAGGTTAAGTGATCCATACTATAATGGCGCTAGTCTCAACCCTCATATACAAGATAATCGACAACCTCTAACCTGATTCCCTCACGATGTGACGGTCAAATGAAAATTGTAATTCTTCTAAAAATGATCTAAACCGCCCATGGTCCACCCCTAGTGATACAGTGAATGTCCAAAAATAAGTCAATCTTCATGTCAGATAATCCAAGTCTTCGAGCAAGTGAAATCTCATCCAAGATAGCTCGTAATTCAGCCTCTAAGATAATGCAGTCTCCATGTGATGACGAGGAGGCCCTAATGCATTGTCCATCATGGTCACGTATAATTCCTCCACCAATAGCAAATTCATCCTTGACCATCCATCGGTGTTGATCTTGTAAGACCTCACCATTGGAGTATGCCAAAAAACCAATATAGAGAGTGCTTGAATTACGTGGATAAAAAGTGGCTCGAGTGTTTATGAATATGAGCCAAACATAGGTTTAGTTGTTTTCCGAACCTCTGGCATACATTCTAGTCTTGACAGAACTTCTAATAATATATTTAGATTGAATTCATCTCCGACTTATACCAAGACCTATGTACTAAAGTCCAAAGATGTGATTGGCCGCGTAATTATTTAGAGTACTTCGTTGATAACATCAACTGTCTAGCTGAAGCAATTTCAATAGCAAATTGTAGTTTTGTTGTCCTTTTATATGATGAGTATGACGCGATCCCAATCGGGGAACACGACGAAAACGTGGAATAACACAATTAAAACCCTAGGAAATATCTAAGACAGATTAAACACGAGAAAACAAGAACCCTAGAAATAAAATAACGGAATTAAAAGATAGATTGACGATAAAACCTTGACCCAATATTCATGACGCAGGAATCGGTGGGGAATAAAGAGCCAATATTGGTGAACGTCACAAGGGATATCAACTCCTTGATAAGTTCTAGTTGGAATGCCACAAAGACTCAAGAATCTTTGATAAGTTCAATTATTCTTCAAGAACAAGAAAAGGGAAAAAAATCACCCTTCACGAGAAAATCTCTCAATAATCACTTTTAATCTCCAAGTTGTTCTTTACAATGATCGAAACTTGATAATATACTGAAAAAAACGCGTCTAACCCTAAACCTAGCCGCTAAGAATTAAAAAATGGAAAATAATAAAGAAAACAGAAAATAATTAAAAAAAACGCGTAAAACTACTCCGATTTCAACCGCGCGATTGCGTGGTTTTAACACGCGCGATCGCGTGGTTAACCTTAAAACTCTCGAGTGATTTTTTTGTGCAGTCTCGCGATTGCTCGTTGGCCTACTTCGATCGCGTGGTCTTCCCGGCCGATTCCAATTTCTGTCCCCTTAAAGCAACTCGATCCGATTTGATCTTCGACTCGAGCCCAACGTAAAAGTTGCTCCTTTTTCCATGTAGATTATTATGGAATCGCCCGTAGCCTGATTTTTTCTTTTTTTTTTAAAAGAAACAACTATATTAATAATAATGATGGAAAGGATACAAGTTAGTCCGATGAGAGTCGGACAGTAAAAATAGAAGAAAATTGTATCCCTACAACAAAAAGCTCCAGTCTCTAACTAAATCAGCAAATAAAATTCCTCTAAATTCTTTTACATTGAACAACCAAATAGCTGTCCAATATCTAACTTTGTCCCACAACTTTCCATAAGAATCCTCGATGTCTTCAAAAATTCTCTTATTCCGCTCAACCAAATTGACGTACCCATTGCACCTTGAATTCTTTAAACAACCTATTCCAAAACTGAACAGAGAATTCACAATGTAAAAACAAATGGTCCAAAGTTTCATCGTGTTTTTTACACAACACACACCATCCAGGCAACATAGAAAGATTAGGCCGCCTAATTTGTAGGAGTTCATGAACGTTCACTCGTTCCCGTAATAGTAACCAAGTGAAAACTTTAACTTTTGAGGGCACAGGACTTTTCTTTGTTCTCATACCTTGGACCACATCATTAGCCCTACCTTGGATCACATCATTCCCCCTCTCTTGAAAAGGATTCGACCTCGAATCTCGATTTTGTCCAATCCTCATGCAATTTCTGGGTTTGTTTGCTTTTGGATCATGCTTATGCTTGCCCTTGCTGGTTTGGTATTTATGCTGGGACTTTGTGCAACCTTTGGACTTCTTGACCTGCTCCCTCTTTATATTAAATTCAATTCCAACTTTAGTTTTGGAATTCGATTTCGGTACCTGCAAAACAGAATTAACCAAACTGGAGAGGGGTTTATTAGATTGGTTAAGTGCAAGGTTAGAATCCTTGTACATCAACCTTTGTGCGAAAAAACTCATTTTGGGGGTGGACTCTATTTTATTTTTCTTTTTGCACTCTAGCTCTCTTTTTCTGAGGTCGTCGCCTCAACCCTCTTATTTTCAATTTTCACTTCCTCTCATTTTTCTGAGGTCGTGACCTCAACTCTTGTTTTTCCCCTCAAACTCTTTATTCTCATTTGATCTTTTTGGACCTCTTTAGGTGATAGAGGGGCAAGAGTGATTCTTTTTCCACCTTACAACAAAAGAATATCGATTTTTAAACCCATCATGCACCACCCTTCTATCATGTTGCCAAGTCCTATCCAATAAAGTATGCCCAACATGCATAGGCACTACATCACAAACCATCTCATCCTTGTAACCCCCGATGGTAAAATTGACCCTAGCCTGCTTATTCACCTTAATTTCTCCCGACTCGGTCAACCATTACAATTTATAAGGGTTTGGATGTTTCATCAAGCTCAAGCCCAATTTTCAACCAACATTATACTAACCACATTAGTACAACTCCCCTTGTTAATCACCACACCACAAACCTTTTCACCCACTAAACATCTAGTGTGAAATAGATTATCCCTTTGCTCACCGATTTCATCCACCCTGACTCTAGTACTAAGGGCACGCTGATTAACAAGTGAGCCTTTAACGACATAAGTCAATCCCTCTTCATCACTACTGCTGGCCCCAACATCCACTAACTTAGGCATTCCATTAAATTCATCCTCCGAACTAATTTCATCATTATCACGCAAGATCATTACCTTCTTATTTGGACACTGTGATGTTATATGATCCGAATCCAAACACTTAAAGCACTTAATATTTCTATCCCTAGTAGGCTGAGAATCAGAAATATTTTTACCTCTTGTTGTAGGTTCTTCCTTTCCTTTTGGAACATGGTCATCATTGTGTTCCTGCTTCGGTTGTGATGTAAGATAAGAACCCAGTGAGTGTCTTGTTGCTCCATTTCGCCTTAGTTGTCTTTCCACCTTCATTGCCATATGTACCATATCCTCTAGTTCCACATAATGTTGCAGCTCAATGATGTTGGCAATATCTCTATTCAATCCACTCAAAAATCTAGCCATTGTAGCTTCCTGATCCTCCACCACATTAGCCCGAATCGCCACCTCCATAATCCTCTACACTCCTCGACCCCTGAGTCAAACCCTGCAGCCTCTAGAAAATATCTCTATAATAATGAGTTGGCACAAACTGCTTCCTCATTATGGTCTTTAATTCACTCCAAGTCTCCACCGGCTCCTCAAGGTTCCTCCTCCTACCCGTCACCAGCTGATCCCACCAAATATTTGCATAATCTGTGAATTCAATCACTGCTAATTTCAGCTTCTTCTTTTCTGAATAATTATGACAATTAAAAAGCCATTCAACCTTTGTTTCCCAATCCAAGTACACCTCCGGATCACTCCTACCCTGGAACGATGGTATTTTCATTATAATTTTCCCAAGGTCGTCATTCTCAACATCTCTACCTCCACGATGCCTCCTAGCATCACGATGCTCCCTATCATACCTCCTCTACCTATTTCCTCTATCCCTCCTTCGCATACTGGCTACCGCAGATATACTATCACTTTCACTACCCATGCCTTCATCATCCATACCAACCTTACGCCTATTACCTCTCCTATCCCGAGAACCATTATGAGATTGATTCCGGTATTGTTCACGTTTTGCACCTCGATTCTCCATCTGAGCCATAAGAGCATCTCTAATGGTTTATGGATTGTTAAAAAAACTATTGCCACATAGAAAAACAAATAATAACTTAAATATTTCATCTCCAATGATTAGTTTTCATGCCTATATGATGCTGATGTGACATGGATATTATCTTGTACTATGTCTAGGTATAGATAATGTGCTAGACAAAGTGACTAGACAAATTTTAATTTTTTCATTTATTTAATCTAAGAAAATGATGCTAATTTGATGACATGTGTACACATAAAAAATTGTAGACAAAAACCATTGGAAAAAAGCTTTAATTTCCATTATCTATTTTGTGGACATGAGTGAGATATTTATCTATTTAATTGCCACATAGATCAAAATATGCATAAACCATTAGAGATGCTTTAAACCTCTCAAACTGTGCCCTCATTGCTGCAATATCATCATTACCCTGTTCATTCTTTCTATTCACACCCCTGAGTTGTTTTCTGTCACCCACGGAAGATGATGTGAATTCCTCCATGTAAGACATTTTTTTTATGGGAACTACTAGAAAATTTGACTACGAGTATGACAGAAAATTGGAATTGGATTTGGACGAAAAACGAACTCGAAAAACACTTTTGAATTTTCTATAGGATTTTTATGAATCAAAAGCTGGAAAAAAAACTAATTGGCACGAAGAACAAGAAGAAACAAGAAAACTCAAGAAAATGCAAGAATCTGATTTAGATCCAAGCTCTGATACTAGATGACGCGATACCAATCGAGGAACACGTCGAAAACGCGGAATAACACAATTAAAATCTTAGGAAAGATCTAAGACAGATTAAACACGAGAAAACAAGAACCCAAGAAATGAAATAACGGAATTAAAAGATAGATTGACGATAAAACCTTGATCCAATATTCACGATGCAGGAATCGGTGCCGAATAAAGAACCAAGATTGGTGAACGCCACAAGGGATGTCAACTCCTTGATAAGTTCTAGTTGGAACGCCACAAAGACTCAAGCATCTTTGATAAGTTCAATTGTTCTTCAAGAACAAAAAATGGAAAAAAAATCACCCTTCACGAGAAAATCTCTCAATAATCAATTTTAATCTCCAAGTTGTTCTTTACAATGATAGAAACTTGATAATATAATTAAAAAAACGCGTCTAACCTTAAACCTAGCCGCTAAGAATTAAAAGACAGAAAATAATAAAGAAAACAGAAAATAATTAAAAAAAAACGCGTAAAACTGCTCCAATTTCAACCGCGTGATCGGTTCGCGCGGTTTTAACATGAGCGATCGCTCCCTCCTTGGCCTACCCGATCGCGTGGTCTTCCCAGCTGATTCCAATTTCTGTCCCCTTGAAGCAACTCGATCCGATTTGATCCTCAACTCGAGCCCAACACAAAAGTTGCTCCTTTTCCTATGTAGATTATTATGGAATCGCCCGTAACTTGATTTTTCCTTTGTTCTCCTATCTTGGATCACATCATTAGCCCTACCTTGGATCACATCAGAGTATCTCTGTGTTATGGGGTTCCTCTGTATTTGAAGGGATGGGAAGGGTAGATGACTAGTTCATGCTTGTGCATGGAGGAAAAGAAAGGCCTGAGGTTAGGTACCATGCGTGTCTTAGAAGAATTAGAGCTAGTGCTAGTTCCAGGTCGGCTGTGATACTGAATTTTGAACAATTTTCTTGGCAACAGATGATTTATTTCCAGTGGCAGACGAACAATACTATCTATTATAATGAGTTTTAGGGGACTATGCCTATGTAAATTTCTATTCCATAAGTGATTAAGTATGGTCCTTTCTTTAATTTTGTATGCCTGGTACTAGCTAATATTTTGAACTCTTGATCATTGGAAAATTTCATTTCGCATGAACTATGGAATTGCCTATTTTATTTGTATTGAGTATTTTTATTGTGATTTTGTTTCAGCAATATCAAATATTCTAACTCCTTTTATTTAGTTGGGAGAAATGGATGCATCAGAATCCTAATAGAATAAAAAATACAGCTTAAAAATATTGTGATTCCAAGATGGAAAGCCGTGGTTACGCATTAATTTCCTTTTTCATTGGTTTTCAGGTTATCTCCAATTTAACCTCTAGCCAATCATATTTTGAATTTTTTGCAAAGGAAGTTGACCAAAAGGAAATGGTAAGTCCTGGCGGCCTTACGAAATTCTCTATGGACATGATCAGCATAATATAGTGTAATGGATCATATTTTTTTCTCTTAGGAATTAGAAGCAGCAGAAATGGAAATGAAACTTCTTCAGAAAGAATGCCAACAACCAGATACATCTTCTGATTTCCAAGATTGGCGTCAGTTACCATTTTTATCCAGTAATGATATATATCACTCTTATATAACTGCTTCTTTAAAACAATTGTTTATGAATATGGAAACTAATTTGAAAAAGAACGTTGTCATTTTGGTTAGGTTGAAAATTTACCTCCTGCATTGTTATAGATGGTGAAGCTCATATGTTATCCCGTTGATATTTTTGTTGAAGATAGAATTTAAATGAATATATGACCCTTCTCTAACAACTTACAACCTGTTCGGCGGCTAATTAAATAGGTGAGAGAAGATTTTTTGTTGTTTTCGAGGTAAAATATATTGTTGAAAATTGAAGAGAGAAAATGTGTGTAGTTAAAAAGTGATTTGGGAAATTGTGTAGTTTAAATTGTAGTTTAATTTGGGGTTTAAATAGGAAACCGAACACAGGCTTAAACTTTTAGATGAGATGGTTACATGGTACCAACCCAGCAGAATATTCGCTTTATGTGTACCGCATCCAATTTATTAAAAACTGTTAGAAATATGAATGGGGAATTGATAAATTGATATTATTGTTCTTGTTGTGTATAACTCAATACAATCACCCCTATTTATAGGGGAATAATTCCGACTCTAAAAGGTAAAATAAAATCAAAATATATTGTTTCCTAATCTATAAAATATCAATTCTAATATTAATAGACTTAATGTAGGAAACAAAATAATGCAAAGATAAATTTATTTTCTTTCATATGTAACACTCCTCCTCAAGTTGAAGCGTGGATGTCAAGAACGTTCAACTTGTGAATAGGTGTAAAGAAGCAAGCCATGTAGATGTAGAGTTGACACACAAGTTGCTCCCTTGTCTTCCAAATTTAACGGTCTTCTTGGATTGATGTTTTAATGAAGGATTAGTTAGATAACATAAATTCAATACCTGCAACTAACGGAATCCTGAACACTAAAATATTTAGTCAACAAAAGAGACGTAAATCCGGGAAAATATATTGGTCGGAAAAGTAAGAATATGGCTGGACTTGCCGAAAGCGGAAGCAATTGCAAGTTTAAGCGAAGATTGAAACTCACTCTGAAACCATGTTGGAAATATGAAAGCGGAATTGATATATTGATATTATTGTTCTTGTTGTGTATAACTCAATACAATCACCCCTACTTATAAGGGAATAACCCTGACTCTAAAAGGTAAAATAAAATCAAAATATATTGTTTCCTAATCTATAAAATATCAATTCTAATATTAATAGACTTAATGTAAGAAACAAAATAATGCAAAGATAAATTTATTTTCTTCCATATGTAACATGTGTTAGACTTTAATGGGAAAATACGAACCTGGCCCACAAGTCAGGGTGCACGTTGATGATAGAATTTAAATGAATAAATGTTGCTCATCTATAAGTTTTTTATATGAGTTACAATTTTTCTGCCAATTGTTTCCCTGGAAAACTATATATTTTCTGCATTCATGTTACATGACCAATGCTTGTGGTCTGCAGCTTATACTGAGTATGATAGCCGTGTGCAGCAAATCAAGGATGGAATCAAATCCCTGTACGTACTTATTTTAATCGTTTTGTTAAAATGATCATAATTGCATCTCTTGTGCAAGAGTACCACAAAAAGTCTGGTAATTAATAATCATTCACTGCTCTATGCCAGTAATCAGTAAATTACTTTGACAAACAGTGTGCAGATTCACCATTTTGGCTGTAGCAACCAAGAATGCCTCATGATTAACATACCAGTTTTTTTTTAAAGGCTTTATTCTTTGTATTGAACCATATGCTTAATATTTGATAACCTTCTCTTGGAAGTTGTACTGATTCACAAGGAATTAGAATTTGAAAGCATGTTATAGAGATACAACGTCATTCCTTGACTTTAAGCTTTAACCCCACAACAAATACCTTAAATAAAAAATAAAAAAAAATAAAAAAAAATTCTGGAATTAGAAACTTAGTTCCACTTCAGAAATTATTTTGCAGTAAAATTGTTACTCTCCCCGTGATAGGAGGGGAAAAGGCGATCCCTGGTGTCTCTGTTATTCCCTGTGAACTCAAAATATGAAAAATACAAAGACTGTAGAGGTCCTCCTATGATCCGTGCCAATAGAGCCAGTTACGAATATATAGAATCACAGGGATGTCATTACTAAGAAACATATTGGGGTGCTTGCTAGTACATACCTGACCTGGAATAAAATGATTTTTTTACTGCTCCAGTGTTCCTCAACGTGGTTATATCTAATAAGATATTGTTATAGGACCCTTGATATGTTATCTACTGAAATCCGATACTCTTGGAGCTACCATATTCTGTAAAATGTTTAGGATCATATCATGAATTGTTTATTATTTCTCCCCGATATTCGTAGTTATGTACTTTCTGATCCATATTGCTAGTGTTGGCATTCTGAATGTTTTCTTTTACAACACCATTTCTATCAGAGAGAGGGAGAAACTTAAAAGAGAAATAGTAGCTCGCAGGCAACAAAAACTACTTGTTAGGCATGCCCGCCAACAATTTTTAGAAGAGGCAGCTGTAAGAGAAGCAGAACTTCTTCAAAAACTCGATAGGTTTGTGCCCCTGTTTTCTGGATCATTTTATTCGTTCATTGTGGTATACTTTATATGTCCTCAAAATTAACGATGACCTGCTATTGATGTATCAGCGAGAGGACAAATGAAGTAGAAAGGGAACTTGAGAGACAGCAGTTGCTGGAACTTGAGCGTGCGAAAACCAGAGAGTTGCGGCACAATCTTGATATGGAGAAAGAGAAGCAAACTCAGGCAAGGCCTAGATAATAATCTAATGTTCACATAATGATCATGCATAGAAGTGGATGTGGGTTGCAATAGTTTTCTCCCTTTTTTTAAGATTGTACATGGTCAACAGGTCCCTTCACTTAATACCAGTGGTGATTCTAAAACTTGTTTTTGAACGTTAAATGTCGCTGCATCCATTTTCCTTAGTGGTATTTATCCCAGGAAATTATATAAGATCTGGATTTCTTGATTATCTTATAAATGCGTTCTTTTTCTTCTCAAGAATAAAGATTTGAGACATATAAATTATATTCTTCTAGCTTTAAAGCATGTATGAGAAGTGTTTATAAACTAAACTACATGGATTCGTTGTGAGTTGTTGGCGGTGCTCTACTAGGTCTAGTCAAGTCTAGTTGGCATGTATCATATCAATACTAGAATTTTGTTTAAATTGAATTCTAGCAAAGGAAAGGATAATTTTCCTTTTTAACTCAATTTGTATTTGAATGAATTCATCCAAAATGCTTACTTGATTATCGTTGTTATTAATCGAAGAGGATGGCTAATCAAGCTGCATATAAAGAAATCATTGTGCTTTTACTGGCTTTTAGTAGTATATTTGATGACAAGCAGCCTTCTGTCGCTCTTGATGAATTATAAAACTGATCCAACCTCCCAAGACAAATTAGCTAATTCAGTTTGTAAGAATATATGATCAATCTGCATGTGTCAGCTACTCATCTGATCATAACGGAAATTGTTATTTGTATCGTCACTCAGAAATCCATCAAGTTAGAGCAAGGCCTAGCTCAAGTGGTACGAGAGAAGCCTTGTTATAACATTGACCTGGGTTCGAGACTCCTTTAGGGAGGGTAAGGGTAAAATACAAAAAAGAAGTCCTATTAAGTGAAGCCTTCTATGGGTTATGTTTATTCTCTTTTGAGATTCAGATAATGTCTAAATTTTGAATCTGAGTTTCCTTAGTTGCAAAGCTTTCTATTTAGCTCACTTCTCTAAAAATGAGTTTCCTACTTATCTATGTAAAAGGAAATTAAAATCAGTGTATGCCAGATCTCCTGCGCTTTTAGCTTAACATGGAAATCTTCTTGTAGAGAGAACTCCAGCGGGAACTTGAGCAATTAGAGTCTGGAATGCGACCATCAAGGAGAGAATTTTCATCCTCTCATAGTAGGTGAGTATAACTGATATTTGGATTGCATCACGATTCAAAACATTAAGCCCCTATTTGACAACCATTAATTAAAATGAGTTTTTGAGGAAAAATGAGTTTTTTAATAGTGATTTTTAGGAGAGTAAGTGGTTAAAAAGTAGGAAAAAGTTTTGGATTTGCGTGCGGAATATTTTATTGTGAGATCGTGTGGTTGAAAATGAGTTTGAGAAAAAAGAGTTTTGCTTTAATGGTTGTCAAACAAATATTCTACTAGTTAGTTGACCTGTTAAAATCTAAGAGGACTATTAGCCATTTGACACCTTTTCTTTTTACAATTTTGAATCTACATGGTCTGAAACACATTCTCCTTGGAGAAAGAAAGATTACGATGTAGTGAAAACTGAATGCTGTTCGTCTGTTTCAAGTTGAATGTTCTAGTTCATCTACACGATATTTTGAAGTAAATATTATCTTTTCAATGTAGATTCTTCTTGAATTACCTTTTCCTTATTACTTTTTCATGAAGTGTCTATCTTATGAAGAATATTATGCTTGAAAATGGCATCATATCTCTAATTTGACCTTAAGATGCACCAGGTATGGAAATGGAAAGCACGTTTTTTCTGCGGACTTGTAACTGAATTTTAAAAATTGGTTCCGAGACTAAAATGATCCTCAAACAAGTTCATGTCATGATTGGATTTTCTTATATATGCTTTTGTGATACTTTTAATTGAATAAGTAAATACTAGATGCTTCTCCCTCATTTGGTATTCATATTATGTTCTTAAAGTTGGAGTTAATGTTGTTTTCTGGTGTTATAGAGTTTACAATAAGATTCTTTAATAACCTTGGATATTAGCCAATTTGTACTTAATAAATTCAGACCTCTCTCTCTCTCTCTCTCTCTCTCTCTCTCTCTCTCTCTCACACACACACACACACACACACACATCCCCTGAGAGGAGATAAAAAAGGAAAAATTAAGGAAGTACTCGAAACATTATTCCGCTAATGGTAATTTAAGGTTGAGATATTGGATTCCATATATGATAAGTAACTGGTACTATTGAAGATTATTATATCAAATTAAGGTTCCTGTAATAGGCTTAAATATGTTTGCTTAGCAGTTATCAAGTGGCATATTGATGGCTGCTCTCGAACCATACTAACTGATGCATGCTGTATGCATGTCTGCCGTTGTGAATTTATGAACCATTCATATTATAGAAGTTATCTTTTAAAATAATTTTTATCTTTTAAAATAATTTTTTTATCAACAGACTGCGAGATAGGTACCGTGAAAGAGAAAATGGAAGAGCAGGTAATGAAGGGAGCTTGAGAGGAAGTACTGGCAATTTGCAGCCTGATACTATTGCCACAAGTTCAGCCATGCCAACAGTTGTTTTATCTGGAAATAGGCAGTTTTCGGGTCAACTTCCCACTATCCTGCAATCCCGTGAGAGATCAGATGAATGTGGCAGCAGTTATGATGAAACTTTTGATGTAAGCAAGGACCCAGGTGACACAGGTAGCATCGGGGATCCAGACATATCCGGTCTCGAGGGTCAGTCTATTGGATTTGGATCTTCCCAAAGGCAAGGTTCTAGGGGAAGCAAGACGAGGCAGGTAATTGAGCGGAGAGAACGTGGTGATGGTAGGCGTGAAGGGAAATGGGAGCGCAAACACTAGTTATGTATATGATTACCATATTTCACACAGCTGTGTTCATGAATAATGTAAATGTTGACTTGTAAGGTTGATGTTGATGTAGTGTCTGCCTAATGTATGTAATATCGGAGAAAAATATCCACTGTTTGATGAATATAGGAAATATGTGTAGTGCAGTTTTACACAATTATGTGAAGCTTGAGATGCCGTGTTAGACGACGGTTGTATTAGTTGAAGATTCCTTGTACAAGCTTATTAAAGCATATTACCGTTTATCGGGTTTTGTTAGCTTGTGATTTTGTTTGGGGGAGTTCGTAAAAATATCCAATTTTTAGTATTATAATTGAAATTTACTTCATTTTCAAGAATTGTTAAAAATGCTTCAATTTTTTTTTTTTTTTTGAAAAAATAATGTTTTTACAAGTATCATTTAAAGTATCACAACATGATACTTTCAATTTTTGGTATCATAACATGATACTTCATCAAAATTTTATGATACTTTGAATGAAATTATAGTATTAGAGCTTGAAATTTTACACTTTTTTTTACGCTACTTTGTTTTAAACATAAAATCAAACATTTTTCAAGTAATATTCTCTAATTTTTCGGTACGTCACCACCGTTATTACCAACCCACAACCAAAGCAAAGAAACAATCTAAAGAGAAGAAGAAGATAATGAACACCGTATTGACAGCATGATCGGATTGGAAGGTTATATTTGGTTGGGGTGGTGGTGTGGTAAGTTGTGGCATGTGGTTAAATGTGGTGGTGGTGGTCTGCTGATGGTGATGGTGGATTGAGGTTTGTGGCAGTGACGACAATGTAACGGGTTTTAGGATTTGAAAATTACTGTGTAATAATCGACGACGGTGGCGTCGGCAGTGATGGGGTTGAGGGGTAGGTTGATGTCGGCGCTTGCGGCGGTGGTGAGGTCGGCGCTTGCGGCGGTGGTGAGGTCGGCTAGAATTTGTATCACCATGGAGGAAGTCGAAGACAACACCGTGAAAGCGGTGCAGAGATGGGAGAGAAGCTAGGAACGTATTTTTCAGTTGATTTCCATTCAAATGTATTCTTCAATATGATGATTTTTTTATAGTTAGTGGCGGTGCAATATTCCCTGTTGTTTGTCTTATGGGCCTGCAGGTTGCACAATGTATGTAGCATTATGGTACGAATACATAAATAAGGTGATTATAAATGTAAATTTAAAAATTGAGATAAAATTTGTATAATTTTAAAAATCAAGTTGTAATTAAGATTAATAAATTAAAAATATTTTATTAATTATATATATTGAGGTCACAACATTGTATAATTTCAAGTCACATAACACAAATATTTTAGGTTACAAATTTATTTCAGGACACAATTGATTTCAAGGTCACAAATTATTAAATTAGTAGATTACAAAATATCAAATTAGTCAATTCCAACTTATTATTAGATCACAATTTATCAAATTATTAGTCAAATCTTTTAAGTGAAAATTACCAACTTATAAGGTCATAATTATATGATTTCTAATTTATAGTCCATCAATTATTAAGTCACCCATTTTTTAAGTCACATTTGTCAAATTATTAAGTCATAACATCCCAGATAATCAGCACGCCTACAGCCACCTGTCGTCACCAACGTCTCACCATCATCGTGCCACGTGAATATGCACATAAAATAATGGTTCTTAAACTACACTATCATTTACCACAAAGACTTAAGTAACACCATCATGAAGTAAAAGGCATTAATAGCAGTGCAAAGTTGAAAGTTTCCTTCTTTTCTTGTTTATTTGCCACACCAGTAGCGCAAAACCAAAAGACCCTTTACCAAGTTGCTCCAATATCTCAGTCCTCCACTTTTCTTATAGCTACATATGAAATCCCCCCACACCCCTAACCCAGGGGGGAAAAAAAAAGACAAACGCATGAAGCAACAGTGCAGCAACTCCGTTGCAAGCTCGAGGAATGGGCGATCGCTACCAGATCTAGCAGTGGTGTCGCTGCCTCGATCAAAGAAGCAAGGGCCGCTGTTGTCACAATATCGTAGCAGCGGTGCCGCTGCGCGCCTCGAGGTGATGTCACTTACCCTGAAATGGCCTACAGTGGATGAAGGGGCGGAGTGGCGTCTGGATTGAGAGAACGTATGGAATGTAGAAGTGGAGATAAAATAATAAGGACTTGGTTTGGGGTTAATTTTAAAATACTATTATTTTAATTTATTAATTGATTAATTGTTGAAATTTTAATTAAAACTTACAAGTTTGATCTTATTTATAAATTTGAATCTTTAAAAGTAGGTTTTTGTGTAATTTTCATATATTTGCACTGCATGTGATGGTATATATTTCTATTAACTGGAAATTAAACAGGCCGATTTTTGAAGATGCAATTTGATAAATCATGTTTGAACTTTTAAATTTCAAAATTCAGATTGTTAATTAATTTTTAAAATGTATTAAAAAATAAATTATAATAATCTACCTCAAACCCTCACCCACCTCAAGTCACAAAACCATTAACATGTAACAATAATTCCCTCAATTTACTCACTTCACTTCTCTCCCTCCCTCCACACGATCCCAATATCTCCACCTAGCCAATGAGATGGTAGCACCATCGATCTCAGGTATAGCGTACCGAGCGATATCCACACCCTACATACTGATATCAAGCAACGAAAGTACCATCAACCTCACGATTGCCATGCGCAGCCTCAGGAACATTGTCGCGAAGCAGCGGCTAAACCCGCAACCAATACAAGCAGTCACGCAGCCTCAGAATAGAGCACTTGCTGGGCCCTGATGGTAGAACTAGCACTTTTTTTTTTAGGGGGAAGAAAGCAGCCCCATCCCTTTACTTGCTTGATAGGGCTCCTTGGTGGTCGGCTAAAGGCTGGCTTTTTCGCTTTCAAGCATGTACACACACTGAAAAAGGAGAATAATATCCCTTTCATTGCATTTTTTTTTTTTCAAAGTTCGTATAACATAACTTCAAAAGATTCATTCTTTATGAATCAAGTACAAAAAAATAAATAAATAAAAATGGTGCATTGCCTCTTTGAGTGATGAAGAGAACAAAAAACGCGCTTTCCTCATAATTAAAGAAAAAAACCGTTTGGGTGGGTATAGGTAGTTCGATTTTTATTTTTATTTTTCTCTTCATAGTAAATTGATGGGGGGTGTGAAGCATTTGGCGTTGCATTCATCTAGGCTATAGCCTCTCATATGATAAGAAGGATTTAGATCGTTGTCAGCCTCAAACGCAGTGACTACTTCGCTGTTGTAGCGGTTTTGGTTGTGATTATTTTTGTATGTGGTGTTGTTAGAGGTTGTGTTTGTGGAATTGATTTTGAATTTGATGGTGGATTGGTGGGGCTGCTGTGATTGTGGATTAGTGTTGCTGGTAATGGTGACTGTTCAACGTGTGAATGCAATTGGACCATGCAGCAGCCTAAAATAGAAGAAGCCCAAATTGCTGAAGTTCATATATTAAAAGCCTAGCCGGATTTAATTGAAGCTCATATCTGAGTTCAATAATTAAGTTAATCCATCTTTATAACTCCAGCCCAACTCAGATGACCCAGTGGAATGGCCCAATACTCGGTTTAACCACCAAGCTTGATTTCAGCTAATGGATCAAACCAGATCAATCCCATCCCTCCATTTCATGATAAGGATGCGTCTTCAGAGGTTGTCTATTCACTTGGCTTCCAGATTCTTCTTCTTCTTCTTCTTCTTCTTCTCTCTCTCTCTCTCTCTCTCTCTCTCTCTCTCTCTCTCTCTCTCTGGCTCTTCGTCTTCTCTTCTTTGTGGTTTACAGAGAGAAATCTCATCTCTCTCGCACTGATTCTTAGTGGTTTTTCTCTGATTCTTTGTAGTTAATCAAAGTTTATACTTTGTAGTTTATTTACAGTGTTTGATCTGTAATACTTTATGGTACTTTGTGGTTTTTTTTTTTTTTTTTTTTTTTTGAGAGTTTGTTCTTGTTCTATATAAACCCTTTTGATACTTGTATTTTTCTTTTCGATTAATAAAGATTTCAGAGGTTTTTATGTTTACAACTCTCTTTGTGTTAACTTTGTGGTGATTTTGAGACTTAATTTCGTAACAGTGGTATTAAAGCCTTAGGGTTCGTATGAATACGCTGTATTACGACTCAGATCTTGTAGATCCAGAGTCTTTGTGGGTGGATCTGTTGTTTTCTGAAAGATTCTTTATGGTTTCTCAAAAACGATTTTTTAGGGTTTTCTTATTTCTTAGTGGTCTCTTAAGAAAACTTGTGATTTCTTGAGTTTTTGAAAAACCCATACTGAAACCTTTTTGATCTCTGAAAACTTTGTGAAAATTTTCAGATCTGAAGAATTTTTTCAAAAATTTCCTTCTCTAAACTTCTAGATACTTTTACTTTGTGGAAAGTTCTTGTAACTCTAATTTTCAAAATTGGGTTTTCTTGGTGTCTAGATCACCAAATTTCTAAGTCTACATCAAATGATCATAGAACTCAATATATTTTTCTAAATAACCTGAGAATTCTAAAGGGATCCCATATTTCTTGGTGGTTAAGCTTCGTGGATGCTGATTGAACTTAGTGGTATTGAATCTTTGTAGTTTTAAATCTTCTTAGAAAATCTGCAGTAACACTAGTATTGCAAAGAGGTGACATATATTACTTTCTGCACATTTACATTCTTATTTCATTTTTCAAGGTTTCTGTTCTCTCAAAATCTCTCCGTTTTTTAAGTTTTTTTCTTGGACCCCATTGCTTACCTTTGTCCAGGATTTCTTGAAAATTCGGGAATCTGAGGTAGTTTTGAGCTGACCCAAATTAGGTTGAGGGATATACTGGAAGAACAATTTTTCAGTACTAGATTCTTTGTGGATATTACTTAGTGTGATTATTTTTGTGGATTGTGATCACCTTGATTGTTATACTGCTTTGTATCTAATATTGATATTGTGTGACATATTATATCTTTCTTGACTTTGTGGTTTGTCTATGATTACTTGAAATACTTTGTGATCTCGTCCTGCATTCCTCTGCTTTATTTCCTTGATACTTTTGAAGAAATAAGGATTCTGATTTTTTAAAAATAAAATTAATTTTTTTGTCACTATTTCAATGGCTACTATAAAAGTAGATGTTGAAATCTAGAATGGCAAATGAGATTTTAATCTCTGGAGTCAGAAGATGAAAGCCTTATTACTTCAAATGAAATGTGCTAAGGCTATTGATCAATCTTGGCCTGTTAACCTAACTCAGGATAGAAAAACTCAGATGGATGAAACTTCTTGAAGTACTTTGTTTCTTCACCTATCTGATTATGCCATTAGACAAATAGGTGAGACTAAAATTGGTATGGAACTTTGTGATAAATTAGAGGAAGTTTATCACACTGTTTCTTTGCCTGATAAATGCTTTCTTTGGGAACAATACTTTGCTTTTAAGTTTGATCCTTCCAAAGATGTAGATGATAATATGAGTTGGTTTAATAAGATCACATTAAGCCTACTGAATTGTGATGAAAAATTATTTGATGACCATAAAGTTGTATGTGTTCTAAATGCCATGGGAGATAAATTTAAAGACCTCAGGAATGGCTTAGAATATGGTGGGCAGAAATTGACTACAGAAATAATTCACACTTCCCTTAAGAATAAGGAGTTGAAATTAGGGAACAATCATAAAGAGACCTACAATGTTATAAGAACTTCAAGAAAAAAGAACTCCTTTAGGGATAATAAGTATGTGAACAATTTTAATAAAAATTGGAATGCTCCTAACAATAACAGAAATTGGAATAACATGAATAGGAAGCCTGTTAGGGGTAACTATCAAAAGAAAGACAATTTTTATAAGCCTAAGGATAATAACTTTAGAGGTCAATACAATTTTAAAGGACAAGACAACCTTAGGGTCAAGACAACACTAGAGATCAAGACACTATTCTCAAACCTAGACTGTGTTACTACTGTTGTAAACCTGGACATCAGAGACTGCTTTATGAAACAATATGAAATAAGAACCAGTAATCAAGCAGAGGTTGCAACGTAGGATAATAATGGTGTTGTTTATGTTACTACTGAAACTGATACTAAGCATGAGTGGATACTAATTCTGGTTGTACCTTTCATATGTGCCTTGAAAATGATTTATTTGCTAATTTCAGTAATAATTCTTATGGCTTTGTGAAACTTGAAAATAATTTGACTTGTGATGTAAAAGGCATAGGTAAGGTTTTCTTAAAACTTGAAAATAATAGAACTCTTGTTTTAAAACAAACTAGATATGTGCTTGATTTAAAAAGAAATCTGATATCTCTGGGTGTTCTTGATTCTGAATTATATGAAATTAGATTGCATAAAGGTTACCTAAGTATTTTTAAAGGTAATCTTTTACTTTCCTGTACTCCCAAAACAAATGGTATATATGTTTTAAAATCTTATCCTATATGTGCCAATTCTTTTAATGCAGTTTCTGAAAATGCTAAAACTATTTTATGGTATAAAAGACTTGGACATTTAGGTGAAAGAAGTTTAAAATTACTAGAAAAGAAGGGTGTTTTTGGTAAAGATGTCTTACAAAAACTAGGGTCCCGTTCTCTTTACTGTTTTGAGCCCTTTTTGAGTTTTCGATTTTTGGAAATATCGAAAACGCGTTCACTTCCCCCATTCTCAGAAACGCGTTTTCCAAAACACAAAAAAAAAATATATATATAAAGGAAACTCAAAACGATTTTATTGCGTTTTGGATATTTTGTGTTAAAAAGTCAAAAACAACCAAAACGAGCGTTTTAGATTTTTTTTTTTTTTTTTTTTTTGTAAATGTGAGATACTTTCTTCACTTGAAATTCTTATATTATTTTGTCATTATATATAGATCCATGTTAAGATTTTTTTTTTTTTTTTTTTTTTGTAAATTATTTTTATTTTTACTTTTTGTAAAAGTGAGACACTTCCTTCACTTGAAGTTTTTATATTATTTTGTCATTATATATATAGATCAATGTTAAGTTTTTTTTCTTGTAAATTCTTTATTTTTTTATTTCTTTTGTAAAAGTAAAACACTTTCTTCATTTGAAGTTCTTATATTATTTTGCTATTATATAGATCCATGTTAAGATTTTGTTTTTTGTAATTTATTATTATTATTATTATTATTATTATTATTATTATTATTATTATTATTATTATTATTATTATTATTATTATTATTATTATTATCATCATCATTTTTTGTAAATGTGAAACACTTCCTTCACTTGAAGTTCTTATATTATTTTTCCATTATATATAGATCCATGTTAAGATTTTATTGGTATGAGGTTAAATTTTTGTTTAACTGAAACAATATTAATGATGAATTTATTGATATAGAGAACTAACTGATTTATTAACATTAAAATTAATGTAATTCAACAATTCAACCATTTTTTACATATAAAATATCACAAAATAAATATATCAAAAAATTACAAAGTAAACGCATTTTTCAGTTTTCTATTTTTGAAAACAGTTTTTCAAAATTACAAAGAGAACATGTTTTCAGCAATCCCAAAACAAACAACCAAAATCCAAAATTCAAAACAAAATCCAAAACTCAAAATCCAAAATCGAAATACAAAGAGAACGGCCCCTAGACTTTTGTGAAAAGTGTGTTTTGGGAAAACAGAAAATAAGTTCTTTTGGTACAGGCATTCACAAGTCAATCAATAAACTTGAATACCTGCATGCTGATTTGTGGGACCTGCCCCAGTCAACTCTGTTTCTGGTTTTAAATATTTCATGCTTATAGTTGATGACTATTCTAGAAAAACTTGGGTTCATTTGTTGAAGCCTGAGGATGCAACTGTGTGGGTGTTTAGAAACTGGATTACTTTGATTCAAAATTTAAAAGATAGAAAGGTTAAAATGATTAGGACAGACAATGACTTAGAGTTTTGTAATCTAGACTTTTATTCCTTTTGTAGTAATCTAAGCATTCTTAGACATAAGACTGTTATATACAGTCCACAGAAAAATGGGGTTGCTTAGAGGATGAATAGGACACTACTAGAAAGAACTAGGTGTCTGCTGCTTAATTCAAACTTGCCAAAAAATTTCTAGGGTGAAGTAGTTAAAACTGCTTCATATCTGACCAACATTTCTCCCTGCAATGCTATTGATTTTGACATACCTGATCAGAATTGGAACAATACTCTTCCTGACTTTTCAAAACTAAATTTTTTTTGGCTGTGCAGCCTACTCACACCAAATTGAAACCAAACTTGATTCCAGGTCTTTAAAATGTGTTTTTCTAAGTTATGGAAAAGGAGTCAAGGGTTATAGACTGTGGGTAAAAGAATAGGGAGGTTACAGAGTTATTATTAGTAGGTCTGTCATTTTTAATGAAAATGTTTTCCCCTATATAGATGAAATTTTAGAAGATCCTCTTAGTGAAAAGGATTTCCTCACTTCCGAGCTGAGTGTTGATCATCTTAATGAACAAAATGATCAGCCTAATACTCAGTTTCAGGTGGAACAACTCCCACATTCTCCTAATTATATTTCTGAACCTAAGCCATCCAATTCTGTCACTGATTTGGAAACTGTCCCTGAAACAGAAACATAAACACAAACTGAAATTGACTTTAATTTTGAAAATTACCAGCTTTCTAGGGATAGAATTAGAAGGGAAATTAGACCTCCTTCCAAATATGAAGATCCTGGCTTTGTCTTCGTCTTTACTTATTCTGAACTTTTTCAAAATTAACCTAAATCTTTTGAAGAAGCAATTGGTTCAACAAATTCTAAATTCTGGCTTGCAGCAATGGAAGATGAAATGGATTCACTTTTAAAAAATAAAACTTGGGTTCTTGTTCCTAAACCTAATAAACAAAAACTTATTGACTGCAAGTGAATTTTTTAAAATAAAAGATGGTGACTCTAAGGACATAAAACCTAGATATAAGGCTAGACTTGTAGCTAAAAGTTTTTCACAAAAGGAAGGAATTGATTACAATGAGATCTTTTCATCCGTAGTTAAATATACTTCCATCAGAATTCTGTTTGCATCAGCTGCTCAATATAGTCTTCAATTAGAACAAATGGATGTGAAAACTGCATTTTTATATGGATCACTTGATGAAACATATATGTGTCAGCCTAAAGGTTTTGAAAAACCTGGAAATCTTGCTTGCTTACTTAAAAGATCTCTGTATGGCTTGAAATAGGCACCCAGACAGTGGTATAAAAGATTTGATACCTTTATACAAAGTCTGAAGTTTGTTAAAAGTCAATATGATCCATGTTTTTACTTTAAAGGTCGGAATTCATGTTACATGTACCTGCTGCTGTATGTAGATGATATGTTAATTGCAGGATCCGATTTGAATGAGATTAAGTCACTTAAACATAAACTAAGTACATAATTTGAAATGAAAGACTTAGGCAATGCTAGAAGAATCCTAAGAATGGATATCTTTAGAAATAAAGAAACAGAAAAATTAGTTTTAAATCAAAAAGCTTACATTGAAAAGATTTTGAAAAATTTTAATTTGTTTGATTCAAAGCCTGTTTTTTTACCTTTGCCTAGTCATTTCAAACTTTCTGCTGAACAATCACCTAAAACTATAGAAGAAGAAAATAGGATGATTAATGTGCCCCATCATAATGCTGTTGGCTCTGTTATGTATCTCATGGTCTGCACCAGACATGATATAACTTTTGCAGTCAGTGTACTTAGCAGATTTATAAGCAAACCAGGTGAGACCCACTAAGAAGGTATGAAATGCTTGTTTAGATATCTGAAAGGTACTTTAAATTTGAGCCTTGTTTTTTAAAAACAAAAGTCTGATTTTTGTTTTAAAGGTTTTGTTGATTCTGATTTTGCTGGAAATGTAGACAATAGGAAATCAACTTCTACTTATTTCTTTGTATTATATGGTACTTGTGTGAGTTGGAAATGTCAATTGCAAAAACTTCTTGTACTTTCTTCTACATAAGCTAAATATATAGCTGTTATTGATGCTGTGAAAGAGTCTATTTGGTTAAAAGGTTTATTAGAAGAATTAGAACATTTTTATGATCATTCAGTTAGCATTTGTACAGACAGTCAAAGTGTTTTATATCTTAGTAGAAACCCTGCATTCCATAATAGGTCTAAACACATTGATGTTAAATTTCACTTCATTAGAGATGTTCTTGATAAATGTACAATAAAACTTGAGAAAATTGCTGATGAATGCAATCCTGTTGATGGTGGAACCAAAGTTATACCTTTTAACAAATTTAGAGATGCTTTAAGGTTTTTAAATTTGTTAGAATTTTTATACTGCTTTAATTGTGCTTTGCAAGTGCTGTTGATCCAATTAAGGTGGAGTTTGTGAGTGGAAATTGGACCATGCAGCAGCCCAAAATAGGCGAAGCCCAAATTGCTGAAGTTCATAAATTAAAAGCCCAGTCGGACTTAATTGAAGCTCATATCCGAGTTCAATAATTAAGTTAATCCATCTTTATAACTCCAGCCCAACTCAGATGACCCTATGGAATTTTCCCAATACCCGGTTTAACCATCAAGCTTGATTTCAGCCAATGGTTCAAACCGGATCAATCTCATACCTCCGTTTCATGATAAGGATGCATTTTCAAAGACTGTCTATTCACTTGGCTTCCAGATTCTTCTTGACCCCTCTTTGGCTCTTCGTCTTCTCTTTTTTGTGGTTTACAGAGAGAAATCTCATTTCTCTCACACCGATTCTTAGTGGTTTTTCTCTTATTCATTGTGGTTAATCAAAATTTATATTTTGTTGTTTATTTACAATGTTTAATCTGTAATACTTTGTAGTACTTTGTGATTTTTGTCCGAGATTTGTATATTTTGAAAATTTGTTCTTGTTCAATAAAAACCCTTTTGATACTTGTATTTTTCTTTTCGATTAATAAAGATTTCTAATGTTTTAATGTTTACAACTCTCTTTGTGTTAACTTTGTGGTGATTTGATACTTGATTTCGCAACAGAACGAATAGACAAAAGTAACATGGCCTAACAAAATTAGCAAAGGCAAGATTAGTAGCCGGGACTAACGCATTTCATTGGCCAAAGTTACCAAAGTCGCAATGCAGATTAGGATATGACAACCCAAAATAAAAACTATACGAAAATGCCAAGTCGGTACAACATTGGGGGGTTTTCATTTGTTTCAAGAAAATAAGTAGATGTCACCACGAATGTGGAGTACCTCGCCGGATCTTCCGGCGGAATGGTCTGCACGCCTCAATGCTGAGATCAACGGCAGCGGCAAGAGCCATGAACATGGCTGCATCCTCCACACAAGTTACATGTCGCATGGCTAGTTGCACCAACGGCTTGCTACATTTCCCTTCCCCTTGCACTCTACAGCTCATAACAAATCCGCCTACAACAGGGCTCAGTGCCGCAAAGTCTCCACTGCTCCGCGGACTTGGCAGTACTGCTGCTCGGTCCTGCTTGTCAGTATCTATGGAGAATTCCCCTCCCTTTTCGGCATTCATCAAAATCTCAGACATGAGAAGCTCACCGCCTTCCTGCCCCTCTGACAAAAGGTGGAAGCGGCAACAGACATAGTCTCTGATTCCGCGTGCACGCCATGCTTCAAGCTTTCCCCATGGCTGCCAGCTCTCGGGTTGGCATGCATCAGGTCGAACAATCAACCAAGCTCCTGGGTTGGACTTAGCCACCCAATCACAACCTGTTGATGGAACAAATGGAGTTGTTATGAAGGCTGCTGCAACAGCCGAGCCAGAAAGATCATGTATCTTCACCCTCCACCCCTTTCTCTCCCTTCTTTCGAAATCCTGGTACGCACCGTCACCAGAATTTGACCAGAAGGTGCTCTGTGAATCTACCTGGGATACCCTATAAATTTAGCAATTAATTAGTGAGTAATTTAACACAGTACATCAATCCAGGAAACAATAATTTTCTCTTATGACCACACATTCAAAACTTTTAAAAAAAAAAGGAATTCAATTTGATAGGCAGCCTTAGGCGTCGTCAAAGAATCAAGCCATTCTCGTCATTTACTAGGTGCCAACAGTTTTTTCAACATAAACCAAAAGACTTTTTAATTAACCTAATATGAAAAGGTAATTACATAAAACAAGTAATTTCAATATCACCTGTCTTGGCTAAACTTGCAACTGAAAATAGGCTGCTTGATTGTCCCCTGAAGTTGAACAATTTGGGGACTTAATTTAGTATCATCCTCAAACTGGAAGACATATCTTGGATCAGGGTTCAACTTCACTCTCAAATGAAGCTCTGCTCCTGGTTTTCCACTCTCCTGCTTATTTTTGCCGATGCCAATCCAGCCATTGAAAAGAATAACTGGCTTTCCTTCACCCCATTCTGGACCCACTTCCAATTTGAATGTCCCAATTTGCTGCCTTTTGATTCCAACACCACAATGGGAGCCCTTCCGACCTGTAAAAACCACTATCTCCAGACATGCATGAGAAGAGTAGAAACATCCAGGTGCCAACATTGCTTTCAAGTCCGACTCTTCAAGATAAAAGCTGGAGGCAATGCTATGAGAATCGGGGTTCATCTCAGGAGAGGATATTAACGGAATTGATGTTGTCTGCACAGGGAAACCCCGCAGACGGATCTCACATACACAAGAAGAAGAGAACACATGAATATCAGATTTTGCTGCAGTCAGAGGAGTTCCGGGAATTCTAAGCCCTAATGATCCAATAGACAACCTAATAAAAGCCTGAGGATCCATTCTTATCAGAAGTCCTTTTCCATTTTCCAAAAGCTAGTCTTCAGCAGATTCAAAAGTCAGTCACGTTAACAAATGGAGATCAGTATAGCAAGAGTTTGAATGGTAGTCAAGTCCACATCAACGGAAAATTCTGCACTAAAGATAACATAGTGAAGGTGTGAGAGTTCAGATCAAAATGAGCAGCGATAAAGAAAACATCAGCAATGTTCTCTTCACGTCAGGAAGAATGTCTTCATGAGATTACTTTATTAAAATTTAACAAGGCAACGTTACGTCATAGTGAGATTATTTTGATCAGTCATCTAAAGGCACCGAAATAATCCAAATCTTGCCACACCTACCTTCAGAAGCAATATTCCTACAAAACTAGTTCGGATTGGCTAAAAAAGGAAAGAAGGGTCATTGGATATTTTAACTCATTTATCTTCCACCATAATTAGGAAATGCAAAAAATGTTTTGCATACCACTAAACTCTCTAACCAAAGTGATTTAGCACTTATATTAAGGGAATTAAATCGAGATGATTCTTTATAATATGGATCAAACTTGAAGATAGTAGTGAAACTACTGTTTAGGGGTCACAGAAAAGGTTATTTGCAGTCTGATGATAAGAAATCCAGTCAATGATGCATAACCACTTTAACTTTTAGTAAGATTTATTGTGCAATGAAGCCTATGTCAATAAACCATACCACGAATAGCAAGTGAAAAATCAACTAATGAATGTTATATAATTTCAAAGCATTGCTTGAATAGTGATTGAATAAAACCAAAGCAGATAAGAAATGATCATAAGACTTTTCTTGTCCTATTCATGTCAAAAAATCTTGTTGCTTCCAGTCCAAGACGGAATTTCATTTACGCTACATTATCTAGTTTTATTCAATTTTTAATCATGGGTCCATTTTACCAAAGAGATGTAATTCAGAAATTTCCTGAACATTTGCCTGACTCAAAGAATAAAACACATCATCACTTTCAGAACATTGAAGAATGATCGCAAAATTTAGAGAACGTCATCTCAAGTTTTGTCGTTCATTATAGTGAACATGATCCAGCAGGACTGAAATTAACATAATATGCACGAATCTCAGAAGCTAACCCAACAACAGCTATGTTCTTCTTAAGATGGTTTATTTTTCCATTTTCTTGGTCCACCAGCAGATCTTCAGGAAGCAATGGCAGGGTAGTAATCCCCTAGCAGCCTGTTCGTTTATGCCATATTTCCACAAAAGACTGAGAATTTATAGCAGCCAGTTTATGCGTATTTCTCCTTTTCCCCAAAAATCAATAATTAACGTCAATAGGAATAATACAAATAATAGAAACCCTCCATCATTTTTCTCAACAAATCTCTCAATTGAAATAGTCAAATTACCTCTTTTCAATCATTTCATGGATAGCATCTATTGAGAAGCTTATTTAATATTCTATATTCTCAAAATTTCAGTAGAATAAAAATCAATTCTTTTAAATCATTCAAGCAACCTATTTTTTCTCATACATAAAAGTTGCCCAAATTAATTTCCAAAAAATAAAAAAAAAAAGAATAGTCATTTGCTAGCATACCCACAAAATTGAATTCAAAACATAAACAAATAAAGAATTTAAACATGCAAAACAAAGTAAAAGTCACTCAAAACAAGAAAATTACATACATGCAACTACTGAAAATACATTAACAGAATTATGCAAATTAAGTAACAAAACAAAAAGGGTAAATTAATTCAAGAACCCACCTTTAGTATGAAAGCTTGGGATTACAAGTACTCAGAAATTCCCCTCTAAAGTGGTGAAATCCCATGGCTTTCTCATTCAATTTTACCCAAAAAAAGAAAAACAAGACTTCAGTCTTCTTTAAGCATAACACAGCAAGATTCTAAACTGGTTCTCTCTCTCTCCTCCTTTTCTGCAGATCCAAGAAAGATAATGTGAATGATCAAAGATTGTGTTCGATAAATAAAGTATTAATGATTGGACCGAGAAACCAAACACGTCTTCCAAATTTACATACACTACTAATATAGAGATTACAAAAATTACATATGATTGGGTTGGAAGTGTGTATACACACTTGTGTACATGAACGTATCTATGTGCCTGTATTTAGCAAAATGTGTGTCAACAGAGTGATGAGGTGAGGGAGAGGGGAGAGAGTACATCATTTGGAAATAGGTGGGGAAAGTAAAGGAACATTGGTATTAATTAATTTAATAAAATTGAATAATAGACCACATTTGAAGGTTAATTTAATTTGCGTGTGTAAATATTGGCTATGTTCTAATAAAGTCACCAAATTTAATTTATTTCAAATTCAATCACTATGTTGAATGTCGTTGAATCAAATAACAGATTTTCTGTCTCGACGTTAAAAAATAGGTAGAATGCCATATAAATTTATTAGCGCTCGCGAATAGTATGAACACAATTTATCTAATCAAGACTCCAGATCCATTACATGAAATTGGTCAAGTACCATGAGAGAAAAGACTTTGAAATTTTTTCAAAGTCAACCTTAAATGTGTTCCTCTTAATAGATTTGCCTTTAAAGTCTATGTAGCATTCATGTTAGTCATTTAATGTCATTTCATGGAATGATTGAACTAAGATAATATGAAGATGAAGTTCGGTGATTTTAGTTGAAGCTTTTAAAAGTTGGATGGTTTAATTGGAATGTGCTTAAAGTTTGGTTACCTCCAATACAATTTACCATATGTACCATCTAAAATGCCATAAAAGAGAGTGGAGTGTCTTTTTCTTTGTTTTTCTTGTGTTAAAAGAGTTTAGTTTGTCTTTAACCATAACGGATTAGAACGGAAATACTTCAATAATTAAAAACTGTATTGTTAAAAAAGCAATAAAATAAAATAAAAAAATTTGAAAAACTTAATTTTGAATAAATCGTTAGAAAAAATATAAAATAAGTATTTAAACTAGAGTAGCTTGAAAGTAATAAATCATGAGCGTTCGCGGAGCAGGACGAGGCGACCCTCCCGCCTAGTTTATATTTTTTTAATTATTATTAATTTTTTTACTTTTTTTTTTCTCTTTCCCACCTCAAACCATCCCCGTAGACCGGATTATTCTGGGTGGGACGCCCTTAATAGCATCGAATCCTCAAATATCTCTGGTTCGTCGAATATTTTTGTCATCCCTAACCATAAGATTTCTTTTAGGAGTGCTTTTGCAACTTATTATGTATGGGAAATATTTAATGATTTAATTTTAATATGGAGGAATTAGTTGAAGGGCTAAATACATAAGTAATGAATTTAAAAGATGGAATATAAATTTAAGAAACTTGTGGTTTTATTATAAAAATCAGGTTTTTAATTAAAAAATATGTAATAAAATAAGTTGAGGTCACAATTATACAATTTATGATCACAAACACAAATTACAAATTTTATAGGTCATAGATTATGAAATTTATAGGTTACAAATAATTTCTCGATCACAAATATTTGGTTACGACTTATTTTTCGGTCACAAATTAAAAATTTATAGGCCACAACTTATTTCTCAGTCATAAATCTCGAATTTTGTAAGTTACAATTTTTTTCTCGGTAACAAATCTCGAGTTAATTGGTCACAATTTAACAAATCGTGAGTAATAATTTTTTTATTGGTCACAAATTACAAATTTCATAGATCACGATTTTTTCGAGTACAAAACTCAAGTTTTTTGGGTCATAATTTTCACAAATCATAAATTTTATGGGTCATTTTCTTAAGTCACAACTTATTTCTCGGTCACAAATCTCAAATCTT